>CM060901.1:472030382-477030382 GCA_030737815.1 Allium fistulosum
TCTTGCCACGTAGACATACAAAGGTAAATGACAATTCCTACAACCAACTGTACTAAGTACTATAGCAAGTCTTTCAAAAGTATTCCTACTTATGTAATGCGCCGCCAGCATTAAATGCAAGGCACACGCCTTATACGAAGTGACAATTAGCATACTTCTCAGCCTTACATTCCACACTACCTTTATAGTTGTCTTCCATCAGCCAATAGGACCAGATCGATGACCAAGTGTGCTTCCTGCCTATATTACTAGTCTTAGCCATCCATCATCCATTTCAACTACTATAAATACCCCATGCCATAGAACATCAAAGCGGTTAATTTCTTAATACTTACCTCACAACTCAGAAATAATCTCACAACAAATTAAAGCCCTAAGCTCTTAATATTAGCTACTTAGTCTTAAGTGTTTTATTTTTTATTATTCTCTTGTAATTACTTGTAATTATAAGAGAGAAACATAGTAAGAAATCTTCATAGTGGATGTAGACAAGATTCGCCGAACCACTCTACATCTTTGTGTCATTCACTTTATAATTTTCTTGTTTTCTCCTTAGTTTACTATTTTAAGTCTAGTGTTAGCAAGTAACATTTGATTTTACAAATGCATTAGTCTAATTCTAAGGTTGGCTAGTTTACAAGTCAACATATATGTTAGTCAAAATTTATCGACACAGCATCAATGGATGTAGTCATTTTGCATATCCCGCTTTAATGCCATGTTCTCCAATACATATACCGCGACCTACTATTCCTATGCTATGCTTGTAATTTTTTGATTTTTCTTTATAAAAAATTTCACCTACCATTCTCCTATGTACTACCAATGTCAAAAATTGCCTACACCCCATAGTGATACCTTCGCTTGACTCCTCCTCGATGGCATCCCTATTTTTCATTTAAAAAATAATTAAGTTTGCATATGTTTTGCATATGTTTCCCAATGAAATGTAAGCTGTTTAGTTATTTTGGTTCCCCAATCACAAATTTACATAATATCACATATATAGCTAGATCAACCATAACATCCCATATTTTAGGGTACATTGTATATAATAGGGGTGCATTATATGCGAGCAATAAACATAAATAAATTTATTTATTAGTGATTAGTTGAGTTAACATGAACAATTATTCAAGCAATGCTTTAACTAATCAAGTATGGGACAATTAGAAGAATATATTAAATCCAACAAAGACAAACCAATGGAACAATATTTTTAATATATATATATATATAATTCGAGTGACAGTAAGAGCTCCTTCAGCTAGTACGTTGAGCTGCCACACCGTCGATTCCCAATAACAAGAACTTGCTAATTTGAAACTTGTTGCAAAGTTGTTTCTTCATTTACTAGTTTTTGCAAAACTATTATCCTCTCAAAATTATAGCCTATGTTATAAGGAAAAAAAATTATATAGGAGAGGGAAAGAAAATTATCTTGTTCATGACAAAGAAATAAATGGTTGAGTTAAAAGAACAGAATATTCATGAGCCAAATATGTAACATGGTCCATAATAGTTACCTATGATGTAAATCCTAACCTTCGTTCTGTTTTTCTTAACCTAACAAAAAAGAAAGGAATTTAATGGTAGCTAACTAGAGGAAGAAGGACCCAAATATTTCCAAATGAAAAACACTTGTATTAAAAGGGAGAAGAGTATAAATCAAACCAAAATGGCTAGGTGAGTAATAGTAGTCATTATTTTCAAAATCATCTGTTTGAATTCAGATTCGATTGTTAACACCGTTTATGGAAACTGGTTTTGGGAATTATTGCTTAATAACGAAGATGAAGTTTATATATGATATAAATAGTTAAAGAAGAGAAGGTCACTCTTTTATAAACTATGAAAATGAGTTTTATACTACATGAAATATTGGTACGATGTAGTAAACCCTTTTCAGAGATGAGTTTTGATTTAAGAATCTTCACATTATTTCATAAGTAGTATGAAATTTATAATTGAAAAGGGATATTTTTGGAATTCAGAATGGTATATAAATTTGGAAAATGATATTTGAAGCCAAAACTGAAATGTCATGTAGAGAATATGATTTATGATGTTTAAAAAATGGAATGTTTCTAGTATTTTTCCTACTTTATTATGATTTTTAAGTAACCTTGGAACAAATGGGTGATGAAGTTATTCAAGTAGTTAATTAACTAATGAAATGATCAAAAGGAGACAAATTCTACAAATCTTCAAAATAATAAACTGTTGAAATAGGAAAGATGATCAAAAGAATCAATAGCAATGTGACAACTGTTGTAACGACTCGTAAATATATCGCTTTACATAAAGGATCGTTTAGCCTTATCGGTATAACAATAATTTTGTAAACAATTATTATTATTAATTTATGGTTTTATAAATAAAATATGATCATTTTATTGGTTAAGAATGATAGACAAATTTATTTTCAAAATTTGTCTATAAAAATATGCATAGAAATTTAAAAGAGAAAATATGATCGAAAATCGGAATCAAGATTTGTAACATACAACATATGAAAGTGGTGCAACGTTGTAAGAATATGTTACATACACATATTAAGAACACACACATAAACACACACACATATATATATAAATAAAGATATAAAATAAAATATATAAGATATTTTTAAGCAAACTTACTCCTTAAGCTTTTATAAGTCAACATATGTACACATGAGAATATGGAAGTGATGTGCACATAAGGGAAGGCTTCTAGCCGTGCATAAGAGGGAGGAAGGTGTGTTGGAGAAGCCTTGAAATGGTGGTGCAAAGATGATGTGTACATGTCTTCCTTTATACGCTTCTTTTTTCTTATAAATACCCTACCCTCTTTTCTTCTATTTTACTCCTCCTCTTCTTCTTCATATTCTCAAGCTTTTTCTTCCTCTTTAATGGCTTCCATCCTAAGATGTCAAAAATTATTCCAAAAAGAAACTAAAATTATAATATATAGTTATATATAGTAAAACTCCTCAAAATGATTCCAAAACTCCTCATTTTCTCTTTGCTCTTCACAAATTCAACTTAACTCCACCCTAGGCCGAGCCCACTCATTGTTACACCCTAGTCCGTGCACCCCTAGCCTTCTCAAGACTTGGTTGAGGCATTTAGGAGCTAAAATCCGAAGAATGGCAAGCTTTGGAACTCGAATAGCGAAGCTATTGCGATTTTTTAAGTAAATCGTTTAAAACCCAAGGTGAGAACTCCTAAACTATTATACTATATGTTGGATGATGTTGCAAATAGATGTATAATATGCTTTGATCATCAAGTTTGGTTGTTTTTCATATGAATGTTGAATATATATGCAAGTCACGAATAGACGCGATGATAAGCACAAAGGAAATCACTTTCCTTGGACTAATGAAATGGTGTATATGGAATTGTTAAATCTCTTAAAAATGGTTTAAAATGTATTTTAAATGTTTTATAAACATTTAAAAATGTTTTGGAGAAGTTTGAAAAGAAATAGAAAATTTAGTCAAAAATAAGCGCGTTGCGTAATGGAAGTTCGCGATTTCGCGCTATGAAAGTCAAACAAGTGTAAAAGTTGGAATATAGCTCAGAATTCTTCGAGATAAGAATTTTCTAAACTATTATATCCATAGTTTTCCAACGAAGGAAGTAAATCGAGATTTCGGTAAGTAGATTTTGAAATATGAGTAAAACAAGCTTTGGAAAAATCCTGATTTTGCAGTTCGGAATCCAAAGCTGGATTTCTTTAAAAATAATGTTTTAAAATTGTTTAAAAATATAGAATAAATATTACAAATGTTTCAAAATGTTTTAAAAGTGATTTGAGTGATAAAAAAGAAATCTCGAATAATAAATAGTCGTTTTGATCAATATAGCTAAAAAGGCACTTTTCCGCAGCACTTTTCTATAACTTTTGAATTATAGCTTTAAACTTAACAATCCTTTTACAAATCTTTTTTAAATGTTTACAAATGGTTTATGAAGTGTTTTAAAGATGATTTGAATAATTTTTGGAGTGATTAAAGATTTACAGTCGATCAAATAACTTGACCGCCTTCTGGGTGTCAGAGAGATAATGTCTAGGCTTGAGTTTGGAAAACCAGTTTCCTACTCTCGCTAGCTATCCGGACTGGCCCGATGGAGGGGATGGTGAATTTGGTTTATTCAGATCAATATCTTCCTAAATAAAAAAAATAAATGATTTCGAATTGATTCATAGTAGAAAGAAGTTTAAAAGATTATCAAGTGATTTTATATGAGAGGTTTAATATTTCCGTATATACCGGAAAGAATGTTTTATAAATGTATATCTCCAAAAGAGATTTCGATAAAAGAACTTAATCAATTAAAGAATGATTCTCTATTCACTTGACCGCTTTTATCGATGATTGGTTCGGAGAAACCGGGGTCGGATTTGGATAATTCATGTCTGAAGACCACTTCGCACCAATATATGTATTCGAAGTGAAGACATGAAGATATCTGTGGAAGATGGAATGTAGGGCTACTTGTCAGTGACCCTCGGGGGAAATTTCCCATATCATATTATGTGGAAATAGCTCTTCATTTAAGATCTTCGATGCAAGGACTTTTTGCTACTCTCTTATGGATAATTCCCGACAGGATGTGGTAGGAGAGTGCCTTCGGTTTCGTTCAATCCCAGAATGAACTTGTATGGATGGATGTCTGACAATGCATTCTTAAGATTTAATCGTTGACTTTTATAAACATACATCTGTTTGGTGGCGAAGAAGGCAACTTCTCTTAGCTTAACACCCTTCTTTGAGACGTATGAGTTCGAAGGTTGTATGTTTGTGGAAGTCAATAGAGATCGATGGAATGGCAGTGTGGCATTCAAAGTGAAATGTGCAAGTGAAAGGTAATCGCTACCTAAAGCCTCACACCCGGAGATGACTGAAATAGGGTAGATGCAGCAAGGCTATTTGGTTCGCAACCATTAGGGTATGATCATCCCCTTCAAGATAAATTTCTACCCGCTATGACGTTCGGGTTTGAATTATTGTGGTGTATGCTAAGAGACGTCTCGGATAGGTCGGTAACGACCGGGGTGATGACATATTTGGTACTATCTTGAGAGAAAGATAGGCTGGTCTTATGTTGGTTGAGGTGCAGATGTTCTGTTGACCTCGATACATTCCTCTAAAGATGTACTGCCGGAAGGTAGTCCCTTCACCTGGTCATTTGTATGGAAATCCATTCTCCAATAAGTGTCTGCCAGTTTGTCTGCAGAACCCGCGTTTGTGGCTAGTATTGCTGGAATTTAATCAATGTAACAACGTCGATTAAGATTAATAAGTTTACTTGCAAATGTTTTCAAAGATATGTCACTAAAAATAATATCTCTTATTTTTACGTAAGAATGTTTTGGTTATCATAAGGTAAAAACCCGTTCCATGTTTATGTGCGACGTGGTCTTATGAGATACCTTTTTGTTTTCAAAAATGCGTATTTTGAGTTCTCACACCAGTCCCATGACGGACCCGGAGTTTATTTTGCTTTCCCTTTAAACTCTGGGTGCCCTATTTTCCCGAGTAGCCAAGTAGTCAGGATTTTGTTTAGAGTATTTTGAGGAGGAGCATGCTGGAAGAGATTTTTGGAGCATGCTGGAAGAGATTTTTAGAGCATGAAGCTGGAGCACCCGATGGAGAGATCTATCTATCTATTTTTGTTTTTCCACTGTGTCTTAGTTAGTTAATGCCAGAAAGTGTGGGAGCAGGCAGTTATAACTGTTCCTGGTTGGGTTAGTGCATACAAAAACTCCGATGTACCCTAGTGATGGCGAGTGTATGTACTATTTATCTATTTAACCTAATGTGAGAATTTGTGTTTCTATCTTATACTTTTCTTTAACCCTGAAAATCTACCTCCTCGGCATTTGGATTTACGGCACGTAAATACTGTGGATGTATTTGTGTCGATTTTCGAGAGTCGAGGAGACGGGTCTTCATAACTGTACAGAATTTAATAAATTTTGGTGATTATAACCAATGGAAGCTATGACCTACGATAACATAACTTGAAATGATTATAATATACGATGATTATAAATGCGACAATTATAATTTATGATAGGTATAGCCTACAAATGCAATAGCAAAAACATGCGATACTTAATTAATAATAACTTTTGGCATCTAAGTAATTACTATGCAGCAACCTAGGAAACATCACTTGTGTTAACTTTACAGAGATAACTGCGATAGCCTAGGGGAAGATAATTATGGTAGCCTCGTCGGAAATAACTTTTGGTGGCAAATTCACCCAAAAAATATGAAAACTATATTGCAGGCGGTAACCATGTTATTCAATGACTATAGTCTGTGATAATTATAATGCAGTTAAGTATAGTATGCAATAAAATTTAAATGCGATAATTAAAGCATGAGACAGTGGAAGAAAGTAGTGATTATAAAAATCAGTAACTGTAGGGTGCGGTGGTTATAAAATTTAACCACTATAAACTGCAAAGACCATAACGTGTAATAACTAATAGCATACAATGTCCATGCCACGTAAATTAGGTGGTAGGCTATTATTGCAATGGCATAATAAATTATAGTGATTATGGAGTGTTAATGTATGCTATGACAAGAGAAAGAAAGAACGAATATGACATATTCTATTAAATGGGGAGTTATTCAATTATAATAAAATTAACCAAGTTTTATATTTTTGATCTACAAATTCGTGCAGTGGAGTAAAGGGTTAATTATTTTAAAAAAATCTCATATTAAATTTACCCAAAGATCAATTTTTGAGTTATAATGAACAAATATGCAAATTTTATTAAGTAAAATTTAATAGACAATTTTAGTCAATTTATAGCTTATTTTGCTAATGAATTTAAGTTTGTTACGTGAGTATCAACATACTCAACATATTTATTAGCATAATTTCATGTTAACATAATATATATATATTTATTATGATTTATAACTATATATATAAGCATGAGTGCATGCACATTAATTGCAACCACTGTATGAATATATGTTTGCATTTGATATAAATGCATATCACATAGTTAATTACGTGCATCAAATAGAAAGCATTGTATGAATATATGTTTGTATTTGATATAATGCATATTACAAAGGTAATTATATACACACAAATACACACACTCAAACACACACATATAGGTACATACATACATACATACATACATACATACATATATATATATACTTATACTTGTATATATACTAATTATATTCGACCATAATTAAAATGTATAAATATATTCATTCATGCATTCATTTACCTATTTACTTCAAGTTGTTTGAAATACGTATTTAATGAATTATAAAAAAGATATATACATATGTACATGTACATATACACATACATACATATTTATACACACACATACACACACATATATAGATATATGTGTGTGTGTGTGTATTTATGTATCTATGTATGTATGTATGTATAACACGCTGGAATTTTTCCGGAATAAATAAGAAAATATAATTAAAATTTAAGAATAAACTTTAAAGAAAAAATTTCACAAATGTCTGAATTTGGCGACAGGACGTGCTCATTATGTCTGTAGCAATTTTCTGGACGATTTTCATATATAACTTATCGAAATCCGAGTCAGTATGAGAGAGTTGCGAGCGTCGGAATAAACAAGAAATCAAAAATAGAAAACAAAAATAAAAATAACACATGGGCTAGGTCGACCATCACAAGGCCCAGATCGACCAGGGGTAGTCGACCTAGCTCTATGGGTGGTCGAGCAGACCATGTGTTGATCGGGTGGTTATGGTCTCGGGTCGCTTTATTTTCTGCAGACGAGATTGTTACGTGATGACCAAGTTTCAAGCATGCGTTCGGGATTGAGTTGAGAGCTAATATGACGGTTGATAATTGTGGAGTTCCCCAATAAATAAACACCTAAGATTAGCCTAAATTCTTAGTCTTCCCCATTACAGCAAAGCTCTGCCAAATTGAAATCTGAAAACCTAATTCCCAAATCAATTTCTAATTCCCAAATCAAATACAAATCCCTATCTAAACTAAAATTAAAAGAAAGCAATTGGAAGGTAGGCTAAGCAGATCTAGAGGGAAATAAGCAGAGTTTGAGCTAGATCTATAACTAAGGACAGAGGTGAGTGGGCACAGATTTAATATAATAATTAAAAACAGTTAATTTTAATTTATTTTATGTTGATTAGATTGTAATCACCTAAATCTAAACTGTTAATCCAATAAATTGAAACTTGGGATTATAGACCTTTTTAATTTAATTTCAATTGGCTATTAGGAACCGTGGAACCCTAAATCACACCCTAAATTGAATGAGAAACTGAGAATTTAAATATGGATTAGGGTTAATAATAATATGCTTAATGAAAGAGATTAAATTAACGAATGAATTAAATAAAAATTAAGCATACGAAAACCATAAAAACACCCCCAAACCCTAGAAAAATGACCACAATGGTCGACCGTGGGTGGTCGACCTATAGTTGGCCCAGGTTGACCATCGTAGGCCAAAATGGGTCTTATGGATTGTTTTGGGCCTTGAGCCCGATAAGTGTATGGAACCTTGTAATTTCCGAACTGTGGTAGATTGTTTTTGGACCCGATTACGAGATAGAATGATATTAGGGAAACAAATTCCCTATTAGGGTCATTGGTGTGAACTTAGTTCGCGTTTTCATATCATAAGGTAGGACACAGAGAGTTGTTAAGAGATAGGCGATTCACTTCGCTTGAGACTCATGGTGTTACGATCGGGTGGGCATAGCATTGGTCTAAGGCATCCCTGAGAGTCCGGTCCTAACAGGAGATCCAGGTGCTGCATGTTATTCTTATGCAAGCAAGGCATGAGTGGACGCTGGTTAGGATAGTAAGGGGTTGTAGATCAATATAAAGCTTGGTCGGGCCCAGTACTAGTAAGAATACAAGGGTGGTGACTTCGAAGTGGAACGTAAGAGGTATTTTGCCACTACGATCGTGGGGTGAGCGATGGGGTGAGCGTGGGTGCATAAGATGAGTTAGTTTACGAGTTTACATTTCATGTTCTTCCTCTTCAGGCATAGTGTGAGCTAGAATAGGATAGTAGATCCCTAATTTGCTAATTTTTTGGGTGAGGTTTGATTTGTAGATGGACCCATTATGTTAGATTAATACCCTTAGGTATGCGACCTTAGGTATGCATGGATACATTACACACTCTATACCACTTAGAGTAGACTTAGAAGTGACTGCAACTGATTATCTTATTAGTCTTGTTCTCATTCCCCTGACATAAGGCTGACCCTTTCCATTTTTCCTTTTCCCCACTATAGGTGGACAAGGAAGCACGTGACTGGCCCATCGTTGCTTTTAGATTATCATGCTTGGAGTCTATCTTTACATCTTTACCATTTATTATGTATTTCCTATCAATACATCTTTTTCGGTACTTTGCTTATGAGGGATTATTTTTATGATACTCTGCCATTTTAGGATTATGTACTGACATTTTATGAGATTACGATATTATGTTGCTCTGAGACTTCTATTATTGATTTTCTGAGATCATCTATATATCTGATAATATATTTCCGCTGTGATGACGTCTAGATTAGATACATTATTTCTTTTTTGATATCTTAGTCTCTGTGACACTACTTTTACTTCAACTGATGATCTGTTTTTCTTAATGTGATGGGTCTTTGGACATGTCAAGAGATGTGGGTTGTCGCATGTAGTTGTTAGTATATTGTAGTACCTTTTAGTGTACTCATCAGTTGTGGTGAAGTCGTTTTATTTGTACCTGTTTGATTTAATGATATCATTTGTGTTTCTTTTGGTATCTTTAAGTGTGTATGATAAATTTCGGGGACGAAATTTCCTATAATGAGGGGAGAATGTAACGATCCAAAATTTTATCGCTTTGATTTGTGAATATTTAATTAATTTTAAAATATTTAATTAATGAATTTTAAAAGCTTAAATAACTCTTTTTTATTTAATAAAGCTAGCAAACATGTTTTTGAAATGCGTTTACAAAAATATATATTTGGAAGAAATATCAAAAATGTGATCGAAAAATGTTTTGTTAAAAATCGACTTTGTGTTAAATAAAAGTAGTTTGAATTATGTACACGTGTATGGAATATAGAAACAATTACAAGTTTTTAAATCATCTAACTTCTTAAGCAGATTAATAAAAATAGTGCCTTCCTGAAGAAGAGTAAGTAGTACCTTCTTGAAGAAGACTTAGTAATGCCTTCTTGGTGAAGCCTGGGTAGTGCTTTCTAGGAGAAGACATAAGAAGGATTCTTATAAAAACAATTCTCTTAATTTTTCTTCTTCTCATTTTATCATTTCATTTCCTCACTTTTCAAAAATCTCCATCTCTGGCTTTAAACTTTTGACAAAATTGTTAATGGCTTCTTAGTTTTTCAAATTCTAAAATTCATTCTTTTTCACTTCTTTCTTTAATAAAATCACTAAAGTTTGTTTCTTTTTCCTCTGCACCTCTTAACTAACCAAAACAAGACCCGTGCTCCCTTAAAACCCACCTTGGCTGAGCCTCTATAGCCCATGGTCGAACCCATCTAGCCTATTTAGGCTCCAAAAATTCAAACTTTTAAGAAGAAAAACAAAGATTGGGTGTTAGTACAAGGCGTAGAGGCAGTTTGACTTAGTTTGGTTGCATTTTGGTGAACAAATTCTCATCTTTATAATTAAAGTTTTGACCTTTATTGTGATGCAAATATATGTTATTTCCTTATGTTGTAATATGTTAAAAGTGTTGCATTTGTTGGCTTGGTAACCACTTGAAAAGTTGACATCTTGGTATTTAGTAAAGTAATTTGAAAATAGTTGGAAAAAGGCTTACGTAAATAATATTAGGATGCTTTCTACATGGTGAATAGTTGTTATTACCTTTGTATCAGTGCTCATCCTTATGTTATGTGATGTTTGGTTGAATAACTGACATATGGAAAGTGTTATGGAAGTGTCCGCATAGCGACTATCCCTATATCGCCACTTTGAAAAAAATGTTCATTTTGGAAAATTTGGTTAAATCTTATGCTTGGGTTTTTGCAAAGATAATTAATTATTCAAATAAAGATGTGACTAAATTTAGCTAATTATTTTTATAATGATAATTAAGGTTAATTAATTATTTAAATAATTATGTGATTAAGATTAATTAATCATTTTATTAATGATGTTTAAAATTTATTAATCATTTTAACTAATGATGTTTAAGGCTAATTAATGGTGTATTAAAGCTAATTAATCATTTTGTTAATGATGTTTTAAGATTAATTACTCGCTTTAATAATAATACTTTAAAATTAATGAATCATTTTGAATAGTGTTATTTGAAGTAATTAATCAGGGTTAAAGCTAATTAATTATTGTAATTTAAATAAAGATGTTTGAAATAATTAATCATTGATTAAATTTAACAGTCGTTTTAAATAATGATACTGAAGAAATTAATTGGTGTTTAAAGTTAATCAATCGTTTTGATAAAGTCGTTTAAAGTTATAATTTGAAATGTGAAATCCTAGCACAAGTTCGATTTTAAAGTATAAAGATTTTGAATTGGTTATGGAAAAGAAGTTTTTGTAAACGATATCGCTTATATGAAAAGGATTTAGTCATACTTTTAACACTAAACGTCGAGGCATGGGCTCGTTTCTATCTCAAAGGTTAAAAATTTCGTCAAGGCGGTACGTTGAGGTAACACTACCTCAACTTGCCTACTTCATTTTCAACCGAGGGATAGTACGTGTTTGGAATCGATGAGTAGTGGTAAGAATATGAAATTTAATTGCCATATACGATCATTTTTAATTATCTATGATGGTTGATTTATTAAGCATCGGTTTAGCATTATTCTTTGGGTATCGTCAATTTAAGACGATTTGTTGCCCATTCGAGCGTTATTATCCTTTGATGGAAATGACTTAAACTAGAAAGCGAGTGGGGGAAAAGCTATGTGGGTTTGCTCCCATTAGGGTATATTCAAATCTACTCTAGGATGGTTTTGGTTATATGCGCAATAGGATGTAAAATACTCGAATACTCAGTAAGGTTGGCAGGGTCCGACTTGGAGTTCTCGAGAGTAGTCTCAAGAGAGAATGACCCTCTCAAGTATATTGAGTAAAGGTATACTTTCGGTAAGGGGGTGCACCCTCCTAGTCATTTGTTGGAAACTTTCCCTTCTTTTCCTTTTAACTTTTGCCTCAAGGGCGATCTTCGCTATATTCAAACTAATTAGACAAGTTAAACTCGAACTGTGTCTAATCATCGGGATCAGTTGTTGGCATGTCGAAGTTCGAATTGTGCGTTTAAAAGCGTTCGACCTTTAAAATTTTGTCCAAGGCATTGGTAAAAAATGTAAATATGCAAGGAATTAGTCGAGTTTGTTCCATGGTTCGATTGTCATATACATCTAATATGCAGTCCATTTCATATGCAAGTCATGTGTGACCATTCAAGCATTTAAGGCCGAAGCTCATCACAAAGTTTAAATTAAAATTCGAGGATTTTAAGTATGTTTATCCAAGTTAAAACCAACGACCGATACAAAATATTATTACGACCAATCGATCCCAATGCCCATGGTCGATCGTTTCTGCATGACCATTTCACAATCGATTGTTCTCCACCCAGTCATTCTCTAACCTTCGACTCCGGTTCCACGCTTCACCCCAATTCAAGACTCGAAACACCGATTCAAAAAACAACCGATCCAAATTCTTTTCATATTTTTAATTACCAATCCATCATAACGATCGATGAACTCCGTTTCATTCTCTTATGCTAACAACTTCATAACATCCACCTCGTTAGA
Organism: Allium fistulosum; assembly: GCA_030737815.1. Taxonomy (NCBI): domain Eukaryota; kingdom Viridiplantae; phylum Streptophyta; class Magnoliopsida; order Asparagales; family Amaryllidaceae; genus Allium; species Allium fistulosum. The sequence goes on from CM060901.1 coordinate 472,043,199, forward strand.
AACGATCGACCAAAAACTCCCAGAACGATCTTATGAAAACAATCTCCCACCTTCAATCTCAAATAAGTGCACTCCATCCAATCTCAACATCAATACAAATGACTCAACATGATTGATGAACCCAAAGTTCTACATGAAACCTAGCTTATACTCCAAAAAGGGCACGCCGCAACCTCTCAACATGAAGTTGATGAAGGTTCTGGATCCATGCCACACAATGTCGGAGATGACCAAAACCTGGTGATCCAAGCTATTCCTAGCACCATAATGGATTCTTCTATCGAGCCCGGTTACAACCTGGAGAAGCCGCGTATTGCTACATCTAGTGGGCTCTCTCCAAATATGGAAGGAGGTTCTGGTGGCACTCCGGCTCATGTTGGGGATCAATCTGGAGAAGTTATTTCATTAAACTCACCCGTCCTTCAGAAAGCTGGAGTGTCCCTAGTCGATATGTCTAGACCTTTTAGTTATGTTTCCTCAGCTTTAGATTTGTTGGCTGCAGTTCCACCTCTTCCTTAAGAATCTCAACCAAGACCTCAGGTGGTAACGATGGAGTCTGTTACTGTCATGGCTTCGGCATGACCCAAAATGTCCAGGAAGAGGTAGCTTTTATGATTGACGAGCACTTGGTGATGCTTCGTTGAGGAAAGAAAGCGATCCGAGTCAAGAAATTCCCATTGATTGCGACGTTGTGATTATTGGAACTTCCCAATCCTTGTCAGGCCCCTCTATGCAAGAAATGGCACAGAAACTTAAAGCGGGGATCGCCCTTGAGGTGGAAGTCAAACTGATTAGACAAGTTAAACTCGACTGTCATCGGGATTGACAATTTAGATTAACAATAACGAAGCCCAGAGATTAGGCACAGATGATAATATGAAGGAGTGGTGGAGTGAAAGCAGAAGATGGACTCAATAGAACGATAAAAATATGAAAATATACCATTTTATTGAAATTGGATAGGGTACAATCCATATTCGCCAATAATGGATCGTAGTGTATCGATGTTACAGTTTTACTCAATGGAAAATGATCAATATCACAAAATCTACAAGTCAAATACACATGAAACCTTGGGAACATCAATATATTGAAGAGTGGAGCTCACCATATTGATTGCATGCCAAAATGAGCCCATATAACGATCGGTACTAATCGTTATTTTGAAATATATGGGACATGTGATCGATACCATGACTTCTTCCGGATCTGGAGACTCCGTTATCGAAATTTCAAGAAGATATTTCACCATCTTCCCCTATAAATGTAGACTTGATTATTCATTTTGTGGGATCTTATGCTGCTTGTTACCTTGCACTTTTTTGTAGCTAAGGGTTTTACTCTGATCCATCCTTCTGTACCCGGTAATTCAAGTGTTTAATAAAGTTATTTCTCCAAAGTGGACATAGGCTTTCAATGTCGAACCACTATAAATCGTTTCCTTCCCATTGTTGCTTATATTATGTTATTTAATTGCTTGCTTCCTCTATTTTCATTTATTATTCTTAATTTAATTTTCTACAAAATCTCTATTGGGTGTTTGTGCCAATTTCTAGCGCAAACATTTTGGTGCTTTCACTGAGAAAGAAGATTCCCAACTCTGTTTAGATCCCTTTGCTGCAACTGGATTGCAAAAATCCCCGAAAGATATTAAGAACTATCTTCAAATAGTTTATCCATCCTATTCAGATTTGCAAAAGTCTAAGGAAAACTATCAATAATGGTTAGGAACACCAGATCTACCTCTCAAAATGTAGAAGGAAATGAGAACGCTAGCATCTAGCAAGGAGGCTCGAGCAATCTACCAGTAGATGTTAATTCTGCCAATCCAATTGAAGTCCAGAATCCAGCTGATTCCATCACAAGGGCTGAATTCCAGAATTTGATGAGAGAGCTCATGGATAGCCATCGACAGTTGAACCGGTAGATTCAAGCCAGTATCGATTTAATGAATCAACTCAGAGATCGACAATGTAGGAAAGCTAGGAGGGATCCAACTCCCTATTCTGCATCGGAGAGCTCAACTTCATCAGATGACTATCATAGACGAAAACATCACAGAACCGACGGTACCACATTGAAACATCAACATGCAATCATCTGACCGATCCAGACAGATTGATAACGATCGGTACCGATCCATCTGGAACGATCGGTACCGATCTTACTTTTGGAGATGGATTACGGTAGATAACGGGAATAATGCACACTGGTGACGGCACGGTTGATCTGGATGTGGAGTTCAAGATAATGCAGACCAGTTGCCTCCTCGGAATGACAATGAAGTGAACGCACGTGATGTACATCGAGAGGATGTTGAGCCAAGAAGGCATGGAACGGCCCGTAGCATCGACCGAACCATTCTCGTGAGGTGGAGATGACTACCGCTTGGCTCCAACTACCCAAATGTCGGACTTGTCAACATGGTTAGATAGCTAGTATGGGAAAGCCAAGGCTCGACCAATGATGATTGGGGGATCTCGATAAGCCATACCCTGTTCACCAACAATATCCAACATGCGGAGTATCCAAGGAGGTTTAGCATGTCGTCGATGCCTGCCTACGAGGAAAAAAAAGACCATATGCTACACATTATGAGATATGAATGGCTGATGGATTCTGCACGAGCTAATGATGCAACAAAATGTAGATTTTTCCTATTACTCTCTCTGTCATAGCAATGATGTGGCTTACGAGATTAAGCCCACGGTCAATTTCTGGATTGGATGATTTAGCAAAAAAATAATTGTGGAGCAGTTCCATATGCATGCAACTCGCCCCAAGGATGTAATGTCCCTATTAAGCGTGATCCAAGCTCCAAGAGAATCGTTGAAAGATTATTTGGAGAGATTTCATACGGCCATTACAGAAGTCAGTAATCCGAATGACCATTCAATATTGATGGTGGTAACGAGAGAGATTGACCCAGAATCTGACTTTGGCAATTGGTTAACTGGCAAACCACCCGCAACATTGGTGTGTTTCTATGTAAAAGCAACTTAATATTTGAGGAAAGAGGAAGCTAAATGCTTTAGGAAGAAGAATGTTGTAGGACCGTAGAGAGGGAGTTTAGAGTAACATTGCAATGAAACGGCCTGGGGAGTGTTCAAGAAAAGTTCAAATGTCCAAAATAAATCGAATCAGCAGAAGAAAGGCGACGATAGAAACAGTGAACAAAAGAGGGATTTTGAAAGAGAAACGCTTAGGATTCCAATGTATGATACCTACACACCACCGAATACATTTTTGGAGAATGTCTACTTGTCCACATGCAATACCATGCAACATGGGAAGCCACCTCCGAAAGAATCGATGGAGAAGCAGAAAAAACTGGAAAATATTGTCGGTTCCACGAATGATATGGTCATAACATGAATGAATGTAGGCATCCCCATGATATTATTGAGAAACTGATTTGGGAAAGAAAACTATAGTAGTTTGTAAAGCCCCGTAGATGGCGGGCAGGGGATATCTGACCCCAAATGAGGACGAGCTACATACAGGGCCGAGGAGCCTGCGCGGACTAGTGTAAGATTAGTGATCAATTCAATAGTCGGAGGACCACATCCAGCTGATAAGAGCTAGCACAAGATGAAGCGCTATGCTAGTGCAATCAAGCATATGAATTTTGAATGTTGTTCAACTACAAAAGATGAGCTCTAAAAAAACAGCAGCGTACAATGGTAGATGATATTGTGTTTAGAAATGGAGATGCAGATAAGGTGGAGGCACTGACGATTGACCCAATGGTTATTTAGACCATGATTGGACTCACCTTAGTGAGGAGGATCTTGGTTGACTGTGGTAGTTCCGTGAATATAATTTTCAAAAATGCTTACGATCGGATGAGGATGGAAGCCAAGGACTTGAAACCATCTAAAGCCCGCATTCATGGCTTTAACAATGCTACAACCAAAGATGCCGATTATGTCGAATTGCACATGGAGTCGGGAGAAGGTGAACGAAGGAGAGTGTGGTTGTTGCCATTTTTTGTCTTGGATGTTGACTCTCCATACAATGCTTTTCTGGGCCGACCAACCCTAGCTGAAAGGTAAGGGTGTGGACAAATCTCTCTGCATCTAAGCCACCGAAGGTTGACAACTGGGCCTTGGCTCGGGCGCTATAGTCGGTTTTATAAAGACATAGATCCAAGGGATGATGAGAAGGAGCCTAAAGAGACCGAGGCTGCATCGACTAAGCTAACGATTGACATCACGGTCAGCCACGATGACCCATCACGGGTCCTAAAGATTGGGTCACAGCTCAGCCCCCCGATGATGAAAGAACTTGCTGGTTGTCTCCGAGCGAATCTTGATGTGTTCGCTTGGACTCATTTTGATATATGTGGGATCTCGCCTACCATTGCGAGTCACACATTAAACATTGATACAAGGCATGTCCCGTTGAAGTAGAAAAGGTGCGGCATGGATCCGGAGAGATCTACAGCCCTTAAAGAGGAGGTGGATAGACTTAAAAACAACGGGTTTATCCATGACGCCCTCTACCCTAAATGAGTATCCAATCCTGTACTTGTGAGAAAGGCGAATGGAAAGTGGAGAACGTGCGTTGACTATTCGAACTTAAATAAGGCATGTCCAAAAGATAGTTTTCCCCTTTCGAGGATCAGCCCTTCTGAGGATCAACTAGTTGGTGGACTCATCCGCAGGACACGAGCTGCTATCTTTCATGGATGCATACTCTAGATATAATCAAATCCCAATACACATTCCCAATTGGGAGCACATCAGCTTCATTACCAACGTTGGATTGTATTGTTATGTGGTAATGCGGTTTGGATTGAAGAATGCTGGAGCAACTTATCAGCACCTAGTTAACCGAATGTTTAAAGATCAGATTGGAAAGACAACGGAGATATACATGGATGATATGCTCGTAAATTCACAACGATCAAGCGACCACATTAGAGTTTAGCAAAAATGTTTAACATCCTCCGATATTACAAAATGAAGATCAATCCTCTGAAATGTTCTTTTGGTGTTGCATCAGGAAAGTTCTTGGGTTTCATCATCAATGCTTGCTAAATCGAAGCTAATTCGAGAAGATTCAAGTAATTCGCAACATTCAGGCTCCAAAGACCATCAAACAAGTACAGAGCCTAAATGGGAAGGTTTCCGCCCTAGGTCGATTTATTTCCAAAGCCACCGATAAATGCATTCCTTTCTTCGATTTGATTAGGAGAGAGAAATGGAACTTTGAATGGACAAAGGATTGTGAAGATGCATTCCAAACTTTGGCAAACCACTTGGGGAGACCTCCTATCGTTTCAAAGCCGGTGGATCATGAAGACTTGTATATATACTTAGCCGTGTCGGTATATGCTATAAGTGCCGCACTACTTCGCGAGGAAAATTAAATCCAGAGACTAATCTATTATGTTAGCAAGCGATTAACAGGAGCTGAAAGAAATTATCCAAAGATAGAGAAATTGGCGTACTACTTGTTGATTGCTTCACGAATGCTTCGCCCCTATTTTCAGGTTCATCCCATCAACGTTTACACTGATCAGCCGTTATGACAGGTTCTACAGCGACCTGAGACATTTGGGAGGTTACTTAAATGGAACATCGAACTGAGTCAAGTCGACATCAGTTATCTTTCTCGAAGAGCCATCTAGGGACAGGCACTGGCAGGATTTATAGCAGAATTCATTGCACATGATGATCTCCCAAAAAGCGATGGAGCTTCTACTATTCGGTGGAAGATGTACATGGATAGAGCATCCAATGATTGTTATTCTGGAGCTAGAATTGTGCAAGTAACCTTGGAAGATCAATCAATTTGCTACGCTTTGAAGCTTGACTTCCCTGCAATGAACAACGAAGCTGAGTATGAAGCTTTGATTGCTGAACTCAAAGTTGCAAGAGAACCGGGGATAAAATCTCTTGAAATCTTTTGCGATTCCCAGTTTGCAATATACCAAGTCAAGGGAGATTACCAGGCTAAAGGACAACGACTTGCCCCATACCTTATCCAACTCCAGGAGCTATTGACTTACTTTGAGTGTTATGACATCACGTATATTTTTTGGGATCAAAACAAAGAGGCCAACTCATTAGCAGAGTTTGCTTGCATGGAGGATGCATAGAAAATAGGCTTGGTTCTTGTCGAAGTACTAAATGCTTTGAGCATAAACCAGATGGAAATCCACTAGATACTAGAGACGGAGCTTGATAAGGAGTCATGGATGACTCCGATTAAGGATTATTTGTTATAGGGAGTCCTTCCCGAATGGAGGAATGAAAGATGACAAATCCTCCGCAAAGCTACGCGATATTCAGGAAGGAGTCATGTATAGAAAGGTTTCCGTTCCCCTGCTCCGGTGTATCACTCGTAATGAAATAAAGTGAGTCGTAAAGGAAGTTCATGAAGGGGAATGTGGCGATCACACTGGAGGGCAAATACTAGCAAAGAAAATACTCCGATATGGGTATTATTGGCCAACTGTCAACGAGATGCTGCTGATTACGCTAAGCGATGCGAAAAGGGCCAGATGTATGCAAAAGTTTTAAGAGCTCCACCGATGGAAATCACACAAATGGTCCGCCCATAATCATTTGCCATTTGGGACATAGATATTATCGATTCCTAACCAATCTCAAAAGGTGGCACGAGGTAAGCCATCGTAGGAGTTGATTATTTCACCAAATAGGCCGAAGCAAAACCTTTAACCACGATCACGATGAATAAAGCAATCAATTTCATTGTTTGAAACATCATCTATCATTTTAACCTTCCACGAACCATTGTAATTGATAATGGGACTCAATTCGGCAGTGCTGAATTCAAAGACTTCTGTCATCGGCATCATATCGAAAAAAGGTTTGTGCCTATTGCTCACCCTCAACCAAATGGACAAGTTGAAGCCATGAACGAAATCGTAAAGTCCATCCTAAAGAAACATTTGGAAAAGGCTAGAGGCAAGTGGGTGGATGAACTCCCAATAGCATTATGGGCTTACAGAACCACCCACAAGCCTACGACTGGCCATAATCCATTCGCTCTTTCTTACGGCTCCGAATCCGTCATTCCTGTTGAACTCGAAGTCCCTTCTCATTGAGTGATCTACTACGATCCTAGAATGAATAGAGATCTCCTCTTAGAATCTCTCGACTTTGTAGATGATAAGTGTGAAGAAGCTGATTTGAGGGCAGCTGCACATCGACACCGAGTCGCCTAATATTACATAACTAAAGTCCAACCTAGAACCTTTGAAATCGGCGATCTTGTTTTAAAAAAGGTTTTTCCTGCTTGATCGCACATGAATCCTGCTTGGGAAGGACCGTACGTCACTGAACAGAAGTTTGGAGAGGGGACTTTCAAGCTAGCGACTGTTGATGGCATCATACTCCCAAGGGCGTGGAATAGCGATCATTTAGGACGTTATTTTACTTAGTTTATTCTTTTTCATTTAGTTGCATTTAATTTTTGAATTTGGTTTGGCATTTGATTTTCCAGATATGTAATAAGATCGGCTATGTCATTTCTTTCCATTTGGAAAAGAAATTTTGAAATTTCCTTCATATATGTGATTGCTTTAGTACTGCATGTTAGTTGCGATACCCGACTAACTAATATTGGCATGTCCGAGCAGGTTCTCGGAGTTCTGAGATAGTCGGTTACACAAGTTCATGACCGAACTAAATAAAATGAACGTGGTCCGACCGTTCATTCAATGATTCTCCGTCACAACCCGATAGATGGAGTACCTAATGAGAAATGGATATAGCTTAACCATCCAATAATCAAATTAGTCCCACCAAGCGATGGGACAGAAATGAATCAAAAGCAATCGTGACATGACCAATCGCTTACTAAGTCAAACTCCAGACTTGGGGGCAGACCAATCAATTAAGGAAAGTATGATCTGACTATTCTCCGAAATAACTCTAAATCCCCAGAGCGTTGACTGGAGTATAAACATAAGTTGGGTGCGATCTGACCACCCACCAACTAACCCTTATCCTCATAGTACGAATATGAGTATAAGCAAATAGATGAGTGTGATTCAACCACTCACTATTTCATAAACTCCAACTTGAAACCGATAGGAGGAGTATTAACTCGTTAAGATGGAGTTTGACCATCCGCTACCTAACTCCGCTAACCCAAGACTGGGGGCAAGAGTATAATCACTTAAACCGCTGAATCCGACGACGTAACACTAGGGCTCGAACCCAGTGTTTGGTACAACTTGAGGCCACGACCACATGGAGGCCTTAGGTAAAAATTAAAGGACAAATAGTCGAATTATGGAGCAATGGATTACAAGTACATATAATGGAAAATGTAATAGCTCAATTACTTTCACACAAGAGTTCGGTAAAAGTAAAAGAACTTTATTTACATAAGCTTGGGAAGTCAAGTACAAGTATTCACAGTAAAAGAATCATAAAATGGGGGCTGATCCCATACAAATTCGGCCAACAAAAACCCAAAAGACTTGGGGGCATGAGCGCATGCGAAGAATCACTTCCTCATCGGCTTCCTTTTCTTCTTCTTGGAATCGGGAGAGATTTCACTCGAACTTTCTCCACTCCTCTTCTCCCCTCTCTTCCCACTTCCTTGGCCTTTCACCAGAGTAGACTGGGTCGATCTAGTAGGTGCATCTTAAGCAGGCTCTGGCTGAGGAGCGGAGGCATCCATGGTTTCTCAGGAAAAATGATGGAGATGGGTGGGGGAATGATATCCATTTTCTCCTACCTGACTTTCGCCTCAAGGGTGATCTCCGCTTCTTCTATGCCATTTCTTGCATAGAGGGGCTTGACAAGGATTGGGAAGTTCCAATAATCAATATGTCATCATCAACGGGAATTTATTAACGTGGATCGATGTGTTCCCTCAACAAAACATCCACCAAGTGCTCATCGATCATAAAAGCTTCCTCTTCTGGGACATTTGGGTCATTGCTGAAGCCATGACAATAACAGACTCCGTCGTTGGCACTTGAGGTCCTGGTTGAGATTCTTGAGGACGAGTTGGAACTATAGTCGGCGGATCTAAAGCTTAGGAAACATAACTAAAAAGATTAGATATATAGATCGGGGACACTCCAGCTTTCTGAAGGACAAGTGAGTTTAATGAAATACCTTCTACAAATTGATCCTCCACGTGTGCCAGAGTGCCAACAGAATCTCCTTCCATAATTGGGGAGAGCCCACTAGATGTAGCAATATGCAACTTCTCCAAATAGTAACCAGGTTTGATGGAAGAATCCACAGTGGTGTTGGGAATAGCTTGGGTCACCGGATTCTAGTAATCTCCAACATTGTGTGACATGGATCCAGAACCTTCACCAGCTTCATGTTGAGAGGTTGTGGCATGCTCTTTTTGGAGTATAAGCTGGGTTTCATGTAGAACTTTGGGTTTATCACCCAATAGAATTTTGCCTTCCAGCCTAATCAAATCAATTTGTTCAGTACCGAGAGCCTTCTTCTCCTCTTGAAAAAGATGCTCCTAAGTGCATACAAGATGGCAAAGGTAGTCACCCCGGAGCCACTCCAAGTTTCTGTACTTTAGGACGTTGGCGTTGTAAAGAATGGGTAGTGGATCTAATTCTTCCATAATCTCCTCCCTGGCCTTTTCTTTCATGGCTTCTGTAACTTCCCGTATCTGGAGTCTAAAAGCTAAGCACTGCAGATGCTACAGTCATCCATAGTATTAACTTCTGGTGACAAAATACGGTAATGATAATGGTATCCATAATATCAGAAGCACTTAAACATGAACAAAATCACAGATTTTCAAAAACAACATTTTTCTGTTTACATTTCAAAACAAATTCATATCCAAGTTACATAATCCTATATCGTTTCCCAAGTAAAGATTAATTATAATAATTACAAAATTATGCCAAGAGTGACATATGACGATGCCCCATTGGTAGATCAAAGTAAGATAGTCATATCTGACTTAATATACACAACGGAATCAAAATAAAATGAAACTGCAAATCCTAATTAGCTATCAGTCAGCCACCTGCTCGTCTCCAGAAGCTTTATTCGTCAAAAGAGTAAAACCAAAAACCTAAACCTCCAGCCTACTCAAATCAATTTTGAGCATCCAAGAGTTCAAGGGGAAATAAAAACTTCGAGTCAGACAGAAAGCCAGGTGTGAATAATTCTATTACATCTCGGTTTACAGATATTACGTGAGACCATGCCACTTAGTGGAACGGGTTTACCCTCACTATTATCCTTTTCAAAACATATATTTTGCAATACTTTCCTGCAACCAAACTAGTTAATCAAACTGATTATATCAAAATAGCAATAACCTTTATGCTAGTAAATGGACTATCTGTCTGTAAAACAAGTAATATGTGAACTATCTGCCCACAATATAATAGCAATGTCCGTTATAATACAAATGGACTATCTGTCCATACAACTGGGTTGACTGCCCGCAAACAGGACTAACTGTCTGAAATCTAGGCTGACAACCTGCAAAATGGACTAACTGTCCGAATTATTTTCTTAGGGTTAACTACCCTTAAAATTTTCGTTGAAAACCTTTTCAAAATGATTTAGTCCTTCAAATCATATATATACAAGGAAAATATATCTTTAGCTTTACTCTAAGCCATTTTCGCCATGTTATATACACTTTATTCAAAATAATGTCGATGAGATTTAGTAAGGATTAACTATCCTTCCAAAATAAGCAAAAACCCTTTTTAACTTAAAAATACTTAGGCTATATTGCCTATTTATCACATTCGAAACCTTTGTTTAAAACCGTTAAACAACCCTTTCGAAACCTTTGAAGGTAACCCCTTCGAAACCATTGAAAGACCCTTTCAAAACCATTAAATATTGCCTTTCGAAAACATCGGAAAAACATTTCCTTTCTTTTATCAAAAAGCTTCAGAATATCAGACATCCTCCTTAAAACCTTTTAAATATTGCCTTACGAAACATAGGAAAAACCTTCCCTTTCGACCCTGTCGAAACCCAAGGGAACTACCCCTTTCGAAACCATTCATTAAAACCTTTCGAAACAGTCAAAACTCAATCCTTTCGAAAGCACTTTGGGTTTAATTTAAAACATGTGGAAACCTTTTGAAACCATTCAAAAATTTACCCCTTCAAAACCTTTGAAAAACGTCTCGGTCGAGACTATTTGGATTCTGCCTTCTAGTAGAGCAAAAGGATCAGAAACCCATTAAAGTCGAAAGCATCTGTTTCGAAACCATTTAAAACCATCTCTTTCGAAACCAATTTAGGTTTACTTTTCTAATAGAAAAAAGGGAATTTAAAACATTTAAGTAGAAAGAATCTGCTTCGAAACCATTTCCTAAGTAAAGAAGTGATGGTGTCGAAACCATCCCTTCGAAAGCATTAGAGAGGTGGCCAAGTTTTTAGAAAACAAAACAACCCTTTCGAAACCATTTGGGTCGAAAGGTAAAAAGGCGGCAGCAAAAAGTTTCGACTTAGTCGAAAGAAATTATTTAAAAACAGAGGCGTAACCCAATCGAAACCATTTCCTTTAAATCATTTAACTTGGTCGAAAGCTACTTTGTCGAAAGCCATTTAGTCGAAAGCAAGCCGGCGTATTTCTTTAATTTAAAACAAAGGAATGCCTCAATCCCTTCAAAACCCCTGGTTTCGACTCCCTACCTTCCGCCTACATCCAATTCACTACGTACCAGTAAACTGATACCATATGCATTGGTTTCGACTGTGTCGGAAGCGAAGATAAGGAGGCGGAACCTAGTGCCGATGGTGTCAAAACAGTGAAAAATATGCAGCAAATAGTTCTTTTCACCTAACTTGCCTTACGTGTCTAATTGTGATTGGTTGCCTCTTTCTTTACTAATAAAAAGTACCGCACTTTGTCAAAAGTGATGCCGACTTTCCAGATTTTATAATTTAAACCATTTACAAAAAGCCCCTTCTCCTCTTGTAATTATATAAAACATTTATGTCTCACACCTTAAATAATTTTATATAACCCTTCAAACACTTAGGAAAAATCTACAAAAATTCCAGAAAATCTTTTTAATACGTTGGAAATTTAATTTCCAACATATAAAAATTTCAGACCCCAATCTTTAATTATTTAACCGAAAATAATTATTTACCCAAATTAGCATTTTCTTTACTAGAAAATTCATATAAATTCCACGTAATTTCAGAAAATTCAGAAAATTGAAACCCATCCCTAAAATATTATTTATGATCTTCATAAAAATTCTCAGGGCATTTTTAATGTCATTTTATAGGGTTTTCACCTTAAAACATATCATAAAATCAATATGAATATACATAAATCATCAACATGTATATATATATTCATTCCATCATTCAAAATCATGGCAAATCAATGCATAATATTTGGCAATCATATAAAAACCGAAAATACCATAAAAAATGAGATGTAAACATTATTAACCTTAGCTTTAGTGATTAAGGATATGAGATTTGAATGAATTTGATGTTGATTAAGCTTCCCCTTTATCTTTCTTCCTCTTGCTCTTATTAATGGTGGTCGGCCTTAACTTTTTAAAATTGAGGATGAAAATGAACGTGTAAAATTTACACGGCCATGGGTTATAGATATAGGAATGGTCTCTTTTCTATTTTACCCCTCCTCCTATTTCATTTTAACTCTTCTTTAGTTCATTTATTACATGGCACGGCTACCCTTTAATTAAAATCAAATCTCAATCCCCTAATCAACACATTATTTTATTTTATTTAGCTAATTAAATATCCTAAATAATATTACCAAAAATCTGGGGTGTTACAGACTCCCCTCCTTAAAGAATTTCGTCCTCGAAATTACGATAAGGCACACAACAAATAAAAGAAGAAGGTAAAACATACCATCAAACAAGTTAGGATAAGTATCTCTAATCCTGCTGTTTGCGCCAAAATTGGTCACAAACCCCGAATATCGTGAAAGCACCAGTGTATGAACACAAATCAGTAGTATATAATCACAGATCATAGATCTAAGTAATGTAGAGGATAAAAAGTGAAGAATAATGAACTTAAAACTGGAAGAAATAGACAGAAACACAAGATTTATAGTGGTTCGGCTATCTCCGGCCTACGTCCACTCCAAAAGTTAATCTTTTATTGATGTTCTTCGCTGATTGCAGCGGATTACAGCAGTAATTTTCGAGTACAAACTATAAAGTTGAGTTCAATCTTGATTTTGACAGAGTCTGGACGTTGCTGGATCCAAAAGTCCTCTTTCTGTGGGCTCTACAGTGCTATTTATAGGCGTAGGAGGCTGATATTTCACTCAGATCTTGGGAGACTTCTTCTGGCACGTGAGTGGGCCTCACGCAACTGAGCCCACGAAGTTTCGACTCGATCCATGATCGACACGAACGTAATTCGTATCGATCAGGTTTTCATCCAATGGGGTCGAAATTTGGTGTGGACATTCCTCGTCTTGTACGTAAGCTCCTGTGAAAATTTCATAGCATTTGGACTTGTGGTTCTCGAGTTATGATCGATACGAAATGGATTCTTTCGGCAGTTTTTTTGGTTCGAATCGATCGTTACGACTCGATCATGTTCGAATCGATGATTGCACGTGAGCGCAAGGTGACGTGGCGCGAATACACTGGATCGATCCACTTTTTGCACTGAGCTGGCAGAGTCTTATTCGCATCGAATACCGAAGCATTGTTCGTATCGTTGTTAGTATTTCTGTTCTGTTCGTATCCATCGGTTATCGATCGATACGAATTAGTGGTTGGATCGATACGAACTGTCGACGCTCGATGGATACGAATAAGACTTCAGTGGAGCGAGACGAACACGATGGATACGAAGCGAAGTCACTCTGATCGAGTCGAACTCGATGGATTCGAACAGCGCGACCATGGATCGATTCGAACATGATCGATTCGAAATCAGACTTTCCTCGATGGATACAAACATAACTTCTTTGGATCGATTCGAACAAGGCGTCGCGATCGATACGAACGGCGTGTTTTCCTCATCTTGTATCGATCATATCTTGAGCTTACAAACTCGGATTGACTTGAAACTTGAAACGTTGTCTTTCACAGCTTTGCTTGTCATGTCTTGCCAATTGTAGCTTGATCCGGACTCTGACGAAATTCGTCGATATCCATAGTGAGCCTGTGATGTAAAATTGATATTTTTTGATGAGTAATCATTGATTTTCAGTTAATTTCTTGATATCTCAACTTTGCTAAAAAGTGGGATAACACCTGCTCTCAATCTCCCAAGTACAGTCCCTGTCATTGTCGCTCCACTGGACTTTGACCAATCTGACCATTTGGTTCTAAGCCTCTTCTCATCTCTCGCAACAATACAAATAGGCTTCCTCACTATGGTTAAATCCGGTTCTACCACTAAATCATTTAGCACAATCAGTGCAATAGTAGTCTCCGGGTCTCTGACACACTTTCTAAGATGAGAAACATGAAAAACATCGTGGACACCCGCTAAACTGTTCGGTAACTCAACTCAATATGCGAGTTTCCTGATCCTCTCAACAATAGGAAAAGGTCCAACGAATCTCGGTGCCAACTTCCCCGATTTTCCAAATCTAATCACACCCTTTATTGGTGATACTTTAAAGAAAACCTGATCTCCAACTGAGAACTATAGATCTTTCCGTCTCTTATCTGCATAACTCTTCTGCCTAGACAAAGCCTCCTTCATTCTAGCCCGAATGACCTCAATCTTTTCTGCAGCTTCTCTGACAAAAGTTGGACAAAGAACCAATCTATCCCCAGTCTCTAGCCAACATACGGGAGATTTGTATGGCCTTCCATACAAGGCTTCAAACGGTGCCATCCCAATACTAGTCTGATAACTATTGTTATACGAAAACTCGACTAAATGCAGATGGTATTCCAATGGTCCCTTGAAGTCTAACACACAAGCTTTTAAAAAATCATCCAAGATTTTGTTAACTCTTTCTGTTTGCCCATCTATTTGCGAATGGTAAGCGGTACTCATCTTGAGCTTGGTCCCAAAAACTTCCTGCAGACTCTTCCAGAACTCGTTAGTGAACAAAGGATCTATATCACTAACTATGCTACTAGGAATTCCGTGCAGTCTAACCACATTCTTTATAAACAACCTTGTTAAAACAGGTGTCGTTCTAGTTGACCTAACCGGAATGAAATGGGCACTCTTGGTCAATCTGTTCACCATGACCCATATACTATCATTTTTCCTGTTCAACCTTGGCAACCCATCAATAAAATCCATGGAAATAGAATCCCACTTCCATACTGGAATATGTAATGGCTGAAGCAATCCGCTTGGTTTTTGGTGTTCGGCCTTTGCCTGTTGGCAAATCATGCACTACTTCACACATAACCCAATATCCCGCTTCATACCTTCCCAGAAGAAACTCCTCTTCATATCTTGATACATCTTAGTACCTCCTGGGTGAATAGAGAACTTTTGAACGATGACATTCCACTAAGACTTCTTTCCTTATGTTTCCTACACTCGGAACACATAATCTTCCTTTCTTTCTCAACCTCCCATTCTAGTCAAGACTGAAATCCTTCAAGTCATCGCTCTCGGTTCCATCTTTTAGCTTCCTAATCCGTTTGGCTAATACTGGATCCTCTTCCTGCATAGAAGTAATCCTCTCAATCATCACTGGTTGAACTTCCAAACAAGATAATACAACTGTATCTCCACTAGACCCAACCTCGGATCTCCACTACACTCTACAATTTGCTAATGCTTCTAAATCCATCCATTTAGCAATAATCGTCGACACTTCATTCTGATGTTTCCTGCTAATTGCATCCGCGACCTTGTTGCCTTTCCCCAGTGTGTGCTCAATTCCAAAATCATAGGCAACGATAAACTCTAACCACCTCTGCTATCTCATGTTCAACTCCTTCTGAGAGAACAAATATTTCAGCGGTTTATGATCCGTGTATTGCTCAAACCTTTCACCCAAAAGGTAATATCTCCACACCTTCAAAGCAAAAATAACTGCAGCCAATTCCAAATCATGTGCCGAATATATGACCTCATGCGGTCTAAGCTGTCTAGAAGCATAGGCAATCACTTTAACCCTCTGCATCAGCACAGCTCCTAATGCCGTTCCACACGCATTGGTGTAAACCACCAAATCTTGATTCCCTTTCGGAACAACTAACATAGGCACATGGGTCAATAAGTGTTTCAAACTCTGGAATGCTTCCTCACACTTATTGGTCCATACAAAATTTTCATCCTTTCTCATCAGCTTGGTCATCGGTACTGCTATCCGTGAAAAATCCTTAATGAACCTCCGATAATAACCAGCGAACCTAAGGAAACTCTTTATCTTTGTCACTGTCTCGGGTCTCTTCCAACTATTCACTGCTTCAACCTTAGTCAGATCTACAGACAACCCTTGAATACATGACCAAGAAAGTTCACTTCTTTCTTCCAGAAATGACACTTTGAGAACTTCACCTTTAGCTGATGCTGTCTCAACGTCTCAAGCACCACTCTAAGATGAACTTCATGCTCTCTTTCATCCTTAGAGTATATCAAGATATCATCTATGAAAACTAGTACGAACCTATCCAAGTGCTCTCGGAAACCCGGTTCATCAAATCTATAAAGAAAGCTAACGCATTAGTCAGTCCGAACGGCATTACTAACCATTCGTACGACCCATATCTGGTCCTAAATGCCGTCAAAGGTATACTATCCTATACTACTCTGAGCTGATGGAAACCTTTCGCCAAACCAAACCGCGAGAATACCTTGGCTCCACTCAACTGGTCGAACAAATCGTCAATCCTCGGCAATGGATATCGATTCTTTATCGTCCTCTCATTCAACTTATGATAATCGATACATAGCCTCAACGATCCATCCAGCTTCTTAACAAACACTACGGCTGCTCCCCAAGGCGAACTACTCGGTCTGATAAAATTCTTGCCTTCTAAATCCACCAACTGCAACTTCAACTCCCTCATCTCTATAGGGTCATCCTGCTTGGCGGTATACTCACTGGTTCTGCTCCCGGAACCAAATCTATCCAAAACTCAATGGCTAGTTTCGGTGGCAATCCAACTACAGGCTCAAAACATCTGCGAATTCTCTAACCACGAAAACTTGACTTAACACATCATCCAGTTCCATAACACCCAACAAAGCATTCACTTCACCACTAGAACCTTCTACGGCATAAACTATCTGATCACTACAATCTGGGTGTGTAAGCGATATTTTCCTCTCCTGGCAAAATATCCTAACATCGTACTTACTTAACTAATCCATCCAAAGAATAATCCCAAACCCTACAAAATCAAACACATGCAAACTGCTAACAAAAATATGACCTAACAGGTCAAACTTAAACTGGTCACATCTCAACCCTAGAGTTGCATACCCTCCTATTGGATTAGCAACCCGTAAGGAAGTTACTAAATATGTGAGTTTCTAGGTTAAGCTTATCTATCAAACATCTAGATATAAAAGAATGCGATGCACCAGTATCAAATAGAATGGTAACATGCATACCATGAATATGAAGCGTACCTCCCAAGACTGCCTTTCCTTTCTCCTGGGCTGTTGGCTTAGAAGCAGCAGGTTCCAGTACATACATCTTGCCCTTTCCATCCTTTGCAGGCTCCTTGCACTGGCTCTTATAATGGCCAATCTGGTCACAGCTGAAACACCTGACATTCTTCTTTCCAGCCACCTCCTTAGCCTTCGCAGCACGGCACTCATTAGCAAAGTGACCCTTTTTATCGCACTTGAAACAGACAATCTCAGACTTTCCCTTCTTAGTTGCTCCACCCTTTTGAGCATTTTCTTAGGAAAGAACTTCCTCTTTTGATTCTGCCCAACATAGGCTTCTTTAGCCATACCCTTCTCTAGAGAATCAAGAATTTCCTCATGCCTTAAGGCCATCTCCACTACAAAGTCAGAAGGATCTCTAATATGAGGTAAGGTGACCCCCTGATAAACTTCTCGTTCCTCTTCATGACTGTATCCACTGAAGCATACCCATATCGGGCCAATTCCTCGAACTTTCTAGCATACTCCAAAACTGTCATCTCCCCATGTTGTAACTCAGCAAACTTCCTGATCAGAGCTGACTATGCCATTGCAGACATAAACCTCTCCTGGAACCTTCCCTTGAAATATGCCCATGACAAAGTTTCCTCGTCCACACCAGCTGTCACACTGTTCCACCAAAACAATCCAGCTCCATGAAGCTGTCTGGATGCCAACCTCCTCTTCTGCTCGTCATTGAGCCCCAAGTCCGCAAAAATCCTTTCGCAGTGCAACAACCAATTTTCCACTTCTATAGTATCTTCTATCCCCAGAAAAGGCTTCCTTCCAAGCTTAGCGTAATCTCCGCTCAGCTTAGCATAATGGTTAACTACCGGAACCTCCAGAACTCTTGCCCCTGCAACATCTCCTCCTACCATTCCAGCTACCACTCCAGCTTGCATCATATTCACAAAAAACTAATACATATCTTCCATGTCCACTTGCAGGACTTCAGCACCTATATTCTCTGCTTGTGCCTGACCTTGGGTTCTCCTTGTACTAGGTCTGGCATTTCCTTCGGTTCCCTCCCCTCGTAGGTTTACTCTTCCTCTTCTACCTTCCATATCTGTATTCAGACCTTATGAGATATAGAAAATTAACCTAACAAAGATAGGATACTAGAGATAAAGCGTATACTTATATATAACAAATACAAGTACGTTACTATAGTGTTATCCCATACCCCAATCTTACTCTAATTCCTTAGGATTATGTTTTAAAAAATCATTTTTAGTTTAAAAATTTTCAAAAACCATGCTCTGATACCAAGTTGTAACATCCCGTATCTAGAGGCCAAAAGCTAAGTGCTACAGATGCTGCAGTCATCCATATTATTAACTTCTGGTGACAAAATACGGTAATGATAATGGTATCCATAATATCAGAAGCACTTGAATATAAACAAAATAACGGATTTCCAAAAACGACATTTTGCTGATTACAGTTCAAAACAAATTCATATCCAAGTTACATAATCCCATATCGTTTCTCAGGTAAATATTAATTATAACCACCACAAAAATACGCCAAGAGCGACATATGACGATGCCCCCTTGGTAAATCAAAGTAATATAGTCATATCTGACTTAATATACACAGCAGAATCAAAACAAAATGAAACTGAAAATCCTAACTAGCTATCCATCAGCCACCTGCTCGTATTTGGAAGCTTTATTCACCTAAAGACTAAAACCTGAAAACCTCAACCCTCAGCCTACTCAAATCAATTTTGAGCACCCGAGAGTTTTAGGGGAAACAAAAAACTTCGAGTTAGACATAATGTCTGGTGTGAATAATTCTGTTACATCTCAGTTTACAAATATTAAGTGAGACCATGCCGCTTAGCAGAATGGGTTTCCCCTCACTAATATCCTTTTCAAAATATATATTTTGCAATCCTTTCTAGCAACCAAACCGGTAAATCAAACTGATTATATCAAAATAGCAATATCCTTTATGCTAATAAATGGACTATATATCCGTAAAACAAGTAATATGTGAACTATCTGCCCACAATATAATAATAAGGTCCGTTATGCTACAAATGGACAATCTATCCATACAACTAGGTTGATTGCCTACAAGTTGGACTAACTGTCCGAAATCTAGGCTGACTGCCAGCAAAATGGACTAACTGTCCGAATTATTTTCTTAGGGTTAACTACCCTTTAAATTTTCCTTGAAAACCTTTTCAAAATGATTTAGTCCTTCAAATCATATATATACAAGGAAAAAAATATATCTTTAGCTTTACTCTAAGCCAGTTTTTCCATGTTGTATACACTTGATTCAAAATGGTGTTGATGAGATTTAATAAGGATTAACTATCCTTCCAAAACAAGTCAAAACCTTTTTAACTTAAAATACTTAGGCTACATTGCCTATTTATCACATTTGAAACTTTTGTTTAAAACCATTAAACAACCCTTTCGAAACCTTTGAAGGTAACCCCTTGAAACCATTGAAAGACCCTTACGAATCCATTAAATATTGCCTTTCGAAAACATTGGAAAAACCTTTCCTTTCTTTTCTGCAAAAGCTTCAAAATATCAGACATCCTCCTTAAAACCTTTTAAATATTGCCTTTCGAAAACATAGGAAAAACCTTCCCTTTCGACCCTGCTGAAACCATGGGGAACTACCCCTTTCGAAACCATTCATTAAAACCTTTCAAAACAGTCAAAACTCAATCCATTCGAAAGCACTTTGGGTTCAATTTAAAACATGTGGAAACCTTTCGAAGCCATTCAAAAATTTACCCCTTCAAAACCTTTGAAAAACATCTCGGTCGAAACCATTTTGATTCTGCCTTCAAGTAGAGCAAAAGGATCAGAAACCCATTAAAGTCGAAAGCATCTGTTTCAAAACCATTTAAAACCATCTATTTCGAAACCAATTTGGGTTTTACTTATCTTATAGAAAAAGGGTCTTTAAAACATTTAAGTCGAAAGCATATGCTTCAAAACCATTTCCTAAGTAAAGAAGTGATGGTGTTGAAACCATCCCTTCGAAAGCATTAGAGAGGTGGCCAAGTTTTTAGAAAACAAAACAACCCTTTTGAAACCATCTGGGTCGAAAAGTAAAAAGGCGGTAGTAAAAGGTTTCGACCTAGTCAAAAGAAATTATTTTAAAACAGAGGCGCAACCCAATCAAAACCATTTCCTTTAAATCATTTAACTTGGTCAAAAGCTACTTTGTCGAAAGCCATTTAGTCGAAAGCAAGCATGCGTATTTCTTTAATTTAAAACAAAGGAATGCCTCTAGCCCTTCAGAACCCCTAGTTTCGACTCCCTACCTTCCGCTTACATCCAATTCACTATGTACCAGTAAACTGATACCATATGCATTGGTTTCGACTGTGTCGAAAGCGAAGATAAGGAGGCGGAACCTAGTGCCGATGGTGTCAAAACAGTGAAAATTATGTAGCAAATAGTTCTTTCACCAAACTTGCCTTACGTGTCTAATTGTGATTGGTTGTCTCTTTCTTTACTAATAAAAAGTACCGCACTTTTTCAAAAGTGCTGCCGACTTTCCAGATTTTATAATTCAAATCATATTACAAAAAGCCCCTTCTCCTCTTTTAATTATATAAAACATTCAAGTCCTATACCTTAAATAATTTTATTTAACCCTTAAAACACTTAGGAAAAATCTAAAAAAACTCTAGAAAATCTATTTTAATATGTTTTCCAACATATAAAAATTTTAGACCCCAATCTTTTATTATTCAACCAAAAATAATTATTAACCCAAATTAGCATTTTCTTTACTAGAAAATTCATATAAATTCCACATAATTTCGGAAAATTCCAAAAATTGAAACCCATCTCTGAAATATTATTTATGATCTTCATAAAAATTCTCAAGGCATTTGAATGTCATTCTATAAGATTTTCACCTTAAAATATATCATAAAATCAATATGAATATACATAAATCATCAACATGTATATATAATCATTCCAGCATTCAAAATCATGGCAAATCAATGCAAAATATTCGACAATCATCTAAAAACCAAAAATACCATTAAAAATGAGATGTAAACATTATTCACCTTAGCTTTAGTGATTAAGGAGATGAGATTTGAATGAATTTGATGTTGATTAAGCTTCCCTTTTATCTTTCTTCCTCTTGCTCTTATTAATGGTGGTCGGCCTTAAATCCTTAAAATTGAGAATGAAAATGAACGTGTAAAATTTACACGGCCTATTTTCCCCTCCTCCTATTTCATTCTAACTCTTCTTTAGTTCATTTATTACTTGGCATGGCTATCCCTTAATTAAATTAAATCTCAATCCCATAATCAACACATTATTTTATTTTATTTAGCTAATTAAATATCCTAAATAATGTTACCAAAAATCAGGGATGTAACAGACTCCCCTCCTTAAAGAATTTCATCCTTGAAATTACGATAAGGTACACAACAAATCAAACAAGAAGGTAAAACATACCATCAAACAAGTCAGGATAAGTATAATCCTGCTCTTAATCTCCCAAGTACAGTCCCTATCATTGTCGCTCCACTGGAATTTGACCAATCTGACCGTTTTGGTTCTAAGCCTCTTCTCATTTCTCGCAACAATACGAATAGGCTTCCTCACTATGGTTAAATCCGGTTCTACCACTAAATCATCTAGCACAGTCGGTGCAATAGTAGTCTCCGGGTCTCTAACACACTTTTTGAGATGTGAAACATGAAAAACATCATGGACACCCACTAAACTGTTTGGTAACTCAACTTTGTATGCGAGTTTCCCGATACTCTCAACAATAGGAAAAGGTCCAACGAATCTCGGTGCTAATTTCCCCGATTTTCCAAATCTAATCACACACTTCATCGGTGATACTTTAATGAAAACCTGATCTCCAACTGAGAACTCTAGATATTTCCGTCTCTTATCCGCATAACTCTTCTACCTAGACTGAGCCTACTTCATTCTAACTCAAACGACCTCAATCTTTTCTGTAGCTTCTCTGACTAAATCTGGACAAAGAACCAACCTATCCCCAGTCTCTAGCCAACATATGGGAGATTTGCATGGCCTTCCATACAAGGCTTCAAACAGTGTCATCCCAATACTAGTCTGATAACTGATGTTATACGAAAACTCGACTAAATGTAGATGGTCTTCCCATGATCCCCCGAAGTCTAACACACATGCTCTTAACAAATATTCCAAGATTTTGTTAACTCTTTCCATTTTCCCATCTATCTGAGGATGGTAAGTGGTACTCATCATGAGCTTGGTTCCCAAAACTTCCTACAGACTCTTCCAGAACTCGTTAGTGAACAAAGGATCTCTATCACTAACTATGCTACTAGGAATTCCATGCAGTCTAACCACATTCTTTATAAACAACCTTGCTAAAACTGGTGCCACTCTAGTTGACCTAACTGGAATGAAATGGGCACTCTTGGTCGATTTGACCACTATGACCCATATACTATCATTTTCCATGTTCGACCTTGGCAACCCGTCAATAAAATCCATAGAGATAGAATCCCACTTCCATACTGGAATATCTAATGGCGAAGCAATCCACTTGGTTTCTGGTGTTCGGCCTTTACCTGTTGGCAAATCATGCACTGCTTCACACACAACCCAATATCCCGCTTCATACCTTCCTAGAAGAAAATCCTCTTAATATCATGATACATCTTAGTACCTCCTGGGTGAATAGAAAACTTTGAACGATAGCATTCCTCTAAGAATTCTTTCCTTATGTTTCCGACAACCGAGCACATAATCTTCCTTTCTTTCTCAGCCTCCCATTCTAGTCAAGACTAAAATCCTTCAAGTCATCGCTCTCGGTTCCATCTTTTAGCTTCCTGATCCGTTTGGCTAATACTGGATCCTCTTCCTGCTTAGAAGCAATCCTCTCAATCATCACTGGTCGAACTTCCAAACAAGATAATACAATTGTATCTCCACTAGACCCAACCTCGGATCTCCACTGCACTCTACAATCTGCTAATGCTTCTAAATCCTTCCACTCAGCAATCATCACCAACACTTTATTCTGATGTTTCCTGCTAATTGCATCTGCAACCTTGTTTCCTTTCCCTGGTGTGTACTCAATTCAAAAATCATAGGCAGCGATGAACTCTAACCACCTCTGCTCATGTTCAACTCCTTCTGAGAGAACAAATATTTCAGCGACTTATGATCTGTGTATAGATCAAACATTACTTCCAAAAGGTAACGTCTCCACACCTTCAAAGCAAAAATAACTACAGCCAATTCCAAATCATATGTCGGATATCTGACCTCATGCGGGTAAGCTATCTAGAAGCATAGGCAATCACTTTACCCCTCTACATCAGCACAGCTCCTAATCCAGTTCCATATGCATCGGTGTAAACCGCCAAATATTGATTCCCTTTCGGAACAACTAACATAGGCGCATGGGTCAATAAGTGTTTCAAACTCTGGAATGCTTCCTCACACTTATCAGTCCATACAAACTTTACATCCTTTCTCGTCAGCTTGGTCATCGATGCCGCTATCCGCGAAAAATCCTTAATGAACCTTCGATAATAACCAGCCAACCCAAGGAAACTCTTTATCTCTGTCAGTGTCTTGGGTCTCTTCCAACTATTCACTACTTCAATCTTAGTCGGATCTACAGATAACCCTTACTCTGAGACTACATGACCAAGAAACTTCACTTCTTTCTTCTAGAAATGATACTTTGAGAACTTCGCCTTCAGCTGATGTTGTCTCAGCGTCTCAAGCACCACTCTAAGTTGAACTTCATGCTCTCTTTCATCCTTAGAGTATATCAAGATATCATCTATGAAAACGAGTACGAACCTATCCAAGTGCTCTCGAAAAACCCAGTTCATCAAATCCATAAAGATTAGGTCGTGGATAAGAGCCTGCACAAATTAGAAAAAATTGCTTAGTTCAAGATATGACCTGGATACAAGCACTTAAGAAATTAAGCAAGGAGTAACACCTACTCCTTCTAACCACCAATTGACAAACTCGGATGGGCAGCGGATATAGAACCACTCGTTTTTGGAAGCAATCAGCTTGTTCCAAGTATCAGTCAGGATCTGGCACTTCTTGGCTGACATGAGAAATATGAATGGAAGGCTTTCCTTTCGTCGGTTGAAGGTTAAAAGGAATCAAATGTCTTCAGGAGTTGGAGGATGGAAAAAGAACTCCATGAATGCCATGTAGGTACAGTTGAGCAAGGAATAGCCGTTTGGATGCAGTCGTGCTAGTGCTAACCTCATAAGATGTAGCATTTCTTGGATAAATGAATTGATGGTGGGATGCATCCTGCCCATCACATGAACTTGTTGCATGCATTGAACGAGGGCATACGAGCTCAATCATCCTTAGTCGGGACTCGCACGTCATCAAATAAAATCATGTGTCTAGCATAAATTCTACGAAGAGAGGCTTCATCGGTTTTCGAAGCCACATAATACTTTAGATCTTCCAAAAATATAGCGTCTTCTAGAGTGTCGAGAGCAGGGTCTATCACTTCTGCTGGAAGAATAGGAATGATAGAGAAAAGGTCAAATGATGGATAGGAACTTTTTGGTTGTTCTAATTGATGTTCGAAAGAGAATTCATCGAAAGCAGTTGCGAAGCTTGATTCGTCACTCGTACTGTTGTGCTATGAAATATTTTTAGAAGACATGGCAACTAAATGCCCCAAGCATCTGGAACCCATGACTACTACACTCAATAGATAATCATCGTTAGAAAAAATAACTTGTCTCCCCCCATGCAAAGTGTGTGCTAGTGCAGAGTGGTGTAGTGTCATGCAATGCAATAAAAAACAGTTTAGAATTGAAGGCTATGTTTATGA
Source organism: Allium fistulosum (assembly GCA_030737815.1). Classification (NCBI taxonomy): domain Eukaryota; kingdom Viridiplantae; phylum Streptophyta; class Magnoliopsida; order Asparagales; family Amaryllidaceae; genus Allium; species Allium fistulosum. The sequence goes on from CM060901.1 coordinate 472,068,569, forward strand.
CAAGACTCTGGGGTCAATCGGAGTGACCGTCATTTCTGATTGTCTCAATCGATCCTCTACGTCAATGTAAAGGGGTTCATTCTAATCATCGTGATCAGTTATTGGCATGTCGAAGTTTGAATTGTGTGTTTAAAAGTGGATGAGCTTCAAAAAAAATTTCAAGGCATTGGTAACAAACATAAATATGAAGATAATTAGTCAAGTTCGTTCCACGGTTCGATTGTCATGTACATCCAATATGTAGTACGTTTCATATGCAAGTCATGTATCACCATTCAAGCATTCAAGGCCGAAGCTTATCACAAAATTTAAATTTAAATTTGAAGATTTTAAGTATGTTTATCCAAGTTAAAACCAACAATCGGTCTAAAACAATGTTATGACCGATCGATCCTAATGCCCATGACCGATCGTTTCTGCACGACCATTTCACAACCGATCGTTCTCCAACCATCGACTTCGGTTCCACGCTTCACTCCAATTCAAGACACGAAACACCAGTTTAAAAAACAACAGGTCTAAATTCTTTTCATATTTTCAATTACCAATCCATCATAACCATCAGTCGAACTCTGTTTTATTCCCCTACGCTAACAACTTCACAACATCCACCTCATTAGAAACGATCGGCCAAGAACTCCCAGAACAATCGGTTAAAAACAATCTCCCGCCATTGACTTCAAATAAGCGCACTCCATCCAATCTTAACACCAATACAAACGACTCGACCCAATCGTCACTATCTCCTCCCTCCACTCCAACTGGTCAAATCACCGTGACCTAAATTATGCAAGCTAAAACAAGATCCCAGTATCTCGTCACTAAATTGTAACAGGTACGAAGAAAATCGAACCTGCCTATGTATAAAGGTGGAGAAACGGAGGCAATTTGGATTTGAGTATGAAGAAAGATCTGTTAAAGAAGGCACCGATGATGGTTGGTGCAGTAAGGAGTCTGATCGACCTAGAGAGATGGTTGTGAGATATGTATGGAGTTGGATCAGAAGGCTCAGTGGATTGATAGTGATAGAGAAAATGAGGATGGTTTTTTCTTTTCTTTTTTGGTTTGGGTAGCAACAATAAGAAAATAAAATGAGGTGGATAAAATTATCTAAGTACCTACGTATATATATGAGGGATGCGATATGAATCATCAAAATTTATAGTTCAATGGAGGCCCAGTTGATAAATGATCGGATATGATCGTTTTATGATGGCCTTAATCCGATCCATTCTTCTTAACCTACATTTCAATCAAATGGCCAAATCAGGAAATGATCGGACGAGATCGTTCTGTGAAGGATTCATGTCGATCCATCCCCTTAAAAAAAGAAAGGGGGAAGAACGATCGAACATGACCTATTCTTAAACAGATTTGGCCCGATCCATATTAAAAATGGATCAAGTATGATCCATTTACATGATGGATTCATGCCGATCCATCTTAAAAAAATGCAAATGATTGAACTACATTCCACCAAATTGACAATGACCCTAGAGCGCATAAACGCATCCGGAAGACAACGACAAAAATGTGTGCATGAACGTGCACATGTGCATCCTAAAAATTTGATTTATTGAAATGGATAGAAATTGAATTCTCACCTGAAGTTATCAGAGAGAGAACCAGATCAGATAACCAAGGCCTACTGCTCAATGAAATTGGGCATAGATGTTAATTAACAAATTACAATTCAGAATTTATACTATTGGAAATCATTCAATCGCCATGTCAAACATAGAGAGGTACGACTCTTCAAGGGAAGCAATTCATCGAAGGGATGGAAAATTTTTAGAAAGCTGAATGGATTCTTTTCCATTGACTCTAACTTGCATCGATTCAAAACACATCATGTTGAAACAAGACGTACTTTGGGGGGCAAGTGTTATCCATCCTTTTTGCACGACTATATTCTAACTGATTAGACAAGTTAAATTCGACCGTCATCGGGATTGACAAGTCACATTAACAATAACGAAGCCCAAAGATGAGGCACATATGATAGTATAAAGCAACGGCAGAGTGAGAGCAGAAGATGGACTTAATAGAATGACAAAAGTATGAAAATACACCATTTACTGAAAATGGATCGGGCACGATCCATATTCGCCAATTATGGATTGTACCATATCGATATTACAGTTCAACTCAATGGAAAACCATCAATATCTCGACATCTTTAGGTCAAATACACATGAAACTTTGGAAACATCAATATATTGAAGAGTGGAGCCCACCATATCAATTGCATGCCAAAACAAGCTCTTATAATGATCGGTACCGGTCTTTATTTTGAAGGATGTAGGATCCGCGATCGAGACCATGACTTCTTCCGGATCTGGAGACTCCATTGCTGAAATTTCAGGAAGATGTTTCATCGTATTCTCTGATAAATATGGACTTGATTGTTTATTGCAAGATCTTTACGCTACTTGTTACATTGCACTTCTTTGTAACTAAGGGTTTTACTCCGATCCATCTGTACCCGACAATTCAAGTTTTTAATAAAGTTATTTCTTCAAAGTGGATGTAGGCTTTCAACATCGAACCACTATAAATCGTTGTCTTCTTGCTATTGCTTATATTCTGTTATTTAATTGCTCGCTCCCTCTATTTTCATTTATTATCTTTATTTATTTTTCTACAAAATCTCTATTGGTTGTTTCTGCCAATTTCTAGTACAAATATACCACTTTCTTGATTGCATTGGAAAGTATCGTGAGCACTTCACGATATATAATTATTTATATCCATTATTGTGATTAGATGTTGTTACTATGAGGTAAAAACCCATTCCATATTTGGCGGTATGGTCACACATATCATGTTTATCCACCCATTTTGTTTAGATATTTTCTCATACCAGACTTATTCTCTTACCGGAGTTGTTTGTTTCTTTAAACTCTCAGGTACTCAATTATATTCGACTAGTATGAGGGTAGGAGATTTCCTTTGGGTTCATTGTAGACGATGGACAGGTAGGAGGCTCCTTTATCTATTTAGTTATTTATTTCCGCTGAATGATTATCTATGTGTATTTTGTATCAGAAAGTGTAAAGGCAGAGAGTATAACTGCCTAGTCTAATAGTTGTAGTTCTTTGTGTAACTCTGATAACTCCATGTTAGGAGTAACCTTATGAACTATATTATTTTTGTATTATATGTAACTATTCCGATGTGAGACTTTTATGTTCTGTTCTGATATATTCTTTAATTTTACCCCATGGTAACTTGTCTTTCGTATTCTTGGGAAACGACACATGAACACCGAGGTTGTATTAAGTATCGTTCTCAAGGGTAAAAAAATTGGGCTTCACACCTTATGTACAATTATTATGTGCAGTCATTCGACCTACACAACCTGCTCAATTCTTGGCTAAGGATATATAGGGTTTATTATAAACCCTTATCTCTTATGGTTTTGTAAAATATTCCTCGAATGATATTAAGTTTAATCTTGTGTACTACTCTTAAGTACGCACCTTATAAAAAGAATTTTAACTCAACTTCACTCATCATTAATCGTGCTTTGTCCAAAAAAGTTTGATTACTCCTTATCAATGCATCATTAAATATTATAGGAACAAGTGACCTTTGAGATTGAATCTTTATCCATATTAGGTACATATGGAACTCTTTCCAGTATACTTACCCATTAGATCACATCGAATCATTTCCATCGCATGTTATTTTATTTACTACATTTTATACTCTATTAGCTTATCATAGGCTCATACATATGCATCAAATACACATGTCCATGTCTATGATAACTCATTGTTGAATATGAAGAAGTACATGGAACCGTTTTGGTATTAATAGACTTACTATTACATACATCTATATGTATCATTCCAAAGATCGTCAATTCTTATGACGCTCCCATTGAATGTGTGCTTTGCCCTTAATTACCTGAGATATAATTAATCAGTATCATATGATTCATAACCATATAATATAAATTGTTTCTAAAAATATGGCTCAATCTATAACTACATAATAATTGTAAATAATTTTAGATACTTTAGTATTTTCGAATGCATCGCTTTTGTTATGAAAACAAATACCATGTTATAGTTTTATTTCATAATGAATATTCATAATACTCACATTGAAATATAATTATGTCTATTTTTTAATCGATACCCAAAAATAGTCATTATTTCATATATAATGTATATTGTGTTTTACGAAAACAATTTTCATAATTTGATGCAATCAATAAGTGCTATATGGCATGCTCCCACTATTTTCGCGATTACTGTAATAACATACTAAATTCAAAGGTCCATCATTCACATAATATAGATTATTTATTTCATATACTATAACTAGTTTATAGTGGAGAGTTCTTTGATCAAATATCTTTAACTCAAAGAAATAAATCTCATAGGAAATGATTTTCTCTATGAAAATACATTTCGAAATAGAAATCCTATTTCTTATTCCAAAGTGAAGTATCAATTATTATTGTTACAGTTCTCGTTTTCGATGTTTCTTTATGAAACCGAAGTGATTGTTCACTCTCTTTATCCCAATTGTACCTTAATCACATCTACTCTTGTACATTCTTTATTCTTTCTAAATGATCGAACCATTCAAAAGAACACTCTTACTACAATATCATAACAAACTCTTTACAAAAGCCCACTCGATCATCCTTAACATATAAGGACATTAAATATGTTGCACTTTGCATAAACTGATCAAACTGACATTTCAACGATCGGGTTCTTAGGTCTATTTTGTAATTTTGGTCTAGTGTTACATTTAACACAATATGATCTTTATTGTAATTAATCAAATTAAATACACGATCTCACGGTATGGATTATTTATTTGTTTCAAATGAACTAATTTCATCGAAGTATTGTACATTAGGAGCTGTGGTCGTTCCCCATATAACACTTATATGAGATAGTATATAAATCAGATATCCATAGAATTGTATTACATTTAGAGTTCGAAACTCATGGAATGCAACATAAAGTCTCGACCAAATAAAAATGTGAGCGACCAATTATGAATGTATTTAGTAATTGTAAAATTAGGCGCTTGCATGGGTATTGCAAAATTAACATGCAAGAAGCATTTATTAGTAAGTACATATTATATATATTTGTCAGTCTTCAATTCAGTTCATTTGTATTGATAAATGTTTTCAATCATATTAAATGCAAAAAATTATCATTGTAGATTATTATAACATTATATAGCATATGTTCTTACAATATTAAAAAGATTAAATGTTATCATTTCATTTTTGTAATAATGCTCTCACTAGTCTTTAAGTTTCACCAAACCCTAAGTTGAAACATAAAAGTCTTTCTACTTCACTAGTGGTTGTTAGGACTGGTCCGTCTTGGAATTCTGACCTTGAGTTTGCACAACAAGTCATAGCTCCATGGACGGTGTATGACTTCTTATCGGTTGTATCATATACAACCACTAACCGTGGTACCTTGTCCGAATTTCACTTTGACCTTGAGTTTTCTCAACAAATCGAAACGAAATTATTCATTCGTACCTACCATATTGTGATGACCTAAGTATAGTATGTACCTTGAGTTTGCTTAACAAATACATATAGTTATCTTACCTCGTCTAGTCAATATATTAATAAACTACACATAACGACCCTAGCTTGAGTTTTCTCAACAACTAAGGATTATGCAAGTAATTTATTAATATTTATATATGGTAAAGGACAACATTATATTAAAGATTCATAGTCTTTAATTTATTATATTGAGTGATATTAACTTATGGAATAATGTATTTCTTTTGAAATACCCTCATGATGCAAGTGTCGGACATATCGACATCGGAATCATGATATACGTACATTTACGTATGTATTCCTTAAATCTATTTAAGGTTTCTTAATGTTCCACCTTTAATTTATACATTCATATTATATATGTTTTATGATTATATAACTTTTATATTTCATATTACTTATATAATAGTCTTATATGTAATATTATATTAACTAAATCTTATTTAATTAATTTAATTAATGAACACTTTAATTAATCATTATATTATTCAATTATAACATATTATATTAAATACACACACACACACGTTATAACCTTTATAGTAATACGCATATACGATATATATGTATGTATGTATTCTAATTTATTAATTAAATTATAATTAATTTATTCAATTAAATTTTATTGATTTTGAAACACTTTTGTACACACATGTGTACTCATATTGTCTTAAACAAATCAAGGCAACATAACATATATCATTATATATATTATGCATGTATATATATATGCATATTTAATTAATTAACTTATTTAATTAATTCATTTATTTTATTAATATTATTAACAAATAATTATTTCACATTAATTATATAACATTTTTAAATATTTTGAAAATTAATATTATAATTTTTATAATATGTATGCTATTTTAAATTTTAAATTTTTATTTCAATTTTCAAAACAATTCGAAAATTTATCTTATAACATTTATAATATATTTTTTATTTTAAATTTAACTTTTAAATTTAAAACTTTTATTTTTAATTTCAAAATAATTTTGAAATTAGCCAAAAGTCCAATTCAAATTGGGCCTTTTTCCATTAGGGATAATCTTTTAGGCTTATCTCAACATTTCGGACCAGGCTAGCAACCGGGTATTGTAGATACTTGACCCAACCTAAGAAACTACTTTTCTAGACAACCTACTATATGGGTAGGCTTTAGTAAGTTAACCCTAATATGACTAATTTAAATCGCTTAGGCTATTAGGCTCGGATACCATTATTGGAACTAGGCCAGCTCGAAGTGGAAGTTATGAGTGAATTTTAATTTTTTACTATTTTGGATCTTTATTGGGCCTACGAAGTCTAATTTGTTTAGAATATTTCTGAATTTTACTCAAATAAAATCTTTTATTTTATTTAAGTTTATAAATGATATTATATATTTAATTCTATTATATTAAATATACATGTGTATCATATACACACATATATTTGTGTGCATGTACAACATATAAATCCGTGCAAGGTATAACATACCCATGTATAAATGTTAGGATTTACATTACAGTGGACACATTAGCTCATCCAATATACAAATATATAATCCAAATGTATGTTTATATACTTTTACTTCTATATATAAAATGTTACAAATATATATATATATATATATATATATATATATATATATATTTATATACATAATTTTGTATAAATATGTAAATATATATATATATAAACATAATTATGAAATATTAGCAATATATATTTATAAATATATAAATGTCTTTAAATCATTTTTAAAATACACATACACACACATATATATATTAAATAATCTTTTTGTTGTAAGGCCGAAAACAGTACTTGTATAAATGTATAATTTTTTTAAATATATATATATAATACTTATATATATATGTATAATAATAAATATATATTAATACAAATAAAACATAAAATAATTTAAATAAAATATGCTAAAATCTGGATGAATGGCTCTAGTTTTTTATTTTTAAATTAAGTATATATTTATATTTTTTATTATAAAACCGTATGAAAATTATTAAAATTAATAAACTAATAAAAATAAAATTTGAATTTTAAATTTCCAGTAAATTTTTTATGATGATTTTGAAATTTGAAAATTTATTATATAATTTAAATAATTTAAAATTCTAAATTTTAATTTTCGGTTTAAGCTTAAATAATTTAAAAAATAAAGAAAATGTTTTTATTATTTTTTTTCGAAAACATAATCTGCATTAAAACTAATTTTATAAAATATTAGACATAATTTATAACATATATATTTATTTATATATGATTAATTAATTTAAAAATTATACAAAATAATTTATAATATATAAAATTATTTTGTTCCAGTGAACATATTACACCTATTAAACATTATGTTTAAAATTGTATTTCCATGCTTTACATGAGTATAAATTAATATTTAAATTATAAATTATATATACATATATATATATATATAATTTTAAATTATTTAAAATAATTAAAAGATGTTTTTTATGCTGAGTCATGCTGCACATTAGTATGTTTACATAATTTTTTTATTAAATATATATACATACATACAACTAATTGATATTGTGATAATATATTTATATGTTGGAATCGTCACCCGACGAGCAATATGATATATGAAATAAACATCATAAATATAGATTAATATTTATAAACATATTAGGAATATACCATATAGATCATGCCTGAAAATACAGCTTGAAATGATGAGATCTGATCCTCAAACTGATTTCCAATTCAAAAGGGTGCTAGTCCTAGAATCGTTGACCGCTAGCTATTGAATAACACTTGATTTGATTTGATTTTCACTTGTGTGACACCCTTTAAAATCAATCATAGGTAATTAAATTAAATTAAATTAAATAGGGGTAAAAATGAAAATTTTGCAAATTTGGAATTTGGCCATGAAAATTTTACTATTACGTTCGTAACGAAATTCTGATCAATTTCCATATATAACATGCTAAAAAAAGAGCCTGAACAAAGAAGTTGCGAGCGTTTGAAGTTTTTAGGTTTAAAATTATTTAATTCAAATTCAAATAAATAAATAAATAGATTTGAAATTTGAAAATTAATAATTAACTGAGATTAGACTTGAGGATTAAGTAAACGTTAATTTTAATGTCAACGTTAAGTATAATTTAGGAATAAAATTAACTAAGCAACAGAAATAAATAAACATTCCAGAATAATGGGGAAGCGGTCGACCTATAGACCCAATCGGTCGACACCTAGCGATCGATCAGTATGTATCGAATAGTTGACCGCTACTTTTGGTGCGGAGGGTTTTTGAGGGGATAAACATTCCAGATTTATCCATTTTAAACTTATTTTCATCCTACGGTTTTGCTACATTTCAAACCCTATAAATAAGACGCTAGACCCCTCACTTTTATTCACAAATATTTTGGGAAACATCAACGAAGCTCTATCAGTTCATCTCTTCTTAGACTCAGAGAACCCCATTAGGGTTTCAGGTAAGAAATCCTATATATATGTCTTTGTTTATTATTTAATTTCTAAACCTCTTCTTCTCCAACCTTTCTGAATCTTATATATATCTGAATCTCTTATATTATACATAAAAAAAGAGATCTGAAGAGACTATAACAGGTCTTTCAAATCCAAAGAGAAGCAAAGCTAAGGACCAACTACGAGTGGAAATCTTAGAATCTTTATTTCAATAATTGATTAGCATATTATGGATTTGAATGTGCCTAGGGGTTTTAGGTTTACAAAAATAAAACAAAATAAACCCCCAAAACTCCTTTAATTTGAAATGTCGGTTCTTCTTGGAATTATCAATTATTTACATTGAATTGTTGGAATGGTATAGTTTTTTCAGTCTTTGGTGATTTTAAATTTTATTCCACTCCTCTTTAATTCTAATTTGAGTATGAAATCTCTATAAGGAATAGGGTGCAAAATATGAATTTATTCATAGTTTACACCATTTATTCCATATGAAATTTAGTAGAATATTCCAATGTTTAGTTCTTAATAAAAGAGGGGTTGAATAGAAGTTGAAACTAGAATTGCAATTTCTATATTTTGAGATTATTTCCATTGATTTGATGCGATAGATTGAGTTGAAATTTTATTATATACAAGTCTGCGTATTGCAATTTTTAGATATGAATGTTGAATCCTTTGTTAGGGATATTGAAATCTCTTTTTATGTATATTGGAAATTTGGCATCATTGATAATATGGAAAAGAAAGACTTGTATCATTATTGTGGTTAAAGGAATTAACATTTAACGCTAGTTTAAGGCATATATGCTGCATGCTTAGAAATTGTTAGGCATGAATACACACACACACACACACACACACATATATATATATATATATATATATTAGCGTAATAAGCATATAATCATAACGTATTAATTGTGTAGTTAATTATTCCCCTTTAGGAATGTAATTGATTATTAAGGCAAAATAAGAAGGAATTCTTATATAGTCCAAATAATGAATACGACTGTAACGAACCGGATTTTCGACCCTCGGATATCGACACTAATACGTCCACTGTATCACATGCCGAACATTCAAGTGTCGGAAATACCGATTTGTTAGGGTGAAAGAAGAAGGTAGAAGATAGAAGAAAACTAAACAACACAGAATCTCACAACGCAACGGAATAACATATATTAATCACATAATGTTTTACAAAGTCATCTCAAAACTAATACATCAGAGTTACACTAATACAATTCTAACCTAGGATAGTTATAAAAGCCTGTCCTTATACATCAGATATAGAGTACATAATATACAGCGAAAACAAGTAATAACTATCTATCGATGAAACCACCTGCTCCAAGCTCCTCCAAGTGCATCTGTAGAAAACCTGGACTGCTTGGTTGCTTATAAAAATTTGAGCAACCAAGAGTTTTAGGGAAAGAAATAAAACTCTGGGTCCGACATGGGTCTGGTGTGAGTAAACTCAAAGCAACTGAATTATTACTTGTAACGACCCAGAATTTCTGACATTTGAAATTCGAATATTTAATTGATTTTAAATATTAATAAGTGAAATTAATAAGTCGAATAATTTATTTTTCGAATAACTGGATTTAATTGGGTAATTAAATCGATAATTTAATAGTTGAAATTCCAGAAATAATTGAAATTTGGATTTAATGTGATTGAAAATGATTTACGAAGTTATATTAAATCATATTGAAGTTATAGTGATGTTATAGAACTTTTAAAATTGAATTTAAAGTAAATTTGTGAAAATTGAATATTTTAATATTTAATCGACTATTGAAATTAGCCATTTTTGGGACAGTCTCAGAATTGGACGAAACTAGTTCCATTGGATCCATAATAGTTTGTTATTATCGGATTTCAATTTTTATAGCAATCGGAGTTGTCGTGTGACCGTGGCAGCTCCAAACGCATCGAAATTGTTTTAATATTAATTTGGCGAGTTAAAATAGTCATTTTTCAAAAAGTCATGGATTTCGACGAAACTAGTTTCATCGGATCCATAATGTTGAATTATTATAAGGTTTCAAATTTCGTGTTAATCGGATGTACCGTTTGTCCGGGGCAAGTGAAAACGCATCGAAATCGGTTTAATTTAAATTTGATCGTTTATTTCCATAACTCGCACAAATGATCGAATTAGCTCCTGAAACACGTTCCATTGTGTTCGAAATGTGGGGTAAACCTTACGAACGCCATGCGGCACGTGTGATTCGGAGATCGTTTGAAAAAGTCGTTTTAAAATAAATTTAATATTATTTATATACGTATATATATACGTTAACAAGAGGAAACCCTAGTCTATTAGCTTCAGCCGCCACTATGAAATCAATGGCCGATATCTTCCATCGTTCCTCCTCGTTTCCTACAAATCCACGCCTTATTTCGAGAGATCTCCAACTAGGAAATTATAAAGCTTCGCGAGCTCTATCGATCTATACGGTGGAGATTTTGTTTCGTCGACCAGAGAGCGGTGTTGAAGGCCGCGTTCGTGGTCAGTTCGTGCGCAGTTCCTAGGGGCTAGGGTGGACCGAGCTTCACCAGATCGTCGGCATGGATCAAGCTCGAGATGGCGAACGTTGTGGCATCTCCTGATCGAGGTACAAGTGAACGTTGGGGAGGCGGTTGTCGATGGAACGATCGACGTTCATGGGTTCATTGCGTTTTCACTTGCCTGGAAACGAACGGGAGAAAGGCAAAGGTGGCGGTCCAGATTAGATGCAAATTGAAATTCACGGCCCAGATTTGATTAAAGGTTTAATATTAAAAAGAAGTGTAAATTAATTATATTAAAGATTGTATAATGTTTAAAATACCGTAACTTTTTGCTACGAGGTCGAAAACGCATGAAACCAGTTGCATTGGAATCGTATGGTTGAGCACTACGCTATGGAGCTGGTTTGGAGTCAATTGGAGTCAGTGAAAATTTCGGGTAAAATTAAACGTCCGTTTAATTTTATTCGAAATAAAAAGCTGGAATAGAATTAAAATCAAGGTGAGAACCCCTCACTCAATCGAATGTTTTGTTTCGATCTAAATTTTAAATAGTTAGATTTAAAATTTTTGATAGTGTTGATTGTGTGGATTGAATGATGATTGCTATTTATTGTGATAAATAGACATTATACGCCGTTATTAAGCGGAGGTTATTTATTAAAAACATATACCGCGATAATTTCACATTGAAGTGGAATTGGTATTCTATATGTATATAGCAATATATATATTGGAATATGTATATATTGGAGTTGATTTCCCGCATTGTATAGCGGATGAGACCCTATTGCGCCGCACAATAGCGAATAATATTTATAAATCCCATATACCGCAATAATTTCACTGTGAAGTGAAATTGGTATTGTGCTAACATCTGTGGATGCAGGGAAACAGGTTGGAGGGATCCGACTGGATTCCTCACCGTAGTGATTTATTTACAGATATTGTTGTATATTCTGTTATCATATGATGATATATGATGTTTGGATGCTGTGATTGACTATTTGGTGCTGTTGCATCATCGGATCCATTTTTGAAGTTTAAGATAACAATTTTGATTTTTAAGGGATTTTTAAAGTGATTTTTGAAAATATGGAGTTAATGATTTTTATGAATCAGAGTGATGAAATTATAAAGGAGTTTTAAAGACGTTTTAAAACGATGTTATAAATGGATTTATAAAAGGATAGAATCTACGATTTGGGGAAGTTATAAAATGAATGAATTTGTAAATAGAGAATTATAAGTAGTTTGCTTATAATTTGGATTTTGGCTTGTGAATGGAATTTATAAATCTTGGTTTATAAATCTGAAATTTGACTTATTTTGATAAGTGAATTATTATAGCTTATTAAAGGAAGTATATTCACGATTTTGGACAATGGATAATCCTTTAAATAAAATGTGTAGAAATGTTGAGTTTGGATAACGAAGTATATTCACGATTTTGGACAGTGAATATATTATTAGATAAAATGGATATGTTTTGGAGAAGTGATATTACGAAATGAAGTAATTGTTTTAAAAGATGTTTTAAAACGTGTTAAGTATCGAAAACATAGATTTCAACATTTATTGTTGAAATAGACGTTTCGAGGAATAAGGAAATGGTGGACTATAACACTGTTGTTATAGTAATTGGTTTCCGAAAGGAAATGTTTTATATAGTATTGGGATTTATATATCTATCTAAATTTCGAATCCCTATACTAGTGATTTTGAGTTGTCGTAACAATGTTTTACGTAACATTCGTTTTGACTCAAATAGATGTGTTTAAGAAAATGATTTCCTTAAAGAAATATTATATACTTAATTATGATTTAAGTATATTGAATATTTTCAAATGTTGAAAATAAATGGATTTGTGAATTAATGATTTCCTTAAAGAAATATTATATACTTAATTATGATTTAAGTATATTGAATATTTTCAAATGTTGAAAATAAATGGATTTGTGAATTACCTATTAATAAATAGGTATGGAAATGTTTTTCCAATATGAAGTGAAATGTTTTGAGATTTTATCTTCAAAGATAAATTGAAATGTGGAAATTGATTTGAAATTGTTTTCAAATAGTTGAAGTGTGGAAATTATATATCTTGTAAAGATATTTTTGAAAGATAAATAATTTGGAAAATTATTTGGAATCTGATGATGCTGTGCAGACCTATTGATAGTTAAATAACCGACTATCAATAATTACCTTGAATGGGTATTTGTTGTGATTTGCTTGAATTTGAATGCCACACTTATTTTTGAGTAAGCGCTCACTATTCGGGTTAACCGGGAAAGGACCTTTGGGTCGTATAACCCATTCCAAATTAGTGATACGACGATATGGATCGTATTGAAGACCGGTGGTGAAGACCGGGTATTGTGAAAACGATAGGATGACCTATCGATTGTCACTGCACCATTAGCTACGGTATTGAGATTTCCTTTGTGATGGGAAGTTTTATCGGGATTGTGAATACCCGGATTTCAAGGGCTTCTTTGGAAGTGCCTTCGGTTCTGTTCGAACCCGGAACAGACTTGTATGGTTACGTGTCTGACATTACATTTTGAGATGTAAAGCTGATTTCTTTCAAATACATTTCTGTTGGTGGCGGAGAATTTATTCTCTTAGCTTAACACCCTTCTCTGAGACGTACGAGCTCAGAGGTTATGTAGTTGAAGGTTATCAGCGATATATTCCCAATTTGGTAATGTGACATGCTGAGTGTTGCTGTGAAATGATCATTGTTTGATCATTTGTGATATGATCATTTGTTTGATCATTTATCTTTATGATCATTACTTTGATCATTTGTTTGACCCAGAGAATAGCTTTTGTATAAAGCGTAGCTTTGTGGACGAGACTTCGTCAGGGCCTCAACAACCCGGAAATGGTCGAAACAGGAATGTTGCAGCAAGGTTATGAGGGTCGCGCCCTTTAGGGTATGTCATTTCCTTCTGGAAAGGGGTGGTATCATGGTATGGAGCCCAGATACTTACTCATGTGGACACACTTTATTTATTATGTGTGACGATGTTACCGAGCGCTCGGATAAAGGTCCCAAAGGACCGGGGGATGGCATATTCGTGAGTTACCTAGTTACAGGGGTAACCCGGCCTTGTTGGCAGAGAGCAGTTTGTCTCTCGGAGCGTCCAGCAAGAGGCGTTTCCTTCGTGGCATAGGAAGTTCCTTAGCCTGACCATTTGTTGGAAAATCCAAAGAAACAATAGAGCCTTGTACGGTTTTAGTTGTATAACCTGCTATGGAATGTGGCGGTAACCTGCTATTGAACATAGTAGCTATAGTAGGTATACAATAATGGTTGTATGCTAGCTAAGATTAATATTATACTTTCGAAATGTTTTCTGCACTATGCACTAATAATAATAATCCAATGATTTTGCGTAGTAAGCATGTTTGACTATCATAAGAAGAAATCTCCTCCAATTCTGCGTTTGCATTGTGTGTGTGGCGGGAGGTCTTATGGTAGTTTCATTTTCCAAAAGCATTGCGAAATTGTTTTATTTTCTTTGTTGTTGATTGTTTAAAGATAAACTGTTTTAGTTCTCACACCAGTCACCATGACTGACCTAGAGTTTATTGTTTCCTTCCTAAACTTCGGGTGCCTACCAATTTCCACACGGGCAGTCTAGAGTCAGGTTATCAGGTCATTCTGGATTCAGGCTATGCTGTGGAGCTCACTGGCGAGCTGGATGGCGAGACGTATCACTTGTATATGATAGTATTATTCCACTGTGTATTCTGTATGAGGAAAAGTTCCTATAACTGTCCAGTTGTGTTGTATATTGTTGTTGTAAACTCTGATGATGATGTAATGTATAAAATGATATAGTTCTTTGATTTAAAGATTATTCATTTATCTATTATATATTGTTCCGCTGCGAATGTGAGATTCTGATATTGTTCTGTGTTTTTCTGTTATTTCTTCTTTCTTTTCCTTCTGTCTTCTTCTACCTCTTCTTTTTCTCCATAACAATTCGGTTTTCCGGCATTCGATTGCTCGGCAGTTGATACAGTGGACGTATTAATGTCAATTTTCGAGCGACGAAAAATCAAATCGTTACATTTGGTATCAGAGCATATGGTTAAGCGACAACCATGGCTCTGTTGGGTGTTACTCATTAGAGATAGAGTCAGTAGTACTCTAGAATGAGTGTGAGTGTAATAATAGATACGAGCGCGTATTTGTTAGTGAATATTAAATTGTTTTATATTGTGATGATTGATTTGTTGAGTGGTATATGGATTCTGGTCGGTATAGTCTGTACAACTCTATCGATAGGGATCTCTAAACACTTGTTCAGAACAATTCGGCACGATATTGTTTTAAATTGGGTAAATGGAATAATTTTACCTTGATTATATTGTGTATATAAATAAATAATTTTCAGTGTTAAAGTGTATATAATTGATTGTTTGGTTGTTGAAAATGTAAGAATATATATAAGTTAATAAAAGTTGTTTGAATGAGTTAAATAAAACAACAATTGTGAAAGAGTAAATTATATAAGCAAATGAATTATAATGTATGGAATTATAATTAATATGATATACAATTGTAAAATAATCTTATATATAAGAAGTAAAATTATATAAGTGAAAGATTTATAAAGGATTGATAATCTAAAATAAAAATTCCAGAGAAATGTTTTTGAAAGGATTTGATATTTTGGAAAAATTGTTTTGGAGAGATGAAAGCTCTAAACTCTTTTCAGGTCGCTGGAAAATAATTCCGATGATGATCGCGACATCATTGGTGTTCATTTTTGGGTTTCCAAAAGAGGAATTGCTGCCTGATTATTTTAAATGAAAGTTGGTTGGAAAAATTGGATTTTTGTTTTAGAAATTCAAAGGATAAATTGAATTGATTTCAAAATTGGTTTTGAAAGGTTGAAAAGACTCTGGAATCCTATTTAAAATACTTATGGGAATGATAAATGGGTTGATAACTTGTACAAAATTGAATTTTTGATAGAATAAATTTAACTTAAACGATGGAGTTAAATTAAAGTAAGTATAAGTGAATCAATTAAATCCAAGCTGTAATTGTTAAATATAAGTAATCAAGTTTTGAACTTATAATATGAGTTAATAAATTTGACTTTGGTAAAAGTTAAATAGAATTGGAATCTGAATTGGATTTATAAGTGAAAACTTAAGTTAATTTGAACAAATGATGTTTGAAATGGAAAATAACTTAAGTAATGTTGAATGAGTTTGATTTGGATATCAAAGTAAATTAATAAAGTGAATTTATTAAATGAATATGAACTTGAGTTATATAAATAAAATTCAGTTTTATTTGTTAAATGGATTAGCAATTGAATTAATAAATGAATTGAATGTTAATCAATCTATTGTAAATGAATTGAGATGAAACAATGGATGTAAGTGTTAATTCATTAAAAGCTAAATGTTATTGGAAGTTGAATAATTGAATGTAAGTCAATTTAATATCGACCAATTGAATTAAAGGTGTTGAACCAAATTGAATGTAAAATTTAATAATTTGGTTGTGTAGAATATACATTGGATGTTATATGATTGTTGATTGTATGTAGTATAATTTATTAAGTGTTAATGAAATTGAATAAATGGAATTGGAAGCTATGTAATTTGATTTAAATTGAAGGTGAAGTAAATTTAAATAGAAATTGATTTGAATTGAAAGTGAACCAACTTGAATGTAAATTAGTGAATGTAAACTAATTGAAAATGAATAATTGAATGTCATTATATATGAATTGGTTGTAAACAATTGCAAGAAATGTTGAAATTTTGTAAGTGCTTATAAACTTGTTTAGTATGCATTTCTTTGATATGCAAGTGTTGTAGTTGTTTAAAAGAGTAAATTGTTAATAACCTTATATATATGTTACTTACATGTTTAAATTGAGTAAGTACAGGTGCGGTGGCTACCGTTCGGTTGATTTGGTTGCGCTAAAATGCTAAATTAATAACTGCTTTGCTTAAAATGCTAAAAAGGTACGCCTACGCAATAAAAATAGGAAATATGAACTGTTTTTCTGCTTTTCCGACCGGGGTGGTCGATGTATACATATTTATGTCTATTGTGATCCTACTACGATCGAACCACGCAAAGGAGACGCTGGCAAAATTTTCTGGAAATTTAAGGCGTTAGAAAATTTTCGGGAAATTTTTGTTAATGAAAAATCGATTTCTAAATTGTAATGAAAATATACGAATTGAACTAGAAAATGGAAACCATTGTTTTGGTTGAAGTTAAAGGTTTTGAAAAAGGTGAATATAAAATTTTCACTAAGTGGATTTTTGAAAAGTTAATAGGTTTTGTGAATTTTTCTTACTTGGTAATTTCGAGGACGAAATTCTTTTAAGGGGGGAAGTTTGTAACGACCCAGAATTTCTGACATTTGAAATTCGAATATTTAATTGATTTTAAATATTAGTAAGTGAAATTAATAAGTCGAATAATTTATTTTTCGAATAACTGGATTTAATTGGGTAATTAAATCGATAATTTAATAGTTGAAATTCCAGAAATAATTGAAATTTGGATTTAATGTGATTGAAAATGATTTACGAAGTTATATTAAATCATATTGAAGTTATAGTGATGTTATAGAACTTTTAAAATTGAATTTAAAGTAAATTTGTGAAAATTGAATATTTTAATATTTAATCGACTATTGAAATTAGCCATTTTTGGGACAGTCTCAGAATTGGACAAAACTAGTTCCATTGGATCCATAATAGTTTGTTATTATTGGATTTCAATTTTCATAGCAATCGGAGTTGTCGTGTGACCGTGGCAGCTCCAAACGCATCGAAATTGTTTTAATATTAATTTGGCGAGTTAAAATAGTCATTTTTCAAAAGTCACGAATTTCGAAGAAACCAGTTTCAACGGATCCGTAATGTTGAATTATTATAAGGTTTCAAATTTCGTGTTAATCGGATGTACCGTTTGTCCGGGGCAAGTGAAAACGCATCGAAATCGGTTTAATTTAAAATTGATCGTTTATTTCCATAACTCGCACAGATGATCGAATTAGCTCCTGAAACACGTTCCATTGTGTTCGGAACGTGGGGTAAACCTTACAAACACCAGGCGGCACGTGTGATTCGGAGATCGTTTGAAAAAGTCGTTTTAAAATAAATTTAATATTATTTATATACGTATATATATACGTTAACAAGAGGAAACCCTAGTCTATTAGCTTCAGCCGCCACTATGAAATCAATGGCTGATATCTTCCGTCGTTCCTCCTCGTTTTCTTCCAAATCCACGCCTTATTTCGAGAGATCTCCAACTAGGAAATTATAAAGCTTCGCGAGCTCTATCGATCTATGCGGCGGAGATTTTGATTCGTCGACCAGAGAGCGGCGTTGAAGGCCGCATTCGTGGTCAGTTCGTGCGCAGTTCCTAGGGGCTGGGGTGGACCGAGCTTCACCAGATCGTCGGCGTGGATCGAGCTCGAGATGGCGAACGTTGTGGCATCTCCTGATCGAGGTGCAAGTGAAGGTTGGGGAGGCGGTTGTCGATGGAACGATCGACGTTCATGGGTTCATAGCGTTTTCACTTGCCTGGAAACGAACGGGAGGAAGGCAAAGGTGGCGGTCCAGATTGGATGCAAATTGAAATTCACGGTCCAGATTTGATTAAAGGTTTAATATTAAAAAGAAGTGTAAATTAATTATATTAAAGATTGTATAATGTTTAAAATACCGTAACTTTTTGCTACGAGGTCGAAAACGCACGAAACCAGTTGCATTGGAATCGTATGGTCGAGCACTACGCTATGGAGCTGGTTTGGAGTCAATTGGAGTCAGTGAAAATTTTGGGTAAAATTAAACGTCCGTTTAATTTTATTCGAAATAAAAAGCTGGAATGGAATTGAAATCAAGGTGAGAACCCCTCACTCAATCGAATGTTTTGTTTCGATCTAAATTTTAAATAGTTAGATTTAAAAAATTTGATAGTGTTGATTGTGTGGATTGAATGATGATTGCTATTTATTGTGATAAATAGACATTATACGCCGTTATTAAGCGGAGGTTATTTATTAAAAACATATACCGCGATAATTTCACATTGAAGTGGAATTGGTATTATATATGTATATAGCAATATATATATTGGAATATGTATATATTGGAGTTGATTTCCCGCATTGTATAGCGGATGAGACCCTATTGCGCCGCATAATAGCGAATAATATTTATAAATCCCATATACCGCGATAATTTCACTGTGAAGTGAAATTGGTATTGTGCTAACATCTGTGGATGCAGGGAAACAGGTTGGAGGGATCCGACTGGATTCCTCACCGTAGTGATTTATTTACAGATATTGTTGTATATTCTGTTATCATATGATGATATATGATGTTTGGATGCTATGATTGACTATTTGGTGCTGTTGCATCATCGGATCCATTTTTGAAGTTTAAGATAACAATTTTGATTTTTAAGGGATTTTTAAAGTGATTTTTGAAAATATGGAGTTAATGATTTTTATGAATCAGAGTGATGAAATTATAAAGGAGTTTTAAAGACGTTTTAAAACGATGTTATAAATGGATTTATAAAAGGATAGAATCTACGATTTGGGGAAGTTATAAAATGAATGAATTTGTAAATAGAGAATTATAAGTAGTTTGCTTATAATTTGGATTTTGGCTTGTGAATGGAATTTATAAATGTTGGTTTATAAATCTGAAATTTGACTTATTTTGATAAGTGAATTATTATAGCTTATTAAAGGAAGTATATTCACGATTTTGGACAGTGCATAATCCTTTAAATAAAATGTGTAGAAATGTTGAGTTTGGATAACGAAGTATATTCACGATTTTGGACAGTGAATATATTATTAGATAAAATGGATATGTTTTGGAGAAGTGATATTACAAAATGAAGTAATTGTTTTAAAAGATGTTTTAAAACGTGTTAAGTATCAAAAACATAGATTTCAACATTTATTGTTGAAATAAACGTTTCGAGGAATAAGGAAATGGTGGACTATAACACTGTTGTTATAGTAAATGGTTTCCGAAAGGAAATGTTTTATATAGTATTGGGATTTATATATCTATCTAAATTTCTAATCCCTATACTAGTGATTTTGAGTTGTCGTAACAATGTTTTACGTAACATTCGTTTTGACTCAAATAGATGTGTTTAAGAAAATGATTTCCTTAAAGAAATATTATATACTTAATTATGATTTAAGTATATTGAATATTTTCAAATGTTGAAAATAAATGGATTTGTGAATTAATGATTTCCTTAAAGAAATATTATATACCTAATTATGATTTAAGTATATTGAATATTTCCAAATGTTGAAAATAAATGGATTTGTGAATTACCTATTATTAAATAGGTATGGAAATGTTTTTCCAATATGAAGTGAAATGTTTTGAGATTTTATCTTCAAAGATAAATTGAAATGTGGAAATTGATTTGAAATTGTTTTCAAATAGTTGAAGTGTGGAAATTATATATCTTGTAAAGATATTTTTGAAAGATAAATAATTTGGAAAATTATTTGGAATCTGATGATGCTGTGCAGACCTATTGATAGTTAAATAACCGACTATCAATAATTACCTTGAATGGGTATTTGTTGTGATTTGCTTGAATTTGAATGCCACACTTATTTTTGAGTAAGCGCTCACTATTCGGGTTAGCCGGGAAAGGACCTTTGGGTCGTATAACCCATTCCAAATTAGTGATACGACGATATGGATTGTACTGAAGACCAGTGGTGAAGACCGGGTATTTGTGAAAACGATAGGATGACCTATCGATTGTCTCTACACCATTAGCTACGGTATTGAGATTTCTTTTGTGATGGGAAGTTTTATCGGGATTGTGAATACCCGGATTTCAAGGGCTTCTTTGGAAGTGCCTTCGGTTCTGTTCGAACCCGGAACAGACTTGTATGGTTACATGTCTGACATTACATTTTGAGATGTAAAGCTGATTTCTTTCAAATACATTTCTGTTGGTGGCGGAGAATTTATTCTCTTAGCTTAACACCCTTCTCTGAGACGTACGAGCTCAGAGGTTATGTAGTTGAAGGTTATCAGCGATATATTCCCAATTTGGTAATGTGACATGCTGAGTGTTGCTGTGAAATGATCATTGTTTGATCATTTGTGATATGATCATTTGTTTGATCATTTATCTTTGTGATCATTACTTTGATCATTTGTTTGACCCAGAGCATAGCTTTTGTATAAAGCGTAGCTTTGTGGATGAGACTTCGTCAGGGCCTCAACAACCCGGAAATGTCGAAACAGGAATGTTGCAGCAAGGTTATGAGGGTCGCGCCCTTTAGGGTATGTCATTTCCTTCTGGAAAGGGGTGGTATCATGGTATGGAGCCCAGATACTTACTCATGCGGACACACTTTATTTATTATGTGTGATGATGTTACCGAGCGCTCGGATAAAGGTCCCAAAGGACCGGCGGATGGCATATTCGTGAGTTACCTAGTTACAGGGGTAACCCAGCCTTGTTGGTAGAGAGCAGTTTGTCTCTCGGAGCGTTTAGCCAGAGGCGTTTCCTTTATGGCATAGGAAGTTCCTTAGCCTGACCATTTGTTGGAAAATCCAAAGAAACAATACGAGACTTGTACGGGTTTAGTTGTATAACCTGCTATGGAATGTGGCGGTAACCTGCTATTGAACATAGTAGCTATAGTAGGCATACAATAATGGTTGTATGCTAGCTAAGATTAATATTATACTTTCGAAATGTTTTCTGCACTATGCACTAATAATAATAATCCAATGATTTTGCGTAGTAAGCATGTTTGACTATCATAAGAAGAAATCTCCTCCAATTCTGTGTTTGCACTGTGTGTGTGGCGGGAGGTCTTATGGTAGTTTCATTTTCCAAAAGCATTGCGAAATTGTTTTATTTTCTTTGTTGTTGATTGTTTAAAGATAAACTGTTTTAGTTCTCACACCAGTCACCATGACTGACCTGGAGTTTATTGTTTCCTTCCTAAACTCTGGGTGCCTACCAATTTCCACACGGGCAGTCTAGAGTCAGGTTATCAGGTCATTCTAGATTCAGGCTATGCTGTGGAGCTCACTGGCGAGCTGGATGGCGAGACGTATCACTTGTATATGATAGTATTATTCCGCTGTGTATTCTGTATGAGGACAAGTTCCTATAACTGTCCAGTTGTGTTGTATATTGTTGTTGTAAACTCTGATGATGATGTAATGTATAAAATGATATAGTTCTTTGATTTAAAGATTATTCATTTATCTATTATATATTGTTCCGCTGCGAATGTGAGATTCTGATATTGTTCTTTGTTTTTCTGTTATTTCTTCTTTCTTTTCCTTCTGTCTTCTTCTACCTCTTCTTTTTCTCCATAACAATTCGGTTTTCCGTCATTCGATTGCTCGGCAGTTGATACAGTGAACGTATTAATGTCGATTTTCGAGCGACGAAAAATCAAATCGTTACATTACTTTTCAAAACCCTTTTAAAATCAAAGGTATCTCGTAAGACTACGCCGCACATAAACACGGACGGGTTTTTACCTTACGATAACCAAAACCACTTTTATATAAAAATCCTATGATATTATAATAGTGTCAAAGTAAAAATACTTATTAAAATAGCTAATAGTGTCTAAGTACAAATACTTATTAAAATGGTCGAAATTGTTACATTAATTAAATTCCAGCATACTAGGCTCTACAATCAAAACCGTAAGGCACGTATTGGAGATTGGATTCCATACTATGACAAGGTAAGGAACTACCTTCCGAAGGTACATCTTTAGATAAATGCACCGGGGTCTGACAAGAACATCTTGTACCCCTGCCACACAGGTGTGGTCTACCACTTGACTAGTAGTACTGAATATGATCATCCCTCCATTAACGGGCCCCGAAGCGTACAAATGAGAGATAATAACCGATCTAGATTTGGAATGACCATACCCTACTTAGGAGCGACCCACTTGGTCCTGATGCATGCCCGATTTTTGTCATTTCCCGGTTGATGTGGTTCGAGGCTACGTTTTACCATTTGAATAGCAATCCCACTAGGAATACTAACACTGCCCTCCAGGCGTTAGTGCAATGCTAGCATTCATCCATACAAGTTCATTCTGGGACTGAACGAAACCGAAGGCACTATTCCTGTTACATCCATTATGAGAAATCCCTTCCAAGTAAAATAGAAAATAGCCCTTGCACTTCCATACTCCATCTTCGATTCCATGCTTCAAGATACCTTCATTCTGAAACGCTTGAGTTGGATCGAAGTGGTTTTCGGATAACATATCTGATCCCGGTCTCTTCGAAACAACTTTCGATATTTCCAGTAAACTCAACCCCGGTTCTTTAGGAAATACACAGACAAAAGATAAGAGCGGAGTTCACCTCCTAACCATTTATGGATGGAATTCCTTATCATTTATCCTAGAAGAACGAAACGAGTTTATACGTACATTATAACACCTTCAACGGTAACTGTACCATATAATTCTCATGTTTCTCCTAGATATTTCCAAAGTTAGGTTTTGGTCCAGATTTGATAGTCGGTTATTTAACTATCAATTTATATAATCAAACATTGATTCCATTCCATATGGGATCCTATAAACCTTTATTAATTTAGTTAATAAAATCACTTTACAAAACCTGATCCAAAGATCTTTTCAAACCCTATTTCCAAACCTCTTACATTCCTTTTATTTGATAAAAACAATATAAATATTTACCAAACATTTTGGAAATTCCATTTCCTCAAAGTTTCATATTAAATGGCCAAACAATTCCCTTTCAAAAACATCACCTCCTATAAAACACATTTACTTATTCCTTATACAAATTCTTTTTATAAGTTCACTTCACATTTCAAACCACTTAAAAGTTTTCAAACTAGATTTAAAACTTCTTTCAAAAATATCTAAAATGATTTATAAAATCTCTTTCTAGTTTTAAAACTATTTAAAAATCTTCCTTCATAATTTCTTTATAGAATCTCCTTTATAAAATATCATTTCAAGATATCCTTAGTAAATCACTATAGGTAAAACTTTTTATTTAATAAATCCCCTTTTAAAAACAAGATATTATTTTAAAATAACTTTATAAAATAATAATAAATTTTGAAAATCATTTATAACCTTTAAACCCAAATTGATTTAAGAATTAAAGTTAATTCAAAAACATACTTTAATAATTCGAAAAGAGGCTTAGCAATCCTAATGGTACTAATTTAAGTTACCATTCAATATTAATTCCAGTTCACTTAACAGTTATTTACGTAGGTCAACATATATTTAAATACAACTCATATCCAAAACAGAGAATAACATGTCAATATGAACTAATTATCATATACATGTCCAAATAACATAATAGCAGGATGGTGATTTGTTCTGCTAAACAGATGTCCAAACAATTCAATCAATTCATAGCAGACTGGGGATTTATTCTGCTAACACATGTCCACACAAACAAACCAACAATCAATTTATAGCATAACGGAGATTTATTCTACTAACACATGTCTAAACAACCAAACAAACAATCAATCAATTTATAGCAGAATGGGGATTTATTCTGCTAACACATATTCAAACAACCAAACAAACAATCAATCAATTTATAGCAGAATGAGGATTTATTCTGTTAACACATGTCCAAACAACCAAACAAACAAACCGTCAATTTATAGTAGAATGGAGATTTATTTTGCTAACACATTTCCAAACAACCAAACAAACAAACAATCAATTTATAGCAGAATGGGGATTTATTCTGCTAACACATATCCAAACAACCCAACGATCTACATTACAACTCATTCACAGTTATATGGTTTCTTAATGGTATCAACACTTGAATCACTTATATTCAAAACCATCTTTGAAAAAGAAGTACCTTTAACCAATTTTACTTTTGAAAACCAAAGGATTTAAAACTTTTAAACCCTTTTAAAAATAATTAATTATAAGTTAGATCCTTATTTAAATCAGAATTAATTTTAATTGAACCTTTACTTAATTTAGTTAAATAGTTAGCAGTAATTAACTATTAATTAAATCTAAATTAATCCTTTATTAATTATTAAATAATTAATCCAACTTTTATTAATAATTAAATATTAATTAATCTCAATTAATTAATTAAATAATCTTTAATTGAACTTAAATAATAAACATGGTAGCTCTTCTATTTTATTCTCTGACTCTCCACTATCAACTACTGTCCCTGGCTATAAGTATTTATCCAACCCTCTTATTAGGGGAATAAAAGAAGAACTCCTCAATTCCTCAAAGTTTAATCAATGATACACAATATAGGATTTTGGAACTTAAGAGGAGTTCACTGTCATGTCAAATTGGACCAATTGAAAGAATTAATCCATCAACACAGTTTATGTGTTCTTGCATTACTTGAAACTAAGCTTTCTCTTGAACTCACTATACGAGCTGCTAAATATATTAGACCCCATTGGCAGTTGATTCACAACCATGAACATGCCTCTTATGGTAGAATTTTAATTCCGTATGATCCTACATCCTTATCACTCTCCACCATTGACTCCTCTTCTCAAATTATCCATTGTCATGCCACTTTAACCACAACTCCTCTTCGTTTTTTCTTTCCTTTGTTTATGCTAGTAACTCGGTCAATGCTAGATCCTCTCTTTTTCAATACATTCCCTTACTTCGTCAAGAGACCTACCCTTGGATCATTGGTGGTGATTTCAACTGTTCTTTAAGACTTTCTGATAGAGCTGGTGGGAACCCAATTTCCATTAATGAAATAAAACCACTGAACATGGCGACCCAACAATCCAACCTTATTGAAATACCAACCACTGGTGTTATATATTCATGGAACAATAAAAGGAAAGAAGGTTGTAGAACCATCTCTAAGATTGACTTTACCTTCTGTAATCAGATCTCTCACCAAATGGCCTTCCATGTACAACCACCTTCCCAGTCCCCTCTTTTCTGACCATTCACCTCAAATCCTTCACTTGGATGCTTCTGTCATGATAGGAATCCTCATTTTAAATTTTTTAACTCATGGGCTCTGGAACTTGATTTTCTAAACATAACTGAAGCTGTTTGGTCTAAACCTAACTATGGGAATCCAATGTTTGTTTTGCAGAAAAAACTCAAAGACCTAAAAGAGGTGCTTAAAAAGTGGTCAAGGGAAAGGTTTGGTGTGGGTTCACAGCAAACTGATATGTTAAAGGCTCAGCTCTCAAAGATTCAAGATAGCATGCTTTACAATGTTAATGATGATTCTTTGTCAAGTCTTGAATTAGAGGTAACTAAACAGTACTATGAAGCTCTGGCTAAAGAGAATGAAATGATTAAACAGAAAGCAAGACTCAAATGGAGAAATGATGGAGATCGGAATACTGCATACTTTCATGCAGCCCTAAAATCCAAGCATACTCAAGAAAACATACATAGCATCCATGATGAAAATGGTACGCTCCATAAAGGCTCTGACAATGTTACTGAGGCCTTCATAAACTATTTCTCCAATCTATTTGGCTATGATGACAATTGTTTTCCTAGTATTGAGGCAATAGACCCACAGCTTCTGCCTAGGCTTAGCCATGATGACATTATGTATCTGAGCAATGAAGTTGTAACGACCCGAAAATTTTAATGGTTTTAATAACGTAATTAACTGAAATTTTGTGAAATTTTAAATAATTTAATTTGGACATGAAAATTTAATATTTGGAATACGCCTATTTAAACATAGCAAATGGTAAATTTTCATTAGAAAATATGGAAGTTTATTTTGTTGTGAAATTTTATTTAAGTTTAAATCAGTTAATATTAGATGATAATAAATTTTTTTCCAAACTTGAATATTTTTATACAATAAATTTGTAAATCATCTTTTGGGTGACGTCATATTTCGTTTCGCCAATTTTGGACTTCTCTAGCCCCGTTTATCTTATTTTCGACAGATTTGCAGCATTTGGGCACCGAATATCGAGTTTTGATAGGACGATCGTATAGCTGATATACGTATATCATTTTGTTCGTCTCGTCGTGCTGATCTCCCCAGTATATTCAGTTATCAATGTCGGTGTCCAGTACGCGACGAAAGCTGCGAAACGGTTAACCGTTTCGTGCCTTTGATGTTCTGTGTCCTTTCATTTTTTCCACTGTGGAAATCCAACAGCCATTAGCTTTTATTTTGATTTACTGAATTCAATTTTTGGCTGTCACTCTTCCCACCTATTCAATGTATTGTTTCGTCCATTCTCATTCTTTCTTTCGTTAATTATTTTCTACCTCGAGGAAAAAAAAATTAATAACAATATACATTATATATTTGCATTCTGAATTGAACCCACTACTCGTCCTTATATTATTTTGTTTTGCTACTTAGAAAAGAAAATATATAAACATAAATTATATGTATGTTTGCATAACAGCTGTAGCCGATTCATTTCCTCTCCTTTGAATTCATTTAATTCATGCTACATAAAACAATATATTAACTCGTCTTCTCCCCTTGGCCATTCCTTTTTGTCTCGAGCTCAACCCAGGGTCCATCAAGCTCTGCGTCCCACCACGACAACCCGCCACCTGCCCTACGCCTTCACCCTACCGGCCGAAGCCACCTGACCACCTCTCTCCCACCATGGCCGCAACCCCTCAATTCGGCCGCCCTTACTCCATGCGAACCACACAACAGCCGGACAAACCCGCCTTACGCCGAAGTTCGCCTACCGTTCGCTCGCATCCTCCGCCCACTGACAGCGCCCTTCACCCGACAACCTTCCTCTTTCTCTGGCTCTATTCCCGCCTTGCCGTAGATTAACTCGGCCTTCCTCCACCTTACTTTGGTTTGTCCCGTGCTCTTAATTATGTGGTTTTATGGTATATAATTATGTTCCTATATATTGTTGATCCATTATTATATTGTTATATAATGTATATAATAATATATATTGTTTATTAGCTTATATAGTTGATCTATTGTTTCAAATGTATCTTGTACTTGTTATACGAAAGGTAAATCATAAGATCTATAAATATATAAAGTTACGTAAGTGCATACGTGAGAAGTTTAAAATGGTAATATAATTGTTTTATAAATTATTGATTTTAAATTGATATATACGTATATATCTAATATATATGTTGTTTTATGTAAGTTGTTTATATGTTTATACATGTTATACGTTTTGTATAAAGTTATATTTTAGTTCTATATGCCAGTTTATATACTAGTTCTATTAGTTTATATATATATGGCTATATGTAGTTATATCTATATTAGTATATATGAAGTTTATGTTTTATGTTTTATATTTTGTTATATATCACGCGCGAGATATATATGGTATAATAATTTATATTTGTAAGGGTGTGTAGGTTATGTATAATCTGTAGAGTTTGTAAGTTTATATATATATATATATATACGTGTGTGTGTGTACTATATTATAAAGTGTTTTGGCCGTTTTATAATAAGTTTTATATATGTATCAGTTTATATAAAACTATTGAGTTTTGATGCATATATTTATAATAGATTATTATGTATATATGTTGCTGTTATATATGTAATATATATAACTTATTACTCATATATGTAAAACTTATGAGTTATAAAAAAATTGTTTGTTCATATATATATATATAGATTTTGATTTTTATATGTATGCGTTTTAGAATTTATATTGATTTTCAAAATTTTATATAGATTTTATTTTTAAATACGTATTTTTGATTTAACATTGAGTTTACGAATGAAGTAATAAAATAATAATATAATATACTCTTCGTTTTAGCTTTATCAAGATGGTTCTGATTCGTTTTCATCGATTCATACTTATCAGCTTTGTTCGTCAAATTCGTGGCAATCGTATTTTGCTTTGGAATTCGTGCTTGGATTCATAACTCATTTCATTGTCAAATCTCTCTAGCCTCA
Organism: Allium fistulosum; assembly: GCA_030737815.1. NCBI lineage: Eukaryota > Viridiplantae > Streptophyta > Magnoliopsida > Asparagales > Amaryllidaceae > Allium > Allium fistulosum. The sequence goes on from CM060901.1 coordinate 472,098,090, forward strand.
AAAGGTGAGCAATCACTTACGATTAACATTCTTATATTTATTAATTTTGATTTCATTTGAAACGACAATTGAAATATGCTGCTAAATTTAATTGTTAATTATATAATTGTTGTATATAATATGTCATTTTTTGTATTTGTTCACCTGTGAGATATGACACCATATCCTGTTGTTTATATTTTATTTAATCTATCACTAATGATATGTCTGTTTTGATATGCTATATTATTATCATATATGTTATCACTCTACAAGTTCCCTGTTAGTTTAGAATTCCTTATGGGTTGAAATGATACATACCCAAATGATCTTGTAGAATAGGAGAAAATCGTTATGGGTTGAAATGATAAACCCAAGCGATTTTCATTGAATTGAATTTGGGATTACGGGCTGAAATGATATATACCCGTATATATATTTAAATTACGAATTGAAATGATAAATATCTGTATCACTTGACCATAGGATAGAAAATTTTATATAGACACCGTTGGCTTATATATATATATATATATATTTTGAAAATGATTTCCAAAGTTTAGAAAGGAAATATATGATTTTAATAAATATTGATTTTAAGATATTATATATAAAAGTTATTTTTATAAAGGTTTTAATTTTAGATTTAAAAAAAATATATGTTTGAAAATTTTAAATTTATAAGTCAGTTTTGAAAATATACTTTTTAGATTTTATTATAATTTTACTATTTTTAAAATATATAAAACAAGTTTTAATACAAAATACATTTAATAATAAGATTTAATTTAATAAAAAATTAATTTAATTGGTTTATAATATATTTAAGTGTTTATTTAAAGTTATATTAGTATTTTAAAAATAGATTTTTAATTACTTTAATAACAGAGGTTGGGAAGATAAAGTAATATTGACTTGGAATCTAAATTGGTTAAAATGGAATTTAAATAAGAATTGATTTGAACTTATTGACTTCGAGGTTTTGAAAGATATGATTTATAACTTGATTTGGTAAAAAATGATTAAATGAATATTCTCAACTTTAAATAAAAATTGAGATTGAATATTTAATATTTATTTAAATTTATAAGTTGGGAATTTAATAAATTGTTATTGAAAAAATTAAGTGAATACTTTCCACTTTGAATAAATTTAAAGTTAAATGTTGAAATATAAATGAAATTTATATTGTAAATGTTTGAATATATAAACTTGAATCTTTGAACTTTATAGTAATGATATAAATTAAATTTTGGAATTTAAGACGATTTAAATCGATTTGCGAAATTTGAGGAAACTAATTTTATTATATAAATTAATTTATTATATATATATAAACTATTTTCATTTATAAAGTATTTTATTATATATAAACTATTTTCATTTACAAAGTATTTTAACATATGTACCATTTTCAACATCTAAACTGTTTAGGTGGAAAGTGTTATGATTTCAAAGTGTTATAATTTCAAAAGTGGTATGATTTCAAAAGTGTTATGATTTCAAAAGTGTTATGATTTCTAAAGTGCTATGATTTCTTAAGTGCTATGATTTTGAAAGTGTTATGATTTGGAAATGAATATTATTTAAAGTGAATATGATATCGAATTGATATGGTTTTGAAATGAATACGATATTTTGATATGAAGTATAAACTATTTGAAATGAAATGACCACGGTGTGAAATAAGCGTTTGGTTGTTAAAAAGACCTGGATCGGATATTGTCATACTCTCTGCCAATACCAAAAACCACTTTAACAACTGTGTACGTGGTGGAGATTCCAGAATGAAGTAGGATGGTTTGGTGACGATTCTATATGGTATTTATGTAGCCTTGACTCCTGTGAGTCGGCTTGATGCAGCTAAAACAGGAGCCATGCCGGGCCAAGTGAGGTCATTCCTCCAATCGGACACATTTCTTCGATACCATTCTATTGCTTTTGTGATTTGATTGGGTGCACCTTTGATTTGGGAGTGTTTCACGAGGTGGCCAGTAGTAGCTGCTATGCATTACCACCAGTTTGGATCCGCAAACGGTATATCTACCCTGGCATTGCCTCGAGTGCCTTGTCGCATGCCCTATCACGCCTTCTACGAGTTTGGTTTGTACCATACCTATGGAGTGCCCTCTGATAGCCCTCCAGTTTACGGAGGGATTACGGTACTGTATAGACTATGGGAATATATAAAAATGTGTTAATGGGGATATGGGTAACGCCTTCACGCTATTTTGATACTTTTACTTTACTATAGACATATTATAATAGCGTATATTACTACATAGCAGATAGTTCCACGGATCCTTAGAGGATGGAAATCCCAAACATCCTTTAAGTTACTTGTATTTCAGTTGGTATTTCACTTGAGTTGGATTTATTGATATAAGAATGTTAATCCTGACTCGAGTGTTTTGTGTTTTGCTTTACGCTCGGGTCAGACTGAGTGTCACAACATTTGAGACTCACCTTTGGAGTTGGAGCTTCACTTGGAGATCCATCTATATCTATTCAGCTTCTAGCTATCCAGTTGTTTGTCAGATTTGTCATCTGTTTGTATTCGAGACTACAGTGTATTTGAGATATTCTGTTGTATTTTATTTCAAACTCTGTTGTTTATATAGTAACTTCATGAACTACTACTTATCTATTCCGTTGCTTATTGTTATATTGCTCTGTGTTTGTGATTCCGTGATTGATTTATTTACTATATATGCTGAGTTTTGCCAAATATAAATTAACAATCTGATATTTTGAGCAATTCTTGTCTGACATGTGTATCTGCTTATGCACTTGGCAGGTGCAGCAAGATAGGGGGTTCTTGCATTTGGGTTTGGTAGCGAGCAGATAACTCTTACTCCTACATGTCCCGTGGGGTTGGTGCAGTCGAGAGGCTGGCCGTAAAAACAGAACACATGTACCATTGTATGCTACAGTGGGTGTTACCCCACTGGCGTTGTCTCGTTACAGTTGGTATCAGAGCTCTGGTTTTAGGCAAACTGAGCATATAGAGTAGATTTAATTACAGAATTACCTTCGTTCGAGCTTGAATTCTTCCTCTTTGATTCCAATCTCCTTTGAATTTTCAGAACATTTCTTGTTCTGAAATCCATTCCTATCTCTCCCTATTCGTGTTTTCTTAATTCTGGAGTATCCCATAACTCCACTTCGGATGATATCTATAATGAATCGGTGGTTCCGCCAATCTTAGAATGATTTGTAAAGGGGTGAAACTCCTTTACAACGAGCATGGATTCACTAGAGTTTTATATATCCTCGGTTTAGATGCTGCTATCTCTTATTGTGCTCGAATTCTATTCTCTTGTGATCGGATGTCGATTTGTCTCAGAATTCTGCATCGATCTTATTCTTGAAGTCACGGTTGACCCGGTTGAGGTCGCCCGCGATTTATATAAGTCTATCCATCTTTTCTCTTTTGTTATTTACTCATCTTATCTTCGTCTCGAGCCTATCTTCTAGTTAGAATTCTTTTGATTAGAGTCCCCTTATATTTGAATCTCTATCCTTGTTTTGAAATCCATTTTGGAGTTATTGGGTGAGGGAATGTATTTGTAATTTATATAAAAATGTCTTATAGTGTGTTGTTTGAGTTAGGGGTGGGCACGGTCGGTTAACCGACTAAATCGGTTAATATTTTAGTTAACCGAAAATATTACACGGTTCGGTTAACCGGTGGTCGGTTAAGGTAGTCATCAAACTACCGACCGAACCGGTTCATTTAAACCGCGGTTAACCGGTTAAATTAACCGGTTAACCGATTAACTTAAATGGTTAACCGTTGACTGGTTAACCGATTAACTTAACTGGTTAACCAACCAAGTTATTGAACATCTGCAACCCTGTACATGTTGAATCCATATAGGTTTCATACTACCGGCATTACAATTTATATACATCATTGTATTAAGTCATAAACTATAAAATGAAAACTGAAAACCCATATCACATCATTATATCATTATGGTAACCAACCATTATAGCAAAGGCAAATCGTAGCAGCATTATAGCAATATCATTACACAAATATAGTCTGCACAATACGATATATCACAATTCAAAGTTTTAAAACCAAAAGTCCAAACATAAAAAGGAATACATTAATGTAACTACAATAAAGGGTCGAAATTAAATAATATAAAATTACTAGAATTGACTGCAAAACATATTGCGACTTCGGTCTCCTATCTCCAAGTTTCTGTCCCAAGGTAAAAGAATACAAGTTAGCCAAACTGAAATGAAGCATTGGCATATGAAACCTGATGAGTAAATCAAACCATATTCTATTGAACTACCCTAAATCTATCTTAGTTAACACTGCATGACACATGTTGCTGGATAACTTTTTAATATATGGACCATTGTCCAAACAGCAGAGAGATGATAACCTGGTAATGCTTTTTCCTCCCCACATGAAATTACAAAGAAAATTACTCATAGTAGACATTGATTTATCAAAGAAAATGTTTAGTTCACAGTAAACATTTGCATATGAACTCTTAGCACACATCAAAGAAAATAACTCATAGAAGATAGTTTAATGTTCATAGTAAATTCATAAAAATGACTAAATTCATAAAAATGACCATTGTTTAATGTTCATAGTAAACTCATGTTCACAGTAAACATCAAAGAAAATGACTAAATTCATAAAAATGACTCATAATAGACAGTTCTTGAGTGTTCACAGCAAATGACTAAATTCATAAAGATAAAAGCATATGAACTAAGAGCAAATGAACTGAACTATTAAATGAATGCATAATATACGTATCACGTGCATGCTTAGAGCAAATGAACTGGACCGATATTACATTTTTACAGTTCGGTAACTTCAATTTATGTCTTTGTGAACTAAGCTTAGTTTATGTCTTTATTTATAGTGCATAATATATATCTTTATGAACTAAGAGTGCATGAAAATAAACTGAATTGTTTACATAAAAATGAAAATATAGATAACTATATATTAGCTTAAGAGAGTTCCACAAGAGAGGAACTCTCTTCACAGGAGAGGAACTTAAGGGGAAAAAGGTACAGATATAGTTTCAAACTAGTTTACTTCCCCTTAGTTATTTGCGTTCACTGAATATTATAGATCATAAATTTTGGATGTGAATGAAGACTGGGTTGCCACATTTGTTACATTATATTCATAGCGACTGAACTATTGTATGTTTAGAGTCTACAGTTATAAATCTGAGAGTTTTTTGTTTACTTAAACAATGAATCCAGACTAGTCAATCTCATCACAAATGGATATATAATACATATCAGTTATTGTGTCATATTTAGTTATCAACTAAAGGAAAACATCTCAAAAGTATGAATATACATTTAGGACTTGCAAATATTGTTGCATTATCATATCCACATTATTCATTAATTCTGCTAGATTTTTTTGCCATAATACTACAAAAATCAGCAATTATAATGGATCCCCTACCCCAAATTCCTACAGGACTACAAAGACATGTTTTTCAGAGTCATGGGACAAAAATACTCCAAATGCTATTAGGAGATATGTGACGCCGCGGCTCCAGTGACCGAAATATTAGAGGGAGTTTACCGTCCGATAGCTCGGATCAATGGGCACTAAAGGAGCGATCTCTCGTCTACACTACTTAGGATCAACATGGATACGTGTAAAATACCTGAACATTTATAAAATGATACGTATCTCATCTCAATACAATGTAGTATACACGAATTCAGAGAATTTGTATTTAAGTCACATACCAAAACACAATATATATAATGGTTTCACAAAACAGCGGACCAAAAAGATAGATATATATACATATACATAGGTACAAACAGACGTCAGACTATCACCATATATCTACAACTAAGTCATCATGCATACTATACATAACTGTCCCAAAAATGACGTCCAAATACATACACAGACAAATATATACAAAGGACATACGACATGACTACACAAAATCAACTTAGCATAGTTCAACGGACTCTAAATGTATCTCTCTAACATTTCTCCTCCAGATGACTCTAACAGTTCCTTTGAGGCATGTAGCAAGCGTGCGTCCGTGAAGCTCTAAATCTAAAACTACCTTAAATTTATATACTGTATGCCAGTTACCGTCCATCTCAATGTTGTATGAAATCACCTCAAAACGTGAAAAGATAATCATCCTGAAAAGCCTCGGTCTGATCCGAGGAGTTATCACAAAACAAAACCTCGAGTCAGGCTATAAATCTAGCTGTGAGTATAATAGTGTAACAATGATTCATATAAATGTGTGGAGTCGGGTTATATATGTGATATTAAAAGAAGTATGTCACACACTCCATAATCTAAACCCGCACACATCCCACTAAATTATTTTAGTTCAAATACACGTGTCGTGGCACTATTTAAAGTGAATCACAACTGCAACTCTAATCAACCGGGATATCACATCCTATTCATTTATAAGTTGCATTCATTATTCAATAGACATACCACTGTTAAGTCATTCATTTATGAGGTATGGAATCACTAGTGAATCCTATTCATTATTCACTCTTACTAGACTTTGTATCGAACCGATATTACGACCTTTTTCATCCGTATATCTTTCGATCGGAAATTGTGGGTGCCCCCACACGATCTATTAGTTGCACTATCTTCTTCTGTTCATCGTTGGCGCTCATCCCGTTGTGCTGAAATCTTCATCTTTGTTTCACCACATATCCATCAATGAGATTTCTCTCGATTCTTTCTTGTTTCCCGTTTGCACTGCGCTTGTCACCGTGGTTGTGTCCGTGCAACAGATCGTTTGGACAATAAGTGACGAGGGACCAGGTTGTCACGATTCAGGGAGCGACCCCGAATTTATCTGCTAGGATGGATTCTAGCGTCTAGTAGTCTCACCTCGTCTCGTTTACTTCATCAGTTAAATTCATTCAAATTCTTTTGTATATAACTTCCCAATATACCATTTATCCCCAAAATGGTATTGTTTTCTATTTTATATCACATATAAATGTCGTGTTCGTGCAACATAGCATTAACTTGCAGTATATAGCATCATGAACATTCATAAACATATCATGTAAACACAATTTGGAAGAACTTCATCGGATTTGAATTTAAATTATAATAAAATATATGTTTCAAATTTAGACTTGATTTTTGATGACGTCATTTTAATTTAATTTATAGAATTTTTCCATAATTTTTAATTTAGAAAATAAAATATTTTTGATTGACGCGTTTTGCGTCAAACGCCGGTTCTTTTGATGTTTTACAAAATAAGTTAACCGGTTTATTTTATTGCTGTTTTGTGATCGCGTAACGTTTTCGTGCACGATCGTATTTTTATTTCAGTCGTTCGCGGTCCGTACGCGAACGGAATATTGCGTAGCGTTGTACTCTAAAACCTTTTGGTTTTGTTCACCCCTCTACACACCTCCGATGACCGAACTGAGACCATTGTTGTGTTCTGCTACGCAATACGGTCCTGCCGGTACCTTCCGTTTTGGCCGTAACGCTCCCGTTCATCATACGGTCGTGGACTTAACGGTGTCATTTCTGATCACCACGAGGTCCGTCGGTCAGGTGAAAGCTAGTCGATTTGTTCGTCTCACTTCCCTCTACATATTTCCTTTTGTTTGCATGGTCAAATTCTTTTTAGATTTTGAGTTATTAATATTTAAAGTTTTGAAACAAAAATGTTATCAAGTTAAACTAGTTTGGATAGATACTTTTTATATGTTTTCTAAATCATGCATACGTCCCTTTTATGTTCACTATTTTTTTATAAAGAAGCATGCACATTCTTTCTTTTCCCAACGTTTGAAATGAACAACACCTCCTCCCTTGAACACATAGTCATGCATGATGAGAGCAGGGATCATGCACACGTTTCTATTTTTACAAAAACTTGGCCACGTTGTTTTTTTTCCACGTTTATGCTTCATTTTTTTTTTACTCTCGCATGCAAACTTAGCATCTCTTCTCTTCATCTTGATGCATGCATTTCCATTGCCGAGCATCTCCTCCTTCTAACACTTCATCTCTAACACAGCCAACATCCCAAGATCCACCCCATGCATGCGCGCACAAAGTAAAAGATTGAAAATGTGTGCAAGGCCTACATGCGTGCCTCCCCTGTACCTTTCTACGTGTGTCTTCTTTTGTTTTAATATATATATATATATGTTTATATATATATATATATATATATATATATGTTTATATATATATATATGTTTATATATATATATATATATGTTTATATATATATATATATATATATATGTTTATATATATATATATATATATATATATATATATATATATATATATATATATATATATATATGTTTACTGACTTTGTTGAATGACCAATGAAGGTTAGGCTAAAATGAATGACATATAAATGATCTTACTGGTTATTGTACAAAGAAACGAGGAAATGGACTATATTAGGGGTTCCTGGCAATACAAGAATAAATGAGAAATAAAGGTAAATATAAAGGAGAGGCGGTGAACTTAATAAATAAGCTACATGCAAAAATAAATAAGAAAGAAAGAAAATTATACTCACTTTGATTGAAAGAAGTATAATAACGTGGATTTGCTTGCGGAGTGTAGTGCTTATATAAGTTTCATACTGATAATTTAGGCCTAAGTAATTGAACGAGTTAAAATATAATGATGAAAGGGATAAGAATGAAAACATCAGTCGAGTGAAAATAAAGTTATTTATTTTATTTTTCAGTAAATAATTTTTATACCCCTCAAATAAATCTTCATACCCTTAACCGCGATATTGCCCTACCGCAATTTGTTCCCCGATTACAATTCTGCTCTGGCGTTTTGCTCCAAATTTTATTTTATATCCATAACGATTTTTATTTTATTTATTTATTTATTTACTAAATTTAGTGCTACATTTTAAAACAGCAGCGGGATGTTACAAGATATAAAGATGGCTCAAAGTTATAAAAAGTTAGTTTATACGTAATGTATAATAAACAGATAACTAAAAAGATCAGTTCATATGAACTAAACAGGTCCTAAATATTAAAAATAAAACAGATATAACTGATAAAAATAATATGTATCTTGTTTAAGCATATACGAATTAGACACGGTAAAAATTAATTAAACAGATAAAGCCTATTAATAAACAAAATAAATCATACTCATGTTCTTCCTGCTCATGCTAGCATTGCCATTGATCAAATCATCATTCTAGATAGTAAGGAACGAAGATAAAGGCGGAGGAGGATCGATTTGTATTTGGATTCGAATGATTAGCCGAGGCAACAAATTTTGAAGATTCGTTTTTATTTTGGGAACGAACGAGTGGATGATTTTGTGAAATGCGGCTGGCAAAGGAGAGAGGCACGATTAGGGTTAGGGAATAGGTGGGCCGGGTTGCGAATAGAATTGGGCGGATTTGATTTTGGGCTATTAAATAGTTTCGGTTAACCGGTTAACCGCGGTTTAACCTATGGTTAACCGTTAACCGAACCGATCATGATCGGTTAACATCGGTCGGTTAACTGAAAGTTCGGTTAATTGAATTTTTCGGTTAAATCGGTTCGGTTTGGATTGGTTAAGTCGGTTAGATCGGTTAAGTCGGTTAAATGTCCACCCCTAGTTTGAGTTGTTAGGTTTGAATTTTGGGTCTCGATCGATTCGTCTGATCAACGCTATCGATAGGAATTCCAAAACACTTGAACAGAGCAAACTGACACAATATTGTTTTCAAAATTAATAAATTTTGTATGATTATATTATATCTATATGTAAATTTTCTGAAATTGAATAGCTAAATGAAATGGTTGTTAGAAATGATAATGCTAAAATTTTCATTTATTGTTTTATTAACATTTCTAAACCATTAACTATTATTGTATATTATAGGGAAATGAAATTTTAAAGCATGGTTTATAAATTAGATTTGAAAATGAAATCAATTTAAAATAAGGACATGAGGATTAAATTCCCGGTACATTTCAAAGTTTGGTTTTAAAGATTTGAAAAGTATTATTATTTAAAGGTATTTTCGAATAGAAATTGTTTCAAAAGAATAATTTTAAAGTTTAAAACCTGTACTCTCCTCCATTGTCGCTGGAAAATAATTTCGGTGATGACTGCAGCATCATCGACATTCATTTCGAGTTTCAAAGTGGAGAAATGAGTTAGTAGCTTTGCTACACTTTTGTTTTGGAAAATGGATTTGATTTGAAATTCTTGAATATGATTTGATTTATATAATATATATGTATATAATCATTTCAAAATAGTTTGAAGTGAAGCTGGAAATTTGAATCTTAAGTTTTATAATAAGAAATGGTATCAATTATTGAAATAAAGTGAAATGTTTGAATAATTGGAATATCTGAAATGATAAATGGAATTAAACCAACCTGAAATAATGACTTTGAACAAACTTATTTGTATAACACTAAATTACATTCTAATATATATAACTTGCCTAAAATATTCAAAAAGTTAAAATGTTAGGATATAATAGGGTTGTACAAGAAGAAAACTTAAGTAATAAATTGTTCAAACTAAAATCTGGTTTAATATAAATGTTGTAGATGGAAGGAAAATTTGTATAGTATTTAATTTCACTCATAAACATTTATATAACTTACTTAGAAAGTTTAAATGTAATTAGAATGTAACTGGATAATAGATTGGATAATAAATTAGATAATAAAAAGGAAAATTTATTGTTGAATAATATATGGTTACAAAATGGATACACCTAATATATGTTGCAAAATATGTTAAGTGAAATAAAATAAATAAAAGAGAAGACTATTTAAGCAGATAAATATGTGCTTAAGAATAGTGAACATGAATTTTTGTGGAATCAACTTAGCTGAAGATAAATGGATAAAATGAATGAGTTAATTTAAAAATGAATTAGTTTGAAAGAAATGTTGATAAAATGAAAGAAAATCAATTTTGAATTAAATTTGGGCACCGAATATCGAGTTTTGATAGGACGATCGTGTAGCTGATATCCATATACCGTTTTGTTCGTCTCGTCGTGCTGATCTCCCCAGTATATTCAGTTGTCAATGTCGGTGTTCGGTACGCGGCGAAAGCTGCGAAACGGTTAACCATTTCGTGCCTTTGGTGTTCTGTGTCCTTTCATTTTTTTCCACTGTGGAAATCCAACAGCCATTAGCTTTTATTTTGATTTACTGAATTCAATTTTTGGCTGTTACTCTTCCCACCTATTCAATGTATTGTTTCGTCCATTCTCATTGCTTTCGTTAATTATTTTCTACCTCGATAAAAAAATTTAATAACAATATACGTTATATATTTGCATTATGAATTGAACCCACTGCTCGTCCTTATATTATTTTGTTTTGCTGCTCAGAAAAGAAAATAAATAAACATAAATTATATGTATGTTTGCATAACAGCTGTAGCCGATTCATTTCCTCTCCTCCACTTTGAATTCATTTAATTTATGCTACAGAAAACAATATATTAACTCGTCTTCTCCCCTTGCCCATTCCTTTTTGTCTCGAGCTCAACCCCAGGTCCATCAAGCTCCGCGTCCCACCACGACAACCCACCACCTGCCCTACGCCTTCACCCCACCGGCCGAAGCCACCTGACCACCTCTCTCCCACCATGGCCGCAACCCCTCAATTCAGCCGCCCTTACTCCATGCGAACCACACAACAGCCGGCCTAACCTGCCTCACGCCGAAGTTAGCCTGCCGTTGGCTCGTAGCCTCCGCCCACTGACAGCGCCAAGATCACCTTCACCCGACAACCTTCCTCTTTCTCTGGCTCGATTCCCGCCTTGCCGCAGATTACTCGGCCTTCCTCCACCTTGCTTTAGTCTGTCACGTGCTCTTATATATGTTGTTTTATGGTATATAATTCTGTTCGTATATATTGTTGATCTGTTATTATATTGTTATATAATGTATATAATAATATATATTGTTTATTAGCTTATATAGTTGATCTATTGTTTCAAATGTATCTTGTTTTATGAAATGTAAACCATAAGATCTATAAATATATAAAGTTACGTAAGTGCATACGTGAGAAGTTTAAAATGGTAATATAATTGTTTTATAAATTATTGATTTTAAATTGATATATACGTATAGATCTAATAATATGTTGTTTTATGTAAGTTGATTATATGTTTATACATGTTATACGTTTTGTATAAAGTTATATTTTAGTTCTATATGCCAGTTTATATACTAGTTCTATTAGTTTATATATATATATATATATATGGCTATATGTAGTTATATCTATATTAGTATATATGAAGTTTATGTTTTATATTTTGTTATATATCATGTGCGAGATATATATGGTATAATAATTTATATTTGTAAGGGTGTGTAGGTTATGTATAATCTGTAGAGTTTGTAAGTTTAAATATATATATATATATATATATGTGTGTGTGTGTGTGTGTGTACTATATTATAAAGTGTTTTGGTCGTTTTATAATATGTTTTATATATGTATCAGTTTATATAAAACTGTTGAGTTTTGATGCATAGATTTATAATAAATTATTATGTATATATGCTGCTGTTATATATGTAATATATATATAACTTATTACTTATATATGTAAAACTTATGAGTTATATAAAAAAATTGTTTGTTCATATATATATATAGATTGATTTTTATATGTATGCGTTTTAGAATTTATATTGATTTTCAAAATTTTATATAGATTTTATTTTTAAATACGTACTTTTGATTTAACATTGAGTTTACGAAAGAAGTAATAAAATAATAATATAATACTCTTTGTTTCAGCTTTATCAAGATGGTTCTGATTCGTTTTCATCGATTCATACTTATCAGCTTTGTTCGTCCAATTCATGCCAATCCTGCTTTGCTTTGGAATTCGTGTTTGGATTCGTAACTCATTTCATTGTCGAATCTCTCTAGCTTCGGAAAGTGAGCAATCACTCACGATTAATATTCTTATATTTATTAAATTTGATTTCATTTGAAACGACAATTGAAATATGCTGCTAAATTTAACTGTTAACTATATAATTGTTGTATATAATATGCCATTTTCTATATTTGTTCACCTGTGAGATATGACACCATATCCCGTTGTTTATATTTTATTTAATCTATCACTGATGATATGCCTATTTTGATATGCTATATTATTATCATATATGTTATCACTCTGCAAGTTCCCTATTAGTTTAGAATCCCTATGAGTTGAAATGATACATACCCGAACGATCTTGTAGAATAGGAGAAAATCGTTATGGGTTGAAATGATAAACCCAAGCGATTTTCTTTGAATTTAATTTGGGATTGCGGGTTGAAATAATATATACCCATATATATTTAAATTGCGGATTGAAATGATAAATATCCGTATCACTTGACCATAGGATAGAAAATTTTATATAGACATCGTTGGCCTATATATATATATATATATATATATATATTGAAAATGATTTCCAAAGTTTTGAAAGGAAATATATGATTTTAATAAATACTGATTTTAAGATATTATATATAAAAGTTATTTTTATAAAGGTTTAAATTTTAGATTTTAAAAAAAATTATATGTTTGAAAATTTTAAATTTATAAGTCAGTTTTGAAAATATACTTCTTAGATTTTCTTATAATTTTACTATTTTTAAAATATATAAAATAAGTTTTAATACAAAATACTTTTAATAATAAGATTTAATGTAATAAAAATTTAATTTAATTGGTTTATAATATGTTTAAGTGTTTATTTAAAGTTATATTAGTATTTTAAAAATAGTTTTTTAATAACTTTGATAATAGAGGTTGGGAAGATAAATTAATATTGACTTGGAATCTAAATTGGTTAAATGGTATTTAAATAAGAATTGATTTGAACTTATTGACTTCGAGGTTTTGAAAGATATGATTTATAACTTGATTTGGTAAAAAGTGATTAAATGAATATTCTCAACTTTAAATAAAAATTGAGATTGAATATTTAATATTTATTTAAATTTATAAGTTGGGAATTTAATAAATTGTTATTGAAAAAATTAAGTGAATACTTTTCACTTTGAATAAATTTAAAGTTAAATGTTGAATCTAGACAAGTTTGATATCATGTTAGTAGGGCTTCAGAATTATCTTATGGAAGATATTTATATCTCCACTGGTTAAAGGCCGAGGGAGGAGACTGTCTCCTACCTAGGGGTCCCTCTTGCAACCTCTTGTATTACAACCAATCAGTGCTTGCCTTTATATGAAAAGATCATGGCTAAAATCAAATGCTGATCGAATAGGATGCTCAGCCAAGCAGGGAGACTTACTCTTATTAAGTCTGTAATATTTTCCATGTCAGTTTACTGGGCTAGATCTTTTGTACTTCCACAAAAGTTAATTAAATTTATTAAGAGTGTTGTTATGAAATTCTTTTGGAAGGGGTGTTCTCTTGGTCAATATTTTGCTCCTGTATCTTTCAAAAAATTTGAAAAATCTGTGAAGAAAGGAGGTCTGGGAATTCTTAACTTATCTCTCTGAAATAAGGCTGTTGTTGATAAATTTTTTGATAACTTCCTGAACAAGAAAGATAACATATGGGTGAAATGGTCATATAAATACATCACTAAAGGAAGGAATGTCAAAATGGAAGGGGACCATTCAACCCCGTCGGCCTTGCCAAAAAAATAAAAATAAATTAAACTTTTAATAAATAATTTATTATAAATTAAACCTTAATTAATTTATAATTTAAAAATAATCAAACACTTGATTAATAATTAATCCTACATTTAAATAGCAGTTTATTAAAAATAAATCATACTTAACTCATAATTAACTAACTTAATTAATAAATAATTAAAATAAATCTTAACTTTAAAAGATGATTAATTAAAAACCATCCTCTAATTAATAAAAGTTAATAACCCTTGTTTAATCCTTAATTAATTATTAATTATCAAAACATAATTAATTAAAAATTTATTATTAAATTCTTAATTTACCTTTTAAAATATCATTATTTAGTTTATAAACCATTTACAAAACAATTTAAAGTATAAAAACCAAACTTTGCGAAAATCGAATTTTTAAACGAACTGCTTCTATAGCGACTATCGCTATGGATACCCGTAGTTTCCAACTTGTTGCTCACTAACTCTTTTATTTACTAATTTTACTTACTAACTTTCTATATCACTTCCAATTCCAAGCCAAAGATCATAATTTTATAACCAAAACACCACTTCAAAGTTCTAATGCTAAACCACAAATTAGCACACACATATACATCCAAACCATACCTTAATCCAAATAATAACATCATAAATACAACTATATAACAACCATATATATAAATGTAAACTCTTTCCCAAAAAGTTAAGGAATTTACTCACCGAAGGCTATCCAAACTTTCGCTGACTTGAGTACGACCTAACACTTTCATTCCTAAGCAAAAAGATTGAGTCTTGAATCCTAAATGTATTAGGCAGGCTAGGCCATGGATGAACAAGGAAGTGAGACATGTTTTGGTAATGTACATCGACTTCGGATAAACATCGATTTCTCAATAATAAACCCGAAAATAGGTCATTTTGCAACTGATTTTTGGGCTATGTACTCATGGAATTTCAGAAAGCACTAAAAGAGAAAGTTATTTTAATTTATTTTCTCTATCATTTTTAAAAAAGAATCACTCACATTCAATTAGTTTTGAAAATTTTATGATCAAAAGAAGAAGGGTAATTTTCGGACTTAAAATTCTAGATGAAAAATTGCTTTGTAAAGATTGGGTATTTTGACATAGCTATGATAGAAATTTAAAAAAATGTTCAACTATAATGTTGTAGCCATTAAAATTTCACATGGTTTAAAGAAAATAAAAACTCCATTTGAGTTAGAAATGAGGAAGAAAAGGTTGGTGGAAAGAGGAGGAAAAATGAAAAAACATATGGGCTATTTATAGGCAAGATTTCACACCTAATCACTTTGTCAAGTCACATCACAAATCATTTATAATATATATATATATATATATATATATATATATATATATATATATAATTATGTTTAATCGCATCACTTTCATTTTTATATATATATAATTATTATGTTTAGTCACTTTACTTTCATTTATATATATATATAATTATTATGTTTAGTCACATCACTTTCTTTTATATATATATATATATATACATAATTATTCCCGTTTAATCACATCACTTTCTTTTATATGTATATATAATTTCAATTATTAATTAATTAAGATGTGACGAGAGATAATTATGGTTAATGATTACAAATCTAAGATGTGACAATACCTAATATATATATATTTATATAAAATATTTCTTATTTTTAAAACTATGTCTTGTCACATCACTTACTAATCTAAATAATATAAGATAATTTATTTCTAAGTATATTATATCTAGTTAATTAACTCTTATATATATGTACATATAGTGCACAAAGGCGAACAACATTCCCGACAACTTTCCGGTGTTGAAAGGCCGAAATTTCGGAAAACGTTCTTCGGTCACATTTTCTGTTTTTCTACGAAATATTTAATTTGGTAAATAAATTTTTAAAATGATTTTACCATCATTATTAGTTAATTAAAATGAGTTTATTTTCATTATAAAACCTATATATTGAATATTTAAAATTAATTACGTATATTCACATCTCCCATGGTTTCTGCTCCACCCATTCCTTTTTCCCCTAACATCACTTCACCGTACCTACCCATACCCACTTCTCTGCTCCGTCGCCTAACCACTCTACTAACTCCGTACCTCACTCTGACTTGCCTTCTCTACCTGCTGTCGTCTCCAGTACCCATCCCCGACCATCTGCTCATTCCAGTATCATTTCATCCTCTATTGATCTGGCTCTGCCCTCTACTCCACCTGACCCAGTTCCACCTGACATCTCGCCACCACCTTCCTCCACCAATCATGTCCCTCCACCATTTACCATTGATCCTGCCATTACCACCACCATGAATTTTAACTCCACCTTTGATACTACTGTTTCTACTGTACCATGGACTTCCTTGTTCAAGTCTATGCCATGTAATGCTGGCTGATACATTCCGCGTGCCTTTGATTTGTCATACGAAGGATTGACTCTACCGATGCCTCATGAAGTACAGCAAGAAGGTCGAAAATTCTGGAGCCAACATTTAGTTGGATTCTTCTTGGATGATAAACTGCTTTACAATGTAGTGTTATATCATTTAAAGAAGATTTGGCGACTCAGGGTTACATACAAGGTGAAATCAGATAACTCTAATTTTTACTTTGAATTCTCCAATGATAGTGATAGACAAAAGATTCTACAAAGTGATCCTATTTTTATTAGAGGAAAGATGTTTATAATCACGTCGTGGAAACCGACTTTTAAAAGTGCTCTATCACAAATTAAATCGGTGCCGGTTTGGGTACACTTTCACAAAATTCCGACCATTGCATGGACATTACTAGGTATCAGCTGGCTTGCGTGTCATTTGGGTACCTTGGTTTGTTACAATGAAGCAACCGAAAAAATGCAAAGGTTTGAATACACAAAGTGTTTGATTGAAATTACACCGGAAAAAGAACTGCCGAGATTATAAAATGTGGTGAAGGTGAAGATGTGGTTTATGTATAGGTGTATTATGACTGGAGACCTAAAATATGTGTGCATTGTAAGTGTTTTGGTTATGAGGTAACGAGTTGCATTGATAAGCAACAAAGCATGCACGTTGATACTTTTTGCACAGAAAAAAATGAGGTTGATTCTCTGCTTCTTAAAAAAAATCAAAGAATGAGTGACACTGCAAAGAACAAGATTGATAAACATGCAATACAAAAACAAAGAACTGATATTTGGAAAACACGGACACAAAAACATTGGATAAAAAGAAAGTGTCATGATAAGGAAGGCCAGAATGTCAACATTGCAAGTTTAGATAACATGACCGATCTTGTGCATGTGCATGTACCAAATTCTCTGCATGGAAATAATACTGCAGCTCCTACCACTGAACTCACTTCTCCTATACCTCCTCCACCTTCTTTTAACAATTCCACTGACCTATCTTATACTCAACCCATTTCCACTTCCTTCGATCATCTCCCATCTCAACCGACCATTCTTTTATCAAACAGTTTTGATATACTCTCTGATCAAACCACCACTATCATTACCTCTACCCTTATAGATTCTACCAATTTTTCTGACATTCCTCTACCAACCATTTTTCCTAATACCACTACCACTCCTAACCCACCACTTTCAACTAACACCACCCATCCTCTTGAACACTGTACTACTAGTCCTCATGTTCTTTCTCATACTCCACCTTATAAACATATTCATCTCCCTCATGATATCACTGACCAACTCATTGACCATAGCATCATCCACAAAGATTGTTTTGAAGATCCAAACTTGGGTTACAACTTCTTTTTCAACAAGATTCCCCTGCTCCTGCTTCACTGTACCATAATACAAACTTGCCATTTAATTCCCATACTACCCATGCTTATATTTCTCCATCAAAACAATAGAATAAGAAAAAGAAAAAGAAAAAGAAAAAAATAGCAAAAGTAGAAATGAAAAGGAAATTGATGACAATGACAATGGCCATGAGTACCAGATAACAGATATACTGCTACACAAATCGAATGATGAGGAGGATGAAGAAAATTCACTTTAAGAAACCAACATTGAGCCAAGAAATCGGGTAGGAAGAAGAAAACTCTTTTTTCTAATGCTTGAAAATATTGGTGCATGGAATATAAGGGGTGCACATCTCCCCTTAAAACTGCATGAAATCAAACATCTTATTTCTCAAAACATATTACAAACGATTGGCATATTAGAAACCAAGCTCAATGAAAAGTTAACCTCCAACATGTGCACTACTATCAATCCTCACTGTAAATATGTCCATAATTTGATACATGCTCCATATGGTTGAATTATTGTAATATGGAATCCTCTCATATTCAATGCTATCACTATCATGTCCTCTTATCAATATATTCATCTCCATGTTACAAACTTATCTTCCTCCACACAATTCAACATTATCTTTGTTTATGCTTCATGTAATAGAGACACCAGGAACTATCTTTGCTCCTTCATACAATCACAAAATAATTCCACCCTTCCAGGGGTTCCTTATAGGTGACTGCAACTACATGTACGACTCTTCTCAGAAAATAGGAGGCAATCCACTAACCATTCATGACATTAGCCCACTATCCCAAACTATTCACACTGCATCATTACATAAAATCCCCTCTATTGGTCCATTGCATACATGGAATAATCATAGACATGGTAAACATACCTTCTGCACCTTAGATCACTCTCTTTTCAACTTCCATGCCTTAACTGCCTGGCCTAACCTATCATCCACAATCCTTCAACCTGGCGTATCAGACCATAGCCCACTTATCCTCTCTTGGAGTATGAAACCAAATAAGTACCATGCCTTATTTAATTTTTTTAAATTTTGGACTAACCATGTACAATTTCACTACATTTTCATGCAAGGATGGAACATTGACACTTTCGGGAACCCTATGTACATTCTGCAGAAGAAGCTTAAGAATGTCAAACATTTTCTTAAACCATGGGCTAAATTAACTTTTGGGCAGGGGGATACTAAATCCAAACAGCTGCGTGAAGAATTGAATAAAATCCAGTAGACTGTTTGATTAGTGACAGTCCGGTAGTGGTAGGACTCCTACAGCAACCTGGGAAGCAACTAGTTTGCGATTCCACATTTTTATGCCAGGCGATCTGTTATTCGCCTGCTGGTCCGGTCACCTCTGTCCCCGCGATCCCGTCCCTATCCGCTTGTCATCTTCCGAGTTTCTCGTCTTTGTCTTCTGTTTTCGTCTTTTCCTTCATTTCTGATTCACCCACTTGTGCCTTTACCCTTCCCTATCCTGACTGTTTCTCTTGGTTGTATGGGTTGCGAGTGGTTCGCATCCCTTCTCTTTTTCGTTTTCCCTTCGATTCCGCAGAGTGTAGGGCTCCTATTCCCGTGCGATGCTCTTCGAAGTGCTCGCTCCCCTCCTCTGCATGCCCTCTGTCCATCTCCATTCCTCTGATGAGTAAGGCAGAGATAGCGCTCCTTAATGAGCGTCTAGATTGCTTAGCTAGGAACTCTTCTCCTTCGTCTTCTTCGGTTAGCTCCTCCTTAGCGCTTTCTGCGTCGCCCACCCCCCCCCCCTCTCGGACGGCAAGGCGGAGGCAGAGGAGAGTTTCTCCTATCCTTCGCACCATTCGTACACGCTCTATAGCGGCGTCCGAGCGGATCGACAGATCTGCTCGATCTTCGCTGTATCTGATTTGAGTTTGTGCTTGCTCTGATCCCTGGGGGTGTTGTTCTGTTTTCATTTTTTCCTCTCCTCTCTCGCTCTTATGGCGAACTTTCTCTTCTGGAATGTTCGTGGCATCGGTAACGATGCGACTCTGGCTAGGCTAATTCGCATTGTTAGAAAGCACTCGGTTGGTTTGGTCGCTATCCTGGAGCCCCTTATTGACCAGGCAGGCATTACCAAGATTGTCTTATCCCTTGGATTTGGCGGTGGTTCTGCTAATGTCTCAGGCAAGATTTGGATTTTATGGTCCAAATCGATTGCCATTTGCCCTGTTTTTGATTCCCCTCAGCTCTTCTCAGTGGCGTGCACGTCCATGCCCATTGCTGTTCCGTTTCTCTTCTCCGCAGTTTACGCCAAGTGCGATCGCTCGGAGAGAGCTGTTCTTTGGTCTGACATTCTTGCTCTCGAGTCTCTGGGACTCTCTCCTTCTGTGGTTGGTGGTGATTTTAATATCGTCGCTAGCCAAGCAGAAAAACGGGGCGGAGCGGCCATCAACAGAGGGGCAATGGCCGATTTCACCTCATTCATTGCCTCCTCTGGCCTCGCTGAGCTCCCTTTTGTCGGTTCTGCCTTCACCTGGTCTAACAACCAAGCGGGACCGAATCGTATCCTCTCTAGACTTGACCGCGTTTTCGGTTCGGAGGATTGGTTTCGTCTTCCCTTTTCCTTCTCTATCGCCCATCTCCATCGTTCCTTTTCGGACCATGCCCCCTTGATTGTTCGCTGCTCTCCTCTGTCGTTGTCTGGGCCCTCCTCTTTTCGATTTCAGAGCATGTGGAAATCCCACCACTCCTTCCTTCAGGTGGTAGCTGACTCTTGGAGTGTCCCTATTTCTGCATCCCCCTGTGCTGTTTTCGGGAGAAAGCTCTTGCGTCTTAAGGCTTGCCTTAAGGTTTGGAATGTTGTAGTTTTCAAGAACATCTTCGATCGCGTTCGTAGGGCAGAGGAGGCGCTTATCGTCGCCGAATCCTTGCTTGACGAGCATCCTTCGGCTGACAACAAGGAGGCGTGGGTTATTGCCCAAACTGCCTTCTCTTCGGAATTGCGTGTTGAGAATGACTACCTCCGTCAAAAGGCGAGGGTCAAATGGGTAGTTGTCGGAGATGCGAACTCCAAATTCTTCCACTCTTCTATTCCAAAAGAAGAATAATCTTCTAGCTATTCGCGAGATTTTGAGGCCCGATCGCACTTCGGCTTCATCGCCTGAGGAAGTCAAAGACATTATTCTCTCTCATTTCCAATCTTTTCTGGGCACTCCCTCGGTCTCGGTGTCCGATCCGGCCCTTTTAGCTTTCATCCCACCTGTGGTCCTCCCTTCGGAAGGTACCATGATTGCGGATATCCCATCCTCGGAGGAGATCCGCGCTAGTGTCTTCGCTCTTAGCAAGGATAGTGCCAGTGGCCCTGACGTCTTCAACGGTGTCTTTTATAGGTGTTCTTGGCCTATTATCCAGGCTGATTTTTGTCTTGCCATCCAATCCTTCTTCGCCGGGGGAAATCTTCCTGCTGGATGGACTTCCACCAACCTTATTCTTATTCCGAAGTGTGATAGTCCGAAGACTTGTGCCGATTTTCGGCCTATTAGTCTGTGCAACTTCTCTAATAAGGTTATTTCTAAAATCCTGGCATCTCGCTTGGCTCCTTTCCTTGAACGCATCATTTCTCCTTCTCAAGCTGGGTTTGTTAAAGGGCGTCTTATCTCTGACAATGTCCTTCTCGCCCAGGAACTGATCTCCCAAATTGATCGGAAAGTTTGGGGCTCTAATGTTGTCTTCAAACTGGACATGGCTAAGGCCTACGACCGCATGTCCTGGTTCTTCGTTATCAAGGTGTTGAGAACTTTTGGTTTTTCGGAGACACTTATTGATCTGGTATGGAGGCTCATCTCCAACTGCTGGTTCTCTATCCTCATTAACGGCTCGGCCCATGGGTATTTCAAGGCTGGGAGGGGCTTACGTCAGGGCGACCCTCTTTCGCCTTCTCTTTTTGTTATTGCAGCCGAGTCCTTTATTCGCGGTCTCCAATCCTTAACCGTTTACGGTCAAATCCAACGATTCGGGATCCCTAGGGGTTGTCCCCTCATTTCCTCTTTATCATTTGCAGATGACATAGTCATTTTCTCCAATGGCAGCCGTTCCTCTGTTAGGAGGCTTCTCAGGTTCCTCCATCAATACGAGAGGTCTTCGGGCCAACTCGTTAATCCCTCCAAGTGCTGCTTTGTCCACTCGAAGGATATGTCTCATTCTCGTGCCTGCTGGATCGAGACTACATCCGGGTTCAAGAGAACTTCCCTTCCTCTTCCCTATCTTGGGATTATCCTGTTCCGGGGAAGGAAACTTAACGCAGTTTTCGACCCCTTGACAGACAAAATTCGGGGGAAGATTTTAAGATGGAACTCGTCTATTCTTTCCCAAGCCGGCAGACTTGTTCTTATCAAATCCGTATTAGATTCGATGGGAACTCATATATTCGCGACTATGACCCCTACCTCTTCTTTTTTCAGATCTTATCGGTCTTTGGCCTCGTCTTTTTTCTGGGGAAACAAGGACAATGGTCGTCGTCACCACTGGGTTTCTTGGGATTCGATTTGTCGGCCCAAAACTGAAGGCGGCTTGGGTCTTCGCAATCCCAGAGACCTTTGTGCGGCTTTTGCTTGTAAGTTGTGGAACAGGTTCGGCGCCAACGACTCCTTATGGGCGTCTTTCCTCCACGCTAAGTACCACAGACTAGCGAGCTCGAATTTTTTGGGCACTCCCTCTTATGCTAGCGAGACCTGGAAGCACATGCAGTCTGTGAAGCTTTTAGCTGATTCTCATGGTGGGTTGTCAGGATGGGATGGCGCTTCGTTTTCCATTCAGAAAGCCTAGTCCTCCATCAGAACTCCTTTTCCCATTCGCAATGAATTCTCCTTCATTTGGGATTCTCGCATTCCTCCCAAGGTTTCCCTATTTATGTGGCGCTTGCTACATGATGGGTTACCATTGGACGAGAATCTGCAGAAGATCGGCATCCCTTCTGTTTCCCGCTGTAGATGCTGCGGAAACGGGGATTCGGAATCTTTGACCCACTTGTTTTTTGCCGGTTTCACTGCCAGAGCTTGCTGGAATTATTTTGGCAACCTTGTCGGTGTTCGCTGTCCCGCCATTTTTCCTCTTCAAATCCTCTATTCGTGGTGGAATGGGAACACTGGGAAATCCCTTCGGTCAATCGTTTTCCGGTTAATTCCTAGTCTCATCTGCTGGCACGTCTGGTGTGCGCGGAATAAGGCTACTTTCGACAGCATTTCGATGGATCCTCAGTCTATTATCCTTCGGGTGAGGAATGACGTTTTCCTGGCTTTCCGGGGTAGACCTTTCAGGGGCCCTATAAGCCATCGTTCTAGGCGGCTAGTTGGAATTCTGTCGATTTCTTGCTCTCCTACTGCCACTAGACTAGGCGTTGGTTAGGCCTCTGTCTTGGGGAGGTGCCATCCCCTCTCCGCTCCCATCCCATCCCCCCCCCTTTTTATGTTTAATTCGGCTGCTTGTTTTTAGTTTCAGGTGCTTCTGTTGTCTCCCAGTTGCGTTTTTTCTTAGGACGGATTCGCTTCTGAGTTCTGGTTTCTTCTGGCTAGAGCGCTTGGCTCTCCTTCGTCGGCTATTGCGACTTCGGTGATCTCCTATCACTTTTTTCTGTCTACACCTTCGGGCGGTGGCCTTGCCGGAGCTCGATGGTGTGGACAGGAGGGCGGATGTCTAGGATCTGTCTTTCTTTGTTTTGCGGTTTCCGCCTGGCAGCACATTGGGCTTGTTGGATGGTGGTGGTTTGTTGGGTGGACTGGACTTCACCTTCTGGGTGAGGCGGGAGAGTGGGTGAGCGGGTTTCGGCACTTTTTCTGCTCTATGGACTTCGTCTTAGCATCTTGGCTGCCCGGTGGCTTTGAGTTGTATTTTTTATTCGACTACTTTCTTTTTTCTGGTTTTTCTAGGGAGGTTTTGTGTTCCACAAACTTTGCCTACTGCTGTGAGCCTCTGGAGGAAGGCTTTCTCCTCCTTTTGTTATTTATATATTTCTTTCTTTAAAAAAAAAATTTGAATAAAATCCAGTCTGATATGTTGGCAGATCCACACAATGAAGTATTATCTGAACTGGAACACGATAAAAACAAACAACTTATTGACACTCTTCAAAATGAAATTGATATGATCAAAGAAAAACTGGGAAAAGACTTTTTCATTCATGGTGATAGAAACCGTGCATTCTATCAAACTGCCTTAACTATTAAAAGATCCAAAGGTATTATTCGAGCTATTGAAGACCAGAATGATTTGCTTCAAACCGAGGAGGAACAAATTGACAAGGCCTTTACTGAATATTTTAAGTCAAGTTTTTCTACATCACTCACAGCACCGAGCCTCAGAGAAATTTCATATATTGACTTACCCAGAATCACAGGTACTGATGCTATGAACCTTATCAACTTTATCACATACAATGAGATTAAGGAAGCATTATTTGAACTTAATCCTAATAGTGTTGGTGGACCGGATGGATTCAATACTCATTTGTTTAAAACTACTTGGCATATCATTGATACTGTTTTTGTTAAGGCTGCCCAATATTTTTCACAAATAATACTATTCTTGGTGGTATTAATGCTACAAACATTGCACTCATTCCGAAGATTAATTCTCCAACTTCTGTTACTCAATACTGCCCCATTTCATGTTGTAATGTTATATACCGCTGCATTACTAAGATTCTTGCCAAAAGAATAAAGCCCATCCAAAGCAACATTATATCCTCAAACCAAACCACATTTCTTACTAGCAGAAATATAACTGATAACATACTTCTCACACATGAATTATTGAGAGGATACAACCAGGTTAATATATCTCCTAGATGTATGATGAAATTGGATATAAAAAAAGCATTTGATTCTATAGAGTGGATTTCCATAATTGCCATCAAGACAAAGATGGGCTTTCCAGAAATATACATGGCATGGATACACACATGTATATCCACTCCTACATATATGGTGATTGTCAATGGTCATGGTGCTGGCTACTTCAAATCATCTATAGAGAAACGGCAAGGCGATCCTATATCCCCCTATTTATTTATCATGGTTATGGAAATGTTGAGCTTCATCCTTAATACCCATGCACGTGCTAATAAATTGATAACCTATCCAAAGTGCAAACACCCGCTCATCACTTTACTAATGTTTGTGGATGATATTGTTATTTTTGCCAAGCTTGATCCTAATACCATTTCCACTATCAATGCTTCTCTGACTCTATTTCAGAACACTACTGGCCTTCATATCAATAAAAACAAATCACACATCATCACTGTTGGACTTCAAGCAAATGAAAGAGACAACATTATCTTCCTCTCCGGTCTTCTAGCTATGCCAGAGAACTTTATTTACCTGGGTATCCCTATTACCACATCAAGAATTTCAACGGCACAATCCCTGCCTATGTATGAAAAAATTGTATCGAAACTAAGAAATTGGCCTACACATTTACTGTCTAGGGCTGGGAGAACTACTGCTGTCAAATCTATCATTTTTAGTATGACTTCATACTGGGCTCGACTTTTTATTTTACCTAAGAAATTAATAAATATGATCAACGCTGCTATGAATCATTTCTTGTGGCATGGGGACTCCCACTCTCGTAAACCCATCCCTACTGCTTTCAAAAAACTTTGTAGACTTAAAAAGAAATTATTGACTTACAGTTATGGAACAAAGCAGCTGCATCGAAGCATATCAATGATATTCTATGTAACAAATCAAATTTGTGGATTGAATAGATTACTAAGAATTACTTATTTAGGAAAAAAAATTGGACTGTTTCTGCACCATCCACTGCTAGCTGGTTCTGGAAATCTATACTTAACATGAGAGAAATTATTCTACCAATTGTCAAATACAATATTCTCTGACATCCAGATTTCCTTTTGGCGTTCCCCATGGTCATCCACCGGTGTCATTCTTAACGTCCTATTGGATAACATGCAGAAGAGCTCCACTGGCATCCCTAACAATGCCACTATTTGACACTTCATATTCCATAACAAGATCATTATGCCTGCCGCTAGCTCAATGGCAGTTAGGAGGGTTTGGGATAATATCACTGCTGAAAAACATATTGACACTGCATTTAAAATACAATGGACTGATAAACATTGTACTCACTCCATTGCTACTATATATAAGGCACTACATCCTGACAATATTAGACCGAACTCCCCGTGGTTTAGTTTGGAATTGTATGGGCATGGAAAAATATAACTTTCTTCTATGGAAAACTATAAGCAACTCTTTACTCACTCGAGACAAGCTAATGGAAAGGGGCCTAATTGTTGATAATGTTTGTACTTTCTATAATGATCTACCCGAGGGCAAAGATCACCTGCTCTTTCAATGTATGATTATATATAGGCTGTGGAAAGCAACTCATTTAAAGGCGGGTATTTATTATGTCAATACTAATCATAGCCAACAATGGTTTGAGATCTTCAAGAGATCGAGGTGGAGGACAGAGAGGGGTGATCGAATGCTTATTATTCTTAAGTGTTTCCTTACTGTTGTTTGGAGAGAAAGAAACCAACGTATTTTTGAAAACAAGAGGAGGAGCAGGAGCGAGCTTCTTGCAGGAATTAAGGGTATGGTTAATAGAAGAATGAGCATCATTCACACTACTGGATTGGATAATAGATGGCGTTTTAATTAATTTGGTATTTGGGCTTATTGGGCCGAAATCCTTATTTAATTATTTTGGTCTTTGTTGTGTTTAGTTAGCTGCTTGTAAATATTTTACATTTTCAGTAATTCATATTTGGTAGGGCCAGTATAAAACCTGTTTACCTTTAAAAAAAATTAAATATCACTAATCAAAGTAGTGAAATTTCGGGTCATTACAACGGTGAGGTGTGATAATATACATTATGAATGTTGTATATATGACTAAGTCATAGGGACATCACCTATGATAAGTAACTATGAAGACGCGAGGTTATTTCCAGTCTGGTAGGTTAAATCTTCCCAGCTAATATGGCTACCAGTACCTACGGTTAGTCGGACTAATGTAAGACGTCGCCGTGGGGTACGGGTCATAAGGCGTAGGACCTCTTTCGGGGTTTTGGAGGTATTAAGTGGTTGTTTGATGGCCCTCCTCTTTTCCCTAAATGAAGTATTAAATGGTCAAGGGTTAGTTATTAAACATGGTAGGTCGTATCTCAGAAAGGGCATGCTTCGGGATAAGGTATTAAGTGGTTGTATGTAGGTCCATCTTCCCATAAAGAAGTATTAAGTGGCTCGAAGAGATTCCATGCAATGTCAACTAGATAGGCACTTATGAGGAGTCCACCTTGGGAATAGGTATTAAATAACGGGGCATACCTTAATTGAGGTCTTAAATGGTCAGGGTCTGCTTACTTCTAGTAAAGGGTAATAAGTGACTTGGGTACCATCTCTCGCATTGTTAGACATTTATGACGTTGGTCATTGGATTAAGAAACTTGCTTCGGGGATGGAAGGTATTAAGTGGTTGTTTAGGGGCCCGTCTCCTTTCCTTATATGACGTATTAAATTGTTTCAAAATACATAAGACATATTCTTATTTTGAAATATACTGCTCTAGTAATGAAATAGTAAGGCTCGAGGATTTTATTCACCATACACTTGTTATTCTAACTCCCTACTCATTACAACACAGGTTAAAGAAGGAGTTGATGATGCTTGAAGATGGCAAGAGTGAAGCTTGTGGCAGTTATTATCTATCTTTTCATGTTATTTTCTATTGTACCCATAAAAAGTACTTTTCAACAAATTGATATAATGGTTGTTGTTAACATTATATGAAGTTGGAAAAAACGTTGGAAGATGGTTGGAGAATAATAAGTAATATATCTTGCTATTTTAAATGTAGGATTATGGTTCTTATTGATACAAAAATTTGGGATTTCAATTTTATTAGTATGAGTGACCAACACATTTCTATTGAACTGATCAATTCCTCGAATTTTAGATGTAATTTAACTTTTGTCTATGCCCAAAATTTTGTTGAACTTAGGAAAAGATTATGGAAGAATCTGCAGGAGGATGCTATAAATATTTATAGGCCATGGATGGTTCTTGGGGA
Organism: Allium fistulosum; assembly: GCA_030737815.1. NCBI lineage: Eukaryota > Viridiplantae > Streptophyta > Magnoliopsida > Asparagales > Amaryllidaceae > Allium > Allium fistulosum. The sequence goes on from CM060901.1 coordinate 472,126,592, forward strand.
TTTTAATTGCATCCGTAGACCCTCAGAGAGACAGGGAGGTAATCCAGCAACTTTTTATAATTTGTTTGAATTAGATGACATGGCTTTATTTACTGGTCTTAATGAGATAAATATTAAAGGATTCGAATTTTCTTGGTGGTCGGGCCCGGGTAGAAATATTTTCTCTAAAATTGACAGGGTGTTTGCTAACCTTGACTGGATTAACTTATTCCCTGAATTATCAGTTGAATTCTTACCTCCTACGGTGAGCGATCATAATGCTATTCTTGTCTCGTTTACCTCTATCTCTAGGGTTAAGAATAGTCCGTTTAGATACATGAATCATTGGTCTTTATGCGACCAATATTTTCCTCTGGTTGAGAAACTTTGGGTTACCAACCAAATCGACAGACCTTTGTTCCAAGTTATTAACATTCTCAAAAACATTAAGAGGGATCTCAAGAGATGGAGTGCTAATTCTCGTAACATCAGACAAGAGGTGAATGTAATGAGAGATAAATGTTCTAGTCTTCAAAAGCTTTTGGAAAATTCTAATGACCATAACTTAGCTTTGGAATTTCAAAATGCCAAGACCAACTTGGATCTTGCATTAAAAAAAGAATTCATGGCGGCAAAACAAAAGGCTAAATGTGACTGGCTGATGATGGGGGATGAGGGATCTGCTTTTTTCTACGCCAAAATGTCTAACAGAAGGAGTAGAAACCGTTTGACTAACCTTAATGTGGACGGTAAGGTGATATCGGACAATAAATTTGTTGAAGAGGCTATTGATTTTTTCAAGCAAACTTATAATCAACCTTTATGTGATCATTTTCCTGAAGTGATTTGCAAAACGGTTATTTCTGAGTTTGGGGCTAATTTTTTAAATAAGAATTTCTCTTTAGAAGAAATCAAATACGCTTTGTGGGATATCAAATACGCTTTGTGGGATATCAAAGACACTGTTTCTCCGGGACCGGATGGTTTCAATTCGTTGTTTTTCAAGAAGCATTGGAATCTTTCGAAAGATATTATTTATAAAGCTTTAAATGATATTTTTCAAAAGGGTCTAATCATTAGTGAATGGAACCACACGTTTATTCATTTGATCCCTAAAAAGGACCATTCCTCCTGTATTCAAGATTTCAGACCAATTGCATGCTGTAACACTTTATACAAGGTTCTCTCTAAAATCCTGTGTAACAGATTGGGTCCTTTTTTGGATAAGTTGGTATCTCATAACCAAACGGCTTTTATAAATGGTAGATCAATAGGATATGGTATTTTGTTAGCTCATGAATTAATTAGAGGTCTTGGAAGAAAGGATAATAAATACATGTGTATAAAAGTTGATTTAAAGAAAGCATATGATTCGATTAATAGAGATTTTGTTATTCACATGTTAAGAAGCTTGGGTTTTACGGATAAATGGATAAAAATTATTGGAAATCTTATTAAGACCCCAGTTTTTTCTATCATTGTTAATGGAGAAGCGCACGGTTACTTTAAAGGCTCTAATGGTCTTAGACAAGGAGACCCTCTTTCTCCTATCCTATTTACCCTAGTAATGGAATATTTTACGCTACTTATGGAAGAAAAAGTAAGGGATGGTCTGATCTCTCCTGTTACGGACTTTGGTAACAAATTGACTCACTTGATTTACGCTGACGATATCATTCTTTTTACTAAAGCCAATGTGCAAACTGCGTATGCTATTAACGAAGTTTTTAAAACCTTGAAAAGGGTCACTGGTTTGGAGTTAAGTGCGGAGAAATCGAACATCTTTTTTGGGAAAGGGGTAGATGGCTGTACAGACATCTGTTCTATTCTCAACATTCAACAAGCTACCCTTCCTATAAGGTATTTGGGTATTCCTCTGTCAAGCGTTAACTTGAGGGATAAGGATTGTTCTCCGTTGATAGAGAAGATCAAAGTTAGGATTGGAAGATGGGAAACTAAAATGTTGAGCTTAGCAGGGAGACTGGAACTTATAAAATCTACTATATACCCTATAATTCAGTTTTGGATGCAATGTTTCTACCTCCCTGTTGCTACTGTTCAGAAGATTAAACATATGATATTAAATTTTCTTTGGAAAAGTCGCAGTAGTAAGATCCCGTGGGAGGTTCTAAGTAGACAAAAAGAAGAAGGAGGTATGGGTCTGAGAAACTTAGAAGAGATGAACAAAACGCTATATATCAAATTGATTTGGAAAATCATTAACTTAGAAGGCAGTTGGGCGGTTTTTATGCATGGAAAATACATAGGGCTTAAAAGTTTCTGGGATATTAACCAGCGTTCGGATGATTCTGGGGTGTGGAAGTGTATTCTAAAAAATAGACATGAAGCCTTGAAATGTCTTTCCCTTAACATTATAGATGGTAAATCTACTTCGTTATGGTATGATCCTTGGCTAAATGGGAGTTCTATTATGGAACGCATTGGTAGAGACACTGCTTTTAGAACTGGTACAGATAATATAATGCTTAGCAGGATTTTAAGAAATGGTGAATGGAAGTGGGACTTGTATAGCTTTCTTTTTCAAATACAGAGTGAAATTGAAGATGTAAAGATTCACAATGACAAAGAGAGGGATTTCTGGTCTTGGAAGTGTACTTCGGATGGGCAATATCAGTTTAAAAAAGTTTGGAACTCGGTTCGAACTAGGTTTGATACTAAATTTTGGGCGACTATGGTTTGGAGCAAAATTCATGTTCCTAAAATGGCAGTTTGCCTTTTCAAGGCCATAAATGATTTTCTCTTGACAAAAGAAAGATTAATTCAGAAGCAGATAGTGGTCGATCAGAATTGTGTGTTTTGTAATAGTCACATTGAAAATATAGACCATCTATTTTTTCAATGTGACTTTACAGGAAAGATCTGGTTTTGGAGTTGTAAAAAATTTTTCGTCAATCCTAAAAGTACATTTTCTTTTATCCTGAAGGAGGATTTAACGAAAATTGTTTCTATATCAAATGCTCGAAATTTCAAGTCTGATTTATTCCAACTTTCACTCTCAGTTTGTGTCTGGCACATTTGGAAAGAAAGAAATGAAAGGATTTTTCAAAATCGTTTTACAGAAGGGTCGAAAGTTTGTTTAAAAATTTTCCAAACTATGAACATCAGAATGGCAAAATCAAAATATTTTCAGAACAGCACTGGCATGAACTCGGAAATAGCTTTGAAATGGGGTCATACCTCCCAACGTTGAATTGGGGACATTATCATAATTCCTGTTTCTTTTTGCTACTTTATTGTTCCTATGTCTTCTGGCTTCAGATCTCGAGTACCTATTTTATCTTACATTGTTTCTCTCCCTCTCTAAATTACATTATATCTGTTTTTCATCTCTAACTAAAAAGTAGTTTTTAAGTTTATTGATCTGCAGGTGGAGCAATTTGTCTGTGGATCCCTGGACAACAAGACGCTGATTTATTATGGATATTTTAGAAGCTTCTAAGGAAGCAGCTGTTCTGAGGAAAACAGAAGCTATTTCAAAAAATTATCTTGTTTAGAGTCGTCTTGAGAAACAGCTGATGTTCCCTATGGTTTAGCAAGTCTTTCAGATCTCAGATGAATCTAAGATCTAAAATCTTTCGGGAGGCTTCTAATCTTTGAGTCTGTTATTGGGTGGAGCAATTTGTCTGTGGATTCCTGGACAACAAGACGCTGAATTATTATGGAAATACTAGAAGCTTCAAAGGAAGCAGATTTACTGAGGAAAACAGAAGCCATATCAAAACTTATCTTGTTTAGAGTCGTCTTGAGAAACAGCTGTTGTTTCATATGGTTTAGCAAGTCTTTCAGATCGGAGACGAATCTCAGATCTAAAGTTTTTGCAGCTTCCCTGACTTGGAATTAAAAATCCTCGTTAGTTAGAAGGCTATAAGGAACAAAGCAGTAGATTTAGATAGTTTACTTACTCTAGTAAGTCTGGAGAGATGGAGTTCCGAGTCCTAACTGTTTTCATTTGGAGTTCGCTGTAGTTTTTGTCGTCTCAGAAGTAAAGGAGGAGATCAGATGTTTCATGGCAGCAGCCATTTCTGTTTCTCGCGAGTTTTCTTTTTGGAAAGTTTGGAGTTAGGAAGAGAATGAAAAGTCGTACTGCTTTTTTCATTATCGAGAAGCTTCTGGTTCTTCGGGAGGCTTCTATTCTTTGGGCCTGGTATTGGGTATGGGTTGTAGTTGTTCTTGAGCCCATCGAGTTTAGTTTTTGTATTGTCTTTGGTTTTTGTTTTGGGCCGGTTATTGGCTTTTGCTTTGTATCTTGTTGGACTTGATTTTTATTTCTTAATAGAAAAGTTTGAACCCCTTTTTCAAAAAAAAAAACATTATGATATGTTTTGTGACATTTGAAATGGTTTGAAATAAATGGGTACTATTATTGCAATTATATTTTGTTCCTTCTGCTATGAGTTCTGAAAGAATAGATAGATAGCTCTGCGTTTTTTTTTCTTTTTACCAACCAACGGTCAGCTTTGAAATTGGTCTAAGTTTCGATGGGCCTTTTCTGCGTCGAAATTTAATTCCGCTTCAGGATGGGTTGTACATTTGGTATCAGAGCTTAGGATACCTGAGCAACGGAAAAAAGTATACGTTTGAGTGACGTACTTGTTATTTTTGAAATGGTTTTGCAAAAGGTTTTGCTATACACACACACATTTATTTTGAATACATGCCTAGCTCTATAAATTTCGACTATTGGAGTAGTTGCAATCATATTCCGAAAGGGTGGGCGAAGAAACCATGAACTGCAAAAAAATAAATATTTTTAAATTTATACTCCTACTCTGATTACCATGAAGCTGAGATCGTACGTAAGAAGTGGACTAAGAAGAGCATAATCACAAATAGGGAGACACCCTAGAAGTTAAATAGTACTTGACTCCTTTGTTAGATCTAGATTTTCTTACAATTGTGGACCCTATAAGCATATTACGTAATAGGGGTGGAGAAAACGTAGAAGGAAAGGTTGTAACTCTAAAAATTTAATAGACAATGAATGTGCAATAAGTGAGGAGTTACAAGAAATTAAATAAATTAATGAGACCATTAAGGTAATTATGGGAAGATAAGAAAGAAGTTGAATGGGTGAAGTTCGTATTAGTAAATAAATGTCTTTAGGAAACGTCCATTAAGATAATAACCATTTAATACAGACCAAGTGACATTTATGGAAATAATAAATGAAAATGTTAGATGTTAATTAAATATTATAAGGCAGAATATTTGTAAACATCCGCAAGTAAGATGTAAAGGAGGAATGGAATAAGCTTCCGTAAGAAGGTGTATATTAATCACTACAAGAAGATAACCAGATTTTTAAGATGATTGAGTAAGAAAGTTCAAAGGAAAGAATTATTTAAAGCCAATTTTTAAATCCAACCACAAGAATTTGATTAAAAAGTTTCTGAAAACTCCTTGAATGTTTTAAAAGAGTTTTTCAAAAGATTATTAAAAGAAGATCTTATGTATTACAAGTTGAAATTTTTTAGTTAAAGAAGGTGATTTTAAGCGGCTTTGGAAATATACTACATGCGTTATATTTAAAGTTTGGAAAAAGAATATAATTCTAAAGTTTTGAAACCTTTTAAACCCAAAATGGTGGATGATTTTTGGAACTCTAATGACTTGAAAAGTTAAAAAAAAGGTTTTCAATCGTTAATTTCTCAATATAAAATTTGTTAAATAAAAAAGTTTTCAACTTTTGAATTCTTCGTTTTTAATTCTTCTATTTTCTATATGATTTTTATATTTTATAAATTTGGAAGTTCTTTTTAAAGGATGTATAAATGGAAATAACACTTGATCGAAATATGAAAATAGAAAATAAAAGAATAAGAATGTCTTATAAGATAGGTAGGAGGGACTTACTCGTATAAGGAAATACGGAGAATAATAACTGAAATTTAGATAGTAATAGAATTAGGAATTTTAATTCATGTGATAAATTATATAGGGGAGGAGTAACAGGAATAAGATAGAACTTATCTTTGTCTATGCCATTTTTCCATCATTTAAAGTTATACAAGGTGTTTGTAACATCCTCCATTCTGAAGCCCAAAACTTACGGCTAAGAATGTTGTAGTCATCAACAGTTATTAATCCCTGACGAAAAAATTCAGCTATGTTAATCATATCAATAATCAGGAGCACATGAATATGAAAAAATTTCAATACAATTCAGAAATAACTTTTACATTCCATTTCAAAATATGATTTCATATTCATTACATAATCTCATTCGCAATTCCATGTTCGGAGAAATTATAATTATTACAAAATACTCCAAGAGTGACTTATGAAGATGCCTCTTGGTTGATTAGAGTCAAATGCTTGGCAATTATACAACTTTTTCATTACATCCAAATAGACAAAACCAAACTACACAGCGGAAATAGATAAAGCTCCCAATACCTAGATTGTCTCCTGTGCGTCTTTGGAAGTTTATTTGTCTAACTGGAAACCTGAAAACCTTTACTCCCGACCAACTCAAATGAGTATCCAAGAGTTTAAGTGGAAAAATAAAAACTTCGAGTCAGACAAAAAGTCTAGTGTGAGTAATAACCTACCATCTTGAACCAAACATATATCTAGTGAGACCATGCAGCTAAGCAAAACAGGTTTTCCCCTCACTAGTATCTTTGCTAAAACATATTAACCATATACTATGCTCCTGCATCCACAATGGTTAAGACACAATAATAATATAATGATATAAAAATATGCATTACACATCGGGTTACCCATCCCAAGTTATTAGGTTATCTGTCTCAAGTCATAGTTTTCCTAGGATCACTATGAACCCAATAGTTTTCATAGGCTAGCTAATAACCTATCAAGTTCACATGGACTTCTTGTCCTAAATCATAGCTTTCATGGGATCACTAAGAATCTATTGGCTTCTGCCAATAATAGGCTTCATTCATAGTTTTCATGGGATCAATAGGAACCTATTGGAAACCTCCAATAACATTTCTATAAACATAGTTTTTATGGGATCACTACGGACCTGTTGGGGTTTCCCAATATCATGCTGTCATTCATAATTTTCATGAGGTCACTAAGAATCTATTGGACATCTCCGATAATTACTTAAGCTAAAGTTTTCATGGGATCACTATGAACCTATAGGATCCTTCTAATATCACATCTCAATCAATAGTCTTTGATCAGTTCTGAGAATCCTAACACTTTGATCTATCTAATCTCTTGGATGCAATTATACTCATTCATGAGTTAAACTTGGTAATACTCACTTATCGGTCAATCTAGCCGGCTATTCTGCCTTTAGTGATCCCAAAATGTAGTTATGGGTCATGATTATGTAAGCATAACAATAATATTCATACAATAATAACTGATCAATAATATTAAAATCCATAGCATCAATCATCTAATAATGATTATATATTTCATAATTACTTAATATTAAGTAATACTCTCTTGGGTAATTCTAATTCAAACTTGGGCTAATCCATTCTTTAATTCCTTGAAACCATTTTCACGATATATGATTAATCCATTTAATTCATATTTAAAACAAGGAAAAACATAGACCTTTATATTACCGATTCTTATGCCATTTTATAGAACCATTTAGGATTTCGATGAAGGTATAAGGACGTCGCACCTTATCCTTATAGGCATATCACCAAAGTAAGTAAGAATATGTTTATATTTAAAAACATGCGGCATAAATAAAGTCGACGTGCATCATCGCCTCTCTTAATGCCGTCCTTTATATAGAAGCATTCTGATTTCATAAAAACATAAGGCCATAGTGCCGATAGTAACCATGTCCCATGACATAAATACGTGGGCCGCCGCCCCTATTCAAAATAGCCTTAATTGTTTAAAATAGATGGACATCGACGTTGATAATGATCAACGACGCCGTCATATACTAATAATATTGGGTGCTTTTAAAACAATTAGGTCGGCACTGATGACTATCAACGTCAATGTCTCATTTTACTTCGAAAGTGATCGCTGGCGGCATAAATGCCAAAGTATAGTTTGACTTCGAAAATAATGGATGGCGGCACTATTTAAAACCTATGAAACATGCGGCGCCACTGCCGTCTAAAAAAGACAAAGGTCGGCGAGCTTGATGAAAGGCGGTATAGGTATATTCATGAAGAGCTATGTTGATGTCGATCTCCATGCTGAATACCATACCCATTCGCTTTGACCCTATAGGAAGCACTCCATACCAACATCGTTGATATCATGCGCTTCCCTTAATATCGTCCACGACGTCAATGGCTTCAACACAGAAGGGCATCGACACTGAACATGGCATTCTCATAATTGTTAGTAAAACCGATTTATTTCTATATGCCTATATTTTTACCAACTCTTAATCTTTGTCAACTTCCTATTGGTTGAAAACACCTTTAACATATTCTTTTTAGAAAAATCTACCGCGCTCTATTTTTGCACAAAAATCATGTTTGCACCCATTTAATAATTACTAATCATTTAATATAACCATAAGCTTTTCTAACTTATTAAATTCACAATAAATCGAAAACCTTGGAAAAAGTCCCATAAATTCACAAAAAAATCAGAAATAACATATTCTTTATCATATAAAAATTTCAGGGCCAAAATGCTTATTTAATTGTTTTTAATAATTATAACCCAAAATAAATGTACATTTATACTTAGAAAATTCATAAAATATTTCTATTATCTTGGAAAATTATAAAATTAAGAACCCATTTCGAAAATTACGTTTTTCACAACATATCCAAAAATCAAATCTTTTTTAAATTAAAAGCTTAGGCTTTACTCTTAAAACCCATTAAAATAATTCCATAACAATTTCCATAAATCATAATTCTATCTAAACAATGATAAAACCAACATGGCACAACATATCATCGTAAACGAATCAACCTAACCAGATTCGAAAGCAAATAGAAAAATGAGATGCTCTATTATTATTCACCTTATTTTGTAATGAGCTTTGAGACTTGAATGTATTGATTTGATTCCCCTTGGCTTTAGCTTGATTTTCTATGTTTCCTTCCTCTTTTTTTCTTGTATATGGTCGGCCTTGGTCCCTTTGATTGTTTTTGTAGAAAAAGTGAATGAAATGGAAAGTAGGGTTTTAAGGGATGAAGAGTTTTTATCTCGTCCTATTTTACCCCTATCATATATTATTTTATGTTTTTAAGCCATTAAAACAATCTTATTAATTTGTTTAGTTAAGGCTCAACCTTAATGTTTATCAAATCTCAATCCCTCTATCTTACTACACTTTACATTATTCTACTTAATTTATTTAGCTAAATCTCCCGAATAATGTTACTCAAAATTAGGGGTGTTACAGGCGCCACTCCTTAAAGAATTTCATCCTTGAAATTCAGTGAGGACTATGTAATAAGCACATCAAACATGCAAACATCTGTAACACCACATAATACTAATACTAGCCTAATTGACTAGTAACTAGTCTATATACAATAAATATAGAGCATACCCTCAAAATAGTGCAGGATAATTTTCTGCAATCTCATCCTCTATTCCCAAGTACAGTCTTTCTCATTGTCGCTCCACTGAACTTTTACTAACTTGTCTTGTTCCATAACATCTTCTTGTCTCCGGCCACAACACGAACTGGTTGTCTCACAAAGGTCAGATCCGGCTATACTACTAAATCTTCTAATGCAATCAGAGCAATAATAGTCTCTAGATCATCCATATACTTCCTAAAATGAGAAATATGAAATGCAATTATCGACACCTGCCAAACTACCCGATAACTTTACTCAATATGCGAGTTTTCCAATCCTCTCTATAATAGGGAATGGTCCAACGTATCTCGGTGCCAGTTTCCCTAACTTTCCAAAACGTACCACACCCTTCTTTGATGATACTTTAATAAAGACACGATCTCCAACTGAGAACTCTAAATCTTTACGCCTATTATCTGCGTAACTTTTGTGTATAGACTGAGCTTCCATCATCCTACCCCGGATTAACTCAGTCTTTTTTGTGGCTTCTCTCGCTTTATCTGGACCAAGGACCAATCCGTCTCCGGTCTCTAATTAATATGCTGGTGATGTGGATGGCCTTCCAAACAAAGCTCGAAAGGTTTCATACCTATACTAATATAATGACTATTATTATAGGAAAACTCAATTAGGTGCAAATGGTCTTCCCATTACCCACCAAAGTCTAGTACACAAGCCCTCAACAAATCTTCAAGTACCTTATTGACTCTCTCTTTCTGCCCATCTGTCTGTGGGTGGTAAGCGGTACTCATCTTAAGCTTGGTGCCTAGTACCTCCTGTAGACTCTTCCAGAATTCACCAGTGAACAAGGCATCTCTATCACTGACTATACTACAAGGAATCCTATGCAGTCTAACAATACTCTTCATAAAAACCTGAGCTAATACAAGTGTCATCCTGATTGACTTAACGGGAATAAAATATGCACTCTTGATCAATCTATCCACTATGACCCAAATACTTTCATTTCCCATATTTGACCTTGGCAATCCATCAATAAAATCCATGGATATCAAATCTCATTTCCAAACCGGTATATCTAAAGGCTGAAGCAATCCACTTAGCCTCTGATGTTTGGCTTTCACTTTCTAGTAATTTGCGCGTTGCTTCATCCATAAGCCTGCATCCCTCTTTATGCCTTCCTAGAAGAAACTTCTTTTCATATCCTAATACATATTGGTTTCCCCAAGATGAATCGTAAACTTTGATCGATGACATTCCCAAAGAACTTCCCTTAGGTTTACAACATCCAAAACGCATAGCCATCCCTTCTTCCTTACCATCCCTTCTGGTCAATACTAAATTCCTTTAGACCATCGATCTCGGTTCCTCATTCCAACCTTCTAATCATCTCGGCTAACAATTGATCATCTCTTTGCGTAGAAGCAATCCTTTTGATCAATACTGGTCGAACTTCCAAGCAAGATAACATGGTGGTACTCTGACTAGAACTAACAAACAATCTCAACTGCACAGTACAAGTAGTCAACGCCTCTAGATCCTTTCACTCTGCCAACATAGCTAACACTATATTCTGATGTTTTCTGCGAAGGGCATCCACAACTTTATTTCCTTTCCCCGGTGTATACTCAATGTCGAAATCATAAGCTGCTAAAAACTCGAACCACCTCTTCTGCCTTATATTCAACACTTTCTGAGAGAATAAATATCTTAAAGACTTATGATATGTGTACAACTCAAATCTTTCTCCTAAAAGATAGTGTCTCCACACTTTCAACACGAAGGTCAACTTTACCAACTCCAAATCATGGATCAGATATCTAACTTCATGCGATCCGAGCTATCAAGAAGTGTAGGCAATCACTTTACCCCTCTACATCAACACAGCTCCTAATCCTGTTCCATATGCATCTGTATACACCACTAAATCCTGATTCCTATCTGGAACAACTAACATGGGCACATTGGTCAACAGATGTTTTAGCTTAAGGAATGCTTCTTCAAATTTATTGGACTAAATAAACTTTACATCCTTTCTGGTTAGCTTAGTCAAAGGTGCTTCTATCCGCGAGAAATCCTTATCAGCTAGTCCAAGAAAACTCCTTATCTCGGTCATCGTCTGTTACCCAGCACTGTGGCCCGGCTACATGGTGATAGTCGTAGAGCTTATGATTGAACCTGAATGGGACTTGAACTAAGAATGGGTTGAAAGTATGGGAGGCTGGTGAATTTTAAGATTGGTTTGGCCTATACCCATGGACCGGTGTATTCGACACCGGCTCGGTCAGAGGGGGTTGGCATTAGAAGTTGGCTAGGATGGGTCGGCCAAGATAGGCATGATAGTGTAGTTCGGCCAAGAAGGGTTCGGCCCCAGTTGCTCGGCATGGGGGAATTCGAACCCGATGGATTGGTTGATCATGGTCCGGCCTGGAAGAAAAGCTCAGCGCTCGGCCTAAGCGAGAAGTTCATCGCTCGGCTAGGCTAGACAACATAATGTGGTTCGGCCAGGAAGAGTTTGGAACCAGTCGCTCGGTGTGGATGAGGTTGAGCTTGGTGGTTCGGCTGATCATGGTTCGGCCTAGGTCGTTCGGTTGACTCCGGTTCGGCCTAGATGGGTTAACAGTTCTCGCTCGGCCAAGGAAGGAAAGGCAGGATGGATCGGCCTAGATGGTTAGGTTCAGCCTGGCTGGGTCGGCCTAAGTGGTTTGGTCAAGATAATGAAGGAGAGGTGGCCTGGAGCAAGTGGTGCGGCGCGAATGGATCGGACTGAGTGGTTCGGTCTCCACCGTTCGGTATGCCTGGCTCGGTGCACAGAAGTTGCCTACTGTGGGCCGAAGTACCTTGTTCTTGGGCCTGCGCAGGGAGTCTCGCTTATCTTTGTCTATAAATAAAGAGGCATGGGCACAGTTGAGGGGACCTTTTTTTGAGATCTCCAGGGATACTCTGCCATTTTTTGAACTCACTTCTTTCAGTTCAAACTTGTATTCGAGTTGTTCGTTTACGGATTGTATCTGTATTCAAGTCTTTGAGAAAGGCAATAAAGATTACATTAGCAGTGGACGTAGGCAGTTATGCCGAACCGCTATAATTCTGGTGTTCTTATTTCTGCAGTTAGTTTTGCATACATTCTTCTGTTTTAATTTACTATCTTTATTAATCTCTCTACACAAATCTCTTCTTGGGTGTTAGTGACCAATTTTGGTGCTATCATTTTAGTGCTTTCACTGAGAGCTTGCATTCTCAGGCTGTTAGGACCTACTTTGTCGCTACTGGATTGAAGAAATCCCCCGAAGGAGATCCAAATTCACTCTCAAGAGTCCATAGACACTACTCAGAGTTCTCACAGATAACTCTAAGATGGGAAGACCACGTACTAGATCAGCCTCCCACAACGCGGATGTCAACAAGACCGCCAGCGTCCAACAAGTGGGACCTAGCAATCAACAAGCTAATCCAGGTACAGGGATTGCCACCATCATAAACCAAGCAGAAGTTGTCACCAGGACAGAGTTCAACGAGATGATGAGAGAACTCGTGGAAAGAAGGAGATAGCTTAACGACCAAATTCAAGCTAACGCCAATCTCATGACCCAGATTGCTCAGCAACAGCATCAGAATGCTGGAGGAAGCCCTGCTTCCTACTCATCATCTGACAGCTCCGCTTCGCTAAATGAGCATCACAGGCGTAGATGCCACAGGATTGAAGCGGCACAAACCGCTGCAGTAGAACAATCCAACAGAAATGCTTCAGGCTCTCTACCCGGAACCATGGCCCCTCACTTGCTCCGGGAAAATCGCACTCAAACTAGAGTGGGAAACTTAAGATCTGGAGCACAAGTGGAATCTGGTGCACCACCACGCCAGGGTCGGGTCCCCAAGACATGCATTTGGGAGATCACTTACCAAGGAGGCACCGGCCAGAACGGTCACGTAGGATGGAGTCTAACCTGCCACCTCCCATCCAGACCCCGGATTTATCAGCTATGGTCAGACAGCCGATGAGAGAAAATCAGGGCCTATCCAATGATGATTGGGGGTATATCTAGGAGCCATACTCCATTTACAGATGCTATCCTACAGGCTGAGTACCCCCGAAAGTTCGGTATGCCGACCATTCCAGCGTATGAAGGTAAGACTGACCCCCGAAAGCATGTAATGAAATACGAGTGGATGATGGACTCAGCCAGGGAAAACGACACAATTAAATGTAGATATTTCCCAATAACCTTATCTGGAATTGCCACCATGTGGTTCACCGGACTTCCTCCGCGATCGATCTACCGGTTTGATGAGTTAACGGTGAAATTTGTGGAACAATTCAGAATCCATACCACTCGCCCAAAAGACGTGATGTCTTTATCCAGTGTGATCCAGGCTCTAGGGGAGTCGTTAAAGGAATATTTGCAAAGATTTCACGTTGCTGCTACCGAAGTTAGCAACCCGAATGACCATGCTATACTTATGGTTGTGATGCGAGGAGTAGATCCGGACTCAGTGTTTGGTGACTAGTTGGCAGGAAAACCTCCGGCTACCCTGGAACATTTTTATTCAAAGGCCCACCAATTCATGAGAAGGGAGGAAGCAAAGTGGACAAGGTGAGGCACTGCGCCAGGGCCTGGCAAGGAGACGGTGCAAAGCAACATTGCAGTGAAACAATCTGGCGACAACTATGGAAAGGTCTAGGTCAATGTTCAAAACAAGCCCGAGCAGTCTAAAGGATCCAGAGGAGGAAATTCCGAAAGGAAGAGGGAAGCTAGAAAGTGGAACCAAGGATCCCAACCTACAATGAATACACTCCCCTAAACACATCTCTGGAGAATATTTATTTATCAACTTGTAACACCTTCCAATACCGAAAGCCGCGCCCAAAAGAATCCACTAAGGAACAAAAGCAGACTGGGAAGTATTATCGCTTTTAAGAAACTTATGAATGAGGAATGTAGACACCTCCATGATGCTATAGAAAAGCTGATTCGACAGAAAAAATTACAGCAGTTTGTTAAGAATCCGTAGGAAGGCAGACAAGGGACATCCGACCCCAGTCGCGGGCCGGCTACACATCGACCTGAGGAACCTGTTCGGACTGGAAGCAGATTAGTCATAAACACGATAGTTGGTGGGCCCTACCTGGCAGACAAGAATTGGCAAGAAATGGAGCATTATGCTAGTTCCCTAAAGTATGCGGATTTTGAATGTTGTTCAAACACAGAAGAGGGACCCTAGCAAAACAACAGCGAATGATGACGGATGATATTGTATTCAGGAGCAGAGATGCCGATAAGGTGGAGGCACCTACCATTGACCCGATGGTCATCTCAGCCACGATTGGGCCAGCGTTTGTGAGAAGCATACTGATTGATTGCGGGAGTTCTGTGAATATTACCTTCAAAAAGGCGTACGACCAAATGAAGATGGAGACGAAGGATCTGAAACCATCTAAAGCCCACATTCACGGTTTTAATGGTGCAGCCACTGACACGATAGGTTTTGTTGAATTGCCAATTGAGCTAGGAGAAGGTGAACGTAGGAGTGTACGGATCCTACCGTTCATTGTTTTGGATGTTGATTCCCCGTATAATGTTTTTCTGGGCCGACCGGCCCTGGCGGAGTTTAGGGCAGCTTTGGCCCCGTGGTGTTTGACGTTGAAGTTTCCGACGGATAGAGGAGTTGGTGTAGTGCATGGCGATCAAGCGATTGGTCGTGCGTGTTATGTGGCTGAGTTGAGAGAGGCCCAGCGAAGAGGGAAGGGAAAGGTTGTGGACAACTCCATCCGCATCCATGTTGCTCAAAATTGACAAGTAGTGCTCGAGCCTTTGCTTGGGCAGCAGGGTCGGATCTATAGAGACATAGATCCGAGAGACGATGATGAAGAACCACATGAGTCTAAAGCAGCTTCGGCTGAACTGACGATTGACATTCCAGTCAGCTATGATGACCCATCATGGATGCTTAAGATTGGATCACAACTCCCCCCACGATGACTGAGGATCTAACTGATTTTCTCCGAGCGAACCTAGATGTTTTTGCTTGGACTCACTCTGATATATGCGGGATTTCTCCTGCCATCGCAAGTCATATGTTGAACATTGACCCAAAGTATGTGCCCGTAAAAAAAAGGAGAGGTATGGACCCAGAGAGGTCTGTTGCTCTCAGAGAGGAGGTGGACAAACTCAAAGCAAATGGGTTCGTCTGCGATGCCCTCTACCCTAAACGGGTATCTAACCCGTACTGGTGAGAAAAGCGAACAGGAAATGGAGGACCTGTGTTGATTACTTAGATCTGAACAAGGCATGCCCTAAGGATAGTTTCCCTTTACCCAGAATTGATCAGCTAGTCAACTCGACAGCGGGAGACGAATTATCGTCATTCATGGATGCGTATTCGGGATACAATCAAATCCCGATGCACATTCCAGATCAGGAACACACTAGTTTTGTCATAGACGTTGGACTGTACTGTTATGTAGTGATGCCTTTTGGGTTGAAGAACGCAGGAGTGACTTACCAACGTTTGGTAAATCGGATGTTTAAAGATCAAATTGGTAGGACAATGGAAGTCTATATGGATGACATGCTCGTGAAGTCACGGCAGTCAAACGACCACATTTGAGACTTAACGGAGATGTTTGATATACTCAGATACTACAAAATGAAAATCAATCAACTGAAGTGTTTCTTTGGCGTTGCATCGGGGAAATTTTTGGGTTTTATTGTCAATGCGCGGGGAATCGAAGCTAACCCAGAAAAGATTCAGGCTATCCGAGACATACAAGCACCCAGATCTATAAAGCAAGTGCAAGGCCTGAATGGAAAATTTGTCGCGTTGAGTCGATTCATATCCAAAGCCACCGACAAATGCATTCCTTTCTTCAATGTGATAAGGAAAGTGAAGAGGAATTTTGGATGGATGCTGGACTCTGAAGATGCGTTCCAAGCTCTAGTGAGACACTTGGAGAGTCCCCCGGTTCTGTCAAAGCCTGTAGACCATGAAGAGTTATATGCTTACTTGGTCGTGTCTCAACATGCTATCAGTACATCATTAGTTCTAGAGGAGGACCGAATTCAAAGGCCAGTGTACTATGTCAGTAAACGCTTAATGGGGGCAGAAAGAAATTATCCTAAGATTGAGAAGCTAGCCTATTGCTTGGTGATTGCATCACACAAGCTCCGTCCGTATTTTCAGGCACACCCGATCAGTGTTTATACCGATCAACCTTTGCGACAGGTGCTCCAATGACCAGAAACCTCTGGAAGGTTACTCAAATGGAACATTGAGTTAAGTCAATTCGATATCACTTACCTGCCACGAAGGGCTATCCAAGGGCAAGCACTAGTATACTTCATTGCAGAATTCACCATATCAGACGAGCCAAGTGGTGTTGATGTCATTCCCCCCATTCAATGGAAACTAGACACCGATGGGGCATCCAACGACCGTTGTTCTGGGGCTGGTGTTATTCTAGTAACTCCCGAAAACCGATCAATTTGTTATGTTTTGAAGCTCGATTTCCCAACTATAAACAACGAAGCCGAATATGAAGCACTGATTGCTGGCTTAATACCACCAGGGAACTCGGAGTGAAGTCGGTTGAAATCTTTTGTGACTCACAATTGGTGGTGTATCAAGTACAAGTACTACCAAGCAAAGGGGCAGACACTTGCCCCATACCTTGCTCGAGTTCAAGAACTGTTGGCAGACCTTGAATATTACAATATTTCGCATATCCTGCGTGAGCAAAATGGAGAAGCCGATTCATTGGCAAAATTCGCAAGTAATGGTGATGCACAGCAGATGGGTTTGGTTCCCATCGAAATCTTACATGCCCCAAGTATAGATGAGATGGAAGTAGATTCTGTGTTAGAAACAGAAATTGAGAGGGAGTCGTGGATAACCCCATTCAAGCAATACCTGCTGCATGGGACTTTGCCTGAAAGAAAGAACGAAAGATGACAAGTTGTTCGCAAAGCTTCGCGGTATATAATGAAGGATGGAATAATGTATCGGAAGGGATTCTCGGTTCCTTTACTTCGGTGCATCGCCCACGATGAGATAAAGCGGGTCTTGAAATAAGTTCATGAAGGAGAATCTAGCGACCATACTGGGGGGCAGACGCTAGCAAAGAAGATCCTCCGCTATGGATACTATTGACCAATTGTGAATAGAGACGCCGCGGACTTTGTAAGAAGTATGCGAAGATCCCGAGAGCTCCTCCGATGGAACTCACGCAAATGGTTAGTCCCTGGCCATTTGCAATATGGGGGATCGATATAATTGGCTCCTTGCCAATCTCCAAAGGTGGTGCAAAATATGCAATTGTTGCAGTCGACTACTTTACTAAGTGGGCAGAAGTAGAGCCCTTAGCTACGATCACCACCAAAAAGGTCATTAATTTCGTTGTGCGAAACATCATATGCCGTTTTGGCCTCCCACGAACTATCATTACGGACAACGGAACTCAATTTTAGAATAGGGAGTTCAAAGAATTTTGCAAAAAATATTGCATTGAGAAAAGGTTTGCGGCAGTCGCTCACCCTAAAGCCAATGGACAAGTTGAAGCCGTAAATAAAATAATCAAATCCATATTGAAAAAGCGTTTGGAGAAAGCCAGAGGCAAGTGGGTAGATGAGCTTCCAACAGCGCTTTGGGCTTACAGAACCACCCACAAGTCTGCGACTGGTCATACTCTATTTACTTTGGCATACGACACTGAAGCTGTTATACCCGTGGAACTTGAAGTTCCCTCTCACCGGGTGACTCATTATGAGCCTAGGACGAATCAGAATCTCTTACTGGAATCACCGGACTTTGTCGATGAAAAACGTGAAGAGGCTGATTTAAGGGCGGCTGCATATAGGCACCAAGTCGCTCGATATTATAATGAAAAAGTTCGACCAAGAATCTTTGATGTGGGTGATCTCGTTTTGAAGCAAGTTTTTCCGATCCCATCACATATGAATCCCACATGGGAAGGTCCATACGTCATTGAACGGAAGCTTGGAAAAGGAACCTTCAAGCTAGCGAATGTCGATGGCATGACACTCCCCAGAGCATGGAATAGCGAGCATTTGCATCGTTATTACACTTAGCCTATTTCTTTTATGCTTTAGTAGCAATTGTTTCCAGTACACGTTTCTTTTGTTGTTCTCTATTTTCGGCATGTAATAAGACAACTCAGTTTGTTTCTATTTGTTATGATCAATAAAGGCTTGAAGTCGTTTTTCTATGAAATGTTGATGTTCCATGTGTTATAATTCCATGGCAAAAAAATTAAATTATATTATTCTGTCTGGCGTATGAACGCACACACAAAATTAAAAATCTCTAAATCCCCGAAGCGCGGATTAGAGTGCCCTGAGTCCCCGGAGTGCGGACTAGAGTATAAACGACTTAAAAATCTCAAAGTCCTCGGAGCGTGGACTAGAGTACTCTGAGTCCCTGGATTGCGGACTAGAGTATAAACAACTTAAAAATCTCAAAGTCCCCAGAGCGTGGATTAGAGTACTCTGAGTCCCTAGAGTGCGGACTAGAGTATAAACGACATAAAAATCTCTAAGTCCCCGGAGTGCGGACTAGATTACTCTAAGTCCCCGGAGTGCGGACTAGAGTATAAACGACTTAAACATCTCTAAGTCCCCGGAGCGTGGATTAGAGTACTCTGAGTCCCTGGAGTGCGGACTAGAGTATAATCGACTTAAAAATCTCTAAGTCCCCTGAGTGCGGACTAGAGTTCTCTGAGACACCGAAGTGCAGACTAGAGTTTAAACGACTTAAACATCTCTACGTCCCCGCAGCGCGGACTAGAGTACTCTGAGTCCCCAGTGTGCGGACTAGAGTATAAATGACTTAAAAATCTTTAAGTCCCCGGAGCGCGGACTAGAGTACTCTGAGTCCCCGGAGTGCGGACTAGAGTATAAACGACTTAAAAATCTCTAAGTCCCTGGAGCGCGGACTAGAGTACTCTGAGTCCCCGGAGTGCGGACTAGCGTACAAACAATTCATAAAATCTCTAAGTCCCCGAAGCGCGGACTAAAGTAAAAGCAGTTTGGAAATCTCCAAGTCATGTGGAAGCGAACAGGTGCTTACATGGCCTATAAAACTTTGAATGTTAAGTACTAGTTGGATGATAAGTTGAATAGCGAAAATCATCAAAAACAAAGAAACAAAATTTTATTTATTTACTAATCGAAGATTCAGTTCCATTACAACTTCTCCTAAACTCGGAGCAAAAAGTCTATTCACAACGACTATAAAAATAAATAGAGACAACTACATGACTTAGGCGGAGCGAGGTATTATAAGAAGATAATTACTTCTTTGACTTCTTCTCTTTCTTCGGTTTCTCCGAAGACTCCTCAGCCAAGCGCTTCTTGGACCCTCTGCTTCGTAGTGAGGTGGTATCCGGGGTAGGAGGAGGGACATTTAGAGGTGTGTTCCCCCCCGGGGAGGATTATCTTCAAGGGCCTATTTAAAGGGTTATCGAGTTCCATCACCTGAGGTTCAATCTTAATTTCGGCCTTCTTTTTCTCCTCCTCCACGATTCGTTCCCCCATAAGTTTTGAAGTAGGTTCGGAAGAGCCCGTGATTTCAACCTCGTCATGTTCATCCGCAGGCAAGGGATCCTCGGTCTTGTCCTCATCGAGTGCTCCGATTACTTGGGCATCGGGTCTAGGAGTATCCCCAGTGTGAAGCTCTTCCGCTATTTTTTCTTCCTTCTCCGTGGAGACATCGCTCCTTGGAGTCGGTTCAGGATTAGAATGACCTACATGGAGTCATAAAGGATAAGTGCTAGAATACATCTATTGTTCATCAAAAGCAATTGTCCTTTCAACCCTAGAAAGAAAAATTACATACCGGCTTCCGGTTGACTCTCAGCTGTTTTAGGAGTCTCGCCCTCTGGAATAGGGGAAAGAATGTGAACACCAAGCACAGGTTTCTCTGGGTCATAGCCAACATGCTGCTCGAAAGGATCGAGTGACGAGCAACCAACCGGCTGGGCGGAAGGAGGAACTGGAGACTCAGTTCCAGATGGACCAGCAACGTCGTCCTTCCCTTTCGATGAGGAGGAATCTCTTCCATAGAGGGCTTTGGCTGCGGATAAGTCAGAAGGCTCATCTCCTCGAAGCACTTCCTTCACAAGAGACTCCTCATCAATCTCTTCGATGCCCAGCTCCACTCGCTTAATTTTTATTAGAGTATCCCATGCTTCGGCTAATGATTTGAGGTAACCCTCGCCCAGAAATGATAGATCTCGATGCATGAGAACTCGAGCGTTATATTCAGCAATAAGCGGATCAAATAAGCATTTAATTTCTTCTCTGCCGACTTCAGCAGCTGCCTCAAGGCGAGAATCGATTTCTGTTAGTGCCATTCTTTTGCCCTCTTCACGGGCAACATCCTTTAACGCTTTAGCTTTATAAATTTCTTCATCAAGCTTCGTCTTTAAGAGTCGTGTTGCGACGATCTCTTCACAATATCGCTGTGACTCTTCCTATGCAGCAGTTTTCTCTTCTTTCTCTTTAAGCAGCAACTCCTCTAGTTCTTTAACTCGTCGAGCGAGGATATCCTTTTCTTTCTGGATGGAGTCTTTTTCTAAGGCTAGAGCACCGCTACGTTGAACTGCCTCATCAATTTCCTTTTTGTGAGTGGCTTCTAGACGGCTTACCGCCTCAGCTGTATCGTTGGCATTTTTCTGGGCAGCCTCAAGTTGAGATTTGTATAAGGATAGCTCTCTATCTTGGGCTTTGATGATATCTTTGTCGTGAATGGCTTCAAGTTTCAGACAGTCGATTTTGTATTGACGTTCCATAGAAACCCCTGAAACTTTCTCCACCAAATGAACAAATGCGTCATGCTGAACATAGACATCATTATTGCAGGCGATGGCGCTTTGTTTGACATGCCCTGGAATAGGATGAATCGTAGGAAGAAATTTCAATCCATCGAAACATATCTTCGGGAATGTGGCTTTGAGATCGGCTAATTTTTCTGCCGTCGATGGATCATGTGCGAAGGCCGGGGAAGTCTACTTAGCCGGAGTCACAGACTTCTTATGGTGCCCACGAGATTGCTTGGTGCTCAACGAGCCAGAGTGTTGATCGTGGGGAGCTTCAAATTGAGATCTCTTCTAAGCAGATTTCTCCCTACTGTGCTCTAAAGGAGGGGGAGGATCGTTGGGATATGAAGAATGGCTATAGGTTCTTCGAGAAGACGATGAGTCTCTGGGACGGTAGTCCCTGTCGCCGCTGTCATCCTTGTCTCGACGTCTACTTGATCTCGAATCTTGACCGGAGTGGTGGAAGATAGAGGACCCGCGGAGGCGGTCTGTAACGACCCGAAAATTTTAAACTGTTTAATAACGTAATTAACTGAAATTTTGTGAAACTTTAAATAATTGAATTTTTAAATAAAAATTTGATTTTTGGAATACGTCTTCTTAAACATAGCAACTGGAAAATTTTCAATTTATAATATGGAAATTATTTTATTGTGTAATTTTATTTCAATTTAAATCAGTTAATATTGATGACAATAAAATGTTTTCCAAACCTGAATATTTTTCTATAGAAAATTTATAAATCATTTTCTGAGTGAGACGTCATAATTCATTTCTCCAAATTTGGACTGCCATTGCCCCGTTTATCTTATTTCTGGCAAATTAGCAGCATTTTCGGTACCGATTATCGACTTTTGATTGAATGATCGCACAATTGATATCTGTATACCGTTTTGATTGTCTCGTCTTGCTAATCTCCATGGCATAATCGTTTGTCTATTTCGGTATTCGAAGGACGGCGAAATCTTCGGAACGATTTCCGTATCAGTACCAAATTCCGGAATCTTTTGATTTTCTATCTCTCCATTTTTACTGTGTAAATTTATTGGCCGGTAGCTTTTATTATTTGTTGAATTTCTAGTCCAGGCTTTTGTGATTCCACCTTTTCAATTTTCATTGGCTATTTCATTTATTATATCTGGAAGCCTCTTCATATCACTTTTCTCTGTCCAATACATCTTGAGTTCGGCCTGTTCGTTTCTTCCCTGACCTGCTCTTCATTTTCATGGCCGAGACTTTATTTCTTCCTTCTCTAAAAAAAGAAAAATTATAATTTTCATATTCATTTCTTTAGCCTGTTGCCTGTCTTCCTTGCTCATTGCTTTCGGCCTTCCTTTCTACCTCGCAAACTCCCCTGCCACCATCTTTTCTCTCCGACCCCAAACCCACGTTGTCAGCCTCCAAACCCAAGCTTTCATCCGAAGCCAAGTATTGTAGATCTCACCTTGCTCGCTTTTCTCCGACAGCGCACAATCCCGGATCCGCCATCATTCTATCTTCCTTTCGCCTGCTCCTCCAAGCGTCGTCATCACATGGTCCTATGCTGCAGCCTACCCTCGAGACCAACTATTTGTATGTATGTTGTTTGATATATATATAGGTTAGTATATATGTTACTGTATGTTGAGTAATCTTCTAAATTTTATATACTACTAAGTTTACTTTTTACTGTTTTACTTATTTACTTATTTATATATATTTTGTTTTTCAAAATAATACACATATTGGGTTGCGTGTATATATCTATTGCTATTTCAATATCTACTTGTTGTGTATGCATATCATGAGCTGAAAGTAAATATATTTGTCACTATATATTTATTCTTTATAGTGTATAAAGGCAAGTAGGTTTAACTGTCATAAGAAACAAGATTGTTGTTCATGATAAGACTATATACATTTGTTTAAATTATATAGTATGTATATTTTCCCACAGCTGCATGTATATCTAACTTATAGTTTATATATAAAAACTTATGAGAGTATAATATATATTACTTTATTCGTTTGCTCTCTTTATAAATATATGTGTCAGTTATATTTTACTAGATATATAATATGTAGTATAGGTTGGACAGTATATATATATATATATATATGTTTATCTTTTTCATTGGTTACAACATGGGTTGGGTTTTATATTGTTTTATTAATATTGGTTTTAATGCCTGTAGCTTATAAATTAGTTGATATATATAGTATACGTGAGTTCTATATTGAATGCATGTATATTTTGGTAGGAGATAAGTGTGTTCAAAGATTTATGATTTTAAAGATTTTATTGTATGCATTTGGTTTCTGAATATATATTTTATTTTAGAAGTGTTAAAGTTAAAATATTGATTTGAAAATTATATATATATATATATATATGTATGTCTTATTTTATTTTAATGTACATGAGTTTGTTTAGGTTTATATACTTATTTATATGGAGATAAGTATACATAAGTTTGGGTTTTATTAAATGGACTGAGATTTATTTATTGGTGTTTAGATTTAGTATTTATTAGAAAATGTATATATATTATTTTCAATTTAATATTGGTTTAAGAAAATATAAACTAAAATATATTTCGTTTCAGTCTATATCAAGCGGATTCTGATTTATTTCATCAATTTCTTATCTATCAGCTTTGCCAAATTCGTGCCAATCTAGCTTTGCTTTGGAATTCGTGCTTGGATTTGTAACTTGTCTCATTCTCGTTCATCTCTAGCCTCGAAAGGTGAGCAATCACTCACGATTAATGTTCTTATATTTATTAAATTTGATTTCAATTGAAACGACAATTGAAATATGTTGTTGTTAGTTATTTATATTGCTATATATGCCATTATCTGTATCTGTTCACCTGTGAAATCTGACACCATTATCTGTTATTTATATTGCTATATATATGTCATTATCTATACCTGTTCACCTGTGACATCTGACACCATTATCTGTTATTTATCACTGATGATATATGCTTGTTACTGATTGTTATATCATTGTCATATTTGTTATCTCTCTGCAAGTTCCCTGTTAGTATAGAATTTACTATGGGTTGAAATGATACATACCCGAACGATCTGTAGAATAGGAGAAAATTGTTATGGGTTGAAATGATAAACTCAAGCAATTTTCATTGACATTGAATTTGGGATTACGGGTTGAAAAGATATATACCCGTATATATATTTAAATTACGGATTAAAATGATAAATATATGTATCACTTGACCATAGGGTAGAGAATTATATACATACATCGTTGGTATATATATATATATTGAAAATGATTTCTATGGTTTTGAAAAGAAATATATGGTTTTAATAAATATTGATTTTTAAGATTTATTAAAGTTGATTTAATAAAGTTGATATATAATATGTTTAAATATTTATTTAAAATATATATTTTCAAATATAGAGTTTATAATGATTCAGTTAGAAAGATAAATTTGAAATTGATTTGAAATTATATTTATTTATTTAAGAATTATACTTAAATAAGTTTGATTTGAAATTTATTAAATTTGAAATTTTAAAGATATGTTTTATAACTTGGAAATTATTAAAAGTGACTTAAATGAATATTTCAAACTTATAAAAGTTTAAATGGGATATTTTTGTTTATTTAAATTTGTAAATTGAAGTTGTATTTAGATGTTGTTGAAATGATTAAGTAAATATTTCAAAACTAAATAATAGTAAAGTGAATTTAATATATATATATGTATGAAATTATCGAATTTAGTTTTGAAATGTTGAATATTTAAAGCTTTGATATATATTGAAATTGAATGGTTTATTTTGTGTCTCAAATATGTATTTGAAATCGATATAATTTGAAATGTTTAATTGAATTGAAATTGAAATTGACGATTTGAGATTTGAGTAAATTTGAATTTGGAATTTGAATTAATTTAAATCGATTGGTGAAAGTTGAGGAAACTATTTTATTATATAAAGTAATTTTAAATTATATTTAAAACTACTTATATATTTTACTTTATAAATTATTTTCATATAAATTATTTTTAATATAAATTATTTTTAATATAAACTATTTTTAATATAAACTATTTTAATATAAACTATTTCAACTTATAACTATTTTAATATAAACTATTTTACTTTATAAAGTATTTTATTTTATATACTATTATTAATATCTAAACTGTTTAAGGGTGGAAGTTATGATTTCAAAGTTAAGGTTTCCAAAGTAATATAATTTACAATGTTTGGTTTCGGAAGTGTTAAAACTTAAAGTGATATGATTTTTGGAAATGGATATATTTGAAGTGAAAATTATATCGTGTTGATTTGGTTTTCGAATGAAAATGATATTTTGGTTTCGAAGTATAAATTATTTTGAAATGACCGCAGTGTTATAATAACGTTTGGTTGTTAAAGAGACCGGGATCGGATATGGGCATACTCTCTGTCGATACCAAAACTACTTTAACAACTGTGTACGCGGTGGAGATTCCAAAATGAAGTAGGATGGTGGCGACGATCCTAAGGTATATTACGTGGACCTAACATCCATGAGTTAGCATAAGGTGGCTAAAACAGGAGCGATTCCGGGCTAATGAGGTAGCTCCTCTTATCAGACACATTCCATCGTATGCCATTCTATTACTTTGTGATTGATTTGGTGCGCACCCTTGATTCGGGAATGTGGCTCGAGTTGGGTGATTGCTGCGGCTTTGCGTTACCAACAGTCCGGATGCGTAATTGGTATATCTACCCTGGCATTGCCTTGTTGTGCCGTGTCACCTACCATAGCGAGCTTTTCTACGAGTTTGATTTGTTTCGTACCTATGGAGTATCCTCTGGTAGCTCCAGTTTACGGGGTATTACGGTACTATATAGACTATTGGCATACCTAAAAATGTGTTAAGGTGGAAAATGTAAAGCCTTAACGCTATTTTTAAATAGTATGCTTTACTATAGACATTATTATAATAGCGTATATTACTACATAGTAGATAGTTTAACGGATCCTTAGAGGATGGTTATCCCAAACATCCTTCGAGTTACTTGTATTTCAGTTGATATTTCACTTGAGTCAGATTTATTGATATAAGAATGTTAATCCTGACTCGAGTGTTTTGTGTTTTGCTTTACGCTCGAGTCAGACTGAGTGATACAGTATTCGAGACTCACCTTTGGAGTTGGAGCTTCGCTTGGAGATCAGCTATCTATCCAGCTTTCAGTTATTCAGTTGATTCCAGTTATGTATTCAGATTTTGTATTTGATTATTATATTGAGACATCTATGTATTCGAGACCTCTGTTGTATCTTACTTAACTCTGTTATATATATAGTAGCTTCATGAACTACTATTCCTTTGTTCCCGCTGCATTATTGTTATATTACTATGTGTTTGTGATTCTGTGATTATTTATTTACTGTAAATGCTGAGTTTTGCCAAATTTAAATTAACAATCTGATATTTTGAGCAATTCAAATCCGACATGTGTGTCTACCTATGCACTTGGCGGGTGCAGCATGATAGGGGGTTCTCGCATTTGGTTTGGTAGCGAGCAGATGACTCTTACTCCTACATGTCCCTGCGGGGTTGGTGTAGTCGAGAGGCTGGCCGTAAAGGTAGAACACAGGTACCAATGTATGCTACGGTGGGCGTTACCCCACTTCCATGCGGGGTGTTACATGTGGTATCAGAGCTCTGGTTTTAGGCAAACCTTAGCATATAGAGTAAATTTAATTACGGTATCACTTTCGTTCGTGCTTGAATCTCTTCCTCTTTGATTCGGTTTCCTTTGAATTTTGGAACTCTCCCACTTGTTCTGAAATCCGTCCTTGTCTTTCTTATTCGGGTTCTTTTGGATTCTGGAGCATTCCATAACTCCACTTCGATTGATTTCTATAATAATCGGCGGTTTCGCCAACGGTTTCGCCAATCTTTAAATGATTTGTAAAGGGGTGAAACTCCTTTACAATCAGTATTGATTCACCGAAGATTTTTTTATATTCGGTTTTCGATGCTGCTATCTTTTGCTATACCTGAATTCTATCTCGGGGGATCGAATGTCGATTTGCTCCATAATTCTACCTCAATCTTATTTTGAAGTCACGGTTGACCTGGTTAAGGTTGCCCGCGATTTATATAAGTTTATCCATTCGTTTCTCTCTTTGAAATCTATTTATCTCCCTATCGAGCCTATCTTCTAGTTGAACTCTTTTGGTTAGGGTCCCACTAAATTGAATCTCTATCCTTGTTTTGGAATCTATTCTTGTATCATCGAGTGAGGGAGTGTATTTGTAAATTTATATTAAAAATATTTTATATAGTGTGTTGTTTGAATTGTTGATGTTGATTTGGGTTTTCGATCGATTCGTCTGATCAACGCTATCGATAGGAATTCCAAAACACTTGAACAGAGCAAACTGACACAATATTATTTTCAAATTTGGTAAATGAAATAAATTTTGTATAATTATATTATATATATAAGTATAATTTTCCTAAAATTAAAAGATAACTGAATTGGTTGTTTGAAATGATAATATTTGATTATCATTTATTATTCTATAAATGAATTTATAAACATGTTTTATAAATTGATTTGAAATTGAAATGAATTTAAAAATCAGGAATTGAGAATTTAATTTCTGGTGATTTCAACTTTGGTTTTTAAGTTTTAAAGTATATATTATTGAAAGTATTTTCGAATAGAAATCACTTCCAAAGAATTTTAAAAGTTTAAATCAGTACTCTCCTCTTTTGTCGTTGGAAAATAATTTCGGTGATGACTGCAACATCATCGACATTCATTTTCGAGTTTCGAAGTGGAGAGACCATTCTATAGCTTTGCTACATTTTTGTTTGGAAAATTTATTTGATTTGAATTTCTGAAGTATGACTTGATTTATAATAAATATATTGGTATATGATCATAGATTTGATTTGATATATATATAGTATATATATTTATCTCTAAATGGTTTGAATTGAAACCGAAAATTTTATTCTTAAATTTTGATAAGGTGATTTCAAGTAAAAAAATAAAGCCAAGAATTTGAATAAGTATTTAAACTTGAAATAAGTTGAATGATAAAATTTTACTTGTATAATACTCAATTACATTTCAATATAACTTACCTAAATTATTCAAAAGAAAAAAAATGTAATTGGATAATATAAAATATAAAATGACTTTATAAGGAAAGATTTGAGTGTTGTAATAAATGTTATACACTTAAATTTTATTATAAAGATGTTAATAGAGATAATAGAATAATAAGTTAATTGAATAACAGATGAGACAAACAAAATAAATTTTGTTCTGAAAGAATTAACAAATTGAAATTGAATCAACTTAATGAAATACCTTAAATCAAAAATCAATTATTGAATATTAATTGATTTAAATTGAAATTTATATGATTAGAATTAACAGTTTGAACTAACAAATTTAAATTGAATGACTATTTATTGATTTAACATAAATGGATTTAACCAAATTG
This sequence comes from Allium fistulosum, assembly GCA_030737815.1. Lineage (NCBI taxonomy): Eukaryota > Viridiplantae > Streptophyta > Magnoliopsida > Asparagales > Amaryllidaceae > Allium > Allium fistulosum. The sequence continues at coordinate 472,155,369 of CM060901.1, forward strand.
TTAGATATTAATTAATTTAAATTGAAATTTATATGGTTTAAATTAATCGTTTTATTTTGTTTCAATCTATTCTCTTCTGGTTGTTTCTATTCTCCTACCTCCTTCCTTTTCGGGGACGAAATGTTTTGAGTGGGGGAGAGTGTAACGACCCGAAAGTTTTAAACTGTTTAATAACGTAATTAATTGAAATTTTATCAAACTTTAATAATTGAATTTTGAAATAAAAATTTGATTTTTGGAATACGTCTTCTTAAACATAGCAATTGGAAAAAAATTCAATTTATAATATGGAAGTTATTTTATTATGTAATTTTATTTCAATTTAAATCTGTTAATATTGATGACAATAAAATGTTTTCCAAACCTGAATATTTTTCTATAGAAAATTTATAAATCATTTTCTAAGTGAGACGTCATAATTCGTTTCTCCAAATTTGGACTACTATTGCCCCGTTTATCTTATTTCTGGCAAATTAGCAGCATTTTCGGTACCGATTATCGACTTTTGATCGGATGATCGCACCATTGATATATGTATACCGTTTTGATTATCTCGTCTTGCTGATCTCCATGGCATAATCGTTTGTCTGTTTCGGCATTCGGGGGACGGGGAAATCTTTGGAACGATTTCCGTATCAGTACCAAATTCTGGAATCTTTTGATTTTCTGTCTCTCCATTTTTACTGTGTACATTTATTGGCCAGTAGCTTTTATTATTTGTTGAATTTCTAATCCAGGCTTTTGTGATTCCACCTTTTCAATTTCATTGGCTATTTCATTTATTATATCCGGTAGCCTCTTCATATCACTTTTCTCTATCCAATACATCTTGAGTTCGGCCTGTTCGTTTTTTCCCTGACCTGCTCTTCATTTTCATGGCCGAGACTTTATTTCTTCCTTCTCTAAAAAAAGAAAAATTATAATTTTCATATTCATTTCTTTAGCCTGTTGCCTGTCTTCCTTGCTCATTGCTTTCGACCTTCCTTCCTACCTCGCAAACTCCCCCGCCACCATCTTTTCTCTCCGACCCCAAACCCACGTTGTCAGCCTCCAAACCCAAGCTTTCATCCGAAGCCAAGTATTGTAGATCTCACCTTGCTTGCTTTTCTCCGACAGCGCACAATCCCGGATCCGCCATCATTCTATCTTCCTTTCGCCTGCTCCTCCAAGCGTCGCCATCACATGGTCCTATGCTGCAGCCTACCCTCGAGACCAACTATTTGTATGTATGTTGTTTGATATATATATATATAGGTTAGAATATATGTTACTGTATGTTGAGTAATCTTCTAAATTTTATATACTACTAAGTTTACTTTTTACTGTTTTACTTATTTACTTATTTATATATATTTTGTTTTTCAAAATAATACACATATTGGGTTGCATGTATATATCTATTGCTATTTCAATATCTACTTGTTGTGTATGCATATCATGAGCTGAAAGTAAATATATTTGTCACTATATATTTATTCTTTATAGTGTATAAAGGCAAGTAGGTTTAACTGTCATAAGAAACAAGATTGTTGTTCATGATAAGACTATATACATTTGTTTAAATTATATAGTATGTATATTTTCCCACAGCTGCATGTATATCTAACTTATAGTTTATATATAAAAACTTATGAGAGTATAATATATATTACTTTATTCGTTTGCTCTCTTTATAAATATATGTGTCAGTTATATTTTACTAGATATATAATATGTAGTATAGGTTGGACAGTATATATATATATATATATATGTTTATCTTTTTCATTGGTTACAACATGGGTTGGGTTTTATATTGTTTTATTAATATTGGTTTTAATGCCTGTAGCTTATAAATTAGTTGTTATATATAGTATACGTGAGTTCTATATTGAATGCATGTATATTTTGGTAGGAGATAAGTGTGTTCAAAGATTTATGATTTTAAAGATTTTATTGTATGCATTTGGTTTCTGAATATATATTTTATTTTAGAAGTGTTAAAGTTAAAATATTGATTTGAAAATTTTATATATATATATATGTCTTATTTTATTTTAATGTACATGAGTTTGTTTAGGTTTATATACTTATTTATATGGAGATAAGTATACATAAGTTTGGGTTTTATTAAATGGACTGAGATTTATTTATTGGTGTTTAGATTTAGTATTTATTTGAAAATGTATATATATTATTTTCAATTTAATATTGGTTCAAGAAAATATAAACTAAAATATATTTCGTTTCAGTCTATATCAAGCAGATTCTGATTTATTTCATCAATTTCTCATCTATGAGCTTTGCCAAATTCATGCCAATCTAGCTTTGCTTTGGAATTCGTGCTTGGATTCGTAACTTGTCTCATTCTCGTTCATCTCTAGCCTCGAAAGGTGAGAAACCACTCACGATTAATGTTCTTATATTTATTAAATTTGATTTCAATTGAAACGACAATTGAAATATGCTGTTGTTAGTTATTTATATTGCTATATATGACATTATCTGTATTTGTTCACCTATGACATCTGACACCATTATCTGTTATTTATATTGCTATATATATGTCATTATCTGTATCTGTTCACCTGCGACATCTGACACCATTATCTGTTATTTATCACTGATGATATATGCATGTTACTGATTGTTATATTATTGTCATATCTGTTACCACTCTGAAAGTTCCCTGTTAGTATAGAATTCACTATGGGTTGAAATGATACATACTTGAATGATCTGTAGAATAGGAGAAAATCATTATGAGTTGAAATGATAAACCCAAGCGATTTTCATTGACATTGAATTTGGGATTACGGGTTGAAAAGATATATACCCGTATATATATTTAAATTACGGATTGAAATGATAAATATCTGTATCACTTGACCATAGGGTAGAGAATTATATACAGACACCGTTGGTCTATATATATATATATATATATATTGAAAATGATTTCTATGGTTTTGAAAAGAAATATATGGTTTTAATAAATATTGATTTTTAAGATTTATTAAAGTTGATTTAATAAAGTTGATATATAATATGTTTAAATATTTATTTAAAATATATATTTTCAAATATAGAGTTTATAATGATTCAATTGGAAAGATAAATTTGAAATTGATTTGAAATTATATTTATTTATTTAAGAATTATACTTAAATAAGTTTGATTTGAAATTTATTAAATTTGAAATTTTAAAGATATGTTTTATAACTTGGATTTGATTAAAAGTGACTTAAATGAATATTTCAAACTTATATAAATTTAAATGGGATATTTTTTATATTTAAATTTGTAAATTGAAGTTGTATTTAGATGTTGTTGAAATGATTAAGTTAATATTTCAAAACTTAATAATAGTAAAGTGAATTTAATATATATATATATATATATATGAAATTATCGAATTTAGTTTTGAAATGTTGAATATTTAAAGCTTTGAAATATATTGAAATTGAATGGTTTATTTTGTGTCTCAAATATGTATTTGCAATCGATATAATTTGAAATGTTTAATTGAATTGAAATTGAAATTGATGATTTGAGATTTGAGTAAATTTGAATTTGGAATTTGAATTGATTTAAATCGATTGGTGAAAGTTGAGGAAACTATTTTATTATATAAAGTAATTTTAAATTATATTTAAAACTACTTATATATTTTACTTTATAAATTATTTTCATATAAATTATTTTTAATATAAACTATTTATTTACTGTATATGCTGAGTTTTGCCAAATTTTAAATTAACAATATGATATTTTGAGCAATTCAAATCCGACATGTATGGATGCGAATGGTTGAAAATTTCAGGCTGTTACATGCGGTCGAAGCCGTGTGAGCGCCCCATATCACCTGCACAAAAGCCAAGTGAAGACAAGTTAGTGAGAATCACACGATGGCTAAAACTTAAGTGTGGGGTGAAGTGTGAGTGTTCGTGTGTGTCCTAGTGTTACCCCCCGACGGACCAGTTTCTTTTGCTTTACTTATTGGAGGTTTTTCCTCCTTGATGATGAGCATGTTCGCCGCCACCGCCTCTTGCGGGTGAATTAAATCCCATGGCCCCTGGATCATTGAAGTCGCAATTTAGCAAGTCGTTGGGGATTGTCAGGTCTGATAGACCTTTTAGCGAACCCTCTAGATGTTGGGGAGACGACTCTTTCTCGACTGGAGTAATTTTAACTTTTGAAGTTCCGCCCACTGATTTCTTTCTCATTTTGTAAGCTAGGCCTTTTTTCCTCTTTGAAGGAAGGGGCGGTTCATCGATGCCCGGTGCGTCAGTCACTGGTGCCGAGTCGAGACTTATATTCTCGTCGGTCGCTTCTGGCATCCCAGTGTCCTTAATTTCACCTTCCTCAGTTATATCGGGGCCCCTTCTGCACGAGGTACCGAAGGTCCGGCCTGCTCTTTTCCTTTCTCCACAGCAGATCCGGTTGTAGTGGCACCAGTTGGGAGGCTAGTTCGACGACCCTCCGTCAATAATCCAAAACTTGAAAGCAATTCATTGGAAATAATGGATTTGATCTCCCGATCTCTCACGAGAATAGCTCGAATGGCTTCGACGGCCTTGGAATATCCAGCGCCTTTCGGTCGTGGGCGGATACCTATAAAAGTCGAAGGAAAATTAGGAAGGATGCATTTCGAGCCTCAAGCAAATATTAGTCGAGGAATAAAACTTACTCCCTTCCAGCCATCTCCTCGCAAAACCGGGAGGGCAGCATACGTAGAACCACTCTTGCTTGTACTGGGAAAATTTACTCCACGCCCCCGTCAGGATTTGACATTTGGAATGTGGTTCGAGAAATAGGAAGGATGGACTGTCAAACCGTCTTTTGAAGCGGTAGATATAGCGGATATCTTCAGGAGTAGGGAGTCTGAATAAGATGCTCATGAAGAGAATACAAGTGCCATAGATAAACGCGTGACTATTGGGATGTAGCTGTGCCGGAGCAATCTCGATATACCGTAACACTTCTCGGAGGAAAGAGTTGAAAGGTGGCACACTATCAACCCAGCACATGAATTTATTGCATGCTGTATACCCGGCTGGGGGCAGGTGGGGCCGATCTTGTCCTAACGGAACTAAGACGTCGTCGAAAGGGGTTCCATGAATTGTACACAACCGACGAAGAGCGGTTTCGCCGATTTTTGAAGCTTGTGAATCAATAGGATTATCCAGAATGACTGCACCGTCTATAACATCAAGAGCCGGGCCAATAATTGCAGTTGATGGATCTGGAATACCTTGTGTAAGAGTTGTCGGTGGATTCGAAGTTCCTACTACCTCCTGCTGAGAACTTGGCTCGGGCTTGTCAGAAACTGTAGTAGAGCTCGATTTTCTGGACATCTTTAAAGAACGGTGGATGTGAATAGTTACCTGTTTAAACTATACTTGAAAGACAATCGATATCAGATATAACGACAAGAATATTCCTCCCATGTGGTGTGTGGACTAGTGCAATTATTCAAGCATGAGTATAAAAGAATTAAAGATTTAAAGACCGATGAAGTGTGATTGAGCATTAAACTATCATCTTCGGAGACTGTCATCGTTGACCGTCTCCGAGAGCTTGTCCTATGTTCGATAGTAGGGATCTCGGAATCGGACATTGGCATCATATGTTTATAATGGTTAAAATTATGAAGTTATTAGTCTGAATCAGTTCCATATGCTCATGAACTTAAATTCTTGTCATTATTCATTGTTCTACGATCAGGCGTGGGAATATGTGGACTTGACTTATGCTGTGTTCAAGTTGAGGTGATTTTAATTATCAATGCCGATCCCAAGGCCCGAAACCGACCGTCTCCCTAGACCAAAAACATCGACCCACTCACTCTCCTCTCTCTCTCTCACTCTCTAATCACCGAACAACCCAATGGAACTATGCCAAATCACGTGCCTAGGTTCCTACCGATCCGCATTCACTCCCTCAACACTGAACGACTCCCTTGTTCAGAATACTGAACCACACCTCTAAAACCTACCCCACTTCACTCACTTTCTTCCTTTCTCTGCTCACCGAACCACTCTTTGGGTCCTGACCGACCCACACTCACTCCCTAATCGCCGAACGGCCTTACCATAACTATGCCGAGCCACTCCTTCACAGAATAAAGAACAAATTTACTACCAAACTCCCACCGACCCAACCTTATAGACTCCTCTACCGACCGGCTACTTTTGGAACATGCTGAACTGACTTTCCCCTACGGATCAGCCTATAAAGGCTACCACCTGGCTTCTTTACTCCCCAAGCCACGACTCTCTCTCTTACCAAACAATAAACTATCCACTTAAATACGTCACCGACCTCCCTTCCTAGGAGCACCTATGCCAGTTCCTCTCGATTCGACGCCGAACCATGTCACTCACTCCATTATCCTAATCCATACACTCACTCCCACCATCTTTCTCCTCTCATCCCCACCAAGAAGGGTCGAATACGTGTAAGATTCAGATCCAGGGCGAGTTCGAGGAGGCACGGCCTAAGAGCTCAAAGAAAAAGTGTATCCTTACCTATGAAATAGTTTGGAATTAAGGCACGTGATTTCTGATGCTCGAAGTCAACAATAAGGGCGGAAGGTGTGTGGGAAGATAGTTAAAAGGAGGGTGGAGGCAGTTCGATAGGAGAGGACTTTTTGGTTGTGAGTAGAGTTGAAGGAAAATATAATAATAATAATAAAGTGAAGGTGGGAAGAAGAAAGTGAAGGCTCGAGTTTTTATATGTTGAGTGGGATGTGAATCGGCATTCTCCTAAAGACCCAGTCACCATGTTTCACGGGTTCGGCAAGGCAACATGCCAGACCATCCCAGATAAGCCGAACAAGTGGGTCGGCTTTCGTATGCCGATCCCTCTCTTGTAAAAAAAGAAGAGAAGAGAGAAAGAAAATATAACTAAGTAAAAATATATAAGCGTATGTACGTGGTACTAGGGAAGTCCGCAATGATTCAGCCTTCATAAGATCATGTACATTCGGCTTTTGAAAAGTCAAGAGCAGAATCTGAACGACGAGCGACTAGCTTTTCTGGATGAGTGATGCAGCCCAGCCTGATGTAGTCTTAGGTCGCGAGCGACCTAACGAGCTGTTAAGTCGCGTGCGACCTAACGGGGTAAAGAATGACGAGGTAAGAGGAAAGAAAGATGCAGTACTGAAGGATGATGCGAGTTATGCGAGAAAGAGTAGTTCAGCGACCTATGATAAGTGACCGAGCGAGCTAACGAGCTACGACCTAAATGAGTTACGACCTATCAAATTAGCACCAGCAAGTATGAAGCGAAGCAACATGAACAATGAAACGCAACGACCTAACAAGTGAATTCTTAGGTCGCGTGAAGAGTTAGGTCGTTCAAACGAAACCCAACGACCTAACGAGTTAATCCTTAGGTCGCGTGGCCTTAGGTCGCTCAAGAATAGGTCGCGAGACCTTAAGTCGCTGGAGGAGGTTTCCATAAGTCGCTCAAGTATTAGGTCGCGTGAAGATTTCCAGAAGCTATTTTCTTAAGTCGCTGATGTCCTAAGTCGTGTTATATTTCTGTGTTGTACATATTTGTTAACTCGCGTTGTGTTGTAAACCGCGACCAGTAGGTCGTAGGTCATTTGTGCTGTATAGGTCGTGAGTCGCTGTTTGTTTTAGGTCGTGAAGGCTTTGTGATGTAAGGGTTGTGTTGTATGGTAGGTCGTAGGTTGGTATCAGTGTTAGGTCGTGTGCGACCTAGTGTGAGTTGTAACCCTATAAATAGGGATGGTGGTGTCATTTGTAAAGTTGGTTGATTTTGAATAAAACTTTGTTTGAGTGCTTTATGCCTCTTCTTAAATTGGTAGTTGAGTGTATCTCCTATCTCCACCTTCGGCATTCGAGTGCGCTCGAATCAACGATTGTTGAAGCCAATTCACGGAATCAAGTGCGCTTGATCAACGTTCGAAGAATTGTAGATCTTCTTTCACGGCATCGTGCGCGATCAACGTGACGAAGATAGCTAGAATCCGGTATCTTTAAGATCAACGGATTTGGGCGTTTGGTATTTTCAATCCACCGATTGCTACTTTCATCGTTGTATTCATTTCTGTTATTTTCCGCTGCATCATTTGGTATCAGAGCTTGACTTAGCCAATCATAGCTAAGCCGAGTCTTGGAGCCAACGAGAAGAGTTTGTATTGAAGTATAGAAAGCTGTGCATTGTTTTGTTCATTTGTAAGTCAAGGCCGAGAGTTGAAGTTTGTTGAAGATTCAATCATGCCTCCGAGAAGAGCTAATCTCATCAAAATATTGAAGATTTGTACAAAAGAGAAGATGCTGAACAAATGGAACAACGCATTAGCAACAAATTCAATGAGAAGTTGGATAAAGGTATTGGTAGATTGGAGAAATTGATGATTGATATGAATCAAAGTCAAAGGAGAAGGTCGCCAGTCTCGAACCATGGAGGAAACAGAGTTTCACCATCGGTTACGGAAGCAAGGAGGGGGTCGCCACAATCTTACCGAGATAGAAGAGAATCATCAGTCTCAACGAGAAGAGATCACCATGAATATAGACATGAAGATAGAAGAACTCCATGTGAGTTTGGAGATGAGCCATATCATGATGCTGAAAGACATAGTCGAAGAGACATGCGTGATCAAAGAGATGTTGATGGTCGAGATCGATACCGAAGTACACGTGATTATGATGAAGAGAGTGATAGAAGTAATATTCATTATCGAGATCGAGACCAAGTATGAAATGCATATCGAGATATTGAAGATGATCGACGATGGGAGTCGGGGATGAAAACTGAAATTCCAGAATTCAAGGGTGGTATGCAAGTAGAGGAATTTTGGGATTGGTTATCTAATGTTGAAGAAATTTTTGACTTTAAGGAAGTTCCCGAGCATCGCAGAGTTAAGTTGGTTGCTACTCGTTTGAGAGGAAGAGCTATGGCCTGGTGGCAAAAAACTAAACTTACACGGGAGAGGATGGGAAAGTCAAAGATTGAGTCATGGGAGAAGATGAAGAAGTTAATGAAGGCTACATTCTTGCCGTATAATTATCAGTCTCTTATGTATCAACGATTGCAGAATCTGAGATAGGGAACAAAGTCAGTGAATGATTATGCGGATGAATTTTATCAATTGATTGCGAGGAATGACATCATGGAGACGGAGGAACAGTTGACCGCTAGATTTGTTGGAGGGTTGAGAATGCAGATTCAAGATATGGTGAATATGTTTGATCCCATATCTGTTGCTAAAGCACATCAAAAGGCTCTAGCTTGGGAGAAGCAAGGTAGGAGAGGTGGTGGTGTGTTTACAAATTCCAACAATCAAATGAAAGGGGCTAGTAGCAATGCGAATGTTTCCAAGGCTGTTGCAAAACCGGTTGTTAGTGAAGTTGCTAAGACCAAGGTCAATAGTGGTATCAAATGCTTCAATTGTCAGGAGTTTGGTCACAAGAGCAATGAATGTCCGAAGCCAAAGAAGCGAATGATGGTAGCTGAGGTTGAGGATGAGGATGTAGAAGCTGAATGTTCTAATTCACCACATGTTGAGGAGGAAGAAGAGTTGACAGGAGATGAGGGTTGTAATTTAATGATGAGGAGGTCTTGTTTAACACCAAAACAAGAGGATGATTCTAGCTGGTTGAGGAGCAACATTTTTCAGTCAACATGCACTATTCTGGGGAAGGTTTGCAAGTTTGTTATTGATGCGGGCAGTTGCGATAACATTATCTCTACAGAAACTATGAAGAAGTTGGCATTGAAGACTGAGAAGCATCCGAAACCTTACAAGTTAGCTTGGTTGAGGAAAGGTGGGGAGGTGAAGGTTGGACGAAGAGCTTGTGTTAATTTTTCGATTGGAAAGAAATACAAAGATGAAATTTGGTGTGATGTTGTGGATATGGATATATGCCATTTGTTGTTGGGGAGACCATGGCAGTATGATAGAGCTGTGCAACATGATGGACGTACCAACAGCTATAGTTTCATGTTCGAAGGCACAAAAATCACTTTAGTTCCCAAGAAGCGACAACAAGAAGAAAGCAAGTTGGAGGAGATTGAGGAACTTAAAACTTTGCTATCTTTGAAGGAGTTTGATAAGGAAGTAGAAGAGGAGCCTGAAGTATTTTTGTTGATTGGACGTGAGAGTAATGAAGTGGTTGAAATTCCTGAAGAAGTAAAGCCAGTGCTGGGAGAATTTGACGATGTATTTCCTGAAGAGCTGCCAATGGAGTTGCCACCGTTGAGGGACATACAACACCAAATTGATCTTGTTCCAGGAGCTATATTACCACATAGACCACATTACAGAATGAGTCCGAAGGAGCACGAGGAGTTGAGAAGGCAAGTGGAAGAGTTGCTTGAACAAGGGCGTGTACAGGAAAGTTTAAGTCCTTGTGCAGTTCCAGCCTTGTTAGTGCCGAAAAAGGATGGAACGTGGAGGATGTGTACCGATAGTCGGGCACTGAACAAGATTACTGTGAGGTATAGATTTCCAATGCCCAGATTGGATGACTTGTTGGATCAGTTAAATGGAGCTACTATATTTTCAAAGATTGATTTGAAGAGTGGTTATCTTCAAATTCGAATTCGACCAGGGGATGAATGGAAAACAGCGTTCAAGACACGGGAGGGGTTGTACGAATGGCTGGTTATGCCGTTTGGTCTTTCGAATGCACCTAGTACGTTTATGCGAGTGATGAATCAGATCTTTAGACCATTTATTGGGAAGTTCGTGGTGGTGTATTTTGATGATATACTGATATACAGTGGAAGCACGGAAGAACACTTGCATCATCTGAGAGAAGTGTTGATGATACTGCGACAGGAACAATTTTATGCTGCAACGAAGAAATGCGTGTCCATGACGCATAGTGTTTTATTTTTTGGGTATGTTGTTTCTGAAGAAGGTATACAGGTGGATCAGAATAAAGTTGAAGCAATCAGAAATTGGCCACAACCCAGGACGATAACAGAAGTTAGAAGTTTTCATGGTTTAGCATCATTCTACCGAAGATTTATTCCACACTTCAGTAGCGTGATGGCACCAGTTACTGATTGTATGAAAGGAAAACAATTTTTGTGGACGGAAGAAGCAGGATTAGCTTTTGAGCGGATCAAGGAACTTTTGACGACAGCACCAATTCTAGTATTACCAGATTTTCAGTTGTTGTTTGAGTTACATAGTGATGCATCTAAAGTTGGGATTGGAGGGGTGTTGAGTCAGAAAGGACGACCAATTGCATATTTCAGTGAGAAACTTTCTGGAGCCAAGATGAGATATAATACTTATGATGTGGAATTCTATGCTATTGTACAAGTTGTGAAGCATTGGAGACATTACTTGTTCCATAAGGAGTTTGTCTTGTATATAGACCATGAGGCGCTGAAGCATTTACAAGGGCAGGATAAAGTTGCAGCTAGACATGCTTCATGGATTGCATACTTGCAACAGTTTACATTTGTGGTGAAGCATAAGTCGGGAATTACAAACCGTGTGGCAGATGCATTGAGTCGAAGGAATCATTTGTTGACTACAATGAAGGTTGAAGTGACGGGGTTTGATGTGTTGCCAGAATTGTTTGTTGATGATCCTTACTTTGCTAAGGTTATGGATGAAGTCAATAAAGGGAAGATGGATGAGTATATGTTGGTAGATGGTTTTCTATTCAAGGGAAACAGATTGTGCATACCAGAGAGCAGTCTGTGGATGAAGATTGTGAAAGAATTGCATGAAGAGGGTCATGTGGGAAGAGATCGCACATTGCAGTTGATTTCTCAGTCTTATTATTGGCCTTCGTTGAAGCGGGAAGTTGAAAGGTTTGTGCGAAGATGTCATGTTTGTCAAGTTTCGAAAGGGACAGCGACAAATGCGAGATTGTATATGCCTTTACCTGTTCCTACAAAGCCATGGGTTGATGTAAGCATGGATTTTGTGTTGGGTTTACCGAGGACTCAACGGGGAAATGACTCTATATATGTTGTGGTGGACCGTTTCTTGAAGATGGTACATTTTGTTGCTTGTAAGAAGACGTCAGATGCAGTCCATGTGGCACAGTTGTTCTTTAGGGAGATCTATCGCTTACATGGTTTACCAGAATCTATAGTTTCAAACAGGGATACCAGATTTCTAAGCCATTTTTGGTTGAGTTTGTGGAAGATGGTTGGAACGAAGTTGAATTTTAGTAGCGCCTATCATCCGCAAACAGATGGGCAAACGGAAGTAGTGAACAGATCATTGGGAAACTTGTTGCGATGTCTGGTGAAGGATAATCTGAAGAGTTGAGATGTGAAGTTATGTCAAGCGAAGTTTGCTCATAATCATGCTATCAACCGTAGTACGGGTTTCAGTCCATTTCAGATTGTGTATTCAAGCTTGCCAAAGGAGCCGTTGGATTTAATGACAGTGCCACAACCAAAGGGGACAGTTAAGCGGGCCGCTGATTTCGTTGATGGGTTGACAGAATGCCATAAAATCGTTTAGGAACGATTGGAGAAGACGAATGAGAAGTATAAACGATCTGCGGATCTGAAGCGAAGAAGTGTTGAATTTAATGAAGGAGATTTAGTATATGCTGTACTAACGAAGGATCGTTTTCCAATGGGAGCATACAATAAACTGAAAGCTCGAAAGATTGGTCCTGTAAAGATTGTGAAACGGATCAATGAAAACGCTTATAGGTTGAAGCTGTCGGAGGATGTGTACACTTTTGACGTGTTTAATGTTAAACATCTTATACCTTATTATGGAGATGAACAATCCAATGGGGAAGAACTTTTAAATTCGAGGACGAATTTTTCCCAACCAGGGGAGGATGATGCAGCCCAGCCTGATGTAGTCTTAGTTCGCGAGCGACCTAACGAGCTGTTAAGTCGCGTGCGACCTAACGGGGTGAAGAATGACGAGGTAAGAGGAAAGAAAGATGCAGTACTGAAGGATGATGCGAGTTATGCGAGAAAGAGTAGTTCAGCGACCTATGATAAGTCGTCGAGCGAGCTAACGAGCTACGACCTAAATGAGTTACGACCTATCAAATTAGCACCAGCAAGTATGAAGCGAAGCAACATGAACAATGAAACGCAACGACCTAACAAGTTAGTTCTTAGGTCGCGTGAAGAGTTAGGTCGTTCAAACGAAACCCAACGACCTAACGAGTTAATCCTTAGGTTGCGAGGCCTTAGGTCGCTCAAGAATAGGTCACGAGACCTTAAGTCGCTGGAGGAGGTTTCCATAAGTCGCTCAAGTATTAGGTCACGTGAAGATTTCCAGAAGCTATTTTCTTAAGTCGCTAATGTCCAAGTCGTGTTATATTTCTGTGTTGTACATATTTGTTAACTCGCGTTGTGTTGTAAACCGCGACCAGTAGGTCGTAGGTCGTTTGTGCTGTATAGGTCGTGAGTCGCTGTTTGTTTTAGGTCGTGAAGGCTTTGTGATGTAAGGGTTGTGTTGTATGGTAGGTCGTAGGTTGGTATCAGTGTTAGGTCGTGTGCGACCTAGTGTGAGTTGTAACCCTATAAATAGGGATGGTGGTGTCATTTGTAAAGTTGGTTGATTTTGAATAAAACTTTGTTTGAGTGCTTTGTGCCTCTTCTTAAATTGGTAGTTGAGTGTATCTCCTATCTCCACCTTCGGCATTCGAGTGCGCTCGAATCAATGATTGTTGAAGCCAATTCACGGAATCAAGTGCGCTTGATCAACATTCGAAGAATTGTAGATCTTCTTTCATGGCATCGTGCGCGATCAACGTGACGAAGATAGCTAGAATCCGGTATCTTTGAGATCAACGGATTTGGGCATTTTGTATTTTCAATCCACCGATTGCTACTTTCATCGTTGTATTCATTTCTGTTATTTTCCGCTGCATCAATGAGCTAGCTTCTGAAAGCGAGGACTAAATGATAATTCAAAGCATGTCGTGTTGATTCACATGACGTGCTTTGGGGGGCAAATGTTACCCAGCACTGTGGCTCGGCTACATGGTGATAGTCACGGAGCTTATGATTGAACCTAAATGGGACTTGAACTAAGAATGGGTTGAAAGTATGGGAGGCTGGTGAATTTTAAGCTTGGTTCGACCTATACCCATGGATCGGTGTATTCGACACTGGCTCGGTCAGAGGGGGTTGGCATTGGAAGTTGGCTAGGATGGGTCGGCCAAGATAGGCATGACAGTGTAGTTCGGCCAAGAAGGGTTCGGCCCCAGTCGCTCGGCATGGGGGAATTCGAACCCGATGGATTGGTTGATCATGGTCCGGCCTGGAAGGAAAGCTCAGTGCTCGGCTTAAGTGAGAAGTTCATCGCTCGGCTAGGCTAGACAAGATAATGTGGTTCGGCCAGGAAGATTTTGGAACCAGTCGCTCGGTGTGGATGAGGTTGAGCTTGGTGGTTCGGCTGATCATGGTTCGTCCTAGGTCGTTCGGCTGACTCCGGTTCGGCCTAGATGGGTTAAAAGTTCTCGCTCGGCCAAGGAAGGAAAGGCAGGATGGATCGGCCTAGATGGTTAGGTTCAGCCTGGCTGGGTTGGCCTAAGTGGTTTGATCAAGATAATGAAGGAGAGGTGGCCCGGCGCAAGTGGTGCGGCGCGAATGGATCGGCTGAGTGGTTCGGTCTCCACCATTCGGTATGCCTGGCTCGGTGCACAGAAGTTGCCTACTGTGGGCCGAAGTACCTTGTTCTTGGGCCTGCGCAGGGTGTCCCGCTTATCTTCGTCTATAAATAGAGAGGCAAGGGCACAGTTGAGGGGACCTTTTTCGAGAACTCCAGGGATACTCTGCCGTTTTTTGTACTCACTTCTTTCAGTTCAAACTTGTATTCGAGTTGTTCGTTTACGGATTGTATATGTATTCAAGTCTTTAAGAAAGGCAATAGAGCTTACATTAGCAGTGGACGTAGGCAGTTACGCTGAACCACTATAATTCTGGTGTTCTTGTTTCTGCAGTTAGTTTTGCATATATTCCTCTGTTATAATTTACTATATTCATTAATCTCTCTACACAAATCTCTTTTTGGGTGTTAGTGACCAATTTTGGTGCTAACATCGTCTCGGGTCTTTTCCAACTTTTTACAGCTTCGATCTTGGCTGGATCGACTGACAACCCTTTCTCTAAAACTACATGACCATGAAACATCACTTACTTCTTCCAGAAATGACATTTCGAAAACTTCGTTTTAAGTTAATGCTGTCTCAACGTCTTAAGCACAATTCTAAGATGAATCTCATGATCCCTTTCATCCTTAGAATATATCAATATGTCATCTATGAATACCAATATGAACCTATCCAAGTGCTCTTAGAAAATCCAGTCCATCAAGTCTATGAAGAAAGCTGGTGCAGTAGTTAACCGAATGACATTACTAACCATTCGTACGAACCATACCTCATCCCAAACACGGTTAAAGGAATACTGTCCTCCGCCACCCATAGTTGATGGAACCCTATCGCCAAATCCAATTGGGAAAACACTTTGGCTCCACTCAACTGATCGAACAAATCATCGATTCTCAGCAAATAATACCTATTCTTTATCGTCTTTTCATTTAGTTTATGATAGTCGATACAAAACCTCAACAACCCGTTTGGCTTCTTCACGAACACTGTGGTCGCTCCCCAAGGTGAACTGCTTGGTCTAATAAAAATCTTTCCTTCTAAGTCCACTAGCTGCACCTTTAACTCCTTCATCTCGATAGGTGTCATCCTTCTAAGTGGTCTAATTATGGGTTCAGTTCCAAGTACAAGATCTATTCGAAACTCAATAGCTCATTTCGGTGGTAGTCCTACAACTGGGTCAAACACATCTACAAATTCTCTTATAACTAAAAACTGATTTATCTCATCTTTTACCTCCATGGTACCCAACATAGCATCAACTTCCAAAGTCGAATTCTCAACAAAGTATATGATTCGGTCACTACTATCAGGGTGTCCCAATGATATTTTCCTATCCTAACAAAATATCCTAGCATCATATCCATCTAACCAATCCATACCCAATATGATTCTGAAGCATACAAAATCAAATACATACAAACTGCAAGAAAACTTATGACCTGACAAATCAGTTTTAACCGATCATGTCTCATTTCCAAAGTTGCATACTCTCCTACCAGATTTTCAACCCTCAAGGAAGTAACAAAGTCTGATGGTCCTAAGCATAATTTATTTACCAAACACTAAGATATAAGATGCACCGGTATCAAACAGTACCCTAACTGGTATGCTATGAATCAAAAGCATACCTTCCATCAAAGACTCTCCTTCCTCAGCAGCAGTCAGTCTAGAAGATGATGGTTTCAAAGCAAAGATCTGTTCTTTGTCGGCTTTGACTGGCTCTGGACATTGATCCTCATAATGCACTATCTAGTCGCGTTTGAAACACTTCACACTTTTCTTATCTACAATCTTCTTTCCCTTGCCAGCTCGACACTCATGAGCAAAATGTCCCTTCTTGTCACACCTGAAGTAGACAAGATCAGACTTCATTTTCTTAGCAGCTCCACCCTTTTGAGCTCCCTTCTTCTTAGCGAACTTCCTTTTCTTATTCTAAGAATTCTAGTTCTCCACCGACTTCTCTTTCCCAAAAGTCACCAACGGCTCCTCGTTCTTGATAGCCATTTCCACTACTACATTTGGATCCCTTAGATGTGGCATGGTTGCCTTAGCAATCTCCAGCCTCAACTCCCGGATAAACTCATTATTCCTTTTAATCACAGTGTCGATGGTGGTATATCCATACCTGGACAGCTCATTAAACTTAGAAGGGTAATCCAACACTGACATTTCCCTTTGCTCGAATTCCATAAACCACCTAAGCAAGGCGGACTTGGATACCTTAGATAAAATCTTTCCTCGAAACTTCTTCGAAATTCTACCCAAGTCAATTCTTCTTCTGGCACACCAACAGGTATTATATTCCACTAATAAAGTGCAGCCCTTTGCAAGTGCCTTGAAGCAAATCTTCTTTTTTGTTCGTCGTCCAAACCCAAATCAGCAAAAATTCTTTTAAAATGCAACACCACTTCTCCACTTCAGTAGCATCTTCGGTTCCCAAAAAAGGCTTCCCATCTAGACTGGTGGAGTCTCGACTCATCTTGGCATAGTTATTACCAATTGGCACCTCGAGATTAACTCTTCCCGCTTTAGCAGCATTACCTCCAACTACTCCTGCAGCTACTCCAGCTTGCATCAGATTGACGAAGAACTGATGCATAGTCTCGTATTTACCAGTGGGGTTGTAGCACCTACATTTGTATTTTCATTTTAATTAACATTTGCTTATCGACTCGGATTCCTTCTGACGTTGGGCAGAGCATTTCCATTTGTTGTGGTGCTTCTGCCACCTAGATTCACTCTTCCATTTCCTTCCTCCATATCTTCCTTTCTTGTAATTCTACATACGAGCCTTAGTAAGATATAGAAAAATGGTCTAAGAGAGTGGGGAGAACAGAGAAAGAATACATACTTATCTATAGCAAATACAAGTATGTTACTATACTTTATCCCATACCCCAATCTTATTCTCTAATTCATTAGGATTATGTTTTCCAAAAATCTTTTAATCTTTTGACTTTTGCATAAACCTATGCTCTGTTACCAACTTGTAACATTCTTCATTATGAGGCCTAAACTAAAAGCTATGGATGTTGCATCATCCATAGTTATTAATCACCAACGATAAAATGCAGATGTTTTAATCATATCAATAATCAAGAGCAGATGAATATGAAAAAATTTCAAAACAATTCAGAAGTAATTTTTACATTCCATTTCAAAATATGATTTCATATTCATTACATAATTTCAGTCACAATTCCACATTAAGAGAAATTATAATTATTACAAAATACTATAAGAGTGATATATGAAGATGCCTCTTGGTTGATCAGAGTCAAATGCTTAGCAATTATACAAATTTGTCATTATATCCAAATAGACAAAACCAAACTACACGATAGAAATAGATAAAGCTCCCAATAGCTAGATTTCCACCTACACGTCTTTGGAAGCTTATTCGTTTAACTGGAAACCTGAAAACCTTTACTCCCGACCTACTCAAATGAGTACCCGAGAGTTTAAGGGGAAAAACAAGAACTTCGGGTCAGACAAAAAGTATGGTGGAAATAATAACCTACCATCTTGAACCAAATAGATATCTAGTGAGACCACGTCACTAAGCAGAACGGGTTTTTCTCCTCACTGCTATCTTCACCAAAACATGTTAATCATATACTATGCTCCTACATCCACAATGGTTAAAACATAATAATAACATAATGATATACAAATATGCAATACACACTGGGTTACCCGTCCCAAGTTATTAGACTATCTGTCTCAAGTCATAGTTTTCCTAGGGTCACTAAGAACATAATAGTTTTCATTGGCTAACTAATAACCTATCATGTTATCATGAACTCCCTATCCTAAATCATAGCTTTCTGGGATCACTAAGAACCTATTGCCTTCTGCCAATAACACTCTCTATCCATAGTTTTTATGGGATCACTATGAACATGTTGGGGTATCAGTTCTGAGCATCATAACACTTTTGATCTACCCGATCTTCTAGATGCAATTCTATTCACTCAGGAGTTAAACTTGGCTATACTCACATATGTGTCAATCTAGTCGAGTATTCTGGCCTTAATTATCCCAAAATGTAGTAATAGGTCATGATTATGTGAGCATAACAACAATATTCATACAACAATAAATGATCAATAATATTAAAACCTACAGCATCAATCATCCAATAATGATTATATATTTCACAATTACTTAATATTAAGCAATATTCTCTTGGGTAATTTTAACTCAAACTTGAGCTAATCCATTTTTAATTCCTAGAAACCATTTTCACGGTATATGATTAATCCCTTTAAATCATATTTAAAACAAAGAAAAACATAGCCCTTTATATTACCAATTATGATGCCATTTTATAGAACCATTTAGGATTTTGATGAAGGTATGAGGATGTTGCACCTCATCCTTATGGGCATATCACCAAAATAAGTAAGAATATGTTTATCCTTAAAAACACGCGGCAACAATAAGGTCGACGTGGGACATCGCCTCTCTTGATGTCGTCCTTTATATAAAAGCGTTCTGGTTTCATAAAAACATAAGGTCATAGTGCCGATAGTATTCCATGACATAAATACGTGGGTCACCGCCCCTATTCAAAATAGCCTTAATTGTTTAAAACAGATGGACATCAACGTTGATAATGATCGACGATGCCATCATATACTAATAATACTGGGCGCTTTTAAACAGCTAGGTTGGCATTGATGAAAATCGATGTCAATGTCTCATTTTACTTCGAAAGTGATCGCTGGCGCCATCAATGTCGTAGTATAGTTCGACTTCGAAAATAATAGGTGGCGGAACTATTTAAACCTTATGAAACATGCGACATCACTGCCATCTAAAATAAGACAAAGGTCGGCGAGCTTGATGTAAGGCGGTATAGGTATGTTGACGTCGATCTCCATGCTGAATACCATACCTATTCGCTTTGACCCTATAGGAACCACTCCATGCCAACATCGTTGATATCATGCGCTTCCCTTAAGATCATCAGCGACATTAATGGCTTCGACATGGAAGGGCGTCGACATTGAACATGACATTCTCGTATTTGTTGGTAAAACCGATTTATTTCTATATAAAGCCTATACTTTTCACCAACTCTTAATCTTTGTCACTTTTCTATTAGTTGAAAACACCTTTAACATGTTCTTTTCAAAAAAATCAACCGCACCATATTTTTGCTCAAAAAACACATTTGCACCCATTTAATAATTATTAATCATTTAATATAACCATAAGCTTTTCGAAATTATTAAATCACAATAAATCGAAAACCCTTAGGAAAAATCCCATAAATTCACAAAAAATAAGAAACAACATATTCTTTATCATATACAAATTTTGAGACCAAAATGCTTATTTAATTATTTTTAATAATTAAAACCCAAAATAAATGTCCATTTGCCCTTAAAAAATTCATAAAATATTCCTATTATCATGGAAAATTATGAAATGAAAACCCATTTTGAAAATTACTTTTTTCACGACATATCCAAAAATCAAATCGTTTGGAGATTAAAGCTTAGGTTTTACTCTCAAAACCTATTAAACTAATTCTTCCATAAATCAGTATTCTATCCAAAAAATGATAAAACCAACATGGCACAACATATCATCGTAAATGAGTCAACCTAACCAAGATTCGAAAGCAAATAGAAAAATGAGATGGCCTATTATTATTCATCTTAGTAATGAGATTTGAGACTTGAATGTGCTGATTTGGTTCCCTTTAGCTTTAACTTGATTTCCTAGGTTCCTTCCTCTTTTCTTCTTGTTTATGGTCGGCCTTGGTTTTGAATCGCTTTGCTTGTTTTTGTTGAAAATGTGAATGATATGGGAGGTAAGGGTTTTAAGAGATTTAGGTTTATCTAGTCCAATCTTACCCCTCTTATATATTCTTTTATGTTTTTAAGTCATTAAAATAATCTAGTCAATTTGTTTGTTTAAGGCTCGACCTTAATGTTTATCAAATCACAATCCCTTTATCTTACTACACGTTACATTATTCTATTTAATTTATCTAATTAAATCTCCTGAATAATGTTACTCAAAATTAGGGATGTTACTATATTTTTTGACAATTGAATGAAATTAAATGATGGTAATCGATGAATGATGGATATTTCTGTATATAATGAAAAGCACAAGAATTTATATATACATTTTTCCTATTCGGATTTAGAATTTGTTTGAATAAGAATATTATTGGACTTAAAATAGCAATCAAATAAATTGGATTTGATAAAGAAGAGGATTGCGAAAAGATATGGAAGTTTTAAACAAAGTCACAAAAAGTATTAGGTCAAATGACAGAATATTTTGAGAAATAAAGCAATAGATGTTGATGTATATTTTAAAATAATTTAACTTTCTTGTAGTTAGAAAAATCTTTGAAATAACAAATGTCTAATCTATTATTTTGGAATGATAATTGAGTTTTTGAATATTTTGGGTTAAAAAACCTATTTTCAAAAGAAGTAAGTCTTTATTATAATAAGTCATTAAAAATGGAAGTTTTTCATAGCTCCTTTTTGAAAACCAAGCAATTTTTGAATACTATGAATTAAAAGTCTAACATTTAAAGAAATAAATATTTGATTAAGAAAGTTTTAAAAAGAGAAATTATTTTGCTCCGTTTTGGAACTAAGCCATTTGAATTCTTGATAAAGCTTTCTATGTTTATATCTTCACGAAGGGGGGATTTTGAATTTGGTACTTCATATTTGGGAAATTTTAAGTTTTACTAGAAATGGGGTAAGAAATGCTGATTTTGAATTTAATATAATAAGTTTATTTATATGAGAACAATTTATTTAAAATTATTTTATATGCTACTGAAATTCTGGTTTTACAAAGAATAGTGAAAACCAATTTTTCTGGAGTAAATAGGGATCACTACCTCGGTAGGACAGATTAAAGTTTTTAAGATATGAATTAAAGGGTGTTTACACTAAAAATTGGCACAAAACCCAATAGAAGTTTTGAAGAGAAATAAGTGAAGAATATCAAATGAAAACAGAGAAAAGCAGTAATGAAATAGCTGCCAATCAAAGCAATAACACAAACACAATGATTTATAGTGGTTCGGCGTTGTTTGCCTACGTCCACATTTAATAGAAAACTTTATTAATCACTTTGTAATCTGAATACAATAGGGATCAGACGAAAATCCTTAGTTATAATAGAGCATAAAGTAACTGGCGGCGTAAAGTTCCCCAAAATGAATAACCAAGCCTGTATTTATAAACAAAGATGGCAAAATATCTTCCTCAAAATTCGGCAGAAGGATCCCCAAAACCAAATGGACGTAAGAGGGATCGCATGGCCCAAACCCAAAGAATAGGGATCGATACCGATCCCTTTTTAGTGGAATTTGGGGATGCGATCCCTATGGTAGCTTCCCCATGTTGAAATATGCTTAGCCTCCAAGTTTTGTGCCAATTGGGTTAGTAGAACTTGATCTATTGCTCGAACTTTGCTTTAATGTGGATCGCCTTCTGATTTTAGCTGATCCATATTGAGGGAAGAGGGTCGATCCCTCTTGTTTCATCTTATTGAGGTGCGATTCCTTTGGTAGGATCCTTAGGGTCCCCACATCTTGCTCACAAAATTCCATATGCATTGGACTTATGGATCATGAGATATTGATCGTTTTCTATTGAATTGCACTAGCTTACTAAAACATACTGATCCCTATGTTGGAGGCTGATTATAGTGGATCCCTCCTACATGTTGAACCATATTCCATACTTCGAATGTTCTACATTACATATCTCTCAATTCCATTCAATCACGGCTTCATAATACCACCTGTACTTGACTAATGCACCCCATAATCATCGCCCTGGACTTATTGGCCTTGCCAATAATCGAATCTAACTTGTCTAACTAGTTAGAATATAGCCGGGTCAAAAAGCCAGATAACACTTGTCCCCTAAAGTACGTCTTGTGTTGAACATGATGTACTTCGAATTCAAAGTAGGTTAGAGTCGTCGAAAGGAAATCCATTTCGTTTTCTGAATAGTCGCTTTTTCCTTCAATCAAATCATTTTTCCAAAGCATTATATCTCTTTGATCATCATGACGTTTGGTCGATGCCCAATAGTATAAATCTAGGATTATATTCTGTTGGTTGATATCTATGTTCGATTCTACGAGACTAGAAAATTTTGGCTATCTGATCCAGTCTCGAACTTGAAAGCTTCAGGTTTAAATTCAATTTCTATTGACTTCAAAAATTGAACTTTTAGAATATACACGTGCATGTTCAGGTCATTGGCTCCCAACACGTTCGTACACTCATGGGTCGTCGTCACTTTCTATTGAGTTAAATGTGATTTCATTGCATTTTACGCATATGTTCTTTGCCTAATTTTCATGCCCATGTTTACATGTACAAAAGCCCAAAGTCGATCCCTTTTTTTACTTATAAGGATGGGCATTCTCCTAGCCGATCCTTCCCTCTTTCTTTTTTTCTTTCTTTTACACTTATAGGGATCATCATTCTCCTAGCCGATCCATACCTCCTTCCTTTTTTTGCACTTATAGGGATCGGCATGTATAGGGGTCAGCTATTTGTGTTTGGCCGATCCTTAGCTTTGAATTGAACTTGAAAACCAATCCATATGCACTTGTTTGAACAAAAAGAACTAATCCCATCCCAATAAACTTGAACATAATTGAACATATGACGATAATGAACAGCAAGATCTGCATATCCAATATCGAACTTGAAATTGAATGACCAAACCCTTGGGACTTAGAAATTGAATTAAAACTTAATATACAAACATTGATAATGGATTTCAAACTTTGATATGTCGATGATCGGTGCCAAACTTACACAACCGATCAATCTAGTCCCTAGTTGAGAAGGTCAACGATGATGGTCATTCTGGTCGGACTTCAAAGTCTAGTCATTTACCTGTGCCTTTTGTTTTGAACTGCTTATCTTTTCACTGCACGACACTGCACCATACTAGCTTACACTTAGGATAGGGGGACAGGTAAAATTTTCTAATCTCGATTATCTACTAAGTTTAGTTGATATGGACTCCAAACGTTCAGAGTGTCTAGCTTCAATGTTCTTCAAACCAACTTCACAACATGGCAACCGCGAAGACAAATCTAGTTCTACAGCTGTATCCGGCAGACTTTGCCCTGATCATTGAACTAAAGAACGGGGGTTTCCGGCCCATCAGCCAACCTTTTCTCTGATGTTCCTGTCCTCCTGGCGGAAAATATAAGCCAAGCCCCCGATTCCATAGAAGGTGCTATATTTTTAGACAATCTGACGGATTCCCAAGCCTTCAGGATTAGCGAGGCCACTCTTTGCAGACTATGCTTTAGATACAAGATTCCGTTTGAAGATGTTTTGGTCCTTTTGGTGAACGATAGGACTCATTTCCCCCGGTGGAGTATACAGCAAGCAATAAGTTCATGTGCTGGGCTAGATGCGTGCCTCCCTTCAATTCTTTTATCCGAGAGATGCGAAAATATCTCGGAATAGCTCCCGCTCAACTACACCCAAACAGCTATGTCTTTCTTCATGGCACATTCTTGTTATTCACGAACGTTATGTTCCGCCACCATCTCCTAAGGACATTAGGTTCATTTATAACTTCAAACGATGGACAAGAAGCCTTTCCTACACTTTCCTCAAGCCTTCGCCCAATTGTCAAGTCTTAACTGATGCTTGGAACAAACTCAGCCTCTTTAAACATGAATGGTTCTATATCCGATGTCCGCCTAGCTTTCTGAGGCGATGGTTGGAAAGACATAAATATCATCTTCACTTTACTCTCAAATTCTTTAGTCCAAGTCATATCCTGAACCATCTTATATTTTGAAAATCTACAGGCGTCCATCCACGTCCAGAGGATGAAACTTTCTCAAGGGCAATTTCTGCAATTTGTGCTACCCTGTTTGAAGACAGGGGCATTAGATCCCTTATAACTGATGAATGGCTATCCCTGTTTGAGCTGCTGGAAGAAGGTCGCAGCATTGGCCTTCCAAGAAGTGCTGAATCACTAATAAATGTTGCAGAACAAGAAGGCAATGTCAATATCCCTGTCGTGGCCCCAGTCGAGGGGACTCAGGATGACATCGAAGAGGGTGAAATTAAGGGTGCCAATGTCAACAAGCCTGGCGATGCTGACGTAGGTTCGAGCAATGTGCCCGTAGTTGAACCATCACAAGGCGCACAACCTCACTTGCCAGCAAGGAGAGGGAAAACGCTTTCATATAAACTTCGTAGAAGAAAAACCGCTGAAGAGCCTAATTTCGTTATCACTTCCGTCAACTAAGAGTCTTCCTCTCAATATTTAGAAAGCTCGATGGAAGGGTTCTTGAAACTTCTAATCCCTAATGACATCATGACTTAATAATTCCCTAATATCAGTATTAGAGGGCTCAATTCTCCCACCAGAAGTGGTGATGGCATTCTTCCCATCGGTAAAGGGAAAAAACTCCTATGAGAAAGGCTGCAACAACTGGCCTGTCGGGGGGGGGGGGGGGGGGCGGGTGGCACTAAAATACTCACAATCATGCCCACTTCACGACAAAATTTTCATTTATCTTTTGTTCAATGGTCACTCGTATACTTTTTTTAATTTGCAGGTGCGATGTCTCAATACCATGCTTTCGATCGTTTGATGGGCTCCTCAACGTAGTATGGGTCCAGTCGCGGTTTAGAATCGGGTAGGCGTAGAAAGAGCGGGAGGATGGCTAGGAAAGAAGTCATCACTCGAGAGAATCTTCATCTTCAAAACATAAGTCCCAGTCTCAGTCATCTCATCAGGAAGTTCAACCTAATCTTCCTATACATAGTGGCGATCAGACTTCTTTTCATGGTCCTCAAGTTGCTATACCGCCTGAGCAATATTCTAGTTTATAGCTCCAGACAGTCCCGTGATCGAAGTGTCGAGCAAATGCCCAATCTTCACTTCTAATCCATCTTCGCCGACTGCAGCTCCCGAGGCTTTCATGGTGGAAAAATTGGTCGAACTTAAGGTCAATTTCCCAAAGATTTTCTTTGACAGGCTTAAGTCCTTCCTTCCATTCGTACAATCCCAGGGACCGTTAAAGCGAGTTCCCTCTCATGCATCAACGATGTTTTGTGCAACAAGAGTCGTTCCAACACCTAGCCTAAAAGATCTCTGAGGTGTCTATCGAGAGATAGCATGAAATTAATCGTCTCAAGCTAGAGGCGATTGATGATAAAGATATAATCAAACATCAAGATAATGAGATCTCAGAGTTGACAGTGAAGTTAACCGAGGAAGAAAAAATTGCCAAAGAAACATCTGAGGCGGTGAATCGTCTAGAAGCTACCCACAAAATGGAACCGGATGCCGTCCTCAACCGCAGTGGTGTGCTCGCCTTGGAAAAATATACTTTGCAAAAGGAGAAAAATATTTTGGCCCCTCGCATTGAGGAGCTTGAATAACTCCTTAAAAAAGAGAGGGAAAAGTAGAGGAGTCATAAAGATATTGAGAAGAGGATGTTGAAGCCCGAAGACTAAAAATTAAGCTTGAAGAGCAACTCGCTTAAATCGAAGTCCTCAAGGAAGAGGCAAGAGAAGCGAGCCGTAGTGAGATTAGAGAACAGATTGGAGCCCAGTTAGAAGATGCCATGGAAGCTGGTCAAAATAAAATTAAGGTCATGTTTGATCCCCTGATCATTGAATATAATGCTAAATTCCTTATTCATCACGATTTGAATTTTCTTGGAGAGGGCTACCTCGAGTCGATCGCCAAATCCTTGAGTAAATTGTCAAAATGAAAAGAAAACCCTTGGTGAAGCTGATTTAGACGAAGAGAAGAAATCCGGGAGATTCTTCGTGAGGATGAATCTTTAGACCTTGTTGCTGCAAGACTCTGATACTTTGACATCTTAGCACCCTCTGGCAAAGGGAAAAGGACTATTGAGTCTTTGGAGTCTGATCCAAGGGGCTCCTCCTCTTCTCAAGCAGCCAGAATGTCAATTTCTTTCAGCCCGGGATAGGATCTAAGCTACGATCTAGACAGACCCAGTTAATCTAAGGTGTTGACTCCTATTTTGAAGGGGAGCACTCCGATGACAACTGAGAGGTATCCCGCTTTTTTCTCCCCTTTTTGAGAGATTTCATTCTTCATGCCCAATAGTCATGGGCTTAGTTTCTTATTTCAAAGAATCTGCAGGTCTTCCGGTTCCAGCCAAACTACAAGAAGCGGTGCCACCATGGAGCAACAATCGACATCTACTGAGATTCCAGCGGCCTCGAATGTTCCAAGGCCCGACGCTCAAGTTATCGGAGCACTTGATGATGATAAAGCTGAAGACCCAACATTGCCGGATGAATTGGATGACGTTGTGATCATTGGCACCACCGAACATACCGATGAGCTGAGCTTAAAAGAGCGTATCGAGAGAAAGGAGTTGCTAAAGAAAAAAGCCAAGGCTGAACCCGTCGCTGCAGACATTGATGACCCAAATCTCATTCCATTACAAGTTATTCCGCATGTCGGGTCGGTTCCCCAAGAACTCCCTCCAACCTCCGAAAGCTCTCCTTCCAAGGGCGGCAAAGGATCTAGGAAAAGAACAGGCAGAAGTTCAGATGGTGGCACTCCTAAAAAATTCATAAAGGAGAAAGGGCAGAAGAAATAGTCATCACTCCGGCTTAGTTTGTATACAGTTTGCATAGTTGTTTTTCTCTTTTGTTGGCTGTGAATGTGCGGGTACAGCCCCCGTTTTTTAATAACCTTGTATCAAACTTTTGAAGTTTAGCATGCAAATAAAGTTCTTAATTTTCTATCGAACTCTTATGTGAATTTTGTCTAAGTAGTCGAGCTATTACTTTTCCATTCAATGTACTTGTAAATCTGGAAAATTGTTCATTAATTTTTACTCAAGGGCTCCATGTGGTCATGGTTTTAAATTGTATCAAACACTAGGCTCGAGCCTTAGTGTTATGCTGTCGAAATTAGCAATTTTGTGTAATTATACTTCTGCCCCTAGTCTCGGGTTAGTGGAGTTAGACAGTGGATGGTCGAATCCATCCTTAGCAAGTTTATACTCCTCTTGTTAGTTTCATACCGGAGTTTATGGAATAGTGAGTGGTCAAACCACACTCATCTATTTGTTTATACTCATATCCGCACTCTGGGGATAATAGTTAGTTAGCGGGCGGTCGGATCACACCCATTCATGTTAATACTCCAGTCCACGCTCTAGGGACTTAGAGTTATTTTGGAAAATAGTTAGACCATACTTTCCTTAATTGATTGATTTGCCCCTAAGTCCGGGGTTTAACTTAGCAGGCGATCGGTCGTTTCACGGTCTCTTTTTGATTCATATTTGTCCCATAACTTGATAAGATTAATTTGGTTATCGGATGGTCAAGTCACATCTTTCCATCGTTAAGTATTCCATCCATCAGGTTGTGAGCGAGAATCATCAAATGAACGGTCAGGCCATTCTCATTTGGTTTAGTTCAATCACGGACTTATCTAATCGGCTGGCTCCAAACTCTAGGAACCTTCTCGGACATATCAATATTAGTTAGTCGGGTATCGTAACTAATATGTAATGTTACAACAATCACAGATATGAAGGAATTTTCAAACTTTATTTGGAAAACGGAAAGAAATGACATAATCTGTCTTATTATGTATCTGGAAAATCAAATGCTAAAGTAAATTCGAAAATTGAATACAAATGCATGAAAAAGAATAAACTAAGTGAAATAGCGTCGTAAATGCTCGTTATTCCATGCCCTTAGGAATGTGTCACCATCAACAGTTGTTAGCTTGAAAGTTCCCTCTCCAAGCCTCTATTCAAAGACATACGGTCCTTTCCAAGTAGGATTCATATGCGACTGGGTAGGAAAAACCCGTTTCAAGACCAGATCGCTGATTTCAAAGGTTCTAGGTCGGACTTTAATGTTGTACTATTGGGCGACTCAGTGCTGGTGTGCAACTGCGCTCAAATCAGCTTCTTCATGCTTTTCATCCTTAAAGTCTAGAGATTCTAAGAGGAGATCTCTATTCATTCTGGGATCGTAGTAGGTTACTCGATGAGAAGGGACTTTGAGTTCAACAGGAATTACGGCTTCTGAGCCATAAGAAAGGGAAAATGGAGTATGGCTAGTCACTGATTTGTGGGTGGTCCTATAAGCCCATAGTGCCATCGGGAGATCATCCACCCCTTGCCTCTAGCCTTTTCCAAATGCTACTTCATAATGGACTTTATGATTTTGTTTACAACTTCAACTTATCCATTTGATTAAGGGTGAGCAACTGCCGCAAATCTCTTTTCAATATGATGCTGACGGTAGAGCTCTTTAAATTTAGCACTATCAAATTGAGTCACATTATCAGTTACAATAGTTCGTGGAAGACCAAAACGACAGATGATGTTCTGGACGATGAAGTTGATTACTTTCTTTGTCATGATCGTGGCTAAAGGTTCTGCATCGGCCCATTTAGTGAAGTAATCAACTGCGATAATGGCGTACTCCGCACCACCTTTAGAGATCGGTAAGGAACAGATAATATCTATGCCCCATATGGAAAACGGCCACGGGCTGACAATTTGTGTGATTTTCGTTGGCAGAGCTCTCAGAACTTTCTCATATATCTGGCACTTGTCGCACCGCCTTGCATAATCAGCAGCATCTCGATTGACAGTTGGCCAAAAGTACCCGTAACGGAGTATTTTCTTTGCTAGGATTTGCCCCCCCTCCCACAGTGTGATTTCCACATTCCCCTTTATGAACTTCCTTTAGGACTCGTTTTATTTCATCATGAGCGATACACTGAAGCAAGGGGGCTGAAAAACCTTTCTATACATAACTCCTTCCTGAATGGTATACTGTGAAGCTTTATGAAGGACTTGTCGTTTTCCATTCCTCCATTCAGGAGGAACTCCCTGTAGCAAATAGTCTTTAATCAGAGTCATCCACGACTCCTTCTCAGGCTCCGTCTCTAGCACCTGGCCGAATTCCATCAGGTTTATGCTCAAAGCGTTTAGTACTTCAACTCGAACCAAACCCATTTGTTGTGCATCATCGATGCTAGCAAACTTTGCCAATTAGTTAGCCGCTTTGTTTCAATCTCGAGGAATGTACGTAATATAATAGTACTCAAAATCAGTTAATAGCTCTTGGACTTGGGTAAGGTACGGAGCGAGTCGTTGTCCTTTAGCATGGTAATCTCCCCTGACTTGGTATACTATCAATTGTGAGTCGCAAAAGATTTCAAGAGATTTTATCCCCAATTCTCTAGCGAGGTTAAGTCCGGCAATCAGAGCTTCATACTTAGATTGATTGTTTGTTGCAGGGAAAACAAACTTTAAAGCATAGCAAATTGAATGATCTTCTGGAGTTACTAGCACAATTCCAACTCCAAAACAACGATCATTGGATGCTCCATCCATATACAAATTCCACTGTATGGTAGGGATTCCACTGCTCTTTGGGAAATCATCCTATGCGGTAAATTCTGCTATAAAGTCTACTAGTGCATGTCCCTGAATAGCCCTCTGAGGAAGGTAAGTGATGTCGAGTTGGATCAGTTCGATATTTCACTTGAGCAACCTTCCAAACGTCTTAGGTCATTGTAGGACCTATCGTAATGGCTGATCGGTGTAAACATTGATAAGATGAGCCTGAAAACAGGGGTGGAGCTTTCGTGAGGCAACTAACAAGCAGTATGCCAATTTTTCTGTCTTCGGACAGTTCCTTTCGGCTCCTGTCAATCGCTTGCTAACGTAATAAACCGGTCTTTGGATTTGATTCTCTTCGCAAAGCAATGCAGCACTTATAGCATGTACTAATACGACCAAGTAGATATACAAGTCTTCATGATCTACCAGCTTTGACAAGATGGGAGGTCTCTTTAAGTAGTTCACCAAAGCTTGGAATGCATCCTTACAATCCCGTGTCCATTCAAAATTCCTTTTCCCTCTTCTAATCAAGTCAAAGAAAGGAATGCATTAAACCGGTAGCTCTTGAAATAAATCGACTTAGGGCAGCAACCTTCCCATTCAGGCTTATACTTGTTGACGGTCTTTGGCGCTTGGATATTGCAAATAGCTTGGATCTTCTTGGGATTAGCTTCGCTTCCATAGGCATTGACGACAAAACCCTGATGCAATGCCAAAAGAGCACTTCAAAGGATTGATCTTCATTTTGTAATATCGAAGGATATCGAATATCTCTATTAAGTCTCTAATGTAGTTGCTAGATCGTCGTGACTTCATGAGCATATCATCCATGTATACCTCCATCGTCTTTCTGATTTGATCTTTAAACATTCTATTGACTAGGCATTAGTAGGTTGTGCCAGCATTCTTTAGTCCAAACGACATCACCACGTAGCAATACAATCCAACGTCGGTAATGAAGGTGGTGTGCTCTTGATCGGGAATGTGCATCGGGATTTGGTTATATCCTGATACGCATCCATGAATGATAACAATTCATGTCCAACGGTTGAGTCTGCTAGCTGGTCAATCCTTGGAAGGGGAAAACTGTCTTTCGGGCACACCTTGTTCAAATCCAAGTAATCAACGCATGTCCGGCATTTTCCATTCGCCTTTTTCACAAGTACAGGATTAGATACCCACTTAGGGTAGAGGGCGTCCTGAACAAACCTATTATCTTTGAGCTATCCACCTCCTCTTTAAGAGCAGCAGATCTCTCTGGATCTATGTCACGCCTTTTCTGTTTCACGGGACATGCCTCAAGTCGATAATGGTAGGCGAGATCTCACACATGTTAGAGTGATTCGAAGCAAACACGTTGAGATTCGCTCGGAGACAACTAGCAAGTTACTTCATCATTATGGGGCTGAGCTGTGATCTGATCTTTACGACCCGTGATGGGTCGTCGTGGCTAACCGTGACATCACTCGTCAGCTCAGCTGGTGTAGCTTTGGTCTCTTTGGGCTCCTCCTCGTTATCCCTCGAATCTATGTCTCCAAAGAACTGACTATAGTGCCCGAGCCAAGGCCCAGGCGCTGGTTGTCAATCTTC
The DNA here is from genome assembly GCA_030737815.1 of Allium fistulosum. Lineage (NCBI taxonomy): Eukaryota > Viridiplantae > Streptophyta > Magnoliopsida > Asparagales > Amaryllidaceae > Allium > Allium fistulosum. The sequence goes on from CM060901.1 coordinate 472,186,946, forward strand.
AGTGGCTTGGGTGTGGAGAGACTTGTCCACACCCTTACCTTTCTCCTTTCATTGAGCATCCCTAAATTTGGCTACATAGCAGGCATGTCTGGTCGCCTGATCACCATAAACAACTCCAACACCATTATCTGTCAGGAACTTCAAAGTCAAACACCATGGGGCAAGAGCTGCACGAAACTCTGCTAGGGCCGGTCAACCTAGAAAAGCATTGTATGGGGAGTCAACATCCAAATCAACGAATGGAAAAATTTGCACTTTCCTTTGGTCACCTTCTCCCAACTCCACAGGCAATTCAACATAACCAATAGCTTCAATTGCAGCACCATTAAAACCATGAATGCGGGTTTTAGACGGTTTCAAGTCTTTAGCTTCCATCCTCATCTGATCATAAACTTTTTTGAAAGTTATATTTACGGAGCTTCTGCAATCAACCAAAATCATTCTCACTAAGGCGGGGCCGATCATGGCCGAAATGACCATCGGGTCGATCGTCGATGCCTCCATCTTATTTGCATCTCTGTTTCTGAACATAATGTCATCTGTCATTGTACGCTGCTGTTTTGCCGAAGCTCCATCTTTTGTATTCGAACAACATTCAAAATTCACATGCTTGATCGCGCTAGCATAGCGCTCTATCTCTTGCCAACTTTTATCAACTGGATGCAGTCCTCCTACTATTGTATTGATTACTAATCTTCCACCAGTCCATGCAGGCTCCTCAGCCTTGTGCAGTGCTTGTCCTCAGTTGGGGTCGGATGTCCCTGCCCGTCATCCTGCGGGCTTTTACAAACTGCAGTAACTTTCTCTCTCAAATTAGGTTTTCGATAATATCCTGGAGATGTCTGCACTCATTGTGTTATGACCATAACATTTGTGAAACCAACAATATTTTTCGGTTTTTTTCTGCTTCTCTATTTTGAAGGTAGCTTCCTGTACTGCATGGTATTGCAGGTAGACAAATAGACGTTCTTTAGAGATGTATTCAGTGGTGTATAGGTATCATACATCGAAATCCTAGGCTTTCCTCTTCCAGAATCCCTCTTTCATTCTCGGCTCCTATCTCTACCTTTCTTTCGCTGATTTGGTTTATTTTGGACGTTCACTTGAACTTTTCTAGAACTATCACCATATTGCTTCACTGCAATGTTACTCTATACTCCTTCTCCACTTGATCCATAACATTCTTCTTCCTAGAGAATTTGGCTTCCCCTTTCCACAAATACCGAGCCTCCTTTGCATAGAAGCGTTCCAACTTACGGGTGGCTTGCCCGTTAACCAATTGTCAAAAGCAGATTCTAGATCAATCCCTCTTGTTACTGCCATCAATATTGCATGGTCATTCGTGTTACTGATTTATGCGATAGCTATATGGAATCTCTCCAAATAACCTTTCCACGACTCTCCCGGAACTTGGATCACACTATATAGGGACATTACATCTTTGGGGTGAGTTGCATGCGTACGGAACTGCTCCACAAATATTGTTGCTAAATCGTCAAATCTAGAGACCGACCGTAGCAATAATCTCATAAACAAGATCATTGTTATTCCAGAGAGAGTAATAGGAAAACATCTACACTTGGTTGCATCATCTGCTCGTGCAGAATCCATCAGCCATTCATATCTCATGATATGAAGCCTGGGTTAGTTTTTCCCTCGTAGGCAGGCATTGACGGCGTACTGAACCTCCTTAGATACTCGGCATGTAAGATATTATCAATGAACGAGGTGTGGCTCCTTGAGATCCCCCAATCATCATTAGTCAAGCCTTAGCTCTCTCTCACCAGCTGTCTAACCATAGCCGACAAGTCCGGCATTTGGATATTTGGAGCCAAGTGGTAGTCAAGTTCCACCACGCATGAATGGTCCGGTCGACGTCTACGGGCTATTCCATGCCTTCTTGGTTCAACATCTCACGATGTATATCATGTACATTCACTTCATCGTCATTCCAAGGAAGTAACTGGTTAGCATCCATCTGAACTCTAGCATCCACATCAGTCGCAACAGCTCCAGCTTGGGCTCTAACATGGAATGGTAGGTTCCTTCCTCTGGAAGAGGGATCGGTACCGATCCCTATAGAGGGATCGACACCGATCGGTTTTGACAGACCGTATAATTTTTCCTGTTGATGCCTTGATGCTTCTACATGATAATCATCAACTCTACGACACCTGCGCCTTGTGATAATTGTCAGATAAACTAAAACTCTTTAATGCTAAATAAGAGGTAGGGTCCCTTCTAGCATTCCCATGCTGTTGCTGACTGAGTTAGTTAATTAGATCGATATTGGCTTGAATTTACTGATTTAATTGTCGATGGCTATCCACTAGCTCTCTCATCAGATTATGGAATTCAGCTCTTGTAATGGAATCAGTTGGATTTTGGAAATCAATCGGATTGGTAGCATTCACATCTGTTGGTTGATTGCTCGGGCCTCCTTGTTGGATGTTAAAATTCTCGTTTCCTTCTGCATTCTAAGAAGTAGATCTGGTGTTCCTAACCGTTGTTGATAGTTTTACTTAGACTTTTACAAATCCGAATAGAACAATCAAGTTTCTTGAAGATAGTTATGGATCTCCTTCGGGGATTTATGCAATCCAGTAGTAATAAAGGGATCTGAATAGGTTGAGAATCAAGTTTCTCAGTAAAAGCACCAAAATATTTGCACCAAAAATTGGCACAAACACCCAATATAAGTTTTGAAGAGAAATAAGTGAAGATATTAAATGAAAATAGAGGAAAAAAGTAACGAAATAGCAGCCAATCAAAGCAATAACACAAACACAATGATTTATAGTGGTTCAGCATTGTTTGCATATGTCCACTTTTAATAGAAAACTTTATTAATCACTTTGTAATCTGAGCACAATGGGGATCAGATGAAAATCCTTACTTACAACAGAGTACAAAGTAACCAGCAGCATAAAGATCCCTAAAATGATAACCAAGCTTGTATTTATAGAAGAAGATGGCAAAATATAGCCTAAGAATTCGCCAGAAGGATCCCCAAAACTATATGGGCTCGTAAGTGGGATCGAATGACCCAAATCCCAAAGAATAGAGATCGATACCGACCCCTCTTTTTGCGGAATTTGGGGCTGCAATCCCTATAGTAGCTTCCCCATGTTGAAATATGCTTAGCCTCCAAGTTTCATGCCATTTGGGTTAGTAAAAGTTGAGTTATTACTCGATCTATGCTTCAATGTGGATTGCCTTCTATTTTTAGCCAATCCCTATTGAGGGAAGAGGACCGATCCCTCTTATTTCATCTTTTTGAGGTGCGATTCCTAAGATAGGGTCCTAGGGTCCCCACATCTTGCTCACAAAATTCCTTATGCATTGGACTTATGGATCTTGAGATGTTGATCGTTTTCTTTTGAATTGCACCAGCTTCCTGAAACATGCTGATTCCTATGTTGGAGGTTGATTATAGTCGATCCCTTCTACATGGTGAACAATATTCCATACTTCGAATGTTCTGCATTGCATATCTCTCAATTCCATTCGATCACGGCTTCATATTACCATTTTTACTTGACTTTTGGACCCCACAATCATTACCCTAGACTCACTGGCCTTGACTACAGTCAAATCTAACTTGTCCAACCAGTTCAAATATAGCCAGGTCAAAATGCTGGATAACAAAGGGGAACAGAGTGTATAACCTTTGGTCTAGAAATTTGAAAGTAGTCCCAAACCCATATTTGAAGAAGTTGGTAAAGTGTAAAGATATTGCAAACCTATAATTGGATTGTAAATTAGATTGCCTTCGATAGCTTAAAATGTAAAAAATTTCTTTTAATTTACTTGGAGCAGTTTCCATGTAATTTTCGTAAATTACCATATTCCAAAGTATGTATAAAAGTGTGTTGTTTAAACTAATGAAGGATGCACCAAAAGAAAAGGAGATGTGTAGGATATGGATATCCTTTCTATTATTTACATCGTCTCTTTCAATAAAAGTAAAAAAATAATTCTTTATAAACGCAAACAAAGCAAGAATTTCATTTGTGGTTAATTTATAGGGGATTATAACGGTAGTCCTTTTTATGGATAGCTCTAATAAATTTAAAAAAATGTGGAAATAAGCGTTTGAGTTTAAAAATTAGTATACACGTACAACAATGTCTAACGACTAAAAATAAGAATATACATAAATAGCATAAATTATGACTATATATGTATTAATTAGTAATTAACATATTAGGATTTATGAACATTAATTACAAATTTAACAGCCGATAAATTTGTAACTAAATGAGGGAAAAGGAATTAAATGAGGACTGATTAGGGAAACTCAATATGACATTTAAGAAATAATTGAATTGGAGAAATGGATGAATTTTGAAATTTGAAAAATGTTAAAGGGATTAAATAAGGATTAATTAGAGATGGTCCAATTTTTGACAAGGATGATCAATTACCATGGATATATTAATTGAAGCAATAATGGAACACATTTAAACCAAAATGAAAAATTAAGAAAAACGTGTAACAATGGAATGACATACCCATATTAATTTAGTAAGAAGTGTTAGGACCTCAATACCATTTATATCAGTTGATGATAAATGATAGCTTCCAGCAAAATTTTCATTTAGTGTTTTTGGGTGGAAATCGCTAGTTGTCTTCCTTGGTTATTGGAAAAGTGTATGATGTAGTATAAGATATATCCCTGTTTTATTGTTATGTTAATTTTATGAATGAGATTAAACCACTTGGTAAATATATATATACATATTGAGAAGCAATGTAGGTAAGGAAATTTTATGGGAACACTTAACTGGCGATAAACCACAAGTAAGATTGGAAGTTAATGAGGAATTAGATTAGCAACCTGAAACAAACGAATATTTCAATCCCAAACTTTAATATTTTGGGAAAAATAAATTTTTGTTTATAAAATATCACCTTTAAAAAAAGATAAAATATATAGACATGTGAAGAGAAATTTGTATTGAACAAGAATGAAGACAAAGGTAGCAAAAAAGGTGTTCGAAGAAAAAACATTTACAGTAAATGGTAGACCTCACTAAGAAGGGAGACCCAATAGTGAATGGGTATTAGGACCGCAGTGTCTCTAGCATAGATTCACATCAAGAAGGTGGTTCGACTTCATGGAATTTCAATTAGAACCATTAGTAATAGGGAACCCTTCTTTACTAGCAAATTTTGGAGGAGTTTGCTGGTAGCTTTAGGAACTTCGTTAAATCATAGCACCACTTGCCACACGCCGACCGACGGACAAACCGAAGGAGTGAATGGAAACTTGTAGGATTTGTTGAGAGCTTGCATCATGGACTTTGGAGGATAGTAGGAGCGGCACTTACCCATTGTAGAATTTGAGTATAATGGTAGTCACCAATAGACGATCGGTAGGGTACCCTTGAAGCACTTTATGGAAGACGATGCAAATCGCCAAATTGTTGTTGGGAAACCACCAAAAAAATTCTATTCGGACCAGATTTGAATTAATTTTTTTTGGAAAGTTAGAGTTGGTTAGGCAGCATGTGAAGGTCGTAAAATTTGAAATGTTGGAAAAGTTGGCACCAAGCTCTATTTGGCCTTTCCCAATATTGGGAAAATTAAGGAAACTTGTAAGTTGGCAGGAGTACATGACGTTTTTCACGTTTTGCATTTGAGGAAATGGCTTCATAGCATAGCCATTGTGATAGAGCCTAATCAATTGGAGGATATTGAGATTGAGCCAATAGCGTCCTATGCCACTGCGTGCATTGTGGAGCAAGGAATGTAACAACCTGCATCTCTTGACATGTCAAAAGATACGGGTCTTCGGTTTAAGGTAAAAAGTATAATCACAAAGACTAAAATATCAACAAAGAAATAATATATCTAATCCAAACGCCATCACAACATAAACATAATACCATATATAATGATAATAACAGAAATAACAATATAAAAATCTCAGAAGTACCAAAAATATCCAATCTCAAAATATTATGATATCGTAATCTCAGAAAATCATCAATACATATCAATTATCAGAGTATCATAAAAATAATCCCTCAAAAGTATAATACTGAAAAAGCAAATGTATCGATAGGAAATACATGATAAAAGATAAATAGAACTAGACTCTAGGCATGATAATTCGATGGCAGCAATGGATTTGTCAACAGCTACTCTGTTTATCTATGGTGGGGGGAAATGGAATGAGTTAGACATAAAGTCTAGTGAATGAGAGCAAGACTAATGTAACACCCCCTATCTTGAGGCCCAAAGCTAAGTGCTACAGATACTACAGTCATCTATAGTATTTAACTTTCGATGAAAAAATATGGTAGTGTTAATGGTATCTATAATATCAGAAGCACATGAATATGAAATAAAATCAGAGATTTTCAAAAACAACTTTTCCGATTACATTTCAAATCAATATTTCATATTCAATTACATAATCCCAAAACAATTCCCAAGTTTTGATCAAATATAATTATTACAATTACACCAAGAGTGAGATATGAAGATTCCCCTTTGGATGATCAGAATACTAGATAGACATATCAGTCATAAATACATCACGGTGGAAAAATACTAAATAGCTCCTACATAGCTAGCTTTGCCTCCCGCACGTCTTCAAAAGCTTATTCGTCCAACCTACTAAACCTGAAAAGTCCTTAACTCTCAATCTACTCAAATTAATTTTGAGCACCCGAGAGTTTTAGGGGAAAACATAAACTTTGAGTCAGACATAAAGCCTGGTGTGAATAATTCTATTACATCTCGGTTTATTGATATTAAGTGAGACCATGCGCTTAGTGGAACGAGTTTCCCCTCACTAATATCCTTTTAAATTTTGTCTTTTGCAAATCAAAACATGCGATCAAACTGATTATAACAATAATAACAATAACATATTTGCATAATAATCAGGTAATCAATAGACTGTCTGTCCAATCAATATAGTTTTATCAGGCTAATTATTAACCAGTGGCTGACTCGGGCCTACCAGACATAATCAATAATCCAACTTCTGTTAGACACAATACTAGACCATCTATCCTTAACTTACTTTTTCAATGGCCAACTGATTCTAATGGTTTTGCTCGCTCACCAATAACCTACCTCTACCCTGTGTATTCCTTTCTATGTGTAACATCATTTTAGTCTTACATGTGACAAAGCCCTACACGCTTGAATTTTGGACTTATATTAGCTAAGGGCTACTGGCTAAAGTATAGGGCACGACTTTAGACCAGTCCCATCTAGTCTCTAATATCTGAGTCATAAACTTAGGGTTAACTACCCTGTCTAATCTTTCTTGAAAACATTTTTTTCAAAATGATTTAACCCTTTTTAAATCATACCTAAACAAGGAAATAGGTCCTTTTCTTTACTCAAAATACTTATGACATGATACATGCCTTACACAAAACAATGTTGATGAAATCTAAATCAAGGGTATTTTCTATCCCATCAAAGTAAGTTAATATACCTCTCCGACTTAGAAAACTTTTAGACTATAAGGCAAAAGCAATACCTTTGAAACCATTGTTCAAAACCTTAAACAATCACTTTCAAAATAATTGAAAGCATCCCTTTCGAAACCATTATATATAACCTTTGACATCCCCTTTGAAACCATTTAAACTTGTCTTATAAAAGCCTTGGAAACCTTCCTTGTAAAACACATAAAACAAATCTTTCAGAACAATTAAAATATACCTTTCGAAAGCATTAGGGACTTCCCTTCAAAACACTTATAACATACCTTTCGAAATCATTGAATCAAGTGGTTTGTAGAAACATTACTTTGAAACCATTTAAACTTATTCCTTTCGAAACCATTGGGTTTAATATTTAATATACTAAAGAGTCATAAAGGATAGAGGCGAAAGCATTACTTTCGAAAGCATTAATCCCAAGTAAAAGAGAGAGGATAGTTTTGAATCTCATCCTTTCAAAACCATTTGAAAGCTGCTAATCTACCATTTCAAAAGCATTGAGAAGGCGGCTTTTAAAATTAAAAGATGAAAGCACCCCTTTCGAATACATTGTTAACTGATTCGAAAGGTATGAATGCGGCAGCTAGGTATTGAATAGGTTCAAAAGCAGCAACTCCTTCGAAAGCTCCTTTAAGACAAAGGCAAGCAGTAGCTCTTTCAAAAGATTTTTTTTATAACAAAGATAAGTTAACGGGTTCGAAAGCCAATAAAAGAAACCTCTTCGAAAGCATCTTTTGTGAACAAAGGTATGTCAATGACTACAACCCCTTTGAAAGCATACCTTCGACACTATCCCTTCCGCCTTTCTCCAATACACTACATACCAATTGCTTGATATCATGTATATTGGTTTCAAATGGGTTTGAAATGCTAACTACGTATGGTGACGGAAGCAAGCTAAGGAAGTGGCGAAGTTGTAATTCGAAACAAAACCGATTTATTGCCTTTTAAAGTAATTCCTTTTTACCTAACCTGCCCAATTTGTCAAAATATGATTGGTTGCCATTTCTTTAACAAAATCCTTTTCTAAAAAGGCTGCCGAATTCAGAATTTACAATTTAAAACATTTTAAGCAAATAAGCCCTCCTCCTTGATAAAACATATAAAATACTTAAGTCCCTTAACTTAAATAATTTTATAACCATAGTAAAATACTTAGAAAAATTCCCAAAAATCACAATAACTCACTTTTAATATATTTTCTAACATATATAGATTTCAGAACTGAAATCATTATATAATTGCCTTAAATAATTTAAACCCAATATTAACTATTTTCTCTCATAGAAAATTCATAATAAATCCACAATTACTTAGAAAATTATGAAGCTTGAAACCCACTTCTAAAATAATGTTTTTGACCATATATAAAAAACGCAACTCATTGGGATGTCATTTAATAAGTTTTATAATCTAAACATACCATAAAATCTATATGAAACAATATAAATCATCAGCAAGCACATATAACCATTTAAACAAACATTGTATGGCATTTAACTTGCAAACTTAATTTGGATCTAACTTGAAACCGATATCGATATCAAAAGTGAGATGTAAGTTAATTATTCACCTTGGCTTGGTGTTAAGAAGGTTGAGATTTGCCCTTTGATTAATTTCTTCAAGCTTTCAACTTGATTCCTAGCTTATCTTCTTTTTGGTTCTTAATGGTGGCTGGCCGAGCTCTTAGGGTTTAAATTTTGTTTGTGAATGTTAGAATGAATAAGGAATGGAGAATGTAAAGGTTTAGGGCATTAGAATGAAGGATGTTCCTATTTTACCCTTATTATATTCCTCCTACTTACTTATTTTCAATTCTCTTTTGCTTATACATTCATTAAGGCACGACCACTTATTAATTAACAAATCTCAATCCCTTAACTTTTAACATTATTTTATTTTATTTATCCAATTAAATGTTCAAAATAATGTTATTCAAAATTAGGGTCATTACGGACTCCCCTCCTTAAAGAATTTCGTTCTCAAAATTACGATAAGGTACTTACAATAATCAAACATAAAGGTAAAGCATACCATGAAACAAGTCAGGATAAGTATCTCTAATCCTGCTCTCGGTTTCCCAAGTACGGTCTCTCTCGTCGTCACTCCACTAGAATCTGACTAATCTGACTATCTTGTTCCTTAGTCCCTTCTCATCTCTCGCAACTATACGAATTGTTGTTCTAACTATAGTCATATTTGGTTCCACTACTAAATCCTCTAACACAGTCGGTGTAATAGTACTTTCTGGATCTCGAATACACTTCCCTATACGAGAAATATGAAAAACATTGTGGGCTACTGCCAAACTATTCGGGGACTCTACTCTATACGCGAGTTTCCCAATTCTTTCTACAATAGGAAATGGTCCGACGAATCTTGGTGCCAATTTTACTGATTTTCCAAATTTGTTTACACCTTTCATCGGTGACACCTTTATGAAAACATGATCTCCAATTGAGAACTCTAGGTCTTTTCATCTCTTATCCGCATCACTCTTCTGCCTAGATTGAGCTTCCTTTATTCTAGCCCGAATTAACTCAATCTTTTCTGCAGCTTCTTTAACCAAATCCGGACCAAGAATTTATCTATTCTCGGTCTTTAACCAACAAACGGGATATTTGCATGGCCTTTTCAAATGGTCCCTATACTAGACTAATAGCTGTTGTTATACGAAAACTCGACTAAGTATAGATCGTCTTCACATGATCCTCCAAAATCTAGCACACAAGCTCTTAATAAATCTTCTAAGATTTTGTTAACTCTCTTCGTTTGCCCGTCTGTCTACGGATGGTAAGCGGTACTCACCTTGAGTTTGATACCTAAAGTCTCTTGTAGACTCTTCTAGAACTCGCTAGTAAATAAGGAATCTCTATCACTTACTATACTACTAGGAATTTCATGTAGTCTAACTATATTCCTCATGAGTAACTTAGCTAAATCTGATGCCGTCCTGGTCAATCTAAAGGGTATAAAGTGTGCACTCTTTGTCAATCTGTCCACTATAACCCATATACTCTCATTTTTTTTATTCAACCTTGGCAGCCCTTCTATAAAATCCATTAAGATAGAATCCCATTTCCAGATTGGAACATCTAAAGGCTGAGGTAACCCACTCGGTTTTTGATGTTCGGCTTTTACCTGTTGACAGTTCAAACACTACCTCGCCTATAAGCCTGCATCTCTCTTCATACCTTCCCAGAAGAAACTTCTTTTCATATCCTGTTACATCTTAGTTCCTCCCAGATGAATAGTGAACTTTGAACAATGTCATTCTCTAAGAACTTCCTTCCTGGTGTTTCCCATATTCAGAACATATAGTCTTCCTTTCTTCCTCAACCATCCATTTTGGCCAAGACTGAAATCTTTCAAGTCACCGCTTTCTGTTCCATTCCTTAACTTTCTGATCTGTTCAGCTAATAATGGATCCTCCTTTTATTTAGAAGCAATTCTTTCGATCATCACCGATCGAACTTCTAAACATGACAACATAGCAATTTCTTGACTAGAACTAGCCTCAGATCTCCATTGTATTCTGCATGTAGTCAATGCTTCTAAATCTTTCCACTCAGCTATCATTGCTAATACTACATTCTGATGTTTCCTGCTAAGTGCATCCGCAACCTTATTGCCTTTCTCCGGTGTGTATTCAATACCAAAGTCATAAGCGGCTAAAAACTCCAACCACCTCTACTGTCTCAGTTTCAACTCCTTCTGAGAGAATAAATACCTTAGTGACTTATGGTCCGTATACAACTCGAATCTTTCTCCCATAAGGTAATGTCTCCACACCTTCAATGCGAAAATCACCGCATCTAATTCTAAATCATGAGTTGGGTACCTAATTTCATAGGATCTGAGCTGTCGAGAAGCATAGGTGATCACTTAACCTTTCTACATTAACACAGCTCCTAATCATGTTCTACATGCATCTTGTACACCACTAAGTCCCGATTCCCCTACGGAACAACTAACACAGGCGCATTAGTTAATAAATGTTTCAGTTTCTGGAATGCCTCCTCACACTTATCAGTCCAGACAAACTTCACACCTTTTCAAGTTTGCTTTGTCAACGATTCTGCAATCTATGAGAAATCCTTAATGAATCTCCGATAATAACCAGCTAATCCAAGAAAACTTTTGATCTCAGCCACTGTCTCGGATCTCTTCCAATTACTCACTGCCTCGATCTAAGCCAGATCTACTGACAACCTTTTCTCTGAGACTACTTTACCAAGAAACTTCACTTCCTTCTTTCAAGAATGACACTTCAAAAATTCCGCTTTCAGTTGATGCTACCTCAACATCTCAAACACCACTCTTCTTCATGCTCTCTTTCAATATTCTTAGAGTATATCAAAATGTCGTCTAGAATACTAACATGAATCAAGTCCACGAAGAATGTTGGCGCATTGTTAGTCCAAACAACATCACTAACCATTCGTACGATCCATATCTTGTCCTAAACACCGTCAAAGGAATACTATCCTCTGCTACTCTAAGTTGGTGGAACCCTGTTACCAAATCCAACTGAGAAAATACTTTAGCTCCACTCAACTGGTTGAATAAATCGTCAATTCTAAGTAATGGATATTGATTCTTTACTGTCTGCTCATTCAACTTACGATAATCGATACACAACCTTAACAATCCCTCCAGTTTTCTCGCAAACGCTGCAGCTACTCCCCAGGACGAACTACTTGGTCTAATAAAGTTTTTACCTTCTAAATCCACCAACTACGCCTTTAGCTCCTTCATCTCGGTAGGTGTCATTCTACATGGCGGTCTACTCATAGGTTTAATTCCTAGTACAAAATCTATTCGAAACCCAATAGCTCATTTTGGCGGTAGCCCTACTACGACTCAAAGACATCTACGAATTCTCCAACAATGAAAACTCAATTGAACTCGTATTCTTCCCTCAAAACACCCCAACAAAGAATTAACCTCAAAACTACGGTTTTCTACGGAGTATATAATACGATCACTACAACTAGGGTATCTAAGTGATATTTTCCTATCATGGAAAAATATTCTAGCATTGTACTTACGTAACCAATCCATACCCAAAATGTTTTCGAACCTTACGAAATCAAATACATGCAAACTGCAAGCAAATAAATGACCTAATAATTCGAACTCTAACTGGTCACATCTCATCGCAAGAGTCGCATACCCTCTTATCGGATTCGTAACCCTTAATTTTGTTTGTGAATGTTAGAATGAATAAGGAATGGAGAATGGAAAGGTTTAGGCTTTTAGAATGAAGGATGTTCCCAATTTACCCTTATCATATTCCTCCAACTTACTTATTTCAATTCCCTTTTGCTTATACATTCATTAAGGCACGACCCCTTATTAATTAAAAAATCTTAATCCCTTAACTATTAATATTATTTTATTTTATTCATCTAACTAAATGTTCCAAATAATGTTAGTCAAAATTAAGGTCATTACAACTAACAAGGAAATTAAACATAACAGACTCCAAGTATACTTTAAGTGATATAGAGTGTATATAGTGTCCATGCACCTAAGGTCGCACGCCTAAGGTCATAAGTCAACGGTCTGACAACACTGGGATAACAATAGATCGCAAATGTTCGCCTAATAGTTGGGGACCAACCTACTGTCCCACTTTAACTCATACTAGGACTAAAGAGGAAGAACACACATGTAAACTCGCATAGTGACTCATCGAATGCATCCATGTCCAACCCCTTGATCCCGGTAGCAAAATACCTCGTACACAACCCCGGGAGTTATTACACCTAACTCCTGTTGGTATTTGATATAACCTAGATTTAAGCGTCATAATTCCATACGAGCACAACAAACAAAAGATCGAAAATCCGATCACAAAAAACAAGAGACCAATAATCCCAGTCCCAACACATAAGTGCACCTTTAGCCATCTAGACGACACATCATGCCCAACTTCATGATAAGGAAAACACGAATTTAATTCACATCTCAAAATAAAAAACATATATGTCCACCAGTCAAATAGTCTAAGGGAAAACAAGTTCCACAAATCTAAAGGCACAAGGCCGCTAAACAGTCTGATAAGTCCAAAAGTGGCATACAACAGTCGACCTATGTCAGTCTTAGGTCGATTGCCTACAAGGTAACATCTTCAATTTACTTATTTTATAATTCATTTTTAATTTAATTACTTTTAATTGCCAAAAGAGATGATATTGAATCATTACGTAACTAATCATTACGCTTCAACAAAAATGAAATCTAATCATTACGTAGACTAATCATTATGTTTCTACGATATTAGATCTAATCATTCCGCAGTCTAATCATTACGTTTCTACAATATTAGATCTAATCATTACGCAACATTTACATTATTTAAATCCTTAATTTAACAGTAAAACCGTGTTTTAGCATTGGATTTAGGATTCTATAACTTGCATGTGTCAATTGCAATTAGAGAAAAAGATTCGTTGTTTCAGATTTCGAATTTCAATGGATTAAATTTAGAATTTACAATCTAATCAGAATAAGGTAGAAATTAGACTCAATTATTTTAACAATCTTGTTAAAATCTATGCCCACCTCCGTCCTCGGCTCTAGGTTGCCTCAAATGCCACAAGCCTTTTTCTTTAATCTTCGCCTAGATCCCTTCTCTAGTCGTAAGATCTCTCTTACTTTTATTTTTAGGTTGAGATTTGGAAGAAATTAGGGTTTAGTGTTTTATTTTGACAATGCTTCGCTAGGAAGAAGAAGATTAGGTTTAGGCTAACCCCTAGTTACGAATTTATAGAGCAATGCCCTCAGCCAATACCGTCAGATCACAACCCTAACTGATCTATACCGCTCCCCAAAGCCACGCCACACCCGAAAAAATCTAGGACGAAAGAATCTAGGACGAATGAACAATGCGATGAAAAATTGTGACCCTTGGTTTCACCTAAGGTCAGGTCAACCATCTGTGGGCTTGGTCGACCGTCCAACGTTGACCTGGCCCATGTCGGGTTGACTGCCTCATGGTCAAATATTTATTACTACTTTATATTTTTATTTCTTTTCTATTTAATTTTTACATTTATTCAAACCTTTATAACTTTTTCGTTTTAGCTTGGATTTCAACAAGTTATATATGAAAATTGTCTAGAAAATTATTACGGACATAATGGTGCAAGGCCCCTAGTCAAATTCAGACGATTGTGAAAATTATCTTTTTAGGTTAATTATTAACTTTTAATTATATTTTCTTATTTATTTTTGAAAAATCCTGGGGTGTTACATTTTCCCCCTCAAAGGATTTCTTCCTTGAAATCTCTGTGGATAGAAGAATGCAAGAGCAACCAACAACCAAATCTACATCATCTATTCATCCATCATCCATAACAACCATAGTCTTTAATAATTTCTAATGCAATTATGTAATTATGCAACGTGGAATGCATATGAACCTGAATTAATGCAAAAGGGTAGTCGATCTACTGATTCAGTCGACCTCCTTTTGTGCAAGTATGTTTATGTCATGCATCCGAATGTATGCAAAACCTAAAATAAACAGATAATTCTACATGTATGCTCAACCATACATCCAAGTGTAACATCTGAATACAAAGGTCATCCATGGATAGCAAACAAAACCAGCAAATAATATACATAAGGATGAATGTGTGTGCCTAAGGGACTCAATATCTTAGCGCATGCAATGCAACCACTTGCATCCATAAACACTGATGTACATCCAATAGCATCCATCAACCATACATGTCTCATCGACATGTTTACAAACATACCTTCATCCAAAGGTCTCTACCTAATATAGTATACACTCCCCCAAGGTTATACCGAAGGGTTCTAACTAAGAAAGATAAAAATACGAGACATACCAGAAAAGAGCTGTGGATGGGAAGCTCGAATCCTCTCCCCGGGCCCCCATCTACTCTTAACTGGATCTTAACTAATCTTAACTAATCCTCTCCCCGAGCCCCTATCAACCCCACTGAATCTTAACTAATCCGATCTCCTTATTACGGAGCCACTTAGTTCCATGCTCTAAAATGCGGGTAGGTACATGATGAATAAGTGACTCATGCTCTACCTCAACTTCCTCTAAAGTACTAAGCTCCACTGCAACAGCCAAATCATGCAAACGCTTCTGCAAATGCAAAACATGAAAAACATCATGCACACCAGCCAACTTCTCCGAAAGTCTAACTCTATAAGACGATCTCCTAATCCTAGGCACAATCGAAAAATGGTCCAAAAAATCTCGGAGCTAGCTTCCCTGAACTTCCAAATCTCATCACATGTCTCAAGGGTAAGACTTTCACAAATACCATATCTCCAATCGCAAACTCCAACTCAGAGCCTCCAATCTACATAAGACTTCTATCGGTCTTGAGTTGTCTTCATCCTATCCCAAATCAAGTCCACCTTCTCTGAAGTCTCCCTAACCATATCAGGCTCAAAGATAATCCTATCTGTAGTGTCCCACCAACGTACGGTGATCTACAAGGTCTGCCATACAAAGCCTCGAATGGTGCCATTCCTATACTAGCCTGATAACTATTATTGTAGGAAAACTCCACTAGTGGTAAATAATCCTCCCAAGAACCTCCAAAATCAATGATACACATCCTAAGCAAATCCTCTAAAACCCGATTTACTCTCTCTACTTGACCATCAGTCTGTGGCTGGTATGCTGTACTCAAACTCAACTCAGTCCCCAAAGCCTCCTGTAGAGCCCTCCAAAACTCATCAGTTAAGAGTGGATCTCTATCACTAATTATACTGGTAGGCACTCCATGAAGTCTAACTAGCTCCTAACATATAAAGCTGCTAATGAAGATGTCGTCCTAGTGCTCCTCACAGGTATAAAATGAGCACACTTGGTCAATCTGTCCACTATGATCCAAATGCTTTCATTCCCTCTCCTAGATCCGGGTAACCCATCTATGAAGTCCATAGAAATGCTCTTCCACTTTCTCTATGGAATGTCCAATGGCTGTAACAATCCTCTGGGATTCTTCTGTTCCGTTTTCACCCTCTGACAAGTCATACACTTAGCTACATACTCTGCCACTTTCCTCTTCATCCCAAACCAAAAGAAAACTCTCCTTGTGTTCTGCTACATCTTATCACCATCGGATGAATAGTCATCCTAGAGTGGTGAGACTCCGCCAATACTACATCTGCCAAGTCCGCACTACGAGGAACACAAAGTCTACCATCTCTCCATAACCATCCCCTCGAGTCTACGGCATAACGCCTAAGATGACTTGATGACTCTCCTCTTCCCAATTTATCCAAAATGTTTGCCAACTTATCATCCTCTCTCTGCCTAGATCCAGTCTGCTCCATCAAGGTCGGTTGAACATCTCGGGCTGCTAATAATCCAGGGGTAATATTAGATGACGACCTAAAGTCAAAGGTGGAAATGTACTTGAAAAATAAAGGACTTAATGTAGCTCTCCGTCTACACAATGCATCTACTATAACGTTCCCCTTGCCCGGGGTATAAGGGATCTCAAAGTCATAAGAGGCTAAAAACTCCATCCATCTCTATTGCCTCAAGTTCAAGTCCTTTTGGGAGAACAAGTACTTCAAGGACTTGTGGTCTATAAAAAGCTCAGATCTCTCACCCAAAAGATAGTGTCTCCAAGACTTAAGTACAAAGACTATAGCTGCCAACTCAAGATCATGCATCGAGTAATTCCTCTCATGAGTCTTCAACTGTCTACTAGCATAACATACAATTTTACCCTCCTGCATCAGCACTTCTCCTAGTCCCATACCACAAACATCAGTATAGACTGTAAAAGGCTTACCCCCATCAGGTAACACTAATACAGGTGCACTAGTTAAAGCCACCTTCAATCTAATAAACGCATTCTCACACTCAGCATCTCATACAAAATCTAGATTCTTCTTAGTATGGTGGGTCAATGGGGCGGATATCTTAGCAAAATCCTTAATGAAGTTTCTATAATAACCCACGAGACCAAGAAAGCTCCTTACCTCCGTGGCATTTTTTGAAACATGCCAATCTTGCACCACCCCAACGACACTAGGATCTACAGCCAAACCACTCTTAGAAACAACATGTCCTAAAAGCATACCTCATCTCTTTAAAACTAGAACTTAGAAAACTTAGCCTTAAGCTTATGTGCTCTGAGGGCCCTAAGCACCTCCTCCAAATGCAAAGCATGCTCCTCCTTACTCCTAGAGTATACCAAAATGTCATCCATAAATACCACTAAAAACTTATTCAACAACTTCCTAAACACTCGACTCATCTAGTCCACAAAATAAGCGGGAGCATTAGTTAGTCCAAAAGGCATGACTAACCACTCATATAACCTATCGGGAGTCCTAAATGGAGTCTTCTGAATACTATCCTCAGTTACTCTCAACTGATGGAAACCTATGGCTAAGTCAAGCTGGAAAATAATCTCGCTATTACCAATTAGTCGAAGATATCATCTATGCAGGGAAAAGAATAGCGATTCTTTATAGTCAGCTTATTCAGCTTGCGAAAATCGACCTAGTGTTTGAGGGAACCATCCACCTTGGTAGCAAAAACGACCAGAGCTCCCCACTTAGAAATACTCCTCCTAATGAAGCCTTTCTCCAATAACTCACTCATATCCTTATTCAACTCACATCGTTCCCTTGGAGCCATATACCTTAAAGGCAAAGCAACCTGTCTAGCATTCTCAACAAGATATATTATAAACTCGATTTCTCTCTGGAGCGGGAGACCAGTAACCTCAGAAGATACATCGGGAAACTACCTAACTATTAGAACATAAACAAGCTCATTATGTGGAAGGTCTAAAGAATAAAGGTAGCTCAACATAACTAACCCTCGTGGATCACAAACAACCTCTAAGCTATGCCCGATACAAGAGCTCGATCTAACAGTCTGCCTATCATAGTCTAGTATAGCCTTATATACGGACATATAATCCATACCTAGTATCAGCCCAAACCCAGAGAACCCCAACACATAGGCACCACATTTAAACTAGACCCCTAAAATCATCAACCACAAATACTGACATATCATAGATAAATAAGTTGATTCCCCTATGGGATTTGACATAACTATAGGGTCGATCACAATACTAGTGTCTAAGTGCTAGTCATCAACAAGTCTACTAGATATAAAAGAATGAGAAGCACCAGTATCGAATAAAGTGCAAACAGAAAGACCAGAAAGAGATAACACACCTTCTTCCCCTTATCAAGTGCTCGTTGGACATTGGAAATGGGAACAACCCCACAGCATGTGCCTGAACCACCTGAGTAGAAGCTAGAGAAGTAGGTCTAGATGGTGCTGGACAATTCCTCTTAAGATGCCCAACCTGATCACAATTGAAACACTTCGGCTTCTGTAGCAAATAATCCCTAACATGATGCTTTCCCCAACATGATGCTTTCCCCCACATCTGAAACTCTTCAACTCCTTCTTTTGGATCTTCCCTTTAGGTGAAGGTCTACCCTTCTTCTTTCCTTTCTGAAAATTCTTCACTTCAGCCTTTGGAGCCTCATCCACATTCTTAGCAATAGAACTAAGCATTGCTATCTCAACCAGACCCTCATAGGTAGCTCCCATAGGAATATGACTCACTTCTGAGCCCTATAGTGGCCGATTCAAACCCTTAGCGAACTTGAAGTCCTTTTTATGCAGGGTATTGATCAACTCCATTCCAAACCTAACACATATTCTTTAACTGACAAATCACCCTACTTTAGATTTATAAACTTCTCTACTATAACTCCCTTCTCAGCCTGTGACAAGAACTTCATCTCAAACCTCTACCTAAACTCCCCCTAAGTCACAATCCACCACCAGTCTTAGCCTCAACAACCTCCCCACAACTAAGAGCCTCTCCCTGCAGCTGCCGGGTAGCAAGCTGCCTCCTGACCTCATCTGTCAAACCCATAAGTCCAAATATCTGCTCACAACTATGGATCCAAGCTCTAGCATCAACAAAAGTCTCAGTGCATAAGAATGGCTTGCCACCCAAGTTGGAAAAGTTCTTGCATAGCTTAGGAAAGTCATGAGCAATTGGTGGATGGGCAGGGGCCCCACCAACCGCCATCTCTGCAGGCTCTCTAGCCGGAGGCTCAACCGGTGCCCCAACTTGTAAGTAATGGCGAAACCAAATAGGCGTGTTCAGGCCCGGAATATTAGCGATGTCGGTAGAGCCGGATCCTACGGGATAAGCCATCTCTATCCATGAATAGTAAATATTTAATTAATTATTTCCACAGATAGCTCAAACAAGATTTAAGATAGAGAACAACTCAGGCAGGAATTACAATAAGCACAAGCACAGATTTGAGGGATTCTTAAAGATATTTTTTTTCTTTCAAAAATATCTATATCTATATGTATATATAGTTATACTTTGGAAATCCATTTTGAAAACAATTTCAAAAATCATTTTTTTTCTTTTCAAAATCATATATACATATATATCCATAAGGGTCAAATACGCTCATATCCCTAAGAATATTGAACCTCGCTCTAATACCACATGTAACAACCCGCATCTCTTGACATGCCAAAAACACACATCAAAAGACACGCGTCCTCTGTTTAAGGTAAAAAGTAGAATTACAGAGACTAAGCTATTAACAAAGAAATAATCTATCTAAACCAAACGTCACCATAGCAGAAACATAGTTCAGATATAATGATAATCTCAGAAATAACAGTAATAAAAATCTCATAAGTATCAAAAATATCCAATCTCAAAATATCATAGTATCGTAGTCTCAGAAAATCATCAGTACATATCAAATATCAGTATCATAAAAATAACCCCTCATAAGAAAAATACTAAAAATGCAAATGTAAAGATATGAAATACATGATAAAAGATAAATAGAGCTAAACTCCAAGCACGATGATTCGATGGCAGCAATGGACTTGTCAATGGTTACTCTGTCCACCTGTGGTGGGGAAAAAATGGAATGGGTCAGACATGTAGTCTGGTGAATGAGAATAAGACCAACGAGGAAATTAAATATAATTGACTCCAAGTCTACTCTAAGTGACATAGAGTGTATACAGTGTCTGTTCACTTAAGGTCACATGCCTAAGGTCATAAGTCAACAGTCGGAGAACATGGGGTTTAATACTATATCGCAAACGATCGCCTAATAATTAGGGACCAACCTGCTGTCTTCCTTCAACTCATACTAGGGCTAGAGCTAGGCTTGTCAACGAGTACCCGAAATATCCAAAATCCGTCCGCATCCATATCCGAAAACATGAAAAATATCCGATATCCGAAAAGCGGATGCGGATATCCGATATCCGAAACATATTTCGGATACGGATACGGATATGGCTGTATCCGTATCCGATAAATATCCGTCCGGTTTGAAATTAAATATATATATATATATTAATATGTTATTTTATATCCATAAATTTAATATAAATATACTTCATTTTACAAAAATACAACCCATGGTATTTTGCAGGGTAATCTTTTGGTTTTGGAGCATTAACCACTTCATGGAAAAAGAATGCAATATTTTAGGCTATATGTATGTTATGAAGATGATTTTTATTTTTTGGTATTTGTTACAATTAAGAAGATGTGTGATGCATGTTTGCTTTTATGATTTGCTGTGATTGAATTAGCCTATGGATTTTTCGTATGGATTATATTTATATATGCAATATTATTGTATGGATTTTGTGTGATTGGGTTAACTATTGTTAATTTGATGTAATTTATGTATTACAAGGTTTTTTCATCTTTTTTTCAGTCCAAAAAAATGAAATATGCATTATATTGATTAATTTTCGGATATTTTCGGATACATTTTGAGGTTCGGATACGGATATTTTTGGATATCCAAAAATATCCGTATTCGCTAAGCCGGATATGGATATTTTTGGATATCCGAAAATATTCGCGGATACGGATACAGATAATATTCAACGGGCATTCGCGGATATCGGATACGGATTCGGATACGGATTTTCATTTTCGAATACGGATACAACACTATCCGTATCCGATTGCATCCGTTTACAGGCCTAGCTAGAGCGAGAGAACACACATGTAAACTCGCATAGTGACTCATCGAATGCATCCACGTCCAACCTCTTGATTATAGTAACAAAATACTTCTTACGCACTCCTGGGAGTTATTACGCCTAGCTTCTGTCGGTACTGGATATAACCTAGCTTTAAGCGCCAAAAGCCCGTCCGAGCACAACAAATAAAAGATCGAAAATCCGACCACAACAAACAAGATTTCGATAATCCCAGTCCCATCACATAAATGTACCTTGTCTAAACGACACACCGTATCCAACTTCATGATATGGAAAAAGCGAATTAAATTTGTACCTCAAAATAAAAGACATAAATGTCCACCAGTCAAACAGTTTAAAGGACAACAAGGTCCATAAATTTATAGGCACAGGGCCGCTAAACAGTCTAATAAGTCCAAAAGTGACATACAACAGTCGACCAATATCAGTCTTAAGTCAATTGCCTATAAGCTAACAACATAAGGCCCCAAACAGTTTACTTATTCCAAAATGACATATGATAGTCGACCTATGTCAATCTTAGGTCGATTGCCTACAAGCTAACATCTTCATTTTACTTATTTATAATTTAAAATTCATTTAATTACTTTTAGTTGCCAAAAGATACGATGGCTAATCATTACACAACTAATCATTACACTTCAACAAAAATGAAATCTAATCATTACGCAGACTAAGCATTAAAAAGGAAAAATCAAGCCACGCACCAAAAGAAAAAAAGAATAGAAAAAATATGAAACAAATAGCCTTAAATTTTAATATAAAACAATTAGGGTCTAATTCTACAACAAAAAAGTAACAACAAAAAAGCTAAGACAATGAAGATGAAGCCATCGAAGCCGAAGCTGAAATCGCGTGGGATTTAATCCATAACCAAATCTAAAATCACGCAAGACTCGAAAATCGACAAAATCGACGAAGTTGAAATCGATGGCACGTGATTTGAAAATAAAAAGGAACGTAAACAAAAGAATTCAAGGAAGAAGGTAAATTTGAAAAGTAAAAATGGACATTAAAACTTAGAAATGGAAACAACGTGAGAGATGCAAATAAATAAATAAAAAGATCACGATTTTATTTTGGACAAATTTTCAAAGTGGGCTACTTTTCGAAATAATTTCGCGATCGGCGTTGGTTTTAAAACGTATTACCAAACAGGGCTAGTTTCTACCCAGTAAGCAGATTTGTAACTGCCCAGGTATTTGCGCAACTATGAGTTGCGCATAAACCATATTTTTTTAACTGTTTTATAATATGTGCAACTGTTAGTTGCGCACTTATATTTTAGCCCCGTGTGCAACTAATAGTTGCGCATGTGTTGTTAGTGCACAACTTATAGTTGCACCTGCTTTGTTGTGGTGCAGGCGCAACTATGAGTTGCACCTGCACAAGTTACTGCTGCTATAACAGAGGCAGCAGCAACCATTATATCCATACCCCTAAAACATTTCCCAAACTCCATCCTCTTCTTCAAGGCCGAACCAACATCCCCAAAACCTATATTTAGTCAATTTCCACCAAATTATCACAAATTTTCCAAATTTCTTCTTCATCTTCGATTAAACCAAAGCTACAATAATGGAAGCGAGATCTTCTTTAACACAAATAGATTTTGGTAATTTCTAAACCTTAGTTTTTTGATTAATTTCTAATTTTCACATTATTTGGTTATATTTGCTAGAAACATTGTCAATTAGCTTGTTGTACATGTTAGTAATCCAATTTGTAGAGTCGAATCACTAATTGATTGTAAACGATTTGTAAAATTTGGTTTTTTGGGCATGAACTTTGAAGAACCGGATTGCGGACCCGTCGATGGTAGCGTGTTTTATTTGCAGGATAATCACCGCACTAATTTTTAAGACTTAATGAGGGTAATATTATTTATTTTGTAAATATAGTAAATAGTTTAAGATTTTTAGCATTTTGAATTAACTATACGTTATAATTCTTTGTTTTGCAGAGTGTAAAACCAGTGAATTGTCTGAATCATTCGCAGAGTTTCAAAGATTTGATGGAGATGGTTGATGATCATCGAGTTCAACAATTACTTCATCAAGCGAGCTTCTGGTATTTCATGCAGATAAAATATATCAGATTTGACATGTCTTTACTCACAGCATTATGCGATAGATGGAAACCTGAGGCTTGTACCTTTCATTTTTCCGTTGGAGAAATGAAAATTACGTTGCAAGATGTTTCTATTTTGCTTGGCCTTCCTATTGAAGGCGCTATTTTGAATTATGGTGGTAACGTGGATGGCGATGAGGTCTGTCACCGTTTGCTTGGTGAAATTCCACCCCCAGAAGCGGTGGTCAATAGAAGAGAGTTGAAGGTTAAATGGATAAATGACCTTATAATTGGCAGGGAGATTTCAGTCGATTCATCCATTAAGGGGCTAGAACAGTTCACACGGGTTATCATATTGCTTCTTATAGCATCTCATCTATTTTTGAACCATTCGAAGGGTAGAGTTAGCGTTAAATGGTTGTACTTGCTAGAGGATTTTACCTCTATTTCCGATTATTCGTGGGGTAGCGCTGTTTTATGCGCATTATATAAAGAGTTGGATAATGTGGCACTAAGAAAGTCGAACAAGTTAGCAGGTTGCCTAACCCTTCCGCAGTTATGTCCATTTTGACTTATAGGTGTACTAATATTTTGAAAGACGTTTCTTAACACTGAGCTTGATGTTAAGGACGTGCATAATGTTGACAGGACGCCATACACGGCTGAGATTGTACAGAATTTGTCGCCTATTTGCTTTGATGGAGAGCAGACTTGGTATGCGAGAACTCCGATTATTTTTTTGCAAAGTGTGACCATGCACTACCCCGATAGAGTGATGAGGCAATTTGGCCTTCACCAGCATATATCAGATCCAGCCGAGCAAATGTTCCCACACGGTTGGAACATAGACTTGTACAATACGTATGAAGCAAGGTGAGATCACAGGTTGGATCACGTTTAGGTTGAACGTATACCAAGAATTGCAATCGAACAATACTATAGTTAGTACTGGTATATAACGCGGCTATTTGTTCTTAAAGAATTGTCTACTAGGTTGCCCAGATATGCTCCATGGGGACCAGTGGAACGTGATATGGTACGTGTTTATAAGTTTTAATCTTTTAACTCCTTCAACTAGCTTTACTTACTTGCGTCATTACTTCTTTTGTTTTAGGTTCAAGGGTTGTACATGATTTCCAATGAAGTTGACGATGTTCTAGCAGATCCTGCATATGAGGATATATTAAAAGGCAAGTGCTTGAACATCAAAGAAATTATCAAGTCGCTTCTTGGTAGACATAACCTTGAAAGACCACCACCGTATGTGCCTCGTCCACCCCAGGCTTTTGGTCGTACATACCAAAGAAGACGTTTTAGAGGCACAAGGGGTCTTTCACAAGGTAGCCAGCCGGTGCAGGACATAGTTGCAGCTGGACCATCTCAACCACCTCCGACACAAACTCAAAGAACATCACACGAACTTAGAAACTTAAGAAGATAGGTGTTGTGATGGTTTGTTGGTTGGTTGCTTTCATTTGAATTTGTAACATGTTATCTTGAACTTGTATTGGCGTGCAACTTGATGGTTTGTAGGTGTTATGATGTTGTAATATTGACGTGCAATATGATGTTGTATGAAATATGATGTTTTGTATGAAATATACAGTTGAATTATATTGGCATGAAATATGATGGTTTGGTATATATAGTTGTTGTTCTATGAAATGTTTAACTTCTTTGCATATGGCAGCTGCTGTCTGGTAGAAAGTTGCAGGCGCAACTTACAATCGTGCACACATGTGAATAGAAGTAGTGCAACTTTGAGTTACGCCCAATTTTTTTACTTACCTATGCGCAATTACAAGTTGCACTTACCTACATACGTATATATGCAACTTAAAGTCGCGCCTATATACAAGGGCTATTCCTGGCCCAACAACAGCTTATAACCATTACAACTCCTCCCCAAATAAACATAACTCCTCAAGTCCATTTTATTTCAGAAACTCTAAACACTACAAGAAAACCTAATTTCAGTAGCACCT
Source organism: Allium fistulosum (assembly GCA_030737815.1). Lineage (NCBI taxonomy): Eukaryota > Viridiplantae > Streptophyta > Magnoliopsida > Asparagales > Amaryllidaceae > Allium > Allium fistulosum. Next base: position 472,212,535 of record CM060901.1, read on the forward strand.
ATTGCTAGCGTTTCATTCAAATATGCTGCCAATAAACGCTTGAGTCATCAAATTCTGTCCCCTTAATGATACTAAAATGTTTCGCCCACCCCGCCTATATTTTGTCGAAAGAAATGTGTGTTACGCAAACCCTTCATCATTTCCCTTCTTTTTCTTTTCGTGTAATTCTCAGGAAAAAAAATCTAGGTTTACAAACTTCCTCTCCACCACTCACGAATTCATCGTCTCGTCGGCGATCTTACCATGGCGGCGACTACACTCATGATCAACTCACATCAATCCGCTCTAATCCCTTCATTTGCTGTCAGGTATCTATCGATTTCAATTTGCCGATTCCTAAATTTTTAATGTTGCCTGTTTTATCGATGTTAATTATAAATTGCTTAATAAGATCTTTACATGAATTTTGATTGTTATAAGACATTCACACAAAATTAATAAATGGTATGATGAAGTGAAAATCATATAAAAACAACATTGAAGGCACTGAAATAACAAAAATATATGTGAAGAAGCCACAAGACCAGCTTGAAGTTGTTCAAATATGTTTTTGATGATATATAGTCATAAAAAATTTTATGTGTGCAATTGTTGTAAGTGTTGGCTATCTATTAGGTGATTGCTCAGCATGCTTGCTGCTCATTGAAACATTATGCTTATGCTTAAGTACAGGTGTTGCTAGACCTTGATTAACAAAGTCAAATGATATCGGTATAGTTATGCATATGTATTATCTTGTAATTATAGGCGACTTTTTCTAAACTTAATGGTATGCTTATGATTATACTTATGCTTATGCACTATCTTGTAATTACAGGTGCCAGTTTGATAAAAAATTAGACATCGACCATCATTATACACCATTTCGTGAATCTTTGCTACTATGAAACAATTTGAGTTAAGGGAGATTTTGATTTGTAGTATGATGCAGTAGCGTTTTTTATCGTGATTTAGACTCAGTAGTAGTTGTTAGGTATTTTGTCTATCATTAATTTAAATAGTAAGCAAACTTTCAAATAGTCTACATTGCAACTCCAAAAGCTATGATAATAGTTTTTTTCCTTTGCTTTACTTTTCCCCATTGGTTCCCTCTTTTGCTTTATGTTACCATGAGCTTGACTTAGGTATTTAATCTTAATAGTAGAAATATATTTATAACTACAAAGTTTTGTATGTAGGGCGTTGAGTTTTGAAGATGCTAGTCATTTTATCACGTCTAAGGCTAAAAAATGCAAAAGAAGCCAACCAAGTCCAGGTATGATTGTCTGTTAATACTTTGTGCATATTTATTCTTTTTCTCCTCCTTTACTTTCAGCACTTGGTCCTTGACATGCCATGCTGATATTCTTTTCATGGTTATATAAACATTTACTCAATATTAGTTTATTATTTATCATGCATTACACTTACTTTTCCTTTAACTCATCAACAATATATTAATGTGTTCATCTAAATCTTCAGAAAAATAAAAACATGTTTTTACAATAAATTATTACAAGTGGAACTATCATATTAGAAATATATTACGACAATTATAGCTTTGTGCTATAGATTAGTCCTGCAGTAATATATTATATATGTACACATATAAATTACTATAAAACATATAATGTTCCCAAGATAATGTAGGACTTATTGCAGTTTTGAGTAGCAGGGATGCGGTTATGCCCTTTAATACCAGGGGCATGTTTAGGGCTGTTGCTTCCAAGATGGCATGCTGAAGTTTCTATTTGGTGATATAAACTATAAAAGTAGGGACTGGATTTAGTTATGTTTTTTTAATGCTTGTTTATGAATTGTAAACAAGGAACATCTGAATTTAGATTTGAAGAGGAGCAAATTGATGATTGTATGTTATGTATTTGTAATAAAAAATTCTACACTGAAGTACCGGGGGTAATACTTATGTTGTTTTGATGTGAATTGCGCCCTTGTTCGTAATTTTATATTTATACACAATAAATGCTTGACTTTTTACCTTTATTTATCAAGGGTATAAGTAATTCAACAAGTCAGTAAAAGAACTAATTGGTTGCCTTCAAAAAATTGATGGTGGTAACTAACCTGAACTATCATGTAATTCATTCATGCATTGTACATATACAATCATATACCATGGTTTCAACAATTATAACTAGTAAAATTAATTATGCGACTGTGCCACATGTTCATCGTCAATGCTGGCCAAGAATTCAGATTGTTGTCGAACACAGTAAAAAGTTTCCTTGACCTAAAAACCCCAGCAAAGATCAATGTAAGCATGTACCCATTGCGTAAAAGTATCCATTGCATTCTTGATATAGAAAGTACAACCATATCCAAACTTCAAAGTCATTGCATTTGCCATGACGAAAATTTCTTGATTCAAATACTAAGTCATGCATTTATAACTACCATCATTTACTAATGACACTCAAGTCCTTCAGGTTCTTGGGAGCAAGTATCAGAGCATACACCTTGAAGTTATCCATGCTAGGTTGGCTTTCAAGCTGAATATTTTGCTGTCTTCAGAAACTTTTTTTTGAAGAATTCGTAATTTACTGCTATTAACAAATAGTTGTACAAATGGCATGTGGGATACAATACATCATTACAACAAATTCCAATACCATGAACATCAGATAGAAGGAAAAACAAAAACAGAAATAAAAAAGAAGATGAAAATGCTTCGGCAAAGATGAATCAAAGAAGATAAAGAGCCTCCACACCCTAAAGAGTTAGAAGAAGACAAGAAGGTACTATTTCTTCATATATTTTAAACAAATTTCGTTATTTCACTTTTATACTAAATTTTGTTTGAAAAAGTTATTGAAAAGTAATTGTGGTTATGTTTCATCAGTATAATCATGATTTTGATGCTTGGTGGATTTGGCTCAACTTTAAATCGATGCTAATTACAATATTGTTCATTTAATTTTTGGAGTAACCTTCTTTCAATACAATAACTTTTCCATTTCTTCCTTATTTATTCATAAACTCAACATATGACTTAATCCATTATGCCTGAAGTAATTTTTTTGACATAAAATCTGTATGCACTCTAACCTGATAATAACAAAAGAAAGTGCATAAAATTCTCATGCACTACTGTAAAAACTGTTTTAAAATTCCCAAAAGTTATAAGGTTTCAAATACAATCTACAAACATACACAAAATAAGAAACCAATACATGTTTACTATTTCAAATTTGAGTCACGTGCCCAATTTGTTTAGCAAATACAGCATAAATCAGACCAAATTTTTTTCATTCTACCGTAGTTGATAGTTCATTAACATATCATGCTACTAAATCTATCTGTTTATATATCATGTTACTAAAATGGTATTTTTATGCTGTTGAGGTATAGGATATCATGAAGAAATACCAAGTACAATGTACTTCACATTCGCTTCATGAAAGTTTTACATTGGAAGTTAAAGTTCAGTTAAGCTTCACTGGGAACAGATCAATGACTATGATGATGAATGCTTACATATGTACTAATGGATGTAATTTGAAACACACATCAATCAGGTACATTCATTTCCCGACATGTTTTAACTGTCCTCATTTTTTAATTATAGTCAGAATTTAATTCCAAGTAATATTATTAGGAATTCTATTTTTTTCCCTGTCCTCATTTATTGCATGATCCAAAATTGATTATAATTAGAATTTCGATTTACATTATATTAAATTATAACTCTGTCCTTTTATATAACTAGCACGTTTAGAAATACATTACTATAAACTATATCATTTAAATTATTTTTCTTTGCATAAGACGTTAATAATTGAGCTTTGAATAGTATAATATTTAGAAATGAACAGAATCCATTTGTTAAATTATGAGATGTCAACTTAGTGGAAAAATCTGTAAAAGATTATATTAATCGGTATGTGTTTGTACCAAAAATGGGCACAACACTCTTCGGAAGTTTTTGAAGAGATAAAAGTGAAGAATGAAAATTAAAACTGTGGATTATCTAACAAAAACTCCAAATAACAGAAAGTAAATTGCAAAGACAAGCGATTTAGAGTGGTTCGGCGTTTTGCCTACGTCCACTATGAAGTTTGATGATTTTATTGCTCGATTACTTGAAGATTACAGTAGTTGATAATGTAATACAACTGAATTCAAATGCTAAGTGTTAATCTAAAGCAGCGGCGGTGTTCTGGAGTAAATCTGGCAGAATCTGGACGCTCTTCAGTACTTAGAATTCTCCGACCCCTTTTCTGAATGACCGGGGGCTCTATTTATAGGTGTAGGAGGTTGATATTTCGCCTAAAATTCGGGGAGACCGCTTCTGGCACGTGAGGGGGCCCACATGGCCGAAATCTGGAGATCCGGGCCCACTTTGGGATCGATTCGACCCTTGGTTCGAATCGATCAAGAAATCATCCAATCGAGCTAAAATTTGGTGTGTACATCCTTCATCATGTATTTTAGCTTCTGTGAAAATTTCATGGCATTTGGACTTGTAGAACTCGAGATATGATCGATTCAAGTTGGTGTTTCTCGTACTCTGGAGTCGTTCGAATCGATGCGTTCGAATCGATTCGTTCGAATCGATCTTCCTGTTCGTGAAGACGGTGACGTGGTGCGCTTTCTTCGAATCGATCCGGTTTCCATTCTGGATTGACTGGGTCGACTCCACGTTCTTGGATTCGAAGATGGTGGAGTCGAGGGTAAGTTGTGTCTCCTGGATTCGAAGTGAAGCTTTGCCTTATCGATTCGAAGTGAAGCCTTATCTCATCGATTCGAAGTAAAGCCTTGTCTCATCGATTCGAAGTAAAGCCTTGACGAGGGATTCGAAGCCAGGCAAAGGGGATGGATTCGAATGTGATCGACTCGATCTTAATGGATTCGAATACGAGGTTGTTTCCTCCATCTTCCATCGGCGATATCTTGAGCATACGAGTTCGGATTATCTCGAAACTTGGGACGTTGGCTCCCCAGGCTTCGCTCGTCATGTCTTACCAATTGTAGCCTGATCCGGACTCGGACAAAATTCATCGATATCCGTAGCGACCCTTACGTGTAACCGACCTCCGGGACGACCTGTCACCGGTATCTGGTCAAGTCCTTGGTGTCACGACCTTGCCAAAAGGCGGGATAACATTTGCCCCCCAAAGTACGTCTTGTGTAAACATGACGTGCTTTGAAAAGTTGCAGTCTCTCACTGGACAGCTATGACATGCTTTACCGAAAGTTGCATTCTGTATCGCTGTAATCGACCGTCGTACAATAGTGACTGGCCGTCAATTTTTTGATTCGTGACGAGATGAACATTCGATCCCTGTAAATGATAGAGATCAAACATTAGTCAGAAATACGTGCATACGTGTATTATCTTTGCTTTGATTAACGTTGCGTGATCGCAAGTCGTTGTCAGTTCGGTTTACTATCGAAATCTGCGTCGGTCCTCTCCTGGGCCGATTTGAGATTTGAGTTAAAACACTGCTTTTATGATTATCTACGATCATCCTCTTGTACTGATCCTCTCCGGAATCGGTACAAGAGTAGACAAGCAATTTTTAAACATTGATACTATTCGTCCAATTTCATCAGTGGTTGGTGATGGATTCAATGTTCTCTGAGTTGATGGAGTCGAAGTTGTAAGTGTTCGAATCAATGTTGCTTTGTTTTGATGCTGCTGGAATGGATTCGTTGTGGCAAAGGATTCGAAACCGGATGGATTCGAAGGAAAAGGAGGGATTCGAACTGGTTGATCGTCGCAGTGCTTCGAGTCGATGCTGCGGATTCGAAGGAAAAGCCTCGAAGTCGTCTGGTGTAGGTATTCGAGTCCGAGTCGACGAGGTTGCCTGGTCAGCTTCGAATCGATTTGGATCTGTGGCGATGGATTCGAAGATTCTGCTTCGAATCGATTTGTTGGACCCGTTATTCCCGGTTGCGCCTGACCGGGAGGCGAACGGTCTCGTTTCTCCTATATATACCGGGGTCCTGTTCATTTTTTACTTTTTACTTTTCACTGTTTTGAGAGCTTCTTCTTCGAATCGTTTTTTCCAAGACCAAGACAAACCTGCTCTCCTTAAAACAATCGATTCCTTCCACGCTTCTACTCGAAATCCAAACAGGTATTCAATGGACCGATTCGAGATGAGAAAAACGAACTATCTTCGCTTTAGAAAATTCTGAGAAGTGACGAGATCTGACTGAAATGGGTCGACTCGATGGAGTCGAGGAGCGATGAGATCTGAATGGATTGGGTCGCCTCCCGTTGCTTCGCATCGATCCAGGAATGACCGGTTCGAATCGATTTCGAGGGCAAGATTTCGAATCGATGACTTGTAGGGATTTGATCGATTCGAAGTGATGCCATTTAGATCGATTCGAAGGAAGTGAACACTGATCGATTCGAAGCAATGTGGAGCCTACGGATTTGAAGCGCTCCTCTATCACAAAGCTACATCGAGTCGAACCATATGGATTCGAAGTACCTGGAATCGAATTCCATCGATTCGACCCTTATCGATTCGAAGTCGATGGATTCGAACGTCTTCGTCCTCTGATACCATTGCTTCTCGACTTGCTCCATCATATGAACTATGACCAGTTTCAAGTTATTCTCTGATGATCTTAACGAACTTTGGCATACTTGACTCCGACGAGCTTCGGCCTTGCATAATCGAACTTGATTAACAGACTTGAACCTGAATTTCCTTTGAAGCTCGTCGATGGAACCATGACTTAACCAATAATACAACTAATTTATACTTGAAGTTGGTCCGTAGCGTTTGGATGGTGCGGAAATGACGGTCAGCGATGACGGTCACTTTCTTTCTTGAATTCCCAAGTTATGTTGTACGAACACCTCGCTTCATTCTGTTAAATTTGCTCGAGTGATGTATAATACTTGCACTGCACGACATGTTCACACACACTACACTGGGGCATGCACGGGCTTGTTCATAAAATTAATGTTGCTTTCTGATGAGTTAGCTAATTATGGAATCTTCGAGCTCCCAACAACAAGAGGTGCAGAGCTCGACTCCTCCCGTGCTTGAGATCCCTGATATCCCTGCCGACGTAATCGATCCGGCTCCAGATGAATTGCCGGAGGCGATATTTATTGAGGACCCTGTCGACTCGGTTCAGTCCAACATATCTGAATCCTTGTTAGGACGAATATGTCTAAAGCATAACATATCTCTGGGTGACGTATTATTGCCCAGCACTACCGATAGACCGCACAATCCGCCTGAAGGATATACAGCATTCTACCGTCATGCTTGTGCGGCTGGAACTCTTCCTCCCTTCAATCAATATATCCGAAGGATGCTATCATATTTAGGGATCGCTCCTTCGCAACTTCATCCCAACGGTCACGCGTTGCTGAATAGTGTCTTCGTAATATTCATGGACTGTCTTTTTCGCCCGCCGAGGCCCTCTGAAATCAGACATATATTTAACTTCAAGAGCAGGGGTGATAGCCCGTCGTTTACATTTTTGGAGGCAGTTAGAAATTGCCAAGTTGTAGTCGGAGCTTGGACGCGACTAAGCTACTTCAAGAACGAATGGTTCTACGTTCGGTGTCCCCCGGGTTTCGCTAGGCGATGGTTGTCTAGACGTAAGCGACTTAACCTGTTTCTTTGACCAATAACTTTTCGGTGTTAAAATTGACATTTCATTCCTTTTTCAGCTATTATCTCTAGGCCCGATGGAGGACGTTTCAAGGGTACTGTCCGGAGTCTTCAGGAAGTCCCAAGCGAGCTGAGGCATATTGACTCGGTGCTGAACGACTATAACTTAAGAGTCCTGGGTTTGATTGACATTAACCAAAGCATAGTTGTTGAGGGATTTTCAAAGTCCGTCTCTAAGAAGGAAAATAAGAAGAAACCCAAGGAGAGAAAAACGAAGAGGTCACTCGGGATCAGAATAGTCGAGGCGAGTGACGAAGAAAGAACTCAGACGGATTCAGAGCCGATGGCTGACCTTTCGGGGAACTTGGAGGAGTCGGGAGAAAAACGGAAAGGCAAGGCCGCCGTTTCCAAAAAACTTAAGTCAAAAGGGGGAAAATCTGTAGATGTGTTTCTTCCCGCTTCCGGAGTTATGATTTCTGAGGCCGCCCCTTCTCATTCGAGAGATTCTCTCAAAGGGCTTGATGATATTCCTATCCCCGATTATATATCAATCTCTCATAATCCTGGGTTGGAGGAATTACAAGATGTCTTAAATATGAACGAGCCCTTTCCTTTAAGTGCGGTCAACACTTCCGGTCGGTTTGGGGGTTTACACATTTACACACACTTTCACGGCACTTCATGACTTCTGCATAGTAAACATTGCTTTATGGGGTTTTAATCCGTAATTCTTTCTTATCGCAGGTGAGATGTCAGGGCGTGGCTCCACTTTAGATAGGCTTCGGAACGTGCGCCAATCTTCTCCATTTTACGACTCCCGTAGGAGAGAGACGGACAGGGACCATGGGCGAGGCTACTCGAGTCAAGAACGTTATGACAGAGATAGGGATTACTCGCGTAACCGTTCTGGTTATGATTACTCTGATAGAGATCGGGGATACCAACACCGACCCCGATCTCGCTCTCCTCCGCCTCCCAGGGCCCCAGTAGACCTCCCAGGGCCATCTCATCAGCAACAGTTGCCTTCTCAGTCTTCTCGGCCTGATGCTCAACGGCCAAGAGCGGAACCAACGGCAGCTGCTATAATTGAACAAGCCCCGGCCGAGCTGACAAGCGAGGGAGCCGCCAAACTTGCCCAAATGAAAAACGACTACCCGGAGATTTGCATGGACGGCTACATCTTCCCGCCTAACTTCAAAAGAATTCCACCAGAGGCTGAGACCACTGCTCATAACTACATCCACGACTTCTACGCCCAATACAAGGAGTGGTATAAGGCAGCCGTGAAGGCTTCCAGAGTAGCTTTTGACAGGGCGAAAGTCATTGCCGAACGTGACGTTGATATTGCGAAGCAGAAACGCATCATTCAAGTTCTTCAGTCTGAAGTGGAAACGTCCCGAAAGTCAGAGCTTGATACACTTAAGAAACATGAGGATGTCGTGGCCAAACTAGCGAGGATGCAGCAGGAACACTGTGCCACGGTGGAAGAGATGGGCCATCGCAATACCACCGTCGCAGCAGAGCGAGACTTAGCCGTTAAAGAGCTGAACGAGCTCAAGGCCAAATTCGCTGAAATGGTGAAGGAGAAGGACGACGCGAATGCTACTGCTCAAGAGGCTTGTGACCAAGCAGTATCCCTCAGAGCCGAACTTGCTGCGGCGGCGGTCAAGGCTAAGTCTGTGGAAGCGGAGATTCAGGAAAAAATCTTGGAGGAGAGGTCCAGGCTAGATGCTGAGTTTGACGATCTCTTAGTCACGTATAACGCTAATGTGCTGGAACACAGAAATCTAGCGTGGCTGGGAGATGACTCCATGATCTTGTATAATGCCTGGACCCGGCTGGTGAATGAGAAGAGAGCGGCGCATCCAGATGGAGCACTTGACGACTTTGAACTGGAGATGCGCCTGCTTACTGAGGATGAGAGGAAGACCCTCCATGAGGTGGTAATTTCTATGGCGAAAGAAAGACTCGGCGTCCAATCATCAGAGACAGGCGAAGGTTCGGGGACCGCGCATCACGAGGCAAGTGTTGGAGCCGTAATCTCAACATTGCCCGAGACTACTGGTGCGGGAGACCCCCAATCTGTTCCTGCATATAATCCTGACCAACCGTTGTTATCTTCCGCCGATGATTCCACCCATGTTTCGGTCCAGACTAAGGAAGGTATTTGAACGCTTCTCGTAGTTTTGTTGTGAAGAACCTTAAGCAACACACTTGGCTAACAACCTTCGTTTTGTCGTATTTCAGTGATCGAAGCTATAGTTTCTGCGCCCCTTGCCTTATCAGTTTCTCAGCAAACACAAGGGGTAGTTTTTTCTGAAGCCATCACGACTTCTACTTTGATTGGCGAGGTGGGAGATGCAAATATGTTTTCTTTCAGCGCTCAAATGATTGAGGAGCTTCTCAATGAACCCATCGATCCCTCTGCCAACTCGCCCGACGCCGTGAATGAGGCCGCTCCGGCCGCTAGTTTACCTTTGCCAGTTATTGGCACATCTGATGCGGCCCAAGCATCTCGTGAGGATGATGTTTTAGCTGAGATCGCTGCCGAGATGGCAGTAGGGAATGTTGGTCCTAGTCCGCCCGGGCCCGCCCCGTTAATGGTGATTTCGCCGGGTGGTACTGTATTGATCGAGACCGCTCCTGTCCCCCCTCCTGCTACTACTCCTATGCCCCTGGCTTGTCCTCCTAGAAGAACTTTCGTCGCCTCCAGCTCTGAGGAAGACGTCGACATCATATCGCTGCCGGAGGGCAAGCCTGAAAAGAGCAAGCGATTGAGGAAGAAGTCGGGCAGCGGATCAGGTGGAGCTACCCCAAAGAAGAAGATAAGGAAGAAGAAAGAATGAACTTCTTTCCCTAGATCTTTGTTGCGTAGGGTAGCATTTTGTCGATTTTTCTATAGCCGTGTATAGATGTGGATTCGGCTCCCACTAGTAGAATTTTTCATAAACACTTTGTAATCAGATTCTTTTTGTTGATAGTGGAAATGAAAATCTATTCTCTTTCTGTCTTCAACTTATTATGTGTTATGGTTCTGCCCCCTGTATTGGGGAGTAGTGTGGAGTTGACGTATGTTTATACTCTACCTCGCGTACAGGAAGCACAGAGTCAGTTAATGTTTACACTCCAGTTCGCGCTCTCGGAAGCTGGAGTTCGTTAATGTTTATACTCCAGTTCGCGCTCTCGGAAGCTGGAGTTTGTTAGTGTTTATACCCAGCTCGCGTTCTCGGAGTTCTCTGGGGTTTTTAGGAGAATATTTATACTCCGCCTCGCACTCTGGGAGCACGGAGTTAGAAGAATGTTTATACTCCGCCTCGCGCTCTGGGAGCACGGAGTTAAGTAAAATGTTTATACTCCGCCTCGCGCTCTGGGAGCACGGAGTTAAGTAAAATGTTTATACTCCGCCTCGCACTCTGGGAGCACGGAGTTAGAAGAATGTTTATACTCCGCCTCGCGCTCTGGGAGCACGGAGTTAAGTAAAATGTTTATACTCCGCCTCGCACTCTGGGAGTACGGAGTTAGAAGAATGTTTATACTCCGCCTCGCGCTCTGGGAGCACGGAGTTAAGTAAAATGTTTATACTCCGCCTCGCACTCTGGGAGTACGGAGTTAGATGAAGGGTTGTCGTGTATCAACCCATTTTCGTGGCCTGACGTGATGGCTTGCCCCCGAGCTCGGGTTTCATTTAGCGAGTGGTTGGTTGCTTCACAGCCACTCCCTACTTGAATAAATTCCACTGTGTGATGGAACTTAGCTCTTCGTGCATCGTGATGTTGTACATTGTATTTAATGAATCACAGCTCTGGCTCGAAGAGATGGCATTTTATTGCTGAAATAAGAAAATATGGCAAATCAGTTGCCTTATTACAAATTCTAATTTTGAAATGCAAAAGCAAATTGCTGAATAAAAAACATAATGAAATGAATAAAGCCTGTCATATGTAATAGCGGCGGAGACTCTCGCTGTTCCAGGCTCTTGGCAAAACTAGACCGTCCACGGTTGATAGTTTGAATGTGCCATCTCCAAGTCGTTGCGTAATCACGTACGGCCCTTCCCAATTCGGTTTCATGTGTGAAGGAACCGGGTATACTCTCTTGAGGACCAGATCGCCGAGATCAAAGGTTCGGGGGCGAACTTTGGTGTTATATAATCGGGCGACCCGACTTCGGTAAGCGGCCGCTCTCAAATCAGCTTCTTCTCGTTTCTCGTCCAACAGATCCAAAGACTCAGCGAGTAATATAGCATTTGTTTTCGGATCGTAATAAGTTATGCGGTGAGAAAATACTTCTGTCTCCACTGGAATGACGGCCTCCGAGCCATAGGATAAGGAAAATGGGGTGTGCCCAGTTGCGGTCTTGTGAGTTGTTCGATAAGCCCATAACGCCATAGGAAGTTCATCGACCCATTTGCCCCCAGCCTTTTCCAGTCGCTTCTTTAAGATGGATTTGATAACTTTGTTAACAGCTTCGACCTGACCATTTGCTTGTGGATGTGCGACTGCAGAGAACTTTTTATGAATATGAAATCGTTGGCAGAAACTCTTGAACTCTGAACTTTCGAATTGGGTCCCGTTATCGGTGATGATGGTGTGCGGGAGTCCAAATCGGCAAATGATATTGCGGACCACAAAGTTTATCACTTTCTTTGACGTAATCGTTGCGAGAGCTTCGGCTTCAGCCCATTTCGTGAAGTAATCAACTGCGACGATGGCATACTTCGCACCACCTTTTGCCAGAGGCAAAGCGCCAATGATATCGATACCCCACATAGCGAACGGCCAGGGACTGACCATTTGAGTTAACTCGGTAGGCGGGGCTCTTGGAATTCGAGCGTGTTTTTGGCACTTGTCGCACTTCCTGGCGTAATTGGCAGCATCTCGATTTACGGTCGGCCAGTAATATCCATATCTGAGTATCTTCTTAGCAAGCGCTTGTCCACCGGTGTGATCGCCGCATTCTCCCTCGTGTACATCATGTAACACTCGTTTGACTTCGTCGTGAGCGATACACCGGAGGAGTGGAACAGAATAACCTTTTCTATACATGATCCCGTCCTGAATGATAAACCGCGAAGCTTTTCGTAGAATTTGCCTTTTCTCATTTCGGTGTTCAGGCAATATTCCATTCTCAATATAATTTCGATACGGAGTCATCCATGATTCTTTGCTGGGAAAGGTCTCTAACACATCAGTTGTTTTGATTTGATCGATGCTCGGGGAAGGCAAAGTTTCGACTGGGACGAGTCCCATTTGCTGTGCTTCACCTGTGCTGGCCAATTTTGCCAATGAATCGGCCTTTTGATTGCGATCTCGTGGTATATAGTAAATAGCATAATAATCAAATTGATCCAGCGCTTCCTGAACTCGGGCTAGATAAGCAGCTAACCTTCGATCTCTCGCTTGATATTCTCCTCGTACTTGACACACAATCAACTGTGAATCACAATAAACTTCTATAGCGACAATTTTCAGATCTCTGGCAAGCTTTAACCCAGCCAACAGGGCTTCATACTCGGCTTCATTGTTGGTTGCGTGAAAATCAAACTTCAAAGCATAACATATGGATCGACCCTCGGGGGTTTCTAGTACAACTCCAGCGCCCGAACATCGATCGTTTGATGCACCATCTGTATAAAGTTTCCATACATATTCAGGAGACTCGCTGGTTTCAGGTAATTCATCAGGAACAGTAAATTCAGCTATGAAGTCAGCTAAGATTTGCCCTTGAATGGCTCTCCGCGGAGCATAAGTAATGTCAAATTGGCTCAGTTCAATATTCCACTTGAGCAACCTTCCAGACGTCTCAGGCCGCGTGAGGACCTGTCGTAACGGCTGATCGGTATACACAGTAAGTGGATGTGCTTGGAAATAAGGACGAAGCTTTCTCGAGGCAATGACCAAGCAGTAAGCCAGTTTCTCCAACCTGGGGTAATTTCTCTCAGCTCCGGTCAGTCGTTTACTGACGTAATAGACCGGTTTCTGCACTCGATCTTCTTCCCGGACCAAAGCAGCACTGATCGCATGCTCGGATACCGCCAGATAAAGGTATAGTTGTTCGTGATCAATTGGTTTCGACAGAATCGGTGGCGTAGAGAGGTGTTGAACCAGCGAACGGAATGCGCCTTCACATTCCGTGGTCCATTCAAAGTTTCGTTTCCCTTTCCGGATTAGATCAAAGAAAGGAATACACTTGTCAGTGGATTTCGAGATGAACCTGCTTAGCGCTGCTACCTTCCCGTTGAGACTCTGGACTTGCTTGATGGTCTTCGGAGTTTGCAAATTCCTTATTGCCCAGATCTTCTCGGGGTTTGCCTCTATCCCACGAGCGTTAACAATGAACCCTAGAAACTTTCCGGATGCGACGCCGAAGTGGCATTTTAGCGGGTTAAGCTTCATTCCATATTCGCGCAAGATACAGAACATTGAATTTAAATCCTTGACGTGATCTGTGGAAAATCGGGACTTAACTAACATATCATCCACATAGACTTCCATGGTCTTCCCGATCTGATCAGCGAACATTCGATTAACCAAGCGTTGGTAAGTTGCTCCGGCATTCTTTAAACCAAAGGGCATGACTCTGTAGCAGTAGAGTCCCAGATCGGTTACGAAACTAGTATGTTCTTGATCGGGTAGATGCATGGGTATCTGATTATAACCTGAATAAGCATCCATAAAGGATAACAATTCGTGACCTGCAGTTGAGTCAACGAGTTGGTCAATTCGGGGAAGTGGAAAACTATCTTTTGGACATGCTTTGTTCAAATCAGAGTAATCGACACAAGTTCTCCATTTCCCGTTCGGTTTCCGAACCATTACCGGATTTGACACCCACTCTGGGTATAGAGCATCTCGGATGAAACCATTCGAATGTAATTTGTCAATTTCTTCTTTAAGGGCGGCAGATCTCTCTGGATCCATACCACGCCTCTTTTGCTTGACCGGAACATGTCGTGGATCAATATTTAAAGAATGACTTGCAATGTTCGGTGAGATTCCGCACATGTCGGAGTGCGTCCAGGCAAAGACATCAAGATTCGCCTGAAGGAATTCAACCAATTCCTGTTGTATCTGTTTTCCCAGTTGAGATCCAACTTTCAGTACTTTCGAGTCGTCATCCTCACTGACCGGGACGTCCACAGTCAGTTCGGCTGGAGACGCTTGATTCTCTTCTACTTCATCTTTATCTTCGCTATCTCTAGGGTCAAGATCTCTAAGGAATTGGTAGTGGTGCCCGGGCCGGGGCCCAGGCGTTAGCTGTCAATTATCAGAAAAACGGACGCAGAGAGATTCCTCTACGCCCTTTCCCTTCTCTTTCTTCTGTGCTTCTCGCAATTCAGCAACATAACAGGCTCTTCCTGCTGCCTGATCTCCTTGAACGATTCCTATACCATGATCGGTTGGGAATTTTAAAGTCAAGCACCACGGGGCAATGGCTGCCCTGAATTCAGCGAGAGCTGGTCGACCCAGGAATGCATTGTACGGCGAAGCAATGTCAAGAACAACAAATTGCAGTAGTCGGACTCTCCTGCGCTCTCCGATCCCCAGTTCCACTGGTAGTTCCACTATTCCAGTAGGTATCGTTGCACTGCCATTGAAGCCATGAACCCGGGATTGGCAGGGTTTTAGGTCTTTTGCTTCCATCTTCATTAAATCGTAAGCTCGCTTGAATAGAATGTTTACAGAACTTCCACTGTCAACCAGGATCCTCTTCATCCAAGCAGGACCGACCTGGGCAGATATGACCAGTGGATCAATCGTTGGAGCTTCGATTCTGTCAGCATCTCTGCTCCTGAATATGATATCGTCAGACATCGTTTTTTGTTGCTTAGCCGGGGCTCCATCCTCACAATTACTGCAACATTCGAAGCTCGCATGCCGAATAGAGCTGGCATACGACTCCATTTCCCTCCAGCTCCTGTCCGCTGGATGAGGACCACCACTTATGGTATTGATAACTAGCCTCCCGCCTGTACGAGCGGGTTCCTCTTGTCTTTCCTGATCTTGCGCGCGGTTCGGATTCGATGGGCCCGCACCACCAGATTGCGGCGCCCGCACGAATTGATCTAACTTCCTCTCCCTGATCAACTTTTCTATCAGATCTTGCAAATGGCGACAGTCATTAGTATTGTGGCCATAGCTCTCATGAAACCTACAAAACTTTCCCGTCTGAATCTGCCTTTCTGACGACCGCTTCGGAGCGGGTTTCTTGTACTGTTCTGTGTTGCAAGTTTGCAGATACACATTCTCCAGTGATGTGTTTAACGGTGTATAACTTTCAAACATCGGAGCCCTTCGCCGTGGGCCCGGATTCGGGTCTCTCTTCTTATTCTGACCATTGCCACCTCTTGGCTGAGCTTGTTTGTTCTGTATGTTTAACTGGACTTTTCCGGAATTGTCACCGGACTGTTTCACCGCGACATTGCTTTGTATTCCCTCACTTCCGGGTTTTGCATCGTCCTGCTTCCTAGACTGTTTCGCGTCCTCTTGCCGTAAGAATTGAGCGGCTTTGGAGTAGAAACGGTCCAACGATGCGGGGGGTTTTCCGGCTAACCAGTTTCCAAATTCAGAATCGGGATCAATTCCCTTTGTCAATGCCATTAAAATTGAGTTGTCATTGGGATTACTAATTTCCACGCATGCCGCATGGAACCTCTCCAAGTAACGCCTTAATGTTTCCCCACGAGCCTGGGCAACATTGGACAGGGTGTTAACATCTTTGGGTCTGGCAACATGCATACGGAACTGTTCAACAAATTTCTTAGCCAACTGGTCGAATGACGAGATAGATCTTGGAGGTAGTCTGGTAAACCACATTGTCGCAATTCCTCCCAGTGAAATGGGGAAGCTGCGGCATTTCACTGCATCATCGGCCCTTGCGGCGCTCATTGACCATTCGTATTTCAGTATGTGCTGATTGGGATCAGAACTTCCTTCGTACATAGGGAGAGTTGGCATTCTGAATCGCCGAGGAGGTTCAGCGTATAGTATTTCGTTCGTGAAAGGAGTATGGCTTCGAGAAATTCCCCAATCGTCATTGGTAAGTCCTTGGCTTTCACGGATCATCTGACGTATCATAGTCGAGATGTCTGGCATTGCCACATTTTGAGCCTGCTGAGCTAAGGTGTGGTCGGGTTCCACAATGCGAGTTTGGACCGGGCGCTGTCGACGGTCCAAGTTTCGCCTCCTTGGCTCAGCGTCTTCCTGGACGTATGGTTCAGAAGCACGTCCTTGCTGTTGATTACCCGAATCTGGAAGATATCGGGTATCGACCCTTGTTTCCGCTGTTGCAGCTGTGACATGATTGCCCGTAGTATATTGTGAAGTGTGGCCACCCCGTGCTGATGGCCCAGCCTGGAAGCTGGTTGATGGTCCTACCCTCAATTGCCCGACAGTCAGGGCGGGCTGATATCCCGTAGTCTGAGCATAATCTCCGTCTAATCGGGGACGGGTAGACCTACGATGATAGTCAGATGAAGCAGAACTTTCAGTGGGTGAGCGGGAAACATCATCCCTCCTGGACCTCCTACGGCCCTGGCGATTCAGTTGATTTGTCAACTCAATATTGGCTCGCAGCTGTTCGGCTAACTGTTGCCGACTCTGAGTCAATTCTTGGAGTAACATCTGAAATTCTTGTCTAGTGACTGCCCCAGACGGATCCGAGTGGGCAGTGTTGTCTTGGTTGGGTGGCTGCTGTTGAGCAGGATTTTGTCCATCCCTACCTTCTTGTCCTGGAGCTGCAGAAGTGGTTCTCGTGCTAACCATTTTGAACGATGAATCCTTTTCCTAGATTTTATGCAAATCTGAGTAGAATGGAAGGACTGTGAATCGAAGATCTGGATCTTCCTCTTGGATTTGTGCAATCCGGTATCGATGGTAGATCCAAGGAGCAGGAGAAAAAAGCTGGTTTTTTTCTCAGTGAAAGCACCAAAGTGTTTGTACCAAAAATGGGCACAACACTCTTCGGAAGTTTTTGAAGAGATAAAAGTGAAGAATGAAAATTAAAACTGTGGATTATCTAACAAAAACTCCAAATAACAGAAAGTAAATTGCAAAGACAAGCGATTTAGAGTGGTTCGGCGTTTTGCCTACGTCCACTATGAAGTTTGATGATTTTATTGCTCGATTACTTGAAGATTACAGTAGTTGATAATGTAATACAACTGAATTCAAATGCTAAGTGTTAATCTAAAGCAGCGGCGGTGTTCTGGAGTAAATCTGGCAGAATCTGGACGCTCTTCAGTACTTAGAATTCTCCGACCCCTTTTCTGAATGACCGGGGGCTCTATTTATAGGTGTAGGAGGTTGATATTTCGCCTAAAATTCGGGGAGACCGCTTCTGGCACGTGAGGGGGCCCACATGGCCGAAATCTGGAGATCCGGGCCCACTTTGGGATCGATTCGACCCTTGGTTCGAATCGATCAAGAAATCATCCAATCGAGCTAAAATTTGGTGTGTACATCCTTCATCATGTATTTTAGCTTCTGTGAAAATTTCATGGCATTTGGACTTGTAGAACTCGAGATATGATCGATTCAAGTTGGTGTTTCTCGTACTCTGGAGTCGTTCGAATCGATGCGTTCGAATCGATTCGTTCGAATCGATCTTCCTGTTCGTGAAGACGGTGACGTGGTGCGCTTTCTTCGAATCGATCCGGTTTCCATTCTGGATTGACTGGGTCGACTCCACGTTCTTGGATTCGAAGATGGTGGAGTCGAGGGTAAGTTGTGTCTCCTGGATTCGAAGTGAAGCTTTGCCTTATCGATTCGAAGTGAAGCCTTATCTCATCGATTCGAAGTAAAGCCTTGTCTCATCGATTCGAAGTAAAGCCTTGACGAGGGATTCGAAGCCAGGCAAAGGGGATGGATTCGAATGTGATCGACTCGATCTTAATGGATTCGAATACGAGGTTGTTTCCTCCATCTTCCATCGGCGATATCTTGAGCATACGAGTTCGGATTATCTCGAAACTTGGGACGTTGGCTCCCCAGGCTTCGCTCGTCATGTCTTACCAATTGTAGCCTGATCCGGACTCGGACAAAATTCATCGATATCCGTAGCGACCCTTACGTGTAACCGACCTCCGGGACGACCTGTCACCGGTATCTGGTCAAGTCCTTGGTGTCACGACCTTGCCAAAAGGCGGGATAACAGTATGCTAGCATCATTCTTTTCTGTATAGGAGCTGCTTCGTTGCTTTGTCTGAACCTTAGCCGGCACTGTCTATCTGATGATGGATGCAAAAAACTGGCTTTTGAGTTATCATATTTCATTCGTTTTCATCTCAATTCTAATTTTAATGGTTCCTCCTTGTCCCTGCTTTATTTTCATGCCATTACATGTAACCTTTTCTGTCAAATATTTTAAACAACGAATTTGGACACAATCCTCATTATAGTGTTCATAAGTATTGTATTACGAATAGTAACAAATTGTTGTATACTTCTTATGCTACTATCACTAACAAAACCAATATATGAATACGTTAATCAAAATAAAATGATTAATATTATCTCAAGTTCATATTTTTTGTCTTCATTTGTTTTTGCTTGTAGTCCATTACCTATGCTGATGCATCACAAGTTATTTGTTACCCATTTTCAAATATTATTAACCATTATCAAAATAAAAAGAATCGTTTTATTTTGAGTTTATTATTGTTTTAGTCTTTATCTGTTTTTGCCTGTAGTCAATTATGTCTGTACTGAGCCACACTCCACATTGTAACGAGCTCGCGTTTGCGCTTTAGTCCATTATTAAGTTTTGCAAGTGCTCTGTCCTGAAGTACATCAGCTATTGCAAGCCTACAGCACCCATTGCCTACCTGCTCTGCACTTTGGAATCCACATCTATCCTGAAGTACATGATCTCAACTACTGCATGAATTGCCTTAAGATCTCAATTTGAGCACTCCGAACTGCCTCAAGGTTCAGGTAATATATTCCTATTTTTTTTATATTTGTAACCAAAACTTTTAGGTTCATTGTAATGTGTGCAACTACTAGGAAAGTGGGTGCTATGGATCCCTCTTTGTATATAGGACATATAATATAATTAACATTTCTCTTAAGATAATTGCTCTTTCAGCGTTATTTTAGATTACATTTTCAGCAAAAATAATAATTGTCACTTAAATGCTTAATGTCATGTCCAATTCAGGTAAGTTCTTTAAAAGTGAAAAAAAGATGTGTGTTGTGCTTTTTGCCCAATAAATTTAAAATAAAAGGTTTTGTTGTATACTTGTGATTATTTGTTTGTTAAGGTTCATTTGATTTCTAATGTTGTTTTTCACCTATAAAATAGGATTACAAATTTGAAAATTATAAACAGTTTCTATGATTATTGTATATATGTGTTTTTAGCTCCATTAAGCATGATGATGTCACTTTGTCTTTTGTTCAAAGTAAGTGAGATCAAAATAGACTTTGACAACAATGAGATCTACACTAGACCTTTGAAAGAAATAAGAAAAAAACCTCTCTCCCCCAGCTTAATCGATGTGATGGAGATGGTTAAGTTGAAGAAATAGATATGTTGTGCAAGTGCATAGTTTTACAGGTGTAGAATTATGATAAATTTAGTTCTATTTTTTGCTTTAAAATAGTAGTAGCTGTTTAATCCAGCATGTCTCAGATTCTTTAAAATACTATCTGAGGCAAGTCAGGGTAAGTCCTAAAATTTTAAATGATCAGATAGGTCCTCGTCCTTTTTTTACAGGGCCTGGTTCGAGTATTTAGACAAGTTATACAACTCTGAAGGCCCATGATTTATAAAATTTTGGCAAATTAATTTTTTTTGCTCTTTCTCAGCTCCGATACTGTATTATTTGTCGTATTGCATTAAATTTTACCTTTGTTTCTAAACCATGCTAATGCGATGCGATATTAATATGCTTTAGATTTAACAAAGGAAAGATCTCAAGGGTCACTTTTTAGATCGGTGTTAAAGTGCATACCGTATCTAATTGAAGAAGTTGGCCGAAATGATAAAATAACTGAAATAATCCCTCAACATGGAATAAGTATTGATCCTGGAGTCCGTGAAGAAGCGGCTCAAGTAATGAATCGAATTGTACGCATTCTCCCCAGCGCCGTTATACAGTAATGAAAGGCATGGCTAACTTTATTTTGAAATTGCCCGATGAATTTCCTCTTTTGATTCAAACGTCATTAGGTCAACTGGTAGAGCTCATGCATTTGTGGAGAGCTTGCTTAGCTGAAGAAATGTAAACATAAGAAAAGTGAAACAAAATAGTGTATACAAATGATCAAACTACGGCTGTGCTCACTGACAGGTTTGCTAAAGATGTAAACCAAGGTTCAATATTCCGTTTTTTCTTTCCGTTCCGGTCATTGGAAAATTTTAAATTTTCGGTTCCGTTTCGGAGATTTCGGAAATTCCGCTTTTATTCCGGTTCGCCAATTCCGTTACTTTTTACTGATATGTTAATCGATATTCAATAGTTATTAATTATTCAATACCAATTAGAAATAATAAATTCAATTTTCAGTTTGTATGGAAATTAAACTTTATATAATAGCATTCCATAACAAGTTACAAATGATTCATCGATATAATCATGAGGTCGTAGTTCTGTAAAAACAAAACCAGCCCATTGCCTATTAATTACAGGCCCAAAACTTTAACAACAGGTCTAAAAAGGTAAATTCTAAACCCTCTAACTTCACGTGTTCACTGTCTTCTTCCTTCCTACTCAAATCGATCTCAACAATGCCCTAGATTCAGTCAAACATCAAAACCCCATTGTTCAAGAAGAAAAAATATGCTCACTTCTGAACCTTTCTGACGAAATATCCTTCCGCATAGATTAATATTCGACGAAGTAGCAAAAGGTATTTTGATTTTAGAAAACATCTTCTCGTTTTTTTGATATTTCTCTCACGTATTTTGAGTTATTGAAGTAGATATCGATTTTTGACTAAGCATTCTTATCTATTCTGCGAAGGATGATTTTATTTTATATTTTTAAAAGAAAATTGAACCCGAAACGGGATTTTCAAGGAATTTCGGACCGCTCTACGCCGGACCCGGACTGGGATGGACGAAATTCCGGCGTTTTGGCCGGAAGTTAGAACCTTGATGTAAACACAAGCAAATAATGAAATATATGCACTAACTTGAAGAATTACACTCACTAAACTAGGTAGAGGAAGAATGTATATACTCACATATGGATGCTGCTGTATTTCTTGAAAAGCTTGAGGTTTGTGAAGATGAACAAAAAATGAGCGTGATGGGTTTTCAGGCTTATGGTTGCTTGAATTTGGTTTCAGGTTCTAGGGAAAGATGAACTTAGGGTGGCTGAAGGTGAGAAAAGAATGAGCATGGAAAGCTAGCTTGAATGAAGAAAAAGTGTATTGTTTAAGACCTTCAGCATTATTAGGGGTAAAAATTTGAAGGTGACATGTATTTTATCATAGATTTTATTTCTCTTTGATTTATGTGAGCCATATGTGATTTTAGTTTAAGTTTCCAGCAGGAAAAAAATTCAAGTGAAAGCAACCTTTGGTTGTCTATATTTCTTATAAAAGGATGATTTAATTCTTGATTTACTTTGTTTCATGGTCACATATAATAGAATTAAATTATGAGTACTCCATGCATGTCAGGTTGTTGATGGCAAACATTGACCATTGCGTCGATATTTTGGAACTGATCACTTAGATGGAGGTATAATTTTGTTTTGTTTGTTGTTTCTTTTTGGATGTTTGATCTACTTGCTATCTTAATGTAAGTTTTGTATATGTTTCTAACCTGATACTAAAGCTTCTTACCAACGAATAGAAACCCATAAAAACTCAAGTATATAAAAAGAGTATGGATTTGAAGTTGTGTTTTGAGCTGAAATAAAAATATACTACTAACATGTAAAAGAATCCAACAAGTAGAAATAGAGCTGAGTGTGCGTGTACTGTAATTAGAACCCATGCTTTAAAGCTTGCGATGAATGGTCTCATGCAGCATGTTGCATCACATTATCTCAATCATGGACACAATAAATCTTATATTTATGTCTGATTTAATCTTTACCCGTCTATATATGTAGTTCACTTTATTTTTTGCTCAGAGGGAATCTTATTCGAACTTACTTTTCTCTGCATCTTGTCTAGAATACCATCATGTCATGTTTTCTATATATATTCCTATTATTATATAATCCTATGTTATATTATTCTAATGAGGAAGATCTCTTCATCTATGATTTAAATTTGGCACATCAGTTCTGTTTGCAATGCTACTATAACTATGTGTTCAGCATGGTATCGAGATTTTACTTGCGATCAAGTCTAGTATATTCTAGGAGTACAAATGTCCTCATCATTATACAAACTATAAACTCAAGTGGAATATATTTGATAAAAATAGAAAACCCTGGAACTTTACAAAATTTCTTTTCTGTGTCAAAAAGAAGGAAAAAGAAAAGAGAGAAAAATGCATTGACCGATTGTTCTAAATGGAAGCATACATGCACGGTTCCACATGATATATTCATGAGATATTGTGGCTCAAAAAAATCCCAGGAATATACTTCTCATGTAACGGCAGAATAAAGCACATATTCTCATTTTCTCAATGCTACTATAACTAAATATTTAGTGTTCATTACTAGAAAAGGCTGAAATACTGACAGCAATACACAATCTGCCCATAGTACTGAATACACAATCTGCACATAGAATGAAATCCAGTCAGATTTCTAACCCAGTTTTGATCTGAATATCTGTGTAAATTGAAAATTGTGTATTCGTTGGGGAAGTATATAGGATGCATATAAAAATAGAACAATTTTTGTTAATATGTGTTAATATAGAATATCGAGTTATAGATTACATGATTTTCATATACACATATATATATATATACACACATATATATTGTTGATTGTTAAACTCGTTTGCAGGTAATTAGCTATTTCGAAGCGAAGACTGTCGACAACAAATGTAACAACCCGCATATTTATCAATTTATCAATTAAATATATTTTTTCGTTAATCGGATTTTGGTCCAAAAAGCTACTTTTTGCAAACAGTCGAATTAGGACTCGAGACCACTTCCATTGAGTTCAAAATGTCGTTTGCGATCTTTTTGAGTATAAACTTTGATATGTTTGGGGCTAGTCAAAAATTTAACCATTTTCACTTTGGGTTGGGTTTGGTTCAGCCCTATGTTTTAGCTTAACACTCCAAACTGAAACCCCCTCTTCATTCACTCCCTCCTCCTCTTCATTTCAGTTCTAAAGAGATTAATGGTGAGTGGAATGGGAAATTAAAACTCTAAAACCCTAGTTTCCATCTACAAATCAAGTTCTAGCTCCAAATCAATAGAAGAAGCTTTGGTAAGTCTCCTCTTCTTCTTCCCCAACTCACTCTCTTATCAATTTCAGAAATTCCTAAACCTAATTTAGGAAATGTTTCTCTTTTTTAGCTTAGAATCAAGCTTGGTGAGTTGGGATTGAAGAGAGATTGTCATTGCCATTGCTCTATAGCTTCTTCATTCTAGTTCTTGTGCATAAAAGTGAGATTTTTATCTCACATCTTAATCTATATTTATCTTCGATTGTTAGGTATGAATTCCTAACACTTATTCTTGTGCAAATGTTTTTGGTTTGGATTGATTTGGTGAATATTCCAATTTTTAGTGTTTTGAGTTCAATTCTTTGAAAATCCTAACTTTGATGTTTTGACCACGTTTTTGGTGATGAATCGAAGAGCGTATATGGCCGGGTAGTCGATGGGCGTAAACCCTTAGTGCCGTTGCTCGTCCGATAGCATTTCGGAAGGAATTGGCATTCATTTGATTTGGCATGGGAGTGCTGGAAACAGGCTCCGGTCGACCGACCTCAGAGTCCGGTCGACCGACCTGCTACTCTAGCATCTCCCTGCTTCTGTTTGGAAGTGCAGGTTACAGGCTCCGGTCGACCGACCTCAGGGTCCGGTCGACCGACCTGCTACCCGAGCACTTCTGTCTCTGGTCCGGTCAGCCGACTCAGGGAGTCCGGTTGACCGACCTGCTCCTATTTTGCCAGTTTTGCCTATATTTCCTATTTTTGTTTGAACTTCCAACTTTAATCGATTCGTGTGGTCTCCTATTTGTTGTTATCATCTCTAAGACTTTGATGACTCCTCTTTCGGGATGGTACCTCGTTGGGTCGCTCGACCCTATCCCCCTTAGGTCGTTAGACCTCATCTTGTCTTCAAAAGGGCGTACCGTTTTGACGGGGCGCTGCCCCCTGGACCCCCGCGACCTGACCGGGCAGGTCGAACCCCGTATTACTCTGCGTAGGCAATCTCGTCTGAAAAACATTTATTAGAATTTCTACTTTGATGGTTTTGGGATTGACTTCTTTGGACTTTACTCACATCTTCGAACGTGAATTGATTTGTTTCTACAATCGTTTTATGACTTGTCACTTTAAAGATATATGAAGGTTTCAATACTAATAGTAAATATCAAAACTCTTTCATCAAAGCGATTTCAACACTATTTTAAATATCAAAAGTTCATTTTCTCAAACCGATTTTCAATCTACTAGTATATACAAGCCTTTACTTCACTCGAATGAGAAATCGACTTAAACGACTTAGTAAAACGGGTGGTATGAAACGCTTGCGTTCACTTCGTCGGTTAGCTCTTGGACTTGTTCGATTGAACCCTTTTTGTGACAATTTCCTAGTGAAGATTTACAGCTTGTTCGTAAATATTTAAGTTAAGCAAGTGGTTATGGGACATGAAGCTAAACTCATATATTTACTAGCTTGGTGTGATTGACACTTCCTTATGATCATGACGATCATTTTTGTGATTTAGATTAGCGATTGAGCGATGTCTCTTTGTCTACGTGGGAGACTATACCCCGATCATGTGATGTTTCGCCATCACATTTCTAGGGTAGCACCCTACGGTCTTCGGGCCATTCCTGTGTGAAAATTTAATGGATAGCTTCCATAAGATAGCTTCTCGTCATGTGTTTACGCGTAGGTGAGTTTTCATGCTCCCATTCATGTGTTAGGCCTCCCCCCTTTTATGTGTTTTCTGGATTTCTGATGATGATTTCTGGAATTTCGTGCTTCACCAATTTTCATGATTTTCATTGATATGATATCAGTTTTTGTGCATTGGTGAATTCATGTGTTATTGACTTGTTATGAATACAAGTTTAGGGTATGATACCCTACCTTATCTTTGAGAAGATTCTTGTGATATTGATTAATCTTTTGTTGATTATCATTTACATACTTATAGTAGTATGTCGTAATAGTTATTTCATGTTCATGTCATGCCATTTACCTTATTCCATATCATCTGATATTTATAGTTAGACTGATCCGTTTATTATTTTCTTATAAATAATACTCGGGTCAGACCGAGATGTTACAGGTGCTTCTGCTTGACTTCTCTTCAGGATATTTCTGACTTTTGGCTAACTACATAGATTAGTAGTTTTTGGATGTACACCTTTGAGATATAGACTCTATGTTGTGTACTTATTCTTTTGTATAGCACGTGATGCTATTCTTTTGTATTATCGTGGATCTTTCTGACCACTACTCTGATGTACACTTTCATGTGTTATATATTTATTCATATCTTCTTCCGCCTTTGTGATATGGATGTCTGTGACTGATTTATGTTATGATTATTTCTATGTTTGTTTCCGAAGATTATATATAGCCACCGTGTGATAGCTTTGTGTTTGTATCGGTACGTCGGATTTCCTCCTTAAAAGATATGCATTCTATTCTATCTGACGTATCGGTGCTCGCACAAAGAAGTTACATGGATGGTCGCTCCTCCACAGCCTTATTCTCCGCGCTAGTTGACAGCACTACATCGTAGTGTTCTTGGCTAGCGTGGGTATAGAGGTGGGGCGTCACAACAAAGAACTATTGGTAATCAAGCAACGAACATGAATTTAATTGTTATATATGTTGTCGTATTTTGTTAGTACCATTTGTGGAAACTTGTCTGTGAATGCTTGTAGTATGTGACTTATTTTGTTGAAAAACTACTATCGAATTGATTATGGATATTATATTTGATTGTGAGATTAGCATGTTTTTGCAATTATTTGAATATGATGATCATATGATTGATTGTTTGTATATGCTAATTATGTGATTTAATTGTTTGTTTGAATATATGAAAATTATACAGTTGCATTTTAAAAACGCTACTGAAAATAAAAAAAAACATATAAACAAAAAATGTAACAAAAAACTAAAGACTTATGGTAGCGTTTTTTTAACCCTACAGAAAAAACCTATAGCTGCATTTAAAAGTGACTTTTGGTAGCGTTTACTACAACGCAACAAAAAGTTTTAGACTTTTAGTTGCATGTCGTATAGCAGCGTTCTCTAAAACGCTACCATAAGTTATGGTAGCGTTTTTTCAACGCTACCAAAAGTCTTTTCTGGTGTAGTGAAACTCCATTATTATTACTTTCACTATCAACAACACAAGATTCCACTCAAAATCGTTTAAATCGACAAAAGATTTCACATTCATATAAACTTGAGGTAAAGCTTTGAAACCCTACTCCACTAATTTTGATAGATCTATTATTGACATTTAGTTTGTTGTGATTTTGATAGGTCTATGACTACAGTGTCGATTATTTGTCACTATAATGGTGATTTAGTCATCGACGAAAATAGCAAGCCAACCTGTGTTGGTGGAAAACATAAAGGATCTAAAGTGAGGAAGGGTTGTAATTTTCTTGAGCTGAAAACAACAATTTACAAAGCTACAAAGATTGCTTCTACCAATTCGACATCTCGTTGGTAAGTAAATGGGTAATGGATGACAGCCCAATTGCTATTGAGGTGAACGATGATGACGATGTCGATTCTATGTTTTGCGTGGGGATGAAAGTAATCGAGTTGTATGTTAAGAAGACGGAGGTGGTACATACAACTGAACAGTAAGTTCAAATCTTTGATTATGCAAGCCAACCTGGACCCAGTAATACTACCGAGCAAAGTCAAATGTATTACTCACACTACTCCTACCATCCACCGAACATTTATGCACAAACAGCTGGGTATGGTTTTATGTGCTGTATGTATGTTTCATTCATGTTTTTTGTACTTAACACTCAAATGTTTGTGTACAGGTTGTATTCACAGACATCCGGCTACGGTGTCATGCTATATCCATCGCAGTCACCCGGCTATGGTTTCCTGCCATATCCATCCTATCCTCCATAGTCAATTCCAACCCCGAATTCAAACGGCTACTTGCACGAATGTGAAGATGAAGATGTTGACACTGAGGATATGGAGGGTGGAAATGCCGATATTGAAATTTCCCATTTAGATAGCATGTAAATCGCTGCTTCACTTGACGAAGATGAAACATGGATCGATGCTATGAATGTTAACAATGATTCTCCTTTAGATGATATTCCAGAGGAAGTTGATGACACTGATGAGCATATCGAGATAGAAGAACCGTTAGAGGATGACCAATGCAATGATACAATCATGGAAAACTCTGTTATGTAAGAATTTCAATTTACCGACGAAATGTTTGGATTGGAATGTGTGAAGAAAGGCCCTCGAGTTAGTATGATTTTTAAATCGAAGGAATCTTTAATTGAACATATAAGTGAATTGTCGATAAAGTATTAAGTTTCATTTAAAAACATAAAGTCCCGTGCTAGAGAGTTCACTGCTATATGTGATATTGATGCTAATTGTCCGTGGCAGCTTCATGCAATTGTTTTTAAAAGAGATCATGCTGGGTGGTGGGTGATAAAAAAATACGGTGGTGATCACACTTGCTCAAATCCAATCATCAACTCGAACCACAAACAAGCAACAACCAAATTCATCTGTACCAAAGTCCTTCCACATGTTCGTTCGAACCCAAGTTACACTACAAAATCTGTCAAAGAGCTTATGACAAACACTTACAAAATTCAAATAAGCTACATGAAAGCATGGAAAGGACTTAGCAAAGCCGTGTCTAAAATATTTGGCGATTGGGAATCTTCGTACAATGATTTGCCACGGTTTCTTCGTGCAATACAGAAATGCAATCCAGGTACTGTTTATCATGTACATACAGAAGGAGTACAATTTTGGGGGGATTTCTTGGCATTTGGACCGAGCATTGAAGGTTTCAAGCATTGTCGTCATGTTCTTTCTATTGACGGAACATATCTATATAGTAAATATCAAGGTGCGTTGCTTGTGGCTACAAGAGTTGATGCAAACAGCTCTCTTTTTCCTTTGGCATTTGCTATTGTACGGACCGAGTCGACGGAGACTTGGGGATGGTTTTTTTTCATGCATGAGACAGTTAATTCCATCTTTAAATGCAAGATGCATTACATTCATTTCTGATAGAATGAAAGGAATTCAAACCATCTTGCAAGAGAAGTGGAGAAGACCACATCATCAAAAAAGCTGGTTTTGGTAGTAAGATTTTGCAAAACTTATTTCATGCTTGTGCTGAAGCAAGAGACGAGTTAACATACAAAGAACTCAGAGAGCAACTAAAAAATGTAAGTCCGGCTGCTGATAAATGGATTTATAGAAGTCTCTGACATAAGGATGAACGGTGGGCTCTTTACAAGGACAACGGTGAACGTTTTTATATGATGACTACCAATGCTTCAGAGAGTTTCAATGGAGTTCTTAAAGGTGCAAAATAGTTACCGGTAAAGGCGTTAGTAGTACGTACCTTTCATCGTCTTAATAGCTACTTCTACAGAAGACGTATGGATGGACCGGATTACACATCTTCGCTCATGCCAACTTATGAAAAAATGATGGAAAAATATGCAGTAGAAGCACGAAATATGAGCATTAACAGGTTTAGCTTAATGGAGTGGCAAATAACAAACACAAACGCGTGCAACTGCACAGTAAATATTGCCAATGAAAACTGCAGCTGTTCATGCAATATTCCTATTCTTGCCCATTTTCCATATTCTCATGTTTTAGCTGCATGCACACGATGTAGAGGAGGAGCGAACATAGCTTACCATGATCTTATTTCGTCATGGTTTACAATAGACAGTTATAGACATAGTTATTCTCTAGTTTTTCATCCAGTGCCCGACAGTAGATATTGGGATGTATATGAAGGCCCTACTATACTCCCGCCGCCAACGCGTAGGAATATAGGAAGACCCATGTCCACAAGAATTATGGGAATCATGGACGAAATGGGGGACGGAAGACAAGATAAATGTGGACAATGCGGTAACTTGGGTCATAAGAGAAGAACGTGCGGAAAGCAATAAATAATTTACTTCTTTCTAATACTTCTGTCATTCGTGTACTGTATAACTTCTATTTTTATTTTGTACGCAACTTTGATATTAAAAGTTATCTTATGTCAAACATTTATGTTAGTTGCTATGTTATGTAACTTTGATTTATTTTATATGTAGCTTTTGTACGAATTTTCCACAGTATTACATCTATCATTAAGTAAACATAACAACCAAACAACAATACATCAACTATTGCATAACCATTACAACAACCAAGTAAGAAAACAATCTAGTAATACAACATTCATTAAAACTAAAGCATACATAACTCCATTAAACAAGTCTGATACAGAACCATTACACCACAGTTGCACTACCCAGTTTACTACACCCCTTTCCAAATTGGATTTATGGACTGCAAATAGTTTACTTGATGTCGTAGCAGACTATTTTCATTTTTCAAATGTCTTACTTCGGCTTGCATCTCTAGTGCATACTCCACTCCCCTAGGGGTCAACGGACGATCTAACCATTTGAAGAAATTATAGCACTCAACACCTTTCGGGTTAGTTATATGATCAAGGTAACCGACACATCCGTAAAACCGACGTTCAGCATTTGTTTGAGTCTTGCATACAACTACCTCACAAATATCTCCACAGTGACAAAGTGGATGTGTTGGTTGTCTCACTCGACCTTCGCCGCTAGTTTATTTCCCCGGTCTTTGATTCGGTTCACCTAAGCAAACTTGATTATCCAAAGCAGATTGAACAACAACACCATTATTTGGAGGAACTATCTCAAATTGAGTTTCAGGAACTATTTCAAATCGAGTTTCAGGAACAAATTCATATTCAGCTTCCATCTGTTCAACATATTTCACCAATACTTCATCTGAGATCTCTCAATTATCCATATGAATGAATGGTAATGTGAGTGTGTGGGGTGGAGGGATTGTTGTAGCTTTGATTTAATCGAAAAATGAGGAAGAAATTCGGAAAATTTGTGATAAATTGGTGAAAATTAGCTAAAAATAGAGTTTGGGGATGTTGGGTTCGGGTTTGAGAAAGAGAGGAAGAGTTTGGGAAAATGAAATGGGATGGGGAAGAACGGTTACTGCTGCTAATGTAACTATGAGTTGCGCCTGCTAATGTAACAACACATGCGCAACTATTAGTTGCGCACATGGCTAAAATATAAGTGTGCAACCAACAGTTGCACATATTATAAAACAGTTAAAATAAAAAATAAATATGGTTTATGCACAACTCATAGTTGCGCAAATACCTGAGCAATTACAAGTCGGCTAACTTGGCTGCTGACTGGGCAGAAAATAGATCTGTTTGGTAATAAGTTTCAAAAACTAACGTCGATCACCGAATTGTTTTAAAAAGTAGTCCACTTTGAAAATTTGTCCTTTTATTTTTAATTCCTTATTTTTTTTTTTACCGTGTACAAGATAAAAGATAGTCCGAAGAAAAAAGCTGCTCTAGTTGTTTGTTCTATGAAATTTTAGATCCCCTTCCTTTTCTGAAACTGCAGCAATTATGATGCACTTTTTTTGCCCATCCTCCCCTCGTTTCAAACCGCGACGCTAATTCGATTCTAAATATTACTACACTGGACCCACTTAATGGGTAACAACTGCGTGGGACCCACCTCCCGCGTCAGCTTCCTCGACTCCGTCTCCGCCGTCGTCTTTCGCTCTCGCCCTCCTACCTCTGATCGTCTCCCGCCCCCTTCCTCCTCTTCCACTGCCAACAGCAATCAAGTCCACAACGAACCCCCTGATCAAGTCATAATCCCCTACCAATCCCCTTCTTCTCCCCAGTTCCAACATCAGTCGCCCATATTTGAAGACGAACAGAAACCCCAGCAGTCAGCCCACGTGAAATCGTCGTCTGTCGCCGGATTGGCAACAACCTCCGTTCTGAACCGCAAAACCCCGAAGTTAAAAGAGCTCTTCAATCTAGGCCGAAAACTTGGCCAGGGACAGTTCGGTACTACCTACTTATGCATCGAGAAATCCTCTGGCAAAGAGTATGCGTGCAAGTCCATTGCCAAGCGGAAACTGGTATCTAAGGAAGACGTGGAGGATGTGATACGGGAGATACAAATAATGCACCACCTGGCAGGGAATGAGCATATAATTGGGATAATCGGGGCTTTTGAAGACAACGTGGCAGTGCATTTGGTGATGGAGTTGTGTGCGGGAGGTGAGTTGTTTGATAGGATTATTGAAAGGGGACATTATTCAGAGAAGAAAGCTGCAGAGCTTGCGAGAGTGATTGTTGGAGTTGTGGAGGCATGCCATAGTTTGGGTGTGATGCATAGAGATTTGAAGCCAGAGAATTTCTTGTTTGTTAGTAAAATTGAGGAGAGTAAGCTCAAGACAATTGATTTTGGGTTGTCCATCTTTTTTAAGCCAGGTATGTAAATGCAAGATATGTGATTTAGGAATGTGATTCAGTTAAAGGGACTAGTAGTCGGGAAATTTCAGTTATAGTCATGTTCTTAGCTATTGTAGATAGATAGATAGATAGACAGGTAGATTGGTCATATCAATGTGCACAACATGTTTGTAATAGGGAGTTAAAGGATTTATGCAAGTTGCTTTCTACCTACAAGTATGGACTTCTCACAGATAACTTAGTTTGGTATTGTGCTTTTGACTATTATTGTTTGGAATACTCCATCTCATTATTGTCAATATAGTCTTAGCTCAGTTAAGTAGTAAAATCTATACAACTTGTGTCAGGTCAGCAATGCCAGAAAAACTGATCTTAGGAAGTTGAAAAAAATCATACAAGTTGAAAGGATGCATACAAGCGGCGCCGGCCCTGGGACTGGGCCATATTGGTGGCCGCATTGAGCCCAAGCCTAGGGTCAGGGTCCAATGAATAAAGAGATCTATTTATATGAATTTTTTTATTAATAAATATAATTTATCTTATGCACTGATAAGCATGGTTATGCTGTATGGCAAAGTTGGTGCTTTAACATCTTAACAACTGGAGTTCAATTTCCCGCAAGGGCCCTAATTTCTGTTAGGCCGAGCCTGCATACAAGTTAATTTTTTTTGGCAAGTTTCACTCTTCAAAAATAAATAATTTGATATTATGTACTTGAGTGAAATGGCTAGAAATGCAACATATGATGAATGCGAGTCATAAAATTCAGATGCGTAGTAGATTAACCTATTTTACATGGTACGTGGAATGATTCGGTATGCGGAAAGAAGACAGAAATGTAAAACGTTCATAATGCGGAACACAATACACTGGCAGGCTTAACTAGAACGCTTAGCCGAAACGCGAAACATTTTTGAAAACGCTCTCTTTACATAATAATTCGTATAATATTGTCATCCATTAGAAATGGATGGACAAAGTAAAATCATTCTTGTATAAATAAACATTACCATTAACATAATTTCCAACTAGTTATAAATTATAACTTATATCAATTTAATGAACCAAAGTTGCAAAATGTTCTTGCATAAGGTAACGGATTTGTATAGCGACTCTTTTTTATTGTTTAAGTAGTTGAAAATTATAACAAAGTTACATTATGATTGTTCTTTTGTCAATTCTTGATGATGGCCCCCCTATTGCATGAACCTTGAAGTTAGAATAGTTTCCATGCGTTGATACACCATTATCTTATTCAAATATGTTATCATTATCATCAATGTTTTTTCTTTTTTCAAATTTTAATGTACTAACTATTTTTGAAAAAAAAGTATGCGGAGAAAGATAACATTTGAAAGATAGTTATGTGAAAAAGAGAAGAATATATAAGTATAAATGGAGAGTTCATAGATGTACGTAGGTTACTTTGCATTAGTATGGTAATTGAGAGTTAAAATTAAGTAGAAAATAAGACTTAGTTTTCTAAGGCTGATCCGAAATCTTTCTTCATTATTTGTTTACATCTTCAATAGAAAATCATTATTACTTGGTGTTTTATATCTTTAATAGTAAATCATTATTGTTTCATACACAATAACTTAGTACACTTAAAATTGTCAAACTAAACATTTTGAACCGTTGGTCGGAATCAACGTTTTGAAAAATCGAATTAAACGTTTCGGAACGTTAGATTCGACATTTCAGAACGTCAAAATTAATGTATCGAATCGAGTACGCATAATGTTTCGAGACGTTGGTGTATCGCGTTTTGGAACGCACGTACCAAAACGGAATACGATAGCTAAAGAGTGAACTGTAGCAACATAGAGATTAATTATGTCAGGGAAGCATGGCAGACCCAATAGATATGATGCCCTAACCCACTTTTTTTTTTAGGTTTGCCAAACTCTCGAAGGGGGAAAAAACATATATAAGTCTCAAACAATTCTCACAAGCAGCAAATTCAAATGCTTCAGCCAACCAGACATACACTCCATTTTATTATTACTTTCAAATCTCTTATATATATATAAGTATACATACATATATATATATATGTATGTATGTGTGTGTATATATGTATGTGTATATATATATGTATAATATATATATATATATATATATATATATATATATATATATATTGTTAACCCACCTTTTGGTACGGCCGCAGACAGACGAGTTTAACTTAATCAACTGCATATTCGTCGAGGCTATAGTACGATGGATTCAGTCGACTGGATGGATGGATGGTGCAATGTGCTTGGGAGATGAAAATATGATTGGATAAAGATGAATCAACTATAATTTGGGTCTAGGAAGCATGGTTCGGCATTAAACATGGTTCGGCATGATGGAGGTTCGGCACATATGGTTCGTCTGGCATTCATGTTCGAGTAGCGTTCAAGAGTACTCGGCATACATAGAGCGTCCGGCATACGCGAGTGATTCGGCATTCCATGAAGCATTCGGCATCCAGGTGGCGTTTGGCGTCAAGATACGCTCGGCATCAAGGAACGTTCGACATCGAGAGATGTTCGGTAGGGTATAACGTTCGACATGTACGAATGTTCGGCATGGCAGAATTGTTCGTCATAAACTATTGTTCGGCCTAACTATTGTTCG
This sequence comes from Allium fistulosum, assembly GCA_030737815.1. Lineage (NCBI taxonomy): Eukaryota > Viridiplantae > Streptophyta > Magnoliopsida > Asparagales > Amaryllidaceae > Allium > Allium fistulosum. The sequence goes on from CM060901.1 coordinate 472,247,403, forward strand.
GCCTAAGTATCGTTCGGCCAAGAGATGGTTCGGCCTTGATAGCGTTTGGCCAGAGTATCGTCCGGCCTAAGTTTTGTTCGGCAATCAGACATTCAGCACGAATACATTGGATCGGCCTCCGGTATCATTCGGCGAAAATGCCTCCCACGACATTCAGGGTGTTCGGCCCCACTTCTGATCGGCATGAGGAGATCGTTCGGCATTCACACCTTGTTCGGCATTCAGCGTTCGGCATCTATGATTCGGCATATGGAGACCACTCCATTTGGGCTGAGGTATTCAGCTACCAGGCCCACCAGGGAAGTCCAACCCATCTTTGTCTATAAATAGAGAGGCAAGGGCACAGTGAAAAAGGATTTTCTTTCTGCTCTCTTACTTTCTCTTTTCTAAGGCTAAGGCAACTCTGCCATTTTGTAACTGTAATCGATTATTACAACAATAAAAAGCAAACTTCTGGAGTGGACGTACGCCGGAGTTAGCCGAACCACTATAAAATCTGTTGTTCTTTACTGCTTTCATTTCAGTTTTAACCGTTCTTCACATTATTACTCTCTACATACATTCTATCTCTGAGCTGTGACTGGTATTTGGTGCTTTCATATGGATTTGGGGGTTAGTGACCAATTTTGACGCTAACACTTTGGTGCTTTCACTGAGAAACAAGCACTCGTGAATTTTGAGAGTTAGGAACTTGGATCCTAGAAAGCAATGGCTAGGCCACCAACAAGGAAGCAAGCAGCGGAAATGAGCAATCAGGAAGGAAGTCAAGCGGCCTCTTCTGGAGCTGGAGAGGATCATGCATCCATCTACATAACTCGGGATGAGATGCAGGCGATGATGAATTCTATGCAGGAGCAGATGATGAAACGACAAGAGGAGATGATGCAGGCTCTTCTTAGGCAATTTGGACAACCTGGAACTGCAGGAGCTCAAGTTCGTGGAACTGGACCAGAGGAACTCAACCAGCGGACAGATGGAGTGATTCAGCAGGAGGCAGCTTCCAATCAACAAACAGCTAACAATCTAGATGGACCTAGACTCGGGGGCACACCACCAGGTAATGCTGGACCAGTTCATGGAGGGATACCGGATGATGCTACGCGGCCCGACGTCGATAGGAATACGTGATGGGGAATATGTGCCAGAATTTCCTCGGGGACTTGGGGGGCAGTCTGGAAACACTGGATTGGCTGACATTATCAGGCGGACTATTCGCGGAGGTCTGACAAACAGGGATTCAGAGGAAATTAACAAAAGTCCGTTTACCCGGAACATTAGAACAGCTAGGAATCCGCCAGATTTCAAACTACCCACTCTGGAAGTATACAACGGGAAGGCGGATCCCACCGACCACTTGATGAGGTACACTAGGCATATGGAAGTGCTGGGGGCAACGGAAGAGGTTATGGCCCGATGTTTCCCCCTGTACTTAACTGATATTGCTGCTATGTGGTTCAGACAGTTGAGGGATGGATCCATTGGAACATGGATAGAACTTGTGGACAAGTTCTTAAGTCAGTTTCGAGTTCACATAAAAAGGCCAAAGAACGTGATGACGCTAACGTCAGTCAAACAGGGGGCAGATGAATCGCTCGGAACATTCTTAACTCGATTTAATGCAGCAGTTGCTTTGGTGGATCGGCCAGATCCATCAATGGTTCTGATGGCTGCGGTATCAGGAATTAGAGATAATTCAGATTTCAAAGTATCGTTGGTACGGGACCCACCGTTGGATTTTGGGGAATTCTTTCATGAAGCTGAAAGATTTCTTCGACAAGAGGATGCATGTTTGGACATGAGGTCAAAGGAAGTAAACATGACTAAGGATGGAGGACTACCCGACGAAAGCTCGGGTGGGGGCAAGGATAAAGGGAAAAGGAAGCGCTGGGGAGAACCAAAGTTCTCCACTTACACAGGATTGAACGCAACGTTGGAGCGGATTTTCTTAGATACTCGAGATCGCCTTCCCTATCGAAGGCCAGCAAGGAGGGAACCCTCGGAACGAGAAAGGGCGTCAGGAAGGCACTGTCTTTTTCATAACCTGGACGGGCATGATACTAACAGCTGCCGGCATTTGAAGGACATAATCGAGGAGCATATAAGGAATGGTCAGTTGCGACAATATGTCGGAACTCGGAATGCGGCGGGGGAACATGAGCAGCCACCGCCTACCTTGAACGACAAGGGCATGAGGCCCAGGAATGGTGGTCGATTAGTCATCAATTAATCTTGATGGTTTGGAATAAGTAACAAACTCCAGGCAAACGGTTAAATCACTTACTCATGTACGGGGTCGGAGATAACCCTCAGGCATGCTCTGAGATGATGGCTTACCGAGACGCCCTGGTTTGTGAAATCTGTTTCTTCTCTTGACTTGGACATTTGCTTTTTCTGATTTGGTTTTGGAGTTTGGTTTGAACTCCCTGTTTTGCTTGTTTTTTGGTTTGGATTTTTGATACGGATTTCTGGTTTTCTGTTTGGATTTGGATTTCGGATTGGATTTTGATTGGATTTTGGCTAAAAGGTCGTCGAGTATGGACTATGCTCGGCAAGGGTCCGGAGTGACCAGGATTCAGCTTAGGACTTAAGCCACGGCATTATTCGACGTTCAGGGACACTGAACCAAGAACACCATGGAATTACTTAACATAGGTCGTTAAGTGTGAATTGCGCTTGGCAAGAACCCGGAGAGGTTACGGATTTGGATATTAGCTATGAATAGCTAAGGATTCAGACAAGGACCCGGAGCGGTCTCGGATTTGGATATTGGCCCGGAGAGGTCACGGATATGGTTATAGGTTATTGGATATGGATGGATTGGAACTCGGTAGTCGGGTTCAGATGGATGTGGAATTGGATAAGGACTTGGTTACTGAATAGGAATTAGACATCGACTCGGAACAGTCGTGGAAATGGATCAGGATATGGCCGTGGCACTCGGATAAGATGGCTTGGTAATGGATTGGATTATGAATCGAAAAGTATGGATGTGGATAACATACATACTTAGGATATTGGACTTGAGGCTATTCAAAACACACCTTTCACAGCAAGGCATGCGTTGGGGGGCAAGTGATAACCCACCTTTTGGTACGGCCGCGGACAGACGGGTTTAACTTAATCAACTGCATGTTCGTCGAGGCTATAGTACGATGGATTCAGTCGACTGGATGGATGGATGATGCAATGTGCTTGGGAGATGAAAATATGATTGGATAAAGATGAATCAACTATAATTTGGGTCTAGGAAGCATGGTTCGGCATTAAACATGGTTCGACATGATGGAGGTTCGACACATATGGTTCGTCTGGCATTCATGTTCGAGTAGCGTTCAAGAGTACTCGGCATACATAGAGTGTTCGGCATACGCAAGTGGTTCGACATTCCATGAAGCATTCGGCATCCAGGTGGCGTTCGGCGTCAAGATACGCTCGGCATCAAGAAACGTTCGGCATCGAGAGATGTTCGGCAGGGTATAACGTTCGGCATGTACGAACGTTCGGCATGACAGAATTGTTCGTCATAAACTATTGTTCGGCCTAACTATTGTTCGGCCTAAGTATCGTTCGGCCAAGAGATGGTTCGGCCTTGATAGCGTTCGGCCAGAGTATCGTCCGGCCTAAGTTTTGTTCGGCAATCAGACGTTCAGCACGAATACATTAGATCGGCCTCCAGTATCGTTCGGCGAAAATGCCTCCCACAACATTCAGGGTGTTCGGCCCCACTTCTGATCGGCATGAGGAGATCGTTCGGCATTCACACCTTGTTCGGCATTCAGCGTTCGGCATCTATGGTTCGGCATATGGAGACCACTCCATTTGGGCTGAGGTATTCAGCTACCAGGCCCATCAGGGAAGTCAAACCCATCTTTGTCTATAAATAGAGAGGCAGGGGCACAGTGAAAAAGGATCTTCTTTCTGCTCTCTTACTTTCTCTTTTCTAAGGCTAAAGCAACTCTGCCATTTTGTAACTGTAATTGATTATTACAACAATAAAAAGCAAACTTCTGAAGTGAACGTAGGCCGGAGTTAGCTGAACCACTATAAAATTTGTTGTTCTTTACTGCTTTCATTTCAGTTTTAACTGTTCTTCACATTATTACTCTCTACATACATTCTATCTCTGAGCTGTGACTGGTATTTGGTGCTTTCATCTGGATTTGGGGGTTAGTGACCAATTTTGGCGCTAACATATATATATATATATATATATGTATATGTATATGTATATGTAACCTATAAAGATTGTTAATTTATTTTTTGTTGCCCTTGGCCCAGTGGTCTGCCCCAGCCATGGGCTTGGCGGGCTGCCCTCAGGCCTGTGGGGAGGTTAAATTCACTCTTACGCATTAGCTGTTTGAATTGAAGAACATTGTAATTGGTACTCTCCTTGATGTATAATAATTGGTTTCCTTTGGCAACTTAGTTGTAATATTGTAACTTTTTGATGAAGGATTCATGCTAATGCATGTTTCTTCTAACTTCAACACCATCGGATTGCCATATCAATATTACATTACATTAACATGATAACCTTTATGTACTACAATGCTTATGCTTCTTACAACGATTAAATTTTTTCCCTTGCTCCTCACGTGCACTGGAAGAAAATTATGTGTGTGTGCATCCGTATGTTTTTGAGTTTCTGTGCATTTTATCTTCATTACAGCAGTTGTAATCTCTAATGTACTTCAGTGCAGATCCAGATTGCTCACCACAATAACATGTACAACGCTCGGCCGGCCCTGGAGTGGAGGTTGCCTGAGCCTAGACTTATTTTGGTGTCCCTTAATTTTAACCCACGTACATGGAGTTTTTTTTTTTTGGACCTAACCCGTTATGCTAATGGTGATATTAGACTTAAGTGCCTACTATTTATTTTTTTCTACTTACCTCACACATTTCAATTTAAAACCAAACTACATTGATTAAAACAATTTTTTGAAAAAACAGCGTTGCAAATGCTGGAGTAACGGGGTAACTGGTAAGTCTGGCAAAGGAATGGTAGGAGCTAAGTCTAACATCCATAGTAGCATGCGTGCGTCCCCCCCCCCCCCCCCCCCCTGTGTGAGGAAAGAGAGGAGGGGTGGCGCGTGTGTGTGAGGAAAGGGAGGAGGGGTGTGGATGGCAGATTTTAAGAGAGTTGGGGGGGGGGGGGGGGGCGGGGGGGCGTGGATAACAGATTTTAAGAGGAAAAATCGACATACTAGCAGAAAGTATTAATTCCAAAGGCGGTTAGATTAATTTGCGGCAAATATGTTTTTTTCACAGTTGAAACACATGATGTCACAATATAAAAGAACTGCATAGTAATGATTTTTTTACAATATTATGTTGCTAATGTTGTATAGTTCTAATCATGCGAAAATATTAATTTGTATCAGAGTAGTTCATTTTATAATTGTAAATATTTGGAAAAGTGGATAAAAATTGAAGTGCTTAGTCAGAGAGGCAGAAAGAGTCATAAACAACGTCAATGATAATCTTTTACCCATTTTTTTTAATGAATCAATGAGATATAATTTATTCATAAAGTGCACTAACCCAAAAGAAAGTTGACTTATTGGTGAAAAGCTTAAAAACAAAGTTAAATGCTTGGAAAAAACAAATAAAAAATTGCACCCAGCTGTAACTGTACTATGGACCTGTAGTTCATGAGTGGATGATATTGACCAGCATATTGAAGTATCATTTTGATTACAACACTCCCATGTTTATATACAACTAGTTTAGCATGTCTCATTACCACCGTACTGCCTTTATCATTAGGCTCTTTTTCGCTTTTTTCTCAGGAGACATATTTACTGATGTGGTTGGGAGTCCTTACTATGTTGCACCTGAAGTATTGAAGAAACGTTATGGTCCCGAGGCAGATGTTTGGAGTGTTGGTGTGATTATATATATATTGCTGAGTGGGGTTCCCCCTTTTTGGGATGGTATTGCTCTACTTATTTTCATAAGAACGATAATTTTTATAATCATTTAACTTCAGTATTCAGAAAGACAATGTTGCTCATATGCAATTGCAGAAAACGAGCAAGGGATATTTGAGCAAGTTTTAAGAGGTGATCTCGATTTTTCTGCAGACCCATGGCCTAGAATTTCAGAGGATGCCAAGGATTTGGTAAGAAGAATGCTTGTGAGAGATCCTAAAAAGCGTTTAACTGCTCATGAAGTTCTATGTAAGTTACAATCTTCTTCTAATTGTGGTTTTTTAACAACTGGGCCCAAGATTGTTTTCTTAGTTTTTGTGTGTTTCTCTATATAGAAACAAATTATTTTCGCCTACTCATATGTAAAGATCAATCCGGTTTCAACATGAATCATTAAAATTAGGATTGGGTGTTACTCCAACTTAGCCTACTTAACCATAGAAAATGGTTAACTGACCTCCTTTATCCGACCGCTTTTTGTTCGGTACTTAACTGATAAAATAATATAGTCGATTAACCCATTACAAAGCCCATTCCACATTACCCATATGATTGTTGGTTACCATTGAGAGGTTTCTTGTGAAACACCCTTATCTCTACTACTAATAATGATAATTCAATGAACTAAGATCAACCGTGTCTTTTTGAAATCCCCAAACTACCCTTCACATGTCGTCCCATTTACCATCCGCTTGCTAGCCCACGAAAACAATGTTAGCCTCATTTTCTAATCCTCCGCTACTTCAACTACATCGACGCAATCCTCCACTACTGCAACTACATCAGTCGATTGTCCACTAACCGAAATCAATTCTACACCGACGGCGATTTCTACGTCTTCTCCAACAATCGACCATCCATCAACGGATTTCACCATCAATTTACATCCAACACCGCCAACAACTATTTGAAATAAAAGTGTTGTGACCATCAATGATTTTGCACGTATACCACATATCCATCCATTAATTTTTTTAAATAAAAACCAAATATCTTTAGCTATTAGATGCACGTATCGTGCAATTTATACTAGTTATTGATAGAAATAGGTAAAAACATCCTTGTAACTTTTCATATTGTAAATTAAGACGCTAAAATAAAATAAAATAAAAATCACATACAAATTCATCACAATAAAAATCAGTAAACCGAAACATAAATCCAAATTCAAAATAATCAAATTAAGTGAAACAACAACGAGCTATGTTGCTTACGATGCGTAGAATGCAAGGTATAATGCAACAAATAAAATTGCACAATTGATAATATTTGAACGTCTAGCATGTTTATATCATTTAATTGCATGAAATATATCATTTTTGTTAATATAATCCAAGTAAACATACAAATTTTAAATTACCATGCACTTTGCCACAAAAAATATAATAAACTGAAGCAGTGATAAGTAGATTGTGCTGCAAAGAATGTAACATGCAACAAAAGCAACCAAAATTACAGAACACATTATTATGAACACTTTATAGTTGATAGCATTTATCTTCATTTAACATGCTATTTTAATTACACAATGCAAAACATTTTTGTAAAAGTAAATTCAAAATTTTCCAATAATTTGCATTGTAAAAGTGCAATGTAAAATAAAACCATCAAATCTCATATACCTTGGAACAATTGAAAGTTCGTAAAGGTTTCAACTTGGAACAATTGAAAGAATCAGTTTATAAAGCAACGAAGATAAATTCGAAGGAGTTTGATATTGGTTTAGTTTACAATTGACCTACCGATTCCGGATCTAAAGCAATAAAAATTGTTGTTGAATTAATTTGTTTTGCCGCATCTAAATCCATAGAGTTGTTTGTTGGAAAAACTAAAAGGTTGCCAGTAGAACAACCTATACCATCACCCGTGGTTAATTATGGTACTGAAGAGTATTCTAGAATGGTGGATACCATAAACACTGCTCAAGAAATTGTGTCTTCCAGTTATAGTAATCCTCCTATAAATGCAGCAAATTATGTGCAACAACAAATGTTCTTCGGATATCCTTCTTTCATGAATTATTGACAGTGTATAATTTAGCTATCCATATCTGATCCAGAATAGTTTTGTACGTATAAGTTAAAGGTCATATTTATCTTCTTATATCATATTATATTTATTGTACTAGAGTTGATACAAAATTTTAATTTTCATTTGTAGCATTATCCTATAGCAACATACAACGCAAAATAGTGCTGGACCATTGAATAGCCGTATGTCTTATCCAATGCAGCCCCTTCGAATTACACTATATGAGCCAAAAGTATGTTTTGTTTTGTAATGCTAATTAATTGACTTGCATTATATAACTGTATTAAAAATGTCATATATTCGTGCAACTTTCCGACACATTATATTGCCACACAGTCTAACATTCAACCAACAGCTAACTTAGCAGTTCCAAATGTATCTGATGACGATATGAATATAGATGTACATGACGATCGTGCTCTTAATAACATGACTGTAGAAACTAGACCAGAGAACAATAAGACGTGGATCAATAACATGCAAGTCAACAATGAACCATCGAATTATGATTTTGGAGTTGAAGACGATGTTCATGGAGATAGCGATGAACCTGGCATGAAAATGCCTTTGGATGATGATCTTTGTAGTGCACAAATGATAGCTAAATCCGTCGTTGCAAATATGCAATTCAACGATGAATTATTCTTATGCTCTAGTGTTCAAAATGAGTTCAAAGTTGACATGGTATTTGAGTGCAAAGCTGAATTCCTGTAACAATTAAGTGCATGGTCTATTCTACATGCAGTTTCTTTTAAGCCAATTAAGTTGAACAAAACAAAGTACATCGTCATTTGCAAGATCGATTCAAATTGTTCATGAAAAACACGCGCTATAGTTTCCAAAAAATCCCAATCAAGATGGTGGGTTATTAAAAAAATATCCAAGCGATCAGAGTTGCTTTAACCCAATAGTTAACTTGAATCACAAGCAAGCAACATTTACTTTTTTGTTTTGAAGATTATGCCTTTTGTAAAAGCGGATTTGGATATAACAGCTAGAACGCTGCAGGTGTTGATGGAAGAACAACTATTTATTAAAATTGGTTATATGAAAGTGTGTAGAGCTTTGAGTAAGGTAATAGAACGGATTTAAATCTAAGTTAATATGTTGCCAAAATTGCTAGAACGAACCCAGGTAGTGTTGGACATGTAACAATTGATGAGTGTGGAGTTTTTGATCGAGTTTTTTTTGGCTTTTGGGCCTTTTGTCGATGGTTTTGTACATTGTCGGCCTTTGCTTTGCATTGATGACACACATATGTATGGAAAATACAAAGGTTACTTGTTGCAACTGCGGTAGATGCGAATGATCAGCTTTGCCCTTTGGCTTATGCAATCGTTGAGTTGGAATCATGTGATAATTGATGTTAGTTTTCTGATTTGCATGCGAAGGTTCGTTCATACTGTTAATGATCGATATATAAAATGAAAGGAATACCGACAGCATTGGAAAGCAATCGAGAATTACCTCATAAGCATAAATTTTGTCATAGACATTTGAAAGCAAAATTTCAAGCTGCAGGCTTAAGAGACAAACAATTGACGGGTTTATTTTATGCTGCAACATGTGCTTCGGAGGAAGTCGTAGGTTCTATAGATGTCTACGTTATGTGTGGCACAGAGCGATGCCTAATGTGTACGACTATTGTAATTTCTTCTAGTTGATAGATTCTCCTATGTGTTGCATGAGGGTTGAATATGGTCTTGAGATGCATGCTGAAGTTTTACGGTTGAAAAATACAATTTTCAATTATTGAAGGATTTTTCTTACTTACAGTTGAAAGTCTCGAAGAAGCACTTTTTGATCATGCTGCTAGGTATTCGGATGAGTAATTTATATTGCTTTTATCGTTGAAATGTATTGTTTATTTAGCGATGCCGTCGTATGTTTGTTATTGTAGTACGAACCACATTCGGTTGTATCCGATTGTTGACTCTAATGTTTGTGTAGTGCATAATTTGTGTTGTAATTCTTCGATGTTATATGAATATGAATGCACATGTGGTTTTGAATGTTATATGCATATGGTATGGTATCATATTTCATTGCAATGTGTATGGTATTATATTTCATTGCAATGTTATTTGAATGACCTATATGTGTGGCGTTGTAGTCTGTTAACATAAATGAGTTATCTCAAAAGTCACATACTGATGCTATTTGAAAAGCCGCCAACTGGCGCTATTTTAAAAAAATGCCCCATCGACTTATCGCTATAAAGCAGGACAACCCCTTCCTCTTTCACTTTACCCATTTTAAAAAAAACAAAAAATTACCCCTAATTTTTACTAAATTCAAATTTCGTTAATTTCGTTGTCAATTTGAAGCATGACTTGTTCCTCATCACATGAAGCTCCTATCAGTTTCATTTCTATTTTCAATCTCCATTTTTTTTCAACTTAGGATTTTTATAGTTTGAAAGATTTATTGTTTTTAAATTGTTTAACTAGATGTATAACAATGGAATCGACAAATTTGTTGTTTTTAATTTGTTTAAGTAGATTTTGAACAATGAAATTTATATGTGAAATAGATTTTGTGTTTAGCAAATAGTTGAATTTTGTGTAGATTATTCCGAGATGTTATCGAAACCAATAGATAGTAGCGTGTACTTGCAAGAATGCCATAGCACCAACAACTCTGAGTGGATGAAGGTAATACACTTCCATATCGAATGGAAATATAGAGCTATGTTGGTTATATGTAGTGTTTATATCTTCTTGTTATTTTTGATAGCGTACTACTCCAAATTCGACCATTGATCCCTCATCATTGCTGAAGAAAGTCACTTCATCTCATCTCGCCGTGTTAGGGCTCATAGATCGAGCTGACTTTTCACCAATCATGAAGTTGAGGTACACCCAATTGGATCATCATCTTATTACTGTTCTAGTAGATAGATGGAGACCAGAGACATCATCATTCCACCTTCGGGTTGGGAAGATAACTGTTACGTTGGCTGATGTTGCGTTTTGCTCGGTCTACCCATAAATGGTGCTTCGTTGACTAACCCTGAGCCCACGAATTACATGGAGTTATGCGAGTTGCTCTTAGGGCTATCTCCTCCTAATTAGCAAAGGTGTGGTAATGATATGATAGCTACGACTTGGTATAGGCAGCAATTTGTTGATGATATTTCAGCAGATGCCTTCTAGATTCAGATTGCGCAGCGCTCTTGAGTCATTATTCTGCATATTATCACTTTTCGTTTAGTCTGGGATCATTCGAAAACGCGTGTATGGCTCAGATGGCTTCTTTTCCTTGATAACTTCGATGTTTGCCGACAGTATTCATGGGGCAGTGCAGTTCTAGCTTACACATACAAGGATATGTCGAGGCTTGCTTTGCTGGAGAACCAGTTTAATATACATTGTAATTTTATGTGTATACACGTTTGCAGTTACGGTGTTGGACGTACTTTTCGGTCGATGAAATAACAATGTAGAGGACGGTTGTGAAAGGATCTCTACCTTACGGTTTTAAGTAGATTTGATTACATATGTTTTGATCTTGTAATTCATAATAACTCTCCCTTTTAGGTGGATCGAACCATGAGTACTCTGAAATCTCCACGATGGAATGTTATATTCTACCGAAGCAAGGTGGATATACTAGATTATGATTCGATGACATGAACGCCGTACACACCATATGTGCTTGGAGAGCTACCTAACTTATGCATCGTTTTTAGTCATTTACGGACTGCACGGGTTTCACTCATATGTCTGAGTCATGTAGTGTATCATCTTCCCGACAGAGTGCTGCTGTAATTTGGTATGCGATAGAATTCGCCAGAAAATGCTCAGAATGTGGTATGTATACACATTGATTAACTAAGCAGAATAAATAATATGTACTAATTACCATTTCTTTGTGTAGGCAGACGACATTTACCATGTATTGGAGTTGATAGACGAGCTTTTTGAAGAAGTACCGGAGTGGTCAAAGGGTAAATACTTTATTGTGAAGCAGAGTTTACAATCAATTTTGGAAAAGAACAAACTATCACGACCCGCACCGCCTCCTCGTGTTGTTTCATCTCCTCATGCGCTCATAGAACCACCACCATCGAACTACATGCCTTCTCCAACCACCGTCATATGTCACAGACATCGGGGAAGAAAAAAGTTCATCTTCCCAAGAGGAATATAAGCCTGGTCTTCCGCAACCTCCGTAGACAGTGGCACCCATGGAAGAAAACGAAGGAGATGACAATGAGGAGGATCCGCCGGAGGAGCCTGCATTACATCGGAGGAGGCCAAAAAGAAAGACTCCACGTGAAGTTCACAACCTAAGAGATTACGCGGTAGTTTGTTGAATATTGTATGGAATTGGTAGGGGGTATGTAATGTTGCTTTTGTTTGTATTGTGGATTAATGGATTTAATGAATCTTGAATTTTATGTATTGTGGTATTTTCTCTTATGTCATGTAGTTGTGCAATGGGTTATGCCGATTAAAATGCAATTTGTTAATGTTGGTGGATGTAAATGGACCGTGGTGTGTTTTCTAAGTTTCCGTTTGAAACATGTTATGACTGGGACGATATTTCAAGCAACGCTAATAAGGCGCTATTTGAAATAGCGCAAGTTGGCGTTATTTTAGAAAGCGCTATTTGAAATATCGCCCCTGTCAAAGCAAAAATCTACAACAAACGCGATAGAATGTTTAAAACTAGAACAATATGAAAATATATAACGTACATGTCATCCAACATGTTCATATCAAATAGGAAAACAACATTGGATTATTCGAATAAGCTTTTACATAAGAAGTTTTCAAACAAATACATTTACCACCAATTCAAACAAAGATACCGTTCGTAGATAAAAAATGCTCTGTAAACGTCAGCGGCGCATCTGACGCCCTAACGTTACATACGGGAAATTTGGATCGTTGGGTGAATTGGTGGGAACTGAAATGTTGTCGCCAAACATGTCGGCCGCTTCATGCCGTTTTCTACCAACGGCTCCTTTTCCCCTTCCTCCTATTTATTTATTTCTCCTCTCTTACACCTCCGCACCCAAAATCGAATATTCTACAATTTCTGCAGAACCATCCACTTATCATCTCAGGTAGATTTTCACGTTTTTGTGTTTTTTGTATTTATAACATATATTTTTTTAGGGTTTTTTTTATTTTTGTTGTAATTTTTCATTTTTCAGAATGTCTCATGGATCTGCTGCTTCTGCTTCCTCTCAACCGATTGCTTTATGGACGCCCGAAAAGGAGGGACTTTCCATAGACTTGTGCGTGGATTTCTTACGGGAAAGAAGGAGTTCTATCAGCTCGTTTTATGCGTCAGTTACAAACGCATTTAATGACAATTTGAGTTTGGAATGGTCCCAAACACAAATAAAAAACAAATTGAACTATCTGAAGCATTCTTGGATTGACAGGGACATACTACTACAACTAAAAGGAGGGATTTGGGTTCCGAAGTTCGATTACATGGAACGGTCCCGAGGAGTGGTGGAATACGGTAGGTTCAAAAGATTCAGAAAAGAGACTTTTCAAATTCAGACAGCTGGATAAATTTTTTGGAGGTTGCATAGGAAATGAGACTTGCAAATATTTGGTATCTCCTAACCCACCCAGCTCAGGCTTTTACTGCTGCGGATAGTGATTACTACTTCGATTGGGTAGCCCGCGACATTCCATTTACTCCGCAGCTTAGAGCAGTAGGCATATTGATCATGCCAGTTCGAGCAGGCATGATGGTGGAAGGTCGACCGTGCATACACATCGTTTCAACAATGTCGTGCATCGTTGTTATGGTTTATTGGCTCCTATTCTGCATGTTAAGCGGTGTGAGCTTATGTTAATTTTTTGTAACGAACCCGTAAGTTTGGATATCGTCGAAAAATTGAGTGATGTAGAGTACCATGATTTATAATGTACGAGTTGGAGTTGTTGCTTGGTTGTGGTCGTCAGTAGTTTAGTTTATTTTTTGAATGCATTTGAATTTAATAATGTATTAGTTTATTTTAATGAAATCGAACAATTTATTTTTTATTATTTGCAGTTATAAACGCATACTACACAATAAAAAACAAATAATTAATTAACTATAAATCAATTAAATTAAAAATCACATTTAAAACACTCTGCTCAAGTACCCCGTTCGCATTATCAAACACATTCCATTTCAACCAACTTTCCAACTTAAATACCCTGCTCAAATGTCATGTTCGCTTCGTAAAGAACGGACCCAAAGACATGTACTACCAACTCAAAAAAAGACATGTACTACCAACTCAAACAACTAGAACAAATATAAACGCTAAGTTACAGAAATGTAACGGTTCTTCTTTTGTCCGTGCACTCCGCATCCGTTGCACCTGTTTCCCTTTAGAGCGTGCATCTCATCCACAGTGCCTTTAATTCTTGTAGACCGAGGCCTTCCCGGCGGTCTGCGAGCTGTTGGTGGTAGAAACAACTTACCTTCGTGTGCATTCCAATAAGATTTATCACGAACGAGACGAAATTCTAGTGCATACGAAGTCAAATAGTTCGGAACTGAGGACCAAGATAATGCGAAGTCATAATGAGCTTTATTCGTACCATTTACAACCGTCGAACAAGAACCACAACGTGTGCACAAGACAACGTTGTAGTAATGGAATGTTATATGTACAAGAACAAGTGTTACCATCAATTGTTACTTTAAATTCATCGTCAAAGTAGTGAATTACTTGCCATTCTACTTGACTGAACTAGCATCGAACATCTTGCTTCACTTGCTCTCTCGACTACCTTTGCTTCCCATTTTGAAGTTAAATGAGTTGTTAAAGTTTTAGCAGCCTCTCTTCTTTGACATAAACAATCCACTGATCAAAAGAAGGTACATGCAATTGAAGCTTTAACAGGTAACGATCGTGCACCGTTAAGCACACCATTAGAACTTTCTGAAGCGTTAACACTCATAACATGAAATCGACCACCATCATCCTTGCACAATGCCCAGTTTTCCTCTTTTTCATCCAAACTTCTCTCTATCCAGTTGTGCGCTCTAATATTGCTGGTTTTAATTTCTTCTCGGACTTTTATATACTCGACTTCCTTCGAAACACATGCTGTAGCATAATATAAACCCGTCAATCGTTTGTCTCTAAAGCCTACAGCTTGAAAATTTGTTTTCAAATGTCCAGCACAAAATCTATGCTTACGAGGCAATCCCCAATTGCTTTCCAACGTTGTCGGTATTCCTTTCATTCTATCAGAAATGAAAGTAATATGCCGATCATTAACATTATGAATGATCCTTCGCATGCAAGCGAAAAACGAACCCCAACCATCATATGATTCTGACTCAATCATAAGTCAAAGGGTAGAGCTGGTCATTCAGTTCTACCGGTTGCAACAAGGTACTTTTGTATTTTCCATACAAATGTGTTTCATCAATGCGAATCAAATACCGACAATGTACAAAACCATCCATAGAAGGCCCCAAAGCCCAAAAAATCAATCAAAAACTCCACTCATCGGTTGTTGGATTTGTTCTATCAATTTCAGCAAAATATTGTTGTAGATTAATATAGGATTTTGTCCAGTCACTATAAATCCAATCTATTGTCTTATTCAAAGTCTCCATGTTTTCATATAACCAATTTTAATAAGCAGTCGTTTTTTTATTAACAACTGCACCGTTCCAATTTTAATATAACAAATTTTAATAACCAAAAAAGTAGATGTTGCTTGTTTGTGATTCGAGTTAACTGTTCGGTTAACGCAATTATGATCGCTTGGATATTTTTTATTAACCTACCATCTTGATTGGGATCTTTGGAAACTATAACATGCATTTTCCATAAACAGTATGAATCGCCATTGCTAATAGCGGTGTATTTGTTTTGTTCGACTTAATTGGCATAAAGAAATTGCATGTAAAATAGACCATTTACTCGATTGCTGCAGGAATTTAGCTTTGCATCCAAATACCATGCCAACTTTGAACCCATTATGAATACTAGAGGGTGAGAATAATTCATCGTTAAATTGCAGATTTGCAACGACGGATTTAGCCACCATTTGTGCGGTAGAAAGATCATCTTTCAAAGGTATCTCCATGTCCGGTTTAAGGTTTTAAATCTCGGATTTCGATCATCCGTCTTGGGAATTCTACATACAATATCTTGTACCGACGAGATCTCGGATGAGATGAGTATATCTTGGGTGTACATTTCGGATTGACACCGCGGATTTGAAAGTCCATATCGAACTATCTCAGAGTAAAGTTAAGAGTCCAAAATTGACATTTCGAAGATTTTTATGATAATTGATACCTAAATATAAACTTATTAACATGAACGATTCATAAAAACAATAATATTAATTTTTCTTTTTAGTGGATAATGATTATGATTGGTTTGGTATTGATTAAATGAATTCTACTCATTTGAATATTAAAATAAAAATAAACAAAAGGTCATCTATTTTTTCTCATACGTTAAAAAATAAAATTAGAGAGTTGGTAGAAAAATCATTAAAGTGCAATTTCTTTTGGACCCGCATAAGAAGTTAAAATGATATGTAAATGAAAAACATCTTTGAATGAGTTCTATTGAGATTTATCTCAAATTCTACTTAAGATTTTAATATCTTGGATGAGATGAGTATCAAAAAATATATAAACAAAATTTAATGTTTTCGAATGAGACCATCTATTGAGATTTATCTCAAATTTCGCTTGAGATCTTAATATCTTAGACGGGATGAGTGTCAAATAAGATATGAACAAATTTAATGTCTCCTTTCGCTAAATCTTATCTCGCTCAAGTTCGAAAATGAGATCTCGGATGAGATAAACAAGATTTGAAATAGTGGTCTGGTTCATCACTATCTCCGTAAATATTGTCTTCAACTCCTAAATCATAGTTCAGTGGTTCGTTGTTGACTTGCATGTTATTGATCCACGTCCTATCATTCTCCGGTCTAATTGTTACAGTCATGCTATCAAGAGTAGAATCATCATGTACATCTTTGTTAACATCTACATATATATCGTCATCGGATACATTTGAAACTCTTAAAGTCAGTTGTTGGTTGTATGACCGTGTAGAAATTTAATATGTCGAAAAGCTGCAATATGAATATATGACATTTTTAATATAGTTATATAATGCAAGTTAATTAATCAGCATTACAAAACAAAACATACTTTTGACTCATATGATATAATTCAGAGGGTGTGTGCTACATTGGACAAGACATACAGCTATTCGATGATCCAACACTATTTTGCGTTGTATGTTGTTGTCAAATATAGCTACAAACGAAAATTAATTTTTTTTATCAACTCTAGTTTAATGAATATAATATGATATAAGAAGATTAACAAATATGTGTTACTTTTGACTTATAAGTGCAAAACTATTCTAGATCGGATATGGATAGCTAAATTATACACTTTGTTGATAATTCATGAAATGAAGACATTCGAAGAACATTAATTGCTGTCCATAGTTCGCTACATTCACAGGAGGAATCCTTTGAAGAAATTGAAGAAAACATTCCATGGCAATCGGTACCTTCGTTTTGAGTGTGTCAATTGCCAAGAAGTCTTCTTTTGCAGCGTTTTACATCATCAAATGAATCTCGTTTTATTTTGTGGACCTGTTTATAGCCAACAACCAAGATTTCTATATGTAAATTGATGAATTTACCAACTTCATTTTCAATCATGAAATCTATCTTTTTTTCGTGTCATACCATAGACTATAATGTTATGTGTTCAATGCTAGTGAGAATGGTCTATGACACCTGGTATGCAAAACGATTCGGTATACAGAATGAAAACGAGAACGTAAAACATTACATACCGCGGAACATAATATGTAGAGAGTAGGCTTAACCAGAATACTTAGGCGGAATGGAATATGCTTAGCTGGAACGCGAAACATTTTGAAACCACCCTCTTTACATACAAATTTGTATAATACCGTTATTCATTACAAATGAATGGACACAAAGTAAAATCATTCTTGTATAATAAACATTACCATTAGCATAATATCCAACTAGTTACAAATTATAACTTATATCAATTTAAGGTAAACAAAATTGCAAAACGTTCAAATATTGTTACATAAGTGCAAACATCATGTCTTAGCTTTTTTTTACCAAAGACTCTTTTTTATAGTTTAAGTAGTTGAAAATTATAACAAAGTTACATTATGTTTTTTCTTTATCAATTCTTGATGATGACTCTCCCCATTGCATGAACCATGAAGTTGGAATAGTTTCCATACATTGATACAACATTATCTTATTCAAATATATTATAATTATCATCAATGTTTTTTCTTTTTTCAAATACCATGTTTTAATGTACTAATTATTTTTGAAAAAAACATGTGAAGAAAGAGAACATTTAACGATAGTTATGTAAAAAAAGAGAAGATGATATGCGTATAAATGGAGAGTTCGTAAATGCTGTAGGTTACTTTACATTAGTATGGTAATTGAGAGTTAAAGTTAAGTAGAAAATAAGGCAGTCTTCTCAAGGCTGATTTGAAATCATTCTTCGTTATTTGTTTACATTTTCAATGAAATCATTATTATTTGATGTTTTATGTTCTTAATAGGAAATATTATTACTTCATACATATATTAACATAGTATACTTAAAATCGTCAAACTAAACATTTTAAAACATCGGAATCAACATTTTGAAACATTGAATTATACGTTTCAGAACACTAAATTTAACGTTTTAGAATGTCAAAATTAGTGTACCAAATCGTGTGTGTGTATGTTTCGCGTTTTGGAACACGCTACCAAAACGGAATAGACAACTATGTTGGAATTTGACACCTAATTCACCGATCAGAGAGCTTGAAGTCGTAGAAGCAAAGGCGAAGACAGAGGAGGAAGAGCAAGGCCAAACCCTAGTTTCGTTCGAAGAAGAATTGCTTCGTCCGGTGTTGCTGAGCTGGGGATTGCCGAACCAAAATTATGGTTCGGTGTTGTTGTGCTGCTGCCGCTCCATCTGGAGCGGTGATGAGGAGGCCGGACAAGAAATCTCGTCTGGTGATTTTTGGTTCGGTGATTCGGTGGAAGGTTTCTGGAGCGGTGAAGAAAATTCCATTCGGTGATGGAATGTTGAAGAGCAGAGAAAGAAATGGAGCGGTGAGTCTTTCTTTTGGATCGGTGGAAGCTAACTATGCCGAATCAAATGTTTGGTTCGGTGTTGAAGTGAAGTGCCGCTCCAACCTAATTTGTGCTATGGAACAAAGAGGAGTTATGCATTTTTGGTTCATGAAAAAAGAAATAATAAATGAAAAAAATTAACAAAGTAAAAATAAAAAAGACGCACCTGTTTTGCACAATGCGTCATGTGCTCCATTTAGCATGGCTTTTCACGTGTGTCGCGCTATGGAACCAAAAGGCGCAATTGCCTCGCCGGCGCCGTGGTGCGTCTTTCATAACTATGGTATAGTTATTATTATAGATATTGGTGCAACATTATTCTATCGCCATATGATTATTAGTGAAGTCAACAACACTATCCCTGAACACCAAATGTTGATATTATAATGTTTTTAAAAACACAGAACTATTTTACTAACCATATAAAGAAATTCATCCTTGATGATGAAGTAGCCATGAATTCAAGTGGTAGGAAAGAGCCTTTGATTCTAATCTCGATATTTTTCAACTTTGCGTACGTATGTAGATGGAGACTACCACAATTGTATATAAATCAATGTAGTCATCCCATTTTATAACCGTCCAATGAGTTTATGAAATATCTATTCATATTCATTGCTTCTTTATCAAGAACTTTTTTCATTTTGGATCACTTTTGAAAACTTACTTCAAATTTAGAGCAGTTTCAAAGCTATTTATAAATATACAACACTTTCTGACCAAATGGCTGAAAGTTACCAAAATACACAAGCGTTATTTAAAAAAAAAGTCAAGGTAAACTTTAGAAAAATGCATCTTTGAAATATTGCCGACGAAATCTAATGAAATAAAACTATACTAATGCTATTTGAAATAAAGCAAGTGCAATCATTTTCACCATTTGCCGAAAAGTGGGTCTATATTTGTAAATAATTTTGTAACTGTTCTAAAAGTGAAATAAGTTTTAATAATGTTAAAAAATATTTTTTGATAAAATTTCCCTTTATCAGTGTAAAACCAGTGAATCACTTATGTTAGACGTCTCTTAAAATACCTAACTAGTATGTGACACATTTAACATAAAATATTATATAAATATTATACAATTAAAGTCTAATAGGATTATTGTAGTATGATTTTTGCTACTCTAAGTGGAGCAATATTTTTGCTGAAAATTGGTAATTGATGTCCATGTGTTTCGATCAACGCCTCTCGATATACTATTTACTATTTAGGCCTTTCCATTGTATACGTGATCCATGATCGACAGTAGCAATAACCTTTTTTTACCGTTGTAGCAATAATATAATAGTTACAACTATATCAAGTGATTTGTTTATAAGCATACAGCAGGAAACATTACTTATGTTTTGATCATTCATGTTTAGTTGTAGCAATAAAAAACTTAACAGTTCCAATGTTATGAAAGGCATATTATGGCGCATGCAATGTTCGTGCCTTACTTATGACGCGATGCACATGCGAAGGCATGCCAAATTGCGCACGACACACAATACAAAAAGGTGCATGGTTTATTTTATTTTCTATTTTTGTTTGTTTTTTTAATTCTTTTTTCACGATCCAAAAATGCATAAAAATTATTGTTCGTCGTATAAATGTGTAAAAATTATCACTCTCGAAGATCCACATTGAGGAAGGTGCTGAAGGCTACAAATATAATGATGCTAATACTGATTTTGAGACTCTACTTGATGAACCAGATTCAGATTTCAGTTTAAGAGTAACATCTTCAATTATTTTGGATTTTGGCTTTTCAATTGATTTTTGTACTTGAAATTCTATTCTTATATTTTTAATGATGAGTTTCTGAAACGAGAAAAATATCTTTGTTGCAAGTTTTTTAAAAGAAATGCAAATCATATTAGTTTTATTTAATCAGGCATGATGGATAATAAATACAGTTTTAATATATGTGCAATAATTCAACAAGGTGCATGCCGTTTGCCATGCCATGAGCCAAGGCTTTATGAAGGTTTTACACCTTTGTGCCCAGTGCACTGTAAATAACTATACATTTCTCTACAAAATAAACAGTTTAAAGTTTGTCCATCCCATCATTGTTTTCTGGTTCTGCCCTTGAATGGAACTTGAATCATCAGTGTGTCTTATGTATGAAGGGCAATGCATAGTCCACTGTTGGAGTCTTAGAGAGTTAAAGAGCTATCTTCAGCACTTATAATAAACATTCACTGGTTATTGGTTTCATAAATCACTAAAAACAATTTTTTATTTCTTTCCTTTTTCTTTTTGGGGCGAGGGAAGGCAACAAATCAGATTGTCTCTTTATTTGCTATTTTATAATGTTACATGATATCAATGTTAAATACTTAGGTCACCCTTGGGTTTGCATTGATGGTGTAGCTCCTGATAAGCCTCTTGATTCTGCTGTCTTAACTCGCTTGAAGCAATTCTCTGCCATGAATAAGCTGAAGAAAATGGCACTAAGAGTAAGCACTCAATCAGATCTTGCGCACTCAATCAGATCTTGCTTGGTACCGTCATCTAACTTAATAAGATTGATGATATATTTTACTTTTCCCTAAAAATTATGGATGGGCATGATATGATACATTATATATAATCTTCTCTTTCTTAATGGGTGAAGGCACATTTGAATCTTTCTCTCTGCAGATTTACATCTATATATAATTCTCAGAGCAATGATAATCGTCAATTGACTATTCTATTTCCCGTTACAAATTAAATACAGTTAACATGACACACTCTATACTTTCGTATGCACAAGTTTAGCTGTCATCTAACCAGTGAATGAGTATATACATTCTGTACATCGACAGTTTTCTTTCTTCTTTCTTTCCTTTGAGTGTGTAATAAATTGCACCCCCAATTTGTGGGGAGTAATAAGTATTGTTTTTCCATTGGTGTAAAAGCAGTAACAATTTGGTGTGGTTTTATTTGTTTTGTTAAAACACAGATAGTTCTGTTAACCCCTACAAGTTGGGGGAAAACAATTCGTTTTTTTGTTCATTTCCAATGTTATATACATTTGTTCTGAACATCGTACTCATATTTTCTCTGATTTTCTCATGTTAAATGCACTTGTTCAAAAATCATAATCTCTTTTCTCTGCTTTTCCGTATATAAAACATTTGTTCAGTGTATACTTGATTAAGTGTACATTTTTATTTGATTTTTACAAAGCAACTAAACGTATATTGTACCCAAGTTATATAATGTCATTGCTTTACTAACTTTGAAATCTAGCTTTTGCGTTCATTCACTCACTTTAAATATTATATGCATACATGTACATATATACATACACATACACATATACTAACATACATACTTACATGCATGCATACATACATGAGGTGTATGTGCGCGCGTGCACACACACATATGTATGTATGTAGATGTCAGGGGCACCGTTAAGCGCTACTTTGCAATTTTGGCGCCCCACTTTTTTACTTTGACCAAATAAAATACATTCACAATAGAAACATCGAATTACTTTGTTTATTTGTTTAAGCTCTTTATGTTCTAATAGCATTTCAAAATTTAATTCTTCTTTCTTTTTCAAGTTATTTAGGCAATCAATCAAGAACTATTCTTCGTCATAACTCAAAATAAAGGTAAAGTAAAAATTACCATTTGATTTCTTGCTCTTCAAAAATTAATTTTGATGATTTTTTGTCCTTCAAACATGTTTTAATTTATTTTTTTAAATCTATTTGTTGAATGTAACATAAAGTATACTCATAGTAGTTAAGGCACTAAGGCACAAAAAGACGCAAGTCTTGAGCCTTGGGCTTTTTGCTTGCCTTTTATGCAAGTTTGATTTACTATTTACTAACTACAAATTAAAATTTAAACCATATTTTATAATTAATTCAACCATTTAAATATTTTATTATCTAAATTTTAAATTTTAAACCATGTTTTATAATTCATTTAACTATTTAAAATTTTCATTTAACTATTTTGTAAACTAAAATTTGAATTTTGCAAAAAAGCATATCAAACTGCAAAAAGGCGCACAACGTGCGCCTGAGCCTTTTTTGAGCCTAGACGCACGCCTTGATAACTATGAATATACTATCTATAAAAAAAATTGAATTTTGCCATATCACCTTATAATTTTGAAGCTTTCATGATTACCTTCACTACAAGGACGGCAGGAGATAGCGACGGCTTTTAGCCGTCGCCGGCCGTCGTAGGCCGTCGCTAAAAGCCGTCGCTATTTACCTCGTCGCCCAATAGTATCGCGACGGCTCCGTCACCAAAATAGCGACGACTCGCGACTGCAAATGTGCTACGTGGAAATTTTTCAACGACTAAATGGCGTCACTAGCCGTCGCTACGCGACACAAATTTTTTGCACTTTAGCCGTCGCTAATCTGCAACATACAGGCCGTCGCCAATCTGAAGCAAAATTTGTGCACTTGCACAATCCATACACACTTCAAACAACAACCATCAAATACCATCATCACAGCCAATATACACTATATTCATCAACTATAGCCATCATATATCATCATATAACATCACTATACATTCAAACAATATAAAATCCAACAAAACCAAACAAAATCATATACAATCCCAACAACAATACATATCATGTCAACCAATACAAGTCATCAAAATATGTACATAGTTTCCCAACCAAAATGTGTACATAGTTTTCCAACCACAACTACAAACCATCAAAATATGTACATAATATCCCGAAATATATATACACCAAACCAACCAAAATGTGTATATACCAAACTAAGGAATGGGCAAACAAACATACCTATTCCTCGCCATCGCTACCATCCTCTCCAGGCATCCTCCCATGCTGTTGCAAATAACTTGCAATCCGCTCATCCAGCTGTTGCTCGAAAAAACTCTTCCTCCAATCATTTATTTCATCCACCGTTTTCTTTAACTGGGCAATCTCCTCTTCTTGCTGGGACCTCCTGTATGCACTCTGCGATCTCATTGCCTGTAAAATAGTTCATAATTATTTATATATTAAAATTATTTAACTATTCATATGCACGTGTAAATTTATATATTAGTACATGTCAAAATTTACCTCCAGATTTCCATAGCTATACCGCACATTGGTCCGTGAAGGCGGGTCAATATTTACACGATAAAAACCGAATTTCAAGTTTTTGAAAATAAAATAAGACAAAATATTGTTATTAACAATAAATAAGTTTACCATTACGGATTGGGATTTGTCATCCGTCCACTCGTACGAAACATTGCCTTCTTCATCAGTCCTCTCCACAGCATGCGTCACCATGAACAACTCGGCCATAGTGGGCTCGCGGTTGTATCTCGCAGCCTGAAAATATATATTTATTATTGCTAATCTGAATATAAAATATTTTAATAAAATGTAAACATAGTTTATAAATTTAATTACCAGCTCTCTCTTATGCTCCTGGAAGGATTTGGAGCCACCACGGTGCAATGCAGGATTTTTATTCCTGTTAGCCCGGTTCCGCGCAGATAACTCCTACAAATTAAGATAAATTATCACGTATATATCTTGTGAGATTTATATTAGATTTAAATAACAAAGCAAACATATATTACTTATTTTTGCTGCCGGAGTATCCCAAAGCCGAAGAAGATCAGTCCATACACCTTCACCCATCCAGTTCGGCTTTTTGCCTGAATTCTTAGCCTTCGACAATGTATCCCTGTAATTTTTCCTCATTCTTTTATTCCAGTGATTTAAGAAAACGTCCATGTCGTCAGGGTCAACGCGGACTGCAGCCTGTAAATTGAAATTATTTTAAGTTATATAGATTATATTAATTTACAACTGAAATTCAAACTACCACTTACAAGTAAATCGGCCTGTATTGCGTTCTTGATATGAGGGGGGATGTCGTTCCAGCAAGGCCAACAACCATCCATCCGGCTCTGAAAAGCCTTCCTCGAAACCTGTAGAATATAATCTGATGGCTCCACCTCAAAGCCCCTGCAAAAGTTATGATATACATGTTTAGTGGATTTTAAAACTTACACTTTAAATAAAATTGATACTTACCCGACACTTTTCGGAACAACTTCTGCCATCGGACGTAAGTCCGGTGCAGTGCCACTACCACCTGCACCGGGAGATGGGGATGACGTGCCTGTCATACTTCGTCTCCTGCCAGACATATCTACTATAAAAAAACAATATCATCACAGAACAATTATAGAAATTCACTACTACATAGCATGTTTCAATCACTTTCACAGAAACAATTATAAAAATTTACCAGTACAAAACATGGATAAAAATTAAATAAATTATCATCACAGAACAATAATAGAAATTCACTTAGCATGTTTCAATCACTTTCACAGAACAATTATAAAAATTTACTAGTACAAAACATGGATAAAAAATTAACTAAATGATCATCACAGAACGATCAGTCTTCATCGTTTTTTGATTCAGACTCAGTCTCGTATTCTATCTCATTTTCTTCGGTACTTTCGAATGCATCAAATAAGACGTTCGATTCATCATTCAAAGGCCCTACATCAATATCATCAGTTATTATTATTTCTGTATTTGGTTCAAGATCGACTTGATATGTTGCTTCATCTGGAATATTATTTCCATCAAACGTAAACCTTGGTTTTGTTTTGAAAACAGCAGACCAATCCGCTTTATCTCTTTTCAAAGATGGATACGGAGCAAAATAAACTTGTAACGCTTGCTTGGCTAATACAAAAGGATCGTACTTATAGTAGTGTGATGTATGCCTTATTTCAATAAGTTTATACTCTTTATGCACGTTGATTCCAGAACCAGGAACGTTACTGAACCAATTGCACTTAAATAAAAAAACCTTTTCTACAGGTTCAACATAATATGTCAACTCTAGAATCTGTGTTAAGACGCCGTAAAAATTTTTTAAATGCTCATCTGGATCATCACTGCCTTTGACAAATACCCCGCTGTTATATGTTAATTTTTCAGCCCCGTAATCTTTCGTGTTGAATTTAAACCCATTGACGAAGAATATTGGATAAGTCTTCACATTTCTTTTCGGTCCAATCGCAAGATGTCTTAAGCCTTCATAAACGACACAGTTTCTTGGCTCATAAACATAGTTCAAAAACCATTTGGCAAATTCTTTACTGAGATCGCCAGATGGATACTGTGATTCGTAGATACTGCATATATGTAATATGTGTTATAATTATTATGTACGTAAAAGTAAATTACAAGTGAATTAATTATTACCTGACAAATGGTGCGACTTCGACATAATTTAAAAGAACATACGTGTGTGCTACATGGTGGTCTCTATCGTCCAACCATATTTCCACACATTTTCCACCAGGTCTACCATGTTGTCTAAAAACAGATAACATTGTTTGAAAAGAATTTTGTTCAACGACTTCCTCATTTCGAGGAACAGTTACAAACGATAAATTCACATCGTCCTTGAAGTAGTGAGAGAAAAAAAATGAGGCTTCTTCTTCAAGATACGATTTGCATATCGAACCCTCAACTCGGGCTTTTTGTCGAATCTTCTTCTTCAGATGATTCAAGTACCTATTAAGATATTTATTACATATTTAGATATACAAATTTGAAATTGAAATTGACATGAACATTGCACATGTTTTACCTCTCAAACGGATACATCCATCCATATTGCACATGACCTCGAAGAAGTGCTTCGGATGGAAGATGAATAGGTAAATGCTCCATTACGTTAAAGAAACCAGACGGAAGTATTTTCTCTAGTTTGCATAGCAGTATGGGTATTTCTACTTCAAGTTTACGTATACGATCCACCTTTAATGTTGTCGAACAAAGCTGTTTATAAAACAAACATAACTCTGTTATAACGTTCCATACTTTTACGGGCAACAGTTCTTTGAAAGCCACGGGTAGTAAATATTCCATCATGATATGACAATCGTGACTTTTCATCCCACTCAGTTTACTATTTTTGAAGTCAACACATCTACGAAGATTAGAAGAAATCCCATCGGGAAATCTTAATTCTTCCACCCACTTTAGCACGAGTTTTACTTGCTTATTGTCTAGCTCATAGCATGCTTTCGGTTTTTTATTGTCATTAGGCTTCATATGAAGTTCCGGCCGCTTACAATAGTTTGCTATATCAAGCCTTGAATTCAAATCGTCCTTGGTTTTGCCCTTTACATTCAAAATTGTATTAAACAGATTATCAAACACGTTCTTTTCGTTGTGCATCACGTTAATATTATGTCGAAGTAAGAGATCTTTCCAATATGGTAACTCCCAAAATATACTTTGTTTGCATCAATTATGAATGTCTGACTTTCCTGGGATTTCAGTCTGGACTCTAGTTTCATGTATCTTTGGATAGTCCCTTACAATTTCGTATATTTCCTCGCCTGACCAAACCTTGGGTGGTTTCAAATTCTCTTCTCTGTTAGCTATGAAAATTTTCTTATCTCTTCTAAAAGTATGATTGGGATGAAGAAAACACCGATGACAATCAAACCACGAAACTTTCTTTCCATATCGTAACGAAAATGCTCGTGTTTCTTCCATACAATAAGGGCATGCTAGACGATCGGCCGTACTCCAACCAGAAAGCATCCCGTATGCAAGAAAATCATTAATAGTCCATAACAAAGAAGCGAACATACGATTTTTTTTTCCTTTATACATCGTAAGTTTCGAATCCTTCATACCACAGTTTCTTCAACTCTTCGATCAATGGTTGTAAATAAACATCAATTCCTTGGGTTGGATCATGAGGGCCGGGAACGACAGTGGTGAGAAACATATATGGTGTCTTCATACACATCCACGGAGGTAAATTATACGGAGTAACGATAATTGGTCAGGATGAATATTTACTACCAAACTGTGAAAATGGTGAAAATTCATCCGTACATAAACCAAGTCTGACATTACGGCTTTCCGCAGCAAATGCGGGATAAGTCTTATCGAAATGTTTCCATGCTTCTCCGTCGGATGGATGTATCAAAGTTCCTTCTTCCGCTGTTCTCACACTATGCCATCGCATATGACAGGCCGTAGCAGAAGATGCATATAATCTTTGAAGTCTGGGAGTGATGGGTAAATAATGCATTCTCTTGTACGAGACTTCTTTCCCTTTCTTCTTTCTTGGTTTGTATCTTTCTTCGTTACATATTTTGCATTTTCTGAGGTCAACGTCGTCTTTCCAATACAACATGCAACCTTTCACACATGCATCTATCTTCTCGTACGGTAGACCGAAAGCGAACATTAATTTTTTTACTTTATAATGACTATCGCACATCAGATTATTGGGTGGCATGTGTCGTTTTGCAGCTTGTACAACTGCTGTAAATGCAGCTTCCGTAAGGTTGAATTTTGATTTCATAGTTATGTATTCGGCGGTTACTGAAAGTTCGGTTCCGCTTTTACATCCATCCTACAACGGCCTCCTAGCAGAATCCAACAAATCGTATATTTTTTTAGCTCCCGCAGTCGGTTCTTCTTCGACATTTTCGTCTTCATCGACAGCTTCAGTTGTAGGAAACATTGATCGTGCTGCATCATCCACCATATTTTCTATCGGATTCGTCATCATATTACCGTCCTCTAATAGTTCAGTATTAGATGTAGGTTCAACAAGTTCTCCATGACGATCCCAGAAATAATAATCAGGCACGAAACTATATTGATACAAATGTACTTCAACTATATCTGGTTTCCAATGCTTCAAATGTTGGCATTTACTACACGGGCAACGAATTTCTGTGTTGTTTCGATTATTAGATTTAGCAAATCTAATAAATTCGTGTACACCGTTGTAGAAATGTTGCTTTATTGATCCCTTCTTTCCAGTTTTGACTTCATACATCCAAGTACGGTCGAGAAAATAATTGAACATTTTTCCTGATTTGAAAATGTATGTTAGACAATTTAAATCATTAATTTTCAACCATTCTCCATTGTAAACAGTTCACCGTTGCAGAAAATTCAAAATAAAAACTTCACTTTATTTTTTTATTTTTTAGTATTTTGGTTTTCACTTCGGTGGTCAGTCATCCTACTTCCCATTACAAACACAATAATGTAATTACATTTTATAAATCATTTCAGATTAAACGGTTCAACAAAATTTCGGCAGCACTTCCCTTCTGTTCCTGTATCGTACACAAATGCGTGTACACAGGGAACGTAAAGGAAGTGCTATCGAAATTTTGTAACCGTTTAAAATGAAATGATTTATAATATGTAATTACTTTATTGTGTTTGTAACTTGTCCAATACAGGGACAAATCCGACAAATATTGTATCAGATGAATATAAATGTTCGTTCCGTTACCAAAACGAACATCCATATAACGATCATATATAACACTTGCCAGACGGGGCCAAAGCCAATCTAAGAGATAAAAAAATTTCTTTAAATTTTATCAAATATTGTTGTTCTTTTCAAATTTTGACAATGTTTCAACTATTTAAATTTTATTTAATAAATTTGTATATTTAAACTTTAGTTCAACATTCAATTAACAGTTTTAGTTCAATATTCATTTCTTTATTTTTTTACGACATAGATTTTAGCGGAATATTTGTTGTTGTTATATTCATTTCTTAATTTCTTTACAAAATCGATTTTAGTACAATATCGGTTGTTTTTAAAGTCATTTCCTAATTTTTTTAAAAAAAATTAGATATTTGCAGAATTTTTAATGTTCTCATATTCATTTTTTAATTTTTTGTATAAACTTTATTTTTGTACAATATATACAACCTTTTGCATTTTGGCCGTCGCTAGCCGTTGCTAAAATTATTAAAATGATCGTCGCTAAATCAACAAGATAAATAGAAGAATTATCAATGAAGATAATTAGAAAACAATAAAAATCTAATTATTAAATAAAAATTTGTCAATTTAAATTCACTTAACAATTTAAATTTGTAATTTATCAATTTTATAAACTATGAAATACTTTCATGTAAATTTATCAATAACCAAGTTAATCATTAATATACACTAATTTTTCACCAAACACAACTAACCATGTTAATCGTCAACACTAATTATCTACATTAACCATTTATTCAACTTCATGATAAACTAATTAATCTAATACCTAATTTAACTTCATGATAATAAACTAATTAATCTACCAAATCAACATACAACACTACTAACACCTAATTTAACAACACTACTAACACCTAATTTAACAACAAATCCTAAATCAAAATAGAGATTAGAAGCATACCAAGGCGAATTTAGGTGATTTGGAGGCGTCGGAAAGCGGAGCGGCGGCTGCGGTGACGGGGGGCGGCGGATTGGGGGAGAGGGGGGGTTTAATTTGGGGCAAAGTGAATGAGAAAACTGCTCCCGGGAAGAAACCTGTATACTGCGTATAGCGACGGCTAACGACAGCCGCAATTTTTAGCCGTCGCAAACGCCGGTCGCTATTCGAAGCCTTTTTAGTAGTGCTTATAAATATTTGATTATAACAATGATATTAAATTTATTAAGTATAAATTTTGCTACTTGTGTAAATCATAATCTTGTCAGATGTTTTTTGGACATTTATCTATGAATGATATATGCGTGTGTATGTATGTATGCATGGATTTATATAATTGTATATAAATAGAATAATAAATAAATGAGGATTTAATCACAACCAACTAAATTTCATACAGTATGTAGTTATTTAATCCAAAGTTTATTTGTATCGAATGCCATCGTCTATTTTCTCCCAGGCTCCATGTGAACTCTGCTTGGACTCCGAGGCCACTCTTGGCGCCTAGCGTTGTGCTCCATCTCGACCAGCATGTGTGCGCACGCGCACACATATATATATGAGGAAGGTTTAATGATACTCCTTTTTTGGAGCGTCCTTGTCATATTTTGAGTTACACGATTTTAAATGCTATGAAATTTTGTGGATATGTTCATATCATATCCAATATCATCTCCATAAAATTTGAACTTATTTAAATATACATAAATGTTAAACTTGATGTTTCAAATCAGCTGATAAAATAAATATTTTAACGGTTAATATTGACTTATTATTTTGACGAGGCTAGAAATTTCAAAACGATCTCATATTTTGTAAAGATGATATTTATAATGTAGACTAAGCATATACAAAATTTCATAGCATTTAAAATCACGTAACTAGAAATACGATAGGGGTGCTAAAGGGGTGCTCCAAAAGAGCGATGACATTGAACCTTCCTGTCTTTCTATATATGTGCGTGCATGCGCGCGTGCAGGCTTGCGTGCATGCGTGTGTGCTTTAGCGTAGTTCCATGTTATATGAGTGATGCATTGCCCGTGCAGGCTTGCATGCATGCGTGTGTGCTTTAGCGTAGTTCCATGTTATATGAGTGATGCATTGCAATAGTATATCGGTATATCACCCAAAATATTGTTTTTTTTTTCCTTTCCCTATTGTCTTCTGATTAGCTTTATTCAGTTTGTTTATTTAGATACTTGTGTGCGTGTGTGTGAATATGAATATAAGTAAGTGTAATTATCACACTTATTTCTCTCTCTTTAGGCATGAATATACTAGCATTACGAAATCAATCCTTCATATTTGGATACTTCAGTAATTAGAAAAGGCCAATGATTTTGTAGGTCATTGCTGAGAGCTTATCTGAAGATGAAATTGCTGGGCTGAAAGAAATGTTCAAGATGATAGACACAGACAACAGTGGTCAGATCACTTTGGAGGAACTCAAGGTTGGTTTGGAAAAAGCTGGTGCAAAGTTAAGAGAGACCGAAATATCAGCTTTAATGGAAGCGGTATGTATGCTACTCTCTAAATTTCAAATTGGTTGATAATAACTAGGGCTTTGCATATCATACATTTATGCTTAAGGCACTGAAACAAGCCTAATTAACTGTTCCAAAAATTCATCTTTGTTTATTTATAGTTTATACACAGGAGGTTTAATTCCTTGCAAATTCACATTTTTATAGTTTGTTAGCTTCACACAATATAGTTCGTTAGCTCTATAATTAATTGCCTCAGGTTGTACAATTGTGATCGGTTATCTAGTTCATTGGCATCTTATCAATACTGTTCTTGTTCTTTTTTTCATGCATTCTCGCATGCAATGTTGTTGCAGTTAATTGTTATTTTCTAATGACATCGGAACTAACCGTATTAAGAATAAATTATTCAGGCAGATATTAACAGCAGTGGTACTATTGACTATGGGGAGTTTATAGCTGCCACTATGCATTTAAATAAAGTTGACAGGGAGGACAATCTATTTGCCGCATTCTCGTATTTTGATAAAGATGGTAGTGGCTACATTACAATAGACGAGCTTCAAAAGGCTTGTGGAGATTTTGGTATGGATGACCTTCTTCTCAAAGAGGTTATCCAAGAGATAGATCAGGATAATGTAAGATGTGATATAACATGTTTAGTCATTTGTATGCGCAATTTGTTAGCTAATGTAAGATATGCTCAAGGCAAATTCTATTAAACCCATAAAACTGATGAGTACACCCATAATATATTGAAATAATTATACACCCCAACAAATACTGAGTATACTCTCACCACTTTCCAAACTACCCCTGCTTCAACCAATCTTTCTCTTCTTTCATTGAAGTTTTTATTCATCCTCTTTCAGCTGCCTTTATCCTAAATTTGGATCTACAAACATATTCAAATTCTGGATTGATATACTACTAAAAACATGCATGATTTAGTTATATATTTTTTATTTTTAAAGTTTATTTCATTGGTTTGCTGTTGTTGTTAGATAAAGTTCCAAAAGAAATGATAGAAGCCTGTAAAATGATATAGATAAAATGAGTAGTTGGGTGCTTCATCTCTTTAGATTACATTATTTTCGTTTAGATATTTTTTGCAGAGCAGTGTGGTAATTTTTTTTTTTTGGGTTATAGTAAAAAAACCAAGAAAAATAAATAACAATGTAAGGATATTTTAGTCAAATGATTTATTTGAAAAATTAGGAGTATACTCAGCAAGTTTAAGGGTTTAAATAGAGTTTGCCTATGTTTAATCTTTGCCTTTGTACCTAAACCCTAAAGTCCAGATGACAATCAAAGGATGCACTTTATAGGCCAGTTTTTTGGAATTATATTGAACCGGTAAATGCTACTTTCAGGATGGAAGAATCGATTACAATGAATTTGTAACTATGATGCACAAAGGAAATACTGCTTCTGGAAAGAAATGTCAAAATAACTTTGGTTTTGGTCTTAAGGAAGCATTGAAGATCGGTTAAACCGAATTAATAGGTAAAGTTTTCTTCTGTTTATATTGGTTGCTGCATATAGACTGGCATTGCTTTTATTTTGGTTGCAAATCTTGGACATTTAAACATATAATTATGGTTTGGAGCTGGACCAGTGCAAGTATTAAGGTGTGTTCTTGGACACATGTTTAGTGAACTTGTTGTTTTGAACATCACTTTAGGTTGAGATGGAATGTAAGGTTATGATAATTAATTAATTAAGTTTAATAGTTATTATTTATTTAATTAATTAAATTAAATAGTTAATAGTAATTCAAATAATTGATTTATAGTTTAATGACTAATAAATTAAATTTAACAATTGTATTTAATATTTGATTAATAATAATTGAAATTTAAAACATAATAATATGATCTTAGTAATTAATAGTTTGAATCTAATAATTAAGTTTAATGTTTGATAATCTTGAATTAATAATTATATTTAATACTTAAAACATATATTTGATAGGATGATAATTAATTAATTAATTTAGATTAATATTAACAACATCAACTATGAAATTGATATTGCTGCTTCATAGATCAAACAAGAACAACTACCAAATACAACAACACTTACAAAATTAAAATACCTTTAATGTTTAACAATTTTGAATTAATAATTATATTTAATACTTAAAACATATATTTGATAGTATGATAATTAATTAATTAATTAATATTAATAATCAACAACATCAACTATGAAATAGAAATTGCTACTTCATAGATCAAACAAGAACAACTACCAAATACAACAACACCTACAAAATTAAAATACATCTAAAAATAAAAATATTACTAAATTAATACAATGAAATAAATACATAGATCAATATCTTCTTATAGCAATCAAAGATGTTCTAAGTTTCTAACCTCTTCCCGTATGTGCATTTGTTGTACCAGTTCGACCCATCAGTGGCATAATTAAGAGAAATAATGTCTCCAATTCATTGATAAAATCGCCAGTCTTTGTATCATCCTTGTTTCTTTTTTTTAATAATATTATGATTAACACATGTTGAAATTACTAATTCGTTGACAAGTCTTGTAAAATATTGAATTTTGTAAAATATTGAATTTCTTCTTTCAAATTGCAGATTTCCATTCGACGCAAATTTGAATGTAAAAATCGATGATTTCTTTCTTAGGCTTTGAAACATGTTGAGTTTGATAGAAATGCAAAATGTGATAGCATTATGTCCAATATGAGTAATAACCATTTTCAACCTCGTAACCTGAATCTATAAGCTATTATTTGTCGAATGAAAGACTATGGAAGATTTTATCATCTTCAATAACATTAGTTAACTATATAGTATAATAAGTCGTATCTTCTCAATGAGTCATTACAAAACTAAAAGGCAAATCAAAATTGATATCATTGAAGTCAAGGACCACTAGTTCAAGTGACAAGTGGTATACGTTCTAGACAGAGGTTCTGGAGGTCATGAGTTCAAACCACTGTGACATCAAAATGAGTACTCTGCTTGAATTAAGTTTCATCCCTATTCTAAAAAAATAACAATAATTGATATTATTGAACTAATATAAATCGCACGTATGTGCATCTAATATGAATGCATTAACTTTTCATTTAATAAAATTTAATGGGAGACGTGTGCTATAAGCACAAAAGATTTGATGGTCACAACATCTTTATTTCAAGCAGTTTTGTTGATGATGTCGAATGCAAATCGATAGTGAAATTCCATTGATGGATGGTCGAGAAGATGATGATGGTGGATGCCGCAAATCGATGGTAAGATTTCATTAATCGATGATTATGAAGAGATACCATATAGGGTATTTTTATAATTTCAAAAGTGTGAAAATGATTGAATTTTCATTAATAGTAGATATTCTGTATGGGATATCTATTATGCCCGACAAATGCTATCTCTTGTTTTTTTAACCTAAACGGGACTGTGTTCGACCTGGGAGAAACATTTGAAGTCTTAAGGCAATATAATATGAAGCTGAATCCATTGAAATGCACTTTTGCTATTCCGTCAATTAAATTCCTGGAATACATGATAAGCGCACATGGTATTGAAGCAAACCCAGAGAAGATCGAAGTCATAAGAAAGATGGGAATCCCAACAAAACCGAAGAATCTCATGAGATTAAATGGCAGGATAGCAACACTAAGCAGGTTCATCTCAAAAGCAACTGACAAGTGCATACCATTCTTTGATCAGGTAAAAAAGAGACGGAGTTTCGAATGGACAGAGAAATGTTATAACTCCAATGATATTCCAAAAGAAAGGTTAACGATGGATAAAATATCTAATACCATCAAAACGACAGTCAAATCTACTAGTGCAATAATATCTTTGGTCACAAGTAAAACACTACATAAACATTCCAACCAATTCAGGTATTGATACAAGTGGAGAGGAAGTTAAACCATACTTTAGACAATACATGGAAGAAACGTTTGAAACAATGACTCTTAATTCAAAATAAATCTTGACATCAGTTTTCATGGCCGTTCAAACATTATCCAATTCACATCTGACCCATACAACAAGAAGTATGATGTGGAGTACGATTTACCCGTTGAAATGCAGCCGCCGCTACTTTGGCGAGCGCTTTAAGATCATCATCGTTCTCATTAAAAAATTTCAAAAACTTTTCATTGTACTCATCTTAATTTCTTAGGGAATCTAAATCATGCACGTTTCCACAATCCAAAATATATTTGTTTCTATATGTTGATATTTTTGTAGAACAGGTTTAAAGAGATGATGTTGAAATTTAGTTTAAAATGTTCAGATTCAACCCTTACGTTTGGAGCGTCTAGTTTTACATCGGATGCAATGCTTACGACTTTAGGGAACTCTTCATTTTCCACTGTTGGAACACACTTCATTCTAGGGCAGATGTATGTCTTACGTATAAGGCACTTTCTCTTGCATCGGACATAAGGTGCATGCATTAGTTGGACCAATGCATTCATTGTGTCTAAGAATGTGACCTTCAATAGATCTGCTACTACTTATTGTGCTAATAGGTGTGAATCTTCACTATCGTTTGTAGTTCCTCTTATCAAATGCATTGTTTTTATTCAAGGGAACTTTTGTAAACCACCATCTTTGAATTTCGAAATACCTAGCCGTCCCTCCTTAAATACGTTATTAAAAAAAACCTCTATTTTAAGTTTAAAGATATTTGCAGAGAAATCCAAATTTTTTGAAATTTATAAACGGTAAATATTTGCCGAGAACTGTACAAATATTTGTAATTTTTCAGAAAAAAATATAATATCTTTTGTTTTGATCGTAAATCATGCGATTGATTTTCAGATTTAACTTCTAAAAAACAATTTTATTTTTTACCGAAACTAAAAATAAGGGTGAAATTTAAAACATGTTTTAGGAAAGAGTTTTTTACGGATCAAATATGAACTAAATTTCCACTTTATTTAATCACTCTTCTCTCTCACTCTCTCCCCCTTTCCCGCCCTCTCGTCTCTATGTGTGTATGTGCAAGCCCTACGAAAAAGGGAACCAATTCTTGTATTCATCCAACTTCATTTCCTACATATTGTATTAGGATTGGACCAGGCTACAAGAGCAAGAGAGAGGAACACTATGGAACTCCAGATGCCAACCAGAGCGATAAAGCCAGGAGACAAAGTCCAAAAACTAACCTGCAGACCAGTACATAACCCCTATTTTTGGGAAGGGGAAACAAATAGAGTAGGTTATTTGGTTCATAGAGATATATTATCTCATTAAAGGGAGGATGTCCTCTATCCATTATCCAAGGGTCGTAGAATTTGCATTATTTACGGATAATACATAAATGGGTTTGTTTTGTAGGCTTTATTTTGCCGGAGATTTACATGTTGTGAAATTTTGTAAATTTTGCTCTTATCCTAATCAATAACATCAAGTATGTTGTGCAGTAAACAATATTTCTATGTTTACCGCCCAAAATAAAAAAAATTAATTTGACCAAGATGCATTTATTCTTGGAGTGTTATTAAATTTTGGAGTGTTATTAAAGGGGCACCAGAAAATACTAATATATGGCAAATTATAAGATGAACCTAATAGAATATCAAAATTGTTAAAGACACACAATCCAATCAAACAATTTAATAAACGTACTTATATATCAATTCTGACAACGGAAATCTATGGATTTTTTAACATCAAATCAGTGAAATCTAAAACTTAAGATAGTGTTTGACTGAAG
The DNA here is from genome assembly GCA_030737815.1 of Allium fistulosum. NCBI lineage: Eukaryota > Viridiplantae > Streptophyta > Magnoliopsida > Asparagales > Amaryllidaceae > Allium > Allium fistulosum. The sequence goes on from CM060901.1 coordinate 472,284,956, forward strand.
AATGCATTTTGTGTTTTGCTTTTTCCAATATGCATGTCAATTGAAATAGAGAGTAGGAGTTGGAGTATGAAGGGAGAAATGGTAAGAGGGAAGATAGTTGTGGAAAAAATAAAATCATTTTCAATCCTACGTGTTAAAACCATTTTCCGAATCAACCATTTACCATCCCTCCGCGTCTTCCATACGTTTTGATGTAGACGGTTGAAAACACATTTTCAAACCAAACGTTACCTGAATTTCTCACCGCTCATTTTTGATCTGCTGCTCTTACATCAATTCAACAACCAAACTAAAATAACATGGGTAAATCTATTACTCAAGTGAAATAACCTAATACCATGATTACCGTTACCTAAAATTTCATAATCCAATCTGCAATTTCTTATACGCTCCGTGTCTACCAAATCGATTGTTTGCTGCATGAATTTACCATGTACCGAATTCATGTTTTGCCTAAAATAAATTGAACACAAGTTTTTCTTAAATCCCTTCTACAGTGATTTGAAGGTAAATAATTTCCAGTGATATTTACTTACGATGCACTTGTATTTATTCGTAGATTTACTATGCTTATTGCCCTAAATTAAGATCTATTTGTACACAATTTATGGCTGGTTTGCAGGAGACGTTGAAAAAAAAATCATCCAATTGCTGCTTTTCAACCATTATAACACAGTGCACTTTTTATTTTTATTTTTCACCTCAGTTTACATCTGCACGTATGTTGGGTAAGAGAACGGTTATTTTGTAACCAAAAGCATTATGTTTAAAACTGATTATACATACGTTAAATGATTGTTTCATTGACTCTACTTAGTACTTCGTCAGCCAATTTTTTTTTTTACCAGTGCGTGAATGAAAAACTAGTATAAACCTTGGGTAAACAGTAACCTACGACGCATTCTATTTTATATAAACACAGAGGTAACCAGAGGGATTTCAGTCTATAATGTTTTTATGTTATAAATAGATGTTGTAATTTAATTCACTACAACAAACCATGTTAGGTTGTCTCGTATGTGTTAAGGAGGAACGACGGTTTGTAATTGAAATAGTACAACATCGCTAAATAACTTGAAGAAATGATGTATAAATATGAGTTAGTAGGCATGTAACATTGGGGATTTTTTTTATTACAATAAAGTGTGCATTGTTGTCAAAAATCTTAAAATCCTACGATTTAAATCCTAATTCAGATCGGATCTCTTCCTTTACGATTCGATTTATACTTCGATTCAAACTTTAGTTAAAATCACAGTTTAAAAACGGACTAACATTTTTAACATGCTTATTTGGATTCACAATTTCAGCTATAATGTCCCTAAAATAAAATAAAAAGGAAATAAGAGAGAAAATTGAGTTCTAAGTTCAGTTGTACAAGTTTAAATATCGAAACCTATTTCAAAGTGGTTGTATAAACCTTAAAATATAAATCCTTTAAATCTACGATTTACGATTTCACTACAAAACACAGCGGCTTTAGCGACGGCAAAAAAGTGTCGCTGGCCATCGCTAAAAGTCGTCGCTATATAACCCGTCGTCACACAGTAGAACGACGGCTGACGACGCATTGTTGTACACGTGACAAATTAGTTAACACCAGGGTGACGCCTCAAGTCGACGCTACCCTGGAACCAAAAGGCCGTCGCTAGCCTGGGCCAAATCGCCGTCGCTAGCTGTCGCTAATCTGGGCCAAATTTCATATCCAATTCTGCTTATGATCCATCCAACCACACAATCAATTTCATATCTCTTTTCAATACATATACATTCAATTTCACAACTAATACCACTCCATCCATCATATAATCTCACACATATCACAAATAATCATATATATAACGCAACATATAAATTTACATAAACATTTCATCACCATCATATAAATATATCATACCAATCGAACGGAACATTCCGAATCCATCAAACAACTTAATCATACGTACAAATACTATCCATCAATCACATGTATACACAAATGTCCACTAACCCATCAAACACCACAACCAACGAACAAGTATCAAATATATACACAAATGTCACATAACTGCAAAACTAAGATGATGAAAATCCGACAGAAACACAAGCATACCTACTCATCGTCGTCGCCTGACCCATCCTCTCCAGGCATCGTCCCATGTTGTGCCAAGTATGCTGCAATATGCTCGTCTAGCTGGTGCGCCAATGCGTTGTTCCTTCAATCGTTTATCTCCTCCAGCTGTTTTTTCATTTGAGCAATCTCCTCATCGGCTTGGGTTCTCCTGTGGGACATTAACGCCTGTGAAATAGTTGATATCTAGTTATAATTTATGAACATTATAAACAGTATGAACAAAAATGTTGATTAATTATGCGGCTAATATTTATAATTAAATGTTACACATTGGTTGCAATTTATTTATTTCAATTATTCAGGTTCCTTATTCAATTTATAATTTGTTTACTTAAGTTTAAATTCATTTGCATGTGTAAATTTATATATTAGTAAATGAAGAAGTTTACCTGCTGATTTCTGTAACTGTACCGCCTATTTCGCGAAGGTGGATCAATAATAGCATCCCATATATGGTTTGACTCCTTAAACGTTAACTTTTCCCGTCCGGTGGACTACGCTACTCGTGCCCTCTTCGCTTCATATCTCTCCTGCGATTACGAACAATAGTTTGACACGATGAATATTCAATTTAAAGTTTATGAAATGTGAAATAAAGGAATATGAAACATTGTCATTACAGATAAGCATGTTTATCATTACGGATGTAGATTTATCGTCCGTCCACTTATATAAAACGTTACCTTCCTCATCTGTCTGCTCAACAACATTCGTAGCCGTAAACACCTCAGCCATTGTATGCTCGCAATTGTACCTCGCCGCCTGAAAATATATACATATGAATAAACAATGTTATAAATATGATTAAACAACATTTTAGATATTTACAAACACAATTTATAAATTTACCAACTCTCTTCTATGTTCTTGGAAGGATTTGGAGCTGCCACGGTGCAAAGCAGGATTTTTATTCCTATTTGCACGGTTCCAGGCAGATAATTCCTACAAATTTAGATATACGATTAACTAAATTACTGCAACTAACATACGAAATTTAAAAAAATTATAACAACAATGCAAAAGTATATAACTTACTTTCACTTCAGGAGTTTCTCAGAGCCGGAGATACTCAGTCCACACATCAGCGCCCATCCAATTGGGTTTTTTTCCTGCATTTTTAGCCTTAGACAGAGTGTTCCTATAATTTTTTCTCATCCTCTTGTTCCAGTGATTAGTAAAAATATCCATATCCTCTGGGTCTACACGCACGGCTTCTGCATATCGAAATTAGTTTGAATTATGTACATTATATTAATTTTCAACTGAAATACAAACTTATACTTACCAGTACATCAGCCAATATAGCGTTCTTGATATGCGGTGGGATGTCGTCCCAAGGAGGCCAATAGCCTGACATCCTACTCATAAACGCCTTCCTGGAAACTTGTAAGATGAAATCCGAAGGCTCCACCTCAAAGCCTCTGTATAAATTTTAATGTAGATATTTAATAAATTTTATAAAATATACTTCAAATAAATTTGATACTTACCCTGCGCTTTTCGGAACTACCTCCGCAAGTGGGCGTAAATCTGGTGTTGTGCCACTAGCACCTGCACCGGGAGAAGAAGAAGGCTCGAATCTCCGACTGCGTCTCCTGCCAGACATATCTACCACAGACAAACAATACATAGAATGAAAAAACATAAATTTATTAGTACAAAGCATGCTTCAGTAATCATAACATAAATCTTCCACTAAATCATAATAAATGGAAAAAAATCTCATGAATACATATATAGAAATTTCAAAACAGAATAGTACATAGCTCATAACATAGTCATTTCAAATCAACATTATATTCATTTCAATTTTTTTTAAATCGATTTGGGTAAAATATTTATTCTTGTTATATTTATTTCTCAATTTTTTGGAAAATCGGTTTTAGTACAATATTTGTTCTTATATTCATTTCTTAATTTCTTTAAAAAATCGATTTTAGCAGAATATTTGTTGTTATATTCATTTCCTATTTTTTTCTTTAAAAAATCGATTTTAGCAGAATATTTAATGTTCTTAAATTCATTTCTTCATTTTTTTACAAAATCGATTTTAGCAGAATATTTGTTGTTGTTATATTTATTTCTTAATTTTTTTACAAAATCGATTTTAGTACAATATTAGTTGTTATATTCATTTCCTAATTTTATTAGAAAATCGATTTTAGCAAAATATTTAATGTTATTATATTCATTTCTTCATTTTTTACAAAATCGATTTTAGTAGAATATTTGTTGTTGTTTTATTCATTTCTTAATTTTTTATAAAATTGATTTCAGTATAATATTTGTTGTTGTTATGCTCATTTCAAAATTATATAATTCATTCAACCATTTAAATATTTTATTTAATACATTTGAAACTTCAAAACATATTTTAAAATTCAGTTAACAATTTAAATATTTTTATCGATTTTGTAAACGAAAATTAGATGTTAGCACTTGTAATAAACTATATTAATTTTATTTTATACTAACAACTAATACTTATAATGTACACACGCTAATTAAATAAAAAATATTACTTATGTTTAACCGTACCAATCTAGCAGCATATTAATCAATAATTATACACTAATTTTTGCGCAAACTATAACAAACATTGTTCTAATTAACTATAACAAATATTCACGTAAACTTATATATTCATTAGCATATCAATCAGTAATTATACACTAATTTTCGGATTATAAATAAACCCTAATTTTTAATTACACATTAAACAATCAAACCACTTATTAAGTTCCCTAAATCAACTAACATACCATTATCATCAACTAATACATACTAATCATCTATTTCAAATCCATAATCAACTAATTTTCTAAATAAGGGTTTTAATTTTATCTCCAAATAACTAATAAACTATTATCATCATCTAATATCAATTATTCTAACATATTCAAACCAATAATCAAATTATTTTCAGAAATTAAGGTTTAGAGATTATACCTAGAAAATTGAGAAATCGAAGAAGATGGAGAAAACGCAGTAGCACCGGAGGGCGACGACGGTTTTTGGAGGCGGTTGGCGTCAGCAGGAGGTGGTTTGAGGCGGGGGGAGCGGAAATTTCGGTAGCAGCTTGGGAGGAAAAAAGGGGAAAGTGAAATCTTTTTGGTCTCGGCTTTGCTGTATAGTGACGGCTAGCGACGGCCGTCTTTTTTAGCCGTTGCTAGCCGTCGCTAGCATCCGTCACTAAACCAAGCCTGTTTTGTAGTGTTTGAATCCCGTTTTGATTCAAAGTTTGAACTTTACGATTTACGATTTAAGTCCCATTTTGAAAACTTTGAAAGTGTGTGTCAGCTCATATGCGTATGCCATGTACTGGAGATGGGGAGTTTGGTCCGACCGCCGTTACACTAACAAATTCTTTTGTTAAAAGGTGTTGATCAAACTCATATGTTGCTCCCACGGAGGATGTGAGAATGATGCATGTATAAGCTCTGATTTCTGAAAACAATGGCAAAAACACAAAGACATGAAAAACTTTATCTTGAACAAACAAACTGACTGCTACTGTGATGTTTCACATAATGTTTTCAAGATGCAGAAGAAGTGGAGAATATCTCTACCAGCTGCAATGCCAACAATAATGACCATTGAACTCATGTCTCACGAAATAATATTATGATGTTTCCTGGGAACAACTTACTACTGAAATCTATAATATCTAAAGGTTATATAATGTTGCATATTTTAGCTTTCCTGCCAACTTTGAAGTCTATAATATCTAAAGGTTGGTTGGGGGTGATGTAATTGGGTCCATTCTGATTGAAATGCTTGTGGCAAGAGAAGCCAAAGCATACAATCTAAGTTTTTGGTGGTTAAATACACATGGCTATTGTTACTTTTTGATGCTGTGAAATCGTATGGAGTTGCTTATAGGTTCTGTACAGGATGGAATATGCTTATGGATGAATATTAGTAATTTCAGGCTGAATAGTCAGCTGGTATAAAAAGGTAGTTGTCTGTGTTCTGGTAGCATTGGTTTGGTTATAGTTATTTTTAATGTAGTTGTTTTATTCCTATAGAGTTGTACAAAGCTGTAGGAAAAGACGCATGTAAATGCATATTGACGTGAGAATGAAATTAAAAAAAAGAAAAAAGAATAAGCTCCATAAGATGCATCTGCGTACTAAACCACTAACAACCTCTATACTTTCACCATTCATTTCTGTACTCAGTTCTCTATTATAAACAATCAGGGCTTGTCCAAGCATATTCAATGCTCTAGTCCAATAATATTTTTTGTATTTTTGTTGCTCCATCATTTAATAGACAAGAATGCATTTATCTGTGCAAAACAAAATGCAAATTCTATTATATTCTTAACATCGATTGCAAAATATTGGTCAACTATATCATTTAGATTACATGTCAAAAAAAATCTAACGGTCAACTTGATAAACCAACATATCAATAGGCATCAATGTAAGCCATTTCTTCTTGCATTTTAGAAAGCAAACTCGTCTATTATCTCTTCATAGTTAAACATATTCAAGTACTCATTTTCAATTGAAATCATAGCTAGTCTACTTAATCGCTCTTGTGACATAGTAGTTTGAAAATGTGTTTTTATCAATTTCAATTTTGAAAAGCTTCTTTTCGCCGATGCAACCGTAACCAGGATAGTTAATAAAATTTCGTAAGCAATCCAAAACGTTGACAAATTCGCTTGTGTCTCGATAATACCTCAAGAAATTAAGAATAACAATTGGTGTGCTTACTTCCGATGATATAATTCACTTTAATTGTTGGAGCTCATGGAACAGTTTCTTACCACAAATATTTTGTTCTTCGTTATGTGTCAAAAAACCTTTTAAATTCATGCAATAGTCCTTCAATCCTCATCATTAACATTTTTGAATTTCAAATTTAATAAAAAATCAAAAATTCCTTCGTAATATTTAAATTGCTCAAAACGATTTCTAAGTGAAGTTAAAATTCAATCCATTATATGTTGAAAATAAGTAACTCTAAAATTTTTCTTAGGTGATTGTCTATCATAATTTCCTACGATATCTTCATCAAATTGTTTTTTCCTATGTACACTCCTTTCAAAAAATTTAGGATCAATTCCAAAATCATTGGCAATTTTTTTCGCTTCCTTCGTTATGGGTTTAAAACCATCTTCTTTTAAGTTTTTCAATAAATGTTACAAGCTCTGAAATTTTTTTAATTGCATATGCAATATCCATTTCCTCTTGTTGAAGTATTTTACTTAATTAATATTGTCTAATATTTTTAATTGCATTACTTCGACTTTGCTGATATTGCATATTATATAAGATTTTAAAATATATCATTAAAACAACAACAACTAATATGCTTCTCCTCCACTCATCTGACATCTTGTTTGATTTGAAAATATTATCGAACAACTTAGTTAACCAGACTGTCCCTCCATCCTCAAGGCATCTCCATACCTCAATGGAGATGTTATCAGGCTCCACCACCTTGCCTGCTTTCATCCGTTTTAGCGCCTCCTTTACCTCGGACTCTTGAATTCTCCGAACAAAATGTCTACTAGTGTCATCAAAAGAGTCGTTCAGCTCGATTGTACTGCTATCACCTTGTTTATTGAATAGCTTGTTGAAGTATTCTCTCCATCTATTCTTTATCTCGTCATCCTTCATCAAAAGTCTATTATTTTCATCGTTGATGCATTTAACTCAATTGAACTCTCTCGTCTTCCTCTCGCGAAGCTTAATTATCCTATAGACGTTTTTTCACCCTTTTTCGTATTTAGCTTTTGATATAGATCTTCATACGTCCGACCCCTTACTTCACTCACCGCTCTCTTTGCGTTATTCTTTGCCTCTTTGTACTTTTGCATGTTGTTCTCGCTGCTGTAATGATACAAACGTTTATAGTATTTCTTCCTCTCTTTGATATCCTTTTGCATATTACTGTTCCACCACCACGAATCTTTAGGTTCGCATTTATTTTCTTTTATTATCCCAAACACTTCAGTAGCCACTTTTCGAATGTGCGTTGGCATCTCATCCCACATGTCATTTGTTTCTCCTTTCATATTTCATGCCTCTTCTCCCATCATTCTATCCTTAAACATCCGTGATGCGTCTCCTTTGAGCTTCCACCATTTCGTCCGACTACTCTTGGCTTCTTTATCCTGTCGAACACGTATCTGAAGACGAAACTCGGATATCAAAAGCTGATATTGTGAGACGACACATTCTCCAGGTATGACTTTGCAATTTACACAAGCTCGTTTGTCATCTCATCTAACAAGGACAAAGTCAATTTGGCTAGAGTGTTGGTCACTACTGAGATTAACTAAATGTGATTGTCTCTTTCTAAAGGTGTTAGCTATCATGAGATCATAAACAATAACAAAATTCACTATTTCTTCTCTTTCTTGGTTCCTATCGCCATATCCAAAACCACCATGCACTGTCTCAAACGCCCCCATTGTTGTACCAATATGGCGTCGAAATCTCCTCCCATGAAAATTTTCTCGCTACTAGGCACATCTTTAACCATGACATCTAGTTCTTTCCAAAAATTTCTCTTTGCGGCTTCACTTAGGCCTACTTGTGGGACATAGGCACTAAGGATGTTTAAAACCATATCACCAACTAACAGCTTGACTACGATGATTATATCCCCTTGTCTCCTAATGTCGATCACTATGTTTTTAAGGTTCTTGTCAATTAAGATGTCTACTCCATTCTTGTTACGTTCTTTTCTCGTACCATAACTTGAAGCATGTGTTCTCCGCCTTCTTCGCCTTCTGAATGCATAAAATATTTACACATTTCCTAGTCATGGTATCAACTATCTCGTTTAACTTTCCTATTGATTCATACATTCCAACTACCTAACGAATCCTACTTTCATCTACTAGCTTCCTTGCCCCCCGCACCTGCCGAGTAAAGTACGAAGACCCTTGCTCATTTATCACTACGTCGGGGCGTCGATGTAGCGCATCATTAAGGGAGTGACGACTCGGCCCTTGCATATTACAAAAAATTAGAAATATAATGGAAACACACGAAATTCGAATGCAAATATATTAGTTTGTTAACATTTTAATAAAATTTGGTAATATCACACAAGTTTAACATTTCTTGGAATTCTTGCACAAATTACTTAAAACCATTAATACCAAAAATCTCAAAATCTTACGATTTGATTCCATTTCAATCGAATCTCTCTGGTTATGATTCATTTCTCAATTTACGATTCACAACTCAACCAACATCGTAGTTGAAAAATAATATTTCAGTTCAAGGTGGAAAATAAATCAGTATACTTGTTTGAATATAATTGTTCTCAAAGTAAAACAAAAATAAAACAAAATAAAAAATAAAGTTTTAGGTTCAGACTTCAGATATAGATATAGAAGCTCAAACGTCAAAATTAATTTCAAAACACTACATATTACTAGAAGAAGAAGAGTAGATGCTCTTACATACTAATGGTATTTGATAAGCTACATAGAGCAGGATTTCAGGCATAAAAACATGTAAAGTCATTAAAATATGAATTTATCGAATCTAAATTTTTTGATTTAAATCCAGTTCCAAGTTAAAGCCAAACTTTGCGATTTGAATCCATTTTGAAAACCGTGGTTGAAAGTTACATTATTTTAAACATGTTCTTTTATGGCCTCTTAACCACATTTACTATGAGAATTTTGTCTACTCTTTCCCATTCTGTCTGATAGACCTGCTAGTGATTTGTCTGTGATTTGAATTGATGATGGGAACAACACAAGTATGATTGCCAATGCCAATAAGACTGGCTTTGTGTAAATTTTCGCCCAATCGAACTCCTAAAATCGGACCTCTAACAGACGGCGAAGAATTTGAATTTGAAGAAGTACATGTCTTATCTTACATTAGATAAAACCAATATATGTTGAATAAAATTGATTGAATTGAAGAGTGTTGTAATTAGGCATATTATTTTATTGTTTTAAGAGCTCATTAAAAAGACCAAAACACAGTGACATCATGGTTTGAACTCACAACCGATACTTGCTATTCCTAAAGTACAACCACATGGACAAACATGATTTCGACAACTTCTTACCATTAAATATTATTTGGAACAAAGTCAAAAACTTGTTGGGTTTTCAAAATGAACAATTTATCGTTTAAACTTATGGATAGACAGTTTTCGTAGCCCGTAGCCCATGGCCCATCTGTGGTCAACATATATTCTATTTTTCTACCACCTTATCAATAGTTTTTCTTTTCCAAATAATTAAATGAATTCTCTAAGGACAGATTTTATCAATGTTGCAAATTGCTTGAATCTTGGAATAAGTGTTACCTATATTTGAAATTGCATATTTGAAATTGCATTTTCACTCAGAAACCATCATTATCACTTTTTGAACCGAATATACCAGCGTAAAATCAAACATTTTTTCATATAAAAATAATACCTAATTTATGCTTAACATAAGTCATTAGTTAGTGAAATTTCAAAGTCCAAATGCTTACCATTGTCTTCTTAGAAAGGCTTTGTCTTTATCAGTATTTCATGGATAAACTCAAAATCTAGAACTTCATTATTGACATGTATGTTACCTACCGAAGAAATATTTGGTATTCATTGCAACAGCTTGCATGCTCTCTAATTGATGTGTATTATTAACAATTAGCAGTATTACACGGACATTAACCTGTTTCAGGCCCGGCCCAGAGGACAGCCTACCAAGCCCTCGGGCTAGGGCAGCCCACTGGGCTGGGGCAACAAATTAATTTTTTTTGGTTAAAACTATTAATATACCTTGAACTTAAGTGAATTGCAGGGTAATATGTGGTCTGATGGTAAATGAAATTAAAGTGGGCAACAAGGACACAGGTTCAGTACTAGCAAATGGCAGCAAATTTTTTTAATTTTGATTTCTTTCAAAACTATGTTTATGGACTTGGACAGCCAAAATTGTGGGCCGGCCCTGACCTGTTTAATGTCCTATTGTTCCACTCGAGGAGTTTGATAGGTTTAATACTGCAACCGACAACGTGTATGATACTGTGACCATATGTAAAAATAAAAATTAAGTATATAAACTTATAGCTATCAATAATGAAATTGTTTTTAACAATAGTGTTTTTGTTAAATTCTGGCGACACTATATGGAGAATTGTAGAGGTCGGAAGTAGCTTCGCAACGGAGAAAACGGTTCGCAAATCGGAGTTCGGAGGTGGAAGTTATAAGGAAAAAGGCAATGTAGGTTGTTTTGGCAGGGTCAGACGTCTGAGGAAAATGGTCAGACTTTAGAAAAACTGCACCATTGTTCCAGAGAACAACCAGACGTCTAAGTCTGGGCAGAATTGCTTCCAGAGCATTCTGTCAGACGTCTGATCAAATGGTCAGACGTCTGGTCTGAAGAAGATCGTTTTCCAGAGACTTCAGTCAGACGTCTGACCATTTTGGTCAGACGTCTGAGGCGTCTATCGCCTGTTTTTGCTCAACGGACTTGGCGTGAAGATTTGTGACAACTGCAGGGGCAATTTTGAAACATTGCCTAGAGTTTCTATTCTTCTATATAAGCTAGCTTCAGGTTCCAGATAGCGTGTGTGGCAAAACGACTGCAGGAGATTAGCCTCCACTAATTAGGGTTTAATCAAAACCTAATTTTCTTCAACTCTCTTCTTCACAAATCAATTTTAATTAGAATTTTGATCATTGTAATCAATCTCTTGTACTCTTCTCATCAATATTAATAAAGACCCAGGTTCTGGTAAAAAAGACCCAGGTTCGATTCCTACCATGCGCTTCCTTATCCTATATAAATTTACTCGGGGGTATGGGGGCTTGGATCAGCGGACGGCTTTACTGTACCCTCCTTAGGAGTTTACCGGTCCGCCGGGTTCTCCTGGGTTTTCAAAAAAAAAAGTGGATGTACACTAACACAACGTTAGTGGAACCACTATAAATCGCTGTGTGATTTATTTTTCGTTATTGTTTTGATTTCTGAATTGTTTGTTTCAGATTGTGATTACTTTTGGATTGATTGAGATTGGAATTGAGTTATCGATTGGTTGTTTTTACACTTCTTACCACGATCCTGTCTTTCGTTGTGCTTGTGGGGTTTCGATTCGAGTGGTCTCCAGTTGGAATCCCGACCCCAACATTTGGTATTAGAGCATTGGTGTTGGTAGGTGGTTGTAGAAATGCCAGAATCTGATAATACCTCAAGTAGTTCCTCAATGGGTAATCCAAGTGGTGTAGCGCCTTATGTACGTGGTTCGTACGCAGCTTCAGGATCACAATTGGTAATAGACAAGTGGAATGACGATAATGATTTTGAAAAATGGCAATGGAAGATGAAAGCGGTTCTAAGGAGGAATCGGGTGCATCGGGTAGTGTTTGACACACATTTGTTGCCGGCAGACATCTCGGATGTTAAGAGAGAGGAGATGGAAGAGTGGACATTCACTACACTTCAACTTGCTATGGGAGAGAATGTTATCTCTGAAATTAGTGGTGAGACAACCGCTAAGGTTATTTGGGGCAAGTTGGAGGAGTTGTATATGAAGAAGTCACTGACAAATCGTTTGATCTTATTGCGAACATTCTTCACCTATAAGATGAAGGAAGATACTTCGCTAAAGGCGCATTTGAATATTTTTGATGATTTGCTAATGAAGATGAAGGCGGTAGACTTGAAAATTGAGGAAGAGCAAAAGACGATGATATTGTTGTGTTCGTTGCCAGATCGCTATACAGGTTTCTCAAATAGTTTGATTTATAGCCGATATACATTGACTCTTGATGATGTCAAGACGCGTCTTCTTAGCGAGAAGTTGCGGGATCAAATGAAGGAGTTAGGTGATGGAAGTAGTGGTGCTAGTAGTGGTCATGGTTTGTTTGTGGAGAAGGAGGGGTATGTGAAGAAAGAGAACTGGGGACGTTTTAAATCATGGAACCCCGGTTGGAGAGGAAAGAAAAGACAAGTGCTATATTTGCAAAAAGCCCGGTCATTGGAAGAATGAGTGTCCGGACAAGGAGAATGCAAAGAAGGAAGTAGCATCTTCATCTGTAGCGGTGGAGAGTGGAGTTGGTGAGGGAGATATAGATGTTTTGTCGGCGGTAGCATCGAATGTTTCAGATAGCGATTGGGTGCTCGATTCGGGGGCATCTTATCATATGACGTCAAATAGGAATTGTTTTTCTTCTTACATCGACAAAGAAGGAAATTCAATTGTTATGGGAAATGGTGCTATTTGTAAGTCGAAAGGCATTGGTTCCGTGCAAATTCGGATGTTTGACGGAGTGGTTCGTACTCTCACTAATGTGCGCTATGTTCTGGGACTTCGGAAGTCTCTAATCTCTTTGGGGCAGCTGGATTCTTTAGGTTGTAAGATTACTATTGAGAGTGATAGCTTGCGGGTTTCGAAGGGGACGCTTGTGGTGATGAAGGGTGCTAGGACTCATGGTATTTATTTGCTTCAAGGAGTGACTGTAGAAGGTGAAACTTTTATAGGAGTTGATAGTTCTCGTGGCTTGGATGCGACTAGGTTGTGGCATTTGAGGTTAGGTCATGTCTCGGAGAGGAGTTTGGATGTTCTTCGGAAGAGGGAAATGATCGATGGAGAAAGTTTCAACAAATTAGAGTTTTGCGAAGAATGCGTCATGGGGAAGCAAACAAAAGTGTCATTCGGTGAGGGAAAGCATGATTCGAGAAGGGTTCTTGAGTATGTTCACACGGATGTTTGGGGACCGACACCTGTAGTTTCTTTAGGTGGAGCTCGCTATTATATTTCCTTTATAGATGACTTTTCTCGGAAAGTTTGGGTGTATGTAATGAAGGCCAAGTCAGAGTCATTTGCAAAGTTCAAAGCATGGAAGACTCTTGTTGAAAATGAGAGTGGAAAGTCTTTGAAGGTTCTAAGGTCTGACAATGGCGGAGAGTATGTTTCCGGAGAATTTTTAGAGTTTTGCAAGCATCATGGTATTCAGAGGCATTTTACTACACCTGAAGATCCGCAATCGAATGGTGTTGCGGAAAGGATGAATCGTACTCTACTTGAGAAAGCTCGATGCTTGAGATTGACATCGGGTTTGGCGAAGGGATTTTGGGCTGAAGCTTTGTCAACCGCAGTGCATATTATTAATCGAATTCCGTGCTCAGCTATTGGTAACAAAATTCCGGAGGAAGTGTGGAAGGGAAAGAGCATTGACTTGATTTATCTTCATGTCTTTGGAAGTCCGGTTTATGTGCATGATCCAGGAAATGATAAGCTTGAACCTAGAGCTTTCAAGGGGATTTTACTTGGCTATACGGATGGAGTAAAAGGATATCGGATTTGGAATCCGGAAACGAAGAAGGTAGTGAATTCTCGTCATGTTACTTTTGATGAGTCGGCGATGTTCAAGGAGAATGGAAGCTCATCGGATGTTCCGAATTTGGTTTAGGGTGAATCAAAGGAGAAAGAAATTATTTCCACATTTTATCCAAGGAGTAAAGAGAGTATAGTAATTGGAGATGCTTGCAAGGAGGTAGCGGTTGATGTTACATCACATAGTCCACAGGGTGTCTCTAGTAGTGTAGGTGATGTGCATGATTCTAGAGAAGATTCGGTTCAAGGTGGAGCCGAAGGGAGTTTGGGTGATGGTATTGCTACTCGGGTAGGTCGTCATACTATAAGGCCACCTGAAAGATATGGTGATTGAAACTATCTTAGCTTTTGTGATAATTTGAACTATGCTCTTCATGTAGTCCAAGATGAGCCGATGGACCTTGATGATGTCATGAAGTCGAGTGATAGCTCGAAATGGATTTGTGCAATAGAGGAAGAGATGCAATCATTGTTGAAGAATCAAACTTGGGATTTGGTTCCATTTCCTAAAGAAAACCGTGCTATTGGGTGCAAATGGATATACAAGGTGAAGGACGATGGAAGATACAAAGCTAGGCTAGTGGCTAAGGGGTTTGCACAAAGGAAGGGAAATGAGTATGATGAGATATTCGCACCGGTTGTGCGCCATACTTCTATCCGGATATTACTTGCTATAGTTGCTATTCACGACTTGAAGTTGGAGCAACTTGATGTGAAACCGCCTTCTTGCATGGTGACTTGGATGAAGACATCTACATGGAGCAACCGGAAGGTTTTGTTGTGGATAGTAAGTCAAATTTGGTTTGCAAGTTGAAGAAATCACTATATGGATTAAAGCAATCACCTAGATAATGGTACAAGAGGTTTGATCATTTTATGTTTGAAAATGGTTTTGATAGAAGCATCAAGGATGCTTGTGTTTATTTCAAGAAGTTGAGGAATGATTGTTGGGTGTATTTACTCTTGTATGTGGACGACATGCTCATTCCTTCTAAGGATAAGAATGAAATCAACAAGCTAAAACTAAGTTTGAAATCTGAATTCGAAATGAAGGATTTTGGAGAAACAAGAAGGATATTGGGCATGGAAATTGTAAGGGATCGAAAGCATTTTGAGTTAAAACTAACTCAAAAGGAATACATTGAGAAAGTGCTTTGTCGGTTTAGCATGGAGAATGCAAATGCGTCAAATACACCTTTACCTTTGCATATGAAGCTTTCGAGTAAAAGATCACCTATTTTGAAGGAAGACAAGGCTTATATGGCAAAGGTGTCATATGCTAGTGCGGTTGGAAGTCTAATGTATGCTATGGTGTGTACAAGGCCCGATATTGCAAATGTCGTCGGGATGGTTAGTCGATACATGGCTAATCCGGGAAAATCGTATTGGGAAGCTGTGAAACTTATATTGAGATACCTTAGAGGCACATCATCTCATGGTCTTGTTTTTTGCGGTAGTAAGGCGATGGATTGCAAGTTTGTTGGTTATTGTGATTCGAACTACGCCGGTGATAAGGATCGTAGAAAATCAACTTCCGGATATGTCTTCATACTTGGGGTACACCCATAAGTTGGAGATCTAGATTGCAGACCGTAGTTGCTTTATCCACTACGGAGGCGGAGTTGATAGCCGCAGTGGAGGCGACAAAGGAGGCATTCTATTTAAAGCGATTGTTGTGTGACTTGGGATTCGAGCATGATAGTATTGATGTTCGATGTGATAGCTAGAGTGCTATTCACTTGGCAGAGAATTTGACGTTTAGCTCACGGACTAAGCATATTGAGGTGAGAGAGTCATTTCTAGTAGCCATGGATAAGGATAAATAAGTATATCTTCGGAAAGTGCACACAAAGGATAACGCGGCAGACATGTTCACTAAGGCTTTGCCGGTTGGAAAGTTCGAGCATTGCTCGAACTTGATTCACTTGGAGAAGTGCTAGGTGCCACGGGGTGGCACGGTTAAGAGATGAGCTTGGTGGTAGATGAGAAAGGGTATCGGTGAGAAATTGAGGTTCTATCTTCTTGGCAAGTGCTAGTCTTTGGTGAGATAGCTTAGGATTTGGATGTTTTCAACATTTCATTAGCGGACGGGGGCTTTGCCTGAGCTCGTAGGTGGAGTGCAATGGGCGATGGCTTTGCCGGAGCTCATTGGGAAAGCATTCATGTCTGGATGAAGGTAGAAGAAGTGATAGTTGGTGCTATCGGTTGTCGTTGATGGTATGGTACCATTAGAGTTGGAGATGGATATAGTGTCGAGGTGGAGTGTTAAATTCTGGCGACACTATATGAAGAATTGTAGATGTCGGAAGTAGCTTCGCAACGGAGAAAACGGTTCGCAAATCGGAGTTCGGAGGTGGAAGTTATAAGGGAAAAGACAATGTAAGCTGTTTTGGTAGGGTCTGACGTCTGAGGAAAATGGTCAGACGTCTGGCCCTTCAGAAAAACTGCACCATTGTTCCAGAGAACAAGCTCAGACGTCTGACCAAAAGGGTCATTTAGGTTTTGAAAAACATTTAGGGGTCGTTTGGTTTATTTTGTATTTTATGTTTTGAATTTTCAACATTAATTATAAAATATGAGAAGAATGAAGGGAGGTCGGAAGGGATGAATGGAAGATTGGAGGTGACCACGAAGTGGATGGAGGAACGACGGAAGGATGAATTGTTGCTCATGCTTCCGTTTTTCTCAAAACACGAAAAATGAAAAAAAAAATTGTTTTCTATTTTGTGTGTTAAATTCGTTTTTTAAAATGACTATTTTTCATAATATACATGCGTTGTTCGTATTTTTGTATGGACGAAAACTCAAAACTAAAAACAGTAAACCAAACATGGCCTTAGGTTTTGAAAAACATTTAGGCCCCGTTTGGTTTGCTATTTTTAGTTTTGTGTTTTCGTCTAAAGAAAAATTCGCATTTATTATGTATTGTTGAAAAACACTCAATTTTGAAAAATGAAACTAACATAGAAAATAGAAAACAAGTTTATTTGATTTTTCGTGTTTTGAGACATAACAAAAGGATGGAAAACAATTCATCTCCCCCGTTTCCCGTCCATCGTCACGATGACTAAGAATTGAAAAAGATTTCCCACATTTTCTTGTATTTTGTAGTGTATGTTGAAAACACAAAATACAAAACTCAAAACGAAACCAAACGAGACCTTAGATTTTGAAAAACATTTAGGTGCGTTTTTGCCCGAGGCAGCTGCCTGAGCAGCCTAGTCCTCAGCTGGCCTTGGGTGGATTCGAACTGTCACTCATGTTCAAGTTTGGTGTAATTTCAACTTTGTTTTAAGTTTGCAGAAGATGATATGTGACAACTCTACTTTGACATAATTTGTAACACTGAATCAATATAATCGTTGCTTACTTCACTAGTGCAGGAACTAATGTCTGTCACCCATTTGTTCCGATGCGACGTCAAATTCTTATGTGATGACTATTGTTGCTCTAAATAGAGCAATTTTCAGATGTGCATGTATGTATACATATACATATGTGTGTATGGGTAAGGATCAGCTACATCTTATTTTTGGCACACCTCTATTTCCAATCCTCCAACACACACAAAAACCTTTCAACCACACACTCCGATTTAAATAATATAATGGGATGTCAAGAGAGAAAAAATATATTATTTAAATCGAAATGCGTGCTGTTGAGATTTGTGTGGGGGGGTTTCTAAATTTTCAGCCACTTTGTTTATCTGCAATATATTTTGGCTATTATTTTCTCCCATCGCGAAAAAATCGTTGCAGTAGGAATTAATTGTTAGGACCTGCCACATGTGTCTTCTAATTCAGATGGTTTATCAAATTAGTTGTAGATACTGCAATAAACTATTACTTAACCTTCAATAATAAACTAATTTACATAAGGTAACTCAAAGTTATTACACTAATGATTTTGAAAAGCAGACCAAAAAAATTATCAAACGAGTGCTTACAAATTTGAGAGAAAAATGATGTTACAAGCTTAGTTAACGCCAAATCTTTTCTTGACTTGAGTTTGGAAAGTTTTTATAAGAGATTTAGAAAAGAATACGGCATGGTAATGATATTAATTTGGTAAAAAAGGTTAAGAATGAAGACCAGCAGCGAAGTTTATAACTTTTTTTTTTGAAACCAAGAAAAACCTGGCGGGCCGGTAAACTCCTGAGTAGGGTAACGTCCGCTGATCCAAGCCCCCATACCCCCGGGTAAATTTATATAGGATAGGAAAGTACATGGTAGGAATCGAACCTGGATCTTTTTACTAGAACCCAAGCCTTCTTTCCACTGTGCCGTATCCGCGGACTTCGAAGTTTATAACTGATGCTGTTACACTAGCTTAATTAATAGTCATGCTCAATAATAATAGCGCACATGCCCGCATTTGGAAAATTTAATTTTAGAGCATGTCTAGGAGAGCTGATTTTCGGCCTGAGAAAGAGGAAAAATATTGGAAGAATTCCAATTCCCCTAGTATTGGTGTTTTATTTTATTTTTATTTTCTTTGAACACCAAGATAAACTAAATGTCAATCGGTGATCCATCTGTTGACCATTTAGAAACTAAACTCATTTATCCTGCACGGGTTTTGAAAAACATTTAGGTACTAAAAGGTTTTCAGAAAATCGTGTTCTGTAAGGTTTGAGATCTTGATTTTGGGCTCGGTTTCGAATATTGAGACTCCAAATATTGCTATTGACCTTGTTGCTAATTTGGGCACAAAATATACATGGGGGATTTTGAGCATTAGCTCTATGTGGAAAGGTTATCTTAGTTTCAAGGACTTCTCATCTTTCTGCAATTGTGGATATAGATCTTTGTCATATATTCGAAGATATTTTTTTTATTCCATATTTCATTCGAGATTGTTTTTTAACATTAATACCTTTAGTAAAAAAAAAAAAAAAAAAAAAAAAAAACTGTACAAGAACTTAAAGACCATAAAATGTGTGTAAAATTTTGAATGCATAATCGATTTATATGTTTCCTTTTCACATCTCTTTTGTTTGTAATATTTAACTCAACTCGTTCTTTCTCTTATAACCATGATGACAGGGCTAGGACAGTTCGAATGTTAAATTTGCTAACCATGGAATGCAATGCATTTGTATGTTCCAAAGTTGATCCACTGACAATTCACAGCTTGTGCCCAATCATGTGAAGCAATTGACTGATGCTCAGATACATGCTAATTCTCAAAATTTACTATTGAGTCTCATCTTCTTTTGCCAAGCAATTGCCATATATTACCGATTGACTGACTAACGAGGCGAGGAACCTCATATTTCAAATTATTTGTATAAAATTGCAAATTGTGTCAGTATGTATTCTTGTAGAGGTGCAAATGATTTAGGCTCTATCTTTTTTTTTTCCTTTTTCCACTAATGGTGTATATTCATTTGTTATTGTATTCGGAGGCAACTTACTTGAATCATGTCATTATGTTTGCATTAAAAGACCATTTTTATCAGTGAATGATTTTTATGCAGGGAAATCATTTGTTCTGCAGTAACTAAGCGGTGAAATGTTCAGTTATTGTTTTATTGTAAAGTCGGTGAATGCGAGAAGATTATGCATAACATTAAGGAGATGGCCTTTCACGGTGTATAATGATAATGTAAAAATCTGTTTGACAAAACAGATTAGTTTGAAAACTTATATCAAAATAAGCTAGTTCAACAGTTACATAAGCAAACCTATAACTGCCTACCAATTAGTAGTTGTGCTATCGACTGAAAAATAAATCTATTAAATAATAGTAAAACTGAAGAATTTGAAGTTTCTTCATTAATTCTAGGAGTTATCACTATTCTTCCTAATTCTTTCCAAGTTGATATTTTATTTTCAGCATCCTATAATTTACCACTTTGCAGTTATTTTATTAAACTTTTCACACTATGTTACATTCAAATACCTAATTTTACAAAAATCCACAATTATTTACAAATCTTTCATAGTTCTTTCCTACAATTTTACATTATAGTCCATATATTTAAATTAATTACATAATTCAAAATTTAAATTAATTGGTAAACTTAGTCAACTAATATTTATTAATAAATCTTAAAAATATGAAATTTTCAATATGTATACCACAGACGCATTAACAAAGTAGTAAAAAATTCATTTAGATGAAAATATATACAAATCATATAACATAAATTATATACATTAATGACAATAACAAATTTATTTTACAATTTATTTACTAGATGAATTTATCATAGATTGCACTGTAAAATTCTGTTAACCTTCAAATACCTAAAAGTTTAAATTTTTTACAATTAATTTGAAACCCTTCTCAATTATCTTCTAATATTCTACATTCAAATCCATATATTTAACTAATTGTGTAATCTTAAATTTAAACTATTTAAATAAATATTATCAACTAATATTTATTAATCTATCTAATAAATCCCAAAATAACGAGGATTTCAATATATATAATATTCATATATATGAGAAAAATAATAAAATCATTTCTTTTTTATACCGATATATGAAGATATTTAAACCACATAACATAGAATGTATATACATAAATAATAATAACTTTTTTAATTTCTAATTCATTTATCTCAAAAAAAGTATCTTACAGTACATAACATAATTTCGTTTTTAACATTTTAAAAGATAAATTTTATATTTTACACCATTACGATGTGAACGCATATATTATAGCGATAGAAATTAGAAACATTCTCACTTTCAACGTGTTATCATACCATACCTAACTCATAACTCAATAAATACTACATAACATTATTTTGCAATTATTAAAGTTGTAAGCATGACCCTCCTATAAGAACATGAAATCATGGTTAACTACAATGATAAAACTGTTTAAAAATGAAAACTTAATGATGAATAGAAGTTCATACGTCTGATAAAAAAAGTTCACATACAAATAAGTTAACCATAAGATCTATGCTCTTCTCAATTATAAATTTATACCAAGCTCTTCTCATTTTTAACTTTTTTTACATTCAGCTCATTATATTTCATTAGTTATGTTAATCATTAATCCCAAATATTCAAATAAATTCGATTCTTTAATGTTCATTAATTCATTTATAAAGCCTTTACAAAGATGACAGTTCAATATATACACAACAATCATATTAACAAAATGACGAACTTACTTATTCACTCATACATATGAAAAAAAATCACATAACATAAATTATATATGTATACGATATTAACAATTTTAATTCATAATAATTCTTTTTAAATTAGGACATTAATTTCTAAAGGGATATGTATTTAGCGAGTATTGAACATTCAACCTTAAACATAAAACATCGCAAATCATTTTAGTTTATGATTACTATATCATAACAAATTTGAAATATATTGCATAAAATATATTTTTAGCAATAATTAAAATATAAATACTATTTTTAACAACATTACCGTGTGCGACGCACGGGTTAGACACTAGTCCAAAGTTATAACAAACCTATAACTGCCCACCAATTAGTAGTTGTGGTAAACCTATAAAAACTAATCTGTGCATGTAAAATCTCTAATTCATTTCAAGTTTGGTATGTATTACTGTTGTGCGAAAATTTCAATTGATTTGCACTAACTTCAATACTGCAGCGGAATACTAAGCGCAGAAACAATCAAAAGAAGGATCTAGCTTGTCGATTAATTATCAATCACCAATTCAATGAAAAATAATCACCAAACAAAGAAATACAGAAGAGTAGAGAACACAAAGATTTAACGTGGTTCGGCTAAATTGCCTACGTCCACGGACCCAACAACTATTCTTTATTTTACTGAAGAAAGACAATACAAAAGAGAGAGATTACAAAATTATAGGTAGTAGTAGAGAGACTAACATATAATTATAGATTGAATAATCAATTTATTCAAAGATTTGTTTACGCTCAAAACCCCTAATTGATTGATTGCATAAATTATGGTTCAATTAGGGTTTACTGAAGAAGAGGATAATGGTGGATGCTCTCACACACATGAAGATGAACTTCCTTCATTTAAATAGGCATGAAAATGAAGGATGCTTGGAGATGAAGAAAATTAATTTTCAGATTATGTGACAACCTTTCCAAGTTAATTAATTTGATTTCAATGCACATAAATGGCAAAAAAATCTATGTTTTCATAAATTTCCATTGCTTAAATCAATCTCCATGTATAAACTTGTATGTCTTCATATAACAGATCTGACTAATTAATTGATTAGCAATTAATTAGTTTCCTTTCTCTAAAAGATATCACATATATCCTTCCTCTTTATCTTTCCATATATAGCATAATTAATTGATTGAATGAATCAATTAATTATTTTCTTGTCTTCTTTGGAAAATATTTGAATCACATAAATTCAACATTCCACCTTGATTCAATAACAATCTCTCTGCATCACCACATCTCGATAAATTATTGGGTCTACGTCAACAAGCTCAATGTGAACTAGTTTGGGCAATATTGCCTAAATAGAGCTTCCAAATCTTTCCCAAGCATAAGAAAGATAGTATGCACATCGGAAAACATAATGCATACGAGAAAATACTAAAATTCTTCAACAAATTCGATGTTGGAAACAAACATGTAGATACTAAGCTTCGAGAGACCAATGGAGATTTAACAGCACGCTTCACCTTCTCCATTCCAAATTGAGTGAGGACATACTCAACATTATCTACTCCAATCTCCTCCACAAGAATTTTTCTAGACTTTCTTAAGTCAACATCAGCATACTCACCAACAAGCTCCACAACATTCAAAGCATAAGATGAAGAATCATCGCTATAAATATGCTTATAAATAGGGCCAACTGAACCAAAAGGCCTTTCCAGCAAGTGAGCTCCACCTAGAGTATGAACCTCTGTAATCTTCTCATCAACCATGGTATCATCGAAAATACCAATATCTCTATGAATATGGAAACAATCTGATGACTCTAAATGTGTTTGGCAATTTTCTGTCCTCCCAATGTCATCACTTGATAGAGGCTCCACCTTCAACAACGATCTCTCATCAAATATCGCATGCCTACTAGTCACAATTATCCTAGTTGTTTTACACCACAACCTATACCTCTTCACTCCTTCTCTATAGCCTAACAAAATGTGCTTGCTTTCTCTAGGCTTCAACTTATCATGTCTCTCATCTTCTAAATAAGCTAAATAACCAAACAGTTTAAGGAATGAAAAATCAACAGGCTCTCTTTTCTATATCTCTTCCGAGATCTTCATATCTATGGAAATTGAAGGTGTATGGTTGATGAGAAATACTGCCATAGATATCGCTTCTGCCCAAAATCCCTCTTCTAGACCAGCAGTCGTTCTCAAGCTCATAGCTCTCTCCAATAATATCTGACACGTGCTCTCTGCCACTCCATAATAATATGCAATAGAAATAGAAAAATCTTTAATTACATGCTCGGACGCACAATAGTTAGTGAATTCTTGTGACATAAATTCACTACTATTTCCAACTTTGAGAACCTTCAAACGCTTCCTCGACCGCTTCTCTACCAAGGCCTTCCACTTACAAAACTGGGCAAATATTTCGTCTTTGGCCTTTAAGAAATAAACCCAGACCATATGTGAGAAATCATCCACAAATAAGACGAAGTAACTGGCTCCACCAAAAGATGCAACTGGGGTGGGTCCCCGTACATAAGAATGAACATACTCTAGAAACTCTGTAGCTCTAGATCTTCCAACATTAAATATGACATGCTTCTTCTTTCCAAAAGAACAATCCCCACAAGAGCTAGGCTTCAACTGACAAACATAGTCAATCAGCCCACGCTTCTTTAATACTTCAAGAATCTCCTCATCAACATGACCTAAACGAAGATGCCATAACTGAGTATAATCTGGAATACTATAATCAGTAGAAATTACCGACTCTTCTAAGACCGTCTCTCCATGAAGCACATAAATATCATTAACTCGCACCCCTTTCATCACTACCAAGGAACCCTTCATGTGACGCCCCACCTCTATACCCACGTTAACCAAGAACACTACGAGGTAGTGCTGTCAATTAGCACGGAGAATAAGGCTGTGGAGGAGCGACCATCCATGTAACTTCTTTGTGCGAGCACCGATATGTCAAATAGAATAGAATGCATATCTTTTGAGGAGGAAATCCGACATACTGATACAAACTCAAAGCTATCACACGGTGGCTATATATAATCTTCGGAAACAAAAATAGAAGTAATCATAACATAATCAGTCACAGACATCCATATCACAAAGGCGGAAAAAGATATGAATATATATATAACACTTGAAAGTGTACATCAGAGTAGTGGTCAGAAAGATCCACAATAATACAAAAGGAATAGCAACATGTGCTATACAAAAGAATACATCAATGAGTCTATATCTCAAATGTGTACAATCAAAAACTACTATTCTAAGTAGTTAGCCAAAAGTCAGAGTAATAGATCCCTGGAGAGAAGTCAAGCAGAAGCACCTGTAACATCTCGGTCTGACCCGAGTATTATTTATAAGAAAATAATAAACGGATCAGTCTAGCTATAATTATCAGATGATATGGTATAAAGTAAAAGACATGGCATGAACATGTAATAACCATAAAGGCATACTACTATAAGTATGTAATTGAAAATCAACAAGAGATTAATCAATATCACAAGAATCTTCTCAAAGATAAAATGGGGTATCATACCCTAAACTTGTATTCATAACAAGTCAATAACACATTAATTCACCAATGCACAAAAATTGATATCATATCAATGAAAATCATCAAAATTGGTGAAGCATAAATTCCAGAAATCAGCACACGAAATCCAGAAATCACATAAAAAGGGGGGAAGGCCTATGAGCCGAATGCTCCACGAACGGTCCGAAGACCTATGAGCCGAATGCTCCATGAATGGTCCAAAGACCTATGAGCCGAATGCTCCACGAATGGTCCGAAGACCTACGAGCCGAATGCTCCACGAATGGTCCGAAGACCTACGAGCCGAATGCTCCACGAATGGTCCGAAGACCTATGAGCTGAATGCTCCACGAATGTGAGTAGAAACATCACATAAACGAGGTCCAGTCTCCCTCGTAGGCAAAAAGACATCGCTCAATCGCTAGTCTAAATCAAATCACAAAAATGATCATCATGATCATCGAGAAGTGTCAATCACACCAAGCTAGTAAATATATGAGTTTAGCTTCATGTCCCATAACCACTTGCTTAACTTAAATATTTACGAACAAGCTGTGAATCTTCACTAGAAAATTGTCACTAAAGGGTTCAATCGAACAAGTCCAAGAGCTAACCGACGAAGTGAACGCAAGCGTTTCATACCACTCGTTTTACTAGGTCGTTTAATTCGATTTCTCATCCGAGTGAAGTAAAGGCTTGTATATACTAGTAGATTAGAAAACGGTTTGAGAAAAAGAGCTTTGTAGTAAAATAGTATTGAAATCGCTTTGATGAAAGAGTTTTGATATTCGCTACTAGTATTGAAGCCTTCACATTTTTAAAGTGACAAGTCACAAATCGATTGTTAAAACAAATCGCATCACAAAATTTCACATTCGAAGATGTGAGAAAAATCCAAGGAAATCAGCTCAAAACGCATCAAAGTAGAAAATAGGAGGTGCGACTTAACATGCAAGCGACCTAAGGAAATATAGGTCGAACGACCTATAAGTGATGCGACCCAAGCTGCTGCGCGACTTAACAGGGTGGCTCGACCTAACAAAACCAAGCTAAAAAGGTGCGCGACCTAACAGTCTCGAGCTAAGGATTGCAAGCAGGTCAAACGACCTAGCGACCTAAGCAGTGATGAGGCCATGCGACCTAAGGAAATAAGGTCTAACGTCCTAAAGGTACTGAGTCTTGCGACCTAGGACCTAATGGTGGAAGACTGAGCGACCTACGCTCCAAGCTAGGTCGAGCGACCTAAGGAATATAAGGCCCAACGACCTAAGTGATGTGAGGTCGAACGACCTAAAAGATATAAGGTCCTGCGACCTAACGGTTCGACATAAGTGGTACGCGACCTAAGAGGGATACGTGACCTAAGATGGTACGCGACCTAAGTGGTACGCGACTAAGAGGGATACGCGACCTAAGATGGTACGCGACCTAAAGGTGATACGCGACCTAATGTGGCGCGACCTAAGGTCTTACGACCTAAGGGAAACAAGGTCTTACGACCTAAAGGTTGTAAACAAGGCTGAGCGACCTAAATGCCCACGAACTAGGAAACGACCTAGCGAAGGAAAACAGGGCGACTTAATTGGTCGCAAACTAATATTGTTTTAGGTCGCCGAGCGACCTAGGGGATAAACGAGCAGGCAAGACCGGCCGAGTCAATTCCCAATGACCTAGCGACCTAAGCCACGCGAGCGACCAAAATGAGGAACAAGCCATTGCCTAACGACCTAGTAGTGGAGCGACCTATCTGCCGAACGACCTAAGCCATGCGAATGACCTAAGCCCAGAACGAAGATCTGCAGACCTGTCTTCTCCAATGCCGAACGACCTAAGCCCAGAATTTTGCCAAAACACTAAAAATTGGGTTTTTCACCAATTCAATCCAAACCAAATGCAAATGCATGCGCACAAGTGATAGGGAATCATTCCCACAGTCCAATGACAGTTATAGGCAAGATGTGAGATTAAAAATCTCACCTTTGCACCAAAAACCAATGAAGATGAAGCTTGAAGCAAAACAAGGGCAACAACAAGCTTGAATCAATGTCTTCACTTGAATTCGGAGTAGATGTTGGATTAGCAATGAAGATTAAAGCTTTGGAGTTTTAATTTCCCATTCCCTCCACCATTTTTGAAGAAGCTTTGATTTTTAGAAATGAAGGAAGAAGTGGTGAAGAGAAGGAAGGGGTTAGGCTGAGTTAACAAGCGGTTCAGCCCAAACTAAAGGTCCAAAGCAAAATGTGACCTAAATTCCGCTCTCTCCAAACATATCGAAGTTTACATTCAAAAAGATTGCAAACGTCATTTTGAACTCAATGGAGGTGGTCTCGAGTCCTAATTTGACCGTATGCAAAAAGTAGCTTTTCGGACCAAAATCTGATTAACGATAAAATATTTAAATAAAATATCGATAAATATGCGGGTTGTTACACTTCATCACTCTCAAATTCTCTCCATCTATTATTATCCTCATACCAAGTCTACTCAAAGCTCCAACTGATAACAAACTTCTACGCAGCATTGGAACATGTCTAACATCTGTGATAGTCCTAACAACACCATCATGCATCCTAAACCTCACACTTCCAACACCCACAACACGACAAGATGTGTCATTCCCCATATGAACTGCTCCGCCATCAATCTTCTTGTAACTGACAAAATAGCTCCTATCTGGCGTCATATGACAAGGGGCTCCAGAATCAATCACCCAACTTGTATGCTCTAAAGGTGAAAAACTGG
Source organism: Allium fistulosum (assembly GCA_030737815.1). Classification (NCBI taxonomy): domain Eukaryota; kingdom Viridiplantae; phylum Streptophyta; class Magnoliopsida; order Asparagales; family Amaryllidaceae; genus Allium; species Allium fistulosum. The sequence goes on from CM060901.1 coordinate 472,312,804, forward strand.
CTGAAAATAATGATGCATTACTATCACTTTTATCCGCATTTGATCTAACTGCTGCCGGTACTGAAGCTTTCTCCTTCGTCTCTCTCTTCTTTCTAAGAGCTGGACAATCTCATATGAAATGCTCATTCTTCTTACAATAATAGCAAGCACCCCTTCTAGGACCCTTGACGTGGGACCTATGCATATCTCTTCTACCTCCAAGGTGCTTCTGCTTTTGATCTTTTCCTCTAGATGAACAAAGTTGTTGCTGATGGACACCATCATTAGTCTTCACCTTCCATGTCCCTAAAACTCCTTTTCTAATGTATTTGGTGACCATAATTACTAAAAGAATTTGCCATTGATAACTAATCTAGAACAAGACAGCTACCTCCGATACCAATCTGTTGTGTGAAAATTTCAATTGATTTGCACTAGCTTCAATACCGCAGCGGAATACTAAGCGCAGAAACAATCAAAAGAAGGATCTAGCTTGTCGATTAATTATCAATCACCAATTCAATGAAAAATAATCACTAAACAAAGAAATACATAAGAGTAGAGAATACAAAGATTTAACGTGGTTCGGCTAGATTGCCTACGTCCACGGACCCAACAACTATTCTTTATTTTACTGAAGAAAGAAAGTACAAAAGAGAGAGATTACAAAATTATAGGTAGCAGTGGAGAGATTAACCTATAGTTACAGATTGAATAATCAATTTATCCAAAGACTTGTTTACGCTCAAAACCGCTAATTAATTAACTGAAGAAATTAGGGTTTACTGAAGAAGAGGATAATGGTGGATGCTCTCTCACACACATGAAGATGAACTTTCTTCATTTCAATAGGCATGAAAATAAAGGATGCTTGGAGATGAAGAAAATTAATTTCCAGATTATGTGACAACCTTTCCAAGTTAATTGATTTGATTCCAATGCACGTAAATAACAAAAAAAATCAATGTTTCCATAAATTTCCATTGCTTAAATCAATCTCCATGTATAAACTTGTCTATTTTCATATAACAGATCTGACTAATTAATTGATTAGCAATTAATTAGTTTTCTTTCTCTAAAAGATATCACACATATCCTTCCACTTTATCTTTCCATATATAGCCTAATTAATTGATTGAACGAATCAATTAATTATTTTTTTTGTCTTCTTTGGAAAATATTTGAATCACATAAATTCAACAATTACAAAATTCAAAATGAAGTGCAAAGTAAATTATGTGAATGCACAATCTTTTGTGATTTTTCTATTTTTTTTAAGGTTTGTAGAAACGTAGATTGGACCTATTGATGCTGCAGTATTATATTTGCAAGATAAACATACGAAGAATTGTCATGATTTGATGAACGTAAACTAAACAGTTTTCTTTGTTAAGTACATTCAACATTAGAAATGAAATGTCATTTTCACTTATTGATGTTTTTAATTCTTGTCTGAATAGGGTCTAAAAGCAATGATCAGTTAAAAACCACTCTCAAAGTTTCGATGAATTAATTGATCAATTTTTTGATTTTAGAGCACAAGAGTTGTTTAGACAAGTTGGTTTTTGGCATTTATGCTGATAAAATGCATTCGATTTTACAAACTTTTAATCACGACCTTGTGGGGCCGTTGCCAGCCATTTTTTGCCCCGTTGTCGTTGGGGACGCATCCGCGGCGGAAGCTCCAATATTCCATTTCCCTTTCCCAACTCTGTTTGCCGAACGTTGGAATGATATATGTTGGCGTCCGACATGTTGGACGCCAAGGTATTAACGCACCCAGCCGCTATAAAACTATCTCCTCCCACTTCATCTCCTTCACATCATTCCTCCCCTCCCTTCTCCTCTCTACTTACATATTTTCTCCCATACCAACAATGTCTAATTTGAAAACAAATTCCGACTACGAAGATGTGCAGAATTTAGTCGTTATATCAGCGTATCTACGTAAAAGAAGGAGCGATATCACCCGAATTCACACATCCGACTATACTGGTTTAACGTGGGTGGATGACATATTAAATGAGCATCAAGAACGTTGTCAACGAAATTTTGGTATGAAAAGACTGTTTTCTCTCGTTATGCGATAAGATGCAAAATTATGGTATGGCTATAACGGAAGAAATTAGTATCGGAGAAGCGGTTGCCATATTCGTATACACCATAGCTGCAGCGCTCTCGAATCGACAAATGAATGAAAGATTTCAAAGGTCGGGTAGCACAATTTCAGGTTGCTTTCATGTTGTTTTAGAAGCTATTCAATTACTTGCTAAAGATATTATCAAGCCAGACGATCATCAATTTAGTACTGTTCCAGATCATATTAGAACTTCAAACCGGTAATACCCATATTTTTGAAACTGTGTTGGTGCTATAGATGGTACACACGTAATGATACACTTACATGCTGATCGAGTTATTCAATATATTGGACGAAAATGTTTTGCTACAAAAAATATCTTAGCAGCATGCTCATTCAATTTATAGTTTATGTATGCTATGGTTGGTTGGAAAGGTATTGCGCATGATAGTAGAATTTTTAATACAGTTATAAATGATAGAAACTCTAACTTCCCCCACCCTCTACTTAGACAGTATTATGTAGCTGATTCAGAATATCCACTTCAACCTGGTTATTTACCACCTTATCATAATATTAGATATCATATTCCTCATGTTCGTGAAACCACAAATCAACCAAAATCGGCCAATGAAAATTTTAGGGTCCGTTTGGTTTGTCGTTTTCAAATCATTTTCAATTTTCAGTTTTGAAAAACATCGAAAACTTGTTTCTTTTATCGTTTTGAAAAATTCATTTTGAAAAATCATCATTTTGCAAAATGGGCCTAATACAGAAAACTAAAAACAATTTTTTTCGTTTTCACCGTTTTTAGGCCCGTGAAAATAAAAAACTGAGAATCCAAAAATGTAAAGCAAACACGTTGAAAAACCCTAATCTATTTTCTGGCCGCACTATTCTTCTTCTTCCATTTTCGTCGACTATCAAAATTTCCGTTAAAATCACAATTTTTTGTTTCTTTTGCGCCACCCTACATTCGATTTGTTTAAATCATCAAGTTTATTACTGTAGTAGCTCCTTCTCTCCAAAATGGGTTAGGGTTTTCTCACCATTCAAGCTGCTTCTGATTCAACACCATTCTAAGGTAATTTATGATTTATTTTTTGGTGCTATGTTGACTCAAAGATATGTGTGTTTCTACCTAATCTTATTATCGATGACTGCTGCTTCTGTTTGATTCCTTTAGCGTTATGTTTTCGTGTTGACCACGCTGTTAGGGTAGTTGACATTGTAGACACATCCAGGCTTCAGGTTTATTTTTGTCTTAATTTGTTCATTCTCTTAATCCTCACCCAATATCTACATTTGTAATGAGCAACAAGTATATAAGGTTTGTTTTGGTTTTCACTTGATAGGAACAACCAGCTTTTGATAAAAAGCAATTTGCTACTAATCGTTTTCATCTTTAGATATTTCTAACTAGATCGATTTATTTTTTGTTTTTTCCTTGTCTTTTTAACCCTTTCATAGGTGGTACTAATAATATCTATTATATGTATATTTTAACAAGATGATGTATTTTGCATTCTCAGTTAGAATAGAGAATATGAAAGCAAACACAAAGAATATAAAAAGTGATAGACTTAAATTAATTCAAATATTGTTCTTAATTGAATTCAAGCATAAAATATATTTTTTAGAATTGAATGAAAATTCTACAACATATTAATTCAAATTCAAAAGCGCACTTGTATAAATGGCTGAGCAGTAAGGAAGTTAAAATCTTGCTTTATTACTCATGAAGAGCAATACATGAGTTATGCCAATATTACTTTTTTTAACAATATTGCATATCTACATGCCAGTTATGCCAAATATTGAATTTGTACACATAAATATTAGATAACGATTTTTATATTATGTTTTATCTCTTATCATTGTAAAACTTGCGCACATATACACATAGTTCCTAAAAACAGTCCGACATCCAAAGCAATTGTTAAATCATTGTGTGAAAACATGATTTTGGATTTGTTGGTGTTGAACATAAATTTTTATGTCCCATGTTATTAGAGGTGCACTTAAGTGATATAAATGCCTTCATTGTTTAACTTCATACATATTTTGAGCTAAACACATGAAGTGGTGCTTAACCATGCTTACCGTGCAATGTTTGTCCAAAGGTGTGGATTAAACAAACTAAATGCATACATTTTGTGATTGATGTCTACTTAAAAGAGGGGTGCATAGTTTGCTTTGTACAATCAATATAAGATCCATGCTCAACTATATGACTATATGTTTTTTTAGTTTTAGTGGATGCTCTTATGAATTTTTGTTTTTGTACATTTTTGTTTCATCGTATTATTTGATGTTGTACCCTTTTCCATCTTGCCTTTTGCCTGTAGTAACATAGTCAATTCGATGACGATAAAATAGTAACAATGGAAATTTTAAATCTATAATATTTGGTCTATGAATTCCTCCTTGCATCCAGGTTCTAGCAAAAAAGTTTCTTCAGTTATTCTTTTTTTTCTACAGTAAAATTTAACCCAAACAATTGAAAAATGTCATGAGTTTTCAGAAAATACAGTGCATATGACTAGTTTGAATTTCATTACTTCAATTTGAAAACAAAAGTAACAGTAAAATTTACAAAATGGAAATGCAATATGTTTCCAGTCACTTCCAGCGGGAGAGCAGCTACCTAATAATATGACATAACTGAAGATAGTATGAAAATATTTGGCACAAATTTCATTAATCATACGAGTACATATGCACGCCCAGGTGGGCCTGCATTTAACCACAATGTGCATGCATTTTTATTTGTACCTGTGGAAGCAGATTTGATAGTAGCATCCCCACATTTGAACGCCGCCTAGGCAGAAACCGCTATTTTTTTGTTCAGACTGCAATAACTTCTTCATACTAACTCGGAATCAGGCAAAACTTCGACCGATGAACTCCTACCTAAATTACAGACAATATGGTACACTCGGATACTTCATCTTGTAAACGTACACTGTAGTTCTCCAAGGGGACTGACAGTTTACTTAGAAAATAACATGGCACAACATCCTCATATTTGAACTCCACCTAGTGCAGAAGCCGTTATTTTTTTTATTCAGACTGCTATATTTTCTTCATACTAACTCGGAATCTGGCGAGACTTCGACAGATTAACTCCCACCTAAATTACGGACAATATGGAACACTCGGATACTTCATCTTATGAACGCACACTATAGTTCTCCATGGGGACTGACAGTTGTACTTAGAAAATAACAGGCTAACACATCCCCATATTTCAACTCCGCCTAGTGCAGAAGCCGCTATTTTTTTTGTTCAGACTACAATAACTTCTTCATACGAACTCGGAATTAGGCGATACTTCGACCGATGAACTCCCACCTAAATTACGGACAATACGGTATAGTTGGAAACTTCATCTTGTGAACGCACACTGTAGTTCTCCATGGTGACTGACAGTTGTACTTAGAAAATAACATGCTATATCCCCACTTCAACGCTCACTGTAGTTCTCCATGGTGACTAATAGTTGTACTTAGAAAATAACAGACTACATCCTCATATTTGAACTTTGCCTAGGAAAAAGCCCCTGTTTTTTTGTTCAGACTGCAATAACTTCTTCATACTAACTCGGAATCAGACAAAACTTCGACCGATGAACTCCTACCTAAATTACGAACAATATAGTACACTCGGATACTTCATCTTGTGAACGCACACTGTAGTTCTTCATGGGGACTGACAGTTTACTTAGAAAATAACATGCTACCACATCCCCATATTTGAACTCCGCCTAGTGCAGAAGCCGCTATTTTTTTTATTCAGTCTGCAATAACTTCTTCATACTAATTCGAAACCCGGCGAGACTTCGACCGATTAACTCCCACCTAAATTACGGACAATATGGAACACTCGTATACTTCATCTTGTGAATGCACACTGTAGTTCTCCATAGGGACTGACAGTTGTACTTAGAAAATAAGAGGCTACCACATCCCCATATTTGAACTCTGCCTAGTGCAGAAGCCGCTATTTTTTTTATTCAAACTGCAATAACTTCTTCATACTAATTTGGAATCCGGCGAGACTTCGACCGATTAACTCCCACCTAAATTATGGACGATATGAAACACTCGGATACTTCATCTTGTGAACGTACACTGTAGTTCTCCATGGGGACTGACAGTTGTACTTAGAAAATAACAGGCTATCACATCCCAATATTTGAACACCGCCTAGTGCAGAAGCCGCTATTTTTTTTGTTCAGACTGCTATATTTTATTCATACTAACTTGGAATCCGGCGAGACTTCAACAGATTAACTCCCACCTAAATTACGGACAATATGGAACACTCGGATACTTCATCTTCTGAACGCACACTGTAGTTCTCCATAGGAACTGACAGTAGTACTTAGAAAATAACATGCTACCACATCCCCATATTTGAACTCCGCCTAGTGCAGAAGCCGCTATTTTTTTTGTTCAAACTGCAATAACTTCTTCATACTAATTCAGAATCCGGTGAGACTTCGACCAATTAACTCCCACCTAAATTACGGACAATATGGAACACTCGGATACTTCATCTTGTGAATGCACACTGTAGTTCTCTATGGGCACTAACAGTTGTACTTAGAAAATAACAGGATACCACATCCCCATATTTGAACTCCGCCTAGTGCAGAAGCCGCTATTTTTTTGTTCAGACTGCAATATTTTCTTCATACTAACTCGGAATCCGACAAGACTTCGACCGATTAACTCCCACCTAAATTACAGACAATATGAAACACTCGGATACTTCATCTTGTGAACGTACACTATAGTTCTCCATGGGGACTGACAGTTGTACTTAGAAAATAACAGGCTATCACATCCCAATATTTGAACACCGCCTAGTGCAGAAGCCGCTATTTATTTTGTTCAGACTGTAATAACTTCTTCGTACTAACTTGGAATCTGACAAAACTTCGACCGATGAACTCCCACCTAAATTATGGACAATATGGTACACTCGGACACTTCATCTTGTGAACGCACACTGTAGTTCTCCATAGTGACTAACAGTTGTACTTAGAAATTAACAGGCTATATTTTCATATTTGAATACTATTTCTCTATGAGATGTAAAAGGGTATATTTGGAATTTCAAAAAGATACCGAGTAAATCTATTCAATGAATTCTCTTTATTAGTAGTAAAGATAAAGATATGTTAACACTAGCTTTTAGTAACTCACCCAAATTCTTCATAACCTGCTCAGTTTTCTCCTCTACATTGCCAAAATTGAAATTTCATATCTTGATAACAAGAATAAGAGCACCCACTACAGAAACATGCTATTAGTTTTGAAAGCCTGATTATATGGTCATAATGTCATAGATGTTTAGTGGTAGACATAGAAGTTGACATGAAAGGGAAAGACGAACACTGAAATGTTTTAAGTGTGAAGATCTCAAAACTTTGGAACGGAAATATTCAAAACTCTTTTCTATATACAAATTGATTGTTTTAGATTTTCTCTCATTATTTTTTGTACTACATCAGCAAGCTTCTGTGTAGTTGCAGTTTGGAGTAACTAGTTTGCAGTTTGGTTTTATTGTAATGCACAATGGTTTTAATGCTTTTTTGCAATATCTCTGTATTAACTTGTTATTTCTTCATTGTCATTGAGTTCTCTTACCACTTTTTCTAATTGAAGGTGATATTTCTGTGCACATAAAATTTATCTTGTTTCAAGTTTCCATTTTCACAGTAGTGACTTTTGTTCGCATATGTCCTTATTTACAGTTGCCGTTTTGTTTATGTTGTTCGTCTGATATTGTATCAAGTAAGTAAAGAACTTGATACAATTGACTTTAAGTTGTTCTCTTCCTAGACAAGCCACAATGATAAAGTTAAGAATCAATGCCATAATACTATAAGTTTTTGTTTTAAAATATGAAGATGATATATTAAATAGCATACGCTTATAAAGTTGCTTTCATATTAAAAAAATAGAACATAAGGGGTGGAAATACAAAAGAACCAATGCCATGGTCCTTAAAGAACGAGAAGATTTTTATTGATATACTCTATGAGAATGTGAAAGCTGGAAGATTACAGTGTTCTACTTTCACAAAAGATGTATGGGGCTAGATTAATCAGCAAATGATTCGAGCAACAAAATTAGATTACAGGATTGACAAGCTAAAAGGAAAATGGAACCGTCTCCGTTCCGAGCATCGTCTATTTTCTGATCTTTTAGCACATACTGGCGTCACATGGGATCCTAATACAAATCAAGTCAATGCTCCCGAGGAAGTTTGGCAACACTTCTATATGGTAATATAAGTTGTAAAAAGTATACGGTTATATTAAAATTTATGATATTTGAATATATTCTAATTAAATAATGTGAAATATATTACTTTTGCAATTATAGAAAAACAAGACTGAGCACAAGAAATTTAGGAAGGAATGATGTGAGCATTATGCTATTCTTGGAGAGATTTTCGGTGGGACAACTGCTACAGGGGGACTAGGAAATGCTTCTACTCAGCCACCTCCTACTTCAGAAGAAGAACGACAATTAGAAGAGAATTTTTTGAACAAAGGAGTGCATGTGCATGTAGAAGCTGAAGATGGAACAAGCATTCGTCCGAGTGATGATACGATTAGTACTGATCATCGACGTAAGAAATCGAAAGTTAGCAAGGGTGACAAACTTGATGCTTGTATGGAGCAATGGATTAATATACGAAGTGAAGAAGCTGAGTTGAAAATACTTTATTTATGATGGATAACAATATTTTTACAAATGTTTATAATTTGCTAACGCAAAAATACATTTTTCTCAAGTGATGGTTTTCGTTATTTATTTGCAGAACAATTTTATCTTATTGATTCCGGATATCCAAACATACCTGGGTTTCTTTCCCCTTATCGTGGACAAAGATATCATTTACGTGACTATAATGAACAAGGAAGACTACGTGGAAAGGAAGACTTATTCAACTACAGACATTCATCATGTCGGAACATCATTGAGCGTTGTATTGGAGTTCAAAAAGCAAGATTTCCCATTTTAAAGCTGATGACAAATTTTCCGCTTTCTAGACAAAGACAAATTCCAATTGCATGTTGCACAATACACAACTTCATTCGGGAGGAACGCGCATTAGATACTCTATTTGCCGAATATTCATCCGAAAATATGATATTTCAATCCACATTGGAGTCAAGTCACGAACAAGAAGTTGTGCGGTTTAATGTTAGTCAAACAATTCAAATGGGGCAAGTTAGAGATCAACTAGCCACACAGATGTGGAACGAGTATGTAACAACTCATCATATATAGTTCAGGTACAATTTTATTTCTACTTCAAATTCAAAATTCATTCCATCTTATTTCATTACGATGTGAATCATCTCTGAGCAAATTAAAGTTTAAACAATAAATTAATTCGCCATCTGATTATTATATCATGTTACATTTGGTACATCATTCAACAGAATAAAAATTATTTCAAATAATAGGTTATATGAATGCTTCTGTTGATATATGAATATGCTAGGAGTTCCTTCCTGTTAACTTTTCCATATTCCTCCCGTAAGCCTGTTCTTACGTCCTCTAAGTTAGTAACCTGCCCATCATAAAAAAATTGTCAGATGCATTTATTTTAGATTAATACTAACTCTCATTTGTGTTCTAATTTTGTGCAATGATCCAGTATATGTCTTACATTCGTACTACCATATGCAGATATGATTTGGAAGACATCTCAGACGCGCGCTTACAAAATTTATGGTTGATATATTTGTTATATTGTTGTGAAAGATACTTGATTTGTTCTCTCTCAATTTTATCTTTGGTTGATGTATCTTTTATGTTTATCTAAGACCTTATTATGAATCTTTTTATTGTAATTTTATTCCTATACAATTTGGCCTCATGTTCTTTAAAATGTTGTGTTATGTTTAATGCTTAATTATTATGTTTAGAATTTAGTGTATTATCTTTTATCTATTTTCGATTTTTAATTAGTAACTGGATATAATAGCACTAGTTTTTATTTAATTTGGTTTGAATTACCAAAATGAAAACTCAAAATTTCAAAATATGAAAACAATATTTCAAACTAAACGCATTTTTCTATTTTCAGTTTTGAAAACATGTTTCCAAAAAAGGAACATCCAAACGCATTTTTGAAAATAACGAAAATCTTCAAAATGAAAAACCGAAAATGATCATGAAAACTCAAAATTGAAAACTCAAAACGAAAACCAAACGCTACCTTATTTTCCATCAAATTTAAAGACCCCGTAATATGTGCTACCATTATAAGAATTAGTTGTTGATAAACAATCTATAAGCAAATCAATTAGATTTGATACCGACCCCTTAGGAATTTTTCACTTTGATACCAAACTATTGTTAGAAACCATTGCATCAATGAATGTGATATGGTCTCACATTACCAAAAATATGTACATTTTTATGTTTATATAGTAAATCTCTCAAACTTATATTGACCCTTAGAGTTAGGTAATTTTGTTCGAGGGGGGGGCCATGAATTAACACATGCGCACCGCTGTCCGTCCCATACCAGATGCGGATCCAATAAGACCGGACCGTTTTATATTTTTGCTGGATAAAAGTGGATAGTTTTTTGACTGTTTAAATTCAAACAGAGGTGACTCTTGGCTGTAAAAGACACATCTGTTTGAAAACCAGTCCTACATATCACATAGAAGTTCATACGCGCTACAATATCGAGCAGATCACGTCTGTTGTATCCAGGTTAGATTGTTAGTTTGTTTATATTACTGTAGTCTTTTTCGTTAGAAGGTTACCGTTTATACTCAATAGTGAAACAGTACTTATCGTTGTATTTTAACATAGCACTTTGACGTTGTTGTTGTTGCTATAATTTGTTGTTGTACATTCATTATGATTGAAATTTGATTTGTAAGCTTGTGTAAAGAGTTTATAACTTATTAGTCTCTGTTTTGGTATACTGGTTGTATAACAACCATCATTAAATTTTCTTTAACAATAGACTAAGATCTACATGTACCAACATTTTATAAATAAAAAAACCAACTTCAACATAAATAGATAAAATAGTAAAGGGGCAAATATGAATTTGACGTGGTTCAGTCAAACCCGAACTATAACTTCAATTTCAATGTCCTGAAATATTATTTTTCATCAAATAACAACCCTATAATTATTTATGCTAACTCAATAGGAATGAACCATTGATAAACAATCTCCAAGATAATCAACTAGCTATAATAATAATGCATTAGAAATTTGTTTACTCTGCTACCAAACCATAATGAAATTTTCTTTAATACTAGACTAGGATCTGGATATGTTGAATTTATAATCAGTACTGACCAAAAATAATAAAAAGCTTCAACGCCATTACAAATAGATAAAATAGTAAAGAATGGAACACATACGGATTTGACATGGTTCGACTAAACCCGACCTACATCCACCGATCCAACAATTCACTTTTGTTCACTTTTGTCGAATTAGTTCGTTAGAGAAAATAATTGATTATAAATTAATTGAATTACAAATAGTGAAGCAACATGAATAATAATCTTACATTTTCCTTTAAAATTCATGTATATGAGCAAAATTAATCTTGATTCCTAGGATAACTACTTTATTTTGTGGTAGATAAATGAACTACTTCACTTGAAAGATAGAGGCAAGGTTGATGTCATCACAAATTTGTCATGATGAAGGGATTAGTACATATGTAGGTCCTCGCCATCATGATTTAGAAGCTCGGAATCATCAGATTACTTAAAACAAATTTGTAACTACTGGCCACCAAAAAATATAAAATATGAAGTGGTGATTCAACATTGACATCGATCACCAAAAAATGAAGTGGTGACCCATCAGCTTGCGGGTTCAAGTTAGAGTCACATCTAGTAGTTGTTAGTACCTGAGACATTGATTTTGATGACAGCAACCATATGACATTATATAAAATATAAATACTAATATTTTTATTAAGATATATATATATATATATGTATATAGTGCAGGATATTAGATAGATGATTAAGAAGACTATGCAGTATGAAGAGCAGAATCAAGAGGCTAAAATAGAGATTCTAGAGTCAAACATTGAAGACTCATAAGTTTGAAGATTCAAAAATATCAAGATAAGTTATAAAGTCGTAGATTATTTTGTTAAAGCCCTGGTAGCACTTCTTTGATCTCTCTTCATTTTCCAAAAAAGATTTTAAAATCTATTCACTGATTTTAAATGATTTTCAGATATCCTAGTTTTCAAAAATGATTTTTCAAACATCTTTTTAAAATTGTTTTCAAATGATTTTTAAACTTATTTTTATTAACAAGTTTATTATATTTTGAGTAATTAAGTTTTTAAGCATTTTATATTTTAATATACTTTTAATTTATTTTTAGATATAGTTTGTGGTTTTATATTTTCTAAATGATATGGTATTCAAAAGTATATTTTTAATACTTCGATTTTAATATATATTCATTTATACATTATATATATTATTTTTGTATATATTATTTATAATTAAATCATTTATTAACATATTTCAAAATAATTTTATAAAATTTTCTTAAATTTTATTATGATTAAAATGTGTATATACCATGCTTAAATGATTTTACAAAGTATCAAAATATTTTATGAAACTTAATATTTTCAAAACAATTTTTATTTAGTGATTTTTCAAATTAACAAAGGATATTTTGACATATCCTCATCATGTTTGTCGACATATAGACCGAAAATTTCAAAATTCAAATTTGAAAGGAACTATCTTTTCGTCGTATCTCCTCATAAATAGACATGACCGTTGTTTTTCTATAACTAGGGGTTCTTACAAAGAATTTTATTTAACTAATTTCTCATATTTTCTCTCCTCTTTCACTCTCTTGATTTCTAAAAGAAATTCTACTCAAAATCTTCTCAAATTCAATCAGAATCAAAATCAAACTCTATTGATTTGATTCTCTATTGTATACTCTTTAATCTCTCTCATCTCTCTCACTCAAATCAGGATAAAAGTGTTGTTCAAGTGGTTATAGGATTATTTGTACTCTAGATCAAGAAATTGATTTTGTAAACTCTATCTAATCATATTCAAATATATACTCTTGGGTGTGCATGGTGTCCCAAAAATCAAAGTGGGTGTGCTTGTGTCCCGTCTAAATCAAGTGGGTGTGATTGGTGTACCGTTTGAATATAAGTGGGTGTGCTGGTGTCCCGTTTGAATCCAGTGAGTGTACCCAAAGCTCGAAAAATCTGGAGGGTGTGTCTCATAGCCTTGAAATCGAGATTGTATAACCTTTGATATTTGGAAAGAAATTTTTACAAGAAATTGTACAGGACTGGATGTAGGGTAACTTCGAACCAGTATAAAAATCCTGGTATGATCTCTCCAACTCTTTACTTTTTAGTTTTACTGCATTTGTATCCATCTGAGTTTGCATCTATGATTGTCAATGTGCACTATTTAAATTATAATCTTAAAAGAATACAAAAAGTTTCAAAAAAGTTATTAAACACTATTCACCCCCCTAGTGTTAAATTAGCCTTAAGTTCCTTACTTCCGCAAACTAATATTCGGTATCAGAGAATTGGTTTTTAAAGTATTCATAATTTTGATTTTTGACATTTTTAAACGGCTAACAACACTGTTAGTTCACTTGTTAGTAACACCTTTCTCGAAGGACAATCTACTGCTAGACCCTCATTTTTTTAATGGCATTAATTATGCATATTGGTCATGTAGAATGAAAATCTATTTACAGTTGACTTATCTAGATATTTGGAATGTCATAAAGAATGAGTACACTGAGTGTAAAGGCCCGGAAATCCGCCCAGTTCGAGCTGACAATAAACCACACATGTCCAACCCAAACTAAATGGAAAACCAGATTTTTATAGGAAAGAAAGAAGAGAGAAGAAGAGAAAGAAGAAAAAGAGAGAAAGAAGAAAAGTTAAGAGAAAGAAAAGAGAGAGAAGAGAAGAAGAAAGAGAATAGAGAAGAAAACGAAAGAGAAGAAGAAACAGAAGACAAAACAGAAAAACTAAAACAATCACAGAATCTCATAATCGTAGCGGAAAAACATATAATATCATATCAATAATCTTTACAAAACAGAAACTATAATATAATATACATACATCAATCAGAGTACAACAATCAATCATTAAACATCAGTCTGGACAGTTATAATAACCTGTCCTTACAAAAGCTGATAATTCAAACAACAATGCAGCGGAAAATAAACATATACATGGAATACGACCCGAAGACATACAGCTCGTCTATTGAAGCTCCAAAGCATCCAAATCTGAATCTGTAAATATACTCGGTCTGACCCGGGCATTGAATGGGAAGAACGCCCGGGTCAGTCTGTTAAACCAGTGTGAGAAAACACATCTCAACTGAATTTATTTTAAAGTTATCAAAGCATTCTTTTTCAAACAAAGGTATCTCGTAAGACACCCCCATACATAAATACGGGGGGGGGGGGGGGGGGGGGTTACCTTACGATAACCAAAACATTTCATATCAAATCATGTTGTATTATACTAGTGTCTAGTATACAAATAATAATTAAAATAGCCGAAATTGTTACCATTATTAAATTCTAGCATACTAGGCTCTACAAACAAAATGGCAGGCACGTGTTGGAGAATGGATTCCATATAAATGACAAAGTAAGGGACTACCTTCCGTACAGTACATCTCTAGAAAAATGTAACTAGGGTCCAGATATTAAACGCCTAAACCAACACAGAACCGACCTACCCCTTCCTGGATAGTATTGAATATGACATCACCTCGGTCGTTCCCGACCTATCCATGGCACAACATACAACACTCGAATATATAGGGTAATCTAGAAAGGTGATGACCATATCCTTATGGGTGCGACCCACATAGCCTTGCCACTTCTACCATGTTTTTGTCATTTGCGGGTGATGAGGCATAAGGTCACAATTACCTTTCACGTAGCACATTCCACTTTGAATGCCACATTGTCATTCCTTCAATCACTATTGACTTTCACAAACTTACAACCTCCGAGCTCGTACGTCTCAAAGAAGGGTGTTAAGCTAAGAGAAGTTGTCGTCTCCGCCACCAAACAGACGTACGTTTATAAAAGTCAACGATGTAATCTCAAAAATGCAATGTAAGACATCCATCCATACAAGTTGTCCAAGACTAGGACAAACCGAAGGCACTCTCCTACCACATCTTGTCGAAAATTACCCCTAGGATTAGTAGCGAGAAGTCCTTGCATATCGTAGATTTTCATAACAAAGCACTACTACCACCATAAATATATGATATGGTAAATTTCACCTCGAGGGACTAGTGGTAAGTAGCCCTGCATCATGATGATCTCCATCTTCAAAATCATAACCATAAACCTGTACTTTCGAAGGCACACATTGGTCCGGAGTGGTTCTCGGATAAATCCGACCCCTGTCTCTCCGAACCAACAACGATAAAAATGCCAATATTTGATTGTCGGTTATTTAACTATCAAAGCAAACAAACAAATCTAGCACCATAAGAAATCACTAGGCTATTTAATTAATCTTTATTAATCAAATAAATTTCCAAATATTTGCTTCAAATTATCTTTAAAAAGATATATCCTCAAAACCATTTCAAATCTTTCTATATTGGAAAACATTTCTATATACTTATATCAACAGTATAAGCATATTCACAAATCACTTCACTTCCAACACTTAGAAAATATCTTCATATACTTATATCAATGGTATAAGCATATTCACAAATCACTTAACTTCCAACACTTAGAAAATATCTTCATATACTTATATCAGCGGCATAAGCATATTCACACATCACTTCATCTCATCACTTAGAAAATATTTTCATATACTTATATCAACAGTATAAGCATATTCACAAATCACTTCACTTCCAACACTATATCTTCATATACTTATATCAACGACATAAGCATATTCACAAATCACTTCATCTCATCACTTCATCTCATCACTTAGAAAATATTTTCATATACTTATATCAACAGTATAAGCATATTTACAAATCATTTTAGGAAAGCTTTATATTTCTCAAAGCACGCTTTATGGGGTCAAAACGAATGTTGTGTAAAACATCGTTACGACAACCCAAAAACATTAGTATAAGGATTCGATAAATAAATATATAGATAAATAAATCCCATATAATATATAAAACATTTCCTTTCGGAAATCATTATTATAACAACAGTGTTATAGTCCAAGCCTTCCTTACTTCTCAAAAAACGTGTGTTACAACAATAAATGTTGAAATCTATGTTTGCCGATATATATCATATTTTAAAACATTCCTCAAAACCATTAAATCCATTTAAAACCATTACTTTCAAACCTTTACTACCAAAAGATAAATTACCTTTTAAAACCACTAACTTCATCAAAATATCACTTTCAAACATTTCTTTAAATAAAAACTCATATTTAAACTTCAACATAAATCACTTCCATATTTATAAAACTATTTTTATAAATATTCTTTCGTTTTTATACAACTTCTATTTTACAAAACTCTTTTATTTACCAAATTATATTTATAAATCCATTCTTTTATAAAACTAACTTTACCATCAAAATCCATTTCTAAGCCATTTCTTTATAAATCAAACTCTTTTATAAAAATCCATTTTTAAAACAACTTCAAATCCATTTATGAAACATATATAAATTCCCTTTTTAAATCCACTTCTTTATTTATAAAAAATATTACCTTATAAATCCTTTATATAAACCTATTCAAAAATCTATTTTCAAAGCATTTCATAAAACCATACTTTTAAAAACATCAAATATCATAACTTTTTATTTAAGAACAAATTCCTTTCTTTTTAAAATAAATCAGATATCATTAAAACATATTTACTTCCAAAATCACTTCGAAAACTTTTTCAATTCAAAATCATCAATTTTAATATTTCCAAAATATCGAAAACAAGGCCTAGTGCTACCATAACACTAAATAAGTCAAATCACATCAAAAGCATCATCATGGCATCCATAACATCATATATCATCATATATATGAAAATAAATCAACAGTGGTGAGGAATCTTGTTGGATCCCTACAACCTGTAACCTTCAACAAAGACAACATATGAGAAAAATGTACAATGTCTACTTCGAGGCAAACGCGCGTACATAGGGTCATCCAGTCATACACGGGAACATATATGGTCTCATCTACTAAAATATGCGGGAATATATCCAACCAACACACACACACACATATATATATACACATCCAAACAGTCATCAAAATAGCATAATAAAAATATTTCCACTTATATAAAATATAAGCGGGCCAGAGAGAGTGCTCACTTTGGTTGCATTTGTCGTTGCAGCGTTTATTTCGATTAAAAACGAATATGCGTTCGAATTTAACCAAAATTCCTGCGTGCACCAAATTAGTCCAATCTAATTCCTATGTGTAGCATTTGACAATACGAATCCAACGCCGCTTGTTTCGTGCGAAGCGGACCTCGTATGAAGAAGTTACAGATTTTTAAACATTCGATAACATTAAAATTCAAATTAACTAAATAAAAATAAAATTTAAACATTACCCTCTTTCTTCCCTCTCCCTCCCGAACATCTCCGGGCACGCTATTTTTTTATTTGAAACTTCGACGTACGCTCGCGATGCTCGCCCACCGCCCCACGACCACCACCATCACCAGCGAACCGCCGCCACACCCACACCGTGCGCCACCGCTGTAGAGCTCCAGCCCCTCCCCACTTCGCGGCATGCGCGCACAAGGATCGCGATCGTGAACCCAAACTACAGCGATGAACGGAGCTCCCCCATGAGCATCTCGTCACGAATCACCTCGATCCAACCATACAAAGTGGAGATCTCACTACGCTCTTTGATTTTGTAGTTGAAAGTTTTTGCTAAATGTCGTTGGATTGTGAGTTATTGAGGGAAGAAAACTGATGATTTTCGATCGTATATTAGATGGCGGCGGCTGGCTTATGTTTTAGGGCTAGGGTTTGAGAAATGGGGTGTTTAAGGTCCTTATATACACTTATAAAACACTATTCACGCGAATATTTTCCAAACTCCAAACGAGTGTAACGAAGTGTAACGACCCAAAAACTTTAACGATTTAAATAACATAATTAACTAAAGTTTTCATGAAAATAAACAATAACAATTTAGCAATGAAAATTTGATATTTGGAATACGTCTATTTAAACATAGAAAGAGGTAGAATTTCGTCGAAAATATGTAAGTTTGTTCGGTTGCGAAATTTTATTTAAAATCAATTAAAATTTGCTGGAAATAAAATATTTTCGTAATCTAAATATTTTACATAAGAAAAATGTAGAACATTTTCTGAGTAAGACGTCATAATTTGTTTCGCTAAATTTGGACTGCTCTACCTCGTTTATATTATGTTCGGCGGTTTAGCAGCATTTTGGCGGCGAAAATGGAGTTTTGACAGTTACGCCGTGTCTCTAGTATCTATGTACCATCTTGTTCGTCTCATCGCGCTGATCTCCACAGTATATTCATTTGTGTATTTCGACGTCCGGTACGCGGCGAAATCAGTAAAACAGTTAGCCGTATCGGTACCTATTTTGGGTCTTTTGGGTTTTCCTGTGTCCTTTCATTTATCCACCGGGAGAAAACAAATAGCCACTAGCTATTATTACTCCCAGAATTCAATATCTGGCTTTTACTATTTCCACTATTTCAATATATATTCTGGTTCATCCTTGCACTCTCATTCTCTCCCTCTCTTCTCTTTTGTTATGCCATACTTTAAAAAAAGCATACATTTTGGTTCGTGAAACCCTGCTCGTGCTTGTCTCCTTCTTCTTCATGCTGAACCAACCCAGAAACTTCGACCTCCTCCGTGCCCACCTCGCATCGTAGCCGCCCCCTCAACATCGCCTCGCCACTCCAGCCACCTCGCTCCTCCGCAACCCACACACCCTCTCCAACAACCACCTCTCTATTCGAACAGCCTCTCCCTCACCTTGCTCCACCCACCACCTAATCCTCAACCACTCTCCCTCCGCCGAACTCGCACAGCTGCCCCTCCACCCTAGCCAAACTCAAGCTTCCTCCCCTCACACACCAGACAGCCGCCATACACCCGACAGCCACCTACCGCCATTCTCCCTCCCACTAGCCTTCCGCCTACCATCCCACATCCTTGCCCACTGACGAACACCCTCCGAGCAGCCAACCTCCCTCACTCCTCCCTAGCTGAACCGAATAACACCCTCCGAGGCAGCCACCACCTGCTTTCCCAGCCAAACCACGACCAGTCATCCCTCCGCCTTGATCCGCCCGCTGCCAACCAAGTTCCACAGCCCGCTTCGGTCGCAGTCATCTCTTTTTTTGCTATCCAGTCTATAATCCCCCCTGTCTCGGTCAGTTGCCGCAGCAGTTTTCTAGCTTTGCCGCTGTCCGGATCCGCATCCGAGCTGTCGTGTCCGTTGGTGGCTTGTCGCTTATCCGTGTGCGTGTCTGTGTCTCTTTCTTCGTTCTCGTTGTTTCTCTAGCCTCGAAAGGTGAGCGATCACTCACGATTGACATTCATATGTTAGTAAATTTATTTCACATGAAATGAAAATTGAATTATGTTGTTAAATTTGAATTGGTTAGTAATTAAATCGTTAAGTATGATATGTTATTATTTAAAATTGTTCATCTATGTTAATTGACATATGACACCTATAACCTGTTAGTATATATATTATATTTAAATTGTTAATTATGATATATGCTTGTCATTGATATGTATGTCATTTTATGTTATTAATCTATTTTTACTCACACTGCAAGTTCCCCGTTAGTTAGGAAAATCACTGTAGGTTGAAATGATACATACCCAAATGATCTTATATATTAGGGAAAATTGTTATGGGTTGAAATGATAAACCCGAGCGATTTTATTGATTTTCAATTTTGGGATTTGCGGGTTGAAATGATATATACCCGTAAAAATTTAAATTATTACGGGTTGAAACGATAAATATCTGTATCACTTGACCATAGGATAGAAAACTATTTATAGACACCGTTGGTCTATTTTTAAAATGATTTTCAAAATTTGTAAAGAAAATTATGTGTTTTTACTAAAAATTGATTTTTAAAAATATAATATAAAGATTTTATTTTAATATGTGTATAAAATTTAGATTTTTAAATTATATGTTTGGAAAATTTAAAATTTATAAGTTAAGTTTTGAAAAATGTAAATTGTAGGATTTTACTTATAAATTTTTTATTTTAAATATACGAAATAAGATTTAATATAAAATAAAATAAATTTAATAATAAGATTTAATTTAATAAAAATTTAATATAACAAAATTTAATGAATTAATATATATATATATAATATGTTTAAAATATTTATTTAAAATTTACATTAACATTTTGAAAATAGATTTTTGTAATAACTTTAAAAAATAAAGGTTGGAAAGATAAATTAAAGTTGACTTGTAATTTAATTTGTTAAGAACTGAATTTAAATAAGAATTGATTTGAACTTATTGATTTTGAGATTTTTAGAGACATGATTTTATAATTTGATTGATTAAAGGTGATTAAGTGAAAATTTCAAAATTAAATAAAATTGAAGTTGAATATTTAATTTTTATTTAAATTTATAATTTGAGATTTTATTTAAAAGTTTATAAAAGTGATTTTGTAAATTGACCACTGTGTAAAATAAACATTTGGTTGTTAAAGAGACCGGGATCCGATATTGTCATACTCTCTGCCAATATCGAAAATCACTTTAACCTCTATGCACAGGTGGAGAATCCAGAGCGAAGTAGGATGGTTTGGCGAATGCTACTGTATGAGGTATGAACGCAGCCCTGACCCCATCGGGTCAGCTTGATATGACTAAACCAGGAACTATACCTAGGCCAAGTGAGGTCGCTCCTCTGATTGAGCATGCTTCTTCGAAACCATATCTATTACTTTGTGATTTGATTGGTGCGCATTTTTGATTATGGGAGTGTGTCTCGAGGTGGGCGGTAGTAGCTGCTATGCGTTACCACCAGCACGGTTCTGCAAAATGGTAGTATCCTACCCTGGGCATTGCCTTGCGTGCCTTGTCATATGCCTTATCGAGCCCACTACGAGTTTGGTTTCTGTCGTACAGTATGGAGTGCCCTCTGATAGCCCTCTAGTTTAAGGAGGCATTACGGTACGGTATAGACTATGGCGTTTATAATAAAATGTGTTAAGGGGGATATGGGTAACGCCTTAACGCTATTTTAATACTTTACTTTAATGTAGACATTATCTATGTAGCGTATTGCATTATGTATGTAGATAGTTCCACGGATCCTTAAAGGATGGAATCCCAAACATCCTTTAAGTTATATTGCATTTCACTTGGACATTTCACTTGAGTTGATCTACTTACACAAGAATGTTAATCCTGACTCGAGTGTTTTGTGTTTTGCTTTATGCTCGGGTCAGCCTGAGTATCACAGCATCTGAGACTCATCTTTGGAGCTTGGAGCTTTGCTTGGAGATCTATCTTTATCTATTAAGCTTTAAGTTATTTCCAGTTATTTGTGTTCAGACTTGTCATTTGCTATGTATTAGAGACTTCTTTGTATTTGGGATTTATGTTGTATTTGCTTTAGACTCTGATGTTTATGTAGTGGCTTCATGAACTACTATTTATCTATTCCGCTGCGTATTGTTGTATTACTCTGTGTTTGTGATTCTGTGATTGATTTATTTACTGTATATGCTAAGTTTTGCCAAATATAAATAACAATCTATTTTTTTGAGCAATTCAAGTCTGACATGTGTGGTTTATTGTCGATTTGAATGGTTTGAAATGGCTGGTCGTTATAGTTGGTATCAGAGCCAGGTTTAGGCAAAACTTAGCTTATGGAGTAAAAACTCATTAGAGATAGGGTAGTAATATCCTAGAACGAGTAGAATTAATTATAGAATCATCTTCGTTCGAGCTTGAAATCCTTAGTTAGAATTCTCTTTGATTAGGGTTTCTTTTGAATTTTGGAACTTTACCTTTGTTCTAAATATATATTCTTGTCTTTTTCAGATGAGTAACCGTAGGAACGTTCAAGGTAAGGGTCATGGAAATGCCCCCGCACCACCAGTTGTTGCTCCCGTTCCACCAGCTCAGCCTGTTAGGTTCACCACTCTTTGTAAGGAGTACTCTCAGCTTGGAGGTACCAAGTTCATTGGAGTAGAGAGTATTATTGAGGCTCAACAGTGGCTGAAAAGTTTAAAAAGGATTTTCACCGGACTTGAGATCATTGATGCTCAGATGCGTCAGTTAGCTACTTGGCAGTTGCAGGAGTCTGCTCTGGATTGGTGGGAGTCAGTTATCGCTCAGACTATCGAGGCTAATATCACTTGGCAGCAGTTTAGGAATGCTTTTGTGGCTAAGTGGATGCCCAAAGCCGGGAAGTCTCAGTTATATAGGGCATTTATGGACCTTGAGCAAGGGGATATGACTTTTGCAGAGTATGAGAGGAAGTTTAATGAGTTACCTAAGTTTGGGCCCAGTTTGATCGACACCCCGCTCAAGAAGAATGAGAAGTTTATCCATGGTGCTCGCATGGAGTATTATGATCGTTTGATTAGTCATGTTCATGGCACCTTCACTCCGCTTATGGATATGGCCACCAAATTCGAGAACCCTAATTCCAAAGGAAAGCAGGCTGTGTCAGCATCTTAGGGAAATTCCAGCAGTTCGAAGAAGAGGAAGTCCAACTTTCTGCAACAGAAGAAGAATTGGCAGAATTCTCAAGGTATTGGTTATTCTTCCCAGAAGCGAGTCTTTGCTATGACCTTTTCCACTCCTCCTTCTGCTAGTGATACCCAAGGTACTCTCCAAGGCACCTTTACTTTGCATGATTTTCATGTTCATGTTCTTTTTGATACTTGAGCATCCCATAGCTCTATTTCTATTGATCTTTGTAATAAATTTGATCACATCTTGCAACCTCAATTGGCAACTTCATCCTTATGTGTGACTAATCCCATCGGCGGTCCCGCCAACCTTAGTATGATTTGTAAAGGGGTGAATCTCCTTTACAACAAGCGTCGATTCACCAGAGATTTCTATGTCCTCGATTTTGATGCATTTGATATCTTACTTGGTGGTGATTAGTTAAAGCGTTATGATGCTGTTATTTCTTGCAAAGTCCGAACCGTTTCTTTAGTAGATGACCAGGGTAATTCTCTTGTGATTGAATGTCGAATGCCTCAGGATTATGTAGATAGTTTTATCTTTTCGCTAGATTCTCAGCCTAGTGATCTTAACTCCACCCTTGTTGTCCAACTATTTCTGGTTGTCTTTAGTGAAGTCACTTCTCTACCTCCTAAGCAGGAAATTGAATTCCGCATCGATCTTATTCCTGGATCCCGACCTGTTGTTCTTCCTCCCAGATGGATGGCACCTAGAGAGAAAGCCGAGTTAAAGAAGCAGATTGAAGACCTGTTCTCTAAGGGTTTGATTAGGCAGAGTTTTTCAGAATGAGGAGCAACTGTGGTCTTTGTCACCAAATCTGATGGTTCTTTGAGGATGTGTGTTGATTATAGAGAGCTAAACAAGCTTACTCTTAAGAACCGATATCCTATGCCTCGTATCAATGATATGTTCGATTAGCTCTACGGAGCTAAAGTGTTCTCTCAGCTTGATCTTGCTACCGGTTTTTATCAGCTTCGTGTAGCTGAGTAGAGCATTCCCAAGACAACTTTCCGAACAAAGAATGGTTTCTATTAATGGTTAGTCATGCCCTTTGGATTAACCAATGCTCATGCCTTCTTCATCGATCTCATGAATCGCGTTTTCCGCGATCTTCTCAACAAGTTTGTCCTAGTTTTCATTGATGATATTCTCGTCTTTTCTTCTCATTTGAGATTTGTCCTCCAAACTCTTAGGAGTCATCAGTTGAAAGTCAAATTTTATAAATGCCATTTTTGGAGGTATGAAGTACGATTCCTTGGACATATTATTTCTGAAAATGGAGTCTCGTTTGACTTGATGAAGGTCGCCGCGATTAATGTAAGTTTATCCACCTTTCCTCTTTTGTAATTTAATTATCTTATCTTCTTTGGACTTATCCACCTTATTCTATTCCAGGATTGGGAGACACCTAAGACTCCTTCTGATATTCGGAGCTTTTTGGGCCTTGCTGGTTATTATCGGAGATTCATTGAGCATTCTGCTCGAATAGCTGCACCTCTTACTGCTTTGACTCGTAAGAATGCTAAGTTTGATTGGAGTGATAAGTGTGAAGTTGCATTTAATGAGTTGAAGCAAAAGCTTACCCCTGCTTCTGTTCTTACCGTTCCGAATGGGAGTGAAGGATTATCAGTTTATACCAATGCTAGTCGACAAGGTTTGGGTGCTATCTTGATGCAGGATGGGAAGGTCATTGCTTATGCCAGTCATCTGTTAAAGCCCCATGAAGCTAACTATGCCACTCATGACTTGGAATTGCTTGTTGTTGTGTTTGCTTTGAAGTTATGGTGGCACCATCATTTAGGAACCAAGTTTGAGCTTTTTACGGATCATCGGTCTCTTAAGTATATTTTCACCCAAAAGGATTTGAACCAGAGGCAGGTTAGATGGCTTGAATTCTTAGCATCATATGACCTCGACATCAACTACACTCCCGGGTAAGCCAATGTTGTGGTCGATGCCCTAAGTCGTAAGAGAGCCATGTTATGTCAGATTGTAGCTTCTTCGTCTCTTTTGGATAGTATCATGGCTAAGCAAGATGAGGATGAGATGCTTAAGCTTATGAAGGAGAATATTCGAAATAGGGAAGGTGATAACCAGAGTGAGTTAGGAGCACAAATTGATCAAAATGGAGTTTTGAGGATTAATAACTGAATTTGTGTTCCGAATGTCGACGGTTTGAGGCAAGAGGTACTTAAGGAAAATCATCGGTCCAGACTCTCTATCCGTCCAGGTGTCACAAAGATGTTTCAGAATATGAAGAGGTTGTGTTGGTGGAATGGTATGAAGCAAGATATCTCCATTTATGTTAGTAGATGTGCCACTTGTCAACAGGTTAAGGCTGATCACCAGAAGACCGCCGGATTGTTGCAACCCCTGGAGATTCCCATTTGGAAGTGGGATCAGGTTTCTATGGACTTTATCGATGGATTACCGAGGACTAGAAGGGGTAATGAGAGTATATGGGTAGTTGTTGATCGATTGACCAAATCCGCTCATTTTATTCTGGTCAAGCCGAATCGAACCGCTTCGAGCTTAGTTGAGATTTATTTGAGAGAGATTGTCCGACTCCATGGTGCTCCATCTAGCATTGTCTGTGATTATGATCCTATCTTTACTAGCAAGTTCTGGAAAGCTTTTCAGGAAGCTTTAGGTACCTATTTGAACCTTAGTACTGCTTACCATCCTCAGACTGATGGTCAGACGAAAAGGATGAATCAGATTCTGGAAGATCTTCTTCGTGCCTGTGTTCTTGATTATGGAGGATCTTGGGAAGATCATCTCGATCTCATTGAATTCACTTATAACAATAGCAATCAGGTATAACTTCATTTTGAATTTAAATTATCTTATGCTTAAATCAATTAAATCCCATTCTTTTGAATTCAGGCAAGTATCGAGATGTCTCTGTTTGCCGCTCTCTACGAACGATCTTTCAAATCTCCATCTTGCTGGATTGAATCCGGTGATCGTTTAGTTCTTGGGCCTGATATGATTCTGGAAGCATCGTAAGGTTGAGGAGATTAGGAGGAAGATGAGAATTGCTCAGGATAGGCAGAAGAAGTATGTTGATAGGCGGAGAAGGGATTTGGAATTTTCAGTGGGTGATCAGGTCTTTCTTAAGATCTCGCCACTGAAGAATATGGTTCGCTTTGGTTGGAGAGGGAAGCTTGCTCCAAGATTCATTGGTCCTTTCCGCATCTTGGAAAGGGTGGGTCCTTTAGCTTATAGAGTGGAATTGTCGGAGAAGCTATCGGGTGTGCATAACATGTTTCATGTATCCCACCTTCGCAAATATCTTCATGATCCATCTTTGATTGTTCAGCCTGCTTTATTAGAGAATTTGGATGTCGAGCCAAATCTCACTATCGAGAGGAAGCCACTTTGTATTTTCGATGGAGGTACTAAGCAGCTTAGGAGGAAATCTGTCAGTCTGGTCAAAGTACAATGGAGTACATATGATCAGGATTGCACATGGGAGACTGAGGAGTCCATGCGTGCTTCGAATCTTGAATTGTTTGTCTCAGGTACTATTCGTTTGAATTTACCTTATCTTTCTATTTGCTTCTATTCTCCTATCTCATTCCTTTTCGGGGACGAAAAGTTTCGAGTGGGGAGAGTGTAACGACCCGAAAATTTTAATGATTTAAATAACGTAATTAACTAAAATTTTCATGAAAATAAACAATAACAATTTAGCAATGAAAATTTGATATTTGAAATACGTCTATTTAAATATAGCAAGAGGTTGAATTTCATCGAAAATATGTAAGTTTTTTCGGTTGCGAAATTTTATTTAAAATCGGTTAAAATTTACTGGAAATAAAATATTTTCGTAATCTAAATATTTTTACATAGAAAAATGTAGAACATTTTCTAAGTAAGACGTCATAATTCGTTTCGCTAAATTTCGACTGCACTAGCCCCGTTTATATTATGTTCAGCGGTTTAGCAACATTTTGGCGGCGAAAATGGAGTTTGATAGGTAGGCCGTGTCTCTAGTATCTGTGTACCACCTTGTTCATCTCACTGCGCTGATCTCTGCAGTATATTCATTTGTGTATTTCGGCGTCCGGTACGTGGCGAAATCAGTAAAACGGTTAACTGTATCGTTACCTATTTTGGGTCTTTTGGGTTTCCCTGTGTCCTTTCATTTATCCACCGGGAGAAAACAAATAGCCACTAGCTATTATTATTCCCAGAATTCAAAATCTGGCTTTTACTATTCCCACTATTTCAATATATTCTGGTTCGTCCTTACACTCTCATTCTCTTCCTCTCTTCTCTTTCATTCTGCCATACTTTAAAAAACAAAATATATAAAAGCATATATTTTGGTTTGTGAAATATTGTTCGTGCTCGTCTCCTTCTTCTTTATGTCGAACCCAACCCAGACCCTCCAGCCTCCTCCGTGTCCACCTCGCATCGCATCCAACCCTCCATATTGCCTCGCCACTCCAGCCACCTCGCTCCTCCGCAACCCACACACCCTCTCCAACAGCCGCCTCTCCACTAGAACAGCCTCTCCCTCAGCTTGCTCCACCCACCACTAAAGCCCTCAACCACTCTCCCTTCGCCAAACTCTCACAGCCGCCCCTCCTCCCTAGCCGAACTCAAGCTTCCTTCCCTCACACACCTGACAGCCGCCATACACCCAACAACCAACTGCCGCCATTTTCCCTCCCTCCAGCCTTTCGCCCACCATCCCACAACCTTGCCACTGCCAAACCCCCTCCGAGCAGCCAACCTCCCTCTCTCCTCCCTGGCAGAACCGAACAACACCCTTCGAGGAAGCCACCACCTGCTTTCCCAGCCAAACCGCGACCAGTCAGCCCTCCGCCATGCTCTGCCCGTTGCCAACCAAGATCCACAGCCCGCTTCGGTCGCAATCATCTCTTTTTTCGATGTCCAGTCTATAATCTCCGTTGTCCCGGTCAGTTGCCGCAATAGTTTTCTAGCTTTGCCGCTGTCCAGATCCGCATCCGACTTGTCGTGTCCATTTGTGGTTTGTCGCTTATCCATATGCGTGTCTGTCTCTTTCTTCGTTCTCGTTGTTTCTCTAGCCTCGAAAGGTGGGCGATCAATCATGATTGACATTCATATGTTAGTAAATTTATTTCACATGAAATGACGATTGAAATATCTTGTTAAATTTGAATTGGTTAGTAATTAAATCGTTAAGCACGATACGTTATTATTTAAAATTTGTTCACCTATGTTAATTGACATATGACACCTATAACCCGTTAGTATATATATTATATTTAAATTGTTAATTATGATATATGCTTGTCATTGATATGTATGTCATTTTATGTTATTATTTTATTGTTCTCACACTGCAAGTTCCCCGTTAGTTAGGAAAATCACTGTGGGTTGAAATGATACATACCCGAATGATCTTATAGAATAGGGAAAATCGTTATGGGTTGAAATGATAAACCCAAGCGATTTTACTGATTTTGAATTTTGGGATTTGCGGGTTGAAATGATATATACCCGTAAAAATTTAAATTATTGCGGGTTGAAATGATAAATATCCGTATCACTTGACCATAAGATAGAAAACTATATACAGACACGTTGGTCTATTTTTAAAATGATTTCCAAAATTTTAAAAAGAAAATTATGTGTATTTATTAAATATTGATTTAAAAAATATAATATAAAGATTTTATTTTAATATGTGTGTAAAATTTAGATTTTTAAATTATATGTTTGGAAATTTTAAATTTATAAGTTAAGTTTTGAAAAATGTAAATTATAAGAATTTATTTATAACTTTATTTATTTTAAATATATAAAATAAGATTTAATATAAAATAAAATAAATTTAATAATAAGATTTAATTTAATGAAAATTTAATATAAAAAAATTAACAAAATTTAATTTAATTAATATATATATATATAATATGTTTAAATATTTATTTAGAATTTATATTGATATTTTAAAAATAGATTTTTGTAATAACGTTAATAAATAAAGGTTGGAAAGATAAATTAAAGTTGACTTGTAATTTAATTTGTCAAGAATTGAATTTAAATAAGAATTGATTTGAACTTATTGATTTTGAGATTTTAAGAGACGTGATTTTATAATTTGATTGATTAAAGGTGATTAAGTGAATATTTCAAAATTAAATAAAATTGAAGTTGAATATTTAAATTTGTAATTTGAGAATTTATTTAAAAGTTTATAAAAGTGATTTTGTAAATTGACCACGATGTGAAATAAGCGTTTGGTTGTTAAAAAGACCGGCATTGGATATTGTCATACTCTCTGCCAATACCGAAAACCACTTTAACAATTGTGCACGTGGTGGAGAATCCAGAACAAAGTATGATGGTTTGGCGAACGCTACTGTATGAGGTATGAACGCAGCCCTGACCCCCTTGGGTCAGCTTGATATGACTAAAACAGGAGCTATACCTAGGCCAACTGAGGTTGCTTCTCCGATCGAGCAAGCTTCTTCGAAACCATATCTATTACTTTGTGATTTGATTGCTACACACCTTTGATCATGGGAGTGTGTCTCAAGGTGGGCGGTAGTAGCTGCTATGCGTTACCACCAGCACGGTTCTGCAAAATGGTAGTATCATACCCTGGGCATTGCCTTGCGTGACTTATCATATGCCTTATCGAGCCCACTACGAGTTTGGTTTGTTTCGTACACTATGGAGTGCCCTATGATAGCCCTCTAGTTTATGGAGGAATTACGGTACTGTATAGACTACGACATTTATAATAAAATGTGTTAAGGGGGATATGGGTAACGCCTTAATGCTATTTTAATACTTTACTTTACCGTAGACATTACCTATGCAGCGTATTGTATTATGTATGTAGATAGTTCCACGGATCCTTAAAGGATGGAATCCCAAACATCCTTTCAGTTATATTGCATTTCACTTGGACATTTCACTTGAGTTGATTTACTTGCATAAGAATGTTAATCCTGACTCGAGTGTTTTGTGTTTTGCTTTATGCTCGGGTCAGCCTGAGTATCACAGCATCTGAGACTCATCTTTGGAGCTTGGAGCTTTGCTTGGAGATCTATCTTTATCTATTAAGCTTTAAGTTATTTCCAGTTATTTGTGTTCAGACTTGTCATTTGCTATGTATTAGAGACTTCTTTGTATTTGGGATTTATGTTGTATTTGCTTTAGACTTTGATGTTTATGTAGTAGCTTCATGAACTACTATTTATCTATTCCACTGCGTATTGTTGAATTACTCTGTGTTTGTGATTCTCCGATTAATCTATTTACTGTATATGCTAAGTTTTTCCAAATATAAATAACAATCTGTTGTTTTGAGCAATTCAAGTCAGACATGTGTGGTTTATTGTCGATTTGAATGGTTCGAAATGGCGGGTCGTTACACGAAGCGTGCCGCCTGGCGTTCATAATGTTTTACCCCTATTCGAACAGAATGGAATATATATATTGAGAGCCAATTCCATCATATACAGAAGATAGGTTTTCAAAATCAAATTATTTTAATTAAATTTCCTTTAATCAATTTCTGTGCTTTTCGAACTCGCACGACCAAACGATAAGTCCAATCGACACGAAATTTGGAATCCAATAATAATATATCATTACGGATCCAATGAAACTAGTTTCGTCCAATTCTGAGATAGTGTCTTGAATGTCTATTTTTACTTGTATAATTAAATTATAAAAGTTTCCAATTTCTATAAATTAACTTTTAATTCAATTTTAAAAGTTTACTAACTCTTCTAATTTAAATAGATTATATATCAACTTTATAAATCATTTTCGTTCATTTTAAATTCAAGATTCAATTATTTAAACAACTTCATATATATAATTAAACAATTTAATTATCCAAATAAATCGCTATATTCCAAATATAAGTTATAACTTACAAAATTAACTTTTGACTATTTAAAATCAATTAAAAATTCCAAATTCGGATGATTGAAATTCTGGGTCGTTACACTGAGCCCTAGACAAACTTTTCACAATGGACTACTGATCAAAAGGCACTTGCACAATGTAACTCTAAAGCCATAAATATTTTGTTTTGTTCATTAGATAGGAATGAATTCAATAGAGAGTCTATTTGTAAGTCTACATATGAAATATGAAGAACTTTTCAAGTTACACATGAGGACACTAGTAAAGTCAAACAGATCAAAATCTCTATGTTAACTAATCGGTTTCAATTATTTAAAATGAGTCTAAATAAGTCCATTTACGATATGTATAGTAGATTTCAAGATATAGCATATTCACTAGTTGCATTGGGCAAAAGTTTTTCTAAAGAGAATCAAGTTAGAAAAATCCTCAATTCACTTACTTCTGACTGGGACCAAATGACCCTTGCAATTGAAAAGGCTAATGACATAAGCACTTTGAAAATTGAAGAGTTAATTAGCAATTTAATGTCATTTGAAGCAAAAATGTAGGGCAGAAAAGAAAGTAAGGTAATAGAAAAGAAATCCATCGCTTTCAATGCAACAACAGATGAAAAGACGGTTAAATTGTCTAGTCTGGTATCAATCTACGATTGAATCATTGATTGGCTTAAGTTGATGGTTCAACTCTTTTTGAATCCTCCTTCGAGTAGTCCTTGCAATGGGAACTCAGAGAGGTTTTTGAGTGGACTCAAAAACCAAAAGCCAGATGCGAAACACATGGTGGGGAATCTAATCAACGGGAGAGTTTGAAAAGCTGTCAACACTTTATGGTTGAGAGTAAATTATTCTGGGAGTAAGTTATCCCGGTATCAAATATCTTACGAATAAATTCGTCTCATGATCTTGTATAAATAACACTAAATTGTTCGGGAGAGAAATCTCCTATCTAGATTCAAACAACGACGATGATGAGGAAATTGCTTTCATGACCAGAAATTTCAGAAAATTTCTGAAAAACAAAAAAAATGAACATCTCAGGAGAAATGATAACAAAAATCCAGGAAGTGGAAATGATGTTAGATGATTTAACTGCAATGAATTTGGCCATATGCAGAGAGACTGTCCACAGTCGAAGAAATCAAAAATCTCACCAAATACTGATTCGTCCAAAAAATGGAGAAGGGCTTATATTGCAACATTAGAAAATTCAAATACTTCCTCAAGTGATAATGAACTAGATATGGAAGATGCCAATATGTACTTCACGACAATAATCAATTAAATTCAGAAAAGATCGAAGAGATGGAATAAAAATAGGTACGCTCTTAAAATTTAAATTTTTGATTGGATTTTTAGTTGCCTTTAATTGTTAGGAATAACCTATAGATTAATAATGTTGGATAAATATAATATATATTTATACACACACAAAGAAAATTTTATAAAATTATTTTGATAAGAATATTATATTAAATAAAAACATAATATCAAATATATATTTAAATTAATTTTTAAATTATTTACTAAGTATATAGATTAGTAATAATTATAGGAGAATTATATGTATACATATATAAGTAAATAGGAATTATTAATTCAATTCCTCTTTTTGAAATTTACGGGCTATATGTCGACATATGCACATGAATTCAGAATTTGAATTTTCATTTCAAATTCAAAATTTGAGATTCCCTTTGCCTTTTCACCAACTTCAATGTCCTGAAAAGGTGTCTCTTGAATAGAGAATGTGTCTATTGATTTTCTATTTAATTATTCTATCTCTATCCATTCATTTCACTCACATTTTCAAAATTCAAAAATCCATTATCTCTCTTATCTCTTGAAACAATTCATCAATGACATCCTCAAGCAATACTCCAAAAATTATAAGGCTTTCAAAGAAAACCAAAGGCTATCTCTTCCATGATAAAGAGGCCATTGAAGCCTATATGAATTTTTTTTTCCAGAAAAGTCTCTCCCTGAAGAATCGCCAAATTTGATGATTTTTCTCCTTATGATCTTGATGATCTTTGTAATCAAAATGGATTTCTTGGTTTGATTGATGCTTCTCAAAATAATTTTATGTGTTTTTCAAACTTATTAAAAATGTTTTATACTAATTTAAGAGGAAATTTTTATGAAGGAAATGAAGATGAAGTTTGGAGAAGTGTCAAAGGCACTCAAGTTATTTTGAATTGTGAAATTTTAGGTAACATTCTCGGATGCAAATCTAGTGGAATGGACTTTTCGACTTTTAAAATTGAAAATCAAATTGTGAAGTTATTCACGATATTTTTGAAAGTGATGATGATTTTGAGTTTAAAAATAAGAATTTGTGTCTTAAAGCAAGAATTTTAAGTATCATTGTGCAACAAAGCGTCACTTTGGGAACAGGAAATTATAATAACCCCACTCAAAAGGTTTTCAAAGCACCTTTTCCAATTTATGGTCATTACGACATAAATCGGATGTAACTTATTTTGGATGTATTTTTTCCTAATAATATTTCTAGGCACGAGAACACACTCTTTCATGGAGTGTGTCTCGCTAGAATATTCATATATTTTGGTGTTGACCGAAGAGGAGAAGAAACCATTTCTCAAAAACTCTTCAACAAGGACAACATCTCTCTCATGTACATTTCACCGACCTTTGAGCCTTATGAAACTCTTTCGAAGAAGGAATCAAGGTTGGCTTAGGAAGAGGAGTATGATATTAGAGAAGAGGAGGAAGAAGGAATGGAAATGGAAGAGGAGGAAGAACAAGAAGAGCAGGAAGACACTTCTTTGGAGAGTTTCAAAAAGCCATCTCATCCATCCACAAAGGAAATTCTCAAAAATCACGAGAAGCTTCTTAATAACCAAAAGAAGCTTAAAAATCATTCATTTCTCTTCCCAACAAAGTAGACAAGTACTTTGGAAAGATCTATCACAAGCTTAGTGGAAAGTCCTCATCTTCATCCACTTCTTCTAAGATTGTATTTCATTTGATATCCTAGTTTTAGTTTGGATAATACTAGTTTTAATCCATGTATCTTTTATGTTTATCTTTAAAATTCCATGTATTCTTCTATGGATATCAATGAAATCACGTTCCTTGTTATTATACATTGTTATTAATCTCTGGAAAGTCATAAAAATGCAATAGTATATGCCAATTACAATAGTATAGCAAATAAGACGGTTTTTGCAAAATAGGGTATATATGTCGACATATGTATACCCTACATGTCGACATATAGCGGGCAGAATACAATTTTCTTTTTTAAATTTCAAAATAAAACAACTACCATCTATTCAAGACTTTTCACCCTATATAAACCAATCCACTCCAAAAAAAACACCATTTCCACTCTCTTTCTTCTTCCTTTTCATTCATAAACTTAAATTTTCAAAAATGGCTTCTCTACACCAAAAATTGTGTGAAAATTTTAAACAAACCCTTCAAACCTTTATGAATTTCTTTACTTTTATCCTTAGAAATCAAAGACACTTAGAATTGAGTCAAATGCAGATGATAAAAGAACAAGAAAAGCATTTTGATGGGATTCAACCGATGATTTCTTCCCGTATCCAAGATGAACCAACCAACAATCCAGATAGTACCATCAACAAAGACAATGAAGATTGGGATGCCATTAATACATATCCAATTTTTGGTTACGATGGTTGGGTAGAAGTTCCTAGGAAAGTTTAAGATAATTGTTTTGGCTTAAGATTTGATTTTAGTTTGCATAATAAAAGATTAGACTAGAATATGACGTATGGATTTGTGTGTACAAACTTATTACAAGTGATTTGGTTTGACTTTGGTATGGTTTATGTTTGTTTTGCTTGGATTGATTTGAAAGTATGATTGTATTAACTAGGATTGATTTGAATGCATTGGGTTGGATTAATAAAAATGGTTTATGTTATCACTTCTTATTTACTTATCACTTTTATGTATCATTCTTATCACTTTATGTATATATATATATATATGTATGTATGTATGTATGTATATTATAGTACCTTAGTTAAGGGGAGTTTTAGTTATATTTTTGTTGATGACAAAGGGGGAGAAATATATAAAATATCCAAGCATAGATCAAGAGGGAGTTTTATAACTCAAGTGGAGTTATATTATATTTTAAAAACATGGTTGTCATCATCAAAAAGAGGGAGATTGTTAATACCTTAGGCATTGGTTTTGATGATAACAATCATATGACATTATATAAAATATCGATACTAATGTTTTTATCGAGATATATATATATATATATATATATAGTATATAGTGCATGATATTAGATAGATGTTGATTAAGAAGACTGTATATTATCAAGAGCAGAATCAAGAGGCAGATATAGAGATTCAAGAGTCAGAGATTGAAAACTCATGAGTTTGAAGATTCAAGATATCAAGAAATGTTAGAGAGTCATAGATTATTTTGTTAAAGCCCTAGTAGCATTTCTTTGATCTCTCTTTATTTTCCAAAAAAGGTTTTTTAAATCTATTCTTTGATTTAAATGATTTTCAAATATCCTGGTTTCAATAATGGTTAAAGAACCCCTATTTTCGAACATCTTTTCAAAATTGTTTTCAAATGATTTTTAAACTTATTACTATTAACAAGTTTATTATATTTTAAGCAATTAAGTTTTAATAATTTTATATTTTAATATACTTTTAATTTATTTTTAGATATAGTTTTTGGTTTTATATTTTCTAAATGATATGGTATTCCAAAGTATATTTTTAATACGTTGATTTTAATATATATTCACTTATACTTTATATATATTATTTTTGTATATATTATTTATATTTAAATCCTTTATATTAAAATACTTCAAAATAATTTTATAAATTTTTCTTAAATTTTATTATGATTTAAATGTGTATAAACTATGCTTAAATGAATTTACAAAGTATCAAAATATTTTATAAAATGTAATATTTTCAAAACAATTTTTATTTAGTGATTTTTCAAATTTACAAAGGATATGTTGACATATCCTCATCATTTATGTCGATATATAGGCAGAAAATTTCAAAATTCAAATTTGAATGGTACCGCCTTTTTGTTGTATCTCTTCCCGAATAGACATAATGCTGCTTCTCTATAAATAGGGGTTCTTACAATGAATTTGATTTAACCACTTTATCATAATTTCTCTCCTCTTTCACTCTCTTGATTTCTAAAAGAACTACTCAAAATATTCTCAAATTCAATCTGAATCAAACTCAAACTCCATTGATTTGGTTCGCTATTGTATACTCTCTGATCTCTCTCATCTCTCTCACTCAAATCAAGATCAAAGTGCTATTCAAGTGGTTATAAGATTATTTGTACTCAAGACCACGAAATTGATTTTTTTAAAACTCTATCAAATCATATTCAAATATTCTTGGGTGTGCTTGGTGTCCCGTTTGAATCCAAGTGGGTGTGCTGGTGTCCCGTCTGAATCTTGTGAGTGTACCCAGAGCTTAAAAAATCTGGAGGGTGTGACTCGTCGCATTGAAATCGAGATTGTATAAACTTTGTATTGAAAAGAAATTTGTACAAGAAATTGTATGGGACTAGATGTAGGGTAACTCTGAACCAGTATAAAAATTCTGGTGTGATCTCTCTAACCTTTTACTTTTGCTGCATTTATTTCTGTCTGTGTTTGCATCTGTCATTATCGATTTGTACTGTTTAAATTATAATCTTAAAAGAATTCAAAAATATTTATAAAAGTTATTAAATAATATTCACCCCCCCTCTAGTGTTAAATTTTCCTAAAGATCCTTACTTCCGCAACCTAACAGTAGGGGTGAGAAATCTTTGGTTAAACCAAATAAACTAACCAAACCAATTTATTTCAGTCAATTTAGTTTGGTATTGAAACTAGATTGGTTTATAAGTGGTT
Source organism: Allium fistulosum (assembly GCA_030737815.1). Lineage (NCBI taxonomy): Eukaryota > Viridiplantae > Streptophyta > Magnoliopsida > Asparagales > Amaryllidaceae > Allium > Allium fistulosum. Next base: position 472,349,422 of record CM060901.1, read on the forward strand.
CTAAAATAATTAGTTCAGTTATGGGTTTGACCAAAATAACCGAACTTTTGTTATGAATTACTAATGTTATAATTATTTTTTAAGATTAATTTAGTGATCTAATGAATTTTATTTGTTATATATATATATATATCAAAATTACCGTTAAAAAACATAAAATTACTGAATAAGGATACTTTAATCATATATTTACATTTTATTATAAAGTACAGTGAATATTCCAAACATAGAATGTGAATTATATTTAAAAAGATCAAGAAATCTCATAATAAAGTAAGCAAATCGCTCATCAACGAATCCTATTAAACCAAAGGGATAAGAAAGTCAAAACCTCTAAAGGCCACCAAGAACAAGTGAGTTCTGACCCACCAGTAGTTTGGTTAAATCGGATAACAAACCGAACTAACCAAACTTAATTTGGTTGGCTTGGTTTAGTTTTCATTTTTGTTAGTTTTAGTTCGGTTTAACAATTTTTATTATCAGTCCAACAAATCCAACTAAACGTTCATCCCTAATGGCTAGCTACCACGTAGATTTTGTGATGATAAGCGTCAACGACGTAAAAAATCTTCTTTTACTCACATCTTCATCATATGCTTTTTGTTTCACATCTAATTTTATTAATAAGGAAGTTAAGACATCATCTTCGATTTGACATATTATAAGATAAATGTTTATTAAAGGGTTATAAACTAAAGGTTCACAAAATTAGGATTTAATTAATGGAAACACATTATTTGCCATAAATTGCATAAAAAAACATTGAAAATTTCAGTTTTAGGAACTAAAAATTGTTATTTTAAGACATAGTTCAAATGTGTATGATTGGAAGTAGTTATTAAAAAGTCGATGCATGTTTATATAGAACCTAGAGATAGTTATTCAAAAAGAATATAAAGTGTTGAGAGAAAATACTCATTCAACCATGTAACCAATCAAACATCCATCTTTATTTTTTTTTAATTTTTCATTAGCAAATTATTGATCTGTACATTTCACCTTAAAAGCACTCCTAACCAGGGAACGGTTGGGAAGCGACCTACCCCAATGGGGGGCAAGTGGGGGTCACAGGTTGCCTTTCCAACTCGCAAGTTTGCCAAGGCAACCATGGAGGGCAAGTACATAAATGACTTTATAAAAACCGTTTATGTACATATTGTGGCAATGGTCAGAAAATTGACCGTTGACATTTAGACGGTTTGAATAAAGCCGGCTAAATGCAACGATCATTATTTGATCGTTGCCTCAATTTTTAACTCCCCCCACATATATTTACATAATATTAATACACTACGCCATAAATGACCTTCTGCAACATTTTTGCAAGGTGTTGCCAGCTAAAATGTTGCGATAGATATAAAATTTTGGTCCTACTGCAACGTTGTATTTATGGTGTTACCTTAGCCATAAAAATGTGTAACACGATGCAACATTTTTACACAGTGTTGCTATAGATGTATTCAGATTAAAAAATTAATAAAATTAGCAATCCGCGTGAATACGATCCAACGGTTTACATTTAATCCGATTGTTAAACTGGATCACCGCTACAATTTGCCCCAAATTTTCGTTTTCCCGCTTTACTTTTCATACCATTTTCGTTCTCCCCCCATTTCCAAATCCCTAATTTCGTTTTCCATTACATTTCTATTCAATCTCTAATGGCACCGAAGCCTTTCCCGGCCTGATTCCCATCTTCCCTTCCCTCACCTTCCCCAATCACTATTCCATCGCCACCGGCCTCTACCCCCCTCACCACGGCATCATCAACAATAAGTTCACTGATCCCGATACGTCCAAAACCTTCGACAAAAGCGACCACGACCCCAAAGGATGGCTCGGCGAACCCGTCTGGGAGACCGTCGCGAACCACGGACTTCCTGCGGCCGTCTACTTTTGGGCAGGTGGTGAAGTCGAAAAATGGCAACTGGACTTGTCCAGATCTGTTTTGCCCTGCGTACAATAAGTCTGTAGCATTTGAGGATAGGGTCTATGCTGTGTTAGGGTATTTGGATGCGGTGAGAAGATAGGCAGTGGCGATGTGTCTGGATGCGGTCGGTGAAGTGATGTAGCGGGCTATGGTTGTTCCAGTTAATGGTATGATGCAGAGTCGATGCTATCATTGGGTGAATGAAGTAGATCTGAAGCTTGAAATCACTGTTGTATGATGGGTATGAATTGTAATTGAATTGAACTGAATTTATATGAATTGTAATGCATGAGTAAACGAGTTTGGTTTTTCTTTTGTAGGCTAATGATGGTCCCAATATGATGAAAGGCGAAGCAGTCTGCTTAGAGTTGATGGTCCAAATCTATAGATATATAGCTTGCAGTGAGAAGCAATGTTGTTTGCTATCAGCCAAGGGTGGTGCTTGGTTTTGTTGCGAATTTACAGTGTGAAAGTTTGAAGATGTTTGGGTTGTCGAAATGGGTAATCAGCGATTGTGATTAGGTGATTAGACGATTTGGCAACTGAAATAGTTTGTTGGTGAGGCAATTAGAGGATGGAGGCTGGTGGTTTAGAAGTATGTGTGGTGCATCATTTTACGTCGTTTCAAAGAAGGCTCGATCTTCCGAAATCGGATGAATCGGGCGGTGCCCCGGACCCGCCGGCGCTGCGCCCGGACCCGCTTCTCGGCTCGCCTTTGGCTCGGCACTCGGCTCGGCTTGCCTTCGGCTCGTCATATATTTGTTAGTGTCGGTGTCTGTATAAATTGAAACTGCATATGTAATGGGTGAACTGAGTGATGTAGTGAGAAATATCTGTATATGTGAATATCAGTGTTATATATCATTGAATTGTAAAATAGTGGAGTCAGGAATTTGTACTATTTCAAATGTTGAAATAAAATATTTATTTAAATAAATTACTGTTTGAATATCAAATTCTATGCAAATAGCATTTTATTAAATAAAAATTTATTTCTATTAAAAAATCAAACATGCTCTATATTGTGGGCCCCACAAATTCAGAAAATCAATATCTATAGCAACATTTTTGAATGTTGCTACAGGCACCTATGGGTGTTTCCATAGACCCAAATAGGGTTCTATTGCAACAATATTACATATGTTGCCTTAGATAGTCAAAATGTTGCCTTTGAGGTCTAAGGCAACGGCAAAAATTGCATCACCCTAAAAGTGTTGCCATAGACCTATGGCAACATTTTTCGGGCCTGAGCCAACATTTTTTTTGTGTTGCAGTAGGCCATTTATGGCATAGTGATAATTTTAATTACTCTATGCTCCAAAACTTTTTTAGGGTGTTTTCTCATGCGACATAAAAGGGCCACACGAAAGGTGCACGTGAACGGGGCACGAAAGAGGAACAGTTCACGAAAGGATAATGCATTCTTGTGTACTAAAGGGGAAAATGAAAGGCATAAGGGAAATGGGAAGGGGGTCAGAAAGTCAGATGCGTCAGATGCATCAGACGCATCTGAACCAGTTGAAGCCAATCGTTGATTTTCCAATTGTTGGCTCAAACGGGGTATTTGGTGGACCCTACGTCCAATGGGACGCAAACGCGAAAGTAGAAAAAAATACATGTGAACACATCCTTATTCTCTTCAAATAATTCTTTATCTACAATTACAATAATGTCAAAAAATCAATGTGAAAAATCTCAACAACCTTCATATCCCAATTTCCTATCACGATATAAACCTGAAAATCGAAATCCTCCTCAATACTATCAAAATACATTTCATTCACAACAATCAAACTCAATATCATACCCAATATTCTCAAAAACAAAACTAGAATTTGAATTTTGGTTTTTCACAAAAAAATCTGAATTCTTATCATTCTCTGCAAAATCAAAGTTCATAGTCTTCCCAATAAAATTTGAATCACTAGAAAAATTTCAAAATTCAAATTACTCACAAAATCCTTCATTCGAATAAAATTTTAACTATGACTCAAATTATGTGTCTCCCATAGCAAACACCGATCAATGGTGCCTTATCAAGCTCGTAGTGTGACAAGAAATTCGAACAATCGATTCAAGGAGTACGATTGTGAAAATCAAGAATTTCCATTTGACTATTATGATACCACCGAAGAAGAGGTTTCTAGGATACCTAGTTTGTCTACCACTTGAGGAAGGAAAAGTCAACCAATGGGAATCAATATCAACGAGGCCCCAAATGTGAAAAGTGCGGATCCAATAGGCTCTAAACCAGAAAAATGGTTGCTAAACAAGCAATCTGAGTTAGCATTCTATTGGTCAAATGTTCTAAAGAGAAAATAAAGGTACGAGCCAACCTAAGAGTTCATTTTGGAATTCGATTCACAATTTGTTCAACCTTCAACGTCCTAACAATCTTCCAAGAACCTTTGATTCATTGAAAACTCAATGGAAAAGAATAAATTCACTAGTCAACAATGGAAAGAAATAATGGTCGGGTTGCATACAAGAGAACAAAGTGGGGGCAAACTACTTTGATTTTGTAATGAATTTAAATTTTTATATCAAATTATGAATTACGTCTCCCATCTCAAGTTTTAATAGTTTGTCATCATCTACAGCTTAATCAAGCTAATGCTTTGTATATGGATGAATATAATAATCAATTATTCAACCTACAACATTATTACGACTTTCTTTCAATTGAGGACAAATGGAGTCGAATACGACAAGAACACTCGGTATTGCACTTTCTTCCTAGAAATATGAATAATGAATCCAGTCCTGGAAGTTCTGAAGCTCATGACACACCCTTCAACACTAGTACAAGGTGTAGGCCATCGGGTAAGTATAAGGAAAAGAAGAAAACTACTACTGATTACACCCCACATTATGAATCTATTATCGAGCATATGACTACCGCTGAAAATGCAAATAATTCGTATTTGGAATCAAAGAAGCGAAGAGGTTGAGAGGGAAATGGATAAACAATGATGTCATGCTGATAAACATCAATTAAGAAGTGATTAAGAAAAGAAGAATTAGCTCGACAACATAGGTTTGATAATATGGCTTTTTTAAGTTGCAACCTAAATGAACTCAATCTAGTACAAAGGTTGTACATGGAGAAGCAAATTGAGGAGTATCGTAGACGTCAACAAGGCTTGTAGGAATTTATGTTATTACTTTTATCTTGCATCTTCTATTTGTATTGTTATTATTATTCACATTGTTGTACCTTGAAAGCGTTTGGCTACTTTTATGTTAAGTATATATCAAGAGTGAAATCTATTACAATCAATTTGATTTAGTGACAAAGTACAATACATAGAAATAGCAACATAAGCTAAACTACAATACTCCAACTACGGATACAAAAAGAAAATTAAAACATACAACAAGATAAGAAGATAAATGTGTAAATCCAAATATCACTTCAACTGATGCTTTCCTATATGTTCCCAGTAGTGTTCCACTAGTTCTTCTCTTCAATCGAGATGAGCTTATGGATCTCTTATGTCTTCAATTCTTTGCATGTATTCAACAAAAGTATTTGGGTCTTTGTATAGTCTTGTTTGAAATGCACGACATTGTGAGGATAGTTCTTAAGATGAAGGTCTTATCCACCGTGTTCTTCTTCGAATGTCATATTATGTAGAATAATACAACAGTATATGATATCAGATAATACCATGGGATCGTGGTAGTATACCTCTTTCCTTAAGATATGAAACCTTCCCTGAAGCAGTCCAAATGCACGTTCAACATCTTTTCTCAAACTCTATTGTTGTTTGTTAAATTTGGCTTCCTTTGCATTATTTGGCTTTTTGAAGGCTTGCACAAACGTTTTTGTTTTTGGATAAATTCCATCTAATATGTAATAACCCATGGAATGATCATGTTCTCTTATTTTGTAATTACATGAGGGTGATACGTCGTTGCATAGATCATTAAATAAATAAAACCACCTTAGGATAAAACCTAGTGCTTCAAAAAAAGTATGTCATGTATATAAATCAAAAGAAGTAACCGCTTCTAGTACTAGAGTTGCCGTTTTGTAATGAACTTGTATTGTCCTTGCGAAGCAACTGGATAGTTTTTCCACCTCCAATGCATACATTCTAAGCTACCCAACATATTCAGAAATCCACATTGAGCTCCCATTGCTAACGATCTTTTAGTGTCATAAGGGTTGGGGATCATAGATATTCTGCACCGAATTTTAAAACCACAGTTTTACAAAATTCTTTCAAACATAGGATTGCCATTGAGTCACAATCCTCACCTTGTCATTTTTGAATCACCATATGTTCTATATGATATCATGCGTAGTGCGCCGTAACCTTTAGTAGTGGAGAAACTCCTAATTCATTTATTACATTTAATCTATGAGTGTAAAATATGTTGGAAATTTTGATTAATTTGTCAAAAACACGATTAGCGACATTCTTTGACATATGGAATATTCGTTGGAAACCTACATGGCAGTATATGGGGTTTTTAGAAAAATAATTTTTAATTAGTTGATTGTAGCTGGTAGCACAGTCTCTCCCTTTCTATAAGTCCCTCCTTCCCGAAACTACCCCGTTGGGTTGAGCTTTCAGCATTTTCAAGCACTATTAAATTCAATGATTCACATGCAAACATTTTCAATTGAATAGCACAACGTTCGGTTTCATAATGAAGAAGAGGATGAGAAGCAAAACATTCTTTTTAGGTTATCTATTTGGTGTAGAAGATAAGTGATGATGAATAAAGAAGAGTGAATTGATACGTTATTGTGAGCTTTTGAGCCCTCTTTATAGGTAAGTTCAAATGAAGAGGGAGTGTTTTGGATGTTTGCCACATGTCTCAAATGAATGGTTAGTGGAGTTATGATGTGGATTGTGGTTTTGTTATAGAGAAGGTGTGTTTGTTTACGATGGTTAGCTGTTTGTCACATGTTAAAATGAATGGTTGATGGAGTTATCACATAGATTATGGTTTTGTTATGCAGAAGGTGTGTTTGTTTATGATGCTTGGATGTTTTCCACGTGTCACAAATGAATGGTTGATGGATTTATCACGTGGACTATGGTTTTTTATAGGGAAGATGTGTTTTTTATGATGGTAGGATGTTTCCCACGTGTCACAAATGAATCATTGGTGGAGTTATCATGTGGATTGTGGTTTTATTACGAAGAATATTTTTTTTTGACGGTTAGATGTTCACCATGTGTCACGCTTGAATGGTTAGTGGAGTTATCATGCAGATTGTGTTTTTGTTATGGAGAAGATATGTTTGTTTATGATGGTTGACTGTTTTCCACATGTCACACATGAATGGTTAGTGGAGTTATCATGAAGATTATGATTTTATTATGAAGAAAGGGTATTTATTTGTAATGGTTGGATATTTGCCACATGTCAAGATGGTTGGATGTAATATGGCAGGAGCCTACATAAGAAAAATAGTAAAAGCAAAAGCAAATGTGACAACACACAGCTACAAATAGGGTGATTGACAACAAAATGCTACAAATAGTAGATAATCGCATACTCTGTGTGTGTGTGTATTTCACCCAGCATAAGAGTAATTACTCATTATCTTCTATATTTCATCTTATCGTAATGTCATACTCGTATTGATCACCAAATGATCTATTACTTCTCACACAATCATACATACAATCGTATAACCTAGAACCGCTACGAATGTGGTTGATGTTGCATGAAAACTATAATAACCACCCAGATTGTATTCATCACTGCACGTATGAAAATACTTTAATTTGTTGGAAGCAACTTAGGGTAGAAATTGAATGCTACCATGCAGTTATAAGAGAACCGCAATGCGAAGATCTTTTAAATTGCAATCGTGCTAGGTGTGATTTCTACTACCATATCTTATGTGACGAATGTCTCACTGGCCATGAAGCTTACAATTATTATATGTATTTGATTCACTAGGGAGTAGTTCCATGGCCTCGGTATGGGAATGCTTATATTCACTTATGCATTCTACTAATGTATTCACTTTATGTGTTCAAGTTATGTATTCGCTTTATGCGTTCAACTTATATATTCGATTTATGTGTTTTACTATTGTATTTTACCTACGTTTCAACTTATGTGCTCTAGTTTTGTATTCTACTATTGTATTTTAGTTATGTATTCCACTTTTGAATTCAACTTTTGTATTGCAAATATATGAAATAAATACATAAAGTAAAGCAAGGTCTTGTAAATACATAATTACGTAAAGACAAAAAAGAAGCATGGATACTGAAATAAATACGTAAACCAAATCAAGTGTAGATACATACAAATATTTCTAAATAAAAAAGTACACATACATAAATCAAATGAGATTCATATGCATACATAGGTATGTAAGCAAAACAAAGCACAAATACATGAAACAAGTACCATCAAAAACTAGTCAAAGTCATTGTAACGACCCGCAAATCTTTGTGGTTTTATTTATTTAATTTATTGAATTTTGTGAAATTTTAAATAATAAAATTTTGAAATAAAATTTGATATTGAATGCGTCTATTTTAACATAGCAACTGGTAAATTTTCATCAGAAAATATGGAAGTTTATTTTCTGGTGCAATTCTATTTCAGTTTAAATCAGTTAATATTTGATGATAATAAAATGTTTTCCAAACTTGAATATTTTATACATTAAATTTGTAAATCATCTTCGAGTGAGACGTCATATTTCGTTTCTCCAAATTTTGACTGTTATTGCTTCGTTTATCTTATTTCTGGCAAATTAGCAGCATCTTCGGTACCAACTATCGACTTTTGATACGACGATCGTACCACTATTATCTGTATACTGTTTTGATCGTCTCGTCGTGTTGACCTCTACGGTATATTCAATTCTGTGTTTTGAAGTCCAGGAAACGGCGAAGTATATGGAATGATTGCCGTATCAGTTCCGAAATTTTTGGCTTTTAAATTTCTCGTGACCATTCATTGCCCACCGTGTCTAACCCTTTTGCCATTGCCTCTTATTATTTCAGAAATCAATATTGGATTGTCTACATTCCCTGGTTTAAATTGATTCGTTGGCTTATTTTTTCGGTCAAAAGAAATTTATATATATCATATAATATACCGCATACTTTTTCCCAGACCTTCCATTTGCTATCCACCTTTCTGCTCCATCTCTTTATCTTCCCTACCACAGCCGCATGGCTTCCACCGCTCACCCTCTCCACGCGTTGAATCGAAGTCGCCATCACCTCCTCCCCTCATGCAACTCCATCTCCTCCATCGGGTTTCAAAGCCTCACGCGGCCTTCACCTTGTGCCACCCAGACCTGATCGAGCACGCTGCCGCCCATCTCCAAAGCAGTCGAGCTCCTCTCATTCCCCTTTGGCCGTCCTCCTCCAGGCTAGGCTGAAGGTTCAGCCTCTTCACCTCCGCCTCTTGTGCCGTGATCCTCGTCCTTGGATATATATGTGAAGGTGTATATATATATATTCTGTTCGCATAAATAGATTTGAGTTATGAACAATTTTTACGTATATAAGCATGTCATATTACCTATTTCAATTCTTCTACTATATATATGTGTTTATGATTTTTCAACTGATTCTCTATATTTCATATGAAAATTTTGTTTATATACGTATATAGTATAAGTTTTGTAATCTGTTGTTATATATGTATTATAATATGTTGTGTATATATTATAAAGTCGTGTCAGTTATATGTTTAAATATATATTTTAGTTGTTATCTCATATAGAAAAGTACGGTATATAAATATTTTATCTGTGCATTACTGTTTGTTTAAATTTTGTTTTGCTAATATATATATATATATATATATTATAAAGTTAAAGGTATATATATATATCAGTCGATAAAAATTTTGTTTTATGGTTATTGTATTAGTCATGATTATATATCTGTAGCTATATATAGACAAGTTTAGTTTTATATTATATTCGGTTAGTATATATATGTTGTAATTATAGTGTTATTTTATCCTATTATAACAATACGCATATTGCTTTTGTTTAAATATGATTTGCATATGTTATATTTTACAACACAATTCTATATAAATGTAAACTATAACTTCGTATACCCTTCGACTTTATTATATATGTGTAATATCTAATATATATATAGTAGATATTTGTATAAAGATTAGCCTGTTGTCTTATTAATACATATAGGTTACGTATGTTGATACCTTATGATTAACATTTTGTAAATAACATTATATTATATCTTTACAGCACGTATATTATAAAAGTATTATTTTATATTATATTATGATGTTGACCGATCACTTTATTCATTGTTTGAGCCGTCATTTTTCATGTTATAATACTATACAATTGTTCTATATATATGAACTGTTAGTAAAAAAAATTATAAGCCTATTATGTAAGTTGAGTACATATATGAACATGCATTGATTTAAAATATGATATGGTTTTTTTATCGGTCTATATATTTGGTATGAGTCATATACTCATCATGTGTTTGTTCTTTTGTAATATAAGCTGCAGTTTTCTTTTGTTATAGAGTAAAGTTATATATTTATTTATTGATTTGTTTATTTCAAACTATATATTGTATGTAGGTTTGATTTTATATGTGTGTTTTAAGTTGAAACTATGATTTTGAAAACTATATATATATTTAATTTAATATATGTTTGGATTTAGAATCTGACTTTATATATATATATATATATAGTTTTATATAGTTATATACAAGTTCACGTATACCAATTATCATTATCGACCCTGTTCTGATTTGATTTGTTTTATTAATTTCGATTTATCAGCTTGTCTATCAAATTCGTGCCAATCCTACTTTACTTTGGAATTCGCAGCTTATTCTGTTGTCAAACTTCTCTAGCCTCGAAAGGTGAGTAATCACTCAGATTAATGTTCTTATATTTATTAAATCTAATTTCAATTGAAACGACAATTGAAATATGCTGCTGTTAGTTATTTACATTGTTATATATATGTTATCATCTGTATCTGTTCACCTATGACATCTGACACCGTTATCTGTTATTTATATTGATGATATATGCCTGTTATTATTATTATTATTATTATTATTATATCTGTTATCACTCTGCAAGTTCCCTGTTAGTATAGAATCACTATGGGTTGAAATGATACATACCCGAACGATCTGTAGAATAGGAGAAAATTGTTATGGGTTGAAATGATAAACCCAAGCAATTTTTCATTGAATTGAATTTGGGATTGCGGATTGAAATGTTATACCCGTATATATGTAAATTGCGAATTGAAATGATAAATATCCGTATCACTTGACCATAGGATAGAAAATTTTATATACATACATCGTTGGTCAATATATAAATATTTTGAAAATGATTTCTATGGTTTTGGAAAGAAATATATGGTTTTATATAAATATTGATTTTTGATAATAAATGTTATTTTATATATAGTTAAATTCTTGGTTTTTAAGCTATGTATAAATTTGTATTAATATAAAATAAGTGAATAATTAAGTTGATTTTATTAAAAATATAATATGGTTAAGTATTTATCGTATATTTTAATATAGAGTTTATAATGATTTTGTGATGCCCCACCTCTATGCTCATAATAACGAAGAGTATTAAAAGAAATACTGTCTATTATTACGAAGAATAAGGCTGGATAGGAGCGACCATCCGTAATTTGCCTTACACTAATATTGGTTATCTCGATAGGAGTGGTATATACTTTTTATTTTTCATCTATTATGTATTTACTCCCATCGACATATCCAATTATCAGTATAAAACAAACTACGATGATTCATAATGGTTTAAGACATTAGATATAAAAATAACACAGATAATATAAATGTGGAACACAGATAAAAACAAAAGTCTCATATATATAACCGAAATCAGTTACAATATAGTTGACACGATACATATGATACAACTACAACTGTCGACTCTAGAAGTTATATATACAAGTACATTATCGACTAATATACATGAATACATATCGTTCTATACAATGACACGACTACTACAAAATGACACTGATAACTTCAGAAGATGTGAAAAGTCTTCAAATCCTGAACAACAACTCAAAGTAGAAAATCTACAACCTGAAATAACTCGGGTCTGACCCGAGTATTACATTCAAAAGGAAATAATACCCAGGTCAGTCTAATTCAAACCAGTTTATTAGTGCATAAAGGCAGTAATAATTTTAATAGACGACAGTCACAATAATTCCCGTCTATCCGATTCTTTAAACAAAGAAACCGGATAACGGTCAATATAACACTTAACAGTGTTTAACAAAAATCAGCAGATTTAAATCATCAACAGAGATAAATAAACAATTTATCAAATCGACTAAACCAATTTGAAACTGTCAAATCTGATAGGGCTGCAGTACACGCACGCGTGTACTGCCTCGCCACTAACATACGAAATGCATAAAAGATCAACGGAAATTCACGAAACGCGCATAAGGTCAAACCCAGAGAAAGTCGGGTTCAACTCAAATGCGATTCAAATAAATGGTCGAGACATAAAATTAAATCTTGACCCAAGTTCAAATCAATCAACAGAAACAATGGCTGCCCAGAGACAGCAGGGTACAACACGCCTCAAAGTATCGGTCGATACTAACAAGCATGCGTGGTCAGGGAAATCCAAATACTACTTGAAACAGGTATGTAACTGTCCCAAATGGTCAAGACAGCTACAATGAATAATCAAACTCGCGAAATACTTCAACTACAAGGGAACAGTAAGATGGCCAGTGTGAAGACCACACAAAGTGATCAAACTCAAATGCACAAGGCAGTGGAGTGCACAAATGAAGACAAAGCACAGTGAAAGTCGTAAGTAATCATAAGGTCAAACCCAAATTTCTGGGTTCAACACAAGGAAGTTTGAAAATAGATCCAATTATCTCAAGTGGTCAAGACAGCTATTTCATATGCAAGCCATCTCAACACAACTGTAATTCAACTCAACTCGAATGACCAAGTGCATATAGGCAGTGGCACAAATACATGAAAACAGCAGAAAGAGGGGGAAAACACCAAAGATATGACAACAGGTACACATAGTGCACAGTGGACTGAGTCATATATGCAAGAGTCAAGCACACATGCACTCCAATATAATGCAGCCTCTAAATGACAAAGATGCAAGGGTGTATTTAAGAAATCAGTGAAACTAAAGACTGCATGAATTGGATAGTGCACTAAAGGTAAGGCAACACGTCCAGGCCCTGCAAGTAACATAATACGAGGCGGTGACAACACTAAAGGATTCCCAGGCAGTAAGCCAAAATGCAAACTTCAAAAGGTACCGGACTCGGGTACACCAAACTAAAGACTATAATGAATGAACATCGCATGAAACTAGGCATAGAGTTATCTGAATCAAAGGCATGATGAAGTCAGTGATAACAGATCACATAGGAACTCAACAATGACCAACCTATATGCAAACACAAATTTACACAAAGGGTTTATGAATCAACATCATGGTCAGGTTTAACGCACTGTGACAATATGACGGACCAGCAAAGGTCCAAAGTTCAAGATAGTGCAAAGTGAATCAACTGAGCAAGACAACCGGTGAACAACAAGTGCAGCAATGAGGCATGATGAATATAGGAATGAAATACAATGAGTACAACAGAAGTGCCAAAGTGCAGAATGAACAATATCAGAGAAATAAAGTCGACTGTATTTAAAAATTAAATACAGTTTATATGAAACTTAAACTGCATAATCAACTGCAATGGCCACGAAGGCAAAAGTGAACGACTAAATGAACTGGACAGTATACTATAGGTAAGACAAACTGCCATGCCCAGTCAATAACAAAATATGAGGTAGTGACCACATAAAAATGATGAACATGCTGTAAGCCTAGATGCAACAGAAATGCCAAGGTGATGAAATCACAGTTTACAGGAATCGAAATAACAGGTTTTACACATTTAGTCAAATGTCGAAGTTAACATCGAACCAAAAGAAAACAAAGATTCAACAGGGAACCGAAGTCAGTGAGAACCCTGACTCCAACTCAAAATCAAATGCAACTATTTACCATCGCAAAACCCAAGTGACCAAGGTCGAAGCAACAATCTCAAAATCAGGTCAGCCAAGTAAAGAAACAATCAAATATATGCATATAGAAAAGATCTGAAATCATCGCAATCCTCCAAATAATATCGAACGACCAAAGCACAGATCAGACGAGCGAAGAATTAGGGTTTCGAACCCTATATAAACACCAAACTTCACGAGAATATATGAATTCGAACAAAATTCATATAACAAAATTGGACAATCAGAGAGTCGAACTACAAAAATTGAAACCACAATAACCATGAAACAGAAACGAACGCAAATCACAGAGTTTCGAACTCTAAACAAATTCAAAGCAAGAATTAGATGTGAGCAATTTGAAATTACTCACCTTAGTACGAAGCGTAGATCGAAGCTATTGCGAGCGAGAAGAACGGGAGACGAAGCCCTAGTTTGGATCGAAACGAGCAAGCCGCCTTGAATTAGAACGAAGCCCTAAATTCGCCAGTCGTCATTTTTTTCTCTCTCGATTGTTTTTGTGAACGAATGAGGGAGAGAGGGGGAGGGGTGCGTGGTTTAATCAGAGAATAAGGGGTAAGGATATGGGCCGGTGTGCTTTTCTTTGTACTAAAGGTATGGTGTTTGTTTTATATATAAGTGAGATGGGAATGGGTTGCGAACGAATATCAAAGGGAATGAGTATAACCCTAATCTCGACAAAATGAAACGGGCTGAATTAATAGAGAAAAGCCTGTATAATTCTTTAACGAATTATCGAAAGGATTTCAACACAAATTTTGTTTAAAAGAATTCAACCCATTAAAACTTCCGCAGCGATTAGCCAATAATTCAAATCGTCATTTGATGATAACAAAGTGATTGCGGAATCTCGGGTTGTTACAGACTCCCCTCCTTATAAAAATTGCGTCCACGCAATCCTAGGGAATAAATGGATAAAAGGTAACAACCAAAAGAGCACGGCAATGTCGAATGTATAAGCAAAGCAAGTGTCAGCGAGGAAGTATTAGATAAGAAATCAAAAGGTTCGACTGCTTCAAATCAAAAGAATCAACATCGTGGGAATCAGGGATCAAAATCAGACGACTAACAAAAGCAAGAACAATCGAGTTCCAGCAACTAAAAGAGAAGGAAAAACAGAGCAGAAATCCCATACAGAGCACGAATTGAATGTGAGTAAATCGAATTACTCACTTGAATCGCCAGAGAAAAAGACGAAGCTCGAATCTCAAAAGTCGCAAATATTCAATCATCAAAACGATAATTGAATTTTCAAATCGCAAATATTTACTTGTCTCAAACGATAATCAGAAACGATAATCAGAAGACAAAACAAATATCTGATTATCTCATACGATAGTCAGAAAACAAATATTCAATTATCAAAAACGATAATCAAATTTCTCAAATCAACAAATATTTAATTATCTAACAGCGATAATTAAATCTAAAATCAACAAATATTTAATTATCCAAGACGATAATTAAATCTCAAATCAACAATTATTTAATTATCTAACAGCGATAATTAAATCTCAAATCAACAAATATTTAATTATCAAAGACGATAATTAAATCTCAAATCAACAAATATTTAATTATCTAACAGCGATAATTAAATCTCAAATCAACAAATATTTAATTATCTAAAGCGATAATTAAATCTAAAATCAACAAATATTTAATTATCTAACAGCGATAATTAAATCTCAAATCAACAAATATTTAATTATCTAAAGCGATAATTAAATCTAAAATCAACAAATATTTAATTATCAAAGACGATAATTAAATCTCAAATCAACAATTATTTAATTATCTAACAGCGATAATTAAATCTCAAATCAACAAATATTTAATTATCAAGAGCGATAATTAAAAACAACAATTATCCGATTATCAAAAACGTTAATCAGAACTCAAATCAACAAATATCTAATTATCACAAGCGATAATTAGAAACAACAAATATCTGATTATCAAAAACGATAATCAGAACTCATATCAACAAATATCTAATTATCACAAGCGATAATTAGAAACAACAAATATCTGATTATCAAAAACGATAATCAGAACTCATATCAACAAATATCCAATTACCTGCAGATAATTGGAAACAACAAATATCTAGAAATCAATTAAGAAGACTAGAAAATCAACATAAAAGCTTGGATCGATCCCATCAGATGGCGAGTTTTTAATTCGCCGCACGTGCAACAACATATGGCCGAAGCCTACCAAGTACTCAACATAATTTTTGGCGCCCATCAGATTGACCCGAAGGTCCGCAGAGTGACCCGAAGGTCTAGTACTGGTATTTGACCCGAAAGTCCGCAGAGTGGCCCGAAAGCCCAACAAATGACCCGAAGGTCCAACAAATGACCCGAAGGTCCTCATAGTGGCTCGAAAGCACACGAAAGCATCAAAATGTTTCAATTAACGAGTCCGGAATTAACCGAAATAGCAAACGCACATGTCCCATACCACGTGTTTTACTAAATCGTTTGATTCTCTTCATCGTTTCCTTGAAAGTGTGAAATCATCAAATTCATCAAAACAACAGATATTCAATTAACGAGTCCGGAATTAATCGAAATAGTAAAAGTGTGGTTCCATACTCCGCACTTTTGCTAAATCGTTTAAATCACTTCATCGTTTCCTTGAAAGTGCAAAATTGTGTATTTTGTAAAAATACACTTTACATTCTCAAACGGACAAGTCCGGAATTAAGCGAATCAGTAAAAGAAAGGGGTCATAGTCCTCGATTTTGCTAAAATGTTTAAATCGCTTCCTCATTCTTTTGAAAGCGCAAACTGTTAAAATTTCTGAAAACAATTTTATTTATTTTGTAAAAATAACAATTCACATTCTCAACTGGACAAGTCCGGAGTTAAGCGAAACAGTAAAAGAAAGGGGTCATAATCCTCGATTTTGCTGAATCGTTTAAGTCACTTTCTCATTCTTTTGAAAACGCAAACTGTTAAAAATTTATAAAACAATTTTCATTTTTAAAACGATTTTCCAATCACGTGATTAAGACAGCAAATCTGTAACAATTTCGATAAGGAAATCGTACTTCTCAAAATACCGTAAAAACGGTTACACATCAGCATTGCAGAATAACCGCTTGAAAATCCACTTTTTTTAAAAAAAAAATTTGACTGTTACTGAAGTCAAAGCGACAGTAATTTTAAAACATCAAATATCTCATCAAAAGAATTCACATCAAAATGTGACGTCAGTGAATTTTCATTCATTAAAATTGTCAACAAAACACCGTGCCTCAAAAATTCTGCATTGGTGTAAAAATCCCGTTATAAAAATAACGGCAACAAAATATATATCATAACCAAGCATCGGTTCAACGTAAAATAAATGCAATAACGTGCAATTCAAATTTTTGCACGTACTACAGAATGAACAAAGAAATCATTCGAAAGTATCTTCAATGAAGATAATTCAAAACAGCAAAATCTAATCAATAGATGATTAGTACAAAAGAAAGCCAACGGAAATTTCAACAAAAATCACATATCTGCAATTTCTTCGAATCCTCAATTCGGATTCGAAATTCTCAAAGAAACAAAATAATTACAACTATGTGAACAACAAATGAAATTCATATCAATTTCGTATTTTGATTTTTAAATCAAAAAGATTATCAGTTGTACTCAGCGAAAGACAGTTTCACTGTTTCCGCTGCGCACTCTGATAAACAGAACACAAATCGAACAAATCATCAGAACACAATTTCACTATTATTTTCAAATAAAGATATTTAAAAATTTCATCCAAATTTCAAGACTTTAGTTTTGACTCAAATCACAATAAAACATCGACCAATAGTTGTAACATATGTTCCATCCGAGTTAAGTTTTATATTATGTCCATAAACCCCAAGCTCTGATACCAACTGTGACGTCCCACCTCTATGCTCATAATAACGAAGAGTATTAAAAGAAATACTGTCTATTATTACGAAGAATAAGGCTGGATAGGAGCGACCATCCGTAATTTGCCTTACACTAATATTGGTTATCTCGATAGGAGTGGTATATACTTTTTATTTTTCATCTATTATGTATTTACTCCCATCGACATATCCAATTATCAGTATAAAACAAACTACGATGATTCATAATGGTTTAAGACATTAGATATAAAAATAACACAGATAATATAAATGCGGAACACAGATAAAAACAAAAGTCTCATATATATAACCGAAATCAGTTACAATATAGTTGACACGATACATATGATACAACTACAACTGTCGACTCTAGAAGTTATATATACAAGTACATTATCGACTAATATACATGAATACATATCGTTCTATACAATGACACGACTACTACAAAATGACACTGATAACTTCAGAAGATGTGAAAAGTCTTCAAATCCTGAACAGCAACTCAAAGTAGAAAATCTACAACCTGAAATAACTCGGGTCTGACCCGAGTATTACATTCAAAAGGAAATAATACCCAGGTCAGTCTAATTCAAACCAGTTTATTAGTGCATAAAGGCAGTAATAATTTTAATAGACGACAGTCACAATAATTCCCGTCTATCCGATTCTTTAAACAAAGAAACCGGATAACGGTCAATATAACACTTAACAGTGTTTAACAAAAATCAGCAGATTTAAATCATCAACAGAGATAAATAAACAATTTATCAAATCGACTAAACCAATTTGAAACTGTCAAATCTGATAGGGCTGCAGTACACGCACGCGTGTACTGCCTCGCCACTAACATACGAAATGCATAAAAGATCAACGGAAATTCACGAAACGCGCATAAGGTCAAACCCAGAGAAAGTCGGGTTCAACTCAAATGCGATTCAAATAAATGGTCGAGACATAAAATTAAATCTCGACCCAAGTTCAAATCAATCAACAGAAACAATGGCTGCCCAGAGACAGCAGGGTACAACACGCCTCAAAGTATCGGTCGATACTAACAAGCATGCGTGGTCAGGGAAATCCAAATACTACTTGAAACAGGTATGTAACTGTCCCAAATGGTCAAGACAGCTACAATGAATAATCAAACTCGCGAAATACTTCAACTACAAGGGAACAGTAAGATGGCCAGTGTGAAGACCACACAAAGTGATCAAACTCAAATGCACAAGGCAGTGGAGTGCACAAATGAAGACAAAGCACAGTGAAAGTCGTAAGTAATCATAAGGTCAAACCCAAATTTCTGGGTTCAACACAAGGAAGTTTGAAAATAGATCCAATTATCTCAAGTGGTCAAGACAGCTATTTCATATGCAAGCCATCTCAACACAACTGTAATTCAACTCAACTCGAATGACCAAGTGCATATAGGCAGTGGCACAAATACATGAAAACAGCAGAAAGAGGGGGAAAACACCAAAGATATGACAACAGGTACACATAGTGCACAGTGGACTGAGTCATATATGCAAGAGTCAAGCACACATGCACTCCAATATAATGCAGCCTCTAAATGACAAAGATGCAAGGGTGTATTTAAGAAATCAGTGAAACTAAAGACTGCATGAATTGGATAGTGCACTAAAGGTAAGGCAACACGTCCAGGCCCTGCAAGTAACATAATACGAGGCGGTGACAACACTAAAGGATTCCCAGGCAGTAAGCCAAAATGCAAACTTCAAAAGGTACCGGACTCGGGTACACCAAACTAAAGACTATAATGAATGAACATCGCATGAAACTAGGCATAGAGTTATCTGAATCAAAGGCATGATGAAGTCAGTGATAACAGATCACATAGGAACTCAACAATGACCAACCTATATGCAAACACAAATTTACACAAAGGGTTTATGAATCAACATCATGGTCAGGTTTAACGCACTGTGACAATATGACGGACCAGCAAAGGTCCAAAGCTCAAGATAGTGCAAAGTGAATCAACTGAGCAAGACAACCGGTGAACAACAAGTGCAGCAATGAGGCATGATGAATATAGGAATGAAATACAATGAGTACAACAGAAGTGCCGAAGTGCAGAATGAACAATATCAGAGAAATAAAGTCGACTGTATTTAAAAATTAAATACAGTTTATATGAAACTTAAACTGCATAATCAACTGCAATGGCCACGAAGGCAAAAGTGAACGACTAAATGAACTGGACAGTATACTATAGGTAAGGCAAACTGCCATGCCCAGTCAATAACAAAATATGAGGTAGTGACCACATAAAAATGATGAACATGCTGTAAGCCTAGATGCAACAGAAATGCCAAGGTGATGAAATCACAGTTTACAGGAATCGAAATAACAGGTTTTACACATTTAGTCAAATGCCGAAGTTAACATCGAACCAAAAGAAAACAAAGATTCAACAGGGAACCGAAGTCAGTGAGAACCCTAACTCCAACTCAAAATCAAATGCAACTATTTACCATCGCAAAACCCAAGTGACCAAGGTCGAAGCCAACAATCTCAAAATCAGGTCAGCCAAGTAAAGAAACAATCAAATATATGCATATAGAAAAGATCTGAAATCATCGCAATCCTCCAAATAATATCGAACGACCAAAGCACAGATCAGACGAGCGAAGAATTAGGGTTGCGAACCCTATATAAACACCAAACTTCACGAGAATATATGAATTCGAACAAAATTCATATAACAAAATTGGACAATCAGAGAGTCGAACTACAAAAATTGAAACCACAATAACCATGAAACAGAAACGAACGCAAATCACAGAGTTTCGAACTCTAAACAAATTCAAAGCAAGAATTAGATGTGAGCAATTTGAAATTACTCACCTTAGTACGAAGCGTAGATCGAAGCTATTGCGAGCGAGAAGAACGGGAGACGAAGCCCTAGTTTGGATCGAAACGAGCAAGCCGCCTTGAATTAGAACGAAGCCCTAAATTCGCCAGTCGCCATTTTTTTTCTCTCGATTGTTTTTGTGAACGAATGAGGGAGAGAGGGGGAGGGGTGCGTGGTTTAATCAGAGAATAAGGGGTAAGGATATGGGCCGGTGTGCTTTTCTTTGTACTAAAGGTATGGTGTTTGTTTTATATATAAGTGAGATGGGAATGGGTTGCGAACGAATATCAAAGGGAATGAGTATAACCCTAATCTCGACAAAATGAAACGGGCTGAATTAATAGAGAAAAGCCCATATAATTCTTTAACGAATTATCAAAAGGATTTCAACACAATTTTTTTTAAAAGAATTCAACCCATTAAAACTTCCGCAGCGATTAGCCAATAATTCAAATCGTCATTTGATGATAACAAAGTGATTGCGGAATCTCGGGTTGTTACAGATTTAATAAATAAAGGTTGAGAAGATAGATTTGAAATTGATTTGAAATTGTACTTAATTAAGAATTATATTTAATACAAATAAATTTGAAACTTATGGAACTTGATTTTGGTTTAAGATAATTTAAATTGAATATTTCAGTTTAATTAAATTGAAGGAAATATTTAATTTATTGAAATTAGGGGTTGATTTAAATGATACTGAATTTTATTAAGTGAATATTTCAAAACTAAATAATAATGAAGTTAAATTGAGATATAAATGGAGTTATCAAATTTAGTTTTGAAATGTTGAATATTTAAAGCTTTTAAACTGAATTGAAATTTAATGGTTTATTTTGTGTTTCAAATCTGTATTTCAAATCGATATAATTTGAAATAATTTATTGAGAAATTGAACTGAGTTGAAATTTATGAATTGAGATTGAATTAAGTTGAATCTGGAAGTCGAGTTGATTTGAATCAATTTGTGAATTTGTGGAAACTGTCTTTATTATATAAAGTATTTTAAATTATATTTAAACTATTTTATATTATTTTATAAACTATTTTAATATAACTATTTTTAATATAAACTATTTTAATATACACTATTTAATATAAACTATTTTATTTATACTAATTATTTTAATATATATATTGTTTTAATTGATAACTAATTTACATAAATTATTTTATTTTATAAATTATTTTATTATATATACCATTATTGATATCTAAACGATTTAAGGGAAATGCTATAATTTCAAAAGTGTTATGATTTC
Source organism: Allium fistulosum (assembly GCA_030737815.1). Lineage (NCBI taxonomy): Eukaryota > Viridiplantae > Streptophyta > Magnoliopsida > Asparagales > Amaryllidaceae > Allium > Allium fistulosum. Next base: position 472,371,467 of record CM060901.1, read on the forward strand.
CAAAATGCTATGATTTCAATGCTGTGATTTCCAAAGTGTTTTGATTTTTAAAGACTATTATTTTGAAAACGTTATAACTTTGGAAAGTGATATGATTTTTGAAAATGGATATATTTAAAATGGAAATGATATCGTATTGATTTGGTTTGAAATGAAAATGATAATACTGTGTACGCGGTGGAGATACCAGAATGAAGTAGGATGGTGGTGACGATTCCTATTGAGGTATATACGTGGACCTAACTCCCGTGAGATAGCATAAGGTGGCTAAAACAGGAGCGATCTCGGGCCAATGAGGTAGCACCTCTGATCGGACACATTTCTTCGATACCATTCTATTACTTTGTGATTGATTTGGTGGCCACCCTTCGATTTTTGATTTAGGAGTGTGTTCTGAGGTGGGCAGTAGTGGCTACTATGCGTTTCCATCTGCTCGTGTGCGTAATTGGTATATCTACCCTGGCATTGCCTTGTTGTGCCGTGTCACCTACCATATCGAGCTTTACTACGAGTTGGGTTTTGTGCCATAGCCTGTGGAGTATTGAGGGTAGCTCCCGGTCTGGGGGTACGTTGGTATTGGATAGACTACTGGGACTATTATGTGTTAAGGGGATTATTGGGTCACTCCTTAACGCTATTTAAAAGTAAGTTTATTTTATTATAGACATTGTTATAATAGCAAATATCACTACATAGTAGATAGTTTAACGGATCCTTAAAGAATGGGCGATCCCAAGCATTCTTTAAGTTACTGTATTTCAGTTGATATTTCACTTGAGTTGGATTTATTGATATAAGAATGTTAATCCTGACTCGAGTGTTTTGTGTTTTGCTTTACGCTCGGGTCAGACTGAGTGGTTCAGTGTTCGAGATTCACCTTTGGGGTTGGAGCTTCGCTTGGAGATCCAGATACCTATCCAGCTTTCTATTATTCGGTCGATTCCAGTGATGTATTCAGATTTTGTATTTGACTATGGTATTGAGACATCTATGTATTCGAGACCTCTGTTGTGTCTTATTTAACTATGTTATATATATAGTAGCTTCATGAACTACTATTCTTTTGTTTCCGCTGCATTATTGTTATATTACTCTGTGTTTGTGATTCTGTGATTATTTATTTACTATATATGCTGAGTTTTGCCAAATTTAAATTAACAATCTGACATTTTGAGAAATTCAAATCCGACATGTGTGGATGCGAATGGTTGAAAATTCCAGGACGTTACGGTCATCATCATCACCACCAAGACCATATACATTATCATCCTCGTTTTCATGATCAGCTATAGGTCTAGGATGATATCGTTGATCATCCACAACAATAAACTCGTTAATACGAGCTATCATCTCTATAATATGTCGCTCGTACTCGTCAATACTACGTAGATTCTCACTGTACGTAATGTCACATAGTCCAAGCTACATATAAAACAAATCTCATATGAAAATACAACAGGGTCTAAATATTGAGAAATCGCATGACAAGGAATATCAATGTATGTATCGGCTTCGGAAGAGGTGGGTATAGCGACTGCCTAACCATAATCTCCTACCTGTGAATAGGATGGTTAAGGAGAATCATACATCAGAGTGGTCTGGGTGAGGTCCTATAATACTGGGAGGCAAGACTAGTATGAATAGCTGAAGGTCCACCATATCAATAGCTCCTACATTAACAAAACCGATTGTGTGCAGTGAGTGTAAAACCGACGCCAAATTGATGTATAATCTAAACAAGTGATAATAAAGTAATTGGTCGGGCACTACCCATTTGCATGCTGTTATAAATCAATGCTAGGATACACCTTCAGAAATGGTGTATTTAAGCGTAGATCATCAGGAACAAAATGCCCATCCAAGGTCTGCCTCCAACTTCGCTCACCATGGAACCAGTACTATCCACCGTTAGGAGGAAAATATACTAAAGGAAATCATTTCACAGATAAAAAGCCAACATGTTGTAAGTTTTGGTTATTCAAAAATAGAGAACCATCCTAAGGATGTCATATGATACTCTCTCGTGTAGTTCGTAATTAAATTTGATTTCACACCCACAGCAAATATATGCATGCATAGCCTCCTTGCACCATTCTATGGTTGCCACGGGCCTACGCTTTCACTCATGGGAAGTACGAAGGTAGCATGGACTCTGTCCTTGGGTAAGTCAAGTTGCGAAAGTACCCATAATACCAATATAGCAAAATCTCCTAAAATTCTATGATCGTTGAGGATCTAGGCCTAATTATACAATGATGATCCAATGACGGATGCAAATATGCTAATATAGGAGTCCCCCAATCATATTTAGCGGGAGTATCAAACAACAACTCTGCAATAGTAGCAACATGTCCAATAGGTACAATGTTTGATGGATTTGTGAAGACAGTGTTTGCCATAATGAAAAGAATAAAAGTTGAGCTATCTTCAGGTTACTTTAGTCACTATAATCATCTACCAATTCACTAATAGCTCATCTAATATAACTACTTCTAATCTGGAGTCCGGATGACAAATCATCTTCTAAGTCAAGATGTGGTAGTACCCAAGCTAAATTTTTAAAGTGTTGGTACTGCTCATCGTATGTAAGGTCTCCCCCCCGACCAATGTCTATACCAGTAAGAATAGAAAAATCTAACATGGTCAAACCTAACTCTCCAAAACTAAAGTGAAAGGTGTGAGTTGTCTTCCACCAACATGTGGCTAAAGCACCACACAATTTAACATCTGAAGTTAAAAAAATTTGGATACCTAATGAAGTAACATATGGTTATTGCATGTATTAAACATCTATAGAGAAAGTAAGTAAATACGTACTTAAGAAATCTCCAAATCCAATTTCTTGCAGAACGTTGTCAATAATACCATTGATGTCAATTGCTCATATAGTTCTATAAAGAAGGATGACATTAGGCCAATAAGCATAGGAGCGATCACGACGAGCCTAGGTTTAAATAGGTTGCACCTTAAGTTGACATTCTATATTTTAAACTAATTGTGTATAACATTTAAAAGTAGATATCTTGTAGAATATTCGATATGCGTGCTGACATGTACTTCGTTGTTAGGAAGAACATGAAAATTCATCAATTCCTTATTAGCTTTCAAATTGTGATTGATATGGAGATTGAAAACTACATCTTATGTATATCTAGCCGAGCATCTTCGCCTAGCTATGGTATTTCCATCCGACTGTCTGGATCACTAACTTCCTTTGTCGACAATTGAAACATTGTTGTCTTCTTCAAAATGGATGTTTTCTTCGTTACTCGAAACAGGTCTTCCGCTACCTTGAATACGATTCAACACTCTTCTCTTTTTTTCTTTTTTCCTTTCTATTTTTTCCTCCTTTTTTTTTTCCTTTTTTTGGTTTGGATGGTTGGAAGAAGAGAAGTGAAGAGAGTGGAGGATGAAAGAGGTAGGGGAACAACCGACATTTAAATAACTAGTTATTCACTTCAACCTTGTCCAGTTTTATAAAAGTCGGTTAAGTAGATGCCAGGATTGCCCATTACGATGCACACAGATTACAATTGTATGGATAGTAATTGCAATCCCTATGTGTGTGTAGCCGGCTTCAATAAAACTAGTGAAGACTTTTTTTTCTCATTGGGGTGTGTTTTTTTAGGTTGGGAGGTAATGTGTAAAAATGGACTGAATTTGTGTTGATGACCTTTAAGAATGCTGTAAATGACAGTAAATATTTTTAAGAGGGCTGCTTGCAATATTCGGCATAACATCATAGTCAATTACTCCACTTATTGAATATTTTTACTTTTATATGAATGGAAAATGGCTTCCACTATGAAGTTGTGATCAAATAATATGGCAAGCAGCGATTATAACATGAGTGTTCCTAAAATTTTGTATTTTCTTCTTCTAATTCTCGAAGTCATCTCTTGTTTTGTCATATTCTCCATTAATCTAGGACTTGTAACGATGACATAAAGGATCTTCTAGATGGATCTCCCCATTTGAAAACAACTTATCCATAAGATAATTATAAATATGAGACTTTTCAGCACGTGCAAGTAAAATACCTTCGCATAAAGATTCGATATTATTAACTTCAATTTTATGTAAAGTTTCAATAAGAATAAATTGAGTAATATAAGAAAAAAGGATAATGAAATTCTTGTTGAGGTTTAGATTTGAATTTATGATTTTATTTGTGTACCAAATTTCCGGTTGAAATAAAATATTAATATTTATTCGGAGTGGGATTCGAACTTCTGACCTCATTTTGCATGTAAAGGCAATTTTGGAAGTGCACGATTGGACCAAATGTTGCGTTTCTATTCCAATTATTAATAAAGAAGATACTCAGGCTTCAATTATGTACTACTATAAAAACCAAAGGATGCAAGCATAATAAAAACAAATTCGAAGGTCAGTTTAGTCAAATATAAAAAAAAGTTGGTTATAAAATCTTCTCCTGTTTAAAATCAGTTCGAAAAATAAAATCAAAATTTTATAAATTGACATTGACTTCTCAAACCAAAATTCTTTTGCTACCAAATTAACCAAACTTTTGTTATATTGTCAAAATTACTAATATTATAATGATTTTTCTTAGATAAGTCTGCCAGTCTGCTATATAAACAAAGAGGATTTTAACTGATATTTCGAGAACTTAAATCCCAGTGTCTTTGAAAATGTTTTTCAAGATTTTTGAAGAATAATAATAGTATTATTTGAAAGTAAATATTTGAAAAATTAGTTTATGAGATTGAGATCATGGTACTTAGTAATATTTGCGAAGTATTTGATACTGTTTGGAAATGATTTTGGTTAAGTCCGAAAAGTATGGTTTGGATGTACTAAACTCACTTCTGTCACTTGAAAATAATTCTGGTGATGCCTAAAGCATCATCAGCATTCATTTCGGATTTCAAAGTGGGGGATGCTATAGAGTTATTTTGGTAAAACAGATTTTGATTTAATCCCGAAAGTATGATTTGTTATATAAAAGATATATGTATACATTATTATTTCGAAATGATTTGAAATAAAACCCGGTGTTTGGTTCTTAAGTTTTGGATAAATGAATTTGAAAAAAATTATAGAGTAGTTCGATAAAGATTTTGAATGAGCTTTTTATATGGAAAAGATTATTATGTATGCTATGTTGGGTGCCCAACTGGTAATAATATAGCCCAGAATAAATGTTGGAACTTTTCATGTTTTTCCTTTTTGGGTAAAATGTGTCTAATAAATAATTGAAACTTTGTTAAGTTATTTTATAGACACGTGTATCCTATAATTAGGACGATATGGTACAGGCATTATGTTATGATATGTTGTTTGGTAGTTTTCATTTGTTAAAATAAAATAGGATTTTCAACGATTTTGAACAGGCGGAAATTTTCGAATCGTTATGGAACTTGTAGCTAAGGTCTTTGTGAAAAAGTGGGTTGTTACATCAATTTAGCGGTCTAATAAATTTTATTTATAATACATATACATACATACATACATACATACATACATACATACATACATACATACATACATACATACATACATATATATATATATATATATATATATATATATATCTGTGTGTGTGTGTCAAAATTACTATTAATAAACATAAAAATACTAAATAAGAATACTTTAAAAAGACATCCTCTTCGATTTAACATACTATAAAAGGTGGAATCCAGTGCACGAGGCTCCCGCACGATAGCGAGCTCTAGAGATGTCGATAATGTACACAGTCTTTCCCTCGCATTGCGAAGAGGCTATTTCCGGACTCGAACCTTGGCACCCAGATCACCATACGGGTTTTATTAATAATTTAGTGATCGTACAATTTTCGTTTCACATCTTGTTTTATTAATAAGGAAGCTAAGACATCCTCTTTGATTTGACATATTATGAGTTACATGATTTTTAAGTGGTTATAAACAAAAAAGTTTACAAAATTAGGGTTTAATTAATGGAAACACGTTATCGGTTAGAAATTGCATAAAAGGTACATTGAAAATTTTGTTTTTAGGAACTAAAAAATATTATCTCAGAAAAAAGTTACGATTGGAAGTGGTTATAGAAAATTTGGTGCATATTTATTTAGAATTTAGAGATAGCTATTAATAGTGCATTCGCGGATAAGTGTTTGGGAGGGGATTAGCATCCGCGAATTTTTACATCGTCGTAATTGAGTTACGTCGGACGTAAAAATTAAGTCAGCGGTTGGGAAGGAAGCAGTTAATAGCTTTGATTCCTAGACTTTAAATGAGACTTAATTTTTACGTCCGACTTAACTTATTTACGTGGACATTAAAATCTTAAGTCGGACGTAGAAACTTTTATATCAGCAAGCCAACCCCTCATTCTTTCTCACTCTGAATCAAAATCAAAATAGTTCTTCTCCTAAAAAATCTAATGGCTTTTTCATCATTTTCCTCCATCTCAAAAAATCCGACCAAGAATGGAGAGACGAAGAAACAAAGAGATTTATTGATGCATGTTTATTATTGTATCAAATAAAAGGGAAAATCAAAAAAGTAGTTTTTATGATGCTGTTCGAATCTACTCGAGGGATGGTTATGGAGCAACTAATGGTTTGTCGGTTCTGGTGTAGAAATGGGACAACCATCTTCGTTTGTGTAGAGATTTCAGTTTAATGTTGGTGGAAGGGGTGCAATGAGATTCGCAAGGCGGATAATCATAAGTAGGTATGATTTCTTGAAAAGAGCGGATGAAGAATGTATTACATTCCTGAAGCATTTTAAGGAAGCCTTACCTTACGGTTGGAAGATGATTAACTTTTTACTTGATGGACAGTTGTCTCAAAAAAAAAATTCATTCGACAGTGAAGTTAGTACACACTTCTTATGTATCTTAGTTACGAACGCACCATATGTCATGTTGGTTTGATGAACGAAGAGAGTATGAAGGAAGTTATGGTTGTTCTTGATGCTACCGACGTACCTGTCACGACATCACATTCACTATAAAAAAGAATGATATAGCTTTGTGAGAAAATACACATGCGATCTTTTTTTCAACTATCTTTTTTTTCATCTTTCATTAGCAAATCATTGTTTTGTACATTTCACCCTAATGACAGTTGGAACGTCACAGTCACCCACTCTTCTACTTCTATTGAACATTTCTATTTTTATGTATGAATGTAAAATGGTTTCCACTGTGAAGTCGTGGTCAAATAATATGGCAAGTAGCGATTGTGACGTAATTGTTCCTAACATTGCCTTTTTTTTTCCCTTCTAATTCTCGAAGTCGTCTCTTGTTCCGTCGTATTCGCCATTAATCTAGGACTTGTAGCGATGCTATAAAGGATCTTCCAGATGGATCTCCCAAATTTGAAAACAACTTATCCACAAGATAATTATAAATATTTAGGCGGCAATTCTGTACTACTCTAAATACCAAAGGACGCAACGCAAGCATAATAAAAGCCAAATTCGAAGGTCAATTTAGTCAATTATCCAAAAAATTAAAAGGTTGGTCATAAAATCTTCTCCTGTTGAGAATCAAGCCCACAAATTAAATCAAAATTTTGCAAATAGATATTGACTTCTCAAACCAAAATTCTCTTGCTTCCAGATTCCGCTTCCTCCCTCGCAAATCTCAATGCATCGATTTCTTTTTCACCCCTCTTTTCTTTGATTTCCGCATTTCGGTCCTTTTGGTTCTTCGGAATTAGATTGAGAGGTTTTTTAGAAACTTGATAATAATGGAGAGTTTGAATTGCATGGGATTAATGGCGGTGGTGGCTGTATCCAGTAGCGTAGCTTTTGTCTCTCTTCATGTTTACAAGAATTTAATGGAGGATTTCTTGAAGAAGTTTCAACTTGAAATCGGTATTTCTTCTATCTTTTTCTTTATATTCAGTTTTACCTCTAAAGGTAGGGAAAATTTGAAATTGAAATCTACATTGCGCTTCAATGTCTTTTTTTTTCCCTTCGCTTCTAAGCTTTTCTTTTGGATCTGGTACTTGCTTGATATCATGTATAATCGTGAAAGCTTGCATAGGTTATTTTTGTTGGAATGCAAACGTTTATTCAGTTGATGATGAAATTATATGATTGAATTGTGCGATGAAATTTAGGTATTTTAAGGTTTTGGATGGGATGAAGTGATGCCTATTTTCCTACTTGTTTCTCGTATAATATATGGTTAGATCGTATTTGGAACTGGATGAAAATTAATATGATTAGATATTTGAATAAATAAATGTTAAACTATTCACATTCAAATAAAAAAATAAAGTTAAATTTGCGCATATGCACACTATATACTGTAGTTTGATAACAACCATAAGCGGAGCACACAGAGAACAGATCACTCGTCCATAATTCAACTTTGACTTTGGGATTTTGCATTTGAACATCATGAGTGTTCATTTAAATTTTATATAAAATATATGTTAAAAAAAAGTAGATTTGGTTTCAGAAGTTGAAGAAACGTTCTTCAGTGTTTTAACATAATTAGAAATTATTTGGTAACGAAGTATTTCTTGGATAAGCATGTATAACAAAAGAAGGTTATAATTGCTTTAAATTCTGGGTTATTAAAAAAATACAAATCAACTTGTGGGTTGATATTAGTTATATGTTACCATTTCGCAGCTCGTATATGATATTTTGCCTAAAACTCATTTTAATTACTCTTCCATTAAACATAGAATTACAGAAAATGATATATCTTTACATGAATTAACGGTTGGCTTTGTTATTTTGGAAATGTCAGGAAGAGGGACAGTGAAGAAACCAAAGAAGGTAAGATTTGCTGCGGATGTAATGGAACCATCTTCAAACAACAAAGAGTATAGGAAGCGGACGAGATCGACCACCATTAATAACCATTAAAATTTCCAACTTATGTGTGATGTAGTCATTACCATTGTTCTTCTAATCATGTTCTTTACTAAGGGTTTTTCTTTCATTTTTTGGTTTGCGTAAATGTTTGGAATGCGTAAATACCGTACTGTGTCTGTGTATAGAAATACATCGGTTTGAATCCAATATTGATTGAACATCGTGTTTGATATATTGCACTTTAAATCAATGAAGAGCCCGAAACTTGAGTACAAAATAATAGAACCCTCGGATTTGAATAATCAAACCGGAGTCCAATCCCATTCACGTATATTTCTTTGGTAATAGCTGAACATGAAACGGTAATAATTATAATATGTTGAATTTTTTTTTAAATGGGAGAGATTTAAGCAAATGTTTGTGCAGAACAAAGTAAAAGATAGATTTAATAAGATATGTTAAATGTATATTTCTTGGTTTTATACATTTTGATTTTACAAGGACATAGTAGATGAATCTTTCTCAGGTCGTTTTGAGAATCAATTAACTAACAGTTGGCTATTCATGTTGGACCATTGGTCGTCTTATAAATATATGAAATGTGATGGGTTGCTTATGTTAAGCGGCCTGTGTCAACACTTCTCCTCCTCAAATTATGCAAGAGCATCCTTTGGGGTTATAAATTTAATTGTGTTAGAGAACCCAAAAAAATGATCCAACTCCTTGAATCCAAAGCGATTATTGAAATTTTTTTTTGGCAAATTCATGTTTTGATTTGTGATACAAATTACATTTAGATCAAATAATATGCATACTATAGTAAAAGAAAAGATTTTACCTCTTTAAATTAGATGTAAAATTTTATTTGTTGCCATATAAATAGGATTTGAACACTAAGTATTATTTTGTTATAAGTATAGTTATATAATGGTTGTTTATTGTGAGGACAAGGATTATTGTTCTAGAGTTTTAGGGATTGAAATTTCTTTTCAACTTTTAAGGGTTTTCCCTTGTAATATTTTGGTAAAATAGTAAAGGTCTTGTTTGAAAGACTTATTTGTTATTGTTTTTTTTTTTTACTTCTTATCTTTTCTTAAATTTAATTTTGTAGGGATTCTTGCGACAATGCTAGGACTTGGTATTAAAGCCTACTACAAATTTTTCTGAAGAGAGTTTAGTCAAAAAGAAGAAAAATGCTGAAAAACTTAATGAGAGAAATTGTGGGTTATGAAAGGCGAAGATGAAATTTTTTCCATACCTTAGCAATCGTCACAACTATTGGAGAATAAATGGAAGATACCTAGTAATGTATCTGAAGCTAAGTGTGAAACTTTGAATAGTAAAGCTGAAGCGGCTATTCGACGTTTTTTGGACAACATGGTGTTTCATATTGTTGTTAACGAAACATGCGCTTTTGGAATTTGGAAGAAATTGGAATGAATCTACGCAAAGAACTCTGCAATAAACAAGGATCTTCAAATTAGAAAATTGGTAAATCTAAAGCTTAAATAAAGTGGGTCAATTGGAGAGTATTTTAATGATTTCCAAGCAATATATTAGTGGTCGTGAATTACAAGGTGGATGATGAGACGTAAGTCTTGATATTGATGAGTTCATTACTTGAGAGTTGAAAAATGTTATGGTGGCATTGAACAACTCAAATTTGGATGAAGTAATTCGATGAAATCGGTGGTTAGTTGTAACACCTCTAATATTGATAACATTATTCAGGAGATTTAATTTGACAAATTAAATAGAATAATGTAAATGTTAAGTGGTAAGGGGATTGAGATTTGAATAAATGATAAGAAGGCTGTGCTTGATTGACTAATTAAATGGTCTTAAGAATGGTTTATAAGCTAATTAAATTACATAAGGGCATATTGGGAAATAACACCTTATTACCATAACTCTTATATATTTTTGTTCCTTACACCATTCACGCTTATTTCTCATTTCACAAAAACGTAAAACGAAAACATAAAGAGGAGCCGGCCATTGCTAGAAAGAAAAGAGAAATCAAAGTAAAGCTAAGGATTAAAGCTAGGAAAATTAATCTTCAACAAATCTCAAATTCCTTATCATATTCGAGGTGAATAATAATTTATATCATCTCTATTTTGTTTTGAGATCATATGTTTTCAAATTTAAGATTAAATTCGTTTTTATGATGATTTGGATGATGATATGCTTGAATTATAATTTGTTTGATTTAAACAAGATTGTTTAAATGAGGATTTATGTGGTTTTAGGGCAAAACCGATTGTAAATGAACTTTGAATGCCATGGAAAAAATTTATGTTATGTAAAACATGATTTTCGAGTTGTTTTTTAATTTTGATAATTTTTCAAGCTATGGAAAGATTATTATGAATTTTCAAAGGAGAATATGATAAAATTGGGTTTTAATTTAATTTCGATTATTTCACGAAGAAATTGGATTCGGAATTTTTATATGTTAGAAAACATGATTAAAGTGAATTTCAGTAATTTTTGGGGATTTTTCTTAAGTGAATTACTATGAGAACTAAATTATTTTGAAAGGAGGACCTAAATGATTTAATTGTTTTACTAATGGAAGTGCTTATTTGCTAAATTAATCTCGGTTTAGATCTGAAATTAAGCGGCAGTTATTTTGGTAAAGAATTTGAAAAGTAAAGGCAACCAATCACATGTTTACACGTGGGCATGTTAGATAGATAGAATTTGCTTTAATTGGCATTAATCAGCTTTTACTCAGAAAAGCAGGTTCCGCCTTTATTAGAAGTACCTTTTGACCCATAGCTTATGTTTCAACTTAGTCGAAACCAACCCAGGCCGAAACCAATACACAAAGTATCACTTAGATGGTACGTAGTGGATTGGACAAAGGCAGAAGGCATGGTGTCGAAAGCATTGCTTCTGATGGGGTCGATACCTTGTTTGTTTCAAAAAGTTAAGCATTTGCCGTTGTTTTATTAAAGCTTTCAAAAGAGTCGAAACATATGTTTTCGAAAGGAGATTTCTAAATTGCTTTCGAAGAAGGTAGCCATCTTTCAATTTTAAGTATAAGCTTTCAAATGAGATCCTTGTTTATGAAACTATGCTTTCGAAAATGGTGGTTTCACCAAGTCGAAACCCTACTGCCGTTTTTTTACCTTTCGAGTGTATTGAAGTCATCAATGCTTTCGAAGTGTAGTTTTTGTTTTAAAGGTATACTAAGCCACTTCCTAAAGGCTTTCGAAAGGTTCAAGGGTTTCGAAGGCAATGGCTTCGAAATGGGGTTTCGATACTAACCTTCAATGTTTTACTTAATGTTTTGAAGCTTTCGAAAGGATGGTGCAGACGCCATCAAGTTTTTCCCAAACAAGTTTATATGAAGATTAAAGGTTTCGAAAGGGATACTTTCGTATATATTCACTTTGATCCAAAAGAAGTTTTAAAGTAAAACACAATGGCTTCGAAATGGGTACTTTTATTGGTTTCGAAGCTATGTTTTAAAGATTATTAAGTAATGTTTTGATACTTTCGAAAGGTAAATTTTGTTTTCAGAAGGGATGATTTAAAGAGCTTCGAAAGGTATATATTTTGTGTTTTGAAAAGAAGTTTATATGCGAAGGAGATTATCCAGGGGTTTCGAAAGTGATGTCTTAAGGTTTCGGATGCCTTAGTTTTTAAAACAAATAACACAATCTCATTTTTAAAGGAAAACCATAGCATAAATAAATAAATAAAGTATTTTGAAATGAAGTTTTTGAAGAAGTTTTCTTGATTAATAGGTTAAAGTGATTAACCAAGTTATTATGTTTGCTTCTTCATATATGTATATATTCACATTGTAATGGACCCACTACTGTATTTTGGGCAAGGGCAAAATAACCAGCTAGGTTGACCCAGTAGTGAATATAAATTAAGTTAGCTCCTGAATGAGCAAAATTGCATCCAGGAGGTCAGGAAGACCAGAATATATGATGCTAAAATATTAAAGGAAGATATTGGCAGGGGCCAATAGGTTCACAGTAAGCCCATAAAAACTGTGTATAGGAAAAGATATTGGCAAAGGCTAATAGATTCATAGTAAACCCATGAAAACTATGTATAAATGAAGATGTCAGGAAGACACGTTCATTGTTAGCCCATGAAAACTATGATTTGATATTGGTAGGGGTCAATAGGTTTGTAGTGAACCCATGAAAATTATATCCGGATTAAGTGTAACGACCCGGGATTCGATCACATTTTATATGGATATTTAATCAATCTTAAAATAAAATAAAATATATATCCTTTGAAAACTCGATCGAAAATCAGAAATTTACACTATTTATTTGAATGTAATATTGTTTAGATATCGTCAGTTATTTTTGAGAAAATTTCTTACCACACATATAGCAACCCCAATATTTCATATATAAATAAGAAACGGATTCGATGAGCGATTCGACATATTATATGTACGATTTATTTCGAATATTTTTGGGTTGTTTAAATTGTTGGAAATTTATTATGTAAGCTTCAAATACTCTATGTTTATTCATCTAAAAAAATTAATTAATAAGAATATATATATATATATATATATAATAAGAAAAATCTAACTAAATCTGGTAATAAGAACACACAAAGAATTAGGCTATGTTTAGTCAAGGGCAACATAGGTTGGGCTATGTTCAGTGAGTGACTTCAACACATGAGGGGGGGGGGTTTACAGACCATAATTAATTGAGCAAGGATATTTTGTGATAGGTAAAATCAAAGTTAGTATATAAATAGAACTATAATCCATTCTATGATCATCTTGCAATTCATTTCTCTTTTCAATTCAGTTCTCCAAACAACAGAAAACCTTTTGGAAGCTAACAGAGAGTACTTTGTCTTAATTTCTTCTTTTCTGGGAATTCATATTTTAATAAAGTTGTATGATTCATGTGTAATTGGAATTAAAATGATGGAATATGTTGTCTGAGTGTATGATATGGTGAAACACATGTATACACAGGAGATTGTCTTTTTTTAACTGATACTTACAGTAAAAGGAAATTCACCTTTTTCCCTCTTTCAAAAATTTCTATCTCCCTTAATACTTAAAATTAGCCTCGATCGTCTAAATTAAAGTTGTTTGTATTTCATTGTAGTATTTTTAGAAACTTACGGCACTGAATTTCATAGAGTATCGATGAAGATATCTCGGAAAAAATGAAAGTGGGTAAAATATCGTCAAAACTTTGAAAAATGATTTCTCTCAAACCAATACGAATTGTTCGACGCTGTCTTGCGTCAACAGGTTCGTATCAAAGAGAAGAATTTTTCATGTAAATTCGGCGATAATCCATGACGACGATTTGAAGCCTTCAAAACTAGGGTTGATGTTAGTTTTTGATTCGGTCAGCGATGCTCGAATCAGAGGATGGATATGTGATCAAGGAGGAGAGAGGCATGCATGGTGATTTTCTCGTTAACTTCAGCGACAATAAATGTCGCGTGACTGTAGCAGGATCGTGAGAAGGAAATTTCGATCGGAGGCTTCGATCGAGCGGTGAGGGGGTGGAGATGGATAGGCGTGAGCAGAGTAGTTTGATGGTGAAGCGAGGCATGGGTTTCGTGGAAGGATAAATCGGTACACGTGCACGAGGTGCACAAAAAATGGCCGTGTACAAAAGAAAAAAAGGAGGAAGAAGAAGAAAGAGGGAGGGGGAAAGAAGGGCGGTCGGGTTTTTGTTTTGGGCTCGGGCCAGTCTTCTCATATATAAAAAAAGATTTAAGTTTTAAATTTAAAACGAAAACTAAAAATATCAATAACGAGTTCGTTTTAAATCCAATTGACGTGCCGATTTTTACGTTGTGATCGTATTGACGAATACTATGCCTTCGTGTAGATTATTGGTTAATTTGGACCATTAAAATTTAATGACATATTAAAACAGACTGGTTTTAAATTACATTATTTATATAAATAATGTCGGTTAAAATTTTAAACCTTAACCAGAGATGTTTATTCGGCCAAATATAACACTGTTAAGTTAATTTGAGTTATATAAATTATTATGGACATCTATGAAGCAGAGCAAAAACCCTTTCTGCACATGCTAAGTAAATTGTCAATTTGTGTAATAATTAACATACGGATAAATCTATATGGGTTTGAGGGTAAATTAACTATGGATTGTTAATTATCTAATGTTAAGAGTTTGGTAGTCGGACCATATTGAATATGGCTCCGATTTTTGAACTCGTGTGATATGAAGGAGATGGTAACTTGCTTAAGGACCTTTGCAGTCGCTAAGCCTTGGACTTGATCAATGTTAATTCATTAATTTCATAGTTGAAACTGGTTTAAGATTTATTATGTTATTTAAAACATTTTAATTTTATTTCTATTTTATTTACATTATTTAAAGTTAATTTTGATATTTTAACGTTAATTATTTTAAGCTATTAAATAATTATATTAAATATTTAAGTCGGGGTTAATTAATTTTATTATTAACGTTGTTTAACTTAATTTATTTAATTATTAATTTAATATTTTTAAAATTTATAAATCACTCTATTTAAAAGGTTTTTATTCAATAAACTTCTTTAATATATGGATTAAGGTTGATAATTTACATAAATCAAAGTGACATATGTAAATTACTTAATTAACGAAGGTAAGTTAATTTGTGTTAATAAATGATGTTAAGATTCACAAATGAAGTTAAAGTTAACAAATGAAGTTAAGTTAGTTAACCGTTTAATTAGCAGTGTTTTAAATTAATTAATTATTTTATTATTAATAACTAAGAAATATTAATTAATTATTTATGATATTCGTGGTTAACTGATTTTTAATTAAGAGTGTTTAAAATAGTTAATCATTATAATTAATGATGTTTAAGTCAATCATTGATTTAATTGGGTTAAGTTGATGGAATGACTTGTCAAAAATGTAAGATAATATTTTTTTCAAGTTAAAGAAATAATTTGTAAAGGGTATTTTATATAAAAAGAATGGAGGTTTTACATTAAATAGTAGAAGTTTAACGAATTTATAAAAGAGAAATTATAAATAGGATTCACAAAGAAGATTTTAAACGGTTTTATGGGTTTATAAAGGCTTTACAAATGATTTTGGAAATGAACAAAAAGGATGTATGAGAAACTGAAAGGTATAAGAAAATTTTTAAATAGTCCAGATGATCGATGAAATGGGTTATAATGTTTTTAAAGAAGTATAAGGATGTTTTATAACTGACCTTTTGAATCGAATAAAAATGGAACCTTTCTTAGTTTGTAAGTATAATTATACATTTAAGATAAATATATGAATATTTTCTAAATGCTGAAGATATGGGGTTTGGTAAAGGGAGAATTAATTTAAAGGATAAAAATTTGTATATTTTTAGCCTCAAGGACATGACCTCAATATTTTAACCACAAGAACAAACATTCTTATAAAAATTATTCATAAGGACAAACATTCTTCCAAAATTATTCATAAGGACAAACATTCTTCCAAAACTGCTACCGAACTAAAACTGATACCTAAAAACTGCTACCGATAACTACAAACTGATACCTAAAAACTGCTCCCAGTAACTAAAAACCGATACTTAAAGAAAGTTGTCCTTCAGACTGAAATACTGCAGGTCTGTCCCTGAGGCTAAAACACTGAAAAATTTTGTCCTTGAAAATAATTTCCTGTTTGGTAAATATATTCTTGTAAATGCATTCTTATACAAGTAATTTACAAATGGTTTTGTTTATAAAAGATTTATAAAAGGAGGATAGAAATTGCTTATATGATGAATTAATGTTAGTTTTTCCATATGAAGTAAATTCCTGATTGTATGTTTGTTATTCGATAGTTAAATAACCGATTATCGAAATTGGACCCAAACGTAACTTTGGAAATATCTAAAGGAAACACGTGAGTTATATGGTACAGTTACCGTCAAAGGTGCTATATTGTACATATAAACATGTTCGTTCTCCTAGGATGAATGATAAGAAAATCCGTCCACGAACGGTTAGGAGGTGAACTCCACTCTTGTCATTTGTCTGTTTATTTCCCAAGAACCGGGGTTGAGTTTACAGGAATTATTGAACGTTGTTAGAAGAAACCGGGATCAGATATGTTATCCGAAAACCACTTCGATCCAACGAATACGTTTCGAAGTGAAGACATCTTGAAAAGCATGGAGTCGAAGCTAGAGATGTGAAGTGCAAGGGCTACTCGCTACTAATCCTGAGGGTGATTCCAAAATGGATGTAGTAGGAATAGTGCCTTCGGTTTCGTTCAGATGCAGAACGGACTCGTATGGATGAATGCTATCAGCACATTGTCATTGGAGAGCGATGAGCATTCTAAGTGTAACTGTTCTTGAAAGCTAAAATGTAGCCTAAAGCCTCATTAACCAGAAATGACTAAAACAGGGAATATGCAGCAACGCTATGTGGGTCACACCCATTAGGGTATATTATCACCCTTCTAGATATATACACAATTATCAATGAATTCGTGTATTTGGGAGCGCTCGATTAAAGGTTGAAAAACAACCGGGGTGATGATATATTCGGTACTATCCAGTAAGGGGTAGGCCGTTTCTGTGTTGGAAGGGGTCGTAAGGTACGACCTCGGTACATTTTATAGAGGTGTACTTGGACGGGCGGTACTTCAGTAGCCCAGTCATTAGTTGGAATCCATTCTCCAATACGATCTTTATGGTTTTAGTTGTATACCAAATATGTTGGAATGTGAGATGCAAGCTTCCAACTATTTTAATATTTTACTTTGACCCCTAGACATTATGATAATATCATTGGATTTGATATAAAAAGCTTTGGTTATCGTAAGGTAAAAACCCATCTGTTTTTTGTGCGGAGTGGTCTTACGAGATACCCATTGTTTTGAAAAGTTTTCAAACATAAAATCAATTTGGTTGTTACCTGTTATCGAGTTTTACTCACGCTGGTTTACCAGACTAACCCGGGTGTTATTCCACATAATGCTCGGGTCAGACCGAGCATGTTTTTCCTAGGTTTAGCTAGATACTTTGGAATTGGGAAGGAGGTGGATGATCAGGACGTATTCACGTATATTTTTCCGCTGTAATATAACATTGGTATATTTGTCAATAGCAAGGACCGGTTCCTATAACTGTCCAAATTTAGGATAAGTCTGATGTACTCTGATATTGTATATATGAATAAATATGTTCCTTTTTGTAAAGATCATTGTTGTATTATATATTATTCGCTGCGAGATTCTGTGTTGTTTAGTTTTCTTCTACTTTCTACCTTCTTCTTTCACCCTAACAAATTGGTATTTTCGGACACTTAAATATTCGACATGAGGTACAGTGAACGTACTAGTGTCAATTTCCGAGGGTCGAAAGCCTGGTTCGTTACATTTGGTATCAGAGCTGAAGGTTAAACGAGAACCTTGGCACTGATGGGGTTAACTCAGTTAGGAAAAGTTAGTGAAGTCCTAGATTGAGTTAAGAGCATTATATATATCAGTGCGTATTTGTTAATGATATAAAAATGTATTATATGTTAACCCGCCTTTTGGCAAGGCAACATACAGCCAGATTTAACCCAATCGATTGCATAAGAGATAGGATAGTCAACAAACGGCGCGACATACTTGGAGTATGGATTTTGGAAAAAGCGGTTTGCTTGGAGTTTGCTCCAAGTCACTTTCGTGTTTTCTTTGGATTTTCAGGCAGCTTACTTCGGGTCAGAGTAGTGTTTGCTTGGGGTTGCTGTAGGGCATTCTTCGAAGGGGATGGCATTGGACTAATTCGGGTCATTGAGCACCATGCTTCGGGTCACTACAGGGCTTACTTTGGGTCAAGGAAGCAGACACTTCGAGTCAAGATCATGAATCAATCTCGTGTCCACCTTGTGCGTATCCATCAAATTCGCATTCACACCATTTCGTATCCATCACCTTGCAATAGCCTTGTTCGTATCCATCGACCCACAAGGGTCCAGTTCGTATCCATCCAGCCAGGTCCTTCGCTTTGTATCCATCATACAGTAGCGGCATGTGTCGTATCGATCACTCACTCGATCGATACGAATGAGAGAGCCAATGATCGATACGAAGAGCACGTAACAGATCGATACGAATGCCATCATTTTCCATCGATACGAAGAGCAATCCCAGGGATCGATACAAAGAAGGCACTATCAACAGAAGAAGTGGTCCACTAGCATACAAAATGGATCTACACGTGATTGTCGCTCCACGTCATTGATCCAAGAATGATCAATACGAAGATGATCGATGTGAAACGATCGATATGAAACCACCAGTATACTTGAAAACCAGTCTTTGATCGATTATAACTCAAGAACTACAAGTCAAAATGCTACCAAATTTTGACAGGAGCTTGCTTACCACCTCAACAATGTCTTTGATCGATCTCAGCCTAAATGGACATCATTTTTGATCGATACGAACAAGGTAGGGATCGATCCCAATCGATCCCAAATGATGCCTAATCGATCTGGTGGGCCCACCCACGTGTGAAAAGGAGTATTCCGAATTCAAAGGCAGATATTTCAGACCTACACCTATAAATAGCACTCTTATGCCTATAGAAAAAGGACTTTTTTGGCTCTACTATGCTGTTACTCTGCTGGAACTCCACCGTAACTTGAATACTATCAATTGTACTGTTGTAAACAAGTATAGAATCATCAATAAACAACACACTCTTCAAAGTGGACATAGGCAACAACGCCGAACCACTATAAATCATGTCTTTCTACTGCTTTCCTTTTAAAATTTGAGTTGTTCTTCATATTTACATCCTTTACATCTTGTCTATCTGTGACCTATGATTGTGAATTGGTGCTTTCATCTGCAATTGGGTGTATGTGACTAATTTTGGCGCAAACATTTTGGTGCTTTCACTGAGAACGCTAGCACTCAGGAATTCTGCAGCTAGGATTTTGGAGCTGAAGGCTTAGGAACTTGGATCTAGAAAGCTATGGCGAAGAAATTCATTAGGAGACAAAGAGAGGAAAGGAGTCAGCATGAAGGAAGTCAGGAGGCTTCCACAGAAGCTAATCAGACTTCAGTTTTCATCACCAGAGATGAAATGGAGATGATGATGGAGGCTATGCAGAAAGGGATGCTGAAAAGGCAAGAGGAAATGATGTAGAACCTACTCCTACAGGTCGGATAAGCTGGAATGCAAAATCAAGAGAACGAAGCTGTAGGAAATGCTGGAAATAGGGATCATGAAGTTGGAGCAACAAGAGCAGAGGCGGTTCGGAATCAGGATTAGGGACATATGGCAACCAGGATTCAGGATAGAGGGGGACCATCAGGAGCAGCCCCCGAGCTAAAGGGCATGCCCTAGACCACGTTGGTCCTATTCCAAACAGGATACCAGGCAGTACTATGCAATTTGGCATTCATAGAGGAATGGATGCTCGTGCAGGAGAGCAGATCTCAGGATTCCCTCGTGAACTCGGGGAGCAGGTCAGAGGCAACTAACAAAGACTACCACTTGATGACAACGACAGGTTAGCGGACATGATCAAACGAGCTATGAGAGGAGGATTGGTGAATAAAGATCTGGAGGATGAGCCCCTTCGCTCCCACCATTAGACAGGCTAGGAATCCATCTGAATTCAAGCTACCAACACTAGAGATGTATGATGGAAGGACATATTTTGCTGTTCATCTGATGAGGTACATGAGGCACGTGGAAGTACTGGGGGCATCGGGGGAGGTCATGGCCCGGTGTTTTCCGTTGTATTTGACAGAAACAGCAGCGCTGTGGTTCAGGCAATTGGAGATAGGCTCCATTGGAATGTGGACCGAGTTGATTGAGAAGTTTATGAGGCAGTTCAGAGTTCACATCTCGAGACTTAAGAGTGTAATGAGTTTGACGACGCTGAAACAGAAGACTGGAGTGTCTCTAAGGAATTTCTTAACACGATTTAATGCAGCGGCGGCATCGGTGGATCGGACAGACCCGTCCATGGTTTTGATGGAAGCTGTATCTGGTATAGCTGTTGGCACGGAGTTCAAGAATTCATTGACAAGGGATCCACCTATGGATCTTGGAGAGTTTTACCATGAGGAAAAAAGGTTTCTACGACGGGAAGATGCAAAGGCTGAAAGAGAGGAAGGAGAGGAGGTTGATGTTTACGCAGTCAAAGGCGGGGATTTGCCCGGAAAAGATTCAAACAAGGACAAAGGAAAGCGGAAGGTAGAGAACGAATTTGATGAGTTGAGGCGGCCGCGAAAGGAGCCAATATTCACCTCTTATTCGGAGTTGAGCGAGACTTTAGAGCGAATCTATCAAGACACAAGGGGGCGGGTTCCTTACCGGAGGCCAATAAGGGGGATCCAACCAATAATGAAAAGAAATCAGACAAATACTGCCTATTCCACGAGCTAAGCGACCATTGCATGAACGATTGTAGGCACTTGAGGGATGAGATCGAAGGACATATCCGAAACGACATGTTATTGTAGTACGTGAAAATGCGAGCAGCGATGGTGGAACATGAGCAACCACCAAACGCATCAAATGAGAACGGCTCCGGATCAAGGCACCAACTTGTCATCAACTGATCGAAATAATGAGGAATAAGAAGTAAACTCCACAGTAAAACGGTTAAGTCACTTACACATGTATGGGTTCACGAATGGTCCTCAGGCATGCTCTGAGATGACTATAAACTGCAATAGTGTGGATGCTTGCTCCTTGATGTTTCTGTTTTGTTTTTGTTTTCTCTTTTTTGCATTTTAACTTAATTTGGTTGGACATTATTGTTGTAAGACTCATTTGAATGTAAGTCTGATGTTTATAATTTCACAATTCGCCACGAACGACACCCGACCTCGAATGGTCATAATTCGCCACGAATGGCACCCGACCACGAACGGTCAAAATCCGCCACGAACGACACCCGATCACGAACGGTCAAAATCCGCCACGAACGACACCCGACCATGAATAGTCATAATTTGCCTCGAACGGCATCCGACCTCGAACGGTCACATATCGCCTCGAACGACATACGATCTCGAACGATCATTATTCACAATCAGGTAAGATATCGATCTCTTTACAGGTCATCAACAAGATACGAACATCCAGCTTATTGCACTACAAAACATGCCTTCCTATCGCAAGGCATGTTTTGGGGGGAAAAGTGTTAACCCGCCTTTTGGCAAGGCAACATACAGGCGGATTTAACCCAATCGACTGCACAGGACATAGCATAGTCGACAAACGGCGTGACATACTTGGAGTATGGATTTTGGAAAAAGAGGGTTGCTCGGAGTTTGCTCCGAGTCACTTTCGTGTTTGCTTCGGGTTTTCAGGCAGCTTACTTCGGGTCAGAGTATTGTTTGCTTCGGATCACTACAAGGAATTCTTCGAAGGGGATGGCATTAGACTACTTTGGGTCATTAAGCAACATGCTTCGAGTCGCTAGAGGGATTACCTTGGGTCAAGGAAGCAGCCACTTCGAGTTAAGATCATGAATCAATCTCGTGTCCACCTTGTTCGTATCCATCAAATTCGCATTCACACCACTTCGTATCCATCACCATGCAATAACCCTGTTCATATTCATCAACCCACAAACATCCGGTTCGTATCCATCCAGCCAGGTCCTTCGCTTCGTATCCATCATACAGTAGCGGCATGTGTCGTATCGGTCACTCACTTGATCAATACGAAGGAGAGAGCCAATGATCCATACGAAGAGCATGTAACAGATCGATACGAATGCCATCGTTTTCCATCGATACGAAGAGCAATCCCAGGGACCGATACAAAGAAGGCACTGTCAACAGAAGAAGCAGTCCACTAGCATACAAAATGGATCTATATGTGATTGTCGCTCCATGTCATCGATCCAAGAACGATCGATACGAAGATGATCGATGTGAAACGATCGATACGAAACCGCCAATATACTTGATAACCAATCTTTGATCGATCATAACTCAAGAACTACAAGTCCAAATGCTACCAAATTTTCACAGGAGCTTGCTTACCACCTCAACAATGTCTTTGATCAACCTCAGCCCAAATGGACATCATTTTTGATTGATACGAACAAGGTAGGGATCAATCTCAATCGATCCCAAATGACGCTTGATCGATCTGGTGGGCCCACCCACGTGTGTGAAGGAGTATTCCGAGTTCAAAGGCAGATATTTCAGACCTACACCTATAAATAGCACTCCTATGCCTACAGAAAAAGGACTTTTTTGGCTCTACTACGCTGGTACTCTGTTGGAACTCCATTGTAACTTGAATACTATCAATTGTACTATTGTAAACCAGTTGAGAATCATCAATAAACAGCAAACTCTTCAAAGTGGACGTAGGCTACAACGTAGAACCACTATAAATCCGGTCTTTCTACTACTTTCCTTTTAAGTTTCGAGTGTTCTTCATATTTACATCCTCTACATCTTATCTATTTGTGACCTGTAATTGTGAATTGGTGCTTTCATCTGCAATTGGGTGTTTGTGACCAATTTTGGCGCAAACATTATATTATGTTGATTGATTTGTTAAGTAGTTTATGGGCTCTGGTCGGTACGCCTGATCAACGTTATCGATAGGAGTCCCTAAAGACTTTAACGAAGCAACTCAACATAGTATTGTTTTAAATTTAGTAAATGAAATAATTTTACCAAAGATTTTATTTTAATAAGAAATTTTTAAAGATATCTTTCCTAGCTATTTGAATAACCAAGTGATTAGAGATCTATAGAAGTAATTGCTATAGATTTGAGCAGTCAATAATTTTTGAATGTCAGGAAATATAATAAGAAAGGGAAAACAAACCCCTAGGACTTTATTTTAAAATACCTTAGCTTAGAAGTACTTACAAAAAGGAAAGATGAAAAAGAGAAAAAACTAAGAAATAGGAAGTCTAGCAACGTTATCTATTAAGTCCCACCCTAAACATTTCCATTTTCTTAATATTAAGTTTTTAAGAAATACCCATCCCTTATATAGATACACAAATTGAAAAGGGGTTATTTTGATTGGTAGTAGGAATAATCGATAATAAACCACATTAATACACAAATAGACACCTTTTTTTATTAATGCAGTAATAGACATTTGTTCCACCTTAGTTATATTTTCCTAGCCAAATAGATATAAGAATTTAATAGCAAAATTAGATGAAAGAAATTTTTTGAGAACATTTAAGACCCGCCCTGTAGGTTAAATCTCACACTTAACTAAAGAATTTTGAAATAAATAGCTTAGAATTAATTTTAAAAGGGTTATTTATATAAGGGTTTTCCTACAATTAGGATACAACTAAATGGACCGATAAATGTAGGATCTATACTAACTTGGATATGAAAGACATGGTAATCAATAGGATACACCGACCTTATATATTAAGGAATTGAACTATCATTTAGGGTATATGAACTCTTTTTAAGTTTATGTACCTTATCCTTAGATTTATTTGTTTGTTTAGATGGTACCTATTATTCGTGTGACTACGACGAAGAGACTCAACCATCTTCAGAAGTTATGCTTAAGAAGGGAAAGACTAGAAGTGATTAACCCTCCGATGATTGAAGAGCCTATGGTGGATGGTGAGCGGAAGGACAATGGGGAACCCATGGAAGATGAGGGAATGGCACGTGGCTCGGAGGAAGAGTCAGAGGAAGAACAGGGAGGGGTAAGCGAGGTTGATCAAGGAGAAAACAATGTTTTCGAGGAGGATAGTGGTTACCTAGGAGAAGAGGAAGACCTGGATGAAGTGGAAGACCCAGACGAAGAGGAAGACCAGGACGAAGAGGAAGACCTAAACAAAGAGGAAGACCCAGACGAAGAGTAAGACCCAGAGAAGGAGAAGAGGAGGTGGAACCATAGGAGGAGGAATACCTAGGTGGAAGAAGAGGAGGAAGAGGAGAACCCAATCGAAGAAAGAGTAGACATTATGGAAGAAAAGAGTAGACATTATGGAGGAAGAAGGGGTGATAGGAGTGGAGCCCGACTAGAATGAGGTTGAAAACACTCTCAATCAACTTGAAGAGGCAACGGGCCATTATTGTACCGACGAGGAGCTATTTGAGTATGGATATGAGTCCTTGAAGCTTTTTCCACCAAATCCAGATCCGGAGATTATCTGGATATCTGATGATGATAAGGATGATAATGTTATGGAAGTTATTAACGTTTCTAGTGACGACGATTCAGATGGGGAGAGTTTTCTGTAGGATGGAGGATCAGGAAGTGGTAGTGCTTGATTAAGTATTTTATCTAAGTATGTAGATATTTGTGTTGGCATATTTAACTGGATAGCTTAAGTATGTAAACTATATGCTCATATATAATATGTTAATTAAGTATTAAGTTATATGGATGTAGTTGGATGACAGTATGTGCTTAGATCTTGTTATCATTTTCCTTGATAAGAATTTTTCTAGTTTATTTTTGTGTTAAAACGTAGAATTAATTTTGGGGATGAAATTCTTTTAAGGGGTGAAGAGTGTAATGACTCGGGATTCGACCACGTTTTATATGGATATTTAATCAATCTTAAAAATAAAATAAAATATATACATATCCTTTGAAAACTCGATCGAAAATTAGAAATTTACATTGTTTATTTGAATGTAATATTGTTTGGATATCATCAGTTGTTTTTGAGAAAATTTCTTACCACACATATAACAACCCCAAAATTTCATATATAAATAAGAAATGGATTCGACGGGTGATTCGACATATTATATGTCCGATTTATTTCAAATATTTTTGGGTTGTTTAAATTGTTGGAAATTTTGTGTATAAGCTTCAAATACTCTATGTTTATTCATCTAAAAAAATTAATTAATAAGAATATATATATATATATATACTAAGAAAAATCTAGCTAAATCTTATGATAAGAACACACAAATAATTAGGCTATGTTTAGTCAAGGGCAACATAGGTTGGGCTATGTTCAGTGAGTGACTTCAGCACATTAGGGGGGTTTACAGACCATAATTAATTGACCAGGGATATTTTGTGATAGGTAAAATCAAAGTTAGTCTATAAATAGAACTATAGTCCATTCTCTAATCATCTTGCAATTCTTTTCTCTTTTCAATTCAATTCTCCAAATAGCAGGAAGCCTTCTGGAAGCTAACAGTGAGTACTCTGTCTTTATTTCTTCTTTTCTGGAAATTCATATTTCAATAAATTTGTATGATTCATGTGTAATTGGAATTAAAATGTAGAATATGTTGTCTGAATGTATGATATGGTGAAACATATGTGTACATAGGAGATTGTCTTCTTCTTTTTAACCGATACTTACAGTGAAAGGAAATTTACCCTTTTCCCTCTTTCAAAAATTCCTATCTCCCTTAATACTTAAATTTGTCTCGATCGTCTAAATGAAAGTTGTTCGTATTTACCTGTAATATTTTTAGAAACTTATGACACTGAATTTCATCGAGTATCGATGAAGATATCTCGGAAAAACTAAAAGTGGGTAAAATATCGTCAAAACTTTGAAAAATAATTTCTCTCAAACCAATACGAATCGTTCGACGACGTCTACGCCAACAGGTTCATATCGAAGAGAAGAATTTTTCATGTAAATTTGGCGACAATCAGTGACGATGATTTGAAACCTTCAAAAGTAGGGTTGACGTTAGTTTTTGATTCGATCAGTGATGCTCGAATCAGAGGATGGTTATGTGATCAGAGAGGAGAGAGGCACACGTGGTGATTTTCTCGTTAACTTCGATGACAATAAATGTCGCACGACTGTAGCAGGGCCGTGAGAAGGAAATTTCAATCGGAGGTTCCGATTGAGTGGCGAGGGGGTGGGGAAGGATAGGCGTGAGCATAGAAGTTCGATGGAGAAGCGAGGCATGAGTTTCGTGGAAGGATAACTCTGTAAACGTGCACGAGGTGCACAAAAAATGGCCATGTACAAGATTAAAAAAAGGAGGAAGAAGAAGAAGGAGGGGGGGGGGGAAGAAGGGCGGTCAGGTTTTTGTTTTGGGCTCGGCCCAGTCTTCTCATACATAAAAGAAAAGGATTTAAGTTTTAAATTTAAAACAAAAACTAAAAATATCGATAAAGAGTTCGTTTTAAATCCTATTAATGTGCAGATTTTTGCTTTGTGATCGTATTGATGAAAACTACGCCTTCTTGTAGATTATTTGTTAATTTGGACCATTAGAATTTTATGACATATTAAAACAGGCTGGTTTTAAATTACGTTATTTATATAAATAATGTCAGTTAAAATTTTAAACCTTAATCGGAGATGTTTATTCGGCCAAATATAACACTATTAAGTTAATTTGAGTTATATAAATTATTATGTACATCTATGGAGCAGAACAAAAACCCATTCTGCACGTGCTAAGTAAATTGTCAATCTATGTACTAATTAACATACAGATAAATTTGTATGGGTTTGAGGGTAAATTAACTATGGATTGTTAATTATCTAGTGTTAAGAGTTTGGTAGCGGGACCATATTGAATATGGCACCAATTTTTGAACTCGTGTGATATGAAGGAGATGGTAACTTACTTGAGGACCTTTGCAGTCGCTAAGCCTCGAGCTTGATCAATGTTAATTCACTAATTTCATAGTTGAAACTGGCTTAAGATTTATTATGTTATTTAAAACATTTAAATTTGATTTATATTTTATTTACATAATTTAAAGTTAATTTTGATAATTTAAAGTTAATTATTTTAAGCTATTAAATAATTATATTAAATATTTAAGTCGGAGTTAATTAATTTTATTATTAATGTTGTTTAACTTAATTTATTTAATAATTAATCTAAGATTTTTAAATTTTATAAATCACTCTATTGAAAAGGTTTTTATTCAATAAACTTCTTTAATATATGGATTGAGGTTGATAATTTACATAAATCAAAGTGACTTATGTAAATTACTTAATCAATGAAGGTAAGTTAATTTGTGTTAATAAATGAAGTTAAGTTTCACAAATGAAGTAAAAGTTAACAAATGAAGTTAAGTTAGTTAACCGTTTAATTAGTAGTGTTTCCAATTAATTAATTATTTTATTATTAATAACTAAGAAATATTAATTAATTATTTATGATATTCGTGGTTAACTGATTTTAAATTAAGAGTGTTTAAAATAGTTAATCATTATAATTAATGATGTTTAAGTCAATCAGTGATTTAATTGGGTTAAGTTAATGGATTGACTTGTCAAAAATGTAAGATAATATTTTTTCCCTTAAAGAAATAATTTGTAAAGGGTATTTTATATGAAAAGAACGGGGGTTCTACATTAAATAATAGAAGTTTAACGGATTTATAAAAGAGAACTTATAAATAGGATTCACAAAGAAGATTTTAAATGGTTTTATGGGTTTATAAAGGCACATGCTAAGTAAATTGTTAATTTGTGTAATAATTAACATACGGATAAATCTGTATGGGTTTGAGGGTAAATTAACCATGGATTGTTAATTATCTAATGTTAAGAGTTTGGTAGTCAGACCATATTGAATATGGCACCGATTTTTGAACTCGTGTGATATGAAGGAGATGGTAACTTGCTTAAGGACCTTTGCAGCCGCTAAGCCTTGGGCTTGATCAATGTTAATTCATTAATTTCATAGTTGAAAATGGTTTAAGATTTATTATGTTATTTAAAACATTTTAATTTAATTTCTATTTTATTTACATTATTTAAAGTTAATTTTGATATTTTAACGTTAATTATTTTAAGCTATTAAATAATTATATTAAATATTTAAGTCGGGGTTAATTAATTTTATTATTAACGTTGTTTAACTTAATTTATTTCATTATTAATTTAATATTTTTAAAATTTATAAATCACTCTATTAAAAAGGTTTTTATTCAATAAACTTCTTTAATATATGGATTCAGGTTGATAATTTACATAAATCAAAGTGACTTATGTAAATTACTTAATTAACGAAGGTAAGTTAATTTGTGTTAATAAATGATGTTAAGATTCACAAATGAAGTTAAAGTTAACAAATGAAGTTAAGTTAGTTAACCGTTTAATTAGCAGTGTTTTAAATTAATTAATTAATTTATTATTAATAACTAAGAAATATTAATTAATTATTTATGATATTCGTGGTTAACTGATTTTTAATTAAGAGTGTTTAAAATAGTTAATCATTATAATTAATGATGTTTAAGTCAATCATTGATTTAATTGGGTTAAGTTGATGGAATGACTTGTCAAAAATGTAAGATAATATTTTTTTCAAGTTAAAGAAGTAATTTGTAAAGGGTAGTTTATATGAAAAGAATGGAGGTTTTACATTAAATAGTAGAAGTTTAACGAATTTATAAAAGAGAAATTATAAATAGGATTCACAAAGAAGATTTTAAACGGTTTTATGGGTTTATAAAGGCTTTACAAATGATTTTGGAAATGAATAAAAAGGATGTATGAGAAACTGAAAGGTATAATAAAATTTTTAAATAGTCCAGAAGATCGATGAAATGGGTTATAGTGTTTTTAAAGAAGTATAAGGAAGTTTTATAACTGACCTTTTGAATCGAATAAAAATGGAACCATTCTTAGTTTGTAAGTGTAATTATACCCTTATGAAAAATATATGAATATTTTCTAAATGCTGAAGATATGGGGATTGGTATATATATTCTTGTAAAAGTATTCTTATACAAGTAATTTACAAATGGTTTTATTTATAAAAGATTTATAAAAGGAGGCTAGAAATTGCTTATATGATGAACCAATGTTAGTTTTTCCATATGAAGTAAATTTCTGATTGTATGTTTGTTATTCGATAGTTAAATAACCTACTATGGAAATTGGACCCAAACGTAACTTTGGAAATATCTAGAGGAAACACGTTAGTTATATGGTACAGTTACCGTTGAAGGTGCTATACTGTATGTATAAACACGTTTCGTTCTCCTAAGATGAACGATAAGGAAATTCGTCCAGAACGGTTAGGAGGTGAACTCCGCTCTTGTCATTTGTTTGTTCATTTCCTAAAGAACCGGGGTTGAGTTGGAATTATCGAACGTTGTTGCGAAGAGACCGGGATCAGATATGTTACCTGAAAACCTCTTTTGAATGCATTTCGAAGTGAAGACATCTTGAAATGCATGGAGTCGAAGATAGAGATGTGAAGTGCAAGGGCTACTCGCTACTAATCCTAAGGGTAATTCCAAAATGGATGTAGTAGGAATAATGCCTTCGGTTTCGTTCAAACCCAGAACGGACTGGTATGGATGAATGCCATCAGCATGTAACGACCCGTAATTTTCGATAATTAAAAATAGTTAATTTAATAGGATTATGTAATTTAATGTTGGAAGAATTGAAATTCATGATATAGGAATGGGAAAACTAACTAGAATGAAGTTTAGTAATGTAAATTAATGTAATAGATGACTATTTGAATGCAATCTCAAGTAATTGTAATAATTGTAAGTTATAATAGAATACTTTTTTTTATGGCTACCGTTTTCTTTCCTTCCTCTCTCCTTTGACCCTTCCCATCATCCTCGTCCACTGTGTCCCACGCCTTCTGACCATTCCACGCCTCCTGTCCATCCCATGCCTCCTGACCATCCCATGCCTCCTGACCATCCCATGCCTCCTGACCATTCCGTGCCTCCTGTCCATCCGCTGCCAACCATCCCTTCCCCATTGGTCCTTGAGTCCCCCTTCACCTCCAACCCACCTTCCAGTCCGTCCCCTCTTCTCCCTTCGCCGGTTCTGCCAGGCACTCAACCAGTCAACCCTTCCATCCCTGCTCCTTCCTGGTCGAACCTCTTCAAAGCAAAGCCTCGCAATGCCAGTGCTTATACTCCGATCAACATGAACCTTGAATTTAACGGCGAAGCCATGGTTCCGCCCTCTGAAGTTATGGCAGCAGGCACTGCCATCTGGAAAGACCATATTGTTGGCTTCTTCCTCAACAAACCTTTGTCCTTTACTACTGTTGTGGAGAACCTAAAAAGGATCTGGGAATTGAAAGGATCTGTTAAGGTCAAATATGATGGTGTCCTATTCCTCTTTCATCTCTCGTGTGCTGAGGACAGAACAAGGATTCTAAGAAGTGACCCGATTTTCATAAGAAACAAGATATTCATCATACAACAATGGACCCCTGAACTTGGTAATGTCAGAGGGAAAGTTAGAGCAGTCCCAGTCTGGCTACAACTCTCCAATATCCCAATTTATGCTTGGTCGCACCTCGGTATCAATTGGTTGGCAACAAGAATTGGGAAATTGATATGTCTAGATGAATCAACAGAAAAACTTGAAAGGATCAACTATGCCAGATGCCTAGTTGAAGTGACACCGGAAAAAGAGTTGACTGAGAGTTTTCCGGTCATGCTTATGGACGGAACTGAACAGTTTGTTCATGTCAATTACCTATGGAAGCCAGAGATCTGCTTGCACTGCAAAGTGTTTGGTCACATAGCTGATAAGTGTGAAGCAAGGCCTGTACATGTGCATGAGGAATCCCACATTCAACATAATGATGTTCTTGGCCATGCGAATTTTGTAGAGAAAAGTAATAAACAAAAAGGGGAAAAGATTTCAGGGACACAGCAATGGAAGAAGGTTGCAAAGAGAAAGCATGAAACAGGGAAAAGAAGGGTAGTGTTCAATATGCATGGCAGTAATCAGCCTTTGGGTGTTGATGATGGGCAACCCGAAAAAGCACGTGAAAATACGGCAACCACTTCGAGAAATAATACAGAAAACACACAACCTTCTCGGGACAACAACAATGAACTAATAACCGAAGTACAAGAGAATGAGCAGTCTACCTCGAGAAGTAACATAGAAAATTTATGGTCTCCACATGGAAAAGAGGATCGGTGTGGTATCACAGAGCATAATAGTTTCATCGCTCTGTCAATCTTGGAAGAGGATGATGCAGAGGAGCACACGGCAAATATAGTAGGCACTGTGGTTTTATCTGATTGTAACAAAACATGTACAGGCGATGTGTGCACGATGCCTCCATGTGCACACATAACTGCTCTACCTTCAGACCATTCCATCATGGCCCCCACGTTGCCCACCACTATAATCAGTCAAACAACTCCGTCCTCCCGCTGTAACCAGTTTGATGACATTGTCCTCAATGTCATGTCTTCCCCACCAGAGCCTTACTCCCACATTCTACCTCCACCTGGTTTCACTGATTCATCCATTGACCCTGTTTCCCCATCCTCCAAACTTAATAATCAAATCACCACTTCCCAATCTCACCATCCCCAGTCCAAAACCAAATCCAAACACAAAGGAAAATTCCACCAAAGCAATAAAAACTCTCATGATTTCAACATCTCCAAGATAACTCTACCACCAGAATCCTTCCAGAAACAAGTGCAAGTCCTTCTTCTACAACCAGAAGCAAGACAAATCAGAATTCCATTAAAAATAGTTTACATTAATGACTCAAGCCATGGGAGTGTGGAATATAAGGGGAGCCCATCTCGAAACTAAACTTAACCAAGTCAAAACCATCATCCTAAAACATAATCTGCATCTCATTGCTATTCTTGAAACTAAACTCAACCTAGCCCTTACCACCAAAGCAGCTCTTTTTATCAACCCAACATGGAAATCTTGTCATAACCTTCAAGAAGCTCCGTATGGTAGAATCTTGATTCTCTACAACCCAAATATATACACAATGTCCCCAATTCTCTCTCACAAACAGTTCATTCATTCTCTTCTTCTTCACATCCCTTCTTCCAAATCCATGTATTTAACTATAGTGTATGCCGATAACAGTGCTATCAGCAGGAAATCTCTACACGAATACCTCCCCCACCTAGCCCAAAACTCCCATCCTTGGATTGTTTCAGGGGATTTTAACTGTCTCCTTAAGCCTAATGATCGAATAGGTGGAAATGCAGTAACCTTAAAAGAGATCGCTCCTCTTAACACATCTATTAACTCCTCTAATCTCATTCATGTTCCTTTTTCTGGAGCCAGATATTCTTGGGACAACAAAAGTAGGACTGGAAGAAGAATATACAGTAAAATAGATCACACTTTTTGTAACTTTCCATCTTTAACCTCTTGGCCATCCTTGACAACCCACCTCCCTCCTCCCCTTCTATCTGACCACTCTCCCCAAATCATTCAACTGGAAAATGGTAGCTTGAAAAGAAAGTCCTCTTTTAAATTTTTTAATATTTGGACTTTAGAGCCTGATTTTTTGAATATTGTTAAAGATGCTTGGAGCACTAACTTCTTTGGTACTCCTATGTTTGTTTTGCAGCAAAAAATGAAGAACACGAAAAGATCACTTGGTACTTGGGCAAGAAGCAGATTTGGCACAGGTGACCTTCAATCTTCCACACTTGAGTCTTTATTGGCCAATGCTCGAACACAGGCAATGCAAAACCCAGATAACCCTGAATTAGCTAACATCGAATACAAATTGCAAGAACAATACCAAAAGGCAATAGAAATAGAGGATGACATGAGAAGACAGAAGCTCAGACTCAACTGGAATTCTCTTGGTGACAGGAATACAAAAATTTTCCATGATAGCCTAAAACTTAAACACTCCAAATCCCACATACATAACATAATAGACCGAACTGGGAGGCCTTGTTCTACTCCTCCTGACGTTGATACTGCTTTGCTTGATTATTTCACTAATCTCCTTGGGAATGCTGAAGTTTTTCAGCCTAACCTCTCTATCCTCAATGATCTCGACCTCCCTTGCCTTGGCTTAGAGCAAGTTTCTTTCCTTTCCGCCAAAGTAAAAGATGATGAAATTAAGCAAAGTATTTTCGAGATGAACAAAGACTCTTGTGGTGGTCCTGACGGTTACAATGCTAACTTATTTACTAGTTGTTGGGGAATCATCAAACATGATCTCATTAAAGCTGTGAATAGCTTCTTCACTCACAATAGGATGCTCTCTGGAGTTAATGCCACAAACATAGCTTTAATCCCCAAAACTGACCATCCCATCAGAGTTTCGGACTTCAGACCAATCTCCTGCTGCAATACCACCTACAAATGCCTCTCCAAAATCATAGCTAACAGGTTTGAGGCTGTTCTTCCTTCCCTCATTTCCCCTAACCAAGCAGCCTTCCTTCAGGGGAGAAGCATCCTAGACAATGTGCTCCTCTCCCATGAACTTCTAAAAGATTACAACAAAGCCTCTGTCATCCCTAGAGCCATGTTAAAACTTGATATAAGGAAAGCATATGACACTGTTCAATGGTCCCCTATCTCCAGACTTCTTTCCAAAATGAACTTCCCATCTCACTTTGCCTCTTGGATATACACATGCATTTCTTCTGCACACTTCACCTTGAATTACAATGGTAAGACAATTGGTTACTTCAAGAGTAAGCAAGGAATCAAACAAGGCTGCCCTATGTCTTCTTACATTTTCATCCTCGTCATGGAAGTTCTTACAACAATGATAAACAAAGAGATTGCCTGCAAAAAGATTCCCATCCACCCCAAATGCAGAGATCCTTTAATCTCTGCCCTTATGTTTGCTGACGACCTAATTATTTTCACCAAACCAACCACTCAATCGATCAGTAGCATCATGGAAGTTCTCAATGCTTTTCACAAGTTCAGTGGTCTCGCCATTAATTATGAGAAGTCCTCTATACATATTACTGGAGTTTCTGCCACTACCTCCCTCTCTCTAATGCACATCTCCCAACTTCCTCATGCTTCAGACTCAGTAACTTACCTTGGAGTTCCCATGACATCCTCCAAAATCACCACTAACCAGTGCATGCATCTATATGAAAAGGTAACTAGATCCATGAATGGTTGGGCTGGCAGATACCTCACTCAAGCTGGAAGACTTGCTCTCATCAAATCCGTCATATTCTCATACACTACATACTGGAGTAGAACCTTCATCCTCCCCAAGAAGCTTATCCATATGATCAGAAAGGCTATGTGCAATTTCCTTTGGAATGGTTGCATCCATTCTACCAGCCTCAAGCCTATTAGATTCAGCAAGGTTGAAACTAAGAAGAGCCTGGGAGGCCTTGGCATAATTAATATCAGAAATTGGAATATGGCTGCCTTCAGCGCTCATCTGGACAATTTACTTAACTCAAAAAACAACATTTGGGTTACTTGGACAAAAAAACACAATCTTCGCAGCAGCTCTTTTTGGTGCATGGACATCCCCCATGGGTGCAGCTGGACTTGGAGATCCATTCTGAACCTAAGACCCATGATGCTGCCTTACCTTAAACATATAGCCTCTCCTGATGGAACTGTTAGTTTTTGGAATGATCCTTGGGCCAAGAGCGGCCTCGTTCTTAGTAAAATATTGTCATACAATCAAAGAATCCAATCTGGAATACCATGTGATGCCAAAGCTAAGGATTACATCTACGAGGGTACTATCAGCTTGCCTTATTCTAGTAACCAGCTAATTCGGCAGCTATGGCATGAGATCAGTATGCAACATTACCCTTCGGTTTCTGATGACAAGGTTTTCTGGTCTGCTGATCTCGTGGAACACACCATTTCCACAGTTTATGATTGTTTGAACCATAGTCCTAACATGACCGTATTTGCCTGGGAAAAGAGGGTGTGGGATCATCACTGTAAAGAAAATGACAATTTACTATTATGGAAGGTGTTAAGGAATGCTATGAATTTCAAGGACAGGCTGATCAACCTTGGTATGGCAGTTGATGCCTCGTGTTGCTTCTGCCAGGACGAACATGAGACTAATGTTCACCTGTTTTTCAACTGCAAGGTTGTGCATTGTTTATGGCAGAAAATTATGACATTCCTTGGTCATGGCAGCAGGTCTAGAATCAGCAACATTGAATGGTGCAACATTTATAGGGCTACCAGATGGAAGAATGACACAAGTTTGTTGATGTTACTCGTTCTCAAAAAGTTTATATGGGTGATATGGAGCGAAAGAAATGACAGAATCTTCAACGGAAAGTATAAAAATGAACTTGAGATGTGGAATCAACTGGTTAATACTATCAGGGTTGGTGTGAATTACAGCTCTTATAGTTATGAAAGACATATAACAAGGATGTGGAACTGATTTGTGGCCTTGCTGCCCATTTGTTTCCTTTCCTTGTTTTTAACTTTTTCTTTCTTTTTTTTTCGATTTCCTGTGCCATAGCTTGTTATGGTGCTTATTTCTCTTATTGTGCTTGCAATAAACTGGTAGGGGACCAGTCAACCCCGCTTAGCCTTGCTAAAAAAAATTGATGAAATAATGTGTGTATTAATTGATAATTAGATTAAAGGAGTAATTAATAATTTAAATGTTGTATTAATAAATGAAATAGCATGTAATAAATTGTAATTGAATAAAAATTAGTGTTGTGCAAATAATTATAACATTTGTGTAGACAATCAACTTATAAATGTGATTAAATTAAGCTAAAGGTGACAACTGTTATTTGGTACCTATTTGTTTAACTTGTTGAAATCAAATTAGAAATAAATTGCATTAAATGTAATTAAATGTTACATTAATGTGAATTAAGGCAATAACTGTAGAAAATTAAGGTAATAAAATATAAATTAGCG
Source organism: Allium fistulosum (assembly GCA_030737815.1). NCBI lineage: Eukaryota > Viridiplantae > Streptophyta > Magnoliopsida > Asparagales > Amaryllidaceae > Allium > Allium fistulosum. The sequence continues at coordinate 472,407,778 of CM060901.1, forward strand.
TTAGTTTTACCCATTTGACAATAAATGATTGAATAAAAGATTGAAATCAAATTTAATCAATTTATTGGAATTAAAATATAATTAATTGGATTTAATTACAGTTGAAATTGAACAATGTAATTAGTGTAAAATTCAACACTGAATTGATATATAAATGCGTTTTAAATTATTGTAAATGACTAAGTAATCAAAAATGATAAAAATTGTTATTTATTAAATTTGAAATTAAAAAAGTGATTTAATGAATTTAATAAAAATATATTTAATTAACGGGAAAATAGCCATTTTGGCCACTGTCTCGGATTTTGAAGAAACTAGTTTCATCGGATCCGTAACAGTGACTTATTGTAAGATTTCAAGTATCGTAGCGATCAGACTTGTCGTTTGATCGTACGGGCTCGAAACGCATAGAAATCAATTTAATTCAATTCAATTGAAATCAATTTGAAATAAGCTGATTTTAAGCTAACTTCTTCATACGATGGAATTAGGACTTGAAACCTGTTCCATTGAGTTTAAAAATATCGACAACATCTATTTTAATATACGGGATGACCCATTTTCGTTTCGGAAGCGAAACGGGCTTTCCGGTCACAATTGTCGTTCGTACCAATTCGATTGTGTTTGTTTTCTTATCGGGCCTTGTGCATATAAATAGTCTTGTTTCTCAAAACCCTAGCAGTCATTTTATTATCCCTGTATGTACAGTTCTATCTGACTGTTCCTTCCCTCCTCCTCAATGACAGAAACAAATTCAGATTTCAAACCTCAAATTTAATTTCCAAATCAATTTCAAAATCAAACTTCTCGAAACCCTATCATATTATATACCGATTCGAAGATCTCGACAAGCGCAATTCAAATCTGTAGTTTGGTTTTCGATTTGGGTTTCTGTGTGGCTAGAAATTGGTGATTAAATCTCGATCGTTCATCGTGTCGTGATCAACTTCAACAGATCATCGATTGGAGGTTATGGTTTCGTGGAGATTTGCGAGTGGAGCACATCTATATGGTTGGTTTGGCGAATTGATGGTCGGATTTTCCTCGAAAATCGCACTAGGGTTTGAGACAAAGGGCGGCGGCTGTCTTCTTGCGTGAGCACGGTGGTCCGAGTGCTTGAAGGGGGGGGGGGGTCGGCATGTCGTGTGGCGTTGTCTGGGTGGTGGTCGCGGTTAGCTAGGAGCGTGATCATCTCTGGTGGTGCGATGATATCCAGGAGGCAACGGGTTGGCTTCGAACAAGGTAGCAGGCTTGGGTTCGAACGTTACAGGGAAGGGTTTTTGGAAGGCTAACGTGGAAAGTAAGGTGATGTGTACTGTTTATATATTTTATTTATTTCATATTTAAAATCGTTTTACTTCTAATTGATAATAACTTTTACGTACGAGGTCGGATTTACTTACGGTTTGTTCCGCTATGATCATATCAGAATTTCGGACATTTTGGAACTTGGTTGGATGAATTCTGAGACTGTTCAAATTTGGGCCTTATTTTGGAATTCAAATCGATTTGAATCAAAGGTGAGTGTATTAAACCACTCACGACTACTAAATTATCTTATTTGAAAATCGATTTGAAAATCGTTATGGGCTGAAATGATAAACCCAAGCGATCTTCATTGATTTGAAATTTTGGGATTGCGAGTTGAAATGATATATACCCATAAATTTAAGTATTTGCGGATTGAAATGATAAATATCTGTATCACTTGACCATAGGGTAGAGAATTATATACGGACACCAGATTGGTTAAATTAAACAATTTCTAAAAGTCTTAAATTTTGAATTCAGTTAAGTGATGTCTTGAAATAAAATTGGTTTATATAAACTAAATTATTTTCGAAAATCCAAGCGTGAATGCTGACCCTGGAATTCATTTAATGAATTGGTTAAAGGATTTAAATTGGAATTTTAAAGTTGAATTGTCAAATATAAAGAAATTTATCGAAATTGAGTTATTGAAAATGTTTGAATATAACTTTGAGATCTATTTAATTTGAAGTGGTTTAAATTGATAATTCAAACATGGATTTGAAATTGATATTTGTTAAATGGTTTTAAATGAGAATTTGAGTTTAAAAGACAAGAATTTGTTGTTAATTTGAAAGCTGGACATGGTCCAGATGTGTTGAAATGAAGGAAATAGTTCAAATTGATATTAATTTCAAATCTATTATATTTCATATAAACTGTTTTAAAATTTATTATTTTAAAATCATGATTTTAAGGTTTTCAAACCATTAAACTAATTTAAATCTATTTTCAACTATTTTAAACTTTTTTAATCAATTTAAACTATTTTAATTTATTTTAATCTATTTTAATGTATTTAACCTAATTTAACCTATTTTAAACTAATTAACCCATTTAATCTATTTTAAATCTATTTAATCTATATTTAATCTATTTTAAATCTATTTAATCTGTTTTAAATCTATTTAAACTATCTTGAATCTATTTAAACTATCTTAAACCTATTTAAAAGCTATTTTAAACTATTTAAACTATTTTAAACTATCTAAACTATTTCTAAATTTCAGACGTGTAAAGTTGAAGTTTTTATATTTAAATCCTTGATTTTAAGGAGAATACGATTAAATGATGTTATAACCTAAGTTGAAATTTAAATGACATATTTGAGGAATATGATGATTTAAATGATGATTTAATCTATTTTTGGAAATATGAATTCGAAAGTGATATGATTTCAAAGGTGATATAATTTCGAAAGTAAACATGATTTCGAAAATGATATTGTCACGAAAATATGATATTTTGATATCAATTATGAATCGGTTTTGAAAATATAAAGGAACCATCTAGTGTGAAATAAGCGTTTGGTTATTAAAGAGACCGGGATCTGATATTGTCATACTCTCTGCCAATACCGAAAACCACTTTAACAACCGTATACGTGGTGGAGGTTCTAGAATGAAGTAGGATGGCTTGGCGAACAATTATGTATGACGTATTTACGTAGCCCTGACTCCCGTGAGTCAGCTTAGATGTGGCTAAAATAGGAGCTATACCGGGCCAAGTGAGGTCATTCCCACTATTGGGCACATTTCTTCGATACCATATTATGACTTTGTCAATTATTTGGTGGCGACCCTCGATTTTGATTATGGGAGTGTGTCCCGAGGTGGGCGGTAGTAGCTGCTATGCGTTACCACCAGTCCGGGAGTGCAAATGGTAGAATCCTACCCTAGCATTGCCTCGAGTGTCGTGTTCACATTCTGTATCGCGCCTTCTACGAGTTTTATTTGTACCATACCTATGGAGTGCCCTCTGATAGCCCTCCCGTTTACGGAGGAATTACGGTACTGTATAGACTATGAGAATATATAAAAATGTGTTAAGGGGGATATGGGTAACGCCTTAATGCTATTTTAATACTTTACTTTACTGTAGACACTATTATAATAGCGTATTGTACTATGTATGTAGATAGTTTAACGAATCCTTAGGAGATGGAATCCCGAACATCTCTTAAGTTATTACACTCACGTTAGACACTGGATATGAGATGTCAAACCCCGTAAACATCTCTGACGCCATTACACTCATATTTATTTACTGTTGATTTGACTTACATAAGATCTTTTAGTTCTGACTCGAGTGTTTTGTCTTTTCAATTCGCTCGGGTCAGTCTGAGCTTTTCAGTTTATCGAAGACTACTTTTTGGAGGACGAAGACGAAGATTTAATACTGTTATTATTTATTACATTATGTCCACTGCATCATGTTGTTCCGCTGCATTTATATATTTATTCCTGTTGTATGTAACTCTGATTCTGTATTGTAAAAGTTTAATCAAATGTTATTGGGAAAACAGCTTCATGAACTGTTTATTTGATTATTATATTTTGTCATTCTGCTGTGAGATTCTGTGTTTGTTTTTCTTCTTTCTCTGCTTTTTCTTATTTACCCCATAACAATCCTCCCTTTTGAATGGTTTGGGTCTGACGTGTGTGGTTTATCATCGATTTAAAACCGTCCAAAAAGGCGGGTTGTTACATTTGGTATCAAAGCGAGGTTTAGAGATAACCTTAGCTTTATGGGGTCTGACTCATTAGAAATAGGGTAGTAATACCCTAGAATGAGTCGTTGAGTGTATATATATGATAGAGCGTGTTTGTTAGTGTTATAAAAGGTTTTGTATTGCGTTAATTTGTTCTGTTTAGTATTTATAAATTTTGGTCGGTACATGGGACATTATGGCACCAATAAAGATTTCTAAACACTAAATAGGGCAGACCGACACAATATTGTTTTGAAATATAGGTAAATGAAATAATTTTTCCTATTATATATTTTGTATATAAAATAATAAATTTTATAAATGATATAGTTGGATGTAATATGTTGTTTGTGAGGTAGAGAAATTTTATAAATATTGATTGAAAAATAGGATTTACAAATAAAGTAAATATAAATAGGAAGTTTAGAACCGAAGTTCCAGGATTTTTGAAAATTTCTTTCGAAAGATTTTGGAATATAATATTAGTAGTATTTAGAAGTATTTTCTGATATAAAAATATTTCAAGATTATTTGAAAGAAATGTTTTAAAGGAAATAAGTTCTGTACTCCCTTTGTTTGTCGCTGGAAAATAATTTCAGTGATGAGTGCACGCATCATCGACGTTCATTTTCGAGTTTCAAAGTGGGAAGACCATTGTAGTAGTTTTACTGCACATTTAAATAAATCTTGATTTTGAATCCCTAAATATGATTTAATCTATAAAGGATATATATATATATATATATATATATATATATATAATTTTCTAAATGACTGAAATGAATCTGGGATTTAGTTCTTAAAACTTTTTGATAATTAATAGCTTTCAATTATTGCAATGAATGAAATCTTGACTATATTAATAATTGGAAACTTCTGAAATGAGGAAAATAAGAAATTGGAAGCTAAATAATTAATGAAATATATATGAGATGGGAAATTGTGATATGTAAATCAAAGGATAGGGAAATTAAGAAATGTAACTATTGAACATTTTGTTAACTTAAATAAATAAGAGAAACTTGTGTAACATTCAATTACATTCTAAAAGACATAATGTGTAACTTACCAAATATTAAAAGTTGAAATGTTTAATAAGAATATGTAATAGAATATTATACAAGTAAACTTAGGAAATGAAGTGTTCAATGGAATTATGCTTATAAGTGAAGAATTAAGGTGTATGAAAATGTTATGAACTTAAGTTAATAATTTGAAAATGTTAGTAGTTATAATTTGATAAAAAGGAGGAATACTGTAAGTAAATGATTATAAACTTAGGTAATGTTTGAAGCCGATTATAATTAGAGTAAATAATAAAAGTGGATACTATATGTGAAAGAAATAAAAGTGAAATGTGAAAATCTTTTATAAGTATGAGTTGTTTCACAAATGAATATTTATATAAAAAGGGAAACCAAACTAAATAGTAAATGTGGAGTAAACTGAAATAAAATGTATACAATACTTCAATAATGAATTCATTTATGATCTAGATAATTGAAATTGATATAACTTATGTAAGTAAAGAATGTAAATTAATGAAATAAGACTTATATGAATGAATGAGAATTAAAATTTTGTAAGTAATGAATGTGAATTAAAGAAAAATCATTATATGAAAAAAAATTAAAAAAAATAAATGAACAATAAATGATGTGAAAAAAAAGATTAATAGAATAAACTTAAAATATGTGTTAAATTCTTTGTTTGTTTTGGCTTATGGGACGTTGGGAAGTGATACTTTAAATTGTTTAAAATGTATAAATAATCTATTAAATTATCTAAGACTGTTGAGTGTATGGTATACTTAGTAGTTTATTTATCATTCTATACGATTAAAAGTTTCTAAACCCGAACAAACCATTAGTTTTGGTTGCTATGGATGGATGGTTGATTTCTTTGATTTGCATGTGATGATTTTATGGTTTTGTTTGCAAGTGCTATTGTTATATTGTGTTGATTTTCTGTTATAAGTTGATACAACATAAATATTCTCTTTTACTTAATTATTAACCTCTTTGGATTATATAAGTAAAATACAGGTTTATGGAAGCAATAACTATTGCTTTTGGTTTCATAAATAAGCGTTGTTTGCCCGACAAGTAGGTACGTTTCCGGGTTACGGTTTTATAGCGATATTATATTGTTTTTTCCATTGTTTGGGATATATTATTTTGAAATATATTATATATATTGTTATTATTGATATTATTATTTCTCCCAAACCTCTCCGTGCAAAGGAGACTCTGCCAAAATTTTCTATGAATTTTGGACTTAGAAATTTTTTATGAGAAGTTTTTCAAACTTTTATTAACTTAAATGTAAAAGGATTTAATTGTTTATAAATTGAAATATTTTATTTAAATTATTTAATTATGTAAATTAATTGTTTATCAATTTAATATTTTGAATAAGATATATTAATTTCTTGATTGCTTCTTTCCCTTTTCGAGGACGAAAAGTTTTGAGTGGGGGAGAGTGTAATGACCCATAATTTTCGATAATTCAAATTAGTTATTTTAATAAGATTATGTAATTTAATGTTGGAAGAAATAAAATTCATGATAAAGGAATGGGAAAACTAACTAGAATGAAGCTTAATAATGTAAATTAGTGTAATAGAAGACTATTTGAATGTAATCTCAAGTAATTGTAATAATTGTACGTTATAATTGATTATAAATTTAAAATAAGGAATAAATTTAAATGTTATTTAATTGATGAAATAATGTATGTATTAATTGATAATTGGATTAAAGGAGTAATTGATAATTTAAATGTTGTATTAATAAATGAAATAGTATGTAATAAATTGTAATTGAATAAAAATTAGTGTTGTGCAAATAATTATAACATTTGTGTAGACAATCAACTTATAAATGTGATTAAATTAAGCTAAAGGTGACAATTGTTACTTGATACCTATTTGTTTAACTTGTTGAAATCAAATTAGAAATAAATTGCATTAAATGTAATTAAATGTTACGTTAATGTGAATTAAGGCAATAACTGTAGAATATTGAGGTAATAAAATGTAAATTAGTGCTAGTTTTACCCATTTGACAATAAATGATTGAAATCAAATTTAATCAATTTATTGGAATTAAAATATAATTAATTGGATTTAATTACAGTTGAAATTGAACACTGTAATTAGTGTAATATTCAACACTGAATTGATATATAAATGTGTTTTAAATTATTGTAAATGACTAAGTAATCAAAAATGATAAAATATGTTATTTGTTAAATTTGAAACTAAAAAAGTGATTTAATGAATTTAATAATAATATATTTAATTAACGAGAAAACAACCATTTTGGCCATTGTCTCGGATTTCGACGAAACTAGTTTCATCGGATCCGTAGTAGTGAATTATTTTAAGGTTTCAAGTTTCGTAGCGATTGGACATGTCGTTTGACCGTACGGGCTTGAAACGCGTAGAAATCAATTTAATTAAATTCAATTGAAATCAATTTGAAATAAGCTGATTTTAAGCTAACATCTTCATACGATAAAATTAGGACTTGAAACATGTTCCATTGAGTTTAAAAATATCGAAAACGTCTATTTTGATATATGGGATGACCCATTTTCGTTTCGGAAGCGAAACGGGCTTTTCGGATCACAATTGTCGTTCGTACCAATTTGATTGTGTTTGTTTTCTTATCGGGCCTTATTCATATAAATAGTCTTCTTTCTCAAAACCCCAGCAGTCATTTTATTATTCCTGTACGTATAGTTCTATCTAACCGTTCCTTATCTCCTCCTCAATGGCAGAAACAAATTCAGATTTCAAACCTCAAATTAAATTTCCAAATCAATTTCAAAATAAAACTTCTCGAAACCCTATCATATTATATACCGATTCAAAGCTGTCGACAAGAGCAATTCAAATTTGTAGTTTGTTTTTTTGATTTGGGTTTCTGTGTGGTCAAAAATTGCTGATTAAATCTCGTCCGTTCATCGTGTCGTGATCAACTTCAACGGATTGTCGATTGGAGGTTATGGTTTCGTGGAGATTACGAATGGAGCGCCTCTATGTGGTTGGTTTGGCAAATTGATGGTCGAATTTTCCTTGAAAATTGCACTAGGGTTTGAGACAAGGGGCGGCGGCTGCCTTCTAGCGTGAACATGGTGGTCCAAGTGGTTAAAGGGGGGGGGGGTCGGCGTGTCATGCGGCGTCGTCTAGGTAGTGGTCGCGGTTAGCTAGGGGCGCGATCATCTCTGGTGGGGCGATGATGTCCAGGAGGCGGCGAGTTGGCTTCGAACGGGGTAGCAGGCTTGGGTTCGAAAGTTACATGGTAGGGTGTCTGGAAGACTTATGTGGAAAGTAAGGTGACGTGTACTGTTTATATATTTTATTTATTTCATATTTAAAATCGTTTAACTTCTAATGATAATAACTTTTACGTACGAGGTCGGATTTATGCGCAGTTTGTTCCACTGCAATCATATTGGAATTCCAGACATTTTGGAACTTGTTTGAATGAATTCTGAGACTGTTCAAATTTGGGCCTTATTTTGGATTTCAAATCGATTGGAAATCAAAGGTTAGTGTTTTAACCCACTCACGACTACTAAATTATCTTATGTTAGTTAAATTAAATTTATGATGTGATTAGAAATTGACTGGTTGACGTTTGGTATGTTGAAATTGTCATTCCAGTTAAATCTGACTTTTATTGCATTTAATCGTCATTTAATTTAACATTAAATTCTAAATTTCCAGTTGATACCCGTTATTGATAATCAGTAAATTGTTGTTATTTATTGTTGATGTGGATGATGATTATGATTGATGTTTGATTATTGACATTGGATGATTTGATGTTATATTTGTTTTGTTATAACACTTCAAGTTCCCTTGGTAATTGTTATAAATCCCTATGGGTTGAAACGATACATACCCGAACGATCATATGGAATAGGGGAAAATCGTTATGGGCTGAAATGGTAAACCCAAGCGATCTTCGTTGATTTGAAATTTTAGGATTGCGGGTTGAAATGATATATACCCGTAAATTTAAATATTTGTGGATTGAAATGATAAATATCTGTATCACTTGACCATAGGGTAGAGAATTATATACGGACACCAGATTGGTTAAATTAAACAATTTCTTAAAGTCTTAAATTTTGAATTCAGTTAAGTGATATCTTGAAACAAAATTGGTTTATATAAACTGAATTATTTTCGAATATCCAAGCGTGAATGCTGACATTGGAATTGATTTAATGAATTGGTAAAAGGATTTAAATTGGAATTTTAAAGTTGAATTGTCAAATATAAATGAAATTTATCAAAATTGAGTTATTGAAAATGTTGAATATAACTTTGAGATCTATTTAATTTGAAGTAGTTTAAATTGATAATTCAAACATGGATTTGAAATTGATATTTGTTAAATGGTTTTAAATGAGAATTTGAGTTTAAAAGACAAGAATTTGTTGTTGATTTGAAAGTTGGACATGGTCCAAATGTTTTGAAATGAAGGAAATAGTTCAAAGTGATATTAATTTCAAATTTATTATATTTCATATAAACCATTTTAAAATTTATTATTTCAAAATCCAAATTTTAAGGTTTTCAAACCATTAAACTAATTTAAATCTATTTTCAACTATTTTTAATCAATTTAAACTATTTTAATTTATTTTAATCTATTTTAATGTATTTAACCTAATTTAACCTAATTTAACCTATTTTAACCTATTTTAAACTAATTAACCCATTTAACCTATTTAATCTTATTTAATCTATTTTAAATCTATTTAATCTATTTTAATTCTATTTAATCTAATTGAAATCTATTTAATCTATTTTAAATCTATTTAATCTATCTTGAATCTATTTAAACTATGTTAAACCTATTTAAAAGCTATTTAAAACTATTTAAACTATTTTAAACTATCTAAACTATTTCTAAATTTTAGACCTGTAAAGTTGAAGTTTTTGTATTTAAATCCTTGATTTTTAGGAGAATACAATTAAACGATGTTATAACCTAAGTTGAAATTTAAATGACATATTTGAGGAATATGATGATTCAAATGAGGATTTAATCTATTTTTGGAAATATGAATTCGAAAGTGATATAATTTCAAAGGTGATATAATTTCGAAAGTAAATATAATTTCGAAAATGATATGGTTTGAAAATATGATATTTTGATATCAATTGTGAATCGGTTTTGAAAATGTAAAGGAACCATCCGGTGTGAAATAAGCGTTTGGTTGTTAAAGAGACCGGGATCTGATATTATCATACTCTCCGCCAATACCGAAAACCACTTCAACAACTATGTACGTGGTGGAGGTTCTAGAATGAAGTAGGATGGTTTGGCGAACGATTCTGTATGAGGTATTTACGTAGCCCTAACTCCTATGAGTCAGCTTAGATGTGACTAAAACAGGAGCTATACCGGGCCAAGTGAGGTCATTCGTCCTATCGGGCACATTTCTTCGATACCATATTAGAACTTTGTGATTGATTTAGTGGCCACTCTCAATTTTGATTATGGGAGTGTGTCCCGAGGTGGGAGGTAGTAGCTGCTATGCATTGCCACCGGTCCGGGAGTGCAAATGGTAGAATCCTACCCTGGCATTTACTCGAGTGTCGTGTTCACATGCCGTATCGTGCCTTCTACGAGTTTGATTTGTACCATACCTATTGAGTGCCCTCTGATAGCCCTCCAGTTTACGGAGGAATTACGATACTGTATAGACTATGGGAATATATAAAAATGTGTTAAGGGGGATATAGGTAACACCTTAACGCTATTTTAATACTTTACTTTACTGTAGACACTATTATAATAGCGTATTGTACTATGTATGTAGATAGTTTAACGGATCCTTAAGAGATGGAATCCCGAACATCTCTTAAGTTATTGCACTCACGTTAGACGCTGGATAAGAGATGTCAAACCCTATAAACATCTCTGACGCCGTTACGCTCATATTTATTTACTGTTGATTTGACTTACATAAGATCTTTTAGTTCTGACTTGAGTGTTTTGTCTTTTCAATTCGCTCGGGTCAGTCTGAGCTTTTCAATTTCATGAAGACTGCTTTCCGGAGGACGAAGACGAAGACGAAGATTTAATACTATTATTATTTATTACATTATGTCCACTGCATCATGTTGTTCCGCTGCATTTATATATTTATTCCTGTTGTATGTAACTCTGATTCTGTATTGTAAAAGTTTAATCAAATGTTATTTGTAAAACAGCTTCATGAACTGTTTATTTGATTATTATATTTTGTCATTCCGTTGTGAGATTCTGTGTTTGTTTTTCTTCTTTCTCTGCTTTTTCTTATTTACCCCATAACAATCCTCCCTTTTGAATGGTTTGGGTCTGACGTGTGTGGTTTATCGTCGATTTAAAACCGTCCAAAAAGGCGAGTCGTTACATAGCACATTGTCATTGGAGGGCGATGAGCATTCTAAGTGTAACTGTTCTTGAAAGGTAAAACATAGCCTAAAGCCTCATCAATCGGGAATGACTAAAACATGGGATATGCAGCATGGCTATGTAGGTCGCACCTATTAGAGTATATTATCACCCTTCTAGATATATACACGATCATCAATGAATTCGTGTACGTGGGAGCGCTCAGTTAAAGGTTGCAAAACAACCAGGGTGATGATATATTCGGTACTATCCAGCAAGGGGTAGGCCGGTTATGTGTTGGCAGGGGTCATTAGGTATGACCTCGGTACATGTACTGTAGGTGTACTGTGATGGGCGGTACCACAGTAGCCCAGTCATTAGTTGGAATCCATTCTCCAATCCGAGCTTTACGGTTTTAGTTGTATACCAAATATGTTGGTACGTGAGATGCAAACATTCCATCTATTTTAATATTTTACTTTGAACTCTAGACATTATAATAATATCATTGGATTTGATAAAATGTTTTGGTTATTGTAAGATAAAAACCCATCCGTTTTTATATGCGATGTGGTCTTACGAGATACCCTTTGTTTTGAAAAGTTTTCGAACATAAAATCAGTTTGGTTGTTACTTGTTATCGAGTTTTACTCACGCTGGTTTACCAGACTGACCGGAAGTTATTCCATGTAATGCTCGGGTCAGACCGAGCATGTTTTTCCCAGGTTTAGCTAGATACTTTGGAATTGGGAAGGAGCTGGATGATCAGGACGTATTCACGTATATTTTTCCACTGTAATATAGCATTGGTATGTTTGTCAATAGCAAGGACGGGTTCGTATAACTATCCAAATTTAGGATAAGTCTGGTGTACTCTGATATTGTATGTATGAATAAAGATGTTCCTTTTTGTAAAGATCATTGTTGTATTATATATTATTCGCTGTGAGATTCTGTGTTGTTTAGTTTTCTTCTACCTATCACCTTCTTCCTTCACCCTACAAATCGGTATTTTCCGACACTTGGATATTTAGCATAAGGTACAGTGAACGTATTACTGTCGATTTTCGAGGGTCCAAAAGTCGGTACGTTACATTAAGATATTGACATAAGTCAATAGGTTCCTAGTCAACCCATGAAAACTAGGATAAGAGAAAAGATATTGGAGTCACCAATAGGTTCAAAGAGAATCCATGAAACAGTAAGGATATTGGCAGGGGCCAATAGGTTCTTAGTGATTCCATGAAAACTATGTAACTGGATAGGGAGTCCTTAAACATTAAACGGGTTATCAGTAAACCCATGAAAACTAGTAGGTTAATAGTGACCCTAGAAACTATAACTGACACAGATAGTCAAATTGGATGGGGATGGGTAATCCAGAATTGATTTATTTGTTTTGCATATCATCATATTGTTTTGAATTGTTTTAACCATTGTGGATGCAGGAGCACAATATATGGTTTTATAAAGGTTTTAGGATACTAGTGAGGGGGAAACCCGTTCCGCTAAGAGGCGTAGTCTCACTAGATATCTAAATGGTTTGAGATGGTAGACTATTATTCATACCAGGCTTTATGTATGACTCAAAGTTTATGTTTTCCACTTAAACTCTCGGGTAGTCAATTGATTTTGAGTAGTTTGAGAGTTGAGGTTTTCAGGTACCTCTTTAGACGAATAAGCTTCCGGAGACGTGCATGAGACATGATAGCTATCCAATGTTCTCTTTTATTTTGATTCCACTATGTTGTTGTTGTAAAGGGAAAGTTGTTAAATTGCCTATAGATAATCTGATAATCTAACGGCATCTTCATATGTCGCTCTTGGGGTATGTTGTAATAAATATATTTTCTTTAAACGTGGTTAACGATTGTGGGATTGTGTAATGAATTTGAAATGTTTTGAAATGGAATGTGAAACTTGTTTGATGTTTTAAATATTTTCCATATCCATGTGTTTCTGTGTATCAATGTATCTAACATTACCATATTTGATCGCCGAGGATTAATAACTATGGATGACTACAGCATCTGTAGCCATTAGTTTTTGGCCTCTAAGTGAGGAATGTTACAAGTTGGTATCAAAGCATAGGTTTGTGAACCTTAAAAGAAATTTAAACTTAAATGGTTTGTCAAAACATAATCCAGTGAATTTGAAAATAAGATTGGGGTTTGGGTTAACATTATAGTAATGTACTTGTATTTGATATATATATATATATATATAATCCCCTCTCTCTTAGACCTTTCTTCTGTATCTTACTAAGGCTCGTATGCAGATTTACAAGAAAGAAGATATGAGCAGGAAACAGAAGAGGAAATCTCGGTGGAGGAAGCACCACAACTAATGGAAATGCTCAACCTACCAGGAGGAACCAAGGTCGACAGACTAATGCTAACCAAAATGCTGATGCCAATGTGGATGCTGGAAATCCACCAGTAGATATGAGGGCGATGTATCATTTCTTCGTCAATATGATGCAAGCTGGAGTTGCTGGAAATGTTGGAGGAGCTAATCCTATGGCTCCAGTTGGAAATAATTATGCTAAGCTGAGCAGAGATTACACCAATCTTGGTGGGAAGCCATTTATGGGAACAGAGGATGCTATAGAAGTTAAAGATTAGTTGTTACATTATGAGAAAATATTTTCTGATTTGGGTTTGGATGATGTGTAGAAGAGGAGGTTAGCCTCTAGGCAGATGTAAGGGGCATCACTTCAATGTTGGAATAGTGTTACTGCCAGGGTTCCGGAGGAGGAGTTGACTTGGGCAGATTTTAGAGGGAGATTTGAATGGAGGATTTTATTTGAAGTTGCTAAGTTAGCATTGCTGAGAAAGTTTATGGATTTGGTGCAGGTAGATGTCGGTAATTGTTTCCTGGGGATTTGACCAGGCAACTAGTACTCGGCAATAAGTGCTCGGCATCAGAGAGTGACCGGCATCAAGGAGTGTTCGGCGAAGCACTGGCCATCAAGGAGTGTTCGGCGAAGCACTGGCCATCCAGGAGTGTTCGGCGAAGCAACTGACATCCATGAGTACTCGGCGTAGTACTCGGCATCCATTAGTGTCCGGCGTCCAGTAATGTTTGGCGAAATACTCAGCAGTGTTCGGCGTCAACTTGCACTCAACGTCAACCACTGCTCGGCATCGAGACTGTTCGACATCAAGACTGCTCGGCATCGAGACTACTCGGCATCAAGGCTGCTCGGCATACAAGAGCACTCGGCATCGAGACTGGTCGGCGTACAAGAGTACTCGGCGTCAAGGCTGCTCGTCATACAAGAGTACTCGGCATCCCATGGTGTTCGGCGAGGCACTCGACATCCAGGAGTGTTCGGCGAGGCACCCAACATCCAACGAGTGCTCGGCAACGAGAGCGCTCGGCATCAAGACTGCTCGGCATACGAGACTGTTCGGCATCAGGGAGAACTCGGCAGCATCTGTGGTTCGGCATACAGGAGTACTCGGCGTAGTACCCGGTGGGATTAGAAGTACTCGGCGTAAGGGCATTCGGCGTCTAGAAGAGCGTTTGGCTTCAACTGACTAACACCCTACACTTCCCAAACATCAACCACCTCGTTCGGCATAGAAGGGACCGTTCGGCGTCAGAGCGTTCGGCACATCTGTGGTTCGGCATACAGCGCTCACTATACTCGGGCTGGAGTGTTCGGCCAACAGCCCACTTGGGAAGTCCAGCCCATCTTTGCCTATAAATAGAGGGGCAGGGTCACAGTGAAGTGGATCCTTTTTTGGAGAGAAAACACCGGGGAGACTCTGCCATTTTCAAGACTCATCTTCTCTACTTAACAACTTCATTCAAGCATTTGATTCACGAATTGTATTTGTAATCAACTATAAAGAAGATCAATAAAGTTTAACCTCAAAGTGGACGTAGGCAATTACGCTGAACCACTATAAATTTGGTGTTCTTACTTTCTGTATTTAGATTAGCACTGTCTTCTCTGTTTAATTTGATTTCATCACTTATATCTCTTCACAATCTTCTTCTACGAGGTTAGTGACCAATTTTGGTGCTAACACTTTGGTGCTTTCACTGAGAACCGAATTCTCAGACCTCAAGGATCTGCTTTGAAGCTACTGGATTGAACAAATCCCCCAAAGAAGATCCGACTTACTGATAGGACATCCGTTGATTCTACTCAGAGTTCATACCAATAACTCTACAATGGAAAGACCACGTACCAGGTCAGCTTCTCTTAATGCGGATGCCCGAGAGACTGCTAGCGTGCAACAAGCAGGACCTAGCAATCAACCGGCGATCCCGAGTGCAGGGATTGCCGCTCAAGAACAAACTCTAGTTGTCACCAGAGTAGAGTTCAATGACTTGATGAGAGAACTTAGGGAAAGCAGGAGACAATTGGGAGAACAGATGCAAGCTAATGCCAACCTGATGGCACAACTCACTCAACAGCAGCAACAGAATGCTGGGGGCAATCCTGCTGCTTATTCCTCATCTGACAGCTCTACTTCTTCTGATGAACCACCCAGGCGTAGACGCCGCAAGACTGAAGCTGCAAGGGCGGATGCTGCTGTTCGAACAACTGGAGACCGCGACCAAGCCAGAACTGGAAGCTTCAGAACCGGAGTACAGATGGAGGATGGAGCTCCAGATCATCAAAATGCTAACAATGTTGAGCCTCAAGACGCACGATTGGCAGATCGCCAGGAAAGGAGGCATCAGCATGGACAGGCGCGTAGAACTGACTCCAACCTTCCAGCTTCCATACAGACACCCGATCTGACGGCCATGATCAGGCAACTGATGAAAGAAAATCAGGGCTTATCAAATGACGACTGGGGAGTGTCAAGAAGTCATACTCCGTTCACGGATGTTGTGCTGCAAGCGGCGTACCCCAAGAAGTTTAGCATGCCAACTATTCCTGGATACGAAGGAAAGACTGACCCCAGACAACATGTAATGAGGTATGAATGGATGATGGATTCAGCCAGAGCAAATGATGCCACCAAGTGTAGGTGCTTTCCGATTACTCTATCTGGGAACGCTACTATGTGGTTCACCCGACTTCCTCCGCGATCCGTATCAAATTTCGAGGAGTTGGCAAAGAAGTTTATTGAGCAATTCAGGATACACACTACACGCCCGAAGGACGTGATGTCTCTGTCAAGTGTAATCCAAAATCCCAGAGAGTCGCTGAAGGAGTACTTACAAAGATTCTACGTTGCGGCAACTGAAGTCAGTAATCCCAATGACCATGCAATTCTAATGGCTGTAATGAGAGGTGTAGATCCGGATTCTGAATTCGGAGACTGGCTGGCAGGAAAACCTCCGGCTACGCTAGAGCGTTTCTACTCCAAGGCACACCAGTTCATAAGAAGAGAGGAAGCTAGGTGGGTACGACGAGATAAGGCACCGGGACCTGCCCAAGAGTCAATCAAGAGCAACATTGCTGTGAAGCAATCTGGAGACAATTCGGGAAAGGTCCAAGTCAATGTCCAGAGTAAGCCTGTGCAGCCCAAAGAGTCCAGAGGAAGAAGTCAAGGAAAGAGGAAAGAAGCGGGAAAGTGGAAGTCGAGAATTCCAAGCTACAACGAGTACACTCCGCTAAACGCCCCACTTGAGAACATTTACCTATCCACCTGCAATACTTTTCAGTACAGAAAACCACGTCCAAAAGAATCAACTGAAGAACAGAAGCGGACTGGGAAATATTGCCGCTTCCATGAAACTTATGGACACAACACGGAAGAATGCAGACACCTGCATGACGCTATCGAGAAATTGATCAGACAAAAGAAGTTGCAAGAATTTGTAAAGGATCCCCAGGAAGGAGGACAGGGAACGTCCAACCCAGGTCGTGCACCAGCTCCACGTCATCCTGAGGAGCCTGCCCGGACTATTGGAAGACTGGTCATAAATACAATTATCGGCGGACCTCATCCCGCAGATAAGAACTGGCAAGAGATGGAACGATATGCAAGCTCCTTGAAGCATGCAGATTTTGAGTGTTGTTCGAACGTAGAGGACGGGGCCCCTGCTAAGCAGCAGCGCGTGATGACAAACGATATTGTGTTCAGGAACAGAGACGCTGATCAGGTAGAGGCTCTGACCATCGATCCCATGGTCATATCTGCAACGATCGGACCAGCATATGTAAAAAGAATTTTGATTGATTGTGGAAGTTCAGTCAACATCATCTTCAAGAAGGCCTACGATCAGATGAAGCTAGAGACAAAAGACTTGAAACCATCCAAAGCTCGTATCCACGGCTTTAACGGCGCTGCGACTGATGCAGTAGGATATGTCGAGTTACCAGTTGAACTGGGACAAGGCGAGCGTCGGATGGTACGAATTCTACCCTTTGTAGTTTTGGATGTGGACTCTCCGTATAATGTTTTCTTGGGTCGGCCGGCCCTGGCTGAATTTAGGGCGGCATTAGCCCCGTGGTGCTTAACTTTGAAGTTTCCGACTGACAAAGGAGTAGGCATTGTTCACGGTGACCAAGCAGCTGGTCGTTCCTGTTATATGGCCGAGCTCCGAGAGGCCCACCGGAGGGAGAAGGGAAAGGTTGCGGACAACCCCGTCCGCATCCTCAATACGGATAATTGACAAGTAGCGCCCGAGCCCTGGCTCGGGCATAGTTCTCGGATCTACGGAGATATAGATCCGAGAGACGACGATGAGAAACCCAGGGAAGAGAAGGCGGCACCGGCTGAATTAACAATTGACATTTCAGTTAGCCGTGACGACCCTTCGCGAATACTGAAGATCGGATCACAGCTAGGCCCCGTAATGACTGAAGACCTTAGCGACTTCCTCCGGGCGAACCTTGATGTTTTCGCCTGGACACATTCTGATATGTGTGGGATTTCTCCCGCCATCACGAGTCATATGTTGAACATAGACCCGAAATACGTCCCAGTCAAGCAAAAAAGGAGAGGAATGGATCCGGAGAGGTCCGCTGCTCTTGGAGAGGAGGTGGACAAACTCAAAGCAAATGGGTTCGTCCGCGACGCCCTCTACCCGGAATGGGTCTCCAACCCCGTGCTAGTAAAGAAAGCGAATGGGAAATGGAGGACTTGCGTAGATTATTCCGACTTGAACAAAGCATGCCCTAAGGACAGTTTCCCGTTGCCTAGGATCGATCAGTTGGTCGATTCCACCGCAGGACACGAGTTACTGTCATTCATGGATGCTTACTCAGGATACAACCAAATCCCAATGCATATTCCGGACCAAGAACACACCAGCTTCGTTACAAATGTCGGGCTGTATTGCTATATAGTGATGCCCTTCGGATTGAAGAATGCTGGAGCAACTTATCAACGTTTGGTGAATCGAATGTTCAAGGACCAGCTGGGCAAAACCATGGAAGTCTATGTGGATGACATGCTCGTGAAGTCACGACGGTCAAACGACCACATTCAAGACTTATCTAAAATGTTTAACATACTCAGGTTTTATGGAATGAAGATCAACCCGCTGAAGTATTCTTTCGGCGTTGCATCAGGGAAGTTTTTAGGATTCATCGTCAACGCTAGGGGAATCGAAGCCAACCCAGAAAAGATCCAAGCTATTCGAGATGTACAAGCGCCCAGGACTATAAAGCAGGTACAGAGCTTGAACGGAAAAGTAGCTGCGCTGAGTCGATTTATATCCAAGGCAACTGACAAGTGCATCCCGTTCTTTGACATAATAAAGAAAGGAAAGAGAAATTTTGAATGGACGTCTGGCTGCGAGGAAGCAGTCCGAAATCTGGTAAGGCATCTGGAGAGCCCACCAATGCTATCTAAACCAGTTGACCATGAGATGTTGTACGTTTACTTGGCTATATCCCCTCATGCGATAAGTGCAGCTTTGGTTCGTGAGGAGGATCGAGTCCAGAAGCCGGTATATTATGTTAGCAAGCGTTTGACGGGGGCAGAGAAGAATTACCCTAAAATCGAGAAATTGGCTTATTGCTTGGTGATTGCATCACGCAAGCTGCGCCCATACTTTCAAGCGCATTCAATCGGTGTTTATACCGATCAACCCCTGAGGCAGGTACTTCAACGACCGGAAACTTCTGGAAGATTGCTAAAATGGAACATCGAGTTGAGCCAATTCGATATCGCGTACTTACCACGGAGAGCCATCCGAGGGCAAGCGTTAGCAGACTTCATCGCTGAATTTACCATACCCATCAAACCGGACGATCACGACATCATTCCCCCCATTCGATGGAAATTATACACTGACGGTGCATCAAACGACCGTTGCTCCGGCGCGGGCGTAGTTCTTATAACTCCGGAAAACCGATCAATCTGTTATGCCCTGAAGCTCGATTTCCCGGCTACGAACAACGAAGCTGAATTTGAAGCACTGATCGATGGCTTGAAGCTCATCAAAGAACTCGGGATCGAATCTGTCGAAATCTTTTGTGACTCGCAGTTGGTGGTTTACCAAGTACGAGGAGACTACCAAGCAAAAGGACGAAAGCTTGCTCCGTACCTTGTTCAGGTCCAAGAACTACTATCAAATCTTGAGCGTTATGACATTTCACATATCCCGCGAGAGCAGAACAAAGAAGCCGACTTGTTGGCTAAGTTCGCAAGTACCGACGATGCTCAACAAATGGGATTGTATCCCGTTGAAGTCTTGCATGCCCCGAGCGTAGACGAGATGAAAATCGATCGCGTGTTGGAAACAGAAATCGAGAAGGACTCGTGGATAACCCCATTCAAACTGTACCTGACAACCGGGGCTTTACCAGAAAAAAGAAGCGAAAGACGACAGGTCCTTCGGAAGGCTGCGCGGTACGTAATGCAGGGTGGATCCATGTACCGAAAAGGATTCTCAGTCCCATTATTACGGTGCATCGCTCATGATGAAACAAAGCGAGTCTTGAGGGAAGTTCACGAAGGGGAATGTGGCGACCATACTAGGGGGCAAACGCTAGCAAAGAAGATCCTCCGCTATGGATATTACTGGCCCACCGTAAACCGGGATGCCGCGGACTACGCAAGAAAATGCGACAAGTGTCAAAGATATGCAAAAATCCCGAGGGCTCCATCAACGGAACTCACACAAATGATCAGTCCTTGGCCATTTGCGATCTGGGGAATCGACATAATCGGCTCTTTGCCTCTATCCAAAGGTGGTGCGAAATACGCAATAGTTGCAGTCGACTATTTCACGAAATGGGCTGAGGCAGAACCTTTGGCCACTATCACCTCTAAGAAGGTCATCAACTTCGTTGTACGAAACATTATATGCCGCTTTGGCCTTCCACGCACCATCATTACAGACAACGGAACGCAATTCGAAAGTAGAGAGTTCAAAGAGTTCTGTTTAAAGTACGGCATCGAGAAAAAGTTCGCCGCCGTTGCACACTCAAAAGCTAACGGACAAGTCGAGGCCGTTAACAAAATAATCAAGTCCATACTAAAGAAGCGTCTGGAGAAGGTTTGAGGCAAGTGGGTAGATGAACTCCCGACAGCATTATGGGCGTATAGAACTACCCACAAGTCCGCGACCGGCCACACTCCGTTCGCCTTGGCATACGGCTCTGAAGCCGTCATACCCGTGGAACTTGAAGTTCCATCGCACCGAATGACGTACTATGATCCCAAGACGAACCAAAACCTCTTGCTGGAATCACTGGACTGCATCGACGAAAAGCGTGAAGAAGCTGAGTTAAGGGCGGTAGCGCACAGACATCGAGTCAAGCGTTACTACGACGGCAGAGTCCGCCCAAGAATCTTTGGTGTGGGTGATCTCGTTCTGAAACGAGTCTTCCCAGTACCATCACGCATGAATCCCGGCTGGGAAGGTCCATACGCCATTGAACGGAAGCTTGGAGAAGGAACATTCAAGCTAGCGACCATTGATGGCGCGACACTCCCCCGAGCATGGAACAGTGAACATCTGCGGCACTATTACATTTAGCATGTTTTCCTTTTTCTGTTGTAGGCACTGTTATTTCCTGCATGTTTCCATTCAATAATGACTTAGTTTCCTTTTGAAAGTTGTAATCAAGAAATTTAGTTGATCTTCGTTAATAAAGGCTTGAAGCCATATTTTCTATGAAGTTTCTATATCTCTTAATTGGATGATAAACTACATTATCATTCACGACATGCAGACTCGTACGAACGATTCCAAATCTCTGAATCCCCAGAGCGCGGATCGGAGTACTCTAAGTCCCCAGAGTGCGGACTAGATTATAAACGATTCCAAATCTCCGAATCCCCAGAGCGCGGATCGGAGTACTCTAAGTCCCCAGAGCGCGGACTAGAGTATAAACGATTCCAAATCTCCGAATCCCCAGAGCGCGGACTAGAGTATAAACGATTCCAAATCTCCGAATCCCCAAAGCGCGGATCGGAGTACTCTAAGTCCCCAGAGCGCGGACTAGAGTATAAACGATTCCAAATCTCCGAATCCCCAGAGCGCGGATCGGAGTACTCTAAGTCCCCAGAGCGCGGACTAGAGTATAAACGATTCCAAATCTCCGAATCCCCAGAGCGCGGATCGGAGTACTCTAAGTCCCCAGAGCGCGGACTAGAGTATAAACGATTCCAAATCTCCGAATCCCCAGAGCGTGGATCGGAGTACTCTAAGTCCCCAGAGCGCGGACTAGAGTATAAACGATTCCAAATCTCCGAATCCCCAGAGCGCGGATCGGAGTACTCTAAGTCCCCAGAGCGCGGACTAGAGCATAAACGATTCCAAATCTCCGAATCCCCAGAGCGCGGATCGGAGTACTCTAAGTCCCCAGAGCGCGGACTAGAGCATTAACTATTTCAAGCCTCCAAGTCCCCGGGACACAGAGTCAGCAAGAAGTCCAAGTACTCGAAAGATGTGGGACGAGAGGTACGCCACGTCCAAAAATGTTTGAACATCGCAAGAATGGACCGGGAGATAATGCAACTCATAAGAACTTGAGTTATGGCTACAATTAGTCAGCAAACCAAATAAAGACAAGAGAATCATTCAAACAAAAAAGAAACTAAAACTTTATTCAATAAGTCCAAAATGGGGATACATGATCACTCCTACAAAATTCAGACCTCTCTATACAAACTACAAATCATGGGAGATAAAAACAATTACAAAATTTAATCAGGAAACTTGTTGAACAAGTGCATCGATTATTTCTTCGACTTCTTCTTCTTGTCTGCCTTTGGTGTTTCCGACGACTCTTCTCCCTCACGTTTTTTCTTGGACTTTTTGCTTGCTAGAGAGACGGAGTCAGGAGTAGGAGACGGAACATCTAGCGGTTTGGACCTGCCCGGGAGAATGATTTTCAAAGGTCTATTCCGCGGGTCAGGGAGTTCCAGTACTTCAGATTCAACTTTGATTTTGACCTTTTTCTTCTCCTCGTCGGCAAGACGGTCCTTCATGCTCGTCTCTGAAGTATGTTCAGAGGCGCCAGTGATTTTAACTTCATCGCTTCCTTCGGCAGGAGACGAAGTATCAAGTTTGTCATCATCAAGCGCCCCGATCACTTGAGCGTCTGGACCGGGAGTTACCCCTGCGTGAGCAACGTCGCTTGTTTTCCCTGCTTCCTCCTTGGCGTCATCGCTCCTCGAAGTTAGCTCGGCATCAGAACAACCTGCATGGAAATATAAGAAGTGGGCATTAGAACGAATGACCATTGCTGAAAAATGACGGGATCTCTTCAAATTCTAGAGAAAGAAGAATTTCCTACCAGGATCCGGTTGGCTATCGGTGGCGCGCGGGGTTTCACCCTCCAGGATAGGTGACAGCACATGAACGCCGAGCTCGGGATCTTAGGGATCGTAACTGGCATGCTGCTCGAATGGATCAAGCGTCGACCGACCGGCCGATTGAGCAGCATAAGGAGCGGCGATGTGAGGAGTAGTAGCGTCGGCCTCTGACGGGCCAGCCTCGTCGTTCTTCTCTTTCGAAGGGGAAGAGCCTTTGCCATAAAGAGCCAATGCTGCGGATAAATCCGATGGCTCATTCCCCCTCAGGAACTCCTTCACCAATGCATCCTCGTCGATCTCTTCGGAGCCTGACTCGATTTTCTTGATCTTTATCAGAGTTTCCCATGCCTCAGCTAGGGATTCGTGGTAGCCGTCGCCCAAGAATGTTAGGTCGTGGTGCATAAGGACGCGAGCTCCGTACTCGGCGATCAGCGGGTCAAACATACTCTTGACCTCTTCCCTGCCGGCCTCTGCGGCCGCCTCAAGGCGAGAATCAAGCTCCTCCACAGCCATTCTTTTGCCCTCCTCACGGGCCTCATCCTTCATTTTCTCGACCCCGGCAAGTTCGTTGTCGAGCTTTGTCTTCAGGAGTCGGGTAGCAACAATCTCATCACAATATCGCTGCGATTCTTCCTGAGCAACTATTTTGTCTTCTTTCTCCTTGGAGATTTGTTCTTTCAGCTCTTTGACTTGAGTAGCGAGCGCGTCCCTTTCTTTTTGGACAGAGTCTTTTTCTAGGGCAAGGGCGCCGCTGCGCTGAACTGCTTCGTCAAGCTCCTTTTTGTGAGCCACCTCTAAGCGAGCAACTGCCTCAGCAGTATCTTTCGCACCTTGTTCAGCGACTTCTAGCTTTGAATTATACGAAGCGAGCTCTTCGTCTTGGAGTTTGATGATTTTCTTATCGCTGTCAGCCTCCAGATTCAGACGGTCAATCTCGTGTTGACGCTCGACAGATACTTCCGAGATCTTCTCCACCAAGTGCACGAATGCGTCATGTTGAACATAGACGTCATTGTTGCAGGCAATGGCACTTTGCTTCACGTGCCCAGGAATGTGATGGATGGCTGGGAGGAATTTCAAACCGTCAAAACAGATTTTCGGAAACTTGGCCTTAAGGTCGACCATCTTTTCCGCAACAGTTGGGTCCACGGCAGGAATAGGAGGAGGAGGCTTAGAGAATTCCGTTCTTTTACGTTGCTCTCGAACTTGCCTCGTACTCGATGAACTGGAATGTTGTTCTCGAGCAGCATCATACTGATAACCCTTCTGCAAAGACTTCTCTTTATCCGGCTCAGTTGTAGGAGGAAGATCGCGAGACTGGGAAGATTGATAGTGTGCTTTCTTGCGGTGAGACGACTCGCGTGGACGATTGTCCCTATCTTCATAATCACCTCGGTCCCGGCGTCTACCTTAACCGGAATCCCGTCCGGAGTGATGGAATATAGAAGACCCCTGAAGGCGATCAAGTCCGTGTGAGCGGCCCATATCACCTGCAAAGAAGGGAGATAACAACGAGTTAAGGAGAATTCACGAATTAAAAAGACTTGAAGTATACTATGGAATGCGCATGTGCGTGTGTGTCTTAGTGTTCCCCCCGACGGACCCGTTCGTTTATCTTTGCTAATCGGAGTATTGTCTCCTTGAGCCGGGAGTTGAACTCCTACATTGCCTCTAGCGGGCGAAGAGAATTTGAGAGCTTCAGGATCATCGAACCCGTAATTAAGTATGTCTTCGGGAATAGAAAGGTTCGATAGACCTCTCAAGGAACTTTCCAGATGCTGCGAAGAAGCCTCTTTCTCAGGAGGGGTAGGCGTAACTTTTGAGGTGCCACCAACTTTCTCCTTTTGAACCGTATACTTCAACTTCTTCTTTCCCTTCGAAGGGGAGGATGATGTCTCAATATCCTGAACTTCGATTGCCGGATTCCAAGCGGGACCCACGTTCTCGCCCTGAGTTTCGGGGGCATCATCCTCTTTGCGCGAGCCTTCTTCGTGCGTGTCGGGAACGCGACGCGACGACGGTCCGGCAAGTTTTTTCCCTTTACCAGATGGAGGTTTGGGAATTGTAACACCTTATAGAAGGATGATCCGACGACCAGGGGCTAGCAAGCTGAACCCCGACAGCGATTCATTTGAAATGATAGTCCGGATGTCTCGATCCTCAGCAGGAAGAGCTCTAATGGCTTCAACAGCCTCAGAATATCCTCGGCCTTTCGGACGTGGGTTGATACCTGAAAAGATGAAATGAAGAGTTAGGAAAAGCACGACTCCAAATTAAATACGAATAACGATTCAGTAGAGAGACTTACTGCCTTCAACCCATCTCCTAGCAAAACCAGACGGGCAACGCACATAGAACCATTCCTGTTTGTACAGGGCGAATTTGCTACATGCCCCTGTCAAGATCTGGCACTTGTGGTATGGCTCGAGAAACATAAAGGAAGGACTGTCTTTCCGTCTCTTGAACATATAAATGTATCTGATATCACCAAGGGTTGGAGGTCTGGAGAAGACAGCCATGAAAAGTAGATAAGTCCCGTACAGAAATGCATGGCCGTTCGGGTGCAGCTGCGACGGAGCTATGTCTATGTACTGCAGTACATCCCGGAGGAATAAGTTGAAGGGAGGCACGCTGCCCATCCAACACATGAACTTGTTGCAGGTAGTGTACCCGACTGGGGGCAGATGAGGGCGATCGTGTCTCGAAGGGACTAACACGTCGGCAAAAGGAATCCCGTGAATAGAGCATATCCGCCTCAGAGCAGCTTCGTTGATCTTCGAAGCTTGAGAATCGATCGGATTGTCTAGTAAGATGGTTGCCTCCAGAGCGTCAGGCGCCAAGTTATGAGCGGGAGAAATTGACGGGTTAGAAGAATCAGCGGCTCCTTGCCTTGCTGACGGCCCAGGTCTGTCAGATATGGTGGCAGAACTAGATTTTCTCGACATCCCGAATAAATAATGAACCTGGCTAAATGCTTGAGAAAGCTATACTTGAAAAACGTTGAACGTTAGAATTAGCAACACGAGTTTTCCCCTCCACGTGGTGTGTGAACTAGTGCAAGCAATTGTGTACAGACAATAAGAATGTTTTAAAAGATATAATAATTAGCTTCGAATCATCGCCTTCGAAGACCGTCATCGCTGACCGTCTCAAAAAGCCCGCCTTGAGGTGATTACAGTTCCAGATTCAAAAGACATATGATTTCTAAAGTAACCGGCCTAAGTGTAGTTTGACATTTATACTGATCGGCATTTAAGTAATGTTCGACATTCAAGATTATTCGTCCTAAGTATAGTGTTCGTCTGTGTTTGGCTCGGTTTAAAGAGTGTTCGACAATTGTATTGTTCGGCATGTCAAGTGTTCGGCAATTGTATTGTTCGGCATGTCAATTGTTCGGCTTGGGTTATTGTTCGGCTGTGTTTTGCTCGGTCTAAAGAGTGTTCGGCAATTGTATTGTTCGGCATGTCAAGTGTTCGGCAATTGTATTGTTCGGCATGTCAAGTGTTCGGCAATTGTATTTTTCGGCATGTCAAGTGTTCGGCAATTGTATTGTTCGGCATGTCAAGTGTTCGGCTGAATTCAATGTTCGGCATGTCGACTGTTCGGTCTGGGTTATCATTCGGCTAAAAGTGGCTCTCCACCACGATGTCAACTTCACCCTACACCATCTCCGTCTGCGCCGAACGTCAGGGACAGATCGCTCGGCGAAGACTACACCGTTCAGCACCCCATCTTTCTTTTCCTTCCATTCTTGTTCGGCGCAAAGGAGCTAGCCCTAACTAGACAACTCCAAGCATGCGAGCCATTTCTGCTCGACGCATATTATACGATCATGGAAAGGTCACGTTTCCCATGAAAACAACCTAAGTCTTGTGTTGAAGTAATCTAAATCACAGAAGGATTGATACCTAGTTCGGAAGTCGAAATTGAGGAAGGATCAATTAGGTCTCAAATCTGGTGGGATGGCAAGAATTGAAAGTCTCTAAGGAATGACTGAAAAGAAGGCGTAAAAGGAAAAGAGACGGTGAAGACCTGGTTATATAGAGGGAGGTAGAAGTTGAAGAGGCTATACCCGGTAGAACCGGTCAACACCGAAGGGTTCGGCATCGTAGCAGAGTGACGTTCGGCACACGAGGTACGTTCGGCTTCGAGCGTATCGTTCGGCATCTAAATCTCGTTCGTCTTGCACCTCCTTCGCTAGCATTCTCGAGAAGGTACCTCCGAGGTAGATTGTACCAGATTCAAAGCGCATCACGTTCGGCCACGCAATACACTTTGGGGGGCAAGTGTTTCCTGGGGATTTGACCAGGCAACTAGTACTCGGCAATAAGTGCTCGGCATCAGAGAGTGACCGGCATCAAGGAGTGTTCGGCGAAGCACTGGCCATCAAGGAGTGTTCGGCGAAGCACTGGCCATCCAGGAGTGTTCGGCGAAGCAACTGACATCCATGAGTACTCGGCGTAGTACTCGGCATCCATTAGTGTCCGGCGTCCAGTAATGTTCGGCGAAATACTCAGCAGTGTTCGGCGTCAACTGGCACTCAACGTCAACCACTGCTCGGCATCGAGACTGTTCGACATCAAGACTGCTCGGCATCGAGACTGCTCGGCATCAAGGCTGCTCGGCATACAAGAGCACTCGGCATCGAGACTGGTCGGCGTACAAGAGTACTCGGCGTCAAGGCTGCTCGGCATACAGGAGTACTCGGCATCCCATGGTGTTCGGCGAGGCACTCGACATCCAGGAGTGTTCGGCGAGGCACCCAACATCCAACGAGTGCTCGACAACGAGAGCGCTCGGCATCAAGACTGCTCGGCATACGAGACTGTTCGGCATCAGGGAGAACTCGGCAACATCTGTGGTTCGGCATACAGGAGTACTCGGCGTAGTACCCGGTGGGATTAGAAGTACTCGGCGTAAGGGCATTCGGCGTCTAGAAGAGCGTTCGGCTTCAACTGACTAACACCCTACACTTCCCAAACATCAACCACCTCGTTCGGCATAGAAGGGACCGTTCGGCGTCAGAGCGTTCGGCACATCTATGGTTCGGCATACAGCGCTCACTATACTCGGGCTGGAGTGTTCGGCCAACAGCCCACTTGGGAAGTCCAGCCCATCTTTGCCTATAAATAGAGGGGCAGGGTCACAGTGAAATGGATCCTTTTTTGGAGAGAAAACACCGGGGAGACTCTGCCATTATCAAGACTCATCTTCTCTACTTAACAACTTCATTCAAGCATTTGATTCACGAATTGTATTTGTAATCAACTATAAAGAAGATCAATAAAGTTTAACCTCAAAGTGGACGTAGGCAATTACGCTGAACCACTATAAATTTGGTGTTCTTACTTTCTGTATTTAGATTAGCACTGTCTTCTCTGTTTAATTTGATTTCATCACTTATATCTCTTCACAATCTTCTTCTACGAGGTTAGTGACCAATTTTGGTGCTAACAGTAATCGAGTATGCTACTAAGTTTGATGAGTTGTCTTGATATGGACATGCTACGATAGACACTAACATCAGAAGAAATGAGAGGTTCATTTATGGATTGAGACCTAAGCTTGCTAAGGTGACCCTGACACATATCTGTGATCCTTGTAATGTGGTTGTGGAGATGGCAATTTTCCATGAAGAAATGCTTGCTGTTTGTGCCAAAGAGAAGCTAGTTGAAACCCAGGGTTCTCAAGGAAAGAAGAGAAAGTTCTTTAAGAAGAAGGGAGCCCAGAAGGGAGAATCTGCTAAGAAGGAAAAAGCTGAGTTAATTTGCTTTAAGTGTGACAAGAAGGGTCATTATGCAAATGAGTGTCGGTCAAGCAAGGGGAAGAAGGCTGCAGATAAGAAGAATGTGAAGTGCTTCAACTGTGACCAAGTTGGGCATTATAAGAATCAGTGTCCAGAACCGGTTAGGGCGGACAAGGGAAAGGTTTTTGCTGTTGGACCATCATCTTCTAAGCCAACTGCAGCTGGAAAAGGAAAGAATGTGATGGAAGGTACGTTTTTGATTCAAGGTATACCAGTTAGGATACTATTTGATACCGATGTATCACATTCATTTATATGCCAGTGTTTGGTTGATAGGTTATGCTTAGAACCCACATACCTTGTTACTTCCTTAAGGGTTGCGAATCCAATAGGAGGGTATGCAACTCTGGGGATGAGATGTAACCAGTTGGAACTTGATTTGTTAGGTCATAAGTGTGCATGCAGTCCGCATGCTTTTGATTTCATAGATTTCAGAATCATTTTGGATATGGATTGGTTGAGTATGTATGAGGCTAGGATATTTTGCCAAGATGGGGAGATATCACTAAGACACCCTAATAGTCATAACCAAATTATATGCTCAGTGGAGAATTCTGACCGGAGTAGTTGTGCTTTCTTAAGTGCAATGGAAGTGGGAGAAGAGCTAAGTCAGGTTCGAGTAGCAAGAGATTTTGCAGATGTCTTTGAGCCGGTCACAGAACTACCACCAAAACGAGCTGTTGAGTTTCAGATAGATCTTGTGCCAGGAGCTGAACCTGTGTAACATCCCGCCTTTTTGTACGCTTTAAGCAGACACACGTGCTGACTCAAACCATACAGAAGGGCGAATTGTTATTGGGGTAAATAAGAAAAAGAGAAAGAAATAAAAACAAAATAGAATCTCGCAGCGGAATGACAAAATATAATAACCAAATAACAGTTCATGAAGCTGTATACAAAACATTTGATTTTACTTATACAATACAAAATCAGAGTAACATACAACAGATATGAACAATAATGCAGCAGAATAGTATGAATGTAGTGGAATAAATATAATAAGTAATAATAGTGCAAATCTTCGTCTTCGTCCTCCAGAAAGGTCTTCAAATCCTGAAATGCTCAAGCAGACCCGAGCGAATTGAAAAGACAAAACACTCAAGTCAGAACTAAAAGATCTTATGTGAGTTAAATCAATGGTAAATAAATATGAGTGTAAATGGCATCGGAGTTGTTTACGGGTTTTGACATCCCATATCCAGTGTCTAACGTGAGTGCAGTAACTTAAGAGATGCTCGGGATTCACATCTCCTAAGGATCTGTTAAACTATCTACTATGTAGTAATATACGCTATTATAATAATGTCTAAAGTAAAGTAAACTATTAAAATAGCGTTAAGGCGTTACCCATATCCCCCTTAAATCATTTTATATATTCCCATAGTCTATATAGTACCGTAATCTCCCTCGTACTGGGCGTCGTCAGAGGGCACTCCATAGGTATGGTACAAAACAAACTCGTAGAAGGCGCACTAGGGTAGGTGACACGGCACAACTAGGCAATGCCAGGGTAGATATACCAATTATGCATCCGGGCTGTTGGTAACGCATAGCTGCAACTACCGCCCAACTCGAAACACACTCCCGAGTAAAAATCGAAGGGTGGCCACCAAATAAATCAAAAGTCAGAATATAGTATCGATGGAATGTGTCCGATCGGAGGAATAACCTCACTTGGCCTGAGAATCGCTCCTGTTTTAGCCACCTTAAGCCAACTCATGGGAGTCAGGTCCACGTATATACCTCATATAGGATCGTCGCCACCATCCTACTTCATTCTGCAATCTCCACCGCGTACACAATTGTCAAAGTGGTTTTCGGTATTGGCAGAGAGTATGACAATATCCGATCTCGGTCTCTTTAACAACCAATCGCTTATTACACACCGGATGGTTCTTTTACATTTCCAAAGTCATTTCATAATTGATATCAAAATATCATATTCGATTCAAACCATATCACTTTCGAAATCATTACTTACTTTCAAAACCATATTCACTTTTGAAATAATATCACATTTGAAATCATATCACATTTGAAATCATAATTCGATAATTATATTTCCTTTCAAAGTCAAATTCACAATTTATACCAAATTATTGTATTCTCAAAACTACACCACTTTTAAATCATATCATTTCAAAATCATAATTTCTTCCAAAAATCATATTCCCAAAACAGGTTAAGTCCTTGCTTCAAAATCATCATTTCAATTTATTATAACATTAAAAATTTCAACTTAGGTTATAACATCATTTGTATTTTCTTTTTTTTTTAAATGAATTGAATTTAAACACTTTCACTTTACTTGGTTTGGAAATTTAGAAATGGTTTAAATAATTATAAATAGTTAAAATACTCCAAAATAGTTTTAATTCTAGGTAAAGTACCTTTAAATTGATTTAAGATAGTTAAATAGATTTAATTTAGATTAAATATAATTAAAATAGATTAAATAGCTTTAAAATAGATTAATTAGATTTAAAATAAATTAAAATGGTTTAACTAGTTTAAAATAAATTAAATTGGTTTAAAATAGATCAAAATAATTTATATAGTTAATATTAGTTAAATAGTTTAATAAATTTGAAAATCTTAATAATTAGAAAATTTAAAATAATATATTTTAAAACAGTTTACTTAAAATATGAGTTTGAAATTAATACCAATTTAAACTATTCATTTCAACATATTTGGACCATTTCAAATTTCCAAATCGACAAACCAAATTTCAATAAACTATCGAATTTCATATCGTTTAAAATCCATGTTCAAAATATCAATACGGATTACTCCCACTTCAAAATATTTCAAAGTTATTTTCTAACAAATTCAATAACTCAATTTCGATAGAATTTCATTTATACTTAAAAGTTTAACTTTAAATTTCCGATTTAATTTTCTTAAAGCAATTCCTTTTTAAACCAATTCGCATTTCAACACAAACTTGATTTTTCATTAATACTTCAATTTACATAAATCAAATTTTATTTCAAAACATCAATTGATTAAATTCAAAAATTTAAGGATTTTAAAATCATTTAATTTAACCAATCCGGTGTCCGTATATAATTTATCATTTCAATCCGCAATTTAAACATTTTACGGTTGTATATCATTTCAAACCGCAATCCCGAAATAAATAAAAATCCATAACGAACTTGCAGTTTATAACGGTATAAAATACAACATCCATTCAACCAACATCAACAATCAACATTCATCACAATCATTATCCTAATCAATCAATAAATATCAATATAGAACTGATAATCAAAAACGGGTATTAAATTGGCAATTTATATTCAATAATAAATTAAATAACGATTAAATTCAAATAAATTCAAATTAACCGAGATGATGATTTAAAATATACCAAACAGTCATAAATAAATTTCTAATCACATCATAAATTAATTTAACAAACATAAGAAATTTTAGAAGTTGTGAGTGGGTTAAAACACTCACCTTTGAATTTAAATTGAATTTAAATTCAAAATAAACTCAAAATTTGAACGGTCTTAGAATTCTTCCAAACCAACGGCAAAGTGTCCGGAATTTTGATACGATCCCAACGCAAGAAACCGCACGCGAATTAGATCTCATATGTAAAAGTTATGATAGTTAGAGGATTGGAGATTTAAATAAAAAAACAACAAATGGCAAAATGGTAATAATCATTACCATCAACATATTCACGTTGCAGACAATGAACTCATGACCATGCCTATGCCCTAACGAGCGCCCACCATCACGGGCTACCGAGCCACAATCCAACTCCGCCATCACGTGCGCCACACCGAGCTCCATCTTCACCCAAAACGCCATCATCTATGTTGCCTCCATCATCACGCAAAACCCCAAAAACATGCAACCCTATATGCCTCGATTTTGGCAAATTCGAGACGCTACGCCACGATTCCACCATTGGATGTGAAGAGTTCGCCGAGATCTACAACTTTCCCTTTGGAAGATTTTGATTTCGTTGAGCGGATAAGCAGAAATCAAGGGGGAATGCAAAGGAATTTTCGGCCCTTGAAATAATGAAAACGGCGGCCATAACAATTAGGGTTTCCAGAATTATTTTAATATTATTTTTCTCATTTTGCATGCTTATTTATAGCGTGAGGTCCACAACAGTCCCAACTCCAATCGAGGCGTGCCGCTTGGCATTCCTAATTTTTAACCCCCATTTCGAACATAGTGGAACTAGTCTCGAGGCCTAATTTGATTGTATTCGGAAGATAGCATTTTAAAATCAATTTTTTATAGTTAAATTCCTTAAATTCAATGCGTTTCGAGCCCGTACGATCAAACGACAAGTTCGATCGCTACGAAACTTGAAACCTTACAATAATTCACCGTTACGGATCCGATGAAACTGGTTTCGTCGAAATCCGAGATAGTGGCCAAAATGGCTATTTTCCCATTAATTAAATAAATTAATATTAAATTAATAAAATTACATTTTTATTTCAAATTTAATAACCAATAGTTTTCATCATTTTCAATTTCTTGTATAATTACAGTAGTTTAAAACAAATTTACACATCAATTTAGAGTTAATTATTTTACCAATTTCAATGTTCAAATTTCAACTGCAATTGATCCAATTAATTACAAATTAATTCCAATAAATTGATTTTATTGTACTCTAGTCTTTACCCCATCAATTATTATTCTATAGATAGGGTTAACATTGTTTTATATTTCATTGCATTAATATCCTCCAATTTTTGTCTTTTATTAGTATTAACTACTATATTCGAATTCTATTGTATCTTATCAACTTTA
Organism: Allium fistulosum; assembly: GCA_030737815.1. Lineage (NCBI taxonomy): Eukaryota > Viridiplantae > Streptophyta > Magnoliopsida > Asparagales > Amaryllidaceae > Allium > Allium fistulosum. Next base: position 472,441,492 of record CM060901.1, read on the forward strand.
CACATTAATTATAAATAAAATCCCAATTGATTATTTTATCAAGGTTTCACCCTTTCATCAAATCAATCATTGCCTAGGTAATTATAATTTTATTTCTATTCCTTTTATTATGAATAGAATTAACATTATTTCCAATTATTTACATTAACATAATATTTAATTATATTTATTGCAATTGGTTTCCAATTTAATTTAACAGGTTAAATAAATAGATAACTTATACTGAATGTCACAATTAACCATTAACCATATTTGTAAGTTTATTACTTACAAGTGAATGTTGAAATCACTTACATAATACTGATTTTATTCAGTTACCATTTATTATGCTAGTTCATAAGTTTATACAACATTTACATTTATTTACTTACATTCAATTTATACCCAAGTTATAACTTTTACATTATTTCAATTAATTGGAATTTCATTCAATTTATCATAAATTTACTTTAATTAACATTGTCACATTTCATTGTAGTATTTATCACATTACTAAATCTCCAATTTTTTTTATTTCTTTCAAATTTAATTATCAAAATCTTATTAAATTAACATGTTTAAAATATCGAAAATTTACGGGTCGTTACAACCTGCAAGTAAACCACCTAGCAGGATGACACCGACTGAAATGAAGGAATTAAAGGTGCGGCTAGTGGGTCTAGAAGGAAAAAAATTTATTAGACAAAGCAGTTTGCTTTGGGGAGCAGCCACGGTGTTCGTGAAGAAACCAGATGGGTCGTTGAGGATGTGTATGGACTATCGTAAGTTAAACGAGATGACGATTAGAAATAAGTATCCTTTGCCAAGAAGAGATGATCTGTTTGATCAGTTGAGTGGAGCCAGAGTGTTTTCCCAGTTGGATTTGGCGACAGGTTTCCATCAGTTAAGAGCGGCAGAGGACAGTATTCCTTTGACAGCTTTTCGGACTAGGTATGGTTCTTATGAGTGGTCAGTGATGCCATTTGGATTAACAAATGCACCTGCTTTCTTCGTGGATTTGACGAACCGAGTTTTCCGAGAGTACTTGGATAGGTTTGTGCTGGTGTTTATAGATGACATTTTAGTATGCTCTAAGGATGAAAGAGAGCATGAGGATCATCTTAGAGTGGTGCTTTGGACGCTGAGGCAGAATCAGTTGAAGTCGATGTTTACCAAGTGTCATTTTTGGAAAAAAGAGGTTAAGTTTCTTGGTCACGTGGTTTCAGGGAAAGGCTTGTCAGTTGATCCAGATAAGATCGAAGCTGTGAATAATTGGAAGAGACCAGAGACGGTGACAGAGATGAGAAGTTTTCTTGGACTTGCTGGCTACTACTGGAGATTCATTAAGGATTTCTCGCGGATAGTAGCGCCTTTGACTAAGCTAACCAGGAAGAATGTGAAGTTTGTCTTGTCCGAAAAATATGAGGAAGCATTCCTTAAGTTAAAGCATTTGTTGACAAATGCACTAGTGTTAGTAGTTCCAGACGGAAACCAAATGTTGCTGGTGTATACCGATGCATGTGAAACTGGATTGGGAGTTGTGTTGATGTAGAAGGGTAAAGTGATTGCCTATGCTTCATGACAGCTTAGACCGCATGAAGTAAGATATCCTACTCATAATTTGGAGTTGGCTGTAGTGATCTTCGCATTGAAGATTTGGAGGCATTATCTCTTAAGGAGAGATTTGAGCTATATACAGATCATAAGTCTTTAAGGTACTTATTCTCTCAGAAGGAGCTAAATATGAGACAGTAGAGGTGGTTGGAGTTTTTGGCTGCTTATGATTTTGGTATAGAGTATACTCATGGGAGAGGAAATAAGGTAGCAGATGCTCTTGGCAGAAACATCAGAATGTAGTGTTAGCTATGTTGGTAGAGTGGAAGGATTTAAAAGTTTTGACTACTTGTAGTGTGCCGTTAAGATCGACTGGTAGTTCTAGTCAGAGTACTGCCATGTTGTCCTGTTTGAAAATTCGACCAGTGTTGATCGAGAGAATTTCTTCTAAGCAGAAGGAGGATCCATTATTAGCCGAGAAGATCAGAAGGCTTGAGGTTGGAATTGAGATCGATGATATGAAAGACTTTAGTCTTGACCAGACAGGATGGTTGAGAAAGAAGGGATGGTTGTGTGTTCCAAATGTTGAGAACTTGAGGAAAGAAGTTCTTGAGGAATGCCATCGATCCAAATTTACGATTCATCCTGGAGGGACCATATGTATCAAGATATGAAGAGGAGCTTCTGTTGGGAAGGTATGAAGAGGGATGTTGGCTTGTGGGTTAGGCAGTGTGCAAACTGTCAATAGGAATGGCAATGGGGCGGGTTGGGGCGGGTTTCCTGTGCCCCAGACCCGCCCCGGGTTTTTTAGACCCCGCCCCAAACCCACCCCGTAGACCCGGTGCGGGTCCAAAATTTTGCCCCGAACCCGAAACCCATACGGGTCAGGGTAGACCCGCCCCGCCCCGAGACCCGATGAAGTTTTTTTTATCGATCCAAAATTGTGTACTAATGTACATATATTTATATTTGTTGTTACTAAATGATACATTAAATGAAAATAACAATGTATTTCCAATGATAAGGGAAAATAAAAATATGATGTACCAAATAGTTCAAAAAAATATGCATATGTTATTGTATAATATCAATGATGTAGCTTAATACTATAAAATTTTATAGCTTATTGATTGGAACATTATAATATCCATGTTAGAATCACACACATAAATACATGTGTGTGTATCAACAAACCATCATTATAATACTAAACCGATTTTATGAGATCTCAGTAGTGCGGGTCGGGTTGGGGCGGATCAGCCAAGGCCCGACCCGACCCTAGACCCGGAGCTCCCAAGAACGGGTCACGGGTCTACCCGCCCCAATGACCCAATGGGGCGGGTCTAGGCGGGCCAAAACAGGGACGGGTCAACCGGGTTTGGACCCTAGACCCGCCCCATTGCCATCCCTAACTGTCAACAAGTAAAAGCCGAATATCAGAAGCCGAGTGGATTTCTTCAACCTCTATAGATCCCAGTTTGGAAATGGGATTCGATATCCAAGGATTTTATATATGGGTTGCCAAGGTCAAATAGGGGAAATGAAAGTACATGGGTCATAGTAGATAGGTTGACCAAGAGTGTCCATTTCATTCCAGTTAAGTCAACCAGGACGGCACCTGTTTTAGCTAAGTTGTTCATAAAGGACATAGTAAGACTTCATGGAGTTCCTAGTAGCATAGTCAGTGACATAGATGCTTTGTTCACTAGTGAATTTTGGAAGAGCCTACAGGATGTATTAGGCACTAAGCTCAAGATGAGTACTGCATATCACCCTTAGACGGATGGGCAGACAGAGAGAGTCAATAAGGTACTTGAGGATTTATTGAGAGCTTATGTATTGGACTTTGGTGGATCTTGGGAAGATCACCTATATTTGCTTGAGTTTTCCTATAATAATAGTTACTAGACTAGTATAGGAATGGCGTCTTTTGAAGCTTTGTATGGAAGGCCATGCAAATCACCAGCATGTTGGTTGGAGACTGGAGATAGATTAGTCTTAGGTCCAGATTTGGTTAGAGAGGCGTCAGAGAATATTGAGTTGATCCGAGAAAGGATGAAGGAAACTCTGTCCAGACGGAAAAATTACGCCGATAAGAGGCGTAAAGACCTGGAGTTCTAAGTTGGAGACAGGCTTTTTGTTAAGGTATCACTAATGAAGGTTGTGGTATGGTCTGGAAAGTCAAGGAAACTGGCACCAAGATATGTTGGTCCACTTTAGATTATACAGAGGATTGGAAAGCTCGCATACAGAGTAGAGTTGCCGAGCAGTATGGCAGGTGTCCATAATGTATTTCATGTGTCTCATCTTCGCAAGTATGTGCATGATCCAGAGACTACTATTTCTCCAACAGGGTTGGAAGATTTGATAGTAGAGCCTAATTTGACTTTTGTTAGACAACTAGTTCGGGTTGCAGCGAGAGACGAGAAAAGATCGAGGAACAATATAGTCAAGTTGGTGAAAGTTCAGTGGAGCGACAACGAGAAGGACTGTACTTGAGAGAAAGAGGACAGAATTCGAGATACTCATCTTGATCTGCTTTGAGGGTATGCTATATTAGAGTTATATAGATAATTACTAGTCAGGTAGACTACTATGGTTGTTAGGAGTTGTTACAGATGCTTGCTATGTTTTGTATTTAGTCCTTACTGAATTACGAGGACGAAATTCTTTAAGGAGGAAAGCCTGTAACACCCTTAATTTTTGATAACATTATTCAGGAGATTTAATTAGATAAATTAAATAGAATAATGTAAATATTAAGTGAAAGGGGATTGAGATTTGAATAAATGATATGAAGGCCGTGCTTAATTAACTAATTAAATGGGCTTAAGAATGGTTTAAAAGTTAATTAAATTACACAAGGGCATATTGGGAAATAGCACCTTATTACCATAACCCTTATATATTTCCCTTCCTTATACCATTCATGCTTATTTCTCATTTTCACAAAGACGTAAAATGCAAACATAAAGAGGAGTCGGCCATTGCTAGGAAGAAAAGAGAAGAGAAATCAAAGTAAAGCTAAGGATTAAAGCTTGGGAAAATTAATCTTCAACAAATCTCAAATTCCTTATCATATTCAAGGTGAATAATAATTTATACCATCTCTATTTTTTATATCATATGTTTTTGGATTTAAGATTAAATTCGTTTTTATGATGATTTGGATGATGATATGCTTGAATTATAATTTGTTTGATTTAAACAAGATTGTTTAAATGAGGATTTATGCGGTTTTAGGGAAAAACCGATTGAAATGATCTTTGAATGCCATGGAAAAATTTTATGTTATGTAAAACATGATTTTGGAGTTGGGTTTTAATATTGATAATTTTCCAAGCTATGGAAAGATTAACAAGAATTTTCAAAGGTGAATATGATAAAATTGAGTTTAAATTTAATTTTGATTATTTCAGAAAGAAATTGGGTCTAGAATTTTTGCATATTAGATAACATGATTAAAGTGAATTTTTGTAATTTTTGGGGATTTTTCCTAAGTGAATTTCTATGAGAATTAAATTATTTTGAAAGAAGGACCTAAATTATTTAATTGTTTTACTAATGGAAGGGCTTATTTTCTAATTAACCTCAGTTTATATCTGAAATTAAGCGGTAGTTATTTTGGTAAAGACTTTGAAAAGTCAAGGTAACCAATCACATGTTTTCACGTGGGCATGTTAGTTAGATAGAATTTTCTTTAATTGGCATTAATCAGCTTTTACTTAGAAAAGCAGGTTCCGCCTCTGTTAGAAGTACCTTTCGACCCATAGCTTCCGCTTCAACTCAGTCGAAACCAACCCAGGCCAAAACCAATACACAAGGTATCACTTAGATGGTACATAGTGGATTGGAGAAAGGCGGAAGGCATGGTGTCGAAAGCATTACTTCCGATGAGGTCGATACCTTTGTTTGTTTTAAAAGGTTAAGAGCTTGCCTTTATTTTATTAAAGCTTTCAAATGAGTCGAAACATATGCTTTAAAAGGGGATTTTCTAAATAGCTTTTGAAGAAGGTTTCCATCTTTCAATTTTAAGTATAAGCTTTCGAAAGAGATCCTTATTTATGAAACTATGCTTTCGTAAATGGTGGTTCCAACCTAGTCGATACCCTACTGCCGTTCTTTTTACCTTTCGAGTGTATTGAAGTCATCAATGCTTTCGAAGGTTAGTTTTTGTTTTAAAGATATACTAAGCCACTTCCTAAATGCTTTCGAAAGGGTTCAAGGGTTTCAAAGGCAATGGCTTCGAAAGGGGGTTTCAATGCTAACATTCAGTGTTTTACTTAAATGTTTTGAAGCTTTCGAAAGGATGGTGTCGATGCCATCAAGTTTTTCCTAAATAAGTTTATATGAAGATTAAAGGTTTCAAAAGAGATACTTTCATATATATATATATATATATATTCACTTTGACCCAAAAGAATTTTAAAGTAAAACCTAATGGTTTTCGAAGGGGGTACTTTCATTGGTTTCAAAGCTATGTTTTAAAGATTATTAAGTAATGCTTTGATACTTTAGAAACATATATTTTGGTTTCGAAAGGGATGATTTAAAGAGCTTCGAAAGGTATATATTTTATGTTTTGAAAAAATGTTTCTTATATGCTTTCGAAGGAGGTTATCCAGGGGTTTCAAAAGTGATGTCTTAAGGTTTCGAATGCCTTAGTTTTCAAAACAAATAACCCAACCTCATTTTTAAAGGAAAACCATGGCATAAATAAAGTATTTTGAAATGGAATTTTTGAAGAATTTTTCCTTGATTAATAGGTAAAGGGATTAACCAAGTTATTATGTTTTCTTCTTCATATATGTATATATTCACATTGTAATGGAACCATAATTGTATTTTGGCAAAGGGCAGAATAACCAGCTAAGTTGATCCAGTAGTGAATATAAATTAAGTTAACTCCTGAATGAGTACAATTGCATCCAAGAGGTCAGGAAGACCAGAATATAGGATGCTAAAATATTAAAGGAAGATATTGGCAGGGGCCAATAGGTTCATAGTAAGCCCATGAAACTGTGTATAGGAAAAGATATTGGCAGGGGCCAATAGGTTCATAGTAAGCCATGAAAACTATGTATAAATGAAGATGTCAGGAAGACAGGTTCATAATTAACCCATGAAAACTATGATTTGATATTGGCAGGGGCCAATAGGTTTGTAGTGAACCCCTGAAACTATATCCGGATCAAGATATTGACAGAAGTTAATAGGTTCCTATCAACCCATGAAAACTAGGATAAGAGAAAAGATATTGGAGTCACCAATAGGTTTAGGGAGAACCCATGAAACAGTAAAGATATTAGCCGAGGCCAATAGGTTCTTAGTGATCCTATGAAAACCATGTAACTGGATAGGGTGTCCTTAAACATTAAACATGTTATTAGTAAGCCCATGAAAACTATAGTGACCCTAGAAACTATAACTGAGACAAATAGTCAAATTTAATAGGGATGGGTAATCCAGAATTGATTTATTTGTTTTTCATATCATCATATTGTTTTGAATTGTTTTAACCATTGTGGATGTAGGAGCACAGTTTATGGTTTTATAAAGGTTTTAGGAACCTAGTAAGGGGAAAACCCGTTCCGCTAAGCGGCGTTATCTCACTAGATATCTAAATGGTTTAATATGGTAGATTATTATTCATACCAGGCTTTTTGTCTGACTCGAAGTTTATGTTTTCCCCTTAAACTCTCCAACTCAATTGATTTTGAGTAGTTTGAGAGTTGAGGTTTTTAGGTACCTCTTTAGATGAATAAGCTTCCGGAGACATGTAGGAGGCATGATAGCTATCTAGAGTTCTCTTTTATTTTAATTCCGCTATGTTGTTGTTTTAAAGGCAAAGTTTGTTAAATTTCCTATAGATACTATGATCATCCAAGGGGGCATCTTCATATATCGCTCTTGGCGTATGTTGTAATAAATATATTTTCTCTGAACGTGGTCAACGATTGTAGGAATATGTAATGAATTTGAAATGTTTTGAAATGGAATGTGGAACTTGTTTGATGTTTTAAATTTTTTCCATATTCATGTGTTTCTGTGTATCAATGTATCTAACATTACCATATTTGGTCGCCGAGGATTAATCACTATGGATGACTTTAGCATCCGTAGCCATTAGTTTTGGGCCTCCAAGTGGGGAATGTTACATTAGTAGGGTGCTTAATGAGAAGATGATGAGAATGAACCTAATGGAAGGAAAGGATAAAGTGAAATGGGAAAGTGGAAATCTGATTGAAGAGGTCCATCTTGTACGGAGGGGTAGCCATCCAAATATGGCAAGACAATCAATAGATCGAATATGAAAGGAGATTTCATTTATTATTACTGTGAAAAACTTGATCGCCGGATGTAATTTTAAAAACAACTTTAAAAGGATAAAGAAAGGATGAAAGCATTAGAGGAAGGAAAAGGGATGATTGAGGAAGGAAGCGATGGCGAAATGAATTTTGATAGCAATGTTATTTTCTGTTGATAGAAGAAAAGGAGATAAGCAAGTTCTTGATTCAGGTGCATGTTCCATGTATGCAATTAAAATGGATCATATATTGACTATAATAGGCCAGAAAGCAAGGCGGAGTCCGCTAATGGTGAAGATTTCGAGGTGAAGGATATAGGTTCGGTTAGACTAAAAAAGCACGATGGAAGAGTAGCCAAACTCATAAGAGTATGGCATTCTCGAAAAATCAATAAGAACCTAGTTTCAGTAGGACGGTTGTAAGAAAAAGGCCTCAAATTTTCAACTCGAGATGGTATAACAAGGGTTTGGAAGGGTAATAAGGAGGTGTTGCGCACAAAAAGGGAAAGCAACAAACTTGCTTGAAAAATTGGTGGAGAATGAAGGGACTTCTCAAAGTGGTGTTAAAGAAAGAAATTTATCTAAATTAAGGTGGAGCCAACAACGGAAAGCCATAAAGACTGCATGAAGGCTTTGTGGTATTATAAGCAGTTCCATTTTATTGATGATGTGCATATTCAATTGGTGGGCTGCATAATTAGGTGTTTTGATTAAGTTGAAAGTTGAATATGAATTGGAGTGATGTGTTGCATCAAGGTGGAGTGTAATGATTTATGGTATAAAATAACATTTAGATGAAAAAATGTAATAAAACAGAGAAACACATAATTGGACTTGCTCAAAATAATATTGGATATATGGGTATGCATATTGTAATAAAAGAGGAGATTTTTCCTTTTTAAATTAGACGGAAAATTTTAACTTTTGCCATATAAATGAGGATTTGAGCACCAAGTAATTTCTCGTTATAAATATACTTGTATATCGATTGTTTAATGTAAGGAGAAAGGTTATTGTTCTATTTTAAGAATTGAGAATTCTTCTCAATTTTTATTGGTTCTCTTGTAATCTATTGGGGAATTAATAACGGTTTTTCTTACTTCTTGTCTCTTCTCAAATCTAATTATGTAGGCATCCTTGCGAAAATCCTAATACTTTTTGTGTAATGGCGGCCAGAACAAACTCTGCATCTCCAGCACGTCGCGTACTCACATGAGTTGACACTCACTTACTGTAACAAAAGAAGTCTTCAATGTTACGTGTCTACCAACTCATATTTACACATCACATCTTCAAGTTATTTAACGACGTGGGACTATTCCAATTTCAAACTATCATTTCTATTTTCCATATGCTAGACAATCCTAACAATCTCCACCTTGATTTACATCCCCTTGTAGCACTTTTAAGAGCATAGTTATGTCTGACCGACCCTGTTCACAACCTTCTTCTTTGATACCACTTGTTGTGTAATGGAATCAAATCATGCTCTTCATATTTAACACGTGGTGTACTCATATGAGTTAAGACACACTTATTGTAATTAAAAGAATCTCCAATGTTACATGTCTACCATCTCATATTTATACACCATTTCTCCAAGTTATTTCGCGACGTTAGACTATTCCAATTCCAAATCATCGTTCCTATTTCCACATACGAGACAACCCTAACAATTCATTGGCTCTTTATTGTAAATATTTTTATGTGCAACTACTGAGCAAAAACCAATACTTGTCCATGGTTAGTTGATTTGGTAGAATGTCGATTTTATGCCTTTTGTAAACTTTAAATATGTGATAAAACTACAACTAAAATTTTGGGTTCTCTTTTCCACCTTAGTAAATTGTGCATTATGTGATAATTTTGTTGGATTTAGTGAATCAGGCAGCAGCATAAAAGTGGACAAATTTCAAAAACTTACCTTTTATTTATTATGCACTACTATTTATATTTCAATATGTTATTATTGATAATCAAGTTTACTAATACTTAATTTTTTATTTGTCATTTATTTTGAACTTTTTATTATCAAATCATACGTGATATATGCAAGCTAAACTATATAAAAAATTCTCATTTGTATTTTTAATATCAAAATTTTTGAACTAGCAATAACTATTTTAATAAAGTGATTTTACTTAAAGTAATTACAAATATTCAAGCTTGAAAAGAACCTACTAATACTAAAAATAAAGTATTTTAACAAAATGGTTGTACTTAAGAAGTTATTTATAATTCATTTAAATTCGGCTATCAAATATTCAGATTTAAACAAATAATATCCTAATACATACCTAATAATAAAAGTTATATACAAATGTCTAATAACAATGCTAATATTTTAATGACTAATTTGCGATGTTAGATATAGATAAACTACTTACTATTTACCTAAAAAATTTAACGCGGATCCAATGAGAGAAATTGTGCATCAAATGGAGATTGTACGTGAAATTTGTAAGGATTACAAAATCTATGGATATATATGTAACTAAGAAAATACCTTGGTTTAACAAAAAAATTCCTTCTCCTTCACGAAATAACCTTGGTATCGCACATACTCATACATCAACTTTGACATCGCTATCAACATTAACATCCTCATCCACAGACAAGTCATGCTAGCTCCATTTTTCCACTTATGGCTACGGTTATCGTCGCTTAGGGTTTAAGATCAAAACCCAAATTTTTTCTCCAATCGCCACCTCCATGGAGCTAGGTTTGAAAGAACCCGGCCTGTTTCGCAATGCGTGGGTAAAGTTCCAAAATTTTCTCCTATTTGGATCTTAATACACCTATAAAGTTCATTAAGTAGCATTAGATCCAATCTGGTTATCGCATTTTATTTAAAATTATTTCATATTTATTAATTAATCATATTAATTAATTAATCATATTAATTAATTTGAGTGGTTATTTGAATATGTCGAATACATATTCATAATATCACAAGATAACATCAAGATAATATAAGCATGTGTTTATTAATTATATGGATATTGAGATTTATATTTATTGTATACAAATATATATTATATTTACATATGCATATGACAAATTCTCATGTATATCAAGAATATGAATGCCTAAGTATATACATATGTATAATTATACTAAAATATATGTACATTATACATATATTAATAGTAGCATGTGTGTGTGTTAATAAATATATATTATACTTACATATGTGTGTGTTTGAAATAAATCTATATAGTTAAAAGAAGATATATATATATATATATATATACAAACATAGATGGGGGCTTAGTATTAAAGAGAAAAGGAAATAAGTAAATACTAGATCTGGATCTAACCAAATGATTATGCAAAAGGAAAGATGAGATGGTAGTATATTTAAATAATTCTACCTTTTTCTTTTAAAATTTTCTAGTTAAATCAAAATATAATCTCTAAAGAAAACGTAATTACAGAGCTATCCATAATCAAATTTTAGCATAAAAATTTGAAATCTAAAATAACACATAAATGCATAAAAACCAAATCACCTTGAAAACATTGTCATAATAAAGGTTGCGGTAAGAATTGATCAATCAGAACATTCCATATATGTATGTGCGTGCGTGTGTGTATTATAATCCAAAATTAATTTAAATTTAAATTTCAAATATGTTTGATTGAACAATGAAAATATAAAATTATTTTATTTTAAATCAGAATTGACTTAACCAAATGATATGATTCAAGAAGTTTCACGGCTTAAACAACTCAAAGATTCTTATGTAAAATTCAAATATTTGAATATAAAGTTCTTAATTTAAATAAATCAAAATTATGGAATATACATATGTATATGCATATTTTATTGAAACCAAAATAAACATATATCAACAATCTATTTCTCTTAAACATGTATAAAGAACTGGTTTCATGTTTTGTAAATGACAATATATAAATAGTTTTTAATACAATCTAATAAGTGGAAATATGATATATATATATATATATGAATTTTTGGTCAAGATTGAACATCATGAATAAATAACATAAAATAGAGTTTGAACTCAAAGTAATCTTGCCCTTTGTAACACTATGATTTGCAAATCGTCTCCTATAATGCTTAATTCACCACCCGATCTTGCTAGAATCGAGTGAACCACTTTTATTTTGCTTGTTGTTGTTTGAGGTGAAATTATTTCATACACAGAAGAAAACAAAGAAAAAGAGACCGCCATGAAAGAGGATGAAGAAAGAGGAAATATCGAATGAATGAATTAATGAGGAAGATTCATGTTATGAAGAGAATGCAAACCTTTTCCATTCTCTCTTTTAAAACCTTCCTCTTTAATTTCTCAATTAAATATAAATCAATGTTTAAATTATTTCTCTCTCCCTTATGGCCAGTCGTGATCTTGTCCCATGTGGACCAAAAAATTCTAAGGCCTATTTAAGTAAATAAATATATTTAAAGCTAGTTCAAATATATATCGATCATGATTATAGACAAAAGAAATAAAATTGTGATTGAAAAATAGATGTAAAAATGGCGATCGTTTCACTGCTTCTTCATCTCATTTTCGCCACTGCGACCGCCTCCTCCTTTTGATTCCACTCCCTCCTTTTCCATCTCTGTCTCTCCATGCCTAAGAAGCTTCAAAAGTTCTCTACTTTTCTTAATTTCACCCATCGAGTTTGACTAGATATGGCCATACTTTCCATGTTCTTATCCATCCTTCCAGATCTTTGTCTCCTCCCAAGTTGTTGTTGGGCTTGCCAGTGGATTTCCTGAATCTATGTGCTGAAGTTTGTCGTCCACTTGCTGCCTCTGATAACACCTTCATTCCTCTCTCCATGGATGATCTACCGATCAATGTTTCCTTTGTAATTGAACCGCCTATGCTTGGTAGCAAGGTTGACATTGTAGTTGATCAAATTTTTGATAGTGATAATACTCTGGCTGGTATCTCTGAGCCCATAGTTCCGAGCTTGGCTGATGTAGGCTCGTGGCCTAACATTATGCCCATAGACTTTGTGATCTAGGAGGTCAATGGAATTATGATGCCTCCTCCTTCTGTTTTGCAAGCTGGGGCTGATTGTTGGTCATGATTCTTGGTTGGTATTTTATGGATTCCAACTAAATGATTCATGATGCTAGAAGTTTTTGCAGCCGTATATGGAAACTTCGTGGGGATCTCTGAGTTATCTATGTTGACTTAATGTATTACTTCAATTTTTCTTGCAATGAGGATCGTTAACATTTTCTAGAAGTTGATCCATCCTTTATTGATGGGAAACCATTCAGTATCTCCAATTTGACTCCTTCCTTGGCAAGCGCTAGGGACCAGCTAATGTCTATTCCTTTTGGACATACTTTACACACATTTCATCTATTTGACAACCGTTGATGGGCTTGAATTGATTGGCAAGCACAATAGGTAAATTGAAATGTTTTTACTCTAATACGTTGGCCTATGAGAGATTGGTTTATGCCAAGGCACTTATTGAAGTAACCCCTGGTACACTGCAACCTTTTATGATTAGAGTTCATCTTGCTGTTGGCCATGTTGTCGAAGTTCGTGTTCGATATGGTTGGCTGCCTAATATATGTATTGCTTGTCATTCTTTTGGCCACATTACTATCTCTTGTAGGCTCTGGGAATCGCCTTGGAGACTCCGCCAAAAGTTCTGCTTCCTCGTTCCCCTATGCGTAGGTGGGTTCCTAAGGTTTGGATTACCTCTTCTATGTCTACGGGCCATTTCCCTTCAAACATTGATCCTTTCTCTAATACTACATATGTTCCTCCTATGGCAGTGTCTCATCCTGCCTCTCCTTCAGTTGAGGGTATCGCTTTCCTTGTGATCTCTCCTTCTGGTGCTATTGTAGTTCCTGTGGCAGCTAGTGCCTCCCAGGTTGATGTTATTGAGTGGAATTCTTCTGAGAAATCATGGATACATGAGCCAAATGAGATGAGATATGACCCGGTTTGACATGATTTCCATATGTTTGTTAGTGAATTTGAAGGTAAATCCAGGCGTCTACACTAGACTATTGATGGGAAAGGTCTTGTACTTTCAGTTGATGGTGTCCTTGATGCTAGGAATAAGGCTGTTCTTGGTGATGATAACTAGGATAGGTAATTTATTTATTACTTGGATTACTCTAGTTATATTACGAACATTGTATCTCTTTTTGTGGAATTTCTAAAATGTGATACGTCTTGTCTCTTCGGATGACAGAAGTGATTCTTCCTCTTCTAAAGAGGACTATCATTAGGTCATTTATAGTAGCTTAGTCACCTTTTTCCTAACTTCTGTTTTGTATTTTTCCTTTTTAGTAGTTGAGGCATGATGCCTTGCTCTTGTATTAATTATTGATTTATGGTAATAAAAGTAGATGGCCTACTATAAAAACTGGTTGGCCTTGCCAAATACACACACACACATCGATACACATATATAACTTTATATACATACTAAATAATTACTGACCACACCCAAAACATCAAATAAATTAATATTTATTTAAATATTAATCAATTTATAACACTTTAAAACTAATTAAACCGTGTAGTTTTTGGAAGAATTTACAAATATGGTTGCTTGACTCAGATGTGTGAATTCAGTCAATGATTAATATTGAACAATATAATTGCTAGTGGTGTGACATGTTGGCCGAATTCATCTTTATAGACCCTTTTATTAAAATAATCTTTCATATTATCTTAAGCGATAACATTCCGTAATGATAATTTACACACATTTTCTTCGTTAAACCATATCGCTCTAGGATATATAGAATTTAGTATTGGTCAAAATTTCAACATTGTCCACATTCAAATTGATTTATCCAATAACAAAGTCCTTGGTTCAATAATAAAATTTATTATTAACCATACAACTTTTCCTAGTGATTTTGACTTTGAGTTGACTACGATTGACCTTCATATTAACCTTATACAACCAAGGAGACAAACTCTCAAATGAACAGTGTTTCACTCCTAATGTTTCAACTCAAACCTAACTATAGTCGTTTGATTGATCCTTATGCCACAATCTAACTATAATCAAAGTGGAGTATTCACATTGAAGCTTTATGGTATTCTCAAGACGAGGGAACTATGTAATATCATCACCTTGAGATTTCCTGTTTGACCCCGTTGTTATTAATCAACAAAAAACTCCCGGATGAGTTATTCCATGGTTACCCAATAACTGCAAGTACAAAACCTTTGGTGCCCCCTAGGAGTTATAAGTAACACAATGCGCAACATTTGGAGAGCGTTACACACTCTGGTCTCAATGGATGTATCGACATCTTTTCCCGTAACATCTTGATTAGAAATATTTAAAACATAATTTATCTCATTTTGTGATTAATTACTCATAGTTGTAACTATTTACAGCTACAATCACATAACATATTATTTAAGGATTTTCTTATTATATACTTCAAATTAATTACTTAATTATATGACAATATAACAAAGTAGAGAAAAGAAAACAAACTCGTTACTACGAACAAGATTGATAACATAGTTTAGTATATGTAAAAAATTACGTAATTGCCCTTAAGGTATACCACTAACTCTTTCAATCTTCCACTTGCACTTGGGGTCAGTTATGGAATTTTAATAACATTCCTCTGATCAGTTCAGAACCAATCATGCTAGTCTCTTAGTGAACGGATCTACTATATTGTATTACTATCTACACTATCAACCAACATCTACCTATCATTGATAAATTGCTTTTATCACGTGGAAATTTCATAGTATATGTCTAGACATTGGTGACCATTGGGTTTTTTTTGCGATATGTATCATGGCATTATTTTCACAAAATAATGTTATGGGATTCTCAATATGTGGAGTCACCCGTACCTCGGTAATAATTTTGTTAATTTATATTTATACTGCTTTTATTACGATGTTATTCAAGACAATGTACTTGGCCCTTGGTTGACCTCTCATTTGGAACATTTTCAATTCAAATCTCCTTAACTAAGGTTAAATATGAATTTAAGATTAAAATACTATATTCTATATCACTTGTGATGTTCGAATCTGAATAATTCTTCATAAGAAGTTCATCATTTCCATAAACAACTCTTTAGTACTTTGTAAATACTCTAGGATACTCTTAACTACCATTTGCCGATCATAATTAGGATTTGATACCCGCTTAATATACTAATTACATAAGAAAATTGCAGACAACATAGCTCATATGATAATTCATATTGCAGATGCATAAGGAATTCATCTAAAATGCTCCATATTAAAAATTATAATATGGTATCTATGTATATCATTTGGGACAATCCCAACAGTTTTACTTACAATTTTAGAAATATTTTAACATCTTTTAATATTCTTTCTCATAGACGCATGCTTCCTCTCATTTTTACTGAAAATTAAACTATTTGATTTCTTTTGTCAAAATATTTGCTCAACCCTTATGCTTGTTAAACGATACTATCGTATACATTCTTGGATCTTATCCAACACTCAAAAACTCAGTTATTGCTCCCACTAACGTCTTGAAATATTGGTTATCATGTACAAACACTCTATTCTAAATCATTATTCAGAAATTTTGTTTCAACAAAGATGTACCAAAATTCAAAGTCACGTCGGACAATAATTTTCTAGTGCGTAGAATTTGAATTAACTAAAGCAAGTTGATTGACGAATCTGCTATGCTTATTTCATCAATTGAAACTTTCAAGGTTATTCTCATCAATGTTTCCTACTATATTCCAACTACATCGGTCTTCCTTTCAAAAACTCATATATGGCTGATTGACCATATCTCTTTTGGTACAACTATCAAAATCGTATTTGATAATGTACTTGGCATCTATTTCGGATTTAAGCATCATATAGGGTCTACAATCTTTAAAACTTATTGGTAGTTGAGAAAATTGTTACCACTACTAATTCTTTTCTCAGCATTAATATGAAACTTATAGTTTCTCTTTATTATGTGAGACTTTATATTAGACATTTTAATGAATTGTTTCTGTTTTAGGATTAGTTAATTTCTTACATCTTCCATAATCATTTTCTATCTTAGAGTGTTTGGATTGTAACCAATACTTAAATAAAAACTGATTTAATTTTGAATTTACAAAACTTATGTTCATCACATTAGTTAGTTAACCATTGTTGGTCAGTCCTAAAATTCTTTGGGGTGGTTCACATAAGATCCCTCATGATCTAAATTCACATGCAACTACTTGACTAACACAACTTGTCAACTCATTAACCTAGGACATGTAGGGTTTTTTTTCGACTCAAATATTATATGAAATTAAATTCAACATATGTACTTACTTTTAAGTACCTATACTTATAGAAAGAAGTTAATTCAACATCACTCATCATCAATCATACTTTGTCCAACAAAGTTCGATTACTCCTTATCGACGAATCATTATGTACTATAGGGAGAAGTGACTTTTGAGGTTGAATAATATTCCTTTTGGGTACTTTTGGAACTCTCTCCAATATACTCACATATTCTATCACATTGAATTATATTATTTCATTTTCATGTTATGTTTTTATACTTCCATTTTATATTCAATGAATTCATCATAGACATACGACTTATGCATCAAGTACACATGTTTATGTCTACGTTAATTCATCGATGAATTTAATGAAGTAGTGTATCTGTTTTGTACCATTACACCTTGGAGTGCATACATCTATATGTATCAATCCGAAGAGTTCATCAACTTTTTTATCAGTCCTATTGAATGAGTGCTTTCCCCTTAATCGCTTGGGATACAATTTACCATTGTCATTTGATTCATAATCTTATGATCAAAGAATTATTTTTCATATATATGACCTAGTCTATAAATCCAAAATAATTGCTAATTTTTTTAGATACTTCTGTATTTTCTATCGCTAATGCATAACTAATGTTATAAAAACAAATACTATTATAGATTTATTTTATAACAAACATTCATAATGTTCATAACAAAATAAAAATATATTTATTTTTAGTCAATACTAAAAAATAATTATTATTCCACCAAAAATAGCGTCTTCGTCTTTAACTTTTTGCTTTCTGTCGAAACATACTTGATTGATTAACAATCCTAATTTGCATCTATCTTTGTTGGATCATCACTCTGATCATATCCCTTTTCATCTTTCTTATGCCCAAGCAGTTAAAGAAGGAATATCTTCGATTCCTAATTCTAAGAATAATCATCGTCTTAAAAATTGGGAATTTAAGAAAGGTAATAATATCTGCTTTAGAAGTGGGGATCGAGGTCATTTCGCTTTCAATTGTAGAGACCCCATTAGGTGTTTTCCTTGTGGAAAGACTGGGCACAAGAAAGTTTCATGTTCGTTGAATGCTGATTTCGAGAGCTCTGGATCTACAAAAATTGATTTCATCCCTTTCTCTAATAATAATAAGCGTTCTGAGAAGAATTTTTGTTCGTTGAACTCGAAGATTATCAACTCTTGGCCGCAACTTATTGATCATGGTTTTCAATTCACCTTGAAATGTATGATGCTTAAAAGAATTTTATTAGATAATCTATGGCAACAGAGATCAGAAGGGATTCATCTTTTAGAGGAATTGTTCTCCCACTTCGACGTGATTAATTCTCCGAACATAGGTAAGGGTTATAGGGATAGATTTGGAGACCCAAAGGATTATTTTGGTAAGTCAGATTGGTAAGTCAGATAAATCGTCTATCATATCTGACGTTTGTGATGAGATACCTGATGATTTTTTGGATAAAGGAAATCTGAATAGTGATTCTTGTGTTTATTCTAACAAAGATGAGATTATCTACTTTGATCCGATGCTAATTGATTTTTCTGTTATTCAATATTCTAAGGATATGAACTCTTCTGTTTCTAATAAAAAGATGAGTTCTGTTTTGGATGTTGTAGTTAAGTGTAATGATGTTGATGTAACTTCTGGCTTCACTCGAGTTAATGGCGTAAGATCTAAATCTCAGGAAATCTTTGAGTTAAAGACTAGTAATAGATTTAGTTGTCTGGTCGATGAAGAAAATGAAGTTTTAGGAGTAGGAGTGGAACAAGCTGATGAATCTATGGAGGTCACAGTCTATACCCAAACTGGTGATTTAGCTAATAACTATGATTTGAAATTGAAACTCGGAATTGATGAATTCCAATATTACTCTGATACTTATGAAAATCTTATTGCGGTGGATGATCTTTTTGGGCCCTTATTGAAAATTAGTTTTTCTGATATCATAGAAGATGAAGTAAACTTTTATCAGAAGGAGGATTTGGATGGAATCTTGTCATCGGTTTCAATGGTTAATTTGGATAATTTAATGGTTTATGATATAAATAAGAGTTTGGAATATGGCTTAGTGTTTGTATCTAATGCTATGCACTATGATACCAAGATGTCAGATACACAAATAGATGATGTTAAGAGCTTAGACAGGAAAAATATGATATCGGTGTCTTTTGATAAAGGGATTGATGTTAGCTCTATTCAGAAATTGAAATGTTGTGATGAAGAATATCAACATTATTCAGATAGTCATGAAATTGGTTTTATTTTGGGCGATTCTGTTGTTAATATACTTGAAGAGGTACAGTTTCATTTGGGAGAGATATTCGAAGAAGTTGGATCATTGTCACCGGCAGTTAATCTGGATGCGATTAAAGAGATTGATATCAATTTGAAAGTGGACTACTGCTTTGAGTCTGATAATGTTGCTGTTCATAATATTTACAGTTTCACTGATTCACATAAGAGTTCTGATAGGTTTAATGTTGATAATGGCACCAGTATACAAGATATCTTGAATTTGCATAACCTTCTATGCTTCGATGATTACATAACTGTGCTAAATGATGGCAGTTTCGAAAATAATTCAGATTATCCAGTTAATAGTTTTGATTTTGAGTTATTGCACTTGGTAGAGATGGGCTTATTGGATGATGAAGAACATTCTAATAGGAAGACGAGAGATCATTTTGATATAAAAATTTGTAATTTCCAGAACACAGAGGATGTGGTGGATCATTCTATCACTTTAGAAGATAATTTGGGTATAGAAGGTTCAAATGTTGGTTTGAATTCGGGTGATTATATAGGGGAAGTAGATCAAAGCACAAAATCTTCTTTGATTTATGCAACCAAAAAATTTAATGCGTCATCGAGTGTTAGATTGGCAGATGAGGCTTCAAATTGTTTGCTAGATATTTGTGTGGAGAGCGGCTGTAGTACTTTATCTAAGTCAAAGAAGAGAAGGAGTAAGAAGACTGTAGTTTCTACTGGATCTATTCGTCGGAGTGCTAGGATTCGTAGCAGTCAGTCGTGTCCTATGGGTGAGTTACCTGGTTCGAGCGCCTTAAATGGCACTACGGATTCAGGCTCAGGTATGATTTCTATTTTGGGTAGTACGTATTCTACATACGCTTTAGGTAGTTTATCATCAGCTGAGTTTAGCCAGTTAGCCTATAATACTCTTTTATTTTCTCTGATATCGAGTTGGATAGGGAGTTCATTAGACGTAAGGAATTAGAGAGGGCTAGTACTGTTTATGAGGATCATTAGTTGGAACATTAGAGGTCTGAACGACTTGAATAAGTGTGATAAGGTTAGAGCGTTCTTTAAAGATTATTCGATTGACATTGCATTGCTTCAAGAAACTAAAATTTGCTGTCCTAATGTTAGGTTTTTTAGAAGATTAGGCGGGTATCATTTTAGAAAATGGGTTTTTTTACCTTCTGTGGGTACTTCAAGGGGATTAATGATACGGTGGCGGGATAATTATTTCAAATTGCTTCAATGTATTGTTAAACAGCATTCCTTCATGTTATACTCATTAATCTTTCTGATAACTCATTTTTAAATATTTCTAATGTTTACGGACCTAATTCTAAAATTAATCAGAAAATTTTATGGAATGAATGCTTAGATTTTAGATCCTTTGCCCCGGGTTCTTGGATTTTGGGGGGTGATTTTAATGTTACGCGTTTCATTGGTGAGCGTTTTCCTAGGGAAGGGGATTACTCTACAATGGAGGAATTCAATCAATTTATTATTAATTCTAATTTGATTGAAATCCCCCTTTCTAATAGAGAGTTTACTTGGAATAACACTAGAGAGTCTCCATCCATGGCTCTTCTAGATAGATTTTTTGTTAGCGATGATATAGAAGATAAATTCCCAATCTGTAGAGTAACTGGTTTACCTTATACATACTCAGATCATTGTCCAATTATCCTTACTTGTGAATACCATAGAGGTATTATTAACAACTTTAAATTTGAAAAGATGTGGCTTTTGGAATCTAACTTTGTAAATCTAGTTAAAGGTAAATGGGTTTCTTTCAGTTTTCATAATATCAGAAATAAGGAAAATTCTGCAAAAGCTTTTGTTTCTAAACTTAGGGAGCTTAGGATTTTTCTTAAAAACTAGAACAAAAATGTTTTTGGCAATCTAAAAATTAAAAAAGATAATATTCTTAATGAAATGCTTAAAATTAATAAGATAGAAGAATCTAGACCTCTAAATTTAGGTGAACGTAATGTTCTTGCTAATTTAAAAGATGAATTAAATTCTATTTTAGAAAAGGAGGAGGTTATGTGGAAACAACGATCCAGAATTCAATGGATCAATGAAGGTGATAATAATACCAATTTTTTTCGTAATATAGCTAATGGTAAAAAATGTAGTAATACAATTAACTCTATATTTGGTAATAATATAGAGTTAGTGGATCAAAGAGATCTTAACAAGGCTTTTACAGATTATTATAAGGATATTTTTGGTTCCAAAATCAAACATAGAATCAATGTTAGATGGATAGATTTGTATCCACCTGGTTCTATTATTGATTTATCAGAGTTAGATATTCCTTTTACTGAGGAAGAAATTAGAAAAGCAATTAATGACATGCCAAGTGACAAATCCCCGGGACCTGACGGGTTTCCTATTTTGTTTTATATTACTTTTTGGGACGTTTTAAAATTTGACTTAGTTAATATGTTTAATGATTTTTATAACGGTAATTTTCAATTAGGGAGATTTAACTTCGCAAATGTTATCTTGTTGCACAAAAAAGTAAGAGCTAAAAACTTAAAAGATTTTAGACCTATTTCTTTGATTAACTGTTCAGTTAAAATCATTTCTAAGTTCTAGCTAATAGACTTAGTAAAAGAATGATGAATTAATTGATTGTTCACAATCGGCTTTTATTAAAGGGAGAAATATCACTGTTGGTGTGGCAGTTGTTCAAGAATATATTAATTATTGCTGTAAGAATAACATAACTTGTGCGATTTTAAAACTTGATTTTGCTAAAGCTTTTGATTCTGTTGATTGGGATTTTCTTGTAGATATTTTTCATGCTAGAGGTTTTAGTCCTAGATGGATCTATTGGATTTTGAACTTGCTTAGAACTGGAAACTCTAGTATTATGGTTAACGGTATATTAGGTAATAGAATTCAATCTAAGAGAGGTTTAAGGAAAGGGGATCCCTTATCGCCCTTATTATTTAACTTAGCTGCTGATGTTTTTGCTAAAATTATTAAAAGAACAGTGGATAATGGATCTCTTGGACGTGTAGGTAATGAAATTTCGCGTAATGGTTTAACGGTTCTTTAATTTGCTGATGATACCTTACTTTTTTCTTCCCATCTTCCAAGATACACCATTACCCTTAAGTTTATCCTTTACAGTTTTGAACTTTTATCTGGTTTAAGACTAAATTTTGACAAAAGTTCCGTGTTAGTTTTAAATGATTTTGATAAAGTTGGTAACTTAGTTGCTAATACTCTTAATTGCAAAACTATGAACTTTCCTTTTGACTACCTTGGTTTTGTGATTAGACCCACCAAACTCAAACATGACGACTGGATTATTATCATTGTTAAAATTAAAAATAAGATTTCTAACTGGAACGGGTGATTTCTGTCTAGAGCAGGTAGACTAGTTTTAATAAATTCGGTTTTATCAGCTCTTCCAATTTATTGGATGTCCTTGCATTTGTTCCCGGATTGGGTTATTGATAAAATTGATAAGATTAGAAGAGATTTCTTATGGAGTGGAGAAAACTCTAATAATAATATTAAATGTCTAGTAAATTGGGAAACTGTCTGTAAGGCCAAAAAGGAAGGTGGATTAGGTGTTATTAATTTTCGTAATATGAATTTGTCTCTGTTAGGTAAATGGCTTTGGAAGTTTAAAGATATAAATGATAATGCTATTTGGAACGAGATCATTTCTAAATATTACTATAATGGAAATAGCAATTTATATCAAATTGCTTCTCCAGCCACTCAAAATATATCTAACTTTTGGAAAAACATTTTAAAATGTAATGAGATATTTAATTTAGAAATAAATACAATTGTTCACTCTGGTAATCGTACTTCGTTTTGGCATGGCCGTTGGATTTCGATCTTGCGTCTTAAGATAGAATTTAAGGATCTGTATGAAATTTGTAACTTTAAGTATGCTTTAATCAATGAAGTTTATTCTCCAGAAAATGATCCTCCTTGGAATTTCAGCTTTAATAGAATTTTAGTTGATTCAACTTATAGACAACTTTCTTTGCTTTATGCCAGATTAAATCTTTATAATATTGATAATGATAATGATTTTATTAGTTGGGAATGGGATAAAAGTAAGAAATATACTTCTAATTCTTTCTACAGATTCATTAATTTTTTGGGTATAATAAATTACTCATTTAAATATATGTGGAAATCTAATGCTCCTCCCAAATCCAAAATTCACATGTGGTTAATTCTTCATGGAAAACTTAATACAATCGAATTTTTAAAAAGAAAAAATATTCAAAATGATAATAAATGTTCTTTTTGTAATCTGTACCTTGAGGACATTAATCATATATACTATAATTGTATGGATTCTAATTACATTCTAATTAATACTCTTAAAATTTTTAACTTTAATATAACAACAAAAATTTCGGATTGTGAATTTTACTGGAATAATTATAGATTCAAGTTCAAAAAGAATATTAGATTTTTACTAGACACTTTATTTATTATCATTAGTTGGTTCGAAAGAAATCAAAGAATTTTCAATAATAATAATTGTCATTTTAACAAATTGATTTTTACAATTTCTTATTTTTGTTTTTATTGGATCTCTAACCCCAAATATAAATTAGCTAAAAATATCCTTTTCAAAAGGTATCTTAACAAGATTAATCATAATATTAATTTTTTTAAACACAACAATAATTTTTTTAACATTAATAATAGTATTATTAATATTTTCTCTAGTTTAGATGATGATTTCACTTCTAATCATAACTTACTTATGATTAAAGGTTCATAAGGTTGATCCGTCTCAGTAATTGTACTAGTCTCTATTTGATATTGGTTTTTAAGTATTTTATTTATACTGTTATTGTCCAGTTAGTCTTATTTAGGTTTTTATTTCCTTCTTTATTAATACATATATATGTATATTTATTATATAAATATACATATATATGTATCATTCTAATTTTTCTTTAGTCATTTTCCAGTTACAGGTAGGGGAGTTTGGATATCAGGTTCATTTTGCAGGTTTTTGTATCTTCAGATTGCTGGACACCAGATGGTAGAGAGGTCAGCAGAGCAGAGTATCTTCATCCATGACTACCAGCAGTTTTTCCTCAGTTTTAGGATTCTGCTATCTTCATTATGGAGTACTCTTTTCAAAGGATATATTCGATACCCCTTTCTCTTGATCAGAGGCTTCAGAGCGGTTTCTCTTTACAGCAGTTCCACTTCAGAGCAGATGCTTATCCACCTCTACTGATTCAGTTGGTTGGAGCTTCCTCATTAGTCTGGGACGTCATCCAGTTGTTTTTTGTTTTTTTCCTCTAGTTTTTTTAGATACTTCTAACACCTCAATATCGGGCGATGGCCATGCCGGAGCTCGATATCGGGGTGTGATGGGTGGTGGCCTTGCCGAAACTCATCTGAGGAGTACTTGAGATTTGATATATATGTATTTGGTTTTTGTTACCTGCCAGGCATGTTGGCAGCACTTTATATTCGTGATATATATTTTTTCGCATGTGTGCTCTCCTCTATTCGTAGAGGATCACACATTTTTCTCAATTTTTTTTATTATTCCGTAAATAATATTTGATGTATATGCGAAATAATCTTTTGTATCTTGATGCATCGACTAATAAATGTCATATGGTAAGCTCCTACTATTTCTGTCATTACAATAATAGCACATGAAACATGAAGCTCCATAAACCGCTTATTACGAACTATTTATTTCATCTGTTGTAACTAGTTTATAATCGAGAGTTTTAGATCAAATATATTGAATGTAACGACCCGATATTTTCAACCATTCGCATCCGCACATGTCGGACTTGAATTGCTCAAAATACCGCGTCGTAAATAAATTTTTGGCAAACTCATCATATACAGTAAATAAATAATCACAGATCACAGACATAGAGTAATATAATGCAGCGGAAGTAAAAGAGATAGTAGTTCATGAAGCTACTATATAAATACATCAGAGTTAATTAAGATACAATAGGAATACCAAGATACAACAGGAGTAACAGTATGATAATCAGGTACAACTCAGAATACAACTGGAATCAACTGGATAACAAAATGAATAGATATCTGGATCTTCAAAGCAAACTCCAGCTCCAAAGGTGAGTCTCTAATGCTGTATAACTCAGTCTGACCCGAGCGTAAAGCAAAACACAAAACACTCGAGTCAGGACATACATACTTATACAATGTAAACCAACTCAAGTGAACTGAAATAAAAGGGTACAAATAACTTAAAGAATGCTTGGGATCGCCCATTCTTTAAGGATCCGTTAAACTATCTACTATGTAGTAATATTCGCTATTATAATAATGTCTAATAATAAAATAAACATACTTTAAAATAGCATTAGGGCTTTACATTTAATCTGAACTCACCCTAACACGTAATAGTGCCAATAGTCTATACAGTACCTGCATACCTCGCAAGGCTATGAGAAGATACTCCATAGGTACGACACAAATAGAAACTCGTAGTAAAGTTCGATATGGTAGGTGACACGGCACACAAGGCAATGCCAGGGTAGATATTCCAATTACGCACACGGACTGATGGAAACGCATAGCAGCCACTACTGCTCCACCTCGAACAACACTCCCAAATCGAGGGGTGCACCCAAACAATCACAAAGTAATAGAATGGTATCGAAGAAGTGCGTCCGATAAGAGGTGCTACCTCACTGGTCCGAGATCGCTCCTGTTTTAGCCACCTTATGCCAACTCACGGGAGTTAGGTCCACGTATATACCTTAGGATCGTCGCCACCGTCCTACTTCATTCTGGAAACTCCACCGCGTACACAGTTGTTAAAGTGGTTTTCGGTATCGATAGAGAGTATGTCCATATCCGATCCCGGTCTCTTTAACAACCAATCGTTATTATAACCCGTGGTTATAAATTTGAAACAGTTTATACTTCAAAATAGAATATCATTTCAAATCCAAATCTTTATCAAAATAAAGATTAAATCAATTCCAAACCATTTCAATATACTAAAATATCATATCTTTCCAAAACTTCATTTCAAATCATTTTAATATATCAAAATATCATATCCTTTCAAACTTCATTATCAAATCATCATTTGAGTTCAAATCCAAATATCCAACTTTAAATACCTTTTAAATTCAAAGATGTCATTCATTTATTATCATTTCAAGTCACCTTTTAAATAGTTTATATTTCAATCAAAATAATACATCTAAACCATTTAAAAGTGTAATTATTATACTTTCAAATCAAGTATTCAATTTCCAAAGTTTTAAACTATTCTGAGTTCATTTACTAAGTTAAAAACCATAAACATTGAAAATTTCAGCCTTTCACAACATTCAAAAAAAAGCTGTTATAAGTTATACTTGAAAACATTTTAATTCAGCAAAGACAGCATTTTAAAACTGCTATTAAATCTCAGTTTTAGTTGAAATTTAGTTTAAAACAGCAAAGACAGCATTTCCAGAAATGTTGTAATAGCTTAGGTTTCAAATTAAAGGTTTTAAATTTATTTAGCAAAGACAGCAGACCACTACAGCAGTTATAGAACTGCTGTAATAGACCTGAGTCAAGTTTTAGTCTATTTAGTTCAACTACAGCAACCACAGCATTTCAGAAATGCTGTAATAGCTCTTTTATTCAATTTTAGTTCATTTACAGAAATCATAACATTTCTGAATGCTATAAAAAGTATTTTCCAGATTTAGTGCATTTCCAACAAATAATAAACTTTTTTTAAAACCATTTAAATAATATAAAAATCATATTTTTAACATTCAAAAATGTTCATTAACAATACTCTTTTAATTTATGATTTTTATAAAGTAAACTTTTACAATAAAATCCAAATTTTCCAATAATTCTACTTAACAAATTCAATGTACAATTTTCCCATTTTACCTTTTGCAATTAATTAACACTTACATTTTTAAATTACAATTTCATAAATTAAACTAAATTTCCAATTTATTTTATTAATTTAAACCTTTAATTAAAATCAAATTTCTCATTTCCAAGTCAAGTTATATTTCAAAATTTCACATTTAAGCATTCATTCATTTAACCATTTTAGTTCATAGAAAAATCAATAATACTTTACTAAATCATTTAAATTCAAATTTAAAACAAATTATCATATTTGCCATTTTCCAAATATAATTAAATTTTCATTTTATTTATATAACTTAAATAACATTTTAAAATCAAAATTCCAAATTTCCAAACTTAAGTTATATTTCAAAAATTCACTTTTATCATTCATTTAAATTACATTTTTAACTTATAGAAATATCATAAATTCTTTATTCAGACATTAAAAATCCAATTTAAATCAAATTTTCATAATTTTACACTTTTAAAAGTATTCAAAATATTCAAAATACTTTATAAAAATAACCACGGGCCTGTATATAGTTTTCTAACCTAGGTCAAGTGATACAGATATGTATCATTTCAGTCCGCAGTTTAAAAAGCAAAAATCCGGGTTCTATTATTTCAAACCCGCAATCCCAAGTTAAAATAAAATAAATAAAAACCGTTCAGGCCTATCATTTCAGTCCATAACGATTTTTCCCTATTCTAAAGTCCGTTCGGGTATGTATCATTTCAACCCATAGTGATTTCTAAACTAACAGGGAACTTGCAGTGTGATAAACAGATATAAATGAACAGTTAACAACATATATCAGTAACAGATGATATGACAGATAAATAAACTGGTTTAACATCATATAATATATATAACATAAGCAGGTATAACATAACATAATATTCTACACATTCAATTGTTGTCAATTCACATTTGCATAAGTATAAATGTCAGGTGAGATTTACTCACCTTTTTAAGCTGAAGTCTACAAATCAAATGACACAAACAGATTCCCAAAGGCACGATGACACAACAACACGACTTTTGATTTGAATGAATGGGAGCCTAGATGATCTTGTAAGCAACAAACCAACAAGACAATGTATACATAAATATATAACACAAAACAATATCGAAATGACTAGAAATAAAACGCAACAAAGGACAAAGTGATTCGACCTTTCTTTAACCATTCAAGAGCTCGACCAAGGGGATCTTTTGCTCGGCCATTGATGTGTGTTTGGGTCAGGTATGGTATCATATAGGTCAGGTTACAAGTGGATGAAGGTGGTGAAAGAGTTACAACATGGAGCATACATGGGTTCAAGGCAAATAGGTGAAGTTTTGGTGCATTTTGGCTCGGCTATGACCACATATAGGCTTGGCCATGGGGTCTTAATGTCAGGTCAGATCTGGACAGTAGTGAAAGGGGTGGCCAGAGGTGAAGTAGACAATGGTGGTGGTGGCTAAGGGGGTGGCCAAGGTGATAGATGAAAGGTAGGTGAAGCATATATGGTCTTGGCATTGTTTTGTTGATTTTTAAGCAAGGTTTTGTGGTGTTGTGTTCATGAGGAGGTCATGGCCACTTCAGGTCAGAGGAGATGGAGGGGTTGTAGCCATGGATGAGGGGAAGATGTGGTGGTGGTGGTCGGAGGAGATGGTGGAGGGGTTAGGCTGAGCAAAGCATGAAGAAGCAGGGCAAAATCAAGGCAAACAAATGGAAAAAGGAAGAAGAAAAGAGGAGAATGGAAGCCATGACTTACAAAATGATTTCAGAAATTGCTATGGCCAAAAATGATGAGGAAAAGAAGTTATTTTCACGTGAAAAGCAATAAGTAATGTACGGCTACAAAGAGAAAATGAAAGGCCAAGGCAATGAAGAGGCAGGAAAAGGAAGAGTCACAAGTTACAAGCACAAAGTCTCTTTGAATTTCCAAATTCTTTTAAACAAAATAAACTAAATAAATTTCAGTAAATAAAAATAAAAGGCTGAACAAAATAAAGTGAAAAAAAGAAAATAAATAAATAATTTTAGTAAAAATAGAAAATAAAGTGAGAAAATAGCTAATATATTGAAACAAGCATTTAAAAATATAAACAAGATACACTTAACTTTGGAAAATTATAACCTTACTTTTAATCAAATAAAAAGTCAAGTAAAATAAAACAAATGTTGAAAACAATAAAGTGTAAATGAAAATAAAATAAATCCTTAAGAAAATAAAAAGGTAAATAAGAATTACTTTAATTAATTGAAACTAGAAATTAAAAATTGTAAATAAATTGCAGCTGACTTGGAAAATTCCAATTGTTCTTTTAAAAATGTTTTAAAACCAAAATATATACATAACATGTTATTTTACCCATATAAATATAAATTAGAACATTACATGACCAAATAAAATATTATTTATATAATTTAAAATAAACAATTTTGTTAACTACAACAAATTACACACAATATTCAAAAGGGCATAATTAACTTTCACATTATAAATCAGATTTCAACGAAATGAAAAGCAGTATTCTTGAAATTATATTTACTTTCATAAAATAAAGATAAATTCAAAATTTCAACAATTTTAAATTTTAAATTAAAAGTCAAAGTTTGACCATATTGACCAAAATTCACATTTTTGGAAAATACTATATTTATTCATGTTTGGAATTATAATTCACATACAAATCATAATTAATATTTAAAATAACAAAATTTTCCATTTAATAAATAAAATAAGTTTTTAAATCAAGAAATTCAATTTAAAATAATTACAAAATACAGGGTTGTTACATTGAACTTATGGAAACATTTTTTGTAGAAAACAAGTTTCTATAATAAGAATGGAAACCACGTTTCTCATTCTATATTAAGTATCTCGCTAACTTTTATACAGCTTTTGCATCCGATGTCTCTTTATGAAGTAGAGGTGATGATGCAATCTCTTCATCCCAATTGTGCATATTTTACATCTACTCTTGAACATTCACTTTCATTTCAATTGGTCGAACCATTCGAAAGGTAACCATACTACAAGACTGCATCAAATTATTTACAAAAATGCATTTGGATATTCTTAACATTTTAAGAATATCTAATAGGTTGCACATAAGTAGACCGATCGAAACTGACATTTCAGTGATCAAATTCCTAGGTCGGTCGTTCGTCCTTAGTCTTTCATCGTTTTTACACAATAAAATTCTTATCGTATTCAATCATATTGTGCACAAGAATTTGCACTATTGTTTACTTGCTTATCTCGAGTGAACCGATTTCATTAAGATTTCATATATTACAAACAAGACCGTTAACTGTACAACATTTATATGTGATATAATATGGATCAAATATCCATATTCTTGTATCACTTTAGAGTTCAAAACTCATCGAAGACAGTATATGGTTTTGGGAAAAAATATTTTAAAGACCAAGTTATGAATGTATTAAGTAGTTGTATAATTTTTGGCACTTGCATGGGTCTTAAAACGACAACATGCCAAATAATTTATTGGTAAGCATATCTTATATTTCTTCGTCAATCTTAATTTAGTTCATTAGTATATTTCAACTAATAAATAATTTTATAAATTTAATCATTTTTACAAATTTATTGAACTAGATAATTTTAATTTTGTATAACATGTGTTCTTATAATATTAGAAAGGTTAAATGCAATCATTTCATTTTTCTAATAAGCTGCTACTAGATTTTTATACTCCTTTATACACTAAGAAAAATATAAAATTCTTTCAATTCCTTTGGTGATTGTTAGGACTTGCTTGCCTTGGGATTCCAACCTTAAATTTGCTCAACAAATCATAGGTCGTAAGCAATGGATAACCCTTTATTTATTGTATCATATACAACTTCTAACGGCGGTCTTTGTCCTAATCTTAATCTCGATCTTGTGTTTGCTCAACAAATCAAAATAGGTTATTCACTCGGATCAACCATTTCACTACTGCTTAATATAATGCAAATACCTTAAGTTCGCTCAACAAATATATGCATGTATCTTATCTCTTCTATAAATATATTGATAGTAATACACATAAATCTTGTGTTTGCTCATCAACCAAAGGGTATGCAAATAACTGATTAATATATAAATGGTATAGGACTACTCTATATTAGAGATTTGTAATCTTTAATCTCTTCAACGTGATATCGACTTAAGAGATAATATATATCTTATGAAATACCCTCCCAATTCAAGTGTCGGGTACATTTGAAATCACGTTATACGTACCATGCATATGTATTCACTCCACAAATCTATTTTGGGTTTATTTCAGTTCCATTTTTATTATATTTATAGTTATATAAGTTTAATTTTTTATAACCAATAGTCCAAGTAAGTTATATAATATTTATATGTATACTATTAATTAAATCATATTTAATTAATTTTAGTTCTTTAATTTTATTTAATTTTATTTAAAATCTCATAAACTTAATTTTATTCATCTTAAACTATTTATGAAGAATACTCAAGTATAACCATAATAGCTATATATATACCATTTAATTAATTAAATGTTTTAAATAATAGTTAATAATTTCAACTTTTATTTAGTTTAATTCTTCAAAACAATTTTTAGAAAATCAAAGTATTTTAAGTTATTTAACTATAACCTATATAGTTTTATTTACATATGTATTAGCATATATAATTTAATTAATTATCATTTACTTAATTATTTATCAAATAAATCATTTATTTAATTAAATAATTTAATAAATTTTGAATTTATTTTAGTTTACCTTAAACAATTTAAGATGAATTTTCAATTATAACCTTTATAGTTACATATACATATATCATTATATATATATATGTATTTTTAATTAATTAACATTTGATTAATTAATTAAATTTTATTTAATTACTTATTTAATTAATCAAATTAATTGAATATATATAAAATTTTAAAAAATATTAAATTAATTTCCCAAAATAATTTTGAGAAATTTTAAAAATTTATTTTTTGTTATATATGTATGTGTGTGTGTGTGTGTGTGTGTATATATATCTATGTGTGTGTGCATGCACGGGCGTGCACGCGCGTGCGTGCGTGTGTGCCTGCGCGCTTGAAACAAATCTACATAGTCAAAAGAAGGTATATACAAACATAGATGTGGGCTTGGTGTTAAACATTAAAGAAAATAAGTAAATACTAGATCTAGATCTAATCAAATGATTGTCCAGAAGGGAAGATAAGATGGTAGTATATATGAATAATATTACCTATCTCTTTTTAAAGTTTCCAACTGAATCTAGATCTAATCTCTAAAGGAAAGGTAATTACCGAGTAATCCATAATCAAATTTTAGCATTAAAATTTGAAATATGAAGTAACACATAAATACATATAAACAAAATCATCGTTAAAACATTGTCATAATAAAGATTGCAATAAGAATTGATTAATCAAAACATTTCTTATGCGCACGTATCCAAAATTAATTTAAATTTAAAATATATTTGATAAAACAATGAAAAGATAAAATTATTTTGTTTGTAATCAGAATTGGCTTAATTAAATGATATGATTCAAGGTGTTTAATTGTTTCAACAACACAAAATGCTTATGTAAAATTCAAATATTTGAATATAAAATTCATTATTTTATATAAATCAAATTTAAGGAATATACATATGTATATGCCTATTTTATTGGAACCAAAACAAACATACATCAACATTTTATTTCACTTAAATATATGTAAACAATAGGTTTCATATTTTATAAATGACAACACATAAACAATTTTTTATCAAATCTAATAGGTGGCAATAGAATATTTATATATACATGAATTTTGTTCCAAGGTTGAACATCATGAATGAATAATATAAAATAGATGTGACGACCCGGATTTTTAACGTTTGTTAATTTGGAAATTAACTGAATTAAATTATTGGAATATTAACTTTGATTAAATGAATAAATAAATTTTCTGATATTTAAGATATATATATATATATATATATATAATTGGCTAAAACTACAAAATTCTGGATGTGATAGATTTTACAGAAAATATGTATATGTAGAAATAGTACATATAGGATATATATATATGTATGTATGTAAATGTGACGCCCCACCTCAATACCCACGCTAGCCAAGGACACTACGATGTAGTGCTGTCAACTAGCACGGAGAATAAGGCTGTTGAGGAGCGACCATCCATGTAATTGATTATCACACGGTGGCTATAAAGTAATCTTTGGAAACAAACATAGAAATAAACATAACACAAAGCAGTCACAGACATCCATATCACAAAGGCGGAAGAAGATATGAATATATAACTAACACATGAAAGTGTACATCAGAGTAGTGGTCAGAAAGATCCACGATAATACAAAAGAATAGCATCACGTGCTATACAAAAGAATAAGTACACAACATAGAGTCTATATCTCAAGTGTATACAACAAAAACTGCTAAACTAAATAGTTAGCCAAAAGTCAGAGTAGCAAATCCCGGGAGGAAGTCAAGCAGAAGCACCTGTAACATCTCGGTCTGACCCGAGTATTATTTAAGAAAATAATAAACGGATCAGTC
The DNA here is from genome assembly GCA_030737815.1 of Allium fistulosum. Taxonomy (NCBI): domain Eukaryota; kingdom Viridiplantae; phylum Streptophyta; class Magnoliopsida; order Asparagales; family Amaryllidaceae; genus Allium; species Allium fistulosum. The sequence goes on from CM060901.1 coordinate 472,475,304, forward strand.
TAACTATAAATATCAGATGACATGATATAAAATAAAAGATATGGCATAAACATAGAATATCCATACTGACATACTACTATAAGTATGAAAATGATGATCAACAGGAGATCAACCGATGAGAAATGATCAATATCACCAGAATCTTCTCAAAGATCCAAAGAGGGCATCATACCCTAAACTTGTACTCATAACAAGTTAATGACATAAAAACCCAGAAATCCAAACAAGAAATCCAGAAATCATAAAAAGAGAAAGAGGCCTATCACAAGATGGTCCGAAGACCATGGGGAGCTACCCCATATGTGTGAGTCGGAATCACACTGATTGAGGCCTAGGCTAACCAAAAAGTAAAAAGGTATGTGTGAATGGAATCACACAAGTGGTGTCTAGCCTAACCTCGCAAACAAAAAGATATGTGTGAGTCGGAATCACACTACTGCGGTCTAGACTAACCTTGCGGACAAAGAGATGTGTGTGAGTCGGAATCACACTACTGCGGTCTAGTCTTACCTTGCAAACAAAGAGACATCGCACAATTGCTAGTCTAAATCATAAAATGATCATCATGATCAGCGAGAAGTGTCAATCACACCAAGCTAGTAAATATATGAGTTTAGCTTCATGTCCCATAACCACTTGCTTAACTTAAATATTTACGAACAAGCTGTAAATCTTCACTAGGAAATTGTCACGAAAAGGGATCAATCGAACAAGTCCAAGAGCTAACCGACGAAGTGAACGCAAGCGTTTCATACCACTCGTTTTACTAAGTCGTTTAAGTCGATTTCTCATTCGAGTGAAGTAAAGGCTTATATATATTAGTAGATTGAAAATCGGTTTGAGAAAACGAACTTTTGATATTAAAATAGTGTTGAAATCGATTTGATGAAAGAGTTTTGATATTTACTACTAGTATTAAAACCTTCATATCTTTAAAGTGACAAGTCATAAAACGATTGTTGGAACAATCTATCACAAAAATTCACATACGGAGACGTGAATAAAATCTAAGGAAATCAGCTTAAAACGCATCAAAGTGGAAGTTCAGATGAATGCTTTTCAAATAAGATTGCCTTCGCAGAGTAATACGGGGTACGACTTAGCGAAGGCAAGCTGGTCCAGCGACCTAAGGAAAAGTAGGTCATACGACCTAAGAGTTCACGCGAACTAACAAGGCTAAGGACAAGGTCGGAGACGACCTACGACTTAACAAAGTCCTGCGACCTAAGTGGGATGCGAGTTAGTGGGGCATAGGTCGGAGATGACCTACGACTTAAGGTCAAGCGACCTAGTGAAATAGCAGAGGAAACATTAGGTCGGAGGCGACCTACGACTTAAGGTTTTAACTCGCGAACGACTTAGTACTTGCTTATCTCGCGAACGACTTACGACTTAAGAGGGTGTATGACCCAACGACTTAAAGTCGATACGACTTAACGACTTAAGCACAAATACGAGCTACGAGCTAAGGTCTATACGACCTAACGACTTATCTCAGTACGACCTAAGCCAGGACGAGATAGCAGAAGGCAACGACTTAAGTCTTAACTCGGGGACGACCTAAGATGTTAACTCGTGGACGACTTAAGGGGTTAACTCGTGGACGACCTATGGCTTAACTCGTGAACGACTTAGCACAGGCGAACAGAAATACAAAGGCGGTGACTTTTCAACGCGCGCGACTTAAGCCCTTAACTCGCGAACGACTTACGACTTAGGCTTAACTCGTGGACGACTTAGCGATGGCCAGAAACGACTTAAGGCCAGAAAAATCACCAAAACACTGAAAATTGAAGTTTTTCGCCAATCCAATCCAAACCAAATGCAAATGTTGATGCTAGAGTGATAGGGAATCATTCCCAACAGTCCAATGACAATCATAGGCAAGATGTGAGATCAAAAATCTCACCTTTTCCACGAAATTGATGAAGATGAAGATTGAAAGCAAGGAGAAGCAAATCCAAAGCTTGAATCCACAATCTTCTACTTGAATTTGATGTTGAATCTCGGATTTGCAATAGAATTTGAGTTGGGAGTTTCAATTTCCACTTCCCACCACCATTTTTGATGAAGCTTGAATGTTAAAACAAATGGTGAATGAAGTGAGGAGGGGGGTTGGGCTGAACTAAGGAAGTGTAGTCCAAACCAAAGTCACACGCGGGAAAAGTGACGAAAATTTCACTATCTCCAAACATATCGAAGTTTACACTCAAAAAGATCGCAAACATCATTTTGAACTCAATGGGGGTGGTCTCGAGTCCTAATTTGACCGTATGCAAAAAGTAGCTTTTCGGACTAACATCCGACTAACGATAAAATATTTAAATATAAAATCGATAGATATGCGGGTTGTTACAGTAAAGGTAAGATAGGAAGTAAAATAAACATGTGCATTGTGTGGATGTGCAAATCTATAAGTAGGTATGTTTGCCAAAATACATATATTAGTGATGGGTCAAAAACATGTTCATATAGTCAAATTGATTTCATATAAATCTACACATATGAATGTGTATATATATATATATATACATAGAAGAAACATCATCATGACATGAATTAAATGCAAGCACACAACATTTCAATTCAAGCACACAAAACAAAAACAAAAAAAATCAATGTCACAGCAAAACTTGGTCAAGCAAGTTTCTGACCAAAGAAAATTAAATAAAAAAATAAAAAAAAGAAGAAGCTTACTGTAGAAGGCAGCCTACTTCTCTCATATATATCTCTACCGTTTCTTTTATTTCAGTCATTCGAATAAGATATGAATATGAAATTCAAACTACCATTACAAACTTAAAGAAGAGATAAGCATTCAACTTCAGGAATCAAAACTTGGAAGAATAAAGTTTGCTCTGTCCAAAGGAAGAAAGGTGAGTAAACTTGGAAATCTGATATATATTGAACTAGCAGTGTGATGATCTTTTAAGTGTGATCTAAATGATGTTGTGCATGTTGTTTGAAAATGATTTTAAGTATATAAATGTGTGTAATATTTATATACATGACTTGAACATGAAAAGTAAGTTTCTGTTCAAACTGAAAACAGTGAGTAAACAATTTTGTTTAAAGAGGTTTTTAAATCTGTAAATTACACATGTAAGCTGTTATTCTTTAAAGTGAAAAATGATAAGTGATTGCATGATTAGTTAAATTAGAAATGTATGTATAAATGAATATGAATGATTATATGCATGTCTGGAACTATAAAATTTAATCTGTTCTTAGTGCTATAGGGTTAAAAAATATTCAAAATCAAACTTGCTCTTCCCCTAATCTTCTTTTAGATTTGATTTACAAACAAAACTTGTTCATAATCACAAGATAATGAAATTAAAAATATTTTCAGGAAATATTGGATGGTAGTTGTAGTAAAAAGGAAAGAAGAACAGTAAGAATCCAACTATATCAAATCTCGATAAAAAAAATGGTTGATTCAGATATATATTCGGGTTTGATATCAAAAATTATGATTTTTAAAAGTATAATCATGATTTTTATGTTTTTAAACCAAGAGAAATCTTAATTTGATCAATATTGGGAAGAACGTTGATACTCGTCGATCGGGAGAGATAGGATCATCGCCGTTTGGTCTGGAGCAAGCTTGATTGTAGTGGCTCTTGGGAAAAATGGAATTTGGATTTATCGATCGCTGGGGAAGTTGAATTACGTCGATTTATGGATTTAGGCTGGGTTTTGGATGGGGTTGTTCACTGGGTATCCACGGCAACGAGATAGCGTCGAGGTGGACCGAAAGTGGAGGAAAAGGAAGATGGAAGGCATGCGAAGATTTTGGCAAGAGGTCTGGGTCACCGGTGGTCAGTGGTGGTGGTGTCGGGAAGTTTTTGGCGATCGACTGGTTACTTGATTCTTTCGAATTTCTTGTTTCGATTGACGTCGTATTGACGAAGTCGGTTGGTCATGCTGAGTAGCGAGGATCGCCAGCGACCAGTGAGTGTTATCGAAGATGGTCGAAGGGGCATCGGTTTGCGTGCACATGCACGTGTGCATTTGGTATATCTGGGTTGTTGTTTGTTGTAGGGAAGAAGAAGATGTATCGGGTCGATCTCGAGATTGTTATGTGTTTGACTCGTAGCAGAGTGAGTTGTGAAGTGCATGGGAAGTTGCTCGTGAATTTTGTTGTGTGGCACGGAGGGAACTCGGTATTTATAACAGTTTTAAATTTAATAAAGGCAGATTTAAAATTTTAATGAACTTAGTTTAATTTTTCTTAAATCCATTTCTTTATAAAATAAAGGTTCTATCTTGATTTAAGAAATGGTAAGATTTGTTTAACTTAAACGTATCAAGTTAAATTCTTAAATTATTCTTAACTTAATTTTAATATAAGTTAAGTAAATGAGAAAAAAATAAAGTGTTTAAAATTTATGGGTTAATTAAGTAATTAGTAAGATAAATGGTTTATCTTAAAAGTAATTAAGGACTTGGATAATTTCTGATTAATTAAATTATTGAAGTGATAAAAGGGAAATCAATTAATTAATGATTTTGGATTAATTTATTTATAACTAAGGGTTATAAATTTAATTAATTGTAAATTTGTGATCTATTAATATAAGTAATTAGAGATTAATTGCTTAGATGATAATTGCTTAATGAAGTAATTAAAGATTAATTTGTTAAGGTTAATTAATTAACTTAAGCAATCATGGGATAATTACTTGATGGAAATAATTAAGAGATAATTAAATTACTCAAAAGATAATTACTTAATGTAGGTAATTAAAGGGTTAATTCGTTAATGTAATTAATTAATCAAAGGTAAATTAATGTGATTAATTAGGAAATAATTAAGTAATTAAGGATAATTACTTAAGCTGGATAATTAAGAATGATTAATTAATTCAAATGGTTGTATTTAATTAATGATTACTTGAGCAGGAATAGGTGATTAGTTTTTAAGAGATTAATTTAATTTGAGTTAATTAAATTAATTATTGTATGGATTAATAAGTCTTGCTTATGGATGGTTAATTATATCGATTGTTTTGGGTTATTTGATATCCATGATATGTGATTTGTGATGCTGTGTGAGACGATATGTTTGGTTGAACTGAGATAATATGGATTTTCTTTTTGTAATGAAATCACCTTGTGAATATGATACTCTAAATACGAATTGAATGGTTTCACTTAAACTTGGGTTAATAATGACATTGGATTCGAAGAGCCCGGGGTCGGGTATCAATAAATACCCGAAACCACTTCGATTTGAAATCTATAATTCTTTATAGATTTGATTTGTAAATTTATTAGGCTGGAATGGAATAAATTAAGTAAATTAGACCTTTGAAACTAAGTAACGGTACTTAGATATTATTTGGTGAAATAAGTGTTTGGCTACAGAATGATTAAAACTCGTAGTGTTGGACGAGTTACCCTGGTTTCCAAAGAAGTTTATAAATTTAGTATTTCAAATTGAATGGGTTTACTCACGCTGGTTTCCAGCTTGACTCGGGTGTTACTTTGTTGTAACGCTCGGGTCAGACCGAGTATTACAGATTTTCAGGTGAGGACGTTCTGGAGCTCAGATGGCGAGCTGGAAGGCATGAATGTATGGAGTGTATTCCACTGTGATATATATTGTTATTTATCTGGGACAAGTTACTTTAACTGTCCAGTGATTGTGAAATGTTGTAACTCTGATGTATTAAAGTGAAATTTGACAAGTACAGTTTTCCTTTGTATAACTGTTATTATTTGATATTATATTTTGATCCGCTGCGAATGTGAGAATCTGTGTTTTGGTGTTTTTGTTTCTTCTTCTTCTTCTATCTCTTTTCTTCTTTTCCTAACTATCTGGAATTTTTGCGATCGAAAATTTTGGGCCGTTACAGTTGGTATCAGAGCGAAGGTTAAGCAAGAACCTTGGCTCTAGTGGGGATTACTCATCAAGGATAGGGTCAGCGGTACCCTAGGATGAGTTGAGTATATATATGAGAGCGTACTTGTTATTTTCTTATATAAAGATTTTAAAAATGGTTTTAATGAAAGATTTTTAAGCTTATATTGGTTATAAAATAAGAAATTAAGGAATACATATATATATATATATATATATACATATCCAAATAAGGATTGGATAAAATGAACTATACAAATAAGATTAATTAAAATGGTTTCAAACCAGAAATAGAATGGTTATTGAGTTTAAATAGGATAATTGTTTTCCAATAAACACATAAATGTTTTAAGGAAGTAACCATTAGATGTGAATAACTTGTAAATTAGAAAGGATGTAAATTGAAAAGTTTTGAAATTGTTTCAAATGTTAATAGAAATAATAAAGAGTATTATTAAGAATATTTTTGAAAGTAATCTTATTTTAAAATAAGAAGTTGTTTGAAATCTTTGTTTGGAATTAAACGGTGATTTAAACTTAAGGAATAACTAGGTAAGTAAATAGATATATAAGAGTTGAATTCTTCTAATTAAGTCTAATTTATAGGTTAGGAAGTCCCTCTAGACTTCAGTCTTTGAGAGAAATGGCTAAGAGTGAAGAATGGAAGGCAAGGCGTAGGGAACGAAGAGCAGCTGCACGTAAGGAACGGGAAATAGCAATTCAGGAGTATGAAAATCAGATTAAGGAAAGAAATGGACCAGGAGCTTATGATAATGTCACCTGCTATAGATGCTTCAATAAGGGTCATTACGCAGCTAAGTGTGGTAAAACTAGGAAGGAATTAAAGGGTACATTCCAACGATTTCGCGCCGAGATATTATGCTTTAAGTGTCATAAGAAGGGACATTTCCTTAACCATTGTCCTGAAGTGAGAAAGGTGAAGCGGAAACCAATGGAACCGGTCAACGAGTCAACCATTTACTATCATTGTAAAGCAACATATCGCGAGTAATTGTCCCAATAGACAGAAGAAGGAGATTAAGGTTGTGGAACATCCAGTAAGAAACATGGAGGTCATCCGGATTGATGAGAGGGTATAAATTTTTTGTGGAAAATGCTATAAGTGGGGACATCCTATTGAAAAATGCATGTTTGGGCTTTGCCCATTGGAAGGAAGTCCATAGGAAGGATTCTGATAGAAGATGTTAGGACTCTAAAACTTAGGTGATGGTGAAGACATCTAAATTTATGACTTTGTAAGACTTTTATTGTGATAAATGGATGTAATGTTGAACTGCTAGTGTGCAGTCTATCAATGTATGAAATATTTTGTGGCAGTATGATCTAACAAAATCACCTTCTTTTGAAATGGAATTTGAAATTAAGGATATAGAATTATTTTGAACAGAAAATTTGAATAATTGAATTCGTAAATTAAAATTGTTTTGAACTCTTATTTGAACTTTGAAATAAGTTAAGAAAAGATAATTTAAAATGGAATTTTGAGAATTGGACTCAGAATTAAATTATTTAAAGATTTGGATTATTGATTTAAAAATAAAGGTTAATTTGATTTAAGGGGTTAAATCAACATTTGAAAATTTAACTCGAATTTATATAATTCGAGATGGTTTAAAGTTGAGATTTAGATTTCATTAGTTCAAATTGAATTCACGGAAATTTGAATTGGATTAATTTGAAATAAAATTGAAGATTGAATGAGTTCAACTTCAAATGGGAATTGGGATTAATTCATATAGAAATTGAAATGATTTGAAATTGAAGTAGATTCAATTTGAAATTAGTCTAAATTAATTTGAATAATTTGGAATTGTAATTAAAGTGAATATGTTTAAAAATCAAATGGAATTTGATTTGAATTTGTAAAGAAATTGAGGTTAATTCAACTTGAATTGGGGATAAATCAAGTTCAAGATAAATTGAAGTTATTCAAATTAGAAGTGAGTCAATTTAAATGGAAGTGGAAATTTAAATTGAATTGATAGGGAATTGAACAGTTTGACTCTGGACTATTTTCAAAATAAATTGTTTAATATAAATCTATTTTTCCAAACTATTTGCTATACAACTTTTCTTTTAAACCTAAAACTATCTTAAACTTGTTTTACAATTACTTTTGGAACTATTTAACAATTTTACAACTAATTACTGTTTTTCAATTTTTTTATAAATAATTACTATTTTTCAACTATTTACAATTACTTAACTATTTTATGGCTATTTTATAGTTAATAATTATTTTTCAACTACTTATTTATTTTAAAAATTTTCAAGCTATTTTCTAAATATAAACTGTTCGGAGTTCAAACTGTTATTGATTAAATACCTGATTGAGATAAGAATTGAAGTGATAATCCAAATGTGGATTAAGGAAAATGTGAATAAGTGAATAAAATCAAAGTGAGGATGAATAGAAAGGAAATTGATGTAACTGATAATCAATGAAGATAAATACGTAGGATGTACGTATATTATTCTATTCGCATAGTGATTTGATCCAGATTCGAGCATAGAATTTCGAGATAGTATTATCGATCCGAGTTGGGATTTTTCATTCGATTTTCGACGACGAACCTGGATATGGATTTTTGATTGGTTCTGGATATTCACTATCATAGTTATGGCTATGCAAGGATAATAACGGTTTCTGATCAAGAAACCAAATTTGAGTCTGCACTGGGAAGTCGGGTGGACAATACTAGTTCGGAAGTGAAATTGTGTGATCGAGTGAGCGATCAGATTGATATTGCATACGGATGGTATGGGTACATTGTATGAGTTTGAATGCAAATTGGCATTAAAAATTTATGGATAAGAACTGTAAATGTTCTTTGAAATGAAGAGTATATTTTGTGAAATATACGATGAGGTAAAATGGAAATTGGAAATTTTTATGATTAAAGATTCACTTTCTGAAGAAAAGTAATGTGGTTAATAACTTTATAAAAGAGTAATCAAATTTGAATATTTGATTTGGAATAAACAAAGTTATATATCTTTGTTATATATGGTAAACTCCCATTGTTGAATCTATTGCCAGAAGAAAAGAGTTTTGAAATATTTGAAGTATAAAAGTGAATTTATATAAGTATGAAGTGATTCAAAAAAAAAATTTCCCAAGGTTATTATATATATATATATATGTGTGTGTAACAACCCGAGCTTTTGTGAAAATTTACTATCGTCATTAAACAATTATTGTCGCTAGCTAATTGCTTTTGTGAGTTTAGATCAGTGATAATTCTTTTGATAATTAGTTAAATATACGTTAGGGTATTTGTGGGCTTAAAAATTGGATTGGCCTAAGTCTTTTCTTTGTGCCGTGTTGTTTATCAAAACCCTTTCCCTTTTCTTCCTTTGGATGGCAACCCTAAACGAAACAAATCAAACGAGTGAAAAATATTAATGGCGGCTTCGCTCTGTTCGATCTCGTTCCCCTTTGTTTCTATTGTTTACTTCGGCCCGATTCAATTTTGGCTTGTGAAAATGGTGGCTCCTCTAGAATTAGGGCTTTGGCCTCGTCGCTTCCAAAATTAGGGCTTGTCGATGATCGAAGTTGATGGCCTGGCGATCGATGATTCCTCGCTCGCTCACGGCTACCTCAGGCTAAGGTGAGTAATCTAAATTACTCACATCTAATTCAACTATGCTCGGCATTACGATTTTGTTTTGTTGTTACTGAATTTGTCATTTCATTTCTCGGTCGTTTGAGTTGATCGAATGCCATGGTTTGTTGATTTGCTTGTTTTCTTTAGTTAGACAGTTCGATTTTGTGGTGTTGTCGATTTCTGACCTGTTCATATTGAATGAGTATATTGATTTAAATTCGTCAATGCTTTTGCTTGGCTTCATTTCAGTCGCATCATTATGGTTGGATGTAGATGTTTTATCTTTGGCTTTGACTTGAATGGCTTCGACTGTGATTTTGAACTTGGTTATTGTTTTTCCTCTGTGACTTTGTCGCTGTCATTACTGACTTGGGGTATGATGATGTTTATCTCCAGTAGCATTGATTTAAAAAAAAAACGACTTTGATGTTTGAACTGCATACTATTGGTGACTTTGACTTTGCTTGAACTGGTAACAATTTTTAATACTTGGCTTCTTTGAATCGAAACCGCAGTTCCATTTTTCGCTGTCGCATACTATGACTCCTTGTAATTGTGTAGTCTGATTCATCCTATAGCTTTTATACCTTTTGCTTTGTTGGTCGAATTTGTTTTGAACATGGCCACTTTAAGCTTGACTTCGTTCAAGTGTTTGCTGGTGTAGTGCACTTCAAATACTTAGTGCACTGCATATCAGTTCATTAATGTAAATGGGGCTTTGCTTCCATTTACATGTGTTGTCAGGTATGACCTATATATGAAGTAGTGTGGCATTTCCTTGTAGTCTTCATTGCTTTGTCCTCTTTGTAGTCTGAGACTCTTGCCTTGATTCTGGTCTGCATTTTGGTTTGTTCCACTGTTGCGTTTAAATTGGCATGTCTACACTTTGGACTTGGATAATTTGAACTTGATGGTCAGATTTCACTTGATCATATACGTTGACTTCTCTCATGTAGAAATTGCACTTGATGTTGGGTAGAACTACTGTCCTGATCGCCTTCATTCACTCATTATGCCTGGATTTGAGTAATTTGCTTCATGCTGTTAGGTTGGCATAGGGTACATATATTTATGTATATTTGCCTCATGGCCATATTGACCCCCCTGGCCTCTGAGTTGTTGGTTGATCTAGCTTGGTCGACACTTTATACTTGTTGTTGTGGGCTTTCATTACAGTTGGATCTTCAGTTATAGTTTCTGGCATTTGATCCAGAATATTTTGCTCTTTAGTCTGCATACTTGTGCACTACCTAAATTCATATACACTGATCATCTCCTTTGCACTCTGTGCTATATATATAGCCTGCACTTGCATTGTCTACATTGGTTGTACAATTCACTTGGACTTGTAATGTGAAGTCTGCTCTTTTCGATCCAGGTTTGTATTGATTTGAGTCACCAAGTATGTTTTGTACTTGAGATTTTGAGTCTGGTTCACTCGAGTTGTCCTCTTCGACTTACACTGAACCTGTATATATATTCACTTGATTATCTGGTTGAGGCTGCCATCGTCTGTACATACGTGCACATTGTCCATATTTGTCTGCTTTGACCATTGAGTCTGTGACTTTGAGTTTTGAATCTTCATTTGATTCTGGTTGTTGACTTTTTGCGGGTTCAGGTTGTAGTGGCGAGGCAGTATGTAACGACCCAGAATTTTGAACAAATTAAATTGAGAATATTTAATTTATTTTAAATATTTGAACGACGATTTAATTTGAATCCCGATATAACTCTGAATTTTTACGAATAAACTTTAAAATTTAATCTATTGTAAATTGAATAAAAATTTGAATCTTCAATTTTAAGTTGAAGAAAAATATTTCGAAAGCTTTTAAAATTCATATTGACAATACTGAAGATAACAGAAGCTTCAGAATCGAATTTGGGAGTGAACTGTTCAATTTTGAAATTTAATCGTTCGAATCGATATTTGAAAATAGCCGTCCGAGGCACAGTCTCGGAATTTGACGAAACCAGTTCCATTGGGTCCGTAATATTAAATTATTGTAGGATTTAAAATTTCGTAATTATCGGAGCTGTTATGTGACCATACGATATGCAAACACATTGAAATAAAAAGAAATTCAATTTAAAAACTTAAATTTAAATTTATTTACATCAGCACGTTCATCCCCTTAACTCACGCCTAGTATCACGCAGAGAATCACGATAATAGATCGTGTGAGCCATCCTCTTCAATTTTTAAATTCCACCCTTCCATCAGTTCAAAAGAAAAAAATCGAAATCTTCTCGTTCACAATAAACAATGGCGACTGCATTAACTTCAAATTTCCCCAATTCGAATCGCGAATTACCAGTCAAACCGAAGCCCCTCCCTCATTCATTTTCAAAATCAAGACAGTTCGTTCCCCTCTCCCTTTTCAACCTCATTCACGAATTCGATCCCTTCGTTCTCAATAATTTCTGTCGTTGGCATGGGGTAACGCGTGCTCGCGTACGCGAGTATCTGGGGGGCGACGCAGTCAAAAATCGCGCGAGCTTGGAATGGATGGCGTGGCGACACGGAGCTCGAAGTCGAGCAAGCGCGCGCGCGTGGCAGCAGCGTCGCGATGGTGGTACGAAGCTCGAATTCAATTCGAGTGCGGAGGAAGGCTTCGCGACTTCGCGATTTCGATGGCAGGTTCTCTGGTGGAGATGGGTCGCGTGCGTTCGATTTCGACAGGGGGATGACATGCAAGCTCGAGCGAGTGGAAGGTGCTGGGCTAGGGATTCGCGAGGCAGGTCGAGTATCTCTGGCGAACTCGCGTGGCCAGTTGTTTGGTGTCCAGAGGGAACTCGAGTTTGATCCTGGGTTCATCTTTGTTCAGTAAGGTATAATGTTTTTCTTTTATTCAATTTAATCAATGTATATATATATGTAAATATATATATATATATATATGAAAATAAAATTTTAGTTTACAGTGAAAAGGAAATGAATTTTTATAAAAATAATATGCAGAGGAATTAAGAAAGTTATTGATTGGTTATTTGATTTAAACTTGGAAAAAATTAATTTAAATGTTGTATATTGACAGTAAAATGAATTACTGTGATTTTCTTTACAGAAAATATTTTAAATAAATAAAATTGGGAAAAGGAGAAGATTTAAAGAAAATTTAGTTTTGAACTAAAATTTTAGTTAAACAAATTTATTTAGGATAATGAATTGTTTGATAAAGTTAAAGTATTAATAACACAAATATACCTATTTCCATTTACTAGTGAAATTTTTTAATAATGAACTATGGAAAAATATATTTGTTCTTAGACACTTAAAGAAATTTATTAAAAGAGAAAATTGGTTTAGATAAAATTATCAGCTAATCAAAACTATTAAACGATAATTGGTTGTTCGATTTGTTCGAATATTAACAGATCATATAAATTGTCTATTCAAGGTCTATAAATCAAGAAAACAAAAGAAGGATTGGATTGGATGGCAAAATAAAAAGCTAAGGTGAGATCTTCTCACTCAAATGAAAGTGGATTTTCTTTTACAGTTATTGATTGTTTGATTGACTGTTTGGATTGTGATATTAGATATTTTTAGGATATATCTATATATATAGCAATATATACATATTGGCATATGTATATATTGGATTGATGATTTCCCGCCTCGTATAGCGGATGAGACCCTATTGCGCCGTTAGTAAGCGGATTTTTATAAAACCCATATACCGCGATAATTCCGTACTGGAGCGGAATTGGTATTGTGCTGACGTCTTTGGATGCAGGAAAACAGGTTGGAGGGATCCAACTGGACCCCTCACATTGATTGAATTTATTTCTATTGTGATATGAATCTGTGAATGATTATAGCGATGCTATTAATCATATTGATATCTGGAAATTGTTTGAAAGCTAAAATTTATCTGAATGGATGTTTTGACATCATTGGATTCCAAAGATAAACGAAATTGAATTTTTGAAATTCAAGTAGAAAATTTCTAAGTGAATCAATTTTTGAAATTGAAGGAATTTTGAAGAAAGGAATTTTTAAAGTATAAAAAGTTAATTTTTATAATCTTATCGAATGAATTCCAGAATCAAGTGAAAATGTTAAATAAATGGATTTCGTAAAATAGTGATTATAAATTAAAGAATTTAATTTAAAATTAGGATTTTTAAATAGATGGAAAGAAACGATAAAAATTTATTTTCTTAAAAAGGAATTTATTTAAAAGAAGATAAGTTGGAAATCCAATTAGAAATTTAATTGGTAAATTGAAATAAGTTGTGAAATCAATGAAAAATGATTTTAAATTTGAAGAATCCATTTTAAAACCGAATATTGAATAATTTGAGAAAAATAAGGAATTCACTTAGTAGTGATAAATAAAATTAGAAATCAATATTGAAATTGATTTGGTATTGAAGTTTGTATAAATAGAATAAAAATTATAAAAGTTGTTTATAAACCCAAAGTCACTTATCTTGATAAGTTAAATATAGAAGTTGATAAAAGAAGGTTTATAAGTCGAAGTTGTTATAAAAAAGAGAAATAGAATTTGTAAACGTGTTTATAAATTCGTAATGGATTGAATGTGATAAATTAAATTTAGAAGGTTATTAAAGAAGATATGTTCGCGATTTTGGATAGCGAATTATCTTTGAAATAAATGTGTAGAAATGATTGAAATTGGGTTAAGTGAATTATATTCACGATTTTGGACAGTGAATATATTGTTTAGTAAAATGGATTTATTTTTGAAGAAGTAATATTAAAAATGAAGTTAAACATTTTAAAGATGTTTTAAAATGTATTATGAATCGAAAGCATAGATTTCAACAGTTCTTGTTGAAACAGGCGTTTTCGAAAAATAAGGAAAATATGGACTATAACACTGTTGTTATAGTAAATGATTTTCGAAAGAAAATGTTTTATATAGTATTGGGATTTATATATACCTATCTTAATTCCGAATCCCTATACTATTGATTTCGAGTCGTCGTAACGATGTTTTACGCAACATTCGTTTTGACTCAAATAGATGTTAAAAGAATGTTTTCCTTAAAGAATGAATATATACTTAATTTGATTTAAGTATATCGAATATTTTCAAATGTTGAAAATAAATAGATTTGTGAAACACTTATTTTTAAATAAGTATGGAATTGCTTTTCCAATATGAAGTGAACGTTTGAGAATTTATCTTTGTAAAGGTAAATTGAAATTGAATATATTTGAAATCGATTTGAAAATCGTATATCAGTAGATATTTTTGAAATATAAATTCACTATGGAATTTATAAAAGGAAAGGGAAACTGTTTAGAAAAAAATAAAAGTTGATTTATTTTTGAAGTGTGGAAAATTTTATATCTAGTAAAAGATATTTTGGAAGATAAAATAATTTGGAAAATTATTTGGAATCTGATGATGTTGCGCATCTTTATTGATAGTTAAATAACCGACTATCAATAATTACCTTGAGTAGGTATTTGTTGTGAATTGGATGAATTTGAATGCCACGCTTATTTTTAAATAAGCGCTCACTATTCGGGTTAGCCGGGAAAGGACCATGGGGTCGTATAACCCATTCCGAATATGTGATACGTCGTTATGAATCGCATTTGAAGACCGGTGTTGAAGACCGGATATTTTTGAAAACGGAAGGATTACCGTCGAGTTACTCTACATCGACTGATCTTCGATTTAGAGGTTTTATCACCCTTAGTGACGGGAAGTCCTGACGTGATTGAAAATTATCCGGATTTGCAAGGGCTTCGTGAGAAGTGCCTTCGGTTCTGTTCGATCCCGGAACAGACTTGTATGGATTGTGTGTCTGACGTTACAATTTGAGATGTAAAGCTGATTTCTTTCAAATACATTTCTGTTGGTGGCGGAGAATTTATTCTCTTAGCTTAACACCCTTCTCTGAGACGTACGAGCTCAGAGGTTATGTAGTTGAAATTTATCAGCGATATATCCCAATTTGGTAACGTGGCATACTGAGTGTTGCTGTGAAATGATCAGTGTTTGATCATTTGCGATATGATCATTTGTTTGATCTTATATCTTTGTGATCATAGGTTGATCATTTTGTTTGACCCGAAGCAGGGCTTTTTGTAGAAAGCGTAGCTTTGTGGATGAGACTTCGTCGAGCCTCACACCCCGGAAATGGTCGAAACAGGAAGGATGCGGCAAGGTTCTAGGGAGTAGCACCCCTTAGTGTATGTCATTCCTTCTGGATAAAGGTGGTATCATGGTATGGAGCCCAGATACTTAACCTCTGTGGTTACTGCATTATTATTATCTATGTGGTTTGTTGGAATCGGGGATCCTCGGGAAGATCGGTGACGATCGGGGGATGGCATACGCGTGTCAGTAGTTACCTATTTTTGCAGAGGTAACCCGGCCTTGTGTTGGCAGAGATCCGGTTAGGTTCTCGGGTCGTCTATTCCAGGGACGTACCCATCGTGGAAAGGAAGTTCCTTAGCCTGACCATTTGTTGGAAATCCAAAGAAACAATACGAGCCTTTACGATTTCAATTGTATAACCTGTCTCCTCAGGAGGCAGCTATAGCGGGCATAATATTATGGTACCTATGCTGGCTAAGATTTATATTATACTTTCGAAATGTTTTCCACTATGCACTAATAATAATATCAAAAATGATTTGATTTTGCGTAGTAAGCATCTTTGACTATCATAAGAAGAAATCTCCTCCAAGTCTGCGTTTGCATTGTGTGTGTGGTGGGGGGTCTTATGGTAGTTTCATTTTCCAAAGGCATTGCGAATTGACTTTAAAATTCTCTGCTATTTATTTTGAAGATAAACTGTTTTACGATCTCACACCAGTCACCATGACTGACTCGGAGTTTATTGTTTCCCTTCTAAACTCTGGGTGCCCACCAATTTCCACACGGGCAGTCTAGAGTTAGATTATCAGGATATTCTGGATATTCTGGAGCTTTGGAGATAAGCTGGAGGACGAGACGTAGTATTTGTATCTGATAGTATTTATTCCGCTGTGTATTCTGTATGAGGACAAGTTTATATAACTGTCCATTGTTGTATATTGACTCTGATGATTGATGTATGTATAAAATGATATAGTTCTTTGTTTTAAAAGACTAGTAATTATCTATTGTATATTGTTCCGCTGCGATGTGTAAGATTCTGATATTGTTTTCTGTTCTGATGTGTTTTCTATTGTTCTTCTTCTTTCTTTCTTCTCCTTTTCTTCTATCTTCTTCTTCTTCTACTTTTTTTCTTTTTCTTAAAACCCTCACTATTGGAGTTTCCGGCACTCGATTGCTCGGCAGTCGATAAAGTGAGTATCGATGTCGAATTTTCGAAAGTCGAAAATTCCGGTATGTGACAAAGTGGTATCAGAGCATATGGTTAAGCGACAACCCTGCTCTGTTGGGTGTTACTCATTAGAGATAGAGTCAGTAGTACTCTAGAATGAGTTGAGTGTAATAATAGATATGAGCGCGTATTTGTTAGTGAATATAAAAATTGTTTTATATTGTGTTTGCTTATCCGTTGAGATGTTTGTGAATTTTGGTCGGTATGTGGGACGCCATATTATCGATAGGGATTTCTAAACACTTAAACGAGGCAAGACGACACAGTATTGTTTTAAATAGGGTGAATGAAATAATTTTACCCAAAACTATTTTTGTATAAGAAAAGAAATGATTTTCTATGAATTATTATAATATATGGTTGCATGGATGTTAGGAAGTAATAATAGTGAATTATTATCATTGAAATTAAATGAGAAATTGGAATTATAAACTCCAAAGTTAAGAAATAAATCCATACACAAATGGAATTTAAGAATGTAAATTATAAATGTGACTTGTAATTTGAAACGGAATTCCAGAGAAGTTTTTGGAAATGTTTTGAAAAGAATTGGAAATTTTGGAGAATTGGAAAGTTTAAATCTTTTTAGATTTGAAAATGAATTTCAAAGGTTTTGAAAAGTATTTTGGAGAGATGAAAGCTCTAAACTCTTTTCGGTCGCTGGAAAATAATCCTGATGATGATGGCCACATCATTAGAATTCATTTTCGGGTTTCCAAAAGAGAAATGGCTGCCAAATTGTTTTAAACGGAAAGTGTTTGGAAAATTTGGATTTTGTTTTAGAAAATTCAAAAGATAAATTTGAATTGATTTCAAAATGATTTTTGAAATGTTGGTAAGATTCTGGAATACTATATGAAAATGTTTATGAAATATTATGAAGTCGATAACTTGTAAAGTTTAGGTTTAAATAAAAATCTAACTTAAAAGAAATGAATTCATATATGAATAGAATTTGTGAATATGAAATATTAATGTGGTATATAGTTTGAAATAAAGTTCCAGAAAAATATTTGAAGGTAAAATTCATAAAGGAATGAAATTAGTAATATGAATGTACAAATGACTTTATAAATCAAATTGTAAATAAGTCGAAGACTTATAAAGTATTTGAAATTCGATTGAAATGAGAATTCGAATTGAAAATGGATAAAATTACGAATGAATAAATGAATTTGCAATAGCAAATGCAAGAAAATGAAATTTAATGTAAAAATTCATTTTGAATTGGTAAGTAAGACTGAATTGAATTTAGATTTGTGGAAAACAAAGTGAACTATTAAACTAAAAATTTGTAAGTGAAGCTAATTGAATGAAGTGAATGAGATTAAAACTGAATGTTAAACTTCTTTTGAATTTGGTAGTAAATGAAGTTGAAACCGAATTTGAATAAATAAATTGGAGTAGTAACAAATGAATTGGAATGAGAGTTCAAATTGAATGAAATAGATATATAACTTCAACAGTGAAGTAAAAATGATATAAGTAGTTTATATCGAAAATTTTGTAATTAGATTTGCAAAATAGTTGAATATATGCAACTAGATATAATGGCTAGTAGATATAAAGGTATTGTAAAGGAATTGGGATTTTAATTTTGAAGAGAATTTGAATTGCTCGACAAAAGGTAAGTATTTCAATTTGAATATGAGATTCGATGACTTATTTCTCTAGCCGCTTGGCTTTTTCTTTTTCTTTTTGAAATCTGAGAGTCCGTAGGGACGTTTTGTAGTCGTACCGTATCAGCCGCGCAAAGGAGACGCTGGCGAAATTTTTCGAAAATTCCGAGTGTTAGAAAAATTTTGAGAAATTTTGAAAGTTTAAAATTTGAATTTAAACTCGAATTTGAATTTTGAAGAAAACAATGTTGTTTGAAAATTATGAAAATGTTTGGAAATTTAGTTGAAATGATAACGAGTCTTTAGTAGGAAGATTTGTTTTGATAAATTGATAAAACTATTGGATTGTGAAAAATAGTAGACGAGTTAAGGACATTTTTTCCTAACTTGTAATTTCGAGGACGAAATTCTTTTAAGGAGGGAAGTCTGTAACGACCCAGAATTTTGAACGAATTAAATTGAGAATATTTAATTTATTTTAAATATTTGAACGACGATTTAATTTGAATCCCGATATAACTCTGAATTTTTACGAATAAACTTTAAAATTTAATCTATTGTAAATTGAATAAAAATTTGAATCTTCAATTTTAAGTTGAAGAAAAATATTTCGAAAGCTTTTAAAATTCATATTGACAATACTGAAGATAACAGAAGCTTCAGAATCGAATTTGGGAGTGAACTGTTCAATTTTGAAATTTAATCGTTCGAATCGATATTTGAAAATAGCCGTCCGAGGCACAGTCTCGGAATTTGACGAAACCAGTTCCATTGGGTCCGTAATATTAAATTATTGTAGGATTTAAAATTTCGTAATTATCGGAGCTGTTATGTGACCATACGATATGCAAACACATTGAAATAAAAAGAAATTCAATTTAAAAACTTAAATTTAAATTTATTTACATCAGCACGTTCATCCCCTTAACTCACGCCTAGTATCACGCAGAGAATCACGATAATAGATCGTGTGAGCCATCCTCTTCAATTTTTAAATTCCACCCTTCCATCAGTTCAAAAGAAAAAAATCGAAATCTTCTCGTTCACAATAAACAATGGCGACTGCATTAACTTCAAATTTCCCCAATTCGAATCGCGAATTACCAGTCAAACCGAAGCCCCTCCCTCATTCATTTTCAAAATCAAGACAGTTCGTTCCCCTCTCCCTTTTCAACCTCATTCACGAATTCGATCCCTTCGTTCTCAATAATTTCTGTCGTTGGCATGGGGTAACGCGTGCTCGCGTACGCGAGTATCTGGGGGGCGACGCAGTCAAAAATCGCGCGAGCCTGGAATGGATGGCGTGGCGACACGGAGCTCGAAGTCGAGCAAGCGCGCGCGCGTGGCAGCAGCGTCGCGATGGTGGTACGAAGCTCGAATTCAATTCGAGTGCGGAGGAAGGCTTCGCGACTTCGCGATTTCGATGGCAGGTTCTCTGGTGGAGATGGGTCGCGTGCGTTCGATTTCGACAGGGGATGTGTGATATCCCGGATTTTCGGGCATCAGATAATTGGATAGTTATCTGATTTAACTTTTTAAAATACTGATTTATAAATCGAACAAATTCAAATGTGATAATCTCCATTTAAAAATTTATTTAAAATTTGGTAAGATTGTTAATTTCAAATCAATAATGATAATATGTTGTATATATTCATGTATAGAGAATTTTTATATACAAATTGAATTTGTGTTCGTTTAAATATATATGATATATATATCAAATTGATTTTTAAATTGATTTTGAAGTTGAATCTAGATTTAAAATTTGGAAAGTCAAAAGATAGATATTTTAAATATTTTAAAATAATATATAAGCTTTTATTTATAAATATAATTGGTTTTTATTTTCTTTAAAGTATTTTTATATATAGATAAGTATTTGTAAATTAATAAATTAAGTATAAAGCTTTTATTAATATTTAAAAAAGTAATTAAAGATTACTTATTTTACAAGTGTCAAATTATGAGATCATGTAAATAACATGTGTAAGATGAATAAACAAGTGTCACTTTTTATTTTTATTTTATTTTCTTTTTAATAAATCCTAATTAACTCTATATAAACACCTATCTCCTCTCTTCCATTTCTTTTCCATTCACGTTTTCAAAAGCAAAGAAAAACTCAAAGCCTGTAACACAAATTTTCAGACCAGATTCATAACAAACCTTATAAAAACTTTCTCAAACCAGAAGATAATTCAAAACTCTAAAGTCTGTAAACAAACTCAAACCAGAAAATTCAAAGGCAACAACTTTTTCAAACCTGTAGCAAACTCAAGGAATTTCATCTCAGATTTAAATGGGATCAACTCAACTAAGCAATACAACAAGTTTCAGATTTAAAATGATTTCCAGTTTCCAGTTCAAAGATCAAAGGCTTTCCAGTTCAAAGATCAAAGGCTTTCCAGTTCAAAACTCTATTCAAACATCTTATAACTGTGAGTAAACTTTATTTTTTTTTATTTTATTAAAAGTTAAGTAGACAATTATCTGATTGCATGTGAAATATGTGATGATGACCTGCATATGTATAAATAAGTGTAGAATTTTGTGTATATGAATGTATTCATGTGTGCATGTCTGATTGAATCCATGTTCTCCTCTGTTTCATATTACAGAGTTCAAATTCTAGAATTAAGTTCCAATTCCTTTACCTGTTTGTAGTTAAATTTTGGGTTCAAACAAAATGGTTTAGTATATTCAAAAATCTAAGTACTAAAAATAGATTTAAGTATCTGATGTTTGAAAATCCTCTGGAAATTTAGGAATTCAGTAACTATTCTAACATCAATGTTAAAATTGGATGTTGTAATTGGTTGAATCAATTCTATAAACTAAATTGTCTCTGGAAGATATGATTTTTAAAAAGAAAATCACAATTTTTAATGATGTATTGAGAGTGCATTTTGGTGATGACTGGATTATGGGTTTTAAGCATTTATGGGTGGCCGGAGGAACAATGGTGGTTGGTGTTTCGACTAGAGGTGGAGGAAGGATCAGGGATGTTGGGAAAAATTATGGTAGTGGCGACTAATTCCTGTGGCATCGGATTTTGATCGATTTAGGTTTAAACCCTAAGTGAGTTGAGTCTGGAAAATGGGATCGTAGCAGCGTCTCAAGGTGATCGAGTTCGATGGGAACAAGTGAAACGGCTTCGTGGATGATCGAAGGTAGTGTGACTATGGTGGCGTGTCGTCTGATGGTTGGAGGCGCGAGTTCGTGGGGTTTTTGGCTATGACTGTTGGTTCCAGTTTCCAACTGGGTAGCTAGATTTTGATTTGAGGCTGGTGATGGCGTTTTGAGGATTGGAGATGGTTGCTGTATTGAATTTCGTTATGCTGGGGAGTTCATCGGAGGTGGAAGGTGATTCCGGCACTGGTGCATGTGCACGAGGCTGTTTTGGTGTCAGTAGGATTATGGTGGTTGGGATTAGGCTGTGACTCGAAGAGATGCTCGTGCTTTTGAGTTTGTGGCTCGAGTTGAAACTCGAAGTTGCCTGTAGGGTTTTAACCTGAAACAGTTTGGTTGTTTCCAGGTTTTCAAAAATTTAAAATAAACTAAACTTTTTAAATTTAAGAAAAGGGATTTGAACTTGGAATGGTTTGAGTGTTTCTCAGATTCAATCTGAAGTAGAAGGTTTAAAGGAAATTTTCAAAAGTTTTAAGAGTTTTTATAAACAAATTTAAAATTTAAATAAAGGAAGTTTTAAGCTTTTGAAGTAAATCTGGTTTTAAAATTCTATTTTGTAAAATGTTTTCTTTAACTTGTGATTAAGAAGTTGAAGTTTTGTTAAATTTAAATCTTGTTAAGTAAATTTAAAGTGATTTTAAAATTTAGTAAATTAATTAATTAACGATTAATTAATTTGTGTAATCAACTTAAAGGATTGACTTATTAATGTAATTAATAAATGATAATTACTTTAGTTAAAGGATAATTGTTTAATGTCATTAATTAAGCAGGGGAATTAATGGGTAATTACTAAATGTGGTTTATTTAACGATAATTTCTAATTGGAAGTAATTAAGAATTAATTACTTAGTGTAATTAGTTAAAGTATGGATTAATTAAAGAAATTAATAAAGGGATTAGTTAATTAATGAAGATGATTAATTAAAGGATAATTAATCAATGAAATAAATTATTGTTAATTAATTTATAAGAATAATTAAAGGGTAATTAATATGAATGTTTGAAGAGTAATTAATCTGTGTAATTAACTAGAGGTTGATTACTAAATGCAATTAACAGGATGATTAAGGATGATTAATTGGTTTGTAATTAATTAATATTAAATGAGCAGGATTTAAAGATGATTGAAGTAATTAATTTAATTTAATTAAAATAATTAGAAATGATGTGACGAATTAATCTTGCTTATGAATGATTGAAAGATATTGGATGCTTTGGATTATTGATAACCTCTAATAAGTAATTTGTGATGTTATGTGATATGTTATGTTTGGGTTGAACTGTGATAATATGGTTTGTCTATCTGTAGTGAGTGGCAATGTAAATATGAAATTCTGGATATAAATGGAATTGGTTAAAACTTAAATAGTTCTGTTTTAAGATGATTCGAAGAGTCCGGGGTCGGGTATCAATACATACCCGAAACCACTTCGATTTGAAATCTTCTATAATCCTTTATAGATTGATATGTGAAATCAATAGGCTGGTTTGGGATAATATGGACCATTTAAACTAAGTTGGATGCTTAGATATTGTTTTGTGAAAATAAGTGTTGACTATATAAGTTGTTTGCTGGTAGTAAAGTACGATTTACCCCGGGTTTAAATAAGTTCTATGAATTGAAATTTCATGTTAGATGAGTTTACTCACGCTGGTTTCCAGCCTGACCCGGGTGTTACTTTGATGTAATGCTCGGGTCAGACCGAGTATTACAGATTTTCAGGTAAGGACGTTCTGGAGCTCAGGAGTCGAGCTGGATGGCAGGAACGTATGGAGTGTTTCTACTGTGTTATATTATTGTATATCTGAGACTTGATAATTGTGTATATCCAGTGTCTGTATAAATGTGTAACTCTGATGTATAAAAATGTAAACGACAGATATAATATTGTTTTGTAAACTGTTATTATTTATTATTATATTTTATCCGCTGCGAATGTGAGATGTTGATGTTTCTGATCTTCTTCTTCTTCTTCTATCCCTTTCTTCTTTTTCATAACTATCTGGAATTTTCGGGTTCGAAAATTCCGGGTCGTTACACTTGGTATCAGAGCGGAAGGTTAAGCGAGAACCTTGGCTCTGTTGAGATTACTCGTTAAGGATAGGGTCAATGGTACCCTAGAACGAGTTGAGTGTATATATATGAGAGCGTACTTGTTATTTTCTTATATAACGGTTTTAAAATGGTTTTAAAAATAAATGATTTTTATATAAGTTTATCTTTTGATATATATAGAAATAATTTTCTAATTATTAAATATATTAAAGAAATTGGTTGTTGAATCATTGGAATTAAATAAAATAATGAGAATTAAGTGGTAATAGAAATACAACCAAATTAAAATTGAATGAAGATAAGTTTGAAATGAATTTAAACTGAAATTAAATCTTGAATTTGTAGAAGTGTTATTAAGAATAAAGATAATAATGAATTGGTTTCCAGATATGATAATCTTGGTTATTATCATAGATGGTCGATAATGAAATGTGGTAAATGATTAAGCAAAATGAAATGTTTAGAGAAGTAAACATTTAAGTGAGTATAACTTATAAATTGGAATTGAAGATAATTTAAAATTGTGAAATTTTAAATCTAAATCCAGAAAACTTGAAATTGTTTTAAAGAAATTTGATTTGAATTAAAAACCAAAGGTGGTTTAAAAATTTAAGGTATAACTTGGTGTGCAAAGAAAATAAATGTATATATGTTTGGATATACATAATATCAAAGATGATTTGAAATAAACTCTAAGTGTTGGGTTTTAAATTTTTCCTTGAAATGTGATATGAAAACCCAAAGTAATAAGTTTTTGAACTTATAAGTGGGAAGATTATTAATATAAAGTTTAAAATTTGAATGGGAATTCAAATTGAGTCAAGTTGACTAAATTAAATTAAATTTAACTTAAGGAAAGTTAAATGAGTTTAGAGTAAACAACTTGAATTGGAAATTTTAAGATGAAATTGAAATTTAACTCGGGAAGTTAAAAGGTTGATTTTAAATGGGAGTTATGAATGATCTCAAAATGGGTTTGAGATCTGGAAAATTTAAAATGGATAATAAATTAGAATTTGAAGATTAAATTGTTTTTGAATTCTTATTTGAACTTTGTAATAAGTTAAGTAAAGATAATTTTAAAATGAAATTTTGAAATTTGAATTCAGAATTAAAAGGTTTAAAGATTTAATTTGTTAAAATTAAAAATTTAAGGAATTAAATCAATAATTAAAATTTTTAACTCGAATTTATATAATTCGAGATAGTTTTAAATTGAGATTTGAATAGAATTAGTTCAAATTGAAATTGATTTGAATTAATTAGAATTGTGATTAAAGTTGTATAAGTTTAAAAATCAAATGAAATTTGATTTGAATTTGGAAAGGAATTAAGGTTAATTCAACTTGAATTGGGATTAAATCAATTTCAATGGAAATTGAAGTTATTTAAATTGCAATTGAGTTAATTTAAATGGAGATGGAAATTTAAATTGAATTGATGAGAATTGAACAGTTTGGCTCTGGATTATTTTCAAAATAAATTGTTTTAATACAAATATATTTTTCCAAACTATTTACTATATAATCTTTCTTCTTAAAACTATCTCATACTTATTTTACAATTATTTTGGAACTATTTAACTATTTTGAAACTGTCTTATAAACTAATTACTATTTTTCAGTTACCTACATCTAATCACTATTTTAAATCTATTTTGAAATTATCTAACTATTTTATATCTACTTAACTATTTTACAGATATTTTACAAACTAATAACTATTTTTCAACTACTTATCTATTTTAAATTTTTTTCAAGTTATTTTTAAATTTAAATAGGTCAGAGTTCAGACTGTTTGTAATTGAAGTAATAACTCAATTGGAAATGGAAGCAATTGAGATTAAGTGAATGAAATTAAAGGAAATATGAATAGAAAAGGAAACTAATTTGGCTAATAACCAATAAAGATAAATACGTAGGATATACGTATATTATTCTATTCGCATAGTGATTTGATCCAGATTCGAACACATAATTTTGAGATAGTATTATCGATCCGAGTTGGGATTTTTCGCTCGATTTTCGACGGCGAACCTGGATATGGATTGTTGATTGGTTCTGGATATTCTCTATCATGGCTACGACTATGCAAGGAGAATGACGGTTTCTGATCAAGAAACCAGATCTGCGTCCGCACTAAGAAGTCGGGTGGACGATACTAGTTCGGAAGTGAAATTGTGTGATCGATTGAGCGATCAGACTGATATTGCGTACGGATGATATGTGTACATCGTACGAGTTTGGATGAAATTGATATTGAAATTTGTGGATAAGGATTGTAAAATGGTTTGAAATGAAAAGTATATTTGTGAAATATAATGGAATTGGATATTTCTTTGGTTGAAATTTACTTTATGGAGGTATGTAAATGGTAAATAACTTTATAAAGAAATCAAACTTGAATATTTGATTTGACAATAAATAAAGTTATATTTTGTAATATGATAAACTTCCCTTATTGAATCTAGCCAGAATAAAAAGGGTTTTGAAATATTTGAAGTATAAAAGAGGTTTTATACAAGTTTGAAATGATCCAAAGATTTTTCAAAGTTATATATATCTATACTATATATATATAAAGGATCTTATGAGAATGATTTTGGAAAAGGTTTTGGGAACCTATGGATTTTGGAAAGGGCTTTTGATTTTTGAGAAATCAATTTTGGATTTTGGAAAGCCTAGTTTGAGAATTATTGATTTTTGGTAATCGATTTTGTGTAAAGGAGATTTTGATAAATCATAAAGGGTATGATTTGAAGATACTATAAGTATATAGTATAAAATGTTTTGAGTATAGCTCTGGGGAAAAAGGCGCTCCCTTGAAATGAACTTCTCAGGAGTGCCACTGGGTGGTACTGCCTTGAACCCCAAGGGGGGATTCTAAAGTTGATCCTGTGAGGAGTCCGGACAAAACTAGTTCCTGAGGATTATTTGTGTAGCGAAAGTCGAGGGGCTGGTGCCCACAGAGGCATTTGGATTATGCTGTGACGACAGTTTAACTCGATGTCACTGCGATCTACTGCAGACCATAGCGGAAGTCATGTGTGCCGCTGAGAGCCAACTGTCTACGTTTGATTTTATATCGGTAGACTGTGACACTATGGTAACATAGCGAAAGTCGTTTGTGCCGCTGAGAGCCAACAGTCTGCGTTTGATTTTATATCGGTAGACTGCGACCTATGTGGGAGAAGTTTCATTATTTGGCAGCGAAATTCGGTGGCGCTGATGCCTACAGTTATATGGGTTTGTGCTGTGATAGTAACGTAAGGCCCGGGTATAACTGCGATCTGTAGCGGGTTCCATGGCGTAATCGAGGAGCGCGGAGACCTACAGTTATCTGTGGATTTTGCCGGGACGGCAACGTAACCATCGGGTTAACTGCGACCATGGATGGGGGTGATGATTTCCAGAGCATTCTCACCAAAGATATTTTCTCTATTTTCAAAACTGTTTTCTATATTTTCAATAAATTATTTTCCAAATATTTTCACTGGGTGTTGAAACCGGGTCTGCTAAGTACTTATAGATTTTCAGTCTTACGCCTGATCAACGTATGACCGAATTTCTATGAGAATGAGGATGGACTGGTTGAGACATCGAGTTATAAAAAGTATTTTTATAAAACTATTTTGGTGATATTATATTGATTTTTGAAGTATTTTAAAATTTCTTAATTAAAGAGTTTATAGATGAAAATACTCAAAGAATAATTTAACTGTAATAAAATTCTTGCTTCATTCCTTTTCGAGGACGAAAAGATTTAAAGGGGGAGGAATGTGATATCCCGGATTTTCGGGCATTAGATAATTGGATAGTTATCTGATTTAACTTTTTAAAATACTGATTTATAAATCGAACAAATTCAAATGTGATAATCTCCATTTAAAAATTTATTTAAAATTTGGTAAGATTGTTAATTTCAAATCAATAATGATAATATGTTGTATATATTCATGTATAGAGAATTTTTATATACAAATTGAATTTGTGTTCGTTTAAATATATATGATATATATATCAAATTGATTTTTAAATTGAATTTGAAGTTGAATCTAGATTTAAAATTTGGAAAGTCAAAAGATAGATATTTTAAATATTTTAAAATAATATATAAGCTTTTATTTATAAATATAATTGGTTTTTATTTTCTTTAAAGTATTTTTATATATAGATAAGTATTTGTAAATTAATAAATTAAGTATAAAGCTTTTATTAATATTTAAAAAAGTAATTAAAGATTACTTATTTTACAAGTGTCAAATTATGAGATCATGTAAATAACATGTGTAAGATGAATAAACAAGTGTCACTTTTTATTTTTATTTTATTTTCTTTTTAATAAATCCTAATTAACTCTATATAAACACCTATCTCCTCTCTTCCATTTCTTTTCCATTCACGTTTTCAAAAGCAAAGAAAAACTCAAAGCCTGTAACACAAATTTTCAGACCAGATTCATAACAAACCTTATAAAAACTTTCTCAAACCAGAAGATAATTCAAAACTCTAAAGTCTGTAAACAAACTCAAACCAGAAAATTCAAAGGCAACAACTTTTTCAAACCTGTAGCAAACTCAAGGAATTTCATCTCAAATTTAAATGGGATCAACTCAACTAAGCAATACAACAAGTTTCAGATTTAAAATGATTTCCAGTTTCCAGTTCAAAGATCAAAGGCTTTCCAGTTCAAAACTCTGTTCAAACATCTTATAACTGTGAGTAAACTTTATTTTTTTTATTTTATTAAAAGTTAAGTAGACAATTATCTGATTGCATGTGAAATATGTGATGATGACCTGCATATGTATAAATAAGTGTAGAATTTTGTGTATATGATTGTATTCATGTGTGCATGTCTGATTGAATCCATGTTCTCCTCTGTTTCATATTACAGAGTTCAAATTCTAGAATTAAGTTCCAATTCCTTTACCTGTTTGTAGTTAAATTTTGGGTTCAAACAAAATGGTTTAGTATATTCAAAAATCTAAGTACTAAAAATAGATTTAAGTATCTGATGTTTGAAAATCCTCTGGAAATTTAGGAATTCAGTAACTATTCTAACATCAATGTTAAAATTGGATGTTGTAATTGGTTGAATCAATTCTATAAACTAAATTGTCTCTGGAAGATATGATTTTTAAAAAGAAAATCACAATTTTTAATGATGTATTGAGAGTGCATTTTGGTGATGACTGGATTATGGGTTTTAAGCATTTATGGGTGGCCGGAGGAACAATGGTGGTTGGTGTTTCGACTGGAGGTGGAGGAAGGATCAGGGATGTTGGGAAAAATTGTGGTAGTGGCGACTAATTCCTGTGGCATCGGATTTTGATCGATTTAGGTTTAAACCCTAAGTGAGTTGAGTCTGGAAAATGGGATCGTAGCAGCGTCTCAAGGTGATCGAGTTCGATGGGAACAAGTGAAACGGCTTCGTGGATGATCGAAGGTAGTGTGACTGTGGTGGCGTGTCGTCTGATGGTTGGAGGCGCGAGTTCGTGGGGTTTTTGGCTATGACTGTTGGTTCCAGTTTCCAACTGGGTAGCTAGATTTTGATTTGAGGCTGGTGATGGCGTTTTGAGGATTGGAGATGGTTGCTGTATTGAATTTCGTTATGTTGGGGAGTTCATCGGAGGTGGAAGGTGATTCCGGCACTGGTGCATGTGCACGAGGCTGTTTTGGTGTCAGTAGGATTATGGTGGTTGGGATTAGGCTGTGACTCGAAGAGATGCTCGTGCTTTTGAGTTTGTGGCTCGAGTTGAAACTCGAAGTTGCCTGTAGGGTTTTAACCTGAAACAGTTTGGTTGTTTCCAGGTTTTCAAAAATTTAAAATAAACTAAACTTTTTAAATTTAAGAAAAGGGATTTGAACTTGGAATGGTTTGAGTGTTTCTCAGATTCAATCTGAAGTAGAAGGTTTAAAGGAAATTTTCAAAAGTTTTAAGAGTTTTTATAAACAAATTTAAAATTTAAATAAAGGAAGTTTTAAGCTTTTGAAGTAAATCTGGTTTTAAAATTCTATTTTGTAAAATGTTTTCTTTAACTTGTGATTAAGAAGTTGAAGTTTTGTTAAATTTTAATCTTGTTAAGTAAATTTAAAGTGATTTTAAAATTTAGTAAATTAATTAATTAACGATTAATTAATTTGTGTAATCAACTTAAAGGAGTGACTTATTAATGTAATTAATAAATGATAATTACTTTAGTTAAAGGATAATTGTTTAATGTCATTAATTAAGCAGGGGAATTAATGGGTAATTACTAAATGTGGTTTATTTAACGATAATTTCTAATTGGAAGTAATTAAGAATTAATTACTTAGTGTAATTAGTTAAAGTATGGATTAATTAAAGAAATTAATAAAGGGATTAGTTAATTAATGAAGATGATTAATTAAAGGATAATTAATCAATGAAATAAAT
The DNA here is from genome assembly GCA_030737815.1 of Allium fistulosum. Classification (NCBI taxonomy): domain Eukaryota; kingdom Viridiplantae; phylum Streptophyta; class Magnoliopsida; order Asparagales; family Amaryllidaceae; genus Allium; species Allium fistulosum. The sequence continues at coordinate 472,505,412 of CM060901.1, forward strand.
TATTGTTAATTAATTTATAAGAATAATTAAAGGGTAATTAATATGAATGTTTGAAGAGTAATTAATCTGTGTAATTAACTAGAGGTTGATTACTAAATGCAATTAACAGGATGATTAAGGATGATTAATTGGTTTGTAATTAATTAATATTAAATGAGCAGGATTTAAAGATGATTGAAGTAATTAATTTAATTTAATTAAAATAATTAGAAATGATGTGACGAATTAATCTTGCTTATGAATGATTGAAAGATATTGGATGCTTTGGATTATTGATAACCTCTAATAAGTAATTTGTGATGTTATGTGATATGTTATGTTTGGGTTGAACTGTGATAATATGGTTTGTCTATCTGTGGTGAGTGGCAATGTAAATATGAAATTCTGGATATAAATGGAATTGGTTAAAACTTAAATAGTTCTGTTTTAAGATGATTCGAAGAGTCCGGGGTCGGGTATCAATACATACCCGAAACCACTTCGATTTGAAATCTTCTATAATCCTTTATAGATTGATATGTGAAATCAATAGGCTGGTTTGGGATAATATGGACCATTTAAACTAAGTTGGATGCTTAGATATTGTTTTGTGAAAATAAGTGTTGACTATATAAGTTGTTTGCTGGTAGTAAAGTACGATTTACCCCGGGTTTAAATAAGTTCTATGAATTGAAATTTCATGTTAGATGAGTTTACTCACGCTGGTTTCCAGCCTGACCCGGGTGTTACTTTGATGTAATGCTCGGGTCAGACCGAGTATTACAGATTTTCAGGTAAGGACGTTCTAGAGCTCAGGAGTCGAGCTGGACGGCAGGAACGTATGGAGTGTTTCTACTGTGTTATATTATTGTATATCTGAGACTTGATAATTGTGTATATCCAGTGTCTGTATAAATGTGTAACTCTGATGTATAAAAATGTAATCGACAGATATAATATTGTTTTGTAAACTGTTATTATTTATTATTATATTTTATCCGCTGCGAATGTGAGATGTTGATGTTTCTGATCTTCTTCTTCTTCTATCCCTTTCTTCTTTTTCATAACTATCTGGAATTTTCGGGTTCGAAAATTCCGGGTCGTTACACGATGACATGCAAGCTCGAGCGAGTGGAAGGTGCTGGGCTAGGGATTCGCGAGGCAGGTCGAGTATCTCTGGCGAACTCGCGTGGCCAGTTGTTTGGTGTCCAGAGGGAACTCGAGTTTGATCCTGGGTTCATCTTTGTTCAGTAAGGTATAATGTTTTTCTTTTATTCAATTTAATCAATGTATATATATATGTATATATATATATATGAAAATAAAATTTTAGTTTACAGTGAAAAGGAAATGAATTTTTATAAAAATAATATGCAGAGGAATTAAGAAAGTTATTGATTGGTTATTTGATTTAAACTTGGAAAAAATTAATTTAAATGTTGTATATTGACAGTAAAATGAATTACTGTGATTTTCTTTACAGAAAATATTTTAAATAAATAAAATTGGGAAAAGGAGAAGATTTAAAGAAAATTTAGTTTTGAACTAAAATTTTAGTTAAACAAATTTATTTAGGATAATGAATTGTTTGATAAAGTTAAAGTATTAATAACACAAATATACCTATTTCCATTTACTAGTGAAATTTTTTAATAATGAACTATGGAAAAATATATTTGTTCTTAGACACTTAAAGAAATTTATTAAAAGAGAAAATTGGTTTAGATAAAATTATCAGCTAATCAAAACTATTAAACGATAATTGGTTGTTCGATTTGTTCGAATATTAACAGATCATATAAATTGCTTATTCAAGGTCTATAAATCAAGAAAACAAAAGAAGGATTGGATTGGATGGCAAAATAAAAAGCTAAGGTGAGATCTTCTCACTCAAATGAAAGTGGATTTTCTTTTACAGTTATTGATTGTTTGATTGACTGTTTGGATTGTGATATTAGATATTTTAGGATATATCTATATATATAGCAATATATACATATTGGCATATGTATATATTGGATTGATGATTTCCCGCCTTGTATAGCGGATGAGACCCTATTGCGCCGTTAGTAAGCGGATTTTTATAAAACCCATATACCGCGATAATTCCGTACTGGAGCGGAATTGGTATTGTGCTGACGTCTTTGGATGCAGGAAAACAGGTTGGAGGGATCCAACTGGACCCCTCACATTGATTGAATTTATTTCTATTGTGATATGAATCTGTGAATGATTATAGCGATGCTATTAATCATATTGATATCTGGAAATTGTTTGAAAGCTAAAATTTAGCTGAATGGATGTTTTGACATCATTGGATTCCAAAGATAAACGAAATTGAATTTTTGAAATTCAAGTAGAAAATTTCTAAGTGAATCAATTTTTGAAATTGAAGGAATTTTGAAGAAAGGAATTTTTAAAGTATAAAAAGTTAATTTTTATAATCTTATCGAATGAATTCCAGAATCAAGTGAAAATGTTAAATAAATGGATTTTGTAAAATAGTGATTATAAATTGAAGAATTTAATTTAAAATTAGGATTTTTAAATAGATGGAAAGAAACGATAAAAATTTATTTTCTTAAAAAGGAATTTATTTAAAAGAAGATAAGTTGGAAATCCAATTAGAAATTTAATTGGTAAATTGAAATAAGTTGTGAAATCAATGTAAAATGATTTTAAATTTGAAGAATCCATTTTAAAACCGAATATTGAATAATTTGAGAAAAATAAGGAATTCACTTAGTTGTGATAAATAAAATTAGAAATCAATATTGAAATTGATTTGGTATTGAAATTTGTATAAATAGAATAAAAATTATAAAAGTTGTTTATAAACCCAAAGTCACTTATCTTGATAAGTTAAATATAGAAGTTGATAAAAGAAGGTTTATAAGTCGAAGTTGTTATAAAAAAGAGAAATAGAATTTGTAAACGTGTTTATAAATTCGAAATGGATTGAATGTGATAAATTAAATTTAGAAGGTTATTAAAGAAGATATGTTCGCGATTTTGGATAGCGAATTATCTTTGAAATAAATGTGTAGAAATGATTGAAATTGGGTTAAGTGAATTATATTCACGATTTTGGACAGTGAATATATTGTTTAGTAAAATGGATTTATTTTTGAAGAAGTAATATTAAAAATGAAGTTAAACATTTTAAAGATGTTTTAAAATGTATTATGAATCGAAAGCATAGATTTCAACAGTTCTTGTTGAAACAGGCGTTTTCGAAAAATAAGGAAAATATGGACTATAACACTGTTGTTATAGTAAATGATTTTCGAAAGAAAATGTTTTATATAGTATTGGGATTTATATATACCTATCTTAATTCCGAATCCCTATACTATTGATTTCGAGTCGTCGTAACGATGTTTTACGCAACATTCGTTTTGACTCAAATAGATGTTAAAAGAATGTTTTCCTTAAAGAATGAATATATACTTAATTTGATTTAAGTATATCGAATATTTTCAAATGTTGAAAATAAATAGATTTGTGAAACACTTATTTTTAAATAAGTATGGAATTGCTTTTCCAATATGAAGTGAACGTTTGAGAATTTATCTTTGTAAAGGTAAATTGAAATTGAATATATTTGAAATCGATTTGAAAATCGTATATCAGTAGATATTTTTGAAATATAAATTCACTATGGAATTTATAAAAGGAAAGGGAAACTGTTTAGAAAAAAATAAACGTTGATTTATTTTTGAAGTGTGGAAAATTTTATATCCAGTAAAAGATATTTTGGAAGATAAAATAATTTGGAAAATTATTTGGAATCTGATGATGTTGCGCATCTTTATTGATAGTTAAATAACCGACTATCAATAATTACCTTGAGTAGGTATTTGTTGTGAATTGGATGAATTTGAATGCCACACTTATTTTTAAATAAGCGCTCACTATTCGGGTTAGCCGGGAAAGGACCATGGGGTCATATAACCCATTCCGAATATGTGATACGTCGTTATGAATCGCATTTGAAGACCGGTGTTGAAGACCGGATATTTTTGAAAACGGAAGGATTACCGTCGAGTTACTCTACATCGATTGATCTTCGATTTAGAGGTTTTATCACCCTTAGTGACGGGAAGTCCTGACGTGATTGAAAATTATCCGGATTTGCAAGGGCTTCGTGAGAAGTGCCTTCGGTTCTGTTCGATCCCGGAACAGACTTGTATGGATTGTGTGTCTGACGTTACAATTTGAGATGTAAAGCTGATTTCTTTCAAATACATTTCTGTTGGTGGCGGAGAATTTATTCTCTTAGCTTAACACCCTTCTCTGAGACGTACGAGCTCAGAGGTTATGTAGTTGAAATTTATCAGCGATATATCCCAATTTGGTAACGTGGCATACTGAGTGTTGCTGTGAAATGATCAGTGTTTGATCATTTGCGATATGATCATTTGTTTGATCTTATATCTTTGTGATCATAGGTTGATCATTTTGTTTGACCCGAAGCAGGGCTTTTTGTAGAAAGCGTAGCTTTGTGGACGAGACTTCGTCGAGCCTCACACCCCGGAAATGGTCGAAACAGGAAGGATGCGGCAAGGTTCTAGGGAGTAGCGCCCCTTAGTGTATGTCATTCCTTCTGGATAAAGGTGGTATCATGGTATGGAGCCCAGATACTTAACCTCTGTGGTTACTGCATTATTATTATCTATGTGGTTTGTTGGAATCGGGGATCCTCGGGAAGATCGGTGACGATCGGGGGATGGCATACGCGTGTCAGTAGTTACCTATTTTTGCAGAGGTAACCCGGCCTTGTGTTGGCAGAGATCCGGTTAGGTTCTCGGGTCGTCTATTCCAGGGACGTACCCATCGTGGAAAGGAAGTTCCTTAGCCTGACCATTTGTTGGAAATCCAAAGAAACAATACGAGCCTTTACGATTTCAATTGTATAACCTGTCTCCTCAGGAGGCAGCTATAGCGGGCATAATATAATGGTACCTATGCTGGCTAAGATTTATATTATACTTTCGAAATGTTTTCCACTATGCACTAATAATAATATCAAAAATGATTTGATTTTGCGTAGTAAGCATCTTTGACTATCATAAGAAGAAATCTCCTCCAAGTCTGCGTTTGCATTGTGTGTGTGGTGGGGGGTCTTATGGTAGTTTCATTTTCCAAAGGCATTGCGAATTGACTTTAAAATTCTCTGCTATTTATTTTGAAGATAAACTGTTTTACGATCTCACACCAGTCACCATGACTGACTCGGAGTTTATTGTTTCCCTTCTAAACTCTGGGTGCCCACCAATTTCCACACGGGCAGTCTAGAGTTAGATTATCAGGATATTCTGGATATTCTGGAGCTTTGGAGATAAGCTGGAGGACGAGACGTAGTATTTGTATCTGATAGTATTTATTCCGCTGTGTATTCTGTATGAGGACAAGTTTATATAACTGTCCATTGTTGTATATTGACTCTGATGATTGATGTATGTATAAAATGATATAGTTCTTTGTTTTAAAAGACTAGTAATTATCTATTGTATATTGTTCCGCTGCGATGTGTAAGATTCTGATATTGTTTTCTGTTCTGATGTGTTTTCTGTTGTTCTTCTTCTTTCTTTCTTCTCCTTTTCTTCTATCTTCTTCTTCTTCTACTTTTTTTCTTTTTCTTAAAACCCTCACTATTGGAGTTTCCGGCACTCGATTGCTCGGCAGTCGATAAAGTGAGTATCGATGTCGAATTTTCGAAAGTCGAAAATTCCGGTATGTGACACAGTATACGCGTGCGTATACTGCAGCCCTACAGAGTTGGTGTTTTATATTGATATTTGGTTGTTGTTAATTACCGTTAGGCAATTCTAATGTTTTTATGATTGTCTTCATTGAGATTCTTTTCTCTTATTTTTGTTGAGGATTTCACGTACTGTGTGGCGAGGCAGTGCACGCGTGCGTGCACTGCAGCCACACAGAATTATGATTTGTTTGATCATTTTGAGATTTCTGATTTGTTGATTTACACCGTTTGGTGTTATATCTATCGTTATCCGATTCTCTTATCGAGAAGTTGGATATACGTGATTTCTGTGATTGTCGTCTGTTTGACTATCTGATTATTATTGCTGCTATGCACTAATAACTGAGTTTGAATTAGACTGACCCGTGTATTATTTTCTTTTGAATTTAATACTCGGGTCAGACCCGAGTTATTTCAGGTTGTAGATTTCCTGCTTTGAATTGTTGTTCGGGATATGAAGACTTTTTATATCTTCTGGAGTAGTTTTCGTCATTTTTAGAAGTCGTGTCAAATTGCATAGGTTGATATGTATTCATGTATATTAGTTGATAATGTACGTGTGTATATAACTTCCAGAGTCGACAGTTGTAGTTGTATCATATGTATTGTGTCAACTATGGTGTAACTGACATCAGTTATATATATATGAGACTTTTGTTTTTATCTGTGTTCCGCATTTATATTATCTTTGTTGTTGTTATATCTAATGTCCTAAACTATTATGAACCATCGTAGTTTGTTTTATACTGATAATTGGGTATGTCGATGGGAGTAAATAAATGAGATGAAAAATGAAAAGTATATACCACTCCTATCGAGGTAACCAATATTAGTGTAAGGCCAACTACGGATGGCCGCTCCTATCCAGCCTTATTCTTCGTAATAATAGACAGTATTTCTTTTAATACTCTTTGTTATTATGAGCATAGAGGTGAGGCGTCACAATAAAGGATTTTTGTGAAAATTATTTTGGAAAAAAGTTTTGGAACCTACGGATTTCTAAAAAGGCTTTTTATTTTTGAGGAAAATCAAATTTGGAATTTGGAAATCCTAGTTGTGAATTATCGATTTTGGGATAATCGATTTTGAGAAAGGAGATTTATATGAAATTCATACTAGGTGTATGATTTGGAAAATACTATATGTGTATAGTATAAAGTGTTTTGAAAGTGCCTCTGGGGAAAAAGGCGCTCCCTTGAATGAACTTCTCAGGAGTGCCACAGGGTGGTACTGCCTTGAGCCCTAAGGGGGGGTTCTAAAGTTGATCTTGTGAGGAGTCCGGACAAACTAGTTCCTGAGGATTGTTGGGTAGCGAAAGTCGAGGGCATTGATGCCTACAGGGGCATTTGGGTTATGCTGTGACGACAGTGTAACTCGATGTCGCTGCGATCTACTGTGTGGACCATAGCGAAAATCATGTGGAGGATGAGTGTCAATAGTCTACACTTGATTTTGCCGGGACGACAGCTTAACATCGGTAGACTGCGATCTATGGTCAAGTGGAGAAGTTTCATTCGTTTGGCAGCGAAATTCGAGGGCGCTGATGCCTACAGTTATATGGGTTTTTGCTGTGATAGCAACGTAAAGCCCGGGTATAACTGCGATTTGTAGCGGGTTCCATGGTGTAATCGAGGGGCATGGAGACCTACAGTTATCCATGGATTTTGCCAGGATGGCAACGTAACCATCGGGTTAACTGCGACCATGGATGGGGGTGATGATTTCCAAAGCATTCTCACCAAAGATATTTCCTCTATTTTCAAAAATGTTTTCGATATTTCCAATAAAATTATTTTTCAAGTATTTTCACTAGATGTTGAAATGGGTCTGCTAAGTACTTATAGATTTTCAATCCTACGCCTGATTAACGTATGACCGAATTTCTTTGAGAATAAGGATGGACTTGTCGAAACATCGGGTTATAAAAGTATTTTTATAAAAACTATTTTAGTAATATTATATAGATATTAAAAAGTGTTTGAAAAAAATAAAAAATAAATATTTATCTGATTTTAAGCATTTTAATAATTCTGACTTCGTTCCTTTTCGAGGACGAAAAGATTTAAAGGGGGGAGGAATGTGACGACCCGGATTTTTAACGTCTGTTAATTTGGAAATTAACTGAATTAAATTATTGGAATATTAACTTTGATTAAATGAATAAATAAATTTTCCGATATTTAATATATCTATACATATATAATTGGCTAAAACTACAAAATTCTGGATGTGATAGATTTTACAAAAAATATGTATATGTAGAAATAGTACATATAGGATATATATATATGTATGTAAAGGTAAGATAGGAAGTAAAATAAACATGTGCATTGTGTGGATGTGCAAATCTATAAGTAGGTATGTTTGCCAAAATACATATATTAGTGATGGGTCAAAAACATGTTCATATAGTCAAATTGATTTCACATAAATCTACACATATGAATGTATGTATATATATACATAGAAGAAACATCATCATGACATGAATTAAATGCAAGCACACAACATTTCAATTCAAGCACACAAAACAAAAATAAAACAAAAAATCAATGTCACAGCAAAACTTGGTCAAGCAAGTTTCTGACCAAAGAAAATTAAATAAAAAATATATAAAAAAAGAAGCTTGCTGTAGAAGGCAGCCTACTTCTCTCATATATATCTCTACTGCCTTCTTTTATTTCAGTCATTCAAATAAGATAAGAAAATGAAATTCAAACTACCATTACAAACTTAAAGAAGAGATAAGCATTCAACTACAGGAATCAAAACTTGGAAAAATAAAGTCTACTCTATCCAAAGGAAGAAAGGTGAGTAAACTTGGAAATGTGATATATGTTGAACTAACAGTGTGATGATCTTTTAAGTGTGATCTGAATGATGTTGTGCATGTTGTTTGAAAATGATTTTAAGTATATAAATGTGTGTAATATTTATATACATGATTCAAAGATGAAAAGTAAGTTTCTGTTCAAACTGAAAATAGTGAGTAAACAATTTTGTTTAAAGAGGTTTTTAAATTTGTAAATTACACATATAAGCTGTTATTCTTTAAAGTGAAAAATGATAAGTGATTGCATGATTAGTTAAATAAGAAATGTATGTATAAATGAATATGAATGATTATATGCATGTCTGGAACCATAAAATTTGCTATGTTCTTAGTGCTACAGGGTTAAAAAATATTCAAAATCAAACTTGCTCTTCCCCTAATATTCTTTTAGATTTGATTTATAAACAAAACTTGTTCATAATCACAAGATAATGATATTAAAAATATTTTCAGGAAATATTGGATGGTAGTTGTAGTAAAAAGGGAAGAAGAACAGTAAGAATCCAACTATATCAAATCTCGATAAAAAAAATGGTTGATTCAGATATATATTCGGGTTTGATATCAAAAATTATGATTTTTAAAAGTATAATCATGATTTTTATGTTTTTAAACCAAGAGAAATCTTAATTTGAACAATATTAGGAAGAACATTGATACTCGTCGATCGGGAGAGATAGGATCATCGCCGTTTGGTCTGGAGCAAGCTTGATTGTAATGGCTCTTGGGAACAATGGAATTTGGATTTATCGATCGCTGGGGAAGTTGGATTACGTCGATTTTGGGTTTTAGGCTGGGTTTTGGATGGGGTTGTTCACCGGGTATCCGCGGCGACGAGATAGCGTCGAGGTGGACCGGAAGTGGAAGAAAAGGAAGACGGAAGGCAGGCAGAGATTTTGGCAAGAGGTCTGGGTCACCGATGGTCAGTGGTAGTGGTGTCGGGAAGTTTTTGGCGATCAACTGGTTACTTGATTCTTTTGAATTTCTTGTTTTCGATTGACGTCGTATTGACGAAGTCGGTTGGTCGTGCTAGGTAGCGAGGATCGCCAGCGACCTGTGAGTGTTATCGAAGATGGTCGGAGGGGTGTCGGTTTGCGTGCACATACACGCGTGCATTTGGTTTATCTCGGTTGCTGTTTGTTGTGGGGAAGAAGAAGATGTACCGGGTCGATCTCGAGATTGTTATGTGTTTGACTCGAAGCAGAGTGAGTTGTGAAGTGTACGGGAAGTTGCTCGTGAATTTTGTTGTGTGGCACGGAGGAAACTCAGTGTTTGTAACAGTTTTAAATTTAATAAAGGCAGATTTAAAATTTAAATGAATCTAGTTTAAGTTTTTCTTAAATCCAATTCTTTATAAAATAAATGTTCTATCTTGATTTAAGAAATGGTAAGATTTGTTTAACTTAAACGTATCAAGTTAAATTCTTAAATTATTCTTAACTTAATTTTAATATAAGTTAAGTAAATGAGAAAAAATAAAGTGTTTAAAATTTATGGGTTAATTAAGTAATTAGTAAGATAAATGGTTTATCTTAAAAGTAATTAAGGACTTGGGATAATTTCTAATTAATTAAATTAATGAAGTGATAAAAGGGAAATCAATTAATTAATGTTTTTGGATTAATTTATTTATAACTAAGGATTATAAATTTAATTAATTGGAAATTTGGGATCTATTAATATAAGTAATTAGAGATTAATTGCTTAGATGATAATTGCTTAATGAAGTAATTAAAGATTAATTTGTTAAGGTTAATTAATTAACTTAAGCAATCATGGGATAATTACTTGATGGAAATAATTAAGAGATAATTAAATTACTTAAAAGATAATTACTTAATGTAGGTAATTAAAGGGTTAATTCGTTAATGTAATTAATTAATCAAAGGTAAATTAATGTGATTAATTAGGAAATAATTAAGTAATTAAGGATAATTACTTAAGCTGGATAATTAAGAATGATTAATTAATTCAAATGGTTGTAGTTAATTAATGATTACTTGAGCAGGAATAGGTGATTAGTTCTTAAGAGATTAATTTAATTTGAGTTAATTAAATTAATTATTGTATGGATTAATAAGTCTTCCTTATGGATGATTAATTATATCGATTGTTTTGGGTTATTTGATATCCATGATATGTGATTTGTGATGCTGTGTGAGACGATATGTTTGGTTGAACTGAGATAATATGGATTTTCTTTTTGTAATGAAATCACCTTGTGAATATGACACTCTAAATACGAATTGAATGGTTTCACTTAAACTTGGGTTAATAATGACATTGGATTCGAAGAGCCCGGGGTCGGGTATCAGTAAATACCCGAAACCACTTCGATTTGAAATCTATAATTCTTTATAGATTTGATTTGTAAATCAATTAGGCTGGAATGGAATAAATTAAGTAAACTAGACCTTTGAAACTAGGTAACGGTACTTAGATATTATTTGGTGAAATAAGTGTTTGGCTACAGAATGATTAAAACTCGTAGTGTTGGACGAGTTACCCTGGTTTCCAAAGAAGTTTATAAATTTACTATTTCAAATTGAATTGGTTTACTCACGCTGGTTTCCAGCCTGACTCGGGTGTTACTTTGTTGTAATGCTCGGGTCAGACCGAGTATTACAGATTTTCAGGTGAGGACGTTCTAGAGCTCAGATGGCGAGCTGGATGGCAGGAACGTATGGAGTGTATTCCGCTGTGATATATATTGTTATTTATCTGGGACAAGTTATTTTAACTGTCTAGTGATTGTGAAATGTTGTAACTCTGATGTATTAAAGTGAAATTTGACAAGTACAGTTTTCCTTTGTATAACTGTTATTATTTGACATTCTATTTTGATCCGCTGCGAATGTGAGAATCTGTGTTTTGGTGTTTTTGTTTCTTCTTCTTCTTCTATCTCTTTTCTATATATACATGAATGAATAATATAAAATAGAATTTGAACCTGAAGTGATATTCCTTTTTGTAACACTTTGATTTTCAAATCGTCTCCTATGACGCTTGATTCACCACCCAATCTAGCTAGAATCAAATGAACTACTTTTATTTTATTTTGTTTGACGTTGCTTAGGGTAACAATATTTCATCGACGGGAGAAAAATAATGAAAAAGGGGAACCATTAAAAGGGATGAAGAAAGTAGAAAGATTGAATGAATGAAGATTTGGTTTATGGAGAGATTGAAAATCTTTCTCGTTTATTCTTTTAAAACCTTCCTCTTTAACTCCTTAGTTAAATCTAAATCAGTATTTAGATCATTTTTTATGGCCAATCATGATCTTGTCCTATGTGGGACAAAAAATCCCAAGGCCAATTTAAGTAAATAAATATATTTAAAGCTTAAATATATATATCGATATCATATATCTATATGCGTATATATAACTTCTATATACACATCAAATAATTACTAACCATGCCCAAAACATCAAAATAAATTAATATTTCTTGAATATTATAATAACAGTTTATAAACCAATTAAATCGTGTGGTTTTTCAGAGAATTTACAAATGCGATTGTGTCACTCAGATGTGTGAATTCAATAGGGGATTAACATTGAATAATTCAAATACTAATGTTCACTTATCACCTGAGCTAGTTGTGTGACATTTTGGCTAAATTCATCGCTTACGGACATTTGCGATAAAATCATATTTTATAATATCTTAAGCAGTACCATTTAGTTAGGGTAATTTACACACGTTCTCTTCATCAAAAGTATATCAATTTAGGATATATTTGATAGTGGTTAAAATTTCAGTAATTCACTGTAATGAACCGTATTTTTAGCTATTTTAAATTATTAAATTTAATGAAATTATTAAATAAAAATGGTTAAAAATTAAAATTTAATGATTTTGAATGTAAGTTATTGGAATATGAACTTGAACAAGATTTTAAAATAAACTAATTCCGAAAATTTAAGTAATAACCAGTATTGAAAGGTAATGCTATGTATTGAATGTGTTTACAATCAATAATTGGATTAAATAATAAATGTTGAATTCATTAGATGTAAATAAAGCAATTGATTGATAACTAAAATTCATTTAAAATCTAATATTGAAATTTGTTGAATATTGAACAATTAAATTGTTTAAATTTAATATTGGAAGTTATTTGAATAATTGAATTCTGAATTTAATATGATTGAAAATAATATCGAAAGTTGATGAAAATTTTATTTAAACAACAATGAAGATTGATAACATTTAAAATTGGATTTAAAAGTGAATTATTAGAAATTGAAAATTTTATATTATAATCGAGACGTTAATAATAGCGATCCGGGCATAGTCTCAAATTTCGACGAAACCAGTTCCATTGGATTCGTAATAATGTATTATTATCGGATTTCAAATTTCGTAGCGTTTGGAGTTATCTTTTGGTCGTACGTGATAAATACGCGTTGAATTTATTATCGAAAATTTAATATTTTAATTTGGTCCAAAAATTTATCTTCTCCATACGTTCGAATTAGGCATCGAAACATGTTACATTGTGTTATAGGGGTAAAACATTATAAACGCCCGGCGACACACTTCGTTTGGAGTTCGTCCGGAAAAAGTTGAAAATAATAATAAAATAACATGTTCACGTTTATAAATACTCTGCACAGTAAAACCCTATTATTCACAGCCGCCGTTTATAAAAATTTAATGGCTAAAATTCCATTCCCTTCTACCCCATTTTCTGATCAATCCCTTGACTTTTAGCGAAAATTTTCTAAAGCAATATCGTAGGGCTCGAAGCGATCTACGGATCCAACTGTGGATCTTTGTTATCATCGTCGTTTGGAGGCGAAATGGAGCCGCGTTCGTCCTATGTTCGAATTGCAATTTCGCGAGGTGGAGAGGGCCAAGCTCGGCCGGACTTGGGCTCGAGGTGCATGACGATGTGGGCTTCGAAGTGGTGTTAGCCGATCGTCGTCTCGATCGATGTTGTGGCCGCGGGGATTAAGTGTTTAGCGACGACTTTGAGTTTGAACGAGAGCGTGGTTGCCTGGAGCATGAGTAAGTGGGAAGAAGGAAAGAATGTGCGGCCTTGATTTCAAATCTGGAAATGGACGGCCTGGATAATATGGTATATTAAAAAATTGTTTATATAAATTGTACTCAAACTTATAAAATGTATATCTTGGTCATGCAAGGTCGAAATTGGACGAAACAAGCGGCGATGGGATCGTGGCGATGAGCACTACGTCATGGAACTGATTCGGAGTCATTGGGAGCTAGTTAAAAATTTATGTTAAATTGAACGTCGTTCGATTTGGTTTAAAATTGAAAACGCAAGGTGTGTGTATCATAACGCTCACAACGTACTCAAATTTTTGGATGTTTGTAAATTGATATCATGAAGTTATTTATTTATTGACTGTCACTTAGTAGTTAAATTGACTTATAAATTGATATTTGAATTAACTGTAGAAATCAAAATTGGCAGTTAAAGTTGAATTTGGAATTTAAATTGCTAGTAAAATACCCGATATTAATAGCTATGAAATTGTTGTGACTTATTGATTGTTTGGATGGTTATTTGCGATGAATGCAAATTGGTTGATATTTGATGGTTGGATGTTTATTTATTCTGATATATCCTATTATCACCCTGTTAAATTATTTACAGTATATAAACTTTAAATTGAATTATTTCGAATGAATTAAGAAATATGTTGAAACGATATATACCTATGACATTGTGATTTGGATTGAAATGATACATATCCATCCCTGAAATTAAATTGAAATAACTGATCACTTAGCCATAGGATAGAAAATTATATACGGACATCGGATTGGTTAAATTAAATGATTTTAAAATTTTTGTTTTGAAATTTATTTAAATGATTTGATTTTAAGAGAACGAAAATCGAATTTATGGAAATCAAACTATTTCGAAATTGTTTTAATAATTGAAGTTGAGATTTTGAAGTTATAATCGAAATTTGATTGGATTTCATAAATTGATTTGTTTTTAAAAGATTGGATTTTTGTTCGAACTTTTAATATGGCTAAGTAAAAGTGATATAAAACGATATTTCGAAATTGAGCTCGAAATTGAATTTTATTTGAAAATTTGGATTTTGAATTGAATGCTGAAGGTACATTTGATTAAGTGTTTTAAATCGATATTTTGAAAATCGAACTTGGAATTGATATAAATCGAAATGGTTTGAATTGAGAATTGAATTGAAATTAATTCAAATGGGAATCGAATTGAATTGATTGGAATTGAGATCGAAATTGAAGTAATTTGGAATCGAAATTAAATATGGATTTGAATATAAACTGGAATCGAAGTTAATTCGAATTGAAATCGAAATCGAATCAATTGAATGGAAATTGAATCGAAATTTGAATTGAGAAGTTGGAATTGAATCGGTTTGACTTTGAAGCTATTTTCAACAAAATTATTTTAATATAAATTGTTTAAAATCTATCTTCTTAAATATACAAATTATATTTTTATATAAACCATTTTAATACTTAAACTATTTTATATAGAACTATTTCAACCCTTTATACTATTTTAACTATTTTAACCATTTAAACTATTTTTGACTATTTTAACCATTAAAAATATTTTAACTATTTTTACCATTTACACTATTTTAACTATTTTAATTATTTAAACTATTTTAAACTATTCAAACTATTTTTCAAAAATTCAAACTATTCAAGAGTGGAATGTTTATTTTAAATCATGGATTTAAATACGAATTGGGTTAAATGAAGTTATAACCTAAATTGAAATTAGAAACAATTTTGGAAACGAAATCGAGATATTAAGGCGAAAAGGACTTTGAAATGAAATGGTATATTTTGAGTAAATATGATGATTTCGAAATGAATTTGATTTTGAAGCAAAGATGATATTTTGATATCAAGTACGAATTGTTTTCGAAATGTAAAAGAACCAACCGGTGTGTAAAACGATGTTTGGTTATTAAAGAGACCGGGGCCGGAAATGGGCATACTCTTTGTCGATATCGAAACTACTTTAACAACTGTGTACGCGGAGGAGACTCCAGAACGAAGTGGTTGGATTTGGCGACATTTGCTGGATTTGAAGAAAGAGAACGATGATGGATTAGCCTGGCACTTGTGCCAATTTGAAAGGACTAAAACATGAGTCGTACCGGTGAAGCAGGCTAGCTACCCCTAGCGGACGCACTTCTTCGTATTACCATCATTTACATTATGATTGATTGGTACGCACCCTCCGATTTTATGGGAGTGTTGGACGCAGTGAGCGATCATAGCTATGATGCGTTACCACCAGCCGGGAAGGGTAAATTGGTAGTATCCTACCTTGGGCATTGCCTCACGTGCCTTGTCATACTTTTATCCCTAAACGAGACCCATGCGATTTTGGTTTAGTGTTGTCGTATCACAGTGCATCCCTATCCACCGACCGTTTAACTGGTGTTTTATATGCAAACTGTACGACAATGCTTAAAAACATGTTAAAGGGGATTAATGTAAAGCTTTAATGCTAAGAAAAATATTTATTTTAATGATTAGACATTATATATGTAGCGTATTCTACTACATATAAATATTTTGACGGATCCTTAAGAGATGGAAAATCTTGTAACATCTCTTGAGTTATTGCACGCATGCTATACACTAGATAGGAGATATGCAAACCCGTAAGAATCTCTGACGCCATGACACTCATGTTATATGCGATATCGATTTGACTCACAAAAGAATATTTTAGTCCTGACTCGAGTGTTTTGTCTTTTCATTACGCTCGGGTCAGCCCTGAGTTTTTCAGCTTATTGAAGATTTATTCTGGAGGACGAAGACGAAGATTTGGTATATTATTACTATTAGTACTTCTGCATCATATTGTCTGCTGCATTATTTATTTATCCTTGATGTATATATATAACTCTGATAAATGTTGTATAGATTATAATCAAAGGTATAGTAAACAGCTTCATGAACTATTTATTTGATTATTATATTTTACCGTTCCGTTGTGAGATTCTGTGTTTGTTTTCTTCTTTTGTTCTTATTTTTCTTAATTAATCACATCGATTATCTATATTCCAGATTGTTTAAGTTGGACATGTGTGGATTATTGTCAATTTAAACCTTCTGAAATGTGGGTCGTCATAGTTGGTATAAGTGCTTTGGTTTAGCGATAACCTTAGCTTTGTAGGATAACTCATTAGAGATAGGGTCAGTAGCACCCTAGAATAAGTTTGAGTGTATTAATAGATATGAGCACGTATTTGTTAGTGAATATGAAATATTTTATATTGTGTTGACTTATCAGTTGAGGGTTTATGAATTCTGGTCGGTACGGAAGGTACAACCGTATCGATAGTGGTTTCTAAACTCTTAAACAAGGTAAATTGACATGGTATTGTTTTGAAATTAGGTAAATGAAATAATTTTACCCTGATTATATTTTATATATAAAGAAATAATTTTTCAGAAATTATTAGGGTATATATAGTGTGATTTGATTGTTATAAATGATAAAATTGATCATTATCATTTATTGTTTGAATAGTCAACATTCCTAAACTATTAGCTATTATATGATTATAAGAAAATGAAATTGTATAAATGTGATTTATAAAATATAAATTGCAAGTAAAATGAATATAAAGTTGAGAATTTGAGAAATTTAAATTCCGATGGTTCTGAAAAAGGTTTTCAAGGTTTGGAAAATAATATTAGTATTGTTTAAAAGTATATACAAATACAAATTGTTTTCAAACAAATTTTAAAAGGAATGAATTCAGTACTCCCCTCTTTTGTCGCTGTAAAATAATTCGGTGATGACTGCGTTGCATCATCGACGTTCATTTTTGAGTCTCAAAGTGGGGTAGACTTCTGAGAAGCTTTGCTTCGAAATTGTTTTGATAAACAGATTTTGGTTTAAACTCCAAAAGTATGATTTGATATATAAAAGAGATAAGTATATATACTTATTTCAAATGATTTGAAATGTACCCGGTGTTTAAATTTTTAAGTTCTGTTAATTAATAATCTTCAAATTATTTGAATGAAATGAAATATTTGAATAACCAAAACTTATAGAATAAGAGGATTAAGAAATCTAAGCTAAATGTTTTAAGAAACTTTTGAGTTGAAGTGTGCAACTCTTAAATTGAAAGTAAAGAAAATTTAAACAAGTTGAAATAGTGAACATTCTAATTAAGTAAAAAAAATGAATCAATTAATTTGTATAATACCAAATTGCTTTCTAATAACATATAATAAGACTTACCAAATGTTAAAAGTTAAAATGATGATTTGGATATGTAATGGGATATTATACAAGTAAACAAAAATTAAAAGTAATTAAAATGTATATAAATGGAAATTTAGTTGTAATAATAAATGTTATATAGTTAATTAGTATATTATGAAATGATTGATGACTAAATGGAATAAGTAAGTGAAATTTAAGAAAGAAGACAAATGAATCAAATAATATCTTTGTAAATTGGTTATAGAATTAAATATAAATTTGCAAAGAAATTGTGAAATTGAATTTTACACTTTTGAGATAACTATAAACTTAGATAAAGCCACATATAAGAAGTCGAACTCTTATAGAATGATTATAAACTAAAGTGATGATTAATAAAATGTTTCACAAATAAATTTGTTATTAAATGAAATTATGAAAATGAAGTAAATGTAAACAAAGGAATTTGGTATAGCTAAGAATCAATAGAAATAAATACGTAAGTTGTACGTATATTATTTAATTCGCATAACGATTTGCTCCAGATTCGAGCACAGAATATCGAGATAACTTATATCGGTCCGAGTTAAGATTTTACCTCGATTCTCGACGGCAAACCCTAGATATGGATTTTTGATTTGTTTCTGGAATTCTCTATCATAGTATATGGCCATGCAAGAAGAATAACGGTTTTTGATCAAGGAACCAAATCTATGTCTGCACTAGAGAGTCGTGTGAATGATACTAGTTTAGAAGTGAAATTGTGTGATCGAGTGAGCGATCAGATTTGATATTGCGTACGGATGATAAATGTACATCGTACGAGCTTAAGTAAAGCAAATATTGGAAATTGAAAATGCAAAATATAAATTGATTTTAAATTAGATGATTGGATATCATTGGTAAATAAGATGTAGGTATTTAAAATTAAGAAAAATTTGGATGGCCCGACAAAAAAGTACATGTTGATTTTGTCATTGGATTTGATGGTTTTATGATTGAGCCGCTTTGTCTTTGTTTTCTTTTATTGGTTCGGGGCCCATAGTTGCGTTTTGTAGTTGTTTCGATCGAGCCGCACAAAGGAGACTCTACCGAAATTTTCCATAAATCCGGGTGTTCGAAAAATTCTAAAGTTTTAAAATTATTTAACTTGTAAATTCCGTACGCCGATTGGAGTAGCATAGTAAAAACTTAGTAATGGTTTTATAAATGAAATTTCATTGTTTTATAAGTTGATAATTTTGAATAAAATATATCAAATGTAAAATTCTCTACTTAGTTCCTTTTCGGCGACGAAAAGTTTTAAGTGGGGGAGATTGTAACGACCCATATTTTTAGCTATTTTAAATTATTAAATAAAAATGGTTAAAAATAAATATTTAATAATTTTGAATGTAAGTTATTGGAATATGAACTTGAACAAGGTTTTAAAATAAACTAATTCCAAAAATTTAAGTAATAACCAGTATTGAAAGGTAATGCTATGTATTGAATGTGTTTACAATCAATAGTTGGATTAAATAATAAATGTTGAATTCATTAGATGTAAATAAAGTAATTGATTGATAACTAAAATTCATTTAAAATCTAATATTGAAATTTGTTGAATATTGAACAATTAAATTGTTTAAATTTAATATTGGAAATTATTTGAATAATTGAATTCTGAATTTAATACGATTGAAAATAATATCGAAATTTGATGAAAATTTTATTTAAACAACAATGAAGATTGATAACATTTAAAATTGGTTTTAAAAGTGAATTATTAGAAATTGAAAATTTTATATTATAATCGAGACGTTAATAATAGCGATCCGGGGCGTAGTCTCGAATTTCGACGAAACCAGTTCCATTGGATCCATAATAGTGTATTATTATCGGATTTAAAATTTCATAGCGTTTGGAGTTATCGTTCGGTCATACGGGATAGACACGCGTTGAATTTAATATCGAAAATTTAATATTTTAATTAGGTCCAAAAAGCTATCTTCTCCATACGATCGAATTAGGCCTCGAAACATGTTCCATTGTATTTGGAATAGGGGTAAAACATTATAAATGCCTGACGGCATGCTTCGTTTGGAGTTCGTCCGGAAAGAGTTGAAAATAATAATACAATAATATGTTCACGTTTATAAATACTCTGCATAGTAAAACCCTAACCCTATTATTCACAGCCGCCGTTTATAAAAATTTAATGGCTGAAATTCCATTCCCTTCTACCCCAATTTCTGATCAATCCCTTGACTTTTAGCGAAAATTTTCTAAAGCAATATCATAGGGCTCAAAGCGATCAATAGATCCAACGGTGGATCTTTGTTATCATCGTTGTTTGGAAGCGAAATAGAGCTAAGTTCATCCTATGTTCGAATGGCAATTTAACGAGGTGGAGAGGGCCGAGCTCGGCTAGACTTGGGCTCAAGGTGCGTGGCGATGTGGGCTTCGAAGTGGTGTTAGCCGATCATCGTCTCGGTCGAAGTTGTGGCCGCAGCAATCAAGTGTTTAGCGACGACTTTGGGTTTGAACGGGAGCGTGGTTGCCTGGAGCACGTGAAAGTGGGAAGAAGGAAAGAACATGCGGCCTTAATCTCAAATTTGGAAATGGACGGCCTGGATTATTTGGTATAAAAAAAAATTGTTTATATAAATTGTATTCAAACTTATAAAATGTATATCTTGGTCATGCGAGGTCGGAATTGGACGAAACAAGCGGCGATGGGATCGTGGCGACAAGCACTACGTCATGGAACTAATTCAGAGTCATTGGGAGCTAGTTAAAATTTTAGGTTAAATCGAATGTCGTTCGATTTGGTTTAAAATTGAAAACGCAAGGTGAGTGTTTCATAACGCTCACAACGTGCTAAAAATTTCTGATGTTCGTAAATTGATATTGTAACGACCCGTAAATTTCGACCATTTGAATATGTTGATTTAAATTGATTTTTGTAATTTAATGTAAAAAGAAATGAAAATTTTATAATTTATATTGGAGCGAATGTTAGAAATTAAATGTTGCATTGGTAAATATAATAAATTCTTGACAAATTTGAATGAAATCCAATTGAAGGAATAGTAGGAACCATTATAATTGGTTAATTAAGTTTGATTGTGTAATTAATACTGGAAGAAATAAATTTGAAATAGTATTAATGAAATAATAACTGAATTGAATTGCAATTATATAAATGGAAGTAAATTTGATTAAGTGGATGTCAATATTGAATAAATTAATGGAAATAAAATCTAAATGAATATTTGGATAGAACATAAGAGAATGCAATCGGTAGTATAGAGATAAATGCCAACATGTAGTTGTAATTGAATATGAGAGATAAAGGAAAGGATTAAATTGATTGATGCAATAAAACATTGTAACGGTATTTGTTCGTAAATTTAGATAATAAGGTAGTATGTTATTTGAAATAAATTTAAGGGTAGAATAACAACCATTACAAATTTCCAAATTAATTGGTCAATGAATTTATTTGGAATTAAAGTTCATATAAATATTAAGTAATTATGATGTTACTATTGATAATAAGCGTTACTAATTATTAATATAGTAACGGAAGAGTAAATGAAATGCAACCGTAGAAACTTAAGCCAAGTATTAACAATTGAAATGAAATGTCGTTTAAATGGAGTACTATAAATTGTCATACTAAGCTAAGAATTGAATATAAGGAAACAAAGGCAAATAGTAAATCAATCAATGAATTTATATAGATTGTAAAGTTATAATAATAAATAGTAATTGGATGTCTTGTACGAAGTTATAATATTTTGTGAATTATTAATAAAGAATAACTAGAATGAGATTCAAATTTGTATGATAATGTAAAGTGTTAAGTGTTACTCTTGAGCATAAAAATTTAAATAAGTAATTTAAAGCAAAGATAATTTACCAATGCGGTAAGATTTTCTAATAGTGACTGTGTAAATTTAGGTAGTAGTGTAAATGGCAGTTGATGGATAACCAAATTCAATACAATCCAATTGATTGTAACGACTGTTAGGTTATAATTGAATATAAAGTAAAATAGAAACGTAAACTTAATATAAGATAGTAATTTAGGGAGATAAAAAGTATGAAACCAAGAAATAGTTACAGAGAATATTTAATTGGAATTAATGTATCTATTTGGCAGAAATATAATAAGTGTAGTACAATCCAAATTTATGTAAGCAAATTGTGAAGTTCTAATTTATTGAAATTAGTAAATTTTATAAAATGAAATTAATACTAACCCTATTTAGATTATGACAGTTGGCTCATCTACAGAATAGAAAGCTATATTTATTTATTTAATTGGAAAATTTAATTACTTTCTTTGAAATTATTGTGAATAAATGAAATATAACAGTTAAATTTTACGTTAAAGGAAGTGTAGAGGAAATCTAAGAAAATAAATGTAAAAAATAGCGAGCCAATGTAAATTGCATCTTTTTTATAATAATAGACTGAATAATAGAATGAAAGGTAATTAAATGAAATTTTGAAAATTTAATTTACAATTTCTAAAATTCAATGAATTTGAGATAAACACTGAAATTGTTAAATTTATCAATTTTTAAATTTACTTTTAATTTGGTTAAAACATTGTAATTTACTGAGAAATATAAAAGGGTTAAAATTGGAAAATTTTAAGAGTTAAATTAAAAGTTGGATTTTATTAATTTATTTTTAATTTATTTAATTGATGGAAAAATAGTCATTTCGGCCACTGACTCGGATTTCGACGAAACAAGTTTCGTCGGATCCGTAATGGTGAATTATAGTAGTGTTTCAAGTTTCGTAGCTATCTGACTTATCGTTTGATCGTACGGACTCAAAACGCCTTGAAATTTATGCAATTAAAATCAATTGAAATCAATTTGGAAAATATTGTTTTTAGCATAACTTCTTCATACGATGGAATTTGAACCTGAAACATTTTCCATTGAGTTTAAAATATTTTAAAACACCTATTTTGATATATTGGTTTACCCAATTTCGTTCCGGGGTCAGAACGGGCTTTTTGGGCCACGTTGGCGTTAGCGCGTACACCTGTTTTATCCATCTATTCTATTTTCAACCTTCTCTATAAATATCCCCGCTAAACCCTAGCCTCCACCTATTTTCATTTGTCTGCGCGTAGAATTTCTAAAGCTCCTTCTCCTTCTCAATGGCAGACAAAATTTCATACCCAGATCCATTTCAAAATCAGAGTCAAAAATTCAAAGTCCTCAGAAAAATCTCAAATTAACATATGTTGAAGCTCTCGACGAGCGTAATTCAATGGTGTAATTCGTTTTTCAATTCGACGCATCGTTTGACCAGAAATCACGATCAAAATTGAATTGGGCGTTTTTGACTGGTGCGTCTGATCGGAAAATCCCTTCTGGGTTTTGTAGAGGGGCTAGCGCGTTGTTCATCGGTGAAGTTTGGAGGCGAATTGACAGTCGGATTTGCGGCAAAACGCAGTCAAAGGGGAGGTTGAGTGCGTTACTTATTTCTGTGTGCTCTGTAAATGGAAGACGCGTGAGAGGGAGGGAGAGTTGCAGTGGTGACTTGGCATGTGTGAAAGGTGATTGAATGTGTTCTTTTTCTTTTATTTTATAAATGGAATTTCAATCACAATTATCGATATATCTTTCAAATACGATATCCGTTTTACGCGCGGTTTCTTTTGTTAGGATCGTATTGAAATTCCAGATTTGATGACACTGGTTTGGACGAATTCTGAGACGGTCAAATTTTTGGGTTTAAATTGGATTTGAATTCAATTTAAATTCAAAAGGTGAGTGTTTTAACCCACTCACAACTTCTAAGATGTAACATCCCAGATTTTATTAATTTAAATTTAGTGATTTATTTGAATTTTTGGTAATATAATTTGAGAAGTTAAATAAATATATGAAGTAAAAGAAAATATAAATAAATATACTTACAAATATAATACAAACAAATATATATCTCAACCCTATAAACTATGAAAATTTCATAAGTAAAATAAGTATATAAACTTAAATAGAAAAGAATATGAATTATAAAAATAAAATAGATATATATATATATATATATACCACAAATAAGAATTTGTGTTCAACTCTGAAATGAAATACATGTACAAATTTAATGTTGATAGTAAAGACTTCAAATGAAAATAAGATAAACAAACTTTGTTGTAATAAGATTACATTCAAGAAGCAAATAAATATGTTTGCCGTGAGTTTTGAATCAAACAAGAAAAATGTATGCAAGAAAACAATTTACAAAACAAACAAAATTTGTACTTACAAAGAAAAAAATAATCAAGCAGCATGTATGTATGTTAACAAGGATGGAAACATGCATTTAATGACCATCACCTCTAGCACGCAAAAGAAAGATTTTAGCCACCAAAGTAAAAGGAAAATCTGCTAAGTCAAACAAGAAAAATAAAAAATCTCTGGTTAACAATGTACAAATAAATTTAAAAAGTACAATTTATATCTTGGTTCAGCCTGCATTGTTTTCTTTATTACATCCTCTATACCAGCTCGTTCAAAAGCAAAAATAAAGCAAAATCAGGAAGAAAGGAAAACATAAACATCACTATATTTTCAAAACTCAAGATCATTCAACAAAACAAAAACAGAGAGAGTTTAAAAGCAGATCATCTGCAAGGTTTCAAAACAAAAAGTGAGCTCTCTGTTTCAAAGAAAAGTTCAAGTGAGTAAACATCAACTTAAAGGTTTTAAGTTAACTATAAAGATGATTCTTTGTTTCATGGCATTGTATATGTTCATCTTTGAAAATAGTTTGGTAAATATATATAGATATACAGGTTACTCTGTACGTTTGTTCTTCTCTGTTATGGATTACAGAGTGAATTATCATTCAAACTCAAGTGGTTTTCAACTGAATCATCGTAAAGCTTTCAGTTTTCAATCAAACAAGAAGTTTGAATCTCACTCAAGATTTTTAAAAGCTGATTAAAACATGGTTGTAAAATATATCACTGTAATCTTGTTTTACAGGTAATCAAGTAATAACTCGACAAATTTGATTGTTGTAAAAAGTTAATTCAAGTTCATAACTTGAATTCTTACTGCAATTTATGATTTTTAAAACAAAAACGAAGATTTTTAATTCAGGATTTTGAGAGCAGTTTGTAGTTGAACAAAAATTGCATTTTTACCAATTACTGATGAATGACCCAATAATAAATGTTGAAATTTGGGACGAAGCAAGTATAAACATCTATGATTTCGTGAAAATTATCAGAAAATTTTCCTATTGCGTGGATAAATGGTTCGAGGCTGGATTAGGGTTTTCGTTCGAGTTTTCGAACATGTCAGAGATGGAGATGAGTTCGTCTTCTCCGATGCATCGAACTACGTGAGGTTCTGGGGAATGGCCGAACACGGCGTTGAGATGGTGCGGATGGAGTCGGAGCTCCTCCGGAGGTCTGAGGAACGCTGGCGAGGTGAGTTTGTGGTGGCGTCTGGGTTACAGTTCGACTCGAGATGCCAAAAATTCGATTTCGAGTTATTTTCTTCAAGTCGAGTTTGGATTTTGAACGTAGAGGAGTATCGCAACTTGTTGGAGGTGCTGAAGTTCGCCAGAATGTTGGCGATGGGTTGTGCACGTGCACGTGGTTGTGGTGGTGTCAGTCGAAATGTTTTGGGGAAGGAAGCAGATGCGACTCGAAGCACTGCTCGGGGAATTGAGGTGGAAACTCGAAGGCGAGCTCGAGTCATTTTAGTGT
The DNA here is from genome assembly GCA_030737815.1 of Allium fistulosum. NCBI lineage: Eukaryota > Viridiplantae > Streptophyta > Magnoliopsida > Asparagales > Amaryllidaceae > Allium > Allium fistulosum. Next base: position 472,530,945 of record CM060901.1, read on the forward strand.
GATATCGAGTAGGTTTTAAGACTTAAACAAATTTTTGAAAATTTATTCACACGGGTCGAATTGGCAAATTTCTCGAAGCAGGGAGGGAACTTTCTCAGGAATGACTCGAGACAGTCTCGGGTTAGGCTTAAAAACAGTGAAGATTTGAGTCTTTCGTGAAAATTTTGAACATGAGTTTAAAATGTGTTTTTGAAATAATCATCTGAAATGAATAAAGTATTTTAAAAGCTTAAACTTTAAAAGTAAAATTGTTTAAGAAATTAATTTGATAAAATATTTGAAGAGTAAATCAAATATTTAAGTTTTTAACTTAAAACGAAAATTATTTATAATGATTAAACAATTAATAATTTGTAATTATCTTGTAATTAAAAGTTGATTAATTTAAAGAATAATTAATAAAGATAATTAAGATTTAATAAATTAACAATTAAGAATAAATAAATTAAGATAATTAGTTAAGTTAATTTAAAATCTAATTAAATTATAGTTAAGGATAATTAATTATCAAATTAGAAATTATGAAGGTAATTATGTGGTTAATGCACTTTTAAATCACATTCACCCAAATTAGAGATGATTGGCTATCATCAAATATTCTGTATTGAATTGATATTTCTACTGTGATACTGTGATTGTTTTGGTACTGAACTGTGATTTATGATTTAATTTTGTATTGATGTGAAAACCTCTTTGCCCGTAAAACGGCATTTTTACTTCGATGCGACAGGGAGTCGGATTTCAGTTTGTTATCCGAAACCCACATCGAACCCTGAATATAAATCTTTGTGATTGTCATATTCACGTGTTTTCAAAAATTTATCGATCACTATTCAGTTTAACGGAGAGAGGACCTTTGTGTCATATAACCCATTCTGAATAGTGATACGTCGTAATGGATATCATTTGAAGACCGGTGTTGAAGACCGGGTCTTTTATGAAAACGATAGGACGACCTATCGATTATCTCTGCACGGAGTTGCTCCGGTATAGAGATTCCCTAAGTGATAGGAAGTCCGATCGGGATTGTAAATACCCGGATTGCAAGGACTTCTTCGGAAGTGCCTTCGGTTTTGTTCGAACCCGGAACAGACTTGTATGGTTACATGTCTGACATTACACTTTGAGATATAAAGCAGATTTCTTTCAAATACATTTCTGTTGGTGGCGGAGAATTTATTCTCTTAGCTTAACACCCTTCTCTGAGACGTACGAGATCAGAGGTTATGTAGTTGAAGGTTATCAGCAATATACTCCCAATTTGGTAATGTGACATGTTGAGTGTTGCTGTGTATTGATCATTTACTGATCATTTGTTGATCAAAGCACGACTTTGTGAAAAAGCGTAGCTTTGTGGACGAGACCTCTTCGGACCTCACAACCCGGAAATGGTCGAAACAGGAATATGCGGCAAGGTTATGAGGTCGCGCCCTTTAGGGTATGTCATTTCCTTCTGGAAAAGGGTGGTATCAGGTATGGAGCCCTGTATTTACCTATGTGGATACTCCGATCTCATTTATTGTGTGATTGTGTGTTTATCGAGGCGCCTCGGATAAAGGTCCCAAAAGACCGGGGGATGGCATATTCATGAGTTACCTGTTACAGGGGTAACCCAGCCTTGTGTTGGCAGAGAGAAGTTGTCTCTCGGGACGTCCAGCCAGAGGCGATCCCATGTGGCGGTAGGAAGTTCCTTAGCCTGACCATTTGTTGGAAATCCAATTTCCAATACGAACCCAGTACGGTTTTAGTTGTAGAACCTGCCATCTAATATGGTAGCTATAGTAGGCATAGTATAATGGTACCTATGTTGGCTAAGATTAATATTCTACTTTCGAAATATTTTATACACTATGCACTAGAAATAATATCAAATAAATTTTCTTGTATTAAGCATATTTGACTATCATAAGAAGAAATCTCCCCCAATTCTGCGTTTGCATTGTGTGTGTGGCGGGAGGTCTTATGGTAGTTTCATTTTCCAAAAGCATATCAAATTCTTTTTAATCTGTTTTATTTAAAGCAATTACTTTTGTTTACTCATACCAGTCCCATGACTGACCCGGAGTTTATTGTTTCTTTTCTAAACTCTGGGTGCCCATTATTTCCACACGGGCAGCCTAGTAGCAGGTTTTTCGTGCTTTGGTGTTAGCTGGATTTTGGAGTCTTTTTGGGTTTATGATGCAGCCCAGAATATTGAAGTCTTAGGTCGCGACCGACCTAACGTTCTGTTAAGTCGCGTGCGACCTAACGAGGAAGCAAACGAGGTAAAACTTTGGGATAAGTCGTGGGAAGTTGAAGTCTTAGGTCGCGTGCGACCTAACAGGTTCCAGGATGACAAGATAAGAGAAGAAGCGAGTTATGCAAAAAAAGGAAAGCCAACGACCTATGATAAGTCGCAAGGCCTTAGGTCGCGAGGCCTTAGGTCGCTCTCTTTAGGTCGCTCCGATCTTTCGAGTACCAGCTTTGACAAGTTACGACCTAAGTTAGGTCGTGGAGAAGAAATACGACCTAAGTTAGGTCGCGGGAAGATATGGGAAGATAGGTCGCTCACTTTAGGTCGCTCACTTTAGGTCGCGAGGGTTTCCTGAAGCAATGTTTTAGGTCGTTCGACCTTATGCTGCTGTGAAGTTAGGTCGCTGCCATCCATTTTTAAGTCACTCAAGTATAGGTCGCAAGACTTAAGTCGCTGGAGAAGCTTAGGTCGCAAGTCGCTCAAGTATAGGTCGCAAGACTTAAGTCGCTGGAGAAGCTTAGGTCGCTGCTGCCGTGTGTGGGTTGTATTTTTAGGTCGTTATGTTGTATTTCTTATGTCGCTGTAATGTGTTGTAACATGTTTTCTTATGTCGCTTTGTATATAAGTCTTAGGTCGACAAGGAGTTAGGTCGGCCATGAATGTTGTGTTGTAAATATTAGGTCGCGGGTTTGTTAGGTCGTGAACGACCTATGTGTTGTACAGTTTTGTGTTGTGTGTTGTAAGCTTATAAATAGGCAGGTGGTATCATTTGTAAGTTTTAGTTGATTTTGAATAAAACTTTTGTTTGTTAGCTTTGTGCTTTCATTAAATTGGTAGTTGAGTGTAACCTCCTATCTCCACCTTTGGTATTCGAGTGCGCTCGAATCAACGATCGTTGAAGCTGATTCGCGGAATCAAGTGCGCTTGATCAACGTCGAAGAATCGTAGATATTTAAACACGGTATCGTGTGCGATCAACGTGTTTGGGATAGCTAGATTCTGACATCTTTGGATCAACGGAGTTGGGCATTTGGTATTCTTCAATCCCTCGATTGCTACTTTCATAGATTCATCATTTTTGTTATCCGCTGCTGCATCATTTGGTATCAAAGCTAGACTTAGCCAATCATAGCTAAGCCGAACCTTGGAGCCAATTCTTATTCAAGAGCTCAAGTCGTGTATCATTTTGTTGTTTGAGGCCGAGAGTTAGATTTTGTTTGAAGAGTAATCATGCCGCCAAGAAGAGCTAATCGCCATCAGAATGTTGAAGCTTTGTATAGAAGAGAAGAAGCCGATGAGATGGAGCAAAGAATTAATGAAAACTTTAGTGAGAAGCTTAATGAAGGGATTGGTCGATTAGAGAAGATGATGTTGGAGATGAATCAAAATCAGAGAAGGGTTTCACCTGAATCTAACCATGGAGGAAGTAGAGTTTCACCACATTCCAATCGAGAGAGAAGTGTTGATAGTGAACATAGAAGTGTGAGTCGAGATTATGGTAGGAATGTTGATGATCGAAATCGTGGTAGAAATGTGAATGATCGTGATCGAAGGAATGCTGATGGAAGAAATAATGGCAGTAGAGATGTTGGTGGTCAGGATCGACATCGATATACATCAGATTTTGAAGAAGAGTATGATGGTGGTAGTGTTCATGGACGAGGACGAGGACAAGGAAGAAATCATTCGGAATATGATCACAAGTGGGAGTCTGGGATGAAAACTGAAATACCGGAATTCAAGGGAGGAATGCAAGCCGAGGAATTTCTTGATTGGTTAGCTTATGTTGATGAAATATTTGACTTCAAGGAGGTTCCGGAGGATCGTAAAGTGAAGTTGGTTGCTACTAGGTTAAGGGGGAGAGCTATGGCGTGGTGGCAGCAAACCAAACTTACTAGAGAGCGGATGGGGAAGTCAAGGATTGTTGCTTGGGAAAAGATGAAGAAATTGATGAAGGCTACTTTCTTACCCTACAATTACCAATCACTAATGTATCAGAGACTACAAAACCTGAGGCAAGGGACGAAGACGGTTACTGATTATGCAGATGAGTTCTACCAGTTGATTGCTCGAAATGACATTATGGAGACAGAAGAACAATTGACTGCTAGGTTTGTGGGTGGACTTAGAACACAGATCCAGGATATGGTGAACATGTTCGACCCTAGATCCGTGGCAGAAGCACATCAAAAGGCGTTGGCTTGGGAGAAACAAGGAAGACGTGGGGGAGGTGTGTTTCTAAGTTTTACAGGGCAGAACAAAGGAGCGGGTAGTAGTTTGAATGTTCCTAAAGCATCGAGTAAGCCGGTTGTTCATGAAGTGGCTAAACCAAAAGTCAACCCCATTTTCAAATGCTATAATTGCCAGGAAGTGGGACACAAGAGTAACGAATGTTCGAAATCGAAGAAGAGAACTATGATTGCTGAAGTGGAAGATGAGGATGCAGAAACTGAAGGTTCTAATTCACTACATGATGAGGAGGAGGAAAATGTGTCGGGAGATGAAGGGTATTCATTGATGATGAGGAGAAATTGCTTAACACCAAAGCAAGAGGAAGAAACTAGCTGGTTGAGGAGTAACATCTTTCAGTCAACATGCACCATCTTGGGATGGGTTTGCAAGTTTGTCATCGATGCAGGAAGTTGCGATAACATTATCTCTACAGAGGCTGTGAAGAAGTTATCATTGAAGACAGAGAAGCATCCGAAACCGTACAAGTTAGCTTGGTTGAGGAAAGGTGGGGAGGTGAAAGTTGGACGAAGGGCTTGTGTTAATTTTTCAATTGGGAAGAAATACAAAGATGAAATTTGGTGTGATGTTGTGGACATGGATGTATGTCATCTGTTGCTGGGGAGACCGTGGCAATATGATAGGGCTGTGCAACATGATGGTCGTACTAACAGTTACAGTTTCATGTTTGAGGGTACTAAAATCACTTTAATTCCTAAGAAACGACAACACGAAGAAAGCAAGTCGGAGGAGATTGAAGAACTTAAAATGTTTCTATCTTTGAAGGAGTTTGTTAAGGAAGTAGAAGAGGAGCCTGAAGTGTTTTAGTTGATTGGACGTGAGAGTAATGAAGTGGTTGAGATTCCTGAAGAAGTAAAGCCAGTACTGGGAAAATTTGATGATGTATTTCCTGAGGAGCTACCAACTGAGTTACCACCATTGAGAGACATTCAACATCAAATTGATCTTGTTCCAGGAGCTATGTTACCTCATAGACCACATTACAGAATGAGTCCAAAGGAACACGAGGAGTTGAGAAGGCAAGTGGAAGAGTTGCTTGAGCAGGGGCGTGTGCAGGAAAGTTTAAGTCCTTGTGCGGTGCCATCTTTGTTAGTATCAAAGAAGGATGGAACGTGGAGGATGTGCACTGATAGTCGAGCACTGAATAAGATTACAGTGAGATATAGATTCCCTATGCCTAGATTGGATGATTTGTTGGATCAACTTAGTGGAGCTACTATCTTTTCGAAAATTGATTTGAAGAGTGGTTATCATCAAATTCGAATTAGACCAGGGGACGAATGGAAGAAAGCATTCAAGACGAGAGAAGGATTATATGAATGGCTGGGCATGTCGTTTGGTCTTTCGAATGCACCTAGTACATTTATGCGGGTGATGAATCAGATTTTTAGACCATTCATTGGGAAATTCGTGGTGGTGTATTTTGATGATATACTGATATATAGTAGAAGCTCAGAAGAACATTTGCAACATCTGAGGGAAGTATTGATGATACTGCGAGAGGAACAATTTTATGCTGCAACGAAGAAATGCGTGTTCATGACGCATAGTGTTTTATTTTTGGGATATGTTATTTCGGATGGAGGTATATAGGTGGATCAAAATAAAGTTGAAGCAATCAGAAATTGGCCACAACCCAGGACAATAACAGAAGTTAGAAGCTTTCATGGTTTAGCATCATTCTACCGAAGATTTATTCCACACTTCAGTAGCGTGATGGCTCCAGTTACTGATTGTATGAAAGGGAAGCAATTTTCATGGTCGGAGGAAGCAAGATTTGCTTTTGAGAGAATCAAAGGACTTTTGACGACAGCACCGATTCTAGTGTTGCCGGATTTTCAGTTGTTGTTTGAATTACATACTGATGCATTGAAGGTTGGAATTGGAGGGGTGTTGAGTCAGAAAGGACGTCCTATTGCATATTTCAGTGAGAAGTTATTAGGAGCAAAGATGAGATATAATACTTACGATGTGGAATTTTATGCTATTGTGCAAGCTGTGAAACATTGGAGGCATTATTTGTTTCATAAAGAATTTGTTTTATATACTGATCATGAGGCGTTGAAGCATATGCAGGGACAGGACAAGATTGCGGCAAGGCATGCTTCGTGGATTGCATACTTGTAACAATTTACATTTGTGGTGAAGCATAAATCGGGAATTACGAATCGAGTGGCAGATGCATTGAATCGAAGGAATCATTTGCTGACTACAATGAAGGTTGAAGTGACGGGGTTTGATGTATTGCCAGAATTATTTGTTGATGATCCTTACTTTGCGAAGTATGTAGATGAAGTCAAGGAGGGAAAGTCGGATGAGTTTGTAATGGTGGATGGTTTTCTTTTTAAAGGGAATCGATTGTGCATACTAGAGTGCAGCTTACGTATGAAGATTGTAAAGGAGTTGCATGAGGAAGGTCATGTGGGCCGAGATCGTACTTTGCAATTAATTTCTCAATCTTATTATTGGCCTTCGTTGAAACGGGAAGTTGGAAGGTTTGTGGAGAGATGTCATATTTTCCAAATTTCCAAATGAATAGCGACTAATGCAGGATTGTATATGCCGTTACCCGTGCCAGTTAGACCATGGGTTGATATCAGTATGGATTTTGTTTTGGGATTACCGAGAACTCAAAGGGGGAATGATTCGATATATGTTGTAGTGGACAGGTTTTCGAAGATGGCACATTTCATCGCTTGTAAGAAGACAGCTGATGCCGTCCGTGTTGCCGAGTTATTCTTTAAAGAAGTGTATCGCTTACATGGTTTACCAGAATCCATTGTTTCTGATCGGGATACTAGATTTCTAAGTCATTTTTGGCTGAGTTTGTGGAAGATGGTGGGAACAAAGCTAAATTTTAGTAGTGCTTACCATCCGCAGTCCGATGGTCAGACTGAAGTTGTTAACAGATCTTTGGGAAATTTGTTGCGGTGCCTGGTGAAGGATAATCTAAGGAGTTGGGATATGAAGTTATGTCAAGCGGAGTTTGCTCATAATCATGCTATAAATCGTAGTACGGGTTTCAGTCCATTTCAGATTGTATATTCCAGCTTACCAAAGGGGCCGTTGGACTTGACGATAGTACCACAACCAAAAGGGACAGTTAAACAGGCTGTTGATTTTGTTGATGGATTGGCAGAATGCCATAAAATCGTTCAGGAACGATTGGAGAAAGCAAATGAAAAGTATAAACGATCTGCGGATCTAAAGTGAAGAAATGCTGAATTTAATGAAGGAGATCTAGTATATGTTGTACTAACGAAAGATCGTTTTCCAGTGGGAACATACAATAAACTTAAAGCTCGAAAGATTGGTCCTGTAACGATTGTGAAATGGATCAATGAAAACGCTTATAAGTTGAAGCTACTGGAGGATGTGTACACTTCTGACGTGTTTAATGTTAAACATCTTATACCATATCATGGGGATGAGCTTGTTGTGGAAGAGGAGGGCGCAAATTCGAGGATGAATTTTTCCCAACCCGGGGAGGATGATGCAGCCCAGAATATTGAAGTCTTAGGTCGCGACCGACCTAACGTTCTGTTAAGTCGCGTGCGACCTAACGAGGAAGCAAACGAGCTAAAACTTTGGGATAAGTCGTGGGAAGTTGAAGTCTTAGGTCGCGTGCGACCTAACAGGTTCCAGGATGACAAGATAAGAGAAGAAGCGAGTTGTGCAAGAAAAGGAAAGCCAACGACCTATGATAAGTCGCAAGGCCTTAGGTCGCAAGGCCTTAGGTCGCTCTCTTTAGGTCGCTCCGATCTTTCGAGTACCAGCTTTGACAAGTTACGACCTAAGTTAGGTCGCGGAGAAGAAATACGACCTAAGTTAGGTCACGGGAAGATATGGGAAGATAGGTCGCTCACTTTAGGTCACTCACTTTAGGTCGCGAGGCCTTAGGTCGCGAAGATTTCCTGAAGCAATGTTTTAGGTCGTTCGACCTTATGCTGCTGTGAAGTTAGGTCGCTGCCATCCGTTTTTAAGTCGCTCAAGTATAGGTCGCAAGACTTAAGTCGCTGGAGAAGCTTAGGTCGCTAATGCCGTGCGTGGGTTGTATTTTTAGGTCGTTATGTTGTATTTCTTATGTCGCTGTAATGTGTTGTAACATGTTTTCTTATGTCGCTTTGTATATAAGTCGTAGGTCGGTAAGGAGTTAGGTCGGCCATGAATGTTGTGTTGTAAATATTAGGTCGTGGGTTTGTTAGGTCGTGAACGACCTATGTGTTGTACAGTTTTGTGTTGTGTGCTGTAAGCCTATAAATAGGCAGGTGGTATCATTTGTAAGTTTTAGTTGATTTTGAATAAAACTTTTGTTTGTTAGCTTTGTGCTTTCATTAAATTGGTAGTTGAGTGTAACCTCCTATCTCCACCTTCGGTATTCGAGTGCGCTCGAATCAACGATCGTTGAAGCCGATTCGCGGAATCAAGTGCGCTTGATCAACGTCGAAGAATCGTAGATCTTTAAACACGGTATCATGCGCGATCAACGTGTTTGGGATAGCTAGATTACGACATCTTTGGATCAACGGAGTTGGGCATTTGGTATTCTTCAATCCCTCGATTGCTACTTTCACAGATTCATCATTTTTGTTATCCGTTGCTGCATCAGTTTAGGAGCTATCAGATTTTGGGAAGCTTTTGTCTTGGATACCTTTTGAAGTGCTTATAGTTCTGAAGACTTTATACAAGTAGATGTATGTTGGAACTTTTGGAAGACTCTGTTGTTGTTATGTTGTGGAGTTATTATCTTCTGTTATTGTATCTATATGTAGTGCTCTGGTATAGAAGGCATATATATTATGATACTCTGATGTAGTACTGGATATTATTATGATGTTATATTTGTGATGTAATGTACGATATTCAGTTTATTTCCGCTGTTTATATTCATCTCATGTTGTTATAAGCTCCGGCGAACTGAAGTTTGACGTTTGAATATCTGACAGTCGAATATAACTAAGGTATTTGATGTTGATTTTCGAGCGTTAGATTTCAGGATCGTTACATAAGATTTCTTATGTTTGTTAAATTAAATTTTGATGTGATTTAAAATTTATCTATGATTGTTTGGGCATATATTTAATCATCATCTCAGTTAGATAGCATTTAGTTAAATTAAATTGTTATTTAATTTTATTATTGCATATAATTTGCCAGTTAAATTTATTTATTATTGCATATAAACTGTCAGTTGAATAGTTATTAATTTTTATTGAATATAAACTATTCGTTGATGCCTGTTATATTTTATATGCTTTATATTGATGTTTTGTTTAAATTGGATGATGATTGTAATGAATGGTTGTTTATTGATATTTGGATGAATGGATGCTATATTTATATTGTATAAACTGCAAGTTATTATGCATTTTCATTTCATTTGGGATTGCGGTTTGAAATGATATATAACCGTAAACTTTTATTTTTAAATTACGGATTGAAATGATAAATATCCGTATCACTTGACCATAGGATAGAAAATTATATACAGGCACCGTGGTCTATATATAAAATATTTTAAAGTGATTTTCTATGGTTTGAAAAGAAATATACGGTTTAATAAATATTAAATTTTGATATTATATAAATATTATTTTATATATAGTTAAATTCTAAAATTTAAGCTATGTGTAACTTGATGATGTTTTAAGTTTGATTTACGAATATTTCAAGTTTGAGCTTTATTTAAGGGATATTGAATTTATTAAATAAATATTTCTAAACTAAATAATAGTGAACTGAATTAAGGTATATATAAGATTATCAGATTTGGTTGGGAATTTTGGAATATTTAAAGATTGGAAATATATCAAAATTGAAATGTTTTATTGAAATTAAGGTATTATTGTTTTCAAAGTATTGGTTTTCGAAATTGTTATAACTTTGAAAGTAATATGGTTTGAAAAATGAATTTATTTGAAATAGAATTTATTTAAGAATTATCTGTGAATATATTGATTTGAAACCTATTGAAATTGAAAATTTAGAATATGACTTCAAAATGTGGTTTGGGTTTAAGATGATTTAAAAGAATATTTCAAGTTATCTAAATTAAAGAAAGATTTGTGATTGGAAAATGGGTTTTATTTAAATAATATATTATTGAATTGTTTTGGAAATGGAAAGGATATATTATTGAATTGGGTTTTGAAATGGAAATAATACATTGATAATTTGGGTTTGAAATAGCAAAAATATTTTGGTTTTAAAGTATATACTATTTTGAAGTAAAGGATGTGTTTTGAAATGGCAAAAATATTTTGGTTTTAAAGTATATACTATTTTGAAGTAAAGGACATGGTTTGAAATGGCAATAATATTTTGGGTTTTGAAGTATATACTATTTTGAAATAAAGAGTATGTTTTGAAAGGGCAATGATTGTGTTTTTAAAAATATATATATTTTTAAATGACCACGGTGTTATAATAACGATTGGTTGTTAAAGAGACCGGGATCGGATATGGACATACTCTCTGTCGATACCGAAAACCACTTTGACAACTGTGTACGCGGTGGAGTTTCCAGAATGAAGTAGGATGGTGGCGACGATCCTAAGGTATATACGTGGACCCAACTCCCGTGAGTTGGCATAAGGTGGCTAAAACAGGAGCGATTGACGGACCAAGGAGGTACCACCTCTGATCGGACACACTTCTTCGATACCATTCTATTACTTGTGATTTATTTGGTGGCTACCCTTCGATTTTTGATTTAGGAGTGTTGTTCGAGGTGGGCGGTAGTGGCTGTTATGCGTCACCACCATTCCGGATGCGTAATTGGTATATCTACCCTGGCATTGCCTAGTTGTGCCGTGTCACCTACCATATCGAGCTTTACTACGAGTTTCTATTTGTGTCGTACCTATGGAGTATCTTCTCGTAGCCTCTCGGGGTATGCAGGTACTATATAGACTACTGGCACTATTACGTGTTAAGGGGAATATTGGGTCACTCCTTAATGCTATTTAAAAGTATGTTTATTTTATATTAGACATTATTATAATAGCGAATATTACTACATAGTAAATAGTTTAACGGATCCTTAGGGGATGTGAATCCCGAGCATCTCTTAAGTTACTGCACTCACGTTAGACACCGGATAGGAGATGTCAAATCCCGTAAACATCTCTGACGCCGTTCCACTCATATATTTATCATTGATTTAACTTACATAAGATCTTTTAGTTCTGACTCGAGTGTTTTGTCTTTTCAATTCGCTCGGGTCAGCCTGAGCATTTCAGGATTTGAAGGCCCTATGTCAGGAGGACGAAGACGAAGATTTTATTACTACTATTTATTATATTCCACTACACCGTTGTATTCCGCTGCATAATTATCATTCTCTGGTATGTGTAACTCTGATATGTATTGTATAAGTATAATCAAATGTTTTGTAAAACTGCTTCATGAACTGTTATTTGATTATTATATTTTATCGTTTCGCTACAAGATTCTATTTTGTTCCTTTTATTTCTCCACTTTTTCTTATTTACCCCATAACAATCCATCCTTCTGTATGGTTTAAGTTGGCACGTGTGTCTGCTTAAGCATACAAAAAGGTGGGATGTTACAGTTGGTATCAGAGCCAGGTTTAGCGATAAACCTTAGCTTTGTGGGGTCTGACTCTTTATTAATAGGATAGTAATACCCTATAATGAGTCATTGAGAGTATATATATGAGAGAGCGTATTTGTTAGTGTTATAAAAAAGGGTTTTTATACTGTGTTAATTTGTTCCGCTTTGTATTTATAAATTCTGGTTGGTGCATAGGACGCTATGACATCAATAGGGATTTCTAAACACTTAATAGGACAGATCGATACAATATTTGTTTTAAAATATAGGTGAATGAAATAATTTTGCATATTATATTTTGTATATATAAAGTAAAATTTTATAAATGATATGTATATTTGGTTGCTATATATTGGTTGTTAGGTAATGAAATTTATAAATAATAGTTGAAATAAGATTGAAAATAAAATAAATCGAATTGGAAATTTTAGAACTTAAGTTCTGGGATTTTTTGGAAAAATTTCTTTGAATGATGATTGGAATATAATAATAATATTATTTAGAAGTATTTTCTGATATAAATATTTCAACATAATTTGAAAGAATTATTTTAAAGAAAATTTTGGAAAGAGATAAGTTCTGTACTCCCCTCTCTGTCGTTGGGAAGTAATTTCGGTGATGAGTGCATGCATCATCGACATTCATTTTCGAGTTTCGAAGTGGGAAGGCCACTGTAGTAGTTTTACTACAGATTTATTTTGATAAACAAATAAATATTTTAAATTGTTTTAAATATAATTGGATATATAAAAGGTAAGTATATACATTTATCTATTATTTTAAAATGATTTGAAATTTAACCCGGTATTTAGTTCTTAAGTTTTCGTTAATTAATAGTTTCAATTAGTGTAGTGAAATGGAATGGAACTAATTAAAAAGTGGAACCTCTAATTAAAATAAGGATTTAATGCTAGGTTATAAATAAAATTAAAAGAAAAGCTGAAATATGTAACCTAAGATATGTTTATTGAGCATTAAATTAATTAAAGGAAATAGAATAAACTTGTATAACTTTTAATTACATTTTTAAAAGCATATATATAACTTACCTAATTTTAAAAGTTGAAATGTTTAATAAGAAAATATAATGGAAATTGTACAAGTAAACTTATGTAATGAAAATGTTTAGTAAATTGCTCTTATTAATAAGAATTAAGGTTATAATTGTTATGCCAAGTAACTGAACTTAACATGAATATTATTAATAAATGAATGTAAATAAATGAAATCAAGTCATGAATGGATAAAAATAATACAATAAGAAGAGAATTGACATGATGTGAATAAATTAAATGAAGAGGAGTAGAAATTAAATGAAGAGGAAATCAAGCAACAATATATGGAATGAAATTAATAATAATAAACTTGATCTATTGTTTGAATTTGTTGTTTGTTTAGTTTATGGTTGTTTGGGCAATGATACTTTACAATTGTTTGGATGAATAAATAATCTATTTAGTTCGCCTAAGACTGTTGAGTAAAAGGGTACACTTAGTAGTTTATTTTCATTCCATACAATTTGAAGGTTTGAACCCGAACAACTATTTATTGTGTTTGATATGAATGAATGATTGATGTGTGTTGACTTATGTGATGGTTTTTTGCTTGTTGCAAGTGATGGTTGCTATGTTGATTGTTGTTATTGATTTAAGCAACACCAAATATTTCATTTTATATAATTGTTAACCTCTTGGATTATACAAGTGAAATACAGGTTATGGAAGCAATTTCTACTGTAGTTGGTTTCATAAATAAGCGTTGATTGCCCGACAAATAGGTACGTTTTCGGATTACGGTTTTAGCGTATTATGTTATTTTTCCCGTGTTGGAATATATTATTTTTGAAATTTTAAGTTATATATTCTTATATTTGATATTATATTTTCTCCTGAGCCTCTCCGTACAAAGGAGACTCTGCCAAAATTTTCTGTAAATTTTGGACTTAGAAAATTTTGAAATTGTTTTTCCCAAACTTTATTAATTTGAGTATAAAAAGATTCAATGGTTATAAATTGGTATATTTTATTTAAATTAATTAATTTTGTAAAATTTATTTATTTATAAACCTAATATTTAAATATGATATATTGATTTCTTAATTCTTTTTCCCCTTCTTTTTCCTTTTCGGGGACGAAAAGTTTTAAGTGGTGGAGAGTCTAACGACCCGTAAATTTCGACCATTTGAATATATTGATTTAAATTGATTTTTTTTAATTTAATGTAAAAAGAAATGAAAATTTTATAATTTATATTGGAGCGAATGTTAGATGTTGCATTGGTAAATATAATAAATTCTTGACAAATTTGAATGAAATCCAATTGAAGGAATAGTAGGAACCATTATAATTGGTTAATTAAGTTTGATTGTGTAATTAATACTGGAAGAAATAAATTTGAAATAGTATTAATGAAATAATAACTGAATTGAATTGCAATTATATAAATGGAAGTAAATTTGATTAAGTGGATGTCAATATTGAATAAATTAATGGAAATAAAATCTAAATGAATATTTGGATAGAACATAAGAGAATGCAATCGGTAGTATGGAGATAAATGCCAACATGTAGTTGTAATTGAATATGAGAGATAAAGGAAAGGATTAAATTGATTGATGCAATAAAACATTGTAACGGTATTTGTTCGTAAATTTAGATAATAAGGTAGTACGTTATTTGAAATAAATTTAAGGGTAGAATAACAACTATTACAAATTTCCAAATTAATTGGTCAATGAATTTATTTGGAATTAAAGTTCATATAAATATTAAGTAATTATGATGTTACTATTGATAATAAGCGTTACTAATTATTAATATAGTAACGGAAGAGTAAATGAAATGCATCCGTAGAAACTTAAGCCAAGTATTAACAATTGAAATGAAATGTCATTTAAATGGAGCACTATAAATTGTCATACTAAGCTAAGAATTGAATATAAGGAAACAAAGGCAAATAGTAAATCAATCAATGAATTTATATAGATTGTAAAGTTATAATAATAAATAGTAATTGGATGTCTTGTACGAAGTTATAATATTGTGTGAATTATTAATAAAGAATAACTAGAATGGGATTCAAATTTGTATGATAATGGAAAGTGTTAAGTGTTACTCTTGAGCATAAAAATTTAAATAAGTAATTTAAAGCAAACATAATTTACCAATGCAGTAAGATTTTCTAATAGTGACTGTGTAAATTTAAGTAGTAGTGTAAATGGCAGTTGATGGATAACCAAATTCAATACAATCCAATTGATTGTAACGACTGTTAGGTTATAATTGAATATAAAGTAAAATAGAAACGTAAACTTAATATAAGATTGTAATTTAGGGATGTTTGCACAAAAAATGGACAAACACCTCCAAGTCGTATGGTTTACTTGATTTTATGTTGTTCGTAGTGATTTGGGTGATTTATGCAAATATATGAAAAGCAGGGACTAAACTGTAAAAGACACGCAGATTTATAGTGGTTCGGCCAGAATGTGCCTACGTCCACTTTATATGTTATTCTCATTTTTCTATTCAAATTACAAGTACAAAGCTTTGATACAAGTATATGAAAGTTGTTTGAAAGTTCTATCCGTGCTTGAGCTCTCAAACTTGTCCTCCATTGTTGTACCCCTACCCCACTATTTATAGAGTAAGGCTGGGGGTAGGGGTCTTGGATGTATATAGCTGCTGGTGGGCCTGGGCTGATACAATCTGGCCTGGCAAAGTTGGTCCGGAACGCCTTGGTCCGGTGGGATCTGGTTCGGTAGGTAGGGGAACCTGTTGGTTCGGTGGGTAGGCGAAGTTGTTGGTTCGGTGGTATGGGAAGTAGGTTGATTCGGTAGTGGGTGGACCGGTGGAGTTGATTCGGTAGTGGGTGGACCGGTGGAGTGGATTCGGCAGGCATGGGAAGTAGGTTGATTCGGTGGATGGAGTGGAAGGAGTTGGTTTGGTGGATGGTCTGGTTTACCCTGGTTCAGCGAGGACTTACCTCCCCTCTTTGGTTCGGTGAAAACATGCCCAACATTTGCACCCCAAAGTGGGGCATATGCCAGTCATATGTCTCGCTTTGTTTTAGCTTGGACACTTTCATCCGGTCCTGTGTGCCGAGCCAGTTGGTTCGGTCGTCATTATTCGCCTATAAGTATGGACCTTGCATCTCTATTCATCCTTCACCGTTTGAGACAGCCGAATCAATTGTATACCGAACCAACTCATCTGCCGGACCAGGTGAGTCTTCCTTTGCCGAATGGTTTTTCTTTTATGATCGAACGAACTCAAATGCTCTACCGAATGGGCTTGGGGGTCTAAGGCCGAATGACCTTGAACTTTGTTATGCCGAATGAGTTTAGGAGACTAAGGCCGAATGATCCCTTGCTTTACCGAATGAACTTGGGAGACTAAGGCCGAATGACCTTTTGCCTTGTTATACCGAATGAGTTTATGTGTTTATAAGTGAAACTCTGGACAACATACACTCGTTCGTTTATATCTCTATCTCCTTATTCTAATAATGTGTTTTTTTTTCGTGTTGTAGATAATGTCTCATAAAGTTGAAACCCGATCAGAGAAGAAAAAAATCCCAGGACAGAGATGATCCCGCAGTGCCCCCAGTTCAGTCAGAACCGGGACGTCATGGGCCTACCCCGAGGTCACTAGTAGATGGGTACGGCCCTTAGGAGCTTCTGAACTCACCTCCTGACTGTTTCCCAAGCTTTCTCAAAGGCGAGCAGCTTGATGTTATCTCCCGGTCCTTTGGGATTGACAGAGCGCGCATGCTATTGCCGGGGGAGGGAGTGATGCCATATAATCCCCCCGAAGGGTATTTCGCCTATAGCCGGTACCATTGTATGTGTGGGGCCATTCCCCCGATCAATGCTTGGATAATCAGCTTCATTACCTACTTGAAGGTGGCTCCATTTCAGCTTCAGCCTAATTCCTACGCCATCCTGGTGAGCCCGTTTGTCATTTTCCAAAGGAGGTACGGGCGTCCTTCCTCCAACCGGGAGATCCGGTACTTGTACAATTTGAGAGGCTATAAGAAGGGGTCTCCATACATTAGCTTGGGAATCAGCCGTATCTTTCAAGCCGGTCCTGGACTTATACTCGAAGTTCAGCATGTTTAAGAAAGAATGGTTATTTATCAAGGATAACTCTGTTTCCATCCGTCGCTTCACTTCTGGTTGTAAGTCTTAAGCTTATTTATAATTTCCGTTCTGACTGCAATGCCTCTTCTTATGTGTTTTTATTTCTTGCTAGCGACAGGTGGCTTTGCGGTCGTGGAGAATGATCGCCTGGTTCAGATGGCTGTGGAAATAGAAGCCATTACGGGAAGGGACAGGTCGGCTTCTTACTTGATCAGGAATGCTACACTTCTGGGGCACAACCTGATCCTTCCACACCAGTCCATGGTTAAGCAGAGAGACACGGCGGAGGAGAGAGCTGCCAAAGCTACAGGAGGGGCCACGGCGAAAAGCAACAAAAGAAGACCCTTCCCGCCGTATCCAGTCGCCGGAGGGAAGAAACTCAAGAAGTCCGATGGACCCTCTCCCAGCACACATCCGGATCTTCAGGAGGAAAAAGGTGAGGATGAAGGAGGTGAGGCAGAGAGCGGAAGTGGTAGAGAAGGTGACGGTGATCGTCACGGTGATGATGGTGGCGAAGGACAGGGCGGTTATGGCACCAGGGCTTTGCCTCCCGGGCATGCGGGCGTGATTCAAGAGTGGACAGATACGCTCTCCGCCATGCCTTCGAAGAGTTGGAGGAAACGGAGAAGTCCAAGAAAGCTGGTAAGGTCGGGACCGGCGCCGATTTATCTTCCAGGAGCGCTTCTACTAAGGCAACTTCTGCGATTCAAAGTGAATTTCTCTTTATTCTTTTTAATTCTTGAATGATGGCTCAATACATGCTGGTGACACTTGGTTTTTATTCCAGGAGCGGGCAAAACGGCCAAGACCTTAGATCTTCGGCACAGGCTTGAACAATACAAACTCCTCAAAGCTTCCGCCAAGCCGAAGCCTCCTACTAACCGTCCTGGAGACGTAGTCGGCTATCGTCCTCTTCTTGGAGTTATTGAAGAAGATATACAAAAGAGGAAGAAGAGTCGATCTACGCTTGAATCTCTTCCTGGTCCTCCGGCCCAACTCCAGCCTATTCACAATATTACGGAGGATGATACTGAGTTTATGCCTTCCCCACATCCGTCTGAGAATCCATCCTTCACCCCGGTAGATCACCCTGGCTTGGTTCGTAACCCGTTTGCGGGCCATCCAGACCTGGACCCGGCCTCTCATGACATTTCCTTCGATGAGGTTACTGGTGAGCATCTTCTCCCTCGCAATCCTATGGTATGGGTGCTTGACGAAGCTAAGTCCCTGGACCTTGATTTGCTTACTACCCGGGTTGTAACTTTGGGGAATGAAGCCAAGGCGAATATTGACCGAGTTGCTGAGGAGACTAGGAAATTGATGGGGCATCATGCCCGACTAGTCAAGGCCGGGGAGGAAATTGGGAGTGCCAACATTCGGCTACGGTTAATGGTCTCCAACCAGGCTAAGCAGCTTGCCGATCAAGCCATCCAAATTTCTCAGCACGAGGCTGCATCCAGGAAACTGAAGAAGACTATGGAAGAGGCCAGTAGGGAAGAGTTGCGAAAAATGGAGGCCGCCTGCAAGGAGCGAATTGACATGGCCATCACGACGGTGGATGAGGTTCGACAAGCGGACCTCGAGCGGGCGCAGGAATTGTCGGGGAGACTTGAGGCCGCGGAGCTCGCTCAGTCCATGTTGAAGGAGGAGATGGAGGCAATGAGGATATCCCTTCAGGCTGACCGCTCACGATACCGATCAGAGAGGGATGCTGCCGTCGCTAAGCTGCGTGCTTCTGAGGCCCGAATGAAGGAGCTTGAGGAAAATGAGGGGATGATGGATGAGATGCTCCAGGATATGTATTTCCGCACTTGGAAGCAGGGTAATTTATCCTGGATGGATGATTACCCCCGAGTTATGGCCAGGATTTATCTCCGGGCCCTGGAGGAGGCTAGGGCTGATGCGGATAAAGAGGGTGGCGCAGTCTTCAGAATGGATGTGGTCACTGCCCAGTTTACCAAGGAGGAGAAGGTGGTGGTGAAGGAGGGTATGCGGCTGCTTGCTGCCGGGGAGGCAGGTGTGCAAGTAGAGGATGATGACCAGGATGGTCGGGAAGCAGGTGCGGGTAAGTCTTCCTTTCTAGTCTTTCCGTTAACTTGGTTGCTTATCACTAATGAATTCTTTCTTTGACCGGGCAGGTGGGCAACAGGACAAGGATGAAACTCCGACGCAGCCGGCTCCTTGATTTGACCTGGATATCTTTTTGTGGACTTGACATTGTTGTATATGTTAGTCTCAAAACAGTAACGTAACTTTTAGGTTGTAATTATGCTACTTGTAATAAACAACATTATTCTTGACGTGTAGTTTTTTAACTTAAGCTGATTTTGTCGTTTTTTGAATGTTTTTGCTATTTTGACATGTTGTATGAGAAATATAGCTATGCATATGCTTGTAATTCAATTGTGTTTGATGTCAAGTTCTTGCTTAAAACATAATTTCATGTCTTGCAATGTTAGTGTGATGTGTGAATAAATTATATCCATGTGTTTATACATGAAAGAAGAAAATACCGCCCTTCATATTTTACTTGTAGGTGGCAGCTTTGAATGTCTTGCATGACCGAGTATGGAATGCGGTCCAGTGTCTTGCTGTGAGTATCCACTTCCATTAGCGAATGTCTCCTATTCTGTGTCCTGTGCTTTAGGGATAATTACAGAGGATAGGAGAAAAGTTTTTTTTAAATAAAATTGAAATATGAGAAATGGTAAAACTTCCAATCACGGAAGGCCTTCGATGTGCTTAAGTTCATGGCAAACGGGCTTTGTAGTCACTTTCCCTAGTCGTGGGTCTTGGAGACATTTGTCACCCATCTTACGCCTCCACGGGGAGTTAATCTTTTTTTACCACAGCCGTACTTAAGACACATCGGAGCCGAGATCGCGCACAGTAACTACCCGGGCCATTATGGCCCGTAATCATGGGTATTATTCGATTTACTGTGGCCGGCTAGCGTGGGTGCCGATCGTCAACCGTGAACTACCCCTGGCTGGCCACACCTTATGTTGGGGCTTAAAGTAGGTTCACAGTTGCCGGCGAGCCGAACGCCGTAATGAGCTGCCTTGGCTATAGTCGGCCTTCTCGGTGGCTTATAATCGGCTCTTTGCAGTTGGCTTTAAGGGCCGTCGCGAGCAATGAGTTAACCCGTAGCAGAGGGATGCCGGAGCAAAAGTGTCTCATTGGCGAGGGCATAGATTCGCATAGTACCTGTTAGGTCTTGTCCAGGTGAAGTCGCGCTGTGGAGTGCCTTGAATGGAAATGCTACATGCACAGGATTTTGTCCAACAGAAAAGGATAAAGTTAACAAGCAACCAAGATATAAAGGAACAAGTTAAAAAAGAGACAAGGTTTTTTAAAGTGGTTCGGCATGAAAATGCCTACGTCCACTGATTCTCTTCGTTAATTTACTTCATATGGGCAATACAAGTTAGGAAAAGTATCGACGGAGGTGTTGGATGTTCCATGCCCTCTGGAACACCTCTCCGTCCACTGTTGACAAAATATAAGCTCCATTGTGGAGATCTTTATGAATTACATATGGTCCATCCCAGATTGGATCTAGTGCCCCAGGGCGAGGGAAGATTCGCTTGAGGACAAGATCTCCTTCTTGTAAGGTACGACGCTTGACTTTGGAGTTGTATTGTGCTGCCACTTTTTGCTTGTGGGCTGCTGCTTTGAGGGCTGCATCATTTCTTCTCTGCTCAATTAGATCCAAAGACATGTGAAGGAGTTCTTCGTTCTCTTCTGGG
Organism: Allium fistulosum; assembly: GCA_030737815.1. Taxonomy (NCBI): domain Eukaryota; kingdom Viridiplantae; phylum Streptophyta; class Magnoliopsida; order Asparagales; family Amaryllidaceae; genus Allium; species Allium fistulosum. The sequence continues at coordinate 472,551,892 of CM060901.1, forward strand.
TTACAGTGGATCCTATGGTGGGAAGGCACGATGGTTTCAACTGGGAGCATAGCCTCCGATCCGTATGCCAAAGAGAAAGAAGTATGCCCCGTTGATGTTCTAAAAGATGTGCGATAGGCCCATAGTGCCGTAGGGAGTTCATCCACCTAAGCGCCCTTTGACTTTTCGAGTTTCTTTTTTATTAGAGTTTTCATAATTTTGTTGACGGCTTCGACTTGTCCGTTTGCCTGGGGATACGCTACGGATGAGAAGCTTTTGTGAATTCCGTGCTCTCGGCACTAGTTGGCGAATTCCTCGCTGTCAAACTGAAATCCATTGTCTGATATGATTTTGAATGGGACTCCGTACCTGCACAGAATATTTCTGATCAAGAAGTTAATAACTTTTGCTGAAGATACTTTATTCAGAGGTTCTGCTTCCACCCATTTGGTGAAATAGTCGACTGCCACTATAGCATACTTGGCCCCGCCTCGGCCCATTGGCAGTTCGCCGATTAAGTCAATTCCCCATACTGCGAAGGGCCAAGGGCTGGTCATTTGAGTAATCTCAGTTGTTGGTAGCCGCGGAATCTTAGCAAACTTCTGGCATCTGTCACATTTTCTGACGAAATCTAAGGCGTCCTTGCTTAAGGTGGGCCAGAAATATCCATATCGGAGTATCTTTTTTGCCAAAGTATGCCCTCCGGTGTGATCTCCGCAGCTTCCTTGATGAATGTTGGATAAGATTTCCTTGGCTTCCCTTCCAGTGACACACCTTAATAAGGAGTTAGAGAAGCCGCGCCGATAGAGGGTGTCCTCTTGTATTGTGTAGCGGGAAGCTTTCCTCAAGATTTTCTTGACTTCGTTACGCCCGTTGGGTAGTGTGCCACTTTGTAAGTAGTCTCGGATGGGAGTCATCCAAGTTGCTTCTTCGGTTGCGGCTATCAGATTCACTTGCTCAAAACTTAGGGTCAGTTGTTTTGAGATGGCTACTGCTCCGGAAATAGCGCCGTCTCTCATGCTAGCTTGCTTCGCCAATCCGTCGGCCTCTTGGTTCTCTTCCCGAGGGATGTGTTTGACTAAGTAGTGGTCCAATCGACTGAGAAGTAACTTGGTCTTCTTTAAATATGCCATGAGTCATTCTTCTCGAGCCTGGAATTCTCCTAGTATTTGATTAACAATAAGTTGAGAATCGCTATGAAGACACAAAGAATTGGCTCCGATTTCTAAGGCAAGTTCTAATCCAGCTATCACTGCTTCATACTCTGCGTCGTTGTTGGTGGCAGCGAATTCCAACCTTATAGCATAGTGCAGCTTATTTCCCCTGGGAGTGATTATTACCACACTTGCCCCCGAGCCTTGTTCGTTTGATGCACCATCCACAAAGAGGTTCCACCTGATGTCTTCTGCTATTTCTGATTGCTCCTTACCTTCGTTGGTAGTGAATTCGGCAATGAAATCGGCCATGGCTTGCCCCTTGTTGGCGGTGCGAGGATGGTAGGTAATATCATATTGACTTAGTTCAATGCACCATTTAAGTAGTCGCCCAGAAGTGTCGGGACGATGGAGTACCTGCCTCAGCGATTGATCGGTCAGAACTCTGATGGAATGGGATTGAAAATAGTGTCGCAGTTTTCGTGATGTGATTAGTAGACAGTATGCTAGTCTCTCAGGTTTAGGATATCTGACTTCTGCCCCTGTAAACTTCTTGCTTACAAAGTATACTGGCCGCTGCGTGCGGTCGTCTTCTCTTACCAAAGCAGCGCTTAGAGCATGAGATGATACAGCAAGGCACATGTATAACTCTTCGCCTTCGTTTGGAGTCGAGAGTACCGGCGGTTTCTGGAGGTGTTCGATTAAGTTAAGGAAGGCTGTTAAGCATTCATCAGTCCATTCGAACTTTCCTTTGTCTTTCTTTAGAGCTTCGAAGAAGGGGACGCACTTGTCCGTAGCTTTGGAGATGAATCGACTTAGGGCGGCCACTTTCCCATTCAGGCTTTGCATTTCCTTTCGAGTGGAGGGTATTTTGATATCTTTTAAAGCTCGGACCTGTTCAGGGTTTTCTTCAATCCCTCTGACATGGACGATGAATCCCAAGAACTTTCCTGATGATACTCCGAAGGAGCATTTTAGAGGATTAAGTTTCATTCCATGTTTACGTGATCGTCGGCTTTCCTTGACTTTACCAGCATGTCATCCACATAAACTTCCATAGTTCGTCCTATTAGCCCTGCAAACATCTTGTTGACGAGGCGCTGGTAGGTGGCTCCTGCGTTTTTAAGTCCGAAAGGCATTACCTTGTAGCAGTACAATCCCCGGTCAGTGATGAAACTAGTGTGGTTTTGATCGGGAGCATGCATGGGAATTTGGTTGTATCCTGAGTATGCGTCCATTGAAGATAAGAGTTCGTGCCCGGCTGTGCTGTCTACAAGTTGATCGATTCGGGGAAGTGGGAAGCAATCCTTCGGGCAGGCGTCATTTAGGTTGGAGAAGTCAATGCATGTTCGCCACTTCCCATTAGCCTTCTTTACCAACACCGGGTTGGCGATCCACTCTGGGTAGATGGATTCTCGTATGAAGTCATTGTCAAGTAGATTCCTTACTTCTTCATCGAGGGCTGCTGATCGTTCTGCCACCATGCTTCTCTTTCTTTGTTTTACGGGCGCCTTGGTAGGATCAATGTTTAGTACGTGGCATGCTATGTCAGGGGAGATTCCGGTCATGTCAGCATGTGACCATGCAAATACATCCAAGTTGTGGCAGAGAAAGTCAATGAGTTGTTCCTTCAACTCTGCTTTTAGTTGGGACCCGATTTTCAATAGTCTACTCGAGTCATGTTTGTCTACAGATACAAATTCCATAGCCTCTGCAGGTTCGGCGGTGGCCTCCTCCTCTTTGTCCCTAGGGTCTAATTCATTGAAAGGGTCGCTGGTATATCGAAGAGGAGGGGCTTTCTTTAGTTGCTATGCTTCCAAACTTTTTGTGCAGAGGGCAACCTCTACACTCTTCTCTTTATCCTTCCTGTGGTTGTTGCGAAGTTCAGTTACATAGCAGTCTCAAGCAACGTCCTGGTCTCCTTCTACTTCCCCTACTCCATTGTCCGTTGGAAATTTCATCTTTAGGCACCATGGGGCCAGGACAATTTGGAAGTCGGACAAGGCTGGCCTTCCTAAGAAGGCGTTGTAGGCCGAGTGGTTTTCTATTAGCACAAATGTCTGTTTCCGCACAACGGAGCGGGGATGACTTCCAATTTCAACAAAGAGGTCCAGTTGCCTGAGGGGCATCTTCGCATCTCCAGTGAAACCGTGTAGTGGTTTATTGCAGGGAGAAACATCCTTTATTGATAGTTTCATTTTGTCGAATGCATGCTTGAATAAGATATTTACTGAGCTTCCAGTGTCTACTAGAATTCAGAAAACTTCGGCTGGACCAAGCCGGGCAGAGATAACCATGGGATCCACGTGAGGGTACTGCCTTCCCTCTAGGTCACGCCTACTGAATGTGATGTCATCACTCTCTTTCCGCTTCGGGTGGCGTTCTTCTATAACAGAATTAATACAGTCTTCATTGTTTCTAAGCGACTTTCCATATCTTTCCATTTCTGCCCAGCTTTTGTCTGCGATGTGCGGTCCTCCCGAGATGGTATGGACCACTATCTTCTCTTGACTGGAGCCGCTAGTGTTGCGATTTCCTCTGCCTATCTCTGGTGAGGGTAGCCTTGGGTTCTCATTGGCAAGAGCTGGAGTCCTATTCTGACCTTTTACATAGCGTTCCAGTCTCTTCCTTCTGCTGTGTTCTTCAATCAAGTCCCGGAGATGATGGCATTCATTGGTGTCATGCCCATAAGATTCGTGGAAGCGACAGAACTTTCCAGATTTTTGTGCATTATCTGACTCCTTCTTGTATGGTGGGCGTTTGTATCTAACTTCGTCTTGGGTGGCAAGGAAGATGTTTTCAATGGTTTCATTCAAAGGAGTGTAAGTGTCGAATCTCGAACCTGGCCGATATAGGCGCTTTTCTCCCTTCTTGCCCCCAGCATTGTCTCTAGAATCATTTCTTCGAACGTCCTTCGCTGCAGCGGGCGTGTTGCCGTGAGCTGCCTTATTTTGTTGCCCTGACTGCCCCTCAGTGGCAGCATCTTCAAGCCTCATATATTTCCCGGCTTCATGGAACAAATCGGGTAAAGTAGCCGGTTTTTCTTTTGTCAATCTTCTAGCAAATTTAGTATCCGGATGCACACCAATAAAGAGGGCCATTAGGATAAGCTTCTCATCGGCATCTTGGACTGCGGCCGCTGCGGCATTGAATCGGGTTAGGTATTGCTGCAGCTTCTCTCCAGGTTTCTGTTTGATACTGGATAAGGAATAAGCGTCCTTGGGTTGTTCCACATGAATGCAGAACTGGCTGATAAACTTTTCTTTCAACATTTCCCACGAGCTGATGGATCCTTGGGGTAAATGACAGAACCAGGAGGTAGCTAGATCTGCTAAGAATAGTGGAAAGCATTTGCACAGTACTCCCTCTGTTGCTCCACTCATGAGCATATGCTGTGTGTATCTCTGTAAGTGTACAACGGGGTCGGAGGTTCCTTTGTAAGGTTCCATTGTTGGCATTTTCCATTCTCGGGGGGTGATGGCAATTTCGATATTGCGGGCGAAGGGGCTGGTTACCCTAGCGCCTATCCCTCAATCTCTTTGATCCCGTTGGACGCACTCTCTGAACAAGCGTGCCATCCTTTCATCAGAATTTGGAGCAGATAGGAATGAGTTCGGTTCTTCTCTGTGGGACTGATCCCGTCCGGATGACCTATAGGGATGGTATCGTATATCATTCCTGATATTTTCCAGTGGCTGCCTTTGGTTTTCTGGGAGCATGCTAGGATTAGCTACAGTTGGCCCTTGCCTCGATCTTCCCCTGCTGGGTTCTGATCTAAGCACTTCCTCGGGTCGAACTTCGGGCTGGACTCTAGCTCGGCCCCGTTCACTGGCGTTTCCGTGGTTAGGCAGTACGACAGGCTCAGCTACAGTTGACCTCCGCCCAGTACCTCCCCCGTTGGGTTCGGTTCCAAGCGTCTCCTCAGGCCTAACTTCGGGCTGTGCTCGGTCTCGGCTCCTACCATGGTCGCTTCTGTTGTTAGCTCCTTCGAAGAAGGAAGATCTTTGCTGTCTCCGAGATCCTCCGGACTGGGACTCTCCCCATGATTCAGTGTTGCGGTTGGACTCTTCAGCATCCCTTAAGCGTGACATGAGATGGTCTACCAAGGCTTCTTGCTGGGATGTGAAGCGGTTAGTCACTTCAGCCATAACCCTGTCTAGATCTGCCCTAGTAATTGCTGCCGGCTGTTCTGCGGCAGGGGTGGTCGGATTTGCCTGACCTTCATTTGGTAATGCTGCTGGAGGGGGACGATTTACTTGATCTGTGACCACTGGATCTGGAAGACTGCTGGTTGTGATGTTTTTTTCCTTTGTTAACATCTTTCTTCTGCTTGGGAGGCATGTTTTCCAAGCAATGAACGATGCTGTTAGGAAGAAAGTTAAGTGGAAGAAGCTGAAGCTTCGAGCTTCTAGTTCTCAGTGAAAGCACCAAAAATGTTTGCTCAAAAAATGGACAAATACCTCCAAGTCGTATGGTTTACTTGATTTTATGTTGTTCGTAGTGATTTGGGTGATTTATGTAAATATATGAAAAGCAGGGACTAAACTGTAATAGACACGCAGATTTATAGTGGTTCGGCCAGATTGTGCCTACGTCCACTTTATATGTTATTCTCCTTTTTCTATTCAAATTACAAGTACAAAGCTTTGATACAAGTATATGAAAGTTGTTTGAAAGTTCTATCCGTGCTTGAGCTCTCAAACTTGTCCTCCATTGTTGTACCCCTGCCCCTCTATTTATAGAGTGAGGCTGGGGGTAGGGGTCTTGGATGTATATAGCTGCTGGTGGGCCTGGGCTGATACAATCTGGCCTGGCAAAGTTGGTTCGGAACGCCTTGGTCCAGTGGGATCTGGTTCGGTAGGTAGGGGAACCTGTTGGTTCGGTGGGTAGGCGAAGTTGTTGGTTCGGTGGTATGGGAAGTAGGTTGATTTAGTAGTGGGTGGACCGGTGGAGTTGATTCGGTAGTGGGTGGACCGGTGGAGTTGATTCGGTAGTGGGTGGACCGGTGGAGTTGATTCGGCAGGCATGGGAAGTAGGTTGATTCGGTAGTGGGTGGACCGGTGGAGTTGATTCGGCAGGCATGGGAAGGAGGTTGATTCGGTGGATGGAGTGGAAGGAGTTGGTTTGGTGGATGGTCTGGTTTACCCTGGTTCGGCGAGGACTTACCTCCCCTCTTTGGTTCGGTGAAAACATGCCCAACAAGGGAGATAAAAAGTATGAAACCAAGAAATAGTTACAGAGAATATTTAATTGGAATTAATGTATCTATTTGGCAGAAATATAATAAGTGTAGTACAATCCAAATTTATGTAAGCAAATTGTGAAGTTCTAATTTATTGAAATTAGTAAATTTTATAAGATGAAATTAATACTAACCCTATTTAGATTATGACAGTTGGCTAATCTACAGAATAGAAAGCTATATTTATTTATTTAATTGGAAAATTTAATTACTTTCTTTGAAATTATTGTGAATAAATGAAATATAACAGTTAAATTTTACGTTGAAGGAAGTGTAGAGGAAATCTAAGAAAATAAATGTAAAAAATAACAAGCCAATGTAAATTGCATCATTTTGATAATAATAGATTGAATAATAGAATGAAAGGTAATTAAATGAAATTTTGAAAATTTAATTTACAATTTCTAAATTCAATGAATTTGAGATAAAAACTGAAATTGTTAAATTTATCAATTTTTAAATTTACTTTTAATTTGGTTAAAATATTGTAATTTACTGAGAAATATAAAAGGGTTAAAATTGGAAAATTTTAAGATTTAAATTAAAAGTTGGATTTTATTAATTTATTTTTAATTTATTTAATTGATGGAAAAATAGTCATTTTGGCCACTGACTCGGATTTCGACGAAACAAGTTTCGTCGGATCCGTAACGGTGAATAATAGTGTTTCAAGTTTCGTAGCTATCTGACTTATCGTTTGATCGTATGGACTCGAAACGCCTTGAAATTTATGCAATTAAAATCAATTGAAATCAATTTGGAAAATATTGTTTTTAGCATAACTTCTTCATACGATGGAATTTGAACCTGAAACATTTTCCATTGAGTTTAAAATATTTTAAAACACCTATTTTGATATATGGGTTTACCCAATTTCGTTCCGGGGTCAGAACGGGCTTTTTAGGCCACGTTGGCGTTAGCGCGTACACCTATTTTATCCATCTATCCTATTTTCAACCTTCTCTATAAATATCCCCGCTAAACCCTAGCCTCCGCCTATTTTCATTTGTCTGCGCGTAAAATTTCTATAGCTCCTTCTCCTTCTCAATGGCAGATAAAATTTCATATCCAGAACCATTTCAAAACCAGAGTCAAAAATTCAAAGTCCTCAGAAAAATCTCAAATTAACATATGTTGAAGCTCTCGACGAGCGTAATTCAATGGTGTAATTCGTTTTTCAATTCGACGCATCGTTTGACCAGAAATCACGGTCAAAATTGAATTGGGCGTTGTTGACTGGTGCGTCTGATCGGAAAATCCCTTCTGGGTTTTGTAGAGGGGCTAGCGCGTTGTTCATCAGCGAAGTTTGGAGGCGAATTGGCGGTCGGATTTGCGGCAAAACGCGGTCAAAGGGCCGGTCAAAGGGGAGGTTGAGTGCGTTACTTGTTTCTGTGTGCTCTGTAAATGGAAGACGCGTGAGAGGGAGGGAGAGTTGCAGTGGTGACGTGGCATGTGTGAAAGGTGATTGAATGTGTTCTTTTGCTTTTATTTTATAAATTGAATTTCAATCACAATTATCGATATATCTTTCACATACGATATCTGTTTTACGCGCGGTTTCTTTTGTTAGGATCGTATTGAAATTTCGGATTTGATGACGCCGGTTTGGACGAATTTTGAGACGGTCAAATTTTTGGGTTTAAATTGGATTTGAATTCAATTTAAATTCAAAAGGTGAGTGTTTTAACCCACTCACAACTTCTAAGATTTCTTATGTTTGTTAAATTAAATTTTGATGTGATTTAAAATTTATCTATGATTGTTTGGGCATATATTTAATCATCATCTCAGTTAGATAGCATTTAGTTAAATTAAATTATTATTTAATTTTATTATTGCATATAATTTGCCAGTTAAATTTATTTATTATTGCATATAAACTGTCAGTTGAATAGTTATTAATTTTTATTGAATATAAACTATTCGTTGATGCCTATTATATTTTATATGCTTTATATTAATGTTTTGTTTAAATTGGATGATGATTGTAATGAATGGTTGTTTATTGATATTTGGATGAATGGATGCTATATTTATATTGTATAAACTGCAAGTTATTATGCATTTTCATTTCATTCGGGATTGCGGTTTGAAATGATATATAACCGTAAACTTTTATTTTTAAATTACGGATTGAAATGATAAATATCCATATCACTTGACCATAGGATAGAAAACTATATACAGGCACCGTGGTCTATATATAAAATATTTTAAAGTGATTTTCTATGGTTTGGAAAGAAATATACGGTTTAATAAATATTAAATTTTGATATTATATAAATATTATTTTGTATATAGTTAAATTCTAAAATTTAAGCTATGTGTAACTTGATGATATTTTAAGTTTGATTTATGAATATTTCAAGTTTGAGCTTTATTTAAGGGATATTGAATTTATTAAATAAATATTTCTAAACTAAATAATAGTGAATTGAATTAAGGTATATATAAGATTATCAGATTTGGTTGGGAATTTTGGAATATTTAAAGACTGGAAATATATCAAAATTGAAATGTTTTATTGAAATTAAGGTATTATTGTTTTCAAAGTATTGGTTTTCGAAATTGTTATAACTTTGAAAGTAATATGGTTTGAAAAATGAATTTATTTGAAATAGAATTTATTTAAGAATTATCTGTGAATATATTGATTGGAAACCTATTGAAATTGAAAATTTAGAATATGACTTCAAAATGTGGTTTGGGTTTAAGATGATTTAAAAGAATATTTCAAGTTATCTAAATTAAAGAAAGATTTGTGATTGGAAAATGGGTTTTATTTAAATAATATATTATTGAATTGTTTGGAAATGGAAAGGATATATTATTGAATTGGGTTTTGAAATGGAAATAATACATTGATAATTTGGGTTTGAAATAGCAAAAATATTTTGGTTTTAAAGTATATACTATTTTGAAGTAAAGGATGTGTTTTGAAATGGCAAAAATATTTTGGTTTTAAAGTATATACTATTTTGAAGTAAAGGATATGGTTTGAAATGGCAATAATATTTTGGGTTTTGAAGTATATACTATTTTGAAATAAAGAATATGTTTTGAAAGGGCAATGATTGTGTTTTTAAAAATATATATATTTTTAAATGACCACGGTGTTATAATAACGATTGGTTGTTAAAGAGACCGGGATCGGATATGGACATACTCTCTGTCGATACCGAAAACCACTTTGACAACTGTGTACGCGGTGGAGTTTCCAGAATGAAGTAGGATGGTGGCGACGATCCTAAGGTATATACGTGGACCCAACTCCCGTGAGTTGTCATAAGGTGGCTAAAACAGGAGCGATTGACGGACCAAGGAGGTAGCACCTCTGATCAGACACACTTCTTCGATACCATTCTATTACTTGTGATTTATTTGGTGGCCACCCTTCGATTTTTGATTTGGGAGTGTTGTTCGAGGTGGGTGGTAGTGGCTGCTATGCGTCACCACCAGTCCAGATGCGTAATTGGTATATCTACCCTGGCATTGCCTAGTTGTGCCGTGTCACCTACCATATCGAGCTTTACTACGAGTTTCTATTTGTGTCGTACCTATGGAGTATCTTCTCGTAGCCTCTCGGGGTATGCAGGTACTATATAGACTACTGGCACTATTACGTGTTAAGGGGAATATTGGGTCACTCCTTAATGCTATTTAAAAGTATGTTTATTTTATATTAGACATTATTATAATAGCGAATATTACTACATATTAAATAGTTTAACGGATCCTTAGGGGATGTGAATCCCGAGCATCTCTTAAGTTACTGCACTCACGTTAGACACCGGATAGGAGATGTCAAATCCCGTGAACATCTCTGACGCCGTTCCACTCATATATTTATCATTGATTTAAATTACATAAGATCTTTTAGTTTTGACTCGAGTGTTTTGTCTTTTCAATTTGCTCGGGTCAGCCTGAGCATTTCAGGATTTGAAGGCCCTATGTCAGGAGGACGAAGACGAAGATTTTATTACTACTATTTATTATATTCCACTAAACCATTGTATTCTGCTGCATAATTATCATTCTCTGGTATGTGTAACTCTGATATGTATTGTATAAGTATAATCAAATGTTTTGTAAAACAGCTTCATGAACTGTTATTTGATTATTATATTTTATCGTTCCGCTGCAAGATTCTATTTTGTTCCTTTTATTTCTCCACTTTTTCTTATTTACCCCATAACAATCCATCCTTCTGTATGGTTTAAGTTGGCACGTGTGTCTGCTTAAGCATACAAAAAGGTGGGATGTTACAGATATCATGAAGTTATTTATTTATTGACTGTCATTTGGTAGTTAAATTGACATATAAATTGATATCCGAATCAATTGTAGAAATCAAAATTGACAGTTAAAGTTTAATTTGGAATTCAAATTGCTAGTAAAATACCCGATATTACTAGCAATGAAATTGTTGTGACTTATTGATTGTTTGGATGGTTGTTTGCGATGAATGCAAATTGGTTGATATTTGATGGTTGGATGTTTATTTATTCTGATATATCCTATTATCACCCTGTTAAATTATTTAGAGTATATAAACTGTAAATTGAATTATTTTGAATGAATTAAGAAATAGGTTGAAACGATATATACCTATGACATTGTGATTTGGATTGAAATGATACATATCCATCCCTAAAATTAAATTGAAATAATTGATCACTTGGCCATAGGATAGAAAATTATATACAAACACCGGATTGGTTAATTAAATGATTTTAAAATTTTTGATTTAAAATTTATTTAAATGATTTGATTTTAAGAGAACGAAAATCAAATTTATGGAAATCAAACTATTTCGAAATTGTTTTAATAATTGAAGTTGAGATTTTGAAGTTATAATCGAAATTTGATTGGATTTCATAAACTGATTTGTTTTCAAAAGATTGGATTTTTGTTCAAACTTTGAATATGGATAAGTAAAAGTGATATAAAGAGATATATAGAAATTGAGCTCGGAATTGAATTTTATTTGAAAACTTGGATTTTAAATTGAATACTTATGGTAAATGTGATCAAGTGTTTTAAATCGATATTTTGAAAATCGAACTTGAAATTGAAGGTTTGAATTGAGAATTAAATTGAAATTAATTCAAATTGGAATTAAATTGAATTGATTGGAATTGAGATCGAAATTGAAGTAATTTGGAATCGAAATTAAAAATGGATTTGAATATAAATTGAAATCGAAGTTAATTCGTCGAAATTGAATCGATTGAATGGAAATTGAATCGAAATTTGAATTGAGAAGTTGGAATTGAATCGGTTTGACTTTGAAGCTATTTTCAACAAAATTATTTTGATATAAATTGTTTAAAATCTATCTTCTTAAATATACAAATTATTTTGGTTTTCGAAATTATTTTGCTATATAAACCATTTTAATACTTAAACTATTTTATATAGAACTATTTCAACCATTTAAACTATTTAAACTATTTTAACCATTTAAACTATTTTTGACTATTTTAACCATTAAAACTATTTTAACTATTTTAACAATTTACACTATTTTAACTATTTTAATTATTTAAACTATTTTAAACTGTTCAAACTATTTTTCAAAAATTCAAACTGGTCAAGAGTGGAATGTTTATTTTAAATCATGGATTTAAATACGAATTGGGTTAAATGAAGTTATAACCTAAAATTGAAATTCGAAACAATTTTGGAAACGAAATCGAGATATTAAGACGAAAACGATTTTGAAATGAAATGGTATATTTTGAGTAAATATGATAATTTCGAAATGAATTTGATTTTGAAGCGAAGATGATATTTTGATATCAAGTACGAATTGTTGTCGAAATGTAAAAGAACCAACCGGTGTGTAAAACGACGTTTGGTTGTTAAAGAGACCGGGGCCGGATATGGACATACTCTCTGTCGATGCCAGAACCACTTTAACAACTGTGTATGTGGAGGAAACTTCAGAATGAAGTGGTTTGACTCGTTGATGTTTGCTGGATTTGAAAAAAGAGAACGATGATGGATTAGCCTGGCACTTGTGCCAATTTGAAATGACTAAAACAGGAGCCGTACCGGTGAAGCGGGCTATCTACCCTTAGCGGGCGCACTTCTTTATATTACCATCATTTACATTGTGATTGATTGGTGCGCACCCTCCGATTTTATGGGAGTGTTGGACGCGGTGGTCGATCATGGCTATGATGCGTTACCACCCGCCGAGATGGGTAAACTGGTAGTATCCTACCTTGGGCATTGCCTCACGTGCCTTGTCATACTTTTATCCCTAAATGAGACCCATAAGATTTTGGTTTAGTGTTGTCGTATCGTGGTGCATCCCTATCCACCGACCGTTTAACTGGTGTGTTATATTCAAACTGTACGATAATGCTTAAAAACAAATTAAGGGGGATTAAAGTAAAACCTTAACGCTAAGAAAAATATTTATTTTAATGATTAGACATTATATATGTAGCGTATTATACTACATTTAAATATTTTGACGGATCCTTAAGAGATGGAAAATCATGTAACATCTCTTGAGTTATTGCATGCAAGTTATACACTGGATAGGAGATGTGCAAACCCATGAGCATCTCTGACACCATGACACTCATGTTATATGCGATATCGATTTGACTCACATAAGAATATTTTAGTCCTGTTTCAAGTGTTTTGTCTTTTCATTACGCTCGGGTCAGCCCTAAGTTTTTCAACTTATTGAAGATTTATTCTGGAGGACGAAGATGAAGATTTGGTATATTATTACTATTAGTACTTCTGCATCATGTTGTATGCTGCATTATTTATTTTCCCCTGATGTATATATATAACTCTGATAAATGTTGTATAGATTATAATCAAATGTATAGTAAAAAGCTTCATGAACAGTTTATTTGATTATTATATTTTATCGTTCCGCTGCGAGATTCTATGTTTGTTTTCTTCTTCTGTTCTTTTTTTTCTTAATTAATCCCATTAATTATCTATATTCCGGATTGTTTAAGTTGGACATGTGTGGATTATTGTCAATTTAAACCTTCTGAAATGTGGGTCGTCATATTCACATTCAACTTGGTTTGTCCAAAAACAAAGTCTTTAGTTCAATAATAACATTTATTATTAAACATGCTACTGTAGCCAGAGATTTCGACTTTAAGTTGACTACATGTGGCTATGATACTAACCTCATACAACCGTGGAGATGAATTCTTTATTATATGTTGTTTCACTCCCAATGCTTCAACTCAGACCCAACTATAGTCACTCAATGGATTGCCATGCAACGATTTCACTATACTCAAAGTGGTGTATTCACATTAAAGCTCCAAAATATTCTCAAGTCAAGGGAATTGTGTAAAATTGTCGCCTTGATATTTCCTATTTTGACGTAGTTATTATTAACCAATAGTAAACTATCAGATGAGTCATTTCATAGTTATCCAATATCTACAAGTACATAACCCCTTGGTGTCTCCAGTAGTCATGAATAATGCACTGCTTAACATTTGAAGAGCATTAGGCACTGCGCTTTCAGTGGATGTATTGATATCCTTTCTCAAAACACCTTAACCAGGAATATAAAAAAAAGTTATTTCATTTTGTGATTAATTACTCACAATTGCAACTATTTGCAATTACAATCACATAATATTTTATCTAAGGATTTTCTTATTATACTTTAAATTAATTACTTAATTAATTATATCACAATATGATAAAGTATATTAAAGAAAACAAACATTATTATTATAAACAAGATTGACTCCATAATTAGATATATTTAACAAATACATAATTATCCCTAGGGAATACAATTAACTCTTTCAAGTCGTCACACCATAATCGTTAAGGTGCCCTATAAAGTTGAATTTGATGGCACAAACCATGAAGCCTACAACCATACTTCACCATGGGCCAAAAATTGACAACGTCGGTGTGCGGTGCAAGAGTGGATCAAAGAATTTAATTGATCCTAACGTGCAAGAGTTGATCGGAAATTTTGATTTATCCATTCACCTTATCAAATTTCAAACAGTTTCTATCAACTCACACTGTCAATACAAGCAGTCTAATAAGTGATCAATCGAGAATGATCACCTTGAAATGTTAATTTTGTCTTATGTGGAATGTTTCTCTTACCCAACAATGGGACTGCAATGTCCATTGTAAGACTTAATTTAAGCTAGGAGAACTCAAAGTACCTTGAAAACAAGAGCTATGAGATCTATCTATAGAAGAGTATAAACAATTTAAATCTCTTAAAATGTCTCAACATAGTGATAAGCTCTTTACCAGTTCTCCTTTAATCAAGAACCCCTTTTGAATTAATAATAAATAGAATAACATATGGTTAATTTTTTAAATACAATATTAAGGTTCATTCGGCTATTATTTAAATTTATTTATTACAAATTACTATTATTTTTAGCCTATTACCTAACTAAATAATGATATAAAATTTATATGTTTTTATCAATCACATTCCAAATTCCAAATATTAATAATAAAATTAATATAACCATTAAATTAACTTTCTCTATGATAATTTATGACGTTCACAAATTATTTTTATTAATTTAATTTCGATAGAATGCTGATAGTAATGATTGTGAGATTCCCAAGTGTAAACTCATCCCTAGGTAATATTTGAACAATTCGAACATTATAGCATGTTCGAACATTGCTGAAGTACAATAGCAGACTCAAGATTAGTTGCTTATAGATCACCTAGGTGAAGTCTTACTTTATAATCATTTAAATCAATATATTTAAGAAACTATATATATATGTATGTATGTATGTATGTATTGTGCACTTCTTTTCGTCATCACTATATTATCGAGATAACTAGAGATCAATCAATGGTTAAAACTCTAATGTAGTTATTTGGGAAATACAATATTAAATCCCATGGTTTAATATGGGAATATTTATAGATTAATCAATTTGCTTAAGCTAAACACATTGACTTTAATTCGACTACTAATTACAGTGATACTTATCTTATTTTTAAAATAGATTAATTCTCTCTTGAATAGTATTTCAA
Organism: Allium fistulosum; assembly: GCA_030737815.1. Lineage (NCBI taxonomy): Eukaryota > Viridiplantae > Streptophyta > Magnoliopsida > Asparagales > Amaryllidaceae > Allium > Allium fistulosum. Next base: position 472,567,298 of record CM060901.1, read on the forward strand.
TTCAAGTGGTTCAAATTATACGCAACTACGGCCTTAATAAGATCATCGTGATCATGTGACTTACCATTGTAATGATCCATATTTTTACGTATCAAAGGATCATAGTTTTTTTTTTAAATTCGTATTGGGTCGTATGATACTATAACTTTGGAAAATGTTAAGTAGTGACATTTCTAACCTTTAGTAATTTTATTAATGATTTTGACCCAAAAAATTTTAAGGCCTACAACTTTTGATAGGAGCTGAATTAGAGGTCGATCCCTTCCATTGAAAAAGATATGATGGTTTCTCTTTTCGTAAAGTGGTCATAATAGCATTTTGGACTTACAATTTATGAGATTAGGCCCATTAACCAATTTTAGGATTTGTGCCTTATTATAGAGGTGGGACAATTCCAAAACAATTTCCCATTTCCCAAAACTATACCAAACTTCATAATCCATTTCTTAGCCAAAAAGCAACTGTTTTTGTACTTTTTTAGATAAATCACGTCATTGAGGGGTAATTGACAATGGAAATTAGAGATTTACTGTTGGGCCACCTTGGGATTTGTGCATCTATTGTTAAACCTCAGATTTTATCTTGAGATTCATATATTTCGGTTCTAGGTGAGTAATTTTTCATATCTCACTATTCTATGCATGTTGATATAGTAAAATGATGTTTTAAAGATGATATTGTATGTTAAAATTGTTTAAACCTTGATCAAACTTTAGTAACGTCTTTAGACCTTGATTGAAAAAATAAATATGTAATCTGATTCGCTTTTAACCTTTTTAGAAGACACCTCGTCATTTTGTATATGGTTAGATCTAGGATAATATATTCATTTGAATTGTATTTGGATTGCTTATTTATAATGTTTGGATGTTATGCAATGGTTGTATGTGTTTGTTTAATGTATTTTAAGTTATTTTAGTGTAGTTAGAGAGTGGACATTATTTCGTGCAAATCAACGACAAAAGTGTTCAAAACATGATGTGGTTGAAGTATGTTGTTCTTAGAGGTTTAGAGGAGCGACCAAATAAGTCGCATGGAGTTTGGATGAGATTTGGTGTAGTTTTGGCAAAGTCAAAATCATGTCGGTGGTGGAATTCAAATTAATTCAATGGTGATCGACTTTAGTCTAGGGAAGTCAGGGATTCGAAAATATGAGAAAGTAACTCCGGGCTAGCAAGATTGAACGAGAGGTTTGGGTGATTGGACTAAAAATTCGACTAAGGCATGATATTGACACCGACTTTATTGGCTTTGAGGCATTCACACATGTACTTTGGGGAAAATGAAAGCGAGGCTTCGGGCCACCTAAGCCTGTGAGAGGTTTTCCATTTGGACTTAAGCAAAATCCTGGCTAAGGCATCATATCATTACTGACATGATGGCTTTGAGATTTTTGAGGAGCGGTTTCGAAACTCAGGAGTGTAAGCCATCGGGTGCATAAGGAAGGCATGGTTTGAGCGACTTGACCATTTTTCGATTAAGTCAATCATGTCAGGCTCGACATTATCATGTCGTTGCCGACATGATTGAAAATGTAGGTAATATATGAGTGTCTAAGAGTTCAAGGCATGTACTTCGAGACGTGGGTCGTGCATGTTCGTTCGTTTGCTTGACATTTGACTTCGTTTGTTATGGTACGATGAAGAATGACATCAATAGTGAAGCGATGATGTGATGCTTTGTTATGAGGGTTTGTGAATTTTGATGCGATGACTCTACGACTTATTAGAGAGTGTCTAGAGATGTTCTGATAATGACAACTCAATGATGGGAGTTGAGACAATGGTACAAAGGGTGAGTTCTATAAGGGGGACTCAAAGTGGAACTATAATAATGTTCTACTATGGAGATGATGAAATGGAACATTGACTGTGTCCTACTATAGAATTATGATATGTGAGAAGCGATCATTGATACTCAAACGTTTCCATTATGCTCGTGTAGAGGGGGTACGTGGATATGCACACTTGGATTATGACTATATGTAGATCATATGATTGTAGATTACCTGGCCTTATGATTGTAGGTCTATTTCCTAGCCATAAAAAGTGGCATGGATTGAGCATTGTGAAACCATGATTTGATTGAGTCTATGGCTAACGATTAGGCCATACAAGTTATCTTATATCCAAAGCACTCAAGTCATGTGAGGATTGTCTAATGGATGTTGTAATGATATGTCTGTTCTATTTGTTTCATCACCCTGGGGCTACACATGATGTAGGTATTACAAATTGGGTACCTAAACACCTAACATTGTACTTAGATTGCAGTACACCTATATGATAATGATGACAGTTGATCAACATATACTAAAGTTATGTTCTAACTCTATGGAACCAGGGTAGGTTAGATGTGATTCTCCACACCATATGTCCTATACTATATTGGCTTCCATGGTATTTTGAGATTGTCTATTTCTCACACTAGACTATTTTTTGACTCAATGTTTTATGCTTTGCTTCTTATTATCTCGGGTACTTTTACATGAGTATACTAAATAGGAGGTGTAGGATGACACATGGGTTATGCAGGTGGACTAGCAGGAGGCTACGTTTTCATATACTACTCTTTGGCATATTATTGCTATTATTTCAATATGTGACAATATGGAACCTAAACAGTTTTTGGCTTTTATCTTAGAGATAGTTTATCATTTGAGTTATTATTTGATGTATAAAATTCTATGATATATGTTGTATATAGCTACAGTGAACCTATGCACTCTAATTATGTGGTTCATTTTGTTATTACTATCTTGCCTATTTTATACGAATGATGATAATTATATTTTATTCGGTGTGCTGTGAGATGTATGAATGGTTATCTATTTGATATTTTGTTACTTTACCACTTGACAATCGTCCTACATCGATCGGATATCGTTACAACATACTGTATATGTATATTGGGTACTGAAGGTGTAGGACGGCCATCTCAAGTAAAAAGACTACTATACATTGTTACATCGGACCTTCTATTTGACTTTATAATTAACATGTAGAAGACTCTTAGCGAGTCATTCTGTAATTGTTCCAACCAATCACATGTGTGTAACCCATTGGTTTCCTCTAGCATCCATGAGTAATTCACCGTCTATCAAATGGAGAGCATCACATACACTAGTCTCAATGAGGGATTGAATCTCATTTTAGACAAATCCTCATTAAGATAAAGCTTGACTATTAACGTTTAAGAATAACTATTTATTGACATGATTCAATACATATAGTTACAAACACATCGTAACTTTAATCAATTAAATATTTTTTCCAAGAATTTTCAACTAGTATATTTCTAATTATTTAAAACATTTCTTATATCCCAATAACAACATACACAATAGAAATAAAACCAAAAGTCTGCCTTATTTCGAACAAGATTCGCTATAAGAGTTAATTATATAATTAAAGGGAAAAAATTTTTGGACATAATTTGGTGACACAATTGGTGACATAATGGATCTCCACCATTGGGTTGCTCCCTGAATTCCACCTTCCATATAAGGACAAAAAGATCCAATGGTCCAGATATTGTGCCACCATTTGCATTTTTTTTGTATCCAAATAGCCGGCCCTATAATTAAATTACATAATTACCCCTAGGAAACATCCTTGATTTATCAAATTCTACTTAATGAGAATTGCTCTATTTGTAAGGGAGTAATGGGTTAAAATTTCCATTCAACCCCATGTGAGTGTTCATTTTCACTAACTTAAAATATGAAATACAATTTTCATGTCATTGCCATGCAATATTCCACCAACTTAAAATATGAAATCAATTAATGTTTATTAATTATTCTGGGTTAGATCCATGTAACCATCAAGCATAATTTTCCTAACATTTTAATTTTTTTATGTATTATACCTATTCAATTACTAAGACCATATAATTGAGAATTTGTTAATTATAATTTTGACCTTAAACTTAATTTTCAACAGTCTCCCACTTGGTCTTATAATTAAATTAGACATCATAAGTGCATGATATTTGATAAATTTATATTAAACTACTTATGGATGCGAGTCATGGCATTTTCATGCTATTCAAGAGCATAGTTTTTTCAATATGCCAAACATTAATATTTCATTTGACTAAGCCTTTAATATCGGGTATGATAATGGTCTCATAATGTCCACTAAAACTAAAGGACTATTTTTTTGTCAAACAATAATTTTTTATCGTATGCATGCATTTATAAGAGACAAAAATAATAGTATTTAAGTACACCTTTATCAAATTCAAGTAAATGATGTTGTACAACCAAGCCAAATAGAAATATAAATCCATCTAATTAAGAATTATCTCATTGATAGTCCCATAAAAGTTATTTTTTTGGAAATATCTCTTTCTTAAGATGATCTATAAAGTTATCATTAGTACTAACGTAATGACACTCTTTGTTTCTGGACCTCTTCATCCACTAATTGGTATTTTATTTCAATATGCTTAGCTGCCTTAGAATATTTATCGTTTTTCAAGAAGAAAACTACTGTCATAATAAATTTCAATGACTTTAAATATTAATCAGTTAATCTTAAGTCTTGAAATAAAGTTTTGCAATCAAAATCAATGATTTGTAGCTTCGAAGCAAGACACAAATTCAACTTTTGTAGTAGATGATGTAATAACGCTACTATATTTGAGTTTGAGTAACCAAACACCTTAACATGATCTATCTCTCTATATATGAGCAAGTTGTAACGACCCCCTATTTTGGACTATTCAAATCGACAATAATCCACACATGTCGGACTTGAGTAATGCAAAATAACAGATTGTAAAAAAATTTGGAGCAAATAAAATCATTCACAGAATCACAGACACAGAAATATCAGAATAACTCGCAGCGGAAAATAAAATAAATAGTGGTTCATGAAGCCACTACAATACTAAGTTCAAAAAACAGATACAAAATACATAGTCTAAAAAAATTATAATTCTGAAACAAGTACAGTAGAAATCCCAAATACATAAGTCTCCAATACAAAGCTGACATAGAAATACTGAACGGAAATAAATAGCAACTAGATAAAAGATGATCTCCGGCAGTCCTAGCTCCAAAAGGAGAGATCCAAAGCCGATACTCAAGCTAACTCGAGCGTAAATAAAACACAACACTCGAGTCACGACATACATACTTATACAATGTAAACCAACTCAAGTGAACTGTAATAAAAGGTACAAGTAACTTAAAGAATGCTTGGGATCGCCCATTCTTTAAGGATCCGTTAAACTATCTACTATGTAGTAATATTCGCTATTATAATAATATCTATAATAAAATAAACTTACTTTTAAATAGTGTTAAGGCTTTACATTTTCCATCTTAACATGTAATAGTGCCAATAGTCTATACAGTACCTGCATACCTCGAAAGGCTATGAGAAGATACTCCATAGGTACGACACAAATAGAAACTCATAGTAAAGCTCGCTATGGTAGGTGACACGGCACAACTAGGCAATGCTAGGGTAGATATACCAATTACGCATCCGGGCTGGTCGAAACGCATAGCAGCCACTACCGCCTGCCTCGAACAACACTCCCAAATCAAGGGGTGCACTCAATCAATCACAAAAGTAATAGAATGGTATCGAAGAAGTGTGTCCGATCAGAGGTGCTACCTCATTGGCCCGTCGATCGCTCCTGTTTTAGCCACCTTATGCCAACTAACGGGAGTCGGGTCCACGTTTATACCATAATAGGATCGTCGCCACCATCCTACTTCATTCTGGAAACTCCACCGCGTACACAGTTGTTAAAGTGGTTTTCGGTATCGACAGAGAGTATGTCCATATCTGATCCCGGTCTCTTTAACAACCAATCGTTATTATAACCCGTGGTTATAAATTTCAAAACAGTTTATATTTCAAATCAAAATACATCATTTAAACCATTTAATAGTAAAGTCATTATACCTTTAAATCAAATATTCAACTCCCAAAAATTTAGCCTTTTCTGAGTTCATTTATTCACTTAAATACTTTAAAACATTAAAATTTCAGCTTTCACAGCAGTTAGAAAGTGCTGCGATAAGTTACATTTGAAAAAAATTCAATTCAGCAAAGACAGCATTTAAAACTGTTGTAATTGTTCAGTTTTAGTGGAAAGATAGTTCAATTCAGAAAAGACAGCATTTACAAAACTGCTATAATAGTTCAGGGTTCAAATTATATTCAAAAATCACATTTCAGCCAACTGCAACACTTAACAAGTGCTACCATAGCTCTTTCATTAGTTTCAGTTTCAAGTTTAGTTCCTACCACTACAGCACTTATAAAGTGCTGTCATAGCCTTAATTAATTTTAGCCTTTTAGTTCACTTCTGCAACTACAACACTTACAAAGTGCTGTTGATTCTATTTAGTTCAGATTTTAGTTCATTTCCAGAAACGATGGCATTTCAGAAGTGTTACTAAAAGAATTTCCAGATTTTAAATAGAATTCCAACCACAAATAAACTTCAATTTAAATCATTTTTAACTTATAAAAAAATCACTTTTTTCGCATCAAAATGTTCATTTAAATACCTTTAACTTATGATTTTTATAAAGAAAATTTTTACAATAAAAATCCAAATTTTTAATAATTCCCTTATTAAATTATAGTGTGCAATTTTCCTATTCTTTTCATTTTTAACAATTTACTTTAACACTTAAATTTAAATTTCCATTTCATAAATAAAACTTAATTTCCATTTTTATTTAATTAACTTAAACTTCCATTAAAAATCAAATCACAAATTTCCAAATTAAGTTATGTTTTAAATCACAATTTTTCCATTCATTTATTTAACATTTTTAATACATAGAAAAATCATTATCACTTTATTAAATCATTTTATATTCAATTTAAATCAAATTATCATATTTTTACATTTTAAAATACTTAAAATTTTCCAGAAAAATATATAAAAATAACCACGGGTCTGTATAATATTTCTAGCCTAAGTCAAGTGATACAGATAATATATCATTTCAATCCGTAATTTACAAAGAAAATCCGGGTTTTATCATTTCAAACCCATAATCCCAAGTAAATAAAATTAAATAAAAATCGCTTAGGCTTATCATTTCAGCCCATAACGATCTTTCCCTATTCTAAAGTCCATTCGGGTATGTATCATTTCAACCCATAGTGATTCTATTCTACAGGGAACTTGCAGTGTGATTAACAGAAATAAATAACAGAATAATAAATTATAACATAGCAGATGATGTGACAGGTTTATAACAAAGTTTAACATCATATAATTTATATCACAGGTAGGTATAACATGATATAACAATTCTACACATTCACTTGGTGTCACTTCACAATTTTATAAGTATGAATGTCAAGCGTGAATAACTCACCTTTTTGCGCTGGAGTTTGCAAATAAAACACACAAATGAAAATAAAGAAAGCACGATAGCACGACTAGATTTGAATGGAGAGAGAGCCAAGATGTTAATCTTGTATTCACAAAATAAACAAAGCAATATAAATATACAAATACAATACCAAAATTATTGGAACAAAAATGGAAATAGAGTTAGACAAAAGGCATAACCAAGCTTCAAATCAAACTTGCTTGACCCTAACTCAACATTTGCTCGACCATAAGGTTTTATTGGTTTGACCACACATGATTTCATGATGGAAATGGTTCAGGTTTGGACACAATATGGCACGGCTACAAAGGAATATGAAGGGGTTTAGAGTTACAAAGTAAGGAAGGCAAATAGACAAGGCAAAAGAGGAGTTTGGTCACCATCTAGGCTCGGCCTATGGGTCCAAATGGCTCGGCCAGGGCTACTACATGTCAGGTCAGATGGTTAGGGGACATGTCATGCTGGTGATGGTGGCTAAAAGGTGGTGGCCATGGCCACAAAGAAGGTGGATGTTGAAGACAAGGCTCGGCTATGTAATATTTTGGAGTTTTTGACATTGTTTTGTGGTGTTGGCTTCAAGGGATGGTCACGGCCTGAAATAGACAGAGGAGATGGTGGTTAGGTCGTGGATGATGTAGGGAAGGAAGTGGTGGTGGTCGGTGGAGGAGATGGTGGAGGGTATAGGCCGAACAATCATGTCGAGGATCAAGCAAAAATCATTGAAAAAAATGAAGAAAAGAGTAGAAAAAAGAAGAAGCCATCACCAAAAATTTCAGAAATGCTTGGCTGTGAAAAATGAAATGAATGAGAAGCTTTCTCACGTGAAAAACAAAATAAAACACACAGCTACAATAAAGTTTTGAACGGCCAAAGAAAATGAAAGGACTAGAAATGAAAAGTCAAGCAAATGAAAGGACTTTGCCTCTTTGAATTTCCAATTCTTTTTAATTCAAAATAAAAAAATAAAAATCAATAAATAAAATAAAAGAAAAACAAAAATAAAGTGAAAATAAAATAAATAATTATTCTTAGGAAAAATAAAAATAAATAAAGAAAATAGTTTATTATATTGAAACTAGAATTAAAAATTGCAAACAAAATACAATTAACTTTGGAAAATTATAACTATACTTTTAAAATGTTTTAAAAATAGAAATATTGAAATAAAATTTATTTAAAATAATTTAAAAATAATTGCAAAAATATTGGGTTGTTACACAAGTAGTCCTTCGTACCTTGAAAATATCTCAGGACATTCTTTGCAACTTTCAATGATAGTTTCCTAATCTGCTTCGATAATTTACTAACTTCACAACAAAAAAACTAATGTTTGACCTAGTGCAAACTTGTACGTACAATAAGCTCCTTATTAGTGAAGCGTAAAGCATGCCTCTCATTCTTATCTCTTTCTAAATCACTTCTAAGGAATTGATTTAAGGTGATTACCCTTTTTATGAAGTGGAACATTAATAGAATTGCACGTTTGCATGTTGAGTCATTCTAAAATTTTGTTTATTCAAGTTTAGATAAGCCAAACATACAAATGATCTATCCTGATATATTTCTATCCCTATCATGAATGGTGCCTCACTTGAATATTTCCTTACAAAATTTTCAGAATGGTATTTATCTATTTCGCATTATTATCATTGATCGCCTTTGACGATAAGTAAGTTGTCAATATATAGTTTGAAAAACAAAAACTTGCTCCATTTGATCTTTAGTTATATACTCCAATCGATAATGTTTTCTCTAAACCCCAAGGATGTAATGGTATGGTGAAACTAGATGTACCTTTGATGAGAAGCTTTCTCTTGGCCTATATTGGCTTTTTTAACATGTAGACTTTGTTCCATCATTCTATAATGTAGCCTTGGAGTTGATCTATGTAGAGTTTCCCTTCTAAACTCCTATTAGAAAGTGATTTTTTACATCCATTTGGAGCTCTTAATCATAATGAACCACCAATACTAATATGATTTTTGATGAATCCTACTCATAAACTAAAGAGAATGTCTTATATAATTATTTCCCTCTCTTAAGTAAAAACCTTTTGCACAAAGTTTGGCTTTATGTCGTTCAATAATGCTTTTTGGGTCCAGCTTGGTTTTAAAGATCCATTTACACCTAACTTATCTTTAACTGTTTGGAAATTTGAACTTTGTTGGATACGTTGCTTTTATTTCTTCATTCATGACATCAATCCATTTATCAAAATCATTATGTTTTATGCATTTTTCATAAGAAATTAAATCAGTAATATTCACTATGTCAAATTTTGTCTGTTAAAGTTATACCACATAATTATGTGGATTTGCTGATCTCTTTTATTTATAAGATCTTTTTAATAAAACTTCCTAAGATAATTGTATGATGAGATAATGAGATTTAAAAATATTTAAGATTTATTTAAATTAGGTGAAATCAAATGGATGAAATCAATTATTTATTTAAGTTGAAATTTTCATGGTTTAAAATTTATTATCTTCTTTGCTTTCCAATCTCTTTTCTTTCAGGTTGTTTCTATTCTCCTACCTTCTTCCTTTTCGGGGATGAAAAGTTTTGAGTGGGGGAGAGTGTAACGGCCCGTAAATTTTAATAATTTTATTAACGTAATTAACTGGATTTTTGTGAAATTTTAATAATTTTATTAACGTAATTAACTGGATTTTTGTGAACTCGGAGTTTTAGGACGACTAACACCCTTCCTTTTACAGTACCATTGACATCACCATCTTCAATGAATTTTGCATTCCCAATATCTGTTACTATGGTTATCCTTCGAATTATCTGGATAGCCAATGAAATGACATGAAAATCCTATGGGAACCCATTTGTTTTCTTTAGGGTTATAAATTCTAACTTACGTTGGGAAGCCTCATACTGTAAATATCATAAATTTGGTTTCTATCATTTTCACTGTTCAAAAGGAGTATTTGAAACTGAATTGCAAGGAACCGACTTTGGGATGTGTACACCAGCCATTAAAGCGTGTATTCACAAAAATGTTTAGAATGTATACATTAGTCATCAAAGCATGTATTCACAAAAATGTAGGTAATTGATACCCACTAATAATGATATCAACTATTTATATAATAATATAATTACGTCTTTTGACTACACTATTCTAGAAAATGGTCTTTGCAATGTATATTAGGTGCATTGTAACGACCCGTAAATTTTCAATAATTAAAGTTGTCAATTTAATAAGATTTGGGTAAATAAATTTGGAAGAAAAGAAAAAAAGAAAAACTTTATCTATTAATAATTGAACAATGCTAATTAGAACTAATTAGTAACAATTGAAATGAAGTCCCAATGATGAAATAATGTAAATTAGTTATAAATTTGAATGTAAGAAACAAGTGTGAATGTTGAATCATTAATGAGATAATATGTGATAAATAGAAATTGAAGTAAATCAGTGTTAATTGAGTAATTGTAACATTTGATTTGTAAATATAATAATGGATTCATTAATGTGGAATGAAGTAATAGTAACAGGTGCGAGTTACTATTTAATTGGCCTATTAATTTAGTTATAACATTTATATTTGAGTATAAATTTAAATATAAGTAAATAAGGGTAAGTGGTGTATAAATAAATAAATTTGTATAATTGGTTGTAATTGAATGAATTACATATTAGGTAAGTAATTATGATAACTAGTTGTATATATGATAAACTTAGGTGTATATTAAAGGGTAGTGATAACAGCTATTATAAGTTGCCTATTTAGTCTATAAAATAATTATAAAATCTTTATTTTCATTATTGAGAATTTATGTAGTAACGGGAGGTGTGAATGTATAAAATAAATAGAAACGTAAATTTATTTATAAAGTAATAAATTGGTAAAAGGAATGGAACTAAGGTAAATTAATTAATTGGTTTAAATCTTAATTAATGTGTACAATTGACAAGATTTCACATTTAGAAATGTAACATTTTTACAAATTTAAGAAATAAATATATATATGTGTGTGTGTGTGTGTGTGTGTTTCTTTTTCCCGTAACTCCTGCCATTTCTGTTTCTTAACATTCATTTCCACTTTCTTGCCATCCATATCCTTATTTTATTATTGTGTTTGTATAAACTTTATTTTATTTATTGAATGTTTCTTTGTATATATATCTTGCAATTAATGGCTAGGAAACAAATTTATTAGACGTATGTTACTTTGATTTAAATTGGAATAGGTTACATTTGGTTTATTTCTTGCCTTTATTTGTTTGTCCTCTTTAAATTCCTACCATAGCTGTTCCTAAATTGTAGCCGTTCATACCCTATCAATTCACGTGAAAAAGAAGAGTATCTCATCTCATTTTCCATTTGTTTATTTTTATTAAATAGGTAACAAATCCCTTCAAATCTCTAGCCGTTTAAAACATTTAATTGCTTGCCGTTTTCTTTCCACTTGATTAGCTGTGAAAAAAAAAACTCCTCTAGTAATTACTTATTCACGTACAAAAAAAAAGTTTCTCATCTCTCATATTCATTTGCGTCTAGAGGAAAACACAGTAAGTTTCAATGGCCTCCTCCTTCTCTTCTCTTTTCTCTTTTCATTTTCCTTTTGTTCTCTAATTTTTTAGCTCGGCCACACCATGCTAGTCTACCTCATCTCCTCACCACCACCAGCATGATCGGCCTCCACCTCCTCACATCATCACCATACCAAGGCCGTGAACCCTAGAGCAAATTCCATCACCAAAATTGCAAAAACTCCTCTTGATCCATGCTTTTGTATCCACTTGACCTTTGCCTTGCCACTCCTCTTCATATCCTTGCCTAGCCGTTCCTTATGACCACTATGGCCGAGCATAGATGCCCTTGAATGATCATGGCCGAGCCATGTGATGGTGTGGCTAGCCCATTTACATAGTGGCTGAGCCACTTGTTGGTTAAACCAAAGGTTATGTCATTTTTCCTTCATATCTTTGTATTGTTTTGGTTTAAAATTTCTTGTGTTGAATCATAATCTTATATTTAGGATATTATGTTGTTTGCAAGTTTGGATTTTGGCTCCATCTACAAAAATCTTATTCATGCTTTGTCGTGCTTTTCGGAGTTTCAGTTATATATCTTGAATTGTTATCTCCAGCTTTAAAAAGGTGAGTTTATCACTCTCGACATACGTAGTTTTATAATTGTGAAACAATGGCATGTGAATTGTAGAAAATTTATATGTTATGTTAATATGTTCATATATGCCTGTGATATGATTATATGATGTTAAATTCTGTTTATATATTGGTTACCTCATCTGATATGACTATATGTTCTACTGTTCATTTTATTATATGTATCTCACACTCCAAGTTCCCTTTTCACTATGGATTGAAATGATACATACCCGAACGGACATTAGAATAAGGAAAAAACATTATGGGCTGAAATGATAGGCTCGGGTGATTTTTATTTTATTTTATTTGACTTGGGATTGCGGGTTTGAAATGATAGAATCCGGATTTTTCTTTTTAAATTACGGATTGAAATGATACATATCCGTATCAGTTGATCTAGGTTAGAAAATATTATACAGGCCCATGGTTATATTTTTAAATAATATTTTCCTAAAAATTATTAAGTATTTTGAATGTTTTAAATATATGAAATTTGAGCTAAAGGATTTGATTTAAATGACTAAATATAATAAGATGTTGGTTTAAGATTTTATAAGTCAATAAGTGGCTTTAATGAAATTTTAAGATGTATTGGTTTTAAATTGAATCTAAAGACATTTATTGATGAGAAATAACTTAATAATTGAATTTTACTTAATATGGAAGTTTTAAATCTAACCTAGTGATTGTTATGAATTTTACTTTATGATATGGACATGTTTGTGTAATAAATAATGTATTTTGAACTGATAAATGGAATACAGTTTTAATTGGACATTTTGTAATTAAAATTTTTTAACTAGAAAATCATAGTTAATTGATGTTTAAATGAATAGATCTAAAAGAAAATTTATTATCACATTAACTATGATAAAATATTCTTTTGTGAAATGTTATGTTTTGTAAAATAAATAGTGATGATTTTTTTAAATGAATAAAATGTAACTTTAATTATGACTTAACTTGGAAATTGAAAATTTGGTTTTAAATGAAAACTTTTAAGTTAAGTAAATAAAGGGAAATTAAAATTTTACTTGGGAAATAGGTATTTTAAAATAAAGTATTAAGTTAATTGTTAAAGTAAAAATTGAGAAAATAATTTACTTTTGACTTAATGAATGAATTATTGTTTAAATTGGATATTCAATTATTAAGTGTTTATTTTATTGAATCATAAGTATGATATCCGAATGAATATTTTTGAAGCGAAAAATATGATTTTTATAAGTTAAAATGACCAAATTTTAAGTTTTATTTTTCTGAAAATTTTATAATAAAGCTGGAATTAATATTGGTAGCACTTCAGAAATGATGTGGTCTTAAGACAGCATTTGTTAAGTGCTATCATTTCTAGAAATAGACTAAGTTCTGAAATAACAAAGGGCTACTGCAGCACTTTGTAGGTGCTGTTATTGCTGAAACTAAACCATAATTTAGAATAACCAGAGAGCTACTAAAGCACTTATTAAGTGCTGCTGTTTCTGAAACTAAACTGTTTTGAAATTCTAATACCTACTTTATCACTTTATAAGTGCTGCTGTTTCTAAATTTGACAATGTTTTGAAATATTACTAATATATCTACTGTAGCACTTTATAACTGCTGTTGTTAGCTGAAAATACAATGTTTTGGAAATTTTATAATTGAATGAATGGACTTAGAAATGCTACAACTTTGAAATGAATAATAATTGTCATTGAATTTAAATGGTTTAAATGAATATTAAATTAAAGGGTGTTAGGACTTCCTAAGTATTATGATTTTCAAAGAATAACATTTCTAAATTGATATGGTTTCAAAGTAATATGCTTTCAAAGTGTTTGGTTTCAAAGGTGTTATAACTTTGAAAGTACTATGACTTTTGGAAATGAGTTTATTTGAAATAGTATTTAATTAAGAATTGTTTTGAATATATTGATTTGCAATTTAAGATTTAAGAATGTGACTTTATAAAGTGGTTTGGTTAAAGATGATTTAAAGGAATATTTCAAGTTTAATAAATTTACGGAAATATTCAGTGATTTGGAAATTTGGGTTTTATTTAAATGATATATTGATTTGGTTCTTGGAATTTAAATGATATATTATTGCTTTGGGACTTGAAATGGAAATGATATTTTGATTTGGCTTTGAAATGAAATAATATAGTATTTAGTTTTGAAATGGATATGATATTTTGGGTTTCAAAGAAATTGATTTTGAAATAAATATCCATGGGTCATAATAACGATTGGTTGGCAAAGAGACCGGGATCGGATATGGGTATACTCTCTGTCGATACCGAAAAACACTTTGACAACCGTGTACGCAGTGGAGATTCCAGAATGAAGTAGGATTGTGGCGACGATCCTATTAAGGTATGAACGTGGACCCAACTCCCATAAGTTGGCATAAGGTGGCTAAAACATGAGCGATTCTCGGGCCAATGAGGTAGCATCTCTGATCGGACGTATTTCTTCGACACTATTCTATTACGTTGTGATTTATTTGGTGGCCACCCTTCGATTTTTGATTTGGGAGTGTGTTCCGAGGTGGGCGGTAGTGGCTGCTCTGCGTTTCCACCAGCCCGGATGCGTAATTGGTATATCTACCCTGACATTGCCTAGTTGTGCCGTGTCACCTACCATACCAAGCTTTACTACGAGTTTCTATTTGTGTCGTACCTATGGAGTATCTTCTCGTAGCCTCTCGAGGTATGCAGGTACTGTTTAGACTATTGGCACTATTATGTGTTAAGGGGAATAATGGGTCACTCCTTAACGCTATTTAAAAGTAAGTTTATTTTATTATAGACATTATTATAATAGCGAATATTACTACATAGTAGATAGTTTAACGAATCCTTAAAGAATGGGCAATCCCAAGCATTCTTTAAGTTACTTGTACCTTTATATTACAGTTCACTTGAGTTTCTTAACACTGTATAAGTATGTATGTCCTGACTCGAGTGTTTTGTGTTTTGCTTTACGCTCGGGTCAGACTGAGTGATACAGCATTCGAGACTCACCTTTGGAGTTGGAGCTTCGCTTGGATCCATCCATTGATTCTGCTTTCAGTCATTTAGTGATTCCAGTGATGTATTCAGATCTGGTATTTGACTATTGTATTGAGATATCTTTGTATTCGAGACTCACCTTGTTCCTTTTCGAGGATGAAAAGTTTTGAGTGGGGGAGAATGTAACGACCCTGAAATTCCGACCCAATTTTAAAATTTTGAAACCATTATTTTAATATAAAATATGGAACTTTCATACGATTTCAATTAGCGTCCAAACTTTGTTTATAAATTGCGCCTAGAGGGTTATAGGTATGGGAAAAGTTTCATGGGAAAATATCGCAGAAAAATTTCATTCGCTTTTTATTGCACGTCAGTTCAATCTAAACGTGAAAAAAAAATTATCTTCCGAACCTGAATATTTTTACATAGAAAAATTCTAAACCATCTTCTGATCAAGACGTCATTTTTCGTTTTTCAAAATTCGGACATCTTCAGCTCCGTCGATCTTATTCTTCGGCGTTTTTGCTGCATTTTCTCTACAATATAAAAAATTTCGAATTTTATAATTTAAGCTTACAACTGGTATCTATACGCCATTGTGTTCGCCTCGTCGCGCTGATCAAAACGGTATATTTATTTGTGTCAATCGGAGTTCGGCGTTGAAAATTATAATCGTTTAACGGACTACAAACTGGTCCGTTACGCTGTACAGACCGTTACCCAATAATCTACCCTGTTGGAATTCTAGGAACCTTGACTATTCAACTGCATTGAAAAGCCAACAGTCTTTTGGTTACCGTGACAATAAATTTAGGCTTTTGAAATCCCAATACCATTTTATATAAACAAGCTAGTTCATAATTCTTTTGGTTTGCATTCTCTAAATCATTCTGGTTCGTATTCATTCTCTGTTCTCTTCCTTCTTCTTCTCCAGAGAATTATGGTCCATATTATTTCTATTTTTTTTCTTTTGAAGCCTCCCCACTGCCTCCCACCAGCCAACCGCCTTGCCTCCCACTGTCCCCAACCCCACCACCCTCTCCGCCCGAGCCACCCGCCTGCCCCAGTCCCCTCCGCCCAGCCCGAGCCACCCGCCTGCCCCAGTCCCCTCCGCCCAGCCTGCCCCAGTCCCCTCCGCCTGCCCCAGCTCCCCGCCACTCGTCCCTGCCCCACTTCCCCGCCACCCGTACCCACCCAGCTCCGCCTGCCCCCATCAGCAGCCCCGCCCCGTCCCCTCCGCCCCACTGCCCCATGCAGCACCCCAGCCCACCACCCATCCCCACCGTCCCCAGCTCCCCCGCCGTCCCCAGCCCATCCCCGCCGTTCCCCAGCCCATCCGCCTGCCCCACTGCCTCCCAACTGCCCTACCTCCCCACTGCCTTCCACCTCCCCCTGCCCAGTCCGCCGACCTTCCACCTCCCCCTGCCCAGTCCGCCGACCTTCCACCTCCCACCAGCCCGACGCCGCCACCAAACCCGAATGCCTCGCCTTGGCCGCAGCCGACTCTCCCCTATACTGCCATTTTGTAAATGAATATATATATATATACAGTTTTGATTTTAAATAGTTTTATAATTTACAGGTTTATATTTCGTTCTAAAATGGGTTTTAGGTTTTTTTTTAAAAAAAAATTGTTGTATATACATAGTTTTATAAAGTTACATTTTACATATATTTTAGTATATAAATAAACAAGGGTTACAGTATCTCATACGTTGTTTCGCTTGTTTGACAGTTGTAGCTGATCCGGGATCTCAGGCCTAGGCTTCCTTCAACCTTATTTGCATCTAGTTGTTTGGTATGGTTTATATATACAATCGATATATACATTGTATTACACTATTGTTGAATGATCTTTTTGTTTGATTTAAAGTTCGCGTTCGTATTCGTGCTTGTGTCGTCTATCTAGTCTATTCATTTTTGTGCTTCGCCGTCATCTTCTCTAACCACGCAAGGTGAATATTTCATTCACGACTCAATCTATTATGCTATGATAATCAAGTGATAGATGTTATTGATATTAATTTGAATGTTAAAATGGTTGATGTTAAATTGTGATTTGAAGTTAGTTATGAAAAATAGTTGTGACACTAAATTGTTATGTGATGTTGAAATTGGTCGTTAATATAAGTGATGATTAATATGAAATTGAAATTGATATAGGATAGTCTAAAATTTAAAATAGATAATATATGTTGAACTTGTCCCTTTTAATGTTAAATAAATCGACACGTAGAAATAGTGTTAACTACACTTTGAACCATTGAATGTATGACTGATGTAATAACTTGATAATAAACGCCAAGTGAAAACCCATAATGTAATAATCTTTAATCTGCATGAAATGATAGTGTGGATTCTAGGAATAATTTTATTAATTTACATAAATAACAAATGTAAATTAAATATGATTATTTCGGGATTATTTAAATAAACGGTTGAATTGTTATGTATGGTTGCTATTGATTGTTTATTTACTTTGACACCATCCCAGTTATCACACTGCAAGTTCCCTTTGCTATGCTTTGTTTTATTTAATGATATTGGGTTGAAATGATAAATACCCAATTGAACAACTTTGGCCTAGGATAGATAATTAACAACAAGAAACCCGATTGGTCAACCAAAAATCATTTTGGAATTGAAATCTATTTGAAATTAAGAAATGAACTTAAAAATTTGTTGGAAATTAAGTAACGAAATTAATGGATTTAATTGTAATAAATCAATGGATTTAATTGAAATAAATCAATGGACTTAATTGTAATAAATTAACGGATTTAATTGTAATAAATTAATAGGATTTAATTGTAATAAATTAATGGACTTAATTGTAATAAATTAATGGATTTAATTGTAATAAATTAATGGATTTAATTGTAATAAATTAATTGAAATAAATTAATGGATTTAATTGAAACGGATTAATAAATCTATTTAATTAAATAAAACGGATGGACACATTAAATTGAAATGAGATTTGAACAAGTAAGTTTTAGAATCTAATAATTTAAATTTATTAGATTTGAGATTAGATCTAATTCGAATAAATTTAATAAATTTGGAATTTGTTATAAAATTTAATTTGAGATTAAGTAACAAAGTGACTTAAGGGAATGCAAAACCAACTAAAGTTTAAGGATTTGATTTAGCAGTTGAAATTGATTAAATCAAAGTTCTGATTAAATTTAATGTAACGATGAAGGGGAATATGAATTAAAATGAATAGAATTTGATTTAATGATTTGAACCAAATTGACCAGTTAATTGAATCTATGGTTTATGAATTAAATTAGTAAGTGGAATTTGGATCTCGTTAAATTGAACTTGAATACTTAAGTATTGTTAAATCAAGGGCTTGAACTAAAACTTCATTTGGAAATATGATTTTAAATGTTCGGAATAAATTGAATTGTGAAGTGTCAAATTTTGAAAGTCAAACTTGCAACTTGACTTTTGGACTTTGATTTGTTTAAACTTTAATATTAAATGACCATTGGGTAATTAATGCGTAGTTATTAAAGAGACCGGGATCGGATATGGACATACTCTCTGTCGATACCGAAAACCACTTTAATAACTAATATACGCGGAGTGTTGATCCAGAACGAAGTGGATGGTTTTGGTGAACGCGTTGACTGAAGAAAGAGAACGATATTGGATGACCCCTGACATGACTAAAACAGGAGCCGCGCCGGGCCATTGAGGTTCGCCACCTCTAGCGGACACACTTTTTCGATACCATATCTATTACTTTTGTGATTCGATTTGGGTGCACCCCTTGATTTGGGAGTGTTGTTTTGCGGTGTTGAGGTAGTAGCTGCTATGCTCAACATCAGTCCGTATCACGCAACTACTAGTATCCTAGTTGGTATCAGAGCTTCGGTTTCCCTACAAACCTTAGTTCGGGATTATGAAACTCATTAGAGATAGGGTAGCAATACCCTAGAATGAGGAGAATCGATTCAATATCCAAATCCTTTCTATTCGAACTTCTTTGATTCGTCGATTGAATTTTCCTTTGAGTTCTATGATTTTATCCTTGGCTCTAAATTTCTTTTGGTATTTCAGGATGAGTGCCAGAAGAAACAATAGGGGTGGAAGAGGCATTGGTCCTACTCAGGCTGCACCTGCCGCTCCGGCTCTTGTCAAATTCACCACTCTTAGTAAGGAGTATACACAGCTTGGAGGTATTAAGTTTTCTGGATCCGAGAACATTATTGAGGCTCAGCAATGGCTTAAAGGCTTAGAGAAGATATTTTCTGGTCTAGAGATCACTGATGCTCAGAAGCATCAGCTTGCTGCCTGGCAACTTCAGGATGCCGCGCAAGATTGGTGGGAATCAGTTACTTCTCGTATCGAGGAGAACACCATCACTTGGGCCCAGTTTAGGTATAAAATTTAATTGGATTCCGTAGTCTAAATTCTTCTTTAATCTTTGGAATGTTATTCATCTTGTCTATCTTTTGATTAGGGATACTTTCTCGGCACAATGGATGCCCGCTGCTGGGAAAACCCAACTTTACAGAGCTTTTATGGATCTTAAGCAAGGCATTATGACCTTTTCTGAGTACGAGAGGAAATTCAACGAACTCTCCAAGTTCGGCCCGGGATTGATTGATACACCCCTTCTAAAGAATGAGAAGTTCATTTTGGGAGCAAGACCAGAGTATTATGACTTGCTTACTGACCACACCCACTGCACCTTCACAGAGCTTGTTGACTATGCTCTTAGATATGAGGCAAAGCCTAGGGGACCTACTGCCAAGGCCACTCCTACTCAGCCCTCCTCTAGCCAGCCCGGGAAGAGGAAGATGAACTTTGATCAACAAAAGAAAGCTTGGCAGAAGACTACAGGGTTGGGATATGCTCAGAAAAGCCCAATCGACCTTGCTAATATCACTTGCTTCAAATGCAATAAGAAGGGCCATTATGCTAATAGTTGTCCATCTATCGAAGCTGCTATTCCACCACCTTCTACGACTAGGAAAGATTTATGCTATGTCTGCCTCCAGTCGGGTCATTTCAAGAAAGACTGCCCACTGTATAAGCGAGGCACACCATCTGGAGTATTTGCTATCACCACTCCTACACCGCCTGCTCAGGATGACCAAGGTACTTTACGAAGTACTTTTTCATTACATGATGTACCTATTAGGGTATTATTCGATACTGGTGCTTCTCATAGCTTCATATCTATTGATCTTTGTAATAAGCTCAAATTAGAACCTACTCTTGCTACTACTTCCTTATGCGTCTCCAACCCTGTTGGAGGACTTGCCAACCTCAGTAGAATTTGTAAAGAGGTTGTGCTCTTGTATGGAAGATATCGATTCACTTGGGATCTTTATGTGCTTGGCTTCGCAGCATTTGACATCTTGTTAGGTGCTGATTGGTTAAGGAAATTCGATGCTGTTATTTCTTGCAAGGCTCGTTCTGTTTCTCTAGTCAATGACAAGGGCCTACCGCTTGTCATTGAATGAAAATCACCGCAGAAATATGCCGGAAGCTTCATATTCTCTCTTGATGCTCACCCGGATGATCTTAGTACTACCCCTATTGTTCAGAAATTTCCCGATGTATTTGGAGAGGTCAGCTCCCTACCGCCTAAACGGGAAATCGATTTCCACATTGACCTTATTCCCGGAGCTACTACCGTAGTTCTCCCTCACAGAAGGATGGCTCCTAAAGAAAAAGCTGAACTTAAAACTCAAATTGATGATCTATTTGCTAGAGGGTTGATTAGGAGAAGTTGTTCTGAATGGGGCGCCGCAGTTGTATTTGTCACCAAATCAGATGGATCTCTTCGCATGTGTGTTGATTACCGAGAACTGAACAAACGCACTCTCAAGAATCGTTATCCGATGCCTCGCATCAACGATTTATTCGATCAGCTCCATGGAGCTAAAATTTTCTCACAACTTGATCTAGCCACTGGGTTCCACCAACTCAGAGTTGCTGAAGATAGTATCCATAAGACAGCTTTCCGTACCGAGAATGGATTCTATGAATGGTTGGTTATGCCATTCAGTTTGACCAACGCACCTGCTTATTTCGTCGACTTAATGAATCGAGTCTTCCGTGATGTCCTTAACAAGTTTGTTCTTGTTTTCATTGACGATATTCTCGTTTTCTCCAAAGACGAGAAGGAGCATGAGACACACCTTGCTTATGTTCTGGAAACTATCCGAAATCATCAACTTAAGGCCAAATTCTCTAAATGCCACTTCTGGCAAGACGAAGTGAGATTCCTGGGCCACATAGTTTCTGAAAATGGGATTTCGGTCGATCCAGCTAAGATGGTCGTAATCAATGTAAGTTCTATCCTATTCGCTATTTCTATTCAATTCCTCTTATCCCTTTCTAATTTGAAATTTATCTACAGGATTGGGAGACTCCCAAAACTCCTACTGATATCCGTAGCTTCTTGGGCTTGGCCGGCTATTATCGTAGATTTATTGAGCACTTTGCCCGGATTTCTGCCCCACTCACTGCTTTAACCCGAAAGGATGTCAAGTTTATTTGGAGTGAGAAGTGCGAATCAGCTTTTAATAAGTTGAAGTGTAAGTTAACTTCAGCTCCAGTTCTTGCGGTGATCGATGGAAGTGAAGGATTAACTTTCTATACAGATGCTTGCCGAGAAGGTTTAGGCGCTGTCTTGATGCAAAACGGAAAGGTTATTGCATATGCGGGCCGTCAGTTGAAGACCCATGAATTAAACTATGCCACACATGACCTAGAGCTTCTTGCCATTGTATTTGCTCTGAAACTATGGAGGCATCATCTTTTGGGAACAAAATTCGAATTATTCACTGATCATAAGTCCTTGAGATATATCTTTTCTCAGAAGGATTTGAACCAGAGACAAGTCCAATGGCTCGAATTCTTAGCTGCATATGATCTCGACATCAATTATACTCCTGGGAAAGCAAATGTTGTAGCTGATGCTTTGAGCCGTAGCAAAGCATTGTCATGTTGTAATCTTGTAGAAGGCATGCTATTTCAGCTTGTTATCTCCCCATCTCTTGTGGATCGCATCAAAGCTAAGCAATATGAGGACACCTTGCTCTATCGCATGAAGGAGTTAGTTCTTGGTAGAGTTGGAAATGCCGACAGTAAAGTGGGGGCACAGATAGATAGTAATGGAGTTCTGAGGATTGACAACCGTATTTGTGTTCCTAATGTCGATGGATTGAGACAAGAAGTGCTTAGAGAAAACCATCAGTCATCACTTTCATTTCATCCTGGTGTCACTAAGATGTACCGGAATATGAAGCGTTTATATTGGTGGAGTGGGATGAAGAGGGATATTTCTATATATGTCAGTAGATGCACCACTTGCCAACAAGTTAAGGCCGATCACCAGAAGACGGCAGGATTACTTCAACCCCTAGAGATTGCGTGTTGGAAATGGGATCAGATTTCTATGGACTTCATTGATGGATTACCGAGGACCAGAAAAGGCAACGAGAGTATTTGGGTGATTGTTGATAGGTTGACCAAATCTTCTCACTTTATTCCTGTTAAGACCACTCGTACTGCTTTGAGTTTGGCCGAGATATATATGAGAGAGATTGTTAGACTTCATGGAGTTCCATCTAGTATTGTGTGCGATAGAGACCCTTTATTCACTAGTAAATTCTAGAAGGCATTTCAGGACGTCTTGGGCACTAAACTGAATCTGAGCACAGCTTATCATCCTCAAACGGATGGCCAAACTGAAAGGGTGAATCAGATTTTGGAGGATCTGCTCCGAGCCTGCATTATTGATTTCGGTGGATCTTGGGAAGACCATCTCCATTTGGTTGAATTCACTTATAATAACAGTTATCAGGTAAATCAAAAATTTCAGTTTGAATAAGTAAATTTGAATTGAAATTTAACCACCTTTATATTCAGGCGAGTATCGATATGGCACCATTCGAAGCTTTATATGGGCGGCCATGCAAATCGCCAGCTTGTTGGATTGAGCCTGGTGATCGATTAATTCTTGGCCCATATATGATTATAGAAGCATCCGAAAAGGTTAATGAGATCAGAAGAAAGATGAAGACCGCACAGGATAGGCAGAAGAGCTATGCTGATAGGCGTAGAAGAGATTTAGAATTCCAGGTTGGGAATGAGGTATTCCTTAAAGTATCACCTTTGAAGAATGTTATTCGATTTGGTCGTAGAGGGAAGCTCGCTCCTAGATTTGTTGGACCATTCACTATCACTGAGAGAATTGGTACACTAGCCTACAGAGTTGCATTGCCGGAGAAATTTGAGGGCGTGCACAATGTATTCCACGTTTCACATCTTCGGAAGGTTGTACATGATCCATCCATGACCATTCTTATTGCTCAGTTAGATGAGGTTGATATTGAGCCGGATTTGACTATAGAGAGGAGACCACTTCGTATTGTTGATAAGGATACAAAGCAACTTAGAAGGAAGTCGGTTAGCCTAGTCAAAGTCCAATGGAGTCCCGATGATCGTGATTGCACTTGGGAAACCGAGGAGAGTATCCGAGATTCTAATCCAGAATTGTTTGTTGAAGGTAAATTCCATCCTATATTCTTTACTATATTCAATAACCTATTCTGAATCCATGGTATCTCGGTTATCGGTTCTTCCACTCTTTACCTTGTTCCTTTTCAAGGACGAAAAGTTTTGAGTGGGGGAGAATGTAACGACCCTGAAATTCCGACCCAATTTTAAAATTTTGAATCCATTATTTTAATATAAAATATGGAACTTTCATACGATTTCAATTAGCGTCCAAACTTTGTTTATAAATTGCGCCTAGAGGGTTATAGGTATGGGAAAAGTTTCATGGGAAAATACCGCAGTAAAATTTCGTTCGCTTTTTATTGCACGTCAGTTCAATCTAAACGTGAAAAAAAAATTATCTTCCGAACCTGAATATTTTTACATAGAAAAATTCTAAACCATCTTCTGATCAAGACGTCATTTTTCGTTTTTCAAAATTCGGACATCTTCAGCTCCGTCGATCTTATTCTTCGGCGTTTTTGCTGCATTTTCTCCACAATATAAAAAAAATTTGAATTTTATAATTTAAGCTTACAACTAATATCTATACGCCATTGTGTTCGCCTCGTCGCGCTGATCAAAATGGTATATTTATTTGTGTCAATCAGAGTTCGGCGTTGAAAATTATAATCGTTTAACGGACTACAAACTGGTCCGTTACGCTGTACAGATCGGTACCCAATAATCTACCCTGTTGGAATTCTAGGAGCCTTGACTATTCAACTGCATTGAAAAGCCAACAGTCTTTGGTTACCGTGACAATAAATTTAGGCTTTTGAAATCCCAATACCATTTTATATAAACAAGCTAGTTCATAATTCTTTTGGTTTGCATTCTCTAAATCATTCTGGTTCGTATTCATTCTCTATTCTCTTCCTTCTTCTTCTCCAGAGAATTATGGTCCATATTATTTCTATTTTTTTTCTTTTGAAGCCTCCCCACTGCCTCCCACCAGCCAACCGCCTTGCCTCCCACTGTCCCCAACCCCACCACCCTCTCCGCCCGAGCCACCCGCCTGCCCCAGTCCCCTCCGCCCAGCCTGCCCTAGTCCCCTCCGCCTTCCCCAGCTCCCCGCCACTCGTCCCTGCCCCACTTCCCCGCCACCCGTACCCACCCAGCTCCGCCTGCCCCCCTCAGCAGCCCCGTCCCGTCCCCTCCGCCCCACTGCCCCATGCAGCACCCCAGCCCGCCACCCGTCCCCAGCTCCCCCGCCGTCCCCAGCCCATCCCCGTCGTTCCCCAGCCCATCCGCCTGCCCCACTGCCTTCCACCTCCCCATGCCCAGTCCGCCGACCTTCCACCTCCCCCTGCCCAGTCTGCCGACCTTCCACCTCCCACCAGCCCGACGCCGCCACCAAACCTGAATGCCTCGCCTTGGCCGCATCCGACTCTCCCCTATACTGCCATTTTGTAAATGAATATATATATATACAGTTTTGATTTTAAATAGTTTTATAATTTACAGGTTTATATTTCGTTCTAAAATGGGTTTTAGGTTTTTTTTTTTTAAAAAAAATTGTTGTATATACATAGTTTTATAAAGTTACATTTTACATATATTTTAGTATATAAATAAACAAGGGTTACAGTATCTCATACGTTGTTTCGCTTATTTGACAGTTGTAGCTGATCCGGGATCTCAGGCCTAGGCTTCCTTCTACCTTATTTGCATCTAGTTGTTTGGTATGGTTTATATATATACAATCGATATATACATTGTATTACACTATTGTTGAATGATCTTTTTGTTTGATTTACAGTTCGTATTCGTGCTTGTGTCGTCTATCTAGTCTATTCATTTTCGTGCTTCGCCGTCATCTTCTCTAACCACGCAAGGTGAATATTTCATTCACAACTCAATCTATTATGCTATGATAATCAAGTGATAGATGTTATTGATATTAATTTGAATGTTAAAATGGTTGATGTTAAATTGTGATTTGAAGTTAGTTATGGAAAATAGTTGTGACACTAAATTGTTATGTGATGTTGAAATTGGTCGTTAATATAAGTGATGATTAATATGAAATTGAAATTGATATAGGATAGTCTAAAATTTAAAATAGATTATATATGTTGAACTTGTCCCTTTTAATGTTAAATAAATCGACACGTAGAAATAGTGTTAACTACACTTTGAACCATTGAATGTATGACTGATGTAATAACTTGATAATAAACGCCAAGTAAAAACCCATAATGTAATAATCTTTAATCTGCATGAAATGATAGTGTGGATTCTAGGAATAATTTTATTAATTTACATAAATAACAAATGTAAATTAAATACGATTATTTCGGGATTATTTAAATAAACGGTTGAATTGTTATGTATGGTTGCTATTGATTGTTTATTTACTTTGACACCATCCCAGTTATCACACTGCAAGTTCCCTTTGCTATGCTTTGTTTTATTTAATGATATTGGGTTGAAATGATAAATACCCAATTGAACAACTTTGGCCTAGGATAGATAATTAAAAACAAGAAACCCGATTGGTCAACCAAAAATCATTTTGGAATTGAAATCTATTTGAAATTAAGAAATGAACTTAAAAATTTGTTGGAAATTAAGTAACGAAATTAATGGATTTAATTGTAATAAATCAATGGATTTAATTGAAATAAATCAATGGATTTAATTATAATAAATTAACGGATTTAATTGTAATAAATTAATGGACTTAATTGTAATAAATTAACGGATTTAATTGTAATAAATTAATAGGATTTAATTGTAATAAATTAATGGACTTAATTGTAATACATTAATGGATTTAATTGTAATAAATTAATGGATTTAATTGTAATAAATTAATTGAAATAAATTAATGGATTTAATTGAAACAGATTAATAAATCTATTTAATTAAATAAAACGGATGGACACATTAAATTGAAATGAGATTTGAACAAGTAAGTTTTAGAATCTAATAATTTAAATTTATTAGATTTGAGATTAGATCTAATTCGGATAAATTTAATAAATTTGGAATTTGTTATAAAATTTAATTTGAGATTAAGTAACAAAGTGACTTAAGGGAATGCAAAACCAACTAAAGTTTAAGGATTTGATTTAGAAGTTGAAATTGATTAAATCAAAGTTCTGATTAAATTTAATGTAACGATGAAGGGGAATATGAATTAAAATGAATAAAATTTTATTTAATGATTTGAACCGAATTGACTAGTTAATTGAATCTATGGTTTATGAATTAAATTAGTAAGTGGAATTTGGATCTCGTTAAATTGAACTTGAATACTTAAGTATTGTTAACTCAAGGGCTTGAACTAAAACTTCATTTGGAAATATGATTTTTAAATGTTCGGAATAAATTGAATTGTGAAGTGTCAAATTTTGAAAGTCAATCTTGCAACTTGCTTTTGGACTTTGATTTGTTTAAACTTTAATATTAAATGACCATCGGGTAATTAATGCGTAGTTATTAAAGAGACCAGGATCAGATATGGACATACTCTCTGTCGATACCGAAAACCACTTTAATAACTAATATACGCGGAGTGTTGATCTAGAACGAAGTGGATGGTTTTGGTGAACGCGTTGACTGAAGAAAGAGAACGATATTGGATGACCCCTGACATGACTAAAACAGGAGCCGCGTCGGGCCATTGAGGTTCGCCACCTCTAGCGGACACACTTCTTCGATACCATATCTATTACTTTTGTGATTCGATTTGGGTGCACCCCTTGATTTGGGAGTGTTGTTTTACGGTGTTGAGGTAGTAGCTGCTATGCTCAACATCTGTCCGGATCACGCAACTACTAGTATCCTAGTTGGTATCACCTCATGTACCTTGTCATACTGATTATCCTATTCGCGACCACTACGTTTTGGTTTGTACCTTTAGTATATGGATTGCCCTCTGGTGACTCCGGTTTTGGGGAAACTACGGTCTTGTATATGCTCTTGGGAATAAAATGTGTTAAGGGGATTATGGTAACGCCTTAACACTATTTTGATATCATACTTTACTGATTAGACATTATCTATTTAGCGTATTCTATTATATATATATATAGATAGTTTATCGGATCCTTAGAGATGTTTATTTTATTCATCTTTAAGTTATGGACTTTTTCCCTTGCACTTGATTTTCTTGTATAAGATTTTGAGTCCTGACTCGAGTGTTTCTTTTTGTATATGCTCGGGTCAGTCTGAAGCTATCCAGTTGCTGATCAAGGTTGGTTGAAGATGCTGAAGGCTTAGCATTTATCTTTATCAGTCTATTTCTATTCCTGTATTGATGTCCTAGTCTGTTGGACATTTATGTATTTTCTTTTAGTCACTTTATGTTAAGACATTGTTGTATTTTATGTAGTAGCTTCATGAACTACTATTATGACGATGTATTTTCCGCTGCATTATTCTGTGACTGTTCTGTGTCTGTGATGTTGTATTGATTCTCATTTACATTTATGTATTTATAATCCCATAATGATTCATGTTTTGTATTATTTAAGTTGACATGTGTGGATTATTGTCAATTTAAATGGTCCAAATATACGGGTTGTTACATAAATTTATTTATAAAGTAATAAATTGGTAAAAGGAATGGAACTAAGGTAAATTAATTAATTGGTTTAAATCTTAATTGATGTGTACAATTGACAAGATTTCACATTTAGAAATGTAACATTTTTACAAATTTAAGAAAAATATATATATATATATATATATATATATGTTTCTTTTTCCCGTAACTCCTGCCTTTTCCGTTTCTTAACATTCATTTCCACTTTCTTGCCATCCATCTCCTTATTTTATTATTGTGTTTGTATAAACTTTATTTTATTTATTGAATGTTTCTTTGTATATATATAATATATCTTGTAATTAATGGCTAGGAAACAAATTTATTAGACGTATGTTACTTTGATTTAAATTGGCATAGGTTACATTTGGTTTATTTCTTGCCTTTATTTGCTTGTCCTCTTTAAATTCCTACCATAGCCATTCCTAAATTGTAGTCGTTCATAACCTATCAATTCACGTGAAAAAAGAGTATCTCATCTCATTTTCCATTTGTTTCTTTTTATTAAATAGGTAACAAATCCCTTCAAATCTCTAGCCGTTTAAAACATTTAATTGCTTGCCGTTTTCTTTCCACTTGATTAGCCGTGAAAAAAAAACTCCTCTAGTAATTACTTATTCACGTACAAAAAAAAGTTTCTCATCTCTCCTATTCATTTGCGTCCAGAGGAAAACACAGTAAGTTTCACTGGCCTCCTCCTTCTCTTCTCTTTTCCCTTTTCATTTTCCTTTTGTTCTCTAATTTTTTAGCTCGGCCACACCATGCTAGTCTACCTCATCTCCTCTCCACCACCAACATGATCGGCCTCCACCTCCTCACATCATCACCATACCAAGGCCGTGAACCCTAGAGCAAATTCCATCACCAAAATTGCAAAAACTCCTCTTGATCCATGCTTTTGTCTCCACTTGACCTTTGCCTTGCCACTCCTCTTCATATCCTTGCCTAGCCGTTCCTTATGACCACTATGGCCGAGCATAGATGCCCTTGAATGATCATGGTCGAGCCATGTGATGGTGTGGCTAGCCCATTTACATAGTGGCCGAGCCACTTGTTGGTTAAACCAAAGGTTATGTCATTTTTCCTTCATATCTTTGTATTGTTTTAGTTTAAAATTTCTTGTGTTGAATCATAATCTTATATTTAGGATATTATGTTGTTTATAAGTTTGGATTTTGGCTCCATCTACAAAAATCTTATTCGTGCTTTGTCGTGCTTTTCGGAGTTTCAGTTATATATCTTGAATTGTTATCTCCAGCTTTAAAAAGGTGAGTTTATCACTCTCGACATACGTAGTTTTATAATTGTGAAACAATGGCATGTGAATTGTAGAAAAATTATATGTTATGTTAATATGTTCATATATGCATGTGATATGATTATATGATGTTAAATTCTGTTTATATATTGGTTACCTCATCTGATATGATTATATGTTCTACTGTTCATTTTATTATATGTATCTCACACTCCAAGTTCCCTTTTCACTATGAATTGAAATGATGCATACCCGAACAGACATTAGAATAAGGAAAAATCATTATGGGCTGAAATGATAGGCTCGAGTGATTTTTATTGTATTTTTATTTTATTTTATTTGACTTGGGATTGCGGGATTGAAATGATAGAATCCGGATTTTTCTTTTTAAATTACGGATTGAAATGATACATATCCGTATCACTTGATCTAGGTTAGAAAATATTATATAGGCCCATGGTTATATTTTTACATAATATTTTCCTAAAAATTATTAAGTATTTTGAATGTTTTAAATATATGAAATTTGAGCTAAAGGATTTGATTTAAATGACTTAAATATAAGAAGATGTTGGTTTAAGATTTTATAAGTCAATAAGTGGCTTTAATGAAATTTTATAGATGTGTTGGTATTAAATTGAATCTAAAGACATTTATTGATGATAAATAACTTAATAATTGAATTTGACTTAATATGGAAGTTTTAAATCTAACCTAGTGATTGTTATGAATTTTACTTTATGAAACAGACATGTTTGTGTAATAAATAATGTATTTTAAACTGATAAATGGAATACAGTTTTAATTGGACATTTTGTAATATAATGTTTTTAACTAGAAAATCATAGTTAATGGATGTCTAAATGAATAGATCTAAAAGAAAATTTATTGTCACATTAACTATGATAAAATATTCTTTTATGAAATGTTATGTTTTGTAAAATAAATAGTAATGATTTTTTAAATGAAAAAAAATGTAACTTTAATTATGACTTAACTTGGAAATTGGAAATTTGGTTTTAAATGAAAACTTTTAAGTTAAGTAAATAAAGGGAAATTAAAATTTTACTTGGGAAATGGGTATTTTAAAATAAAGTATTAAGTTAATTGTTAAAGTAAAAGTTGAGAAAATAATTTACTTTTGACTTAATGAATGAATTATTGTTTAAATTGGATATTCACTTATTAAGTGTTTATTTTATTGAATCATAAGTAAGATATCCGAATGAATATTTTTGAAGCAAAAAATATGATTTTTATAAGTTAAAATGACCAAATTTTAAGTTTTATTTTTCTGAAAATTTTATAATAAAGCTGGAATTAATATTGGTAGCACTTCAGAAATGCTGTGGTCTTAAGACAACATTTGTTAAGTGCTTCCATTTCTGGAAATAGACTAAGTTCTGAAATAACAAAGGGCTACTGTAGCACTTTGTAGGTGCTGTTGTTGTTGAAACAAAACCATAATTTGGAATAACCAGAGAGCTACTGCAGCACTTGGTAAGTTACTTGTACCTTTATATACAGTTCACTTGAGTTTGTTTATATTGTATAAGTATGTATTTCCTGACTCGAGTGTTTTGTATTTTAGCTTACGCTCGAGTCAGACTGAGTGATACAGCATTCGAGACTCACCTTTAGAGTTGTAGCTTCGCTTGAGTCCATCCATTGATTCTGCTTTCAGTCATTCAGTTGATTCCAGTGATGTATTCAGATCTGGTATTTGACTATTGTATTAAGACATCTTTGTATTCGTGATTTCTGTTGTATCTTGTTAACTCTGATGTATTTATATATAGTAGCTTCATGAACTACTATTTCCTAGCTTCCACTGCATTGTTATATTACTCTGTGTTTGTGATCTATGATTTATCTACTGTATATTCTGAGTTTTGCCAAATTTTATTTACAATATATTGTTTTGAATTATTCAACTTCAGCATGTGTGGATTTATTGTCGATTTGAATGGTCCAAAATAGTGGGTCGTTACATGCATATACCTAAATTTTATAAAAGTTTAGCATATTGGGCAGTGTGTTGCCCGAACTAATCATATCTTTTAGAATATTCACCGCCACTATCAAATCTAATGATTTTACATTTTTTTCTTGGTTACCTCTCAACCTCATTTATGCATATTTTAACAAA
The DNA here is from genome assembly GCA_030737815.1 of Allium fistulosum. NCBI lineage: Eukaryota > Viridiplantae > Streptophyta > Magnoliopsida > Asparagales > Amaryllidaceae > Allium > Allium fistulosum. Next base: position 472,599,293 of record CM060901.1, read on the forward strand.
ATTAACAAAATGTGATTATCATGCGACAAGTACAAATACAATAATGTGAAAATTCAGTAACAAAGATGTCAAAATATTTTCTCCAACAACAAATGGATTGCTTGTATGTTCAAATTTATTTATATGAATTATTTCTGGTGTCAGGTGCTATAGTGGATCATTTCTTTGTTTGTTTAGTATGTTTCCCTTTAATACATTCCACACAAATATCATAATCGTCCTAATCTAGGTCTTGAAGTATTCCATTTTTAGTAAGTCTTCTTATTATTGGCTTGGATGTTTTGCTCAATATTTTTTGCTCAAAAATCAATTTTTCGTTATTAATTGTTGTACTAACATTAGAACGCATGGTAATAAGTGTTTCATAAAAAAATTCTTATTTTGATTCAATTGATATCTAATGAAATTCCAAACCAACCTTAAAAGAATTTTTAAACAAACAAAAACCATTGCTCTTAAATTTGATTACTAAACCTTCTGAAGAAAGTTTGAAAAGTAAAGGTGTGACGTCCTGACTTTCCACTCCCGGAAAATCGCATCGACAGTAAGAAAGAAAGGGGTGAGAAGTAGAAAAGAGAAGAAGAGAAAGAAAACAACACCAATACTCACAGCGGAAACGGAACAAAATATAATATATCATATAACTATTACATAGTATCATATACATCTATCAGAGTTACACAGATTACACATCATATACTAGACAGTTATAAACATCTGTCTAGTTATTACAACTCAATACAAAACAAAGATCTAAACAAGATCAACACAGCGGAAACTACTATCTATATCTACAACGTTGAAGCCTCCTGCTCCATTGCTCCTCCAGATTACTCGTCAAAGCTAAACCTGAATCCCTTGGCTACTCGTAAAAATTTGAGTACCCAAGAGTTTATAAAACAGAAATAAACAACTTGGGTCAGACATGGGTCTGGTGTGAGTAAACGGGTTAAACTTGTTTAACTTCAAAACCCTTTTGAAAACAAAGGTATCACGTAAGACTTCCCACACATAAACATGGAAAAGTTTTTACCTTACGCTAACCAAAACATTTGATAGGAAATCCGATTGTATTATAATAGGGTCTAGGGTTTTCAAGTAAAATACAAAAATAGCTGAAATGCTTACATCTCACATTCCAACATAGTTGGGCACAACTAATACGTACGGCACTTATTGGAGTTTGGATTCCATACAATGGCAGGGCTACTGGGGTACCGCCCGTCACAGTACGTGGCCTAGATCACCGTACCGAGGATCACTCCCAATCCCCTGCAACACAAGGTCGGAACATCCCTTACTGGATAATTCCCGCACAAGATACCTCACGGTTGGGATCAGCAACCGCACCACTAAGTCGAAAATAGAATGGGACATCTAGACAGAGGTAACCTTGTCCTACTTGGGTGCTACCCACTAACCTTGCTGCACCTCCCCTGTTTTAGCCATTCCCGGTTTGTGAGGCTTGAGGTCACGATTACCTTAGAAAAGAACACATCACTTAGAATGCTCATCGTCCACCTGACGATGTTCTGAAAGCATTCAATCCATACAAGTTCGTTCCGGGTTCGAACGAAACCGAAGGCATTATCTCGTTACACTCGTTTTGGAATCACCCTCAGAGTTAACGACAATAACCCTTGCACTCTGAATCTTCATCTTCACTTGATTCACGACCTATCGTTAATTTGGATCGATGTGGTATTCGGGTCTCCAGACCTGGAAATCCGGTATACGGAAACCCGATCCCGGTCTCATCGAAATCCAAAGCGTATCTTTTAAGGCCAAGTTGTTTTAAAGGTTAAAACAAATTCAATTCATTATCTTTATACACAAAGAAAGATAATTCACAACAGATAATCAACATTATCAGATAAAGATAATCCATACAATTCAACTAACATCCATATCATACAGCATATATCTCATCAGAGATATCAATCAAAGTCAAGTATCCAATACTAACACCCATTCATAAGTAATGATTTATATCATCTTAATTTAAATTGAATTAAATTAATTACTTCATTTTATAAATCCTTCTTACTTAACCATTAATTAATTACAATCAATTAATTAATTATCCTCTAATAATTCATTTCAATTAATCATCTTGATTAATTATCTTTTGATTACATTCAAGTAATTTATTCTCAATTAATTACTTAAATTAATTATCCTTAACCACTTATTGTAATTAACCTTTAATTACTTCATTAATTAATTTACTAAAATTAATTAACTTAATCATCTATAATTAATTACATTAATCCATAATTAATTACATTGATTAATTACTTCATTTATTAATTATTACTTAATTAACCAATCTTAATTACATCATTAATTATATTAATTAATGATCCTTAATTACAACTTAATTATTAATTACTTAATTAAATTAATTACATTAAGTAATTAACCTTTAATTAAACAACATTTATTAATCACTCTTGATTAATCTTCAATCAGTAATTAACTACCCTTAATTACTTTCACTAACTAAATTAATTACTTCCTTAATTAATTTCTTAATTAATCCCTTGATTAATTATTCAAAGTAATTAACTCAAATTACTTCTATTAATAAAATCATTATTCAACTAATTACTTCCAGTAATTATCATATTATTTACTTCCCTAAATAAACTTACCTTAATAATTACATTAAGTAATTATTATCAAATCATCTCTTGATTATTCTAAATTAATTAAACTTAATTAATTAACTTAACAAATCAAATTAACTTCAATTAATTACAATAAGTAATTAATTCTTAATTACTTCCAATAAGTAATTACATTTTAAACAATTTCATAAATGATTATTCTTAAATTAATTCAACTAATTAATTATCAAAATTAATCCTATTAATTCATTATTTAATAACCCATAGTTAATGACCTCATTAACTATTATTTAATTACTTTCCTTAAGTAATTAACTTATATTAATTATTATTAATCCTAAATTAATAAATCTTAATATCCAATTTATTAATCTCTAATTACTAAATTAATTAAGTGTTAACCATAACTAAATTAATATTTAATTACTCTATTAATTAATTCTTAACCATTAATTAATACTCTAATTTATAATCCTCAATTATAAATTAATCATTCCTAATTTATTTATCTTAATCCTAACTAAATTAGTTTAAACCTTTAATTATCTATTTAATTAATCCAAATGATTAATTAATCAAATTAAATTAATTATCTATTAAATCTCCTAATAAATTAAATAAACACAAGTCTTTAATTATTTTAAGATAAACTTTATTCTTATTGATAAACAAGTTATCATTTACCATTCATATTTGAAACATCCATTTCAAATCTACTTTTAAATTTCATTTTAAATTCTATATTTAAAATGAATACCAATTTATTTTTAACTAAGTTTTAAAAACCAAATTAAAAACTTTTACTTATTAAAATTCTTATCTCTTATAAAAGAAATTTAAGAAGAGTTTAAACCAATTTCCTTTTTATTTTTAAACATTTAATTAAATCTAACTATCATTTAAAACCTATTTAAAACATATAAATTTATAACTTATTTATTTCAAATCTTTAAGATTCAAACCCAACTTGAATCTACATAGTTAAATTTTTGATTTAAATTCTAGTTTAAAATTTCCTTTACAATTTAAACCCAGATTAAAGTTTTAAAAACCAGACAGTTATATAACCTGTCAACCCAAAAGTACTCGAGTCCAACCTAATCTGCTTCGAGTCGCAACCCTATCTTACCCGAGACACTCACGAGCAAAACCAAGGAAAACCCGAGCCAACGTCCGATTTCCCCGATCAAACTCGAGAAACTCCCATTCCTATTTCCTTCGAGTCACACTCGCCAACCACTCTGAGTTCGACCCCGAGAATCCCTCTTCTTCCCCAAACTAACGAACGGACCCAGATATCACCGTGCACACGGGCACGTGCACGGCAACTCCGGCCTCCTCCGATCAACGCCGCTTGCTTCCCCAAGTCGCCCACCATCCCTCTGACCCACCTGGCCACCCAGATCACCGATATCACCATCGAATCGAAATCGAACCTATCGTTCGAAAAACTGGAACCAACCTGGTCGGAAATTCACCAACCACCAACGTCTTCGACTTCGAGAACCCTCGCCGACTTCGCCCAAGCTTCTCCTCGTCGCCACGCTTCTAAATTCCCTCACGCGATCACCTCCGGTGCATCACTGTCGCCATACGACCCAGATAAACAACCCCGTCCAAAATGACCACCAAACCCTATTTCACCTATTTCCGACCTCCACGTCGCCTGAAAAATCTAGCGACCATTTTTCCCTTGATCGCCACCCTTCCCGCAACCTTCACCCTCAATCTCGACATCCCTCCCTTCGTCTATTGCCGTGGATCGACGAAACTTCTCGGAACGATCATCTCGTAAATACTCAACAATTTCTATGCTAAAAATCATGATCTTACTACCTAAATTCATCATTTAGCACTACGAATCTGATTCTAAAATCAAATCTTGAAAATAACAACATCGATTTTTGACATATTTCTGATTATCACTGTATTTCCTTATTTTGAATTAATTACAAAATTAAAATTTTTGAAACCCTTTTTAGATTTGATATTATGTTGTAATAATCATACTTTATTCAAAGATCCAAACTTAAATTTGCTTGGATAAAGAGATATGAAAATTTCTTTAGAAACTTAAACTCTGTAAGCAAGGACAGAGAAGATGTATACATTCAGGAAACTTATATATATACACAGACATTTCATATTTTCAACATGCGTTCACAGCCAACATTCATATAAACAAATATATATCATCACAACACGATCTATCACATACATCAAAGTTTAATCATAGATTTTAAAAACTGTTTTTAAAATAAAGGTTTACTCACTTGAAAACAGGAGATGAACAGAGCACAGATTATTGACCCTTGAATCTTTGAAACAGAATTGTCCATGCTTTAAAAACTTGAATGTTGCTTTAAAAATGCTATTGCTCCTTAACCCTACATGCATGCTGATGTTTTACATTTGCATTTGTTCCCAGGTTCTACATGCAAGTAGCCTAATTTCCAGACTTTAGAAAAATGCAGGTCTTCTTGTATAATGGACAGGATACAGATTGAAGAATGCAGATTTACTTTCAGTTGGAAATGTGTATGATAGCTTTCAGATTGTTGTATGCAGAAAATGTTACAGATTTGCAAATTGGTTTACAAGGATTTGATATGCATTTTGATATGAGGAATTGGTTTAAAAGTAGAATGTTTTTTCTTTCAGCTGAAAGATTTCTTTGTTTATGGAATGAACATGAGAAAAAGAAAAAGAAAAATGAAGATGTGTGCTTATATAACTTAATTTATGAATTATCAAAAATCAAAGAAAAATAAAATACAAAATGACATTTGTCATCTTCCTATATTAACATGTTGACACATGTGCTTAGATGGTTTTACTAATTTACACATATAATTTTACATGCAAAAATGAATTTTATAAATGGATAAAGCTTTAATTAACAAATTTCTAATAACTATATACTTATTCAAATTTAAATCAAAGAAAATCAATCAACTTATATATATTCAAATAGAAAATATCTTATTAACTTTTAAAAGATAAAATCATCAATTAAATACTAATTTAATCAGATTATTAAATTAAATTCAAATCTTATTATCAAAGATTATCCATATCAATTTAATTATTTAACAGATTATTAAATTGATATTGTTAAAATTTCCGGGATATTACAAAAGGTATATTTCTAGAAATCATGGGAATAAAAATAGTTTCCTACAAATCTAAAGTGAATCTAGAACCTAAAATCAGGAGAACGACTCTAATATTTTAACCTTCGCTTTATTGCTCATGTAGAGAAAATTATTATTTGATTTTGTTTTGTAGATCATGATAAATCCCTATTAGACTTAGAAATATGACATATATAGCTAGAATTAATCAACTAAGTAATATAAGGAAGATTAATAAAGTTTAACTTGATTAATAAAAGGTTTACCTTTTATTGAACCATGCCTTTCGTTTATGACGATCCTTCTAAAGATGATCCTTCTTCTCATAGAAGTAGTAATTGTCATTTTTTCCTTCTCTATAATGGATGAAGATTCACCTCGATGAGACAGTCCAAATCCTTTTTAAAGCTCTTTCCAGTCTTTAGTATAAAATCAGCTCATTTGACTCTGAGATTTGCCACTTGTACTTTAGACATATGGCCATTATATCACTTGAGCCTACCTTCCTCCTGTACTAATATGCTTTATAAATAATTATCATCTCATTTATCTTAATAGTGTTGTATTGTGTTTAGAAAGGCCTATAATCGAAAGAGAGGAAGTTTAGGATGAATTAGACAAGAAAAGACTCATCCACCACCATACCCTAAACCCTAAGTTTAACAGTCAGATTAGTATTCTCTATAATACACTCATTCATTGTTTAACTACCATCGAATATCATAGTAGTCAAATCTACCATTATTTTTCCAACATGGGATTTATTTGTAGTGCATAAGCAATTCTTAATGTTTTTCAATAACGGTTCGGTTTCATTGTTTCAGGTGGGGATGTCTTAATTTTAGCAACAATGCACATTCATACAAACATAAACACTAATCATTTGGATCAATGTAATGCCTCATGGAAAATAATTTTATCCTCACTACTTCCATTAGTAGTAAAAGGATGTTCATCACACATATTTTTCTTGTCCAGGTTAAGAGCCCCTAAACTGAATGCAATTTTCTCATTCCACTCAGAAATGGTATAGGATTAACATGTGAATACAGGTTAATAGCTACTACAATTTATATCATTGTTCACAATTTAAATGTTACACACAACATTAATAGCAAGGGAATACTGAATTTTCGATTAAATAATATATTAATGTATTTATTTAATTAATCAAATATTATGGAATCAGTGTTAATCTTCCCATAATATTTGTATCATAAGAATATACCGCCCTTTAATTCATTTATCATGATCCTATCATTTTGGTATATATGTTTGTTGCTTTACCATTTTATACCATGACTAACAAACTTAATGTCAACTATTCAAAAAAATTATAAATATTTCAAATGTCTTTTAATCTAGGCATAATCATGTGTTGTGTCTTGATATAGTTTATAATGAATTCTAGGATAAACTTTAATTAATATAAGTATAATATTCGAATGCACGGTCTCAACCCATGTTTGGCCTATTATTTTCTAAAATATAAATAATAACTTACCATAAACTTAACGATTTCATATGTTTCATTAATTTCATAAATATTCCTAAAAAATATGTGGAAAATTCCTTACACAAATGATTCCTTAATTTTAGTAATTAACATGGTAACATCTCCTATTTCAACACCCAGAAATGAATGCAACGATGTTGTAGACATCCCTAAAAAAATTTCATAGCGACAAATAAGATCTTGTTTCTCAACAATAAAGCGAATATAGCATTTGAAACAAATGTCATTATTTTATGGTCTTTACATACATTTTCATCATACCCATGCGGTGGTAAATATAACAAGTAGATGGTACTGACATGGGTGAAATATGAGGATGTTTCATCTATAAAGTTAGTTGCAATCAGTTGTAACTTCTGATTTTACATAGCAAAATAGTATAAATAAAAAAATATAAATATATAGGTATGTCTATATAACCATTGGAAGCTTAATTCTTCTTAAAAAATAATCCTACTATAGTCCTATAAATTTAACTTACTCAAATGGGTAATCGTGAGTTCATGGGGGAGTATATATAAATAAAGGGGTCAGGCACATTGCTTGGTGCGAATAATATTTGTAACGCCCCACCTCTATGCTCACAATAACAAAGAGTATCAAAAGGAAATACTGTCTGTTATTACGAAGAATAACGCTGGATCGGAGCAGCCATCCGTAGTTAGGCCTTACACTAGTATTGGTTATCTCGAAAGGAGTGGTATATTTTTTTTTCATCTCTTTGTTTATTTACTCCCATCGACATATTCAATTCCAGTATAAAACAAACTACGATGGTTCATAATAGTTCAAGACAACATATGTAATAAGAACACAGATAAGCTAAACACAGAACACAGATAATATAAAATCTCATATATAACTGAAATCAGTTACTATACATGTGATACGACTACAACTGTCGACACTGGAAGTTACATACACAAGTACATTATTATAAATAATATACATGAATACATGTCATCCTATAAAATAACACAGACTACTCCAAAAGATATGAAGAGACTTCAAAGCTCAAGCAGCATCCCAAAGTGAGATATCAACAGCCTGTAATAACTCGGTCTGACCCGAGTATTAATTCAAAAGAAAATAATACGCGGATCACTCTAATTCAAACTCAGTAATTAATGCACGGAAGCAATAATAATTAAACAACAATTAGACGACAATCACAATAAATCCCACATATCCAATCCTCTAATAAGAAAATCAGATAACGGTAAATATAACGCGTAACAGCATTTAAACAGCGAATAAGCAAAGCCAAATCATCAACAAAAGTAAATGGAAGGATTATCAATGAAGATAATTAGAAAACAGCGGAATAGTATAAATAGCAAATTCAAAAATCTGATTATCAATAAAGATAAATAGAAGAATTATCGATGAAGATAATTAGAAACAACAGAGTTACATAAACATCAATTAACAGCAAAATTTGATTATCAACTAAATAATTAAAAACAACATAATCTAATTATCTAATAGGTAATTAGATAACAACAAAATAATCAAATTAAACAAAATCGAAATACGAATTCAAAATATATTGAATTGGCCACACGAAACAATTCAAGCAATTGAAATTATCGAATAAAGCGTCAATTCTGATTGGCTGCAGTACACGCTCACGTGCACTGCCTCGCCACTGTAGAATATGACGTCATCACTATTCCAAATATTTAAACTGAACTCAATCACACAAAAGGCAATGTCGAAGGAGGCCAGAACATCAAGTGATGAAACATCATGAATCAATGGTCAGATTCAAACAAACCTAGCAAAGTGACAATACATATTCAAGTGCACTGAATCAAGTACAACAAGATAACAGGGACACAATCAAGGCCAGAAGTGACTTCAACAAGTTGATATGCAGACAATAACACAAATACTTTCAGACTTCATATGTACACACAGTCATACAAACCGATACAGCTCAAGTGAAGCCTCAACACTCATGGACCAATGTATGCAACAGAGTGAAATGCAACAGACTCAAGTGAAACAAAGATCAAGTAGAACTGCACATGACTTAAATGCACGAACTAATATTCACATATATACATACAGAAATGTATGTATACATCTGATACAATGCAACAACTACAAGGAGTAACTGCACAAGACCAGTGAAATAGAAGCTCGAATGAGCAAATAAACTCCAACCATTTAAATACAAGACAATGGAAAAACACAAGCCAGTGAAACAGCATAAACCAGCCTGGCATGCAAATACAACAAGTAGTCAAGCATCATCAAAGACCGGACCCAAAAGGTCTGATTCAATACCAAAGTAAAATCGAACATGTGTATATATACACAAGCCTGACAACATAATTATCAAAGTGCAGACACAATGAAGTACAGTGCATAGAATATATAAGTGCATCGAACCACACAGCAGCTTGAATGAGCAAATGCACCAAACCAGACTCAACAAGTTTACATGACAGTAAAATACCACATGTTTCTACAACTACCGGAGACCATCACACTTGTATACATATATACAAGCAACTGAAGTGCAGCCACAAATGCAACATGACTCGAAGTACAGTGGATAGAAGTGAATGCAAACAACTGGGTTTAAGTCAATATGCAATCAAGATGACAATGTAGCTTCAAATGAAAACATATGCACCAGTGAAACACATTTGTTTAAACTAGACCCAGATATATATGGACATAATGCAACAGTCAATGGTGAAGCAACTTCAACCTGAACCAGATTACATCTCAAAAGATATACAACACTGGTGGCAAGTTTGAACAAAGCCAAAGCCGAGATAAGCAAGCAATACAAATTCAAGTACACATATATAAATATATATGTTTACACATCAATATCTATATCACATGAAACAGGGGTAGCATAAGGATGTAACACAGCTAGTTCGAATAAAGATTTCAAACTGATTCAAGGTCAAAGTTTCAAATTGAGAAATGCAATGTCAAAGTCAATAAATAATATGATGAAAACAACAAACCAAGTCAAAGACTACTGCAGATCAAAAAGCCAGAAATTCACACAGTAGAATCAAAATGACCAAAATCGAATACGAACAAATACCGAAGTCAAGAAGGTCTTACAAGTTTCAAATCAAAGTCAGAGACGTGGTGACCAGAAAAAGATCGAACAGCTCAAAATCGAAGCCGTGGCAATCAAGGAAATCAACCAATGCCGTGGGAATAAAGTAACGAAATTATACGAATTAGAACAAGTCAGAAATCATCATCAACATGCACGAAATACTTAAGATTGGATTAGAGGATGTGAGTGAAAATCACTCACCTTATCTTGAGGAGCGTAAATCCATCGGTCGCAATTCCCTTTTCCCACTCCCACTCAGCTCGCCTATGCATGGCGCCTGACAAGGCTTCGAGAAATATCGAACCCAAATCACCAAACTCGATCGAGAAGGAGCAGCCGTGTGCAAAATGAAGTGACGGTCGATTGCCAACGCAAATCAGAGTAAAATCCATTGTATCGACTTACAATCAATCGGCGAATTCAATTATCCAAAAGCCCTAATTTAAGAGCAAAGAGGAACAAGAACGAGCAGCCCATTTTTTTTCGTTGTTTTGTTTTGTTTTGGGCTTGCCAATAGGAAAAATGAATGAAATCAACTACGAACCAGTGAATATTATCACATAAACAAAGGAAGTGCAAACAGACTCAAAGACAACTGCAGGTCAAAAATAATGTGCAATTATAACAAAATCAAGCCGAAGCCGTGAATGAACAAGTCAGTGCCGAAGTCAAAGATTATCACTGTCAACAAGCACAAAGAGAAATTGACGGAACCAAAATCGCCAGAGAATCGAAGCCGTAATGATCAACGAAATCGAATAGTTAAAAATCAACACCGTGGTGGCCAAGCAAGTCGAAATCAAAGCCGTGAGTATCAGGTTAAACAAGCAACGAAATATACGAATGCAACAACCCTAGATTTTTGCATATATTTTAATTTTGACTTTATTTTTATTTTAAATTATTTTAAACTTGTTCTATTTCATACATTTCATTTTAAATATAAATGTTGATTATTAAGTGATTTATAGTTCAAACTAGTATACATTGGATATTTCACTGAAAAGTGAATTTCTATTCAAACTGGTCAAACTTTGACTTTTGAACTTTAAATTTAAATATTTCAAATTCTTAAATTTTATCTTTTATTATGAAAATAGATTTAGTTCCATGAATACTGCTTTTCGTTTCGTTGAAAACGGACTTATACTGTAGAAGTTATGTAAGTTTCAATTTTGTGTATAAACTGTTTATTTTGCAATATTATTTATTTTAAATCATATAAATTATATTTTTATTGTCATATTTTGTTTTAATATGTGTTAATAGGTTATTTTATGTCTTTTAATATTTTTAAAATGATAATATAATTTTTCTAAAGTATACTTGAATTTATTTAAATTTATAAAGCCTTGTTTCCATTTTTCTGTTATTTTATTCATTTAAATTTTATTTAATTAAAATTTATTTATTTATTTTTGTGAATTCATTTTTATTTGGTGTTCTTATCTTTATTTATAAATATTTTTCAAGTATATAAAAAATTTCCAAAGTCCATTGCATTTATTTTCAAATTTTCTAGCCTAGTTTACATTTTCTTTGCTATTTTCTTCATTTAATTATATATAATTAAAATTTATTTATTTATTTTCATTTTTTTCACTTTGTTTAGGTTTTTAAAAGTATTTACTAAAATTTATTTAGTTTATTTTGTTTAAAATAATTTGGAAATCAAAGAGACAAAAGCTTTAAAAACAATGACCTTTCATTTGCTAAACTCTTCATTTCTCTTGGCCGTTCAAAAATTTATTGCTAGCCGTGAGTTTTATTGTTTTCACGTGAATGAAAGCTTCTCATTTCAGAAAACTTTCGACTATCATCTCTGAAAAAAGATTTTAGTAATGGCCTCTTCCATTTCTCCTCTTTTTCTTCATTTTTTTCCATTGTTTTCTATGTTTTTGCCTTGCCTTCTTCATAGCTTTGCTCGGCCATCCCCTCCACCACCACCACCACCAACCACCACTCCTCCTCTTCCCCACCTAACCCATGGCCTGACCTTTCCACTCCTCTGACCAGATCAGGCCATGGCAACCAAATGATGCAAACACCACAAAAACATTGCTATACTCCAAAACATTGCCTACCCGAGCACTTATCCCATCACCCCTTCATGTTTAGCCTTGGCCACCACCTCCAACACCACCACCACTTGCTGCCATGACCTCTGACCATCAGCTCAACCTCTGACCTGACCTGTAGTTGACCATAGCCGAGCCCTATGATGTCATGGCCGAGCCAAAAAGTTGAACAAACACTTGCCTTTTTGCCTTGTTCCTATGTATGCTTCATGTTATCACCACTACCTCTTCACATCTCCACTTGTGTAGCCGTGCCATATTGTTGTCATACCTGACCCAAACCTGAGCTAACACCATCATGGCCAAGCACTAGATCCCCTATGGTCAAGTATTTGAATGGTAAAGGCAAGGTCTTGTCTTTGTTGCTTTGTATTTCAATTTGTTCAACATTGTTTTGTGTTAAATATATTCATGTGTATATTGTTTTGTCTTGTTTGGGTGTTGTTTACAAGATCATATCTTGGCTCTCTCTTCTCACTTGAATCAATGTCGTGCTGTGCCGTGCTATATCGTGCTTTCTAGAGTCTATTCTATGTATTTTGTTTTGCAAACTCCAGCGTAAAAAGGTGAGTAATTCTCACCAGACGATGTGTACTTGTATAACTAGTAAACTGACACCATTTGAATCTGTAAAATTATATCATCCTGTTATAACTGTTATATTATGATCATATGATGCTCACCCTTGTTATTACCCATGTTATACCATATGTTACTGTTATATCATGCTATTCTGTTATTTATATCAGTTTATCACACTGCAAGTTCCCTGTAGATTAGAAATCACTATGGGTTGAAATGATACATACCCGAACGGATTTTAGAATAGGGAAAGATCGTTATGGGCTGAAATGATAAGCCTGAGCGACTTTTATTTATTTTATTTAACTTGGGATTGCGGGTTTGAAATGATAGAACCCGGTTTTCTTTGTAAATTATGGATTGAAATGATACATATCCGTATCACTTGACCTAGGCTAGAAAAATTATATACAGACCCGTGGTTTATATATTTTTCTGAAATTTTTAAAATATTTTAAAAATGTAAATATTATGATATTTTGATTTAAATTTTATTAAAATGATTTCTGTAAAATATTTGTGATTTTCTACAAATTAAATAAGTGAATTAAGTAAATGGTGAAGTAGAATTTGAAATATAAGTTAATTTTGGAATTTATGATTTTGTTTATAAATTGAATTTATGTAAAGTAAGAATATATGACAAATTTTGATGTAAAAATGAATTTAATGATTTTATTGAGAAATAATGATTTTATAAAGTGTTAATGATTTTGTATAAATTAGAATATGAAATAAATAAATATTTAAGATGAATTTGGAAATATAACTTAAATTGAATTTTGTGAAATTTGTTTAAAAGTTAAATTTTAATTAAGTAAAATAAATGGAAATAAGTTATATTTTGGAAATTTAAACTTAGTTGTTAAGTTAAGAATTAAATTAAAGAAATGAAAATTTAATTGTTATTTAACTTGATTTTGTATGGAAATTTGACTTTATAAAAACCATAGAAATAAAGGTATTTAAATGATTGTTTTTAAATGTGAAAATATATGATTTTATAAGGTAAAATGATTTATATTAAAATTTAATTATGTGTGAAATTGTAAATAAATCTCCGAATTTGATTTGACAGCATTTTTGAAATATAAAGTAAAGATATTATAGCATTGGAAAATGCTGTAGTTGTTTTAAATGAACCAAATAGCAAATTTGAACTAAGGGTTATTATAGCACTTTGTTAGTGCTATAGTTTTTAAATTTAACTAAAGTTTTAATTGAAACTAAATTAAGATATTACAGCATTTTAAAATGCCGTCTTTTGTTAATGAACTGTTTTTGAACATAACATTTCGTAGCATTTTCTAAGTGCTGCGAAAGTTGAATTTTCTTTGGTTAATAAATATAAATGAATAAATGATCTTTGAAAATGATAAAATTTTGAAAATTAAATATTTAATTATTAAATATAATGAATTGACTTTAAATGATTTAAATGGAATAGTTGATTTGGGAAATACAACTATTTTAAAATATGATTAAATGGTATTTAAATTTAAATTAAATAGATGATGGTTTGAAATGATATTTTGAAATGAATTTGAAATGATATTAAATCTTGGAATAAATAATTGAAGTTTATATTAGTATGAAAAATATTTGGTTTACTTGTAATTTGAATCTATTTAAAGATATTAGACTTATGAAATATAGGATAATAAAGCTTTGGAATTTATTTTATAATTTGAATAGTTATATTATGGATTAAATCTATATTTGAAATTTATAAGATTTGAAATAGTCTATGGAAATTTAATTGAAATAAATGATTGAATTGAGTTGAAACTTTGGAAATTTTAATACTTGATTTAAAAGTATAATAATTACACTTTTAAATGGTTTAGATGGGTTATTTTTGGTTGAAATATAAACTATTTAAAAAGTGACTTGAAATGATAATAAATGAATTATATCTTTAAATTTAAAAGGTATTTAAAGTTGAATATTTAGATTTGAACTCAAATGATATTTTGGTATATTAAAATGATTTGAAATGAAGTTTTGGAAAGATTGATATTTTGATATATTAAAATGATTTGAAATGAAGTTTTGAAATTATATGATATTTTAAATTATTGAAATGGTTTGGAATTGATTTAATCTTTATTTTGATAAAGATTTGGATTTGAAATGATATTCTATTTTGAAGTAAAAATAACTGTTTAAATTTATAACCACGGGTTATAATAACGAATGGTTGTTAAAGAGACCGGGATCGGATATGGACATACTCTCTGTCGATACCGAAAACCACTTTAACAACTGTGTACGCGGTGGAGTTTCCAGAATGAAGTAGGATGGTGACGACGATCCTAAGGTATATATGTGGACCCAACTCCCGTGAGTTGGCATAAGGTGGCTAAAACAGGAGCGATCTCGGACCAGTGAGGTAGCACCTCTTATCGGACACACTTCTTCGATACCATTCTATTACTTGTGATTGATTTGGTGCACACCCTTGATTTGGGAGTGTTGTTCGAGGTGGAGCGGTAGTGGCTGCTATGCGTTTCCATCAGTCCGTGTGCGTAATTGGTATATCTACCCTGGCATTGCCTTGTGTGCCGTGTCACCTACCATATCGAGCCCACTACGATTTTGGTTTAAAGATCCGACCGCGTTAAGGTTCACCATCCCCTTAATGCTATTTTCTATATGATTATACTTTACTAATTAGACACTACTGTATATAGCGTATATTACTACATAGTAAATAGTTTAACGGATCCTTAAAGAATGGGCGATCCCAAGCATTCTTTAAGTTACTTGTACCTTTATTACAGTTCACTTGAGTTGGCTTACATTATATAAGTATATATTGTCCTGACTCGAGTGTTTTGTGTTTTGCTTTACGCTCGGGTCAGCCTGAGTTATTCACAGATTTGGATTTCCACTCTCTCGAAGATTTGAATCGCTGAACATTATCTGCTTGTCTTGTCCTATCTATTTCAGTTCCGTTGTTCTACTCAGCTTGTACTTGGTTATTGTATTGAGACTTCTGTTGTACTCTATTTCTTCTATTATATCTTATGTAACTCCGATATATTTATATAGTAGCTTCATGAACTACTATTTCTTTTACTTCCGCTGCATTATTTTACTCTGTGTCTATGATCTATGATTATATTTATTTACTGTATATTCTGAGATTTGCCAAATTTTATTTACAAAGCGGTATTTTGAGCAATTCAAGTTTGACATGTGCGGATGCGAATGGTTGAAAATATCGGGTCGTTACAACGAATTTGAAAAGGTCAGAAATCATCACGTTCATCCATACAAAATCAAACGGCCAAGCAAAATTTTATCGCCTAATGACGATAATTAACTGGTGCAAAACCCTGGGTCGTTACAGACTCCCCTCCTTATAAAAATTGCGTCCCCGCAATTTTCATAATTAAAGTCGTCCATAACAATTATTTTTTTTAACATAAAATGGTTAAGCTAGAAAAATTAAGGTCAAGAATACGAACGCCAAAGAAATCTTTTAATTTCATAAAAGAAATTCACAAATTTTCAACAAAAATCCAATTATCAAATGGATAATCAGAAAACAGCAAAACTGAATAAATATAATTAACAACAATATGTAATTATCAATTAGATAATTAGAATACAGAAATCTCAAAACAGCAATATCTAATTATCGATACGATAATTAGAAAACAACAAAATCTACTTATCAACAAAGATAATTAGAAAACATAAAATTACAATTCGCAAAACCGCAAATACCTAATTATCAACAAGATAATTAGAAAGAACAAACTTCACAATCAGCAAACTCTAACTATCAACAGAGATGAGTAGAAGAATTATCAATGATGATAATTAGAAAACAACAATTCAATATAACCAACATAATCTAGAATCAATCAGAGGTTAGAAAATCTCATAATCAACAAAATTAGCAAATATCTAATTATCAACAAAGATAATTAGAACACAAATCATCAATTATCTAATTATCAAAAATGATAATTAGAAAACAACAAATATCTTATTATCAACAAAGATAACTAGAACTCAAATCAACAAATATCTAATTACCGATACGATAATTAGAAAATAGCATAATCTAATTATCAACAAAGATAATTAGAACTCAAATCAACAATTATCTAATTATCAACAAAGATAATTAGAAAACAACAAATATCTAATTATCAACAAAGATAATTAGAACTCAAATCAACAAATATGTAATTACCGATACGATAATTAGAAAACAGCATAATCTAATTATCAACAAAGATAATTAGAACTCAAATCAACAAATATCTAATTACCGATACGATAATTAGAAAACAACATAATCTAATTATCAACAAAGATAGTTAGAATTCAAATCAACAAATATCTAATTACCGATACGATAATTAGAAAACAACAAATATCTAATTATCAAAAACGATAATTAGAAAATATCATAATCTAATTATCAACAAAGATAATTAGAACTCAAATCAACAAATATCTAATTACCGATACGATAATTAGAAAACATCATAATCTAATTATCAACAAAGATAATTAGAATTCAAATCAACAAATATCTAATTATCAAAAACGATAATTAGAAAACAACAAATATCTAATTATCAACAAAGATAATTAGAACTCAAATCAACAAATATCTAATTACCTGCAGATAATTAGAAACAACGAATTAGCACTATCTAATTACCAATTAGATAATTAGAGACAGCTATTAGTGGATCGATCCCAGCAAATGGCGAGTTTTAGCTACGCCGCACGTGCATCTCATATGGCTGAAGCCTACCAAGTACTATAATTTTTGGCGCCCATCAGATGACCCGAAGGTCCGCAGAGTGACCCGAAGGTCTAGTACTGGTAATTGACCCGAAGGTCCATCAGATGACCCGAAGGTCCAGCAGAGTGGCTTGAAAGCCCAACATAAGTGTCACTAACTTTTGGTTAGTAATCCTAATAATGTTAACAGTGCGTCCCATACCACACGTTCGCACTGAACGGTTTACTAACCACTAGCTACTTTCCACTGTGTATGATTCAATTAATGGGTCCGGAATTAACCGTACAAGTAAAAGTGAGGGTCCATAGTCCACACTTTTTCTACGACGTTTAACTCTCTTTCTCATTGACTGAAAGTGCAAAAACGGGTATTTTATAAAAGTTGTTCGATGTAGTCAAATGAACAATTCCAGAATTAATCGAATTAATAAAAGTGAGGGTTCACAGTCCGCACTTTTGGTAAAACATTTAATTCGATTCCTCGTTCCTTTGAAAACACAAAACAATCTGAAAACCATTTATTTTAAACGAATGGAATCACGTGGAAAATCATCAAAACAGCGAAAACAGTCATAATGGCAACGACTAATTATCGACAGAGATAAATAGAAGAATTATCACTGAAGATAATTAGAAAACAACAACATCTTATGACAATATAAACAAAGAAATCACTCGACTATATCTTCGATGAAGATAATTTAAAACAGCAAAAATCTAATCAAATATGCAATTAGCATAAAAGAAAACCAGCAAAAATCTCAACAAAATTACATAACTGCAATCGCTGCAGATCCTCAAATCGGATTTGAAATTTCCAAAGAAAACAAAAATAACACATCTAAGTAACAGCATCAACACAATATCAGCAAAATCTAACTATCAATTAGATAATTAGAAAACACAAAAATCACAAACAGCGATTTCTAATTATCGACCGAGATGGATAAAAAAATTATCACTGAAGATAATTAGAAAACAACAGAATTCACAACAGCAAATTCTAATTATCGACAGAGATGAATAAAAGAATTATCACTGAAGATAATTAGAAAACAACAAAATTCATGAATGAATTAAAAACAACAAATACAAAATTAACATTCATACCAAAATATGTATCACATTGTCTCTCAAGTATTTATGAACTCCTATCGATGACGCTGATCAGACGCATCGACCAGAATTATTTACTCATCAGGCAATTGATACACTAAAGTAAAAATCACTTTTTAAATTCTTTTTAGGAATTTTAAACATGACTGCAGAAATGTCCATTTTCAAAACATGAACATTCTTTAAATATACAACCAAGCAACAACCCATAAACAATCATATTATATTTACAAGAATTTTCAATTCCAATAAATACCCTTATTTCTAATCCATCTAGAAATTTTATTTTATTTTATTTAACCATTATTTAAACAACACAATGAAATTAATTTCATTTTCATACTTTGATTTTTAAATCAAAAGGGTTATCAACTGAACTCAGCGAAGGCAATCTCACTGTTTCCGCTGCGCACTCTGATAATCAGAACACAAATTAATCAAATCATCATAACACAATTTCACTTTTATTTTTAAATAAAGATATTTAAAAGTTTTTATCATATTTTCAAAACTTTGGTTTTGACTCAAAGGCACAAATAAAAACATCAACAAATAGTTGTAACACATGTTCTATCTAAGTTCTATTCTATATTATGTCCATGAACCCCTGCTCTGATACCAATTGTAACGCCCCACCTCTATGCTCACAATAAAAAAGAGTATCAAAAGGAAATATTGTCTGTTATTACGAAGAATAAGGCTAGATAGGAGCAGCCATCCGTAGTTAGGCCTTACACTAGTATTGGTTATCTCGAAAGGAGTGGTATATTTTTTTTTCATCTCTTTGTTTATTTACTCCCATCGACATATTCAATTCCAGTATAAAACAAACTACGATGGTTCATAATAGTTCAGGACAACATATGTAATAAGAACACAGATAACCTAACACAGAACACAGATAATATAAAATCTCATATATAACTGAATCAGTTACTATACATGTGATACGACTACAACTGTCGACACTGGAAGTTACATACACAAGTACATTATTATAAATAATATACATGAATACATGTCATCCTATAAAATAACACAGACTACTCCAAAAGATATGAAGAG
This sequence comes from Allium fistulosum, assembly GCA_030737815.1. NCBI lineage: Eukaryota > Viridiplantae > Streptophyta > Magnoliopsida > Asparagales > Amaryllidaceae > Allium > Allium fistulosum. Next base: position 472,619,281 of record CM060901.1, read on the forward strand.
ACTTCATAGCTCAAGCAGCATCCCAAAGTGAGATATCAACAGCCTGTAATAACTCAGTCTGACCCGAGTATTAATTCAAAAGAAAATAATACGCGGATCAGTCTAATTCAAACTCAGTAATTAATGCACGGAAGCAATAATAATTAAACAACAATTAGACGACAATCACAATAAATCCCGCATATCCAATACTCTAATAAGAAAATCAGATAACGGTAAATATAACGCGTAACAGCATTTAAACAGCGAATCAGCAAAGCCAAATCATCAACAAAGGTAAATGGAAGGATTATCAACGAAGATAATTAGAAAACAGCGGAATAGTATAAATAGCAAATTCAAAAATCTGATTATCAATAAATATAAATAGAAGAATTATCGATGAAGATAATTAGAAACAACAGAGTTACATAAACAGCAATTAACAGCAAAATCTGATTATCAACTAAATAATTAAAAACAACATAATCTAATTATCTAATAGGTAATTAGATAACAAAAAAAAAATCAAATTAAACCAAATCGAAATACGAATTCAAAATATATTGAATTGGCCACATGAAACAATTCAAGCAATTGAAATTATCAAATAAAGCGTCGATTCTGATTGGTTGCAGTACACGCTCACGTGCACTGCCTTGCCACTGCAGAATATGGCATCATCACTACTCCAAATATTTAAACAAAACTCAATCACACAAAAGGCAATGTCGAAGGAGGCTAGAACATCAAGTGATGCAACATCATGAATCGATGGTCAGATTCAAACAAACCCAGCAAAGTGACAATACATATTCAAGTGCACTGAATCAAGTACAACAAGATAACAAGGACACAATCAAGGCCAGAAGTGACTTCAACAAGTTGATATGCAGACAATAACACAAATACTTTCAGACTTCATATATACATATGTTTGCGCATATGTACACGCAGTCATACAAACCAATACAGCTCAAGTGAAGCCTCAACACTCATGGACCAATGTATGCAACAGAGTGAAATGCAACAGACTCAAGTGAAACAAAGATCAAGTAGAACTGCACATGACTTAAATGCACGAACTAATATTCACATATATACATACATAAATGTATGTATACATCTGATACAATGCAACAACTACAAGGAGTAACTGCACAAGACCAGTGAAACAGAAGCTCGAATGAGCAAATAAACTCCAACCATTTAAATACAAGACAATGGAAAAACACAAGCCAGTAAAACAGCATAAACCAGCCTGGCATGCAAATACAACAAGTAGTCAAGCATTATCAAAGACCGGACCCAAAAGATCTGATTCAATACCAAAGTAAAATAGAACATGTGTATATATACACAAGCCTGACAACATAATTATCAAAGTGCAGACACAATGAAGTACAATGCATAGAATATATAAGTGCATCGAACCACACATCAGCTTGAATGAGCAAGTGCACCAAACCAGACTCAACAAGTTTACATGACAGTAAAATACCACATGTTTCTACAACTACCGAAGACCATCACACTTGTATACATATATACAAGCAACTGAAGTGCAGCCACAAATGCAACATGACTCGAAGTACAGTGGACAGAAGTGATTGCAAACAACTGGGTTTAAGTCAATATGCAATCAAGATGACAATGTAGCTTCAAATGAAAACATATGCACCAGTGAAACACAGCTGTTTAAACTAGACCCAGATATATATGGACACAATGCAACAGTCAATGGTGAAGCAGCTTCAACCTGAACCAGATTACATCTCAAACGATATACAACACTGGTGGCAAGTTTGAACAAAGCCAAAGCCAAGATAAGCAAGCAATACAAATTCAAGTATACATATATACATATATATGTTTACACATACATATCTATATCACATGAAACAGGGGCAGCATAAGGATGTAACACAGCTAGTTCGAACAAAGATTTCAAACTGATTCAAGGTCAAAGTTTCAAATTGAGAAATGCAATGTCAAAGTCAATAAATAATATGATGAAAACAACAAACCAAGTCAAAGACTACTGCAGATCAAAAGGCCAGAAATTCACACAGCAGAATCAAAATGACCAAAATCGAATACGAACAAATACCGAAGTCAAGAAGGTCTTACAAATTTCAAATCAAAGTCAGAGACGTGGTGACCAGAATAAGATCGAACAGCTCAAAATCGAAGCCGTGGCAATCAAGAAAATCAACCAATGCCGTGGGAATAAAGCAACGAAATTATACGAATTGGAACAAGTCGGAAATCATCATCAACATGAACGAAATACTTAAGATTGGATTAGAGGATGTGAGTGAAAATCACTCACCTTATCTTGAAGAACGCAAATCCATCAATCTCAATTCCCTTTTCCCACTCCCACTCAGCTCTCCTATGCACGGCGCTTGACAAGGCTTCGGGAAATATCGAACCCAAATCACCAAACTCGATCAAGAAGGAGCAGCCGTGTGCAAAATGAAGAGACGGTCGATTGCCAACGCAAATCAGAGTAAAATACATTGTATCGACTTACAATCAATCGTCGAATTCAATTATCCAAAAGCCCTAATTTCATAGCAAATGAATGAAGTCAACTACGAACCAGTGAATATTATCACATAAACAAAGGAAGTGCAAATAGGCTCAAAGACAACTGCAGGTCAAAAATAATGTGCAGTTATAACAAAATCAAGCCGAAGCCATGAATGAACAAGTCAGTGCCGAAGTCAAAGATTATCACTGTCAACAAGCACAAAGAGAAATTGACGGAACCAAAATCGCCAGAAAATCGAAGCCGTAATGATCAACGAAATCGAATAGTTAAAAATAAACACCGTGGTGGCCAAGCAAGTCGAAATCAAAGCCGTGAGTATCAAGTTAAACAAGCAACGAAATATACGAATTTAAAAAGGTCAGAAATCATCACGTTCATCCATACAAATTCAAATGGCCAAGCAAAATTTTATCGCCTAATGACGATAATTAACTGGTGCAAAACCCTAGGTCGTTACAATATTATTCCTCAAAAGATAGTGGGACATACCATTGAATGGAATGGGTTTCTCCTTCTCTAGTTTCTCGAAATATAACAATAAATATATGATCATAGCATAATGTTCTCACATATCTAATGTCACCTAATTCTAGTTATAAGTTTTCATTACAAGAAATTCATTTATTAGATAAGTGGTTACCTAAAAGGCTCAATTGCTAGGCTTTATCGCCAATATCTCATTCTTAATTAACCTTAAATGATTTCCAAGACCTTAGTTTATATTTGCTTGCATTAACTTACAATTAAGAATAAAGGTTGCCTCTTAGGCCTACTTACTCGTTTATAATTTTTAATTATTTAGAGGCTTCCCTAGAGCCTTACTTTCTTGTTCAACATTATTAAGCAAGTAATAGGTTACCTCCTACACCTTATCTCCTGTATAAATTTCATTTGTAGGATTGAGGTTGCCTTCGAGATCCTATCTCCTAATTATAACTCCTACATATAAAGGCTGATAAGGAACAAAAAAAATTAAGACCATAATCAACCATCTCAGGAGGTGAGTGCAGCACCAGCTTATGCATTCGAGTGACTACCCTTATTAAACATGAACAACTTCACCTAATCTTATCATCTTATTGTGCGACTCCCATTATGATTTTGGTTGTACATCATATTCTTTGGATTCTCATGATCTCTCGGATGCAATTCTACTCACTCAACGGTGATATTTAATTATACTAACAGTTTAATAACTCTTATTAGTTATTCCATTCCAATCTATGAGCATTTTATTTTATAATATAAGTAGCACGACATATAACCATGGGTACGCATACATCAAAATAAATAATTATAAAATTTTATTAAAGTATCTCATTTATTGCCACATTTAATTCATAAAAAAATTATTTATGAAATTTATTGCATTTCCTACTTAAAGATTTATAACTCCATTTTCGTTTTTTTCCTTTAGAGTTTTTAAAATCATTCCTTCATAAACTTAGTTATTTAAATTATAAATAAATAGACATCACATATTGTAGTTATCACATATGATTTTGGTTGCATTATATAGCTATAACATATTATATACTTCACATCTTATAATATTGCACATTACAGTTGTCACATATACTAGTCATCACAAACTATAGTTATCACATATTATAACCATTACATTTTATAGCTATCACATAATTGTTGGACAAACTATAGCTATCGCATATCATACCCATCACATTTAACAAATGTCGTACATTGTAATATCGCATACTACAATTATCGCATAGTATAGCCGAAGGAACCAACCAGTTGAAAACACGTGAATCAGGTAGATTTTAGTAAAAATGGATTTATTATGCCTATGAAATCTAAAGGGTTTATTAGATCTGATCTAATATTGTTTTAAATAAAATATTATTTTATTTAATTTTTTTAAAGGAGTTTAAACATATTTTAAATTAAATATATTATAATGAGCATATCAAATAAACTTATATGTGTATAATGCAAGTGCAACATACAAACAATGTACATTGTCCACGTGAACATTTATAGGTGCTAGGATTTACACCGCAACAGACACATTTGTACCTTTATATACGCCTTTTTTGTCCATGGGTTTTTTTTGAAATATATATAATATCATATATATGTGTGTGCGCGCGCGCTTTTTTGTGTGTGTGTGTAAATTTTGTAATATTATATATTTTAAACTTTTAAATTAACAATTGAAAACTAGCTTTAACTTAAGAAGGATTTAAAAACAGGTTTATGATTTTGCATAATAAGTCCACTTATGAATTTTGAATTGAAACAACTTTTAAGCATATATAAAAATAACTAAACGAATTTACATACAAAACCAACAAACATACAAAATATGTATTCAACCATCGAAAGAATTCAAGTAATTAACATATGTAGCTTACTTATGTTTGTGTATATAATAAACTACAAAATATATCAATTAATTAAAATTACTTTCTCATCGAATTTTTTTTAACATTGGTTCCTAAAACAAAACAAAATTAGATCGGATAACTTAGGTGTATATAAATTAGTTGTATAATGTTTGGGGACTATATTATACATACAAGAAGAACATATAATCAAATGAGATGTAGCATATATGGGATCTAAACTATATTAACATCATGTATTATATAATCAAATAAGATTAGAAAATTACCATAAGGTGTAGCCAAAAAATCTCACCTTGAGTGAAGAATAAAACTCCAAGGTTTGATTGAGTCAACCTCCAGAAATTGCAACGATCTGAAGCGCCACTTTTGTATTTATTTTATTTGATTTGCTTTGATCTTATTTTAGAAAAAAAATTATCGTGAAGCCATGGAATTTTCATCCATAGGAGAGCTAGAGAAAATTAAGTGTCAGGAGAATTAATGAATGCGAATTTTGTTTTAGAGGAATAATTGAAACATTTCCAATTCCTTCATTAAAACCATCCATCTTTAATTCCTCATCAAATCTTAATCAAATTAACCCCTTCTTATGATGCATAGCCAACCAATGATAGAGCTTATATAGGCTTTCAAAATCCCAAACCCATTTGGTTAATTTATTTAAATCAAATTTAAATATTTTATCAATATCATATATCGATACGCGCATACATAACTTTTATATATACACCTTTCATTAAATACTAATGACATTAAAACATCAAATCAAATATAGAAATTAATATTTCATAAATATTAATTAATTTACAATGGTTATGTAATGACCCTAATTTTGATTGACATTATTTAGGACATTTAATTAGATAAATTAAATGAAATAATGTAAATGGTTAAGGGATTCAGATTTGGATAATTTTAGGTAGTCGTGCCTTAACTAACCTATAAGCCAAAGAGAACAAAAATGAAATAAGTAAGAGAAATAAGATAAGGGCAAAATAGGAATAAACTAAGTTCTTATACCCCTAATCCCTTCTTATTTTCACTCCTTATCCATTCTAAACATTTGCAAACAAATCTAAGAACGTTCAAAGCTTGGCCGACAACCATTAAGGGAAAAAAAAAAAGGGAAGATAAGCAAGAATTCAAGTAGGAAGCTTAATCAAATCAATTCAAGAGCAAATATCAACCTTCTTAACAACAAGTTAAGGTGAATAATATATTACGTCTCTTTTTTATTGTATTCGATTTCTAGTTGAAATCTGAATTTATTTTGCAAGTAAAATGCCATGATTTGATTATTTAAATGGATATATAGGCTTGTTTATGATTTATGTTGCTTTATATAGATTTTATAATAAGTTTTGATTTGAAAAACCAATTAAATGACATCCTTATGACTTGCTTTTCTGATATAAAGTCAAAACATTATTTTAGAGATGGGTTTTAAGTTTCATAATTTTCTAAGTTAATGTGGATTTATTATGAATTTTCTAGGAAAGAAAATGGTTAAACTGGGTTTAAATTATTTTTGGAAAATATATGATAGCCTTGGGTCTGAAATTTAAATCTGTTAGAAAACATATTAAAAGTGATTTATGGGAATTTTTGAAGAATTTTCCTAAGTATTTTACTATGGATATAAAATTATTTAAGGTATGGGACTTAAATGTTTTATATGTTTCGAAAAGGACAAGGCCTAATTTGTTAAATGTTCTAAATTGTTAATTAATGAATTCGGCGGCACTTTTAGAAAAATATTTTTGAAAAAGAAGTGTTGACAAACAAGGCAAGTTAGTTGGAAAGATATTACTTTAAAAAGATAATAATCAGCTTTGCAAAGAATTATTCCTTCGCCACTTACAGCAGCTACCTTTCGACCCCATACGTCCTCCCCAACCATGTCAAAACCAATACACATGGTATCAATGCCTTGGTACGTAGTGGATTGGAGTTAGGCGGAAGGTATAGAGTCGAAACATGTTTTCGAAGGGGTAGAAGCTACTATTATTGACTACGAATCACTTATGTTCATAAAGGAGGCTGTCAAAGGAGTTATATTATCTTTTAACTTAGTCAAATGTGCCGTTGTTTTATCAAAAGGTCTTTCGAAAGGGGTTGCCGCCTTTTTATTTTAAAAATGAAGCTTTCGAAGGGGTTCGAAACCCATGCTACCGCATTCAACCCTTCGAATCAATGCTTTCAAAAGGGTACTTTTGCCTTTAAACTTTGAAGCCTCTTCTCCATGCTTTCGAAAGTGGTGGTTTCAAAATCATCCACTTTCTTTTACTTAGGAATAATGCTTTCGAAAGCAATGCTTTCTCCCAGTTATTTATGACCCCTTGGTTCTATTAAAAGGTAAACCCAAAGGTTTCGAAAGGAATGGTTTTAAATGGTTTCGAAGCTATGTTCCACAAACTTTTACTTGAACCCAATGCTTTCGAAAGGTTTGTTTAAAGTAAGGAATTTTAATTCTTTCGAAAAGTATATAATGTAGGTTTCAAAGGGGAGGTACCCCAATGTTTTCGAAAGATTTACTTGAGTCTTTAAATAGAAGGTTTCCAATGCTTTCGAAAGGAAAGTTTAAAGTATTTTGAGAAGAGGATGTCTAAGATTTTATAAAGCTTTCGAAGGGATTCTTTATGATTTCGAAAGGTTTATTTTTAAAAGGTTTCAAAAGGTATGTTTTGGCCTTTCAGCCTAGTCTTTCAAGGTAAAGCAGTTAACCTATTTTGAAAGGGGTACTTCTAATGGATCTGAAAGGGATTGTTTAAAGTTCTAAAACAAAGGTTTCGAATGGTTTACCTTGGCTTTATGGCCTAAGATCTTTTAAGTTAAAAATGGTTTTTAACTTACTTTGGAGGGATAGATAATCCTATTATATTTCATCATCAACATTGTTTCGTGTAAAGCATATATATATATATATATATATATATATATATATATCATGGCATAAGTAATTTGAGTATGATTTGAGGGGTAAATAATTTACAAAGATTGTTTATAAGGAAATGAGATTTATGCAGGGTAGTTAACCCTAAGCATATGATAGGAAATAAAAACTTGAACAGGTTAGTTAACCCTAAATTATGACTCAGATATTAGAAGACCAGATGGGACTGGTGGAGTGTCATGCCCTATACTTTAGTTAATAGCCCCTGCCTAATATAAGTACAAAATTCTAGTGTGTAGGGCTTTGTCACAAATGGGACTAAAATAGTGATTACATATAGAAAGGAATATACAGAGTGAAGATAGGTTATTGGTAAGCCTGCAAAACCATAAGGTTCAGTTGCCCTAGAAGAAGATAGTTAAGGGCAGATTGCCCAGTAGTGTCTAACAGATATTAGATAATTGATTATGTCTAGTAGGCTCGAGTCAGCCAATCGTTAATAGTTAGCCAGATAAAACTATAGTGTGGACAGATAGTCCATTGATTTGCTGATCTTTATGCATAAATATGTATTTGCTTTAATTGTTATAATCAGTTTGATTGCAGGTTTATGATTTGCAAAAGATAAGCTTTTAAAAGGATATTAGTGAGAGGAAACCCGTTTTGCTAAGCGGCTTGGTCTCACTTAATATCAGTAAACCGAGATGTAATAGTATTATTTACACCATGCTTTATGTCTGACTTGAAGTTTATGTTTTCCCCGTAAACACTCGGGTGCTCAAAATATGATTTGAGTAGATTGAGAGTTGAGGTTTTTTTGATTTAGTAGGTTGGACGAATAAGCTTCCGAAGACGTGCAGGAGGCAAAGTTAGCCATGTAGGAGCTATTTATTTTTATTTCCACTGTGATGTATTGAGACTAATATGTCTATTTAGTACTCTGATATCTAAGGGAGCATCTTCATATCCCGCTCTTAGCGTAATTTGTAATAAGTATATTTGGTCAAAACCTGGGAATCATTTGGAGTTATGTATCTGTATTTGAAATATTGATTTGAAATGTAATCGGAAAATTTGTTTTAAATCTGTGTTGATTTTATTCATATTCATGTGCTTCTGATATTATGGATGCCAGTAACATTACCGTATTTTGTCATCGGAAGTTAATACTATGGATGACTGCAGCATCTATAGCGCTTAGCTTCGGGCCTCAAGTTAGGGGATGTTACAACCTGGTATCAGAGCATAGGTTTATGGAAAACTTAAAATAAATTTAAAATTTAGAATGGTTTTGAAAACATAATCCTATCGAATTAGATAAAAGATTGTTGCATGGGATAATGCTATACTAACGTACTTGTATTTGCTATATATAAGTATTCGCTTTATCTTTATTCTCCCATCTCTCTTAGGCTATTCTTTTGTATCTTACAAAGACTCGAATGCAGATTTTAAGGATATAAGATATGGATGCTAGGAGTGGAAGAGTTAACATTGGTAGTGGAAGTACCACAACCAATGGAAATGCCAGACTAAACACCAAAAGGAACCTAAGTCAAGCACAAGCTGCTAATGTGGGTGCTGGAGCGCCGCAAGTTGATATGGGAGCTATGTATCAATTCTTTGTCAACATGATGCAAGTTGGATCTGCTGTTGGATTACTTGGAGAAAATGTTGAAGGAGGAAATCAGGGAGCTCTGGTGGTCAATAACTATGCAATCTTGAGCAGGGACTATGCCAGGCTGGGAGGAAATCCGTTTATCAGGACTGAAAACGCAGTTGAAGTGGAAGATTAGTTGCTTCATTATGAAAGGATCTTTGTTGATTTAGGGCTTAATGATGAGAAAAAGAGAAGGCTTGCTTCTAGATAGTTACAAGGAGCAACACTGTATTGGTGGAACAATGTTACTTTGGAAGTTAATAAGGAGGCCATGACTTGAGCTAAATTTAGAAGGAGGTTTGAGGAAACATTTTTGTCAGAGATTGCTAAGTCAACTCTGCCTAGGAAGTTTATAGAGTTGGAGCATGGAGACATGAAAGTGTTTAAGTATGCAACTAGGTTTGAAGAGCTATCGAGATACGGATATGCTATGGTTGATACAGTTATTAAAAGGAACGAGAAGTTCGTCCACGGACTAAAACCCGAGCTAGCTAAAGCGACTCTAGCATATATCAGGGATTTGTGTGATGTAGTTGTTGAGATGGCTTTGAGACAGGAGGAGATGCTTGCTTTTCATGATGATAGCAAAGCAGGGGAAGCTCGGAGTGGGTGGAACCAGAAGAGAAAGTTATTCCATAATAAGGGTGCTCAGAAGATTGGAGCTGCCAAGAAAGGAAAGGCCGATGTAGTTTGCTATAAGTGTGATAAGAAGGGACACCATCCTAATGAGTGTCGAACAGGCAAAGGGAAGAAAGCTGTTGACAAGAAAGGAGTAAGATGTTTCAACTATGATCATATTGGACATTATAAGAACTAGTGCAAAGAACCAGCCAAGGATGGGAAGGGGAAAGTGTTTGCATTGGAGCTGGCTACCTCGAGACCAACAACAGAGGAAAAAGGAAAAGCTATGTTAGGGGGTACACTTTTGATCATGGTATGTCAGTTAGAGTTCTATTTGATATTGGTGCATCACATTCTTTTATATCTCACTGTTTCGTAGATAAGCTTAACCTAGAACCCTCATACCTAGTTACTTCCTTAAGAGTTGCGAATCCGGTTGGAGGTTATGCGACTCTTGGGATGAGACGTGACCACCTAGAGTTTGAATTGTTTGGTCATGTATTTGCTTTGCATGTGTTTGATTTCGTAGGGTTTGGAATTATTTTGGGTATGGATTGGTAAAGTAAATACGATGCTAGGATATTTTTCTATGATAGGGAAATATCACTTAGACACCCCGATTGTAGTGATCGGATTATATACTCCATAGAAAATCCTAGTTTTGAGGTAATGCTTTGTTGGGTGTTATGGAGGCAGAAGGCGAGTTGAATCGAGTTTTCATTGTCAAAGAATTCGCAGATGTCTTTGAGCCCATAGTTGGACAACAACTGAAACGAGCCATTGAGTTTCCAAATAGATTTAGCACCAGAACTGATGAGTAGACCGCTAAGTAGAATGACACATACCAAGATGAAGGAGTTAAAGGTGCAGTTGGTGGATGTAGAAGGTAAAAAATTATCAGACCAAGTAGTTCGCCTTGGGGAGCAGCTGTAGTATTTGCCAAGAAACTGGACAGATCGTTGATTTATCGTAAGTTAAATGAGAAGACGATAAAGAATCGATATCCGTTACCTAGAATTGACGATTTGTTCGACCAACTGAGTGGAGCCAAAGTATTTTCCCAGTTGGATTTGGCAACAGGGTTCCATCAGCTCAGAGTAGCAGAGGATAGTATTCCTTTGATAGCATTTAGAACCAGGTATGGATCGTATAAATGGTTAGTAATGTCGTTCGGACTAACTAATGCACCAGCATTCTTTGTAGATTTAATGAACAAGATTTTTTGAGAGCATCTGGACAGATTCATGTTAGTGTTCATAGATGACATTTTCATATACTCTAAAGATGAAAGAGAGCATGAAGTTCATCTTAGAGTGGTGCTTGAGACATTGAGGTAGCATCAACTGAAGGTGAAATTTTCAAAGTGTCATTTCTGAAAGAAAGAAGTGAAGTTTCTTGGTCATGTAGTCTCAGAGAAAGGGTTGTCAATAGATCCGGCTAAGACCGAGGCAGCAAATAGTTGGAAGAGACCCGACACAGTGACTAAGATAAAGAGCTTTCTTGGACTAGCTGGTTACTATCGGAGATTCATTAAGATTTTCCGCGGATAGCAGCATCGATGACTAAGCTAACTCGGAAAGATGTCGAGTTTGTTTGGACTGATAAGTGTGAGGAGGCATTCTAGAACCTAAAACACTTTTTGACAAATGCACCTATGTTGGTTGTTCCAGAGGGGAATCAGGACTTAGTAGTGTATACAGATGCATGTGGAACAGGATTAGGAGCTGTGTTAATGTAGAAGGGTAAAGTGATTGCCTATGCTTCTCGACAGCTCAGACCGCATGAGGTTAGATATCCAACTCACGATTTGGAACTAGCTGCAGTAATTTTTGCATCGAAGGTATGGAGACATTACCTGTTGGGAGAAAGATTCGAGTTGTATATGGATCATAAGTCACTTAGGTACTTATTCTCTCAAAAGAAGTTGAATATGAGACAACAGAGGTGGTTAGAGTTTTTAGCCGCTTATGACTTTGGTATTGAGTACACACCAGGAAAAGGCAATAAGGTTGCAGATGCACTTAGCAGAAAACATCAGAATGCAGTACTAGCAATGATAGCCGAGTGGAAAGGTTTAGAAGCATTGACTACATGCATAGTTCAATGGAGATCTAAGAGTAGTTCTAGCAAAGAAACTGCTATGTTGTCATGTTTAGAAGTTCGACCAGTGATGATCGAAAGGATTGCTTCTAAGTAAGGAGAGGATCCATCATTAGTTGAATGGATTAGAAAGTTAAGAAATGGAACATGGAGCAATGAATTGAAAGATTTCAGTCTTGACCAAAATGGGTGGTTAGAAACAAAGGATGACTATGTGTTCTGAATGTCGGAAACATTAGGAAGGAAGTTCTTGGAGAATGCCATCGTTCAAAGTTCACCATTCTTCCGAGAGGAACTAAATTGTATTAGGATATGAAAAGGAGTTTCTTCTGGGAAGGTATGAAGGGAGATGTAGGCTTATGGGTGAAGCAGTGTTTGAACAGTCAATAGGTAAAAGCCGAGCATCAAAAACCAAGTGGGTTACTTCAGCCTTTAGATGTTCCAGTTTGGAAATGGGATTCTATCTCTATGGATTTTGTAGATGGGTTGCCAAAATCGAATCAAGGAAATAAAAGTATATTGGTTATGGTGGACAGATTGACCAAGAGTGCCCATTTCATTCCAGTTAAGTCAACCAGGATGACACCTGTTTTAACTAAATTATTCATGAAGAATATAGTTAGACTGCATGGAATTCCTATTCACTAGCGAGTTCTGGAAGAGTCTATAGGAGACTTTGGGTACCAAGCTCAAGATGAGTACCGCTTACCATCCGTAGATAGATGGACAAACGGAAAGGTTTAACAAATTCTTAGAATATTTGTTAAGACCTTGTGCTATATTTTTGGGGATCATAGGAAGACCACCTACAGTTAGTCGAGTTTTCATATAACAACAGTTATCAGACTAGTATAGGTATGGCACCATTTGAAGCTTTGTATGGAAGGCTATGCAAATCTCATGTTTGTTGGTTAGAAACCAGGGATAGGTTAACTCTTGGTCCAGATTTAGTAAGGGAAGCTGCAGAAAAGATCGAGTTAATTCAATATAGGATGAAGGAAGCTCAGTCTAGGAAGAAGGGTTATGCTGATAAGAGACGGAAAGACTTAGACCAGTTGGAGATTAGGTTTTCATCAAGGTATCACCGATGAATTGTGTAATCAGATTCAGAAAATCAGGAAAATTGGCACCAAGATTTGTTGGGCCATTTCCTATCATAGAAAGGATCGGGAAACTCGCATATAGAGTAGAGTTACCGAACAGTTTGGTAGGAGTCCATAATGTTTTTCATATCTCTCATCTAAGGAAGTGTATTCAAGATCCAGAAACTACTATTGCATCGACTGCATTAGATGATTTAGTAGTGGAACTAGATATGACTATAGTTAGAAAGCTAGTTCATATAGTCCTGAGAGATGAGAAGATACTAAGGAAAAGGACAGTCAGATTAGTCAAAGTCTAGTGGGGTGATGACGATAGAGACTGTACATGGGAAACTGAGAGCATGATTAGAGAAACTTGTCTTGATTTGTTTCATGGTATGTTTTACCTTTATGATTTATTTTTATGAGTACCTTATCGTAATTTTGGGGATGAAATTCTTTAAGGGGGAGTCTATAATGACCATAATTTTGACTGACATTATTTATGACATTTAATTAGATTAATTAAATGAAATAATGTAAATGGATAAGGGATTGAGATTTGGATAATTTAAGGTAATCGTGCCTTAACTAACCTATAAGCCAACGAGAATTAAAATGAAATAAGTAAGAGGAATAAGATAATGGTAAAACAGGAATAAACTATGTTCTTATACCCTAAACCCTTCTTTCTTTCACTCCTCATCCATTCTAACATTTGCAAACAAATCAAAGAACATTCAAAGCTTGGTCGGCCACCATTAAGGGAAAACAAAAGGGAAGATAAGCAAGAATTCAAGTAGAAAGCTTAATCAAATCAATTCAAGAGCAAATCTCAACCTCCTTAATAAAAAGCTAAGGTAAATAATATATTACATCTCATTTTTATTGTTTTCGGTTTCTAGATGAGATCTGAATTTATTTTGCAAGTAAAATGCCATGATTTGATTGTTTAAATGGATATATAGGATTATTGATGATTTATGTTGCTTGATATAGATTTTATGATAAGTTTTGATTTGAAAAACCTATTAAATGACATCCTAATGACTTGCATTTTTGATATAAAGTCAAAAACATTATTTTAGAGATGGGTTATAAGTTTCATAATTTTCTAAGTTAATGTGGATTTATTATGAATTTTCTAGGAAAGAAAATTATTAAATTGGGTTTAAATTATTTTCGGCAGATATATGATAGCCTTGGGTCTGAAATTTAAATATGTTAGAAAACATATTAAAAGTGTTTTATGTGAATTTTTCGAGAATTTTCATAAGTATTCTACTATGGATATAAAATTATTTAAGGTATAGGACTTAAATGTTTTATATGTTTCGTAAAGGAGAAGAGCTAATTTGTTAAATGTTTTAAATTGTTAATTACTGAATTCGGAAGCACTTTAGAAAAAAAAATTGAAAAAAATTGGCAATGAATTATGTGTTGACAAACAAGGTAAGTTAGTTAGAAAGATATTACTTTAAAAGGCTAATAATAAATTTTGCAAAGAATTATTGCTTCGCCGCTTACAGTAGTTAACTTTCGACCCCATACTTCCACCCCTACCAAGTCGAAACCTGGTATCAATGCCTTGGTACGTAGTGGATTGGAGTTAGGCGAAAGATATAGAGTCGAAACATGCTTTCGAAGGGGTGGAAGCTACTATTTTTGACTACGAATCACTTATGTTTATAATGAAGTCTTTCGAAGGAGTTATATTAGCTTTCGACTTAGTCAAATGTGTCTTTGTTTTATCAAAAGGGCTTTTGAAAGTGGTTGCCCACTTTTTATTTTAAAAATGAAGCTTTTGAATGGGGTGGTTTTGAAATCATCCACTTTCTTTTACTTAGGAATAATGCTTTTGAAAGCAATGCTTTAACCTCAGTTATTTACAACCTCTTGGTTCTATTAAAAGGTAAACCCAAAGGTTTCAAAAGGAATGGTTTTAAATGGTTTTGAAGCTATGTTCCAAAAACTTTTACTTGAACCCAATGCTTTCGAAAGGTCTGTTTTAAGTGAGGAATTTTAATGCTTTCAAAAAGTATATAATGTAGGTTTCATAGGGGAGGTACCCCAATGTTTTCGAAAGGTTTACTTGAGTCTTTAAATAGAAGTTTCCAATGCTTTCGAAAGGGAGCTTAAAGTATTTTGAAAAGAGGATGTCTAAGGTTTTATAAAGATTTTGAAGGGATACTTTCAATGATTTCGAAAGGTCTAATTTTAAAAGTTTTTGAAAGGTATGTTTTGGCCTTTCGGTCTAGTGTTTTAAGATAAAGTAGTTAACCTGTTTTGAAAGGGGTACTTCTAATGGATCCAAAAGGGATTGTTTAAAGTTTTAAAACAAAGGTTTCGAATGGTTTACCTTGGCTTCATGGCCGAAGATCTTTTAAGTTAAAAAGGGTTTTTAACTTACTTTAAAGGGATAGATAATCCCATTATATTTCATCAACATTGTTTCGTGTAAAGAACACACACACACACATATATTGGCATAAGTAATTTGATTAAAGCAAAGTATAATATTTACTAGTTTTTTAAAGATATGATTTCAGGAGTAAATCATTTACAAAGATTGTTTACAAGGAAATGAGACTTAAACAGGGTTGTTAACCCTAAGTATATGACAGGAAACAAAAACTTGAATAGGGTAGTTAACCCTAAATTATGACTCAGATATTAGAAGACTAGATGGGATTGGTGTAGGATCGTGCCATATACTTTAGCTAATATCCCCTAGCTAATATAAGTCCAAAATTACAA
Organism: Allium fistulosum; assembly: GCA_030737815.1. NCBI lineage: Eukaryota > Viridiplantae > Streptophyta > Magnoliopsida > Asparagales > Amaryllidaceae > Allium > Allium fistulosum. The sequence continues at coordinate 472,635,299 of CM060901.1, forward strand.
TGCCTAGGGATTTGTCACAGATGGGACTAAAATAATGATTACACACAAAAAGGAATATACAGAGTGAAGGTAGGTTATTGGTAAGCCCGCAAAACCATTAGGTTCAGTTGACCCTAGAAGAAGATAGTTAAGGGCAGATAGCCAGTAGTGTGTCTAACTGATATTAGATAATTGATTATGTCTGGTAGGCCCAGGTCATCCAATTGGTAATAGTTTGCCAGGTAAAACTATAGTGTGGACAGATAATCCATTGATTTCCTGATCTTTATGCATATATATATATGTATTTGCTTTAATTGTTATAATTAGTTTGATTGCAGGTTTTTGATTTGCAAAAGATATGCTTTTAAAAGGATATTAGTGAGCGAAAACCCGTTCCGCTAAGCGGCATGGTCTCATTTAATATCAGTAAACCGAGATGTAATAGTATTATTCATACAAGGCTTTATGTCTGACTCAAAGTTTATGTTTTCCCCTTAAATTCTCGGGTGCTCAAAATATGATTTGAGTAGATTGATAGTTGAGGTTTTTTAGATTTAGTAGGTTGGACGAATAAGCTTCCGAAGACATGCAAGAGGCAAAGTTAGCCATGTAGGAGCTATTTATTTTATTTCCGCTGTGATGTATTGAGACTAATATGTCTATTTAGTACTCTGATCATCCAAGGGGGCATCTTCATATCCCGCTCTTAGCGTAATTTGTAATAAGTATATTTGGTCAAAACCTGGGAATCGTTTGGAGTTATGTATGTGTATATGAAATATTGATTTGAAATGTAATCGGAAAATTTGTTTTAAATATGTGTTGATTTTATTTCATATTCATGTGCTTTTTATATCATGGATGCCATTAACATTACCGTATTTTGTCACCGAAAGTTAATACTATGGATGATTGTAGCATCTGTAGCTCTTAGCTTCGAGCCTCAAGGTAGGGATGTTACAGGTTACAATTTAGTCGAATAATGTGATTTTTCATCATTATGGTTATGTGACTCAATGGTGTAAATTCCCCTAGCTATTAATGTCTAGCAATTCGAATACTAACGTTCATACATCACCTTAGCTAGTGGTGTGAAATTTTGGCTATATTTATCTGTTACACCTCTTTTTGGAAAAATCCAATTTTCTATTATAAGCAGTACCCGGTAGTCATGGTTATTTACACCAACTCTCTTCATCAAAATTATGTCACTTTAGGACTTATGTCATTTGGTTTTGGTCAAAATGTCAATATCGTTCACATTCAACTTGATTAGTCCAAATACAAAATCTTTGGTTTAATAATAACAATTATCATTAACTGTACCACTCTGGTAGAGGCCTTGAATTTGATTTGAGTATAGTTGACCATGATACTAACCCTTATAACTGATGATACAAATTTTCGATTGAATAGTGTTTCACTTCCAATGCTTCAATTCTGATCCAACTATATTCGCATCTCCATGACATGATTTAACTATAACCAAAGTGGAGTGTCTACATTTAAGTTTTACAATATTTAAGTAGAGAGAACTATGTAACATTGTCACTTCGAGATTCTCTATTTGACCTTAGACATATTAAACAACAAAAATCTCTTAAGTGAGTTATTCCTATCTAATAAAAATCACTATGTAACACTTTAGTGCCTATAGCAGCCATGAGTAATACAGTCACCTCATTTGGAGAGTGTTTCATACTCAAGTCTCAATGGATGTATCGATATCCTATCTCGAAATATCTATTACAAATATTTAAAATAATATGTTATTTTAACGCGATTAATTTCTCATGATTACAACTCATAGTAATTACTATCACATAACATATGATTTAAGGATTTTCCATTTAAAATTCTTTAAAATTATTTAATTAATTATATCATAATATAACAAAGTATATTATAGAAATTATGCACCTTTGTTATGAACAAGATTGGTTACTAGATTAGATATATATTACAAATTACATAATTTCCTAAGGCATATACCTAACTCTATCAATCCCCCAATTGCACTAGGGGTCAATTATGGAATCTTATTCTAACACCTTCGATTGGTTTTCTCAAAAACTAATTGGATTCGGTCCCTTAGTGAACGGGTGTGCTATACTATTTTATTTATAGTTTTGTGCATTTATTTATACTTCTTTTATCGTAGCACTATTTAAGGCAATGCACTTAGCCTTTGGTTAAATCAACCACTACTTATTATTTGGAACATTTCCAACTTTAAGTTCTTAATTTAAGATTAAACACGAATTTTGGATTGACATGCTATACTCGATATCCCTTATAATATTTGAGTCAGCACACTGTGTCATAAGGAATTCACTGTTTATACAAACAGTTCTCTAGCATTTTGCAGATACTCAAGAAGACTCTAAATTCTAATTTGGTGATCTTAATTTGGATTTGATACTCATCCTATGTATCAAATACATAAGCGAAATGTGATACCATAGATAATAGAACGCGTATGATAATTTTTATTGCCAATGCTTAATAATTTCATCTTATCCACATTAACATTTTAATATAGTGTCTGTGTATATCGGTTTAATAAATTCCAACATCCTTCTATACTTATTATAAAAGATGTCAACTTCATATCAAGTATCGAGAATTAAACAAGTAAACTAAAATGATTTTAACATGAGTACATCGTTAACAATCATACTTTGTTGTTTACTTATAGTTTTGAAATATTTAGTACCATTATAGTTCTTTCTTACAAACAAACTCTTTCTCTGAATTTGACTAAAATACAAACTAATTGATTTTATTTGCTCAACTCTAATGTTTTTTTAACCATACTTTCATATCAGTTCTTGGATCCTATCCAATAAACCACAAACTCAGAACGGCTCACATTGACTTCAAGACATTTTGGCTATTAAGCGCAAACAACGTATTCTAAATTATTATTTAGAATTTCTTCTTCAACGTACATATGCCAAAACTCGAAATCGTATCGAGCGATAATTTTGCAAGTAAAATCTAAATTAACTTAAGTACGTTGAATGTATAATCTACAATATTAAATTCAACAAATGAAGTTGATGATGTTATTCTATACACGTAGCTTACCGTAATCCAACTGCATTGGTTTTCTTCTCGAAGATACCTTTTCAACCACTGGATTGTATTCCTTTTGGGTAAAACTATCAAAATCGTATTTTGATAATGTACATAGAGTTTATTTTGGATTTGCGCATCATGTCATATGGTTGAGTCAATACTCTTAATGGCTTTTTGACAATCAAGGAAATTCTTTTGCCGACATCAATAAGAAAATCATAGTTTCTCTTTAATAAGCAAGAGTTTTTGTTAATCATTCTAATTAGTTGTGTCCATTTAGGCTTGGTCAATTTCATTTCATCCTTTGTAACTAGTTTTATCTTTGGACCTTATCCATATCCATTTTACTGCCAATAATTTCTAAAAGAAATTCCCTCGTCATGAAGTTGGTGTTTTTTGACACAGTATTTTTTTCTAAGCAGAACAGAATATGTAACGACCCAGAATTTCCGTCATTTGAAATTCGTATATTTAATTAATTTTAAATATTAATAAGTAAGATTTGGAAGTCGAATTAATTTAATTTCGATATAGTGATTTAATTGGACGATTAAATTATTAATTTAATACTTGAAATTGGGTAGATAATTGAAATCTGAATTAAATGTGATTAAAAATGATTTATAAAGTTATAATAAATCATATTGGAGTTATAACGATGTTATAGAACTTTTAAAATCAAATTAAAAGTTAATTTGTGAAAATTGAATATTTTAATATTTAATTGACGACTAAAATTAGTCATTTTTCAAACAGTCTCGGATTTCGACGAAACTAGTTTCATCGGATCCGTAATGTTGAATTATTGTAATTTTTCAATTTTCGTAGTAATCAGAGTTGTCGTTTGTCCGGGGCAAGCCAAAATGCATCGAAATCGGTTTAAATCGATTTGATTTAAAATTGATCGTTTATTTCCGTAACTCTCACATACGATCGAATTAGCTCCCAAAACACATTCCATTGCGTTTGGAACATGGGGTAAACCTTATAAACGCCAGCCGGCACGCTCGATTTGGAGTTCGGAAAATTTCCGATGAATAGTGTTTTGGCGAATTTTCTATAAAAGCACCTCTATCATTTCATTTTCATCAAAACCCTAGAAGAGAAACCCTAGCCGCCATTAACGTTCGATGGCCAGAAATCATCCTCGTTTCTCCTCTAATATCTCACAATCCATCGACAATTAGCAAATAGCTTCAACTATAAAGTTGTAGACAACATCGAACTCTTCGAATACATACGGCGATGATGGGGTTTCAAGCTACGGATAGACTCCAAGCAGGCCGTGTTCGTGCTTGGTTGCGCACGAAATTCCACGCGCTGGGAGCAGCCGAGTTCGACGAGGTTGCAGGAGTTGGTGGCACACGTGGAGAGCTTTGCAATGGTGGTCTTCGATCGACCAGAAATTGAACGTAGGTGGTTGCGTTTGGAACCCTAGGTGGCGGCGTATGGGTTATTTGCGTTCGACCTGTACGTGAACGATGGGGGAGAAGATGCAGGCAATGGCCAGATTTTTTGAGACCAGAACGCACGGCCCAGATCAGTTAGGGTTTGTTAATAATAAAAAAAAGAAAAGGAAATGAAATTAATTTATATTATAAATTGTACAAACTTTAAAACTGTGTAACTTTTTGATACGAGGTCGGAATTCGACGAAACGAATTGAGTCGTTTGGTGCTAGTGAAAATTTTGAGTAAAATTAAACGTCCGTTTAATTTTATTCGAAAATAAAACGCTACAACCGTTATTAAAAGCAAGGTGAGAACTTCTCACTTAATCAAATATTTTGTTTCGATTTAAATTTTAAATAGTTAGATTTAAAATTGTTGATAGTGTTGATTGTGTGAATTGAATGATAATTATTATCTGTTGTGTTAAATAGACCCTATACGCCGTATATTAAGCGGATGTTATTTATTAAAAACATATACCACGATAATTCCACATTGAAATGGAATTGGTATTATATATGTATTTGGAGTTGATTTCCCGCATTATATAGCGGATGAGACCCTATTGCGCCGCATAATAGCGGATAGTATTTTATAAATCCCATATACCGCGATATTCCACATTGAAGTGGAATTGGTATTGTGCTAACATCTGTAAATGCAGGGAAACAGGTTGGAGGGATCCAACTGGATTCCTCAAACATTTGAATTTATTTCAATGTTGTGTGTTGATTTATTTATAATCGCCGTGTGATTATATTGTGATTGAAATTATTGACGGCTATAATTTAGCCGAATATATTTTCGGTATCGTTGGATACCAGAAATAAATAAAAATTGGATCTTCGAAATATAAGTTGAAAATTTATCGAAAAAATTTATTTTTGATAATTGGATAAATTTAAAAGGAGTTTTAAGAGATAAATTCTTATTTTTGAACTATATTGAATTAAATTTCAAATTTGGGAAAAAGAGCTTAATAAATGGATTTCGAAAATATTATTTATAAATTGAAGAATTTATTTAAAATTGTATTTTTAAATAGATTTGAAGAGATAAAGAAATTTATTTTAAAAGGGAAATAATTTGAAAATGTTTGGAAATTTGATTTGGTGTTTTGAAATAAATTTGAAAATCGATTTGAAATTAATTGATTATTAATTTACTATCACCAGTAAATTATATTCACAGAAATTTATCTAAATTGAATTAATCATGTAATTTAATTAATCCTACTTATGGATGTTTGGATTATATTGGATGTAGAATTATTTGATATCTTTGATGTGTGATGCTTCGTGATATATTCTGATTTGTGTGTGATTTGTGATCTATTTATCTGTGGTATATATTTGTGATCTGTGAATGAAAGATAAGCGTTATAATTTATACCGCTTATCAATTATATTGTTATATTTGATCTGTGATGGTTGAATATTGTTGCACTATTGTGTTAAACCCTTGGACTACACAATACACACACAAATGTGGATTTCACGTGGAAATCGGTTAAGTCACAGATTTTTATCAATTTTGAAAAATTGAGTTTTTGAATCCAAAATAGTTTTGGAATTGAAATTGAAAGTTTTTGAAAATGAGTTTCAAAAATAAAAGTTATTTTAAATAACTTAATAGAATTGGAATTTAAATCATTTGATTTAAATTTAGAATTCAATATTTTGAAATTGAATTCGATGAATTGGGAATTTTGGTTTAAAAGATTTTATAAGTATAAAAGGTGTTTATATGGGTTTTTAACCATTTAAAATATGGTATTTGGAAATTTAAATTTAAATTCAAGTTTTTACTTGAACGACTTTAAACCGTGTAATTGTAACCAGTTTTTCCCAAAACGAAAACTATCTATTTTCAAATAATAATAGATTTCATAAAGTGAAAAGATTTCCAATTTGTATTGAAACATTTCAAGTTGAAACTAAATTGTAAATAGTTTGGAAAAACTATGAATTAACCTTTGTGACGATGATTAAACCTTATTTTGAAATAAAAGAGTATTTCAAAAGGTGTATCTTTCATATTATAAAAGACTTGAATTGTGAATAGTTTTGAAAGCTATAAATTAAATCTTAATTTAAAGATTTAATGGGTTAATTCAATTTAAATGGAAATTGATTTGGAAATCTGTGAATGAATCTTTGTGAAACTGAGTAAACTTTGTGAAGTAAATCTTTTTGTTTAAAGATTTAAAATGGTAATTTGTTAAACCATTTAAAGGAAAGGATTTGGGTAATAAGTTGTGACTTAATTGAAATCCCTATATCCATATGTTTTTAAATATTGTGCTCACTATTCGGGTTAGCCGGGAAAAGACCTTTGTGTCATATAACCCATTCTGAATTCGTACTGAAGACCGGTGGTGATGACCGGGTATTTGTGAAAATGATAGGAAGACCTATCGATTGTCTCTGCACCTTTAGCTACGGTATAGAGATTTCCTTTGTGATGGGAAATTTTATCGGGATTGTGAATACCCGGATTGCAAGGGCTTCTTCGGAAGTGCCTTCGGTTCTGTTCGAACCCGGAACAGACTTGTATGGTTACATGTCCGACATTACATTTCGAGGTATAAAGCTGATTTCTTTCAAATACATTTCTGTTGGTGGCGGAGAATTTATTCTCTTAGCTTAACACCCTTCTCTGAGACGTACGAGCTCAGAGGTTATGTAGTTGAAATTTATCAGCGATATATTCCCAATTTGGTAATGTGGCATGCTGAGTGTTGTTGTGTGATGATCATTTATTGATCATTTGTGATCAAAGCGTGGCTTTGTGAAAAAGCGTAGCTTTGTGGACAAGACTTCGTCAGACCTCACAACCCGGAAATGGTCGAAACAGGAAAGATGCGGCAAGGTTTCAAGGGTAGCGCCCCTAGGGTATGACCATTCCTTCTGGAAAAGGGTAGTATCATGGTATGGAGCCCAAATACTTACTCATGTGGACACACTTTATTTATTATGTGTGATGTTGGTTACCGAGCGCTCGGATAAAGGTCCCAAAGGGCCAGGGGTGGCATATCTCAGGTTTACTGCCCGGGAAGGGGGTAACCGGCCTTGTGTTGGCAGAGAGCAGGTTGTCTCTCGGAGCGTCCCGCCAGAGGCGTTCCTACGTGGCATAGAAAGTTCCTTAGCCTGACCATTTTTTGGAAATCCATCTTCCAATATGAACCTGGTACGGTATTAGTTGTAGAACCTGCCATTTACTTATGGTGGTCACCACTGTTTAGATGGTAGCTATAGTAGGCATACAATAATGGTTGTATGTTGGCTAAGATTAATATTATACTTTCGAAATATTTTTTCTGCACTATGCACTAATAATAATAATCCAATGATTTTGTGTAGTAAGCATGTTTGACTATCATAAGAAGAAATCTCCTCCAATTCTGCATTTGCATTGTGTGTGTGGCGAGAGGTCTTATGGTAGTTTCATTTTCCAAAAAGCATTGCGGATATTTTCCACTTCCTTTGTTGTTGTTGTTTTAAAGATAATAAATGTTTTAAGTTCTCACACCAGTCACCATGACTGACCTGGAGTTTATCGTTTCCTTCCTAAACTCTGGGTGCCCACCAATTTCCACACGGGCAGTCTAGAGTCAGGTTATTAGGTCATTCTGGATTCAGGAGATGCTGTAGAGCTCAGTGGCGAGCTGGATGGCGAGGCGTATTACTTGTATATGATAGTATTATTCCGCTGTGTATTCTGTATGAGGACAAGTTTATATAACTGTCCATTGATGTATTGTTTTGTATATTATAAACTCTGATGATGATGTAATGTATAAAATGATATAGTTCTTTGTTTTAAAGATTATTCATTTATCTATTATATATTGTTCCGCTGCGAATGTGAGATTCTGATATTGTTTCTGTGTTCTTTTTCTTTCTTTTTCTTCTGTCTTCTTCGACCTCTTCTTTTCCTCCATAACAATTCGGTTTTCCGGCATTCGATTGCTTGGCAGTTGATACAGTGGACGTATTAATGTCGATTTTTCGAGCGTCGAAAAATCGCGTTCGTTACAGAATAGGTATTCATAAACATTAAACGATTTGCCTATATATATGTATAAAACTAATTTGATTTTTAAGTTTACGAAACTTATGTTCGTATGATAAATTGGTCAATCGATATTAATCGTTCCTCAACTTATTTGGGTGGTCGATGCAAGATCCCTTAAGAATAAGTATTACGTGCAATATCCCGACTCGCACAACCTATTAACTCTTTAACCTAGGATATGTATGGTTTTTTCATCACTCTTATCTTGTGTGATTTTGTAGACTTTGTTTTAGATGAAAGTATATTTAACCTTACATAATTACTCTTAAGTACATGTCCTTATGGAAGGAAGTTAACTCAACTTCGTGCATCATCAACCGTACTTTGTTCAATAAAGTCTGATTACTCCTTACCGAGACATCATTATGTATTATAATGAGCGGTGACTTTTGAGATTGAATTTTTTTCATTTTAGGTACATTTGAAACTTCTTTCCAATGCACTTACCTATTCGGTCAATTCGAACTATTTTATTTTCTGTTGCATGTCATGTTATTTACTTTTGTTTTATATTTAATGAACTTATCATAGACATACTATATGTGTATCAAATACATATGTTCATATCTGTAACAAATCATCGGTGAATTTAATGAAGTACGTGGAACCGTTTAGATATTATTAGACCTATGATTGCATATGTATGTATATATGTATTAATCCTAAGAGTTCACCAAATCTTATGTCGCTTTCACCAAATGGGTGATTAGCACATAATCCTTAAGGTATAATTAACTAGTATTATATGATTTAAAGAATTGTTCCTCCAAGATATTGCATACCCCATAATCCCAAAATTAATTTTTATAACTATAGATACTTTTGTGTTACGTAGCTAATGCAATGAACACAGTTATACTAATAGATTAATTACATAACAATATTCAAAATATCAATAATAGAATATAATTATATACATTTTCAGCCAATATAGAAAATAGTTATTGTTTCATCAATAATATTTAATATGTTTACAAAAATAAGTTTTCATATTTTGATGCATCCGCCGATAAGTATTAGATGGCATGCTCCCACTATTTTTGCCACTACTATAATAGTGTATGAAATATGAAGCTCTATTCAACAACTTATTATGAGTCATTTATCCCTTTTATGGTAACTAGTTTACAATCGAGAGTTTTCGATCCAATATCTTTAACTCGTATAAATGAATTTTATAAGAATATTTTTTTGTATAAAAAACATAATTGGAATAAAAATCACATTTCTCATTCCATATTAAGTATCCACTAGTATTTTATGCAATTTTCATTTTGACATCTCTTCTTGAAGTAATTGATCATTCACTCTCTTTATTCTAACTGTTCCTAAGTTGTATCCACTCTTGTACATTCTCTTTCCTTTCTAAATGGTCGAACTATTCAAAAGGAAACCCTTACTAGAAGACCGTAACGAACTCTTTACAAATTGCATTTGGTCATCCTTAACATTTAAAGATACTGAATAAGTTGCGTTTTACATAAATGATCAAACTGACATTTTAGCGATCGAGTTCCTAGTATATCTTGTAGCTCTTGGTCTAGTGATAACATAACAAGATCCTTATTGTAATTACTTGTATTGAATACACAATCTCTCATTATGGTTTTTTTAAGGAGCCAATTTCATATAAATTTCGTACATTTTGAATTGCAAATGTTTGCCATGTAACATTTGTATGTGATTGAATATGGATCAAATATCCATATTCTTATATTGCATTTATAGTTCGAAATTCGTACTAGACATTACACAGTCTCGTACAAATAGACATTTAAGCGACCGAGGCATGAATGTATTAGTGGTTTTATAGATAGGCTCTTGGATGGGTCTTGAAGCGACAACATGCCAATAGATTGATTGGTAAGTATGGTTTGTATTTCTTTGTCAATCTTTAATTCGGTTCATATGTATATTTTAACCGATAAACATTTTATCAATTATATTGGTTGCACTTTATTGAACTAGATTATTTTTGCTTTATATAACATACATTCTTATAATATTAGGAAGGTTAAATGTCATTTCATTTTTCAAATAAGGCTCCCATAAGATTTTTATGTTTTTAAAAACACTAAGAACAACATAAAAATCTTTTGAATTCTCTAGTAGGTGTAAGGACCACTCGCCTTAGGATTTTGAACTTGAGGAATATAATTATAGGCTCGCAAGCGGTGGATAACACTTTATCAATTGTATTATATAACAAACCCCAATGCATGGTATTTTTCCTAATCCCATCTCGACCTTGAGGAATATCAACAAGTTGAAGGGATTATTCACTCGTACCAACCATTTCACGACGGCCTAAGCATAATGCACATACCTTGAGGAATATCAACAAATACATGCATGTATCTTTTCTCTTCTGGTTAATATATTAATAATACTGCACATAACATCTCTAGCTTAAGGAATATCAACAACTAAACAGTATGAAAGTAATTTATCAATATATAGATGGTAGAGGGCAACTTATATTAAAGGATTAATAATATTTAATATACATATATTAAGTGATATTGATTTAGGGAAAGATGTATATCTTGTGAAATACCATCACGATTCAAGTGTCAGACACATCTGAAATCACGGTATACCTACTAATCGAATGCAATTATTCTTCAACTTTATATATATATATATGTATGTATGTATATATATGTATATATATATGTATATGTATATATATATATATGTGTGTGTGTGTGTGTGCGTGTAGTGTTTGCACCAAAAGTTATCACAAACATACAATAGAGATTTTGTAGAGGAATAAATGAAGAATAACAAATGTAAACAAAGAGAATATAATAATAAAGCAATAAGAAACAAGCAAATAATAGAGACACAACAATTTATAGTGGTTCGCTGGTGTTTTCCTTTAAAGAGATAGCTTTATTAATCACTTTGTAAACTGAGTACAATAGGGATCGGATTAAAATCTTTAGTTACAAAAGAGTACAAAGCAATCAGCAACGTAAAGTCCTGAAAATGAACAATCAAACCTGTATTTATAGGGGAAGATGAAGAAATATCTCCTTGAAAATTTAGCAACATGTTGTGTAACCTGATTCTGGCCGATCCCACTTGCTCGTTTCTTTTAAGGTGCTATCCCTAGGGTGGACTCCCAAGGGTTCCCACATCTTGTTCTCAAAGTGCCATATGCATTGGACTTCTGGATTTTGAGACATCAATTGTTTTCCATTTAGTTGCACTTGTTTAGTTGAAATAATCCGATCCCTTTGGCAAAGAGGGATCATAGCCGATCCCTTTTCTAGGTTAGAATATATTCCATACTTAGAATGTTCTGTATAGCATATCTCTCAATTTCATTCAATCACGGCTTCATATTATCATTTGTACTTGATTTATGGACCCCACAATCATTGCTCTGGGCTTACTGGCCTTAACAACAATCGAGTCTAACTTATCCAACCAGTTCTGATACAGCCGAGTCAAAATGTCGGATAACACTTGCCCCACAAAGTACGTCTTGTGTTGAACATGACATGCTTTGAATCGAATCAATTTAGAATTGCCGAAAATAAATCGATCCAATTTTCTGAATAGCTGCTATCCTTTTGTCGAATTATTTTCCCAAAGTGTCGTATCCCTTTTCGATCATCATGAGCTTGGTCAATTTCCAATAGTGTAAGTTCAGGATTATATTCTCTCAATTACTATCTATGTCCAGTTCTATGGGGCTAGTAAGCTATGGCTATCTGATTCAATCTCCATCTTGAAAGCTTCAGGTCTGAATTCAATTTCTGTCTATTTCAAAAATTGAATTTTTAGAATATACGCTTACATGTTTAGGTACACATTCTTGTTGTTGGCTCCTGGATGTGTTTACATGCTCACGGGTAGTCGCTAATTTTTGTTGAATAACATGCAACTTCAATGCATTTATGTATCTATTTATTTTATATATCTTTTATATACATGTATGCATGCACATAGGGGTCGTACCCGATCTCTTTTCTTCTTTTTTATGTTTATAAGGAATAGAATTCCTCTAACCAATCCCTTTCTTTTTTTTTGTACATACAGATCAGATTGGATCCCAAGTCGAGGAATCATACTCGATCCCTTTATATGTTGGGGAATAGTCTTTTTGGCTTCATGGAGAAGGAAAAGACGGGCTGATCACTCAACCCATATATAATCGAATAGTCTTCTTCTCCATCCCTCACTTATTCACTTTACTTCATTAGCCTAGTTGCTTTCATTTTCTCCAAGCCTGCCTCTGAACTCACTCCTTCCACTTCACCTCCAATCCCTCTCCTCCCACTTTGCCTTCGATCCCTCTCTTCAAATAAATCACCGCCTCCACATTTAGATCCACCATCCTCTCCTGCTTTGGACCACCACTCCACCTATGATTTGAATCGAAATCCAACATCTTCCTTCGAGTAACTCATATTTTATACATGTAGGTAGGTTTTCTTGCATTTAACATTAATTTGTGATAAGACAATGGGTTCGGTTGAGTTTCTTATTTCGAGCATGGGTTAAATTAGGAGGATATGAGATGGATGGTGGCGAACAGTGGCGATATATGGTTCGGTGATATATGGTTTGGTGAGGTGGCAGAGGAGGGGAAATGAGAGGAGTGAAACATGAAGGAAGTAAAGGGATTGGTCATGATGGAGCATGGAGAAGAAGGGTCGGTCTTGCGTTAGGAGAGGGATCGACTATGGGGACTTAACCGATTTCAGGCCCTTGAACAAAGCTTGAACCCTTAAACAAACCACTCCATGTAGACTTGTACGAACAATTAGAACCAATCCCATCTCAATGAACTTGAACATATGACTATAACGGACAACAGGATTCCCATATCCAATATCGAACTTGAAATTGAACGACTAAACTTTTGGGACTAAGAATATGAATTAAAACTTAACATATGGACTTTAATAGTGAACTTCACACTTCGATATATCGATGGTCGATCTTAAAGCTTACATAACCGATCAATCTAAATGCCAGTTGAGACGATCAGCGCTGAATGTCACTCTGGTCAGAATCAAAAGTATCGTTACTTACTTTTGCTTTTAATTTTGTACTGTTTATCTCTACGGTGCACAACACTGCACTACATTAGTTTACACCTAGCACGAGGGGACGGGTTAATTTTTTTAATCTTTATTATACACTGAGTTTAGTTGATATGAGCTCTAGACGTTTAGGGCGTTTAGTCGCAATGTCTTCTGGAGAACCTTCACAGCACAGTAATCCAGGTGCCGAGTCGAGTTGTGTGACTGTATCTGGTAGACTTTCTCCTGAACACCAAACTGAGCAACCGGAGAGTTCCAGTCCATTGGTCGACCTTTTATCCGATGTTACCATCCTTCCGATGGAAGAGCTAAATCCTGCCCCTGACATTTTAGAGGGAGCTATATTTCTGGACAACCCAATGGATTATCAGGCCTTTAGAATTGGCGAGGCCACTCTCCGTAGGCCGTGCTCTAGGGATCTCGTTTGGAGATGTTCTAGTCCCTTCAGTGAATGACAGGGCTCACTTGCCCCCGAAGGGGTATACGACATGTAATAAATTTATGTGCTAGGCCGGATGTGTGCTGCCTTTATTTTCATTATCCGAGAGATGCTAAATTATCTAGGAATAGCTCATGCTTAGCTGCATCCGACCAACTATGCTTTTCTTCATGGCACTTTCTTACTATTTATGGATGTTCAGTTCCGTCCACCATCTCCTAAAGACATCAGGTTCATCTACAACCTCAAGCCTGCGCCTAACAGTCAAGTTCTGACTGGTGCTTGGAACAAGCTCAGTGTCTTTAAACATGAATGGCTCTACGTTCGTTGTCCACCCAGCTATGTGAGACGATGGTTGGAAGGACGTAAGTGTTGCATTCACTCTATTTCCTAATTCATATGCCCAGGTCATATCCTGAACTAATAAATACTTTGAAAATTTACAAGTGTCCATCCACGACCCGAAGGAGATGATTATTGAAGTGTGGTTTCTACAATCTGCGCCACTCCAGTTGAGGACAAGGACATTAGATCCCTAGTAACCGATGAGTGTATCTCTTTCTGGGTTATTGGAAGTAGGTCGTAGCATCGATTTTCCAGGAAGCGTTGCACCACCAGGGAATGTTGCGGAACAAGAAGGTGGCACTAATAGCCATATCGTGCCCCCAATCGAAGAGGCTCAGGACGATACCGAAGAAGGTGAAATTAGAGGTGATGAAGCCAATAAGCCTAGCAATGATGATGTAATTCCGAGCAATGCGCCCGTGGTCGAATCATCACAAGGTACGAAATCTCATGCGCCAACAAGAAAAGGAAAAAGGCTAGCGTATAAACTCCGTAGGAGAAACACTACTAAAAAGTCCGAGTTCACCATCACCTCATTGAAGAAGAATCTTCTCAGCCTTTAGAAAGTTCGATGGAAGGATTATCAAATCTACTGATTCCAAACGACATCATAACCTTTTAATTTCCCAACATTAGTGTTGGGGGGGCTTAATTCTCCCACCAGGACTGGTGATGACATTCCTCCCACTAGCAAAGGGGAAATCACTCCAATGGGCAAGGCCATAGTAACTGGTCCGTCGGGGGGACACTTACAATCACGTGCACTTCACAGTGCGTTTTTTGTCTATCTTTTATTTGATGGTTACTTATACGCTCTTGTTTGGTTTGCAGGTGCTATGTCTCAATCCCAGGCCTTTGATCGCTTGAGGGGCTCCTCAATACTCAGTGGATCCAGTCATGGTCCAGACTCGGGCAGGCGTCGAGAAAGGGATGACAGTCCGAAAAGTAGTCATCGTTCAAGGCAGTCTTCATCCTCTAAGAATAATTCCAATTCTCAATCATCTCATTAGGAAGTTCAGCCCAATCTTCCTATACATAATGACGATCAGACCTCTTCTCATGTTCGCCAAACTGTTGTGCCACTCGAGCATCATTTAGGTTCATCTGGTTCTCGACAGCATCGTGATCGCTAGTAAAGCAAACGTCCTATTGTTACTTTTGATCCAGATTTAACTACTATAGCTCTTAAGGCCTCTATGGCAGAAAGATTGGCCGAACTTAAGGTCAATTTTCCAAAAGTCTACTTTGATGGGCTAAAGTTTCTTCCTTTTATCCATATAATTACAGGGAGTGCTAAAGCGAGTTCACTTGCATGTGTTAACGATGTTTTTGTGTAGCATGAAGTGTTCCAGCACTTAGCTAAGAAAATCTCTGAGGTGGCTACTAAAAGGCAATATGAAATCGATCACCTTAAGCTGGAGGCGATCCATGGTAAAGACATAATCAAACACCAAGATGATGAGGTCATGGAATTAACCACGAAGATAGCCGCAATAGAGAAGAGCGCTAAAGAAATATCTGAAGCGGTTAACCAAATGGAAATGGCTCACAAAAAGGAACTGGATGCTACCCTTAATTGCAGCGATGCGCTTGCACTGGAGAAGGACACACTACAAAAGGAGAAAGACACTCTAGCCCACCGCATTGAGGAACTCGAGGGGCTTCTTAAAAAAGAGAAGGAATAAAAACTTGAGGCTTAAGAGGAGTCTCAAAAGTATTATGAAGAGGCCGTCGAGGCTCGGGAGCTGAAAATTAAACTTGATGAGCAGCTCGCTCAAATCGAAGCTCTCAAGGAAGAGGTAAGGGAAGCTAGCCGTAATGAAGTTAGAGAGCAAATTGAGGCCCAATTGGAGGATGCTAAAGAGGCTGGCCAGAATGAGGTTAAGAACATGTTTGGTCCTTTGATTGTTGAATACAATGCTAAGGTCCTAATTCACCGTAACTTGATTTTCTTGGAGAGGGCTACGTCAAATCGCTTGTCGAGGCTTAGCAATATATTGTTGAAATGAGGAAGAAAGCCCTTGGTGAAGCTGATATGGATGAAGAGAAACTGGTATGGGAGATCCATCATGGGAATGAACCTTCAGATCTTGTCGCTCAAAAGGCTTCGATACTTTGATATTTTGGCACCTTTTGGCAAAGGGAAAGACATCGCCGAAGCTTTGGAGTCTGATCCCAAAGGTTTCCCTTCACTTTAACCAACCAAAGCATCAGTTTTAATTGGCTTGGGACAAGATTTAAGCTATGATCCGGATAGACTTGGTAATAAAACAAAGGTGCTGGCTCCTATTCAAGAAGGGAGCACTCCAAGAACAATTGAAAGTCAACCGAAAATAGGTATCCCACTCTACTCTCCATTATTCGAGAGGTTCTATTCTTCATTCCTAATAGTTCTGGGCTTATTTGCTTGTCCCCACGAAGTTGCAGGTCTTTCAGCTCCAAGCCAGGAAGCGGAACCATTGTGGAGCAACGACCGACACTTACTGATGTTCCAGCGGCCACTAACATTCCTAAGCCCAATGCTCAATTTATTGGAGCTCTTGCCAACGAAAAGGTCAATGATCAAACACTTCAAGGTGAATCTGATGATGTTGTGATCAGGGGTGCCTCCGAACACATTGATGAGCTCAGCTTGAAGGAGCGCATAAAGAGGTAGGAGTTATTGAAGAAGAAAGCTAAAACTGAACCCGTTAAGGCAGAATTTGATGATCCAAACCTTATCCCTCTTTAAGTGATTCCACCTGGTGGATCGGTTCCCGTAGAACTCCCTCCAACCACTGAAAGCTCTCCTGCTAAAGGTGGCAAAGGATCAAAGAGAGATACAGGCGGAGGCTTGGGTCGGTCCATTCCTAAGAAATCCAAAAGGAAGAAAAGGCAAAAGAAGTAGCCTTCACTTTAGCTTACTTTGTATATAGCTTATGTAGCTGTTTTTCTTTTTGCGGCCGTGTTTGTGCGGGTATGGCCCCCGCTTTTGGATAAACTTGTACTATGATTTCAAGTTTAATATGCAAATAAAATTTCTTTATTTTCTATTGTACTCTTATGTGAATTTTGTTTGGGTAGTCAAGTTATTACATTTCCATTCAATGTACTTGTAATTCGGTTCTCGTTGATTCAGATAATCATCCGCTAACTTTACTCAAGGCGTCCATATGGTCGTGGCCTTAAGTTGTACCAAACACTGGGTTCAAGCCCTAGTGTTATGCTTCCAATTCAATGGCTTGAGTGATTATACTCCTGCCTCCATTCTCGGGTTAGAGGAGTTAGATGGTGGATGGTCAAATTCCATTTTAGCGAATTTATACTTCTCCTGGCAGTTTCAGGTTAGAGTTTAGGGAATAGTGAGTGGTCGAACCATACTTATCTATTTGTTTATACTCATATCCGCATTCTGCGGAAAAGAGTTAGTTGGCGGGTGATCAAATCGTACCCAATTTGTGTTTATACTCCAGTCCACACTCTGGGGACTTACAGCTATTTCAAAAAATAGTCGAACTGTACTTTCCTTAATTGATTGATTTGACCCCAGGTCCAGGGTTTGACTTAGTGAGTGATCGGCCGTGTCACGAATGCTTTTGATCCATGTGTGTTCCATCGCTTGGTGGGATCAATTTGGTTATCAAATGGTCGAGTCACATCCATTTCTCGTTAGGTACTCCATCCATCGGTTTGTGAGCGAGAATCATCGAACTAACGGTCGGACCACGTTCATTTTGTTTAGTTCAATTGTAAACTTATGTAGTCGTCTAGCTCCAAACTCTGGGAACCTACTCGGACATGTCAATATTAGTTAGTTGGGTACCGTAACTAATATGTAATGCTACAGCAATCACAGATATGGAGGAAATTTTAAACTTTATTTACCAAATGGAAAGAAATGACATGATTTGTCTTATTACATATCTGGAAAATCAAATGCCAAAGCAAATTTTGAAATTGAATACAACTAAATGAAAATGAATAAACTAAGTGAAACAACGTCGTAAGTGCTTGCTATTCCACGCCCAAGGGAGTGTGATGCCATCAATAGTCGCTAGATTGAAAATTCCTCTCCAAGCCACTATTCGATGATGTATGGTCCTTCCTAAGTAGGATTCATGTGTGATGGGATAGGGAAAACCTATTTCAAGATAAGATTGTTGATTTCAAAGGTTCTAGGTCAGACTTTAGTGTTGTAGATTAGGCGACTCGGTGTCGATGCGCAGCTGCCCTCAGATCAGTTTCCTTGTGATTCTCGTCTACAAAGTTTAGAGATTCTAAGAGGAGATCTCTATTCGTTCTAGGGTTGTAGTAGGTCACTCGATGAGAAGGGAATTCGAGTTCAACAGGAATGACGGCTTCAGAGCCGTAAGCAAGAGCTAATGGAGTATGGCTAGTCGCAGACTTGTGGGTAGATCGGTAAGCCCATAATGTTGTTGAGAGTTCATCCACCCACTTACCTCTAGCCTTTTCCAAACATTTCTTCAGAATGGATTTTATGATTTTGTTCATAGCTTTAACTTGTCCATTTTCTCAAGAGTGAGCAACTGCCACAAATTTCTTTTTAATATGATGTCGATGGTAGAAAATTTTGAATTTAGCGATGTCGAATTGAGTTCCACTATCAGTTACAATGGTTCATGGAAGGCCAAAATGACAAATGATGTTTTGAACAATGAAGTTGATTACTTTCTTCATTGTGATTCTGGTTAAAGAATCTGCTTCAGCCATTTGGTGAAGTAATCAACTGCTACGATGGTGTAATTCGTACCACCTTTTGAGATCAATAAGGAACCGATAATATCTTAGCCCCATGTGGCAAACAGACATAGACTAACCGTTTGTTTAATTTCCGTTGGTGGAGCTCTCGGAACTTTTGCATACGTCTTGCACTTATCGCATCGCTTAGCGTAATCCGCAACATCTCGGTTGACAGTGGGCCAGTAATACCCATAATAGAGTATTGTCCTTGCTAGGGTTTGCCCCCCAGTGCGATTGCCACATTCCCCTTTATGAAATTCCTTAGGGCTCATTTTATTTCATCAAGAGCGATACATCGGAGCAGGGGAATGGAAAAACCTCTCAATACATGACTCCTCCCGGATAATATATCGTGAAGCTTTGCGAAGAATTTTTTGTCTTTCATTCCTCCATTCGGGAAGGACACCATATAGCAAATAATCTTTAACTGGAGTCATCCATGACTCCTTCTCATGCTTCGTCTCTACTACCCAGGAAATTTTCATCTAGATTATCCTCGGAGTATCTAGGACTTCAATTGGAACAAAGCCCATTTGTTATGCATCCCCTATGCAAACTTTGCCAATGAGTCGACCTCTTTGTTTTGATCTCGAGGAATGTGCGTGATGTCATAATACTCAAAGTCAATCAATAGCTCTTGAACTTGGATAAGGTACGGAGTGAGTCTTTGTCCTTTAGCCTGGTAATCTCCCCTGACTTGGTATACCACCAACTGGGAATTGCAAATGATTTCAAGAGATTTTATTCAAAGTTCTCTGGCAAGTTTGATTCTAGCAATCAGAGCTTCATACTCAGCTTCGTTGTTCGTTGTAGGGAAGTCAAGCTTCAAAGCATAGCAAATTGATTGATCCTCTAGAGTTGCTAGCACGATTCCAGCTCCAGAACAACGATCATTGGATGCTCCATCCATATACATTTTCAACTGAATGGTAAAGGCTCCACCGCTTTCTAGGAGATCATCTTGTGCAGTGAATTCTACTATAAAGTCCGCCAGTGCTTGTCCCTAGATCGCTCTCCGAGGGAGATAAGTGATGTCGAATTGGCTCAGTTTGATATTCTACTTCAGTAACCTTCCAGACGTCTCAGGTTGCTGTAAGACTTGTTGTAATGGCTGATCGGTGTAAACGTTGACGGGATGAGCCTAATAATAAGGGCGGAGCTTTCGTGATGCAATCAACAAGCAGTACACCAATTTCTCTATCTTCAGACAGTTCCTTTCAACTCCTGTTAATCGCTTGCTAACATAATAGACCAATCTCTGGATTCGATTCTCTACGTGAAGCAATGCAGAACTTACAGCATGTACCGATACAGCCAAGTAGATATACAAGTCTTTTGTGATCCACAGGCTTTGACAAGATGAGAGGTCTCTCTAAATGGTTCACCAAAGCTTGGAATGCGCCTTCACAATCTCGTGTCCATTCAAAATTCTTTTTCCCTCTTTTAATCAAGTCGAAGAAGGGAATGCATTTATCGATGGCTCTGGAAATTAATCGACTTAGAGTGGCAACATATTTAGGCTCTAACTTGTTTGATGGTCTTTGACGCTTGGATGTTGCTAATAGCTTGAATCTTTTCGGGATTAGCTTCAATGCCGTGAGCATTGACAATGAAATCCAAGAACTTTCCCAATGCAATGCCAAAAGAACTTTTTAGAGCATTGATCTTCATTCTGTTATATCGAAGGATGTCGAACATCTCCGCTAAGTCTCTAATGTAGTCACTTGATCGTCGTGACTTCACGAGCATATCATCCATGTATACCTCCATCGTCTTCCAATCTGAATTTTAAACATTCGGTTGATTAAGGGCAGATAAGTTGCTCCGGCATTCTTCAATCCAAATGGCATTACCATATCGCAGTACAGTCCAACATCGGCAGTAAAGCTAGTGTGCTCCTGGTCGAGAATGTGCACTGGGATTTGATTATATCCGAAGTATGCATCCATGAAACAAAGCAACTCGTGTCCTATTGTAGAGTCCACAAGTTGGTCAATTCTCGAAAAGGGAAAACTATCTTTAGGACATGCTTTGTTTAAATCCGAATAGTCAACACACGTCTGCCACTTTCCATTTGCCTTTCTCACAAGTACAAGATTAGATACCCATGTAGGGTAGAGGACATCGCCATAAACCCATTGTTTTTAGCCTATTTTTAAGGGAGGCAGATCTCTCCAGATCCATTTCACGACTTTTCTGTTTCACTGGGACAAGCCTCGGGTCGATGTTTAATGCATGGCTCGCAATGGCGGGCGAGATCCCACACATATAAGAATGAGTCCAAGTGAACACTTCAAGATTCGCTCGGAGAAAACCAGCAAGTTCTTTCATCATTGGGGGGTTGAGCTGTGATCCGATCTTTAGGACCTATGACGGGTCATCGTGGTTGACCATGATGTCAATCGTCAGCTCAGCCAGTGCAGCCTTGGTCTCTTTAGGCTCCTCCTCATCATCCCTCAGATCTATGTCTTTATAGAACCGACTGTGGCGCCCGAGCCAAGGCCCTAGCACTGGTTGTCAACCTTCAGTGGCTTGGATGTGGAGAGACTTGTCCACACCCTTACCTTTCTCCTTCCATTGGGCTTCCCTCAATTCAATCACATAGCAGACACATCCGATCGCCTGATCTCTATGCATAACTCCAACACTGTTAACAGTTGGGAACTTCAAAGTCAAACACCACAGGACAAGAGTTGCCCGGAATTCAGCTAGCGCTGGTCGGCCCAAAAATGCATTGTGCAACAATTGGCAACATCCACACTCTCCTGCGGTCACCTTCTCCAAACTCCGTGGGCAAATCGACATAACCGACAGCTTTGGTCGCAGCACCGTTAAAGCCATGAATGCTGGCTTTAGACAGTTTCAAGTCCTTGGCTTCCATCCTCATCTCATCGTAAGCGTTTTAGAAAATTATATTCATGGAACTACCATAGTCAACCAAGATCCTCCTTACTAAGGCGGGGCCGATCATGGCCAAATAACCATCGGATCGATCGTTGGTGCCTCCACCTTATCTACATTTTTATTTTTGAATACAACGTTGTCTACCATTGTATGCTGCTATTTTGCCGGAGCCCATCTTCTATACTTAAACAACACTCAAAATTCATATGCTTGATTACGCTAGCATAGTGCTCTGTCTCATGTCAGGTCTTAGCAGATGGATGTGGTCCTTTGACTATTGTATTGATCACTAATCTTCCAACGGTCTGTGCAGGCTCCTTGGTCCTGTGCGGCGCTTGTCCTCGGTTGGGGCCAGATGTCCCCTGCCTACCATCATGCGGGGCTTTAACAAACTACTGTAGTTTTCGTTCACGAATCAGTTTCTCGATAACATCCTAGAGATGCCGACATTCATTCGTGTTATGACCATAGCATTCGTGAAACTAGCAATATTTTCCAGTCTGATTTTGCTTCTCCGTCAATTCTTTCGGAGGTGGCTTCCTATACTACATGGTGTTGCATGTAGACAAGTAGACGTTCTCTAAGGATGTATTCAGTGGTGTGTGGGTATCATACATGGGAATCCTTGACTTTCCTCTTTCAGAATCCCTCTTTCGCTCATGGTTCCTATCAACGCCTCTTTTTTGCTGATTTGGTTTATTTTGGACATTTACTTGAAATTTTCCGAAACTTTTCCAGATTGTTTCACCGCAATATTAATTTGCACTCCCTCTCCACTTGGTCCCACATCATTCTTCTTCCTAGAACATCTAGCTTCTTTTTTCATCCAATATTGAGCTGCTTTTGCATAGAAACGCTCCAAGGTTGCGGCTGATTTGCCAGCTAACCAATCGCCAAAGTCAGATTCTGGGTCAATCCCTCTTGTTACCGCCATCAATATTGAATGGTCATTCGGATTACTAACTTCTATGATGGCTGTATGAAATCTCTCCAATTAGTCTTTCAGCGATTCTCCTGGAGCCTAGATCATGCTTGATAGGGACATTACATCTTTGGGGCGAGTTGCATGCATACGGAACTGCTTCACAATTTTTTTCCCAAATGGTCAAATCTAGAGATTGACCATGGGGTTAATCTTGTAAACCACATTGTTGCTATGCTAGAGAGAGTAATAGTAAAACATCTGCATTTTATGGCATCATCAGCTTGTGCGGAATCCATCAGCTATTTACTCATGATATGTTGCATGGGATCGGTTTTTCTCTCATAGGTAGGCATCGACGACATGTTGAACCTCCTTGGATACTCCGCATGTAGGATATTATCAGTGAATGGGGTATGGCTCCTCGATATCCCCCAATCATCATTGGTCTGGCCTTGGCTCTCCCTTACTAGCTGCTTGATCATAGCCTTTAAGTTTAGCATTTGGATAGTTGGAGCCAAGCGGCAGTCGTGCTCCACCTCACGTGAATGGTCTGGTCGATGTCTACGGGTCGTTCCACTCCTTCTTGGTTCATCATCCTCTCAATGCATATCACATGCATTCACTTTATCGTCATTCTGGGGAGGTAAATGGTTTGCATCCACCTAAACTCCAGCAGCTAAATCAACTGCGGTGACTCCAGCTTGTGTTGTACCTGGAGGAAGCAAATTTCTTCCTCTGAAGGAGGGATCGGCCTCGATCCCTCTAGAGGGATCAGTGCCGATCGGTCCTAGCAACCTAGGTAGGTTCACTTGTTGATGTCCAGATGCTTCTACGTGATATCCATAAGTTCTGCGGCGTCTATGATAATCATCTGATGAAGTAGAACTCTCCAATGCAGAATTAGGGTTTGACTCCCTCCTAGTTTTCCCACACTGTTGCTTCCTGAGTTGATTTATTAGATCGATTTTGGTTTGAATTTTCTGGTTCAACTATCGGCAGCTATCCATGAGCTCTCTCATCGGATTTTGGAAATCATCTCTTGTGATGGAATCAGCCAGATTCTAGACATCAATCGGATTGGTAGCATTAACATCTATTGGTATATTGGTCCAGCTTCCTTACTAGATGCTAGCATTCTCGTTTCTTTCTGCTTTTTGAGAGGTAGATCTGGAGTTCCTAACCATTGCTGGTAGTTTTCCTTAGACTTCTACAAATCTGAATAAAATGGATAAACTACTTGAAGATAATTCTGGATCTCTTCCTGTGATTTATGCAATCCAACAGCAGTAAAAGGATCCAAATAGAGCCGATAATCTCCCTCTCAATGAAAGCACCAAAATGTTTGCACCAAAAGTTGGCACAAACACCCAAATGAGATTTTTAGAGGAATAAATGAAGAATAACAAATATAAACAGAGAGAAAATAATAGACAAGGAATATGAAACAAGCAAATAACAAAGACACAACAATTTATAGTGGTTCGTCATTGTTTGCCTACGTCGACTTTGAAGGGATAGCTTTATTAATCACTTTGTAAACTGAGTACAATAAGGATCGGATTAAAATCCTTAGTTACAAAAGAGTAAAAAGCAATTAGTAGTGTAAAGTCTTGAAAAAGAATAATCAAGTCTGTATTTATTGAGGAAGACGACGAACTATCTCCCTGAAAATTCGATAGAAGGATCTCCAAAACCATAAGGCCTACAAGGGGGATCGCATGGCCCAAATCCCAAATAATAGGGAACGGGGTTAATCCCCATTTTGGAGGAATTTAGGGGTGTGAGCCCTATGGGAGCTTCTCCATGTTGTAATATGCTTAGCTTTCAGGTTTCATGCCAATTGGATTGGTAAAACTTGAGTTATTGATCAATCTTTGTTGCAACATGTTGTGTAGCATGATTTTGGTCGATCCCTTTAGAGGGAAGAGGGACGATCCCTCTTGCTTGTTCCTTTTGGGGTGAGATCCCTAGGGTGGACTCCCTATGGTCCCTACATCTTATTCTCAAAGTTTCATATGCATTGGACTTTTGGATTTTGAGGTATCGATTGTTTTCCATTAAGTTGCACTTGTCTAACTGAAATAATCTGATCCCTTTGGCAGAGAGGGTTCATAGCCGATCCCTTTTCTAGGTTAGACTATATTTCATACCTAGAATGTTTTATATAGCATATCTTTCAATTTCGTTCGATCATGGCTTCATATTATCATCTGTACTTGATTTCTGGACCCCACAATCATCCCTCTAGGCTTACTGTCCTTGATGACAATCGAGTCTAACTTGTCCAATCAGTTCAGATATAGTCGGATCAAAATGTTGGATAACATACAGTTGTAAAAATATTAACTTATCTATAACTTCTTTAATTTAATTTACTTGTATAATATATACATTTATTTTATTAATTAAATCTTATGCAGTTAACTTTACGTCTTATTAATTAAATTAGATATATTTAATATAATTTAATTTACTTTACACAAAATTTCTAAAATTTTATATCCCTCATCTTAAACTATTTAAGATGGTTAATCACCTATAACATTTATAGTTATTTATGTGTACATATAAACATTTTTATTAATTAACTTTTAATTAGTTTTATTCTATAAATTTTATTTAATTAAATAAAGGAGGAGGAGGGTTGTGTAGTTTTCTATGCAGCCTATCCCAAGCCAGGATAAAGGAGGAGGGTTATGATAGGCTTGGCGAGCCAACGTAAAAACCCTAGCCTCTCTTATGGAAATGGAACCTAATTATATTTCGTTAGGGCGTAACCCTCTTAGCGACGCGCCATATCGAGGCTCGTGGTATGGTGAAAAGTGAGCAAGGGTTGGGTCACCACTCCCTTAGTGGTGCATCATATCGAGGCTCGGATATGGTGAAAAATATGCAAGGGCTGGGTCGTCACTCCCTTAGTGGCGCGCTGTATCGACGCCCCGATATAGTGATAAATGAGCAAGGGTCTTTGCACTTTACTCGGCGGGTGCGAAGGGCAAGGAAGCTAGTCGAAGAAAGTAGGATTCGGTTAGGTAGTTGGAATGTAGGATCTTTAACAGGAAAGCTAAGAGAGATAGTTGATACTATGACTAGGAGACGTGTAAATATCTTATGCGTTCAGGAGACCAAATGGACTGGCCAAAAGGCGAAGGAGGTGGAGAACACAGGCTTCAAGTTATGGTACACGGGAAAAGAGCGTAACAAGAACGGGGTAGGTATCTTAATTGACAAGAACCTTAGAAACAGAGTGGTCGACGTTAGGAGACAAGGGGACAGGATCATCCTAGTTAAGCTGGTAGTGGGTGATATGATTCTGAACGTCATTAGTGCTTATGCCCCACAAGTAGGTCTAAGTGAAGCCGTCAAGAGGAATTTCTAGGAAGAGCTAAATGTCATGGTTAGAGATGTTCCTAGTAGCGAAAAACTTTTCATAGGAGGAGATTTTAATGGTCATGT
This sequence comes from Allium fistulosum, assembly GCA_030737815.1. Lineage (NCBI taxonomy): Eukaryota > Viridiplantae > Streptophyta > Magnoliopsida > Asparagales > Amaryllidaceae > Allium > Allium fistulosum. The sequence continues at coordinate 472,661,759 of CM060901.1, forward strand.
TGGTACAACTAGTGGGGGGGTTTGATAGAGTGCATGGTGGTTTTGGATACGGCGATAGGAACCAAGAAGGAGAAGAAATATTGAATTTCGCTATTGCTTATGACCTCATGATAGCTAATACCTTCTTTAGGAAGAGACAGTCACACTTAATTACTTTTAGTAGTGGCCAACACTTTAGCCAGATTGACTTTGTCCTTACTAGAAGGGACGACAAACGAGCTTGTGTAGATTGCAAAGTCATACCTGGAGAATGTGTCGTCTCACAACATCAGCTTTTGATATCCGAGTTTCGTCTCCGAATACGTGTTCAACAGGGTAAAGGAGCCAAGACTAGCCAGACGAAATGGTGGAAGCTCAAAGGAGACGCCTCACGGGTGTTTAAGGATAGAGTGATGGTAGAAGGGGCATGGAATATGGAAGGAGAAGCAAATCACATGTGGGATGAGATGGCAAGACGCATTCAGAAAGTGGCTACCGAGGTGTTTGGGATAGCAAAAGGAAATAAACGCGAACCTAAAGATTCTTGGTGGTGGAACAGTGATGTGCAAAAGGCTATCAAAGAGAAGAAGGACTGCTATAAGTGCTTACATCATCACAAGAGCGAGGACAACATGCAAAAGTACAAAGTGGTAAAGAAGAATGCAAAGAGAGCGGTGAGTGAAGCAAGAGGTCGGGCGTATGAAGATCTATATCATAACCTAAGTACGAAGGAGGGTGAAAAAAACGTCTATAGGATAGCTAAGCTCTGTGAGAGGAAGACAAGAGACTTCAACCAAGTTAAATGCATCAAAGATGACAATAATAGACTTTTGGTGAAGGACGAGGAGATCAAAAATAGATGGAGAGATTATTTCGACAGGCTATTTAATGAAGAAGGTGATAGCACTACGATCGAGATAGACGACTCTTCTGATGACACCTGCAGACATTTTGTTTGGAGAATTCAAGAATCCAAGGTAAAGGAGGCACTAAAACGGATGAAAGTAGGCAAGGCATTGGGGCCTGATGACATCCCCATTGAGGTGTGGAGATGCCTTGGAGATGCAGGGATAGCCTGGCTAACTAAGTTGTTCAATAATATTTTCAAATCAAACAAGATGCCAGATGAGTGGAGGAGAAGCATACTAGTTCTAATTTTTAAGAATAAAGGAGATATCCAAAGTTGCACAAACTATAGAGGAATTAAGCTTATGAGTCATACAATGAAGTTTTGGGAGAGAGTCATTAAGCATAGACTAAGAAGAGTGACAAGTGTTTCAAAAAACCAATTTGGCTTCATGCCTGGGAGGTCAACCACAAAGGCGATTTCCTTGATAAGACAACTTATGGAGAGGTTTAGGGAGCAGAAGAAGGATCTACACATGATATTTATCGATTTGGAGAAAGCTTATGACAAGGTACCGCGAAAGGTGATGTGGTGGGCCCTGGAAAAGAAGAGAGTCCCAACAAAGTACATTACACTTATCAAGGATATGTACGATGATGTTGTGACTAGTGTCAGAGCATGCGATGGTGAAACCAATGACTTTCCCATTAACATAGGATTACATCAAGGGTCAGCTTTGAGTCCCTACATTTTTGCTCTAGTGATGGATGAGGTTACGAAGGGTATACAAGGTGAGATTCCTTGGTGTATGCTATTTGCTGATGATGTTGTGCTAATTGATGAAAGTAGGATTGGGGTTGATAGACAACTGGAGCTGTGGAGATAGACTTTAGAATCAAAGGGATTTAGGCTTAGCAGAATTAAAATAGAGTATATGAAGTGCGGGTTCAGCAGTGTCAGGTCGGAGGATGGAGATGTCACTCTAGCCGGACAAATAGTTCCCAAGAAGGAATCATTTCGATATCTAGGATCAATGTTGAAGTATAATGGTGAGATTGATGAAGTTGTTAGTTTTAGAATTCGAGCGGGATGGGTGAAATGGCGACAAACCTTTGGGATTCTCTGTGACAGGAAGGTCTCATAAAAGCTTAAAGGAAAGTTCTACAAAACGGCAATCAGGCCTGCGATGTTGTATGGCGTAGAAAGTTGGCCTACTAAAAGCCAACACGTCCAAAAGATAAGCGTAGCAGAGATGTGTATGCTACGATGGAGCTGCGATCATACAAGAAGAGATCGAAATAGAAATGATGATATACGTGATAAACTTGGAGTAGTACCAATTGAGGAGAAGCTAATTCAACATCGCTTAAGATGGTTTGGACATCTTCAACGAAAGCCGCCCGAGGCACCTGTGCGTGTTGGAATTATAGGCCGTGTTGAATGCTCAAAGAGAGGTAGAGGTCGACCAAGGTTGACATGGGAGGAAGTAGTAAAAAGGGATTTGAAGGATTGAGGTATATCCGAAGAGCTGGTGACGGATCGGAGTGAGTGGAAGTTAGCGATTTACGTACCAGAACCATGAGCGTTGAGTTTTATAAGTTTTAGATTATAGGACTAGGGAACATGAGCCTAAGACGTAGGTTTGGTCTTTGACCAATACTACTAATAGTATCATTATCGCTACTAGCATTATTATTATCATTCCTCTTATATATATACATATATATTTTTATTTTGTTTTATTTTACTTAGTTATTATTATTAATTGACTTATTGACTTTATTTCATTATTGTTATTGTTATTATTATAACTTTTAAATTGATTTTTTTTCATTTAGTTTTGGGTTCCATCTCTAGCCGACCCCAACTTGTTTGGGAATAATGGCTTAGTTGTTGTTGTTGTTGTAAATAATTTAATTAATTTGAAATTAGTTTATACAATTTTAGGATAAATCAACAACTATTATAATGATAGTTATACACATATATTAATATATATGTTTTAAATCAATTAACTTCTAATTAATTATTTAATATTATATAATTAATCGTATTAATAAAAAAATTAAATTTCAAATTAATTATTTAAATTCTCAAAACAAGTTTGGAAATTTTGAATGCACTTTACAACTTCTATCAAATTTCCCTTTTAAAATTTAAACTTAACTTTTAAAATTTAAATATAATATTAAATTTTCAAACAAACTTTGAAAATTAGCCCAAGGTCCAAAATCAGTTTGGGCTATTATATTGGGGATAACCTTTAGGCTTACTTCATCTTTCAGGCCAAGTAGTAGCCACGTAGGGCAGAGTACTTGTTCGTAAACCCAACCTTAGACATTTCCTTTTGAGATACCCTGCTAAATAGGTAGACTTTAATAAGTTTCCCTTAACACTGCTAATTTAGACTGCATAGACCATTTGGACTCTGATACCATTAAAGGAACCAGGTTAGTCGGAAGTGAGTGAATTAAGTACATTTTTTTCTATTTTGGATCTGTTGAGCCTATGAAGTCTAAAGGGTTTATTAGATCGAACTTAATATTATTGTAAATAAAACCTTATTTTATATAAAAAATTTAAAGGAGTTTAAATTTATTTTAAATTAAATATATTATAATGAGCGTATCAAATACACTCATATGTATGTGTATAATGCAAGTGCAACATATGAACAAGGTATATGGTTAATCTAAACATTTATAGTTGCTAAGATTTACACCACAACTGACACATTTGTCCCTTTATATACGTCTTTGTTATCCATTGTTTTTTGAAATATATACAATATCAATTATATGTGTGTGTGTGTGTTAAAGTTAATTTTGAATATTTTATATATTTTCAAATCCACAAATTTATATCTAGTTTTAACTTGGGAAGGATTTAAAATTAAATGTATGATTTTGCACAAAATTCCTGTTTACAAGCTTTAAGTTGAAATAACATATATACATACATGTACATACATACATACATATATAATGATGTATGAATGAATATGTGTATGTGCGTTTACAGAATTGCAAACTATACGTTAAATTTAAAATAACATGTACATACACACACGAATATATATATATATATATATATGTATATGTGTGTGTGTGTGCGCGCGCGTGTGTGTGCATGCGTAAAATTTGTAATATTATATGTTTTAAAACTTAAAGTTAACAGATTGAAATCTAACTTTAACTCATGAAGGATTCAAAATTTGTGTGTGTGCAAGCGTTTCATACCACTTGTTTTACTAAGCCGTTTAATTAGATTTCTCATACGAATGAGGTAAAGGTTTGTATATACTAATAGATTGGAAAACGGTTTTGAAAACAAGCTTTATATTTAAAATAGTGTCGAAATCGTTTTGATGAAAGAGTTTGAGTATTTACTACTATTATAGAAACCTTTTTATTTCGAAGTGAAAAATCACAAAAATGATTGTAGAAACAATCAATCACCAAAGATTCACATACGAAGACGTGAATTAAATCCAAAGAAATCGATACCAACTCCATCAAAATGGATATTCCCAAAAATCCCGAAAAAGAAGTCATCAAGGTCGATAAAAGTGATAACAACTAATCGGATCAACAAAAATCGATTAAAATTGGAAATCCACTCAAAAATAGCAAAAATAGACAAAATGAACAGTTCCAGACGTTTGGGGGTAAATCCAGACGTCTGGATTTGAGTTCTGGAAATTTCCCAGAAATTACCAAACGTTTGAAACTCAGACCAGACATCTGAAAACTAATAAGACGTCTGGTAGGTTTGGGCCAGACGTCTGGTCCAACTCTCTGCCTTTTCGCGTTCTCCCAGGGCCAATTCCAGACGTCTGACAATGTGCACCAGACGTCTGAAAGTGTGCACCAGACGTCTGAAAGTGTGCACCAGACGTCTGGTTATGTTCTCTGCATTTTTTTCTCTGCGTGCTTATATTTTTTTGCTCCAGGTCCAAACCAGACGTCTGGACTTGATCACCAGACGTCTGGTCACCTGGTTTGGGCAACAATTTGCCTAGGCCATGATGGCCAAAACAATTCGGGAGCGATCGGACGAGCAACGACGACTAAGGATTTATGCCAAGCGACAACCCAGCCAAAGGCTCTTCGATACACCCCAAATATCAATGTCTGAACATCCATAGAAGGATTTTCATAAAATTGGACCAAAATTTGGAAAATTCACCAAATCAATTCAAATCAAAAGCAAATGAATATGCAAAAATGTTAGGAATTCATACCTAACAGCAATGATAGCTATAGACGTAGATGTGAGTTAAAGAACTCACCTTTAAACCCAAAAACAATGAATGAGAAGCTTTTAAAACAAGGCAATTTTAAAACAAGGCAAGAAAAATTCCTCTTCAACACACCTCTAGAATCTTCAATCTATTATCAAAGGTGAAGTTTTTCCTAAGTTAGGGTTAGGAATTTCTGAGAATTGAAGAGAGATTGAGATGGAGAAGAAGAAGAGGATGCTTACCTTAGCTTCTCTTTGTTTTCTAGAGCTTGAATTTGAATTTCCTAGTAAACTAGGTTTAGGAATTTTAATTTCCTTTCTCTTCCACCATTTTTGCTTTAGCTAGAGAGTATTAGGAAAAATGAGAATGAATGAATGAAGTTGAGTGGAGTATAGGGTATTAGATGGGTTGATGGGCTGAAACCCAAACCCAAAGCCCAACAGAAAAATAGCAAAATTCACTCAACTCCAAACATATCGATGTTCATACTCAAAAAAGTTGTAAACGTCATTTTAGACTCAATGGAAATGGTCTCGAGTCCCAATTCGACTGTTTACAAAACGTAGCTTTTCGGACTTTAATCCGATTAACGATGCTATATTTAAATAAAACATTTAAATATACAAATCGTAAAATATGCGGGTTGTTACATAATCAATGGGGTTAATTGAGAAAAATTAGAAAAGAAGAAGAAACAAACATAGAATCTCACAGTGGAACGATAAAATATAATAATCAAATAAACAGTTCATGAAGCTGTTTACTATATATTTTATTATAATCTATACACATTTATCAAAGTTATATATAACATCAAGGATAAATAATCAATACATCAGAAAAGCATGATGCAGGAGATAATAATAATAGTAATATACCAAATCCTTATCTTCGTCCTACAGAGAATAATCTTTAATAAGTTGGAAAAAAACTCAGGACTGACCCGAGCGTAATGGAAAAACAAAACACTCGAGTCAGGACTAAAATACTCTTATGTAAGTCAAACCAATATCACGAAAAATGAGTGTAACAGCGTCAGAGATGTTTACGGGATTTTACATCTCATATCCAGTGTATAACGTGTGTGCAATAACTTAAGAGATATTACGGGATTTTCCATCTCCTAAGGATCCGTTAAACTATTTATATATAATAGTATACGCTATAATAGGTAATGTCTATCAGTAAAATAAATATCAAAATAGCGTTAAGGCTTTACATTGATCCACCTTAACACATTTTTATAGGTACAATACCAAAGTCGTAATGGGCTCGTTGAAGGATAAGTATGAGAAGGCACGTGAGGCAATGCCCAAGGTAGGATTCTACCAGTTTACCCTTTCTGGCTGGTCGTAACCCATCTATGGCCAACCGTGACTATCAATCCAAACAAAAGGTGCACCCATCGAATACGAAATCACAATAGTAATACGAGGGATCAACGTCGCTAGAGGTAGCTAACCTCGTTGGCCAGACATAGGCTCCTATTTAGTCATTTTAATTATGACACGAGTGACAAAGCTATCCATCATTGTTCTCTTACTTCATTCCAATAAACGTTCCCCAATTCAACCACTACATTCTAGATATCATCCACCGCGTACACAGTTGTTAAAGTGGTTCCAATATTGACAGAGTGTATGCCAATAAGAGGTCCCGGTCTCTTTAACAAGCAAACATCATTTTCCACACCGGTTGGTACTTTTATATTTCGAAAATAATTCGTACTTGATATCAAAATATCATATTTGCTTCAAAATCAAATCCATTTCGAAATCATCATATTTACTCAAAAATCATATTCAGTTCGATACGTTGTTTTCACTTGAAATATCATTTCACTCCAATATCTCGATTTCGCTTCCAAAATTATTTCGAACTTCAATTTAGGTTATAACTTCATTTTTACCCATTTCGTATTTAAATCCAAGATTTAAATATAAACAATTCACCTTTTGACCAGTTTGAATTTTTAGAAAATAGTATAAATAGTTTTAAAATAGTTTAATAGAAAATCGTTTAAGCATTAAAAATGGTTTATATAGTAAAATAGTTTGGAAAATCAAAATAATTTGACTATTTAAAGAAGATAGATTTTAAACAATTTATACTAGAATAATTCATTTGAAAATAGTTTCCAAATCAGACTGATTCACTTTCAAACTTTTTCAATTCAAATCAGTTTCAATTTCTATTTCGGTCAAATTCCAATTTCAAGTCGAATTTTACTTCGATTCCAATTTTAATTCAAATAATTTCGATTTCGATTTCAAATTAATTCAATTTCGCTTCAATTCCAATTGATTTCAATTTATATTCCAACTTGAATAAATATCAATCCAATCCCAATTTAATTTCAATTTCAAATCCAAATTAATTTCGGTTTCAATTCCAAATTAATTTCAATTCCAATTCCAAATTAATTTCAATTTCAATTCCAAATTAAAACCATTTCGATTTATATCAATTTCGAGTTGGTTTTGCAAAATATCCATTCAAAACACTTAAACCAAATTAACCTTCAATATACAATTAAAAATCCAAATCTTCAAATATAATTCAATTTCGAGCTCAATTTCGAAGTATCGTTTTATATCACTTTTACTTAGCAATATTCAAAGTTCGAATAAAAGTCCAATATTTTAAAACAAATCAATTTTTGAAATTCAAATCATATTTCGATTATAATTTCAAAATCTCAACTTCGATTATTCAAACCATTCCTGTTTCCAAATTTAAATTTCAACATTTCGAGCTCAAGTTTCGAAAATAATTTGATTTCCATAAATTCGATTTTTATTTCTTAAAATCAAATCATTTAAATAGTTTCAAAACAAAAAATTTAAAATAATTTAATTTAACCAATCCGCTGTCTATATATAATTCTCTATCCTATGGCCAAGTGAATCAATTATTTCAATTTAATTCCAAGGATGGATATGTATCATTTCAATCCAAAAGAAATGCCATAGGTATATATCATTTCAACCTATTTCTTAATTTATTCGAAATAATTCAATTTACAGTTTTATATACTGTAAATAATATACAGGATGATAACAGGATATATTAAAAATAAATAAACATCCAAAATATCAATCAATAGCATCCATCACAATCAATCACCCAAATGGTCAATAAAATTCACAACAATTTCTAATTATCAATATCGGGTATTTTACTGGCAATTAAATTCTAATTCAATTGAACTGTCAATTCAAATTCTATCAATTAATTTAGATGTCAATTTAAATGTCAATTCAATTTATCAAACAACAACCAATAAATTTAAATCACTTCACAATATAAATTTAACTATAAAAAAATTATTTTAATCAATTGTGAGCGTATAAAACACTCACCTTTTATTTCAAACCAGAAATTTTTCCAGCTTCAAATAAATTTCAAACTAACCTCATGACGTGGCCTTCGTCAATACGATTCTAACGCGACTTGTTTCGCCCGAATCAGACCTCGAATGGAGAAGTTACGCAATAATTAACATTCTATAATAATAAAACATAATTAACAAATTAAATAAAGTAAATAAAAAAACGTGACCTATCTTCTTCTCGTTCACGAACAGTTACAGCCGAACCCACTTCATGCTCGAACATTTCTAAACGCACGCAACAATAGTCGACCGGACTTCGATCAAGGGATGCCATCACGTGAGCCTAGCTCTACCATGCCTATGCCAGCGGCAGCGAGCACGTCACCTCCGCCGCCGTTGATGACCACCAAAATCCAAAGGAACGCGCGAGCTTCAAAGCAAAATTCTGGCAATTTTGTGACGTAATAGCACACATCAACCGAACGGATTTAAAGAGGATATTAAGATCTACAACTTTAATGTTGGAAGTTTTTAATTTCGTTGAGCGAATTGAGAGAAATTGAGGAGGGAAAGTCGATTAATTTCGGCCACCACTAGGGTTTCCAAAATATTAAAATAATATTTTTCTTGTTTTGCGTGCCGTATTTATATAGTTAGGACCAAAACCGTCTGAACTTCAATTGAGGCGTGCCGCCTGGCGTTTATAATGTTTTACCCTCATTTCGAACACAATGAAACTAGTATCGAGGCCTAATTCGATCGTATTCGGAAGATAGCTTTTCAAAATCAATTTATTTTAATCAAATTACTTAAATAAATTTCTATGCGTTTCAAGATCGCACGGCCAAATGACAAGTCCGATCGCTACGAAACTAAAAAATCCTACAATAGTTCACTATTATGGATCCGACGAAACTAGTTTCGTCGAAATCCGAGACAGAGGCCAAAATGGCTATTTTTACTCGTTAATTAAAACGAGAAATTTCCAAAATTTAATTTAATCCTTTATACTCCATTTTTAAAAGTTAAAAATCTTCGTTCATATTTAAATAGAATTTAAATCAAATTTTGACACCATTCTCATTCATATAAAATTCAGAATTCAATTATCCAAATAATTTCCAATATTAAATTTAAACAATTTGATTATGCAATAAATTATATTAACAACCAAAAATTTCCAAACGGATTTAGTTATCGATAATTATTTCCATCTAAATAATTCAACACTTATGATCCAATTTTAACTATTAATTATAACTTTATTTCAATATAAATAATTCCTAAATTTCCGAAATTGTTTATTTAAAGATTTTATTCAAGTTCATATCCAATAACTACATTAATAAATCATTAAATTTTATTTCTAACTATTTTTATTCAATAAACACATTAAATTTAATAGTTTTCAATAGTCAAAAATGCGGGTCGTTACAGGGAATTTTCTTTTAAAGGAACAATTGAAACATTTGTAATTCCTTTATTAAAATATTCCTTCTTAATTCCTCATCAAATATTAATCAGATCAACCCCTCCTATATTGCATGGCCGGCCAAATGGAGCCTACATAGGCTTTTAAAATCCCAAACCCATTTGGTAATAATATACTTAAATCAGATTTAAATATTTTGTCCATATTATATATCGATACACGCATACATACTTTTATATATGTGCTTTTCATTAAATACAAATGGCATTCAAACATTAAATCAAATAAAATACAGAAATTACTATTTCATAAATATTAGTTTAATTAGTTTACAATGATTATAAATTAGTTAAATCATGTGGTTTTTCAGAGTATTCATTATTATGGTTGTGTAACTCAAAGGTGTAAATTCAGTTAGTGATTAATACCAAACAATTTGAATATTAACATTCACACGTCACCTTAGCTAGTGGTGTGACATTTTTGAATTTATCACTTACACATCTTTTTGGTCAAATCCAATTTACTATTATGAGTGGTATCTGGTAGTAATGATTATTTACACCAATTCTCTTCATCAAAACTATATCACTTAGGACTTACGGAATTCAAGCTTGGTCAAAATTCCAATATCATCTACATTCAACTTGATTAGTCCAAACACAAAATCCTTGGTTCAGTAATAACAATTAATATTATTTGTACTGCTCTTGCCAGAGACTTTGACTTTAAGATGAGTACAGTCGACCGTGTTACTAACCCTATAACCGACGAGACGAATTCTCTTTTGAATAGTGTTTCACTTCCAATGCTTTATCTCAGACCCAAATATAGTCATTCGATGGATTGCCATGCCATGATTTAACTATAATCAAAGTGGAGTGTCCACATTTAAGTTCAACTGTATTCTCAAGTCAAGGGAACTATGTAAAATCATCACTTTAAGATTCTCTATTTGACATTAGTTATATTAACTAATAGAAAACTCTCGGGTGAGTCATTCCATAGTATTCGAACAACTATCAGTACGTATCCTTTTGGTGCCCCAACAGCCATGAGTAATACACTATCCAACATTTAGAGGGCGTTATATACTTTAGTCTTAATGGATGTATCGATACCTTATATATCTTAAAAGATCGTGACTAGGAATATTTAAAATAATATGTTATTTTAATATGATAAATTTCTCATGTTTACAACACATTGCAATTACTGTCACATAACATATCATTTAAGGATTTTCTATTTGATATACATTAAATTAATTATTTAACTAATTAGTTATACCATAATAAAATAAAGTATATTAAAGGATATAAATACCTTTATTAAGAACAAGATTGGTTATCGGGTTAGATATATGTAACAAACTACATAATTTTCCCCTAGGCATATCCCTAACTCTATCAATAGCTATCGCCTATTATGCCATACGATGGCATCCTTCCTCCTCCGGTACCTATTATCCATATAGATTAGTGCGCTGTAGTGGTACCTAGCTGATGGAGGAAGCCGTCAAGGGTTTAACAATGCAATCAAACTATAACTTGTAATTTATGTTAGAGCACATAGAAAAAAAATGTTATATCAACATAGATATAAAATAAGCAAGATATTAGCATAATCAGATGAATTGAAATAGCATCAGAGCAAAGCACGGGTTCATCAGATTATGCAAACAAAAAATAAGAGTTTATACTCGCACAGCTCCCTGCGCTATACTCGTACGTGTCTCTCAATCTACACATTTAAGAGTATCTGAGAACGCAAGAAGCAACGTAAATAACCTTAGGTTTGAAAACTATCTGGTATGAGCGGTCTATAAACCTTAACAATTGATATAACATCGATATATCATAAAATAGCAATATGGTATGGAAAGTCATACCTGACCTGCTCATGCATCCAATAAGTTATCACATAAATACAAAAATGCTAGTCTACTATTATCAATATGGATGTACTGCTACATCTAAATATGGCTAGAATGTTGGGGCATCATATTCAATAATACCTACATCATAAGACAACCATCAACCAATATGTATCTCATACTAACAGTGCCCTTATATATAATTACTCAAATGACCAATATCATAAAATCAATGACTACTCAACATCACAGCTTCATCAATGCTTGAATCCTTGCCTACAAAGACGACTAGAAACCAAACCAACATTGTAAGAATGGAGATAGGAATCATGTCATTCAATTCATAGTAAGCATCCCTATGTAGTCCTTCTTTAAGAGCATACATCTAAATCTTTAAGTAATCAACGATCCCTTAGGGCATGTATTGATAGTAGAACCCCCTTGTTCCACTCTATAAGTAGTCTTCATGTAGAATACACCTACCCAAATGATTCTAGATGCATTGGCATGCGTCGCACTATGGCCTATAAAAATTTGACACTGTGGCATGGATAGTTACAAGTCCATGCAAGTAACCAAAACCACCTCTAGCCTCCATGCCTTAGCCAAAAATGCTCCAATAAAACTTTGATGGATTTGTATCGAACCATCACAGATTAGTGCCGATCCATAAATTTAGCTAAAAATCCTTCTTTTCTTCTTGTGATCGATTCCTTAAGTCCTAAATCTCCAAAATATGCTAAGTATATCATGATTCGAGGTCGATTCATCACTTAGCTAAATTTGACTTTTTTGCCATAGTCCAATTTCACAATCGATCAAACTTTTTTCTAGACCTTTTGATCTCTATGCATCCCTTATTTGTAAGGATCAACTCCAAACACTCGAGAGTCAATCCATTGAAGCTTAATCTATGACTATAGATCCTTCATCCTAGTGTAATCCATCGAAGTCTCCATCATAATAGTTGTCACATGCACTTGAGAATCCTTGATGTGATGACTATCATACACCTTTGGTACCCAACATAATCTGTAGAGTGCACTACGATGACACTCGACTGATGTATGATGATTGTCAAAGGCAGTATAGTTAATAAACTCCGAAGTAAACCTATCATATATCTCAATACGTAAGAATAAAATATAATAATCAAAACAAATATAAAACAAGCGAGATAACAATAGCCCAAATGTATCACAAAATCAGAGTGCAACAGGTTCATCATAGCTATATACACATATCACAGAGTTTATACATCAAATAATAAACCCAAATGTAATCGTCTCTAAAATAAATAAGTAGGCGTTGATAAAGCTCTATAGTGCTGCACAACAAAATATAAGCAATAGTAATCTCAAATATGGGTATGTGAAAGCATAGCTTCCTGCTTGTCCTTTGTACTACTCCATGTGCTATCTCAGTCCCACTATCTAATCTACTCAATTAAGAGTACCCAAGATAATAGGAAGTAAAGCATAAAATCTCAAGTCGGACAAAAGTTGGGTACGAACGATGTACAATCTCAAAATACTATAAAAGTCGACATAATAAAATAGAATATAGGGTATGAGGAATCATGCATGACTTTCCCTACATCTAAAGAGTTAGCACATAACAACATATGCTAATATACTATCATCATCATATGTGTATACTACAAGTCAAAGTACACCGTAAGGTATCTAGGTATCTAAGTCAATAGTGCTTATGTCATGTAACATCCCTAGCATAACAAAACAAATAGCATTCATAGCAACCATCAAACAATCCTTGCATTACTTACTCAAGTGTGTTGGGTATATGATAGCTCGTATGGCCACATCAACAACCAGACATTATTTAATATCTTGGTCTCGCATTCCTCGACTACATGACACATTGCAAGGCTTGGAAGTAGACTCAACATCAAAAAGTCCAGGGTAATACATATCATATAACCGATATTGGATTAACATCAAAAATCCAAATGAGCATCCTCTCACACCCCCTCTTTATAAGCACACTCGAAACCTCTGAGCTATAAACTATCCCTTTGCACATGGCTCCATAGTAGAACATATCGATGTTTCATTTTATACACCTTTATAGTAGATCACATCAATGTTACACTTCACCCGTTCACATCAATGAACTTGTCCTTATGGATCATCATCACAACTCTTATCATCGAGTCGGCATCATTTGGAACTTCCTTGGACTACCATCAAAAGTCGCAAAACTTTGTCGCATTGGTCATAAAGTAATCCCTTTACCTTCCTGCATCAATCCTAGAGTAGAACTAGAGTTTTCCCTCTTTAAACTTCCTTCATCTTCCTCATCATCAAATGAATTGTCGTTGGCCATGCGTATCGAAGTAAGCGTCCAAAACATCAAGCGATCAACCACCGTGCGCTCCGTGAAGAGTATGCCAAAATTCTTCACCAACATTTATGGTCAACACTGAACATAAAAAGTCATCACCAACCACAAATGATCATCACCGACCATGTAGGACCAACACTTAGCCACTTTTGGCTAAGTGTTGAAAATCCTATGGAACCATTTGTAACACCCCATATTTTGAAGCACCATAATACGAAGAATTAATTAAATAATTAAGCAAAAGATATTTTGGGATAAATAATTCGGTATGATAAGTTACTAATGGAATAAAAAATGAATATGGGATGAATTGCTAAGGGAAGTAGTATATATAAGCTAGAAAGGTATTTCATCCCAAGCCTAAATTATTATCCCAAATTCATTTCCTCCCATGCTTACAAAAAGAAAAGAAAAAGATAACCTAGGTTGGCGATCGTCTTAAAGGAAAGGAAAATCAAATTTCAAGAGGGAAAGAACTCAACCCTAAGATGAAAAGAAGCTTTTAATCAAGTTTAATCAAACCTAGTAAGTAAAACTTTCTCTAATCCCTTCCAACCCATTTAGATTCAGATTATATATGATTAAAATGAGTAGAATGAGTTTTTAGAATGATACAATGATTTCATTCATGTTTGGGAACTAAATGGAAAGGCATTTTATATGTTTAGGGTAAGATATGGATCAAATCATCTCCAATTCACTTAAATTTTTTATTTTTTTATAATATTTATAACATTAATTTGGAGATGGGTCATTAATTTCATAATTTTCTGAAACTAATTGGATTGTATATGAAAATTACTTAATTTCCGGTTTTAATTATTTAAAATATGAAATTGATTATTTTGACCTAAAATTCTTTTATAAGTTAAATGATAAATATTCTGATTTTTCTGAATTTTTGGGGATTTTCCCGGAAAGATGTGGTAGGAAAATACCTTTGGTTTATCCTGTTCCTAGACAATTGTATGGACGAATGTCCAACGTTGCATTTCTAGATCATATTGATTTATCTTTATGAACGTATCATCTGTTTGGTAGCGAAGAAGGCAACTTCTCCTAGCTTAACAGCCTTTCGTGAGACGTACGAGCTCAAGAGTTGTACGTTTGTAGAAATCAGTTGTGTGATTGTGAAACGGTAAAGTGGCATTCAAAGTGGTAGATGTTCTAAAAAAGGTAATCGTTACCTCAAAGCCTCACACCTAGGAATAGTGAAATAGGGGATGCTTTAAGGCTAAAGTGGATCGCAACCAATCAGGGTATGAAATCACCGTCTAGATGGGTAAAATTTCTACCCGCTATAACATCAGGTTTAAATTAAGTGGTGTATGCTATGAGATGTCTCGGATAGGTTCGAAACGGTCGGGTGATGTAATACTTAGTGTCATTCGAATATTATATATTCGGATAGGTCGGCCTTAATTCACATGAGGACCAACATAGGGACTCGGGTGCATTCCTCTAGAAATGCACTGTATGAGTGGTAGTCTCTTACCTCGCTTTTCAGTTGGAAATCAAATATCCAATAAGTGTTGTATGGACTAAGTTGAACAAAGTACTGAAATGTGAGATGAAAGCGTTTCAGCTAAGATTTATTAGTTTATTTGCAAATGTTTTCAAAAGAATGTCATTATAAATAATATTGCCAAATTTTCACGTAAAAAAAATATTCTTTGGTTATCATAAGGTAAAAACCCGTTCCATGTTTATGTGCGACGTGGTCTAATGAGATACCCTTTTATTTTCAAAACCCGTATTTTGAGTTCTCACACCAGTCCCATGACTGACCCGGAGTTTATTTCCTTTTCCTTAAACTCTAGGTGCCCTATTTTTCTAGGCCGCCTAGTAGTCAGTTTAGTTAGAAGAAATCTAGAAGAGCTTGGAGCATGGAGTTAGAAGATTCTTCAGTGGACTATTACCTCTTTTTCCACCACACTTGTGTACTATTGTATCCCGCATTTGTCTGGACAGAGATTTATAATTGTCCATGCTTAACTCTGATGAATGTATTTAAATTTTTCACTGTAAATATTATATATATTGAAATAATATATGTTATTCCATTCGTGTAAGATTCTGTTCTTTCTTCTTTTCTTTTTACCCCTAACAAATAGGGTCTCCAGCACTCGGATTTGTGGCACGTTAATACCGAAGATGTATTAATGTTGATTTCCAAGGGCCGAAGAAATGGGTCGTCATAGATTTGAATAAACTTTTCACTTGAAATTTCGACAGAGTAAGAGAAGAGAAGAAACAAGAAAATAGTTGTTAAAAAATTTGTTTGAAACTCCCTATCTATAGAGAATAAACAGACATGTCCACTTGCGAAGAGTTAAAACGAATAGACACTTCATTTCAAAATTTGAATTTCAAATTTACGACGTGTTTGTCGACATACTTATAGGATATATGTCGACATATCCCTTTGAAAATTGAAAACTCTTCTGTTTTTAAATATTTTGAAAATCTTATACTTTGTAAAATAATTTAAACATATTTTATAAACATTTTAAACATATAAAAACTTTTATAAAATATTTTCCAATATATTTTTAAATATATATTTTGTTAAAAATAAAGGATAAGAAAATGGGAAAGAGAGATCTAAGATTGCAACCATGGACTTAAACAATATTCTATGACTCTATATATTATACTATGCCTTGAGATCGTCATATCTTGATCTTTATACTCATGAGTCTTCATGTCCATTCTTTGAGTTTTTATATTGTACAACCTTCGATTCAATACTTGCATTATATCTTGCACTATATATAACTTGGCAAAACATTAGTATCCATATTTTATATGAATATATTTTGATATCATGGTTGTTGTCGTCAAAATCAATAACTGAGGTATTAACAATCTGTGACGCCCCACCTCTATGCTCATAATAACAAAGAGTATTAAAAGAAATACTGTCTATTATTACGAAGAATAAGGCTGGATAGGAGCGACCATCCGTAGTTGGCCTTACACTAATATTGGTTATCTCGATAGGAGTGGTATATACTTTTTATTTTTCATCTATTATTTATTTACTCCCATCGACACACCCAATTATCAGTATAAAACAAACTACGATAGTTCATAATAGTTTAGGACATTAGATATAACAATAACACAGATAATATAAATGCGGAACACAGATTAACAAAAATCTCATATATATATAACCGATGTCAGTTACTATATAGTTGACACAATACATATGATACAACTACAACTGTCGACTCTAGAAGTTATATATACAAGTACATTATCGACTAATATACATGAATACATATCGTTCTATACAATGACACGACTACTACAAAATGACACTGACAACTTCAGAAGATGTGAAAAGTCTTCATATCCTGAACAGCAACTCAAAGAAGAAAATCTACAACCTGAAATAACTCGGGTCTGACCCGAGTATTACATTCAAAAGAAAATAATACCCAGGTCAGTCTAATTCAAACCAGTTTATTAGTGCATATAGGCAGTAATAATTTAAATAGACGACAGTCACAATAATTCCCGTCTATCCGATTCTTTAAACAAAGAAACCGGATAACGGTCAATATAACACTTAACAGTGTTTAACAAAAATCAGCAGATTTAAATCATCAACAGAGATAAATAAACAATTTATCAAATCGACTAAATCAATTTAAAACTGTCAAATCTAATAGGGCTACAGTACACGCACGCGTGTACTGCCTCGCCACTATCGTAGGAGATACACAAAAGCTCAGTGAAAGTCACAATGATCGCAAGGTCAAACCCCGAAATCGGGTTCAACTCAAGTGTGATCTAAAAACAAATCCAACTGCATCTCTGCAATGTAAACCAACAACTCAGAAACCAAGCAACATGTATGGAACATTCACTCGACCAAACAACTCAGTGCAGAAGAAGATGGCACTGCTCATCAACTCAAACCAATAATATCAGAAGAACATTTAATTGCAGACTCAAGGGTATGACTGGCAACATGAGGGTCAAACTACCCAATCACATGAAGCAATTATGAAACTGGAAACTGCCAGATCAAGCTCGAGCACAAAGGCCACAAACCAAGTGTACATATGATAAAGTCTAGATACTGTACAGAAAACAGTGAATTAGTGTGCAAGTATGGACAGAGTTCGAGCACAAGATAGTGGGACACTTAACTGATCAAATTCAGGACGAAACAGTAACCACAAGGATACACTGAAATGCAAACTATATCTAAAGTGATACAGAGTACACCTGAAACAAAGCTGAGAGACCATGCAACTATACTTGAAACCATAAATAATGCAGTGATACCGACGGTAGTGTGCAATCAGAAGAAATGAACTAAAGTTCTCATGTCATCCACAAACTCAAAATGAACTACCAGATAACCATGTACAAGAATGCAAAAGCTCAAGAATGAAATCAAAGCAAACTCATGTGGACAGTGCAATCAAAAGTACATATATGCAGTGACACACAAAGAAGCCCAGACAACAACACATTGCAACTATACTGAAATGCATATGCACTGCAGTTCGTATGTACAACATATACAATGAAGAAGATTCAAAGACTCACACAAGTGAATAGCTAAATGCAACTCAAGTGAAGATAGTGGTAAATCACAGACAGGTCAGACCAACCAAAAATGAGACAGTAGTCAAGGCCATAGTCAAAAATCATAACAGTGATAATATCACCGTTTCAAAACTGAGCAGGAATTTTCGAAGATGATCGAAGTCAGTTCTCATAGCAACATGAACTATACGACTGTACAAATCCAAATACTCAAGTGGAATACTAACTACTAAATGCAACTGAGTCATGCCTTAAAGAATAGAACAATGCCAAATGCAGACTAACCAAACTGGACAGAGCATCATTACTATCTAAGCAATGGTGATGGTCGAGGTTTGCCAAGAAAATGATAAAATTAAGACAAAGCCAGAGCTGCCAAAAGGTCAGGGAAGAACATAAGAATGCTCAGAGCAAAAGTCAGGAAAATTCGAAGTTACACAGATGCAATTTTTACATGTATGCATATATATATATATATATATATATATATATATATATATGTGCATACACATACATACCTATCTCAAACGTAACAGTACTACAGATCAAATTAGTTCAAATTTGAGGTCGTAAGCAACCCACCGAAATCGAATGACAGTTGCAACTCAAATGCAATTTCACATTTTAAAATCAAGGCCGAGATCAACAGTTAATGGCCCCAAATAAATTAAGGTACAAGCCGAGACCACATAAATTCCAATGCAACCAAATTCGAAACAAATGAACACGGAAATCAACATCACCACAAAGTAATCTACAGAATCAAAGTGACCGAAGTCTACAGGAAATCAAAAATCTCAAAGCCATAAAATGAACCAGTAAAAATCTACACTGAGAGAATCAAATGCCACCACTGTTCAAATTAGATGTGTGCGAAGTTTAAATCGCTCACCTTGGAACGAAGCGGCAACGAATCTGTCTTCGATGAATTGAAGTAGCCAAACGCACTCCAGTTTGACGAACGCAAGTCGAAAGCCCTACTTCGGCGGAAGAGACGAACGAAGGTAGACGAGGCTGCCATTGATTTTTCTCGTTCGTTATGCTTTAGGTTTCGAATCGAATTGAAGATGAAAGAGGGGGATCGGTTTCTTCTCTTTATTTTGAAAAGAGGAATGAAGGAGAATGAGTTAGAGCCGCCATTTATTCTCGTTTTTTTTCATTTTTAGGGTTCCAATGAAAACCTGAAAGGGGAACGGGTTTCTCTGGTATTATCACATCATTCCAGATAACTGTGGGACGAGATTATAAGTTGAAGCCCTTCAACATTTAACCAAACACTTATAAAAAATTTTACAACTAAAAAAAAGAATTTCAATTCGATCAAAATTGCTGATAGAAATTTGTTATCAATTTCAATCGTCTAGTGACGATAACAAACTTTTACAAAAAGGATTCCGACTCGATTAAAATTTACACTGGCGATTAACAATGATTTAATCATCATTTATAAACTGACGCGAAAACCCAGGTTGTTACAGACTCCCCTCCTTAAAGAAATTGCATCCACGCAATCATAGGGAATAAATGGATAAAAGGTAACAACCAAAAGAGCATGGCAATGTCGAATGTATAAGCAAAGCAAGTGTCCGCGGGGAAGTATGAGATAAGAATCAAGAGGTTCGACTGCTTCAAATCAAAAGAATCAACATCGTGGGAATCAGGGATCAAAATCAGACGACTAACAAGAGCAAGAACAATCGAGTTCCAGCAACTAAAAGAGAAGGAAAAACAGAGCAGAAATCCCCTACAGAGCACGAATTGAATGTGAGTAAATCAAATTACTCACCTGAATCGCCAGAGAAAAAGACGAAGCTCAAATCTCAAAAATCGCAAATATTCAATCATCAAAAACGATAATCAAATTTCTCAAATCAACAAATATTCGATTATCACAAGCGATAATCAAATTTAAAATTCAACAAATATTCGATTATCAAAAACGATACTCAAATTTCTCAAATCAACAAATATTCGATTATCACAAGCGATAATCAAATTTAAAATTCAACAAATATTCGATTATCAAAAACGATAATCAAATTTCTCAAATCAACAATTATTTAATTATCAAAAGCGATAATTAACTCTCAAATCAGCAAATATTTAATTATCAAAAGCGATAATTAAATCTCAAATCAGCAAATATTTAATTATCAAAAGCGATAATTAAATCTCAAATCAGCAAATATTTAATTATCAAAAGCGATAATTAAATCTCAAATCAGCAAATATTTATTTATCAAAAGCGATAATTAAATCTCAAATCAGCAAATATTTAATTATCAAAAGCGATAATTAAATCTCAAATCAGCAAATATTTAATTATCAAAAGCGATAATTAAATCTCAAATCAGCAAATATTTAATTATCAAAAGCGATAATTAAATCTCAAATCAGCAAATATTTAATTATCAAAAGCGATAATTAAAAACAACAAACATCTGATTATCAAAAACGATAATCAGAACTCATATCAACAGATATCTAATTATCACAAGCTGTAACGACCCAGAATTTCGAACAAATTAAATTGAGGATATTTAATTAATTTTAAATATTTGAACGATAATTTAATTTGAATCCCCAATTTAAATTTGAATTTGACGATTAAATTATAAAATTTGATCGGGTGAATGTTGAATAAAAATTTAAATCTTCAATTTAAAGTCGAAGAAAAATATTTCAAAAGCTTTTAAAATTCGTATTGATATTACTGAAGATAACAGAAGCTTCAGAATCGAATTTAGGAGTAAAGTGTTCAGTTTGAAATTAGATCGTTCGAACCGATATTTATAAAATAGTCATTTTACAAACAGTCTTGGAATTCGACGAAACCAGTTCCATTGGGACCGTAATATTAAATTGTTACCGGATTTCAAATTTCGTATCGATCTGAGTTGTAGTGTGACCATACGATAGTTAAACGCGTTGAAATTAAATTGAATTTAATTTTTAAATTTAAAATTTGAATTTGGTCAATTCAGAACTGTAGCTTCCCTTCATTCACGCCTGGTATCACGAACAAAAACGTGCAAACACGTTCCCCTCTTTTTAAAATACTCTTCCTTCCTCTTTCCAGTTTTAAAAATCAAAATCAATCCGAGCTCGTCTAAATCGCGCCTCTCCTCTCCGCTCTCTCATCAGTTCGCGAAAAGGGATCGAGTTCGAAACAAAAATGGGGGATCGCGACCACTTCGATGGAGGGCTCAGGCACGAAGCTACTACACGCGCTCGGAGGCGATCGAGCTTCAAGGCGGGCGATTCGTACCTCGTTGACATCGATTGGGGTTTTCACGATTTTCGATGGCGCCGCTTCTCATGAGTCGGCTAGGGTTATGGTGGCGGCAAGTCGCAATTTTCGTCTATCGAGGCGGAGCGAAGGCAGGTTGATAAGGCGGTCTGGTCGAGGTTGAGTTCCTACTCGACAGAGTAAACAGTGAGGTAGTTTTATTTTGTTTTTATTTTAATTTGATTTAATATATACATACTCAATGAGATTAAGGTATGTATGTACATATGGTTGTGAGAGTGTTTAATCAACTTACTGTTGAAATTTAAATATGTAAATATGTATATATGTAGTTTTATAAAAAAGAAAAAAATATATAAATGAACTGTTCAATTTTTAAAGTTGTTATCAAATAAATATTTTCACATGCCTATTTTAAATTAAGAATTCAACTGTTAAAAGAATTTTTTTTAAAAAAAAGAATCTACTTTACTGTGAAATAAATTACTAAGTTATACATTTATTTTCTAACTTATATAATTTTAAAATAATGAATTCAAGGGATTAATTTGTTAAATTGACTTATATAATTATTTCAGTTAATATAAATTTATTTAAAAAGGGAATTTATTTATAACAAATTTAATAGTTAAAACCAATGTATTAAGAATTAATTAATCGATTAAATTTAAATATTAATAGAATTGTATAAATTGTTTATACTAGGTCTGAAATGGAGAAACTAGCTGAAATGAAAATGGGATTGCTAATAAAAAGCAAGGTGAGATCTTCTCACTCAAATTTAATGTGGAACTTTTACAGTTATTGATTTGATGATTGCTATGTTGATTGTGATATTAGATATGATAGGATATATCTATATATATAACAATATATACATATTGGCATATGTATATATTGGATTGATGATTTCCCGCCTCGTATAGCGGATGAGACCCTATTGCGCCGTTAGTAAGCGGATTTATAAAAACCTATATACCGCGATAATTCCGTACTGGAGCGGAATTGGTATTGTGCTAACATCTTTGGATGCAGGGAAACAGGTTGGAGGGATCCAACTGGACCCCTCACATTGATTGATTTTATTTATACTGTGGTATGAATCTGTGAATGATTATATTGATGTTATTGATCATATCGATGTCTGGAAAATTGATTGAAAGCTAAAAATTTAGCTGAATGGATGTTTGATATCATTGGATTCCAAAAATAAACGAAATTGGATTTTTGAATCAAAGTAGGAATTTCTAAGTGAATCAATTTTAGAAATTGAAGAAATTTTGAAGAAAGGAATTTTTAAAGTACAATCGTATTGAATAAATTCCAGAATAAAGTGAAAATGCTAAATAAATGGATTTCGTAAAATAGTGATTATAATTTGAAGAATTTAATTTAAAATTTGGATTTTTAAAATAGATTGAAAGAAACAATTGAAATTGGTTTTCTTTAAAAAGAAATTTATTTAAAAAGAGATAAGTTGGAAATCCAATTAGGAATTTAATTGGTAAATTGAAATAATTTGGGAAGTCAATGTAAAATGATCTCAATTTGAAGAATCCCTTTAAAAACAGGATATTGAATAATTTGAAAAGAATAAGAATTTATTTTAGTAGTGAAAATAAATTTAGAAATCAATTTGTAATTGATTTGGAGTTAAAGTAGAATTAGAAATAAATTTGAAATCCGATTTTAGATTCAAAAGTGAATATTTGGAAAAAATGAATCCAATTGAAATAAGGGAATGTGAATTTAAAATGGAAATGATGTTAAAATGATTTATAAAGGGATGAACTTTACAATTGTAAAGTTTTAAAAGAACGATTTTTGAAAATAAATGAATTTTAAGTATTAACTTATAAGATGGACCGTTAGTATAAAATTGAGTTATGAATTGAACTAGTTAATAAATAAGATTTATAAATTGTAGTTTTTATAAATGGAAATAGAATTTATAGACGTGTTTATAAATTCGAAATAGATTGAATTTGATAAATTAAGTATGGAAGATTTTTAAAGAAGATATATTCACGATTTTGGACAGTGAATATATTATTGAATAAAATGGATTCATTTTTGAAAAAGTAATATTTTAAAAATGAAGTTAAACATTTTAAAGGTGTTTTAAAATGTGTTATGAATCGAAACCATAGATTTCAACATTTATTGTTGAAATAGACGTTTTCGAGAAACTTAAGGAAATGGTGGACTATAACACTGTTGTTATAGTAAATGATTTCCGGAAGGAAATGTATTATATAGTATTGGGATTTATATATCTATTTTAATTTCGAATCCCTATACTAATGATTTTGAGTCGTCGTAACGATGTTTTACGCAACATTCGTTTTGACTCGAATAAATGTTGTTATAATAAATGATTTCCTTAAAGAATGAATATATACTTAATTTGGTTTAAGTATATTGAATATTTTCAAATGTTGAAAATAAATGATTGTGAAATACTTATTATTTAAATAAGTATGGAAATGCTTTTCCAATATGAAATGAACTGTTTTGAGTTTTTATCTTCAAAGATAAAATGAAATGTGGAAATTGATTTGAAAATTGTTTTCAAATGGTTAAGTGTGGAAATTTTATATCTAGTAAAAGATATTTTTGAAGATAAAATAATTTGAGAAAATTATTTGGAATCTGATGATGTTGCGCATCTTTATTGATAGTTAAATAACCGACTATCGATAATTACCTTGAATGACATTTGTTGTGAATTGGATGGAATTGAATGCCACACTTATTTTTGAATAATCGCTCACTATTCGGGTTAGCCGGGAAAGGACCATGGGGTCGTATAACCCATTCCGAATATGTGATACGTCGTTATGAATCGCATTTGAAGACCGGTGTTGAAGACCGGATATTTTTGAAAACGGAAGGATTACCGTCGAGTTACTCTACATCGACTGATCTTCGATTTAGAGGTTTTATCACCCTTAGTGACGGGAAGTTCTGACGTGATTGAAAATTATCAGGATATGCAAGGGCTTCGTGAGAAGTGCCTTCGGTTCTGTTCGATCCCGGAACAGACTTGTATGGATTGTGTGTCTGACGTTACAATTTGAGATGTAAAGCTGATTTCTTTCAAATACATTTCTGTTGGTGGCGGAGAATTTATTCTCTTAGCTTAACACCCTTCTCTGAGACGTACGAGCTCAGAGGTTATGTAGTTGAAATTTATCAGCGATATATCCCAATTTGGTAACGTGGCATACTGAGTGTTGCTGTGAAATGATCGGTGTTTGATCATTTGTGATATGATCATTTGTTTGATCTTATATCTTTGTGATCATAGGTTGATCATTTTGTTTGACCCGAAGCAGGGCTTTTTGTAGAAAGCGTAGCTTTGTGGACGAGACTTCGTCGAGCCTCACACCCCGGAAATGGTCGAAACAGGACGAATGCAGCAAGGTTCTAGGGAGTAGCGCCCCTTAGTGTATGTCATTCCTTCTGGATAAAGGTGGTATCATGGTATGGAGCCCAGATACTTAACCTCTGTGGTTACTGCATTATTATTATCTATGTGGTTTGTTGGAAATCGGGGATCCTCGGGAAGATCGGTGACGATCGGGGGATGGCATACGCGTGTCAGTAGTTACCTATTTTTGCAGAGGTAACCCGGCCTTGTGTTGGCAGAGATCCGGTTAGGTTCTCGGGTCGTCTATTCCAGGGACGTACCCATCGTGGATAGGAAGTTCCTTAGCCTGACCATTTGTTGGAAATCCAAAGAAACAATACGAGCCTTGTACGGTATTAGTTGTAGAACCTGCCATTCACTTATGGTGGCGCCCCACTGTTTGGATGGTAGCTATAGTAGGCATACGATACTGGTCGTATGTTGGCTAAGATTAATATTATACTTTCGAAATGTTTTCCACACTATGCACTAATAATAATATCAGAATGATTTGATTTTTCGTAGTAAGCATCTTTGACTATCATAAGAAGAAATCTCCTCCAATTCTGCGTTTGCATTGTGTGTGTGGTGGGAGGTCTTATGGTAGTTTCATTTTCCAAAAGCATTTCGAATTGACTTTAAAATTTTCCTGTTGTTTATTTTAAAGAATAACTGTTTTACGATCTCACACCAGTCACCATGACTGACTCGGAGTTTATTGTTCCCTTCTAAACTCTGGGTGCCCACCAATTTCCACACGGGCAATCTAGAGTTAGATTATCAGGATATTCTGGATATTCTGGAGCTTTGGAGATAAGCTGGATGACGAGACGTAGTAATTGTATCTGATAGTATTTATTCCGCTGTGTATTCTGTATGAGGACAAGTTATATAACTGTCCATTGTTGTATATTGACTCTGATGATTGATGTATGTAAAAACTGATATAGTTCTTTGATTTAAAAGACTAGTGTTATCTATTATATATTGTTCCGCTGCGATGTGTAAGATTCTGATATCGTTTTCTGTTCTGATGTTGTTCTGTTGTTCTTCTTCTCTTTTTCTTCTACTTCTTCTTTCTAAAACCCTCACTATTGGAGTTTCCGGCGTTCGATTTCTCGGCAGTCGATAAAGTGAGTATCGATGTCGAATTTTCGAAAGTCGAAAATTTCGGTATGTGACAAAGTGGTATCAGAGCATATGGTTAAGCGACAACCCTGCTCTGTTGGGTGTTACTCATTAGAGATAGAGTCAGTAGTACTCTAGAATGAGTTGAGTGTAATAATAGATATGAGCGCGTATTTGTTATTTGAATATAAAATTGTTTTGTATTGTGTTGACTTATCGGTTGATTGTTTGTGGATTCTGGTCGGTGCAGTCTAGCTAACTGTAATCGATAGGGGTTTCTAAACTCTTAAACAAGATAAACCGACACAATATTGTTTTAAAGTAGGGTAAATGAAATAATTTTACCCAAAACTATTTTTGTATAGAAAAGAAATGTTTTTCTATGAAGTACTATAGTATATGGATGTTTGGTTGTTATAAGATAATAACATTGAAACATTATCATTGTTATATTGAAATTGAATAAGAAATAAAGTAATAACCAAAAAGTTAAGAAATGAATTCACATACAAATGAAATTTAAGGAATATAAATTATAAATGTGAATTGTAATTTAAAACGGAATTCCAGAGAAGTTTTGGAAATGTTTTGAAAAGAATTTGAAAAATTTGGAGATTTGGAAAATTTAAATCTTTTTGATTTGAAAATGAATTTCAAAGGTTTTGAAAATTGTTTTAGAGAGTGGAAAGCTCTAAACTCTTTTTGGGTCGCTGGAAAATAACTTCGATGATGACCGCGGCATCGTTGGTGTTCATTTTCGGGTTTCCAAAAGAGAAATTGCTGCCAAGTTGTTTTAAATGAAAGTTGTTTGAAAAAATTTGGGTTTTGTTTTGAAATTCAAAAGATAATTTGATTTGTTTTCAAAATGGCCTTGAAATGTTGGTAAGATTCTGGAATACCATATGAAAGTAAAATTGAAAGTTGAGATTCATTGCGAATCTGTAAGCGATAGAATTGAAATTGAAAATGAAATGAGACTTGAATCCGAATAAGCTACTTTGATAATTTATTAATTCACGAAATACAGAAATGGAAGTTGAATTAGTTAAATTGAAACTTGAATTGTGAACTAAATAAAAAAAATGGTTCGGAATTGCAAATAAATTCAAGTAAGAAGAAATAAATTTCAAATGAATGGAATTTACAATTGTAAGTGAATAAAAATTGAAACTGAATGTTGAAACAAATTTGAATTGTGTGAAATAAAATGAAGCTTTAAGATTAGTTTGAAGTGAACTAAAGATAATTGATGAAATTCAATATTCAGAAGCAAACTGAATCTAAATTAGATTGAAAGTGTAAATTAAATTCAAATGAATGTGAAATGTGAAATTGAATGATAATGGATATAACTTCTATAGTAAACTAGAAATGGTATAAGAAGTTGATATTAGAAGTTTGTAATAAAATTTGCAAAATAGTTGGATGTTATAACTAGATATTATGGCTAGTAGATATACAGGTGTTGTAAAGGGATTGGAAAATTTATTTCACAGATAATTCGAATTGCTCGAAAAAGGTATGTATTTGAATTATAATATGAGTTTTTGCTGATTTCTTGTCTAGCCGCTTGGCTGTTTCTTTTTCTTTTTGAAATCTGAGAGTCCGTAGGGACGTTTTGTAGTCGTGCCGTATTAGCCGCGCAAAGGAGACGCTGGCGAAATTTTTCGAAAATTTCGGGTGTTAGAAAATTTTGAAAGTTTAAAATTTGAATTTAAACTCGAATTTGAATTTTGAAGTTAAACAATGTTGTTTGAAACTTAAAATTGAAGTTGGAAAGTTAGTAGAAATGATAACGAATCTTTAGTAGAAAGATTTGTTTTGAAAGATTGATAAGACTATTAGATGTTGAAAAATAGTAGACGAGTTAAGGACCATTTTTCCTAACTTGTAATTTCGGGACGAAATTCTTTTAAGGAGGGAAGTTTGTAACGACCCAGAATTTCGAACAAATTAAATTGAGGATATTTAATTAATTTTAAATATTTGAACGATAATTTAATTTGAATCCCCAATTTAAATTTGAATTTGACGATTAAATTATAAAATTTGATCGGGTGAATGTTGAATAAAAATTTAAATCTTCAATTTAAAGTCGAAGAAAAATATTTCAAAAGCTTTTAAAATTCGTATTGATATTACTGAAGATAACAGAAGCTTCAGAATCGAATTTAGGAGTAAAGTGTTCAGTTTGAAATTAGATCGTTCGAACCGATATTTATAAAATAGTCATTTTACAAACAGTCTTGGAATTCGACGAAACCAGTTCCATTGGGACCGTAATATTAAATTGTTACCGGATTTCAAATTTCGTATCGATCTGAGTTGTAGTGTGACCATACGATAGTTAAACGCGTTGAAATTAAATTGAATTTAATTTTTAAATTTAAAATTTGAATTTGGTCAATTCAGAACTGTAGCTTCCCTTCATTCACGCCTGGTATCACGAACAAAAACGTGCAAACACGTTCCCCTCTTTTTAAAATACTCTTCCTTCCTCTTTCCAGTTTTAAAAATCAAAATCAATCCGAGCTCGTCTAAATCGCGCCTCTCCTCTCCGCTCTCTCATCAGTTCGCGAAAAGGGATCGAGTTCGAAACAAAAATGGGGGATCGCGACCACTTCGATGGAGGGCTCAGGCACGAAGCTACTACACGCGCTCGGAGGCGATCGAGCTTCAAGGCGGGCGATTCGTACCTCGTTGACATCGATTGGGGTTTTCGCGATTTTCGATGGCGCCGCTTCTCATGAGTCGGCTAGGGTTATGGTGGCGGCAAGTCGCAATTTTCGTCTATCGAGGCGGAGCGAAGGCAGGTTGATAAGGCGGTCTGGTCGAGGTTGAGTTCCTACTCGACAGAGTAAACAGTGAGGTAGTTTTATTTTGTTTTTATTTTAATTTGATTTAATATATACATACTCAATGAGATTAAGGTATGTATGTACATATGGTTGTGAGAGTGTTTAATCAACTTACTGTTGAAATTTAAATATGTAAATATGTATATATGTAGTTTTATAAAAAAGAAAAAAATATATAAATGAACTGTTCAATTTTTAAAGTTGTTATCAAATAAATATTTTCACATGCCTATTTTAAATTAAGAATTCAACTGTTAAAAGAATTTTTTTTAAAAAAAAGAATCTACTTTACTGTGAAATAAATTACTAAGTTATACATTTATTTTCTAACTTATATAATTTTAAAATAATGAATTCAAGGGATTAATTTGTTAAATTGACTTATATAATTATTTCAGTTAATATAAATTTATTTAAAAAGGGAATTTATTTATAACAAATTTAATAGTTAAAACCAATGTATTAAGAATTAATTAATCGATTAAATTTAAATATTAATAGAATTGTATAAATTGTTTATACTAGGTCTGAAATGGAGAAACTAGCTGAAATGAAAATGGGATTGCTAATAAAAAGCAAGGTGAGATCTTCTCACTCAAATTTAATGTGGAACTTTTACAGTTATTGATTTGATGATTGCTATGTTGATTGTGATATTAGATATGATAGGATATATCTATATATATAACAATATATACATATTGGCATATGTATATATTGGATTGATGATTTCCCGCCTCGTATAGCGGATGAGACCCTATTGCGCCGTTAGTAAGCGGATTTATAAAAACCTATATACCGCGATAATTCCGTACTGGAGCGGAATTGGTATTGTGCTAACATCTTTGGATGCAGGGAAACAGGTTGGAGGGATCCAACTGGACCCCTCACATTGATTGATTTTATTTATACTGTGGTATGAATCTGTGAATGATTATATTGATGTTATTGATCATATCGATGTCTGGAAAATTGATTGAAAGCTAAAAATTTAGCTGAATGGATGTTTGATATCATTGGATTCCAAAAATAAACGAAATTGGATTTTTGAATCAAAGTAGGAATTTCTAAGTGAATCAATTTTAGAAATTGAAGAAATTTTGAAGAAAGGAATTTTTAAAGTACAATCGTATTGAATAAATTCCAGAATAAAGTGAAAATGCTAAATAAATGGATTTCGTAAAATAGTGATTATAATTTGAAGAATTTAATTTAAAATTTGGATTTTTAAAATAGATTGAAAGAAACAATTGAAATTGGTTTTCTTTAAAAAGAAATTTATTTAAAAAGAGATAAGTTGGAAATCCAATTAGGAATTTAATTGGTAAATTGAAATAATTTGGGAAGTCAATGTAAAATGATCTCAATTTGAAGAATCCCTTTAAAAACAGGATATTGAATAATTTGAAAAGAATAAGAATTTATTTTAGTAGTGAAAATAAATTTAGAAATCAATTTGTAATTGATTTGGAGTTAAAGTAGAATTAGAAATAAATTTGAAATCCGATTTTAGATTCAAAAGTGAATATTTGGAAAAAATGAATCCAATTGAAATAAGGGAATGTGAATTTAAAATGGAAATGATGTTAAAATGATTTATAAAGGGATGAACTTTACAATTGTAAAGTTTTAAAAGAACGATTTTTGAAAATAAATGAATTTTAAGTATTAACTTATAAGATGGACCGTTAGTATAAAATTGAGTTATGAATTGAACTAGTTAATAAATAAGATTTATAAATTGTAGTTTTTATAAATGGAAATAGAATTTATAGACGTGTTTATAAATTCGAAATAGATTGAATTTGATAAATTAAGTATGGAAGATTTTTAAAGAAGATATATTCACGATTTTGGACAGTGAATATATTATTGAATAAAATGGATTCATTTTTGAAAAAGTAATATTTTAAAAATGAAGTTAAACATTTTAAAGGTGTTTTAAAATGTGTTATGAATCGAAACCATAGATTTCAACATTTATTGTTGAAATAGACGTTTTCGAGAAACTTAAGGAAATGGTGGACTATAACACTGTTGTTATAGTAAATGATTTCCGGAAGGAAATGTATTATATAGTATTGGGATTTATATATCTATTTTAATTTCGAATCCCTATACTAATGATTTTGAGTCGTCGTAACGATGTTTTACGCAACATTCGTTTTGACTCGAATAAATGTTGTTATAATAAATGATTTCCTTAAAGAATGAATATATACTTTGTTAACTCTTATTTTCAAGCGACCTAAAACTGCACGACCTAAGAAGTGCTGCGACCTAATGAAGTGCTGCGACCTAAGGATGAGCTGCGACCTAACCTCTTTGCGACCTAAGGCTGCAGAAGATCTCGCGACCTAAGAAGTTCGCGACCTAAGAAGTTCGCGACCTAAGAAGTGCTGCGACCTAATGAAGTGCTGCGACCTAATGAAGTGCTGCGACCTAAGGATGAGCTGCGACCTAACCTCTTTGCGACCTAAGGCTGCAGAAGATCTCGCGACCTAAGAAGTTCGCGACCTAAGAAGTTCGCGACCTAAGAAGTGCTGCGACCTAAGGATGAGCTGCGACCTAACCTCTTTGCGACCTAAGGCTGCAGAAGATCTCGCGACCTAAGAAGTTCGCGACCTAAGAAGTTCGCGACCTAAGAAGTGCTGCGACCTAATGAAGTGCTGCGACCTAATGAAGTGCTGCGACCTAATGAAGTGCTGCGACCTAATGAAGTGCTGCGACCTAACCTCTTTGCGACCTAAGGTCCAAAAGACCTCGCGACCTAAGGGGGCAGGAAAGCTTTGCGACCTAAGGCTGCAGAAGATCTCGCGACCTAAGAAGTTCGCGACCTAAGAAGTTCGCGACCTAAGAAGTTTGCGACCTAAGATCCAGGAGGACCTCGCGACCTAGCTACAGGAAAGGTTTGCAACCTAAGAACTTGGAAGTTTGCGACCTAAGAGGCTAACGAGTTAGGACTTTAGCGATCTAGAGCTTCCACAGCGATCCATTAACTCGCCTGCGACCTAGTTTAGGTCGCTCGCGACCTACGACTTAACTAAGGTCGTACGCGACCTAAGACTTAGGCGAATTTTCTGAATTCAAATCAGCTACTATAAATACCCCACCACTTCCAACATCAAAAGGACTTTTGGCAATTCATTTCTAAAGCGCCGTTACTCTGTCGAACTCTCCAATCATTCAGCAAACAAGGATCCTCCAAGTATTCAAGACACTACAACAAACTTCGAGAGAAATTCCTAACATCTGACATGAATTCATCGAGTTTCATCACCGAAGATTGAGCTAGTAGTCAAGATTGCTTCTTGTGATCGAGTTGTATTGTTTTCATAGAAGATTTGTATCAATTTGTAATCAGATTCAATAATAAAGAGATTCAAAGTGGACGTAGGCTAAATCTTAAGCCGAACCACTATAAACTGCTGTCTTTTACTGCATTTCTACTATTTTCCTGCTTGATTTCTGTTCCCGTTACGCGGGTGGTGCTTTCACAATCTTACTACACACACTGGGTGTTGGCGTTCACATTTTGACGTTAACATTTTGGTGCTTTCACTGAGAACCCAACTCAGGCTGCCACTCACCATTGCTTCTCAGAAGTTTGCTGAAAAAATTTCCCACAAAATCAGAAGTTTATCAGACATAATGGCTCCCGGAAGGAAACGAAAGTCTGTCAGAACTGATGATGACCGTGACAATACTGCCACTTCTCTCTCTCCCAATCAAGCAGCTCCGAGCATCGGTGTTACGCGACAGGAATTAGATGCTGCTGTATCCGGACTGTACCAGCAAATTGAAACTCAGAATAACCTGATGATGGAAAGGCTGAATGCTCTATTTGGTACGAGTCAAAGACCGGTAAATAATGAGGGAAACTTTGCTAATGCTGCTCCCAATTCCGAGGGAAGAAATGTTCCTCACGGGAGGTCAGGTGCTGCCGAAGGGGCACCCCTCCAGGCCGAAGGATCTAGGCCGTCACCAGTTCTTCATGAGCATTTACCTGGACAGACTCCTGAAAAGATGGCTGAGGCCTACTCTGCGAAATCTCTGAATAATGAGGAATATCTCTCTGGAATGATCAAGCAAATAATGAAAGAGAGCATGCAAAGAGATGAAGACGAAAGCGAATGGGGATTCGCACCAAGTAGAACTCCGTTTACGGAAAAGATTCTGAAAGCTGAATTTCCTAGAAAGTTTGTTCCCCCCACTATTCCTGCTTATCGGGGAACAAGTGATCCAAATCAGTTCTTGTATAAATACGATTGGCATATGACTGGCGCAAGGGCAACCGACGAGATAAAGTGCCGATATTTCCCAGTCTATTTAGAAGGGGTGGCACTTCTCTGGTTTACCAAGCTTCCAGCCCGATCTGTAGATCAGTTTTCCGATCTCACCCGAAAATTCAAAGAGCAATTCAGGCTATACGCTTCAAGGGCAAAAGATATAATGTCACTGTCCAGTCTTGAGCAGAACCCGGGAGAGCCCATTAGGTCATTCTTGAACCGCTTCAACTTAGCTCTGGCAGAAGTCGATAATGCCGAGCCACGAATGATCTTGACCTATTTGATGCGTGCCGTTGACAAATCGAGCGAGTTTGGGAAATGGCTGAAGATGAAAGAGCCCAATTCGCTCGAAAAATTCTACAAAAAGGCTGATGAATTTATACGCCTAGAAAATCTTTCCGCACCAGCTAAAGTTGTGACAGCGGCAGCAGAAAATAATGCTTCTACTCAAAGCAAGAAAGAACCGGCAGATCAGAAAAGGGACAGTAATGGTGGGAAAAGGCAGAAAGACTTCAAAAAGCCCCGTTTTCTTAAACCATCAGACTTCACTCCTCTGACCGATACCCCGGAAAATATCTTCATTGCCACTAAAGATGCTGTTGAATTTCCAAAACCACCGGCCGTGAAAGTTGGGAAGAATGCTGTTCAGAGCGGAAGATTTTGCAAGTTTCACAACCAACCAGGGCATGATACCAATGAGTGCCGCCATTTGAAAAGTCTGATTGAAGAATTACTAAGAGAGAATAAATTGCAGCAATATGTCAAGAGGAATAGAAAGGATCCATCTTCATCCAGCCAAGGGCAGTTACCTCCAACTAATTCATCTGATTCAGGAGAAAGGCCAGTGGGAAAGGAAAGACCTGTTATTAATGTGATCACAGGGGGGCCTCACCCGGCTGGAAGGAGTTGGGGTGAAATGGAAAGGTATGCAAAAGCTTTGAAGTATGCACCAACCGAAGAAAGTGTCCTAATCCTGGAGGATGTTTCACCTCTAAAGCAGCAAAAAACTCTCCATGATGATATTATGTTCAGAGCCAGAGATTCTGTTAATGTGGAAGCTCCTACTGAGGACCCTATGGTTGTCTCTGTCGGTATCGGGCCGGCCATCGTCAGAAGAGTGTTGGTTGATAGTGGTGCCTCATGCAACATCCTCTTTAAAAGAACATTTGACCAAATGAAAATCCCGATGACTGATGTACATGCTTCTTCACACAAGATCGCCGGATTTACAGGAGAGCTGAAACAGCCGATCGGAACAGTAGACTTGTTTGTTGAAATGGGCGAAGGGCCCAGAAAATTGGTTCGGAAGCAAACTTTTGTAATTGTGGACGGATTTTCTGCCTATAACGCTTTCTTGGGCCGGCCTACTCTTGCAGCTTTCAGGGCCGTCCTTGCTCCTTGGTGTTTAACAATGAAATTTCCTACTGATAATGGGATTGCTGTTATCAAAGGAGATCAAAACGCAGGACGAGAATGTTATCTTGTAGAACTCCGAGAGGCCAGGAGAAAAGAAATGGGGAAAGATGCGGCAGCTCCGCTCCGCATCAAGGAACCGACCCTGTAGCAACTACGGAGCGGCCCCTGTACTGGCGAACACAGCAATGCAAGAAAAGAAATGGATCCCAGAAAAGCCAGTACAGGGGAGAATAGAGTGGTGCCCGTGGAGGTAACGGTACCAGTATCTGTAGATCCGAAAGACCCAAATAAAGTGCTCAATGTGGGTTCACAGCTAAGTATAACAGTTCAGAATACACTGATATCATTCTTAAAAGCCAATCTAGATGTGTTTGCTTGGTGTCATGCTGATATGTGCGGAATTTCTCCTACAATTGCTGTTCATACCCTGAATGTCGATCCGAAATTTACGCCAGTAAAACAGAAGAGAAGAACTCAAGGTCCAGAAAGGTCAGCAGCTTTAAAGGAAGAAGTAGATCGCCTCTTAGAGAATAATTTCATCAAAGAATCCACTTATCCAAATTGGGTTTCGAATCCAGTACTGGTTAAGAAGGCAAATGGAAAGTGGAGAGTATGTATTGATTTCTCAGATCTGAACAAAGCTTGCCCCAAAGACTGCTTCCCGTTGCCTAGGATCGATCAACTAATAGATGGGACGGCTGGACACGAGTTGTTATCTTTTATGGATGCTTATTCTGGATACAATCAAATTATGATGAATGAACCAGATCAGGAGAACACAAGCTTTATTACAGATGTGGGGCTCTACTGTTACAAAGTCATGCCATTCGGTTTAAAGAATGCTGGGGCAACATATCAAAGACTTGTCAACGCTATGTTCAAGCCTCAGATTGGCAAAACGATGGAAGTCTATGTTGATGATATGTTAGTAAAGTCAAAGAAAGCAGTAGACCACATGGATCACCTAGCAGAAATGTTCTCAATTCTTCGAAAGTACGGAATGAAGCTAAACCCTTTGAAATGTTCATTCGGAGTAGAGTCTGGGAAATTCCTGGGTTTCATTGTGAGCGCTAGGGGCATCGAGGCCAACCCTGCTCAGATCACAGCTTTAAGAGAAGTTAAAGCCCCTAGAACAAAGAAAGAATTGCAAAGTCTCAATGGAAAGGTTGCCGCTCTTAGTCGCTTCATTTCCAAGGCCACAGACAAATGCATTCCCTTCTTTGATGCTCTAAAGAAAGGAAAGAAAAATTTCGAATGGACTCCTGAATGCCAGAATGCTTTCGATCAACTGATTCATCATATGGAAACTCCTCCGGTCCTTTCCAAGCCTAGTGATGGTGAAGACCTCTTCATCTACCTGGCAATTTCATCCCATGCTTTAAGTGCAGCACTCGTACAAGAAGATATGAAAATACAACGTCCGGTTTACTACATCAGCAAACGGTTCGCTGGGGCTGAAATGAATTATTCAAAGATAGAAAAACTTGCTTATTGTCTGCTAATCGCTTCCAGAAAGTTGAGGCCTTATTTTCAATCTCATCCTATCAAAGTCCTGACTGATCAACCTTTGAAGCAAGTCCTGTATCGTCCTGAAACCTCGGGTCGTCTCTTGAAGTGGAACATAGAACTCAGCCAATATGACATCACTTACCATCCCCGAAGAGCAATTAATGGACAAGCTTTAGCAGATTTCATCGCAGAATCCACTGACAAAGGTGACAGTAAGGAAGAAACCACTGACTGCATTCCGATACAGTGGAAGTTGTATGTAGATGGCTCAAGAAACGATTATTGTTCTGGGGCAGGAATTGTGCTCGAAACTCCCGAAGGACGATCACTGTGTTATGCATTAAGGCTGGAGTTTCCTTCGACAAACAATGAAGCAGAATATGAAGCCCTTATTGCCGGGTTGAGGATCGCCAAGGAATTGAATATCAAGGAGATACAGATTTTCAGTGATTCTCAGCTTATTGTCTGCCAGGTGAAGAAGGAATTTCAGGCCAAGGGAGGGAATTTGCCTGCATATTTGACAAAAACTTCCGAACTTCTCAATGATTTAGATCACTACTCAATAAGCCACATACCCCGAGAGGAAAATATGAAGGCGGATTCTTTAGCAAAGTATTCAAGTTCCGGAGAAGCTCAATTACTAGGATTAGTTCCTGTAGAAGTTCTGTCAGCTCCAAGTATTGATGAAATGGATGTTGATTGGCTTATGACTACGTATCAAGAGCATGAATCATGGATGACTCCAATCAAAGAATACTTACTCAGTGGTTCCCTGCCAGAGAATTCTAAGGAACGTCGGAAGTTATTAAGAAAAGCATCAAGGTATATAATTCAAGATGACCGATTATACAGGCGGGGATTTTCAACCCCACTACTCCGATGTGTAACTAAAGAAGAAGCCAAGACAATCTTAACAGAGGTGCATGGAGGAGAATGTGGAGACCATTCAGGTGGTCAAACACTTGCAAAGAAAATTCTTCGATATGGATACTTTTGGCCAGATATCAATCGAGATGCTGCAAATTTCTCCAGAAAATGTGACAGATGCCAACGATTTGCAAAGATCCCAAGAGCACCCTCCACCGAACTCACACAAATGGTCAGTCCATGGCCATTCGCCATTTGGGGAATAGACCTAATTGGACCGTTACCGATCGCTAAATCAGGAATTAAATATGCTATTGTTGCCGTTGATTATTTCACCAAGTGGGCTGAAGCTGAACCTTTGGCCACCATCACTTCTAAAAAGATGATAAATTTCGTAACAAAGAATATCGTTTGTAGATATGGTGTGCCACAGAAGATAATCACCGACAATGGCACTCAATTTGAAAGTGAAGAATTCCAAGATTTTTGCAAACGATTCAGAATTCGAAAAAGCTTCTCAGCAGTGGCTCATCCGCAGGCAAATGGGCAAGTGGAAGCAGTTAACAAAATCATCAAGTCAACTATTAAAAAGCAACTTGAAAAAGCAAAAGGTGGTTGGGTTGATAAGCTTCCATTAGCACTATGGGCGTACAGAACGACTCACAAAACTGCGACTGGGCACACTCCATTTTCACTGGCATACGGATCTGAGGCAATGATTCCAGTAGAAGTAGAGGTTCCTTCACATAGAAGAGTTCATTTCAATGAAATCGAAAATGAAAAACTGCAGCTTGAAGCGCTTGACTTTCTTGATGAAAAAAGAGAAGAAGCTAGGCTCAGAGTTTCAGCTCATCAGCAGAGGATAGCCAGGTATTTCAATTCCAAAGTTCGCCAACGCAGCTTTGAGGTCGGAGACTTGGTTTTGAAAAGGATCATGACAGCAACTGGTGTGTTTGGGCCAAACTGGGAAGGACCATATGTCGTGGGCACTAAACTTCTCGATGGAACTTTCAAACTCATAACCATTGAAGGAGATCCGATTCCAAGGGCCTGGAATAGCAACCATTTGCGTCCTTACTTTACCTGAAAAAGAGCTCAGCTCAAAATTGTAAAATGATGATGAATGTATCAGTTGTATGATGAAACATTGTAAATCAGTATAAATGAATGAAAGCTATAAAGTGGACGTAGGCCCGATTTTTGGCCGAACCACTATAAATCTTGTGTTCTTTACTATTTCATGATGCCTGTGTTATTTTGATATGTAAATACTTTAAATGTATCGC
Organism: Allium fistulosum; assembly: GCA_030737815.1. Lineage (NCBI taxonomy): Eukaryota > Viridiplantae > Streptophyta > Magnoliopsida > Asparagales > Amaryllidaceae > Allium > Allium fistulosum. Next base: position 472,700,418 of record CM060901.1, read on the forward strand.
TAAAATATCGATTCAAAATTGCAGGACATTATAACAAGGCTTGCTCATCACAAAGCTAAGCAACTTCCATGAATCAGCTATTACACGAAAACCAAGCCACAAAATTTTTGTCCAAATTCAAATCCCAAGCAAGGAAAACTTCACATAAAAAGTTAGTGACTCCACTGTGACAAACCTTTGTTCACTAGTTGAGATTGTCGTTATGAATAGACATCCAACTAGATAACTTGCGTTTGTCTCATGAAGTCATTCAACAGTGAAGTCCACTTCTTCGGATAAAGCAATTTACTTATAAGGCAGAAAAGAAGAAGATGTGCTTGGAAACGATAATAAAAGAGCGCTAACAGACAGATGATGAGGGAAAGTTCCCAAGCAAACAAAGGGGAGGACAATGGGAGGTATGCATCTCAACAGGAAGGCCAGAAGATCCACTAAAGGGACGCCTTCCCAAGCGGAAGTAACAGGACCCTCGCTAACTGGTCGTGATGCATCCGATCAGATAGCTTACGTCCGTCCCGTGGATCCACTCGTCCCTGAGACGCAACCTACCCAGCGCACCAACCAACCAAAGCCCTCTAACGAGGCACCCCAATAAATGGGAGTGCTTTCCTCAACCAAAAAGATCGGTGGGACCACCAAAGGAGCATCTTGTTAATTGATTGCGGTCGTTTGTACAAACAAACATCCAATCAAGCAACTCACGCCTGCCCCGCGAACCCATCCGACCATGAGAAAGTAACTCCCAGGCACTCAAAAGCCCTCTTCGGAGGCACAAGCCCTCTTCGGAGGCACATGACCTCTTCGGGGGCAAAAGCCCTTTCCCAAGGCACCACAAGCCCTCTTCGGAGGCACATGACCTCTTCGGGGGCAAAAGCCCTTTCCCAAGGCACCGCAAGCCCTCTTCGGAGGCACAAGCCCTCCTCGGAGGCACAAGCCCTTTCCAAAGGCACAAGACCTCTTCGGAGGCACAACTCTTTAAGAGGAGCCCTCTCCGGAGGCATGTCCCAAAATAGAATGCTTGAACAAAAAGCATCGTCCAGAAGCACAGTTCAACTCTCAAAGGAAGGACTAACTTGTTCATCTAGGAAAGTTCCTCCTAAAAAAGTTGAAAAAATGCTACAAAATTCTTTCAGAAAAGCTTATTTCACTTCATAGGGAAATTCACTTCTTAATAATTAAAAGTGATTATCCCCGAAAGTTGAAGCGTTCTTCAGAAAGGAAAAATAAAATTCTTCTAAAGACTGGGTACACTCTATTAAGAGCAGAATAATTCTCCCCTTAAAAGCGGAATAATTGTCTTCTGAAGTAAGAGTATTAGTCTTAAAAAAAAAAAAAAAAAAAAAAAAAAGAAACTAGGAATGTTGCAATGCACTTATGGCATGGGGGCAATACTGTACAATTTAACATACTGTACAATTCAATTATATTAATAAAAGCAACATGCCACAAGTTCGTTGCAATATCACGGAAGACAGATGTGGAATAAATGCATTCTCAAACGCAGACAAAAAGTTTGCACAAGTAAGAAGAATCGTTTGTTCTACACTTAAAATAAAAGATAGGTCATTCTCACATACACAAGAGTTTGTACAAGTAAAATAATTATTTTATTTAGTACTACGAAAATTTTTTACATGTGCAGATATCTCAAAAAGCAAAAGCGGAGACCGGTACCCGCACAATCCCCGGTCAATACATGCAAAAAGCAAAAATAATAGGTGGGAAATCCAGCTTGATCACTCCTTCTCACCACCCTTGGAACTCTTTCCCGGTCTGATGACTAACTTTTGAAGTCGTTGAGAACGGGCAGGGGCAGAAGGAGAAAGCGGTACAGCCGGATCCACTACTGCTTCCTCTTCAGTGGAAGTCTTCTTCTTTTTCCTTACAGCACGCTTCCCCTTCCTCTTTGAAGAAGACTCACTCCCCGGAGTAGTCAGCAATGTTGAAAGCTTAGTATCGTCGTCAAAAGACCGCTCCGGGGTCTTCTCGGTACCTTCAAAATCCTCCGCCTTCTGCTCCTGAGAAGCAGCCGGATCATCCAAGCCTTGAAGAGCTTCGATTTTCTCTGCTTGTGATCCCGGTTGGGAAGCAGAGGGAGGAGTGATTTGGGAAGACAGAGGAACGGCAATCGAAGGAGTGGAAGCTTGTGTTGTGCTTGGTGCCTCCGCTGTAGAAGAAAAGAAGTTAAAATCAGCATCCCCCGAAAATAAAGAAGGCATCGATTCATCAAAGTTTAAGTAACATGTAAGAAGATCATCAAATTCGGCTAAGTCAAATGACTGATTCGTTAGACCCGAGATGACACCAAAAGTACCTGGAGGAGTTGGCTTTACAAGATCCACCTCGAACTTCTCAGCTTCAATATCATCCAGCGCCTCATCTTCAGTAGGAGTAGTTGCAGTCTCCTGGGCAACTTTGGCTAAATGTAGAGAATGAGGACTGGAATCTATAATATTAACGTCAGCTGAAGTGGAAGTTTGGACGGGGGCAGTCAAAGGAGCTCCTTCTTTTGGAGGCTCTTCTTCCACTGTTTCAGCTCGTGCTTTGGCAAGTAACTCTTTCCCTTTAACAAGAGCGGCGCGATCCTCATCATTAAGATAGCGCTTCTCAAGGTCCAGTTCATTATAGCCAGCCCCGCCAAGCATATCCATCGCGACTTCCCACACTTCAGCCAGTGTAATTTCATAATCAGGACCAAGAAAAGAGAGGCTCCCACGACCCAGAACGCTGTGTAAGTAAAAGTCAAATAAGGTAGAGCCGACGTTTGCTTTCGTTGCCTCATGTGATTGCTCAGCCGCTTCCTTTTCAGCAACGGCAGCGATCCGGCCGGCGGTAGCCTCATCACGTTCTGTCTCAACTTTAGCAAGTCGAGATTTTAATAACTCAATCTCCATGTTCTGGGAGGTGACCTTTTCCCGCAGTTCGGCGTTTTCTGTGCGGTACTTCTCTTTAACGTGCTGTTCGGCGGCAAGCTTCATTTCTACATCTCTTTGTGCAGCATGTGCGTCCCGCACTTGCTTCTGGAAGACTTCTTCTTTTTGAGTAAATGATGCAGAAGAGGAAGCGAGATTTTCCTTAAGCTGCTTAACTTCAGACGCAAGCTTTGCATTGTCATCTGCAATACTCGTCATTTCCGCGTCATGCTGCTTGCGCCATTTGTCCCATTCTGCCTTATCATTCTCCATCGTCATCATTGCCTCAAGGTTAAGATGGTTGACCCTTTGGAGTTCATCGACCAGCTTCTGCCACTGTGACATCCTCTCGATGTTAAGTCTGACCGCATCAAGACTGCTAAGCATGTCTGATTTATCAATCGGAACAATGTCCAAGTCGAAGCGTACCCCTCTTAGGCACCAATTCGGAAATCGGCTCTGAAGCGTTGGAGGGCCGTCTTTAACTAGATATTGTGGCCTGTTAATGATGGTCTGAATGTCAGTTTCCTTTAGAGGAGGAGAGCCTGCCGGAATGCCAGAAGAAATGGGAGCGTTGGTCTTTTCAGAAATAGCAGACGCGTCACTCGGCTTAGACCGCTTGCTCGATTCATCAGTAATTTGAGTCTTCCCTTTGTCATCATAAGACTTTCGCTTATGAGAATCGTAAGTTTTGTAAGAAGAATCGTATCGATCAGCATCTTTTCTTCTCTGCCTCTGCTCATAATCCCATTTTTCTTGAGCCTTCCTTTGGGCCCGTTCCTCATCTGTTTCTCTGTGATCACCAAGATATTTCCTGAAGTCATAGGTTCCACGGCCTCCATGGCGCTGAAATGAGTCATAATATGAGCCGGAGCGTCCCATTGGAGAACCTGAAAGCAGAAGAAGTGTAGAATTTAAAAATTTCCAGGAAAAAGAGAATAAATGCTTATAAGTGCTGAAAAGTCCTAAGTGTGTGTGGCGTGCAAACTACATGCGTCAAATTACAGACCACGCTTCGGTGTGGAAACAGGGACGATTGGCGTAGTAGGCATTTGGGTTTGTTTAAGGGTAGAAGTTGCCTCGACGACGGGAGAAGTCGCTTTTTGACTGCTATCCCCGAAAAGCTCTTGGGAAGTTATCATAATGTCACTCAAGCCATCAAAGGTATCGTCACCCAAGTGTTCAGCAGATTTCTCTTTCTCAAGTTCCACATCAATTGATTTTTCAGAAGCTCGAGGATTCTCTTCTTCCTCAATAATTGGGGGAAGTGCCGACTTGCCAGCCAACCCTACAACATCAGTGGATCCAGAGCACTTTATCAAAACAGAATCCAGGGCAGGTGTTTTTGAAGCAGCTTCTTCCGCAAAAACCGGGACATTTGACGCCTCTGCTTGGGAATCTGGAGCAATTAACGTTTCCGCCTCCGAGCTAGAAACTTCATGAATCTGAGTCGATCTAGAAGAATGTAAAAGGCCAAACTGGTGCAGAAATTCATCTTTCAACAAGAATTTGGCACTCCTCTCTTCAGCGTCAACAGCATTCAAAGTATCTAAAATCGACTTACGGCTGGTATCTCGAAGAAGAGAAGGAAGTGCTGCACGAAGAAAGAATGGAACTAAGCATTTGATGGTTCGAATTATGAAAAATTTAGGAAAAAATGAATTGGTAAGAGGAAATCTTACTTCCGACTCTCCAAATAGCATAAAATCCCGGAGGACAGCGAACATAGAAGAATTGAGTCAAAAATCCGTGGGCACTTTCGGGCAAGTCCAGAATCAGTCTGCGATTCCTAGCACTCCTCACAAGTATAATAGAAGGATGGTCCTTGTTCTTTGCAAATGTGCACAAGAAGCGAATTTCATCAAAAGAGGGAAAACGGTTCAACGTTCTCCTGAAAAGCACACACAATCCCAGCAGGATGGAGTATCCGTTAGGGTGTAGTTGAAAGGGAGAAATAGTTAGCCGAAGGAGGAGTTCCCGAAGACAATCATTAAATGGAGGGATGGCTCCACTTGAACACATTTGCCGGTTCACAGCAACGAAGCCAAGAGGCGGCCTGTCAGCAGTATCGCTTGGCCCAGGAAGTAAAGCATCTGCTTCGGCAATGCCGAATTGGATGCACAGTTGTCGGAAGACTTTATGGCTTAAAGTAGTAGAAGTCCTTTCCGGAGGGTCGATTAGTGGAGTAGCAATTGGAAAAGATTCTCCGGCTATTTCCAAGTCTTCTTGTTGAGATTCCATTCTACACAAGGAACTGGACGATCAAATATTAAGGTGCACGTTTCCTAAAAAGAGTGAAGTGTTGTGCAAAACTAATACAATAATGAGCAAATGTAAATGAAATTAAACTAATTGATACTTGTCAATTAAAAAGTTTCAGGGCTTGATATTTTAAGTCCAGGAATAGTGTTGCGTTAATGCAAATAAATCAGCTTTAGTTGATCACTTCAATTTTGCCTGAATACTTCACTTAGATTTGTTAGTTCACAACATTTCATTCACGAAGTTCATTTAAGTTTGGTTTTCTTTGACAACTAATCTGCTGTTTGATGTGGGCAATCAATAGCAGTATATTCGTCCCATTTTTTTTTTTTTCTGTGAATGTTGCTTATAAACAGGTTATTAGCATTAAAATCGAGGCAATCCGAGAAAAAGTGCAAAACCCCAAAACGATTCAAGTCCAGAAAATCAGTCAAAAGCTGTTCAAAGTTCTAAGTGTCAGGTCGCTCACAACCTAACACAGGTTGCAATGTTCTTATGCCATGTTGTTCAAGTTGAAAGTTCAAGACTGTGAAAAATTGCTAAGTCTTAGGTCGGTCAGCGACCTATCATAAGTCAGGATTTCTGTAGGTCGCGTGTTGCAGCTGAATGGATTAAGGCGAGGCAATTCTCTTAAGTCCTAGGTCGAGCACAATTGTTTTTAGGTTGGAGATACTCTAGGTCGTAAATGTCATCAGGTCGCAAAGGCTAAGGTCGTTAAACATTCCCACGCGACCTAACTCTTAGGGCATTCGAATCTGATAAGTTGATGACTTCTTCTCCAAGCAACATCATATTGGGTCCAATAACCCAATATCACCAGTTCAAAAAAGGAATCGTCATCCCCTTCATCCCACCTCAACCTATCACCGATTGACCAGAGAATCAATGGCAAATCCTACAGATCCATAGCAAAACCTTCCGTATGATCGAAAATCATCCCAACACGTCAAACGACGAACGAAAGTCGATTAAGACTACCGTACAAAAAGGCGTGATGCACGAAATTGGGCTTAGGTCGAGCGACAACGATTCATGTTCAAAACAGTGACTATGGGCAAGTATAAGCTGATCCACTTACGAATTATAAATGGTAAGGAAGAATTGATGACTGGAATAGGTTGAATTCGCCTTTGAAAGCTCGGAAAAATTCGTCAATGGCAGCAAGGGATCGAAGTAATAGAGTAAGGAGGAGGAAGCGACCTAACCGATTTATATGAAACCAAGAAAGGAAGATGAATAGACAAGCAAGTTAGTGTTTTAAGTCGCTCGCGACCTAGCGAAGTTAAGTCGAAGCACACGACCTATGACTTCGGCCCGTACTTCGAGGGGCAAATGTTAACTCTTATTTTCAAGCGACCTAAAACTGCACGACCTAAGAAGTGCTGCGACCTAATGAAGTGCTGCGACCTAAGGATGAGCTGCGACCTAACCTCTTTGCGACCTAAGGCTGCAGAAGATCTCGCGACCTAAGAAGTTCGCGACCTAAGAAGTTCGCGACCTAAGAAGTGCTGCGACCTAATGAAGTGCTGCGACCTAATGAAGTGCTGCGACCTAAGGATGAGCTGCGACCTAACCTCTTTGCGACCTAAGGCTGCAGAAGATCTCGCGACCTAAGAAGTTCGCGACCTAAGAAGTTCGCGACCTAAGAAGTGCTGCGACCTAAGGATGAGCTGCGACCTAACCTCTTTGCGACCTAAGGCTGCAGAAGATCTCGCGACCTAAGAAGTTCGCGACCTAAGAAGTTCGCGACCTAAGAAGTGCTGCGACCTAATGAAGTGCTGCGACCTAATGAAGTGCTGCGACCTAATGAAGTGCTGCGACCTAATGAAGTGCTGCGACCTAACCTCTTTGCGACCTAAGGTCCAAAAGACCTCGCGACCTAAGGGGGCAGGAAAGCTTTGCGACCTAAGGCTGCAGAAGATCTCGCGACCTAAGAAGTTCGCGACCTAAGAAGTTCGCGACCTAAGAAGTTTGCGACCTAAGATCCAGGAGGACCTCGCGACCTAGCTACAGGAAAGGTTTGCAACCTAAGAACTTGGAAGTTTGCGACCTAAGAGGCTAACGAGTTAGGACTTTAGCGATCTAGAGCTTCCACAGCGATCCATTAACTCGCCTGCGACCTAGTTTAGGTCGCTCGCGACCTACGACTTAACTAAGGTCGTACGCGACCTAAGACTTAGGCGAATTTTCTGAATTCAAATCAGCTACTATAAATACCCCACCACTTCCAACATCAAAAGGACTTTTGGCAATTCATTTCTAAAGCGCCGTTACTCTGTCGAACTCTCCAATCATTCAGCAAACAAGGATCCTCCAAGTATTCAAGACACTACAACAAACTTCGAGAGAAATTCCTAACATCTGACATGAATTCATCGAGTTTCATCACCGAAGATTGAGCTAGTAGTCAAGATTGCTTCTTGTGATCGAGTTGTATTGTTTTCATAGAAGATTTGTATCAATTTGTAATCAGATTCAATAATAAAGAGATTCAAAGTGGACGTAGGCTAAATCTTAAGCCGAACCACTATAAACTGCTGTCTTTTACTGCATTTCTACTATTTTCCTGCTTGATTTCTGTTCCCGTTACGCGGGTGGTGCTTTCACAATCTTACTACACACACCGGGTGTTGGCGTTCACATTTTGACGTTAACATACTTAATTTGGTTTAAGTATATTGAATATTTTCAAATGTTGAAAATAAATGATTGTGAAATACTTATTATTTAAATAAGTATGGAAATGCTTTTCCAATATGAAATGAACTGTTTTGAGTTTTTATCTTCAAAGATAAAATGAAATGTGGAAATTGATTTGAAAATTGTTTTCAAATGGTTAAGTGTGGAAATTTTATATCTAGTAAAAGATATTTTTGAAGATAAAATAATTTGAGAAAATTATTTGGAATCTGATGATGTTGCGCATCTTTATTGATAGTTAAATAACCGACTATCGATAATTACCTTGAATGACATTTGTTGTGAATTGGATGGAATTGAATGCCACACTTATTTTTGAATAATCGCTCACTATTCGGGTTAGCCGGGAAAGGACCATGGGGTCGTATAACCCATTCCGAATATGTGATACGTCGTTATGAATCGCATTTGAAGACGGGTGTTGAAGACCGGATATTTTTGAAAACGGAAGGATTACCGTCGAGTTACTCTACATCGACTGATCTTCGATTTAGAGGTTTTATCACCCTTAGTGACGGGAAGTTCTGACGTGATTGAAAATTATCCGGATATGCAAGGGCTTCGTGAGAAGTGCCTTCGGTTCTGTTCGATCCCGGAACAGACCTGTATGGATTGTGTGTCTGACGTTACAATTTGAGATGTAAAGCTGATTTCTTTCAAATACATTTCTGTTGGTGGCGGAGAATTTATTCTCTTAGCTTAACACCCTTCTCTGAGACGTACGAGCTCAGAGGTTATGTAGTTGAAATTTATCAGCGATATATCCCAATTTGGTAACGTGGCATACTGAGTGTTGCTGTGAAATGATCGGTGTTTGATCATTTGTGATATGATCATTTGTTTGATCTTATATCTTTGTGATCATAGGTTGATCATTTTGTTTGACCCGAAGCAGGGCTTTTTGTAGAAAGCGTAGCTTTGTGGATGAGACTTCGTCGAGCCTCACACCCCGGAAATGGTCGAAACAGGACGAATGCAGCAAGGTTCTAGGGAGTAGCGCCCCTTAGTGTATGTCATTCCTTCTGGATAAAGGTGGTATCATGGTATGGAGCCCAGATACTTAACCTCTGTGGTTACTGCATTATTATTATCTATGTGGTTTGTTGGAAATCGGGGATCCTCGGGAAGATCGGTGACGATCGGGGGATGGCATACGCGTGTCAGTAGTTACCTATTTTTGCAGAGGTAACCCGGCCTTGTGTTGGCAGAGATCCGGTTAGGTTCTCGGGTCGTCTATTCCAGGGACGTACCCATCGTGGATAGGAAGTTCCTTAGCCTGACCATTTGTTGGAAATCCAAAGAAACAATACGAGCCTTGTACGGTATTAGTTGTAGAACCTGCCATTCACTTATGGTGGCGCCCCACTGTTTGGATGGTAGCTATAGTAGGCATACGATACTGGTCGTATGTTGGCTAAGATTAATATTATACTTTCGAAATGTTTTCCACACTATGCACTAATAATAATATCAGAATGATTTGATTTTTCGTAGTAAGCATCTTTGACTATCATAAGAAGAAATCTCCTCCAATTCTGCGTTTGCATTGTGTGTGTGGTGGGAGGTCTTATGGTAGTTTCATTTTCCAAAAGCATTTCGAATTGACTTTAAAATTTTCCTGTTGTTTATTTTAAAGAATAACTGTTTTACGATCTCACACCAGTCACCATGACTGACTCAGAGTTTATTGTTCCCTTCTAAACTCTGGGTGCCCACCAATTTCCACACGGGCAGTCTAGAGTTAGATTATCAGGATATTCTGGATATTCTGGAGCTTTGGAGATAAGCTGGATGACGAGACGTAGTAATTGTATCTGATAGTATTTATTCCGCTGTGTATTCTGTATGAGGACAAGTTATATAACTGTCCATTGTTGTATATTGACTCTGATGATTGATGTATGTAAAAACTGATATAGTTCTTTGATTTAAAAGACTAGTGTTATCTATTATATATTGTTCCGCTGCGATGTGTAAGATTCTGATATCGTTTTCTGTTCTGATGTTGTTCTGTTGTTCTTCTTCTCTTTTTCTTCTACTTCTTCTTTCTAAAACCCTCACTATTGGAGTTTCCGGCGTTCGATTTCTCGGCAGTCGATAAAGTGAGTATCGATGTCGAATTTTCGAAAGTCGAAAATTTCGGTATTTGACACAAGCGATAATTAGAAACAACAAATATCTGATTATCAAAAACGATAATCAGAACTCATATCAACAAATATCCAATTACCTGCAGATAATTGGAAGCAACAAATATCTAGAAATCAATTAAGAAGACTAGAAAATCAACATAAAAGCTTGGATCGATCCCATCAGATGGCGATTTTTTAATTCGCCGCACGTGCATCTCAGAGTGGCCGAAGCCTACCAAGTACTCAACATAATTTTGGCGCCCATCAGATTGACCCGAAGGTCCCCAGAGTGACCCGAAGGTCTAGTACTGGTATTTGACCCGAAGGTCCGCAGAGTGGCCCGAAAGCCCAACAAATGACCCGAAGGTCCGCAGAGTGGCCCGAAAGCCCAACAAATGACCCGAAGGTCCTCATAGTGGCTCGAAAGCACACGAAAGCATCAAAATGTTTCAATTAACGAGTCCGGAATTAACCGAAATAGCAAACGCACATGTCCCATACCACGTGTTTTACTAAATCGTTTGATTCTCTTCATCGTTTCCTTGAAAGTGTAAAATTCATCAAAATCATCAAAACAACAGATATTCAATTAACGAGTCCAGAATTAACCGAAAAAGTAAAAGTGTGGTTCCATACTCCGCACTTTTGCTAAATCGTTTAACTCTCTTCATCGTTTCCTTGAAAGTGCAAAATTGTGTATTTTGTAAAAATACACTTTACATTCTCAAACGGACAAGTCCGGAATTAAGCGAATCAGTAAAAGAAAGGGGCCATAGTCCTCGATTTTGCTGAAACGTTTAAATCGCTTCCTCATTCTTTTGAAAGCGCAAACTGTTAAAATTTCTGAAAACAATTTTATTTATTTTGTAAAAATAACAATTCACATTCTCAACTGGACAAGTCCGGAGTTAAGCGAAACAGTAAAAGAAAGGGGTCATAATCCTCGATTTTGCTGAATCGTTTAAGTCGCTTTCTCATTCATTTGAAAACGCGAACTGTTAAAAATTTATAAAACACTTTTCATTTTAAAACGATTTTCCAATCACGTGATTAAAGCAGCAATTCAGTAACAATTTCGATAAGGAAATTGTACTTCTCAAAATACCGTAAAAACGGTTACAAATCAGTATTGCGGAATAACCGCTTGAAAATCCACTTTTAAAATTTGGCGGTTACTGAAGCCAAAGCGACAGTAGTTTTAAAACGTCAAAATCACATCAAAACAATCTACATCAAAATGTAATGTCAGTGAATTTTCATTCATCAAAAATGCCACAAAACACCGTGCTTCAAAATATAGCATTGGTGTAAAAATCCCGTTATAAAAATAACGGCAACAAAATACGTTTCATAACCAAGCATCGGTTCAACGTAAAAATAAATGCAGTAACGCGCAATTCAAATTTTTGCACGTACTACAGAATGAACAAAGAAATCATTCGAAGGTATCTTCAATGAAGACAATTCAAAACAGCAAAATCTAATCAATAGATGATTAGTACAAAAGAAAGCCAGCAGAAATTTCAACAAAAATCACATATCTGCAATTTCTTCGAATCCTCAATTTGGATTCGAAATTCTCAAAGAAACAAATAATTACAGCTATGTAAACAACAATTTGAATTCATATCAATTTCTTATTTTGATTCTTAAATCAAAAAGATTATCAGTTGTACTCAGCGAAGACAGTTTCACTGTTTCCGCTGCGCACTCTGATAAATAGAACACAAATCAATCAAATCATCAGAACACAATTTCATCCAAACAACAAAACACAATTCCACTTTTATTTTTAAATAACGATATTTAAAAATTTCATCAAAATTTCAAAACTTTAGTTTTGACTCAAATCACAGATAAAACGTCGACTAATAGTTGTAACATATGTTCCATCCAAGTTATGTTTTATATTATGTCCATAAACCCCAAGCTCTGATACCAACTGTGACGCCCCACCTCTATGCTCATAATAACAAAGAGTATTAAAAGAAATACTGTCTATTATTACGAAGAATAAGGCTGGATAGGAGCGACCATCCGTAGTTGGCCTTAAACTAATATTGGTTATCTCGATAGGAGTGGTATATACTTTTTATTTTTCATCTATTATTTATTTACTCCCATCGACACACCCAATTATCAGTATAAAACAAACTACGATAGTTCATAATAGTTTAGGACATTAGATATAACAATAACACAGATAATATAAATGCGGAACACAGATTAACAAAAATCTCATATATATATAACCGATGTCAGTTACTATATAGTTGACACGATACATATGATACAACTACAACTGTCGACTCTAGAAGTTATATATACAAGTACATTATCGACTAATATACATGAATACATATCGTTCTATACAATGACACGACTACTACAAAATGACACTGACAACTTCAGAAGATGTGAAAAGTCTTCATATCCTGAACAGCAACTCAAAGAAGAAAATCTACAACCTGAAATAACTCGGGTCTGACCCGAGTATTACATTCAAAAGAAAATAATACCCAGGTCAGTCTAATTCAAACCAGTTTATTAGTGCATATAGGCAGTAATAATTTAAATAGACGACAGTCACAATAATTCCCGTCTATCCGATTCTTTAAACAAAGAAACCGGATAACGGTCAATATAACACTTAACAGTGTTTAACAAAAATCAGCAGATTTAAATCATCAACAGAGATAAATAAACAATTTATCAAATCGACTAAATCAATTTAAAACTGTCAAATCTGATAGGGCTGCAGTACACGCACGCGTGTACTGCCTCGCCACTATCGTAGGAGATACACAAAAGCTCAGTGAAAGTCACAATGATCGCAAGGTCAAACCCCGAAATCGGGTTCAACTCAAGTGTGATCTAAAAACAAATCCAACTGCATCTCTGCAATGTAAACCAACAACTCAGAAACCAAGCAACATGTATGGAACATTCACTCGACCAAACAACTCAGTGCAGAAGAAGATGGCACTGCTCATCAACTCAAACCAATAATATCAGAAGAACATTTAATTGCAGACTCAAGGGTACGACTGGCAACATGAGGGTCAAACTACCCAATCACATGAAGCAATTATGAAACTGGAAACTGCCAGATCAAGCTCGAGCACAAAGGCCACAAACCAAGTGTACATATGATAAACTCTAGATACTGTACAGAAAACAGTGAATTAGTGTGCAAGTATGGACAGAGTTCGAGCACAAGATAGTGGGACACTTAACTGATCAAATTCAGGACGAAACAATAACCACAAGGATACACTGAAATGCAAACTATATCTAAAGTGATACAGAGTACACCTGAAACAAAGCTGAGAGACCATGCAACTATACTTGAAACCATAAATAATGCAGTGATACCGACGGTAGTGTGCAATCAGAAGAAATGAACTAAAGTTCTCATGTCATCCACAAACTCAAAATGAACTACCAGATAACCATGTACAAGAATGCAAAAGCTCAAGAATGAAATCAAAGCAAACTCATGTGGACAGTGCAATCAAAAGTACATATATGCAGTGACACACAAAGAAGCCCAGACAACAACACATTGCAACTATACTGAAATGCATATGCACTGCAGTTCGTATGTACAACATATACAATGAAGAAGATTCAAAGACTCACACAAGTGAATAGCTAAATGCAACTCAAGTGAAGATAGTGGTAAATCACAGACAGGTCAGACCAACCAAAAATGAGACAGTAGTCAAGGCCATAGTCAAAAATCATAACAGTGATAATATCACCGTTTCAAAACTGAGCAGGAATTTTCGAAGATGATCGAAGTCAGTTCTCATAGCAACATGAACTATACGACTGTACAAATCCAAATACTCAAGTGGAATACTAACTACTAAATGCAACTGAGTCATGCCTTAAAGAATAGAACAATGCCAAATGCAGACTAACCAAACTGGACAGAGCATCATTACTATCTAAGCAATGGTGATGGTCGAGGTTTGCCAAGAAAATGATAAAATTTAGACAAAGCCAGAGCTGCCAAAAGGTCAGGGAAGAACATAAGAATGCTCAGAGCAAAAGTCAGGAAAATTCGAAGTTACACAGATGCAATTTTTACATGTATGCATATATATATATATATATATATATATATATATATATATATATGTGCATACACATACATACCTATCTCAAACGTAACAGTACTACAGATCAAATTAGTTCAAATTTGAGGTCGTAAGCAACCCACCGAAATCGAATGACAGTTGCAACTCAAATGCAATTTCACATTTTAAAATCAAGGCCGAGATCAACAGTTAATGGCCCCAAATAAATTAAGGTACAAGCCGAGACCACATAAATTCCAATGCAACCAAATTCGAAACAAATGAACACGGAAATCAACATCACCACAAAGTAATCTACAGAATCAAAGTGACCGAAGTCTACAGGAAATCAAAAATCTCAAAGCCATAAAATGAACCAGTAAAAATCTACACTGAGAGAATCAAATGCCACCACTGTTCAAATTAGATGTGAGCGAAGTTTAAATCGCTCACCTTGGAACGAAGCGGCAACGAATCTGTCTTCGACGAATTGAAGTAGCCAAACGCACTCCAGTTTGACGAACGCAAGTCGAAAGCCCTACTTCGGCGGAAGAGACGAACGAAGGTAGACGAGGCTGCCATTGATTTTTCTCGTTCATTATGCTTTAGGTTTCGAATCGAATTGAAGATGAAAGAGGGGGATCGGTTTCTTCTCTTTATTTTGAAAAGAGGAACGAAGGAGAATGAATTAGAGCCGCCATTTATTCTCGTTTTTTTTCATTTTTAGGGTTCCAATGAAAACCTGAAAGGGGAACGGGTTTCTCTGGTATTATCACATCATTCCAGATAACTGTGGGCCGAGATTATAAGTTGAAGCCCTTCAACATTTAACCAAACACTTATAAAAAATTTTACAACTAAAAAAAAGAATTTCAATTCGATCAAAATTGCTGATAGAAATTTGTTATCAATTTCAATCGTCTAGTGACGATAACAAACTTTTACAAAAAGGATTCCGACTCGATTAAAATTTACACTGGCGATTAACAATGATTTAATCATCATTTATAAACTGACGCGAAAACCCGGGTTGTTACACAATCTCCCCCTTTTTGATGATGACAACCATTAATATCCTGTATATAAAATACGATGTAACTCCCCTTGAGTTAGATAACCCCCCCTTGAATATATGCATATGTATATTTTATATTTTTCTCCTCCTTTGTCATTAACAAAAATGAACGAAGAAGTAAAAACTTCTCCTAAATGAAACACTTAGAAACTATAGGTTCAAAATCAATAATCTAAGTTAAAATGATATATATATATATATATATATGATGAATATATGATAAACAATACCCTATTCTATATTAAGCATGACGATGTATGATAAAAATTTATAAAGTAGATTTTATTTACGCAATTCAAACTATACATAAACATATCCAATTATTTACAAGCTAATCAAACCAAATCAAACATACCAATTCAAACAACTAAAACATGCAATTCTAAATAGCAATCTAAAATATACCAAATCTAATCCTAACAAACCAAAGTATTTCATACTGTACTTAAGTCTATGGTTTTGTTTTTATTATAAGAGATTTATGGATAGGACAGTAAGGGTAGTGAAGACAAAAGTTCCCTTTTTGTTCGATGAGATTTCCATCTCGATCAAAGCATACTTTGCCTACACATTTGACCTCATCATTATCTTCTTTTTCTTCCTCTTCTTCTTTATTCACAGGATTCTGAATGACAAGGTTAGGAGTATCTTCTTCTATTACAATTGGATTCTTTGGATTATCCCATAGGTATTTCTGGAGATTGTGTAGAATTCGTCGTTGTTTCTCTTGTTCCTTCAAGAGGCGTAGTTGAACAACCTCTATTTCTGAAAGCATATTAAGTTTATGCTTCAGATCTTCTTTAATTTTAGTTACTTTGGTCATGGTGGTGGTTTGGAAGGGGCCTAGAGTGGTAGTTTGGAAGGAAATGGGTGTATTATCTTCTCATGGACATTTGGAACTCAAGGAAGCCGTTAATTTGTTTTTATTCAGAATTTACAGAAGAATAAGGAAAGAGAAATGAGAATTATTTCAAAATTTGGCGGTTATATAGTTGTATTTCGAATTCTGACCTTAGGAGGGGAATCTATTTTGACATATAGAGAGGGGATATGTCGATATATGTAGTTTAATTTTAAAATTTTATTTTTCTTTTAAATATATAATTATTTATTATATTTATATTTCAAAGAAAAATCATATTTCTATCTCTGTTCTAAGTATAATAAATGATGTTTGAGTTAATGGTTTTTTAAAATATCGGCTATTTAATTTTCAGTATTCATAAATTCGAGTGCAATTACTTCTTTATTTACGTTATCTCTCATGAAATGATGTCTTATATCTATATGTTGGTTCTAGCATGATGAGTTGGATTTTACATAGATTCATTGCACTAGTGTTATCACAGTATATTAGTGTTTTAATAAATTTTAAAACAAATTCTTTTAAGGTTTGTTGTATATAAATAATCTATGAATAGGCTAATGCAGCTGAAATATATTCTGCTTCTATGAACAAAGACACAAAATTTTGCTTTTCGCTAAACCGGGAAATAAGACGGTGTCCTAAAAAGTGACAAGTTCCACTCATATATTTTCGATCTAATTTGCATCCAGCATGGTCAACATCACTACATGAAATTAAATCGAAAGAATCTTCTTTTGGATAAAAAAGTCCATAGTCTAGGGTATTGTTCACTTATCTTGATATTCTTTTCACTGAGTTTAGATGAGTTTCTTTAGGTTGAGATTGATATCTTACGCATTGACAGACACTATGCATTATATCAGGTCTACTAGCAATTTTATAGAGTAATGATCCTATTATACCTCTATATAATTTTTGATCTACATCATTTGAGTTTTCTACTTTATTTAATGTCTTATTTGTTTCCATAGGAGTTGGTTTTCCATTAATATTTGACATACCAAATTTCTTAACTAAGTCTTTGTCATATTTTTCGTGGCTTATAAACTTCCATTATTTAATTGCCTTATTTGTAGTCCTAAAAAGAATGTTAATTCTTTCATACGACTCGTTTCAAATTCCTTAGTCATTATATTTGAAAATTCTTTATTTAACTATTCATTTGTTGATCCAAAAATAATACCGTCTACATATATTGTATAAGTTGAATATCATTATTGTTTCTTTTAGTAAATAGAGTACTATCAACCTTTCCTATTTCAGAATTAGATTGTAATAAATAGGATTTAGTCTACGATATCATGCTCTAGGAGCATTCTACATAAAGCATTCTTTAATTTGTAAATATGTTTAGGTAATTTTTCATCTTTAAAAAGTGGGGGTTGTTCTACATAAACATCTTATTTAATAGACCCATTTTAAAAGGTGCTTTTTACATCCTTTTGAAATAATTTAAAGTTATTATGATTTGCAAAAGTAAGTAAAATTCGGATAGCCTTCAATCTGGCTACATGAGCAAAAGTTTCATCAAAATCTATTCCTTCTTCTTGACTATAACCTTGAGCAACTAAATGAGCTTATTTCTAATAACTTCTCCGTGTTCGTTCATTTTATTTCTATATACCCATTTAGTTCCTATTACAGACTTATCTTCGGGTCTTGGGACTAATTCCCAAACCTCATTTCTGGTAAACTGAATAATTTTTCTTGCATAGAAAGAATCCAAGAATCATCTAATGATGCTTCTTTTGGATTTTTAGATTCAATGGTTGAGATATAAACAACATTACTCATTTTATTTAATTAATTCCTTGCTTTTACTATAGATTCTATATTTCCTAGAATATTTTTTATAGGATGATCGTTCAAATATTTTGTTCTTTTATTTGGATGTAAATTTTCGGAGTTATTATTATTTTCACAATTAGTGATTTCATCATTAATAATTTCATAAGTTTTATCAACGTTCTCTTCTTCATCAAAACTGGTATTATTGATTTTAAAATTCTCATTAAATGAAACATGTAATGTTTGTCCAATGGCATTAGTTTTGCTGTTAAAAACTCTAAAAGCTTAACTTCTATTAGAATAACCAACAAAAATACCTTTATCTGATTTAGCATCAAATTTATCTAAATTATCCTTTGTATTTAATATAAAACGTTCAATACCAAAAACTCTAAAGTACGATACTTTAGGCTTTTTAATTTAAAATAATCCATATGGAGTTTTCTTAGTTAAGAGTCGTATTAAAATTCTATTTAAAATATAACAAGCTGTAGCAACTGCTTCGGCCCAAAAAAAATTAGGTAATTTACTATCGTTTAACATTGTTCTAGCACATTCATGTATAGTTCTATTTTTACGTTCTATTACTCCATTTTGTTATGGTGATGTTGAAAATGAAAAGTTATGTGTAATTCCTTTCTTATTACAAAAGATTTCAATTTTATCATATTCGAATTCTCCTCCATAATCACTCTAAATTGTTTTAATTTTAGTTGACATTTGATTTTGAATTCTTTTAGTAAAAAATTTAAACATTTCAAAAGCTTCACTTTTAAGTTTTAAGAAAATTTTCCATGCAAATCTGAAGAAATCATCTACAATTACAAATACATATCATTTATGATTTATTGGTTGCATTTGCGATGGTCTAAAAAAGTCTAAATGAAGAAGTTCAGGAGGATGAGAAGTAGAAATCATATCTTTAGATTTAAAAGAGCTTTTACGAAGTTTTCCTAATTGACAGACGTCACATAAATTATTAAACATTAAAACTCATTTTAGGAAGACCTCTAACAAGTTCATATTTAGCAATTTTAGAAAGATGTTTAAAATTCAAATTACCAAATCTTTTATGCCAAATCCAAGGGTCGTTAGATTCAACTAAAAGGCATAAATTATCATTGGATACTTTCATACTTAAAATATAAATGGTACGTGTCCTAATACCTTAAAAGGTAATGTTTAATTCATTTTCTTTGATATGGCAATTATCTTTTTCATATTTAATTGTAAAACCTTTATCAAACAATTGACTAATATTAAGTAAATTATGTTTTAGATTCCTAGCTTGCAAAACATTAGAAATAGTAGGAGTTTTAGAGTTATGGACATTGTCGATGCCAATCACATATTCTTATGAGTTGTCTCCAAAGTTAACTGATCCACCATCTTTATAGATAATATAAAGATCTCTGGACTTCCAGTCTTGTGTTTTGAGCATCCACTATCTAGCATCCACTTGTCCTTCTTGATTTGTGATGTTTGATTTTCAAGTGTTTGTTTACCATTAGCCATATAACCAACTTTCTCCTACAATTCAAAATCATACCTTACCAAGAAATTAAGTGACGTATTTAGGAGACGAGTTGGAGGCTTAGAGACGTATTCACGTACATGGTTATTTTTACGCTGCATTCATTGTTATATTTTTCAGCAAATTGTGGGGACAAGTTGTTATAACTATCTGGGCTGAAATAGGTTAGTATACTCTGATTGATGTATGTGTGTGTGTGTGTGTGTGTATATATATATATATATTACAATTTGCTTTGTGTAAAGATTTCTTATATATTATAGATTATTCATTCCGCTGAGATTCTGTGTTGTTTAGTTTTCAATTTTTTTTCCCTATCTTCTTTCTTCTTCTTTCCGCTAACTATCTGCCTTTCCATTCAATTTGAGTGGGTCATTGGTGGTTTATTGTCTGCTTAAACTGTTCGGAAAAGTGGGTCGTTACCTCGTGGTATCAGAACAGAAGGTTAAGCGAGAACCTTAGCTTTGGTGGGAAATTAGAGATAGGATCAGTAGCACCCTAGAATGAGTTTGAGTGTATGTATATGTGTGTGTGTGTGTGTATCTTATCTTATACTATAAAGCAAAACCCCGGGTCAAAGGGTCAAAGTGAAGCCTTTTTGGCATTTCCAATATCCCCTTTCATTTAATACTGTCCAGTTCACATAAAGGACATTTTGGTCATTTGAACAAAAAGTGGAGGTTAGTTAATGCACGTTATCAAACATTATTCCAACCCTTATTTTGGTTCCTTTTTTTCCCTCAGAACTGAAACCGTGGAAAAAGAAAATTATCCCAGTGAAGAAGATGGAGTATAAACCAATGGATGATTTCAAGTTGCACAAAGGCGATACTTTAATAATAAAGTAAATACTTAGGGTTTTGGCTTCTGTAACAACCCGCATATTTATCGATTTTATATTTAAATACTTTATTTAAATATTTTATCGTTAATCGGATTTTGGTCCGAAAAGCTACTTTTTGCATACGGTCAAATTAGGACTCGAGACCACTTCCATTGAGTTCAAAATGACGTTTGCGATCTTTTTGAGTGTAAACTTCGATATGTTTGGAGTTAGTGGAATTCTCGCTACTTTTTCCCGCTTGTGACTTTGGTTTGGACTGCACCTTCTTTAGTTCAGCCCAACCCTCTTCCTCACTTCATTTCATCATTTGTTTTAACATTCAAGCTTCATCAAAAATGGTGGTGGGAATGGGAAATTAAAACTCCAAACTCAAATTCAATTGCAAATCCAACATTCAACTCCAAATTCAAGTAGAAGATATTGGATTCAAGATTTGGATTGCTCCTCCTTGCTTTCAAGCTTCATCTTCATCCATTTTAGTAAAAAGGTGAGATTTTTATCTCACATCTTGCCTATAATTGTCATTGGACTGTTGGGAATGATTCCCCATCACTTTAGCATGTATGTTTGCATTGGATTTGGATTGAATGGGTGAAAACCCCAAATTTTCGTGTGTGTTTGCAATTCTGGGCATTAGGTCGCTCTGCCTCAAAGAGGAAAGACTGCAGATTTTCGTTCTGGGCTTAGGTCGCATGGATATAGGTCGCTAGGTCGTGGGTCGCCTAGGTCTTAGGTCGCTCGTTCCTGCTTCAGTTACTAGGTCGCGGCTACGTTAGGTCGTAGGTCGCTCGGCTTCGATAACTCCTTAGGTCGCGCGCAATGTTAGGTCGCGCACCCCTTTAGGTCGCGAACCAGTTAGGTCGCGCACCCTTTTAGGTCGCGTACTTCTTTTAGGTCGCTTGACCCTATACCCTTTTAGGTCGCTAGGCCTTTTACTTTTAGGTCGTATGACCTCATGACTATGGATCGCAACCTTTAAGTCGCTCAACCTTATTACCTTGTTAGGTCGCGAGTCCCTTTCGCTCGCCTTATTACTTCGTTAGGTCGCGTACCAGTTAGGTCGCGCACCCTTTATTTCGCGCACTCCATTAGGTCGCACGACCATTCAACCCTTAGGTCGCTCGACCAATTCACGCGCTAGGTCGCTTGGCATTATGCCGCTAGGTCGCTCAACACTTTGGTGTTAGGTCGTTAGACCTTGTTTCCTACTAGGTCGTTTGGCCTTGTTTAATGCTAACTCTCGATGACCTAGGTCGCAACCACTAGGTCGCTTGACCCCTTAGACCCCTAGGTCGCATCCATTAGGTCGTTCAATCATATTCCTACTTTGATGGTTTTGGGATTGATTTCTTTGGACTTTACTCACGTCTTCGAACGTGAATTTATGTGATTCGATTTGTTTCAGCAATCGTTTTGTGACTTGTCACTCTAAAGATATGAAGGTTTCAATACTATTAGTAAATATCAAAACTCTTTCATCAAAATGTTTTCAACTATTTTAAATATAAAACACGTTCCTCAAACCGTATTTCAATCTACTAGTATATACAAGCCTTTGCTTCACTCAGATGAGAAATCGAATTAAACGACTTAGTAAAATGAGTGGTATGAAACGCTTGCATTCACTTCGTCGGTTAGCTCTTGGACTTGTTCGATTGAACCCTTTTGTGATAATTTCCTAGTGAAGATCTACAGTTTGTTCGTAAATATTTAAGTTAAGCTAGTGGTTATGGGACATGAAGCTAAACTCATATATTTACTGGCTTAGTGTAATTGACACTTCCTTATGATCATGACGATCATTTTTGTGATTTAGACTAGCGATTGAGCGATGTCTCTTTGTCTGCGAGGGAGAGTAGACCCCGCTTTTGTGATGTTTCGCCATCACATATATGGGGTAGCACCCCATGGTCTTCAGGCCGTTCATGTGTTAAAATTTAATGGATAGCTTCCATGAGATAGCTTCTCGTTCATGTGTTATACGCGTTGGTGAGTTTTCATGCTCCCGTTCATGTGTTAGGCCTCCCCCTTTTTATGTGTTTTCTGGATTTCTTGTGATGATTTTTGGAATTTGTGCTTCACCAATTTTCATGATTTTCATTGATATGATATCAGTTTTTGTGCATTGGTGAATTTATGTGTTATTGACTTGTTATGAATACAAGTTTAGGGTATGATACCCCATTTCATCTTTGAGAAGATTCTTGTGATATTGATTAATCCCTTGTTGATTTTCAATTACATACTTATAGTAGTATGTCATTATGGTTATTACATGTTCATGCCATGTCTTTTACTTTATACCATATCATCTGATATTTATAGCTAGACTGATCCATTTATTATTTTCTTATAAATAATACTCGGGTCAGACCGAGATGTTACAGGTGCTTCTGCTTGACTTCTCTTCAGGATTACTCTGACTTTTGGCTAACTACTTAGATTAGTAGTTTTTGATTGTACACATTTGAGATATAGACTCATTGATGTATTCTTTTGTATAGCACATGTTGCTATTCCTTTTTTATTATTGTGGATCTTTCTGACCACTACTATGATGTACACTTTCAAGTGTTATATAAATATTCATATCTTTTTCCGCCCTTGTGATATGGATGTCTGTGAGTGATTTATGTTATGATTACTTCTATGTTTGTTTCCGAAGATTATATATAGCCACTGTGTGATAGCTTTGAGTTTGTATCAGTATGTCGGATTTCCTCCTTAAAAGATATGCATTCTATTCTATCTGACAAATCGGTACTCGCACAAAGAAGTTACATGGATGGTCGCTCCTCCACAGCCTTATTCTCCGTGCTAATTGACAGCACTACCTCGTAGTGTTCTTGGTTAGCGTGGGTATAAAGGTGGGGCGTTGTAGCTTGGTATCAGAGCCAAACTTCGGAACAATGTAGAATAGCTTAACAAGGATCATCGTCCTAAGTCCACCTTAGGAGTTGCGTTTCAGGATTTAGATCGAGTCTTCGAACTGATTCATCCTGTTTTCTTTATGATTCCTTGTTTTATCTATCAAGATTGCTTGATATTCATTTGGTGAATAACTTTTTTCTTCTTCTCTCTTTCTTAAAGAAGAGAATGTCTAGACCAGGTCGTCCTAGAGCCGGACCATCTACTGTCACTACCCAGGATGGAGTTTTTATGACCGCTCAATAGCTTCTTGAAATAGTAAAGAATGCTCAAGCAGCTGGTCCTAATCAGGAACCTACTCATCCTAAGTCTGGATTTGCACGCTTGTGCAACGATTTTACCAACTTGGGTGGGAAACCATTCTAAGGTTCCGAAACTATTATAGAGGTCCAGGCTTGGTTAAGAACATGCGATCAAATCTTTTCTCGCATGAACCTGGTCGATCTTCACCGTGTTCAGGTGGCTTCCAGTATGCTCCAAGAAAGAGCACTGGATTGGTACGAACTTCTCATTTCTTAAATTAATGAAGCTGATCTCACCTGGGAGCAATTCCGGGAACGCTTCAAATTAAAATTTGTACCAGAAGCAGAGAAAGTGACATTGGCTCGACGTTTCATAGACCTTGTTCAAGGTGAATCTTCTGTGACAGATTATGTCGCATCCTTCGAGTCACTGTCTAAATATGGGGTTGAATACATCAACACCCCATTGAAGAAGAACCAGAGGTTCGTCTATGGCTTAAACAAGAATCTCAAGAGGCCATTACTTCTAAATAGAAGTTTCTTTCGATCAACTGATTGATATAGCTCTTCGTCTTGAAGAGGCTGATAAGGACAGTGATGTTGAAGTGGTGGCTGCCAAACCAAACTTCAACAACAAGAAAAGGCCTAACAAGTTCAAAGGTCCTTATCCCAACGAAAAGGGTAAGCAAGCAATTCCTGCTGCAAAGGCATTTTCCCCCAGTGATAAGAAATGCTTCAACTGTGGTGCTAAGGGCCATTTTTCGAACAAGTGTTCAAAGCCCCTCTCTTGTCGCTATTTTAAAAGTCCAGATCATTTTATGCACCAATGCCCTAAGCTTCAAGATAAGGAAGGAAAGTTAAACGTTGCTCAAGCCCTTGGCAACACATCTTGCGGTCAAGGTATGTCTCATTCTATCCTTGATGGCATTATTATATTTCATGATCAACCTATTAGAGTTCTCTTTGATACGGGTGCATCCCATTCTTTTATATCAAAGGAACTTGTCGATACTTTTTCCTTAAGTGTTGTTACTTTAATGACTTCTTTAAGAATTGCGAATCCGGTTGGTGGATCCGCAACTCTTAGTTTACTTTGTAAAGACGTGGAGATTATTTTGTGTGATTTATCTTTCCTAGCCGATTTGCATGTCATGCGTTACTTAGGCTTTGGAATGATTTTGGGTATGGATTGGCTTACTTGTTATGAAGCTCATATCCTATGTCCTGAGCGGACTATTTATCTCCGTCATCCGCAATCTGTTAATCAGATTTCTATTGTTCTTAAAGATTCGGATTCCGCTTTGGTTGCATCTTTATATTCTTTAAATCCTCATGATGATGATAATGATGACGAGGAGGATGTCATTTCTCTTATTCGCGTCGTTCGTGAATTTTCCGACATCTTTGAGCCCGTTTTAGGACTACCACCTAAGCGAGCAATCGAGTTCAAAATTAATCTTATACTTGGAGCTCAACCTATTACCCGTCCTCCTTATCGCATGTCCAATAAGGAGAATGAAGAGATGCGCAGACAATTATCCGAGTTAGAGAAGAAGCAACTTATTCGCTCTAGTTCCTCACCTTGGGGAGCTTCAGCTTTTTTTGTAAGTAAGTCCGATGGTACACTTAGGCTTTGCGTTGACTATCGCAAGCTTAATGATCTTACTATTAAGAATAAATATCCTTTACCTCGGATTGATGATATGTTTGATCAACTTAGTGGTGCAAGAGTCTTTTCACAATTGGACTTGGCTACCGGTTTTCATCAGCTTCGTATTGCAGAGGATAGTATTCCTTTGACTTCGTTCCGTACACGTTATGGATCTTATGAATGGCTAGTTATGCCATTTGGTTTAACGAATGCTCCGGCTTATTTCGTTGACCTAATGAATCGAGTATTCAAAGATTTCCTCGATCGGTTTGTTCTCATCTTTATTGATGATATTCTTGTGTATTCTAAAACTGTGGAGGAACATGAAAAGCATCTTCGAATTGTATTGGAAACTCTTAGGAGCAATCAACTAAAAGCAAAATTTTCCAAATGCCACTTCTGGCAATCTAGTGTGAAGTTTCTCGGTCATATTATTTCCGAATCCGGAATATCAGTGGATCCTTCAAAGATTGAAGCGATTCAAAATTGGAAGAGACCGGAGAGCGTGACTGAAATCCGTAGCTTTCTCGGATTTGGCAGGTTATTACCGCCGTTTTATAAAAGACATTTCTAAGATTTTCGTGCCTCTTACTGGCTTAACAAAGAAAGGTGTTAAATACATTTGGTCGGACAAATGTGAAACTTCTTTTCAGAAATTAAAAGAACTTCTTTCTGACGCTCCTATTCTTATTATTCCCGAAGGGAATCAAGACTTTGTTGTTTATACCGATGCTAGTCGCGTTGGTTTGGGTGCCGTTCTTATGCAAAAAGAACGCGTTATTGCTTATGCTTCTAGGCAATTGAAGCCGGCTGAGACTAGATATGCCACACATGATTTAGAACTCGCGGCTATCGTTTTCGCCCTTCGTATTTGGCGACACTATCTTTTGGGAGAAAAGTTTATACTTTATACTGATCATAAGTCTTTGAAATATTTATTTTCTCAAAAGGAACTTAATTTGCGTCAACAACGTTGGCTCGAATTCCTTGCCTCTTACGATCTTGACATTCTTTATACCCCCGAAAAAGGAAATCGAGTTGCCGATGCACTTAGTCGCAAGCAACAAGCGGTTGTTTCCATGATGATATCTGAATGGAACGATCTCAAACTTTTATCCACTTGTGAAATCCGAGATCGTGTTTCCGATCTATGTTCATCTCTTGTTTTATGTAGCCTTGAGGCTCATCCTTCTATTTTAGACCGCATTCTTGAAGCTCAACAGCTAGATCCTGAATTGGCTTTGCTTGGCCAAAATCTTAAGGATAAAATCGATATTGAAGGTTTGAAAGAATTTGATATCGATTCTCGTGGCGGCATTCGAAAATTTGGTAGACTTATCGTACCAAATATTAGTGATCTTCGTAAAGATATTCTTGAAGATTCACATCGTTCCAAATATTCCATTCATCCCGGTAGCAGTAAAATGTACGCAGATATAAAGCGACTTTATTACTGGAAGGGAATGAAATCTGATGTTGCTAACTTTGTTAAGTGTTGCATGACTTGCCAACTTGTTAAGGCTGAACATCAAAGGCCCGGTGGGTTATTGCAACCATTGGAAATTCCAGTTTGGAAGTGGGATCAAATTTCCATGGATTTTATTGATGGCCTTCCCCGTTCTCGTTCGGGTCATAATAGCTTATGGGTAATTGTTGATAGACTTACTAAATATGTCCATTTTATTCCCGTTCGGTCGAACCGTTCCTCTTCTGGCCAAACTTTTTATCAAAGAAATTGTTAAACTGCATGGAGTCCCTACTTCCATTGTTAGTGATCGTGATCCATTGTTTACTAGTGGATTTTGGAAGAGTCTTCAAAAAGCTTTGGAAACGAAGCTTAATTTTAGCACCGCTTATCACCCCCAGTCCGATGGACAAATAGAGCGTGTGAATCAAACTCTTGAAGATCTTCTTCGTGCTTGTGTGCTTGACTTTGGTGGAAGTTGGGAAGATCATATTTCACTTGTTGAATTTTCCTATAATAACATCTTCCAATCTAGTATTGGTATAGCACCTTTCGAGGCACTCTACGGAAGGCCATGCCGATCTCCTTCTTGTTGGCTTGAGGCCGGTGAGAAGCTGGTTTTAGGTCCAGATTTTATTCGGGATTCCACAGAGAAGATTGATCTTATTCGACATAGGATGAAAGAAGCCCAGAATAGACAAAAATCCTATGTCGATAACCGAAGAAGGAAATTAGAATTTTCTGTTGGAAATCTCGTATTTATTCGTGTTTCACCTATGAAGGGTGTTGTACGCTTCAGTCGATCGGGAAAGTTAGCGCCTCGATACATTGGGCCATTTCCTATCACTGAACGTATTGGTTCCATGGCTTATCGCCTTTTATTACCGGCTCAGTTTTTGGCCATGCATGACGTGTTTCACGTTTCTCAATTACGGAAGTGCCTTTGGGATTCCGATTCTATTCTTGAGCCCGGTGTTGTGGAAGAGATTGAAGTTTCGCCTAATTTAACTTATGAGCAGCAGCCTGTTCGAATTATTGCTTCGGAGATCAAACGACTTCGAAATAAAGATGTTCCGCTTGTTAAAGTTCAATGGTCCTCAAATCCTAAGGATTGCTCTTGGGAAACTAGAGAATTCATCGAGCGTACACATCTGGAATTACTTTCTCATGCTCTTTTAGGTAAACTTCTTATTTCAAAATTCCTTTTGTGTTAATATGCTTTTATGGTTGTTACTTTTTATTTCCATCTCATATATTGCAAGGACGCAATTTCTTTAAGGAGGGGAGTCTGTAACAACCTGCATATTTATCGATTTTATATTTAAATATTTTATTTAAATATTTTATCGTTAATTGGATTTTGGTCCGAAACGCTACTTTTTGCATACGGTCAAATTAGGACTCGAGACCACTTCCATTGAGTTCAAAATGACGTTTGCGATCTTTTTGAGTGTAAACTTCGATATGTTTGGAGTTAGTGGAATTCTCGCTACTTTTTCCCGCTTGTGACTTTGGTTTGGACTGCACCTTCTTTAGTTCAGCCCAACCCTCTTCCTCACTTCATTTCATCATTTGTTTTAACATTCAAGCTTCATCAAAAATGGTGGTGGGAATGGGAAATTAAAACTCCAAACTCAAATTCAATTGCAAATCCAACATTCAACTCCAAATTCAAGTAGAAGATATTGGATTCAAGCTTTGGATTGCTTCTCCTTGCTTTCAAGCTTCATCTTCATCCATTTTAGTGAAAAGGTGAGATTTTTATCTCACATCTTGCCTATAATTGTCATTGGACTGTTGGGAATGATTCCCCATCACTTTAGCATGTATGTTTGCATTGGATTTGGATTGAATGGGTGAAAACCCCAAATTTTCATGTGTGTTTGCAATTCTGGGCGTTAGGTCGCTCTGCCTCAAAGAAGAAAGACTGTAGATTTTCGTTCTGGGCTTAGGTCGCATGGATATAGGTCGCTAGGTCGTAGGTCGTGGGTCGCCAAGGTCCTAGGTCGCTCGTTCCTGCTTCAGTTACTAAGTCGCGGCTACGTTAGGTCGTAGGTCGCTCGGCTTCGATAACTCCTTAGGTCGCGCGCAATGTTAGGTCGCGCACCCCTTTAGGTCGCGAACCAGTTAGGTCGCGCACCCTTTTAGGTCACGTACTTCTTTTAGGTCGCTTGACCCTATACCCTTTTAGGTCGCTAGGCCTTTTACTTTTAGGTCGTATGACCTCATGACTATGGATCGCAACCTCTAAGTCGCTCAACTTTATTACCTTGTTAGGTCGCGAGTCCCTTAAGTCGCTCGCCTTATTACTTCGTTAGGTCACGTACCAGTTAGGTCGCGCACCCTTTAGTTCGCGCACTCCATTAGGTCGCACGACCATTCAACCCTTAGGTCGCTCGACCAATTCACGTGCTAGGTCGCTTGGCATTGTGCCGCTAGGTCGCTCAGCACTTTGGTGTTAGGTCGTTAGACCTTGTTTCCTACTAGGTCGTTTGGCCTTGTTTAATGCTAACTCTCGATGACCTAGGTCGCAACCACTAGGTCGCTTGACCCCTTAGACCCCTAGGTCGCATCCATTAAGTCGTTCAACCTATTTGACTTGAAGTCGTTGCACTTTAATTCGACCACGTTAGGTCGCAAGTATATTCCTACTTTGATGGTTTTGGGATTGATTTCTTTGGACTTTACTCACTTCTTCGAACGTGAATTTATGTGATTCGATTTGTTTCAGCAATCATTTTGTGACTTGTCACTCTAAAGATATGAAGGTTTCAATACTAGTAGTAAATATCAAAACTCTTTCATCAAAACGTTTTCAACTATTTTAAATATAAAACACGTTTCCTCAAACCGTATTTCAATCTACTAGTATATACAAGCCTTTGCTTCACTCGGATGAGAAATCGAATTAAACGACTTAGTAAAACGAGTGGTATGAAACGCTTGCGTTCACTTCATCGGTTAGCTCTTGGACTTGTTTGATTGAACCCTTTTGTGACAATTTCCTAGTGAAGATCTACAGTTTGTTCGTAAATATTTAAGTTAAGCTAGTGGTTATGGGACATGAAGCTAAACTCATATATTTACTGGCTTAGTGTAATTGACACTTCCTTATGATCATGACGATCATTTTTGTGATTTAGACTAGTGATTGAGCGATGTCTCTTTGTCTGCGAGGGAGACTAGACCCAGCTTTTGTGATGTTTCGCCATCACATATATGGGGTAGCACCCCATGGTCTTGGGGCCGTTCATGTGTTAAAATTTAATGGATAGCTTCCATGAGATAGCTTCTCGTTCATGTGTTATACGCGTTGGTGAGTTTCATGCTCCCATTCATGTGTTAGGCCTCACCCTTTTTATGTGTTTTCTGGATTTCTTGTGATGATTTCTGGAATTTGTGCTTCACCAATTTTCATGATTATTATTGATATGATATCAGTTTTTGTGCATTGGTGAATTTATGTGTTATTGACTTGTGATGAATACAAGTTTAGGGTATGATACCCCATTTCATCTTTGAGAAGATTCTTGTGATATTGATTAATCCCTTGTTGATTTTCAATTACATACTTATAGTAGTATGTCATTATGGTTATTACATGTTCATGCCATGTCTTTTACTTTATACCATATCATCTAATATTTATAGCTAGACTGATCCGTTTATTATTTTCTTATAAATAATACTCGGGTCAGACCGACATGTTACAGGTGCTTCTGCTTGACTTCTCTTTAGGATTACTCTGACTTTTGGCTAACTACTTAGATTAGTAGTTTTTGATTGTACACATTTGAGATATAGACTCATTGATGTATTCTTTTGTATAGCACATGTTGCTATTCCTTTTGTATTATTGTGGATCTTTCTGACCACTACTCTGATGTACACTTTCAAGTGTTATATAAATATTCATATCTTTTTCCGCCTTTGTGATATGGATGTCTGTGACTGATTTATGTTATGATTACTTCTATGTTTGTTTCCGAAGATTATATATATAGCCACCGTGTGATAGCTTTGAGTTTGTATCGGTATGTCGGATTTCCTCCTTAAAAGATATGCATTCTATTCTATCTGACATATCGGTACTCGCACAAAGAAGTTACATGGATGGTCGCTCCTCCACAGCCTTATTCTTCGTGCTAATTGACAGCACTACCTCGTAGTGTTCTTGGTTAGCGTGGGTATAAAGGTGGGGCGTTACAGCTTCTTTCCTTTTTTGCGTCGTCATGAAAATTCTCGATGGTGTAGTTCGCTTTGAACCTCTTTGCTTGATTGATAGCTTAAAACCGCCACGGCTTGCTGATAGCACACTAAATTAGCTTGATTCATGGGGATTCATGCTTGAACTAAGGATCTGGACTAGGTATACCCTAACATTCTAAATTCTCTTTCTCAAAATTCCGATTCAGCAACCTTTTGTTTTAGTTTATACATGAGAATTACGCATTATTTGTTGATTAATTCACATGTTCTTTATCTGTGAAGTTTCGATTGAACATTTTTTTGTTTTTTTGCACCAAATAACTCAAACTGTGCATGCTAAACTAATCTTTGTTAGATCCGCTACTCTTGATTTGTTCTGAAATTTATTGATAAAACTTTTCGATTTCAGTCTTACTGTTTTGTAGTTGTTGTTTGGTATAGTTGGATATTTGAGTTCGTTGCTTACCCATTTGCAAACATAATTACTGAATTATGTTCAAAAAATAAGTGTTCATTTGTTTCTGCTTCATTACTCACATTTGTTAATGGTTATCAAGTCCTGATTGATAAGTTTGTATTTGCATAGCAGTTAGTTTGAAATAGTTCTGGATAGGCAGAATAACATTTTGGGGTTTGCTTTATTCTTCCACCAATTTTATGCTAGCTTGATTACTTTCTCGCATTTTGTAGTTTTACATTTTTTCTCTGCTTACCTTCTTTTGAACCAAGTGCTGAGAAAATTTAAAATTTGCGACAGCGACTACAACTTTGACTCAACTGAAGCTCCAGCCTCTGACACTAAGCAGGAGCGCGCCCATTTTGAGGATTGAAGAAACTTAATTCAGTGAGTCAACTGAATCACAACTGTTAATTTCGTTCATAATTACAACAATTTACAGTTTTAATTCTCAGTTTTGTCAATTCATTTTTTTCTATACATTTTTATCTTCAAATTATGATAAACACCATCGTTTAGGATTACAGTCAATAACAAAGGGTAAGTTTATAGGTAAAAACGATGTATGTTTACTGATTGGGAATTGATGTTCTTGGGAATTCAAAGATTACAGGGTGCAGCAAGTTCTTAATATCTATGCATTATTTGTAGTAGATAATTTTGATTTTCGATCATGTTGCACTATTTATTTGGGGATTGGAAGAAGGCGAAAGGGATTATGGCTGAAGTCAATAAACTCTTTTGTGCAGAAATGCTTTCGAGTGTTCAAAATATGGAATTTACATGGAAATATATTGTTCTTAAAAATTTATACTTTGTTGTTTTAATATTGTTTATACTTTTTTAAGAAAGTGATCATATAATGTTAGTATTTATACAATATTATGCATTAAAATTATTGTTTCTCAAGAATAGAAAATAAAATAGTTCAAGATAGTATGACATTTTCTTCTTTTATATTTATTTATGATACAACAGAGAAATTTGATTTACAGTCTAAAGTTATTAAGACCGCCCGTTATTTTATTAACCGATCATCATACCACACAAAACATTTTGCTGATGTTAGCCACTTAAAGCATACAACACTTCCATGTAAGTGTTCATTTGTTTCTGCTTCGTTACTACATTACTCACATTCGTTAATGGTTAACAAGTCTTGATTGATAAGTTTGGATTTGCATAGCAGTTAGTTTGAAATAGTTCTGGATAGGCAGAATAACATTTTGGGATTTTCTTTATTCTTCCACCAATTTTATGCTAGCTTGATTACTTTCTCGCATTTTGTAGTTTTTCATTTTTTCTCAGCTTACCTTCTTTTGAACCAAGTGCTGAGAAAATTTAAAATTTGCGACACTAACTACAACTTTGACTCAACTGAAGCGCCAGCCTCTGATCCTAAGCAATAGCGCGCCCATTTTGAGGATTGAAGAAACTTATTTCAGTGAGTCAACTGAATCACAACTGTTAATTTCATTCATAATTACAACAATTTACAGTTTTAATTCTCGGTTTTGTCAATTGATTTTTTTCTATACATTTTTATCTTCAAATTACGATAAACACGATTATTTAGGTTTACAGTCGTTAACAAAGGGTAAGTTTATAGGTAAAAACGATGTATGTTTACTGATTGGGAATGTATGTTCTTGGGAATTCAAAGAATACAGAGGTGCAGCAAGTTCTTAATATCTATGCATTATTTGTAGTAAATAATTTTGGTTTTTGATCACGTTGCACTATTTATTTGGGGATTGGAAGAAGGCGAAAGGGATTATGGCTGAAGTCAATAAACTCTTTTGTGCAGAAATGCTTTCCAGTATTCAAAATATGGAATTTAGATGGAAATATTTTGTTCTTAAAAATTTATACTTTGTTGTTTTAAATTTTTTTATACTTTGTTAAGAAAGTGATCATATAATGTTAGTGTTTATACAATATTATGCATTAAAATTGTTATTTCTCAAGAATAGAAAATAAAACAGTTCAAGATAGTATGACATTTTCTTCTTTTATATTTATTTATGATACAAAAGAGAAATTTGATTTATAGTCTAAAGTTATTAAGACCGCCCGTTATTTTACTAACTGGTCCTCATACCACACAAAACATTTTTCTGATGTTAGCCACTTAAAGCATACAACACTTCCATTTTCAATCTTTAGAAATAGAGTTGTCAAATTAGTAATAACCGTTGTAGGCATGTGATTTCAGTCTTCAAAAATATAGTGTAAAGGCTGCACAGTTTCCTGTGTTCAAATGTTGTTTTCTTATTTTTGCAGGCCTACAGAACGTTTGACATTGCACTTGCATGACTTGCTAAATAACACTGTCTACTTGGCAATGAAGGTGTAATTTTGTACTGTAACATCCATCCTAATATCAAATCACATTTGCAAAATTCAAAAAATAGTAGCGTTGAGATAAATTGTCATCTACATTCACCTTGGATGATATTCTGAAACATCTTTTTGGAAAAGCAATAATTCAAAACTTGATTTATGATGATGCACATAACTACAGATAGACACATTTTATTTTTTCCATTTAATACCTAAAATCGCAAAATTATCCAAAATATGTGAAGAAAATTATGACATACTATATAGGTTCAAAATACAGGAGGAATAGTAACCATGACGACTCTTTTCATTCAAAATGTCAAAACTTGGCACCGATCAAGAATGATGATTATTCAACTATCATGAACAAAAGTCATGTTGGTTTCTAAGTTTGATTTATATAATATTATCTTAGTCTCAGTCATTGAAATTATATTTAGTAGGAGTAATAGAAAAGTTTAGTCCTGCTTCCTAATATGGTTTCTTTAACATATTACAACTAATTGAATAACAAACATATATTTGGACACTTACATATCATATGCCTATTAAATTTATATTATGTTTACTAAACATAATACCATAATAGTCATCTGTAAAATATTTGTACATTTTCTTACTTTTTGTTTGCAGCACATGTTTATAACTGAACTTCAGTTTTTTTATAAACTAATTTGGGAGATTGCTAACATTAACTCAGTAACATTACCTTTTTTGCATGGGTCAGGTGAATATATATATTTATGGTGCGATTTCTACTTTCCTTATACATTTTTTATTTCATACAGGCCATGATTCCATGGAACATCATCAAAGACTACAACATTGGTGCTGTCATTACCAACACAAAGGGCCCTTAACCCTCTGTCAAAGTAAGCATTCACCATATGCTATATGGCTGTGTCATAATGGAGGCCGTGAACATTGATAGCTCGCAGTGTGGTAGAAGCTTAAGCTTGCGCTATTATGGTATCGGAAAATGATGAGGCCAAAGGTAGCCCTGATAAGGATGAATGGAGCATCGAGGATTGCAAATGTAGTAGAGCTGCATATTTTATTGTTGTAGACAAGACAATGTTGGCTTTAATGAGGAAGACAGAAATGAAGAATTCCCGGACTAGATAAGAGTTATATTTGATTTTAACAACTGAAATTTTATCCACCTTTTGGTATCAACATTGAATTTAACTATGGAAATACATATTGTATAAGCACGTAAATATCATGCATCGTTAGTAATTTTAATGATTAAAAAAGTTTTGCATTAAAGGAAGAACCATCGTTTCTATTTATTTTTACTGGCAACCAAGATGGTTTGATGCATCTTCAGTATATGTTCTATGATAAATTTTTTATAGTTGCTGATTATTGTAAGTTTAGAGTGAGTACAATGTTTATGCTTCAAAATTTTATGTTTACAGTAAACCGTAAAAGTGAAATCCAGTTTTGATGGCGCAATAATCCTTTTAAACAACTTCCTCTACACACTTATTCACTTTAATATTTGGATATTCTTTTTTTACCATCATCAACCAAATAAAGTCTAAGTGGTTTATACATATTACGGATAAAAAACATGAAAATGATTACTACCCCCGGAACTAGAAACTTTTGGTATCACTACCTTTTCAGGTCCATTATCAATTTCAATGCTTAATATCGGTGTTATTTTTATTTTTAGTTGCTTAAAGAAGGCAATTCAGAGAAAATTCTACACCTTTACCTATGATTCTACACTAAATGAGGACGAACATGATATAATTCAATGGTAATGTTGTAATAAATGTTAGCTTTATCTTATAATATATCTGTTTTAGTAAAAATATCTGGCAATGGTACAGTTGCATGAATTGGAGTAATGCTCGAATGTACTGGAGTGAATAGTACCATTGCAATAGCAACAGGAAATAATAAATGTCAACTGCATGTGTATGAATGAAGCGATGCTCGAATGTACTAGAGTTCATAAGGATGCAGGCCATAATTTCAAAAATATAGTATGAGAGTAGACTAATAATTTTGTTTTATGTCATTTACCATCAACTTTCTTAGAATTTTGGCGTAATATTTTTTTTTGGACAGGTGTACTATTTGAACTTTGCCTCTAATATGTTGTTGTTATATATTTGGATCCGGATAAGTTTTTCTATTACCGGGACAAAAGTTTGAATTACTCATGTTTATTCTATTTCTTAGTTTTTTTAAATAATTATTATCAAACGTTCATTTATATTACCAACAAAGTTAGATCATGAATCATGTCATGGGTGCAGTTTCACGACTTTGACCTATTAACAAAATGAAAGTTCTTTTTTGGTTACTTTGGATTTGAAACTAGAAGTACTTCTACAAGGACAAAATGAAGCAATGATGTAAGCTTGAGGAATCTGTGTAGGATCACTATTTTCAGTTGCAGCGAGTGTAAGTTTGTAAATTTCTTTGTCCCGTCCAAAAAAACTAACAACCTAATTTTGATCAAGAGAAGTAGTTGATAATTAAATATTATTACAGTTTCAACAAAAGAAATATTGTTCATGTTGCATGTTTATTTTGACATTTACATGTTTTTACACCTTTCAAGTAGTAAGTTTATTATGGAAATGTTATTGAAATGAATTTTTTGTGTTTCATGTGCTTTTATTACTTACATTTTTCTATGCGCATGTCCATCGGACGTGCCCTAGTACTCGTACTATAAAGCAAAACCCGTGGTCAAAGGGTCAAAGTGAAGCCTTTTTGGATTTCCATTAATACCCCCATCTGATAATAGTTGAAAACAGTTATTGGTGGATAGTTTAGACCTTTTCCCTGTACCCACGACTCATCACGATATCAATAGTTATGCTCCCATGTCCCCACCAACAAGCATCTTTTCTCATTTTCTACTTCCATGTTCTTCAAAAATTCTTTTTCTTCTCAAATGCTTCAACAGACAAATCAACATCATAAATTCATCAATTACTGTCAATTTTTTCCTCATCTGTTACCAACAAAAATCGTATAGGGACGTCGGTTATTTGCCAACATCATACTCAATTTATATACCTCACTGCCCAGTCCGTTCCAAATCTCAGTTTAGAAAGCTCGCTGGCTGTCTGAAAATGAAGAAATAGCTTATTTCCAGGCTTTTCGTTGTTAATTTATCTATCTTCTCTTCCAATCAAGGTGAGATTTTTTTTTCCAGTTGAATTTGATATTCCTATATTAAGTGTGCATTTTTTGATTTTAGGATGTTTTAGAAATCTGATACAGAGAGAAGATTCAGGCAGATGTGAATGGAGATGCTTATGAGTTGGTCGATCCTTCAAAAGTTGAGGAGAAGATTAGAGTTGTTCCAAGTGGTTTGTCGACTGATTCTGATGTTGTTAAGAGGTATATGTTTACTCTAATTACTGCCATTACTTCTTTTTGGTTACAAGCTCACATCTATCTTCCAAGTGGAACCAAGTTCAAATCGAATATTTAAAACCGCGAATACACTATTTAAAACCATTGATTGTAATTTGTGTCTTTTTTAATCGAACAAAAAATGCATAATTTTATATTATTATTGAGATTCAACTCTCTATCACTAAAGTCAGAAGTGATAGAGGACTTTTTGTTAAAGAAGGTACCCATTAATTTTTTTACATATTTTTACTGGGTTAATGGCTTGATTGCTTGAATAACTTAAATGAGATTAGCTTTTTTCATCTTAAAACTAAAATTGATTATGATTCCAGTTTTTTAACTATTAACATATTTTATGTTATTATCTAAAATAGATGTTTATCATCGAGATAGTTGTTTCATCATCAAATGTATGTTAACATTTAGTTAAAACTGAATGTGCATTTCTATTATCATTTAATTGTGGATGGTTGATGATTAGATGAAGACAACTTTGAATCAATGTTGCTTCTACGGACTCTATTTCCTATTCGATCAGGTTTCTAATAACCAATATATATATATCCAATACAAATCAGTGTATTATGAGCACGATAAGTACATGTTAATTTTCCATCAATGTGCTTTTCATATTTTTATCCTTATTTTATGATGCTATATTTTCATTATTTAAATAACTAGGTGGCAAAATGATTTTAATTTTCAGTTTGTGTTTACATGATCCCATTATTCTTTTTGTTTTTCAATTTATCATAATTAAGAAATTTGAAGACAAAACAAAAGTTATCAAAGATACAAGACATAAGAAACATTCATTTGAACCATCTCTTTTCCGTTTAGATCTTCAAATTCAAATTATAAAAGTATGTCAGTTTCCGCTTATGACTGACTTTGAACAATTATTACTGTCATTTTTGTTATATTGTATGTTTCCGATACTAAATATATGGTGTTTTCATTTGTACTTAAGTGGATTTTTTTTATTTTTCTACGTTTGGACTGCAAAATTTTGAATTTACATTATGATGGCATGGCATGCAAAAGAAATGAATGAATTTCTTTCATTGCTAAATATGCTACAACTTCTCATATTCTATAGTGTGAAAGCATTTATCTTTCAGGTTTATAGATATCGCTGACAAGTTTGTTGAAAAATCAAACCTTTTAAGTTTATCCTTTATTTTGTGTGCTAATCCATACATGCTACTGAAATTTTAGTCAGGGATGCTACTTACCTATTCTACTAGCTAAATGTAGAGCATGAATTCTAATTTCCGCTTATGGAAAATAAGTAGTTTGGTTTACTTTATAGCCATTGTTGGTACATAAGTAATATGGCTAATGATTAACGATTCATAATGATACCTAGATTCAAGTAAGAGAGATTTATCAATATTTCATGCATAACAAACATAACTGAGAACATAAGTATGAAATTTTGACAACATAATCTTTTATTGCATAATTCCTTTTTACTAAATACTTTTAGTATATCGTGTAGGTGTATTATTAACTATATATCTTTCAAGTTTTATGTATCGTTTCAACCTATTAATGGTGATGTTGATTCTAATAAATGTGAAGTTTGATCAAACAGTGGGCATTTATGTTATATGCGTTGTAATTTTTTTGACAAATTTAGGCTGAAGTAAATTTACAACTAGAAATGAATTGGATGAATTCTTGGCCCAGTATTGACTAAAAGCCACTCTATATCCTAATTTCTGACATTTTTTCTGAAAAAGGACCAAGTTTGGTAACTTTAGAATGATAATTTTTGATTTAGTTATAAACAGCATGGTCGCTGTTGTTCATAGTATAATTGTATGTATTGGATGAAATTTGTTCTATTTCGTGAAGCATTGAATGAACCATATATGTAGATTGGTTGCTTTATACGATGGATATTGTTATGAAATAATAGAAGTTATGAATATTTCATAAGTATTTGTAATTCATTTGTTAAAGTTGATAAGTCACGGGCAAATATCATGCAGTTGAAATTAAACAAAGTGTACACTTAACACTACTACTACATAATAAGCTACAATGTTACATTACAAGAAAAGTATTATTTTTCTAATCTAGATAATAATATGGACCAGTTTCATAATCAGTTAAACAAAAAGAGAAGGATGTATGTAATAATTGAAACTTTTGCAAAGCTATAGTCTGCTAAACATAATCCTCTTTATGTATACCGTATAAACAAAAGAGATGCATGGGTTGAAAAGTGATGCAGCTTACGCTTATTCTAATTCATATAAAATTTGCCTGCATTTTAGTTTTTTAGTTTTTTATTTATGATTTAACACAATTTCAATTGGAAATTACCTTAATTCTAAAGTTTTTAAAAATTTGCAAATGTTTAAAGTAGTACTAAAGATAGTGTTAAAAGTAGAAACTTAAAGATTCATTTACAGCACTGTCTTTATTTGTTACTCTTGCATATAACTTATACATATATCTTATATATATGTGTGGATATTTTAGTACTTTTTATGCGGTACACAATTCTTTCACACCTCCTATAACAGTATATATCTCTACGATAATTTTTTCTTTCTCATTCAGTCTTAACTTTGAACCATTTCGTCCATTTCTTTTTTGTAGCAAACTTCATTATCCATGGTATAATGACATGAGTTTGTAAGTTAGCTTTAAATTATAACTACTCTCATATGCATAGTTGCAGAAGGCATGCGACTCTTTAACTGGGTTTTGACTTACTGACATTTCATAACTAATTCATACATTTGATATTTTGATGCCTTAAACAAGACTTCTTCCATCCGCATATACTTAAAACGCAAGCGTGGATAAAAATGCAACTCAAATGTGGATATAGATTTGGCCTACGTGTTCAATCATAAAGAAGCTTAAGTTGGCAGAGGCATAGTACAACGAAGAGAGTACATGTTCAATTTTGGTTGTTATCTATAAAGGAAAGAATAAACCTTAGAGTTCGCCTAAGAGAAAATGTAATGTTAATCGAATCTTGAATTGGTTTCTTTACCTTGGCATGTTTGCACAATTCTTATTAGCTTTGGATATAGTTTTGATTTTAGGATTGATTATATTGGTTTATATTTTGCTTTGGTTTTATGTTCTGAACAATAGTTAGAAATGATGAAAGTTCAATTAAAATCCATATTGTATAGATTATCAAAAGGTTTCGTAGTACAAATAATTTAGTTATCATGCAGTGTTATTTACTTACCTGTGCATTATATAACTTTTTTTGTTCCCTTGCTTGCTTTCGTGCTAAATCTTATTTAATTTATTTTCACATAATCTTATATTGCCAACCGCATGAGTAGAGACTTGCTTTGGATCCACATAGCCATTGCAGTATATTGTCATGTACATTTACATATATAGTGCAAATAATTCTAACAATAATTAATAGAGTACAGATGTAAACAATAAAGGGAGCAGATTATATTTATAAGAAATTTTATTTGATATAAAATATACTCCATCATTCACATGTACACTTCTTATGTTATGCTGAAGAATTACATAATTTTTTTAATTTATGTTGTTTGCTTATGCAAATTTTTCCTTTTATTTCTAATTTAGTATTTTCAATCGAAGCATGATGAGTTTTAGAAGTGTTTTTGATTAATCTATTTTATTATCCCTTTAAGTGGGTAAGAGGGATTGATCGTTGGATGCATACAGTATCATCTTTCTTCAAATACAACTACCAAATTATGCTTCCTATTGAGTCAAGAGCGAGGAATATGTTACCTGCAACACATAAAATTCAATTATAAGTACAGTTTACTGATCTAACTTACATAATATCTGTCACCAATAAGAAGTTTACGCACCATCTTTGATATGAGATTCCACAATATCTACCCATATTATGTCCATTTATACGATGACCTCTACAGTCATAGGCAGCTGCTGTATGAACCTTTTGTTGTAAAGCCAGGCCAATATCTACTCATATTATGTCCATTAACCCATGCAATGCCTTTTCCCGTGCTACTCATATCTAAAGCTCCTGGATCTTCTCATTCAGGCGTATCTAAGCAAATCTGATATATATATATAAACGACAAATTATATGCAGGTTAGAGTAATACCAAAATTACTCGGTTCATATGAAGTAGCTACAAAGTATGTTATATTTCCGATGTTTTAACACATTATACCAAGTTATTAAAAGATGGCTTATACATGCTTCTCCCTAGTCGACAGAAGAAATTCAAATAATCCTATATTAAGAGGTCTAAATGACTCAACTAATCCTATATTAAGCTAACAGACGAAAGTAATCTATCCACATACATTAATTTGAATTAGTTGCTTAAAGTGAAGTCGTGCATGCATTACAAATTCAAAGAAATTCGGAGTCTGTCAGTTTTGAATAATATGTGCTATCATGTTCTACTGTGAGCATTTTTGTCATGTACATTCATGATATATATACTTTCCATGCACGCAATTACATTACCGTGTGCAATTGAATGCTATCGTGAGTACCTTTAAGTCATTGTGCTTTATATTAGAAGCCTTTGCATGAAATCATATGGTCATCGAGAGGAATCTCCATTGAGCCATCGTGACACTATATATTTATATGAAAGCGCAAAATACATGTGTTAAATGTATACTCATCTAAACAAACCTTTATTATTTTACTGAAATAAATTTTTAAACCATTACTAACAGTATCAATTTGATTTTTTTTTCATTCTCTGTTCTTTATCTTATAGCATATAATATATCAATCATTTTCTAAATGCTTCCAGATGAACTACACATAATAGAACTTATAATTCCATTTTAGAAGTGGATTGTTCAGCGCACGTGCAGCCTAGTTGAGCTATATGTACGTAGTGATGGTTATAATTTTTTGTTCTCTTTACAGTTTTGAATTCAGCTTGATCACTTGATGTAATTTAATATGATCTGAGAAAAATAAAGGCAGAGAGTAAATATGTTTTGTTCCATGAAGAATATGTTTTTTCATAACCGTTACCTCATTTAATTTAATTGTGTACTGGAAAAATTATACTTTGCAACATGCACGCAATCAATTATCTAAAAAATCAACTTATAATTCGTTCATGTAGGTTGTTTTATGTAAAAATAATAAATATAACCACATGTCCAACACTATCTACATGTGATGCAGCGCAGCCCACATTTGTCAAAGGTATAATTCGTGACCGACTTAACATGATAGAAGATTTAAGTCATGACCGACTTAACAGGAGTAAAAGCATCAAAGGCATAAGTCGTGACCAACTCAAGGAAGGCAAAGACATAAGTCGAGTAAGTAGTGAGGAAGGTGAAGGCATAAGTCGTAACCGACTTAAGGAAGGAGGTATAAGTCGTGACCGACTTAAGGAAGGAGCTATGAGTCGTCAACGACTTAAGGGACGCGCTGGGTTACGACCTAAGACTACAGGAAGAGCAACACAAGTTGAAAAATGCGAAGGTTTAAGCCGGCAGCGACTTAAGGGAAGTGTTTTGGTGAGTGTACGACTTAATGAAGCAGGGAATAAGTCGTTGCCGAGTTACGACTTAGTTGAGTCACCTGAACGACCTAACGAGTCAAGAGTTAAGTCGCTGAAGCTCTGGATGCCGTTGAATCTTATGCCGAGTTAATCTAAACCGCTATTTCTTAAGTCGCTACTATGGATGAATCGTGAACTGGGTTAAGTCGTCTACGACTTAAATGTTGAGTCGTTGTATGGTATTATGTTGTAAGTCGTATGTCGTCTGTACTTAAGTCATAGATCGTAGACTTGTGTTTCTGTATTGTAACTCGTAAGTCATATGTTGTTTGTAAGTCGTAAGTCGTTATGTACATAAGTCGTGAGTCGTGTTTGTTAAGTCGGGTTGTGTTGTAAACTGTTAAGTCGTAAACGACTTATGGTAGGTCGGCTATTTTGAGTCATTTGTTATAAGTCAAAACCGACTTAGGAGATGATGAAATTTCTGTTGTAAAGTCAAATGCCTATAAATAGGCCGTGTAAGTCATTTGTAATAGGTTGTTGATTTTTGAATAAAATTCTCTTTTGTTAGCTTTGTGCTTTCAATTTAAATTGGTAGTTGAGTGTAATCTCCTATCTCCTCTTTCGGATAATCGAGTGCGCTCGATTCAACGATTGTAGAAGCCGATTCGCGGAATCAAGTGCGCTTGATCAACGCTTGAAGAATTGAAGATCTTTGAACCCGGTATCGTGCGCGATCAACGAGTTTGGGATAGCTAGAATTCGGTATCTTCGGATCAACGAATTTGAGCATTTCAGTATCTTTCAATCCATCGACTACTACATTCATCGAACTACATTGTTTTTGTATAATCCGCTGCGTCAGTTTTGGTATCAGAGCTTGTTCTAGCCAATCATAGCTAGATCGAGACTTGGAGCCTAATCATTTTGGAGTTTTGAAGAGATCAAGTGATAGCCGAGCTTGAAGTGAGAAGCCGAGCTAAGTAGAAGAGTGGGAGATCAAATTTGCATCATTTGGAAAAGTTGTGTTCATCGTGTTCATCGCGAAGTAGCAACAAAGTGGGAGTTTTCGATCCATTTCATTTTGGATCAAAGTTCGAAAGGTGTTTGTATTTTGAAGTGTTGAATAGTTTTGTGAAGTTTTCAAATCATGCCGCCAAGAAGAGCTAATCGTCACCAAAACGTAGAAGCTTTGTATCGAAGAGAAGAGGCTGATGAGATGGAGCAACGAATCAATGAAAACTTTAGTGAAAAGCTTAACGAAGGAATTGGTCGGTTAGAGAAGATGATGTTAGAAATGAATCAAAATCGGAGAAGGGTTTCACCTGAATCTAACCATGGGGGAAGTAGAGTCTCACCACAATCCAATCGAGAAAGAAGTGTTGACAATGATCAAAGGCGTGGGAGGAACGTGGATGATCGAGAACGGAGGAATGTAGATAGAAGGGATGTTGATGGAAGACGTGATGGTAGTAGAGATGTGGGTGGATGAGATAGACAACGATATACCTCTGATTTTGAAGAGGAGTATGATGGTGGTAGTGTTCGAGGACAAGGACGAGGACAAGGAAGAAATCCCTCTGAGTATGATCACAAGTGGGAGTCGGGGATGAAGACTGAAATTCCTGAATTCAAAGGTGGTATGCAAGCGGAGGAGTTTCTAGATTGGGTGGCTAATGTTGAAGAGATTTTTGACTTCAAAGAAGTTCCAGAACATCGTAGAGTGAAGTTGGTTGCTACAAGGTTGAGGGGTAGAGCTTTGGCATGGTGGCAGCAAACCAAACTTACACGTGAATGGATGGGAAAGTCAAAAGTTGAATCTTGGGAGAAGATGAAGAAATTGATGAAAGCAACGTTCTTACCTTACAATTATCAATCTTTGATGTATCAACGTTTACAGAATTTGAGACAGGGCACAAAGAATGTTAATGATTACGCGGATGAATTCTATCAGCTTATTGCGAGGAATGATATTATGGAAACGGAAGAGCAGCTGACATCTAGATTCATTGGGGGATTGCAAATACAGATTCAGGATATGGTTAACATGTTTGATCCCAGATCTGTAGCGGAAGCACATCAGAAAGCGTTGGCTTGGGAGAAACAGGGAAGACGAGGAGGTGGTATGTTTACCAATTCCAATAATCAAGTGAAGGGTGTTAGTGGAAGTTCTAATGTTTCAAAAGTTGTTGCAAAACCAGTTGTGAATGAGGTTGGGAAGACGAAAGCCAGTAATGGTTTCAAGTGTTATAATTGCCAAGAAATGGGCCACAAAAGTAGCGAATGTCCAAAGCCGAAGAAGAGAGCTATGATAGCAGAGGTTGAGGATGAGGATGAAGAAGCTGAATGTTCCAATTCACCACCTGATGAGGAGGAAGAAGAAGTGTCGGGAGATGAAGGTTACAATCTAATGATGAAGAGGTCCTGTTTAACACCAAAGCAAGAGGAGGATTGTAGTTGGTTAAGGAGCAATATTTTTCAGTCAACATGTACCATTCTGGGGAAGGTTTGCA
Organism: Allium fistulosum; assembly: GCA_030737815.1. Classification (NCBI taxonomy): domain Eukaryota; kingdom Viridiplantae; phylum Streptophyta; class Magnoliopsida; order Asparagales; family Amaryllidaceae; genus Allium; species Allium fistulosum. The sequence continues at coordinate 472,745,293 of CM060901.1, forward strand.
AATTTGTTATTGATGCTGGAAGCTGTGATAATATAATTTCTTCAGAAGCTGTGAGGAAGTTGGCATTGAAGACTGAGAAACATCTGAAACCATACAAGCTAGCTTGGTTGAGGAAGGGCGGGGAGGTGAAGGTTGGACGAAGGGCTTGTGTGAAGTTTTCAATTGGAAAGAAATACAAGGATGAAATCTGGTGCGATGTGGTAGATATGGATGTCTGTCATTTGTTGCTGGGGAGACCGTGGCAGTATGATAGGGCGGTGCAACATGATGGGCGTACCAACAGTTACAGTTTCATGTTTGAAGGTACAAAGATTACTCTAGTTCCAAAGAAGCGACAACAAGAGGAAAACAAGTTGGAGGAGATTGAAGAGCTCAAAACTTTGTTATCTTTGAAGGAGTTTGTGAAGGAAGTAGAGGAGGAGCCTGAAGTGCTCTTGTTGATTGGGCGAGAGAGTCAGGAAGAGGTTGAAATCCCAGAAGAAGTAAAACCAGTTTTGAAAGAATTTGACGATGTATTTCCAGAGGAGTTACCAACGGAATTGCCACCGTTGAGGGATATACAACATCAGATAGATCTTGTTCTAGGTGCTGTGTTGCCACACAGACCACATTATCGAATGAGTCCGAAGGAACATGAAGAGTTGCGAAGGCAAGTGGAAGAATTGCTTGAACAGGGGCGTGTGCAGGAGAGTTTAAGTCCTTGTGCTGTACCAGCTTTATTGGTACCCAAAAAGGATGGAACGTGGAGGATGTGCACTGACAGTCGAGCATTGAATAAGATTACTGTGAGATATAGATTTCCAATGTCGAGGTTGGATGACTTGTTAGATCAAATAAGCGGAGCTACTATATTTTCGAAGATTGATTTGAAGAGCGGATATCATCAAATTCGTATCAGACCAGGAGATGAGTGGAAGACTGCTTTTAAAACCAGGGAGGGTCTATACGAGTGGTTGGTTATGTCGTTTGGCTTATCAAATGCACCGAGTACTTTCATGAGGGTGATGAATCCGATTTTTAGACCATTCATTGGGAAGTTTGTGGTAGTGTATTTCGATGATATTCTGATTTATAGTGGGAGTCCAGAGGAACATTTGAATCATCTGAGAGAAGTGCTGATGGTACTGCGACAAGAACAATTTTATGCTGCAACGAAGAAATGCGTGTTCATGACGCATAGTGTTTTATTTCTGGGGTATGTTGTGTCGGAAAAAGGAATACAGGTTGACCAAAGTAAAGTTGAGGCGATTAGAGATTGGCCGCAGCCCAAGACGATAACGGAAGTTCGTAGTTTTCATGGGTTGGCTTCATTTTATCGAAGATTTATCCCACACTTTAGTAGTGTGATGGTACCTGTTACTGATTGTATGAAGGGTAAACAGTTTGCATGGACAGAGGAAGCCGGAGTTGCTTTTAATCGAATCAAAGAACTCTTGACGTCTGCACCAATTCTAATATTACCAGATTTTCAGCTAGTATTTGAACTACATACTGATGCATCCAAGGTTGGGATTGGAGGAGTGTTGAGTCAGAGGGGACGTCCGATTGCATATTTTAGTGAGAAGTTGTCAGGAGCAAAGATGAGATACAATACATATGATGTGGAATTTTATGCTGTCGTGCAATCTATTAAACACTAGAGACACTATCTATTTCAGAAGGAGTTTGTTCTTTACACTGATCATGAGGCGTTAAAGCATTTACAAGGGCAAGACAAGATTTCAGCAAGACATGCATCGTGGATTGCATATCTGCAACAGTTTACTTTTGTTGTTAAACACAAGTCAGGGGTGACGAATCGAGTGGCTGATGCTTTGAGTAGGAGGAGTCATTTGTTGACTACACTGAAAGTTGAGGTGACAGGGTTTGATGTGTTGCCAGAATTATTTGTCGATGATCCTTACTTTGCGAAGTGTATTGATAAAGTCAAGGAGGGAAAGACGGATGAGTTTATGATGGTAGACGGTTTTCTATTCAAAGGAAATCGATTGTGCATACCTGATTGTAGTTTGAGAATGAAGATTGTAAAGGAGTTACACGAGGAAGGCCACGTGGGTAGAGACCGTACTTTGCAATTGATTTCGCAGTCTTACTTTTGGCCATCGATGAGGAAAGAAGTGGAGAGGTTTGTGGAACGATGTCATATCTGTCAGTTTTCGAAAGGAACTGCGACTAATGCTAGTTTATATATGTCGTTACCTGTACCAACTAAACCATGGATTGATGTGAGTATGGACTTTGTGTTGGGGTTGCCGAGAACGCAGCGTGGTAATGATTCCATTTATGTGGTAGTGGACCGATTTTCGAAAATGGCACATTTTATTGCTTGTAAGAAGACGGCGGATGCTGTTCATGTTGCTCAACTATTTTTCAAAGAGATATATCGACTTCATGGATTGCCAGAATCTATTGTGTCAGATAGAGATACCCGTTTTCTAAGTCATTTTTGGCTAAGTTTGTGGAAGATGGTGGGAACGAAGTTGAATTTTAGCAGCGCTTATCACCCACAGACGGATGGACAAACCGAGGTTGTGAACAGATCATTGGGAAATTTGTTGAGGTGTCTTGTGCAAGACAATCTGAAAAGTTGGGACATGAAGTTATGCCAGGCAGAGTTTGCTCATAATCATGCGATGAACCGTAGTACCGGTTTCAGTCCATTTCAGATAGTATATTCAAGCTTACCGAAGGGACTGTTGGATTTAACGGTAGTGCCACAATCAAAGAAGACAGTTAAGAAAGCTGCTAATTTTGTTGATGGGTTGACGGAATGTCATAAAATCGTTCAGGAACGATTGGAGAAAGCGAATGAGAAGTACAAATGAGCTGCAGATTTGAAACGAAGGAAAGTTGAATTTCATGAAGGTGATTTGGTTTATGAAGTGTTAACGAAAGATCGTTTTTCAGTGGGTGCGTATAACAAGTTGAAAGCCAGAAAAATTGGTCCTGTAGAAGTCGTGAAACGAATTAATGAAAATGTTTATAAGTTGAAGCTGCCAGAAGATGTGTACACTTCTAATGTGTTCAATGTTAAACATATCGTACCATATCATGGGAATGAACGAGCTGATGTGGAAGAATTTACAAATTCGAGGTCGAATTTTTCTCGACCTGGGGAGGATGATGCAGCGCAGCCCACATTTGTCAAAGGTATAAGTCGTGACCGACTTAACATGATAGAAGATTTAAGTCGTGACCGACTTAACAGGAGTAAAAGCATCAAAGGCATAAGTCGTGACCAACTCAAGGAAGGCAAAGACATAAGTCGAGTAAGTAGTGAGGAAGGTGAAGGCATAAGTCGTAACCGACTTAAGAAAGGAGGTATAAGTCGTGATCGACTTAAGGAAGGAGCTATGAGTCGTCAACGACTTAAGGGACGCGCTGGGTTACGACCTAAGACTACAGGAAGAGCAACACAAGTTGAAAAATACGAAGGTTTAAGCCGGCAGCGACTTAACGAAGCAGGGAATAAGTCGTTGCCGAGTTACGACTTAGTTGAGTCACCTGAACGACCTAACGAGTCAAGAGTTAAGTCGTTGAAGCTCTGGATGCCGTTGAATCTTATGCCGAGTTAATCTAAACGCTGTTTCTTAAGTCGCTACTATGGATGAATCGTGAACTGGGTTAAGTCGTCTACGACTTAAATGTTGAGTCGTTGTATGGTATTATGTTGTAAGTCGTATGTCGTCTGTACTTAAGTCATAGATCGTAGACTTGTGTTTCTGTATTGTAACTCGTAAGTCATATGCTGTTTGTAAGTCGTAAGTCGTTATGTACATAAGTCGTGAGTCGTGTTTGTTAAGTCGGCTGAGGCGGGTTGTGTTGTAAACTGTTAAGTCGTAAACGACTTATGGTAGGTCGGCTATTTTGAGTCGTTTGTTATAAGTCGAAACCGACTTAGGAGATGATGAAATTTCTGTTGTAAAGTCAAATGCCTATAAATAGGCCGTGTAAGTCATTTGTAATAGGTTGTTGATTTTTGAATAAAATTCTCTTTTGTTAGCTTTGTGCTTTCAATTTAAATTGGTAGTTGAGTGTAATCTCCTATCTCCTCTTTCGGATAATCGAGTGCGCTCGATTCAACGATTGTAGAAGCCGATTCGCGGAATCAAGTGCGCTTGATCAACGCTTGAAGAATTGAAGATCTTTGAACCCGGTATCGTGCGCGATCAACGAGTTCGGGATAGGTAGAATTCGGTATCTTCGGATCAACGAATTTGAGCATTTCAGTATCTTTCAATCCATCGACTACTACATTCATCGAACTACATTGTTTTTGTATAATCCGCTGCATCAACATGGAATATGAATCCCAAACATCATAAGTATTTTCAAATTGTTTTTTTGTTTTTGTTTTTTATATGCTATTCTTATTATAAATTTCACTGCGATTTTTATTTGTTGTTAGATAAAGCTGATGAGATCAAACATTAATGTGAAAAAGTGGAACTGAAGCTTGGCCATGTTGTAAAAGTTTCTTTGTTGATTTTGAAATTAACAGGGACAAAGTTAGTCCATTTGTTAAAGTAATGGAAAATGAGTTGAACAAAGTTAGTCCAAGCTATTATAGATGTGGTTTCATGTGTGGGTTATATACGTAGCATGTAGCTCTCATTTAAGAACACAAAACATGTAACTACTTTCACTGTAAATCTATACCTTAAATGTGAAATATAACAAATTGTTTATTAGTTACCATTTGCTATTTTGTTTGCTATTCATCAAATAGTTTGTGAATTACAGTATGTCATTTTGTTTCCTTCTCATCGCAAAATGCTACCATGTCTATTTCAGATTACCTACTATATCTAATGAAGAAAATCTTCAATTTCTATTAGAAATCAAAGTTGTTGTCTTGGATATGCATTAACATGCAAGAATAATTCATAATTCCGTAGGTTTATTGTTGTTCTTTTTGACTAAATAAGGTCGGGCTAATTTACACCTTATTTCCATATTTGATACAAAAATTCCATGAACATTGTCCATCGGATGTGGATGCGTACTGAAAGTTAGTATCCCAAAAAAATGCAACATTACGTACACGTCAAAGTCATTTTGTAAAATCCAAAAAAAACTTACAAACAGCATTTTTTAATACAAGTTTCTCCTACACACATGCATCGCACGTGCCAAAGTACTCGTATATATATATGAGCACGTATTTGTTAGTGATATAAAAATGTTTTATATTGTGTTGATTTGATCTATTGAGTGGCTTATGGATTCTGGTCAATACGAGTAATTAACGTTATTGATAGGGATCTCTAAACACCTGAACAAAGCAATTCGAGATAGTATTGTTTTAAAATTGGGTAATGAAACAATTTTACCTTGATTATATATTATTTATAAAAGAATATTTTTTCAGAAATTATCGAAGGTATGTTTGGTTGTTAGTGAATGATAATATTTGATTATTATCATTTGTTGTTGTTTATGTTATAACAAAGTTGTTGTTATTATAATGTAAACAAAGATAAACAATTAAGAAATGATTTTATACAACCATAGTGAAATTAAATATATAAAGGAAATTATAAATATAATTTGTAAATAAAAAGGTTTAAAAGTTGGGAATTTGAGGATTTAAAATCCCATTGATTTGAAAATAGTTTTTCAAAGGTTTTGGAAGAAATAATAATGATATTATTTGGGAAGTATTTTGACTAGAAATATTTTTAAATTGTTAAGAAAGCACTGAATTCGTTTCGGTCGCTGGAAAACAATTTTGATGATGACTGCAGCATCATCGGCGTCCATTTTCGAGTTTTTAAGTGATGGATTGCTACCATTGGAGTTTTGTTTGCTAAAACTAGTTTTGATTTTAAAATTCAAAAGTATGATTTGAAATACAAAAGAAAATAATTATAGTATTGTTTCAAAATAATTTGAAATAAGAACAGGGTGTTTAAAACATTGGAAATTTTCATTTAAATGTTTTATGAAAATATGAGAAAATAAGTTTTATAGCTTATAATTTTTTAGTAAGTTAAAGCAATTTTTTTGATTTGTTGAATATAAATTGTTAACAAAAGAAAAATTGAATTAAAATTTAACTTAAATTAAGTTAAATAAAATGAATTTTGAAAAGAAATTCAATCTAAGTTAAGTTAAATAAAATAAATTTTGGAAATGAAATTGTTTGTGATTTGAAATGAGTTAATGGAATGAACTAATTAAATAAATTAGTGAATTGAATATGGTTTAGAATGTTGTTTGATAGGATTGAATATTGAAATTGAATAATGAAATGAGTTAAATGTAATTGAATTTGATTTAAAATGGATATGGACTTAAGTTGTGAAGTTACAATAAACATGAGAAGCGTTGTATAAAATGTTTATAAACTTGAGTATAATTTGATGAAATGATTCAAAAATGAATTTAGTATGGAGTGAAATGTTGTTAAACATAAAACTTGATGGAATAGTTCTTAAGTGATATTTGTACTGAAGGAAATATACTAAGTGGTAAGTGAATGTAAATAAAGCAATGTGAATAATGATTATGAATAAATGAATGTAAATAAAAGAATCTGAATAACAAGAAAATAATTGGAATAAATATATAAGTTGTGCGTATACTATTTTATTCGCATAACTGTTTGATCCTGATTCGAATACATGATTTCGAGACGATTTACATCGATCGTAGTTAGGATTTTTCACTCGATTCTCGACGGTGAGCAGTGGATATGGATTTTTGACTGATTCTGGAGTTCTCAATCATAGTATATGGTTACGCAAAGAGAATGGCTGTTTCTAATCAGGGAACCGGATCTGAGTTCATACTAGAGTGGTCGTGTGAACGATTCCAGTTCGGAAGTGAAATTGTGTGATCGAGCAAGGGATTAGATTTGATATTGCATACAGATGATATTTGTACATCGTATGGGCTTTATTAAATTAAATATTAAAACTTGGAAATGCAAAATAATATGATTATGAATTATATGATTGGATATCATTGGTAAATAAGATGCAAATATATAGAAGCAAAAGCTAGTTGATGCCCTTGGTTTCGTGAGTAGAATTTGGTGCCCGACAAATAGCTAGGTACATGTTTATATTGTTGTTTGGTTTGATGGTTTTATGATTGAGCCGCTTGGCTATTGTTTTCTTTTGTTAGTTTGAGCTCGTAGTGGCATATTGAAAAAATTTCCGACCGAACCGCGCAAAGGAGACGCAGGCGAAATTTTCTAAAAATTTAAGACGTTAGGAAATTTTTGATAACTAAATTTGATGTTTATGTTATAACTTGGAATGGTATTAGTTAGTAATTCATGGATGAATTTAAAATTTTAAAAGAATTTGGCAATCTATTTCAACTAATTGGTTTTTAAAAGTTAAAGGGTTTTGTGGCATTTTTCTTACCTTGCTAATTTTGGGGGCAAAATTCTTTAAAGAAGAGAAGGATGTAACGACCTAGAATTTCAGTCATTCGAATTGGGCGATTTAATTGATTTCAAATATTGAGATATTTGTTTTATAAGTCAAGTAGCTAAAATTTCAGAAATAGAGATTATTTGAATAATAAATTTAAATAATTGGAATCTTTAAATTTTTGGGTCTTGGATCTAATAGGAGTAAAAATGATTTTGAAAGTTGATTTAATTCTATTTGAATAACAATGAAGATAGTAAACTTTTAATGTTGATTTTAAAGTGATTGATTTGGTTTTATAATAATTAGTTTTAATTAACGTGTAAAAATAGCCTTTCGGGACACCATCTCGAATTTCGACGAAACTAGTTTCATTGGATCCATAATAGTGAATCATTGTAAGTTAAAGAATTTAGTGGCTATCGGATGTATCGTTTAGTCACGAGGTCGAAACGCTTAGAAATTAATTGCATAATTAATATAATATAGCTGGGTTTGAAAATCTATCTTTTCTTAATGATCGAATTAAGTCTCGAGACTTGTTCCATTGAGTTCAGAATAGGGATATTACATATAGAATGCTAGGCGGCATGCCTCATTTGGAGTTCGAGATTTTCGAACGTTTAAAGCAAGATATTTTCTAATTAAAATAATATATATGCTATTTTATAACCGTAACTTCAGCCCATACCCAAGTTCTCACCATACCCCCTAATGTTTTACCCATACCTTCCCTCTTTTATATATTATCATTATCTGTAAAAGAAATGAGCTTCCTTTTTTCAAAATCAAAACTTTGAAAATCAAGAAAAAAATCACTTAATAAAAAAAGCTTTGTCCTTTATGCTTGAGGTTGAGAGACCTTTATGCCTAGTAAGTATTAGGTGGTGCGGCAATGTTTTGGTGAGGTCAAGGTGGGTACGACGAGCTAGGGTTTGGATTTAAGGGGATTCTAGTCGTCGATTAGGGAATTGAAGCATTAATTAGAGTTCGTGAGGCAGCAGGACACCTAAAGGCCGAAGATGGTGAGTCGTGGTGGGCTTTGGGGGGTCACGACCTTGCTGCCTAGACGCATACTGGTGGTTGATGGAGAGGATCAGACCTTGTATCATGGGTATGGAAGGGTGGAGCTCGCAAAGAGATGATGGATGGCGAAGACAAATCGAAGAATCATGGAAGATCGAGGGAGTTGTGGTTGATATGCACAACCATGTAAATAGGTATCATGTACAGGCAATGGTTAAGGGAAGGAGGAGAAGGATTAAGATGTAATTAAAGTAAACTATGTGATTAGTTAATTGTATTATAATTTAAAATATCGATAACTTGATATTCAAATAACTTTTGCATACGAGGTCCAATCGAGGCATAGATTTTTTGCATTGCGCTCATAACGACGAAAGCTTCACAATGGAACTGGTTTGGTTGGATTTGGAGACTGTTGAAATCTGGGCTAAAATCGGACGTCATTCAATTTTTGTTCCAAATCGGAACGCCTCGGGGGCGATTGGAATCAAAATGAGTTAATCTCACCATTTGGTTAACTAATATGATATATAGTTGATAAAAATTGCTAATTGAATGTTTGGATGATTTACTATTTTATATTGTTGGTATGGATATATTCCTGCACCTGGAGCGGATGAGACCCTATTACGTTCATGTGTAAGAGCGGATGACCCTTTGTATACGATCGCACCTCAAAGAGGTTGATTTATATTATTGATTATATACTGTGTGTGATGTAGGGGGGTAGGTTGGAAGGATCCAACAGGATCCCTCACACTGTTGATTTTATTTTTCATATAATTTAATATATGATGTGTTGGATGCTATATTTGATGACATGGATTACTTTTCCTAATTATTGTTATAGCAGCACTGGGCCATATTTTTAGTATCGAAATACTCTAAAGTGAAGATTTAAAATTTTAAAAGAATTTTAAGTGATTTCAAAATTTTATATATTTTAATAGTTATTCTTGAATTACTAAAAGAAGGAATTTATTTAAAGGAAATAAAAGATATGATTTTTAATGGTATAAATTAATAGTTTATGAAATATTTTAAATAGAGATTTTTGAACAATATTTTTAAAATCTTAAGAATAAGTCCGTCTTTATAATAAAGGAATACGGTTGAGAAAAAGATAGAAATATTTAACCATTTTATATAGAGTGGTATATAACATATACGTATATTAAGATTTACTTATAAATGTGGGAATTTATAAGTGGGATAATATATTAATGTGGCATTTTACAAATAAAGTGAAGATTTGCAAAATCGTATTTTATTAATAAAATGATAGATTGTAAATGGTGTTTATAAATAAAAAGGAAATCATTATCATAGGATAGATTGGGGAAATAAATCAAATAGGGGATTTATGAAAATATGTGGGATGTTGTTTTAGAAAAATAGTTGATTCTATTTTGGGAATCGAAAGTGAGGATATTTGGAGATGTTAAACGATATGTTATAAAATAGAAAGAGATTTATAAATATAGTTTTATAAATATGGAAATGATTATGTTTAAATTTAAGATGGATTTTTATCAAGGAAATATATTTATGTTTAAAAATTGTTTATTATATTAATATTGCTTTAAAGTTGTTTATCAATATTATAATATTTTGAAAAGTTAATTATTTAAATTATTAAAATGGTTTGAAATTAATTATAATTATTTATCAATAAAGTTTTGGAAATTAATTATTATTATTTATAATAATGTTAAAGATAGATTATTATTGTTTTATTAAAAATGTTTTGAAATTATTAATTATTATTTTTAAGATGTGTTGAAGCTAATTACTATTTATTTATACTGTTTATTATTATATAATAGTGTTTAAAGTAAATGATTAGAATTTATTTATAAATGTTTTCGAGATTTATAAATAGGGTTTTATAAACAGATGTGGGTTTTATAAGAGGAATCTTATAACATGGTTTGGAAAACTTAAAGGAAGATTTGAAAAAGGGTAAAAATTGTTTTATAAACGATCTTAGATATTTATAAAAGAATTCATGAAATGGGTTTATAGATTTATAAAAATGAGCTTCATAAATGGTCTTATGGATTTATAAAGGGTTTATAAATGATTTTGGAAATGTTAAAAAAGGAGTTTATGAATGATTTCAGAGATAAATGAATAAGATTATAAACGGGTCTTAGAGATTTATAAAGGAAATTATAAATTTGTTCTAGAACCGTGTAAAGAGGAAATCTTTCTCTATTCTATAGTTGAGATAAGTATATAGATATTTTCCAAGTATCTAAAAAATAAGGGTTTCTGGATGAATCTTTGTAAAAGTATTTTGGTACAAATATTTAAAAAGTGATTTTAGTCAATGAAAAGATTTATTAAAAGAGACTAGTGGTTGCTTATGTGCTTAACCAACGTTGGTTTTTTACTATGGAATAAATCCCTGATTTGGATGTGTGTTTGTGGATAGTTAAATGACCAACTATCAAATTTGGATCCAAAAAGTAAATTTGGAAATATTTAGGAGAAACATGTGAGTTATATGGCATAGTCATCTTTGATGATGTTGTACTGTGCGTATAAATCTCATTTCATTCTCCTAGGACAAATGATAAGGAAATTCGTTCACTAACGATTAGAAGGTGACCTCTACTCTTATCTTTGATTGTTTATTTCCTAAAGAACCAGGGTTGAGTTTACCAGAAGTTATCGAATGTTGTTTCGAAGTGACCGGGGTCGGATATGTTATCTGAAAACCACTTCGATCCAACTCATGTGTTTCGAAGTGAAGACATCTTGAAGATGATGGAATTGAAGATGGAGCTCTCAAGCGTTTCGTTCAGTCCTAGAATGAACTTGTACGGATGAATGCTGGCATTGCATTGTTGCCTTGATGATAGTGTTAGCATTCCAAGTGGGAAGTGCTATATAAAAGGAAAACCGTAGCCTCAAGCCTCATCAACCAAGAATGACTAAAATATAGGAGATGCGGCAGGGCTAAGTGGGTCGCTTCCAAGTAGGGTATGATCATCCCTGTCTAGAGTCGATATTATCTCTTATTTGTATGCTTCGGGGACCATTAACGCAGGGGTGATCATATTCAGTACTACTAATCAAGTGGTAGGTCGGTCCTGTGTTGGCAGTGATCCTAGCGAGGTCCTCGGTGTTATTTTATTTAGAAATAAACCGTGATAGGCGGTACCCCAGTAGCCCAGTCATTGTATGGAATCCATTCTCCAATACGAGCCTTTACGGTTTTAGTTATATACCTATTATGCTAGAATTTAATTAATTTAACAATTTCGGCTATGATTAATAAGTATTTGTATCTTAGACACTACTATAATATCAGAGAAAATTTCATATGAAAATTTTTTGGTTATCAGTGTAAAAACTCGTCCGTATTTATGTGCGGCGTGGTCTTACGAGATACATTATTTGTAAAAGATTTTTGGAACAATAAAATTCAATTGAGGTGTGTTTTCACACTGGTTTACGAAACTGACTCGGGTGTTATTTTGTTATAATGCTCGGGTCATTTCTCAACTATTTCATTTACATGAAAATTATTTACGCTTCAGAATATTTCAAATTGATTAAAACAATTTATTCGATTTCAAGAAATTATCTAAAAGAAATTTATTAATTTAATTCAGTTTATTAAATCAAAATCTTTCATCGAATAGAATTTAATTAATTAAAAATTTATTTTCAAATTATAATCATTACAATTTGAATTTAAACACTTTTGTTTTTATTAAATTTATTTATTTATACGGCTTGGAAAGAAGGGCTATTATAGACTTACCTCATTAAGAAAACTGCATCCTCGCAATTTCTTATGAGGAAACATCATACACAACTCATACTTTGAAATTTTTTCACATTCTACGCTCATCTATTAAATTAACTACTCAATTCCCTATGTGGCTCTTCCACTCTAACTCATCTTATTGTACGCTATGATTTTACATAGGTCAAATAACGACTTTCTATACATACGATAATTTTTATGAAAATATTCTAAGTTCCAGATTTTTTGAAAAATTTTAGCAGTGTCTTCTTTGTGCGAAAAGCATTTCGAAAAATCAAAACACAATATATCACAATATATATAGACATCCCAACACGGGGCATCCCGAAACATTGGAAAACCAGATAATATCACAATATATTCTGATATAGCATAAAAACGTACCTTTTATTAGTGTTTTAAGCAAGTTAGCTTATTATTTAGCGGGCAAAAGCAAACTAACATCACCAATAGTCTAAATATACTTGATGTGTACTTATCCCAACTTAAATTTGAACATCAGTGTAACTTCCCCAATCTTGAGACCCAAAAATAAGCGCTACTGATGTTATAACCATCAATAGTATTATTTCCAGTGACAAAATGAGATCAATTAATAATATCATTAACATTAAAAGCACAAGATATGAAAAATTTTCAAAACATATTTCATGATCAAACTTTCATATTCATTACATAAGCCCATTCACTGCCCAGGTTTGGAGAAAATATAATTATTACAAAATACTCCAAGAACAACATATGAAGATGCCCACTCGGTTGATCAAAGTCTACTAATTAATAGTTATACAATCTGCCATTACATTCATTCAAGCAAAATAAAAAAACAATACAACTGAAATAAAGCTCCTAATATAGCTAGCATGCCTACTTCATGTCTCTAGAAGCTTATTCGTCAAACCATAAAATGTGGAAACCTTACTCCTAGCCTGCTCAAGTGAGCACCCAAGAGTTTAAAGATAAAAACAAAAACTTTGGGTCAAACAAAAAGCCTGGTATGAATAATAATATGCCATCTTGAGTTAAATAGATATTTAGTGAGACCACGCCGTTAAGCGAAATGGGTTTTCCCCTCACTAGTATCCTTTTTATATTTATCGATCATAATTATGCTTCTGAAATCACAATAGTAAAACAATAACTCAATGATCATATGCATGCACGCTACTTAGCTAACTATGACAAATCTATATAATCAATGGACTATCTGTCCCAACATTTATTTTTCATAGGTTGACTACCAACCTATATGGCTGACTCAAGCCTACCAGGTATACAAATGTTCTAACTTACCGTCAAATGGAAACTGGATGGTCTATCTAGAACTTACTATTCCTAGGGTCAGACTAATCCTAACGATTTTTCGGGCTAACCAATAACCTAACTCAACTTTGTGTATTCCTTTTTGTGCATAAACCTACTTTTAGTCTTATCTGTGATAAAGCCCTACGCACTAGAATTTTGGATGCACATCAACTAGGGGCTAATAGCTGAAGTATATGGTGCTACCTACACCAGTCCCATCTGGTTTTCTAATCTCTGAGTCAATTCTTCCTATCACAGTTTATCAAAATGTGATAAGAACAACGGTCTCTATAGTAAAATCCTGGGCTAAATACCCTTTTTATATATCCTTAAAAACATAAACCTTTACTATTGATTTACCCTTGAAATCATCTTTTAAAACAAGTAACAGATAACCCTTTACTTTATCCAAAATACATATGCCAAGTATATGCTTTTATAAAACTTTATTGTTGAAATTCGAAAACACTTAGAGGTTGTCGCACCTCTAAACTATAGGATGTAAGCCATCTATAATGTCTTTACTATTAGTTGTACTTTTGCCAAGCTATATGCCTTTACTATTGGTTATACTATGCACACTATGCTATGTGACATTATAGATGGCTTATAGCCTATAGTTTTGAGGTGCGACAACCTTTATGTGTTTTCGAATTTCATCAATAAAGTTTTATAAAAGCATATAGCTTGGAATAAGTATTTTGGATAAAGGATTATCATTTATTTGTTTTAAAAGATGATTTCAAGGGTAAATCAATAGTAAAGGTTTATGTTTTCAAGGAAGTATAAAAAGGGTATTTAGCCCAGGATTTTACTATAGAGGCTATTGTTCTTATCACCTTTAGATAAATTGTGACAGGAAGAATTGACCCAAAGATTAGAAAACCAGATGGGACTAGTGTAGGGTAGCGCCCTATACTTTAGCCGTTAGCCCCTAGCTATTGTACGTCCAAAATTCCAGTGCATGGGGCTTTGTCACGGGTAAGACTAAAAGTAGGTTTACACACAGAAAGGAATACATAAAGTTGAGTTAGATTATTGGTCAGCCCGCCAAACCATTAGATTCAGTCTGACCCTAGAAATAGTAAGTTCCAAACATACCTTCCAGTTTCCCTTTGATGGTAAGTTAGAACATTTGGTATACCTGGTAGGCCTGAGTCAGCCATATAAGTTGGTAGTCATCCTAGGGAAACTAAATTTTGGGACAGATAGTCCATTGATTAGACAGATTTGTCATAATTACCCAAGTAGCATGCATGCATATGATTATTGTGTTATTGTTTTACTATTGTGATTGTAGGAGCATGATTATGATCGATAAATATAAAGAGGATACTAACGAGGGGAAAACTCATTCTGCTCAGCGGCATGGTCTCTCTAGATATCCATTAACCGAGATAATATATTATTATTCACACCAGACTTTTTGTCTGACTCGAAGTTTTTGTTTTTCCCCTTCAACTCTCAGGTGCTCATTTGAGTAGTTCGAGATTAGGGTTTTTAGGTTAAGTAGGTTTCGCCGAATAAAGTTTTCGGATATATGTAGGAGTCAAAGCTTGCTATATAGGAACCTATCTACTATTTATGTCCACTATGTGATGTTATTTTGTTGAATGTAATGACAGAACTGTATCTGTCTAGTAGTAAACTACGGTCAACCGAGGAGGCATCTTCATATGTCGCGCTTGGAGTATTTTGTAATAATTATGTTAAACTGAACCTGGGCAACGTTTGGGACTATGTAATGAATATGAAATATTATCCTTCAAATGAAATGTGAAAGTTGATTTGAAATTGTATTAAGAAAATTTCATATTCTTGTGCTTTTGATATCATTGATACAATTAATATAACTGCATTTTGTCATCAGAAATTAATAATATGGATGACTGCAGTATCTGTAGCACTTAGTTTCAGGCCTCAAAATGGGGGATGTTACAAAATCCTTGGGTGTCGGATCTCTACAACTAGAGATACAGTTCCCCTACAAACTTGGTGTTGAATTTCCATACAAACCAATACATCACATATCTACAAGGTAGATGTTGCGTGTATCATTTCATATAGATGTTGAAATTATAAGCACGATACCAGGTATCAGCTATTAACAAGGGTATCGGACCTCTATATTGACGACATGGTGTTTCCGCGGATAAACTTATAACTGATTTATTTCTGTAAAAAGACAATTCTTTCCACCACCTCCTATTAACAAGGGTATCGGACCTCTATATTGACGACATGGTGTTTCCGCGGATAAACTTATAACTGATTTATTTCTGTAAAAAGACAATTCTTTCCACCAACTCTTATCCCTTGTCAACTTTCTATTGGATAGCAAAATAATTTTTATTTTATTTTCTCAAAATTGCTTGAAGGTTTGTTTACCTTCCCCATAAGCATTTGCAAACCCATTAAATAATATTATTAATTAATCTTAATTGATAACTTTTCTAACTAAATAAATTTATAGAGACCATAACCATTTGGGAAAAATCCCCAAAAATAACCAAAAATCAAAATTAATATATTCATTTACATATAAAATTTTGAGGCCAAAATTATTATTTAATTATTTTCAATAATTAAAACCCAAAATAAACCCTTTTACCTCTTAGGAAATTCATAAAATATTTATATAAACTTGGAAAATTATGAAATCAAAAATGCATCTCTAAAATAATGTTTTATACATTATATCAAAATTTCAAGTCATTTAGAGATCATAAGTTAGGTTTCTATCCTTAAAACCTATCTAATTAATTTCATATAAATCCAATAAATAACATTTAATCATATAATGAAGCAATCAATCATAACATGGAAAAACATCACAAAATAATTTGGAAATTGTCATTAATTCCGAATTCAAGCATTTAAAAGTGAGATGGTTAACTGTTATTAACCTTAAATTGGATAAAGTTATTTAGATTTGTTGAAGATTGATATTTCTTCCTAATCTTTTCCTTTGAATCCCTTAGTCTTTCCCCTTCTTCTTTTTGTTAATGGTCGGCCTCTATCTTTGTATTTGGTTGTATGAGAATGAAATGATAATGAGATATGTGGGGTTTAGGATACAAAAATAAGGAACAATTCATATTTTGCCCTTCTCATTATCCTTTTCTTTTGTATGTTTTAAATAATTTTATTACTTGATTACTTAAGACACGATCAATTTAATTATCAAATCTCATTCTCCTTATCACAGCACGTTATTTATTTAATTTATCTAATTAATCTCCTACATAATGTTAATCAAAATTAGGGGTGTTTCAATTAGTCACTTTTAGAAAGATATAATGAGCATGCTGGAGTTTAATATACCTTTGCAACATGTATTTTTAATTTTGGCCACTATTCGACAAACTTTCTATAGTTAAAAATACAAAATCAAACAACGATATCAAAGAGTGAACAGTTACATAATATGCTCTCCAAAATAATTTCCGGATTACAAAAATGTCAACTACAATAAGAGTTATAGTGTTTTTCACAAGGAGAGACAAAACTAAAATGGTATTACAAGAGCAGGTCCACCTTCTTAATTCACGTTTTTAGCCATAAAAACTTAAAATTTTGCGAAACGCTTCGAACAAAAGTTGTTGCTTATATTTTAAGCTTTCCGTAACGGGCAAGATCAACGAAATCGAACAAATCATTCAAAAGTTACAAGCAAATGAGTTTAGCCCTGTTTTATGCAAGTTTGCATTTCGAGATAGCAACACATGTCCATATAAATTCATATTTAAACCATTACAAACTTCAAATTTTTGGAAGTGATAAACAACAAAGTTGCCTCTTATGCAAATGTCATATTAGTGAAAGAAGAATCGACAAAATGTGATCATTCCATCACAAGTAACGATAATATTACTAAAAAACCATAATAAATTTTCCTTTTCTTTTTTTCTTTCCACTTTTAACTACACACCATACTACTTCAAGGTTTCTATTTCAGAATTTCCTAAAACTTTAAAATCACTTTCTTTCAAATATAACTCCAAAATTATTTTAATATAATCCTTCAATCAAATTCTGACTTTCAAAAATATCTTCCATTAAAGAAATCCTTTAAAAGTTTCAAATAATCCTACTATATATATTTTCTCAAATGAAATAATACTGTTTTCTTATTTTATTTTTTCACAATGTATCACATCATAAACACCTTCACAGCACGCATTCAAATCTCAAACATTATTCAATATGGTAGATATACAATTGCAACATCACATACCATACTAATTTCAATTTCAAATATATTTACAAATTAGCAATAATGCCACATCATGAATTTCTAGTGGTTTACTTTGACTACTAGCTATAGTGTTAACCGTGTGATCAACATTACCTCGCCATCTTCTTAGCTATGCATTAATGATCGATAGTTGCAATCATCACATCAAATATCTAAATATAGAAAAATAACCTTTCTATTTTTCAAAACGATTCATTACCTCATTATAATAGTAACCATACTCATATATGCATATATATACTTAAGTCAAAACAATCTCTAAAAACTTCAAAATATCATATATATAATTTTCATATCACCTACTTCACGAAATTACCGTCACAAAATAATATTCCTCTTATCATTTTTTTTCTTTCACTTCTTAAACCTTCATCTATATTCTTTTCAAAAATCAAATCAAATGCTTTTTTAAAATATTGTTTTCTTTCCAAAACATCTTTCTCAAAATATTACTTATAGTTTTCCTTAAACTATTTACTTCTTTCAAAATAATAACCCTTCATCCTCTAAAGCATTTTGCACATTTCAAAAAATTCTTTATATCTCTCTCATCCCTTCAAAATAATTAATATAACTTTTGTAATACCCCGTAAAATGAAACATAATTAAATGGATTAAATTGAATTAAATATGATAGGGCTGAATATGGGAATTTTATAAAATTTAGAATTTTTACCATGAAAGTTATTCCATTGCATTTATGGTGAAATTCTGATCAGTTTTCATATATAATATGCTAAAAACGGAGCTCAGATGAAGAAGTTATGAGCGTTTGAAGTTTTCAAATTTAAATTAATTTAATTTGAATTCAAATTTAGATAAGAATTTGAATTTAGAATTTGAATTCTAAAAAATTAGCTTGGGGGCTAAGTAAACGTTAACTAATATTTGATTAATGTTTAACGTTAAAGTTGATTAGGGGAAAGAAATCAATTAAAAACAACGAAAATAAATAGTTCCCCGGAATAAACATACCAGTCGACCCCTTTATTGGGACCGATCGACCTCTAGCGGTTGACCGATTAAAGGTGCCGGTTGACCAGTCGTGCCTGATAAAGGGCAGTGGCAGCCAAGGTTTGAGGGTATGAATGGTCCATATTTCTCCGTTTAAAACTATTTTCATCCTACGGTTCTGGTACGTTTCAACTCCTATAAATAGAACCCTATCCCCTTCACTCTTTATTCATATTATTTTGAGGAATTTAGCGAAATTATGTCATTGTTATCTCTCCAAATTATATTCAAAAAATCCGTAGAGAATTCAGGTAAGAATTAAATCTATTTTATATTTATTTCCTCTTCCTCCAGTCTATTCTTATCATATTCTTCTCCAATTATTCTAAATCTAATGAATACATACCTCTTCCCTATTGTATGTGTATCAAAAGAGAGGGATTATGGAAGAGATCGGAAGGCTACAAATCCGTTTAAGTGAGGTTAAGGCTAATCTGTTAGTGAAAACCTTAGTATTTCTTTTCAATAATTGTTTAATGTATTTCTTTTTGGATTTGAATATGCGTTAGAGATTATGAGATTCTGAAAATATGATAGATAAAATCCCTGAAAATTTCTTTTTGTTTTGATATGTCAATTCTATGCTGAGATTCCCAATTATTTACATTAATTTGATGGAATTTGTTCCGTTTATGCAATTTTTAATAATTTCATAATCTATTCCACTTCTTCTTCTTCGTGGGGTCAAATTGTGATTTTTCAATAAAATAAGGTGTTTAGATTACGAATTCTATTCATAGTTTACACCACTTTTTCTTATCTATTTCATTATAAAAGAGAGGAGTTAGGTAGAATATGGGGTTTAGACTGCAATTCTTATTGTTTAAGATATTCCATTGAATTGATGTAATAAATTGAGTTTCTACTTTATTTACAAGTCTGTTATTGCAGTTTGGTTATGAATATTTATTCCCTGCTTTAGTATTAGAATCCCATTAAATCTTGTGAATTTGAAAAAAAGGGATTTTGATAATAATCGGTTGGGGCGACGGACTCGACGCTCGGGGCCTACCCTGTGTAAGGCTCGGTGTTATTGAAACCGGTCCACTCGCCCGAAGCTACTCGCTTTGGCTTCGCTCCCCTATTTGCTTCGCAGTCATTCAACGAATCCAAAGGGTGGAGTGATCCACTCGTCTGACGCTACCCGCTTGGACTTCGTTCCTCACTCCTTTACATGCACTAACAATCCTGGGGAATTAACATTTAACGCTAGTTTAGGGAGTAAAATCTGTGCATTTGAAACTTATTAGACACGAATATTTATTTATCTCTATTACGTAACTAACATATAATTATTGCATATACGGCGTAGTTAACTAGACATTTATTTCCATTTATTTCCCCCATTAGGAAGGTAATTGATTATGAGGCGCAAAATAAGAGCAAACTCTTATATAGCCTAATTATTATTTTAAGGCATAAAAAGGAAGATTCCTTATAAGTCTTTATTTACGAAACGGTGAGATGAGATGTGTGTTTGTGTGTGTATGGAGAGTAGTTGAATTGTTGCTAAGTCATAGGGATGCAAGGTCAATAGAGTTACATGATGGAAGTCCGCCATTCACTTTGAGGGTACTAGCAATTGTGTACTCTTTTATTGATGTGAAATATCCTTATAATAAATATTTGTAATGATGCGAGCTTGGTTCCAAATACTATAAGGGAAATATGTCCAGCTAATATGGCTACCAGTTTCTATGAATAACGACTAATGTGAGATGTCATTATGAGCATGGGCCATAAGACGAAGGGTGTACTTTGAGGTTTTGATGTATTAAGTGGTTGGACCCGCTTCTTTTCCCAATGAAGTATTAAATGCCC
Source organism: Allium fistulosum (assembly GCA_030737815.1). Taxonomy (NCBI): domain Eukaryota; kingdom Viridiplantae; phylum Streptophyta; class Magnoliopsida; order Asparagales; family Amaryllidaceae; genus Allium; species Allium fistulosum. Next base: position 472,765,883 of record CM060901.1, read on the forward strand.
AAAAGGACACGTTAGGTGGTATCTCTATTTATGTAATTAATGTATAATTATTGCGCATAAGGTGTAGTTAATTAGACATTTATTTACATTTATTTCCCTCATTAGGAAAGTAATTGATTATGAGGCGAAAATAAGAGGAAACTCTTATATAGCCCAATTATTATTTTAAGACGTAATAAGGAAGATTCCTTATAAGGCCTTATTTATAAAACCATGAAATGAGTATGTGTGTGTGTATGAAGAGTAATTGATTTGTAGCTAAGTCATAGGAATGCAAGCTCAATAGAGTTACATGACGGAAGTCTTCCTTTCACTTTGAGGATATCAGTAGTTATTTACACTTTTATTGATGTGAGATATTCATATGATAAATATTTGTAATGATGCGAGGTTGGTTCCAAATTCTGTATGGGAAATCTGCCCAGCTAATCTGGCTACCAGTTCCAACGAATAGCGGACTAATGTGAGATGTCATTATGAGTATGGGCCATAAGACGAAGGGCCTACTTTGGGGTTTTGAGGTATTAAGTGGATGGACCCACCTCTTTTCCCCAGAAGAAGTATTAAATAGCCAAGGGGGCATATAAGGTGGTATCTCTACTAGGGTCCGCTTTAGGAGATAGGTCATAAATGATTCTGCCTTAATTAAGGTATTAAATGACCAGAGTCTACCTATTTTCCACTTGAAAGTATTAAGTGGCCTATGAGATTCCATATGATGTCAGCTAGATAGTACCATTGAGCAGCACGCCTTCAAAATAGGTCTTAAATGATGGGGTCTGCCTTAACTAAGGTATAAATGACCAGAGTTTTCCTATTTTCCCGCAAAAGATATTAAGTGGCTTGGGTATAGTCTCTCGTATTATTAGCTATTTATGACGTATGATCGGGATATGGGATTTTAGAAACCCACTTCTGGAAAGGAAGGTATTAAGTGGTTGAACATGCCTCCTTTCCTTATAAAGAAGCATTAAATGATTTTAATGGTATTATGTTCATAGATATATTCTTATTTTGAAATATACTGCCCAAGTACTGAAAAGATAAGACTCGAAGTTTTTATTCAGCAGACACTTGTTGTTCTGACTCCCTCCTCATTACAACATAGGTTAAGGATGGAGTGGTGGCGGTGATGATGCTTAGAGATGGAGAAGCATGGATTGTAGCAGTATTTATTATTATATGCTTTTATGTGTACCCATGGATTTAGACAATTGTTGTAACAGATATTATGTTACAGTTATGGAATTTATGTTATGAAATTTTTATGGTTTTGAAGTAAATGGGTACACCTTACTATTATATTTTGTTCCATCGGATATGAGTTCTAGAAGTTTAGTTATGGATCTGCAATGTTATTTCTTTTTACTACCAACAGCTTGCCTTAGAATGAATCTATTTTTCAATGGGCTTTTTCTAGGTCGAAATTTAGACCTGTTCCGGAGTGGGCTGTTACATTTATTATCGGAACCTAGGTTACCCGATCAATGGAGAAAGTACACTATACGTATAAGTGGCGTGCTTGTTATTTTTGAAAAGGTATATTAAAAGATTTTTCTAAAACTCATACTATATATATATTGAATTTACGTTTAACTCTATAAATTCTGACTATAGGAGTAGCTGCTACAATATTCCGAAAGGGTGGACAAAGCAACTATGAGTCGAAAAATAAGTGGAGTTAAATTTATACTTCTTTGTAGGATCTAGACTTTCTTATCATTGTAGGCCCTATAAGTATTAAGGTAAGAAGGCTATGAATCGTAGATGGAAAGGCTGGTAGGAAATAAATGACCTTAAGGAAATGTTCTTTAAGTGGACAATTAATATAGACAAATTAACATTTATGGATGTAACAAATGAAGGTGTTACGTATCAATACCATACAGAAGTAAGGAAAGGAGCAAACTTCCATAAGAAGGAATATATTTATCACCATAAGGAGAAAATTAGAGTTTTAAAAGGTAGAGTACAAAAGTTTAAAAGAAAGAACAAATTTTTATACTACCTTTTGGGACATAATTTGATAAAAAGGTTTCTTTGAAACCCTTGAAAATTTTGAAAGTGCCTTTCAAAAGATTTTAAAATTAAAATCTTATGGGTTATAAATTTTTGATAAAAAAATTGATCTTAGATGACTTTTAAACTATACCACCGTTTGTTTTGTAAAAGTTTGAAAAGAGGTTGTAAATTTAAAAAGGGTGGTGAAATATTTTGGTAGGAGATTTTAATTTGCAAATTTGGTGACTTGAGAAGTTGGAAAATAGTTTCCATTTATTAACTTCTCAATTTAAAATCTGATTGTATTAGAAAAGCTTTCAAATTTCTTGTTTTTGTATTCTTCTATTTTTCTATATTATATTTCCTACGCAATAAATTCGACTTTCCTTTATAACTTCTTAGAGGCTGTATAAGTTGGAAGTTTTTGGATATATAATTATGGTTTTAGACAACTTTGGAAATCAACCGCCATTAGTTTTGGAAAAGTTTGGAAAAGTAATGCAATTTTTAAAAACAGTGAATTTCTTTAAAGTTTAAGTGGTGGATGGTTTTATTTGTAAATTAATAATATGATAAGTTTTCATTTTTTAACCTTTTTAATTTGATTAAAAAGATTTAAATATTTGGTTCTTTGATCCTTCTATTTTTTTCTTGTTTATAAACGTAAAAGTTCTTTCTTTAGAACTCTTTTTCTAGGATTTTATAGATTGAAATAACATCGATTTTAGGATAGAGAAATAGAAAGTAGAAAGAAAGGATTGTGTGATAGTATAACTAAGAGAGTATTCCCATATAGGTGATGAAGAGAATAATGGCTGGAATTTAGGTAATAATAGAATTGTGAGTTCTGGTAGATGAGATTTGAAAGGAGTAATAGAATAAGATGGGAGTTATCTTTGTCTATTCCGTTTATTTTTCTATCGTATAAAGTTATAAAAGGTATCTTTGACCATTGATTGGATTTAATGATGATTGATAAATAAGTTAGATGATTTTGTATAAGTCGAGCCATTTATGTAAAGATGAGAATTTTATATGTTTTTCCTAATTTGAATACAAAAGTTATTTGAATAGTAATATTATTGGATTTGATAAAGAAAAAGGTTGCAAAAGATTTTAGGAGTTTTTGAGATAAGTTATGAGATATATTTCGTCAAATAACAGTATATTTTAGCTGATAAGATAATAAATATTATTGTATGCTTTAGAAGAAAATAACTGTTATTTTGAAATGATAATTGTGAAAAATTTACTGTTTTGTAACATAATTCTTGTAGCTTGAAAACTCTTTGGAAAAAAATGGTCTAACATATTATTTTGTAAAGATAATTAAGTTTTGAATCTTTTGTATTAAAAATCCTATTTTCATAATGTAGTAAATCCTTATTTCAGTAAGCAATTGAAAAGGAAAGTTTTTTCATAAGTTCCTATTTGAAAAACCAAGAAAATTTTGAATGTCATAAATTAGAAAGTCTAACTTTTAAGGGGAATAAGTTTTGATAAGAAAAGTTTTAAAAAGGGACATTATTATATTCCTAATTGGGAACAAAGGAATTTTGAATCTTTGATAAAGGTTTTCAAAGTTTACATTTTCAAAGATGAAAATATTGAATTTGATACTTCATATTTTAAGTATTGCAAGAACTGAAGTAATAATTGCTTATTTTTAAATAAGTTTATTTATATAAAGATATTTTGTGTGCGAAAGTTATGATTTTATAATTTTTATGGAGTAGATACCTAGGTGATAGGATAGACTAAGGTTTTCAGGATATGAATAAAATAGAAATATAATGTACAACCTGATCTGGAAATTTGAAATCAGTCCTAAACCTCTATTTAAAGAAGTTGGTAAAGATATTCCAAATACGTAATTAGGTTATGAATTAGGTTGCTCATAGGATATGAATTTCTATATTTTAATTTTGGAGCAGTTTCCGTGTAATTTCCATAAGTTATCCAATTCCAAAATACATATAAAAGAGCATTGTTTGAAGTAACAAGGAATACACTACAAAGGAAAGAGATGTGTAAGAGATGGATATTCTTTTCCATGGTCTACACTGCCTATTTCAATAAAAAGAAAAAGAAATAATTCTTTGTAATTTCAAACAAAGAAAACCCTCACTTGTGGTAAATTTATGAGAAATTATGACGGTAATCTTTTTGAAAGGATAGCTTCGATAATTAAAATATGGAAATAAGTATTCTAGTTGTGGAATTAGTAGTTAGATATAGATAGCATATAGCCACGCTTAACGACTAGAATATATATGGAGAGCATAGATTACGACTACATGTGTATTAGTTAGTAATTGACAGATTAGGATTTATGGATATTGATTACAAATTTAACGGGCAATAAATTTGTGATTAATGAGAGGAAAAGTAACCTAATGGGGACGGATTAAGGAAACTTGATATTTCATTTGTGAAGGAAAGAAATTTGAGTTATGATGGATTTTGGAAACCTGAAGAAGGTTAAAAAGATTGAAGAAGGATTAATTAGAGATGGTCCAGTTTTGACGGTAATGATCAACTGCTATAGATATTAATTGAAGCAATAAATGGACCACATTTATTAAAGACTGAAAAGGAGAAATTAAGAAAAGGGGTTGAAATGGAATGAAATATTAAAAATAGTCCATCTTAATTTAGAAAGAAGTGTTAGGACCTCAGCACCATTTCTATTAATTGATAATAAATGGAAACTTCCAGTAAAATTTTCTTTTGTAGTTCTTGGATTATAGTCGCTAGTTGTCTTCCTTAGTTATTGGAAAAATGGATGATGTGGTATAAGATATATCCCCATTTTATTCCTATGTAGACTTTATGAACGGAATTTAAACCACTTGATATATGTTGGGAAGCAAAGTAAATAAGGAAAATTTATGGGAACACTTAACTAGTGTAACAGCCCGTGGACCCGTACCGCTTGAATCGACATTATTCTCCAACATATCGACTCAACGTGAATGGAAATACGAACCATTAGGTTTAAAAGAAGAAGGAGGTAGAAGAAAGAAAACAACCCAACAGAATCTTACATCGCAGCGGAATAAAATATAATAGATAATAACTGATCTTTACAGAAAAGAAACTATATTTGTTTATTAATACATCATCAGGATACAACATCAAAGTACAGTACAATCAACATCACAATTCAGGACAGTTATAATAACTTGTCCCACATACAGAATACACAACATACATAACACAGTGGAATATACATCATATACGTGTGATAAGTCTCGCCATCCAGCTCGTCTCCTGAGCTCCACAGCATCATAACATGTATCCTATATTGCTCGGTCTGACCCGAGCATTATAATAAAATAACACCCGAGTCAGTCTGGAAAACCAGCGTGAGAAAACACACTCAATTGGATTATTAAAGTTTTCCAAACCCTTTGAAATCAAAAGCATCTCATCAGACCACGCCACAAATAAACATGTCGGGTTTTTACCTTACGATAGCCAAAACACTTTATCAAATCCGTCTGATATTATAATAGTGTCTATTGAAAGTAAAATAGAATCTGGCTGAAATGCTTGCATCTCACATTTTAGCAATAGTTGGGCACAATCAAAACCGTACAGGCGCGTAGGGAGAATGGATTTCCATCAATGACTAGGCACTGGGGTACCACCTGTCACGGTAACTGGTCTGGATTAGCGTACCGAGGACCACACCCGATCCCCTGCAACACAAGACCGGAACTACCCCTTACTAGATAATTCCGAGTAAGATCACCCCACGGTTGGGATCAGCAACCGCACCATTAAGCCGAATAAAAAGGAACATCTAGACAGGGATGACCTCACCCTAATGGGTGCTACCCACATAGCCTTGCTACATAACCCCTTATTTTCAGTCATTACCGGTTGATGAGGCTTGAGGCTAAGCGTTACCTTTTTAGAACACATCTCTTAGAATGCCCATCGTCCACCTGACGATGTCCGAAACCATTCATCCATACAAGTCTGTCCCGGGTTCGAACGGAACCAAAGGCACTACTCCTACTACATCCGTTTTGGGATCACCCTCAGGATTAGTAGCGATTAGCCATTGCACTTCACTGCTCCATCTTCGACTCCAAACTTGTTTTCCCCACGAAAACGTACAAACCAGATCAAAGTGGTTTTCGAGAAATAATTCCCGATCCCGGTCTCTTCGAAACGATCAGCGCATTGGCCAATATTGATAGTCGGTTATTTAACTATCAATTACATTCACAACCAATCATCAAGCCACAATAATTTCTCCTAAATTATTTATTTATCTCAAATATCTTCGCAAGATATATTTCCACCTTTTAACCCTTTGAAAGCAGTTTCAAACCGTCTTTCTTTCATGGAATAAATTCCCCAAATAATTTCTATTTCCACTGAAATCACCAAGTACAAAAAATACTTAGACTTTAAAATCATTTAAAACACTTAATTATAGAATATACTTTTAAACATTTAGATTTAAAACTACTTTAATACTTTATTTTAAAAAAATACACTTCAAGAATATTTAAAATAAAGCTACTTTATAAAATATAAAACTAAATTTTTATCTTTTTCAAACATAATACCAATTAACCTTTAAATAATAACTACTACTATAAATTTGAAAAATACATACTTTAACATTTAAACATTTTAAAATAATAGATTTTCCAAAACATACTTTTAAAACAACTTTGAAACTTTAACTTATACTTAAGAATTTGCTTTGAAAACATACTTGGCTATCCAGGGAAATATACTTCTCTTTCACATCTTTAAAAATAAATCACTATTTATTTTTAATCAAATTTACCCATTCTTTTTATAAATTCCCACCTTGAATTTATTCTTCCAAATATCCACTGATATATTACTTCACTTTTATAAACCCAGTTTATAAATTTCAAAGTCTCACTTCTCTTTTAAAATCCCACTTTTATACACTTAAATCAATTTCAAATTGATTTCCAAATTTCTCCATTTTGAAATAAATCCCTTTACTTACTCAATTTATTTCAAAACTTATTAACTTCCGATTTTAAAACCTTTTTATTTGAAAATACCAATTTCATATTTTTTCCCAAATTCCTTCTTTATCCTTTTTAAATAAATTTAAACCTTGAATTTTAAAGTAAATTCTTTATTACTTTAAATAATATCACTTAAGTTTAAATTTCCATTATTTCTCTATTTGCTCAAAAATCCTCTTTTCCATACTCGGAATTTATTTATTAGGATTTTAAAATCACTTATATTCTTTTCCAATTCATTCTTAAATTTATTCAAATTCTCTATAATTATTTTACTAGAAAATTTACTCTTTATTTTCTTTTCAAAAGTCCAATTCTATATATTTTGATAACTCAGAGTATCGAAATATATTCAAGCAATCCATAGCATTCAATCTCGATTGTCCATATAATCCATCACAGAAAATCAAATATTCATAACACAGAATATTAAACAATCTAAATAATTTTGAGGAATCCAGTTGGATCCCTCCAACCTGTTTCCCTACATCCACAGATGTTAGCACAATATAAAATACCAATTCCACTTTAAGGTGGAATATCGCGGTATATGGGTTTATATAATATCATCCGCTATTATGCGGCGCATAGGGTCTCATCCGCTATATAATGCGGGAATATCAATCACTCCAATATATATATACACTACTATATATATTATCACATCCAATCAATTCAATCATTCAACCAGTTATTTAAATTTAAATAAAACCCATATGAGTGAGGTTAACTCACCTTTGTCTTTTTGAATTAGCAATCCGATCCATCTCGACTATTTTCTTCACGATTTTGACCTTGTATAAACAATTCATGATATATTACTATTTGAATTAATCAAAAAATTAATCACCATTTACTTATTTAATTTTTAACTTATAATTTGATTTAAACTAATTTTCCCTTGAAATCTTTAGTAACTAAAATTAATTAAATAAGCTAATTTCACAAGTTAATCTCCTTGAATCCATTATTATTATTTTTTAAAATAAACTAGTAATTGAAAATATGTATATGTATTTTTATATAGATATATTTATACTTATATATTTTTCTTTGAAACCCATACACTTGTAAAAATTTATTTATGTGGATTCAAAATCTAATTTCATAGAAACTATTCGACATTCAAAATTACTATTTATATGTTTTCCATATATATATACAACTGAGTAAATCTCAAAACCAATACTGTTATATTATTATTTTTCTTCTGTTTATACAAAAATTTATTACATTTAAATTGAAACAGGAATCTATACCTTACGGCAACACGAGAACCCGGATCCACCTCGTACGCGAATCCACCGGCATTCGTCCCTACTCCAAAACTTCGACCTTCCCTGCCCACTGCCCTTCCATCTTTTGCCAGAGCCACACATCAACCATTGTTCGATCAGAACCATCCCATCATCTGCTCGTGTTCCAGGCGAGCCGCCGCCATCAATGCCTTCGTCGCCCCGATTAACTCGCCGTCTCGACTTTCCTCGCGTTCACACCTTCCAAAACTCCACCGCATTGTGCCACACTTGATCCACCGAGGCGCCTCGATGCTCCGAACCCGACTCCATCGTTCTGTAACGCCCCACCTCTATACCCATGCTAACCAAGAACACTACGATGTAGTGCTGTCAATTAGCACGGAGAATAAGGCTGTGGAGGAGCGACCATCCATGTAACTTCTTTGCGCGAGCACCGATATGTCAGATAGAATAGAATGCATATCTTTTAAGGAGGAAATCCGACATACCGATACAAACACAAAGCTATCACACGGTGGCTATATATAATCTTCGGAAACAAACATAGAAATAATCATAACATAAATCAGTCACAAACATCCATATCACAAAGGCGGAAGAAGATATGAATAAATATATAACACATGAAAGTGTACATCAGAGTAGTGGTCAGAGAGATCCACGATAATACAAAAGAATAGCATCACGTGCTATACAAAATAATAAGTACACAACACAGAGTCTATATCTCAAAGGTGTACATCCAAAAACTACTAATCTATGTAGTTAGCCAAAAGTCATAATAATCCTGAAGAGAAGTCAAGCAGAAGCACCTGTAACATCTCGGTCTGACCCGAGTATTATTTATAAGAAAATAATAAACGGATCAGTCTAGCTATAAATATCAGATGATATGGTATAAATTAAAAGGCATGACATGAACATGTAATAACCATAACGGCATACTACTATAAGTATGTAAATGATAATCAACAAAAGATTAATCAATATCACAAGAATCTTCTCAAAGATAAAATAGGGTATCATACCCTAAACTTGTATTCATAACAAGTCAATAACACATAAATTCACCAATGCACAAAAAATGATATCATATCAATGAAAATCATGAAAATTGGTGAAGCACAAAATTCCAGAAATCATCACCAGAAATCCAGAAAACACATAAAAAGGGGGGAAGGCCTAACACATGAATGGGAGCATGAAAACTCACCTACGCATAAAACACATGAAGAGAAGCTATCTCATGGAAGCTATCCATTAAATTTTCACACAGGAATGGCCCGAAGACCATGGGGTGCTACCCCATATATGTGATGGCGAAACATCACAAAAGCGGGGTCTAGTCTCCCTCGCAGACAAAGAGACATCGCTCAATCGCTAGTCTAAATCGCAAAAATATTCGTCATGATCATAAGGAAGTGTCAATTAAACTAAGCCAGTAAATATATGAGTTTAGCTTCATGTCCCATAACCACTAGCTTAACTTAAATATTTACGAAAAAACTGTAGACCTTCACTAGGAAATTGTCACAAAAGGGTTCAATCGAACAAGTCCAAGAGCTAACCGACAAAGTGAACGCGAGCGTTTCATACCACTCGTTTTACTAAGTCGTTTAATTCGATTTCTCATCCGAGTGAAGTAAAGGCTTGTATATACTAATAGATTGGAAAACAGTTTTATAAAAGAGCTTTGTATTAAAAATAGATTTGAAATCATCTTTGTAAAAGAGTTTTAATATTTACTACTAGTAAGAAACCTTTGTATTTAGAAGTGACAAATCACAAAATGATTGTATAAACAATCAATCATAAAAAATTCACGTTTCGATAATGTGAATCAAACCATGGAAATCGATATCAAATCGATCAAATAGAAACACCAAAAATCCAAAAAAGAAATCATCAAAGTGGATATTAATTGACAATAACTATATGGGTAATCAAAAATCGATAAATTTGGAAATCCACATAAAAATAGGCTAATTTCCAGAAATCAACAGCCATAGACGTCTCTGGGAAATCCACAGACGTCTGTCACCCGTTTCGGGAAATATTTTTCCTGAAGCCATAGACGTCTGTGGGAAATCCACAAACGTCTGTCCCCTGTTTGGGAAATTGTAATCCTGTAGTCACAGACGTCTGTGGATAATCCACAGACGTCTGTCGCCTGCAGCGAGACAGAATTTGCAAAGCCCAAAAATGGGCAAACCTACACAACTTCTCGGATTCGGAGCGATTGAATGAGCAATGGCGACAAAGGATTTATGCCTAGCGACAACCCAGCCCTAAAGCTCTCCGAAACACCACCAAAAGCACGTTCATAAATCAAAGCTAGGACTTTCAAAGTTTTAACTTCAAACACCAAAAATTGAAATGTTCACCAAATCAATCCAAACCAAAATCAAATGAACATGAAAAGGTGTTAGGAATTCATACCAAGAAATCAAGGATAGTTATAGACGTAGATGTGAGATAAAAATCTCACCTTTAAACCCAAAACAAATGAAGAAGAAGCTATAGAGCAATGGCAAGGACAATCACTCTCCAATTCCAACTCAACAAGCTTGAATCTAAGCTAAAAAGAGTAACATTTCCTTAGTTAGGTTTAGGAATAACTGTAATTGGAAGGAGAAAGAGTTGGAGAAGAAGAAGGAGATGCTTACTAATGGGTTCACTTGAATTTGGAGCTAGAAGTTGGATTTGCAAATGAAGACTAGGGCTTGGAGTTTTCAATTTCCCATTCCTCTCCACCATTTTCAGTTGTAGCTTGAATGTATAAGGAAAATGAAATGAATGAAGCTAAATGGGGAGTGGTTGGGTGGATATAACCAGATTTGAACAAGTGGGCTGAACCCAAACCCAACCCAAAGTGAAAATGGTCAAATTTTGTTTAGCTCCAAACATATCAATGTTTATACTCAAAAAGGTTGCAAATGGCATTTTGAACTCAATGGAAGGGGTCTCGAGTCCCAATTCGACTGTTTTCAAAAAGTAACTTTTCGGACAATAATCCGACTTACGATGAAATATTTAAATATAAAAATCGATAAATATGCGGGTTGTTACACGTTCCCTGCTCAAAACGAAGGCCACACTTCCCTAAAATCGAATCCCAAGCAAACATCAGATCGACGAAACTATTGAGTTCCTTAAGCCGTGCTCACCCAAATCGCGACGACGCCGTGTTGATTCCTCGATCTCGACAAATTGGAGAAGCTCGCCCCCCTTGAATAAGTTTAAATGAACGTTGATTTGGGTTCGAACAGATACAAGACAATCTCGTTCGAATGAAATGAAATTTGATTTCGAAAAGGAAGCGACACGATTTAGTTTTGAACGAGGTTTCGATGTATATAATTTTCTCAGATGTTTTGGTTCGATTTTAGCTTCTGAGAGAAGAGAAAGGGTACGTGATTTAACAGAAAAGAGAGGAAGATGCCTTACGTGAGAATCTTTATCTTGCTACAGTGACTTTGGAAAGGACTGGAAAAGAGTTGATGTGAGATAATTTCAACTGCAGTTGACTAGTATAAATATTCAATTTAAATTCAAATTCAAATCGTTCCGATAAATGCAACTTAAAAACTTGACCTCCTATCGAGGCATGCCGCCAGGCGTTCATAATGTTAAACCCCTATTCCGAACGCAATGGAAAAGGTTTTGAGTCCTAATTCGATCGTAGGGAGAAGATAGATTTTTGGCCCAATTATTATATTAAATTTCCGATATAGATTCAGCGCGTTTATCTATCGTACGATCACACGACTACTCCGAATGCTAGGAAATTTGAAATCCGATAATAATACACTATTACGGATCCAATGGAACTGGTTTTGTCCAATTCCGAGACTGTGCCTCGGAAGGCTATTTTTAAATATCAATTTAAACGATATATTTTCAAAACTAAACAAAACACTGTTAAATTCAATTTTAAAAGTTCCATCACCTTCAATATTATCAATGTAAATTTTCCAAGCCTTCAAATTATTTTTAACAGGCTTAAAACTCCAGATTCAACATTTTACCCAACTTCAAATTATTTAATTTAATAATTAAATTACTCAATAAATAGTGATATTTGAAATTCAAGTCAAAATTACCCTTCTGAATATTTAAAATCGATTAAATATCCCCATTTCAAATATCCAAAATTCCGGGTCGTCACAACTAGCGTGGACCATAGTTAAACTAGGAAGTTAATGAGGATATTAGATTAGCAGCCTAAAGTGAGTAAATTTTACAATCCCAAAACTTTAGATTTTGGGAAAAACAAGGGATTTAGCTCACAAAAGCCACCATGCAAGGAAAAGAGAAAATGTATAGGAATGAGAATGGAATTTCCTATTGATCATGGATTAGGTGGTAGAAATTTTTTGTTAGAAGCAATGGAACCGCAGCACTCCAACATAACTTTATGGAGTTGCACTTTGCATCGTTAGTAGTTTGGACCCTTAGTTTACTAGCAAATTTTGGAGGTGTTTTGGTAGCTTTAGGAACTTCATTGAATATGAGCATCGCTTGCCAACTAAACACCGATGAACAAACTCATGGAATGGATGGGAACTTGGAGGATTTGTTGAGAGCATTGCATCTTGGACTTTGGAGGACCTTAGGAGTAGCGCTTATTCTTAGTAGAATTCACGTAGGACTGTAGTCATCAATGGACGATCAATATGGCACCCTTAAAGCATTTTTTGGGGAGGCTATGCAAATCGCCAAATCATGGGCGGGAAACCACCGTCAAATTCTACTCAGACCAGATTTGTATTGTGAGATGTTGGAAAGTCAGAATTGATTAGGCAGAGTGTGATGGTCGTAAGATTTGGGTAGTTGGAAAGTAGGCACTAGATTTATTGGGCCTTTTCCCAATATAAGGGAAAACAATAAAGCTTTTATGTTGGCTGGAGTCTATAACATTTTTGCATTTGAGAAAATACATTCATAGCATAGCAATTGTTGTATATCCTAATCAATTGTGAGATTTTAAGACGGAGCCAATAGCATCCCGTGCCACTACATGCATCGTAGAGCACATAACCAGGAGGCTCCACAACAAAAAATAAGATTGGTTCGAGTATAATGGTGAGAAAATCTGATCGGAGGCATGATGACTCTTCGTCCTAAACCTTTCTATGGAAAATATTTCTCTCCAAAATTAGGATTTTAGTGGCATCGTGGTCACTAGATTGGATGGTAGGAGATGCTTGCTATGCTTTTTCACAACCACTTTACGCTTATGTAGAAATTTTTATGCATGTTTAGGGTATTTGCATACATACTTTCATGACACGATTACACACTCAAGCTAGGATTGAGCTCAATTTAGTATGTCTGTAGTACATAATTACATTGTACAATTGGTTGAGTAGATGGTTGTGTAGATAATTTGGTTGAATAACATGGATATTATTGCGTGTTATGCTATTCGCCCATCGAAAGGTTTTGGGACGAAATCCTTTTTAAGGGGGGAAGAATGTAACACCCCATAAAATGAACCATAATTAAATGGATTTAATTGAATTAAATATAGGGTACTTTTGGCACAGGTCCTTATTAAGTTTCAAAATTCACGAAAAGTCCTTCACTAAATTTCAGTGTAAATTAGGTCCCTGTTTTTTATTCACGATTATTGCAGAGCATGATGCAACATTTCATAAAAGTTGCTGACATTTCCGCAACATTTCTGTACACTGTGAACATAGTGTATGAAAGTTGCTGAAATATCAACACTTATTTATAAAAGTTGCTGATATTTCAGCAACATTTATGTACACTGTGAACACAGTTTATGAAAGTTGCTGAAATATCAGCACTTATTTATAAAAGTTGCTGACATTTCAGCAATAATTTTTCTTTGTTTTTACAATAAAACTTTGACACATATAGTTGCTGAAATATCAGCACTTATTTATAAAAGTTGTTGACATTTCAGCAATAATTTTTCCTCGTTTCCAGAAAACAGGGACCCGCTTTACAATGAAACTTTGACAGGGACCCGCTTTACAATATGAAAGTATGATAGGGATGCCTCCCTAATTTCCACTTAAATATAATAGGGTTGAAAATTAGAATTCTATAAAAGTTGGAATTTTACCATGAAAGTTATTTTGTTGTGTTCGTGGCGAAATTCTGATATGTTTCCATATATAATATGCTGAAAACGGAGCTCAGACAAAAAAGTTATGAGCGTTTGAAGTTTTCAAATTTAAATTAATTTAGTTTGAATTCAAATTTAAATTTAGGATTTGAATTTAAAAAATTAGCTTAGGGGCTAAGTAAACATTAATTAACGTTTGATTAACGTTTAACGGTAAAGTTGATTAGGGGAAAGAAATCAATTAAAATAACAGAAATAAATAATTCCCCAGAATAAACGCACCGGTCGACCCCTTTATTCAGACTAGTCGACCTCTAGCGGTCAGCCGGTTGAAGGGGGCGGTCGACCAGTAATGTCTGACAAAGGGCAGTGGAGGCTAGGGTTTGAGGGTATGAATGGTTCATATTTCTCCGTTAAAAACTATTTTCATCCTGCTGTTCTGGTGCGTTTTAACCCCTATAAATAGAACCCTATCCCCTCCACTTTTTATTCATATTATTTCGGAGAATTTAGCGAAACTGTGCCATTGTTATCTCTACAAATTAGATTCAAAAGCTCCATAGAGAATTCATGTAAGAATCAAATCTATTTTCTATTTGTTTCTTCTTCCTCCAATCTATTCTTATCATTTTCTTCTCCAATTATTCTGAATCTAATGAATATATATATATATATACCTCTTTCCTATTGTGTGTGTATCAGAAGAGAGAGATTCTGGAAGGGATCGAAAAGCTACAATTCCATTTAAGTGAAGCTAAGGCTAATCTATGAGTGGAAACCTTAGTATTTCTTTTTAACAATTGTTTAGTGTATATCTTTTTGGATATAAATATGCCTTAGTAATTTTGGGATTTCGAAAATATGATAGATAAAATCCCTCAAAATTCTTTTTTATTTCGATATGTCAATTCTATGCTGAGATTCCCAATTATTTACATTAATTTGATGCAATTTGTTTCGTTTATGCAATTTTTGATAATTTCATAGTATATTCCACTTCTCCTTCTTCGTTGGGTCAAATTATGATTCTCCAATAAAATAAGGGGTTTAGATTACGAATTGTATTCATAGTTTACGTCGCTTATTCTTGTTTATTTAAAAGAGAGGAGTTAAATAGAATATGGGGTCTAGATTGTAATTCTTCTTGTTTAAGATATTTCATTGAATTGTTGCAATTGAGTTTCTATTTTATTTACCAGACTGTCATTGCAGTTTTGGTTATGAATATTTATTCCCTGCTTTTAATATAAGAATCTCATGAAATCTTGGGAATTTGAAGAATAGGGCTTGTGATAATAATTGGTTAGGGAATTGACATTTAGCGCTAGTTTAGGGCATAAAATCCTTGCGTTTGAATCTTCTTAGGCACGACTATTTATTTATCTCTATTACGTAACTAACATATAATTATTGCGTATATGGCGTAGTTAACTAGACATTTATTTACATTTATTTCCCCCATTAGGAAGGTAATTGATTATGAGGCAAAAATAAGAGCAAACACTTATATAGCTAATTATTATTTTAAGGCATAATAAGAAAGATTCCTTATAAGGCCTTATTTATGAAACAATGAGATGATGATGTGTGTGTGTTTATGGAGAGTAGTTGATTTCAGGCTAAGTTATAGGGATGTGAGGTCAATAGAGTTACATGATGGAATTCCACCCTTCACTTTGAGGCTACTAGTAGTTGTGTACTCTTTTATTGACATGAGATATCCTTATAATAAATATTTGTAATGACGCGAGGTTGGTTCCAAATACAATAAGGGAAATCTGTCCAGCTAATCTGGCTACCAGTTCTTACGAGTAGCGGCTAATGTGAGATGTCATTATGAGTATGGGCCATAAGACGAAGGGCATGCTTTGAGGTTTTAAGGTATTAAGTGGTTGGACCCGCCCCTTTTCCTTAAATGAAGTGTTAAATGGCTAAAGGGACACGTTATATAGTATCTCTACAGGGGTCCACTTCTGGAAATAGGTCTTAAATGATGGGGTCTGCCTTAATTAAGGTATTAAATGATCAGAGTCTGCCTATTTTTCACTTGGAAGTATTAAGTGGCCTATGAGGTTCCATATGATGTCAGCTAGATAGTACCATTGAGGAGCATGCCTTGGAAATAGGTCTTAAATGATGGGATCTACCTTAATTAAGGTATTAAATGAATAGAGTCTGCCTATTTTCCAATAAAAGGTATTAAGTGGCTTGGGTATCGTCTCTCACATTATTAGCTATTTATGACGTATGATTGGGATATGGGATTTTAGAAACATGTTTCTAAAATGGAAGGTATTAAGTGGTTGGACCCGCCTCCTTTCCTTATAAATAAGCATTAAATTATTTTAATGGTTTTATGTTCCTAGACATATTCTTATTTTGAAATATATTGCCCAAGTAGTGAAAAGTTAGTACTCGAGATTTTTATTCAATAGACATTTGTTGTTCTGACTCCCTCCTCATTACAACACACGTTAAGGACCTAGTGATGGCGGTGACGATGCTTAGAGATAGAGAAGCTTGGCTTGTGGCAGTATTTATTATTATCACTTTTTTGTGTACCCATGGATTTAGACAATTGTTCTAACGGATATTATGTTATGTTTTTTGTGGAATTTTTTGTTATGACATTTTTATGGTTTTGAAATAAATGGGTACACCTTACTATTATATTTTGTTCCATCCACTATGAGTTCTGAAGGTTTAGTCATGGCTCTGCAATGTTATTTCTTTTTACTACCAACGACTTGCCTTAGAATGGATCTAAGTTTCGATGGGCCTTTTCTGGGTTGAAATTTAGGCCTGTTCCGGGGGAGTGGTTACAACTTTCTTCAAAATATTATTTCATATATTGATTTTTAATATAGCTCAAAATATATTACTTCTCTTCAAAATAATAGATCACTCATCAAAACCTAATGTCCATTTGTCTCGTCCTAGTGTTTAGGAATTCCTATCGATAACGTTGGTCAGACGCATCGACCGGTTTTCTTAAGCACCCAATGGAAAAATTAACATGACATCAACTTCAAAATTTTCTTTACATATATATTTGTAAACATACTTCAAACCACTTAATCTTTTATAAAAACATTTGCTAACTTATAAAAAAACTTCTTTTCGAACCATATATATACCATAACCAAAAAGATTTTTTAATTAAACATTTGCTTGCTTGTATTAAAATGTTTATAAATATTCTACACGAGTATAATAAAAAATACTTGACTTATGTAACGACTCGACTTTTCGACGCTTGAAAGTCGACATTAATACGTCCAATGTATCAAATGCCACGCAATCGAATGCCGGAAACTGAACCATTAGGGTTAAAAGAAGAGGTAGAAGAAGACAGAAGAAAAAGAAAACAGAAAACCACAGAAACAGAAACAACATCAGAATCTCACATTCGCAGCGGAACAATATATAATAGATAAATCAATAATCTTTTAAACAAAGAACTACATCAGTTTATACAATACATCAATCAGAGTCAATATACAACCCAATACAACAATGGACAGTTATATAACTTGTCCTCATACAGAATACACAGTGGAATAAATATACAAGTACGGGAGTACGTCTCGCCATCCAGCTCATCTCCAAAGCTCCAGAATATCCTGATAACATAACTCTAGGCTGCCCGTGTGGAAAATTATGGGCACCCAGAGTTTAGAAAGGAAACAATAAACTCCGAGTCAGTCATGGTGACTGGTGTGAGATCGTAAAACAATTATTTTCACAAAGAAAATAAAATTTATTCGCAATGCTTTTGGAAAATGAAACTACCATAAGACATCCCGCCACACACATAATGCAAACGCAGAATTGGAGGAGATTTCTTCTTATGATAGTCAAAGATGCTTATTACGCAAATCATTGGATATTATTATTAATGTCTAGTGTGGAAAACATTTCGAAAGTATAATATTAATCTTAGCCAGCATAGGCATTTCACATTATGCCTACTATAGCTACCATCTAAACAGTGGGGCGCCACCATAAGTAAATGGCAGGTTCTACAACTAAAACTGTACAAGTTCCGTATTGGGAAATGGATTTCCAACAAATGGTCAGGCTAAGGAACTTCCTTCCGCCACATGGGATCGCCTCTGGCTGGACGTCCCGAGAGACAACTGCTCTCTGCCAACACAAGGCCGGGTTACCCCTGTAACAGGTAACTCACAAATATGTCATCCCCCGGTCCTTTGGGACCTTTATCTGAGGCGCCTCGATAAACACACAATCACACAATAAATGAGATCGGAGTATCCACATAGGTGAAATACCAGGGCTCCATACCTAATACCACCCTTTTCCAGAAGGAAATGACATACCCTCAAGGGCGCGACCCTCATAACCTTGCCGCATATTCCTGTTTCGACCATTTCAGGGGTGTGAGGTCTGACGAAGTCTCGTCCACAAAGCCACGCTTTGATCACAAATGATCAATTCACAGCAACACTCAGCATGCCACATTACCAAATTGGGAATATATCGCTCATAACCTTCAACTACATAACCTCTGAGCTCGTACGTCTCAGAGAAGGGTGTTAAGCTAAGAGAATAAATTCTCCGCCACCAACAGAAATGTATTTGAAAGAAATCAGCTTTATATCTCAAAATGTAATGTCAGACATGTAACCATACAAGTCTGTTCCAGGTTCGAACAGAACCGAAGGCACTTCCAAAGATGTCCTTGCAATCCGGGTATTCACAATCCCGATCGGACATCCCGTCACAAAAGGAGTGATATAAATCTCTATACCAGAGCAACTCGGTGCAGAGACATTCGACAGGTTGTCCTATCGTTTTCACAAATACCCGGTCTTCACCATCGGTCTTCAATACGATCCATATCGTCGTATTACTAATTCGGGATGGGTTATACGACACAAAGGTCCTTTCCCGGCTAAACCGAATAATAAGCGTTTGTTTTAAAACAAATTCAAGTGCCATTTCAAAGGCAAATATTGATAGTCGGTGATTTAACTATCAACAACATTCATAACAATCATCAGATTTAAATAATTTTCCCAAATTATTTATTTTCAAAATATCTTCACAAGATATATATTTTTCCACACTTAACACTTTGAAAACAAATTTCAAATCATTTTTCACCTTTCGACCTTTGAAAATAAATTTCAAATCAATTTCCTTACGCAGAATATATTTCCAAATATTTCTTTTAAAAACCAGCTTTAGAACCTTTAATTTATATTTTTTAAAAGCTACTTTGGAAATATACTCGGCTTTATAGTGAAAATACACTTTCACTTTAAAACGGTCCATTTAAACCAATTAATTAAATCCTTATCGATTTATTTTAAATTTACGTCCCAAATCGGTAAATTTATTTCCACATCTAAAATAAATCAGTGTTTATTTTTCAAACAAATTTCCCTTTCCTTTATAAATTCCATTTGAATTTACCTTTTCAAATATCCACTTTTAACCCCAAGAACAAATTCCAAATTGATTTCTAATTTTATTTCAATACCAAATCAATTACAAATTGATTTCTAAGTTTAATTTCAATAGAACAAAACATTGCAAATTTATTTCTAAGTTTATTTCCAAGTAACAAACCATTTGCAAATCGATTTCCAAATTTATTTTTCAAACACTAAATCAATTTCAAATTAATTTTCAAATGATTTATTTTCCATCACCATATTAATTACAAATTTGATTTCTAAATTTATTTCAACTCCAAATAAATTTCCATATCGATTTCTCAAAGATTCATTTTCAAATACCAAATCAATTACAAATTGATTTCTAGAAATTTATCACTTTTAAATAAATTCCCTTATTCTTTCCAAATTATTCAAAATTCCATTTTTAAAAGAATTCTTCAACTTTTAAACAATATTATTCAAAATTCATTTATTTATATCTTTTCCTATAATTTGGAAATAATTCGATAAGATCACAAAAATCAACTTTACGCTTTTAAAATCCTTCTTTTAACTTCAACCAATTCTTCCAAAAGAATTTACTTTAAATTTCCAATTTTAATTTCCAAAATCCAATTATTCATTTCTGGTATCCAACGATACCAAAAATACATTCGGCTAAATTATAGCCTTCAATACATCCAATCACAAATATAATCATACACAGATTATAAATAATCAATCACACAACAAATGAAACCAATTCAAATGTTTTGAGGAATCCTGTTGGATCCCTCCAACCTATTTCCCAGCATCCACATATGTTAGAACAATACCAATTCCATTTCGAGGTCGAATATCGCGGTATATGGGATTTAAAAAATATCATCCGCTATTATGCGGCGCATAGGGTCTCATCTGCTATATAATGCGGGAAATCAATCAACTCCAATATATATATATATATATGCCAATATAAATATATATTGCTATATACTACTATCATATATACTATCATTCAAGCACACAATCAACACAATCAATAATTTTAAATATAACTATTTAAAATTAAACAAACCCCTTTGTTTGAGTGAGAAGATCTCACCTTTGCTTTTATTTTGCAATCCATTTCATTCTCGATTTGATTCCGCGATTCTCAACCTTGTATAAACATTTATATGGTTTATTAATATTCGAAATAAATTTGAACAATAAATTTTCATTTGATAAATTTTTATTTTATTTGAGAATTTTAATTTCAAATAAATTTTCTTTTAATAAAACATTTGAACTAATTGAGTAATCACTTATTATTAAATAATTTAATTAACCAAAGGATTTTAATATAAACTAATAATTGGGTTTTAAACTAATAATTTTCCTTTTGAAACTATATATGTAATTATAAAATATATGTAGATAAAAATCTGATTTTTATATAAACCCAAAAATTTCTATTCTTCCAAAATTTTATATAAACTTTCTGTACTTACATATAAAATTAAACTTTGTAAATTTAAAAACTGGGCAGCAAACACATTTTTTTCAAAATCAACATTTTTTTAAAATCCATTGCTTCCCAATTTTAACTTCAGTAATTACTAATCTATTTGCATGTGTTGATTTTTCTTTTACTGTAAATTTACATTTTTTTCCTTTTCCAAATTCGTATACATAAAAAAATAACACAATTACCTTCTGCCTCCACGAATTGCCAAAGCCATTCACGCACTCGAGCACCCTTCCTCCACGCACTTCGCCGCCATCGCCTGACCATCATCTCTAGCCTTGCGAGCTTGTCTCCGGTCGCGACTTCGACAGCCGCACTCATCCCAGATCGCAACTGCTTCCACAAATCCTGGTCACGCAACGACATCCTCAAGTAAATGCGAATCGAAATCCTATCTCGTGATTGAACGCCGCCATCTGATCGAGTATCCTCAACTCGAGTTGCCGCCTCCATCACCTCGCCCAGGTCGTGCTCGCGACCCCCAATATTGTACGCGACCCAAAGTTTTGTGCTCCACCACTGTCGAAAAGGATCAAGCATCCCAGCCCTCGATCGCAACCTCGACTTAGCTCCTCTACGCTTCCGCGATGATGATTGCTTCATTTTTTTTAGTATCAAACGGTTCGTTCGAATATAAGAAAGAGGCACGAGGGTTTTGAAAGGAGCTGGAGGTGGATTTGAAATCAGGTTTTCGATTTTTGTTCTATGGCCATTGATTTTGAAAGAGAAACAAACAGCTTTTTTTTCTTTTTTTGTTATCTGGTTTGTGTTTTAAAAAAGAAAGGGAGAGGGTACGAAAGAGACAAGAGAACGTGATTCTGAATGTGAGAAGATGTCTTGCTACAGTGACCATGAAATGAAAGAAGAACAGCTGATGTGAAATAATATCAGCTGATGTACACCACATTGACCAGTCAAACCGTTGTATAAGTTATTTAAATTCGAATTTGAATCGCCTCCGAATCGCAACTCAAAATCTCGACTTCCTATCGAGGCATGCCGCCTGGCGTTCGTAATGTTATACGCCTATTCCAAACGCAATGGAAAAGGTTCCGAGTCCAAATTCGATCGTATGAAGAAGATAGCTTTTTGAACCAGTTATTAAATTGAATTTCGATTAAATTTTCAGCGCGTTTGCTTATCGTACGGCTAAACGATCACTCCAAACATTACGAAAATTTAAATCCGATAATAATACACTATTACGGATCTAATGGAACTCGTTTCATCGAATTCCGAGACTATGCCTCGGAACGCTATTTTTAAATATCGATTAAACGATAAAATTTCAAAACTGAACAAAGCAGTTTCAAATTCAATTCTGAAGCTTTCATTATCTTCAGAATAATCAATATGAATTTTCCAAGACTTCATATTATTTTTAATCAGCTCAAAACTGAAGATTCAAATTTTTACCCAGTTTCAATAATTAAATTCAATAATTTAATCGCCCAATTCACTCTGATATTTGAATTTCAAATTAAATTATCATTCGAATATTTAAACTCAATTAAATATTCACATTTCAAATGTCAAAAAATTCAGGGTCGTTAAAATCTTCCCCCCTTAAATGAATTTCGTCCCGAAATTACAAGTCAAGAAGGATGATCCAATACCCGTTTATCATTTTACCAAACCAAACAGTTTTATCAAATTATCAACCCAAATCTTTTATTAAGACACACTAATCTTTTCCTAACTTTCCAAACACTTTCGTAGTTTTCAAACAACTTCATTTTACTTCACAATTCAAATTTAAATTTAAATTCAAATTGTAAATTATCCAAAATTTCTCAAAAAATTTCTAACTTTCTAAATTTCCGAAAAAATTCGTTAGCTTCTCCTTTGCGCGGCTAACTCGGTACAACTACAAAATGTCCCTACGGACTCTCGGATTTCAAAAAAAACAGAAAGGAAAGCCAATCGGCTAGACAAGAAAAGATCAAATTTCATACTGAAATTTAAATACATACCTTTTGTCGAACAAATTCAAATTATCTTCGAAATCAAAAATCCAATTCCATATACCCTGTATACTTTTACTTAACAACAATGTCCAATTTTACTAAATGGATTCCCAAAACCAATTTTTTTACTTAAGAATTTCATTCTCCATTTCTTAAGTTCAATATATAAGTATTACATTCTTCTTATATTTATTTTCATTTCACAAACAAAGTTATATATTCATTTCTATTCAACTTTGTATTTTCAATTCCATTTGAATTCAATTACAATTTCAATTCTATTTGAATTCATTTTATCTTCAAAACTAAAATTTCACTTTTCTAGTTCAATTCCTATATTTCTATTACAATTTGAAAATCAATTTTCCGTTAACAAAAATTTTCCAAATTTTCAAAAAAATTCTAACTCCCAAAATTCACGGAAAATTTTGGCAGAGTCTCCTTTGTACGGAGGAGCTTTTGCAATTTGACAAAAGATATAAATATATATACATCGACCCACTCAGTCGAAAAAGCAAAAACAGTTCATATTTCCTATTTTGTATTGCGTAGGCGTACTTTTTTAGCATTTTAAGCAAAGCGGTTTATTTATTTAGCATTTGCGCGACCAAATGCAGCCAAACGGCTTCCAAAAACCTGTACTTACTCAGTTTAAACATGTAAGTGACAATATAAGAAATCTATTAACATTTCACTTATTTTCAATAACAAACACAAAGTTCTCATAAGCAAAACATTCAAAATAAATTCCATTAGCAATCCATAAGGTTTCAATTCAAATTAAATTTCTTTTATCTAATTCACATTCAATTCAATGGTTTACAATGCAATTCTTTATATTCAATTCATTTTTATACGAAATGAATTCATATCCATTTCAATTGATTTCAAAATCAATTCTATTTGCTTTCATTAACTCATATAATTTTATACAATCTCGTTTGCGTCAAACGATAATCATTTCTATTCAATTCAACGTCATTCACTTAATTGAATATCCATTCTAGTTTATAACTAATTCAAATTGATACCAATTCAATTTATTTTAATTTCCATTTCATTTCCAATTGATTCCATTCAATTTTCATTTCATTTGAATTCATTTCAAAGTTTCACTTACTAAATTAATTTCAATACTTCACTTTGTTTATCAAAAATCAAATTAAATTTCCAATATTCAACTTAAATTTCATTTACTAACAAATTCAAAACGAAGTTTTTAACATTCAGTTTAAATTTCATTTACTTACAATTGTAAATTCCATTCATTCATTTGGAAATTTATTTCTACTTACTTGAATTTTATCCGCAAATTTAACTCACAATTGAATTTTTTTATTTAACTAACTCAACTTCCCTATTTCAGGAATTAATTAATTTTCATATTAATGTACTTGATTCAAATCAAATCTTGTTTCATTATTCAATTCCAATTCCATTCTATTTACAAATGTAGCTTCATTTGTTCATTCACAATTTCATTCCTTTTCAATTTGAATCTTATTCCAATCAAATTTCAAATATTTTTATAAGTCATCAAACTTATCTACATTCCATTAATGAATTTTATTCCAAATATTTTCTTGGAATTCTATTTCAAATTATAAATCACATCTTTACAATTTACATTTACAAATTCATTCGTATATGAACTTTATTTCCTTATCTTTCAATTCATATTTATTAATTTCATCAGTTAAATGAATTTATCTCAAAATCTTTGGTTAAACCATTATTTCTTATTTATTTTCCATATAACAATGATAATATTTCAATGTTATTACTTCCTAACAACCAAGCATCCATATACTATAATAATTCATAGAAAATCATTTCTTTTCTACACTAAAATAGTTTTGGGTAAAATTATTTCATTTACCCTATTTTAAAACAATACTGTGTCAGTTTATCTTGTTTAAGAGTTTAGAAACCCCTATCGATTACAGTTAGCTAGACTGCACCGACCAGAATCTATAAACAATCAACCGATAAGTCAACACAATACAAATTTTATATTCACTAACAAATACGCGCTCATATCTATTATTACACTCAACTCATTCTAGAGTACTACTGACTCTATCTTTAATGAGTAATACCCAACAGAGCTAAGGTTATCGCTTAACCGGATGCTCTGATACCACATGTAACGACTCGACTTTTCGACGCTCAAAAGTCGACATTAATACGTCCACTGTATCAAA
Organism: Allium fistulosum; assembly: GCA_030737815.1. Lineage (NCBI taxonomy): Eukaryota > Viridiplantae > Streptophyta > Magnoliopsida > Asparagales > Amaryllidaceae > Allium > Allium fistulosum. Next base: position 472,791,359 of record CM060901.1, read on the forward strand.
TGTCGCGCAATCGAATGCCGGAAAACCGAACCATTAGCGTTAAAAGAAGAGGTAGAAGAAGATAGAAGAAAACGAAAGCAGAAAACCACAGAAACAGAAACAACATCAGAATCTCACATTTGCAGCGGAACAATATATAATAGATAAATCAATAATCTTTTAAACAAAGAACTACATCAGTTTTATACAATACATCAATCAGAGTCAATATACAACTCAATACAACAATGGACAGTTATATAACTTGTCCTCATACAGAATACACAGCGGAATAAATATACAAGTACGGGAGTACGTCTCGCCATCCAGCTCATCTCCAAAGCTCCAGAATATCTAGAATATCCTGATAACATAACTCTAGGCTGCCCGCTGTGCAGTTAAAGCGCTCGGCAGATTCAAAGCGGTGGAGGTGCAAAAAGTCATAGCGGGGATACAGCGAGGATATAGCGGGATATAGCCGATGGCTTTAAAATATCATATAAAACTCGTACTTAATGTTTTTACGAATATATAAATGGTAATTAAATGAAAAATTATCATTCAATTGAATTGTAACTGATACATAAATAACTTTTAAATAAAAACATGTGCGAATATACTTTAAATAAACGTAAAACTGTTATATAACATAATTGAATTTAGTAGAATATTAGAGTATTTTCATTTCTGAAAATATATTAAAAATTAAATCAAATAAATTAGTTTGATAATTTTTATAATGTATAAATTGAATTTTTCAATTCATTTTATTAAAGAAGATATAGCGGGAATAGCGGAATATAGCGGAAATAACAGGATATAGCGGAAATAGCGGGGATTAAAGCGGAAAGGCTATATTGTGGGGCTATATGGAAAAATCGTAGCGGCAGAAATCCGCTATGAGATATAGCGGGGTTATAGCGGGGCATTAACTGCACAGGCTGCCCGTGTGGAAAATTATGGGCACCTAGAGTTTAGAAAGGAAACAATAAACTCCGAGTCAGTCATGGTGACTGGTGTGAGATCGTAAAACAGTTATTTTCACAAAGAAAATAAAATTTATTCGCAATGCTTTTGGAAAATGAAACTACCATAAGACCTCCCGCCACACACACAATGCAAACGCAGAATTGGAGGAGATTTCTTCTTATGATAGTCAAAGATGCTTACTACGCAAATCATTGGATATTATTATTAATGTCTAGTGTGGAAAACATTTCGAAAGTATAATATTAATCTTTGCCAGCATAGGCATTTCACACTATGCCTACTATAGCTACCATCTAAACAGTGGGGCGCCACCATAAGTAAATGCAGGTTCTACAACTAAAACTGTACAAGTTCCGTATTGGGAAATGGATTTCCAACAAATGGTCAGGCTAAGGAACTTCCTTCCGCCACATGGGATCGCCTCTGGCTGGACGTCCCGAGAGACAACTGCTCTCTGCCAACACAAGGCCGGGTTACCCCTGTAACAGGTAACTCACGAATATGTCATCCCCCGGTCCTTTGGGACCTTTATCTGAGGCGCCTCGATAAACACACAATCACACAATAAATGAGATCGGAGTATCCACATAGGTTAAATACCAGGGCTCCATACCTGATACCACCCTTTTCCAGAAGGAAATGACATACCCTCAAGGGCGCGACCCTCATAACCTTGCCGCATATTCCTGTTTCGACCATTTCAGGGGTGTGAGGTCTGACGAAGTCTCGTCCACAAAGCTACGCTTTTTCACAAAGCCACGCTTTGATCACAAATGATCAATTCACAGCAACACTCAGCATGCCACATTACCAAATTGGGAATATATCGCTCATAACCTTCAACTACATAACCTCTGAGCTCGTACGTCTCAGAGAAGGGTGTTAAGCTAAGAGAATAAATTCTCCGCCACCAACAGAAATGTATTTGAAAGAAATCAGCTTTATATCTCAAAATGTAATGTCAGACATGTAGCCATACAAGTCTGTTCCAGGTTCGAACAGAACCGAAGGCACTTCCAAAGATGTCCTTGCAATCCGGGTATTCACAATCCCGATCGGACATCCCATCACAAAAGGAGTGATATAAATCTCTATACCAGAGCAACTCGGTGCAGAGACATTCGACAGGTTGTCCTATCGTTTTCACAAATACCCGGTCTTCACCATCGGTCTTCAATACGATCCATATCGTCGTATTACTAATTCGGGATGGGTTATACGACACAAAGGTCCTTTCCCGGCTAAACCGAATAATAAGCGTTTGTTTTAAAAACAAATTCAAGTGCCATTTCAAAGGCAAATATTGATAGTCGGTGATTTAACTATCAACAACATTCATAACAATCATCAGATTTAAATAATTTTCCCAAATTATTTATTTTCAAAATATCTTCACAAGATATATATTTTTCCACACTTAACACTTTGAAAACAAATTTCAAATCATTTTTCACCTTTCGACCTTTGAAAATAAATTTCAAATCAATTTCCTTACGCAGAATATATTTCCAAATATTTCTTTTAAAAACCAGCTTTAGAACCTTTAATTTATATTTTTTAAAAGCTACTTTGGAAATATACTCGGCTTTATAGTGAAAATACACTTTCACTTTAAAACGGTCCATTTAAACCAATTAATTAAATCCTTATCGATTTATTTTAAATTTACGTCCCAAATCGGTAAATTTATTTCCACATCTAAAATAAATCAGTGTTTATTTTTCAAACAAATTTCCCTTTCCTTTATAAATTCCATTTGAATTTACCTTTTCAAATATCCACTTTTAACCCCAAGAACAAATTCCAAATTGATTTCTAATTTTATTTCAATACCAAATCAATTACAAATTGATTTCTAAGTTTAATTTCAATAGAACAAAACATTGCAAATTTATTTCTAAGTTTATTTCCAAGTAACAAACCATTTGCAAATCGATTTCCAAATTTATTTTTCAAACACTAAATCAATTTCAAATTAATTTTCCAATGATTTATTTTCCATCACCATATTAATTACAAATTTGATTTCTAAATTTATTTCAACTCCAAATAAATTTCCATATCGATTTCTCAAAGATTCATTTCCAAATACCAAATCAATTACAAATTGATTTCTAGAAATTTATCACTTTTAAATAAATTCCCTTATTCTTTCCAAATTATTCAAAATTCCATTTTTAAAAGAATTCTTCAACTTTTAAACAATATTATTCAAAATTCATTTATTTATATCTTTTCCTATAATTTGGAAATAATTCGATAAGATCACAAAAATCAACTTTACGCTTTTAAAATCCTTCTTTTAACTTCAACCAATTCTTCCAAAAGAATTTACTTTAAATTTCCAATTTTAATTTCCAAAATCCAATTATTCATTTCTGGTATCCAACGATACCAAAAATACATTCGGCTAAATTATAGCCTTCAATACATCCAATCACAAATATAATCATACACAGATTATAAATAATCAATCACACAACAAATGAAACCAATTCAAATGTTTTGAGGAATCCTGTTGGATCCCTCCAACCTATTTCCCAGCATCCACATATGTTAGCACAATACCAATTCCATTTCGAGGTCGAATATCGCGGTATATGGGATTTAAAAAATATCATCCGCTATTATGCGGCGCATAGGGTCTCATCCGCTATATAATGCGGGAAATCAATCAACTCCAATATATATATATATATATATGCCAATATAAATATATATTGCTATATACTACTATCATATATACTATCATTCAAGCACACAATCAACACAATCAATAATTTTAAATATAACTATTTAAAATTAAACAAACCCCTTTGTTTGAGTGAGAAGATCTCACCTTTGCTTTTATTTTGCAATCCATTTCATTCTCGATTTGATTCCGCGATTCTCAACCTTGTATAAACATTTATATGGTTTATTAATATTCGAAATAAATTTGAACAATAAATTTTCATTTGATAAATTTTTATTTTATTTGAGAATTTTAATTTCAAATAAATTTTCTTTTAATAAAACATTTGAACTAATTGAGTAATCACTTATTATTAAATAATTTAATTAACCAAAGGATTTTAATATAAACTAATAATTGGGTTTTAAACTAATAATTTTCCTTTTGAAACTATATATGTAATTATAAAATATATGTAGATAAAAATCTGATTTTTATATAAACCCAAAAATTTCTATTCTTCCAAAATTTTATATAAACTTTCTGTACTTACATATAAAATTAAACTTTGTAAATTTAAAAACTGGGCAGCAAACACATTTTTTTCAAAATCAACATTTTTTTAAAATCCATTGCTTCCCAATTTTAACTTCAGTAATTACTAATCTATTTGCATGTGTTGATTTTTCTTTTACTGTAAATTTACATTTTTTTCCTTTTCCAAATTCGTATACATAAAAAAATAACACAATTACCTTCTGCCTCCACGAATTGCCAAAGCCAGTCACGCACTCGAGCACCCTTCCTCCACGCACTTCGCCGCCATCGCCTGACCATCATCTCTAGCCTTGCGAGCTTGTCTCCGGTCGCGACTTCGACAGCCGCACTCATCCCAGATCGCAACTGCTTCCACAAATCCTGGTCACGCGACGACATCCTCAAGTAAATGCGAATCGAAATCCTAGATCGTGATTGAACGCCGCCATCTGATCGAGTATCCTCAACTCGAGTTGCCGCCTCCATCACCTCGCCCAGGTCGTGCTCGCGACCCCCAATATTGTATGCGACCCAAAGTTTCGTGCTCCACCACTGTCAAAAAGGATCGAGCATCCCAGCCCTCGATCGCAACCTCGACTTAGCTCCTCTACGCTTCTGCGATGATGATTGCTTCATTTTTTTCTTTAGTATCGAACGGTTCGTTCGAATATAAGAAAGAGGCACGAGGGTTTCGAAAGGAGCTAGAGGTGGATTTGAAATCAAGTTTTCGATTTTTGTTCTGCGGCCATTGATTTTGAAAGAGAAACGAACAGCTTTTTTTTCTTTTTTTGTTATCTGGTTTGTGTTTTAAAAAAGAAAGGGAGAGGGTACGAAAGAGACAAGAGAACGTGATTCTGAACGTGAGAAGATGTCTTGCTACAGTGACCACGAAATGAAAGAAGAACAGCTGATGTGAAATAATATCAGCTGATGTACACCACATTGACCAGTCAAACCGTTGTATAAGTTATTTAAATTCGAATTTGAATCGCCTCCGAATCGCAACTCAAAATCTCGACTTCCTATCGAGGCGTGCCGCATGGTGTTCGTAATGTTATACGCCTATTCCGAACGCAATGGAAAAGGTTCCGAGTCCAAATTCGATCGTATGGAGAAGATAGCTTTTTGAACCAATTATTAAATTGAATTTCGATTAAATTTTTAATGCGTTTGCTTATCGTACGGCTAAACGATCACTCCAAACATTACGAAAATTTAAATCTGATAATAATACACTATTACGGATCCAATGGAACTGGTTTCATCGAATTCCGAGACTATGCCTCGAAACGCTATTTTTAAATATCGATTAAACGATAAAATTTCAAAACTGAACAAAGCAGTTTCAAATTCAATTCTGAAGATTTCAATATCTTCAGAATAATCAATATGAATTTTCCAAGACTTCATATTATTTTTAATCAGCTCAAAACTGAAGATTCAAATTTTTACCCAATTTCAATAATTAAATTCAATAATTTAATCGCCCAATTCACTCTGATATTTGAATTTCAAATTAAATTATCATTCGAATATTTAAACTCAATTAAATATTCACATTTCAAATGTCAAAAAATTCAGGGTCGTTACAACTTATAAAACCCCAAACATCATTAATCAACCATCCATAAAATAAACAAGCAAGCTTTCATCTTGATTTTAATCGCCAATAATTTTATATGAAAAATATACTATTTTGTTTTATGCGAAAATAGTTCCTATTATCCCTCAAACAAAGCATCATCAACCAATATAATTACACATACATCTAAACAGCAATATCCAATCAAAAAAGCCAAAAAAAATTAGCGAAAAGCGATCTATATACTTTCGTCATGCCACTCTGATTACTACGTGTAACGACCCAGAATTTTCGACTTCGAAAATCCCAGATAGTTAGGGAAAGAAGAAGAAAGAGGTAGAAGAAGAACAGAAAACAAACTCAGAATCTTACATTTCACAGCGGATCAAATATAATATCAAATAATAGCATTTTTACAGAAAATCTTTATCAGTCACTTTACATTCAATACATCAGAGTTACAACCATTCATATATCAATTAGACAGTTAAGATTAACTTGTCCCAGAAATACAAACAATATAACACAGTAGAATACACTCCATACATTCCTGCCATCCAGCTCGCCTCCTGAGCTACAGAACGACCTTACCTGAAAATCTGTAATACTCGGTCTGACCCGAGCATTACATCAAAGTAACACCCGGGTCAGGCTGGAAACCAGCGTGAGTAAACCCATACAATTTAAAATACTAAATGCAAACCATAAAAGAAAAACCCGGGGTAACTCATACTTCACTACGAGTTCATTACTTGTTATGCTCAATACTTACTTCACATATCGATCTATAAAGAATCGAAGTGGTTTCGGGTATTAACTAATACCTGACTCCTATCTCTTCGAATCCAATGTCATCTTAACCCAAGTTATTCAAATGAAATACAATTCAAACTTTAAATACAGGATGTCACTGTTTTAACCCAAACATATTATATCACATAGCATTCCACATCACATACTAGAGATATCAACTAATCTAAGGCATACAATATCATTCAATCATTCATAGCAAGATTAATCAACCATACCATCTCTAATTAATTTAATTAACCACAAATGAATTAAATTAATTACTTCAATTACTTTTAAATCCTGCATACTTAACATTAATTAATTACAAACCAATTAATTAATCACCCCTTAATTATCCATCTTAATTAATCATCCTTGATTAATTATTCTTTAATTACATTAAGTAATTAACCTTCAATTAATTACATAAATTAATTATTCTTTAACCATTCACATTAATCAACCCTTAATTACTCTTATTAATTACATTAATTAATGATCCTCTAATTACTTTCATTAATTAATTGCATTCAGTAATTAATCTTAAGTTTATCACATCCATTAATCAACCTTAATTAATCACATTCAGTAATTAACTATCCTTAAATTACTTACATTAATTAATTAACTCTTTAATTAATTATATTAATCAATCCTTTAATTAATTACACCGAGTAATTAATCCTTAATTACTTCCATTAAGTAATTATTCTCTAATTAATTTATAACCCTTAATTATTAATTAATTAATCCTTAATAATTAATTAATTTCTCTTTAATTACTTCATTAGTTTAATTAATCATTTATTATCCAAGACCTTAATTAACTTTAAGATAAACCATTTATCTTTATTTATTTCTTAATTAACACATAAATTTGAAACACTCACGTTCACCCAAAACAAACCCATAGACCAAACCCAATATTCCCGAGCAAAATTCCACACCCTCGTCTTCGAGTCCAACGCTATACGACTTCGAGTTCCACCCCGAGGCAACAACCTTTCTTCCTCAACCCAATATTACTGACACGAATTCGACACCGTGCACATGCACAATGATTCCAGCCACCACCGATCGATGCTACGATCGTCGACAAGTCGACGACAATTTCCCATAGGCCTCCGACCACCCAGACCCCTTCAATGACATTGAATTCGTGATTGAGCTATCTGACTAAACCTGGAACAAAAACTTGATTGACCAATCCTCCTCGCACCGACGATCTAGACCACCAGAGGCCACGCAAATGTACCTGAAGCTTCATCGATGTCTAACGCCTCGATTCCCCCATGTCCGGCTACCTCCGATCCACTGATGACGCCGCAGTTTATCGATCTCCGACCAATGCCAAAACGTGAACTAAAACCCTAGATTATCAACGTTCGGCCACCATGATGATCTTAAAATCCTACCACTATTTTTCCTAACTTCCTCAACCCACTGGCCACCTCCAGTCCAAACCTCGACGTACAACTCGTCGCTGATCAACGCGAATCGACGAAAATGTCGAAACTGATCATCTCCAAATATCTCGATGAATACTACACTAAAACTCATGATTTTACTATCTAAATTCATCATTTTCTACAACACATCACATTGTAAAATCCAAATTCAAAAACTTAGCTATTGATTTTTTTTGACCAAAATTGATTTTCCACTGTAATTCTTCCCAATTTGAATTAATTTCTAAATATAGAATTTTGAAACCATTTTTAGAATCGAATTTATATTGTAACTATCCTCTTTCATTCACAAATCAATATCTAATATTGATTTTATGGTGAGATATTGAATTTATTTAGTGATCAAGCCTGTAACACACAGAGCTTACCTATATATATAAACACAGTCACTATACAGGCATATCATCCTTATATACATACATGCATTCATCTTCACAAACATTTGCAAACTACATTACTACATAAATCATCACATATATCCACATATAATCACAGGTTTTAAATCTGTTATTTTAAAACGATTTACTCACCTTAATTAACAGAGAACGGAGAACAGTACTACAGGCTTCTTCTTTTGATTTGGAACTTGTCTTTAACCTGTTATTTGATGTTGATCTTCTTGCTTAGTTGAGTTGCAGGTTGAAGTTGTTGTTTGATTTAGTTGCTTGATTCCAGATTGAAGATGAAATCAGGCTGTTAAATTTGATTCAGTTTTCATTTGCTTTTGGTTTCTGGTTTTGTTTATTTTTTTTATTTTGAAAAGATGAAGAACAAAAGAGTAGAGAAGGTTTTGAACTGAGAATTCCCTAGCCTAATTCTCAATTCAGTTTTTATGTATAATTAAAATTTTAGAAATGAAAATGCTTTGCAACTTGTAAAATCATATGCTACTTAATTTACATTTGTCAATGCATGAATTTATTTTCTTACAATTGTTCATATGCAAGAAGGAAATATTTACAAGTGTTTAACACTTATATCTCTTATGTAATTATAAAATATTTTCAATTTATATATATATATATCTTTATCTTTTCACTTCCTTTTATTTATATGTATATAACTCAATCAAACAATATAAACTTATTTATTTATTTATTTCAAATTCATTTACATATCCAGATATCTTTTATTACCAGAATTTATCTGTTCAACTAAATAAAACCAGTTAATTATCAAATATCAAAAAATCCAGGTTATCACATTCCTCCCCCCTTTGAATCTTTTCGTCCTCGAAAAGGAACAAAGCCGGAATTTATTCAATACTTAAAATCAGTTAAATTTCTCTTTAAACATTTTTAACTAAATCTCCCTTTATTAAAAAAAATAAAAACGCTTTAAAAATCTATATAATATTACCAAAATAATTTTTTTATAAAATAGTTTTTATAACTCGATGTTTCAACAAGTCCATCCTCGTTCTCACAGAAATTCGGTCATACGTTGATCAGGCATAGGACTGAAAATCTATCAGTACTTAGCAGACCCGTTTTCAACACCCAGTGAAAGTACTTAGAAAATAATTTATTGAAAATATAGAAAACATTTTTGAAAATAGAGGAAACATCTTTGGTGAGAATGCTCTGGAAATCATCACCCCCATCCATGGTCGCAGTTAACCCGATGGTTACGTTGCCATCCCGGCAAATTCCATAGATAACTGTAGGCCTCCGCACCCCTCGATTACACCATGGAACCTGCTACAGATCGCAGTTATACCTGGGCTTTACGTTGCTATCACAGCAAAACCCCATATAACCGTAGGCATCAGCGCCCTCTAATTTCGCTGCCAAAAGAATGAAACTCCTCCACTCGACCATAGATCGCAGCCTACCGATGTTACGTTGTCGTCCCGGCAAAATCAAGTGTAGACTGTTGGCACTCATCCTCCACACGATTTTTGCTATGGTCCACACAGTAGATCGCAGCGACATCGAGTTACACTGTCGTCACAGCATAACCCAAATGCCCCTATAGGGATCAGCGCCCTCGACTTTTGCTACCCAACAATCCTCAGGAACTACTTTGTCCGGACTCCTTACAGGATCAACTTTAGAACCCCCCCCCCCTTAGGGCTCAAGGCAGTACCACCCTGTGGCACTCCTGAGAAGTTCATTTCAAGGGAGCGCTTTTTTCCCCAAAGCCATTCTCAAAACACTTTATACAATACACTTATAGTATCTTCAAATCATACCCTTTATGATTTATATCAAAATCTCCTTTACAGAAAATCGATATCCCAAATCGATAGTTCCAAACTTGGCTTTCCAAATTCCCAAAACTGATTTTTCTCAAAAATCAAAAGCCTTTCCAAAATCCATAGGTTCCAAAACCTTTTCCAAAATCATTCTCATAAGATCCTTTATATATATATATATATATAACTTTAAAAATACTTGGATCACTTCAAACTGGTATAAATTCCCTTTTTATACTTCAAATACTTTCAAAATCCCTTTTCTTCTGGCAATAGATTCGGTAAGGGGAGTTTATCTTATTACAAATATATATATAACTTTATTTATTGCCAAATCAAATATTCAAATTTTATTTCTTTATAAAGTTATTCACTACATTACTTTTAATAAAATGAGTTCTAATCATAGAAATATCCAACTCCTATTTAAATTGATTCAATTTCAATTCAATTTAAATTAACTTCAATTCCTATCCCAAATTCAAATCAACTCCCATTTGAATTTCAAACTTATTCAACTTCAATTTCACTTTAAATTAATTCGATTCAAATTTTCCATTTGAATTTTATTCTTATCCATCTTCAATCACAATTCCAATTAATTTAAATCAAATTCAATTTGAACTAATTCAATTCAAATCTCAACTTAAAACCATCTCGAATCTCATTTTGAAATTCCCAATTCAGGATGTTCATTCTAAACTCATTTAACTTCCTCTAAGTTAAATTCAATTTAATCTAGTCAACTTTACCCAATTTGAATTCCCATTTCAAATTTTAAACTTTGTATTAATAATCTTCCCACTTATAAGTTCAAAAACTTATCACTTTGGGTTTTCATATCACATTCCAAGGAAAAATTTAAAACTCGACACTTAGAGTTTATTTCAAATCATCTTTTATATTATGTATATCCTCATTTATACATATTTATTTCCTTTACACACCAAGTTATACCTTAAATTTTTAAACCACCTTTGGTTTTAATTCAAAACAAATTTCTTTAAAACAATTTCTAGTTTTTGGACTTAGATTTAAAACTTCACAATTTTAAATTATCTTCAATTTCAATTTATAAGTCATACTCACCTAAAAGTTTACTTCCCTAAAACATTTCATTTTTCTTAATCATTAACAACATTTCATCTTATTTGTATAGTTCATTCTATTCAATTCCCATTTGGATATATATTACTTAAATTCTTATTCAATTTCAATAATCAACAACCAATTTTCTTAATATATATAATAATTAGAAAAATTACTGCTTTATATATCAAAACATAAGCTTATATAAAAATCATTTTTAAAACCTTTATATAAGAAAATAACAAGTACGCTCTCATATATATACACTCAACTCATCCTAGGGTACTACTGACCCTATCCTTAATGAGTAAACCCACCAAAGCCAAGGTTCTCGCTTAACCTTCAGCTCTGCCCAAATGTAATGACCCGGAATTTTCCACTCCGAAAATCCCAGATAGTTAGGGAAAGAAGAAGAAAGTGGTAGAAGAAGAACAGAAAACAAAATCAGAATCTCACATTTCGCAGCGGATCAAATATAATATCAAATAATAGCATTTATACAGAAAATCTTTATCAGTCACTTTACATTCAATACATCAGAGTTACAACCATTCATATATCAATTAGACAGTTAAGATTAACTTGTCCCAGAAATACAAAAAATATAACACGGCGGAATACACTCCATATGTTCCTGCCATCCAGCTCGCCTCCTGAGCTCTAGAACGACCTTACCTGAAAATCTGTAATACTCGGTCTGACCCGAGCATTACATCAAAGTAACACCCGGGTCAGACTGGAAACCAACGTGAGTAAACCCATACAATTTGAAATACTAAATGCAAACCATAAAAGAAAAACCTGGGGTAACTCATACTTCGCTACGAGTTCATTACTTGTTATGCTCAATACTTACTTCACATATCGATCTATAAAGAATCGAAGTGGTTTCGGGTATTAACTAATGCCCGACTCCTGTCTCTTCGAATCCAATGTCATCTTAACCCAAGTTATTCAAATGAAATACAATTCAAACTTTAAATACAGGATGTCACTGTTTTAACCCAAACATATTATATCACATAGCATTCCACATCACATACCAGAGATATCAACTAATCTAAAGAATACAATATCATTCAATCATTCATAGCAAGATTAATCAACCATACCATCTCTAATTAATTTAATTAACCACAAAAGAATTAAATTAATTACTTCAATTACTTTTAAATCATGCATACTTACAAACTAATTAATTAATCATCCCTTAATTATCCATCTTAATTAATCATCCTTGATTAATTATTCTTTAATTACATTAAGTAATTAACCTTCAATTAATTACATAAATTAATTATTCTTTAACCATTCACATTAATCAACCCTTAATTACTCTTATTAATTACATTAATTAATGATCCTCTAATTACTTTCATTAATTAATTACATTCAGTGATTAATCTTAAGTTTATCACATTCATTAATCAACCTTAATTAATCACATTCAGTAATTAACTATCCTTAAATTACTTACATTAATTAATTAACTCTTTAATTAATTATATTAATCAATCCTTTAATTAATTACACCGAGTAATTAATCCTTAATTACTTCCATTAAGTAATTATTCTCTAATTAATTTATAACCCTTAATTATTAATTAATTAATCCTTAATCATTAATTAATTAATTTCTCTTTAATTACTTCATTAGTTTAATTAATCATTTATTATCCAAGACCTTAATTAACTTTAAGATAAACCATTTATCTTTATTTATTTCTTAATTAACACATAAATTTGAAACACTCACGTTCAAATAGACCAAACCCAATATTCCCGAGCAAAATTCCACACCCTCGCCTTCGAGTCCAACGCTATACAACTTCGAGTTCGACCCCGAGGCAACAACCTTTCTTCCTCAACCCAATATTACTGACACGAATTCGACACCGTGCACATGCACAATGATTCCAGTCACCACCGATCGATGCTACGATCGTCGACAAGTCGACGACAATTTCCCATAGGCCTCCGACCACCTAGACCCCTTCAATGACATTGAATTCGTGATCGAGCTATCTGACTAAACCTGGAACAAAAACTTGATTGACCAATCCTCCTCGCACCGACGATCTAGACCACCAGAGGCCACGCAAACGTACACGAAGCTTCATTGATGTCCAACACCTCGATTCCCCCATGTCCGGCTACCTCCGATCCACTGATGACGCCGCAGTTTATCGATTTCCGACCAATGCCAAAACATGAACTAAAACCCTAGATTATCAACGTTCGGCCACCACGACGATCTTAAAATCCTACCACTAAAATCCTTTGGTCTCAAATTTCTACTTCGATAATATATCATGGAAATACTACGAAGAAGTTCGTATTATCAAATACCTCTAAAAACTTCAATCAAAAGAATATTCTCAATCCATAAATATTTTCCTACTCAATTATATAATTTTAAAATCACCATTTAAAATCCTTATTTACTTGCCAAATCTCTTTAAAACCATTTTTATATATCAATCAAATATCCTTCCTCATTTAATGTACTCCCAAAGTAATTCAATAATCAAACACCTTAATATCTTACTTCCAAAATTTCACTTAACCTATATATATATATAGACACACACACTTTGGCACGTGCGATGCGCATGCATAGGAGGAATTGGTATTAAAAATACCATTTGTAAGATACTCTATTAATCGTTTTCTTTCTTCCTTGTTCCGAGCTTGAGACCGGCATCAATAATAAGTTAATGGCGGAGTTAAAAACTTTTTATAAGGGATTTTTTATTAACTACAATTGTATTCTTAATAAAGTTGGAAATTTTCTTTCGTACATATAAAAAAATTAACTTAAAGGTGTAATTTATAGAAGTACTTTGAAATATAAAGAAAAAACAATAAAATGGAGAAAACGATTTTAACTGCAATTATTACTCATTATGGTCATATAAAAATCCTTTATTCAAATGGAATGATATAGCAGTTGTGATGAACATATGTGTATACATGTTGAAGAATAATATTTATTGTAATACTATTCCGTGTGATATGAAAAAATGAAGTATAGTTAACTAAGTTCATGATTACATGTTAATAATGCATCCTTATATACAACATTTCTAGTATGTGTACCATTTTTATTTCGATCTTTCCAATTTTCACCAAAATTTCATTGTTTTTCATGCAACTCCTCTAAATAAAGCAACATATATTTGATCATGACTGAAAACATGTTCGGGAAGATAAATACCAACATGTATTAGGTTGAAAGGGATGTTAATATTCTCAAATGGCTTAAGTGGTATACGTAGGATAAATACTTCTGTACTACGGAACTGTCCATTTGTGATTTCTACATCTATGAGATTTCTATGAAAGACACGACATAGTAATTTGGTTCCATTACATAATCCAATTCTTGGATCAATATTCCTAAGCAACATGATTGGTGCTCCTACTTTCAGTGTTAATTTATGGGGCGGAAAACCACTCGAAGCAAGTGAGTTCAAGAATTCCAACTGATATAGATTATATGTATCTTCTTCGACTTTGTCAAATGAATAGTAGATAAATTCACTACCTGGAAACATTTCTATAACTTTATTATTAATCTCATCTACTGTTTCATTTTTAGGGCTTAATATTGCTATATCCATTATATAATTAATTTCACCCAATCTATCATTGAGTTCGAAAAGATTTAATTAATCAAAGCATAAATTTAACCAGTATTGGTGCAAGGTTCAACGATATGAACTGGGAGCTTTACAATCTCATCTTGAACATAGACTTCGTCTCAATTTCCAATGCGTAAAAGAAATTATGCATGTGATTGATCGTCTCTTGCACGCATATTTTGTTTCAAATGAATTACTTGAACATTTTTCCATAAATATGATTGTACTATACATGCATCGATTGTTTGAGCTCTAGTACCATTTACAACTGTTGGTAGGACTTGACGAAAATCACCTCCTAAAATAATAATCTTTCCTCCAAACGGTGCATCTAAATTCATTAAATCTCACGATGTTCTATCCAAGGCCTCAAAAGCCTGGCGACGAGCCATGGTAGCTTCATCCAATAGTAAAATAGTAATAATCGATAAAAGTTTTGCGATCTCAGACTGCTTAGGAATATGACATGTAGGGGAAGAGTTTAATTAATTAGTATTTTAAATCGAGAATGTGTAGTTCGACCTCCTGGAAGAGCAAGAGAAGCAATTCTAGAAGTAGCGACTGCAATTGTAGTATGACCTTGAATTCGTAAATGTGTCAAGATTGCTTTATGTAGATATGTTTTTCATATACCTCCAGGACAATCTATGAAATATATAGCATTAGCTTTGTCTTTAACAGAAGACGTTATCATGTCAAATGCCTCCTTTTGTCTAGAGTCCAAGTTTTTTATGGAATCGATATCATTATTAGGTATTTTTATACATTATTCTTCTGAAATAAGAGTGGAGCTATTGGTATGAGTAAAATCATTAAAATTATTATATGGAATATCGTAATCAAAAATTGTTTTGTTATACTGTTTGAGAAGGTTGTCAAGGTCGGAGAGACATTGAATTAATAAATATGAATTGTTCATGTTAGTAGTAGATGTAGAAGGATAGTCTTCAAGTAAAAAGGGCAAAAACTCTTCCATGATTCACGCACATGACACAGTTCATGGTACACTAAAATTGTAACGAATAATCTTCTTAAAGCCTTGGGCATATGTGTGTTTGAAGCATCTCCCAAACAGACTTTTAAACTATCATCATTTTCAAGTAAAAACCCTTATGTTTAGCTGCTTCTTTAAATGTGTTATATTGTGTTCCATTAACTATTAGTAAGTCACTAAAATATAGAGGACCTCTAACATGTGTTAATAATAATTGCAAATAATAACAATCACGTTTAGTAGGAGTCGGTAAAACATAGAGGAAACTCATAGTATATGTAACAACTGTGATTTTATTACCGTCGTAATAAACTCTTAGAATAGAAATTTTAAATTTAAATTTGAAAAAAAAAATATAAATTTTGCAATGCTAAAATATTGCAAAGTCAGTTGTAATAGCTAACTCATGTTACACTTCTTTTGCCTTCACGTGAGTATAAGAAAATGGGTCCAAGTGTAAACAAGTGGAACATTTTTGTTCTTTGCTGTCTCTTATTCTAAAGCAAATATGTATAAGTGCAATCACCACAAATTTTGTAAAGCAAAGTTGAAAACATTACTTTATCAGCCATCATCATTTTATATGCAAAGCTTGTCCTTTCTTTCCTCTAGAGCACGTCTACCTTAAATGCATATGTACCATAAAAGTTGCCAGCACACTTCATTTTGACTTATACACATATTCGAGAAAAGAAGGTAGCACTGCATAATTCTTTGCTCCATCAAATTTCAGTAGCAGTGAGGAGTGTATTAATGGTGGTTCAAAGAATTTAACTTCAAGTGGTTACTTGATGCTAACTGATTTTTGGAAGCAAGCTATCGGTGAGTGCAAACTCACGTTTCTTATTAAAACTATATTTGGGCTACTTTTTTTGCAAGAACATTATACATAAAAGCATTTTATTTAGTTTATCTATTGTATTCGTCTTGCGTCCCTACCTGTCGAAATTCCCTGATGTTGTGAAATCTTTACCACGCAAGTACCTGATGCCTTGGTTTCGTTCTTTATATAATTGTTGCTTTAAATTGTTGCCACGTCCATATGTGAAATAATGCACGTTCATTGATGGCAAACCTCTCTGAAGTGAATAACGTGCAAACGTATTTACTTGAATATTTGATCACACAAGTAGCCTGCACTCTAAACTTTACTTCGTGCGTCCTTGCTTGCGCAACTAGATGGATGTCCTTTTTTATATAAAATTTATATGATAGCCTGGCAGTGAATGCTCTACATTTTATTATACTTGCAAACTTACTTTCGCATGCAAGCAAAAATAAAGTTGCAAACTTCCATTCGCATGCAGGCAGAAAAATTAAAGACTAGACTATATTTAGTGATTGCGTGTGTATGTGTGACCTGGAAAATATTTTCTAGTGTGTGCGTGTAGTGTGCAGACTGTGATTGCAAGTATTCACATGCATATTTTGTGTAGCACGAAAATGTTACATACTAGTGAAAGTTCATCGGCCAATTGATTATAATTATGAAATTTGTGTTTGTGTCTTCCACTGAGGCACGCAATAATGATTTTGCAAGGTGGAGAAATGCCTAACTATATTTTGTTGAATATATAACGGTGTAGACCACTGTTTATTAATTTACATTGAATCGGCATTTCATTTTAAAACGTACTTTGTTGCCATTATTTTTATAACGGAATTTTTACGCCGATATTGTATTTTTAAAGCGTGTTGATTTGACGACATTTTTGATGAATAAAAATTACTGTTGTTTTGACTTCAGTTACCGTCAATTTTAAAGTGAATTTTCAGCGGTTATCCCGCAAAGCTGATTTGATATCCGTTTTTACGGTGTTTTGTGAAGCGCAATTTCTTCGTCGAAATTGCTATAGTTGTTGCTGTTTAAATCACGTGTTTTAAAAATCGTTTTAAAATAAAACTGTTTCCTAAATTTTTACAGTTTGCGCTTTCAAAAGAACGAGGAAGCGATTCAAACTTTTCAGCAAAATTGAGGACTATGAACCCTTACTTTTACTGATTCGCTTAATTCTAGACTTGTCCGTTTGAGAACGTAAAATGTTATTATATAAAACACACAATTTTGCACTTTCAAGGAAACTGTAACGACCCTGAAATTTAAATTTATTTAAATTAATAATTTATTGAATTTTCGAATTAAATTGAGTAATTAAATAAATTTTTGGATAAAAATTTGTAAAATCAATTGATTTAGTGATGCGAGTTTCCCCGATTCAAATATGAGTGAATTTGAAAATAATAAATTATAGAATATAAAATAACATATAGTTAAATTCAAACAACATAATTTAAAATAGGAATTTATTTACAATACAAAGTTAAAAACAAGACAACAACAACATATTAAAGTAAGAATTGTTACATTGTAAAGTAAATAAAACAAAAAGGAATAAACAACACATGACAAAAAATTTAACAACAAAGTTTCAACTTTAAAATGATGCAAGTAAACAAAACAAAAGAAAAAAAAATACAACATACCAGCCGAAGTAATATGGCTGCAATAAACAAAGACATAAACAAAAATAAGAGATAAAGTACAAAGCATATCAAAGTAAAGTTGTACAAGCCCATAACTGAAGCAACTTCAGCCATGCCATGTACAAAGATCAATACATCACCTTGTACAAGTGTTATATGCTGTAAACTCTCTTTTATGAATATCAACCTCATTCATTCGTTTATTTGAAACTGAGAAACAAAGAAAAAAAATAGAAACAAATGAAACAAGGCAACCAGAAATTAAAAAACAAAAGCAATTCAAAGTCTTCAAACCTGGGAAGTAAATAACAGCTTGAAAACAGCAAACAGGATCTTCTCTGTTTCAAACTTTTAATAGGTGAGCAACTCCTATTTTCTGAGGCTTAACTGTTTTGATTTCTTGTCGCTTGTGAGTAAACATACTATCCTGAAGTTTAAACTTGATGGTTGATTTGTAAACATGAGTTCTGTGATGATTTCTGTTTCTGGAAGTTGTATCTTGCCATGTTTCCAATATTTCAAGCTGCAGAGCAAATGAAAGTAAACAAATTTAAAACAAAACTTCTTTGTATAATTAAATTTAAAACTTAGGAATTTAAATTAGAAAGGTTTGTTTGAACTAAAATCAGAACTTAGATTTGTTTTGAAGGTTCACAGTGTGATATAGATGTTGGATGTTCATGTTACATAAAAACAGAAATCATAAGTTAAAAATGCGAATGTTTTAGATTGTGGATTTGATTTCATATCAGGATTAAGGGTACAGAGCTAAGATTTTTAAAACAAAAATATTGATTTTTAGTTAAGTATTTTAAGTACAGTTCCTAGTTGAACTAAATATACCTTTTAATCGATTCCTGGTGATTGAACAAATGTTAGGGATTGAGATTTTTCTTGAAGCTTGTTTGGTCATCCATGGAGTTAGGAAAAATGTTAAATAATTTTTCTATTGCAATCAAAGATTGAACGAATTAAGACTAGGGTTTAAAGTCAGTGAGAATGGTGATTGGGGTTTCGAGCTCGTGCCCGCTTGTCAGTGCGTCGAGTGTAGCCAAATTTGGAGAGAATGTTCTTGAGATATGGGCGAGACTACGGCCGGAGTTTGGTGGCCTCTGGTGGCGGGAGTGGTGATTGCGAAGCATTTTGGGTTGGTAGTCTGGGTGGAGGTTACTCGAGCTATGCTCGATTTTGAATTGGGTCGAGATAGGCGAATCTGGGTGTTGATTTCGAATGAAGGGACGAATCGCGACTTGCTCGTGGTCGCGATGTTCGCCAGAGCATCGCCAGTGACCAGTGCACGTGCACGTTTCGGTTTCCGGTTGTTCCAGCTTTGGGGAAGAAGAACAGAGGAGTAGGATTCCAGAGAGGATCGGGTATTGCTCGAAGTGGTAGGAGTTCGACTCGAAGTTTTCAATTGATTGCCTCGGGTCATTTGGAAATGTTACAGGTTAAAATACTTAGAAAAAAATTTAATGGAAATTTGGACACTCGGGTTCAATTTTGACAAAACTCGAAGTAAACAAGCAAAATTCTCGGGGCTGACTCGAAGCGGGTCTCGAGACTAGTATATAAAACAGTTTATACTTTAAGATTTTTCAATTCTTTTAAAACACTTTTAAACTACGTTCAAATAATGATCTGATTGGAATTTTAAGCTAATAAGATGTTATCAAAGAGATTAAATTTTAATTTATTTAGTTTTGATACGATATTTTTATAAGGTTATTTATATTAAATAAATAATATAACTTAAAAGAAAAATTAAGATAAAATGTCGTTTGAACTAAATCTTACCCTTTCAAAGTAACTAATGTGATTTAATGTTTTAATTTGTTAACTTAAAAAGTTAAGTAAATTTATATTGATTAATGATTTATAATTAACTAAAGATCAATTTATTTTTTATTTAAAGCTAAGTGATTAATTAAGGATAATTAATTTAAGAATAATTTATTAATTATTAATGGTTAGTTAATAAATGATTTAAAGGATAATTAATTATATTGATTTGTAATTAATTAATGATTAATTAACCCGGATTAGAAATTCATAAGTAATTAATCTAATTTGAATAAATCAGATAATTAACTGTCCTTACTTGTGAATATTTGAATTTGATTGGATGATTGAATTGTTTGATATCCCTGATTCGTGATATTTTGTGATACCTCCTGATTTATGTTGTGATCTGTAATTTACTTATCTGTGATGTATATATTGTTATGTGAATATGAAACCCTTGACCCGTAAAACGACATTTGAATTTCGATGCGACAGGGAGTCGGATTCCAGTTGGTTATCCGAAACCCACATCGAATTGTAATAGTGAATCTTTATGACCGATAAATTTATTTTATCTATGAATCTGTGAATGAAGATAAGCATTATCGATTTTACCGCTTATCGATATATCTGTGATAATTGATGTTGCACTATTGTGTGTTAAACCCCTGGACTACACTTTTACACACACAAATATGGATTTCACGTGGAAATCGGTTAAGTCACAGATAATGTAAATTTGATGTTTTTGAAATTGAAATTTTAATTTCAATTGATTTTGAAATTAGAAATTTGGGTTTAAAGTGAAAAGCTTTTTGAAATAGGATTTCAAAGATAAAAGTTATCTTGAATAACTTAAACGAGTTTTGAAGATTTAAATAATTTGATTTAAATTTTAATTCAAGTTTGAAATTGAATCCTATGATTCGAAACTAGGGATTAAAGATGATATAAATGTGTTTGTATGAATTAAACCATTTTAAAAGTATAAGTTGGGAATTTGAATTTAAACCAAGGATTTCCACTCGTATGGATAAATCAGATTTTCTGAAATAAAACTGTTTGTTTTCAAATGATAAAAGCTTTCAGATAGGAAATGAAATTCCAGTTTAATTAAAGGAATTTCAAGTTTGAATTGAAAATTGTTTTTCCAAGTTATGAATGAATTCTTTTTGAAAGCTATGAATTAAATCTGTTATCTTAACAGATTTAAAATTGATGTTTGTTTAAACCATTTGAAATGGAATTGTTTTGAAAGCTATCTGTTAAATCTTTGATTCAAAGATTTAACGAGTTAAACTGAAATGAAAATTGATTTGGAAAATCTATGAATGAATCTTTGTGAAATTAAGTGAACTTTGTGAATTGAATCTTTTTGTTTAAAAGATTAAAATGGTAATTTGTTAAACCATTTGAAAAAAGAAGTTTGGGTTTAAGTTGTGACTTAATTGAAATCCCAATATCCATATGTTTTTAAATATTGCGCTCACTATTCGGGTTAGCCGGGAAAGGACCTTTGGGTCGTATAACCCATTCCGAATAGTGATACGTCGTATATGGATGGCATTTGAAGACCGGTGATGAAGACCGGATATTTTCGAAAATGAAAGGACAACCTGTCGAATGTCTCTGCACTGAGTTGCTCCGGTATAGAGATTTATATCACTCTTTTTGTGACAGGAAGTCCGGACGTGATTGGAAATTATCCGGATTTGCAAGGGCTTCGTGAGAAGTGCCTTCGGTTCTGTTCGAACCCGGAACAGACTTGTATGGTTACGTGTCTGACATTACACTTTGAGATATAAAGCCGATTTCTTTCAAATACATATCTGTTTGGTGGCGGAGAATTTAATCTCTTAGCTTAACACCCTTCTCTGAGACGTACGAGCTCAGAGGTTGTGTAGTTGAAATTTATCAGCGATATATCCCAATTTGGTAATGTGGCATGCTGAGTGTTGCTGTGTGATGATCAGTGTTTGATCATTTGTGATATGATCATTTGTTTGATCATTTATCTTTGTGATCATAGGTTGATCATCTGTTGACCCAAAGCGTGGCTTTTTTTGAAAAAGTGTAGCTTTGTGGACGAGACTTCGTCGAGCCTCACAACCCGGTAATGGTCGAAACAGGAATCGTGCGGCAAGGTTTTCAGGGGTAGCTCCCCTAGGGTATGACCATTCCTTCTGGAAAAGAGTAGTATCATGGTATGGAGCCCAGATACTTACTCATGTGGACACACTTTATTTATGACGTGTGATGTTGGATTCAAGGCGCCTCGGTTAAAGGTCCCAAAGGACCGGGGGTGGCATATCTAAGGTTTCTTTTATCCCTTGGGAAAAGGGGTTGCCGGCCTTGTTTGGCAGAGAACGGTGTGGTTCTCGGAGCGTCCCGCCAGAGGCGTTTCTTTCGTGGAATAGGAAGTTCCTTAGCCTGACCATTTGTTGGAAATCCATCTTCCAAATACGAACTTTGTACGGTTTTAGTTGTATTACCTGCCATGGAATGTGGTGGTAACCTGCTATTGAACATGGTAGCTATAGTAGGCATAAGTGCGAAATGTCTATGCTGGCTAAGATTTATATTCTACTTTCGAAATTGTTTTCTGCACTATGCACTAGTAATAATATCAAATGATTTGATTTTTGCGTAGTAAACATCTTTGACTATCATAAGAAGAAATCTCCTCCAATTCTGCGTTTGCATTGTGTGTGTGGCGGGAGGTCTTATGGTAGTTTCATTTTCCAAAAGCATTTCGAATTTACTTTAAATTCTCTTGCTATTTGTTTTAAAGATAAACTATTTTGTTGCTCACACCAGTCCCATGACTGATCCGGAGTTTATTGTTCCTTTCCTAAACTCTGGGTGCTCATAATTTCCTACACGAGCAGTCTAGAGTTGGGGTTTTCAGATATTCAGGTTTAGTAGATTTTCTGGAGTTGGTTCAGTCTTTGGATCAGACTGCACTTGCTTATCTTTGTGCATCATTATTGGGAGTTCGAGCTATATCTGGATTGGTGCTTTGAAGATGGAGATTATCCGCTGCTGATGTTATCTATTTTTCTTTCCGCTGCAATTTATTGTATCATATCTCTGATGTATATAGATATTCATTGTATCATCATTGTATCTGGATATTGTATCAGATGTTGTATATCTATATTCTTTTTATTCCGCTGTGATATTTACTTAACTGTGTTATAAGCTCCGGCGACTCGGATTTGAACGCTCGAATCTACGACATTCGAGTACGATGTAAAGTATGGATGTCGATTTTCAAACGCGAAAATCTGGGACGTTACATTTGGTATCAGAGCTAAGGTTGAACTTTAGCTCAGGAGTATAACACGTTAAGTAGCTCATTAGAGATAGAGTGAAGTAAACTCTAGAATGAGTAATTCTCAGATATCCGTCTAAACGTCTCAGTAAATTCTCTTACTATCCACTGATAATAGATATGAGTGCTAGAAGAAGACGAGATAGGGGACAGGGAAATACGACTATAAATGGTCAATACCCTGCAACAGTGGAAACAATCTTTCTCTATCAATTTTCTTTGATTCGTTTCCAAATTCTTTTGATTCCTTCGTATCAGCTACAAGAAGAAGTTTCGATGTGATGATGGCTCTACGAATCGTTATAGAAATTCTTACCTCGTATCTTAATCGGTTTCTTATCAGCTTTTTGATTTAAACCTTAATGAGTTTGAAATTGAAAATTTTAAATTGAGATAAATTGATTAATAGAATATGAAGGCTAAATTGAATTGTATCAATTAAAACGATTTCGTTTGAAATCAAATTTTGAAATTCTATTGAAACTTCTTTTGAAAACCAAAGTCCGAAGAGGGACAATTGGTATGTATTATGAGATATTCCGACTTGAATTCGGAATCCGTATCTTGTGTTAGAGGAGTTATAGGAGATCGAATCTATCTATCTATCTCTGCGATTGTTTTCGTGCCTGCGAATTTCGAGGACGAAATTCTTTTAAG
This sequence comes from Allium fistulosum, assembly GCA_030737815.1. Classification (NCBI taxonomy): domain Eukaryota; kingdom Viridiplantae; phylum Streptophyta; class Magnoliopsida; order Asparagales; family Amaryllidaceae; genus Allium; species Allium fistulosum. The sequence continues at coordinate 472,815,563 of CM060901.1, forward strand.
GGGGGAAGTTTGTAACGACCCTGAAATTTAAATTTATTTAAATTAATAATTTATTTAATTTTCGAATTAAATTGAGTAATTAAATAAATTTTTGGGTAAAAATTTGTAAAATCAATTGATTTAGTGATGCGAGTTTCCCCGATTCAAATATGAGTGAATTTGAAAATAATAAATTATAGAATATAAAATAACATATAGTTAAATTCAAACAACATAATTTAAAATAGGAATTTATTTACAATACAAAGTTAAAAACAAGACAACAACAACATATTAAAGTAAGAATTGTTACATTGTAAAGTAAATAAAACAAAAAGGAATAAACAACACATGACAAAAAATTTAACAACAAAGTTTCAACTTTAAAATGATGCAAGTAAACAAAACAAAAGAAAAAAAATACAACATACCAGCCGAAGTAAATATGGCTGCAATAAACAAAGACATAAACAAAAATAAGAGATAAAGTACAAAGCATATCAAAGTAAAGTTGTACAAGCCCATAACTGAAGCAACTTCAGCCATGCCCTGTACAAAGATCAATACATCACCTTGTACAAGTGTTATATGCTGTAAACTCTCTTTTATGAATATCAACCTCATTCATTCGTTTATTTGAAACTGAGAAACAAAGAAAAAAATAGAAACAAATGAAACAAGGCAACCAGAAATTAAAAAACAAAAGCAATTCAAAGTCTTCAAACCTGGGAAGTAAACAACAGCTTGAAAACAGCAAACAGGATCTTCTCTGTTTCAAACTTTTAATAGGTGAGCAACTCCTATTTTCCGAGGCTTAACTGTTTTGATTTCTTGTCGCTTATGAGTAAACATACTATCCTGAAGTTTAAACTTGATGGTTGATTTGTAAACATGAGTTCTGTGATGATTTCTGTTTCTGGAAGTTGTATCTTGCCATGTTTCCAATATTTCAAGCTGCAGAGCAAATGAAAGTAAACAAATTTAAAACAAAACTTCTTTGTATAATTAAATTTAAAACTTAGGAATTTAAATTAGAAAGGTTTGTTTGAACTAAAATCAGAACTTAGATTTGTTTTGAAGGTTCACAGTGTGATATAGATGTTGGATGTTCATGTTACATAAAAACAGAAATCATAAGTTAAAAATGCGAATGTTTTAGATTGTGGATTTGATTTCATATCAGGATTAAGGGTACAGAGCTAAGATTTTTAAAACAAAAATATTGATTTTTAGTTAAGTATTTTAAGTACAGTTCCTAGTTGAACTAAATATACCTTTTAATCGATTCCTGGTGATTGAACAAATGTTAGGGATTGAGATTTTTCTTGAAGCTTGTTTGGTCATCCATGGAGTTAGGAAAAATGTTAAATAATTTTTCTATTGCAATCAAAGATTGAACGAATTAAGACTAGGGTTTAAAGTCAGTGAGAATGGTGATTGGGGTTTCGAGCTCGTGCCCGCTTGTCAGTGCATCGAGTGTAGGCAAATTTGGAGAGAATGTTCTTGAGATATGGGCGAGACTACGGCCGGAGTTTGGTGGCCTCTGGTGGCGGGAGTGGTGATTGCGAAGCATTTTGGGTTGGTAGTCTGGGTGGAGGTTACTCGAGCTATGCTCGATTTTGAATTGGGTCGAGATAGGCGAATCTGGGTGTTGATTTCGAATGAAGGGACGAATCGCGACTTGCTCGTGGTCGCGATGTTCGCCAGAGCATCGCCAGTGACCAGTGCACGTGCATGTGCACGTTTTGATTTCCGGTTGTTCCAGCTTTGGGGAAGAAGAACAGAGGAGTAGGATTCCAGAGAGGATCGGGTATTGCTCGAAGTGGTAGGAGTTCGACTCGAAGTTTTCAATTGATTGCCTCGGGTCATTTGGAAATGTTACAGGTTAAAATACTTAGAAAAAAATTTTAATGGAAATTTGGACACTCGGGTTAAATTTTGACAAAACTCGAAGTAAACAAGCAGAATTCTCGGGGCTGACTCGAAGCGGGTCTCGAGACTAGTATATAAAACAGTTTATACTTTAAGATTTTTCAATTCTTTTAAAACACTTTTAAACTACGTTCAAATAATGATCTGATTGGAATTTTAAGCTAATAAGATGTTTTCAAAGAGATTAAATTTTAATTTATTTAGTTTTGATACGATATTTTTATAAGGTTATTTATATTAAATAAATAATATAACTTAAAAGAAAAATTAAGATAAAATGTCGTTTGAACTAAATCTTACCCTTTCAAAGTAACTAATGTGATTTAATGTTTTAATTTGTTAACTTAAAAAGTTAAGTAAATTTATATTGATTAATGATTTATAATTAACTAAAGATCAATTTATTTTTTATTTAAAGCTAAGTGATTAATTAAGGATAATTAATTTAAGAATAATTTATTAATTATTAATGGTTAGTTAATAAATGATTTAAAGGATAATTAATTATATTGATTTGTAATTAATTAATGATTAATTAACCCGGATTAGAAATTCATAAGTAATTAATCTAATTTGAATAAATCAGATAATTAACTGTCCTTACTTGTGAATATTTGAATTTGATTGGATGATTGAATTGTTTGATATCCCTGATTCGTGATATTTTGTGATACCTCCTGATTTATGTTGTGATCTGTAATTTACTTATCTGTGATGTATATATTGTTATGTGAATATGAAACCCTTGACCCGTAAAACGACATTTGAATTTCGATGCGATAGGGAGTCGGATTCCAGTTGGTTATCCGAAACCCACATCGAATTGTAATAGTGAATCTTTATGACCGATAAATTTATTTATCTATGAATCTGTGAATGAAGATAAGCGTTATCGATTTTACCGCTTATCGATATATCTGTGATAATTGATGTTGCACTATTGTCTGTTAAACCCCTGGACTACACTTTTACACACACAAATATGGATTTCACGTGGAAATCGGTTAAGTCACAGATAATGTAAATTTGATGTTTTTGAAATTGAAATTTTAATTTCAATTGATTTTGAAATTAGAAATTTGGGTTTAAAGTGAAAAGCTTTTTGAAATAGGATTTCAAAGATAAAAGTTATCTTGAATAACTTAAACGAGTTTTGAAGATTTAAATAATTTGATTTAAATTTTAATTCAAGTTTGAAATTGAATCCTATGATTCGAAACTAGGGATTAAAGATGATATAAATGTGTTTGTATGAATTAAACCATTTTAAAAGTATAAGTTGGGAATTTGAATTTAAACCAAGGATTTCCACTCGTATGGATAAATCAGATTTTCTGAAATAAAACTGTTTGTTTTCAAATGATAAAAGCTTTCAGATAGGAAATGAAATTCTAGTTTAATTAAAGGAATTTCAAGTTTGAATTGAAAATTGTTTTTCCAAGTTATGAATGAATTCTTTTTGAAAGCTATGAATTAAATCTGTTATCTTAACAAATTTAAAATTGATGTTTGTTTAAACCATTTGAAATGGAATTGTTTTGAAAGCTATCTGTTAAATCTTTGATTCAAAGATTTAACGAGTTAAACTGAAATGAAAATTGATTTGGAAAATCTATGAATGAATCTTTGTGAAATTAAGTGAACTTTGTGAATTGAATCTTTTTGTTTAAAAGATTAAAATGGTAATTTGTTAAACCATTTGAAAAAAGAAGTTTGGGTTTAAGTTGTGACTTAATTGAAATCCCAATATCCATATGTTTTTAAATATTGCGCTCACTATTCGGGTTAGCCGGGAAAGGACCTTTGGGTCGTATAACCCATTCCGAATAGTGATACGTCGTATATGGATGGCATTTGAAGACCGGTGATGAAGACCGGATATTTTCGAAAATGAAAGGACAACCTGTCGAATGTCTCTGCACTGAGTTGCTCCGGTATAGAGATTTATATCACTCTTTTTGTGACAGGAAGTCCGGACGTGATTGGAAATTATCCGGATTTGCAAGGGCTTCGTGAGAAGTGCCTTCGGTTCTGTTCGAACCCGGAACAGACTTGTATGGTTACGTGTCTGACATTACACTTTGAGATATAAAGCCGATTTCTTTCAAATACATATCTGTTTGGTGGCGGAGAATTTAATCTCTTAGCTTAACACCCTTCTCTGAGACGTACGAGCTCAGAGGTTGTGTAGTTGAAATTTATCAGCGATATATCCCAATTTGGTAATGTGGCATGCTGAGTGTTGCTGTGTGATGATCAGTGTTTGATCATTTGTGATATGATCATTTGTTTGATCATTTATCTTTGTGATCATAGGTTGATCATCTGTTGACCCAAAGCGTGGCTTTTTTTGAAAAAGTGTAGCTTTGTGGACGAGACTTCGTCGAGCCTCACAACCCGGTAATGGTCGAAACAGGAATCGTGCGGCAAGGTTTTCAGGGGTAGCTCCCCTAGGGTATGACCATTCCTTCTGGAAAAGAGTAGTATCATGGTATGGAGCCCAGATACTTACTCATGTGGACACACTTTATTTATGACGTGTGATGTTGGATTCAAGGCGCCTCGGTTAAAGGTCCCAAAGGACCGGGGGTGGCATATCTGAGGTTTCTTTTATCCCTTGGGAAAAGGGGTTGCCGGCCTTGTTTGGCAGAGAACGGTGTGGTTCTCGGAGCGTCCCGCCAGAGGCGTTTCTTTCGTGGAATAGGAAGTTCCTTAGCCTGACCATTTGTTGGAAATCCATCTTCCAAATACGAACTTTGTACGGTTTTAGTTGTATTACCTGCCATGGAATGTGGTGGTAACCTGCTATTGAACATGGTAGCTATAGTAGGCATAAGTGCGAAATGTCTATGCTGGCTAAGATTTATATTCTACTTTCGAAATTGTTTTCTGCACTATGCACTAGTAATAATATCAAATGATTTGATTTTTGCGTAGTAAACATCTTTGACTATCATAAGAAGAAATCTCCTCCAATTCTGCGTTTGCATTGTGTGTGTGGCGGGAGGTCTTATGGTAGTTTCATTTTCCAAAAGCATTTCGAATTTACTTTAAATTCTCTTGCTATTTGTTTTGAAGATAAACTGTTTTGTTGCTCACACCAGTCCCATGACTGATCCGGAGTTTATTGTTCCTTTCCTAAACTCTGGGTGCTCATAATTTCCTACACGAGCAGTCTAGAGTTGGGGTTTTCAGATATTCAGGTTTAGTAGATTTTCTGGAGTTGGTTCAGTCTTTGGATCAGACTGCACTTGCTTATCTTTGTGCATCATTATTGGGAGTTCGAGCTATATCTGGATTGGTGCTCTGAAGATGGAGATTATCCGCTGCTGATGTTATCTATTTTTCTTTCCGCTGCAATTTATTGTATCATATCTCTGATGTATATAGATATTCATTGTATCATCATTGTATCTGGATATTGTATCAGATGTTGTATATCTATATTCTTTTTATTCCGCTGTGATATTTACTTAACTGTGTTATAAGCTCCGGCGACTCGGATTTGAACGCTCGAATCTACGACATTCGAGTACGATGTAAAGTATGGATGTCGATTTTCAAACGCGAAAATCTGGTACGTTACATTTGGTATCAGAGCTAAGGTTGAACTTTAGCTCAGGAGTATAACACGTTAAGTAGCTCATTAGAGATAGAGTGAAGTAAACTCTAGAATGAGTAATTCTCAGATATCCGTCTAAACGTCTCAGTAAATTCTCTTACTATCCACTGATAGTAGATATGAGTGCTAGAAGAAGACGAGATAGGGGACAGGGAAATACGACTATAAATGGTCAATACCCTGCAACAGTGGAAACAATCTTTCTCTATCAATTTTCTTTGATTCGTTTCCAAATTCTTTTGATTCCTTCGTATCAGCTACAAGAAGAAGTTTCGATGTGATGATGGCTCTACGAATCGTTGTAGAAATTCTTACCTCGTATCTTAATCGGTTTCTTATCAGCTTTTTGATTTAAACCTTAATGAGTTTGAAATTGAAAATTTTAAATTGAGATAAATTGATTAATAGAATATGAAGGCTAAATTGAATTGTATCAATTAAAACGATTTCGTTTGAAATCAAATTTTGAAATTCTATTGAAACTTCTTTTGAAAACCAAAGTCCGAAGAGGGACAATTGGTATGTATTATGAGATATTCCGACTTGAATTCGGAATCCGTATCTTGTGTTAGAGGAGTTATAGGAGATCGAATCTATCTATCTATCTCTGCGATTGTTTTCGTGCCTGCGAATTTCGAGGACGAAATTCTTTTAAGGGGGAAGTTTGTAACGACCCTGAAATTTAAATTTATTTAAATTAATAATTTATTTAATTTTCGAATTAAATTGAGTAATTAAATAAATTTTTGGATAAAAATTTGTAAAATCAATTGATTTAGTGATGCGAGTTTCCCCGATTCAAATATGAGTGAATTTGAAAATAATAAATTATAGAATATAAAATAACATATAGTTAAATTCAAACAACATAATTTAAAATAGGAATTTATTTACAATACAAAGTTAAAAACAAGACAACAACAACATATTAAAGTAAGAATTGTTACATTGTAAAGTAAATAAAACAAAAAGGAATAAACAACACATGACAAAAAATTTAACAACAAAGTTTCAACTTTAAAATGATGCAAGTAAACAAAACAAAAGAAAAAAAAATACAACATACCAGCCGAAGTAAATATGGCTGCAATAAACAAAGACATAAACAAAAATAAGAGATAAAGTACAAAGCATATCAAAGTAAAGTTGTACAAGCCCATAACTGAAGCAACTTCAGCCATGCCCTGTACAAAGATCAATACATCACCTTGTACAAGTGTTATATGCTGTAAACTCTCTTTTATGAATATCAACCTCATTCATTCGTTTATTTGAAACTGAGAAACAAAGAAAAAAATAGAAACAAATGAAACAAGGCAACCAGAAATTAAAAAACAAAAGCAATTCAAAGTCTTCAAACATGGGAAGTAAACAACAGCTTGAAAACAGCAAACAGGATCTTCTTTGTTTCAAACTTTTAATAGGTGAGCAACTCCTATTTTCCGAGGCTTAACTGTTTTGATTTCTTGTCGCTTGTGAGTAAACATACTATCCTAAAGTTTAAACTTGATGGTTGATTTGTAAACATGAGTTCTGTGATGATTTCTGTTTCTGGAAGTTGTATCTTGCCATGTTTCCAATATTTCAAGCTGCAGAGCAAATGAAAGTAAACAAATTTAAAACAAAACTTCTTTGTATAATTAAATTTAAAACTTAGGAATTTAAATTAGAAAGGTTTGTTTGAACTAAAATCAGAACTTAGATTTGTTTTGAAGGTTCACAGTGTGATATAGATGTTGGATGTTCATGTTACATAAAAACAGAAATCATAAGTTAAAAATGCGAATGTTTTAGATTGTGGATTTGATTTCATATCAGGATTAAGGGTACAGAGCTAAGATTTTTAAAACAAAAATATTGATTTTTAGTTAAGTATTTTAAGTACAGTTCCTAGTTGAACTAAATATACCTTTTAATCGATTCCTGGTGATTGAACAAATGTTAGGGATTGAGATTTTTCTTGAAGCTTGTTTGGTCATCCATGGAGTTAGGAAAAATGTTAAATAATTTTTCTATTGCAATCAAAGATTGAACGAATTAAGACTAGGGTTTAAAGTCAGTGAGAATGGTGATTGGGGTTTCGAGCTCGTGCCCGCTTGTCAGTGCGTCGAGTGTAGCCAAATTTGGAGAGAATGTTCTTGAGATATGGGCGAGACTACGGCCGGAGTTTGGTGGCCTCTGGTGGCGGGAGTGGTGATTGCGAAGCATTTTGGGTTGGTAGTCTGGGTGGAGGTTACTCGAGCTATGCTCGATTTTGAATTGGGTCGAGATAGGCGAATCTGGGTGTTGATTTCGAATGAAGGGACGAATCGCGACTTGCTCGTGGTCGCGATGTTCGCCAGAGCATCGCCAGTGACCAGTGCACGTGCACGTTTCGATTTCCGGTTGTTCCAGCTTTGGGGAAGAAGAACAGAGGAGTAGGATTCCAGAGAGGATCGGGTATTGCTCGAAGTGGTAGGAGTTCGACTCGAAGTTTTCAATTGATTGCCTCGGGTCATTTGGAAATGTTACAGGTTAAAATACTTAGAAAAAAATTTTAATGGAAATTTGGACACTCGGGTTAAATTTTGACAAAACTCGAAGTAAACAAGCAGAATTCTCGGGGCTGACTCGAAGCGGGTCTCGAGACTAGTATATAAAACAGTTTATACTTTAAGATTTTTCAATTCTTTTAAAACACTTTTAAACTACGTTCAAATAATGATCTGATTGGAATTTTAAGCTAATAAGATGTTTTCAAAGAGATTAAATTTTAATTTATTTAGTTTTGATACGATATTTTTATAAGGTTATTTATATTAAATAAATAATATAACTTAAAAGAAAAATTAAGATAAAATGTCGTTTGAACTAAATCTTACCCTTTCAAAGTAACTAATGTGATTTAATGTTTTAATTTGTTAACTTAAAAAGTTAAGTAAATTTATATTGATTAATGATTTATAATTAACTAAAGATCAATTTATTTTTTATTTAAAGCTAAGTGATTAATTAAGGATAATTAATTTAAGAATAATTTATTAATTATTAATGGTTAGTTAATAAATGATTTAAAGGATAATTAATTATATTGATTTGTAATTAATTAATGATTAATTAATCCGGATTAGAAATTCATAAGTAATTAATCTAATTTGAATAAATCAGATAATTAACTGTCCTTACTTGTGAATATTTGAATTTGATTGGATGATTGAATTGTTTGATATCCCTGATTCGTGATATTTTGTGATACCTCCTGATTTATGTTGTGATCTGTAATTTACTTATCTGTGATGTATATATTGTTATGTGAATATGAAACCCTTGACCCGTAAAACGACATTTGAATTTCGATGCGACAGGGAGTCGGATTCCAGTTGGTTATCCGAAACCCACATCGAATTGTAATAGTGAATCTTTATGACCGATAAATTTATTTTATCTATGAATCTGTGAATGAAGATAAGCGTTATCGATTTTACCGCTTATCGATATATCTGTGATAATTGATGTTGCACTATTGTGTGTTAAACCCCTGGACTACACTTTTACACACACAAATATGGATTTCACGTGGAAATCGGTTAAGTCACAGATAATGTAAATTTGATGTTTTTGAAATTGAAATTTTAATTTCAATTGATTTTGAAATTAGAAATTTGGGTTTAAAGTGAAAAGCTTTTTGAAATAGGATTTCAAAGATAAAAGTTATCTTGAATAACTTAAACGAGTTTTGAAGATTTAAATAATTTGATTTAAATTTTAATTCAAGTTTGAAATTGAATCCTATGATTCGAAACTAGGGATTAAAGATGATATAAATGTGTTTGTATGAATTAAACCATTTTAAAAGTATAAGTTGGGAATTTGAATTTAAACCAAGGATTTCCACTCGTATGGATAAATCAGATTTTCTGAAATAAAACTATTTGTTTTCAAATGATAAAAGCTTTCAGATAGGAAATGAAATTCCAGTTTAATTAAAGGAATTTCAAGTTTGAATTGAAAATTGTTTTTCCAAGTTATGAATGAATTCTTTTTGAAAGCTATGAATTAAATCTGTTATCTTAACAGATTTAAAATTGATGTTTGTTTAAACCATTTGAAATGGAATTGTTTTGAAAGCTATCAGTTAAATCTTTGATTCAAAGATTTAACGAGTTAAACTGAAATGGAAATTGATTTGGAAAATCTATGAATGAATCTTTGTGAAATTAAGTGAACTTTGTGAATTGAATCTTTTTGTTTAAATGATTAAAATGGTAATTTGTTAAACCATTTGAAAAAAGAAGTTTGGGTTTAAGTTGTGACTTAATTGAAATCCCAATATCCATATGTTTTTAAATATTGCTCTCACTATTCGGGTTAGCCGGGAAAGGACCTTTGGGTTGTATAACCCATTCCGAATAGTGATACGTCGTATATGGATGGCATTTGAAGACCGGTGTTGAAGACCGGATATTTTCGAAAATGAAAGGACAACCTGTCGAATGTCTCTGCACTGAGTTGCTCCGGTATAGAGATTTATATCACTCTTTTTGTGACAGGAAGTCCGGACGTGATTGGAAATTATCCGGATTTGCAAGGGCTTCGTGAGAAGTGCCTTCGGTTCTGTTCGAACCCGGAACAGACTTGTATGGTTACGTGTCTGACATTACACTTTGAGATATAAAGCCGATTTCTTTCAAATACATATCTGTTTGGTGGCGGAGAATTTATTCTCTTAGCTTAACACCCTTCTCTGAGACGTACGAGCTCAGAGGTTGTGTAGTTGAAATTTATCAGCGATATATCCCAATTTGGTAATGTGGCATGCTGAGTGTTGCTGTGTGATGATCAGTGTTTGATCATTTGTGATATGATCATTTGTTTGATCATTTATCTTTGTGATCATAGGTTGATCATCTGTTGACCCAAAGCGTGGCTTTTTTTGAAAAAGTGTAGCTTTGTGGACGAGACTTCGTCGAGCCTCACAACCCGGTAATGGTCGAAACAGGAATCGTGTGGCAAGGTTTTCAGGGGTAGCTCCCCTAGGTTATGACCATTCCTTCTGGAAAAGGGTAGTATCATGGTATGGAGCCCAGATACTTACTCATGTGGACACACTTTATTTATGACGTGTGATGTTGGATTCGAGGCGCCTCGGTTAAAGGTCCCAAAGGACCGGGGGTGGCATATCTGAGGTTTCTTTTATCCCTTGGGAAAAGGGGTTGCCGGCCTTGTTTGGCAGAGAACGGTGTGGTTCTCGGAGCGTCCCGCCAGAGGCGTTTCTTTCGTGGAATAGGAAGTTCCTTAGCCTGACCATTTGTTGGAAATCCATCTTCCAAATACGAACTTTGTACGGTTTTAGTTGTATTACCTGCCATGGAATGTGGTGGTAACCTGCTATTGAACATGGTAGCTATAGTAGGCATAAGTGCGAAATGTCTATGCTGGCTAAGATTTATATTCTACTTTCGAAATTGTTTTCTGCACTATGCACTAGTAATAATATCAAATGATTTGATTTTTGCGTAGTAAACATCTTTGACTATCATAAGAAGAAATCTCCTCCAATTCTGCGTTTGCATTGTGTGTGTGGCGGGAGGTCTTATGGTAGTTTCATTTTCCAAAAGCATTTCGAATTTACTTTAAATTCTCTTGCTATTTGTTTTGAAGATAAACTGTTTTGTTGCTCACACCAGTCCCATGACTGATCCGGAGTTTATTGTTCCATTCCTAAACTCTGGGTGCTCATAATTTCCTACACGAGCAGTCTAGAGTTGGGGTTTTTAGATATTCAGGTTTAGTAGATTTTCTGGAGTTGGTTCAGTCTTTGGATCAGACTGCACTTGCTTATCTTTGTGCATCATTATTGGGAGTTCGAGCTATATCTGGATTGGTGCTTTGAAGATGGAGATTATCCGCTGCTGATGTTATCTATTTTTCTTTCCGCTGCAATTTATTGTATCATATCTCTGATGTATATAGATATTCATTGTATCATCATTGTATCTGGATATTGTATCAGATGTTGTATATCTATATTCTTTTTATTCCGCTGTGATATTTACTTAACTGTGTTATAAGCTCCGGCGACTCGGATTTGAACGCTCGAATCTACGACATTCGAGTACGATGTAAAGTATGGATGTCGATTTTCGAACGCGAAAATCTGGGACGTTACAGAAACGATGAAGAGATTTAAACGATTTTGCAAAAGTGCGGAGTATGGAACCATACTTTTACTATTTCGGTTAATTCCGGACTCGTTAATTGAAATATTTGCTGAGGATTTGCTGTTTGATGATGTTTGATGATTTGTTGGGCTTTCGAGCCACTCTGCTGGACCTTCGGGTCATCTGATGGACCTTCGGGTCAATTACCATTACTAGACCTTCAGGTCACTCTGCGGACCTTCGGGTCATCTGATGGGCGCCAAAAATTATAGTACTTGGTAGGCTTCGGCCATATGAGATGCACGTGCGGCGTAGCTAAAACTCGCCATCTGCTGGGATTGATCCACTTTTATGCTGATTTTCTAGTTGTCTTATTTTTTATTTCTAGATTTTGCGACTGCTGATTTTCTTGTTATCTATTTTGATTTCTAGATTTTGGGAATTGTTGCTTTGAATTCAATTATGAATTTGGAAGTTGAGTTTGTGTATAGTCTCATCTGAGATTATAAATTTGCATATTGCAGTTTTGAATTCAATTGTGAATTTGAAAATTGATTTTGATGGAGTTTAAATCGAGATTTCTTCATTTAAACTATGTTGATATATTATGTTGAATAGCCTCATTCGAGACTATAATTATTTGCTTAAGTGTTGTTTATCATACACTTATTTCTAAGAATAAATTAGACTAATCCGTTTATTGTTTTCTTTTAAATAATACTCGGGTCAGACCGAGTTATTTCAGGGTAATTTCTATCTCTGATTCAGTGGAAGCTTCAGCTTTTGGGATTTCACATCATCTTTTGTCTAGTCTTCGAGGAGTACTTTTGGCTTATTGACTCTCATCTTATGTATGTATTGATGGATATGTATATGTACATTGGGTTTATGTGAACTATCAATTGTTGTAGCATGTATCCAGACTTGTCTTCCACTATATATCTGATATTTCTGTCCTGATGTGATTATACTATCAGTGTTGTTGTTATTATGAGTTGTTCTGAATTTTTCTTTAGCCACCGTAGTTTCATTTTAGATTTGGATTGAATATATATCTTTGGGAGTACTTTACACAACTCTTATCTATGTAATCAATACTCGTCTAAGGCATAAGTTATGGGTCGCTTCTAACAAGCCTTATTCTTCGCAATAGCAGACGTTATTCCTTATAATAACCTTTGTTATTGTGAGCATAGAGGTGGGGTGTCACAGTTGGTATCAGAGCTGAGATTTAGAACAAATTATAATAAACACAGAACATAAGTAGAATGGAACATGTGTTACAACTATTCTAGGGTTTTATTCGTGCCTTTCTAATCTATTCTTTCCACTTTAACATGTTGGAGTATGTTTAGGAATAAAATTCATATTCCGTAGTATTCCATTTGTTAAATTTCTTATCAATTTTGTGATGTTTTAACTAATCCTTACCTTCTCTTGTCTCTCAGCTTATGGCTGTTAGAGGTAGAGTGAAGCGTTCTTCTGCAAGCCCGTCTAGTGGTTCTCATCCAGATGGAGTCTATATGTCAGCTGATCGGTTTATGGAGCTATTTCGGGGTACTCAGCCACCTGTTGCTACTCCCGCAGCTCCCAATGACAAGTCTGCCTTCGCCCGCATGTGTAGTGACTATTCCCACCTTGGAGGTCGCCTTTCAAGGGATCAGAAAGTGTAATGGAGGTTCAGATTTGGTTGCGCACTTGTGAGCGCATATTTTCTCGGATGGATCTTTCTGATCATCATCGCGTTCTTGTGGCATCTAGTATGTTGCAAGAGTGTGCACTTGATTGGTATGAGCTTTTTATTGCGGAAGTTGATGAGTCCTCTCTCTCTTGGATTCAGTTTAAGGAACGTTTCGAACTTAAGTTCGTTCCTGAATCGGAAAAGGCTAATCTTGCTCGTAGTTTCCTGGAGTTGAAGCAAGGAAAGTCCTCTGTTTTTGATTATGTTGCATCTTTTGAGGCCTTATCCAAATACGGAGTTGAGTTCATTAACACTCCACGTAAGAAGAATCTTCGTTTTGTGGATGGTTTGAAGAAGTATTTGAAGAAGGTTCTTTTGCTTCAGCTTAAGCTCTCTTTTGAGGAGCTTGTTGATTCGGCTCTTTGTTTTGAAGCTGTTGAAAAGGAACGGGATAGTGGTGATGATATTGAGGTTTCTAAGAACCCCAACAAGAAGAGGTTTCCATTTCATAAGCCTAATTCTTCCAATCAGAAGAAGAAGAAGCAAGCTACCTCTAATTCTCATCCTAGTAGTGCACCTTCTGTTCAGAGGGCGTTGTATAATTGTGGTTCTCTGGATCATCTTCACTGTAATTGTCCTACGCCTCGCATTTGCCGCTATTGCAAGAAAGAGGGTCATTGGATTTCTGATTGCCCTACTGCTTCTAGGGGTCTCAAATCTAGGAAGCTTAATGTTGCTAAAGCTTCTGGTGTTTCTTCTCAGCCCAAAGGTATTACTCCTTCTATTTTGGAAGGTTTTATTTTATTTCATGGTCGTTCTATTAGAGTTCTTTTCGATACTGGTGCATCGCATTCATTCGTGTCAAAGGAGCTTGTTGATATTATTCCTTTGGATGTTGTTACTCTTTGCGACCCTTTGAGGATCGTAAATCCTATTGGTGGATCCTTTACTCTTGGTTTGTTGTGTGTTGATGTTTAGATTATTCTTTGTGGTTTCTCCTTTCATGCGAATCTGCATGTTATGGATCATCTTGGTTTTGATATGATATTGGGCATGGATTGGCTCGTCCGTTATGAAGTTCAAATCCTATGTCCCGAAAGAACTTTATATCTTAAGAATTCCGATGCTAGCGAGCAGTTATCTATTATATTTCGAAGCATGGATCATGCTTCTAATGCTCTCATCTCTTCATTCGAATCGGAGGATGTCATAGATAATATTCCAGTTGTTTGTGACTTTTCTGATGTTTTTGAGCCTATTTCGATATTGCCGCCGAAGAGGGCAATTGAGTTCCGTATTGATCTTATCTCTGGTGCACATCCTGTCAGTCGTCCTCCCACAAGGATGTCTGCTAAGGAAAATGAGGAACTCAAGCAACAATTATCTGAGTTGGAAGCCAAGCATTTTATTCGTTCTAGCTCATCTCCTTGGGGCACCGCCGTTGTCTTCTTTAAGAAGCCAGATGGTACTCTTAGACTTTGCATTGATTATTGCAAACTTAACAAGCTTACTATCAAAAATAGGTATCCATTACCTAGGATCGATGATATGTTCGATCAGTTTAGTGGCGCTAAGATTTTCTCCCAACTCGATCTTGCTATCGGTTTTCATCAGTTACGAGTTGCGGAAGATAGCATTCCTCTTACCGCGTGCCGTACTCGTTATGGTTCTTACGAATGGCTTGTTATGCCATTCGGTTTGACGAACGCTTCGGCGTATTTTGTAGATCTTATGAATCGGATATTCCGGGAATATCTCGATAAGTTCGTCTTGGTTTTCATTGATGATATTCTTATTTATTCCAAATCTGAAGCCGATCATATTCAGCATTTGGAGATTGTTTTGAGCACTCTTCGTCAGCATCAACTTTATGCCAAATTCTCCAAGTGTCACTTCTGGGAGAATAAGGTGAAGTTTCTCGGTCATATTGTTTCTTCCGATGGTATTTCTGTCGATCCTACCAAGATCGAATCTATTCAGGATTGGAAGAGGCCCGAGACCGTTACAAAGATCCGTAGTTTTCTTGGATTGGCGGGTTATTATCGCCGGTTCATTAAGGACTTTTCTTGTATTGCTTTACCACTTACCACTCTCACGAGAAAAGCTGTTCCTTTTATTTGGTTTGATAAGTGTGAGAATTCTTTCTTGAAGTTAAAAGATCTCCTTACTGATGCTCCTATCTTAGTGGTTCCCGAAGGGAATCATGATCTTGTTGTTTATACCGATGCCAGTGGTTATGGACTCGGTGCTGTTCTCATGCAAAAGGATAGATTAGTTGCCTATGCTTCTAGACAACTAAAGCCTAACGAGATTCGTTATGCTACCTATGATTTGGAGTTAGCCGCTATAGTCTTTGCTTTAAAAATTTGGCGACATTATTTATTGGGCGAGCGTTTTATTCTCTTCACTGATCACAAATCTCTGAAGTATTTATTTACTTAGAAAGAGCTTAATATGAGGCAACAGCGTTGGCTTGAATTTCTTGCTTCATATGATTTCGATATTCAGTATACCCTTGGTAAGGGTAATCGAGTTGCTGATGCGCTTAGTCGCAAGCAGCAGGTTGTTGTTTCCATGATGTTAGCAGAGTGGAATATTTTGGAAGCTTTATCTCTTTGTGATATTAGACACCGCCCTTCAGTTTCTGATTCTCCCGTGCTTTTATTTAGCATGGAAGCTCGTCCTAGTTTGTTGGATCGTATTGCCGATGCCCAGAAACAAGATCCACATATTGCTTATCTTATCCAGAGTTGTAAATCGGAATCCCGAAGTGATGATCTAAAGGATTTCGATATTGATGTTCATGGTTGCATTCGGAAGAAGGGTAGGTTGATAGTGCCTAATGTTTCAAATCTTAGAAATGACATTCTCGAGGACTGTCATCGTTCTAAGTATACTATCCATCCGGGTAGTAGTAAGATGTATGCTGATATGAAACTCTAATACTATTGGGAGGGTATGAAGCGTGATATTGCAAGTTATGTAAGTCGTTGCATGACTTGTCAACTTGTTAAAACAGAACACCAACGTCCCAGTGGTCTTTTGCAGCCTCTTGAGATTCCATTATGGAAATGGGATCAAATTTCCATGGACTTCATTGATGGTCTACCTCGTTCGAGGTCGGGCCATACTAGTATTTGGGTGATTGTTGACAGATTGACTAAATCAGCCCATTTTATTCATATTAAGTCCAATCGGACTGCTCCTTTGTTGGCTAAGCTGTTTATTAAAGAAGTCGTTTGACTTCATGGTGTGCCTAGTTCTATTGTTAGTGATAGAGATCTGCTTTTTACTAGTGGTTTCTGGCAGAGTCTTCAGAAAGCTTTGGGCACTAAGCTCAATCTCAGTACAGCTTATCATCCACAGTCTGACGGTCAGACTGAAAGGGTGAATCAAGTTTTGGAAGATCTCCTTCGAGCTTGCATTCTTGATTTTGGTGGTAGTTGGGAAGACCACATATCTCTTGTTGAATTCTCTTATAACAACAGTTTTCAGTCCAGTATCGGTATGGCCCCTTTCAAGGCTCTGTACGGAAGGCCGTGTCGATCACCATCTTGTTGGTTGGAATCGGGGGAAAAGCTAGTTCTCGGCCCCGATTATATTCGTGAATCTTCAGAGAAGATTGATATTATTAGACAGAGAACGAAAGAGGCTCAGAATAGGTAGAAATCTTATGCCAATCATCGTAGGAAGCCTTTGGAATTTTCTGTTGGCGATCACGCATTCATTCGTGTTTCTCCGATGAAGGGTGTAGTGCGTTTTAGTAGCTTCGGGAAATTGGCTCCTCGTTATATTGGACCGTTTCCTATTACGGAAAGGTATTGGCCCTGTTGGTTATCGTGTATCGCTACCTATCTAGTTTTCGGGAATTCATGACGTATTTCATGTATCCCAGCTTCGTCGATGCCTTCGAGATTCAGATTCTGCTATTGATCCTCATGTGTTGCAAGATCTTGAGATCTCACCCGACTTATCTATGATGAAAAATCCTATTCATGTGCTAGCTTCGGAGGTCAAACGCCTTCAGAATAAAGAAGTCCCGCTTGTGAAAATTCAATGGTCTGCAAACCCCAAAGATTGCACTTGGGAAACCAGAGAATTCATCGAGCGTTCTTATCCGGGTTTTCTCTCCTCTTCGGGTGGGGGTGAGCATTCTTATCTATCTATTTTTAATCTTTGTTGTGTTGATTAATTGGTGTTATAAACAACTTCTAGTATGAAAATTGCGGGGACGCAATTTTTATAACGGGGGGAGTTTGTAACAACCGTGATTTTATTACCGTCGTAATAAAATCTTAAAATAGAAATTTTAAATTTAGATTTGAAAATATATATATATATAAATTTTGCAATGCTAAAATATTGCAAAGTCAGTTGTAATAGCTAACTCATGTTACACTTCTTTTGCCTTCACGTGAGTATAAGAAAATGGGTCCAAGTGTAAACAAGTGGAACATTTTTGTTCCTTGCTGTCTCTTATTCTAAAGCAAATATGTATAAGTGCAATCACCACAAATTTTGTAAAGCAAAGTTGAAAACATTACTTTATCAGCCATCATCATTTTATATGCAAAGCTTGTCCTTTCTTTCCTCTAGAGCACGTCTACCTTAAATGCAAATGTACCATAAAAGTTGCCAGCACACTTCATTTTGACTTATACACATATTTGAGAAAAGAAGGTAGCACTGCATCATTCTTTGCTCCATCAAATTTCAGTAGCAGTGAGGAGTGTATTAATGGTGGTTCAAAGAATTTAACTTCAAATGGTTACTTGATGCTAACTAATTTTTGGAAGCAAGCTATCGGTGAGTGCAAACTCACGTTTCTTATTAAAACTATATCTGGGCTACTTTTTTTGCAAGAACATTATACATAAAAGCATTTTATTTAGTTTATCTGTTGTATTCGTCTTGCGTCCCTACCTGTCGAAATTCCCTAATGTTGTGAAATCTTTACCACGCAAGTACCTGACGCCTTGGTTTCGTTCTTTATATAATTGTTGCTTTAAATTGTTGCCACGTCCATATGTGAAATAATGCACGTTCATTGATGGAAAACCTCTCTGAAGTGAATAACGTGCAAACGTATTTACTTGAATATTTGATCACACAAGTAGCATGCACTCTATACTTTACTTCGTGCGTCCTTGCTTGCGCAACTAGATGGATGTCCTTTTTTATATAAAATTTATGTGATAGCCTGGCAGTGAATGCTCTACATTTTATTATACTTGCAAACTTACTTTCGCATGCAAGCAAAAATAAAGTTGCAAACTTCCATTCGCATGCAGGCAGAAAAATTCAAGACTAGACTATATTTAGTGATTGCGTGTGTATGTGTGACCTGGAAAATATTTTCTAGTGTGTGCGTGTAGTGTGCAGACTGTGATTGCAAGTATTCACATGCATATTTTGTGTAGCACGAAAATGTTACATACTAGTGAAAGTTCATCGGCCAATTGATTATAATTATGAAATTTGTGTTCGTGTCTTCCACTGAGGCATGCAATAATGATTTTGCAAGGTGGAGAAATGCCTAACTATATTTTGTTGAATATATAACGGTGTAGACCACTGTTTATTAATTTACATTGAATCGGCATTTCATTTTAAAACGTACTTTGTTGCCGTTATTTTTATAACGGAATTTTTACGCCGATATTGTATTTTTAAAGCGTGTTGGTTTGACGACATTTTTGACGAATAAAAATTACTGTTGTTTTGACTTCAGTTACCGTCAATTTTAAAGTGAATTTTCAGCGGTTATCCCGCAAAGCTGATTTGATATCCGTTTTTACGGTGTTTTGTGAAGCGCAATTTCTTCGTCGAAATTGCTATAGTTGTTGCTGTTTAAATCACGTGTTTTAAAAATCGTTTTAAAATAAAACTGTTTCCTAAATTTTTACAGTTTGCGCTTTCAAAAGAACGAGGAAGCGATTTAAATGTTTCAACAAAATTGAGGACTATGAACCCTTACTTTTACTGATTCGCTTAATTCCAGACTTGTCCGTTTGAGAACGTAAAATGTTATTATATAAAACACACAATTTTGTACTTTCAAGGAAACGATGAAGTGATTTAAACGATTTAGCAAAAGTGCGGAGTATGGAACCATACTTTTACTATTTCGGTTAATTTCGGACGCGTTAATTGAAATATTTGCTGAAGATTTGCTGTTTGATGATGTTTGATGATTTGTTGGCCTTTCGAGCCACTCTGCTGGACCTTCGGGTCATCTGATGGACCTTCAGGTCAATTACCAGTACTAGACCTTCGGGTCACTCTGTGGACCTTCGGGTCATCTGATGGGCACCAAAAATTATAGTACTTGGTAGGCTTCGTCCATATGAGATGCACGTGCGGCGTAGCTAAAACTCGCCATCTGCTGGGATTGATCCACTTTTATGTTGATTTTCTAGTTGTCTTATTTTTTATTTCTAGATTTTGCGACTACTGATTTTTTAGGTATCTATTTTGATTTCTAGATTTTAGGAATTGTTGCTTTGAATTCAATTATGATTTTGGAAGTTGAGTTTGTGTATAGTCTCATCTGAGATTATAAATTTGCGTATTGCAGTTTTGAATTCAATTGTGAATTTGAAAATTGATTTTGATGGAGTTTAAATCGAGATTTCTTCATTTAAACTATGTTGATATATTATGTTGAATAGCCTCATTCGAGACTATAATTATTTGCTTAAGTGTTGTTTATCATACACTTATTTCTAAGAATAAATTAGACTGATCCGTTTATTATTTTCTTTTAAATAATACTCGGGTCAGACCGAGTTATTTCAGGGTAATTTCTATCTCTGATTCAGTGGCAGCTTCAGCTTTTGGGATTTCACATCATCTTTTGTCTAGTCTTCGAGGAGTACTTTTGGCTTATTGACTCTCATCTTATGTATATATTGATGGATATGTATATGTACATTGGGTTCATGTGAACTATCGATTGTTGTAGCATGTATCCAGACTTGTCTTCCACTATATATCTGATATTTCTGTCCTGATGTGATTATACTATCAGTGTTGTTGTTATTATGAGTTGTTCTGAATTTTTCTTTAGCCACCGTAGTTTCGTTTTAGATTTGGATTGAATATATATCTTTGGGAGTACTTTACACAACTCTTATCGATGTAATCAATACTCGTCTAAGGCATAACTTATGGGTCGCTTCTAACAAGCCTTATTCTTCGCAATAGCAGACGTTATTCCTTATAATAACCTTTGTTATTGTGAGCATAGAGGTGGGGCGTCACAGTATAAATATAGACGCGCTTGTTCATCAAAAACATTTTTACAAAAAAAATTAGTAAGCATTGTTTTAGATCTCTGTTGATCATCCAAAATAGTTTGTATGTGCTCTTCTGCAAGAAATGGTAGTTGTTGCCTATTTGGTAAATGTATTTGCAAGCCAGTAACAGAAGGAAAAATGTTACTTAGTGAAAATTTATATATTTTCCATAAAGCTTCTGGGGCACAAATCCATCTAGCGTTAACAAATTTTGAAATTTCATCGTTATCATCATGTGTAGTGGATAATCCTACAGATACACAGTCTAAACCTTAAACATATTTGTAAAGATATTTTATTGATTTAATACTTAAACAAATCTCAACATTTATATGGAAATCATATTTTAAAAGTAAGTAAGGATTATAAGGTACTATCCAACGATTATCAATTATATGACTGCCAGTTCGATATTGTATTCCATTGTCGTGTTTTATATAAATAGGGTAAGAGTCATTTCCTTGTAAAGTTAAGGGAGAAAAAGATTCTTGAAAACCTTTCTTATAGTGGTTGTTTTTCATACATACAGCTATTGGATTAAAATGTCCGCATGGATAATGAATCATATGTTTCATTACAGCGTTATGTAATTTAGGTTCAAGATCTTTACATGGAATTTTAGCTCAAACTAAAGCACCATAATCATCAGGATTGTTGATCTTATCATTTTCATCTAGGAATTAGAATATGTGCATGTGGTAGTCCTATTTTTTGAAATTCAATAACGTGGACATGGGCAATGACTTTACCTAAAACACATGTGTCAAATAGGTTAGTTTTTAGTTGCTCTAGTTTTGCACAAAAAATCCTAGTTGTTAAATCTGATCTATCTTGTGGTTGTTGACCTGGAAGTAATTCTTTTCTAATTTCTACCCAGTTAGTAGTACATGTCATAGTAATAAATAAATTGGGCTTCCCATACCTTCGCACTATTGCCATTGCATCTTGATATCGTTGATGCATATCTCGTGGACTACAAATATAGGATGAAGGAAGAATCTTCTTGACACCAACACTTCCTAATGTGTGAAAATTCATATGATTGATTAGTAGATAAGTAAGTAGTTAGTAATTACTAATAACAACAAAAGATTGGATGTGGTAGTTAAAGAAACTTACAGCAGACGTCTCTCTATTACTTAAGGCATCTTGTAATCCTTGATATAACTCTGCTCTGGTAGTATTCTAATTATTGCATATTGGTTCTATTTTTACATACATGTCAATGACATATTATTGAAATAGATGGCCACCAAGAAATATAAGTGATGTTTATGTTGGTCATGTCCACGTGAATAGATCAAGATATAATGAAATTAGCATTAATATTGATGTTGATATGAACAAAGTTTTGTGTTATTTACGAATAAATAATATTGGATAGTGTTAGCGCCAAAATTGGTCACTAACACCCGAATCTAGATGAAAGCACCAAAGTCCCAATCACAGCTCACAGATAGGATGTATGTAGAGAGTAATAATATGAAGAACAGTTAAAATTAAAATGAAAGCAGTAAAGAACAACAGATTTTATAGTGGTTCGGCTAACTCCGGCCTATGTCCACTCCAGAAGTTTTCTTTTTATTGATGTAAGAATCAGTTCCCGTTACAAAGTGGTAGACTAGCCTTAGTCTTAGGAAATAAAAACGTCAGAGAGCAGAAGAGAAGAAGAAGCTCCCCCCATCCGGAGACCCACATGTTGTATTTATAGGCAAAACCAGGTTGTTGGGCCTTCTGAGTAGTTTGGGCCCATCAAGGTCATAGTCGAACCCTACTTCATTATGTCGACCGATCCTGAGCAGTTGGTATGCCGAACGTGGGGAGGTGCGAGGTGCAATGCCGAGCGAGGTGAGGTATGTCGAACGACCCATCCAATGCCGAACGCTCCCTGATACCGAACGATCCATCCAATGCCGAACGAGATTTATGCCGAGCGCTCCATCCAATGCCGAACGAGATTTATGCCGAGCGCTCCATCCAATGCCGAACGAGATTTATGCCGAGTGCTCCATACAATGCCGAACGAGATTTATGCCGAGCGCTCCATCCAATGCTGAACGAGATTTATGCCGAGCGCTCCATCCAATGCCGAACGAGATTTATGCCGAGCGCTCCATCCAATGTCGAACGAGATTTATTCCGAGCGCTCCATCCAATGCCGAATGATCCTTAATGTCGAACCTCCATCATGCCGAACCATTTCTGATGCCGAACAGTTTCTAATGCCGAGCGCCCATCATGCCGAACGATCTCTAATGCCGAGCGCTCCTGGAAGCCGAGTGCTACTGAATGCCGAGTGCTTTTGGAATGCCGAACCACTCATGTATGCCGGATGCTCTATGTATGCCGAGTACTCTTGAACGCTATTCGAACGTGAATGCCAGATGAACCATTTGTGCTGAACCTCCACCATGCCGAACCATGCTTAATGCCGAACCATGTTTCGTAGACCCAAATTATAGTTGATCCATCTTTATCCAATCATATTTCCATCTCCCAAGCACGTTGCGTCATCCATCCATCCAGTCGACTGAATCCATCGTACACCAGCCTCGACGAACGTGTAGTCGATTAAGTTAAATCCGCCTATCCACTGCCTTGTAAAAAGGCGGGTTAACACTTGCCCCCCAAAACATGCCTTTCTATTGGAAGGTGTGTTTTGAATAGCCTCAAATCCGATATCCAAAGTCCATGTTTCATCCATATCCAATAACCAATAACCGACTTTAGGACCTCTCCGGGTTAATATCCAAATCCTCTGTCGTCCATAGCCGATATTCATATCCGTAACCTCTCTGGGTTCTTGTCAAGCACAATCCACACCTGATGAACTATGTTAAGTAAATCCATGGTGTTCATGGTTCAGTGTCCCTGAACGTCGAATAATGCTGTGGCTTAAGTCCTAAGCCGAATCCTGGTCACTCCGGACCCTTGCCGAGCATAGTCCATACTCGACGACATGCATAGGAGACAATATGGGTCCTAAGTCCTAGGCCGAATCTCGGTCTCTTCGGACCCTTACCGAGCATAGTCCATGCTCGATGACCTTTCAGCCAAAATCCAAACCGAAATCCAAATTCAACCAGAAAACCAGAAATCCATATCAAAAATCCAAACCAAAAAACAAACATCCAAAACCGAATTCAAACCAGAAAACGAGCAAAACAGGGAGTTCAAACCAAACTCTAAAACCAAACCCAAAAAAAAGCAAATGCCCAAGTCAAAGGAAAAAATGGATTTCACAAACCAGGGCGTCTCGGTAAGCCATCATCTCAGAGCATGCCTGAGGGTTATCTCCGACCCCGTACATGAGTAAGTGATTTAACCGTTTGCCCGAAGTTTGTTACTTATTCCAAACCATCAAGATTAGTTGATGACCAATCGGTCACCATTCCTGGGCCTCATGCCCTCGTCGTTCAAGGTAGGCGGTGGCTGCTCCTGTTCCACCGCCGCAGTCCGAGCTCTGACATATTGTCGCAACTGACCATTCCTTATATGCTCCTCGATTATGTCCTTCAAATGCCGGCAGCTGTTAGTATCATGCTCGTCCAAGTCATGAAAAAGACAGTGCCTTCCTGACGCCCTTTCTCGTTCCGAGGGCTCCCTCCTCGCCGGTCTTCGATATGGAAGGCGATCTCGAGTATCCAAGAATATCCACTCCAGTGTTGCGTTCAATCTTGTGTAAGTGGAGAACTTTGGTTCTCCCCAGCGCTTCCTTTTCCCTTTATCCTTGCCCCCACCCTAGCTTTCACCGGGTAGTCCTCCATCCTTAATCATGTTTACTTCCTTTGACCTCATGTCCAAACATGCATCCTCTTGTCGAAGAAATCTCTCAACTTCATGAAAGAATTCCCCAAGATCCAATGGTAGGTCCCATATCAATGATACTTTGAACTCCTAATTATCTCTGACTCCTGATACCGCAGCCATCAGAACCATTGATGGATCCGGCCGATCCACCGAAGCAACTACTACGTTAAATCGAGTTAAGAATGTCCTGAGCAACTCATCCGCCCCATGTTTGACTGACGTTAGCGTCATCACGTTCTTTGGCCTATTTATGTGAACTCGAAACTGACTTAAGAACTTGTCCACCAGTCTCGTCCATGTTCCAATAGATCCATCCTCCAGCTGTCTGAAATACATAGCAGCAATATCAGTCAAGTACAGGGGGAAACATCGGGCCATAACCTCCTCCGTTGCCCCCAGCACTTCCATATGCCTAGTGTACCTCATCAAGTGGTCGGTGGGATCCGTCTTCCCGTTGTATACTTCCAGAGCGGGTAGTTTGAAATCGGGCGGATTCCTAGCTGTCCTAATGTTCTGGGTAAACGGACTTTTGTTAACTCCCTCTTAATCCCTGTTTGTCAGACCTCCACGAAAAGTCCGCCTGATAATGTCAGCCAATCCAGTGTTTCCAACCAAGGGTTGCCCCCTATCCATGTTTCCAGACTGCCCCCCAAATCCCCGAGGAAATTCTGGCACATATTCCTCCTCACGTACTCCTGTATTCCTATCGACATCTCATTCGGTATCCCTCCATGAACTGGTCCAGCATTACCTGGCGGTGTGCCCCCGAGTCTAGGTCCATCTAGGTTGTTAACTGTTTGTTGATTGGGAGCTGCCCCCCACTGAATCACTCCATTTGTCTGCTGGTTAAGTTCCTCTGGTCTAGTTCCACGATCTTGAGCACCTGCAGTTCCTGGTTGTCCAAATTGCCTAAGAAGAGCTTGCATCATCTCCTCTTGCCGTTTCATCATCTGCTCTTGCATAGAATTCATCATCACTTGCATCTCGTCCCGAGTATGTAGATGGATGCATGATCCTCTCCAGCTCCAAAAGAGGCGGCTTGACTTCCTTCATGATTACTCCTTTCCACTGCTTGCTTCCTCGTTGGTGGTCTTGCCATTGCTTTCTAGGATCCAAGTTCCTAACTCCAAAATTCCCGAGTGCTTGCGTTCTCAGTGAAAGCACCAAAGTGTTAGCGCCAAAATTGGTCACAAACACCCGAATCAAGATGAAAGCACCAAAGTCCTAATCATAGCTCACAGATAGGATGTATGTAAAGAGTATTAATATGAAGAATAGTTAAAATTAAAATGAAAGCAGTAAAGAACAACAGATTTTATAGTGGTTCGGCTAACTCCGGCCTATGTCCACTCCAGAAGTTTTCTTTTTATTGATGTAAGAATCAGTTCCCGTTACAAAGTGGTAGACTAGCCTTAGTATTAGGAAATAAAAACGACAGAGAGCAGAAGAGAAGAAGAAGCTCCCCTCATCTGGAGACCCACATGCTGTATTTATAGGCAAAACCAGGTTGTTGGGCCTCCTGAGTAGTTTGGGCCCATCAAGGTCATAGCCGTACCCTACTTCATTATGCCGACCGATCCTGAGCAGTTGGTATGCCGAACGTGGGGAGGTGCGAGGTGCAATGCCGAGCGAGGTGAGTTATGCCGAACAACCCATCCAATGCCGAACGCTCCCTGATGCCGAACGATCCATCCAATGCTGAACGAGATTTATGCCGAGCGCTCCATCCAATGCCAAACGAGATTTATGCCGAGAGCTCCATCCAATGCCGAACGAGATTTATGCCGAGCGCTCCATCCAATGCCGAACGAGATTTATGCCGAGCGCTCCATCCAATGCCGAACGAGATTTATGTCGAGCGCTCCATCCAATGCCGAACGATCCTTAATGTCGAACCATGTCTGATGCCGAACAGTTTCTAATGCCGAGCGCCCATCATGCCGAACGATCTCTAATGCCGAGCGCTTCTACATGCCGAGCGCTCCTGGATGCCGAGTGCTACTGAATGTCGAGTGCTTTTGGAATGTCGAACCACTCATGTATGCCATATGGAAACAATAATGGATATTGCAATGTCATAAAACCCCGTAGTATATAGAATCCTTTGTAGATTTCCACTTCTTGTCTCAACAATTATATCTCTACCTAGCAAATTTTTTGGTTCATCTCCAATTATTATACCTGCAACTTGGGATGTGGTTGGCAACTCGTGAAGATGTCGATCTACTATGATCTCTTTAATTTTGATTCTACAGTTTTGTATATTAGGTTGTTGCCCCAACTGTCGAAGTATGGAAACATACGGGTTATAAGTGTCTAAAATTTCTTTCAAAAGCGAAATTATCTCTGGTCTCATTGCTTCACTATCTTGAAGTCGGATTTCAATCTCATGGTCGGTGTCATATATGTATAATTGCAAATATCTTTTTCTACTTCCAGCCAAGGGTAAAATACTTCCAACGCTATGATATATTGAATCTTGTACACAATATATGTAAACTCCTTCTCTACCATTGGCAAGGTTATTGTCAATTGATGCACCCATAGATGTGAACAAAAATGTGTTATTATAGGATCAGATGTTTGTTCGAAAATGAGTACCAACTTCCCATTGATCTTGGAACAAGGTTAGTAGCTCTTATGGTGTTGTGGTAAGTCGATGAATGTCAATAGAACCACCAGAGAAACAATTCTGTAAGCTTTAATGGAAAAATATTTTAGCAGTGTAAAAACACAGTAAGTGGTTGTGGTAGTTGATGTTTGTGATAGGGCATGCTTGTGATAAAATTTCGACCACAGTTATAACTATGGATTATTGCAGTCCAAGTTATCAAATCTTCCTCATGTTGTATTATGTATTATTGAAGAACCTAAAAAACTGAGTTTAGTAGTAAGTACAATATTTAAATAATAGTAAGTACAACATCTAAATAATAGTAAGGGTCTATGTTTAGAGAAAATTTATCTGATTATTTTTTAATATTAAAGTCATTAGTTTTTTAATTTTAGAAATGTTCGGCAATAGCTTTAATATGAAATTTGATTCTATTATAATCTTCATGTTGTAAAAAGTCAAATGCTTTTTTTCTTAAATTCAAATTTGATCTATATTGGTTACCCAAACTTTTGACATTCAGATCATAGAATTTAGGATAAATCGACGTATTATATGATATGACAGATTAGTAAAAGGAAAATATATTGAAATAATGTAAGTGTGATTCGAATCTATGACTTGTACTTTATACTACAGAGCAAATTAGGGAGATATAAACTTATATCAAATATCCATTAAAACACATATATTACTCATGTGCACATAGCAGTATCGGCTCACACATAATCACGCAATATGAAGCAAATGCGTGCACACTATGAAATGCATGCACACCCAACCTGCCATACACATAAAACACTAAAACCCTCACAAATAGCACGCATCACACACACACACACCCATACAATACACACACTCATTACTATCACACACACTCACAAAGAAATACACACGAGAAAAGAGAGAATTCACTTTCAAGACAAAAAGGGATACGTGAAATTCATACCACGAATGAACCCAACCGTCCTCTACAAACTGTTGGAATGAACTACATGTGTATTTATTTTGCAACTAACCTAAAATGTAAAACTAGACATGAATATATAAAAATATTATTTAAACTCGAAATTTTAATTCTCAAATTAATTTGCAACTTCGATCTCCAACACATGACATAAGCAGAGTAACATTTAACAACTTAAGATCACCAATGAGTATTATATTTCCATTTTATTCCATTTCTTAAACTCTGATAAACTAAAGGTTTATGGCTCTGCCTTTATCACCTGCATATCAATTTGTAATCTAGCTAAATATGTAAAAGGACCTTCTACATAGAAAGTTCTTTGTTCTGAAATAGAGCATTGCATGAAACAAAATATGGAATGAGGAGAAAAAATTATAAACGTGAGGTTGCCAAATGAAGGGTTATAGCTTATTGGAAATGTGGAATTTTAGCTTTGTCAAATCAAGTTTTTTCATTTCTTTTTGGCCACTATATGAGAATTCTGCTTCTATTAAATTACAAAATTTATAGTATATATTCAAGGAGCACAACAAATAGTGGGCGCATAACAGTAATAGAAAAAGGAGTTCAAAAACTGTTCGACTAAAGTATGGATGATGTTTTATTGAATGTTGTCTATTTTGGAGTTGTAAAAATGTTGTTTGTTATATTATATATATTTATATTCGCATGAAGAACTGCTACAGGTATACCTGTACCGTGTGTTCTTGAGTATAAGCACTTAGTTTATATTATATATTTTCTAAACATGCATGCTGTTGTACATGCAGTTTTAAACCATTTGTAAACATGTTTAGATCATGTTGGATTATTATTGTTTGGACAAAGCTATCAGACCGAAAATCTCATTTTATCAAAATCTACATGTGTACCCCCTCCCCACCCTACCCCATCCACCAACCCCCTGATTTTTTACACGGAGACTACATCATAGCCGTGATCTCCATTAATGATCACCATATAGCTTATCATGATCTGAAACCCAATTTAATAAGCATACAGTAGAATTGAAGCATTACTTCACTAACTTATTGTCAGCATCAGCATAGTAGTTATAAATAGCATAAAATAAAATCAATATATACTTCTTATAGCCTTTAATATAACTTAAGGAGTAATGCAATTATATGTTTACAACAGCGAGGCATAAGATAAATATAGAGTGAAATGATCAAAAGTGTTTTGTTTCTATATTAACAAAACCTAACATGAAACATCTATATAGGTAATATATAGGAAATAATTACCTGATAAGCCTTGAATACGTAAGTCTTCACTCAACCATGTTTTTCTATTTGCAATAGTTATTTCTCTTTTTTGTGCATGTCTAGCATGCTGACTAAGCCGCTGCCTTTCTCTTTGTTGTTGTTCCATTAAATGGTGAAGATAAGTTAAAGACAGAATAAACGACGATAAAGGTAATTGACTTATTTGTGAAGGATTTGCATAAGAATATGGCAAAAGTGTAAACGATAATAAAGTAGTAAGTGAAGGGAGAGTCTAGTGGCAAGTATGTATGTATGTGTGTGTATATATACACACAAACTATAGGTTAGATAATTTGCTACAACTTCAGAAAATGAGTAGGTTTATTGAACTGTCCAAGAATTGTGTATACAGATATTTAGTAATGGCTAGTGCTGCTTTGTTTAACTTATTGTATTTTACATGTTTATCTGTTGCGACCTAGTGATATTGTTGTATTGGAGTTGAGTTATGCCACCTTTTTTGCTATTCGTTTATATGTATAGTGCTTATTTTTTGGTTGCTTCATTGGTGAATATTTCATCAAAGATATAGAGATTTGTCAGTTATATCATAATTTTTTTAAATCGACCTAAAAAATATACATGAAAGTTTATACATACATATAATATATGATGTAGAGCTGAAACCCATAAAGGTAATAAACATGAAAGCTTGGTGTGAATGCTTATAGATTATTATACTTTTTTGCTTATGCAATCCAGCTAAATATTCATAATCTAATGGGACCATAATAATTTGTAGTTGCTTAGCATCTATCATAATAGCACCGTGGCTGTGTAGTTTGCAGCAAATTGTTGCCCATATTTGATGTTACGTTATAATATATTTGTAGAAACACTACGACAAAGACAGCGTATAGCGACGGCAAAAATGCGTCGGCGGCCGTCGTAAGCCGTCGCTAATTGCCGTCGCTATTCAATCCGTTGGCACCAGGAAAAGCAACGGCAACAGTGACGGCTCTGTCGTTAAAAAAGCGACGGCAAGCGACGGTAACGTACACGTGTCAACGCCACGTGGCAGTTAGTTTGTTTCCCGAAGTCTGTTACTGGCCGTTACTAGCCGTTTCTTTGTTTGGTCCAGAAAGCCGTTACTAGCCGTTGCTAGCCGTCGCTTTTCTGGGCAAAACCTGCTGTGCACACAGCAGTTATTCTTCCATCAAACCTCATCCCAAACCTCAAACCTCATCTCAAACCTCAATAATATCAACAATAACACATCTCAACAATACCCACAACATCAATATCCAACAATATAACAAAAAAAACACAAAAACCAACCAAACCAACATAGTATACAAAACCAAACCAAGTATCAAGGTACAAGGATCAAATTCAAATATAACCAAACCCAAACATCATCCAAAATACCAAGTATCCAAGCCCAAGTATCAAATCTAGTCTAAATATGTACATAAATACATACCCATAAATACATACCCATAAGAATAGTAAAACTATGCATCATCATCCTCCTCATCTTCAGCTTCCTTCTCATCATCCTCGGCATCATCAGATCCATCTCCCTGCTCCCCAGGCATAGAGCCGTGCTCCAGATAAAATGCTGCAATGCGCTCATCTATCTGCTGTGCCAATTGGCCCTTTCGCCAATCGTTGAGCTCATCCAGCTGCCTCTGCATCTGAGCAATACGCTCCTCCTCCATCGATTTGCTATAAGCTCTTTGAAAATTAACAGCCTGTGAAATAACTGAAGTTAATACGATAGCATTTTACATGAATTTTGAATGAATTGGATAGTATATAAATAATTCTTTTGATGTGAGAATAATGTGGATCTTTTAATATGAAGTTATATGCTTTGACTGTTGTCAAATTATAACAATAATTATTATTATGTGTATTTGGACTATAAAGTATGTGTCAATAACAATAATAATTATTATGCCAAAGTATGTGTAATTGGACTATAAAGTTGAATGTGAGCAATTGTATCATAATTATTATAAATTTATTGATCGATATGAGATCTAGATATGCAATTGTATCATATTTAAATAAATGTACTTGATTGGGCTAAAATAAGCTATTACTTCACAACATTGGAGGGAAATTTGTATCGATGTGAGAATAATGTGGATCTTTCAATATGAAGTTAGTGAAATGGTTTACCTCCTGATTGCCGAAACCATAATGCCTATTTCGAGTAGGCGATGCAATAACGGAATCCCAAATCCTGTTGGACTCCTCAACTGTAAGCTCTGCTCTTCCACTCGCCTGTGTCAATGCCAATGCCTTTGCCTCATATCGCCCCTGCAATTACAAACATAATTTTGAAACAATTGGTATACAATTTACATATATACAATTTGAATCACGAGTTAGCATATTTACCATCGCTGCTTTAGCTTTGCTGTCGGTCCAATCATAGGTCGCATTCCCCTCATCATCAACAGACTCAACTGCGTGTGTGGCTCTAAAAACCTCAGCCATTGTAGGCTCCCTTCCGTACTTTGCAAACTGAAGATATACACGAATAAGATATATTGAAAATAAGCATAAATGTTATACATGAAGATATGCATCACCATATGCTAAATATATTTTATATTTACCAATTCTCTCCTATGCTGTTGGAAAGATTTAGAGCCACCTCGATGTAAATCAGGATTCTTATTCCTATTGGCTTGGTTTCTTGCTGCTACTTCCTATTAATTTAGATACACGATTAAAATAATGCAACTAACATAATTGTAAGCATTCTTATCATAGCTTACTTTAGCTGCTTCTGACTCCCAATATGTGAGAAATCCGTTCCAGACTTCATCGCTCATCCAACCTGGCTTTTTGTCAGCCTTCTTCGCCCTTGATATTGTCTCTCTATAATTCTTCCGCATTTTTTGGTTCCAATTATTGCTAAAAACATCTAAATCATGTGGCTCCACTCGTACAACAGCCTGCATATTGAATTTATTTTGAATTACATACAGCATATTATTTTCAATATAAATATATAAATTGTAATTACCATCAAGTCGGCCCATATAGCATTTTTAATAAATTAGACTGAACAAATTTATTAGTTTCAAACTAACTTTTAAATTTTATTACTTTAGTAAATTGCACTTAATAAATTATTTGATTGTTTTATAAAA
The DNA here is from genome assembly GCA_030737815.1 of Allium fistulosum. Classification (NCBI taxonomy): domain Eukaryota; kingdom Viridiplantae; phylum Streptophyta; class Magnoliopsida; order Asparagales; family Amaryllidaceae; genus Allium; species Allium fistulosum. The sequence goes on from CM060901.1 coordinate 472,847,987, forward strand.
TACAGATCATATACAACACTTGTTAATACTTGTTTAACGACCGGTCATCCTACTTCCCATTACAAACACAATAACGTAATCATATTTTATAAATCATTTCAGATTAAACGATTCAACAAAATTTCGGCAGCACTTCCCTTCATTCCCAGTATCGTACACAAATGCATGTACACAGGGAAAAAAGGAAGTGCCATCGAAATTTCGTTAACCGTTTAAACTGAAATGATTTATAAACTGCGATTACGTTATTGTGTTTGTAACTTGTCCAATACTGGAACAAATCCAACAAATATTGTATCGGATGAATACAGATGTCCGTTCTATGTAAAAACGAACATCCATATAACGATCATATACAACACTTGTCAGACGGGGCCAAAAATTGTCTAAGGGGTTCACACAAATAAAACAAATTTTCTAATTTATATTTTAACAACTATAAAAAATTTAATAATACGTTCAATAAATATTTGTCAAGTAAATTTCACATTTTAACACGTACTTTAAAATTTGGCTAACTAAGTCAAATTTTAAATAATGAATTTTTTTAAATCAAATTAGAAGTTAGCACTTATAATAAATTGAATTATTTTTATTTTAAACTACATACGTTTAATTGGAAATTCCACAATGAGACAAAAGTGAATCATTGTAATTCTTTTAGGCTATGAGTACTTTAGCATGGCCATTGCAAGTGAGCATAAATGATATATTTGAACAAAATACACAGTTGTAGTGTACTTACACTTATAACTAACGCATGCTAAATAATTAAATTTTCACCTAATCGACAACCAACATTGCATAAACTTATCAATAAGCATCTTAAACATGTTATCACCATCTTAATCCAAATCACATCACCAATCATTAATTCTACAATAACCAACATCATAATAGTATGCGTTAATCATCGTTTTCAACTTCGAAATAAAATGATTTTATTCTCAAATCAACCTACAATACTACTATCACCATACATATACCACATAACTACCAATCTCAAACCCATAAACATGCCATTAACAACCAATTTTTAAACCCAATAAACATGCAAATAAACCCAAATTAAACCCTAATTGAATACAAAATAGGGTTAGAACACATACCGGATCAATTTGGGAGGTAGGGAGCGAACTTTTGAGTACCGAATCGGTGAGGCGACGGGGGGGCGACGGGTAGGGTTTTTTATTTTATTTTTTTTGTTTTGCAGAATGGGGAAGAAGAAAGCTCGGGTCTGGCAGATATACAGGTCGAGTGACGGCAAGCGACGGCTAGCGACGGCCGCTTTTTTAGCCGTCGCTAGCCGTTGCCCCTATCCGACGCTATACGAAGCGTTTTTTGTAGTGAAAGTAGGGAGCTATTACATATATAATGTACTATTTTATACCTTTTATGTTGTAGTCGTATATGTAGCATGACTCTTGTGTTTATTTGTGGTTGTAATGCATTGGTGTGAGTTGTTCCCATTTCTTTATTAATAACTTCATTTACATGATGGCCGTATATATATTAACATTCTTCATTATCATGATATCAATATATCTTACACACTTGGGGACCATTGTTTAGCTGAATATTTGTATACACTATGCCATTAGCATGCTTCAATATGAAATTGGTTATTATCTAAGTGTAGTTGCTAGAGGGTTAAAAGAACACTAAGTACTATAAATGCAAAATGATAATGCAAGTATCATATTATGCAAACTCTAGTACATAATATCACTCTTATAAAGTTTTCTACTCGTCCATACACTGTCAAAATAAGACCCAACCCATTTACCCTACTTATAAATCGGTTGGGTCAACCCATTTATGAATTTTATTAAATGGGTTATGGGTTGGGTTGACCCATTTTTAAATGGGTTATAGATAGGTAACCCATTTACCCATTTATTAAAAACTTAAAATTTTAAAACATAAATTTTAAAAATAAGAATTTTGAACACATGTTGTATTTGTCCATGGTGACTCTACATCCTCATATTTGAACTCTGCCTAGGCAAGAGCCGCTATTTTTTGTTCAGACTGTAGTATCTTCTTCATACTAAATCGAAATTAGGCAAGACTTCGACCGATGAACTCCGACCTAAATTACGGACAATATGGAACACTTGGATACTTCATCTTGTGAATGCACATGGTAGTTCTCCATGGTGACTAATAGTTTTACTTAGAAATAATAGGCTACATATCATATTTGAACTCCGCCTAGGAAGATGCCACAATTTTTTTGTTCGGACTGCAGTAGCATCTTCGTACTACCTCGGAATCAGGTGAGACTTCGATCGATGAACTCCCACCTATACTACAGACAATATGGAACATTCAAATACTTTATCTTATGAACGCATACTGTAGTTCTCCATGGTGACTAACAGTTATACTTAGAAAATAACAAGTTACTACATCACCATATTTGAACTCCGCCTAGGCAGAAGCCGCTATTTTTTTGTTCATACTACAATAGCTTCTTCATAATAACTCGAATACTTCGACCGATGAACTCCCACCTAAATTACGGACAATACGAAACACTCGAATACTTTATCTTGTAAACGCATATTGTAGTTCTCCATGGTGACTAACGGTTGACTTAGCAAATAACAGACTGCATCCCCATATTTGAATTTTGATGAAAATTAGAATTAAAATTTTTAATTTTTAAATTTGATTTTTATCGAAATTTAAAACGTAAAAATTAGAATTAGAATTATTCTATATCTATTTGTTTTTTATTAGTCAAATCAAACTAAAAAATTTAAATGGATTAAATGGGTAACCTGCTTATTAAATGGGTTGGATCATAAATGGGTTGGGTCATAAATGGGTCAAAAAAATGGGTCATAAATGGGTTTGGTCAAACTCGACCCAACCCATTTTGATCCAACCCAACCCGTTTGACAGGTCGCAGCACATATCAGTTAGGGTTAAAATGTTGTTGTGAAGTTGTGATGGCCAGGTTCAATTTATGAGTGCTTGAAGATGATTGAGGATGTTGTGATTTTTTTTGTCTTGTGATGATACTTGAATTGGAGAGAGATGCTAGCATATTTTCTTGTTGGTTTAGTTTCACGTTGTAGTTGATGCTTAGGGCTTTTGAATTGGTGAAATATGATATTAAGCTGTTTGCACTATGTTGCACGTTTGGGCTAAATGTCCAATATCACTTAAATGCTCAACCTATATATCATTATCTCTAATAAATGTGATACATGGCTACTATTTTATTTTCACAACTAAAAAAGGTGACATATAAATGCGTGTACAGGAAGTGTAGATAAATTTTTGTTACTTTCGTGATATATACATATCACATTGCATAAAGTTGGGGAGTACAACTATCCATTGAGTAATTTGCACAAAGCAGACGATTTCACATGAGTGTTGATCAATAACTCCAATAGTCATTGTATACCCAAGGTCAACTTAAAGTTCTTATACGTAAACTCTATTATGACATGTAAAAATATGAACTATAAAATATATGATTAACTCATGAATGAAATATTATATATTCGTCAAATTTATTTCAACAGCCACAAATACATGGAAACACATCAAATTTATTTTGATAGTAGACAAAGAAAAAGTACTAAAGCATGAAAATGGACACTTTTTGTTAACGTAGATGTGAAGCATTAATGTGAACGCTCCGTGAGAAATCGCTCAACAGCGATATCACATTGTTTAATCTGTAAGAGAAGTAAAAATTTATAGTAAATATAATAACAAAATATAAGAAGTCACTAATTTTTAGCATACCACTTCAGGAGTAAAAAAATCATCCCAATTATCATCCTAATGACAATGTGGAAAATATTGGGGATCATCATGTCGTGGCATTATTAACTCACTGTTGGAAGATTCTAAAATTTTGTCCCTATTTTCCATATTATTTTCCTTAACTGGAGGAAGATGAACAAAATGGTTCAGTTTGTTAACATTTTCTGATTCAGTCTGAGGAAGAGTAAGCTTTAGGACGTCATATAAAGCATCAACTTTTTCATCATTAAGTGATTGAAGCTGTGTTGTTACACATGTACTTCTACATTTGAGTTTTTCTTTAGAAGGGGATATAGCAGTCGTTTTACCTTGTAGTACATATTTGTTCTGCAAGATCAAAAATATTTGTTAGCTGTGGATAAAATACAAACTCATATTTGAAAAAATGAAAAAAAAACATATTAGAAGTAGACAATGCATGAATAAGCAAAATAGTTAAGTGTGTGAATAAAAGATAAGAGAGAACTACCTTTGTCATTTTTGGATAAAAAGTAATTTATAGGCTCATGAAGCTTGAGTGAAATTTATAGATATGAAGAATTTATAGATGTGAGTTGTGGTGGATAAGCAAACGTGGGCATGGAGCCAGTCAATAGAGTAATGGTTATGATGTAAGATTTAGTACTATAACGATCATTATTTTTCGTTGTAAAAGGACATATTAGCCTGGTCTGTAGCAAATTTATAGGAGCATTAATAGGGAACATGGTAGAGTATAAATGATGGAGACAAAATGATATTTTTATATGGCATTACTATATAAATGGTACAGTTGGTTAAAGATAAAAATCTTTGAACTTTGGTATTCTGATTGTAAAACACAGTTGATGAAACTCACGCTTAGCAGGATTCTGTTGAATTCATTTTCAAAATGAATTTAGATGCTTGAAATGAAACATAAAAAAGAACGCCTTTCAAGTTTAGAAGATGAAACCTGTATTCCATTTTTCATATTAGGAATACCATTTTGTTAACTATATGTTTAAGTTCCGATATTGTACATCTTTGTTTATTTGTTTACAGAATAAAATGATAATTTTTTACCTTGACACTTTTAGACCTCCTTTTCTTCTTAGTTTTATATTTTATTTTTTGCTCAGTAATTGATATATACTGTAATAAGTGTGTTGTCCCACTATAGTTATAAACCAAACTCAGTAGCAGTGGGTTCTCACTTACTTTTGAAGATAATTTGTTGAGATATTGTCGATAATTTGCATTGTATACCAACTTTTATTGTACAAAACACTATGCTTTGTTAAAAATACATGAAGAAAGAAAAATGTTTCATCCTATTTTGGAAAAGGTTACATCACAGTCATACAAACAAAGATAATGATAAATATTTTCTTGCTACCAATCTTATATTATCGTAGCAATTCACAAACAATCTTTAAGTCGGTAACAATAAAATTATTAACCCATGCAAGTCTTGCAAGTACACCCACAAATGGAGCAATATTAGCAGTAGCTACCAAAGATGCTACACCTCCCACCGTGTCTACCGTGTTGCCTATCATATCCCCAACTCTTCATTTTTCTCCTTTTCTCTATGCTCTTCTTCTCTTCCCTGAATGCTGCTTCTAGCTCTTCTTTGTCAATAGTGGTACAGTATCCTCACTGTAACCATCCCCCTGTCCTTTTTGTCTTTTATCTTCATCATATCCAGTGATGGCATCAGCCTTTGATCGTACTCTTTTGTAACTTCGGGTTCCAAGTCTATTATTGGCAGCTTTATCGCACCTAGTTCATCTTCATATCCAAAGCTGGTGTAAAAACCATTCACAAAAGGGATACTGTTAGAATTTTGAAACTTGGCGTGTAAAGATACTGTCATCAATCTTAAAATTTTCCCATGTGCACATAACAACATAAAACTTCATTTATAACCGAAACTTGGCGTAAGCAGTACAAAATCAACATGGTTATGTTAATGGAACGTAAAAAACATTAAAGTGAGAAATATAATAGACGCTACGATTAGAGTACGTCACTTATTTAACAATTCAATAAAATATTTTGAATTTCTAACTTTTAAGTATTTGTGGAACTTGAAGCTTTATACTTGCTTCTCTTGAATTTTGAAAGAAGGTAAAGATTTCATCCTAAGTGAGTGATATATAGTTACTTCTAGTTAGTAGCAAAATTAAGGGTATTTTTCTTCTAAAATTAATTGTAAACCACTTAAAATAAAAAAACCAAAAAGCTGCAAGGTTTTAATGAAAAAAAATGAAGAACCGCCTTTCGAACTTCCTCTTTTTCATATATATCCTCCTTTTTTCATCTAATCTTCCTCATCAAAGTATATGCTGAATTTGCACTCAATCTTGTTTAATACATCTTGATTGAAAATTAAAGAGTGAAAACAAAGAATGAGGTCCAATATCAAGCTAAAATTAGGATTCAATTGCTAGTGATAAAAGTTATAACTTTGCGCTTGAAATAAAGAAGTGGAGAAGAAGGGTTGTTATAATCTTATAGACATATGTTTGAGAAAGTAGTCAGAGAGGCTTATAGAAATATCCTTAACCAATCCTATTTGTATTGAAACTTTTGGTCGATCGTATGAATAATATTAGAGTGACAATACATGCATGCACACACACTAAATATAATATATATAGTCCCTCATATCTTGTATACTTTATTTAGAAGAACCTTTTTTTCTTGTTAAAGCAAGTAAAAATAAGAGAAAGGTTAGCATAAATATATGTCAAATGACGGGCCGTAGCATAAAACTGATTAACTATTATATCATCCGTTAATCATTTCATTTTTCACAACTAAAAAAATGTGGGAGGAGATGTAGCTTCAGTTGCCTTGGTAAGGTTTCCCAAAAATGCAAGTAGGAGGAAATATCTTGGATATAAAGGAGCGGTGAGCTCAAATATACTACACAATGGGTATTATATATTACTTGAGAAATGAAACATATTTCATGGATTTGAATATACTTTATCAAGATGAATTTCAACCATACATTTCAGCACTTCCAATGAAATCTGCATGCATCCTTAATTGCTTTTAGTTTTTTTATCATAAAATCTATCGATGTATGATAGCTCCGAGAACATCTTTAGATATCCATCTAAAAGAAATATATAAATAAAGAAAAATGAACAATATTATATAAATATGTACTTACTTACATACACATGCGCGTGCACGCCCACATAGGTAGGCGCGGTCTGCATTATAAATAACTAAAATAATGAATGGCCAAGGAGAAAGCTCGCAATATAATTTGTAATCCACCCTTTAGATATAATAATTATAGCATAAACAATGGAATGGTTATGAATATAATAGAGAACCACCACTTAAGCTACAATACTGCCTTGCTAAAATTTTATGCCCAAATGTGATAAACTAAAGAACTACGGGTGATATGGTGTATTCTCCTTCCATCCTAATTCTTCTTCATCTTTCTTCTTCTTCTTTTCCCCTTCCACACGACACCTTTGAAAAGTGTTCTGAGTTCATATTTGGATAAAGCAAAGCCTAAAAAAAGAAGGCAGGATCAGCTATACATGGCAGCATCTGTATATTTTCCGCTGCAACCAAGCACACTCGATTTTAATTATTTATTTTAGGTCAAGGTTCCATTACATGCATGGAAATAAAGTGTACTTAAAATTAAAACACAGACTTCCTACTTCCTCTTGAGATTGTCAAATGCACAGACATTTATTTAGGGACAGACATGAGAAATGTGCAATTAATTACTTTTGTTTAGGAAATTCAGCTCAAGTAAGCATCGTTTTTAGTAAAATATATAGTCAACCTATGAAAGGAGTCCCATGCTCATTTCATCATCAGATCAACATAAAAGAAGAAGAAGAAGAAGAAGAACATAAGCTAGAAAGTAAAAGAGCTTACTCCAGGTTGAGAGAGTTTTCACTCAACCACACTTCTTCAAGCAAAACATCTCCAATAGTACACAGTTTGAACCATAAATCAATAGGCCTAGAGGTAAAAGTGGTTAGTATTTACATTAAGTTAAAAAGAACTCTAAAATCTATATAACTCGACAATACGTACATAAGAATAAGATCCATGTTCATGTGTCCTCGACACATTTGTAGAAAGCAAATGAATATGGAGACTGTCATGTTCCAAGCCGTAAATGAATATGGAGACTGACATGTTCTCATACTTGCCTTATGTAGATGTTGTCCATGTAATTTGGTAGCCAGATGCCATGTTTTGATGGTGATTCGTATAAAAGTTGCATTGAACTATGATTGAAATCAGATGAATGCTTACTTTTCATGCTTGGAATAACATGAAACTTGGTAGACATCCTTAGAAAGGATATTAGATCATGATGCAAGAAGTTTGGAGGGTCCATGAGAAAACCTTATGGATCGCTAGCGATCTATAGGTGATGGATCGCTAGCGACCATTACCTTAGCTTATTTTGGCAATTTTCATCTTGGGTCTTTTTCTTCTTTTTCTTCTAGTCCTTTTGGTTGATTCTTGAGATGTTTCGACTTGTCATGGATGTTCTAACTTCCTTTGAATTCTATTGGGTTAAAAACCCAGTTAACATTTGCCCTCAAAGTATGCCTTTGTTAGAAACAAGGTGTACTCTAGAAGTAATTACTTTTGAGTTCCCATTTCGTGAAGTTTAATTGATCGTGTTGAGGCTATCATGCGTATTTGGTTTTGGCTATTCAGCCGTCTGTTGAGTTCTGATGCAATCATCGTTGCTCATAACGATAAACCAATTTCAACCCCATATCTTTCTAAATGCTCGCAAATAACACGTCGATCATGCTTGGCGAGTTTGGGGAAGATTGATTGCAATTCTATGGATCGCTAGCGATTCATAGTCCATGGATCGCTAGCGATTCACTTAGCAAACAAAATTCATTCGGTCCCCTATTTTAATTTTGTACGAGCCAACCCTTCATCGCTCTACTTCCTTCTTGCGAACATAGCCATTTGCCTTGCGACCCGATCCAAACGCCCCCAAATGCTAAACTCCCTCCACCATCGCCGTCGTCGATCTCCACCACTGAAGCTTCTTGCCACCGACCCTAATTGACTTTGTCGTCATCTCGAGCCAACCCTTAGTGCCTGAAGCATCACCTACCTGGATCACCGTCGAACTTCTCCACCTTGGATCACCAACAACTTGAGATTAATCGTATTCGCCTTCTAAATTGAGGTTGGTGATGTGGATTTTGGCATTTATTTAGCGATTTGGTGATAAAGTTGTGTTGGTGACGGATGCAATGGAGAATTCGAGTTGATTGGGACTTTGTGGAAGAAGATAGTAAATCGAGTCTTGAATTCTTCACGGAACGAAGCATGGGTTTTGCCCCGGTGCTTGACATGTTTTGCTATCTTCACGGAGTCAGAATTAACTTGCACCAGGTTACATCGTTAATCCGGCAAGGCATCTTGCGGATTGATTTGGGTTTCTCTGGGAGGTGATAATAGCTTGGGGTAGCATCTCGTATGCAGCTCATGTTGTTATCACTTTCGAGAGAACTAAAATCGACTTATGCTAAGAATTCTCTACTCAACTCAGACCCACTGATTTATAGTTGCTCACTTTAGATTGGTCCTGTCATTGCATAGTTGGTGTACTTGGAATTGGAAGAGCTTTCTGTGTCACTTCAGACAACGGATCCGTTATCGATCGTTGATCGATAACGGGTAAGTGTAGGAGAAATAACTTTAATGAATGATACGAAAAGCTTTTTTCTTTCTTTGTTGCGAGTGAACTATCTACACATGATAGAGCGTTTGTAGTGTTCAGGACACCGAGCCCATCCCACATAGATAACACACTGCATTTGCCCCAGCCAACGCTTGAAATTCGATGATTCGGCATAAATGGGTATTTTTTTGGAATTAAAGTGTTAAGCGTGGGGGGACTTTTAGTTATAAATATAATTACCATACCGCGTTAGATACAAGTTTTGTTGTATAGAATGAAGCACCTGTCATCCCGTCATAAATCCAGTGGAGGAAGTCTGGCACTCTCGGAAGCCGAATCAACATCAGTTATGCCTACACAAATGGTTTCAGTAGCGCCTACTTCTTCAGCACAACCAGCTGAATATGGTCAATTGGTTCCAGTTGGTCCGGTTATAGATCGAACTCCCCTAAACTTTAGAGTTTTACTCAAACCTCTGGAGAGAGCTTCCACTGTAATTCCTAAAAAATCCTGCACAACATTTGTTTGCAACATGGCATCTCGAATGATGACGTACACCTTCCAATGAAAAATGAATTTGCATACATGCCACCTTTGGGGTACATCGGTGGATCAACTGAAGAAAATCATGAAGGAAAAGGCGTTACGATCGGAGCTAGTTGCCCGATTAAGATGCCCTCGATCTCGGAGGAGGGGAAAGAGGAGTTCAAGCAGCATGAGAGCAAGGCTGCGGTGATCAAGAAAAAGGAGGAGAGTGAAATTGAGAGCAGCAGTAGCTATGATTCCTCCTCTAATGATGAGGAATTTGATGCAAGTTCCAGTGAAGGAGACTTCGAATCATGTGACGAAACTCCGAGAATGAGTCCTATTCGCTCGGATTTGCCTCCCCAAGAGTTCATTTTCTGTCACTAAGTTCTTCATTTATTTTTTATATCAGGTATTATGAGATGCCGTGGACTTTACGAGGACTTTAAACAATTTACAGACGCACAACGCGGGTCAAGACGGACTTTAAGCCGCCATCAGCCCCGAGAAACTGAGGAATAGTAGAGGAGGAGGAAAGATTCGAAAGCCGAAGTTCGTCGTCGTGATGACAGAGATCGAGGTAGAGTTCGTAGGAGTGGTTACGAGAAAAGGAAAACTCTAGAAAATAGAGAAGAACCATCCAAGAAATTGAAGGTAGACCGTGGTTCTCATCCTTCCGAGCACTAAGCATTTGCCCCGGCTCTAGTCTCTATTGGAAATGAAGCTCCGACTTCTACTATTCAAGTCTCCCCATCAATCCAGACTCCATCAACCCACGTAGTGCCTGTTTCTAGTTTTTCACCCCCTGTAGGAGGCCGACTTATATTCTCCCATCTGGTCCTCTTAAGCTTGAGGTCGTGCTCCCGGATGGTTTCTAAAGGGAGTTAAATTTAATCGTAACATGTCTGATCCATAAAGATTCTTACATGCCCCATATCCAGGTGATTCAAAGCGATTTGGATCAAGATGAAGGATAGGAGAAGTTATGTAAGCAACTGGCGGACACGAACCATAACAACTACCAAGAGATCCTTTCCTTCGAGTCAGAAAAGGATGATTACGAGAGGATGTTAATGGAACGTGACGTCAGAATTGAGCAACTAACAAAGGAGAGGGACATTGCAATTTGGGAGAGTAAGAGAAATGCTAGCTTGCTAAAGGAATTGAAAGAGGCCCGCACAAAAATCGATATCATGTTAAGAGACGAAATCAAGAAGGCCCACGCTGATGAAATTAAGCTGAAAAAGGAGCTTGAAATTCGAGATGAGATCATCAAAGCTCAAAAGAAAACTATTGCTGGTCATGACGAAGCCGTCAAAGCTCATAAAAAGACAATTGCTGATTATGCGAGAATAGTGGAATCCCGTGACAAGACCTTTTTTGACTCGCGCGGCTTAATGCTAAAAAGACCCAAGTTGGAGTTGAGAAGGCCGCTGTGATGGTGGATTACTTGGAGGTGCATGATACTTTCGAAAGAAATATGGAGAAGATGGATGATACCATCTTGAATTTCTATGTTAACTCCTTGCTGCATCAGGGCAGCCTCAGCTATTTGGGCACCAAATTCCCACGTACTCTCGTTGTGGTTTTGGAAGAAGTTATGGCATGTTTTCGAGAAAACGGGGATGTATACACCGAGCAAGAGTTGGAGACGCCTATCTTACTGAAGAGTCAAAGAAGGCTTTGGTAGAGGGTCGTGAGATTATTTGGATTGATAGGGAGAAGGAGGTCGGTGATGCTACTACACCTGCAACTGCTAAAGCGCTGTCAGAGCCTTTCATTTTCAGGCCCGGTGAATCATCTAAGCAGCCTCATGATCAGTCGGGGACGATTCCGGGTTCTGTCGGTACTGCTTTGTTGTATGCCCCTTCAACAGCTGTTTTGGAACCCTTGGGTGAACCTGAAACTTCGCCAAAGATCGTGCAGCCATTCAAAGAAGGAGACGGTGAGGAGTATGAGGTCAAAATCTCGGTCACACTTCCGATGCAAGTAACCTTCTTGTTTCTCCCGAGTTCGAGAATTTTCAGCTCATGCCACGAGAATAAGACGAATTGAATGCTTTCATTTTTTATCTTATAGGTCCGTCTTCGTTGCCTATTGAACTTCCAATTTCTTCAATCCCGAGGCCTGCTGCTATTTCAACCGCTTTGATGCTTGTTTCTGTAGCTGCTTCAATCACCATGGCTGTGTCTGGCTCACAACTAGTGCTGGAATCCAAGAAGATTGTTGCGTTACATAACCTAGACAACCCTTCCGTATCTTTGGAGGGCAATTTAATAGCAGCTGAAGCTCGAGAGCAGATAGACCAAGCTAACTAGCTAAGTAAATTTGAACAGCGGACGGTGGTCGTTAAGAGGTAAAAGATTGAGAAGAGAAAGTCCTCAAGGAGCTACCGCAAGTCCCGGAAGTGCAAGACCAAGGGGAAGTCTTTCGAGGGGGTTGAAGAACAAGGAGGAGACCTAAGCACGAAGTCGATAATCGATATTTCAGGCAGCGACACGATTCCTGGCAGGGATTCTGAGAAGAAGAAGAAACTTCACCCCGAAGGTGGGAAGGGAAGTGGCGGAAAGAAACATTGACAGGCTCGAGTGACAGTAAAGACGAATATTGGAACATTCTGATTTGTTTAACATGTATTTTATACAAGTACAGAGTCTGCACTTATTACTTTTGTTGTTGTAGCATCTATACTTTTCTTTTTATTGGCTGATATTGTGTGGGTAAAGCCCCTACATTTTGACTTTGTACAGAAATGTTATAAGGAATGAAAAGGTTAATATTTCAACTGTCATCTCTTCTATGTTATTTCTTATTTACCACGCACTTAGCTTGCTTTTTATACTACTTATGTTTGCACATGGCACGATTGCCAAAATTCTTTATTTGGAGAAACAGGCCTGTGGAGTAGTTTTCCTTTCAACTAAATATTTGTATGTGTGTGCCCCCTACTTTACAAGATTATTTTCTTTGAACATTTCACAAATGACCGATTGATCCGAGCGATTCTCGGATGTTTGTAACCGAATCTACTTTGCAGTTCATATCTTTAGGAACTTGTGACTCGAGCATCTCGATTCCAGAAATTTTGTCGGTCAACGAACAGAATTCTTTGTCGATTTCTGGTTGTGGGTTTTTATTAGTCCTGCAATAAACGAGTTTTCCAGTGTTGTTAGGACAATACCGGTACTTACAAGGTCTTAATGGCTTGCTGGTAGTGCCGGAGCAACATCGAGTAGTGCTTGCGCGGAGTGCGTGGCTTTTAAGAGTGCACGGCATACAAAATGTGCGGCTTTTTGAGAGTGCATGGCTTACGGAATGCATAGCTTTTGAGAGTGCGCGAATTACGAGATGCGCTGCTTTTGGGATTGATATGACCCGTAGATCCGGAATGATTTGGAATTTCTCGACGTTGCTAATCTTTGGGTAATGTGAGGATTTCGGCTTCAAGAGCATGGTTCCACGGCTCAAGAAGTGATGTGCAGATTATGAGTGTGCGCAACTGTAGTAATTATATTTGCTTGGGTGTGATTCCACAACACAAGAAGTAGTGCGTGGCTTATGAAATGCGGCGCTTTGGTTTGGGCCTTCTTGGTGTTGCTGGAGCAACGCTGGTTCTTAGAAGGCGAGGATCGAGTTCCATCGATCCAATGGTTTGAGTCGATTTGCTTCCATCGACCCGGCGGGTAGATGGGGCATACTTTAGCGTGGTTCCACTATCTCAAGCAGCTATTGGATGGTTTTGAGCCGATTTGAACCTGTCGACTCAACAGGTTACTTTTTCAAACACGGTTTTATTGGTTTAGAAAGCAAAGCAATTTTATTAATAAAAGTTGGGCAAGTTCTGCCTATTTACAATGCCTCTGGTATTTTAGGATGGCTTATTTGCAGGAAACAGGAAATACATAAGATAGTCTTAGATAAAATAACGATGGAGCGATTCGTTGTTCCAAGCTCGGAGAATTTGGGTTGGGGAATTTGGGTTCAATCAACGGTTGTTAACTTGAATGTACCATCTCCTAGCTTTTGGTCGATCACATAGGGCCATTCTTAGTTGGTCTGGATGTTCCAGGTATAGGGTAGACCCATTTAAGGACAAGGTCTCCCACTTCGAAAGTATGGTTACAGACTTTTGAACCGAAATATCATGTGACCCTTTTCCGGTGAGCAGCGGTCCTTAAATCGGCTTCTTCCCTCTTCCCATCGACCATATCGAGCGACTCGAGTAGGAGTTGCTCATTTTTCCTTTAATTGAAGTTTTGTCTTCGGTGAGAGGGGACTTCTATGTAGAATACAATAGCCTATGATTTTTGTTTGATGATAATAAACATATATATATATATATATATATTCGTTTAAATGTATTTGTTATTGTACTATTTTATTTTTCCACATCATTAAATAAATATTTGTTGAATAAAATAAATAACTCGGAATTCATATTTAAACAAAGATTTATTCAAACAGATATTTTATTGCAAATTCAAATAGTACAAATTTGAACTCTCACTACATTTACACATTTTCAATTACAATTTCAGTTGCAACACATTTTTCACTATACAATTTTTACATACATGTTTCACCTCACTACATAATTCACTCATCACTCGTATTTTATCATCAACTCTGTTCCAGCCTGTATCCAGCATCTGAACTATCTGCAAAATAAACACTGACGTAGTAAAATTGAAAAAGAAATATTTTGCAGTACATAATGAAGTGTGTGTTTGAAAATATTATTTGCCTCAGTTATTTGGGTTGTTCGTCATCATTTCTTTTAATTCATCCTACACGAACAACTTGTGACATGCACAGTGTATCACTGTACATGCCACAACGTCGTGCACACCGATATACACTTACTTGTTAAAACTGCAGGGATAAGTGAGCACAAGGTCAAGCCCAAGCCGAGACCAGATTCAACACAGGTGCAAATGCAAAAACAAAACAGTAGCATAACCAAAACCAGACTACAGTTCAAAGGCATGAACACACACCAGACTTCAAAGGGGACCATACATGCACTGATACATATGCAAGCAGTTGAACATGACAACAGCCTCAACCAAAACAGTGCAGACCACAAAATGTACACATGAAGATCAAAGCAACATACAACATGACAACATGAATGCAAATGGGCTAACATGCTTCAGACATGTGTATATGCAACCAAGCAACAATATACAACCAGACTCTTGAGTGGACAGATCAATGAAAGTGCACAAGACTTCAAAAGGAACCCAGATCAGAAATATACAAACCAACATACAACATGCATTCAGACTAGACCAGCATGAATGTGTAGGAACCAAGTAAAAACTTCAAACACAAATGAATACACATGAAGGCAACTCAGGAATGAACACACACACACAACAAACCAAACATGTACAAAGCAGCTGCAACAAGACTCAAATAACAAAGGCAACCAGACTCCAAAAGAAAACAACATGTACACACATGAAGACTCAAATCAACATGAAACCAGACCAGTGTGGATGTGTAGTGCAAAACAACAACCATAAGTTAACATGGATGCTCAAAACAACAAGCCAGTGGAACAAGTTCAAAACCAGACCAGACACAAATGCAATCAAACTTCAAATGCATCTAGATTTCAAATGGCACAAGGACTACATGCATAAATACAAGTTCAGGCATTCATAAAATGGTCAGTACACTGAAGTGCACGGGAGTTTAAAAGAAGCAGTTTCAAATACAAGGAAATGGAATATGAAACTCGACCAGCATACATATATACATGTCTGTACACATTTGTACACACACACACACACACATATATATATATATATAGTGACAACCAGAATTGATGCCATAGAAAACTAAAGTGCACCAAACACAACTAGCACAGTATACATATGCAACAGAGGAGATAGCAAGGTACCAAAGCAATCACACACATATATACATACATATATGTATGTATAAATGTACGTACATGGAGACCATAATTTAACTCGAAGCAAATCACAATGTTCAAACTAGTACAAGGCATGCAAGAGTTCATGCATTTAGTCATTGGTCAGCAGTTTACATGTTTCATAATATAGCAAAAACTGTAAAGCCGTGGGTCTTGAAATGGTCAAACGAAAAACACTGTTAAAGTGTTTAAAAATCGAACAGTATATGTTGCAGTTTTAACAAAATCAAGTGAATTAAATCAGGAAGCCAAGATTATCTCTAATTCAAATGCCAACAAGTCAGCGAATGATAAACAGGTCATAGGAGCAAAGAACGGAACAAAATTCATATATATCAGAGATGAACAAGTCAGAATCATCACAATCGTTCAAGCAAGAATCGAATGGCCGAGCAAAGAAAATTGATGAATTCAAACTCAAATATACGAAACGAAATTATAGGGTTTTCACCGCTATAAATTAAACCCAAGATCATCATCGATAGAGTATCAACTCAAGCATAATCAAAAATCGAAAAAGGGAAAATCACATACCAATTCAAAACACCATTCGAACTCGACATTGAAGCAGCCATAAGCAAACAAAGCCAGGGTGTCGATTGAAAAAGAAAATCAAAGCAAAATCTTCACTTCAATCGATCGATTTTAAGCGGCGGCTTCAAATTCAGTAAACCCTAATTTCTAACGAAGCCCTAAATTCCAGATTGTAAAAGAAAAAAGGAATCAGTCGAAGAAGTTTACAAAGGGGAGACGGTCTTCAATTTTATTGGGCTGGTTTTTTTGTATTGGGCTTCATTTATTTATATAGGGTTTTGTTTAGTTTTATTTTTTAATTACCTTTTAAAATTGTGTAGATTTCTAGTGGTGTAACTAGGTACAAACTACAGGGCGTAGTTTGAGAATTCGCAACTCAGTGGCTGAGTTGTGGCAGAGTTTTGAGCTTAGAGTTAGGTTAATCGAGTTAGCGGGTATTGCGAGTTTATGTGTTTTTGTAAGCGGCTGATTACTTAATTTCTAGTAGAAACCTTGGGGGCAGCACGTAGGCAGGTTTATGCCGAAGCTGGGTAAATCTATGTGTGATCTCTACTGCATTACTTTCTGTTTTTATTTTTATTTTTGCATTAATTTTTATTAGTACACCCTATTCATCCCATTCTATGGTGAAAATGGTCCTACATTCTAGCTCGACTGGGATTATTGTTTCTGAACCATATGTCAGGGAAAGTAGGGAGTGCCTGGTTGTAGATTTGTGCGTTGTCCTGTAAGCCCATAGCGCGAGTGCAAGTTCATCAACCCAATTTCCTTTAGCTTTAGTCAGTCGCTTTTTGATGGTGGACTTCACGATCTTGTTCACTGCTTCCACTTGCCCGTTTTCCTATGGTTGTATAACAACAGAAAAGATTTTCTCGATATGGAAGCATTTGCAAAAGTCTTTGAACTCAACGATTTTGAATTGAGTCCTGTTATCCCTGATGATTTTTATGGCACTCCAAACTTTCAGATAATGTTTTTAGTGACAAAATTAATAACTTTCTTTGCGGTAATAATGGATGGCGGTTCTGCTTCGGCCCATTTGGTGAAATAGTCAACAACAATGATAGCATATTTGGCTCCTCCTTTGTCCATTGGTAATACACCAATCAGATTGATTCCTCAGATCGTGCATGGCCATGGGCTGACCATCTGTGTCAGTTCTATCGAAGGAGTTCTTTTGATCTTGCCAAATCTTTGGCATTGGTTGCACCGTCTGGCATAATCTACTACATCGCGGTTTACCGTTGGCCAAAAATACCCATATTTGAGAACTTTCTTTGTGAAGGTTTGCCCCTCAGTGTAATCTCCGCAGTCGCCTTCATGAATTTCCTTGAGGATTCTTCAGGGTTCATCGTGCCACACACCTAAGCAAGGAGGTAGAGAATCCCCTTCGGTAGAGCATCCCATCCCATACTACAAACCGTGGTGCCTTTCGAAGGAGATTTTTCCATTGATTCTTGTCCGCGGGGAGTGTTCCTATGAGCAGGTAGTCTTTGGTTAGTGTCATCCACATTTCTGGTTCTCCGGCTGTCTCAAAGATCCAATCGATATCCATCTCTCTTACGCTTGGAGCAATTAGCATTTCAACTGGGACCAGTCCCAATGATTGAGCTTCTCTAGAACTGGCCAGTTTGGCTAGATAGTCTGCCTTCATGTTTTGTTCCCTCGGGATATGATTTATGGTGTAATGTTCGATGTCATTTAACAGTTCCTGCACTTTAGATAGATATGGAACAAGATTCTCTCCCCGAGCTTGGTATTCGCCTTTCAACGGAGAGACGACTAGCTGAGAGTCACTATAGATGTGTACGGACTTTATCCCGATTTCCTTCAGAACTTTCAGCCCGGCTATCAATGCTTCGTATTCCTCTTCATTATTTGTTGTAGGAAATTCCAAGCGCAAGGCGTAGCAAATGGATCATCCTTCGAGAGTTTCGAGCACTACTCCTACCCCCAAGCAGAAGTTGTTAGATGCACTATCGACGAACAACTTTCAACGTGTCTCCACTTCCAAAGTCATTTCTTCCTCGTTATCTCATATTGTAAACTCAGCAATGAAATCCACCATCGCTTGCCTGTCGATCGCCTTTCAAGGCTAGTATGTGATTTCGTACTAACTTAATTCGATGTTCCATTTGATAAGCCGTCTAGAGGTCTCGGGGCGGTATAACACTTGCTTCAAGGGTTAATTTGTCAGCACTTTGATCGGGTGTGCCTGGAAGTACGGTCGTAACATTCTGGATGCGATCAAGAGGCAATATTCCAGTTTTTCCAATTTCGGATAATTCTTCTCGGCCCCAATGAACTGCTTACTGATGTAATGTACGGGTCGCTGGATCTTAGCTTCTTCTCGTACGAGCATGGAACTTAATGCATGGGACAAGAATGCTAAGTAGATGTACAAGTCTTCTCCGTCTACCGGCTTGGACAGGATTGGTGGGGTTTCCATATGTCGCAGCAGCTCATCGAATGCAGTTTGACAAGCTTGATTCCATTCGAAGTTCTTCTTTCCCTTCTTTAGCGCATCAAAGAACGGTATACATTTGTCGATTTCTTTTAAGATGAACCAGCTTAGCGCTGCAACCTTTCCATTTAAGCTTTGTAACTCCTTCTTGTTCCTTGGGGCCTCGACTTCCCATAAAGCGGTAATTTATTCAGGATTTGCTTCGATGCCTCCAACGCTTACTATGAATCCCAAGAAATTTCCAGAAGCTACCCTGAAGTGACATTTAAGTGGATTGAGTTTCATTCCATATTTTCGGAGTATTTCAAACATTTCGGTGAGGTTGTCCAAGTGATTTGCATCTATGCGCGATTTAACCAACATATCGTCTACATAAACTTCCATAGTCTTCCTGATCTGATGTTTAAACATGGAATTCACTAGTCGCTGGTAGGTTGCCCCAGCATTCTTTAAGCCAAATGGCATCACTTTGTAGCAGTATAGTCCCAGATCAGTAATGAAACTGGTATTTTCCTAGTTAGGTTCATGCATTATGATCTGGTTGTACCCCGAATAAGCATCAATAAATGATATACCCTGAAGTGACATTTAAGTGGATTGAGTTTCATTCCATATTTTCGGAGTATTTCAAACATTTCGGTGAGGTTGTCCAAGTGATTTGCATCTATGCGCGATTTAACCAACATATCGTCTACATAAACTTCCATAGTCTTCCTGATCTGATGTTTAAACATGGAATTCACTAGTCGCTGGTAGGTTGCCCCAGCATTCTTTAAGCCAAATGGCATCACTTTGTAGCAGTATAGTCCCAGATCAGTAATGAAACTGGTATTTTCCTAGTTAGGTTCATGCATTATGATCTGGTTGTACCCCGAATAAGCATCAATAAATGATAGTGGCTCATGTCCAACTGTCCCATCCATAAGTTGGTCAATTCTAGGTAAAGGAAAGTTGTCTTTTAGGCAAGCTTTGTTTAGGTCCGAGTAGTCGATACAAGTTTGCCATTTTCCATTGGACTTCTTGACCAAGACTGGGTTGGATACCTATTCGGGGTAAGTTGCATCGCAGATAAAACTATTTTCCATCAGCTTATCCACTTCTTCTCTCAGCGCTTTGGACCGTTTGGGTCCTAGGCTACATCTCTTCTGTTTTACTTGTGTCTACTTGGGATCAATATTAAGTGCGTGGCATGCAATCTCTGGTGAAACCCTGGACATATTGGAATGTATCCAAGTGAATACGTCAAGGTTGGCGCGAAGAAATTTGATGAGTTCCGATCGCATCTTGTTTCCAAGATGTGATCCAATTTTCAAGACCCGTGTTGGGCCATCTATATCGACTGGAACTGACACCGTCAATTCTGCCGATGTTGCTCATTCCTTCCCTAAACTCTTCTTTCTAGGGTCCAAAGCCTTATCGAATTGGCTATAGTCCCCAAGCCAGGGGCGGCTTTATAGTTGCTATTCGGTAGGTCCATGAATGTGGAGAGTTCTCCCCATATTCTTCCCCTTTTCTTTTCTTCTAGACCCGCGTAGCTCTACGACGTAGCATTCTCTAGCGGTACCTTGGCCTCCTTTGATCACCCCAACTCCATTCTCTGTCAGGTATTTCATGGCTAGACACCACTGAGCTAAAGCAATCCTGAAATCTACCAAACAGGCCGACCTAAGAAAGCATTGTAGGCGGATATTTCATCTACAATCATAAAAGTTTGGGGAAGTTCAATCTTTGATTGCAAAGCACGAATCTTTCTGAGCGTGTCTTAGATAGCTTGCATATCGCTCCATTTCTCCCTAACTCCTCTGCGTGGGATGAGGTCCTCTAGATATTGTTCCAATAATGAGTCTCTGGTCGGTCCGTCTAGATCCCTCTTCGATGGCTCCAGCTTGGTTCCTTTGATCTCTAGGAGCTTGGGGTGCTATAGGCTAGTCAGGATTTTGTGGTTCCCTCACATACTGCTGAAGCTTATTCTCCTGAATCAGCTCTTCAATCAGGTTTTCTAAGTGATGGCACTCATTCGTATTGTGACCATGTGTTTTATGGAAGCGGCAGTACTTTCCGAAATGCTTTTGCTGTTCGGCCGCTTCCTTTTTAGGGGCTTCTTTTACTCTTTCGTCCCTTGTGTCGCAAGGTAAATGTTAGAGTATCATTGAGTGAAGTGTAGTCTTCGGGCCTCAAGCCTTTAAGTCGCTTGCTACTTCCATTTCGCTTGTTGGAATTCTGATTCTTCCTTTTATGATTTTCGTCTTTTCCCGCAGTGGTCTCAGAGGTATTTGCGTCTAGGTTCACCGCCATACCATTTTGCCCAATGTTGGTTGGTTGTAGGTTAGCAGGTTTTCCTTCTAGCTCCTCTGCCTCTTCCAATCTCAAGTATTGGCTCGCCTTTCGATTAAAGTCCTTCCTAGTAGTAGGTTGTTTCATCTTGATCCATTTTCCGAATTCAGTGTCGGGATGGATAGCGCGGACTAGGGCCATAAAGACCATACTTCATTTGGGTTACTTACTTTAGTGACTACGGTGTTAAACCAACTCATGAAGGATTTCAAAGATTCATTTCCTCCCTAGAATAGGCCCGATAAGGACATCACGTCTTTCGGTTGTGTCGTGTGAAGCCTAAACTGATCAAGGAACTTTGTTGCCAATTCACCAAAAGTGGAGATGGATTTAAATGGGAGCCTGATGAACCACATGGAAGCAATTCCCTCCAAAAAGATTGGAAAACATCTACACCGAACGACATTTGAAACATTCGCTTTGTCCATGTACCAACTGTACTTATACAAGTGAGGTTTCGGGTCTCTTGTTCCATCGTAGGATGGAATAGTCGGCATAGTAAACTTTTTAGGATATCGTTCATTTAGAATGTCATCAGTGAAGGGAGTCCAGCTTGGAGCAGATCCTCATTCATCATCTCTCCTATTCTTACTTTCATCCATTAGGCACTTGAGCATGTCCATGATATATGTCGCAGATGTTTGGTAATCCATGGGTTGGCTGTCAGCGATTATACCAAGTGTTTGATTTTGCAACGGTCTTGGTAAGTGGGCTGAAGCCTAGGCTCTCCAGTCTTTGAGTGAGCCACTTCCTCGGAGTTCCATTAGCTTGCGGTTGGTCGTATAGGGGTAGTTTGGAGCTCTCTACCGGTATTGTGTGTGTTAGTATTTTCTTTTAAGTCGTCGTTGTCAAGTTGTTCACAATCTTCGGAGTCGGAGAGATCCACTACTATATCTTCCCGTGGGGTTTTCGTCCCAAGATTCAAGTTCATGGCAGGCTGCTTTGCAGTTGGTAGAGTGCTTGCGTTTCCTTCTATGGTGATTCTTACAGCTCCACCTACTACTCCTTTTCACTGCTGCTTTCCATTTCTCCTGTTTAGGCCATAAACAGAAGAGTTTTCCTGTTCTGTGGCATCTATAGGCTCTGGCATGATTCTAGGAGCAGCTAGTGGTTGCAAGGTCAGGAGGACTTTTAGTTTTTCCATTAGAGCTTTTTAGCTATTCTCCATCTTTTGATTGATTTCATCAACCATCTTGTTTAACTCGCCTGTAGTGACAACTTCATGCTAGATAGAAGATCCAGGCATCTGATCTCCTGTGTTGGTGCCTTTAACTTCAACTTGTTAAGGATTGGTTTTCCCTCCAGCTATTACAGCTCATATGGATCTTCCTGAGGCAATTCTCTTTCTTCCTGGTGCCATTGATTCTCAACAGCAAATTTTCTAAGCAAAGATTGAGGATCTAACTTCTGAACCTGTCTGATCCAAAGTAGATTGCTAGATCTAAACCTGAGTTAGGTTCTTGGTGAAAGCACCAAAATGTTAACCCAAAAAATGGATCAACACCCTAAATTGTTTGTGAAAGCACCAGCCCTGTTCTTAAAGGGCAATAATATAGAAAATAAATGTAAAAAGAGCAGAAATAGTAAAAAGACAAGAGGATTTTTATAGTGGTTCGGCTATTAATGAAGCCTACGTCCACTTTATAACTTTGTATTAACTGGCTGCTGCTACAAGTGAAATTAGATTACACTATGATTGAATCTCCTAAGTTAGATCAGGTCACAAGTGCAAGAATTACTGGAGAATCACAGTGAACCCCTAGGTGACTGTTGTGTGGGAGGAGAAGAGTAAAGAATGGTTTACGTAGAGTACCGGCAGCCAGTATAGAAGATCCTCTTTATGTTGCGGATAGGTGAGTATTTATATAGATTGGAGAGCTATTGGACTAGGCCGATTTTCCAGAGACCTAAACTAGATGATACGAAGGTGCTCCAAAAATTTCGCAGCGATCCAACTTGATATGATGGATCGCTAGTGGTCTATGTAGTTAGAATTTTCTTGGATCATTTCACTTGGGTTGTGTTCCTTGCCTTATGTAGACACTCTCCATGTAATTTGGCAACCAGTTGCCTTGTTTTGATGGTGATTCGTATACATGTTACATTGAACTATGACTGGAATCAGATGAATGCTTACTTTTCGAACTAGTTTGATTGGAATACCATGAACTTGGCAGACAATCCTTAGAAAGGATATTTGATCATGATGCAAGAAGTTTGGAGGGTCCATGAGCAAGCCTTATGGATCGCTAGTAATTCATCACCTCAGCTTATTTCGACATTTTTCCTCTTGGGCCTTTTTCTTCTTTTTCTTCTGGTCCTTTTGGTTGATTCTTGAGATGTTTTGACTTGTCATGGATGTTCTAACTTCCTTTGAATTCTATTGGGTTAAAAACTCGGTTAACAGTAAAAAACCTAAGATTCTTACTGGACTCCCAAATTTTTACGAAGCAAAACAACTAATACAAAATTTGCAAAGCAGACAACTGTTCATTTGAATTTGAAAATAATAGCAAAGGTAAAAGGATGTGATAGCTAAATCTATTGGGTGGGGTGCAGTGGCCATTGTACTTTTAAGTATGATCATGCCTAAAAAATTTAAACATCGTACGATTGTTTTGATTTTAGTATTATCTGCAATGGTAGATGGGTCAGGCTTGACATCTAAAGGAAAACCAATGTATTTTCGTTGATCATGGATTCAAGTCATGGAAAATGCTGCTAATGAATGTATCATGACGTGTGGTTACTTGAATGTTAGAATCATGTTAAACATAATATTACATAGAATTAATTTGTCATACAAAGGCAGAGGATGACGTACTATTGGTGGCAGTTAGGCCTGTCAACGGATACTTTCGGATGCGCATAATGTCATATCTGCATGCCCATCCAAAATCATTTTCGAATATCCTCATCAGCGGATACGGATGGATATCGGATATTTATCCTATCCGCTAACGACCGATAAATCAAGAAATATAAATAGAAAATTTTAGTTTAACATAATTTTTTTTAAAATCCTATTCATTATAAATGTGTTAAAAATTAATAAATATGATGATAATAAATAGTTTTAAGCAGTTAATAAGCATTAAATGCATATAATATAAACTACTAGTTTAATAAAACAATAAATACATATCTTTCATTATACTAAAAATACATAATTTAAATTATAATCTTGAAAAACACCGGACGGATAATTTTCGAATGTGGATGTCTTAGTATCCTTATCCCCATCTGTTTTTTCGAATATCGGATATTTATCCGCTTTTCACATACGGATGTATTTCGGATTTTTCGAGTATCCATTGACAGCCCTAGTGGCAGTTTGGTAATAACGGAGTTAATAAGACATATTTTAGGTAGTACAACAAAATATATATGCCCAATCATGAAAAGTAAATGAATGTTTAAACTGTAACGGTACTTTTATAATTGTCAATCAAACAGAATGTATAATTAACAATTTTAGAAATGGAAACACCCTACAAAGTTACTCATCTCACATGAAACCGTTTTAACTAATAATTTGCTTACAAACATGTAAATATTATTGAGCTTGTACAATAATAACCAATGTCAAGTCATTTTGATTGAAAATTTATAATTGAGAACCATTTATTACTGTGTATTTGTGACTGAAATATTACAAAATATACATAATAGCATGTTTCCACCTCCACTTTCCATGTATTATGACTTGTTTTCTAATTGTAGATGTCAATCTCTAACAATTTGTTAACGTGGATTTTAGGGAATGATATAACTGGAGCAATTAAAATATGTTCCTATATACAGCTTGTTTATTTAACAACAGAGGATAATTATTCATAGGGATTCTATAAACAACATGACATTGATGTTTTGATCAACTTGTATAACAGAACATCAATGTCTTTTCCATGACTCATGGGATACAGCACTGAAATAGAAATCACGCATTTAGATATATTTAACATCAAACTAAGGAACAAAAAAGGATCCAAAGATTTATCAAATCAAATACTATATAATAGTTATAATTATGGAAACAAAGATTTGTTTGAAAGTGAAAAAATGATACATCAGTATTGTTCATCAGAGTACTAACAGTTGAGTAACGCATTTGGAAGAAGGACGGATGGATCAAATTTCAACTCCTAAGCATCAAAATGAACTGGAATTAAGACAATCATGTTCAACATTGAGATGAAGCATAATTTACTCAATAAAAAAGATGAAGCATGAACTGAAAAATAGACTAAAAGGTTACCTTTTAAACATTACTAGAGCAGAAAAGGAGAGTAAAACCTTAGGGAGACCCACTACTGCCGTCGTTCAAGTCCATCGTGCTGAGGAGACCCACTACTTCCATCGTTCAAGTCCATCGTGCTTAGGAGACCCACTGTTGCCGTCGTTCAAATCCATCATGCCAAGCTATCATTCTCAGATTACCCAGATTAGCATGCCTATCCAAAAAATGTATTGAAATTGTCAAACGCTTTGTTTTTTGACCTAATTTGTTTCCTTTTTTAGTACATGGGGAAGAAATGGGGGTGTGACAGAAAACGTGCATACGAACTGATTTTGGAGTAGCGGGGATCTAAAAAACCGAACATATCCTTACTATGATGTATAACGAAATGATTTAGAAAAGGACAATTTTGGCAATTCAAAAAAGGCTTCGCTTGGGACACATGTAGAAATAAGGAAAATAGAAACAAACTTACACGACCAACTTAGAATAGTATTACAGTACGAAGTTAAAAATGATTTTTAGGGGATGTAACTCAAAGTAGAAATATAACTATTTTACTTGCCCTCTCTTTTAGCCTGTCAACCTCACTGTTTTGTGAGTGAACATATAAAATATTGTAAAATACAGTATCAATTCAAAATGATTATCATATTAAAACACCAATTTCGACTGCCGCATTATTAGCCGATAGCCCAACATAAAAATATCATGGTTTCTTTTATAGCTATTCAAAGTCAAAGCTATTACATAGAAAATACCAATGTTCCCTATTGTTAATTTGTTCAATCTTACAACTAAAGAAATTTGTGGATAGTAAAAGTAAAACTTCCATAGAAAATAAAATAAAAATCAAGATGTTTAGTGAACAAGTAAAGTACATACCTATTTTTGTACTTAAACAATGGAAAGTAAATATTGTTGAATAATTTTAGCTTACTAAATTTTGTACAATGTCATTTATTCTTAAAAAATCAATTCTTCATAATAAGCACAATCACTTCTCTATGTAATTTGAGACAAATAAGTCATGCTAAATCTCTCTCTTATACCTTAACCGAACTTCTAATGGACATAAAATTAAACTGCAACTAAACATAGTGATTACACACCAACTTGCAGAGAATACTAATAACAATGGACAAATTGACAGCTTTTAAAATTGCATTAGAAACTTGAGCATATCTCCTCTTACGTGTTTACTTTCTTTACTTAGTCTGCTTTACACTGACGCTTCTTCAACTTATTTTATCCTGTCACTATCCAAACAATAAGAAAGGTTAGAGCCTAACAATATATTAAAGGTTTTAAGTAATGGAAAAGGAGCACAAACCTAAAAATATTATTCTCTCCATCACTTCTTTGTATTAATAATGGATGATCTGTTTCAGGTTCTAGAAATAATATGTCAGTTAATATTCCATCCGTGTTGTTTTAAAAACCAATATATCATACCAAATCCAGCAAAATTTAAGTTTATAGTATGAATTATAAAATTAACAGATGAAAAAACCGAATGAGAAAGAATCTTCAAAATAGGTTTACTTTATCACAACCTGCTTAAAATACTAAATGGATGTGTAAACAAAAGATAATAAACAACTAGACAAACATGAAAATAATCATGCCACCATAGTGTACAGTTACAAACTTCCGCACTATTTCTTTGAAACAACCTAATAACAAAGTTACCTAAATCGATAAATCATTAATAAGTATGTAATTACCGTTTTGTAATTAGATTAAAGGTAGAATTTTTTCCAATGACGTAGAATAAAATGACTTCTACTATCATAAAAAAATGGAAAGGATGTAGAGATTTCCTAAAATTAGCAAAATAATTCTAAATAGAAGCAAATAATTAGTTACATATATATGAAAATGTGTTAATATTTATTAAAATTAAGTTTCAAATACTATAGATCATAATAAAATATCTTACCAAAAGTAGATCAATCTAATTCCATCATGACATAAAGAGAAAGTATAGGGTTGAGAGCCATCAAACGTTTATAGTCATTTAAACATATTCACTGCAAAAATCTTTAAAACTCAAAATCATGGCATAGACTGTTGATTGCAAATATTATCAAAATTAGTTTTAAGAAATGTACGGAGTTTGAGATCTAGCAAGCAATTATGGAAAAGAGGAGCCTGAGCTTCCATTAGTGGCACTGCCACAAAGCCACTGTTTGTAATTTTCTCTTACTTTGAAACCAAGATGAGGCATTGATTTAAGGCCCAAAGGAGTAAGAAGAATTACGAAAGTAGGGCAGTCATGTGACATGGAATTGAATTAAGATTGTGTGTATACAAAATGACAATTAAGTCCTCAATTCTGATCTTGTCAAACTATGAATAAGCGTGGATACTTGTTGATGTCTGAAAGAGGCTTGATTTGGCTAATCATCAACTTGACACCATCCTAAAGAAAACTTTAGGATGATCGAAAATAGAAAACCATATGAAGTCATCCATGTTAACTTTTTTGCTAATCATCAAATTGACACGGTCGACATTTTATTATTAGTTTAGATGAAAAATGATAAAAAGAAAACACACTGCTATATAAAATCAGTAAAATAAAAAGAAAAACTAAATTAATCATATGTGGTTACTAAACTTTCTCTCACTTTGCTACACCTTTCCAACATGCTTTCTTCAAAATACTTATTTAACATAACATTTAATTGGTAGCAAATTTCTAAACCTTATAACTTGTAGTTTGGTTTAACAAACATATGTAATTTGGTAGAGTTTTTAACATCAAATCCTTATTATTTAATCATTAAGTAGTATTATATTTGTAGGGTGCTGGTAACATTGCTATATATGTTGTGCAAGTGGTACCTTATGTGTACTCATAATGGAAATCATCAATGAGCTATTCTCACATCATCAGCTTATAATAAACTGTCAAAACATGAAAAATAGCCTTCACATAATTATATTTGATTACTATTGTTCTAGTACTACTTATATAAAATCCAACAAATGCAAAAGAAGCATTCTACATTCCTATTTTTTGTCTTTACTTGTTCAAATAGCTTCAAATTATTTAAACATGAATTCATCTACAAAGTTTCAGACATATATTTATCTAATATCATCCATATGATTAATATATTTAGTTTAATGTTCCTAGACAAATATTTTAGGAAACTTACTACATTCTTAATTAGTTGGACAAATTTATATTTTAGTATGTTACAAAATACATGAACTACACTGAACAAAATCATCAGGATATTGGAAGCCACTTACAAAATTTTCTATCTTATTACTGTGATATAGATCAATAACCAAATGGTATTTTTTACAATGTTGACACATTTTTGTAGATATTTTATATTTTCAACTTGAAAATACAATTCTTTTCAGATACATTTTCCTATGCTACAACTGTTCATGACAAATACGTGCAACTTTAGCTAAAAAATATGGATTGACATGCCAATATCAAATGTGTAGAATATTGAAATGGATCGTTTCTACACATACTTTGACAAGTACGCATCAAATATATCTAATTTGCAATGTACAGGCACATAACACATATGCAAACTATATAATCAAGTCAGGACTTCTTATGACTTCAGTTTAGAAAAAATTAAGCTTATCAAAGGATACAGAAAAATACATGTAATGTCCAATTTCATTATTGGACTCCAAAAGAATACAACGTCATGCTGCATCCACAACTATAATAACCTTATCATTACCACTCACCTTTTTTGATACAAATTATGAGAAATTTAATCAAATACTTGGTTGGCAAAGAAGTAGGGAAAGTGTACCGCATGTGTTGCTTTACTATCATTGTTATTCTTTCTTCCTCTTTTTTTCAAATTACTTAGGTTTTGTACTTTCTTATCCAGCTATTACTGAAAAGTCTCAATCATGTCACTAATGTCATATAGCTAGTATCAAATCTTTTTCGGATCATTTCTCCTATCCATTAGGTTGTTTAAAAGGAAATTATCTTGCATGTAGTTATTTCAACTTTGAATTCATTTGAACCATTAAAATATTTTTAGTTCTACAAACTTCAAGAATCTTTTATGTATAATTGCTACAAATATTTGACAAAAAGCCTCTAAATTGTTGATCTCTTAGATATTTACTTCTATCTATCATAATATATATATAAAAAGTAGTTGGTGCAAAAAAATTTCAAGTTGGAAATCTAACCAAGATTGTTACGCATTACGGATTTAACATATCCCTTGAACACTGTGGGTACTATAAATGAGGAAGATACTGATTCATCAGAATAGTTACTAACATAGGCAGCTTAGACTAAATAAAATTATAAAATTATGGGATAACATTACCTGTGTGTCTTAATGGATTGAAAGTTGTTAAAGAATTACCCATCTCCATCTTCCAACATATCATTTTGTACAAAAAAAATGATGGCAAAGGAAGCGAATTTTAGTTTTGAAGGAAACCATAATTTGAATTTAAAATAAAATTTCACACCTTTTATTAAACAATCAAAGTAGTGATGGTGATCTCATAGTAATCTAATTCATAATCCACTTGATAGTGCTTCAGTATTCATCTTCCCATCATGACACTAGATTCAACAGACTTCAAATTAAATTATTCAATCTTGCGACCTAAATTCAAATTTAAACCCAAAGCCTGATGATCCTGAGATTTGAAAGAGGAAGAATAACATAAGAATCTCACGGCTGGAAGCTAAACGATGAGCAATTTTGTATATAATTAAGAGAATTTGGGAAATTGCTTAGTAAATCGTGGGATAATGCTTGTAGTGGCTAAATGGTGAAACAAAATGACAAAAGGGTCCATATAGTATATGGTTATTTCGAATTTTAGAGACGAGTGGTTTGGGTATTCCGAAAAAGGCTTCACTTTGACCGTTTGACCAAAGTATTTGCTTTATATTTAAGATGTGTGTGTGTAATATATGTAAAATAAATCTCATAAGTGATAATTTCCCTGCAATAAATAAATTTGCATTCAACTTACAATTACCTCAAAATATTATTTTATAGACTTCCAATCAAATTCACTTCACTATAAAATATTGGTTTCCAATATCATTTCATAAATCTTCAAAATTCACATATTTAATAAAATTCCAGAACTCATAATTTATCAAATAATTTGTATTCCTAAAATCTTTAAAATTATTCCATGTATATATTTTTCCGAAATCATCGCTCCTTTAAATTTTCCATTAATCGCAAATAAGCACAATATTATATAAGAACATCATTCTAAATCTTCATCTTTTAATTTATTACCCCTTTCTCGATCAATGTTAAATGTCATTTGATTATTTGCAAAAATCTATTCACTACTCAAACATCACAAATCAACAATCATTGTAAAAACAAGTAAATCATAATTCGCAGCTCAATTCCATCCAATTCAAACCATATCACTCATCAACGAACAATCAATTTCATCCAATAAACCAACAATCCATTCAACCAATTAAATCAAGCAATTAAATGGGTGAATACGAATCAAACAATGTGATATAGACGTAGATGTGAGTGAGATAACTCATGTAATGACGCACTTTTTTGACCATCATAAGTCGAAACTCAATACATCCATGGTATTCAAATGTCGAACATCCAATCGTCGGAAAGGCAGATTGTTAGGATAAAATAAAAAGAACGATAGGAGAAATAGAATCTCACAGCCGAAACGACATGATATAATATAACAAAGATAATATAAACCGTCATTCCAAGATACAAGGTACATGAGAGTTAAAATGAAATCTCATCAGCTGGACAATTATAATTTCTTGACCTTAGAATTGCTGATAGGTATATAATATAATACAGTGGAAAATCAAATACTATGATAGGCGAACATCTAGCTCTTCTCCAAGAGCTCCATAACACCAATGCCAACTTGAAAAATACTCAACTTGACCCGGGCATTATAATAAAATAACATCTGGATCAGTTTGGAAAACCAGTGTGAGAAAACTCAAGGGATACGGTAAACATAAAATAATTGGTGGGACCACGCCGCAAAACATAGAACGGGGTTTCACCATAAAAGAACATCATCCATACATAAGAGAATGGACAAACAACAGAAACAAATCCAAATAAAAAGGATGGACACAAATAAGGACAAATCTATACTTGAAGAATGTACAAAATCCAGACTTAAAGAATGGACAAAAATAATTTAATACATAAAATGGCATAAGGCACTTCTCGATGCAATTAAGAGAGAATCAACTTCAAGGTTCGAATCAAACAAGGAGAATGAATTTATCCAACATGATTAGGATGGTATGCTCCCTACACCGAAGTATACATCTAGATAAAATATACTTGAGAGTTTATGCCAAACAAGCAACACATTTGGGAACTTCCAAGTTGGACCCCGTACGACTTAATGCGGGCATCCGAATATACTCACATCATTGCATGCATGCTACCAACAAATATGTAGATAAATGTGAATATATCCTAATGGGTGCGACCCACATGCCTTGGCTTCCACTTACTCTTTGGATTTAGTTATCTATGGTGTTAGATGCAATGCTCAAAATGAGCAACAAATCGTCTTAGATTGACAAAGCGCAAAGAAGGATATCGGTATTGATAGTTAAGAAATCAACTATCAGAAACAAACTAGTGCTACCCCGAGGAATGCAAGTTGAACAAGCTAGGGCAATGTTGTTATCTATCTTGCCACGATAAGCATTCTTAACTTTAAGAATAGCAAGAGTTTAATGATCCAAATAAGCAAATAAAGATTCAAGAAACACAAAGAAGGATATCGATATTGATAGTTAAGAAATCAACTATCAGAAACAAACGAATGATTATATATGGGAATTAAACTGCATACACTTGCCACCAATAAATGAGTCAAGCTTTTAGAACATTTGGTTCTCACTTTTGCTTGATTTTCACATTATAAATATTTGTAAAATACTTTAAAAACACTCTTTAAAAATATTATTTTAAAGAGCAAATTATATTTCTAAGTGTATTAAAAAGAAGGGTCAAAAACGAATATCATTAAAAACATTATTTATTTATTGTAAACCCCAAAACAATTTACACTTAGTTTTCTTTTATAACATTCCATTTTAAAGATTCCCACATTTATAAACTATCATTTATAAATTTAAAACAACGTTTATTACCCTGAAAGATTATGAATCAATTCAAATACATTATTTAATTTTAAACAATGTTAATCATCCTGAAAGATAATTGATATAATTCTTGTATAAATTTTGAAAACCACATTAATTATCTAAAAATACCACAAATCAAATTATAATATTTTTATATATTTTAAACAACATTAATTATCCAGACAGATAATAAATCACATTTATAATCTATAAATTTAAAACCACATTAATTATTCCAAAAGACATAAATAAAATTATAATTTTTTTATATATTTCAAACAACACTAATTATCTAGAAAGATAATAAATCAAATTTATAATCTTTATATACATTTTAAAACCATATTAATTATCTCGAAAGATAATAAATCAAATTTATATTTTTTTTATAAATTTAAAACAATAGTAATTATCTCAGAAGACAATCAATCAAATTTATAATCATTTATAAATTTAAAACAATATTAATTATCCCGAAAGATAATAAATCAATTTTACAATCCTTTTGTAAATTGAAACAATTTTAGTTATTCCAAAAGATAATTAATCAAATTTATAACTTCTTTTATAAATTTTAATCAATGCTTATCATTTATTTTCAAAATTCTCAAAATAGTTGAAAATATAGTTTATATAACTTTCAAACTATAAAAACGCGACCAAACATTTACTTTGTAAAAATACAAGCACAAGTTTAACACACACAAGGGTCTAAGGATATGATATTTCGTAAGTGACGGTATAGTGATAACTGCTATAATGACACTTACACAAATCGAACGATATGTCACAAATATTTGAATCAAATATCACTATAAGCAGTATAAGAATATAAATAAATCAATATTGGCGAGAAACTCCTTAGTGTCTCTCTATAAAATTCCCTTGTAAATCCTACATATATATGCACTTTGAAGTGTCCCGTAGCGACCCATTCACTACGAAAACACTCCGACTTCTTCTTTTTATACCCTACAACAAAATGGTTATTTATGCCATCCGCAATCAAGCGGGATCAAACAAAGATATATAGTCATATGGGTTCCCTATAGATCATACAATGTGTCATTAGCTTTCCAAAGCGGGAATCCAAACAACCAACAACAAACTATCATCCAAACATTTAACAATATCTATACTAACACAGATATCATATAGTCTATTTAAAGGTGAGTTAACTCACCGAAATTCCGGTTGATGTTTTCGCATTCCGGTTTGATCAAAAATCGAACGACGTTCAATTTTAGCCCAAAATCCTACTAGGTCCAAATTCAATGAATCCAACTCTATTGCGTAGATAATATTGATACGAGTCCAACATAAAAGACCGCGTCTAAATCCGACCTCATATGAGCAAGATATTGATTTTATAAGATTTTGAATTTAAATATAATTAAACTAACTAATCACTTAATTAATTTAATTACCAGTCACTAATCAAAATTCCTTTCTTCCCCAAATCAAAATGCTCCCTCATGTACATAGATATGCACAACAACCTACTCACACCAGCTTCTCTCCTCCCTTACGTTCTCAACTCTCCACGAAACAATGAGTCGCCGCTTCTAACGAGCTCCTTTTTACAAATGATCCTCGATGGTCACCACAAAGTTGAGCTTCGCATCACCTCATGGATCGTGACACCCATCTACCTCCACGTCTAGGGAAAAGTCACAAGACCAGAACGGTTGTTGAACTCCACCAAAAATCCACCCAAAGGTGCTCCTCCACGCCACAAACCTAATACAACCAATGACACGTTCAACCATCGCCTAAATCAAATTTAAACCTAAACCCTAGTTTGACCAAGAACAGTCAATCATCTCAATTTGAAGCCACACATGATACCCATATGGATTCGAAGATCTAGTCAAAACAAACACACTAGTCCTTATTTTGCCTTTTTTGTTGAATAAATCTTTTGATTTTATTTTTTTTAAACAAAGAGGGCTGCTTTCTTTGTTTATAGGAAATGTGAAGAGAGGGAAAATAGAAAAAAAAGGAAATGAGGGAAGGTGAAAAATAGAAAAAAATTCTAAGTGTGATGTGTGAATATTTATAAACCAACCAATATCTTTATTTCCAATTCAAGTAAGCAAAAAAATTTCAAGCTAGCCAAGATTCTCGAGCAACCATCACATCACCATTAAGGCTAGTGGAAATTTTTTTGAATTTCAAATTGATATAAAATGTTTTGAAAAGAGAATATTACGGTACCCCGCTACACAATATCCCGTTCGCGTACAAACCGCGAACGATAGAAATAAAAATATAATTGTGCATCAAAATGTGACACGACACAAATCAACAATAAAATACATCAAACGATAATTTAAATATTTTCAAATTACAAATCATGGAAAAATCCTATAAATTTATTTAAAAATACATTAATAAAATCAAGCTGATTTATTAACAATTGGTTTTCTTATTATTGATTCAAACTATTTATTATTGTAAATAAATTTACAAAATTGATTTACCATGATTATTTAAAATTAAAAGGAATTAAATAAGATTATTTATTCCATTTAATTAATATTTAATTCACAAAACAAATATCTAAATAATCACTATATTTGAATATAAGTTATTAAACTCTAAAATCCAATTATTTAAAATTAATTAAATATTCAAAAATCAAAATGATAAAATTTTGGGATGTTACATTCTCCCACCCTTAAAAGAATTTCGTCTACGAAATTCCCAAAGGAAGAAAATGTCTCCAAACTCTTAAGATTAAAAACTTATTAATTAAAATGAGTTATCAGGCTTTTAAAGTCCCTTATGTTATGGAAAATTTCGGCAACACCTCCTCTGCGTGGCTAGATCCGAAAAACTATAACTCGCCACAACTAGCCCAAACCAATCAAGAAAACAAAAGCCAAGTGGCCTTCCATAACTGGGTATAAAATCATCAATCAAAATACCAATTTCTAAATCTACTACATACCTCTTTTGCGTTTGAATTTTATTTTTGCAAGAAACTTACTGTCTCGATGCAAATACAGGTGTGCAAGAAATCAAATAGTAATCTCTTGCTTCTCTATACCTATCTTGTACTTACATAATCTAAAAGAGTACCATGTTGACAAAAGAGAAATACACAAGTTATTTCTACCATAAGCACAAGAAACAACAAAAATATAACAACCATATGCAACGAAAGTACAGAGAATGCTCTACAATAAAATATTACGCGTCGAATCTTTTCAAAAGATAAACTTAGAACCAAATGCCCGGGTTTTTATATTCAAAATATGTTTTCCAAATTCCTCCAAAAAGAAATATATATCAAAACCGAAATTAATTATGACAAGAAGGGGGCTCCTCCTACCGAAGCATGGTATAACTCTTGAATCAAAACAACATGGAGCATCCATTGGTATCCTGATTCCTTCTAAAACAATGACTAGAATAAATAAATATACTTGGCGAGTCTTCCAAATCAAAAAACTCCCAATCGTCCAACTTTAGTCATAACCAAAATATTTGAAAAATCACTTCTCAAAAACCTTTTTCAAATATTCTAAAATAATAATACTTCACTAATACTTTCAAAATAAGATTATTATTATTATTTTCATAAATTCTTTCAAAATCACTTTTTCAAAAGAACCGGGATTTAAATCCTAACAAACAACAACTTTATAAACTGCGGTCTATAAAATCACACTATCAATCGAATCAAATCCCGTAAAGGAATAAACTAACACTTAACATTATTAAAATGTTAAATGTCTAACAAACAAGATTTAGAATTTTTCTTAGGTTCACAACTTTCTCGATCGTCCAATGATATAGATAATTACCTAAGCGTCTTATCTTGCTCATCGGCCTTTGGTTATTGCTTAGAAGATTATCTAAGCCACCTTAGAACAAAATCGAAAGTCACTGCCTAAACTCTTCAAAGCCATAGAA
The DNA here is from genome assembly GCA_030737815.1 of Allium fistulosum. Taxonomy (NCBI): domain Eukaryota; kingdom Viridiplantae; phylum Streptophyta; class Magnoliopsida; order Asparagales; family Amaryllidaceae; genus Allium; species Allium fistulosum. Next base: position 472,884,562 of record CM060901.1, read on the forward strand.
CAAAGCATATTAATATACTTAAGCCCGTAAGATGTACACAAATCATCCGTACGTAATATCTGATTCGATTGCTTACTCGGATACATAATTTAGTTTCAAATTAGTACTGCTCACTCGACCTCCCTAGTGCGGACTTCGATCGGGTTTCTTGATTAGAAACCTTCGTATTCCTTATATAGCCATATACTATGATAGAAAACCGCAGTATCCTTTCAAGAATCCGACTCAATTGTTCGCTGACAAGAATCAAGTGAGAAATCCTTTTTCGAACTGGTGTGAATCACCCCTTAGTTATGTACTCGAATCCCAGATCAAGAACAGTGCGAATAAAATGACCAACGTATAACTTACGTACATAACCTTATTAGTTTCTTATTACACCAATATTTTTCTAAATCATTTTCATTTTCATTCTAGTATTTCATTCAATGCTAAAATTATTATGAATTACTTCATAAATTTTCAGTTAAGTTTATAAATATTTTATAAAGACGCATCCTTATAAAATATTAAACTAAAAACTTAGTCCACTTTTATTTACTTGTATAATACTCTTCTAAACCCTAAGAGCATATACAAAATGACAAATTTAATTTATTTTTCAAAATTCAAATGAAGGCCTAAATATAATATGGGTCTTAAGATTGAGTTAACTACTTCAATCTTTTTACCTTAGAGTATTCTAAGGAAAGATGTTTACAGGTGGGCCTAATAACATCAAATATTACATAACTTAGATGTTTTAAACAAAACTATGGTTTTGATAAAACAATGTTTATTAAAACCTTCCTATCCAATTTAACACATTTAAAACCTTGAGTTAAATTATCTCTTCTCTACCCAAGAGTTAAAAAAAATTCATTTATCAAAATATTCTTTTGTCAAAATACCCTTAAAATCAATTTCCTTTAAGAAAACTTAAGAACTAAATACCCGGTTTTTATTTCAAAAATCCTTTTTGAAATCATACTATATATTTCTATATATAAAATAACTTTAACAATTTATTCACTAACACTCGCTTTAGGCTCATTCTAATTCGAACTCATTACGACCGTCCAATGATAAAAGGAATAATTTACTAAGTGTACTACAACATTCGCCTAAGCAAACATTCGATCATCACTTAGAAGATTATTCAGATTACCATAAATCTAATCGAGATATTTTCCTCGAAGTATCTAAAGAAAATGTATCTTTATCAAAAATTATCTTCGAAACATTTATATTTACATATATTTCCAAGTAATGCTACCATTACTTTTCTCAAAATCTTTTTGAAATCATTTCAACTAATACCGAGATTTAAATTCTCAAAAACTCTTTTTACTTATAAGACAACATTTATAAATCATATAAATTATATATATCATACTCATATGAATGTTTCTTTAAAATTATCTTATATTATAATAACCTTTATTATAATAAAATTTAACAAATATTTATTGTCTAAATGTCTTATATTTCCATTTCGATTATATTAGACAACTTTATTAAAAGATGACTTTTAACTTAACAATTTCACCAAACACCTTATAGTCAAACCATAAAACTTAATTCACAAGGGGTTCATTTTAATGTACTCACCATTATCAATAAATTTTCATAAACCGGTTGAACATAAATCAACAATCAACAAACAATAATCAATGCTCCTAACTATCCGAGCATGACTAATCAAACAACAATAATAATAAATAAATATTATCATTTTCCAACAAACAAACACAACATTAATAACTATACTGATTTGAAAATTATTTCTTTATATATAAAAAATATATAATCCTAGGTAAAATATTTCATTTACCAATTTTCAAAAATCAGTATTGTATTTGTTTTCCTTGTTCGAGTGTTTAGAACTCCCTATCGACATTGTGACATCCTACATCTCGACTATAATTCATAAACAACTCAACCAACAATTAACACAATACATTTTTATATCAATAACAAATACGCTCTCGTATATATAATACTCTCAACTCATTCCAAGGTGCCACTTACCCTATCTCTAATGAGTCGCACCCTACCAAAGCTAAGGTTTTCGCTTAACCTTCGGCTCCAATACCAAATGTAAGGACCCACCTTTTCGACCATCATAAGTTGGCACTCAATACATTAACGATATTCAAATACCAAACATCGAATCACTGAAAAGGCAGATTGTTAGGGTAAAATAAAAAGAACAACAAAGGAAATAAAATCTCACAGAAGAAACGACAACATATAATATAACGAAGACAGTATCAACTATCACTCCAAGATACAAGTGACATCAGAGTTAAAAACAAACCTCATCATTGGACAGTTATAATTTCATAATCTTACAATTACTAATAGGTATATAATATAATACGATGGAAAATAAAATACTACGTAGGCGAACATCCAGCTCTTTTCCAAGAACTCCATAAAACCAATGCTAACTTGGAAAATACTCAGCCTAACCCGAACATTATAATAAAATAATACCCGAGTCAGTGTAAAAAACTAGCGTGAGAAAACTCAAGCGATATGGAAAACATAAAATAATTAGTGGGACCACACCGCAAAACACGAAATGGGGTTTCACCATACAAGAATAACATTCATACATAAGAGAATAGAAAAACAACAGAAATAAATCCAAACATAAAGGATGGACACAAGTAAGGACAAATCTCATACTTGAAGAATGTACAAAATTTAGACTTAAAGAATGAACAAAAATAATTAAACGCAGAGAAGGGCAAGAGGCACTTCTGATGCAATTAAGAAAGAATCAACTCCAAGGTTCGAATCAAACAAGGAAAATGAATTTATCCAAAATGACTAGGAAGGTGCACCCCCTACACCAAAAATATACCTCTAGATAAAATATACTTGAGAGCCCATGCCAAACACGCAACACTCTCTAGAACTTCCAAGTTGGAACCCGTACGACTTAATGCGGACATCCGAATATACTCACATCACTGCATGCATGTTACCAACAAATCTCTGGATAAATGTGAATATACCCTAATGGGTGCGACCCACATGGTTTGGCTCTCACTCGCTCTTTGTTTTAGTTATCCAAAGTGTTGGATGCCAATGCTCAAATTGAGCAACAAATCGTCTTAGATTGATGAAGCACGAAGAAGGATATTAAAATTGATAGTCGATAAATCAACTATCAAAAACAAACTAATGCTGCCCTGGGAAAAATAATGAAGTTGGATAAGCTAGGGTAGTGTTGCTCTCTATCTTGCCATACCAGCATTCTTAACTTTAAGAATAGCAAGAGTTTAAATGCTCCAAACGAGCAAACAAATCGTTTTGAATCGACTAAACACAAATAAGGATATCGAAATCGATAGTTAATAAATCAACTATCGAAAACAAACGAATGATTGTGTAAAGGAATTAAGTCGCATACACTTGCCACCAATAAATGAATCAAGCTTTTAAAACATTTGATTCTCACTTAGGCTTGATTTTCATGTCACAGGTATTTGTAAAACACTTTAAAAACACTCTTTAAAAATATATTTTTAAAGAGCGGATTATATTTCTAAGTGTATTAAAAAGAAGGGTAAAAAATGAATGTTATTGAAAACATTGTTTACTGTAAACCCCAAAACAATTTACACTTAATATTGTTTCTAAACATCCTTATTAAAGATTCCCACATTTATAAACTATCATTTATAAATTTAAAACAACATTTATTACTTCGGAAGATAATGAATCAATTTAAATACTTTATTTAATTTTAAACAATGCTAATCATCCTGAAAGATAATTGATATAATTCTTTTATAAATTTCAAAACCACAATAATTATCCCAAAAGACCATAAATCGAATCATAGTCTTTTTATAGATTTTAAATAGCATTAATTATCCAGAAAGATAACAAATCAAATTTATAATCTTTTTATAAATATTAAAACCACATAATTATCCAAAAAGACCATAAATAAAATTATAATCTTTTTATTATTTTAAACAACATTAATTATCGAGAAAGATAATAAATAAAATTTATAATATTTTTATAAATTTTAATACTACATTAATTATCTCGAAAGATAATAAATCAAATTTATTATCTTTTTATAAATTTAAAACAACATTAATAATCTCAAAAGATAATTAACCAAATTCATAATCATTTATAAATTTAAAACAATATTAATTATCCCAAAAGATAATCAAAATTCCTTCCTTCCCCAAATCAAAATGTTCCCTCATACACATGGATATGCACAGCAACCCACCCATGCCACCTTCTTTCCTTTACACGCTCAACTCTCCACGAAACGACGAGTCACCGCTTCCAATGAGCTCCTTTTTTGCAAATGCTCCCCGATGGTCACCACAAAGTCAAGCTCGACATCAAGTCGTGGATCGTGACACCCAGCTATCTCCTTGTCTAGGCAAAAGCGCAAGACCCAAACGGGTGTCGAACTCTACCAAAATCCACCTAAAGGTGCTCCTCCATGCCACAAACCCAATACAACCAACGACAAGTTCAACCATCACCTAAATCAAACTTAAACCTAAACCATAGTCCGACTAAGAATAGCTGATCATCTCAATTTGAAGCCGTACACAATGATACCCATATGGATTCGAAGATCTATTCTAAACAAACTCAAAGATCCTTATTTTGCATTTTTTGTTGAATAAAACTTTTGATTTTTTTTAAAGAAAGAGGGTTGCTTTCTTAGTTTATAGGAAATGCGAAAAGAAGGAAAATTGAAAAAAAATAGAAATGAGGGAAGGTGAAAAATGGAAAAAAATTCTAAGTATGATGTGCGAATTTTTATAAACCAACCAATTTCTTTACTTCTAATTCAAGTAAAATAAAATTCTCAAGCAACCATCTCATCACCATAAAGGCTAGTAGAAAAAATTCGAATTTTGATTTGACTTAAAATATTTTGAAAAGAAAATTTTGTGGTACTCCGCTACATAATATCCCGTTCACGTATGAACCGCGAACAACAAAAATAAAAATATGATCATGCATCAAAATGTGCCATGATCACAAATCAACAATAAAATGTACAGGTTATTTTATACTGCGAAATTTTAAAAATACCACCGTTTATCGTAAATTACGTAAAATGATAATTGAAATATTTTTCAAATTAAAAATTATGGAAAAATCCATTAAATTTATTTAAAAATACGTCAATAAAATTAAATCAAATAATTAACAATTGGTTTTCTTGTTATTTATTCGAAATATTTATTATTGTAAATAAATTTACAAAATGGATTCACCGTTATTATTTATAGATTAAAAGGAGTTAAAAAAGGTTATTTAATCCATTTAATTAATATTTAATTCACAATTTAAATATCTAAATAATCACTATATTTGAATATAAATTATTAAAATCTAAAAACCAATTATTTAAATATTTAAAATTAATTAAATATTCAAAAATCAAAATGATAAAATTCTGGGACGTTACAACTCACTGAAATACTGAGCGAAATCTTACTCCCTTTGCTATCCACTACTTAAACGTTGGCTGCAATCATCATACTGTTGCAGCCAAAAGTTAAACATCACCCCAAAAACATTGCATCAACCTCCACTACGTGCCATCTAGTCTGCACCTCCAAACACACCAACAACCATCCGCTCTATCAATCACCACTACTGCTTCCATCTCAAGTACGCGCCAAAGTTTCCTCCAGGTAATGATATGACACGCATGCATGTCGCATCGTTAGGCTCACGCATCACTCCAGGTCGCCAACAACCTCTCCCTCCAAGCCTCGACCATGCACCTCCTTCATTACATCGTTCGCCAGCACGACTACCATTCTACCGCCTCCAGCCATCTTGGCCACCATCGCACACGTCCAGGCCATGACCACACTATCGTCCCCGTAGAAGGCGCGATATGGCATGTGAACACGACACTCGAGGCAATGCTAGGGTAGATATACCAATTGCACTCCCGGACTGGTGGTAACGCCTAACAGCTACTACCGCCCACCTCGGACACACTCCCATAATCAAAATCGAGGGTGACCACTAAATCAATCTGTGATATCCCGGGAATTTCAGGGAATTTAAAATGTGATAATCTTGTAAATTATTTATTTAAAATTGGTAAAATTGTTATTTTCAAACAAATTAATAATGAGTTGTTTTTAAATATAGTTATAAACAGATTTTAAATAGACTTGTTATTTTTCTAATTTAATAAGTGTTGTTCAAATGTATATATATATGTATATTGATTTTAAATAGGATAATTATTGATAATTAATAATATGTTTGTTTGAAATGGATATCTATATTTATTTAAATTGATTTAAATTGGACTTTAAAATTGACTTTGAATTTGAATTTAAGGATTGAATTTAAAGAAATATATATATATATCTTGAAAATGAAAATAATAATATAGTTTGGATTTAAATCATATGAATAAGTTTTTATTTAAAAATAGATTTGTTTTATATTATTATTTTTATAGAAATTTATCTATAGAAATTTGGATATGTATTTATTTAATAAGAATAAATACAAAGGTTTTTGAAATAGTATTTAAAAATGATTTTGCAATATTATATATATTTTATTTAAAATATAATTGATTTTATTTTATTTTCTTTTAAAGATTGTATTTATATAAATTTATAAATGTGTTTGTTTATTAGGAATTTAATTAGAAATATATTTATTAATTAAGAAAATTAAATATAAAAGCTTTAAAAATAATGTAAAATTTAGTAATGACAAGTGTTAACATATTAAGCCATCTAAGCATATGTGTTAAGTAATTAGACAATGGTTGAGACAAGTGTCACTTTATTTTTATTTTCTTTATTTAAATCTAAATTTAATCTATATAAACATATATCTATTCACTTCTTTTCTTTTTCCTATCTTCACATTCTAAAAACAAAGAAATAGTCTGTAACATTTTCTCAAGTTCAAAGCTAAAACCTTGTAACCATTTTATTCCAAAGCCTGTAGTCTTCTCCTCAAAAATCAAAAGCCTATAATTTTCTTCTCAAAAACAAATCTCAACCAGAGATAAACCAAAGATCTGTAACTCAAATATGTTAGTATTCAAACAAGATCAAACTCAAATACAAAAGCCTGTAATCTCCTCTAAATCAAAGCAGACTTGTAAACTAATTTCCAAAGCAAGTCTGTAATCTTCTCAAACCAGTAAAGCAAGAATCAAACTTCAGATTCGAATTCAAAGTTTCAGTTTTCAAAGTTCCAGAAATCAAGCAAATCCAGTTTTCAAAGTTTTAAGGCAATTCAAAGTCTTCAGCTCCATTTCCATTCAAGTTTTCAAAGTTGTTCCCTGTTCTCTGCTTATGTCTGGTGAGTAAGCTTTTTCTTTTAAAAACAGTTTAAATCTGGAACTAAAATTTTACTGCATGTGATAAATCTGTGGATAAAATTTGTTGCATGATGTTTTCACTTGAATATAAATTGTGTTGACACATATATGTATATATAGTATGAGCAGGTCTGTATATACAAAACCTGGTCTCTGTTTTCTTTTAGTGAGTAAACTTTCTTCTAAAAAAGTAATTTAAATCTGTTTATGTTGTTTTGCTTGAAATGATCTTTAATGTATGGTATAAATTATGCTTGTATGTATATGGATTCTTGGATATATGAATATACTAAGGTGTGCATGTCTGTTATGTTCATATTCAACTCTGTTTACAGATACAGGGTTTAGATTCAACTTTAAAATTCAAATCACCTTAACTAATTACTGTTAGGCTTTGAGTTTCAAAACAAAAGTTGTTTGTTAAACACAATTTAGTTTTTAAAAAATTTAAAATTATATGAATTAAGTTGGAAACTCTCTGGGAAGTGGAAAATAACAGTGAAAGTTTAGAATTGGATTAAAATCAAGTGCAATGATTTATAAATTCAAGTTTATAATCTGATTCATCTTTGAGAAATAGGATTTTTAAAACTTAAATCTCGATTTTTAGTTATATATAGGGAGTGCATTTCGAAGTTGAACAGAAAGTGTATTTTAACCTTTTTCCGGCGATCAACGAATCATTGGATGGTCGGGTTTTTGTCGAAGTTAGCTTGGCAACTGGGAAGGTCGGGAAAAATAGTGGAAGCATCTATCACTTGCCGTGGCATCGGAAATTGAATGAAGTAGGGTTTAGGGACCCGGTTTTGTCAACGATGAATCTCGAGTTCGTGCTACGTCAATGGATGATCGGGGGTGACCGGACCTATGGGGAACGAAGCTAGGGGTCTGGCGAAGGTTCAGGCAGAAGGCCGTGGTCTCAGGTGGTAGTGGATCGCGATACGAGGTGGTCTTGGTTGATCGATTAGGTTCCAGGAAATGGGTCGAACTGTTCGATTTTGATCGATGGATTGAGCGAGTGTTTTGAGGGTTGGAGTTGGTTGCTGCGGCGATGGGCGATGTGCTGAAGGTGTCGTGGATGGTCGGAGTGCTGGCGTTGATGGGTGCATGTGCACGGAGGAGTTGGTCGTGTGCACGTCTGTGTTGGTAGGTTGGGTGATCGGGGAAGAACGAGAATCTCTCGAGTTGCTGGGTTGATTTTCTCGGAGTAGCACGCGAGAGTGTATATAGTATACCAGTTTTTAAATTTTAAACAAGTTTTTAAAAAGAAAATTGGAACTCGGGGATTTGCAGATGTTGACTCGAGTTTATACTCGAGTAGGCGTGAGTGAATTGTGATTCCAGGTTTTAAAACTTAAACTAAACCTCAAGCTAAAAAAAAAAAATATAGAAGATGAAGGAAACTCGAAGCCAATCTCGAGTAAGGTTCGGGTTTAACCCGAAGTAGATGATATGCAAGTTTTAATAATGTTTTTAAAAGTTTTGAAAAAAAAAATGATTGTTTTAAAACTTTTCTTAAATACTTTTCTTCCTATTATAAATGTTTCTTTAAATCTTTAATTAAGGAAATGATAGGATTGTTTGACTTATGTTTGTTAAGTTAAAATTTAAGATTTTTTAAAACTTAATTCTTTATAAATATAATTTAATGTTAATTAAAGGTTAAATGTTTTTAAATAATGTGATTAGGTAATTAATAAAGATGATGATTTATCTTAAAGGTAATTAAGATTTTGATAATTAGATGAAGTAATTAACATATGATTAATTTTATTAATTATTGATTAAGTAATTAATTAATTAATTGTTAAGGATTATATATTAATTAATTAAGAGGTTAATTAATTTGTAATTAAGAATTATTAATTAGATAATTAGAGATAATTTATTAATAATCAGTGGTTAATTAATTTAGTAATTAATTAATGATTAGTGATTAATTAATTAAGTAATTAAGTTGTAATTAGTGACTAATTAATTAAGTAATTAAAGATAAATTAATTTGTAATTAAGGATTAATTAAATGATAATTAAGGATTAATTAATTTGTTATTAAGTTTTATTAATTGATAATTAAGGTTTATTAATTAATAATAAAAAAATAATTAATCTGTAATTAAGGTTAATTAATTTGTTTAAGAGAAATTAAGGAGTGAATTTCTCAATTGTAAATGAATGTGATTAATTTAAGTTAATTAATTTGTAAATTAATTAAAGATAGTCTTGATGCTGATTAAGTATAAATACTTAATGAAATGTATAAGTGTAATTACTGTAGGTAATTAATGTATAATTACAAGATGTAATTAATTAAAGAATAATTACTTAATGAGAAGTAATTAAGGATTTATTACTTGGTGTAATTAATTAAAGGATTTATATAATTAATTAAGGAGTTAATTAATTAGGGTAAGTAATTATAGGATGATAATTACTGTTTATGATTAATTAAGGTGGATTAATAGAAATGATTAATTAATGGAAGTAATTAATTAAGGATTATTAATTAATGTAATTAATGAAGTAATTAAAGGTTAATTACTGTTAATGAATAAGAATAATTAATTTGTAAAATTAATTAAAGGATAATTACTTTATGTAATTAATGAATAATTAATCAAGGAATGTTAATATTTAATGAGTAATTAATTAATTAAAGGTTGTAATTAATTAATGATGGATTAAGCAAGATTAGATAATTAATTCTTAAGTAATTAATTTAATTTAAGTTAATTAAATTAATTATAATATAGGGTTAATAATTGTTGCTTATAGCTGATTGTTAATATAGAATATCTAAATTGGATGATATCTATTGGATGATATGTTATGATATTCTGTGATATGATATTGGATATATCCGTGATAAAATGTGTGATATTTATCTATGTTAATGCTGTGTGAATTCAAGTATTGAATTGAATCAAATTGTTTAAACCTTTAAACAACTTGGCCTTAAAAGATACGTTTTGGATTTCGATGAGACCGGGATCGGGTTTCCGTATACCGGTATTCCAGGTCTGGAGACCCGAATACCACATCGATCCAAATTAACGATAGGTCGTGAATCTCAAGTGAAGATGAAGATTCAGAGTGCAAGGGTTATTGTCGTTAACTCTGAGGGTGATTCCAAAATGAGTGTAACGAGATAATGCCTTCGGTTTCGTTCGAACCCGGAACGAACTTGTATGGATTGAATGCTTTCAGCACATCGTCAGGTGGACGATGAGCATTCTAAGTGAAGAGTTCTGATTTAAGGTAATCGTGACCTCAAGCCTCATCAAACCGGGAATGGCTAAAACAGGGGAGGTGCAGCAAGGTTAGTGGGTAGCACCCAAGTAGTATAAGATTCCCCTGTCTAGAGTCCCTTTTTATTTCGGCTGTGTGGGCGGTTGCTGGCTCCAACCGCGGGGTTTCTTATGCGGGAATTATCCAGTAAGGGATGTTCCGGCCTTGTGTTGCAGGGGATTGGGAGTGATCCTCGGTACGTTGATCTAGGCCACGTACTGTGACGAGCGGTACCCCGGTAGCTCTGCCATTGTATGGAATCCACAATCCAATAAGTGCCGTACGTATTAGTTGTGCCCAACTATGTTGGAACGTGAGATGTAAGCATTCCAGCTATTTCTGTATTTTACTTGAAAACCCTAGACCCTATTATAATATAACTGGATTTCCTATCAAATGTTTTGGTTAGCGTAAGGTAAAAACTTACCCATGTTTATTTGTGGGGAGTCTTACGTGATACCTTTGTTTTCAAAAGGTTTTGAAGTTAAGCAATTTAAACCGTTTACTCACACCAGACCCATGTCTGACCCAAGTGTTTATTTTCTGTTTTATTAAACCTTGGGTACTCAAATTTTTACGAGTAGCCAAGGGATTCAGGTTTGCTTTGACGAATCTTTGGAGGAGCAATGGAGCAGGAGGCTTCAGCGTTCGTAGATATAGTGTTCCGCTGTATTAGTCTGTATGAGTCATTTGTTGAGTTGTATTTGGGTTGTAATGACTAGACAGATGTTTATAACTGTCTAGTATGTGTTGTATAAGCTGTGTATCTCTGATGTATATGATACAATGTAATATCTTATTTGATTAATATAATTTATTCGTTCCGCTGTTTAGATTCTGATGTGTTTCTTTCTTTCTTCTCTATCTTATCTCTTTTCTATCCCTTTCTTTCTTCTTGATGATACGGCTTTTTGTGGAGAAAAAGCCGGGTCGTCACACAATCACAAAGTAATAGTATGGTATCGAAGAAATGTGCCCGATCGGAGGTACGACCTCACTTGGCCTGGTATAGCTCCTGTTTTAGTCACATCTAAGCTGACTCACGGGAGTCAGAGTCACGTAAATACCTCATACAAAATCGTTCGCCAAACCATCCTACTTCATTTCTGGAATCTCCACCACATACACAGTTGTTAAAGTGGTTTTCGGTATTGGCAGAGAGTGTGACAATATCCGATCCCGGTCTCTTTAACAACCAAACCCTTATTTCACACCGGATGGTTCTTTTACATTTCAAATGTCAATTCACAATTGATATCAAAATATCATATTCTCCAAACCATATCATTTCAAAATCACATTTACTTCCGAAATTATATCACCTTTGAAATCATATCACTTTTGAATTCATATTTCCAAAATAGATTAAATCCTCATTTAAAATCATCATATTTCTCAAATATGTCACTTAAATCCCTACTTATGTTATAACATCATTAAACCTTATTTGCATTAAAATCAAGGCTTTAATTATAAACATTTCCACTTTACACCATCTGAAATTTAGAAAATAATTTAGATAGTTATAAATAGTTTAATTAGTTTAACATAGTTAAATAGATATAAATTAGGTTAAATAAGTTTAAAATAGATTAAATAAATTTAAAATAGATTAAATAGATTTAAAAATACTTTAAATAGATTTAATATAGATTAAATGAATTTAAAATATATTAAATAGAATTAAATACATTAAATAATTTAAAATACATTAAAAAAATTAAAAAAAATTAAAATAGTTTAATATAGTTTAAATGGTTTAAATTAAAACTGATCAAATAAATTAAAATATGTTAAGATAGATTAAATAGGTTAATTAGTTTAAAATAGGTTAAATTAGATTAAAGTAAATTAAATAGTTTATATTGATTAAGTTGGTTTAAAATAGATTAACTTATTTTAACAGTTGAAAATCTTAAAATTTAAATTTAAAAGAACATTTACAGTTTAAATTGAGATAATAAATTTGAAATTACCATCAAATTAACTATTTTTTCCATTTCAACAAATCTGGTCCATATCCGGATTTCAAATCAAAAACCCAATTTCAAATCTTGGAATTCAAATTTAACTATTCCAAATTTAATAGATTTTCAAAGTTACAGTTCCAACATTTCAATAACTCAATTTCGATAATTTCGTTTATATCTCAAATTCAACTTTAGAATTCCAATTTAAATCCTTTAAATAATTACTTAAAACAATTCAATTTATATCAGTCAATTCGATTTCAAATATCGTTTAACTGGATTCAAAGTTTAAAGATTTAAAATCATTAAATTTAACCAATCCGGTGTCCGTATATAATTCTCTACCCTATGGTCAAGTGATATGGATATTTATCATTTCAATCCGCAATTATTTAATATTTACGGATATATATCATTTCAACCCGCAATCCCGAATTAAATAAAATCCATAAAATCGCCCGAGTCTATCATTTCAACCCATAACGATTTTTTCCAAATCTATAGATCGTTCGGGTATATATCATTTCAACCCATAGGAAACTTGTAGTGTTATAATAATATAAAATATAACATCCAGTTATACAATACCAACAATCAAACATACATCACAATCACCATACAATCAACCAATAAATAACATCAGTCAACTAATTTTCATTAACAGGTATTAAATTGACAATTAAATTCAATATTAAATTAAACGATGATTAAATGCAATAAAGGTCATATTTAACTGGAATGACAATTAAAACATACCCAACATTAACCAATTAATTTCTAATCACATCATAAATTTAATTTAACTAACATAAGATAATTTAGTAGTTGTGAGTGGGTCAAAACACTCACTTTTGATTTCAAATCTTTGAAATCCAAAATAAGCCCTAAATTTGAACGGTCTTAGAATTCGTCCAAACCAATTCCAAAATGTCAGGAATTTCGATACGATCCTATCAAAATAAACCACGCCCAAATCTGAGTTCGTATGTAAAAGTTATGATGATTAGAACGATAAAAAAATTAAATTAAACAAATAAATAAAAGACCAAACTCACCACATCACTAACGTTTGCTCCAGAAACCCTAGACACACCGCTACAGTAACAATTCATCGATCAAAACAAATAGCCGCCACCGTCAAACGTTTTTTGCCGTCGCTCGGAGCAATGCTACGCCGATCAGGGTTTGCCGCTGCCCTCCACAAGTCGAGGCGCACCTCCACCTAGGCCGCGCAACCACCACGATGCCCAGAAACCACCCCCGTCGTCGCCCTTTCCAAGCCCTTTTCTGGCCAAATCATCGACCCTAAGCACGAACGAACATCACCCCCGTGACCTACTCGACTCGTCTTCCCAACGGCGCTTCCCAATCGTCGATCGGACGACGATCCACCATTGGATCGTCAAAACTCAATATGGATGGTCGAAATTAATTCGCGAATTCTTGGACAAACGGTGATTCGATTAGAGAAACGAATTGCACCAGTGGATTACGCTCATCGAGAGCTTCGAAATGATATGTAATTTGATATGGTTTGGAGGAGTTTGATTTTTGAAATTGGTTTGGAGATTGAATTGTAGGGTTCGTAATTGGAATTTGTTTCTGCCATTGTAGAAAGGAGATAGACAGAAGTTGAAGTACGTATAGAATAAGAAAATGACTGCTAGGGTTAGAATAGAACAATATATACTAACGAAGCCCGATAAGAAATGAATAATACTCGAATTGATTTGAAACGACAAATACGACCCGAAAAGCCCATTCTGCTTCCGGAACGAAAACAGGCCATCCCATATATCAAAATAGTTGTTTTCGATAATTCTAAACTCAATGGAACAGGTTTCAAGTCCTAATTCCATCGTGTAATGACCTGTAATTTTTGATAATTAAAAATAGTTAATTTAATAAAGTTTTGTGATTTAATGTTGGGAGGAATAAAAATTTGTGATTTAATAATAAGAATATAACTGGAATGAAATGAAATTGTATTAATTTAAGGTAATTGATAACTGCTTTAAATGTAATTCCAATTAATTAAAATGATTAAATGAGTGATAATTGGTTATAGATTGTAAATTAATTACAATAAGATGTGTATTAATTGATAGTTGGATAAAAGGAGCAATTGATAATTTAAATGTTGATTAATTAATAAAATAATGTGTAATAAATGGAAATTGAATAAAATTAGTGTAATGAGAGTTGTTATAACATTTTCTTGTAAATAATAAACTCACAAATGTTATTAAATGTAGAAATGGTGACAATTGTTATTTGTTACAAATTTAATTAATCAATTACAAATAAATGTAAATAAATGTTACATTAATGTGAGTTAATACAATAACTGCAAATTGGGAATGTAATAAAATGTACAGAAATGTCAATTACACTCATAAGGCAATAAATTGATTTAATAATAAAAATGAAACCAATAAAATGAAGTTGTGGGATTTTAAATTATAATTAATGTCAAAATCAACAAGGGTTCAATATTATTGGAATACTGCAACTAATATGGTAAAAGATGATAACTGTAGAATATTTGTGTAATAAGATATAAACAAATATTAACTATGTCTATAGAGTAATAATTGATTGAATAAAAAGATTTAAACCAAATTAGATCAATTTATTGGAATTAAATTACAATTAATTGGATTTAATTACAGTTGAAATTGAACACTTTAATTAGTGTAATAACCAACACTGAAATCTTATGTAAACTTGTTTTAAATTATTATAAATGTCTAAGTAATCAAAAAGGATGAAATTTGTTAGTTTATAAATATTGAATTAAAAAGTGATTTGATTAATTTAATATTAATTTATTTAATTAATGTGAAAATAGCCATTTTGGCCACTGTCTCGGATTTCGACGAAACCAGTTTCATCGGATCCGTAACAGTGAATTATTGTAAAGTTTCAAGTTTCGTAGCAATCGGACCTGTCGTTTGATCGTACGGACTCGAAACGCGTAGAAATCAATTTAATTAAATTCAATTGAAATCAATTTGAAATAAGCTGATTTTAAGCTAACTTCTTCATACGATGGAATTAGGACTTGAAACTTGTTCCATTGAGTTTAAAAATGTCGAGAACATCTATTTTGATATATGGGATGACCCATTTCCATTTCGGGAACGAAACGGGCTTTTTGGGTCGTTTATCGTTCAACTTTCAAATCAATCTAGCCCATTCATTCTTATTTCTGATCTGCTTATATATAGCCTGTTATAAACCCTAGCTATTTCTTATTTCCATTATTCTGTATGTACAATTTTATCTGTCTACTTCTTCTTCTCAATGGCTGGAAACCCTGAATTCCCCATTTCAATTTCAATTCAAAATTCAACTTCAAAATCAAATCCCTCCAAACCCTATCATATTATATATCGATTTGAAGCTCTCGACAAGCGCAAGTCAAATCTGTAGTTTGTTGTTCAATTTGGGTTTCTGTGTGGCCAGAATTGGGTGATAAATTCTCGGCGTTCATCACGTTTCGATCAACTTCGACCGATCGTCGAATCGTTGATATGGAGTTGTGGAAAGCAGCAAGTGGAGTGCATCGGTGTAGGTTGTTCGTCAAATCAACGGTTCGATCTTTGCCTAAAATTCGATTAGGGTTTCGAATTGGAGGCGGCAGCTGTCTTCTTCACATGGTCGATGGCGAGATTCGGGGTGAGGTGACAGGCTTGAAATGATATGTGAATACGGGATTGCGTTTTATATAACCGAATTATATAACCGTAAAATTTTACGGATTGCGGTTTTATATAACCGAATTATATAACCGTAAAATTTTGTATAACCAATTTTATGGATTTTATTTAATTCGGGATTACGGTTTGAAATGATATATAACCGTAAAATTTTAAATTGCAGATTGAAATGATAAATATCCATATCACTTGACCCTAGGGTAGAAAATTATATACGGACACCGGATTGGTTAAATTAAATGATTTTTGAATCTTTAAAATTTTGAATTCAGTTAAATGGTATTTTGAAATAGAAATTTGATTTATATAACCGAATTATTTTCGGAAGTCCAAGCGTAAATGTTGAAATTGGAATTGATTTAATGAATTGTCCAAAGCATTTAAATTTGAATTTCAAAGTTGAGGTGTCAAATATAAATTAATTTATCCGAATTGAGTTATTGAAATGTTGGATATAACTTTGAAATCCATTTTAAACTAATTTAAACTATTTTAATTAAATTAACTATTTTAATCAATTTAAAACTATTTTAATTTATATTAATCTATTATAACCTATTTAATCCAATTTAAATCTATTTTACCAATTTTAAACTAATTAAATTTATTTAATCTATTTTAAATCTATTTAATATAATTTTGATCTATTTAATCTATTTTAAATTTATTTAATCTATTTTAAATCTATTTAATGTAATTTAAATCTATTTAATCTATTTTAAATTTATTTAATCTATTTAATGTAATTTAAATCTATTTAATCTATTTTAAATCTATATAAATCATTTTAAATCTAATTAAATCAAATTTAAATCTACGTAAACAATTTTTTCTATTTAACTATTTTAATATATTTAAACTATTAAAACTATTTATAACTATTTAAACTATTTTCTAAAATTGCAGACTATGTAAAGTTGAAGTAATTATGTTTAAATCCTCGATGATGATACAACCTAAGTTGGAATTTGGAATTGATACCCTTTTGTGAAATGACATATTCGAGTAAATACGATGATTTGGAACTAGAATTTAATTAACCTATCTCATCGATAAATTCAAAAGTGAATATGATTTTGGAAGTAAATACGAGTTTTAAAGTGAATATAGTTTTGAAAGTGAATATGATTTCGAAAGAGATATGATTTGAAATCGAATATGATATTTTGATATAAATTGTGAATTGACCTTCTTGAAATGTAAAAGAACCATCCGGTGTGAAATAAGCATTTGGTTGTTAAAGAGACCGGGATCAGATATTGTCATACTCTCTGCCAATACCGAAAACCACTTTAACAACTGTGTACGTGGTGGAGATTCCAGAAATGAAGTAGGATGGTTTGGCGAACGATTATGTATGAGGTATTTATGTGACCCTGACTCCCGTGAGTTAGCTTGATGTGGCTAAAACAGGAGCTACGTCGGGCCAAGTGAGGTCATTTCTCTTATCGCGCACATTTCTTCGATACCATTCTATTACTTTGTGATTGATTTGGTGGGCACCCCTTGATTTTGATTTGGGAGTGTGTTCCGAGGTGGGCGGTAGTAGCTGCTATGAGTTACCACCAGTCCGTATCCGCAATTGGTATATCTACCCTGGGCATTGTCTTGAGTGCCTTGTCGCATGCCTTATCGTGCCTCCTACGAGTTTGTTTTGTGTCGTACCTATGGAGTGTTCCCTGATAGCCCACCTATGGGTGGAGTTTACAGTATCTGTATAGACTACGTCATTATATAAAATGTGTTAAGGGGGATATGGGTAACGCCTTAACGCTATTTTAATATTTTACTTTACTGTAGACATATTATAATAGTATATTGTATTACATAGTAGATAGTTTGACGGATCCTTAGGAGGTGGTAATCCCAAACATCTCTTAAGTTACTGCACTCACGTTAGACACTGGATAGGAGATGTCAAACACTGTAAACATTTTTGATGCCGTTACACTCATAATTTCACTATTGATTTAACTTACATAAGATCTTTTAGTTCTGACTCGAGTGTTTTGTCTTTTAAATTCGCGCGGGTCAGTCTGAGCTTTTCAGTTCATCGAAGACTGCTTTCTGGAGGATGAAGACGAAGAATTTGTACTAGTAATATTTATTATATTTATTCCACCGTATCATGTTGTTCCACTACATTTATTTATTTATTCCTGTTATATGTAACTCCGATTTTGTGTTGTAAAGAATAATCAAATGTATTTGTAAAACAGCTTCATGAACTGTTATTTTATTACTATATTTTGTCATTCCACTGCGAGATTTTGTATTTTTTTTTGTTTCTTTCTCTTCTTTTCTTATTTACCCCATAACAATCTGCCCCTTTGAATGGTTTGAGCATGACGTGTGTGGTTTATCGTAGATTTAAACCGTTCAAAAAAAGGCAGGTCATTACAGTTGGTATTTGAGCTTTGGTTTAGCGATAACCTTGGCTTTGTGGGGTCGGACTAATATAAGATAGGGTGGTAATACCCTAGAATGAGTCGTTGAGTGTATATATGAGAGAGCGTATTTGTTAGTGTTGTAAAAGGTTTTGTATTGGGTTAATTTGTTCCGTTTTGTATTTATAAATTCTGGTCGGTACATAGGATGCTATGACATCGGTAGGAATTTCTAAACACTTAATAGGACAGTCCGACACAATATTGTTTAGAAATATAGGTAAATGAAATAATTTTGCCTATTATATATTTTATATATAAAATAATAAATTTTATAAATGATATAGTTGGATGTAATATGTTGTTTGTTAGGTAGAGAAACTTTATAAATATTGATTTAAAAATAGGATTTACAAATAAAATGAATATAAATTGGAAGTTTAGAACTGAAGTTCCGGGATTTTGAAATCTCTTTCAAAAAGGTTTGGATTATAATATTAGTAGTATTTATTTTCTGATATGAGTATTTCAATATGATTTGAAAGAAATGTTTTAAAGGAATTTTGGAATGAAATAAGTTTGTACTCCCCTCTCTATCGCTGGAAAATAATTTCGGTGATGAGTGCACGCATCATCGACGTTCATTTTCGAGTTTCAAAGTGGGAAGACCGTTGTAGTAATTTTACTACACAATTGTCTTGATAAATTAATCTTGATTTTGAATTCCAAATATGATTTGATATATATAAAAGATATGATTATATATATTATTTTAAAATAATTGAAATGAAACCTGCTTGAATTTAATTGTCAATTTAATGTCTGTTTATGATAATCAGTTATTTATTGATGTTTATTGGTTGATTTGGATGATGATTGTGATGTATGTTTGATTGTTGATATTGGATGACTGGATGTTCTATTTTATATGTTATAACACTACAAGTTCCCTATGGGTTGAAACGATACATACCCGAACAATCTATAGATTAGGAAAAATTGTTATGGGTTGAAATGATAGACTCGAGCGATTTTATGGATTTTATTTAATTTGGGATTGCGGTTTGAAATGATATATAACCGTAAAATTTTAAATTGTGGATTGAAATGATAAATATCCGTATCACTTGACCATAGGGTAGAAAATTATATACGGACACCGGATTGGTTAAAATAAATGATTTTTGAATCTTTAAAATTTTGAATTCAGTTAAATGGTATTTTGAAATAGAAATTTGATTTATATAACCGAATTATTTTTGGAAGTCCAAGCGTAAATGTTGAAATTGGAATTGATTTAATGAATTGTTCAAAGGATTTAAATTTGAATTTCAAAGTTGAGATGTCAAATATAAATGAATTTATCGGAATTGAGTTATTGAAATGTTGGATATAACTTTGAAATCCATTTTAAACTAGTTTAAACTATTTTAATTAAATTAACTATTTTAATCGATTTAAAACTATTTTAATTTATATTAATCTATTATAACCTATTTAATCCAATTTAAATCTATTTTACCAATTTTAAACTAATTAAATTTATTTAATCTATTTTAAATCTATTTAATATAATTTGGATTTATTTAATCTATTTTAAATCTATTTAATGTAATTTAAATCTATTTAATCTATTTTAAATTTATTTAATCTATTTTAAATCTATTTAATGTAATTTAAATCTATTAAATCTATTTTAAATCTATATAAATTATTTTAAATCTAATTAAATCAAATTTAAATCTACGTAAACAATTTTTACTATTTAACTATTTTAATCTATTTAAACTATTTTTAAACTATTAAAACTATTTATAACTATCTAAACTATTTTCTGAAATTGCAGACTGTGTAAAGTTGAAGTAATTATGTTTAAATCCTCGATGATGATACAACATAAGTTGGAATTTGGAATTAATACCCTTTTGTGAAATGACATATTCGAGTAAATACGATGATTTGGAACTAGAATTTAATTAACCTATCTCATCGATAAATTCAGAAGTGAATATGATTTTGGAAGTAAATACGGGTTTTAAAGTGAATATAGTTTTGAAAGTGAATATGATTTCGAAAGAGATATGATTTGAAATCGAATATGATATTTTGATATAAATTGTGAATTGACCTTCTTGAAATGTAAAAGAACCATTCGGTGTGAAATAAGCGTTTGGTTGTTAAAAAGACCGGGATCAGATATTGTCATACTCTATGCCAATACCGAAAACCACTTTAACAACTTTGTACGTGGTGGAGGTTCCAGAAATGAAGTAGGATGGTTTGGCGAACGATTCTGTATGAGGTATTTACGTGACCCTGACTCCAGTGAGTCAGCTTGATGTGGCTAAAACAGGAGCTACGTCGGGCCAAGTGAGGTCATTCCTCCTATCGGGCACATTTCTTTGATACCATTCTATTACTTTGTGATTGATTTGGTGGCTACCCCTTGATTTTGATTTGGGAGTGTGCTCCGAGGTGGGCGGTAGTAGTTGCTATGCGTTACCACCAGTCCGGATCCGTAATTGGTATATCTACCCTGGGCATTATCTTGAGTGCCTTGTCGCATGCCTTATCGCGCCTTCTACGAGTTTGTTTTGTGTCACACCTATGGAGTGCCCCTGATAGCCCACCTGTGAGTGGAGTTTACAGTATCTGTATAGACTACGACATTATATAAATGTGTTAAGGAGGACATGTGTAACGCCTTAACGCTATTTTAATATTTTACTTTACTGTAGACATATTATAATAGCGTATTATACTGCATAGTAGATAGTTTGACGGATCCTTAAGAGATGGTAATCCCGAACATCTCTTAAGTTATTGCACTCACGTTAGACACTAGATAGGAGATGTCAAACCCCGTAAATATTTCTGACGCCGTTACACTCATAATTTCACTGTTGATTTAACTTACATAAGATCTTTTAGTTCCGACTCGAGTGTTTTGTCTTTTCAATTCGCTCGGGTCAGTCTGAGCTTTTCAGTTTATCGACGACTGCTTTCTGGAGGATGAAGACGAAGAATTTGTACTAGTATTATTTATTATATTTATTCCACTCCATTATGTTGTTCCGCTGCATTTATTTATTTATTCATGTTATATGTAACTCTGATTTTGTGTTGTAAAGAATAATCAAATGTTGTAAAACAGCTTCATGAACTATTATTTTATTACTATATTTTGTCATTCCGCTGCGAGATTCTGTATTTGTTTTGTTTCTTTCTCTTCTTTTCTTATTTACCCCATAACAATCTGCCCCTTTGAATGGTTTGAGTCTGACGTGTGTGGTTTATCGTAGATTTAAACCGTTCAAAAAAAAGGCAGGTCGTTACACATCGTATAAAGAAGTTAGCTTTAAATCAGCTTATTTCAAATAGATTTCAATTAAATTGATTAAATTTCTAGGCGTTTCGAGTTTGTATGATCAAACGACAAGTCCGATCACTACGAAACTTGAAATCCTACAATAATTCACCGTTACAGATCCGATGAAACTGGTTTCGTCGAAATTCAAGATAGTGGCCAAAATAGCTATTTTCACATTTATTAAATAAATTTTTATTAAATTGGATAAATCACTTTTTAATTTCAAATCTTATAATTAACAAATTTTATCATTTTTGATTACTTAGACATTTATAATAATTTAAAACAAATTTACATATCAATTCAGTGTTAAATATCACACTAATTGCAGTGTCAATTTCAACTATAATAAAATCCAATTAAGTATATATTTAATTCCAATAAATTGATTAAATTTGATTTCAATCTTTTTATTCAATCAATTATTACTTTATATACATAGTTAATATTTGTTTATATCTTATTACACTGATGTTCTACAATTATCATCTTTTACCATATTAATTGCAGTATTTCAATTGCATTGAATTTTTGTCAATTTCATTATAATTTAAAATCTCAATAAATTAATTTATCTTTGTTCACTCTTTTTATTAAATCAATTATTGCCTTGTGAATATAATTAACATTTCTATACCTTTTAATACATTCATAATTTGTAGTTATCGTCTTAACTCATATCAACGTGCTATTTAATTACATTAAATTTGCAATTGATTTCAAATTTAATTCAACAAATTAAATAAATAGGTAACATATAATAATTGTCACCATTAACTTTTAATCACATTTGTAAGTTTATTATTTACAATCAAATGTTATAACAACTTACACAATACCAATTCTATCCAATTACAATTTATTACACATTGTTTCATTAATTAATACAACCTTTAAATTATCAATTCCTCTTTTAATCCAATTATCAATTAATACACACATTATTACAATAAATTTATAATCTATAACCAATTATAACTTTTTAATCATTTCAATTAATTAGAATTACATTTAAAACATTTATCAATTACCTTAAATTAATACTTTTACATTTCATTCCAATCATATTCGTATTATTAAATCACAAATTTTTATTTCTTCCAACATTAAATCACAAAACCTTATTAAATTAACTATTTTTAATTATCGAAAATTACTGGTCGTTACACATATCATATAGCAGATCGAATGTCTCGACCAAAAGAAGAGACGTCTGAAATTCATTTTCTAGTTTGATGCATCATTTGGCCAAAAAATCAACGAGCAAATCGTGGCCGTTGATTTTGGGGTTTTGGAAACGACGGTTAGATGACAATCTGAGGGTGCCGTTGCGACGGCAAGGGCAGCTCAACTATGTAATTCAATGAGACTAGATCATGGTGTAGAAGCCGAAATTTGGTGTCAAAGTTGCGATTGGGGTAACAGCGAAGGCGATCGCTGGTTGAGGGTATTATATCTAAAGTCAGTACGCAACGAGTAAATTGGATGAATTTAAAAAAAAAAAACCATTTTGAATCTTATTCGGCCTGTGAAGTCTAAATTAATTTAGATCTAATCTACATAAATTTTAAATAAAATTATTATTTTATTTTAATTATTAATATAAATATTTCATTTGTATATATAAATGATATATAATGTGTACATGTGTACTAAATACATATGTACGTGTACGTGCATCATATAAGTGTGCATGGTTTAACATATCCATGTCTAAATGCTGCGATTTACACTGCAACAAACATATTACCCCTTCATATATGTATGTGCTGTCGGTTGTGATATAATATTAATATAATATAAAATGTACTTATATATCATTATAAAAGTAACTATACATACACATATATTTATATGTATAATTATATATAAATTAAAATATAAAGCAATTTGAAATTCAACATTTAAATCTTTAAGAAAAATTCAAATTTGAATTTGATTTCGTATATGATATTCAAAGGTTTGACATCGTAATCTGATTGATGTTAGTTCTGAGATTAAGAGATCCAATCTCCATTAAAAATGAGAGATTAAATTCGAGGAGGAAGAAGAGATAAAAAAAAGTGAAGAATGCATAGGGTTTTCAGTATTTATAGGCAAAACAAGATGTGTTTGCTCGAAGCGGTCATAAAGGCCCGAAACAGTCATTTCTGAATGCTAACGAAGTATATTATGCTATATATCGAAATATAGATTTGCGTATTTCTAAACGCATGGAATGTATTAAAATCTTCAAAAAGCAACACTGTTTAAAATTGCCTTTGTCGTCAGTTAAATTTAATCGATTATTTATAATTAATTAATAATCCATGGGTTAAATTTATGAGTCGTTGAAAATCCACGCAGTTAACATTCTTATTGCATTAATTGTCGTTTAAGGTTAGTCTTTGCTTACTTGAAAAATAAATTAGAACTCTCCATTTATAATTTATTTCAACTTCTTTTTGTCTTCACGTGACTCTGCCCCTCACGTGCTACTCAGAACATAACAGCCAGCGTCCAATGTTGCCACGTGTAATATAACAGCTGCTAACTCCGTTCCACTATTCAAAATCCATATCCCAGTAACTAATGCATGGTCCTTTAATTACACCAGTCGAAAAACGCCACACACGCATTCATGAAGCAGGTCGTAACAGCGGACGCGAGCCGATATTCAATTCCATTTTTGATCCATCACAGTTCCGTTCGGTTTACGCCTTTATAAATATAAAATCAGATTTACTAGTTCTCCTACTACCTTGTTGTTTCTGCGCTTAATTTTGTTTCCATCTTTTATCCCTTGAATTTCGAGAGCGGGAAAGTGAAAAAAAAAAACAAAAAATGGCAACTCCGGCGAAAGGTGCGGCAACTGAAGAGGAGATCTTGAGTATTGACCTGCCAGCACCAGAAGGATGGCAAAAGAAGGTTTGATTTTTTTTAGGGGTTTCTGAAATTTTCAGCGATTTTTGCTTCAATCACTTGCTAAATTGTGGTGTATTTAAAGTTAATTTGCGTACTGGCCGTTCTTATTTTCAATTCATATTTTTTGTTTGTAATTTGGTATTATTTGTTAAGAGAGAAGTTGTGGAGCTTAGGTTAATGTCGGTCGGGGTACTTTGGTAATTTACTTGGCAAGGTGCATTTTTGGAATTCATTTTATTTTGGTTGAGTTTGTGAATTTAAATTAACAAGAAAATCAGTTCATAATGCTTAAAATTACGAAATGGTTTCTGATTGTGAGCAACAATAGGCATATGATACATTTTTTTCGTTGTGATGATGTTTATTGAAATTACTTTCTTTGCTAGACGATTGAGTTCACAAGACAAAGTCTTTTTTAAAAAAAATGAGATTATAGATACCAACTTTTTATATATTTTTTGAGTAAGAAGATTAGTGTGTACAATATAAGATTCAGAGTTTGAACAATGATTAATTTTCACGTTTAATTTGTTGTTTTCTTGGCTGGGCTTTGAATCTAGAGTAGGAAAATAATTAGTTAAGATTGTGAAATGCATCTACATATGACTACAATGCTTATAAATTGCAAATTTTTTTCTTTATGTTTTAATGATGGTTTGTTAATAACAAGGAACTTTTGAACAATGTATTAGTTCTTATTGAGTTTGCATGATATATGGTGTTTTTGGCTATAGATATGAGCTGTTCATAAACTTTTATAAGAAGATTAATATGCAAAGTGGACTCTGAATCGTGGAAACATTTACAATGCATTGGTATAATGCCTACACCTTATGACCTGTAATACAATACTACATCATCTTACCACGGTAAGTTAATTTTCAACATTTTTTTTGACATGATCAAACTTAAACTCATATGTTTTAATTTCTTTTAGCTTAAATAAGTAGATCTTATATGTAGTAAATATATATAAATTATATAAATTGTTTATTCTCTATATTTCACATACTAAAATGATCGCTCACATTTTTATGGTAGGGAAAATTTCATGTTTATGATACAACTTATTTAGCAACTCAACAACATTTAATGTAAATTCACACTTGATAAATAGTTGTGACGCCTTTAAATGGAGAAAGAAAGTTTAACGCACACAACAATTAGAATATAAGATATGGTAGAATTTAGGTTCATCTTGGTTAATACCACATCACGATTATATTCAAATAGCAACTTAATTCCATTAACAACATGAAGTTGTGGACTACTTTTATCTAGTTCAGTTGGCTAAAAAGAGATATCAGTATTGACAAAAAGGCTATGGCTCAACTGCTGTTAAATTTTGTGACTTGTACACACACACACACACATGATTTAATGATGAAGCAGAGAATTTTAAATGAAAATTGAAGGAGAGAGGAGTGAAGTAATAAGGCATGAACTTGCTGCATGCTATGACCTGTTGATATGTTTGACTAACCTGTCAATATGTTATGCTATATGCAAGAAACTTTATTAAGATGACACACCATAAAGTTTAATGTTTTCGACACAAAACCACCTATTGACAGTGTTGAAGCTGGATGGCAGATCTGGATTTTTTGTTGTTGCTGAGTATTAAAAAAAAGATACATATGTATACACGCAAGCACGCATGCATGCATGCATTTAGGTATGTAATATTGTGTGTTTTATTGGTTAAGATTTAATGTAATATGGAACAAGCCATGAGAGCATATTTAATGACTTGTCGTAAGTGGTGAATGGTGACTACCATGAGTATATATATTCAGGATAACAGTTATTAAGTGAATTAGGGTTTTGGTAGTTTATTGGTTTAGGAAACTATTTGTAAATTTTGTTATTGAATTAACATAAAAAGGTTGAAATTTATTTGTTTGTCCTTTTATTTGCTTTTCTTCTTCTTAATTAATGAGTATACAGATCAAGAAAGTTCTTAACATATTTTGGACCATATCTATCATTTTAAGATTAAAATCTGAAAACCTGCAATTTAGTTGGGATAGATCAGTAATATGATTAGGTGAGTGTCACAATATTTATGTTGTGGTGAATTCAGTATGTTATCCTGTTAACCGTACTTTTTAACTTTTTTTGTAAGTTTCAAGAGAAAAAACTTTTGTAATATGAAGTAAAAGTATGCCATATCAGTGTCATTTTGGATGTGAGATGCAAGCGATAGGATAAGTTCTTTTTTATATCCTGTAAAGCTGCTTAGGTGTTGCTTAAATAGTGCGTAGTACGCAGATCCTAAATATTTGAAAATAATGTTATGCAACAGTTTACATGGAGATTTTCACTTTCCGTACTTTGAGCATACATTTTTATGCATGGAAAACAGCATGATAAACTGAATTGTATAAAATTGAAATGAAAATTTGTTGTAGTTCAACAGTGATATTGATATGTCTATAGCACATAAATCCACTTGAACAAAAATAATTTCACTTCATCTTGAAAATAAGATACTGCAGATTGCAAACAGAAGCAAAAGCTATGATTTTGGTCACACACAAGAGAGCTTCGATCAATTGCAGAGAAGGCAAAGGTCTTGGATGAAAACAGGATAAAACTCTCAAATAGAAACAATGAACAGTCAATGAAATGACAATTTTGAATGTTTAAGGCCAACCTAAAGGAGGCATTGGGAGAAAACACTCAAATACCGTTGTTGAACCGTTGATTCTGATGTATGATATTAAATGAAAGCAAACACTACAACTTTGATGTTCCTTACTATATATTATTGTGAAATTTATACTTGTATGTTAATATCTATGTTTCACATATCACTTATGTGTATTTTTCTTAAGTTTGAAGTTACAACGCTATTTATATACTATGTATTAAACAACTATATAATAAATTATGTTTTCATACCAATATCAGTCAACTAGCTAATTATATAATATATGTTTGAAATCTTGACTATTTAATTTTTAAATACGATTAGTTGATGAACTATATTGTCATCGCCACTTCATACATAAAATATAGGATATTTATTTGTTAACTTTGATTGAAAAGCTAACAATTCTGGTGTTTACTTGAGGTCTTTAATTATGGATCTAGATTTTAGTGTATAGACTATCAAATTCATATCACTGAATAATATGCAGAATGGAATCACAATCATTTTGAGCATATTCAGCATTTCAATTACAACCACAGTTCACTTTGAATTCAATAAAGAATATTGATGCAGCAATTTTACTTTTGAGGAAGGTTTAAGATCTAGACCTGTTTGCCATGGTCTTAAGTTAGGGTAAAGCGTATAATATTAAATTTTAATTTTGTTGCGTACTTTTAAGTAAGCTACATTGCCTTTTCATTCTTAATTAATTTGTAAGGTCACATCTTCAAGTAAAGTAACTTCTAATTTATCTTTTAATAAGCTCCCTTACATATTTATTTCCCTTTGTATCAATGCTCGTCCTTTATACATGTTAATTCATCACCACCACAGTTAGTGTAAATATGATATTATTTTTTATAGTTTTAATACTTGTTCAAATATATGGCATTCATAGTTAATAACTTAACATTTCATATTTAAAAAAAATCATCAAATACAATGTCATGATTAAAAATAAAATATTGATTGTTATTCGTTGTAAACAAAAAATCAGTTTGATGGATATTCCACGGAAGTTTTGTTGTTGTCATTTTTATGTAAATAAAAGTGTAGCATCTCACATAGAAACATATAGAACAACTAATTATAGCTCCGACAGTAAAGAAAACATGTATATTACTATTGTTGTTTAACTTATAGATTGCCATTCGTCATAGGTTGTATTATATCTTTAATAATAGTTGTGATAGCTTTGGTGTTACACTTTTTGGTATCAACGTGAACTACCAAAAACGTCACTCTAAATATTATCAAATCTTAATCATTTAAAAATAGGATCTAATATCAAATTTATTTTACAAATTCAAATGTCCTTAAAAGTAGGATCTAACAATTAAACATGTTTTACAAATTCAAAACGCTTCTAAAAATAGGATCTAAAATTAAAATTCATTTACAAATTCAAAATATTTCTTTATAAATATACTAATCTTAATATCACTTGAAAATAAAAAATCTTTTTTTTGACTGATTTAAATTGTAAGGAAAATAATTCACGCGTAAAATGCGTACGGTAACACTTAATGTAATATTAAAATTGACTATGCCTAAAAATTGAACTTCTAACGGTATGTCGGTGATTACATACCTCCTGATCATCCCTAATAAAATATAATCACTTCTTCAATAATATTGGATTAGAGATGTAGTTGTCAGTTGTCAACAAGGACAATGGGGTTTGGGAGAGAGTGTCTAACATCATCAGAGTTGTATTTGATAATCGTAAATTGGAAGTGGCAAAAATTAACACACAAATGTACGTTTATGCACAACGAGATTGTTTCAAATTTTCAAAATTTGAATGCTTAAGATCCTATTTTATAGAAGAAATTCTTGACAACGTTTTGAAAGCTTAAGATCCTATTTTGAGATCATGCAATGATATTAATGAATAATTTTATCTTTTTTCATAGAAAGTTTTTATACATCATCTTTATTTTTTATAAGCTTTAAAATACTAAACTGAACGAGCATTAATTTATACATTTGTGCTAGACAACATACACCGTTGTTCATATTTTTTTGTTCTCTATGGTCGATTACTCAAAAGAAACATATAGATTTGTTCGCTCTTTAAATGCATTTACGCTACCGTCCAAACAAAAAAGGCTGGTTTTGGCAGCTACTTAGGCCGTGTTTGTTTTGAGATAAAAATGGCTGAATGCTTAATTAAATAAGTGATAAGAGTTTGCTAGCTTGTTTGTTTTCAAATAAATGCTTTCATTAAGCTCTTCTATTCACTTAATTTAATAAACAAAATTTTAATGATTTATGTAACTCATGTTCACTTATTATATCACATTTTCCAATTATACTCATATGCAACATGATATATAACTGTTTTACAAAGTTTTTTAATTATATTAAACAGTAAGAAAAGTTCAAACATAACATCGGTTTTGTTTTCATTCTATTAACTCCTTCTACGATAAGGTGTTTTATTTTATTTTTATTTTATTTTAATTGTATAGTGTAGTTTCCAATCACTAGTATACTAAAACTAGTGATAAAATAAAATTGATGGCATCGTGGTGTTTCAATACAACTTGAAATTGAAATATGATAATTTATAAATTGATCAATAAGAACGAAATGAAATAAATAAATAAATTGAAATATGCAACGCATGTGGGAAAAAAATTATACATAAATAATTTCGACAAGCTAAACAATATCGATTTATTTAAGGTAAATGAAACTTAAACTAAATCTGCAATACATACACGGAAAATCAACATATTAAATAATTATGAAAAGTTGGACCAAATCATCTGATATTTTTATAATAGTTTATTTCAACGTGTTGAACATATGTATATTAATACTGCTGAAACGTTAATTGATAATCCAAACACTACACAAGCTTCAATTTTATTATGATGAAATATTTTTTTTTGGTTGAAATTTTATAAAATATATTTACATCATTAAATTTTCTACTTTCGACATGTTTTGTATATTTTATAGTACTTGCACACGTGAGCGTTTGTTGGTTTTTTTGTTTGTGCATAAATGTAAAACATAAAATAAGACGATTAAGTGTGTTTTGTATGATAGTTGCACCGAAGAATAATTAATTTTAACTTCGAGGGATAGTATTGTCAAAGTAGTAATTTACGTTCACAAAACACATTTCTAATCAAAAGGTAAACAAACAATATTTTAATATTCAGCAATCAACAATCAACATTCAGTAATAAGTATTCAGCATTTTAAACAAACGATACGTTAGTGTGAGCAATATATTATTTTTAAGTAGTTTGTTGCATGAAGAGTGTAAGTTTAGTTGACTAGTATCTATTGTTTTATGGAAAAAGCTATTTTGCCCGAATCAGATTTTGTTAAAAAAACCGCGAAATACAGATGAATAGCTGGGACCACCTTATTTCATGCTGCATTTTCTGTTTGACATTGTTCATGTGGTGTAAGATTTCATCCTCTTTGGAAGTTGTCTATTTGATTTCTCCGTGCAGGTGTGTTTCAAAATATATTTTGCACTACTTACAAAATAAACATGTCGTATTCCCATGTGATTCATATTTGCTGAAGGGTTAATAAAGGTAAAAGAGGCAAATTATTTCTGTTATGACATATATAATGTCCTACACCCCAACTATTAAGTCCAACAATTTTCAAAATCCAACGGCTTTCTTTTAGATAATATTGGTACATTCCAAAATCTCTATTGACAACTTTAAAGTTAACTAAATGCAAATAAATCTTTCTTATCCCCCCATGCTATGTTATTTCTTCTAGTAATTGAAAGTCAATTCGTAGGTAAGTATACTGAATTAATTTGGACTTGTTGCTCTATGTAGTAAGCCATTCGTTCACTTTATATCATTACCCATTTCACTCATGAATTCTTATAGTTAACATTGATGTGCATTTTCATTTTACATGTGTAATTTGTTTGCATCTTTTATTGTCAAATGATAATTTGATTGACTAAATAAATCTTAGTATGTGGATTTTAAGTTAGTTTGATGTCGTTATAGTAATATAATTTCTTTTAGATAGTTTAGAGATGCAATTTATGGATACAAATATAAGATTTAAATTCAAGGTGCACTATTTTGTCTGAGATTGTATCTTGTGTTGTAATCCTCATTCAAAACGTGACTAAGAATGTTTCTAAAGAGTTATATATATACGTTTTAAGTTTAAGCTCGCTGGGTCGGAAATATGGTTATTTGAATTTAGAAGTATGCTGCTATGTATAGTTAATTACACCATAATTGGTAGTCCCTCTGCTTCTACTCAGTTGACCAATTAAGGTTCTAAGTTCTTGATTTATTAAGCTTCCCGATCTTCAACTATCATGATACCAATTTGATCTACCTAATGCTTTATTTATTTATTTTACAGCAATGTTTTATTTTAATCTTGAAGCTTTGGGCATTTTAGGATTTTAAGGAAATAAACATATTTAGTTTCAAAGCAATCTAAACATGCTTAAACAATGTGTCAAAAGACTCAAACGACAAGGGAGCACTAAAAAGATTTGATGGATTATATTTTTTTTTAGTTCACAACGATGAAATTACTGAACAGTGATGGAATTTACTGCAAATTAATACACATTCTTCCTAAGGAGTTGTAATGCTAAGATGTGTTCTTATTTCCCTAAAAAGTTTTCTTTGAAATTTGTGAAGTTAAATATTATTTAGGTATTTAGGAATGCTTTTCAATTTTCAGTGTAATAAGTTAAAGAAAGTGCAGGCCAATTGTGGTAGCTAATCTTAGTCTCCATAAATTAAAAAAGTTAAATGATTTCTCACTCCTTTTTATGCCTGGTTCTTGTTTTATCTACTATATTTTTTTTATTTTTTATTTTTTTTAAACTTCCCTATTTTTTCATCTTTTCAATTTTTGGTTGCTTTTCTTGATTGATTTTCTCCCTTCTTACTGGCAAGTTAGGTGACCTTTGCGTTAGCATGAAATCAGATGATTTACTTGGGGTTGTTGTATGTATGTACAATATATTATTGTATAAGCATTCTTTCCAGTCAGTATCCAGGGTGAATAATCATGTAACCATATTATAGTTTGAGTTTTTT
Source organism: Allium fistulosum (assembly GCA_030737815.1). Classification (NCBI taxonomy): domain Eukaryota; kingdom Viridiplantae; phylum Streptophyta; class Magnoliopsida; order Asparagales; family Amaryllidaceae; genus Allium; species Allium fistulosum. Next base: position 472,917,276 of record CM060901.1, read on the forward strand.
TTTTCGACTTCGGATTGCTACCTCTGTCGTTCATAAAGAGTTCGACATTATTTGAAATTAACTTTGAATTTTCTTATTGGATACTAACAGAATTCCTTATTCTGTGGTTTTACAGTTTAGACCCAAGAAAACCGGGACACCTCATAGGAAAGAGGTAATTTTCATTGCACCAACAGGTGAAGAAATTGTTAGCAAGCCCCAACTGGATAAGTACCTTAAGGCCCATCCTGGTGGACCTTCTCCATCTGAATTCGACTGGGGTACTGGTAAACACCCCATCTATATATTCTCTCTTTCTCATACGGATATATTTATTTCTATGTTAAGTTTACAGTATAAGATATAAAATAGGTGACACACCAAGAAGATCATCAAGACTCAGTGCCAAAACAAAGGCGGAAGAAAGTCCTGAGGGTGAAGAAGAAAAGCCGAAGAAACGAGGAAGATCAGCAAGTGGAGGAAAAGGTGCTAAAAGTAAAAAAGATGAAGATAACGAGGAAGAAAAAAAGTCAAGTGGGAAAAAAGGTGCTAAAAGTAAAAAAGCTGAAGATAACGAGGAAGAAAAAAAGTCAAGTGGGAAAAAAGGTGCTAAAAGTAAAAAAGATGAAGATAACGAGGAAGAAAAAAAGTCAAGTGGGAAAAAAGGTGCTAAAAGTAAAAAGGACGGAAATAAGGAGGCAGAAAGAAGGTCAAGTGGGAGAAAAGGTGCTAAAAGTAAAAAGGATGGAGATAACGAGGCTCCCTCTGAAGCTGTGGGTGAAGAAACTGCAGAAAATGCAGATGAAGCTGAAATGAAAGATGCTCAAGCCAGCCATCCAGAAAAGCCAGAAGGCGCTGAAGGTGAGAAGTCCGAAGATAAGGCCACTGAAGAAGCAGAGGAGAAAGGAACCGAAGCTAACAAGGCTGATACAAATGCTAACACGGCTGATGTAGAAGCTGAGAAGGCCAATGAAGATGCCAACATGGCCGATGTAGAAGCTGACAAGGCCGATGAAGATGCCAACATGGCCGATGTAGAAGCTGGCAAGGCCGATGTAGAAGCTGACAACGCTGAGGAAGAAGCTGGCAAGGCAGACAGCGAGGCTGACAAGGCTAATGTAGAAGCTGGCAAGACAGAGAGCGAGGCTGACAAGGCTAATGTAGAAGCTGGCAAGACAGAGAGCGAGGCTGACAAGGCCGCTGTAGAAGCTGGCAAGGCTAATGTAGAAGCTGGCAAGGCCGATATGGAAACTGACAAGGTCGATGTAGAAGCTGATAAGGTCAATGTAGATGCTGACATGGCTGATGTAGAAGCTGACAAGGCCAATATAGAAGCTGACAAGGTCGATATAGAAGCTGACAAGGCCAATATAGAAGCTGACAAGGTCGATATAGAAGCTGACAAGGTTGAGGAAGAAGCTGTAAAGACAGAGAGAGAGGCTGCTGACAAGGCAAGTGAAGAATCTAAAAATGCAGAGGGTGAGGCTGAGAAGACGATGGAAGGCAACAAGACTGAAGGAGAAGCGGCTGAAATGGAAGGAGAATCTGTAAAAACCGAGTCTGGAGTAGCGAATCAAGATTCTGAAGTGAAAACTGAAGAAGCAGTAGTGAAAATCAATGAAAGCGGTCAAGAAAATCCTAAAGATACGAACGAGAAATCTGAATCTGCTGAAGTAACCAAAGAAGCAGCGGCTGATGAGCATAAACCCAAAGCTTCTGTAGATGCTGATATGGTGGATGTAGAAGCTGACAAGGTCAAAGTAGATGCTGAAATGGCCGATGTTGAAGCTGGCAAGGGCAATAAAGAAGCTGACAAGGTTGAGGAAGAAGCTGGTAAGACAGACGGAGGGGCTGGCAAGGTAGTTGAAGAAGCTGAAAATGCAAAGGGAGAAGCTGAGAAGACAGTGGAAGGCAACAAGGCTGAAGGAGAAGTGGCTGAGGTGCAAGGGGAATCTGTCAAAACTGAATCTGATGTAGCCAGTCAAGGCAATCATGATAACGGAACGAAAGCAGTGGAGAAAACCAGCGAGTGTGCTAAAGAAAATCCAAAAGAGACAAGTATGAAATCTGAATCTGCAGAAGTAGCTAAGGAAGTGGCAAGTGAGCATCAGCCAGAAGCTTTTGCAGTTAACGACAGCTGAAGTCTTTGAGAAATTTGAATCCATAGTTATTTTAATTTCAACCTAGTCTGAACATTTTAGTTAGCAGCAGTTTGGCATGGAATGACAATTTTAGAATTGTTGAATTCTGTCATGCCTCCAATTTCTAGAAATTCTCCTGTGTCTTTTGTCGTGTAATTGGGGTTATATTTATGCACCATTTGTGATACATCTGTATACCTTCTGATATATTTGGAATATTGCGTTATGATGAAGTTAGTTGATTCTGGATAAATTGGTAATCAGTGCTTACTATTTGGATTGAGTATTTTATGGTTGCATTTGTAAGAATAATGGGTGTTGTCGCAAAGCTATTGCAGCTTTCTTACAAATTTGCCCTGATCGATGTTCATCTTTCAATCCTCTTGAAGGACATATCTGCTACATCGTGGACTTTTTGGTATGTGTTTTTTACATCTTAATCGTCTAACAGATTCTAATTGTTGCATTAAGGTGCGTTGGTACATCGATGATGTATTTCAAATAATTTGCAGATTAGGAGAACTTGCTTATCTTGCAATGACCTGTTGAAGTTTTTAGGTGTTCAGTTGCAAACTCCATTGCAGCTTGTGCATATTTGTATGTTTAAATGTTTGTATTGATTTGTTTACAAAGAAACTGTTTGATTTTTCTTTGTTGTATGAATAAAAAAAAAATTGTAATAGAATCAAAATATAGCCTTGGTTTCTGTTTCAAATCGTCTAGATTTTTGGATGCGTTTCCTATAACGCAATTTTCATGTAATTATAATTAATATATTTAAATCTATCCCATATTTCCAAGATTTTCGAAATTGATAAAAAACTAAGCCCAAGGCCCATAAAATACGACCCAATACTTAGGCATCTGGTATAAAAGCATGAGTGACCAGGTAAGGCTGAGACGTTTTGCTTCAGGCTATTGACTGTTGCTTTGTAAATACTTAGGCAAACCTCCTATTTGATTATGGATGTAATTCGGATTTTACTGTTTCCTAATTTATAGATGCATGAATGAGCAGGCAGGTGGGTCTGGTATGACTGAACAACTAAAGAATGGTAAGTAGAGCTGAAAATGCTATGGTCAGCTAAAGCAGGTATGTATGACATGAATCAATTTAAAGGAATGAAAGTGCGCAATTGGGATGAAGGGAGACCACTGACATGGGAGGTGTGTGGCAAAGCAGGATGACAATCATACTTCGGCAAGCATGGCATGTAAGTTGAAGATAGGGTAGGCTCTATTGCATGAAGCTGAAGAGAGGCCACATACGTGGACATTGCGAAGAAGTAGTCGACATGATGATTGGGCAGATGTTCCGAAGCTGTTATAACAACACGTCGTCTACGATGCCCCGGTTTGATGCATTTTCTAACCCACTCGTACATCTAATCGATGAACAAACACCAGCAGTGGATGCATGTCGCTAAAAACTATAATTTTGATATATAATATGTATGATTTAGAGCACTTTTGTATTTAGCACTTTTTAATTAGAAGGAGATTAACTTTTGCTAATTACAATTGATAAAAATATTATTTTTAAACATCTAGCCACAGCGTTGATTTTTAACCATCCGGCCATGGCGACTACACCCTAATCATGTTTATATAAAAAAAATTCACTTTTTAAATTTCAATTACATCATTTATAATGTGATTTACGATCATAATGAATGAATTACTATATCATGCTAATATATACTCAGACATGATGAATACTGCTCACCGATTAGCTGTGCATCTTCTCTGATCCGATGTGAAGCCTCCCCTTCCTCACTGTCCATAAATTCCTTGCCTTGAAAACACCATATTTCTCGATAGCTTCAATTTATTTGCGTAGCTCTCTTTGTGATGATCGATTCCATATACTAATTCGTTTAATTTGGATTTGGTTTAGTGGATTTGAAATTGATTTTGTTTGGAGGTTTGATGAAGAAGAAGATAAAGATTAGTGGTAAGGTGTTTAGCTTAAGTAAGATTAGAGAATATGGTTTACATTCCTATGTATATGCTAAAATATCACATTTTAGCCTAAAATCTCAAATTTAATATATTATGAAAATGCTACTGGGTTTGACTTCCTCTAATTTTTAGTTTTTTCGACCAAATTTGGTAAGTTATCTATGTTTTTTTTATTTTAAACGGCATTTCGAATGCAATAGAATATGTTCCGAAGCCTAATTCCACCTTCTGTAAAAATTTACTATTTTTTGCTTTATGGAAAATTACAATTTTACCATTTTTAAATTTATTATTTAATTATGTAAATTTATGGCATATTACATTCTTAACCCTTTAAATGAATTTCGTCCCTAAAATACCAAGAGACGGACAATGCAACTCCCTTTACATCATAATAATACAAAATAAATATAGCTACATCCATCTAACATCCAATATACAACACAAGCAAAAACACAACCAAGAATATATAATACATATGATAGATAAAATAAGATGATATGAGATTAATATAAATGAAACTAAATCGGCCTCTTATACCATATGAATAAAATGAAGTTTTAAAAAGTAATAATATGAACAATATTTTAAATTGAGATTTGGAAAGCTTGTTATTATCTATAAAATAAAATGGAGTTTAAAAATAATAACACGAATTTCAGTGAAAATGGTATTGTTTTGCTTAAATGATAAAAGAATGATTTTACAATATTTATAGTATGAATTATTATTATTATTTTGAGACAAAAAGAAATAAAAAAGAGTTTCGGTGATTTAAAATAAAATGTAGTATTTTTTGAATAAATAGTAATAAATTAGTTTTGGAAAGTTTTTAAAGAGGTTTTGATGTATATTATTAATTTAATGTAAAATAATAATAATGTAATTTTAAGATAAGATTTGATGAAATTTACTATTTTTGACATAAAATGTGATGTTAAGGAGTATGTAAAGAAATAAAAGTAAAAAAGGGATTTCAAGAGTATACTATCATTTAAAAAGAAGCATTATTGCTTTGAGTTGAAATACCAAATGGAGTTTTTATAATAATGAACAACCAAACGATTTTATACTTAAGAGAATAATAGTCATAAATATACTACCCAGATGGTTGTAGAATGTGTGATTAAATATTTGATTGTAATATTCAAACATGTCTGATGTTGAAGACGATACCACATTTTTACGAGTGTGTAATATTCTATTGTTATTGCAAGTAATTGTGTGTCCTTAATTATGGTTATTTGATGGCTGATGCTGTGTCGTTAAGGTTGATTGGATTAGTACATGTTTGATGATTCATACTTACATTGATGATGCAATACTACATTTCATGATTAGTATATATGTAAGTATATTCATGTTGTTTTCTTATTGGATGGATTAGGATTATCACCGAATATTATTGATGTTTGATGGCTGTGTACTATTATTGTTGTTACCCCATAAGATGATTTGTTATGATGGATGAGTAGGAATATTATTGTCTGAATATAATGTTTGCGTTGCTTGCATGGATGCGATGGTTATTATATACTAACATGTATTTGGATAGGAGAAAACCAGGAAATAGAACGACGTGTGCTTGATCTCCCAACAAGGGGTACATAGGTAGTCTTTTTCAATGCAATAGCCCACAGTTCCCTTGTCGTTGGGGTGTATAGAAATTGGTGCAATCCCAAACATAATTGACAATTTCCCTTAATTATATATATATATATTTGTAAGTTTGTAGGTGAAAACGAAGAAGGTAACAAAGAATCTGGAATGTGCCATATCCACAATATGATTTGGTACACCTCTTGCATTGTAATTGTATACTTATTGTTATAAAGATTGAGTAGCTAATGTATTGGTATGAATATTATCCAATGTTTAAAATTTGTGAATATTTACTTGTTGAAGTGTTATTATGTTTAAATTCCACCATGAGGTTTCCCTTTTTATTCATTATTTTCGAATTTTTAATTTTATACACCGATTCAATATTTTAAATTAGCTGTAAGAATATTCTGTTGGCGTTTATAGTCATTTTTAAATGTTAAAAATAGTGAGTAGTTATAGTTGGTATCAGAGCTTAGGCTTAACGATTCTCTTAGCCTTGGGTAGGTTTGACCATTTAGGTTATGATGATTTAAACCTTAAGTTGGGTTAGGATATAGATGAGAGAGCGTTTTGATTGGTAAGGGTATGCTTTATGTATGGGTTGTTTGTTTAACCACCGTCACTTCACCTTAAAATGATGTTTATTTATGATGACTTTTGTAAGGAAGATAAATAAAGTAGGAGCGGAGTAGGACGAACTCTTATAAGAAGGGTAAAATGTTGGTTAGAACCCGAGTTACGCACACTCGATGTTAAACTATAATTGAAACTTGACCTTAATAAGATGGAATCACCTTTTATTTTTAAAGTGGATAATATTTGTTTGGAGAATTTATAAATTATACACTTCTAATTTTAAAGATATTTTATTAAAAAGGGAAAAATGGTTATTTCGAGCATGAGAATGATTTGTTGATTATATTCGTAAATAATTTTTTTTATGAATATATTTTTAAAAGGGAATGTGGATATAGTAAAAATATTTTATTTGGGAGTACTTTTTAGCAAAAATGTGTTTTAATTGGATATTGAAAGTTAAATTCAGTCTTTAAAGAAAATTTTTGCGTGAGAAACTTTAATTTTTTTTAGAACATCCTTTGTAATGTTTTTCTATAATGGTATTATGATCTAGAATGCTTTATTAAAAGTGGAAAAAATTTATCTAAGAAAAGAGATATTTTTTTGATAAATATTTATTTTGCAAAATATTTATATGAAAGGATATTTAGTTTAAAATATTTTATTTGATAAAATTGTTTTAACGAGAACATCTTAGCTGAATTTGTTTTTAATTTGGGAATATCCTTTAAGATAAATGAGGCATTTTGTAACTTAATTATGACTTAGAATATTTTGCAAAATTATTTTATTGAGGGATACTTTGGAAAGAAATATTTTTGTTAATGGGTATTTTAAATTATATACTGTAATGTTTGAAGAGTATTTACTTAATAAGATATTTTGAGAAAGAGAAAAGTATTTTGATAATAGTATAAAATTTGAAATGTTCTTGTCAAAAGTACCTTGTTGGAGAATGTTTATTGAGAACCCTTATTTTAAAAAGAAAAGAATATTTTGTTGAAACATTCTTTATAATAAATATTACATGATTAGAAGAAGATTTATTACAAGGAGGTTATTTCCACAAAAAGGTACTTTATTTTAAATGAATTATTTTTTCAAAAGAAGAATTTAAAATAATATAGTCAAAATATTTTTGTCTGAGAAATTATATTATCGATTGAAATATTTGAAAATAGTTTGATGGAGGTATTTTATATGAGAACTGTCCTTTTGAGTTAAGAATGCGATAAAATATATTTTTTGAAAGAAATTTTTGATCAAAAGAGTGTATTTGACTTTAGAAAAAATTTTGTTTGAAAATTGATTTTGGTTGTAAGAATTTTCACTTAATGGGTACTCTTTGAAAATGATGTTTTGAAAAGAAAAGCATTTTTGAGTAAAGAGTTTTGACTTAAAAGACCAAATTTGGAGATTGTTTTATTGAGAATATATTTGGAAATATATTATGGAGGAAAGATATATATATATATATATATATATATATTATAAACTATCAAGTCTTAAAACATATTGAGAAAATATTTTGCTAAGATAAGGATGACTTAATCTAGCGGTAAATGATTGAAAAGGTAAAATATTCTGTTGGATACAAACTTTGGAGGTGTTTGTTAAGAAGACATTTTATTAAAAAGAAGTTTACTTCGAAAATTTAACTGAGAACTATAAAATTAGACTTTGTAACATGGGGTAAGATGATGAGGTAGAATGAGTTTTGAGTCTACCTAAATCCCATTATGATGATATTACTTTTACAACATGTGTGACTTTCCCTAAGGAGTTGTGAAAATGTCTAGTTATTCTCTTCCATAAGAGAGTGTTGAGATATGGTGTAGGGACTGTCCATTTCGACGTTTGGAGTACGACATTTTTATTGTATTTATTCATTTTGATTGAATTGTTTGTGCAAATTAATTCTTGTTATATTACTTTGATTCCTTGTTTGTATTATACTATTTGACTGTTTATTTAATTAATCCATGTCGTGCTTCTTTGAATTGATTCCTCTTGTTTGTATTGTGTTTATTTTCTGATTTGTTGCGACTAGTTTAATTAATGTTTATTTACTTATTTGTTTACTTGGTTGCTTACCTGCGTGTTTGCTTGCCTGTTTTTTTGATTGTTATGTATGATAAATGTAGGATGAGATAGTATCCATTGTTAACTTTTGATGGAATGTACGTCAGAGAAAACAATAGATTGACAAGGGACATATTTAGTTTGTCATAGTGGATAACATAATTTCCTAAGCCGAGAAAGACTGGATCATCAGAATGACTAGGAAATTTGAAGATGTTCCTTGAAGATGAGAATAGCAATTAGGGAATTTTACTAACAAAAGACTTGATGACCACCATTGAGGATCATAATGACAATTGGGGAGGTTCATTATATATTTATAAAAATATGGATTCTAAAATCTATTTTTTTAAATAAATACCATCTTCCAAATCTATTTTGGACAAAGAGTTTCCATTTTGAGATTTTTACAAAATTATGCATTCTCAAAAAAAATTACATTGAAATTGATTTGTCGGTGAAAATATATTGGAAAATTCTTTTGTAAAAGGTGATGATATTATAGGAAGAGAAAAGGATTTTGGTTTTAAAGATAGATGGTAGCATTGACTTGAAAATAAAAATGTTTTTCTTTTGAAAACATATTGGAACACTCCTTGCCAGTGGATCCCTCTTTGGTGTTTTAGGTGGGTTATACTTGTCATCAAATGAAGAAATTACTAAAAGAGGATTTTGGAATCAAAATTTTCAACTTGATCTGAAGATACGAAGAGATGAGATCAGATATAGATGTTCCAGACTTGACGACTCAATGATGGGAGTTGTGATTATGATCCACAAGGACAAGTTCTAGGATGAAAAATTGAGAAGTGGAACTAGGACGTGCTTTACTATGGATATAAAGTGTCTAAGAGATCGTTGTTGCTCGGCGGTTTCAATATTTTCTTGTAAAGAGGGGGTATGTGAGGATGCTCACAAGCTAGGACGTGCCCCAGAGTCCATTGATGTTAGGACCTGGTCTTACCCTAGACTTTTAGGACGTGAGTTTAGTTCCTGGCCCTCCAAGTGGCATGAATTCGTGCAAAGAAATCGAATGATGGTGAGTAATCATATATCCAAAATACAATACTCTAATGATGCGAGTATTCATTGATCTTATGATGGTTGTCATCTGGATGGGTCAACCTTGTGATGACCCACCTTTCTGACCCTTGGGAACGACGCTTAATACATCCATGGTATTTATGTGCCGTTGCCCAAGCGTCCGAAAGACAAGTTGTCATGGGGTAAAATAAAGAACAGAACAAGACAGAATAGAAAAACCTCACAACGGAATGGTTATATATAATACAAAATGATATAGGACAAAAAGTTACTCATTACATGGAGTTATCAGAGTTATACAGAAGTACTACATCTAACAGATTGATAGCAATACATTTTGACTTGACATTTTTGGATACAAAATAACATCTTCATAATCATACAATGGAAAGAAATAACTAGATAACTAAGGAGCCGCCTGCTTGATCATCATCTTTAAAGAGCTCCGAAGAGAAACCTGCTACTCTCGGACTACTCAAATATAATTGAGTACCCGAGAGTTTAGGGAAAATAAACAACTCGGATTAGACAATATGTCTGGTATGAGTAAAACTCTAAAACAAAAGGGAGTGTATTTAACAATAATATGTGGGACTACGCCGCTAACGCAGAACGGGTTTTCTCCCACATAAACAACAACCAAACATAAGAATGGAAAAGAACAATAGGAAACAAATCCAAACATAGACGATGGGAAAAAAATAGCATAAAGATCCAGACTTGAAAGAATGAAAATAGTCTGAACAAAATATAAATTGGACAGAATGGATAAAACAAGATAACGGTCCAAACTTGATAGAATGGACAAAACCTATAATTAAACATCATGAAGAGTGGTCGACTCTTCCCGTTGCAATTACAGAAAAACAATTCGAAGGTTTGAATCAAATAAGAAAAGGAAAATTTTCCAACAATGACTAGGAGGGTGCATCCCTCTTAAAAGAAGTATACCTCTAGAAACATACTTGAAATAGAAACATACTTGAAAACCCCGAAAACTCCAAACCGGACCCCACCAATCCTTATCGAGAATCCGAGCATATCACATCTAAATGCGCAAAAAATCGGATCCAATCTAGATGAGATGTGAAAAAACCCTAATGGGAGCAACCCCACATAACTTGGCCCCTAAAAACATGCGCTTTAATTTAGTCATTTTCGACAAAGGATAAAACAGTTCAACGGAGCAACAAATCGTCTTAGAATGACGATAATAAAGAAGCTGAAGTAACCAATAGCCGAGAAACCAACCCTCGAGGATATAAAACAATCATATATGGAAATTAAGTCTTGTATACTTACCACCACTCATCGAATTCAAACTTGTACTATTTCTTAGTTAACAGTAATACCAGACAAGTCATGGTAGTGTTACCTCAAAGTCATGTCTCACGATTATTCTTAATTTTCAAAAAAGCGAGAAGTCTACTTCTTCGATATTTAGTGCTAATTATACAAATAAATCATTTTGATATAAGTGAATCACTTTACGGAAATTAATTCATTTTCATAAACGAATCAAGCCTTTTCTTTTAAAAACCGAAATTCATGCTTAGCTTCACATTACAGGTATTAGCTTTAAAACACTTAGTTAAAAGAGTTCACTAACTTTAAGCATCATTATAAAAAGGATATAATAACTTAAACTATCCTTATTACATTGATTAAATAACTTTAAACTTTATTAATTTAGTTGATTGATTGACTTCAACAACCCTTGATTCAAAAGAACTTAATCATCTTTAAACATCATTAATCTAATTCTAATAAAATTAAATATAATCAATTAAACTAATAAATAAATAAACATCATTATTTAAAATGATTAATCAATTTAAACCATCATTAAGGAAATATTAATTAAAGTTAAAGCAAGTTGATTTTCTTTTGAAAAGTCATTAATTAAAAAGATTAATTAATTTAAAAACATAATTAATTAATTGATTACTTAATTTTAATCCATCATTATCAAAAGATTAATTAGCCTTAATCATCATCAAATAAAATGATAAATTAATTCAAAACATCATTTAAAGAAGGATTAACCAAAGTTAATACAAGTTGATTAACTTTTAAAAGTAATTAATTAAAAATATTAATTAATTTAAAAACATCATTAGTTAATTGATTAATTAACTTTAATCCATCATTATTAAATGATTAATTTTCTTTAAACATCATTAAATAAAATGACTAATTAATTTTAAAACATCATTAACTAAGTAATTAGTCAAATTTAAAACACACCATTAACTAAGTAATTAGTTAAATTTAAAATACATAATTAACTAAGTAATTAGTTAACATTAATCCTTATTAATTAATTAATTAATTAGATTAAATAATCATTATTAAAATAGTTAATTACTTTTGAAAACATCGTTAATCAAAATTTTGCTTAACTTGTAAAATAATTTCCAAGCACGAAGATGAAACCAAACGGTTTCGATATAAAGTGATTTTCCGAAAGTGCCAATATGGCGACTATCGCTATACGGGCACTTCAGAAAATAAGTTTATGGCATTATCATTACAACCAAACATTACATATCAAGGATATGAGCATATATACATGGTAATTTACTATAATACAACATGCAGTAAGCATGAACCAACATTATAAGAACCTTTTACTTACTAACTTTACAAGTTACTAAACTACGATCAAGGTGTCAACTTTTCGAAGCATGAATCAAACCGACAACTACCACACTACCAAATAAGTACGACAAGCATTCAATAACAACAAATATGAACATGAGTATGGTTTAAAAACTTTTGGTTTAAAGGTGAAGTTTTACTCACCATAAAGCTTCCAAACTAACTCCGGCCTTTACTAACTCTAGCCATCAACCTAGATCCAAGCTCTACTTGCTAACGACTCGACTTAGAGGACCAAGATGGAATCTTTTTGGGTCTTGGAGGGGCTGTTTTGGTTCGGCCTAGGGCTTAATGGGCTCGGCCATGATGACTTAAGGGTTGCGGGGCTTTGTTTTTGAATGTAGAGTGAAGTAAAGTGATGTAAGGGGTTTTAGACTTGGTTTTTGGAACGTATAAACTAGTTTTTTGACTATGGAAATAATCTTAGAAGCCATGGATGATAACATGAATATATGGAAGAGAGTGGAAATTAATATGGAGATGAAGATGTAAAGTAGAAAAATGGGTGGAGATGGATGTATTTATAGGCATAGGAAAATAGTGGAATTACTAAACTAGCCTTAGCATTAAAATATAATAAAGCTATCATGGCAACTTTAACACCATACCTCCCATCTCTTTTAGTTTCCCACGTTGGTCACCCCCTCCCATACCACAAAATCAAGGAAGGTCATGCCTTGTACTAACCTAGGGTGTTTAAGTTATGGTTACGTACTTACTTAGGTTAATTAGGTCTTATTTTATATTTTTAAGTCAAATCTTGTTTTATTTTAATCTAAGCATGGTTTATTTAGTTTAACACTGTCATTAACTTATCGAATGACATATGTGCATGTGTGTGGATGTGTATGAGTTATAAAAAATGTGCATAACGTTTCAACGACTTTTCGATGCCGAAAATTCGAAATTTCGGAACAGTTTTCGGTCACATTTTCTATTTTTATTTGAACAAATTATTTTGGTAAACATATTTTGAAAATGATTTTAACATCATAAATTATTATTTAAAAGATGTTTATTTGGTTATTAAAATCCATTATTGAAATATTTAAAAATGATTTAAATATTCAAATACAAAGTGATTAATTTACAGGTCGTTACACTCTCCCCCCTTAAAAGAATTTTGTCCCCAAAATTATTATGCCAACCTAAGAAAATCGATTTACTCACTTGGTTTCCAGTAAACCTGATTAATTATATTTTTTCTACCATAAACATACGCAATATAAACACTATAACAACCATATGCAATCAGGTAACATGATGCAACCCAAAAGTAATGTAACAAACATATGCAACAAAATAAAGAGAATATTCTACAACAAATGCTATGCATCCGACATTTTTCAAAATACTTCCAAAATTTAGAACTAAATGCCAGAGTTTTATATTCAAAATATTTTCAAAATATATTATTGAATTCCTCAAAAATTGAAGTAAATCAAAAACAAAAATCAAAATCGTCAAGGAGGGGGTCCTCTAACAAAACATGTTAAACTCTAGAACCAAAACAATACGAAGCTTCAAGTGGTATTCCAATTCCTCCTAAAACAACAACTAGAGAAAACAATCTATTTATTTCTCAAATTTTCCCAAAAGTCACTTTTCAAAATCACCGGAATTCAGGTCTTGAAAACAACAATTCAAAAACCTTGGTTTATAAATTTTAACTCTATAAATTATGGTATATAAGATCACCCAATCAATCTATTCAATCAAACCAATCATAATCCGTAAAGAAAAAAATCTAGCACTTAACACCGCTTAAAATGTCAATTGACTAAGAAAAATAATAATCTTAAATTAGGTTTAAAATTTTCTTAGTTGCCTAAGAATATAAATAATTTCCTAAGTATATCATTTTGCTCATCATTCTTTGGTTATTGCTTACGGGATTACCTATGCTCCTTCAGACAAAATTGAAAGTCACTCTCTAAAATTATTGGTTTCTTAAATATACCAATATTTCTCAATCACTTAAATTTGCTTTTAGTATTTATATTCAATACCAAAAATCGTTTATGAATTATTTCATTAATTTTCACCTAAGTTTAAAAATATTTTATGAAATCATTTCTTTATAAAACATCAAATAATAACTTATTCCACTTTATGTACTTGTATAATACTCTATTATATTCTAAGAGTACATAGAAATACAAATTTTATTTTACTTTTCATAATTTAGGTGAAGATCTAATCAAAATTTAGGTCTTTTAAAACTGAGTCAACCTCTCGACTCTTTAAGTTAAAGTGTTAAAATGGACGATGATTATGGGTTAACCCAAAACAAAAAATAGTTTATACCACTTACATATTTTAAACAAAGGCTATACTTTTAATAAAACAATGTCTATTAAAACCTTCCTACCTTTTTATGTTAAGGTGTTATAATGGATGATGTTTATGGACTGGTCCAATAACACAATTAGTTTACACTGCTTAAATGCTTAAATAAAATCTATGGTTTTGATAAAACAATGTTATCAAAACCTTCCTATCCAATCTAACCCACTTAAATCAGTGTTAAATTATCCCATCTTATCTAAAGGTAAAAATTCATTTATCAACACAATCTCTTATCAGAATTACTTTTTATTTTGAAATCAATTCCCTACTAGGGGAACTTAAAGATTAAATACCCAGTAATAAATTTCAAAACTCATCTTTCAAAGCATACTACATATATTTCTTTTATGAAATAACTTCAAACAATTTTATTTACTAAAACTCACTCTGGGTTCGTTCGAATTTTGACTCATTTCGATCGCACAGTGATAAAGAGAATAATTTACTAAGTACTCCACACCTAAGCAACATCCGAACGTCACTTAGAAGATTATTTAGATTACCACAAAACTAACCGAAATGTTTTCCTCTGAATTATTTAAAGAACTTAATTTTTTTTTCCAAAATATTTGTACTATAGAATGTTTTCAAATAATACCGCTATTACTTTTCCCAAAATCTTTTGAAATCATTTCAAACAATTCCGGGATTTAAATTTTACAAAAACTCTTAATACGTTATTTTAATAGACAAATTTATAATACTAAGTGTATTAAAAAAATGGTAAAAAACAAATGTCATTTTAAACATCGTTTACTAAAATCCCAAAACAATTTACTCTTAGCTTTATTTATAAACAATTCTATTCAAAAAATCTTATTTAAAAACCATCATTTATTAATTTAAAACAATATGTATTATCTCAAAGGATAATAAAACAATTTAAATACCTTTATAAATTTGTAAGACAATGTTAATCGTCCTAGGGGATGATTTATAATACTCTTTTATAAATCTAAAGCAATATTAATTATCCCAAAAGATAATTAATCAAATTTACAATTTCCTTTGATAAATAAATAAATCATCTTTAATAAAATAGTTAATTACTTCCAAAATACTTTCATCAAATTAGTTAATTTACTTTGAAATCATTTCTTAAATCAATTAACTAACATAAAATATCATTTATCAAATGATTTATTAAATTCAAATAATCATTAATTAAAATGGATAATTAATCTCAACTATCATTAATTAAAGTGATTTTAAAAATTTACATATTATTAATCAAAATAATTAATTAGATTCAAAATGATGATTAGTTAAAATGATTAATTATATTTAAAATATCATTGATTAAAATGATTTAGTTAAATTCAAACATCATTAGTTAAGATGATTAACTAAATTTCAAAGCACTATTATTTAAAACAACTAATTTGTAACGACCCGAATTTTCATCTTTTGATTTTGAATATTTAAATTGTTTTAAATGATTGGATTTGGAATATAAATTGATTTTTGAATATGAAGATTTTGGTTGAATAATAGAATGAATTTAAATTTCAAATATAGCGATTTATCGTAATACAAAAATGTTGAATAATTGAAATTTGAGTTGAATATGAATCGAAATGA
Source organism: Allium fistulosum (assembly GCA_030737815.1). NCBI lineage: Eukaryota > Viridiplantae > Streptophyta > Magnoliopsida > Asparagales > Amaryllidaceae > Allium > Allium fistulosum. The sequence goes on from CM060901.1 coordinate 472,933,259, forward strand.
TTTCTAATGTTGATATAAATTCTATTTGAACTAGAATTTAGTTAGTAAGTTTTTAAAACTGAAATTTCAAGTGATTTCGCCAATTTTTGAAATCGACGCGTTAAAAATAGCGATTCGGGACACAGTCTCGGAATTCGACGAAACCAGTTCCATTAGATCCATAATATTGTATTATTATCGGGTTTCAAAATTTGTAGCATTTGGAGTTACCGTTTGATCGTACGGGATAAAAACGCGTTGAAATTAATATCGGAAATTTAATATAATAATTGGGTTCAAAAAGCTATCTTCTATATACGATCGAATTAGGTATCAAAACTTGTTCCATTGTGTTCGGAATAGAGGTATAACATTAGGAACGCCAGGCGACACGCATCGATAGGGGTTCGGGATTATAAAGTGCCATAAACGAGATATTTTGAAATTAAATAATATTTTGAAATTTTCTAAGTCAAACATTATTTCACACAGCCACCCTAAACCCTGCATAGTGCCGCCCTACGTCTGAATCGCACCGCTCCCACAAGTTTAAAATCACGTATCTTCGCTCTTCTTCTTCTTTCTTTTAAACGAAATGAGTTCGTTTATATATATATATATATAATTTCTTCCTCGATCGAACGACCACCATTCATTCACCTTGTTAGAAGCCGTATTAGCCAACTTGGTCAACTGAGGAAAGGAGGGCGAGGGCGGGGGGAGTTGATCGGTGGTAGTGCTTGGAGGCGCAGGGAGGCGTGGAGGCTGGATTTGGGCCGCGACACGCAGCGAGTCTTCTGCAATTCGGGGCAAACGACGGCAAGTTTAGGGAATCGATCCTCTGGCGATGGAGGCGAGAGGGTCGGGGCTCGGCTCTGGTGTAGTATGATGGTCTCCGACGTGGTGAGGGAGGAGGAAATCGATGGGAAAGGGTTCGAAGTCCTGTTGTGTTGTGAGCTCGATATCTGGAGCTAGCGTGCGTGAACCACATGGTGATTAGGTTAATCAGAATTTAATTTTTGTAATTAACTAAAGGCTAATTATAATTTAACTATCGAAATCTTATAAATACCATAACTTTCTCATATTAGGTCGAAATTGAACGCGATCAGTTGCATTGGACTCGTATCAGCGAGCTCTACGCGATGAAACTGAATTGGATAAACTTTTAGCTTGCAGAATTCTAAGCTAAATTCGAACGCTATTTGAATTTAGTTAGAATCAGAATGCAAAAATGTCAATTAAAAATCAAGGTGAGAAAATCTCACTCATCTTGGATTACTGGTTTAATTTATAATGTTAAAAAATTATTCTTGTTGGTTGATTGGATGAATTAATCATAATTTATCAGTTGGATGTCATATTATTTATGGTAGTATATATTTATTAGTAGTTGGGTATATTTCCCCCGATTGGAGCGAATGAGACACTATGCGCCCGCATAATAGCGGATGACCCTATATTACCACAATATCCCACCTCGAAGCGGGATTGGTATTTTATGTTATATAACATCTGTGGATGCAGGGAAACAGGTTGGAGGGATCCAACTGGATTCCTCAAAAATATATTGATTGTTTCATATATAGTGATATATTATGTGATTGAATAATCTGTTATGAATCATTGTGTAATTTGATATATTGGACGCTATAGTAGCACTGGCCCTAATTTTAGTAATTTAAATACCATAAATAAATATTTTGAATCTCAAAAAGAAATTCAAAGGTGATCTTTTGGAAATAAAAATATTTATATGGAAATTGGAATATTGAATAAGGAATGGTTTGGATTAAATAAAAGATTTGATTTTTGAAATATACTTAACTATTTCGTAAGGAGTTTTCAAAAATAAATATATTTTGAAATTTATATATATACAAGGAAATTGAAACAAGGGATTTTAATGATATTTCTTAAATTATAATTAGAAGTTGAAATCGAGTTTTTGAAGGGATTTGGAATATAATTGGATTTATTGAAAAGAGATTTCCAAACGGAATTTTAAATAGAAATTGAATTAAATGGGCTTTTGAAAGATGGATATGTTATGAATATATAAAACAAGAATGAGTTATGAATTTATAATCAATATTTATAAATGAAGTGAAGTAGTTATGAATGGATAAAATTTGGAAGGATATGTCGCAGTATGGATTTAAAATGAGATATGGGAATTTGGTTTAGGAAAAATAGATGATTCTATTTTTGGAAACTGGAAATGGTTATGGAATTTGAATTTTAAATTGAGGTGTATAAATCGAGTGAGATTATAAATTAAAATTGGTTATATCGGAATTTTAAAAATAGATTCTTGGAATCAAGAAGTAAATTTGTTTAAAAAGATATTATTTATTAAATAATGTTGTTTTAAAACTGTTATTTGTATTTAAAATATTTTGGAAAAGTTAACTATTCGAATATATTTAATTTGGTATAAATAACCCTTGTAAGTCAATAAATATTATCTATAATGAATTGGGAATCAGTTTCCATTGTTTATTTGGGAAGTGTTTTGATCTTTTAAATAATTACTTAAATGCCTTTTTGGAAAATAATTATTTCCTTAAAATACTTGTTATTATTATTATTATTATATATATATATAGAATTTAAAAGTAGGTGATTGAATTTTATTTATAAATACTCTCGAGACTTGGAACCAGATTTTATTGAACATAATGTGATTTTATAAGAGAAATCTTATAATGCAATTTTGGAAACTTAAGGAAATTTCCGAAATGTTAGAAACAAGAACTTCGAGAATGAATCTGAATTCATAAAGATGTTATAAATGGTTAGTCAAGATTATAAGTGAGTATAATCGATTTTGGAAATTGTAAAAGGAATTAATATAAATTCTAGTGATCTATGAGATAAGTTATGAAATATTTCCTAAGTTGATATTAAAATGATTTTTGAGAATATGTTTATGAATAGTTTCCTAAGTATTGAAAAAAGGGTTTTGGAAATATTTTAAGTGTGAAATGAGTTATATAGAAATATTTTTCTAAGTGTTATAAATTGAATTCAAAAATATTTCTAAGTGTTGAAATGCTAAAAATATCCTATTATGGATAAGTATTTGAAATTGTTTTTCAAATTTTGGAATGCTGGAAGAAAGTTGAATATATATCTTTGTAAAGATAGTTTTGAAATGAATGTTTTGAAAGATTTATAAAATTGGGCCTAGTGACTGCTTATGTATGTAATTTGATAGTTAAATAACCGACTATCAAATCTGGCCTAATTCGTTGATCGTTTCGAAGGGACCGGATTTAATTATCCGAAAACCACTTCGATCCGATTTGAGTGTTACGAATTGTGAAATCTTGAGGATAATGGAGACGGTGATCTATGAAGAGTTTGGTTTGTTCAGTCCCAGAACAACTTGTATGGATGAATGCTATCATTGCATTGTTGCCTGGAAGGCAGTGATTAGCATTCCAAGTGGGATTGCTATTCAAAAGGTAAAACATAGCCTCGAACCTCATTAACCGGGAAATGACAAAAATCGAGCATGCAGCAGGGCCAAGTGGGTAGCACCCAAGTAGGGTATGGTCATCCCAAATCTAGATCGATTACTATCTATTCTTGTGTGCTTTGGGGCCCAAGCGGGGTGATCATATCTGGTACTACTAGTCAAGTGGTAGGCCAGTCCTGTGCGGCAGGGGTACAAGATGTTCTTGTCAGACCCCGGTGCATTTATCTAGAGATGTACCTTCGGAAGGTAGTTCCTTACCTTGTCATATTATGGAATCCAATCTCTAATTCGTGCCTTTACGGTTTTAGTTGTATACCAAATATGCTGAAACGTGAGATGCAAGCATTTCAGCTGTTTTATAGTTTATTTCTATAGACACTATTATAATATCAGATGATTTTGATATTAAATGTTTTGGTTATCGTAAGGTAAAAACTCGTCGTATTTACGTGTGGCGTGGTCTTACGAGATACCTTTGTTTTTCAAAGGATTTTGATAACAGTAATAATTTAAATTGAGTGTGTTTTCTCATGCTGGTTTTCCAGACTGACTCAGGTGTTATTTTATTATAATGCTCGGGTCAGACCGAGTATTGCAGATTCAGGTTAGGATGCTATGGAGCACAGGAGACGTGCCGGAGGAGCCTCAGGCATATTCCACATACTTGATTATATTCCTTTGGGTGTGTATGCTGTATATTATGAACTTATGAGGACTAGTCATTATAACCGTCTAGATTGATTTGTTGATTGTTGTACTCTGATGATGGTATGTATAATAACAATTATGGTTCTTTTTGTATAAAGATATGTTATTATGTATTATATATTGTTCCACAGCGATTGTGAGATTCTATGTTATTGTTTCTATTTCTTCTATCTCTTCTTCTTCTTTACCCCTAGCAATCGGTATTTCCGGCACTAGAATATTCGACATGCTATATAGTGAACGTATCGATGTCAATTTTCGAGGGTCGAAAATCCAGGGTTGCTACACAATTTAATTTAACCAATCATTAATTAAAATGATTAATTAAAGTTCAGTATCAATAATTAAATTGATCTAATTAAATTCAAATCTTATTAATCAAAAAGATTAATTAATTTTAACATCATTAGTTAAAATGATTAATTAATTTAAAATATCATCAATCAAAATGATTAATGAATTTTAAACATCTACTTTAATGAAAACACAAGCTCAAGCTCAAGCTCAGACACACATACAAGTGTTTAGGGAATGATATTCAATAAATAAAGGTATAGCGGAAATCGCTATAACGAGCCTTAAACAGTTTAAATGGAATATCTAGATCAATTTCTATTAAACATCCATTTTCCAAATGGAAATTCTACCAAACAATCAATCAAACAATTTAACCAACATCCAAGCAATCAATAATGGTTTGTAGCATCATAGATATGATATAGTAAAATGGAATGTGAGTTAAACTCATATATAAATAATTTTCCTTTATTATAACTAAATTTTCTTATATATTTATCCTCTAAATGTATTATCCTACCATTCAGATTATATTAAACAACTTTTTATTAAAAGTTTACTTTCAGCTTAACACAGTTAAAAGACAATTTTTAACTTAATCCTTTCACCGAACACCTTATAGTCAAACTGTGAAACTGAATTCACAAGAGGTTCATTCTCAAGGTTCTCCTATTTACCTAAAATATACCTTACTAAGGAAAATTTCTTATGAACTATTCAATAATAGTTAATGCTCAATGTAACAAACCGGGCTTTTCGACTCTCGAAAATCGACACCAATACGTCCATTGTATCACATGCCGAGCAATCGAATGCCGAAAGACCCGATTGTTAGGGAAAAGAAAGAAGGAAGAAGGTAAGAAGAAAACTAAACAACATAGAATATCACAGTGGAACGAATAATCTACAATATACCATAAATCTTTACACAAAAACAAAACTGTAATATATGTATGTACAGATATCAATCAGAGTATACTAACCTATTTCAACCGGGACAGCTATAATAGCATGTCCTTACAATTGCTGAGAAACGCAACATGAATACAGCGGAAAATAACCATCTACGTGAATACACAATAATAATTTAAATAAAAATATTAATTCCAAACCTTATTAATTCTCAAGCTATAATAGAGTATACTTTAAACATTTTAATAATAATTAATATTTCCAAAATATTGTTAAATACACAATAATAATTTATCTTTACCATTTTTATAAATAAAAATAATTTATTTCAAACCTTATTAATAATCCTTATTATTAATTCCAAACCATAATTTTTCTTGAAATAACCAATCTTCCAAATTTTAAAAATTTGATAAATTCTTTAAAACAATATTAGCTATAAAAAAATAACTTCAAACAATACTACTATAACTAAATAACCCTAAAATAATATTAATATAATTTAATAACTTTAAAAACGTATTACTATAATTAAATAACTTTAAAATGATATTATTATAATTTAATAACTTTAAACAATATTAATATGATTAATTAACTTAAAACATTATTAATATCATTAATTAACTTAAAAACAATATTCATGTAATTAAATAATTAAAAAAACAATATTGATATAACTAATAAAATAATCCTTAAAACAAAATAATTTCGAAACCTAAATTCGGATTGAAAAATCGTTTCTTATCTCAAAAACCAATTCCGACTTATACGACAATTTATAGTATTATCAGAATACAATTTTGAGGCTAATAGCCACCCAACACTTAACCAATATCGATATTGATTTTTTTTCACTGCTGTGTTTTATTTTCAAACATATAACAATTTTATAACCACAATATCCACAATCATATATATTATTCAATAATCCATATAAAGGAAATATTATTGGAACAATTCGATAATAGCGAGGAATCCCGTTGGATCCCTACAACCTATTTCCCTCGCATCACAAATGTTATACAATCATAAAATATAAATCCATCGCTTCGAGGCGGGATTCGTATACATAGGGTCATCCGCTCTTACATGGGAACGTAATAGGGTCTCATCCGCTCCAAGGGAGGGAATATATCCAAACCAACTAATAAATATAATAATTTACCCAAACAATCATTTAAAATTTTTTATCAACTACATATCATACTAGTTATCTAAAAAGGTGAGATTAACTCACCAAAATTCTCTGTTGTTGCCGAGGCGTTCCGGTTTGGAACTAAAACTGGACGATGTACGATTTTAGCCCAAATTTCGACAGTCTCCAAATTCATCCAAACCAGTTCTATTACGATGCTTTCATCGATACGAGCGCAACACAACAAACGACATTTAAATCCAACCTCGTATGAAGGAGTTATCAATTTTATAAGATTTACAACGTTAAATAATATAAAAATATTCTAATTACTTACTTATCTTTTACTTACATTTATAAACCTTAATTATCATCATTATAAACAAATTTCTGTTAATCTCCTTCCCCAAATTCTCATTCATGAACAAAAAACCCAGGCCGCCCCTTCCATTGATCGCCTCCGTCTCAAGGCACTAACTGCCACTGCGACCCTACCACCGAACCCACTTACCACGCCGCACCCAATGATGCCTGCTACGTTCCCCAGATTGTCACCACGGCCGAGAAATACCCGGCATACAATTTCCGTTCAACGTCCCCTAGCAGCCACCACAGGCCACGTCCCGCCACCATATTTTGACCGAAGATAGTCATGCCCCTCCCCTACACTTTTCCTTCAGCGGTCGCCACCCCTAGATGGCCAGAGCATGCCATAAACCCATAAACGCTGCCGCCTTTTGGAAGCGAATCATCACCGCCACGATGAACTACAACCCATCTCCACGGTTGAGCAGGTTCACTTCATCGTCCTTTACCCATCTTCAGTTGACCACATCGCCTGAAAGTGTTGCTAGTGGCTCCTTTGATTTTTGACCCTAGGATTTGGTAAGGAGATAATTTGAAATTTTAGGATATCTCAGGTTGAAGATGCAAATATATAGAGGAGGAAGGGTACGAACATGAACAGTTATGGTGTTGGTTGATATGAATGAACATGGTGTGCGGTGAAGTCAATATATATATATATATATATATATATATATATAAAATTTAAATTCAAAACATCTAGCTGTATAATTTTGGACCCCAATCGAGGCGTGATGCCTGGCGTTCTATATGTTATACCCTTATTCCGAATGCAGTGGAACTTGTTTCGGGACCTAGTTTGATTGTATGAAGAAGATAGCTTTTTGAACCCAATTATTATATTAAATTTTCAATATTAATTTCTACGCGTTTCGATTTAGCACGACCAATCGATACGTCTGATTGCTATGAAATTTGACGGCATAATATAATTCATTATTACAGACCCAATGATACTAGTTTCGTTGAAATCTGAGACAGTGCCCTGGAAGGCTATTTTTATATGTTAATTAAAATGAGTTATTTTCAAAATCAATTAAATCACTTTTAAATTCAATTTAAAAGTTTTATTTCCTTCATTCTTATTAATAGAAATTTAATAAGCCTTTAAATTATTTTTATCCAAATAAAAATCGAAGATTCAATTATTTAAACAAATTTTAATTATTAAATTCAACAATTAAATTATCCAATAAACCACTATATTTAAAATTCAAGTTATTTAACCTATAAAATTAAATTTTCAATAATTAAAATTAATTAAATATTCTAATTTCAAATAACCAAATTTCTAGGTCGTTACTTTCTTCCTCCCTTAAAAGAATTTCGTCCTCGAAATTGCTAAGGTAAGAAAAATATCCAGCCCCTTACTTTTTAAAACCAATCAGTTGAAATAACTTACCAAATCCTGTTAAGCCCTTAACTTTCCAAAAATTAATTGTTGAAACTTTTTTATTACCTTTACTAAATTTCCAAATTCATTCATAGATTCCAACTAATATTATCCATTCAATCATTTCAAGTTATAACTCAAAATCAAATTCTAGTTATCAAAAATTTCTTCAAAATATCTAACTTTTTAAATTTTTGGAAAATTTCACCAGCGTCTCCTTTGCACGGCTCGAACAGAACAAGCACAAACCGCCGCTACGGGCCCAAACTAGCGAAATAAAATAAAAGCCAAGTGGCCCAACCATAAAACCATCAAATCAATCAACAATATAAACATGTACCTTTTGGTTGGGCAACCAAATTTTACCTATGAAATCAAAGGCATTAAACTAGCCTTTTGCTTTTATATACCTGCATCTTATTTACCAATGATATCCAATCATATAATTCAAAATCACATTATTCTGCAATTTTAATTTCCAACATTTGCTTTTTTAAAACCGATCGATGTGCATATATAATCCGTACGCAATATCAAATTTGATTGCCCTCTCGATCACACAATTTCACTTTCGAACTAGTATCATTCACACGACCACTCTAGTGCGGACTCAGATTTGGTTCCTTGATTAGAAACCTCCATTCTCCTTACATAGCCATATACTATGATAGAGAATTCCATAATCAACCAAAAATCCATATCCAGTGTTCACCGTCGAGAATCGAGTGAAAAATCCCAACTTGGATCGATATAAATTATCTCGAAATCCTATGCTCGAATCTGGATTAAACTGTTATGCGAAGAAAAAAACATATGTACAACTTACGTATTTATTTCGATTGCTTCTTAGCTACACCAAATTCCTTTTATTCACATTCATTATATTCACTTTCAATTATTCACATTGCTTTATCCACATTCATTTATCTCTTAGTATAATTCTTTCAATGCTAATGTTACTTAAGAATTTTCCAATTTCAATATTCAATTTTATCAACCAACATTCCAACCCATATCCAAATCACTAACTAATTCAATTAGTTCCATCGTTAGTTCATTCAACCATACTCAATTTTTTTTCCAAAAACTCATTTCACTTAACTTAACTTAGATTGAATTTCTTTTCAAAATTCATTTTATTTCACTTACCTTAAGTTAGGTTCCATCTAAATTTTTACTTTTCTTAACATCCATATTGAACAATTTAAAATAATGTTTTAACTTGCTAATTCTCAAATTTATGAGTCATCAAACTATTTTTTTCCATATGCTCAATAAAATATTTAGATGAAAATCCCAGAGTTTAAACACCTTGTTCTTAATTATTTCAAATAAAATTTGAAATTATATATATACACAATCCCTTGGTATATCAAATTATTCTTTTGAATTTTCAAAATCAAAACTAGTTTTTCTAAAACAAAACTCCATGGTAGCAATTCCTCTCTTGGAAACCCAAAAATGAACGTTGATGATGCTGCAGTCATCACCGAAATTATTTTCTAGTGACCGAAGTGAGTTCAGTGCTTTTATTCCTTTTAAAACCCTTTTTAAAAAAAATATTTCCATTCAAAAATATTTTCCAAATAACACTATTACTATTTCCAAAAGTTTTAAAAATTATTCCTAAAATCAGCAGGATTTAAATTCTCAAATTTCCAGTTTTTTTATAAATCATATTTATAATATACTTTTGAAATTTTATTTCCTCTCAATTTATAAATCACATTTATAAACTATATATTTATATAATCTCATTATGGTTATATAAAATCACTTCTTAACTGTTAACCTTGTTTACATTATAGTATCAACCTTTATTCGATCACCAACAACAACCGCAAATGATAATAGTATAACATTATCATTTCCTAACAACCAATCACATCATATATCCCATAATAATTTTCTGAATTTTTTTCCTTTTATATACAATATAATCATGGTAAAATTATTTCATTTACCTAATTTCAAAACAATACCATGTCGACCTGCTCTGTTCAAGTGTTTAGAGATCCCTATCAATAATGTTAGTTACTTGTGTTGACCAGAATCCATAAGCCACTCAAAAAATCAATCAACACAATATAAAACATTTTTATATCACTAACAAATACGCGCTTATATATACACACACTCGAATCCATTCTAGGGTGCTACTGACCCTATCTCTAACGAGTAATTCCCACCAAAGCCAAGGTTCTCGCTTAACCTTTAGCTCTGATTCCAAATGTAATGAACCGGGCTTTTCGACCCTCGAAACTCGACACTAATGCATCCATTGTATCACATGCCGAGCAATCAAATGCCGGAAGAACCGATTGTTAGGGAAAAGTAAGAAGGAAGAAGGTAAGAAGAAAACTAAACAACACAGAATCTCACAGTGGAACGAATAATATATAATATACAATAAATCTTTACACAAAAACAAAACTATAATATATGTATATACATACATTCAGAGTATACTAACCTATTTCAGTCGGGACAGTTATAACAGCCTGTCCTTACAATTGCTGATAAACACAACACGAATACAACGGAAAATAACCATCTATGTGAATACGTCTTTGGGCCTCCAACTCGTCTCTTGAAGCTCCAAGCATCCAAACCAATCTGTAATATTCTCGGTTTGACCCGAGCATTATAATAAAATAACACCCGAGTCAGTTTGGAAAACCAGCGTGAGCAAACACACCCAACTAGATTTAAAGTTATATAAAACCTTTGAAATCAAAAGTATTTCGTAAGACCACTCTGCATATAAACACGGACGGGTATTTAGCTTACAATAACCAAAACATTTTCTATAGAAAATCCATTGGTATTATGATAATGTCTAAGGTTGAAAATAATAAGAATCAAGTAGCAGTGATGCTCATGAGTGTACGTCACAACAATACTAGGTATATAATCGAAAATCAATAAGGTGCGTTCGCTAATTGTGTAGGATTTCCATGGAGGTGCGCTCAGTACTTCGAGGAACGGTCCTCCTACACAAGGATCAGAGCTATCCTTTCGAAGTAGCATACATCCCTAGTGATGTACCACAGGAAAAACATAGGTGGTCTCGCTAAGACGAGTGCATTGCCCCATGCATGCATAACAACAATAAGTGACATCTAGGAGGAGCCGACTACACCCTATGGGTTTGCAACCCTACTCTCTATGACTTTTATCTCTAGTTTTTAGTCATTTTCACTAATGAGGCTACGTCCGGCATTCTAGCTTACACACCACCACCAAATAGATCATGGAATCCCACATGGATTCCAATACCACAACGGGTCTCAGAATCACACATAAATTCCCATATCTCAATTAGATCTTGGAATCACACCCGGATTCCCATACCCCAACGGGTCTCGAAATCACACAATGATCCCAACATTCCAATATATCATGAATCTCCTCCATAGAATCGTATATGGTTTCCGGAATTGTCATGGTTTCGAGTCATCTCTTGTGAGTACACTCTTCCGCTTTGCGGATGCTCCACAAAACCAAACGCCGATTTCCGGAATGCTCAATACCATTTCTTTAGGAAATAATCAGACAATACATAAGAGCCGGGATCACATTCTAACCGTTTAAGTGGACGGATCTCCTCATCATTTGTCCTAGAAGAACTAAATGAGTTTATACGTACAGTATAGCACCACCGATGGTAACTGTACCATATAATTCCCGTGTTTCCCCTAGATATTTCCAGAGTTACAATCCTTCGGCGTTAAGATGGGAATATTTTCGTACCACAAAAATCAAGAAGGATTACATATTTAGGCCAAGATTTTGATAGTTGGTTATTTAACTATCAAATAAACAAACATTCAAACGAAGATTATATTTCATAGGGAAAACAAACATTGGTTAAGCATATAAGCACTCACTAGCCTCATTTCATAAATCTTCATGAATAAAACCCACTTTGTAAATTACTTGTATATAGACACCTTCACAAAGGCATACTCGGAAATCTCTATATTTCAATACTTAGAAATATCCGTATACTTATTTCAATGATATAAGTATATTCATAGAATTTAGAAAGATTTTCTTTTTATTCGATTCTCATATCATTTATAAATTCTCTTACAGTTCTCCAAAATCATTTGTAAACTATTTTATAAATCTTCAAGAAAACCATTTATAATCCCTTTATGAAAATTTAATCACTTATAAGCTCTTTGTACATTTAATTTTTTTATAAACCCTTTATAAGTCCATAAAACCATTTTTAGAATTCCTTTTATAAAACTATATACCCATTTCAAATATTCGTTTATAAATATCTAACCATTTATAAAACCCTTCACCTTGTAAGTAATCTTCCTTACGTCTTAAACCATTTCATAAGCTCTTTTATAAAATCCAAATATTTTAACTCTATTCGTAGGGTTCAGAAACATTTATAAACAATTAAAATCTTTTACTCCAAAACACATTTTATAATAATAATTATTAACACTGGACATTTAAATTAATGGAAATTATTAACTTTAACATCTTAATAATAATTAATAATTCCAAACTATTGTTAAATACACAATAATAATTTATCTTTACCATTTTTATAAATAAAATAATTTATTTCAAACCTTATTAATAATTCTTATTATTAATTCCAAACCATAATTATCCTTGAAATAATCAATCTTTCCAAATATTAAAAATTTGATAATTTCTTTAAAACAATATTAACTATAAAAAAATAACTTTAAACAATACTACTATAATTAAATAACCTTAAAATAATATTAATATAATTTAATAATGTTAAAAACATATTACTATAATTCAATAACTTTAAACAATATTAATAGGATTAATTAACTTAAAACATTATTAATATCATTAATTAATTTAAAAACAATATTCATGTAATTAAATAATTTAAAAAACAATATTAATATAGTTAATAAAATAATCCCTAAAAAAATTTTGAAACCCAAATTCGGATTTAAACATCGTTTCTTATCTCAAAAACCAATTCTGAATTATACAGCAATTTATAGTATTATCAGAATATAATTTTGAGGCCAATAGCTACCCAACACTTATCCAATATCGATATTGATTTTCTATCACTACTGGGTTTTATTTTCAAACATATAACGATTTTATAACCACAATATACATAATCATATCTATTATTCAATAATCCGTATAAAGGAAATATTATTGAAACAATTCGATAATAGCGAGGAATCCCGTCAGATCCCTCCAACTTGTTTCCCCCTGCATCACGAATGTTATACAATCATAAAATATAAATCAACCGCTTTGAGGGGGATTCATATACAAAGGGTCATCCGCTCTTACACGGGAACGTAATAGGGTCTCATTCGCTCCAAGGGCGGGAATATATCCAAACCAACTAATAAATATAATAATTCATCCAAACAACCATTAAACAACTTTTATCAACTACATATCATACTAGTTATCCAAAAAGGTGAGATTAACTCACCTAAATTCTCTATCGTTGCCAAGGCATTCCAGTTTGGAACTAAAATCGGACGAGGTCCGATTTTAGCCCAAATTTTGACAGTCTCCAAATTCGTCTAAACTAGTTCCATTGCGAAGCTTTCGTCGATACGAGCACAATGCAACAAATGACATTTTAATCCAACCTCGTATGAAGGAGTTATCAATTTTATAAGATGTAAAACGTTAAATAATATAAATATATTTTAATTACTTACTTATCTTTTACTTAAATTTATAAACCTTAATTATCATCATTATAAATGAATTTACGTTAATCTCCTTCCCCAAATTCTCGTTCACGAACAAGCAACCTAGGCCACCCCCTTCCATTGATCGCCGCCGCCGTCTCAAGGCACCAACCGCGACCCTACCACCGAACCCACTGACCACGCCGCACCCAATAATGCCTACCACGTTCCCCAGATGGCCACCAAGGCCGATAAATACCCACCATACAATTTCCGTTCAACCTCCCCTAGCAGTCGCCATAGCCAACGTCGCACCACCATATTTTGACCGAAGACAACCCTGCCCCTCCCCTACACCATTCCTTCAGCGCCCCAACCCCTAGATGCCTAGAGCTTGCCATAAATCCATAAACGCTGCCGCCTTTTGGAAGCGAATCGTCGCTGCCATGATGAACTACAATCCATCTCCACCGTTGAGCAAGTTCACTTCATCATCATCTAACCATCTCCAGTCGACAACATCGCGTGAAAGTGATGCTAGTGGCTCCTTTGATTTTCGACCATAGGATTTGGTGAGGAGATAATTTGAAATTTTAAGATATCTCAGGCTGATGACACAAATATATAGAGGAGGAAGGGTACGGACGTGAACAGTTAGGGTGTGGGTTGATATGAATGAACATGGTGTGTGGTCAAGTCAATAGATATTTATATATATTATTTAAATTCAAAATATCTAGCTGTATAATTTCTGACCTCAATCGAGGCATGCCACCTGGCGTTCTATATGTTATATCCCTATTCTGAACGCAGTGAAACTTGTTTCGGGACCTAATTTGATCGTATGGAGAAGATAGCTTTTTGAACCCAGTTATTATACTAAAATTTCAATATTAATTTCTAGGCGTTTCGATTTCGCACAACCAAATAATACGTCTGATTGCTACGAAATTTGACGACGTAATATAATTCATTATTACGGACCCAATGCCACTAGTTTCGTCGAAATCTGAGACAGTGCCCCGGAAGGCTATTTTTATATGTTAATTAAAACGAGTTATTTTCAAAATCAATTAAATCAATTTTAAATTCAATTTAAAAGTTTTATTTCTTTCATTCTTATTAATAGAAATTTAATTAGCCTTTAAATCATTTTTATCCAAATAAAAATCCAAGATTCAATTATTTAAACAATTTTTAATTATAAATTCAAAAATTAAATTATCCAATAAACCGCTATATTTGCAATTCAAGTTATTTAACCTATAAAATTAACTTTTCAATAATTAAAATTAATTAAATATTCTAATTTCAAATAACCAAATTTCTGGGTCATTACACTCAAACTGGACGAGCATAACTAAACTAATTATAAATGATAATAATAAAATATTATCATCTCCTAAAAATCAACTCATCATTACAACTTATATTAATTTTGAAAATCATTCTTGTATAATTAAAATATATTCCTAGGCAAAATTATTTCATTTACCGTTTTAATACAATATTGTATCGGTAGGTCTGTTCAAGTGTTTAGGAATCCCTATCGATAACGCTGATCAGACGCATCGACTAGAATTCATATACCACTTAACGGATCAAACAACACAATATAATTTTTTTTATAACACTAACAAATACACACTTAATATATATATTTATACTTTCAGGCTTATCCTAGGACATTACTAATCCTATCATGAGAGAGTTTACCCCACTAAGGCTTAGGAGTTCACTAAACCTAAGCTCTAATACCCTCTGTGACGACCCACCTTTTTGACCATTAGGAACGACGCTTAATACATCCATGGTATTTATGTGTCATTACCCAAGCATCCGAAAGACAAGTTGTCAGGGGGTAAAGTAAAGAATAGAACAAGACAGAATAGAAAAACCTCACAACGGAATGGTTATATATAATACAAAATGATATAGGACAAAAGGTTACTCCTTACATGGAGTTATCAGAGTTATACAAAAGTACTACATCTAACAGATTGATAGCAATACATTCTAACTTATCATTTTTGGATACAAAATACATATTCATAATCATATAGCGGTAAGACATAACTAGATAACTAAGGAGCCGCCTGCTCGATCATCATCTTCAAAGAGCTCCAAAGAGAAACCTGCTATTCTCGGACTACTCAAATATAATTGAGTACCCGAGAGTTTATGGAAAATAAGCAACTTGGGTCAAACAATATGTCTAGTATGAGTAAAACTCTGAAACAAAACGGAGTGTCTTTAACAATAATATGTGGCACCACGTCGCTAACACGGAACATGATTTCTCCCACATAAACAACAAAAAAACATAAGAATGGAAAAGAACAATAGGAAACAAATCCAAACATAGATGATGTGCAAAAATAGTATAAAGGTCCAGACTTGAAAGAATGGAAATAGTCCGAACAAAATCCAAACTGAACAGAATGGATAAAACAAGATAGCATACCAAACTTAATAGAATGGACAAAACCTATAATTAAACATCGTGAAGAGTGGTTTACTCTTCCCATTGCAATTATATAAAAACAATTCGAATGTTCGAATCAAACAAGAAAAGGAAAATTTTCCAAAAATTACTAGAAGGGTGCCTCCCCCTTAAAAGAAGCATTCCTCTAGAAATATACTTGAAAACCTCGGGAACTCCAAGCCGGACCCCGCCAATCCTTACCGTGAATCCGAGCATTTCACATCTAAATGTGCAAATTTGGATCCAATCTAGATGAGATGTGAAAATACTCTAATGGGAGCAACCCTACATAACTTGGCCCTCAAAAACATGTGCTTTGATTTAGTCTTTTGTGACAAAGGATAACAAAGCTCAACGGAGCAACAAATCATCTTAGAATAATGATAATAAAGAAGCTGAAGTAACCAATAGCCGAGAAACCAACTATCGAGGATATAAAACGGTCATGTATGGAAATTAAGTCTTGTATACTTACCACCACTCATCGAATTCAAACTTGTACTATTTCTTGGTTAACAATAATACGGGACAAGTCAAGGTAGTGTTACCTCAAAGTCATGTCTCACGATTATTCTTAACTTTCAAAATAGCGAGAAGTCTACTTCTTCGATGTTTAGTGCTAATTATACAAATAAATTGTTTCCATATAAGTGAAAAATTAATTCATTTCCATAAACGAATCAAACCTTTTCTTTTAAAAACCCGAATTCATGCTTGGCTTCACATTACAAGTATTAGCTTTAAAACACTTTATTAAAAGAGTTTTCTAACTTTGAACATCATTATAAGAAGGATTTAATAAATTAAATCATCCTTATTACATTGATTGATTAACTTTAAAACTTCATTAATTCAGTTTATTAATTGACTTTGATAACCCTTAATTCAAATGAAGCTAATCATCTTTAAACATCATTAATTTAATTAACTAATAAAATTAAATGTAAATAAATAAATAATTAATTAATTATCATTATTTAAAATGATTAATCAATTTAAAACATCATTAAGGAAAGATTAATTAAAGTTAAAACAAGTTTATTTCCTTTTAAAAATCATTAATTGAAAAGATTAATTAATTTAAAAACATCATTAATTAATTGATTAATTAATTTTAATCCATCATTATCAAAATATTAATTAACCTTAAACATCATTAAATAAAATGATTAATTAATTTAAACATCATTTAAAGAAAGATTAATCAAAGTTAAAACAAGTTGATTAACTTTTAAAAGTAATTAATTAAAAATATTAATTAATTTAAAAACATCATTAGTTAATTGATTAATTAACTTTAATCCATCATTATTAAATGATTAATTTTCTTTAAACATCATTAAATAAAATGATTAATTAATTTTAAAACATCATTAACTAAATAATAAGTTAAATTTAAAACACATCATTAACAAAGTAATTAGTTAAATTTAAAACACATCATTAGCTAAGTAATTAGTTAACCTTAATCCTTATTAATTAAATAATTAATTAGATTAAATAATCATTATTAAAATGGTTAATTACTTTTAAAAACATCGTTAATCAAAATCTTGCTTAACTTGTAAAACAATTTCCAAGCACGAAGATGAAACCAAACGGTTTCGATAAAAAGTGATTTTCCGAAAGTGCCAATATATCGACTATCACTATGCGGAAACTTCGGAAAATAAGTCTATGGCATTATCATTACAACCAAACATTACATAGCAAGAATATGAGCATATATACATGGTAATTTACTATAATACAACATGTAGTAAGCATGAACCAACATTATAAGAACCTTTTACTTACTAACTTTACAAGTTACTAAACTATGACCAAGATGTCAACTTTTCGAAGCATGAATCAAACCAACGACTACCACACAACCAAATACATACAACAAGAATTCAATAGCAAAAATATGAACATGAGCATGGTTTAAAAACTTTTGGTTTAAAGGTGAAGTTTTACTCACCATAAAGCTTCCAAACTAACTCCGGCCTTTACTAACTCTAGCCATCAACCTAGATCCAAGCTTTACTTGCTAATGACTCAACTTAGAGGAACAATATGGAACCTTTTTGGGCCTTGGAGGGGCTATTTTTGTTTGGCCTAAGGCTTAATGGGCTCGTCCATTATGACTTAAGGGATGTGGGGCTTTGTTTTTGAATGTAGAGTGAAGTAAAGTTATGTAAGGGGTTTTAGATTTGTTAACAAGAAAACTTGTTAACATCCCCAATGCTTCGATAAGATAATATTTCTTGGACAGAACTTTGTAGATGAGATAATTTCACTTCTGAAAGTGTATCTTTGAAAAATTGCTTTAATCAGATTAATCTGGGAGAAAAGAATGATGAGATGTCATACCTTTCGACCTTGTCAAAAGGTTAATGAAGCTACAATAATCCTTTGGCTAGGTTGAAAATATATTAGATTGTTGAGCCTTTCGACCTTGTCAAAAGGTTATAGGCATGACCTTCCCAAAGTTCCATCTAAGTTGAGGTGGAAGGAATTAGTCCAATATTTCGACCTTTTTGAAAGGTTGTTAATAGGATCACCGAACCTTTCGACTTTGTCGAAAGGTTGTTAATAGGATTACCCAACCTTTCGACTAGGTTGAAGTAACTCTTAGTCATTCAGCTTTCAGAAATAAGTAATTTGATGAATTCCATCTCCTCTTTGAATCGAAAGTAGTTGTAGTTGATGTCTACCACTTCCTTCTCAACCGTGTCGAAAGGTAATGTATGAAACCTCTCGACATTGTTATAAGGAGAAGCATAACTAATCGTCAACCTTGACTGCTTCCCACCCCACTGATGTCCATTTTGTTCCTATGGAATCAATTCAAAGGGTTTACTAATACTCAAAGAAGTAGATTTCCTTTGAATTAAATCCATCGTGAGCAGTTATTATATATATATATATGACCCAAGATTTCGTTAGAAAGCAAACCATTCGACTAAGCCGAAAGGTTTTCCTCCTTTCGAAGCAACCCTAGTTTATATTTTTAACCCCTTTACTTTTCCCACATAAGACCAATCTAGTTATTCCCATGATCATACACTTAATATATGTAACACATCATCATCGCTTTATATTAAATATGGATATTAATGATGACGTGTTTCAATGGGGAATATCTAAGTTGATCTTATGTATACATAGAGCATAGATCAAAAGAGATTATGAGAAAAAGGTTGAAATCATGTGCAATTGATCATTAGTCTAGCTAATGATCTTAATGGTTCTCTTCATTGCCAATATCCATCATGAACGAGCCATCTCCATTTATTTCATATCCAAAATGAATTACAAGAAATTGAACTCTTTCCCCCAATTCAATTTAGGGTTTTTACAAGTAGAATTATCTCTATGAAAGTGGAGAAAAGAAGATGAATTCAGTATCCAGAATTCGATCCCCAAAACTGGACCCCTGGGGTCTTATTTATAGATGTATGCGGCCCACCTTTCATTTTCATGCTTCCAACTAGGTCGAAAGGTCCCCCTTTTATTTGTCGTCTCAAACCTTTCTACTTCACCGAAAGGTTATGAACCTTTCGAGTGTGCCAAAAGGTTATGAATCTCTTGTGTTTCTTAGTCTATTTATTTCGCTTCCCTGTTTTCCACCTTATCGAAGGGTCTCTTCTTTGCATACTATGTGAACCTTTTGACCTTGTCGAAAGGTCTGCCTCCCTCGTGCTGTTATGAACCCTTCAACCTTATCGAAAGGTTTGCCTCATTATGATCCTTTCGTTCTTGTGGAAAGGTTTATTCTTCATATGTCGTTATGAACCTTCCACCTTTGTCGAAAGGTTTTCAATTCTTATGCTTTCATTAACCTTTCGACTTCATCGAAAGGTCTGTCCTTCACATCTTTTGTGAACCTTTCGACCTTGTCGAAAGGTTTTTCTTTACTTGAATGTTGTCAAGAGCTGTGCTTCTCTTCAATGTTGTCGAGAGGTTGCTTTCCATTCTTTACTGACTCTTGAGTGTAGCTTTCTTCATAGCACCTTTCGACGCTGTCGAAAGGTGTCTTGGAAGTGCCTTAACCATTTCAAGAGGCTTACTAATCTTTCGAAAAGGTTACTTTGGAACGAAACCTTTGACTTCGAAAAGTTTAGCATGTAGTTGAAAGGAGCGCTGTTGATTGCTTTTGGAAGGGGCTTTGAAGTCATCATTACTTTCTCATCTATGTTGAAAGGTTGACTGTGGTGGAAGGTTCTGTTTGTTTTCATCTGGGTCGAATGCTTTACACTGTATGAACAATTGGACTTTTCAAACATCCCTTTTTGAGTCTTTCATGATAACTTGGATCATCTCTTCATCAAAACTCCAACTTGATTATTCTTCTTTCATACAACTGCCTTCGAGGTGATTTTATAGTTAACATTTTGCCCCTTCCCCCATATGAAAGAAGCTTTTGTTCCTTAGGACAAAGTTTTCATAGCTTCCCTACTCTTCATAATTCTACTTTCCTGCAAAATCCAAAGTTAAAAGTTCCATTTTTACTATCATTCTTACTTTTAATTTTTGCATTAGGAAGGCCGGTTTGGGATTTTTAGTTACTTGCAATAGACTCAATCACATCATCCCCAAAATCTAACCCAGATTAGGGCATTAACTTGTGAAGTTTGTAGATTGACAATGTGATATTCAGGATCTAGATAGCAATATCCCCAAAATAACTTTACATATGACATTTCGAAGTCCGTATTCGGATTTTTATGGTAAAAAAAAGAGTTAGTAGTATGATTCCCATATTAAACTTTGAGTCCAGATCAGGACATATTTGAGTAAATTCTTTTTGCAGAAAGAATCCTCGGCCTAGATTATGGCACATGTTTGTGTAAGCAGAAAGTTGTTAGCATAGAAAACTCTTGCCCGTATTGGGGCATATTTTAAATAACTAGAAACCCACGGAGATTGTCTTCATAATGGATGTTTCGTACCCAGATTAGGGTATTTAGGTGAAATATGATAATAATTCCAGAACTTGAGTTTGAGTACTTAGAATTGTAGTAACCAGTAATATACCATGATTCCGGTTTAGTAAAGATGGCGATCGATTAACGTTTCGAAACCCAGATTCGGGTATTTAGACGTTGAAATTCATATATGAGAATTCCAAAACTCAGATTTGAGCATTTGAAATGGATAGTAATCCAAAGATCTTATACCCAGATTAGGGTTTAAATAAACAGCAGCCTTGATACCCAGATTCAAGCATAATAAATTAGTAATTGATAATGATCTGAAACCCAGATTCAGGTTTAAATAGATGAAGTTAAGAAAGTCCCGAAACCCAGATTTGGGTAATCAGAAGTGGAGTTCCATTCTTCTCCTTTGCTTTCATCTTCTTTGACGTGCATGAACCCTCAATGTTAAGAATGTGTATAGAAACAATTTAATTAGCTGCCTCTTGAGCTAGGATGTCTTAACCCATGATTGAATATGCTTCTTCTCAAGCATGAGCATCTTAGTTCAGTATGGATCAAGCCTCATTTGGGCTAGGACATCTTAGTCCTTTTTATTGGGCCTCCTTTTTGGCCTGGACGTCTTAATCCATTATGGAATGAGCCTCACTTGGGCTTGGACATCTTAGTCCATTTTTTGATTGGGCCTCTTCTTAGGCCTGAACAACTTATTCCATTATGGAATGAGCCTCACTTGGGCTTGGACATCTTAGTCCATTTTTTGATTGGGCCTCTTCTTGGGGCCTGGACATCTTAGTCTATTGTCCGATGCTCTTGGATAGCTCATCTTAGAGGCTGGAACCAAGGACTTACCCGACCTCCCTCTAGGAGGCGCCCTACCCTAGCCCTTTTGCGGTGTGGATAGAGGCTTGTTCGGTGCTCTACCCTGGCCATCTTAGGCGTGGATAGAGGCTTACTCCGTCCTCCCTCCAGAAGGTGCCTTAACCTGACCATAGCGTGGCACGAATAAGGGCTTGTTTGGTGCTCTACCCTAGCCATCTTAGATGCGGATAGAGGCCTACTCCATCCTCCCTCTAGGAGGTGCTCTGCCCTGGCCATCTCGGCGCGGACAGAGGCTTTTCTACCATCTTAGGTAGTATCCTAATTTAAGGAGCATTTCACTCCCAACCATATAGATTCTCTCTTTTAAAATAAGCTCTTTATTAATCCATCTTTGGAAAATATGGCCTTAAATGTTCAGCATTCCATGTCCTAGGCACCATTTTTCCGTCTGGGTGACATAGTTTGTAAGCTCCTGGTGGGATTACTTTGCACATGATTAATGGCCCCTTCCAGTTTGGTCCCAGGGGTCCATCTGACGGATTCTTAGTGTTAGCCATTACTCTGCAGAGTACCAAATCTCTCTCTTGAAATGACCAAGCTCTTACTCTTGAGTTGTAATATTTAGAGATTCTCCTATGATATTCGGAGGTTCTTACCGCTGCTTCATCTCTTAGCTCATGTATCAAATTTAGTGATTCTTTCTTCAATTCTTGATTCTTGTAAAATGCATAGGCAATCCTTCGGTGTGAAGGCACTTCAATCTCAATTGGTAACATTGCCTCACATCCATATGTCAAAGAATACAGGGTATGTCCCGTTGCTGTCTTAGGAGACGTTCAGTAGGCCCATAACACTAACGGTAGTTCTTCTACCCAGTTTCCTTTTGCTTTATTCAGTCGATTCATTAGAATGGTTTTTATGGTTTTATTTGCAGCTTCAACTGCTCCATTAGCTTTTGGATGTGCGACAGATGAAAAACTTTTGATAATCCCATTTTTGTGGCAGAATCGACAGAATTCTTCGCTTTCAAATTGTGTCCCATTGTCAGAGATTAACTTTTGGGGAATTCCAAATATAGTTATGATATTCTTAATGACAAATCTCAATAATTTCCCGAAGTGATTTTTGGAAGTGGTTCGGCTTCAACCCATTTGGTAAAATAGTCAATTGCCACTACAACATATTTAGCTCCTCTTTTTGAAATTGGTAATGGGTCGATCAAATCTATTCCCCAAACATCAAAGGGCCAGGGGCTAGTGATTGGAGTTAATTGACTTGGAGGCAACCTAGGTATTTTTGAAAACTTTTGGCATTTCTCACATCTTTTCACATTTTCTATAGCTTGGCTTACCATGCGTGGCTAACAAAATCCCTGCCTCATTACTTTCTTTGCAAGCTTCGTTCCATTTGAATGATCACCGCACAACCCCTCATATTCTTCCGCCATTAATCTTATCCCATCATTTACGCTCACACACCGAAGATAAGGTAGGGCATATCCCTTCTTATAAAGAATTTCTTCTATCATAACAAAGGTTGGAGCCTGTCTCCTGATTTTTCTTGCCTTTCCTTTATCGGATGGTAATGTTCCCTTAATTAAATACTCAACAATGGGCGCCATCCATGTTCCATTATATGCACTTTTTGGATTGGGTTGATCCATTCTTTCTTTGGATAGTTCTTGACCACTTTCTACTTCATCTCCCCTCTGAGATTTGGCCTGAGCTCTAGTCATCACAAGCAACTCTTTTCCTTGTTCGGATGTTTCTTTTTCAATACTCGGTTTTTCTTGATATCCAAAGGGAACAATTCGTGTTTCTAGGGCTCCCCTTGAGCTAGCCAATTTTGCTAAAGAGTCTGCCTGTGCATTCTCTGCCCTTGGAACTTGATTTACCGAAAAACCTCAAACAAGGCAAGCATTTGCAATATTCTCTTCACATACAAAGATAGCTTGTTGCCTTTGTTTGGTATATCTGTTTCAATTGATTGACCATCAGTTGTGAGTCACTGAAAATCTGTATTCAAGGGGTTTTCAATTCTAATGCTAAAGTTAGTCCAACTACCATTGACTTATATTCTGCCACATTGTTGGTTGCAGGAAATCCCAATTTCGGCATAGTGCAATCGGTGTCTGCCTAGGGTTATAATTACATATCCTACTCCGGCACCTTGCTCATTTGATGCCCCATCCACAAATAGTTGCCACATAGGTTTCTGGTCTTTCTCTTTTTCCAATTGATCCTTTATAAAGCTGGTGCATTCATTTACAAAATCTGCTAGTGCTTAGCCATTAATTGCAGCCCTTGGTAGAACTCTATTTCATATTGGCTGAGTTCAATCCCCCATTTTACCAATCTTCTTGAAGTCTCAGGCTTACTGAAAACTTGCTTAAGAGGAAAATTTGTCAATACTCTAATCGAATGCGCTTGGAAGTATGCTCTGAGCTTTCGAGCAGTAAGAATCAAACAATATGCAAACTTCTCAATAACTGGGTATTAGATTTCTGCATCTTTTAACTGCCTGCTTACAAAATATACTGGAGTTGTGCTCCTTTATCTTCCCGAATAAGCACTAAATTGACCGCATGTTCCGATACTGCCATATATAGATATAAAGTTTCTTCACTCTCGGGTCTTGAGAGTATCGGCGGTTTCTCCAAATGGCTTTTCAGTTCCAAGAAAGCTTTTCTACAATCTTCCCTCCATTCAAAGTTCTTCCCACTACAACAAACTGGACATTTAACAGCGTTTATAAAACGCTACAGAAGCCTTTACCGGCGTTTTTAACTACGCTGTGTACCGACATGCAATTATACGTCAGGAACCTACCATAGCAATAGAGTAAACGCTGTAAAAAGCTCATTTTTATAGCGTTTTATGGATCTTATTAATGCATTTTACAGCGTTTATGCTGAAGTGCTAAAACTTTTCATAGCGTTTGAATTCCGCTGTCAACTATATTTAACGACGTTTATCTCTTGCTGTCAAATTTATTAATAGCGTTTAATTTATTGCTATGAGTGATCATTTTACATTGTTAAAAACCCTTTTATGACAGTTCAAAAACGCTGTTGAAGTGTACCACAGCATTTTTAAAACGCTGTTGAAACTTTACATATCATTTCACAAATGCTATCGTTTACTATTTTTGGATTTCCCCTTTCACTTGCTCTATTTCTATGCATATCAATCATAATTTATATACCAGCGCAGTTAAAATCAACATGTACATTTCATAATCAATATAATATATTAACCACACATTTCATAATCAAACATGTAACATTGCATAATCAAAACACATGATATTCTTACATCAAAACGTATATAATATGTCCATAATATTCATAAACAATGTAAAACAAATAGTAGTTAGTGACCAAATGTAGTACAAAAATCATACAAACCAAAATGTAGTTCTGACATCAAAAATAACTTTGAATCTATAACATGTTGCGGCATTTTTTTGTATCAAAGATACCTATCTACCTGTAAAGTAAAAGTTCAAAAATTAGCAAAATAAATCATTAATACAATAAACACAATCTGAAACATAGCTAATGCAAGCAACAATAACGTGAAATGCAGTCTAGAACAAATGAAAAGTGATGGTGTTTTCTCATTCTAAAATCTACAAATAATAATATGTAGGGACCTAAGAAAAATCTTTATCAAATCATGTCTCGTCTTGTCTTTATTTGCAGAAATAGATAATGAAATGGTGAATTATCTATGTTTTAAATCTAAACTTTCTACGATAACACAAATAGTATAGCTTTCAGTCTCAAAGAATGCTTCGTGGCAAGTATTACAAACACAGAAATTACCAGGTGGAGGCATTGATGTGACTGCATTGCAAACAATGTAACAAACTGATGATGCACCTTGAGGATACACAAGCAAATTTCTACAACCCGAACACACAAGCTGACTTTGTGCACCTATATTATTTTTGAAAAATGCATATCAATTAAATGATATGTCAGAGCTCTATAAATCTGTTTGGTGAAAATCACTATGCACATTATGGTATTTACAACCTACGTAGTTAAGTTCTTTTCTAAAATACATGGATGTTGTTTATAGACTAGTGAAAGAATGCCTAGTTTTCCTTTTCATATCTATGAACTATACACTATTGTGATGTTCATAAGCACGGAAAAATAAGGAATTACCATTAGGAGGTAAAACGGGAGCAGGAGTTGGGTAAGGTGCAAGAGGTATTGGCATTTTCTTCCAATTACTTTTATCTTATTCTCTTCCTCGACAAAAATATCTATGTCTAGAACGATAAACTATGTAAATATCCAGTTTATAGTTAATACATGTATCTGCAAGTAATTGGCACTCAATACCAGGTTTATATAGCTGATACTATATAGTGCTATATGTTACTTACAGAAGATACTATGAACCATATATATTTCAGTGAAAAATAGAAAACCAAAGGTCAATTTTGAAGAATACCTCATTTATGTCAGTTTTCCTTCACAACCACCCCTTCATGAAAAGAAAAACAATTTGTGTTGTATGTGCACTATTTCTTTCCTCCAGTTTACTATGTTGTTTGTTCTGGTACCGTTTTCTATGAAGTATCGAAATGAAAAAAAAGGAATAGAAAATACCTGCACATTTTACTCTTCAGCAACCTTCGGAATAATCTCCGAACCAAAACCATTGTCATCTTAGTCCAATCTAAAAAATAACCAACAATATTAGTATTATATAATATTCTTAAGGATATTTCATAACGCTAAACATCACTGTCCAGATTCATCAAATATGGTTTATGTTAAGTGAAAACGAAAACACAATGACCTGCAGGTGAGAAAATAAGGATAGAAGCTTTGCCAAATTTACATTGATTAGCAGGAAACTATATTATATCTATGATTCCTTCTGGACTTTGCCAAATCACTGTTGGAAAGCCTCTGTCGACATTTATGGTACTTATATCTTCAATGCACTTATTAAGACTACACATCTTTCACACAATCACGTGGACCTGAGCATCACATGGAGATTTGAAACAAAATTAGCATCATATACAGTCAATAAGATTAAATTCACTAAAATTTCAAATTGTGTAGAACAAGCACTATTTTGAGTTTTAATAGCTACATTTCTCCAGCAAATATAATCTTGCGGCATAAGATAATAAAAGTGGCGTGGAAAAAGCAAAAGGAAAAAATAGCCTCTCTAGTGGCAATAAATATTGCCTTGTTACACAGTGAGGACAAAATAAAGCAAGCAATTTTCATAATACAAGACAGTAAGTTTCAGAGATACTAATATTTATACTCTAAAAGAAGATTACTAGTACTTGAAATCAATCACAGGAAGATAGCTATGCAAAATATTAACTATCAACTCACGTTCAATAAAATACAAGACTGTTTATGCTGGTTCAAATACATCGCTGTTGCCAAAAAAACTAGTGATATTTATCGAGGAATGATTCCTCTATATCGCTAATACAAGAATCAACATTCATCACTCCTCAACTTAAATGAAAAAAGTAGTATCAAACATTCAGATAGACTTGGACTGAGTCGTATTCATTAAACCACATAGGATATAATCAACACATGCAAAATTCAGCACCAAACCTAGTGAGCAGTGAACCTTTTAAGCCTCGTAGTAATTTCAATAATAATGGTTTAAGAGCTCTTAATTTCTATAATTTTTAAGTTCCCAACCACTCCGAAGCTAAGATCAGTTCCTATTTGCCATCGTTACAAGATAACAAATGATGTTATCACCTAGCAGCTTCAACCATCCAAGTACAAAACATCTGATGTCAATTAAAGCTTAAATCTTCACTAAAGAAAAACTCAGTTTTGTCTTTCCATTGTCTTCATCTATACTCAATATAACCGAATACACAAAGTTTGTATCTATTATCATATTTACTTGCATCCGGCTATATGACTGTTATACCAAAATTAAATGTTTCTATGTTGCTTTAACCAACGATTGTCTATAGTAATAAAAGGTTCTTTCCATCAATAGCAAAAATAAATAGTATTAACCATTAACTTATATGATAAAAATCTTTTAACTGGTACATACACATTCACTAACCTTATGTGCAAAACTACAAGTTCTAAACTAAAAATGATATGTTTAGAACAAAGCTGCAACTTATATCATGTGCGTTTTTACATATATACAAACAAATAAAAGCTTAAAGTTTACCTGATAAGTAATTAGCTTGTTTATTACGTTTTGAATGAATAAATAACCAAACTCCAAGAAGCATGCATTTTATGAGGAACTAGGCTTTATTCAACATCAACACAGAACCTAACAAAAGTGTATATAAAAAGCAGTTCGACTTACCATACCTGAGATCTAAGTCCGAATCAAAAATCATCTGAACCACCGTTCAAATCAAAACTGGGGTCTTCTTGAATACATTTCTGATGAAAACTAAATTATTATGTGATAACTATGAGGGAGTATGAACTGTGCGCCAGCCCGTACTAATCGATTGAAGTACACGAATAAGAAATCAGGGCATGTAAAATTGAAGAACGAGGGAATTAGGTTCACTGCAATCTTTTATCTGCCAGCTCCAGCTCTTCAGGGCATTTTGATTTCCTCATGCTCTGCAAAGTTCATATATCAGGGGAGCACAATAGCTGCATTAATTTTAGCAAGGAGGAAGTCAAACAAAAATGTTAAAATTCAGGCTTTTGAAAGTTGAGTTGAAAATTAGACATATTTACAAAATTAACATAATATAGTGATACCTCTAGTAGTTTTCTTGGTAAAAATTCTTTCTAATGCGCTTTTTACCGAGAAACTTCTCTCAACTTTCAACCACCATAGGTTCTCCTCTAATTAAAAAAATTCTTTCTAATGTGTCCTTCATGACCTGCTAGTGTTGCTCCTCTAATTTAATTGCTCATTCCAGCACTGACTTATAGTTCAGCATTGCATATACTTCTTTGAATGCAAATCTCCTCGTATAAGTAATTGAAAGGAGAGGAGGAAATTTTAAACAACTTCCTACTCTAAAGTAAAAATGAGGGATAAGATGCCTAGCTAATTTGAAACACGAGTTTCTCGCACACATAAGGTACAAAGAAACAGACCTGTAACCTGGGGTTTGCAAATACTGAAACGATTGCATAA
Source organism: Allium fistulosum (assembly GCA_030737815.1). NCBI lineage: Eukaryota > Viridiplantae > Streptophyta > Magnoliopsida > Asparagales > Amaryllidaceae > Allium > Allium fistulosum. Next base: position 472,962,582 of record CM060901.1, read on the forward strand.
GTAATTCAGCTTGCTCCCTTGGAGTTGAAATATACGTCTTCCTTCTTCAAAGTTGCTACCAAATGCTATAAGGGAGATTAAATTTCCAGTAAAATTTTGGAGTTCTGGCCAAACATCCATTTCACACTCTCCCTTCGGACCAACCAGTGTTTCCCATCTGCTTATAAGTTCACGACAACAAGTTCAAAACGCTGGAAACAAGCGCTACAAAAGTATGTTAATTCATTATATTACAAAACTATAATGCTAACATTTTAATGCAGGTTGATTGCTCAAAGCTATAGTCTATGAATAAAAATAATCTTAATTTTCATTGTCGACATTCGAAGTGATCTAGTTCAATATGAATGCATATCCTTTATAAATACAGGGCAAATGTATTGATTGATAGCTTAATCTTCCTGCATCCTAAAAATCACACTAAATGGTGAATAATACCGCCATTTATTAGAAAAGTAATTAACAAGGGAAATTGACTTTTACAGGTGAGCACAAAGAAATGGAGATTCCCATTTCTTGCATTTGGTCATTGTACATTATAGGTATGAGACATTTAAGTTTGCAGGATGAATTTTAATTTAAGCATATTTAAATGGGGATCCGCATATCTAAATTTGAATGGCGAATAGTGACATTTTCATACTTTTAACAAAATATAAACCAACAATAGTTGATTTATTAGAGAATAAATCGAATAACTACAATTTAAATTTATTCTTTGAAAGAGTGCTATCACATTGGGATGGCTTTACTACTTGAGACAGATAAGCATAGGCATTGGAAAGCTTAAGAAAGTAAGCAACAAGGAAGATGGATACTTAAATCTGTTCGCAATTTTGATTTACTTTTTGCCCCTAGTCGTTCTGTTTCCCTAGAAAAGAAAGTGAAGCTCGGCTATCTGAAGGTTGGATCGGTGATGAAAGGAGGTTGCAAAACTGAGTTGCATTCAGTTTCCTACACTGAGCTGCATTTTCAGTTTGCAATTGTAAATTGAGCTGCATTTGCAACTCAGTTTTGCAAACTGAGCTGCATTTCAGTTTGCAAAACTGAGCTGTATTTCAGTTTGCAAAACTGAGTTGCATTTCGGTTTGCAACTCAATTTGCAACTGAGTTGCAACAAACTGAGTCGCAAATTGCAACTTAGTTTAGCAAACCAAGTGCATTTCTGTTTGCTAAACTATGTTGTCAGTCTTGCAACTGAGTTAGTTTTGCAGCTAAGTTCTGTTTTACAACACAGTTGCAAAACTGATAATGAAGAAAGATGCTATTTACAGTAATACTTTGACTAAGAAGCAAAAATGATTATGAGATATTGGGCTTTGTATTGTGTCAGTATTTACCTATGAAATATTGGGACAACTTTCTTATGTCCATAAGGTGATACAAAAGCCATTACTAAAAAATGACGAAGTGGATCACCTTTGTTGGAAAAGATAAGTTGCAATTTCATTAGACATAATGAATAAGTCAAATTGTGACCGGATTTTTAATGCAGCAGTCTAAATTTGATATATGATTACATGTATAATTTTGGAATATTGATTACCCACTTAGCGTCCGTTTGATATCCATGACAGCCAAGTCCGAAAGAAAAGTTTTGTAACTTACCCTCAATACATGTTTGATCCTGAATTCCCCAACCATCTATTCTAGATTTTTAACATCCTTAAAAAGTCCAACCATATTCTGATTCTTGGTTTGCCATAACTCCTATACCTATTGTTTTGAAAAATAACCAGGTCATGAAAAGAGCATAGTTTCTCAATAATTATAACTCAGGCAACAATTTCAAGTTTGCTAATCTGTACTTCCCGAACAAATCCTTATATATGGAAATTCCAAGTGTTTAATTGTCTTTATCTTTAACCATGAGAGGTCACATTTTACTTTTTACAAATTTTAGACATTATTTCTTTAAACTCGAATAAAATAATATAAATAAGGACAATGCTTTTTTTTAAGTATCAAGGACAAAAATATATAATTTTGTTTGTATAACATTTTGATTACAAGTCAGGAAATAATAAGTCAAACTTTATGTCCTTAAAAAAATATAATAATTTAAGTGGTTCAATAAAACTAATTGATTTCACCTATTAACATAGTGGTACAACACTCGTATTAACATATTTACTCTTCTATTTCATTTGTACAACATGTGATAAATAGTTCGACCGATCTCATTAAGAAAAAGACAGAAGTTAATTAACACGAAAGAAACACAATAAAACATAATATTCCAATACTTTAGTGGTATTGCAGAATTTTATAAAACCAACCTGTAAATGAGAGCACTTGTGAGTTCGGGCAAAAGATTCCATAAATCAAGGCAGCTCATAGTGGTAGGCACTGGGTGATTCTACATCACTATCTCCTATTGCCACTTAAATGAGACAGCAAACACATGGGTTACGATACAAGTAATAATTAGCAACCCCTCCTCTATAATAACAAATAGTTTAAAGATAACCCAAAAATATCCATATTTGGCCTAAAGACATCATATATTGATGTGAACATCAAACATAATCTAGGATCTCATGTGACAAGCTGTAAATATATCTATGGGACCAAACGTAAAAGTGAACAATTCAGCTTGGAAGTAAAATACATATGTCTCATATCAACAATCTTTTCAATCCCGCAATACTCTATACTTCAAATATAACCTAATCATTAATCGAACTAATTAAATTGAATAGGTTAAATTAATAAATCAAAAGGACTAAACAAAAAAATGCAAAACAAACAAATTGAACATATCGAATTAGGTAAAAAAAAGAATATGAAAATAGTTCACCTGAGTTAGGGTTTCCTTCAGTGGAAATAAGAGATGTTAAGGCTTCCAGATCGAGTTCAACCGATGATTTAGACGTTGGATCGAAAAGAAAGGTGGTTGTAAGGGCTTTCTGAGCAAAGTGGGAAAAGAGGTTTTGGGAGCAAAATGTAGAGTCAGGGAAATGGGAGGGAAGGAAAATATTTACCGCTTTTTCTTTTATGTTTTGGACTTAATGGAGAGGGCTCGTATGTTATAGCATGTAAACGCGCTATTTTTGTATGCGCAGGTTGTCAAAGATAGCAAGAAGCTTTCCAACGCTGTACCATGTTGCCATCAAATATTTTTTTTTATAGTTTCCTTTTCTTAATTACATCGAAAAAAGGTATGCATTTATCAGTAGCTTTGGAGATAAACCTGCTTAGGGCAGTTACTTTTCCGTTTAAGGCCATCACTTCCTTACTAGTTTTTGGTTCGGCCATATCCCTTATAGCTTGATCCAATCGGGACTTGCCTCTATTCCTTGAGCTTTTACCAAGTAGCCTAAGAATTTTCCAGAACGGAATCCAAAAGAGCACTTTTGTGGATTTAACTTCATTTGATACCTTCACAATGTCTCAAACATTTCCTCTAGATCTTTGAGATGGTTTTCAGGCTCGCTTGATTTTATCAGCATGTCATCAACATAAACCTCCATATTTCTACCGATCTATTCCTTGAACATTCGATTAACCAATCTCTGATAAGTGGCCCCTGCATTCTTCATACCAAATGGCATGGCTCTATAACAATAAATTCCTTACTCTGTTATGAAACTGGTGTGGTCTTCATCTGGCTTGAACATCGACATCTGATTGTACCCTGAATAAGCATCCATAAGAGATAATAACTTGTGTCCTCTCGTTGCATCTACCAACTGATCTATTCATGGCAACGGTAAACAGTATTTCAGACATGCTTTGTTCAGATCTGTGTAATCGACACATGTTCTCCACTTTCTATTTGACTTTCACCAGAACTGGGTTAGCTAGCCATTTGGGGTAATATACTTCCTGGATTAATCCATTTTCAAGGAGTCTATCAACTTCCTCTTTCAGAGCATCCGTTCGAACTTTATCCAATTGCCTCTTTCTTTGCCTTACAGGGGTTGCTCCTGGGTTGATGTTAAGGGCATGGCACATGACGGTCGGGTAAATTCCCACCATATTGGAATGTGACCAAGCAAACACATCTTGTTATTTTTGAGGAACCAAATCAGATCTTTCTTTAACTCGACATTAAGTTCTTTTCCCACTTTTCCCACTTTAGAAACATCCTCAACATCTATATAGGTTTCCTCAAGGTCCTCTATAGGCCTTATTCTTTCTATCTCGCCCTGACAATCAAACTCTGTTACTATTGGTCCTTCCTCTGCCGAATTAATATCAACCCTCTTTCTCCTGTTTCCTACAGAAATATACTTTTGATACATACGCTTATTAGATTTCTTATCATTAGTCCTTGCTTCGAATGTTGGATGTAAAGATCCACCATCTGAAGGCTATAAAGTAATAGAAGAATCAAAATAAGTCGAATACTCCCTTTTATACTGATCGTGGGTAGCAAAGTACATTTCACGGGAGCTGAATTGTTCTCCTCGCACAGCCCCCTAGCCTCGCCTTGTTAAGAAATTCATCATGAGGTATTTTGGCAAGACAAAAGCATCAATTTCATCCAGGGATGGCCTGCCAAAGAAAGCATTGTAGTAGGAAGGTTGATCGATTATCATAAAGATTGTTTCAAATGTTCGGCATGTAGGAAGCGCCCCCATTTGTACTAGAATCTTTATTTGCCCCACTGGAGTTGATCCCTTATTATTGAACCCAAATATCGGTTCGGATCTTGGCTCTAGCACTACGCCATAGATTGCATACTGCAACACCAAAGAAGTGATGCAAGAAGTGCCAAAAAATGTTGCTGTAGGCTAAAAAAGGGCAAAGGCAACACTTTCTCGGTGATGCATTTTGCCGCGTTGCCGCAGACCTCAAAGGAAACATTTTGACTATCTAAGGCAACATAAGAAATATTGTTGCAATAGAACCCTATTTGGGTCTATAGCAACATCCATAGGTGTCTGTACCAACATTCCAAAATGTTGCTATAGATATTAACTTTCTGAATTTGTGGGGCCCACAATGTAGAGCATATTTGATTTTTTAATAGAAATAAATATTTATTTAATAAAATGCTATTGCACAGAATTTGATATTCAAACAGTAATTTATTTAAATAAATATTTTATTTCAACATTTAAAATAGTATAAATTCCTGACTCCACTATTTTACAATTTAATGATATATAACACTGATATTCACATATACAGATATTCCTCACTACATCACTCAGTTCACTCATTACATATGCAGTTTCAATTTATACAGACACTGACACAGACAAATACAGACACCGACACCAACAGCTGCAACATCACATTTTCCATCATGATACGTATCTTTTATGTATTGCACGACTTCGAGAGCTTTTGCTCTTTCTTGTATAGAAGATTTCGAACCATTGCACTGAAATATTATGTATCAGATAATGATACCACCAAACAGTTCTCCTCAATAAACTGATTTTGAACCTCAAAAAATGACTCAGGGAAACAATATCTTAAATAGTTACCTTGTTGCTAGGAACTTTCATGGAAAACTGCTCACCAGCATACTGTGTGCTACCAGCTTTACGGTTACCAGATGCCCCAGCATCGGACTTTGATAGATGAAATTAATGAGATACAGAACCATAATCATACCAAAATCTCAGCAAAATGTACAATAGGAATACCTCAGACAGCACATCATTAATTAACTGTTCAGCTCTGTTAACTTGTTCTGAACTGCCCATAATATCTACATGCCTTGTCTGTGAAAACGGTATTACATCGGCATCTCTTGTTACCTGTATCTTTGCTCCAGATTGTGCTTGAAGATATTTGATGGTTTCTCCACCTTTACCAATTATGACACCAACCTAACCAAAATATTGATCATAAGTTCAATATTAAAAGGTACAGCATACATCATCATTAAATAATTCACATAATGCAGGCAATAAAAATAAAAATAAAAAGCAAAATCACCATCGAATTGGGAATTTCTATTTTCTTGCTTGCACTTTGAGAGCCATATGATGAATTATATGAAGTATTCAGGCTATACTGTGACTGTATAGGCTGCCCAGTGGGCTTCTGTGTATAGTCTAGACATGGAAATGATATTACAATGTAATGATTGGAGAATAACCAAATTGAAAAAAGATTGTAAGATGAAACAAAAACCAAACACGATCACATAAAACTGTTTACACAAAATATCTTTTATATCTCTAATCCGACTGAGCGGAGTTGGCAAACTATTTTTTCAAAAAAATAATAGTTCACAAAGATAATTTCCAGATCAGAACAAGAAGTATTCGCATCATAGAGAGAGTTTCACAAAGAATGTCCAATTCCGTGTTATTCCCAATTCAATAAAGTGGATGAAGCATATTGCTTGTCTTGAAAACTTCAAGCTATGTTCCATTATACATTTTTTTACCCAGTTTTAGATAATTTCAAAAGGTTCTCTATCGGATCCAACGTAGACAACAGAAAGGAAAAAAAAGTACAAACCATTGGAATAAGCTGTATTATCTCCATTTTCTGCTTTGGCCTGCGTCACCTGGGCGTTATTAAACAATCTCGCGGCACTTTCCTGAGCTTTTTGCTTCGCGAGCTCAAGGTGTTGCTGCGTCCCGGTAGAAGGTGGCGAAACAATAGGAGCGGAAAATCCAGTGGCGCGACGAGTTGCCGGAGGTTGTCCGTCATCCTGATCGTCGAACTTTCGCTTGGCTGAGAATTATGAATTGATTCTAATCGCGAATTGGAAGTATGAATTTGCTGGATTTCGTGAATTTGCTTTTTGATTTGAGAATTATGAATTGAAAACTGAAAGGGGATCTACACCAACATACGCGGGAAAACGAAAATTTGGTAAAAAGTGCAACGGTGATCCATTTTAACAGTCGGATTAAATATAGATCGTTGGATCGTATTCACGCGGATTGCTAATTTTATTAATTTTTTAATTTGAATACAACTATAGCTAATGCAACATTTTGCTGATATCTATGCTAACACCTTAAAGCGTGTGTTGCAATAGACAAAAATCAGCATACCTATCACAACATTTTAGCTGGCAACACCTTGCAAATCTGTTGTAGAAGGCCATCTATGGCGTAGTGTAGCTTATGCTCTGGGATATTCATTTGATCAAAAGCATGCCTAAAGATAACATTGACTGCACTCCCAGTATCGACCAGAATTTCGGAGACAATTGACAGTCCGATTTGTGCAGCGATCATAAGGGGGTCGTTATGTAGGTGATGGACTCCCTTGCGCATCTCCTGCGGAGTGACCACCAAATTTGGCATCTGAATATTGAGTCGAGGGCTCTTTATTGGAGTCTCTTCTTGAACAGCATAAATTTCTTCCTTAGCTTCCTTGATATATCTATTTCAAGCTCCTTTAGTATTTCCTGCCGGATGTGGCCCGCCGTGGATCGCATCGATTCTTAACCGGTGGGCTTATGCTAGGGGGATCTTCTTCTTCCAGAACATTTACAGCGTTGCCTGGATGCTTCTTGGCAGCACTTTCGGCTCTTTGGGCTTTGTGCTGATCTTGGATAAATTCTTTAAGATAACCTTCTCGGATCAGCTTCTGAATTATGCCGGCCGACACTCGTCACTCATCCGTTTTATGGCTATTTGCTTTATGATAAGCACAATAATCTCCTTCCTTTTTCTGCTTTGGATTATTCTTATCCTTGTAGGAGGTCGAAAAGTTGACTCTTTCCTTTGTTGTGGCGTATATGTAAGACAGTGGCCTGTTTAAAGCGACTACATTAGCGATTGGTTCCTCCCACCTGACTCTTTTGTAGGTACGATCAAAGCCAAATTTTCCTCCTTCCTTTCTGGGAAGAGTATTTCTCTTTGAATAATAAAGCTCATCCATCTGGATGAATTTATCTGCTTGAAAGTGGAAGTCTTGTAGATCCTTGCAGCCATTGACGAATAGCTGCTTCCAAAAGGGAGTGTTCTCAATCAAACCAGAATGGACAACTATGATTTTGTCTCGGTCATTCATGTCCTTAGCCTTCGGAGCCTCTTCGTTGAATCTCCTCAAATAATCTCCCAAAGATTCTACCAGCCTTTGTTTTATGTTGGCCAAGACTGTGTAATCAATGGTTGGATCTTTGCAGATACAGAATTATGCCGAGAATTCATAAGAAAACTGTTTCCAAGAGTAGATATTTTTCTCTCTATACCGTCTGTACCACTTGGCTGCCCCCCCAGAGAGTAATTGGGAACAGTCGACACCTGACTGCCCCAGAAGCATTGTACTGATCCATTTGGCTGTCAAAAGCCATAAGGTGGTCATCAGGATCTGTATTCCCATGGTATTTCATAGAACGGATCTTGACATAAGAAGGAATTACTATTGCCATGATCTCATCAGTAAATGGCGGCACCCTTTCGCTGTCAGTTACATTTGCGTCCATGGTTCTTTTGCCTTTTGAATCATGGCGTCTTTGACTGCCTTCTCAGCAGCATCTTTAAGGAAAGCTTCGACACTACCATAATTTTTCTGATTCAACTGATATTCGTTAGAAGTTGAGCTGCCTGATTGCTCTAATGACTTGTCCAAAATTCTTCCTTGATGATTAGCTTTTGCCGGTGGAAGCTCCTTTTTCTTTGAAGAAGTCAAATCTATCTTATCCTTGCACTTCTTGGAACTAGTTTTCAAATTTCTTCTAGGAGAAACTACTTCCTCTCCTAGAGTTTGCCTGGGAGTTTTTGATGATCTTTGAGATAAAGCCATCTTTAACAGATTTTCCAATTCTTGTAATTGCTGTTCCAAGCGCTTGATTTTCTCTGTATTCTCATCCAACTGCACAGGTGATGAAATTTGCCCTGGAAGGACCCCATCCAGGTTGAAAGTGGGAGCTATATTTTCCTCCAGGTTGGAAGTGTGCACTACTCCCTCTTTGAGTCCACTCAAGCGTTTTGATCTCATTTTCCTAGGCAAGAGAAACAAACCATAATTAGTCTATATATAGTAATAGGGTTGGAGGTTCGACCCCTCCCTCTAGCGCCAAAAATGTTAACAAGGAAACTTGTCAACATCCCCAATGCTTGATAAGATAATCTTTCTTGGACATAACTATGTAAATGAGATAATTTCACTTCTAAAAGTGTATCTTTGAACAAATTGCTTTAATCAGATTAATCAGGGAGAAAAGAATGATGGGATGTCATACCTTTCGACCTTGTCAAAAGGTTAATGAAGCTACAATAATCCTTCGGCTAGGTTGAAAATATATAAGATTGTTGAGTCTTTCGACCTTGTCAAAAGGTTATAGGCATGACCTTCCCAACCTTCCGTCTAAGTTGAGGTGGAAGGAATTAGTCCAATCTTTTGAACTTGTCAAAAGGTTGTTAATAGGATCACCCAACCTTTCGACTTTGTCGAAAGGTTGTTAATAGGATTACCCAACCTTTCGACTAGGTTGAAGTAACTCTTAGTCATTCAGCTTTCAGAAATAAGTAATTCAATGAATTCCATCTCCTCTTTGAATAGAAAGTAGTTGTGGTTGATGTCTACCACTTCCTTCTCAACCGTGTCGAAAGGTAATGTATGAAACCTCTCGACATTGTTATAAGGAGAAGCATAACTAATCGCCAACCTTAACTACTTCCGACCCATTGATGTCCATTTTGTTCCTATGGAATCAGTTCAAAGGGTTTACTAATACTCATAGAAGTAGATTTCCTTTTACTTAAATCCATTGTGAGCAGTTATTAGATATATATGATCCAGGATTTTGTTAGAAAGTAAACCTTTCGACTAAGCCGAAAGGTTTTCCTCCTTTCGAAGCAGTCCCAGTTTATATATTTAACCCCTTTACTTTTCCTATATAAGACCTATCTAGTTATTCCCATGATCATAAACTTAATATATGTAACACGTCATCATCGCTTTATATTAAATATGGATATTAATGATGACGTGTTTCAATGGAGAATATCTAAGTTGATCTTATGTATACATAGAGCATAGATCAAAAGAGATTATGAGAAAAAGGTTGAAATCATGTGCAATTAATCATTAGTCTAGCTAATGATCTTAATGATTCCCCTCATTGCCAATATCCATCATGAATGATCCATCTCCATTTATTTCATTATCCAAAATTAATTACAAGAAATTAAGCTCTTTCCCCCAATTCAATTTAGGGTTTTTACAAGTAGAATTATCTCTATGAAAGTGAAGAAAAGAAGATGAATTCAGTATCCATAATTCGATCCCCAAAACTGGACCCCTTGGGTCTTATTTATAGATGTAGGCGACCCACCTTTCGTCTTCATGCTTTCGACTGGGGTCGAAAGGTCCCCTTTTTATATGTCATCTCAAACCTTTCAACTTCATTGAAAGGTTATGAACCTTTCAAGTGTGTCAAAAGGTTATGAATCTCTTGTGCTTCTTAGTCTATTTCTTTCGCCTCCCTGTTTTCTACCTTATCGAAGGGTCTCTTCTTTGCGTACTATATGAACCTTTTGACCTTGTCAAAAAGTCTACCTCCCTCGTGCTGTTATGAACCCTTCGACCTCATCGAAAGGTTTGCCTTATTATGATCCTTTCGTTCTTGTCGAAAGTTTTATTCTTCATATGCCGTTATGAACCTTCCACCTTTGTCGAAAGGTTTGCGACTCTTATGTTTTCATTAACCTTTCGACTTCATCGAAATTTATGTCCTTCACATCTTTTGTAAACCTTTCGACCTGGTTGAAAGGTTTGTCTTTACTAGAATGTTGTCGAGAGCTGTGCTTCTCTTCAATGTTGTCGAGAGGTTGCTTTCCATTCTTTGCTGACTTATGAGTGTAACTTTCTTCATAGAACCTTTCGACGCTGTCGAAAGGTGTCTTGGAAGTGCCTTAACCATTTTGAAAGGCTTACTAAGCTTTCGAAAAGGTTACTTTGGAGCGAAACCTTTGGCTTCAAAAAGTTCGACATGTAGTTGAAAGGAGCCCTATTGATTGCTTTCGGAAAGGGCTTTGAAGTCATCACTACTTTCTCATCTATGTTGAAAGGTTGAATGTGGCCGAAGGTTCTATTTGTTTTCATCTGAGTTGAATGCTTTACACTGTATGAACAATTGGACTTTTCGAACATCCTTTTTAAGTCTTCCATGATAACTTGGATCATCTCTTCATCAAAACTCCAACTTGATTATTCTTCTTTCATACTTCTGCCTTCGAGGAGATTTTATAGTTAACAAGACTTGGTTTTTGGAAGGTATAAACTAGTTTTTTGACTATGGAAATAATCTTAGAATCCATGGATGATAGCATGAATATATGAAAGAGAGTGGAAATGAATATGAAGATGAAGATGTAAGGTAGAAAAACGAGTGGAGATGGATGTATTTATAGGTATAGGAAAATAGTGGAAATTACTAAACTAGCCTTAGCATTAAAATATAATAAAGTTATCATAACAACTTCAACACCATACCTCCCCTCTCTTAGTTTCCCACGTTGGTCACCCCCTCCCATACCCCAATATCAAGGAAGACCATGCCTTGTACTAACCTAGGGTGTTTAGATTATGGTTATGTACTTACTTAGGTCAATTAGGTCTTATTTTATATTTTTAAGTCAAATCTTGTTTTATTTTAGTCTAAGCATGGTTTATTTATTTTAACCCTATCATTAAGTTATCACATGACATATTGCATGTGTGTGCATGTATATATGAGTTATACAAAATGTGCACAACGTTTTTAACGACTTTTCGATGCCGAAAAGTCGAAATTTTAGAAAACGTTTTTCGGTCATATTTCCTATTTTTATTAGAACAAATTATTTTGATAAACATATTTTGAAAATGATTTTAACATCATTAATTTTAATAAATGTTTATTTTGTTATTATTTAAATATTTAAAAGTGATTTAAATATTCAAATACAAAGTGATTAATTTACAGGTCGTTACAGACCTTATGATGTGGGTATGAGAATTGAGGATCGATGCAGCTGTAGTATTAGGTGAGGGCCATAATATTGTAAGGATTGAACCATGACTAGACATACTATTTTGTGACTATACACTTATTATTTTGAGGATATAGCCATGACTATGCATATGTTATTTTGAGGATGTGACCATAAGTAGATGCATATGATACTCTGGATAGTGTGAAAATGGAATGGTACACCGATTATTATGAAGATGAGACGATGAGGAAGTTCTCAACAGTTTTGAGGATATACATATTATGATGTATGTGTGGTCAACATAGAAATTAACATACATGTGTATTGGTTGATAGGTTAGTATGATAATGATACCATACTATTTTGAGTATGTGTATTTATTTTTTGAGCTATGCGGATTATTGATTTATGTATATTCATTTATTTATGCATGCATGTTTTAATCAGGCTATGTTTTGTTGTAGACTTTTTTTATGGTCAATTATGATTGAATTATTAAGATGCATGATATGGGTTAATCTATAATTGAGATTCTTTCACCCTTTTTGATAGAGTGCTATTTTTATATACTGCAGTTTGGATTGTACGATTGCGGAAGTGCATGTGTTATCATAACGTATATGTAGAAAATTGAATTCATTGTTGTAAATGAATTGTACCGCATCATGATTGATGGCGTTATGTGGTAGTTAAAGCCAATTTTGTAAGTAGTTAATTTGTTATTGATATGTTACCCCATATTTTGTGATTTAAGTCAACGAGGAAACCTTTTTTTAATTTTTTTTGAAGGTTGTATTTGGGAATTGTGAGGGTGTAACTCTTTTAAAGGGAAAGAATGTATCGACCTAAGAAATTTAAAGCTTTTAATATTAAATTAATTAAAAATGTAGTTTTGATTAAAATGTGAATTAGGTATCATTTTTATAACCATTGCGAAGATCTTTCCGAGCGGATAAGTTTGATATATAATTTTTATGTATTTGGAGTTATTGTTAGAGAAATAGAGGCGATATAGTGTTTAAATAGAGTACACAACCATTTTTGGGCCAAACGGTTATAATAACTAAATCCATCTCATTGTGTATATAAATAATGCTTAGAAACCCAAGAGAGCAACTGTCATATCAGATTTTTGTTCCTTAATACCAAAATTCCACTTAATCACATTTTAATGGGGATGATTTTCGTTAATTACAAATTGATTCGAAATTCAAAGTGTCCAATACTGATCGAATTTTTTATATATATATTCGAAGACTTGATGTGTGGAAGATGCGGCGAATGTCCATTTGTTGTAAAGGTGGCCAGATCTAATGAAATAAGTGGACAAACTTAATAAAGGTAAAACCTACGGTTGGTTTGGGGGTTTGCAATTCGACAACGATAGACAAAATCGAGGGCATAGGGTTGTGAAGCTTGATGTGACCTAAGTAACTAAAATTCGTTGGTTAGGGTTAGGGGTGGTGGTTGTAGCCAAGGCCAATAAGGGTGAACGGGTTTAGTAGCTCTAGCGGTGAAAATCACACATGTGGCATCGGTTTCTAGAATGGAGGTCGGAGCTAGGGAAATTTGCTGGTCAAATGTGATGTAATGGTCGTAATATGGGTTCTAGGAGGCGAAGTGCGTAGCAGAAACACATACATACATGTTTTAATTAAATTAATTATTATTTAAATATGGAAAAATTACGATATGTCCATTGAATCGTATAACCTTACTAACTTATCATATGAACTCTAATTCTCGCACGGTTTTTTCCGTTGGACTCGGGAGGAATTATGGATGATTTGGAGCTGAGATTGCTGAATTTGGAGGCTATTAGCAAAAGTGCACCGGTATGAACTATTTAGTTTAATTAATAGAATTGTAGATTATAAAATACATATCTATTGATGAAAAATTATATTTATTGATATATGCCGTGTTCCATGGATGACCATTTTGTTAATATAATATTTTGAATGTACTGTATCCTAATTGGATAATTATTGTTGATTTAGTATTTTTGGATGTTTAATTTTTGATTTGGATTGGAAATAATTAGTTGGAGCTTAAATAAATGATAAATAAGGTTATGTACAAATTTTGGATGGTTTGTGTAAACAACAATGATTTAACAACCTTTACTGAGATTAAAGTATTGAATTTAGTAAGGTTATTATTTATGAGTTTCGGGGGAAATTCATAAATAATACTAAAATGATATTATAATTGGGATTTGGAAATTTTATTACTATTTATAAACTAAAATGAAGTTTTAAATGACAACAACATGAATTTCCATAAAAATAGTATTATTTTGTGTAAATGACAAAAAGATTAATTTTACGGTATTTATAGCATGAAGTATGAAATATTATTATTATTATTTGAGTAATAAAATAGAAGGCATTTTCTAGATAATAATAATAGTAAATAAATGTTTTATCCAAAAGTATTTTGGATAGGATAATTATTGTTTTGAGATACACAGAAATATAAAGGAGTTTTGTTGATTTAAAATAAAATGTTGTATTTTTGGAATAAATTAGTTTTGGAAAGTATTTAAAGAGGTTTTAATATATATTATTACTTTGATATAAAATGATAATAACATCATTTTAAGAAACGATTTGATGAAGACTGCTACTTATAATTTAAAATGCAATGTTAAGGAGTATTTAAAGTAGCAAAAGTATAAAAAGGATTTTAGGAGTATACTATCATTTTAAAAGAAGTATTATTGTTTTGAGATGCAATAAATGGAGTTATTATAATAAACAATATCAAAACGATTTTCTACTTAAGGGAATAATGATTGTAAATATATTATTCAGATAATTGTGGAATGTGTGATTAATTGTTGATTGTAATTATCACATATGTTTAGTGTTGAAGATGATATCGCACTTTAATGAGTGCGCGGTATTCTACCGTTATTGCTAGTAAATGATGGGTAGTTAGTTTTAGTTATTTGATGATTGTTGTTGTGTTGTTAATGTTGATAAAATTAGTACACATTTGATGATTTGTACTTACATTGATGATGCAATAATATAGTTGATGATTAGTATGTTGTATGTATATTCGTATTGTTTTCTTATTTGATGGATTAGGGTTGTCACTAAATACTGTTGATGTTTGATGGCTGTGTACTATTATTTTTGTTACACCCATGAGATGATTTATTGTGATTGATGAGTAGGAATATTGTTTTCTATTGATAATGTTTTGATTAGTTGCAATGGTTGCATGGATTGTATGGTTTTTATGTACTAAGAAATATTTGAATGCAAGAGAAGAGCAGAAAATAGAACTATGTGGGCTTGATCCCACAAAAGGGAGCATGTAGGTAGTACTTTTCTATGCAATAGCTTATGGTATTCTTGGGGTCGGGGGGTATATAAATTGGCGTAGTCCTAAACATAGTTGACCCTTTTCCCTTTATCAAGTGTATATTTGTGTATTTGTAAGTTTGTAGGTGGAAGTAAAGAAGGGAATAAAGAATTTGGAATGGGTCATATCCATAGTATGATTTGGTTTACCTCTTGCATCATTGTTGTATAGTTATTGTTGTAAATTGAGTGGTCAATGTATTGATATGAATATTATCTAATGTTTAAAATTTGTTTAATATTTACTCATTGAAGACATACGACCCCTCTTAATTTGGGCCAAGCAATCTTTCAGCTAGGCCTTTGTATTTGCGAACACCCGGCATAGAACTAGATCATTGATAACTTCACCCTAGATTTGTAATATTTGGTTATCTTTCCCTTGTAGGCTTTAGTTAGGAGTTCAGATTTAGCTCTTCGTTCTTTTAAGGTGTCGACTCAAGCTTGAGTAGCTCGTTATTTTGTATAGGCTAGTAGGTGGGATGTTGAAGAGAGGGGATGTCTACTCGATGGGTAGCATGGATTCATATCCATAAAAAATTGAGAAAGGAGTGACTAGTTGAAATGCATCTGGAAGTATGATAGGACCATAGGATAAGTAGCAGTTGCTTGGCCCAATTTCCCTTGGCTTTCGCGAGGTGCTTCTTTAGTGTTGATTTCATGGTTTTATTGATGACCTCCACTTGTCCATTTGCTTGGAGATAGGTAATGAAGGAGAAGCACTTCTCGAGCTCATTTCTTTCACAGAAGTCTTGGAAGAGCTCACTCTCGGAGTGCCATTGTTAATGATGATCTTCTTTTGTAGGAAGAATTGGCAAATGATATTTATGACGACGAAGTTCAGAATCTTAGAGGCAGCGAACCCAGTGAGGGGATCGGGCTTGAACCATTTAGTGAAGTAGTTAATGTTGACCAAGTCATAGTTATACCCTCCCTTGGCATTAAGTATCTTTCCTATCAAGTCGTTTGCCTACGTATGAACGGCCAAGAGGAAGTCATTGGGGTGAGAAAGGTTGGAGATACTTAGGGATCTTTGTGAACTGTTGGCACCGGTCGTAATTCTCGATGAAGTTTATCGAGTCCTTAATCATAATAGGCCAGTAGTAGTCTTGTCGAGTGGCTTCCTTTGGTAGGCTTTACCCTCCAACATGATCTCCACAAAATCCTTCATGTAGCTCTTCCAAAACCTGATTGTCTTCATCCTTGGACATGCAACATTGAAGTGGTGTGGAGTACCCCCATTTGTAAAGCATCCCATCCATGATTGTTTAATAAGGAGTCCAACAAAGGATCTTTCAGGCTTCTTTATGATTGGTTGGGAGCTCTTCATTCACTAAGTACTTGATCAAGGTAATCATCCAATTGTTTGTGAACAATGTGTCAATCTCCATAGCTGTAGCTTCTGGCTCATAGCATGGGGCGCTCTGAATCTCTAATGGAATTCAAGGAGCGTCTTCTTCTGGACACTTGCCGTATTGGCCAACTGGCCGACCTTCGAATTTTTCTCCCATGATATCTGCTTTAGTTTGAACTTCGAGAAAGTGTTGATGACTTTTCTGCCCTTGGCTACATAGATGGCCAATGTTTGTCCTCTAATTTAAAAGCCCTTGCCAATTTGATTAATGACTAGTGACGAGTTGCTGAACACATTGATGGAATCCATACACAACTCTTTTTACATTCTAAAACCGGCAAAAACAACCTCATATTTAGCTTCATTGTTGGTCACCTTGAAAACGAGGCAGATTGAAAAACAAAGCTCTCTCCCTACAAGGGTGTAAAGGACCATGGCAACACCTTCCTCTTTCTCGTTTGATGCCCCATCCACATAAATGCCCCACATTTGCTGATCAATGATGGTCTCTTCTTCACCAATGTCCGAGCTTAAACACTCGGCAATGAAATCGATAATGGCCTGGCCCATGATAGCAGCATGGGACTAGAAGGAGACGCGATGCTACCCAAGTTCAATGGGTCACTTTAGGACCCGGTCGGCTGTGTCGATCAGCTAAGAATATATTTCTATGGCTAGTTGGTGAGGACTTTGATGGGATGTGCTTAGAAGGAGATGTGATGCTACCCAAGTTTACACATCACTTAAGTAAGACGAATGCTAGCTTCTCCAATGTTGTATACCTCATTTCTGAGCTTGACAACCTTTGTTAACATAATAGATCAATTGTTGAACCTTTTCATCTTCTCTGATCAATACAGCGCTGATCGCATGGTTAGTCACTACAAGGTATAAATATAAGTCATCCCTATTAATGGGCTTAGACTATATTGGAGGAGTAGCCAAGTGCTATTTTAATTCTTTGAATGCCCATGCACTCGTCATTCCAAGAAAATGACTTTCTCTTCTTGATGAGGTTAAAGAAGAGGAGACACCAGTCAATTGCCTTAGATATGAACCGGCTTAATGCAACCACCATTATATTTAAGATTTGTGCTTATTTTATGGTTTTAGGGTTTTCCTCTCATGGATGGCCTGAATTTTATCGAAGTTGACTGTAATCCCTTTTGCACTTATTATGTAACCATGGAATTTTCTAGACTAAACAACAAACTAGCACTTCTTTGGATTTAGCTTCATCTTGTACTGGCGCAAATATTGAAAGTCTTAGCCAGGTTCATTATATGCCCCTAGCCTTCTTTGATTTTTACCAACAAGTCATCCACGTGCACTTCCATGGATCTATCGATCAACTCAGAAAACATGCGGTTGATGAGCCATTGGTAGGTTGGGCCCACGTCTCGAAGCCAAAATTGCATGGCTCGATACCAATATAGGCCGACACCTGTGATGAATGAAGTGGTTTTTGGTCTAGACCATGCACAACAATTTCGTTGTACCCAGACTAAGCATCCATGAAAATGAGGAGCTCATGTTCACTGGTCACGTCTACTAGCCGATCGATGTAAGGCAATGAAACTGTCTTTTGGCAAGCCTTTTTGAGGTCAGAGAAGTCGATGCAAGTTCTTTAAGACCTGTTTGCCTTTCTGACCAGTTCTGGGTTGGCAATCCAGACCAAGTATTCTACCTCTCGGATGAAGCCGTTGGCTAACAGCTTCTCTAACTCTTCATTGAGATCTCAATACCTTTCTCAGTTAAGCGGTCTACGTTTTAATAGATGGGGATTGCCTTTGGATCAATGTTCAATGCATGACAAATGATTCTTGGATCAATGTTGGTCATATCGACGTGCCCTCAAGCGAAAACGTCTTTGCTTTGTTTCAAAAATTTGACCAATTCTTTTCTTATCTTCGGACTAAGCTTAATCCAGAAATAAATGGCCTTGCTAAATTCATCGCAATTTATAGATATTGACTTGAGTGGAGTAGTTGGCCCGTTGTCGGTGTTTGAATCTCTCATGCAGAGGTCGAGTGGGTCATCGTCGAGATCAGAGTTGGTTTCTAAGTCGCACCAGTCCAATGCGTAAATTATACGCTCTATGAGGTTCTTGGCTAAGACGGAAATCTATGCTTAATTCAGAGGGCTTAGGTTACCCTCGACTCTCACGAATGAGTCTATCGATGCTGAGAGGGTAGGAGTCATCGTGTTGGACGTCCCTACTCATTAATGGGATGCGACTTGCTTATTCTATGTTGTGATAGGCTCTTTTGTTCTTTAGAGAGTGACCAAAGAGATAGGATCCTTACCATTCCATTATTTAGAGTGATTGGTGGTCCCCGGCATGAACCGAAGCACTGATCGGCTCAAGGGCTCTCTCGGGTGACACACGACCATTTGATGTAGCTTCACTACTTTGTGTGATCCGACACATATCGGAGTACTGATAGGCTTAGGATTACTCTTGGGTGACACATTATCAGTATGGTTTCTTCAGAGTTAGGGATGGTCCTGACATAATTGGGAAAGCTGACTGGCTCGAGTACTCTCCTTGATGACACATTGTGGATAACTGTTATTTTGGGATGCTAATTAAGTTTTGAATCTTTTGTGCTAGAAAAATCCTATTTTCAAAAAGGAGTAAAACCTTATTTTAGTAAACTATTGAAAGGAAAGTTTTTCATAAGTTTCTTTTTCATTGAAAAACCATGAAATTTTGAATGGCATAAATTAGAGAGTCTAACTTTTAAGGGAAAATTCTTTGATATGGAAAGTTTTAAAATGGAAATTATTTTATTCCTATTTGGGAACAAAAGAATTTTGAATCTTTGATAAAGATTTTTTTTAAAGTCTATATTTTCAAAGATGAATATATTGAATTTGATATTTCATTTTTTTAAGTATTGTAAGAAATGAAGTAATAAATGATTATTTTTTATTTGTATGAAGATATTTTATTTTGTGTGCAAAACTTATGATTTTATAAAAAATTAATGGAGTAGGTATGGATCAAGACCTAAGTGCACTACAAGAAAAACAGTCTTTTGTAACGCTAATTTATAACGCGTTATTTCGTTGTGTTATCGTTTATTCTAATTTTTTTTATTTGGAGCTTGCATAACGCTTTTAGCGCCAATTATTTCCTTTGGCCATTTCCTCGTCTAATTATTTTGCTCTTCGCTCTTCCTCCTCTTCCCTCTTTCTCAAATTATTCTCTCTCCTTAATAAAATTGGCCAAACTGTTATCCTCCTTCCAATTATCGTCCTTACTTCTAAAGCTACACCATCCTAGCCAAAATTCTCAACTCCGTCTCTCTCCCAAATTCACAATCGCTTTCCCCCAAATAGCCCTAAATCACCCTTGCCCAAATCGCCCAAATCGCCATCGCTCCGTCTTAAGCCTCGTCGTCGCTGCCTCTATCAGTTCGAAAACAGAAATCAGTGAGCTTCCAGGCTAATTAGCTTCGATTTATATTGAATGTTAGGATTGTTTTATGAAAACTTTTCGACTTTGCTAGACAGTAGATGGCATGATTAGGAATTTCAAAGTAGTACATTGTTAAAGACAATAACATAGCCGACTGTAGTCGGCTATAATTGAATATTAGGATTTTTTAAAATTTGTGTAAGAGAATGTCATTTTCCATTGATGATAGACAATAGTTTGTAATTCTTTATATTTTTCATTTTGTCCAACAACAATTTAGGAAAATTAGGATGAAGAAAATCATGATCATGTTATAAGAGAAGTACAGGGTTTAATGTTTAACTTATTCTCTACCATTTGTGTTTGCATGTTGCAAATAAATCGTATCCACTTTAAATTTTCAAATCTGCACTCAATTTTACTTTATCAAAGAAAAATCATAATTTAATCAAAGATAAGAATAATCATAATTTTACTTTGCATGTTGCAGACTATTCTCCCATACCTAGCCCTAGAATGACAAGCCCTGGTTCTAGTTTTAGAATACATGGTGGAGCTGTATCTCCATTGCATCCGCGTGCAAGCGGGACTACTCCAGGATCACCAACAAAGCAGAGCCATCGTTTTCCATTGCTGCATATTAATGTTAATAAAGTATGTCCTTATTCTACTAATACTATCCAGTCAAGTACTTCTTCGGCAACACCATGGAGTCTGGGGAGGATGGAGAATCCACTTGGTCTAAGTTCATGCTGGAAAAAAGGGAAGATGATTGGATGAGGTACTTTTGGCCATGTTAATGTCAGATTTAATAGGTATGTATTTTTGCTCATAATCTTTTTATATTCATTTGGTGTTTCAGAATGGTTCAGTTAGTTCCTGATATTATTTCCAGAATTCTTAATACATTATGATATAAATATTGTTTCAAATCGAATCTCTCCAATTACTATTAATTCCCAAATTTCGATCCAAAACTCAATTAAAACTACTACTAAGAAAAATTGTTAAACCGTACTGGTTTGAAAAGGGTCAAGGTTGTTAAATATACAATTCAAACTTATTGTTTCCTAGACAAATAAAAATGAAAAAAATTAGAACCTTAAGTTTTAGGTTTAGATGTAGAAGCTAACTATCAAAAACAATTTCAAATATATAAATTGGTACTATGGAAATAAGAATCAATACTTTTATATAGTCAAATGTCATTTAGTTATATACATAGTGCAAAATTTTTAGCATACTTTTATATAGTCAAATATACATTTTGATAACCCACATATAACAAATGATGTATTCGATGTTTCATATTATAAGAAAACCAAACTATAATAAATTTGGAATTCTCATTTTCAGGCCTTATAGTTCATAATATAAGTATGATTATTTATACATCTTTTGAAAAAGATTGTGATAAGCACAAGAATGATACATTACTAGATATGATAATCTCTAAGTTCATTCGTAGAATAATGATTGTCTGATCTTCATAAGTGACATGCTGCAACCGGGTTGAAGTGACAAAAGCTGCTGGAATATTGATGTTGTGCACTGAAATTTGCATTACAGAAGTGGCATGTAGCATTAGGCAAGGATAGAAATGTCCTTAGCTGTGTGTTTTGGTGAACTTTTTTTTTTGCATTTGCTGACTTGAATCATAGGAAGCAAGGGGGCACTTAAACTGAGAACAGTTATAGGGGCAGGTGCATGGTGATGAACAACAGCGAAGTTAGTATGCCTATATGGACTGTCATAGTAGGTGAAGTGTAGCTGAAATCGAGCAGTTTTACATGTATGTGGCAGATGTACATGTAGTTGTACAAGTAGGAGATCCGATGTTGAAGTAATGTGACGATTGTGAAAACAGTGGCTGTGGCAAAGCAAGCAAACTTGAAGTCAGTCCGATCTAGAAATTGGCAAACAACGTGGTAGGATAGACTAAGATTTTTAGGATATGAATAAAATAGAAATAGAATGTATAACCGATCTAGAAATTTGAAGTCAGTCCCAAACCTCTATTTGAAGAAGTTGGTAAAGTGTAAAGATATTCAAGATCTGCAATTGGATTGTGAATTAGGTTGCCCATAGAATATGAATTTATATATATTAATTTTGGAGCACTTTCTATGTAATTTCCATAAATTATCCAATTCACAAAAACTTATATAAAAGTGCGTTGTTTGAAGTAACTAGGAATACACTAAAATGGAAAGAGACATGTAAGAGATGGATATTCTTTTCCGTAGTTTACACTGTCCATTTCAGTAATAAGAAAAGAAATAATTCCTTGTCATTTCAAACAAAGCAAAAATCTCAATTGTGGTTAATTTATGATGGTCTGTTTGGAAGGATAGCTTCGATAAATTAAAATATGGAAGTGAATATTCTAGTTGTAGAATTAGTAGTTAGATATCATACTGTTACGCTAAACGACTAGAATATATATAGATAGCATAGACTACGACTATATGCGTATTAATTAGTAATTGACGGATAATGATTTATGGACGTTAATTACAAATTTAACGGGCAATAAATTTGTAATTAATGAGAGGAAAAGTATCTAATGGGGACTGATTAAGGAAACTTAATATTGCATTTATGGAAGAAAAAAAACCGAGTAATGAATGGATTTTGAAAACCTAAAGAATGTTAAAAAGATTGAAGAAGGATTAATCGAAAATGGTCCAATTTTGACAGTAATGGTCAACTACTGTGGATATTAATTGAAGTAATAAATGAACCACATTATTAAAGACCGAAAAAGGGAAATTAAGAAAATGGGTAGCAATGGAATAAAATATTAAAAATAGCCCATCTTAATTTAGAAAGGAGTGTTAGGACCTTAACACCATTTATATTAACTAATAATAAATGGCAATTTCCAGTAAAATTTTCTTTTGGAGTTCTTGGATTATAGTCGCTGGTTGTCTTTCTTAGTTATTGGAAAATTGGATGGTGTGGTATAAGATATATCCCAGTTTTATTCCTGTGTAGACTTTATGTATGGGATTTAAACCACTTGATATATGTTGGAAAGCAAAGTAAATAAGGAAATTTTATGGGAACACTTAACTAGCAATAGACCATAGGTAAAACTAGAAGTTAATGATGAAATTAGGTTAGCAACCTGAAGTGAGTAAATGTTTCAATCCCAAAACTATAGATTTTGGGAAACACAAGGGATTTAGCTCATAAAATTCCACCATGCAAGGAGAAGAAAAAATTTACAGGAATGAGAAAGGAATTTCATATTGATCAAGGATTAAGAAGAAGGTGATAGAAATTTTCCGGTAGAAGCAGTGAAACTGCAGCACTCCAACACAACTTTATGGAGTTTCGCTTTGCATCGTTAGTGATAGAGACCCTTAGTTTACTAGCTAATTTTGGAGGAGTTTGCTAGTAGCTTTAGGAGCTAGCTTTAGTAACTTCGTTGAATTGAAGCATCGCTTACCGACGGACAAACTAAAGGAATGGACGGGAACTTGGAGGATTTGTTGAGAGCTTGCATTTTGGAATTTGGAGGACCTTAGGAGTAGTGCTTACCCTTTTTAGAATTCATGTAGGATTGTAGTCATCGATAGACGATGGGTATGACACCCTTGAAGCACTTTTTGGGAGACCATGCAAATCGCCAAATTGTGGTTGGGAAACCACCGACAAATTCTACTTGGACCAAATTTAGGTTGCGAGACCTTGAAAAGTCAGAATTGATTAGGCAGCGTATGGAGGTCGTATGATTTGGATAGTTGGAAAAGTTGGCACCAGAGTTACTGGGTCTTTCCCAATATTGGCGAAAGATTAGAAAACTCCTATGTTCGTTGGAGTCCATGAAGTTTTGCGCATTTTACATTTGAAGAAATACCTTCATAGCATAGCAATTATGGTAGAGCCTAATCAATTGAGGGATTTTTAAGACGGAGCCAATAACTTCCCGTGCCACTGCATGCATTGTGGAGCACGAAACTAGGAAGTTCCACAATAAAGAATTAAATTGGTTTGAGTATAATGGGGAGAAAGTCCGGTGGAAGGTGTAAGGATTTCTCATCCTAAGCCTTTCTCTGGTAAATTTACTCTTCAAAATTAGGATTTTGGTTTCATCGTGGTTGCTAGATTGGATGGTAAGAGATGGTTGCTGCACTTTTTCACCATCACTTTACACTCATATAGCTGTTTATGCATGTTTAGGGTATCCGCATACATATTTGCATGACACAATTAAACATCCATGCTATGATTGAGCTCATTTTAGTATGTCTGCAGTACATAATCACATTGCACTATTGGTTGTGTAGATAACTTGGTTGTATAACATGGAGGTTATTACGCGTTACGATGTTCGCCCTTGAAAGATTTCGGGATAAAATCCTTTTTAAAGGGGAACAATGTAACTCCCTATATAATGAACCACAAATAAATGGAGTAAATTAAATTAAACATGATAAGGTAGAAAATGAAAATTTTATAAAAGTTAGAATTTGACCACAAAAGTTATATCGTTGTGTTTGTAGCGAAATTCTGATTAATTTCTATATATAATTTGCTAAAAACAGAGCTCGAACGAAGAAGTTATGAGCATTTGAAGTTTTCATATTTAAAATAATTTGAAAAAGATTCAAACAAATAAGTAATTCCTTAATTTGAAATTTGAAATTAATTGTGATTAGACTTGCAGGTTAAGTAGAGTTAAAAATTAGCAGTTAATGTTAAAAAGTTAACTAGAGTATGAAATCATAAATAACCATGCAACGGTAAAATAAAATAAATACCTTCCCAAAATAAGGGAAGATGTCGACCCAGCACCTCAAGGGGTCGACCTGATGGTCGACCATAGGGTTGACTGCTTGGAGCATGGGGTTCGACCACTTCCTTATTGTGGAGCCTATTTTGATGAGTTGTACGTTCCAGATTTATCCTTTTTAATCTATTCTCATTCAACAATTCTAGTGCGTTTCCAACCAATATAAATTAGACCCTAGACCTTTCACTTTCATCCACAAATATTTTGGTAATAATAGCGAAATACTGCCATTGTTATCTCTCCAAATTAGATTCGGAAACTCCATGGAAAATTCCGGTAAGAATCCAATCCATTTTCTAATTATTTTTTCTTCTTCCTTCAACCTATTTTTATCTTGTTCTTCCTCCAACTATTCTGAATCTAATAAAAATATATAGATCTTCCCTACTATGTATATATCAAAAGAGAGAGATTTTAGAGGTGATTAAAAGGCGTGCAAATCCAAGGAAAGTGAAGTTAAGGCTATTTAGTGAGTGAAAACCTTAGTATTTCTTTTTCAGTAATTGTTTAATACATCTCAATGGATTTGAATATGCTTTAGGAATTTTGGGATTGCGATAACATGGAAGATAAAATCTTCGAAAATTCCTTTTTATTTCGAAATGTCAATTCTATGTTGAGATTCTCAATTATTTACATTAATTTGATGGAATTTGCTTTGTTTATGCAATTTTTGATAATTTCATAGTATATTCCACTACTCCTTCTTCTTTGATTCAATTTGTGATTCTTCAATGAAATAAGCGGTTTAGATTACGAATTTTATTCATAGTTTACACTAGTTATCCCACACAAATTTCCTTCTTATCTATTTCTTCATAAAAGAGGAGTTGAATAGAATATGGAGTTTAGATTGTGATTTCTATTGTTTAGAATATTCCATTGAATTGGTATAATAAATTGGGTTTCTATTTTATTTACAAGTCAGTTATTACAATTCAGTTATGAATATTTATTCCCTGTTTTGGATAATAGAATCCCTTATTTTGGTATGTTTAAATCCTCAGAATTTGAAGAAAAGGATTTGTAATAGGATTTGGTTAGGTAATTGACATTTAACGCTGGTTTAAGGCGTAAAATCTGTATGTTTATAATTTATTAGGCACGAATATTTATGGCGAGATGAGTATTATTATATATATGGAGTGTATTTAATTTAAGGCTAAGTCATGAGGATGTGAGGTCAATAGAGTTACATGATTTAAGTCTGTCCTTCACTTTAAGGCTACCAGCAGTTGTATATACTTTCTATGGATGTGAGATATTCTTATGTTAAGTATTTATAATGACGTTAGGTTAGTCCCAAATTCTATAGGGGAAATCTAGCCAACTAATCTGGCTATCAGTTCCTATGAATAGTCGGAGTAATATGAGACGTTATTATGAGTATGGACTATAGTACGAGGGGCCTGCTTCAGGGTCTTGAGGTATTAAGTGGATGTTTAAGGGTCTGCCTCTTTTCCCCAAATGAAGTATTAAATATCCTAGGGACACATTAGGTGGTATCTCTACAGGGGTTCGTTTCTAGATAACGTATTAAGTGACTGATTGAGGGTCCTCCTTTCCAAATAAAGAAGTATTAAGTGACTTGAGATTCCATACGATGCCAGCAAGATAGTTACCAGTAAGGATCATGATTTGGAAATAGGTATTAAATGATGGGGGTATGCCTTAATTAAGATATTAAATGACCATAGTCAGCCTATTTTTCTATAAAAGGTATTAAGTGGCTTGTGTACTATCTCTTGCATTACTAGCTATTTATGACGTGGGATTTAGGTTATGGGATTTTAGAAACTTGCTTCTGGAATGGAAGGTATTAAGTAGTTGGTTGAGGACCCGCCTTCTTTCCTTATAATTAGTATTAAATTGTTTTAATGGTTTTATTATATGTAGACATATTCTTATTTTTAAATATACTGCACAAGTACTAAAAAGGTAAGACTCGAGGTTTTTATTCACCAGACATTTGTTGTTCCGACTCCTTTCTCATTACAACACAGGTTAAGGACGGAGTGAAGGCGGAGACGATGTTTAGAGATGGAGAAGCTTGGCTTGTGGTAGTATTTATTATTATTACTTGCTTTTATGTGTACTTATATATTTAGATAATTGTTGATAATGGATTTATGCTACGATTCAATGGTATTTTGTATTATGACATTTTTATGGTTTTGAAATAAATGGGCACATTTTGCTATTATATTTTATTTCATCCGCTGTGAGCTCTTAAAGATTAGTTATGGCTCTGTACTATTATTTCTTTTTCCAATCAACAGCCTTCCTTAAAATGGATGTAAGTTTCGATGAGCCTTTTTTGGGTCAAAATTTAGGCCAGTTCCATGGTGGGTTGTTACATATCATATATAGTTTACCTGTAAAAATACGATCCTACACACTTTCAGTAGATACAAAATGAAATAACAAAAAGAAACAATAGTCTTGATAATAGTACTTCGAGTAACACAATAGTTTAAAACAAAAACGACCTTTTAGCAACTAATTTGTGTTAAAAATATTAATCATTAAATTTCAAAAATAAGTTTATTTACCATGAATTTTAACATTCATCACATAAAGTAAATAAAATAAATATAAAAATTTACTCCCTTATGCAAAATTATGGTTTCTGAAATTGATATAATGCTCTAATCTTCCTTGCAAATTCTTTCAATGAAAGTAGATGTTGAAAATTATAAATTTTTAGGATTTTTGAAAGTTTTGATTCTCAAATTTAGCGACTATTAATTGAAGGAACAGAGGATGAATTGATACTCGTCTTTCATGCGCCTAGTATCTACTTTTATTTTCGTACAATGGTTTTGTTGGCACCTATTATAAAATTTTACATCTTGAGTTTAAAATTTTCCTATTTTGGTGCCCTTGTGTGAAATAAGCCCAAATCCATAGCATTAGTGGCTTTATCCACGGCCACCTTGAGGTGCACAAAAAGGCGCAAGGCTTAAGCCTTGCACCTTAACATCTTAAATACCATGGTATAATGATTTGACCGTTTGAGTTATTTATGATAAAATTGGAACATTTGATTTCCTTTTGACCAACCTACTTCTATATTGTAAAGTACACATTCATCGTTCCATTTTTCAGTTTAAACTGATTATTTCAGTGCTTTTATGAATAGATTTATATAATAGGGGCTTGGTAATAGTAAATATAATTTTTTAAGTACCTAACTACTCTATAAATGTTGTATAAACTAAATTTTAGTTATGGGTAATATGAATATAATTGTGAAAAAGGTGGATACTTCACAAAGTAAGAGTTTTATCTAGCATGTGATATAAAGTATTATGCTAGTTCCTCCCTTTGCGCCAGTAGATCTAATGCTTGAGGGGTGCAAATGTACAGCTTGTTTAAGGAAATCTACACAAGTTAATGTGAAAATAGTGAAACAGGGGAAGAGTTTAAGGATTTTGAAGAAACTATTTAGTGGAATGGAGATGGAGCTTATAATAAGGCGAACAAATCATGTGAGGTGAATCAGTTGAGGGTAGATGGTATAACTGTGCATTTGTTGAGGTTGACCAAGGAGGAGACAATGTGTTGGATACTTGTTGTAGTATTAGGAAAAGCAGAACCCTAGCTCTTGTTAGTATTGTATAATTTCACCCTAGTTCTTGTTAGGTTGATATAGGTTCATGTCTTTTAGGAATATTGGATATGTTTTTGATGTAATGTTTCATTACTTACCTAAATGCATGGATTGGTCTATATTAATATAATATAATGTCATTGTTTTGGTTATGACCGCTACAATTGGTTCTTATTTAATTGCATTGTAGAGTATGCCATATATCAATGATATAAAAATGCATATTTCTAAGTATTAAACATGATGTTATAACTTGCCTAAAAGTACTGCCTTATTATCTATATAAAATTTGGTTAAATTGCACTGCCTAGTTAGGTGGATAAAATTTTATTAAACGTGAATTCTTAGTTTTGTATACCCACTGTTTATTTGCTTTCACACCTTAATCTGCAGAATATTGACAACAACTTTTATTAAGTCACCGTAACTATATATTATTTTATTGATGCACTAAATTATAACTAAATACTTGTGTTGATTGAAGTTCACAATAACATATCAAAATGCAAATATTTCTACACACTATAGTATATTTCTAAAAAATAATCATTTAACCTCTTGTATTTCTCTTTATATATTCTTACTTGTAACATGAGTAATAATATTTCAAAAAAAATTATACCTATTTATCCCTGTTTGACAAATCATTTCCTCAATGTATCTTTTATTATAAACCATTGTAACTTCTACAAGGACAATAATCTTCAAATTCCACATGATTTTTTTTAAGAAGAGTGGGCTCGGCGATTATCTATAAATTCTATATAGTTCAAATTTTTATGCTAATGTGAAACCAAAATAACATTTATTTACTTTTGTACTACCAATACGTACCTTTTATCCCCTCCAAATAATTTGAGTTTTGTCACTATTTAGGTACCATTCCAGCCAATGTTTTGTCAAGTGAAGTTGGCGTTGCGTTCGATGTGTCATAGGTGGGTTCCATGAATTTAATCTGTGTAAGTGAAATGTTGGAATCGAATGGTTAGCATCCGATGCACATCCGACACATCAGACGCCACTGCCTGATTCCAATAGTCACCCCTTCCCCTCTTTATATTCCCTCCTCCTTCTTCATTTCTATTCACCAAATCACACTTCATTCTATCCTAATCCGAAAATTCAAGCAATTTTCCCCGCTTTTACATCAAGTTTTTGAGGTAAATTTCATTGAGTTTGCGCTTTTTATACTGATATCTACATCATATAGTTTTATCGAATTTTATTGATTTTCCTCTGAAAGTCGACTCGTGAATCTTATGGTTCATCTACCCACTACATAGTAGACTAGATTGAGGAATGAACATTCGCCTTTATCGACATTTGCCTCGTCAACATCGAAGCTACAAAAGGTTGGGTTGGCTATTGGTATGACGAAATCACTAACGCATTCAACACACAGATGGGTGTTAATTGCAACCCCAGTTAAATAAAAACAAGTTCAGCCTAAAACGCGGTTGAAACACTAGGACTAGTTGTTGCAGATTGAAGGCGGGTTCTGCAGTGTGGAGAACACCACCGAAGGAGATAGAAAATGGTAGAACTCGGCTGCAAAGGCGTACAAGAGATATAAATTTTGCTCACCTCCTAAATTTAGAGAGCTGAACATGATACTTATGTTATATTAAGCGCTAGGCGAGGAAAGGAGACAGAAGCCGTTCTTCGTTTAATGTCACTTAAGCACCGCTTAAGCATCGCCTAAGCACTACTTAATTTTAGAGCATACATTATTCGTATAAATATAAATTTATGCAAATGGTTTTATTAAGTGCATCATTATTCGTGTAGGCATGAATTAATCACAAAGAAGTTTTACTTTGAAGTTAACTTATAAATTCATAGGTTGCAAAAGTTGGACTTGACTTTCGTTATTAATTAAAAGTAAGCAAACTCGAGTAGAGTAAAAACCATGCAAATTTATGTATTAAATAGTCATATCCTAGTGTAAAAAATTACTCACTATTCATTAGCCTTTATGATAGAAAATGAGGAAATTTTGTTTAAAGTGTCGCTATTATGCTATAACCTCATTTCGTCTTATTCTAAAAATAAAATATTTTTTGCTTAGTAGTGCTTAATTGTCGCTTAAATTTAAGCGAAGTGTAGATAAGCGCCAATTAAGTGCGCTTAAGCGCTCATCACTTAATTCTATCGTCTTTTAAAAAAATTAAGCATTATATATGCATTTGGCGCTTAAGCGCGCTTTTCATAACATAGTGTGATACTCAAAGGCTGCATCGGAACTCCCTTATGTAAGTTCTTAGTTGTAAGGTTCCAGCCGTTAATGTCTAGTTTGACATCCAGATATATGCCATCATTCTCAAGAGCGATGCTGCTGAGATTAACACGCTCGTTAGATGTTAGCCAAGTGAAGTTTCTTCGCATGATGTAGAAATACAATAGATCATTGCTAGACATATAATAGTATGGGAGAAGGATGATCCATATGAGAAATGGGAAGTTGTCTACATTCAGAATGCTTGGGACTTAGACTATAGGTCTGTCCGATATCTGATTGACAAGCCCCAATATATTAGAAGGCTAGTGATATACCTAGTAGAGAGATTTAAGAGTGGTTAGTATGTATTTGCATATGTATTCTGAACTACAGTTTGCAATAACTATTATTGCTAATTTTCTAGTATTTTGTAATTTCTAAATAATATAAATTCATTTAACTATACTGACTAAACATAAATTAAAATAAAAAAATAAAAAAAATAATTATTCAAAATAAAACAACTGAATACCCCTTTCAAATGTTTCTTTCTCAACACAAGAACACATTCTTCTTTCGTCAAATATTCTCATTTTCTATACCTTTTAAACGACTCTTTCAAATGCTCCTTTTGTTTAACAAAAGAACACACTCTTAAACAAATAAAAGAACCAAAGCGTTCAACACTTCATATCTGTATAGTGGATGTCATTATGTTTACTTTTGAGGTTAACATAACGGGGATATTCAACAACTATACTAATTTTGTCGAATATAATGTCTTCTATATGTCTCAATAGACATATACACACAAAATTTCAAATGATTAACTTGTAATTGTTTTTTAATAATAGCAGAATGCTTATTTTGATATTTCGGGGATTCGAACGCATTTTCTTTCAGTATTATTACATCCATATTTTTCCAAGCATTGTCAAAGGAAATTCGATACAAATACTAAGCTGGAGGAACTGCTCCTATAATAAAAGCTGGAATAAGGAAAAGAAACGAAAAACAAAATCTAGATGGACCTACGCCAAAATAATATGAAGCTGGGGCAACAAATAGGAACCGCACTCACTCATTCAACATAGCACCAACCCTATAATCTGAAAAGGCTACGAGGTGAAGGAACCGATCTATAGCCTTCATGCTTATTTCAACAAGTAAAATTGCGACATAGTTTCAAAAGTATCAACGAGATGTAGAAACTACGCTGCGGTCCCAAAAGCCATACTAAAGTTACAGGACTGCAACACGTCCCCTTAAACAACTATATGCAAATAGGTATGTGCCGCAAATCTAAAACTAATGTCTAAAAATTGCAGATCTGCGCCACAATTTTGTAAGGCTATAAGGATGCGCCACTATTTGATGTTGATGTGACAGAAAAGTGCCACAATCCTATATCAACATCAATTTAATGAAGAGCATGCCGCCGTTTTGATGTGACAAGATAGCAGCGCAATCCTGAAAACATTGACCACAAGCATAAAGACTCATGGAATGAGATGATTGAATAAGATTTCTCCGTGACCAAGAACCAAACCTTATTCCTCAAATGCAGACCAAGAGATCCCAACATCATCCCCGAGATCATTAAATCTAGGTCAAAGAAAAAGGCTATGGTGTAGTATCTCATATGTTGAGAGCAGCTCAAAATAGTGCAGTCCATAGGCATGTCACTTTGCACAATCAGAAATGCACAATCTATACAAATTTGGATTTCCCGCCTCAATTTAAGCATTCCTGCTTCAATTTCAAGTTTTCCCTCAACGTCCAACATCCAACCGCTTAAATCATAATTTCCCACCGAAAGCCATGTGGCATAATCCAACGGCATAAATCAAGAGAGCGGAAGAGTGACATTGGAAATCCACGTGAATTTTTATGTACTGTAAATGAATAAAGCACTATAGCAGGAAAGGGGGAATTTTTACTTTACTCTTTTCGGACACACAAAACAAACTTGTACTCTCTGCCATTATTTGTTTGTATTAGGAAATTAAGAGAGAAGAATAGACATTTTACCCGTGGACGAAGGATTCCTTAACATCTGAACTATGAAAATTCTCAATGTCTTTTCTATTTTTAGTACTTTACTTTTTTATTTAAATTTGCCAGTGCATAAACTGAGATAGATTCCTTTTAACGAATGATATTATGAATATCTTTCCTCATAATTGTGTAAGCATTAATGCAACATAATTGCTCCTTCTAAAGCAATTTTATATCACTTAAATTCATAGATTCATAATTATGAAAGACTTCAGCGTCATGATTACTACATAATAAGTATTTGGGTGTTTCTGAGATGAAAATTCTCAATAACATTTTTGGTGCTAAAAGGAAGCCCGAATTTCCCTCTCCAACAAATTTTACCTACATTTTTTTCAAATACCATTACAGTACCATGAATCCCATAGATTCCACCACTCCCCCTGCACAAAAGCAATTTCACTTGGCCTCAAAAATCTCGAAAATGCCATGTATAGCCCGTATAACTCAAACCGTGGCGGAAGCTTCTACAGAGTCCACCTCGGACCCTGTCCTAGCTGCACTTCAGGTCTTTACTAACAAAATGAACCAATGCATGGAGGGATTAGCGAAATTCATGGCCCAATATATTTCTCTCAGGCCAACCTCCCCTCAACCATCTGCAACTCACTACTATCATTCATAGACTGCACTGACTATGCAGCATATGAATGATAATGGCACTCTTAGAAATGAGAATGGTGAAGTTGGCCCAAAAACCGATGCCAAGCTCAAAGGCAAGGTCATGATCAATCCCCAGATCAAAACCTACTAATATTAACCCACCACTACTGAAAAAGTAGGCCAAAACTACTCCTGATGATGAAGTTACTTCGCTTTACAGGGACAATCGTCCCAAGTGGATCCCAAGGAAGATGAGATCCATCAGTTGAAGGCTCGCGTAGAGCAGTTGGCAAAACTCTGCCAACATAACAATGTATAAAAGGTGAGGGAAGAAGGTTCGTCCCCATTTTTTTTGTGAGACCATCATAAAAGCAGATTTTCCTAACAATTTCAAAGCCCGGTCAGTTAATAAATTTGATGGGACCACAAACCTAGATGACCACATCTGCACCTTTGAGTACTATATGGACATTTTAAAAGTGGCAAGGATGGCTTGGTGCAAGCGTTGTAATAATCCTGCTTTCTATGCCATATAAATGTTTTAAAATCAATATTTTAGTTAATTAAATTGTATTTAATAAATGATTTTTGTTATAATAAATTAAATTAAAATAGTAAATTTAACCTAAACGATTTATTGAAATCAAATAAATTATTTTAATTAAATATGATATATTTTGAAGTGTAAATAATTTTATATGATTGAAAAAATAGAAGTAAATAAATATCGAATTGAAGAAAATTTTGCAGTTATTAAGAAATTTCTTGTATAATGAAGTGTAAATTAACCCGAACTGGATTGGAGTATATTTACAAATATATATATCCAGAATTCAAATTTAAATGGGAAATGAAGTAAAAATTAGTTTGAATTAGAATTTAAATTGAATTGTAATCGGGCCAAAGCAATTAAGGCCAAGCCTATTTAAACTTAATCTTTTCTATAATATTTTAGAATTTTTCGTTCCCATCCTTCAACTGAACCCAAAACCCGATCATTTTCTTTAATTTCAAAATCTAAAAAATTGCATCCATACATACATATATATGTATGTATATGTAAAAGAACTGCGCCAACACGCGTATTGTCATCGATGGTCGATGGTTGGAGAACGTGGCAAGGAGGAGCCGCGAAGTGGAGGGGAAATGGTGAATTGATGCCACGACGTTGGAGATGCATGCAATCGAGAGCTTGAGGACGCGATCTTGGATGAAGTGCTGCATGGTTTCTTGGTTCTTGAGGAGGACGGCGACTGATGGAGCAAGGTTTGTGATGTTGGCATGACAGTGTCGAAGAATGAAACATCGATTGATGATGCCTGGCGATAGATGGTGGTGGAGAGCTTGATATTGTGCGACCTGGAGCATGGTGATGTAGCAAAGTTTAGGGCTATGCATTCACTCTTCTTGCCCCCATTTCGATGAGTAAAACTTTCTTACTTAGATCCATATCTATATTCCATTTCGTTCTATTGTTTATCCCGAATATTAATGAATTGCTTGCTTGAATTATTGGTTATGATATTGGATTCGTTTTTGCGATGTTAGATATGATTATGGATTTGATGGTGGAATTGTGTGTATGTTGGATCATCAAAATGCAAATGAGATGTCGTCCGATTACTTTTTGACGTGTAGCTATTTTATATGTATGAGTTCTTTTTATGGATGACTGAAATTCAACCTACTTCGATTTGGGTCGAACGATAAAATTTATATTGATGATTATATGTTGATTTTGTAGAATATCACTCCATGAATTTCATTTTAGACAATTTATTGATATTCCTTTTTAAAATATTTTTGAAAGCTTCATGAAATTATTTGTGGTGTTTTAAATTTTTTTTGAAGTATATTTATAATAATAAAATTGGTTGGTAAATAAAATGATTTCTTGAAAATTATTTTGGAAATAAATATTGTTTTGAAAATGAAAAATATTTTATTTCTAACTATTAGAGTAAAAGTGAAGATTTTGAATTATATTATATGATTTGAAATAAATATAATTATTTCTATAACTTATAAAATTATTTTTAAATAGTATTTAATTACAGAAGTTTATTAAATAAATTTAAAGCAATATTAAATGATTTTCAATATAAGCTATTTGAGATTTTGAATATATAGTGATGGTTTGAACTATAAATTATGGTTTGAAATGAAAAGAACTATTTTAGAGATTTATAAATTTATATTAGTATTACTTAGTTATAGAAAGTTATGAAATAGTTTCTATAATAATTTTTGATGTATAAAGTGATTTTGGAAGTTATAAATTATTTTAAATAGAATTTAACTATACCAAATTATATAGTAATTTCTATGAATCATATTTGATTCGTTAATGGATCGTTAAGGGATTTGGAATGTTTTAAATATATACATTTGGACATTTATTTTAAACGATTAAAGAAAGATATTGTTTAAGTTTATTATTATTTCATTTTTGAATTAAATTGGGATTTTTATATATTTAATTTCTATATTTTTTATTTTATTTTCTTATTTTATTGAATGAGATAATATGAGTGGTTCACGTATCTATTTTGGGTAGTTGATGTCTATGTAATTTTATACGATGATGACAACCTTCTATTTAATTTTGTGATATTTCATTATGTGTGACGAGAAATCTAAATTAATGGAGTTATAATGCCATTTGAGATGGGGCATTTGGTAATATTTCTTCGGCTATTCTTTAGACTCGTTATATAGAATATTTTGGAGATTGAGTCTACTTTATGAGCTGTGAGTAAACGTTTGAGTATCACACAGTGGTATGGGACACTATTGTGATATTTATTCGATTATTCATTGTAAATAGATATCACTCCGACAGGGTCGAGTATACGATGTATTATATGTATGGTGATGCATGTTAAGAGTGTGCATGCTGAGAGCCATACGAGTGTCTATTTATTGCATATACTCCTAATATACATCGGGGTGTAAACCAGATTGAATAGTATCCATCCTAGTGACCTGATTGCGGGGTCGTTCCCCGAATCTATGACACCTATTGATGTATATGGCTGAGAGCCACTGCCCCTGTGTCACTTTGGCCAGTAGTTTGGTACCGTTAGGGGCACTTGTAGGGTCATGACCATAGTATAGCGTAGTCTTGCCCTAGACGGATATTGAGTCACGATGGTTGTTTAGGTAACTATGGCTGTAGGAGTAATGCTGAGAGCATGAGGCTCAAAGCTGTCAGTTTCTCGTCTTGTTATATTGATAAGATAGCATGAGATGCTATAGGCACTACTTATTCACCTGTATGAGATCATTGTGTTATTGGCTGAAACCCAAGTCTACGGCTGAGAGCCAATTTGTTCATTTGTCTAGACCGATGTCGAAATAGAAATTTATGATGCTGAGAGCACATAGAACTTAGAGTCTCAATGATTATCTACGATACTGAGAGTTGAGTGGATTTAGCAAATATTTGAGGGATCATATGGTTATTTTAGTAGCCGAGAGCTAAGTCTATTACTATGAGGTTGAAGGTCAAGATGATTATTATTTAGTTATTGATCTCTTGGATTATATACGAGACTAAGAGTCTATGCAGTTGTGTAATCCCATACACATCAATTATACAACTATTAAGGATAGCTAAAGATGTTAAGAGCATGAAGTTGGACCCTCTTCCTATATTTACATGGTTATTTGAAAGATGACCTGGCTACCAAGGGTATGCCATATTTATATTTTGTGTTTGTTTGATTTGGGTGATTTTTATGAATTTTATAAATTTATTAAGAGAAACGGACCCCGGGTATGTCTACTTTACGATTATCTAAGAGATAATCTAGGGCATTGCTGGGAGCATGTCCTATATTGTTGTTGAGTTTTATACCTGATTATATTATATTATGTTTGTATCACCAATTTTATTATATGCATGTTTGGTATGTTGATTAACTTTGCTTGGAAATGTGTTTCTTTTGTGTGCATGGTTTTGTGATATGTTGACACTTGGGATATGCACGTGCCACTTGTCTTGCACTAGTTTTTACCATGCTAGTTGTTACTTATATTGATATCTACATTCTTGATATAGTCTGACCTGTATGTTACTATGTAATACTTGATTCAGTCCGATACATTTCAGGTTCAGGGACGATGAGACCAGTTTGTATTCTAGAAATAGAGCAGACTTCATATTTGGTATTGCATATACTCATTATGTACTATACAATCTCTTGTGTGTATATCATTGTGATGTATTTTGGACAGACATTGTATATTATATACTGTTGCTGCGATTGACTTTGTGATCTCTGATATTTACTGTATATTGTGTATTGTTCTATCTTAAAGACAGATGTGTCTATTGCCTTGTGCCGATACTATGTACATATATGTGAGTTATTTATTTGATGTTTAAATAGCACCAGTGTTAGCCCAAGGGAATATTCATGTGTGTACCTCATATCGCCTTATTCTTCGTATTATCTAACAGTATTTCCTTGTAATACTCTTGGGTAGTATGGGTATAGAGGTGGGGGTGTTTCAAAACTTTTTCCAGTTTATCTAGCTAGTCCAGCCTCCAGATGGTTCAGAAGGTACGGACCAGGGGAGGTCCGTTCTTGGCGACTACTATTTGCATATTTCTTGATACAATTCAACTCGGGAAGAGAGACCTCCCTAGATGTAAACACCATGTCCTACGTAAAGCAGGGAAAAAATGAAAGCCTGCGTAACTTCATAAAACGCTTCATATCTAAGGTGCTCAAGATTGGGGTAACTAGTAAAGAAGTGCTTCTATTGGCAGCATACGTCGGAATTAGAAAAGATACTGCTATGTGGGGGCAAGAATAGTAGAAAATCGTGTCATAGCATAAAGGCCTTCTATAAGAGGGCCAACGACTACATTAGAATGGAAGAGGCCGGGTCCGCAGCATAGTCACAGAGGACTTTTGCCCTCATTATGAGAAGAAAAGAGGGAAGAAGGGTACCATCCACCTGCAAAGCGACAAAAGGAGCTCAACTTCACATCAAAGACTACCCTCACCCATACTCCTGGGCAGATATGCAAAATAACCAGGGCCAAGCTTGCTTATAATATATCGAAAAGGTGGAGCAAAATAGAAGAGGAGCATACTGCTGCACCAATGGCGATCACAAAGACAACCGCATGCACTTGAATTATGAGATAGTAAGACTAATTCAGAAAGGATCCTTAGGCAATTTCTAGAAGGAGAACAATGGAGAGGGAACTGGGAACCTCGCTCCGGATCCAAATGAAAATCTAGCTAGAAATCCATCTAGTCTCATATCCTTAATCCATGGAGGACTGCACTTTGTGGGAAAAAGCAAGAAGGCACAGGAGTGGTATGTGTAGAAAGAAAAAGTAGAGCAATGAACCCTTTTCAATGTAAGACGGAAACCTGCCCAGGACCTAGTTTTCACCGTGGATGGTGCCGTTGGGATTGTCTTACCATATCAGCACGTGCTTATCATTATGGTGCAAATCTCGAACTACACCATGGAAAAGGTCTTCATAGATTCTGGGAGTTCTGTTAATGTCATCTTCAAATCTGCATTTGACCAGATGAAGCTCCCAGCAGAAGTATTAAAGCCAAGTCTAGAACTAACTTGCGACTTCAATAACACTACAACTGTTCCCATCGGATCGACACGCCTATTTGTCCCTGCCGAAACTTCACCTCTTCACAAATCCTTCTATGCGAGCTTTCTTGTAATCGATCAAACATCACCATATAATGCATTTTTGGGAAGACCCACATTAATTGACTTGGAGGTAGTTGTTTCTCGGAAGGACTTGCTCATGAAATTTCACACCATTGCTTGAATAGGATCGATAAGAGGAGAACAATTGTTAGCTTGGGAATTATACAATGTAAACCTTAATTCTAGCAATAAAATTATTCTAAACTATTATGTTGTATCCTCTAATAACTGCGATAATGATAATGAAAAAAGATCAAGCCAGTTCTAAGAACGATGCCGGTAAAAAGTACCAAGACTAATGATCAAACAGGCCATTCTACGACCATAACATCAGAAAAGAGAGAAAAGAGAAAGTATATGCATATGATTGGCACCGATGAGTATAACTCAATATATGTGCAATATTTTTCTTAAGAAGCTCAGAAGCAGGTATTCTCCACCGCCTTTCAATCTGAAGAGAAAGAAGAAAGTGAGATAGACCCACAAATGGGGGCAATAAAGAAAGAGTAGAAGCTAGTAGACAATATGGAGGATGTGTAAATAGATACAAAAGACCCCACAAAGGTTCTCAAGATAGGGAAAAATTTCAGCGCAGAAGGAAAAATCAAATTGATAGACTTCCTGAAGAAATTAGCAGATGTATTTGCTTGGGCACCTTCAAATATGGTAGGGATATATCTAGCCATCATCTACCATGCACTCAACATTGACTCCAACGCTCATCTAGTTAAGCAAAAGCACAGGACCCTAGATTAGGAAGGGTATGATGCTATATAGAAAGAAGTTAAGAAGATGAAAGAAAATGGATTCATCAGAGAAGCTTACTACCTAAAGTGGATAACAAACCCAGTTCTTATAAAGAAGCCCAATGGGAAATGGAGAATCTGCATAGACTGTACCAACCTTAAAAAGGCCTGCCCAAAGGATAACTTTCCCTTACCCAAGATTGACCAGTTAGTGAATGCAACTAGCAGACAAGAATTGCTCTTTTTCATAGACGCATATTCAGGTTACAACCAGATAGCTATGTTCGAGCCGGATCAGGAGCATACTAGTTTTGTGACATACAAAGGCCGATACTGCTACAAAGTCGTATCGTTCAAACTTAAAAACGATGGGGCAACCTACCATAGGTTGGTTAATATGATGTTCTCAGATCAGGTCGGCAAAAATGTTGAAGTATACGTGGACGAGATACTAGTCAAGTCAAAAGCAACATCAAGTCATGTACAAGATCTGGTGAAACATTTTAGTCTTGAGGCCGTATAATATAGATTCAAATTCACTTTCGCTATTCAGTCAGGGAAGTTTCTAAGATACATAGTGAATGCTCACGGTATTGAAGAAAACCCATTGCAGATTGTGGCCATTAAAAATATAGAAGTCCCGAAGAAACCAAAAGATATCATGAGTCAAAATGGCAGAGTGGTTGCTCTAAGCAGTTTCATTTCCAAAGCAATCGCTAAGTGTATACCGTTCTTCGACCAAGTGAAGAAGGGGCGTTACTTTGAATGGACCGAGGAATGCTAAATCGCATGCCAAAATTTGAAGGACCGTCTGATTAGAACCCCTATCTTATCAAAACCGGTAATAGTGAGGATTTATATGTATATTTAGCTATAATTGATAAAGCTGTTAGTGTTGCAGTGATTCAAGAAGAAGAGGGAACCCAAAGGCCTATATACTTCACAAGCAAGCGTCTGTCAAGAACAGAGCTCAACTATTCACTCATTGAAAAGCTAGCTTACAACTTGCTTCTCAAGGCAAGAAGACTGTGGCCCTACTTTCAAGCATATACCATCAAAGTCCTTACAGACAAATCGCTAAGGTAGATATTGCAGAAACCAGAAACATCAACCCTTTACTAAAATGGGTAATGGAGCTCAATCAGTATGATATCTCTTACTATCCAAGAGCAGCAATCAAAGATCAAGCGCTAGCAGATTTCATCGTGAATGCACATTACCTATTGAGACCTAACCAGAGGAAGAAGCACCAACTCCACAGTTTTGGCAATTATTTGTGGATGGAGCATCCAATGAACAGGGGTTAGGATTGGATATGTGCTATTACTCTAGACAAGTAGAAACTATATGCAGTAGTGCAGCTTGGATTACAAGCTACCAATAATGTAGTAGAATATGAGGCTCTTCTCATAGGCTTAAGGATGGCTTAGGTAATGAAAGTAACCTATATTAAAATTCATAGTGATCCCAAATTAGTTGTGAACCAAGTGCAGGGTAATTACCAAGCAAAAAAGCCTATTCAAGCATAATACGTGGAACTTTCTAAAATAACTATTAAAGCAGTTCAAACACCTTGATATAGAACAAATTCCATGTGAAAACAACTCTTTTGCTGATTCATTGGCAAAACTTAGCATAAAAGTAGCACATGAAATGAAGGCTATTCCAATTAGGCATCAAGCAGAACCAAGCATCACCGAAGCTAATCAAATGCTGGTCCTAATTATGACCCAACGAGCCATAATCCGAGAAGCTAAGGATCAGGAAATAGAGGAAAATCGAGAGTAGTCTCCAACTGCACCTACACCTCAATAGGCGGGAGAAAACTTGTGCATGACCCCTATCAAGCGATTCCTAATTGACGGAATCCTACCCCCAAATAGAAGCGAAGCCCGAAAAATAAGATATCAGGCTCCATGTTACTTCTTCTTTGATGTTATATTATACAAGGGAGGTAACTCAAGCCCTTGTCTTATATGCGTTTCAAAAGAAGAGGGCATACATGTCAAGGATGAAGTACATGAAGGGCGGTGAAGGGATCATTCCGGAGGGGCCAAATTAGCTAAGAAGATACCAAGGCATGGTTACTATTAGACCACAATGCTTCAAGATGCAAAGGACGTGAGAAAATGTGGTAGTTGTCAAAGTTTACAAGTATCCCAAGGTAGCCTTCCCGTGAGCTCATCCCATGGTAAGAAACATAATCACTAGATTCGAGATCCCTGACAAAATAATTTCATATAATGGAACCATGTTTGAAAGCAAGGAGTTCACCAAGCTATGCGAAAGAAACAAGATAATAAATAGCTTCTCCTCAGTCGCACAACCATAAGAAAATGGGTAAGTTGAAGCAGCAAACAAAACTATCAAGAAATTTCTTAAGAAAATACTATAAAAGGCATAAGGGAAGTGGGCAGATGAGTTGTCTTAGGTACTATGGGCCTATAGGATCATCCATATTCTCAGCTAGCCATACACCCTTCTCCTTAACCTACAGCTATGAAGCCATGCTCTCTATGAAAGCAAAAATCCCATCACATAGAAAAGTATCGTATACGGCAGAGTAGAACAAAGAATTAGAAGAAGCCACCTTAGATCTTATTCAAGGAAAAAAGGACGAGGCAGTAGTTCGATCCGCCGCATATCGACAAACGATAGCAAAAAATTACAATGCTAGGCTCAAGGAGAGAAACTTCCGCAAGGGAGATCTAGTGCTGCGAAGAGTAATTGCAAACAACAAAGACCTAATAAATGGGGCTCTAGGCCCAAATTGGGAAGGTCCTTTGGTTATGGCAAAGGTCTTGGCTAATGGGGCATACCGGCTATTGAATTATGATGGAAACCTAGTTTCGAGAACATGGAATTCAGAGCACCTCAGGACTTATTTTGTATAGTTAACGTTACTTGTATAATAAACATTATAATTATTATGAAAATAGTAATACACTGAACTAGACATAAGGATGTTAGACAGCATGAACCAGTATAAAAATCTCTTTGTGTTAATTTAACTAACATAGCTAATAACAAGGGTTGTATTATACACGACCCAGCTTCTCAGCTAAATAGTTACACTGGACGTAAGGATATTAGACAGCTTGAACCAGTACAAAAAACCATGCGCATGAATTGAAAAGATTGTAAATACGTGACCTGACTTCATAGACAAAATACGGTCCACCCCAAATAGCGGGGCAGACCGTACCTAGCGCATGAAAATAAAACTGCCCTCGAACAGAGGGACAGACCATGCCCAGCATATAACAAAACTAAAACACCAAAGATCAAGTTCAAGAAGCATGAACTGCGTAAGGTATCAAATCCAAAAATGGCAAGACAAGACAATGCACGAAGTGTAATACAACCTACAAATCAAGTACAATTCCAGATATTACTCGCAACTTATCAGGTAAACACAAAAGACTAAGGTCTAATTACATTTACTGAACCCTACTTATATTTACAGAGACCCACATACGTTAACATACTTCCTACATTTATACACACAAGTAAAGATAAAGTTATTATCACGCGAAATTACATCAAAAGTTAAGTTTGAAACTTCGGCTCTTAATTAAACAAACTGCATTACGACTCTAAATCACCCTTAGGAGAATCGTCGATTATAATTCCCTGGCAACGACGAGATCCGCAATCTCTTGACAAAGAACGTTGACTAGAATCGCTCCTTTCCTGATAAGCTTGAACTAAGCCTTTTTTCTTTAACTCTTAGAATTTGGTCTCGTAATAACTCTTCAAGTCTTGTTCCAGCTTCTTCCACAGGGAAATGACATTGGTATCAACACCCAACAAAGGCAAAGGAACAACACCGTGATGACCGCCCTACACCACTGATGCTCATATAACCGAATGGTGCATTGCTGGAGCACTCGATCGTTGTAGGACGATTGTCAAGGCAAAGAAAACAAAGTCAAGGACGGGAAATAAAAAAGAAGAGAAGAGAATATAAGATAAGAGAAAGAAATAAACATCACACAATCACATAACCTGTCGTATATCCACAGCGCATAAGATAAAATATAATAGTCATCACAGATATGAAACAGTCGAGATAGTAATAACTACATGAACTACAGAATCAGAGTACATAGGCTCATACAATTATACAAAATAGTAATAGAATTTATACAGCTGATAAATAAACTCAACTAATAAACTGTCTCCAATAATAGTTGTCAACACTCTCAAGGCTCCACAGTGTCACATAGCAGAATATACACTAATAAGCCAAAAATATAAATACGAGAGAATGTTGCCTCTTGCTAGCCCATCAGTACAACTCCAAGTGCTGTTTACACCTGCCATCTAGTCTACTCATTTAAGAGTACCCAAGATAATAAAAAGTAAAGCATGAAAC
This sequence comes from Allium fistulosum, assembly GCA_030737815.1. Classification (NCBI taxonomy): domain Eukaryota; kingdom Viridiplantae; phylum Streptophyta; class Magnoliopsida; order Asparagales; family Amaryllidaceae; genus Allium; species Allium fistulosum. Next base: position 473,006,700 of record CM060901.1, read on the forward strand.
CTTGAGTCAGATAATAGTCTGGTGTAAGCGATAACAATCTCAGAATATTACAAAAGTCGGTATAGTATATGGAACAGAGGGTATGGGGAATCATTCCTGACCTGTCCCTGCATCCACAGAGTTAGCACATAACAATTGATATATGCTAATCTACTATCAAAGCTATATAAGTGTACTATAATCGAAGTACAATGTCCAGTGTCCAGGTAAATAGTAAAAAATACCCAAGTCGTGTGACACCCCACGGTGCAACCAACCATGACAAACATAGCATCCATCAAACAATCCTCACATCACTCATGTGCATTGGATATATGATAACTCGTATGGCACAATCACAAACAAGTGACCCATTCGAAATCTCGGCTTCATTGGTGCCCGAATCCATGCTTCTTTGAAAGGTTAGGAACCAGTCTCATAATAACAAAAGCCTAGGGTAATCTACAATCGCAAGATCCAGATACAATCACAAATCCAAGTGGGAGCTACCCACATACTCCTTCTTTATGAGCACACTAGAAATCTTCGAGTTATCAATGATCCCTTTGCACGCGTCTCCAAAATAGAATCTAATCGTTATTCCATCACGGTTATCTCCACAGTAGGACACAATCGCAAATCCCACTCGCATGCCCCCATCATTACGCTTGCCCTTGTGGATCATCGTCATGACTCCTATTGTAAGTTGTCATCTTCGGAACGCCTTTAGACATCCATCGTAAGTTGTAGAGTCATCATGCAAAGTCCCAAAGTCATCACATCGAAGTGCCATGTCATCGCTTCACCATCAAAATTGCCTATCGTAGTGTAATAACATCAAAACCAAGAGTCAACCTCATGAACAAATCACTACATCGTCCTCCTTGAACCACCTCACCGTCTATGCCAAAATCGACCAAATCGACCATCATCAATAGTGGTAGATATCGACAACTCCAGAGTAGATAACGACCAATTTGGTCATGTACTTAACCAAAAATGGTTAAAACAAACAAAATGAAAACGTCCGACATCTATCCCGAAAACCGAAGCACATCCCAAGTTCATACTTCGAGCTCACATGATCAAATGGTGCATACAATCAGTACGAAACTTGTCTATATACATCACTTCATTCTCGATGGTATAAATTTCACCGCTATCCGAGACAATGCTCGAGGACGATAATTTCGCGCTTTTCAAGATCTTTTGGTCATCGATCATCTGATCTCCAATATAGCAATACTTATACCCATTTTAATTCGCAACGTCGATACAAACTCAATGGAAGTGGTCTCGAGTCCTGATTCGATCGTATGCAAAAAATCACATTTTTGAGACTGTCAATTAATTAAAGATTCAATATTTTAATAAATTATTTAAATATCTTATCATTAAAAATAGGGTCATTGCATTCTTTCCTCCTTAAAAAGATTTCATCCTCGAAATTCCAAGGATGAAGCAACACAACCCAAAACCCTCATATAAACAACGACACAAGGAAATCATCACTTATCAACTCACGACAACAATCACTAGAAGCGATCACAACAAAGGGAATAAACTCAGAATCAGCTGGAGCATTATCCTCATCCCTAAGTACAATCACCATCAAATCCGAAATCAATATGGATAAGCCAAACTATTAAGCTACACACTAATTTCTAAAGAAACAGACAATGGAAAACAAAAGCGCCAACTCACTGATCGAAAGGCAAGTCAACTAAATATCATACACTATCGACTCTCTCAACTATCGGCAATGTATAATATCCTATACATTGACTTTTCACTTAATTTTTGGCTTAAGTCACGGGAAATTTCGACAGCACCTCCTTTGCACGGGTAGGTCTGGGAAAAAACCTAATAAACATATGTATATATACATCTCATATCTGAGGCATCTCGTATATGAGGCATCTTGTTTTTAAGGACAACCAAACATATATAGCCAAATCTAAACTACAAATGTTACGTGCCTATTTTATAGCAAGTGCGTACTATTTAGATGCAAATAAAAGTGGATAAGCATCCAAATAGCCAACACTTGCTTCCATGTACCTGAATAAGTACCCATCAAAGAGGATTAAGCACAATAGTAACATCATAATGTAAATGAGCATACTAAATCATATATATGGTAATCATCTCAAATAAATGTGCTATATCAAACCATAACTATCTCGCATGCCTATCAACCATATAAGCATAAGTAATCATATCAAGTGCCAACAATCAAACATCAAACATGCATCTATAAGATCAAACATTAAAAAGTAACATCCATGCCTATGCTAGCATGCAGGATACTAAACGATATAGTATAATACATCAAATATGATATCCAATATGAAAGCTGGCGAAAAATAGAAATCTCCCCTAATGAAGAGCTCTAGACAAGCGGTCCTTATGCTCTCATCGGTCTTCTATATGCAATCGCTTTCGCTGAATTGAACCTTTACAACTCCACCACCTTCCTTCTAACCTATTTTGTATCATTTCTATCTGTATGAATAGGCCTATGAGGTCTCGAAATTCCTGGTTCAATCTTGATATCATCTAGTCAATTCGGTGCCAAATTTCCCAAATGCCTTTTATAAGTTCTCCCTAAACCCACTATTAAACAACGAGTCTCGGCCACTTACTATGCTCTTGGCACATAATGGAATCACACTATCCATCCCACATGTAACTCGACAAATTTGAATGTCGTTCTACTAGACCTAAGTAATACAAATATGGCATTCTTCGTCAACCAATCAACTGTGACTCAAATGCTATCACACTATCCTCAGTCATCGGCAATCCATCGATGTAGTCAATAAATATATGTTCCCACAACTCGAGAACAAGCAATCTCTCATTCTTATGGAAGCAACAATCTTGGTCAGGTCCATACTACATCGCCTTTACAGATGCTACTCATTCTTCTAATTTAGCCATGATCTCAACTGGTCTAGCTCCACGCCTACGACTAGTACCGATCCATTAAATCAATGTAGGTCTGATGATCAAACTAGCCATTACCCTTGACTATAGCTCATCGAGTTCTGAAGCCATAACCAATGATAAGCTCGAGCAATGCCCACTTTAGGGATATTTATCCCAAACTGGTATGTCTTCCACTCAAAGCATCAACAACTACATTTCCCTTATGGACGTATAGGAAATGTAAAATCCATAGGAGGCTAAGAAATCTAACCATCGCTGTTGGCAAAGGTCAAGATCCCTCTCGGAGAAGAGATACTCTAATGATGTGGAATCACTGAATAGCTCGAACCCCTCTCCTAATAGGTAGTGCCTCCAAATTCCCAAAACAAACTTTATTGCCTCCAACTCCAAATCGAGACGTAGATACTTTCTCTCGTGCGATTCTAGCTATCATCTAACATGCGATAACCATACCTTTCGATATAAATACCACACCCAGTTGAGTACCACAAGCACATGTGTACTATCACCTCCTCATTCCCACTCGGAATGAGTAACATCAGTGCACTCATCAACCTCTTAGTAGGACTCACTAACGCGTGTCCACACCTTGCGTCTTAAATAAAAGTTTGATCCTCTCCCATCAAATAGGTTAACGATACTACTACCTTAGGTCTATTCAAATTCTAGACTACCGTAACTACAGGATCTACAATGACCCAAACATCTCACTTCCCTCCTCAAGAAGTGATACTCCAAAATCTCATCAGCAAACAGTGTCTTCTCAACACCTATAATACAATCAATAATCATGCATTGTGCTCTTCTTTCTTCCATGTGTAGACGAAAGTATCATCAATGAACACCAGCACAACTCACTCAAGTAAGCCCTTGAAACACGGTCCATGGGATCAATAAGGCAGGCCGAAACATTGGTTAGCTTGAATGGCATATCCAACCAATCAAAAATCAATGTAGCATACGAAATGCTATAATCAACACACTCTCTCTCTAAGTACTCTCGGTTGGTGAAACCATCGCAAGGTCCAACTAAGAGAACATCCTCACTCTATAGAGATGATCGAACAAGTCATCAATAAGTAGGAATGGATACATGTTCATCATCTCATTTAGCTCACGACATCCAACAAGCAACCTCAAAGAGCCATTCGCTCTACTGGCAAAAACTATAGGTGCATCCTACCTATATATACTCCTACGAATGAACCATCACTTCAATAGGTCATCCACTCGCACCTTTAGTCTCCTATTCTCTTTGGGCATCATATGCCTTAAAGGCATGGCTACTGGTTTAACTCCTCTGACCAGATCGATAAGAAACTCAATCCCTATATGTTGGTAATCCGGTCACCTTATCGAATATGTCCGGACACAATCTAGCTACAGGCATAGATGACAACTCATCGTATGGAATATCGAGTGAATATAGAAAGCTAACCATAACCCCATCCTTTGTAGGAAGCTAAGCACTACCATTCACTCCTCTACAACCCCAATCATCATTAGTATCCTCTCATAGTCCACCACTATTTTGTATCCCATTTCAGCCAGTCCATTCCTAAAATATCATACCGAACCCAATCAAACCCCCCTAAAACAATCCATAGCAAAAAAACAACAAACAAACATACATGAATCAATAAGATAAGGCCCCGATGAACCATGTATAGGTTGGCTGAGCCCTTTAATAGGTCTGTCTTAATCAAAGGGTCGGTTAACCATCTCGAGACTCAACCCCAATATCTTCATCAAATCTGGATATGAAGGAATATGAAACCTCAACGCCAAATAAAACACGTATGAAATGCCATAAGTGAAAGGCATATCTCATGTGGTAATGCCATTTCCCTTCTCTTCCGTCGATGGAGCACTCGAAAAAATCGGAATGGCAATCAATGCATAAGCTACCACAGTTTATCCCTACTCAGCTGGTTTAGGACAACCATTCTACACTAGGCATAGGCTCACTCATCACAAAGCCTTCTCGACTATCTTCTTGAAGCCTTCATCAATATGACCAATCAATCACTTTCTAAGATGATCACTCAACCCAGTGTTAAACTTTCCGTTCTTTTTGTGTGGGGTATCAATGGAAAATAGACCGTATTCGATAGCACATCGAATTCGACCATATACTCTGACACAGACATATCGCCATACTTCAAACCGACGAACTTCCTAACCAATGCCAACCTCAGAAAGGTCGAGATAAATCTTCTTCGAAGTGAACTATGAACTAATCCCAAGTAGATCGATCCTTGGGAATCAAAGCTATTGATACACTCCACTGGTTGATTGTTCATCCTTGGAGTTATTTAGAGGTTAACTTCTACCTCATGACATCATCTAACTCTAAGTCATCGAAGATCCTCTCATAAGTAACCATCCTATCTTGCCTTTCAATAGCCGACTCTGTTCCAAGGAATGGTCTGCCTCCTAAACTCCTATAGGCTATATATAGCTTGGCAAAGTCGACTCTACCCATTTTAACTGGAGCACCATAATCATTTAGAGCAACTTAGGCATCCTCGGAAATGATTTGCACCATCTCTATGAACATATCCTATCAATCAGGGTTAGTGACCTCGATCCTGGCCACTCCTCAACTTTGAAGATGGAATCAATAGCAGTATTCCTCATATGCTAGATCATTCCCATCCTATAATAAGAATGATCAGTCTCTCATAAAGAAAACTACATCACTAGTGCATATATGTGCAACACAACTTATATATTATATATACCATTATATAGTTTTGAAAAGAAAAATATATAACAAATACAAACTCCCTAGTATATAGGTATACTCTCGATCTAGTCTAAATCATCAAATCCTACCCAATCACTACTGGATCATGGTATCAACTTAGGTTAATCACGTAACCTAAGCTCTGATATCAAATATGATGACCGCCATACACCACCGATGCTCATATAACTGAATGAGCGCTATTGGAGCACCTGTTTGATGTACGACGATTGATAAGGGAAATAAAAAGAAGTAAAGGAGGGGAAATAGAAAAGAAGAGAATAACAAAGAAGAGAATAACAAAGAAGAGAAAGAAATAAAAATCACACAATCACATAACCTATCGTATATTTCACAACGCATTAGATAAAATATAATAATCATCACAGATATGAAACAGTCGAGACGGTAATAACTACATGAACCATAGAATCAAAGTACATAAGCTCATATAGTTATACAAAACAATAGTAGAGTTTATACAACCGATAAATAAAATCAATTGGTAAATTATCTCTAATAATAGCAGTCAACACTATCAAGGCTACACAGTGTCATATAGCGGAATATATAATAATAAGCCAAAAATATAAATATGAGAAATGTTGCCTCTTTCTAGTCCATTTGTATGGCTCCCAGTGTTGTTTACACCTGCTATCTAGTCTACTCATTTAAGACTCATATGGTACAATTGCAAACCAAGGACTCTATCGAAATCCTGGCTTTATTGGTGCTCGAATCCATGCCACTTCGAAAGGCTAGGAACCAGGCTCACAATCGCAAAAGCCCAGTGTAATCTACAATCGCAAGACCCGGATACAATCGCAAATCTAGGTGGGATCTACCCACATCCCCTTCTTTACAAGCACACTAGAAATCTCTGAGTTATAAATGATCCCTTTGCATGCGTCTCCAAAATGGAACCCAATCGTTATTTCATCATGGCTATCTCCACAGTAGGACATAATTAGAAATCCTACTCGCAAGCCCCCATCGTTAAGCTTGCCCTTATGGATCACTATCACGACTTCTATCGTAAGTCATCATCTTCGAAATGCCTCTAGACATCCATCATAAGTTGCAGACCCATCATACTAGTCCCGAAGTCATCACATCGAAGCATCATGTCATTGCTTCACCATCAAAATCGCTCATCCTAGAGCAATAACATCAAGACCAAGAGTCAAATGCACAAACAAATCACTACATCGTGCTCCTCATAGCCTCCTCACCGTCCATGCCAAAGATCGACCAAATAGGTCATCATCAATAGTGGTAGAGAGCGACCACTCCAAAGTAGTCGATAATGACCACTTTCGTCGTGTCCTTAACCAAAAATGGTTAAATACAAAGCAAATGGAAACGTCCGGCATCCATCTCGAAATCCAAAGCACATCCCAAGTCCATACTTCATCTCTAGATCAATCATCGTGCAAAAACTTTATGCACGAAATCCTATCCTATCGGATATTTTCTAATCTTATATCGCCTTCAAACTATGTTTTCAACCAACTAACAAACAAGTAGACATGCAACCAACTTGCATAGAAATATCTATAGTAGCCTACATACATCTAAAATAACATAATACAATACATCCAAGCAACCAATGAGGGGATAAGTATCAAAAATAGCCTAAATCTTTCGATATCGTCAAAATAGTGCGTCCATGGAAAAAATGTGAAATTTAATACAAAAAACGTCTCAAAACACTTTTAAATTCATTTACTAAATAAGTTATAAGTTTAAGTATTTTAGAAATCACATTTTAAAATTAGAAAACATTTCAAAATATCATTTTAATACTATACTAACAATCATAGTATGGTAAGAGATAATATCACTAACCTTTACCAAATATGTCCAAACCATCGCCAACTCGTAGAGCTCCCCATCACAAGTGCAATATAAGAAACCACATCCAAAACGGACCTCGTATGCAAAAGATACGCATAATATAAGGTATTAGATAATTTAAATAATTAATTAACCTAATTAATTAATTATTAAACTAATTACCCTTTTTAAGCTTTATTCCATAAATGTTGACATTGCCTATACATGCACATCGAACTCAATGTCATACAAGTTTCATCTATGATATGGAGCTCCACCTAATGAATTCGAACGTCGTCTGCGCCATTGCGCTCCTCATCGATAGCTCGACCTGCCAAGATCGAAATCTTCCACTCCAACACTGCCAATCGAAACACGTCACCTGCTCCTTTTCCTTGACCTGTATGGTCTTGATTCTCTTTTGGCCATCGGACCTTCAGCGATTGATATGGGGAGGTGCATATAACTAAAAGGAACTCGTCTACGCCCTCTGGTTTGTTCCTTGTCGCCTCTACCTGCAGTGAACCAAAGCCATAGTCTCGAGCAAAAAGGTGGATCTTGGCCAAGTGTGATCGCACACTATGAAATGGATATGGGTTGGAAGATCTCTTTAGTACATGTGCAATGAAACTGGTATCGAAATTTTTTATGGCCCGAATCACTGGATTTATATTTTTGAAATAAGTTTGGGGAGGCGACCATTTCTATTAACGGAACAGTGAACATAAATGAACATTGATGGTTGCGATTGGATAATGAGAGAAATGAGGGTTTTAATTTAAATAATATTAGGTTAATCTTATTTGAATTCCCAAATAGAACGGTCGTGCGTTTTAAGCTCACACGATCAAACGATGCGTCTGATCGCAACAAAACACGTCTGTGTATGTTACCTCATTTTTCCAGTCTCAATGGTATAAATTTCATCTCTATCCGAGGCAACGCTCTGAGATGATAATTTTGCGCTTTTCGAGACCATTTCAACCATCAAATCATTCGATCTTCAAATATAGCTATCCTTATACCCATATTAATTTGTAATGTCGATACAAACTCAACTGAAGTGGTCTTGAGTCCTGATTCGATCGTATGCGAAAAATCAAAATTTTGAGACTGTCAATTAATTAATGATTCAATATGTAAATCAAATATTTAAATATCTTATCATTAAAAATACGTATTGTTACAAACACCAGGCCTCAACACAGCATCGGGAGCTGAGGACGCAATAAGATCATCGCCTGCACTGGTTTGCTAAACAACCCGAAGAGATAACTCATCAACTTGGTCGTTCAATACCATGATTTTATCTTCATATAGAGTCTTATATATATCTTCAACATCTTTCAATTATCCCTCCAATTCAATAATTCAAGTCAGAGTAGACTTGATCTTCTCTTCCAAGTCTGCTATCTCCAAACTTTGAGTAGTTGTGTTAGGCTGAAAATCAAGCGGTTCCAAACATGCAAAATCAGAAGGAGGTATGATCAAGTAAAGAATTATAAGGAACTTGCACTCTTTTACAAAGGAATTCAATTTATACAGTATACTCATGGGTATTTATACACCAAAAATATTCTACAACATAAGTATATAAAGGTATTCTGATTTCTGAGTAATAGGGCCACAGAACATTGTCCTAGTTATAGAACCCCTCATCTAAGGCATTCTAGCAAAAGGCGAATATATTCTAATATGAAAGTGTTGCTTGGATCATAATTACCGCCTTTCCAGTAGTTCGTTGGATCCTCCACAGTTACCATAAACCGTCTTTGTTATAAAGGAAGCTCAAGTCAAGAGCTGGGTAAAAATAGGAAAAACGTCCATGCCGCATTTTAAAGCAATCTGCAATATCTGGCCTTTAAACATGCTCCCATCTAAGATTCTCTATGAAGTTGGCAATCTGATCCTGCCCAGGCATGTTTGTTTGAGCTGCTAAAACACCATGGGTGGCCTGAGCTTCTTATAGTAAGTCTTCAAGCTCGTATATCTTAAGCACGACATTCTTTCTCGTCTTCTCTAAAGTATCAATTAGTTTAGCCCTAGTCTTCTATATGTTCCTAGAAAATGCACCAAAGTATTTAAGTGCATCTGCCACCCACCCCTTCTTCTGTGAGCGAGGAAGCACCTTCATCTCCTTTCGCTCCATTTGCTGCTTGTAGTGGGCTTCCATCTCATTAAGTTTACCTTGGAAGTGTACTTCCACCTTTTTCTTCCATTCATTCTCCAGTGAGGGGTCCATAACTACAGGGTGAGTAGGAGCCACACCTAAGCTTTTAAGCCCCCTCTCCTCCTTCGACACCCTCCTTCTCCTTAATTTGATGGGAAGCTAAAAGAGAGATATCCTTAATAGTTTTTCTTAGATTTTTTTCTCCGCTTCATCAGCAATCCTATAAAGTGCCTCGCTATCTTCCAATGATTGTTGCAGTCCATTCACCTTTGAATTGGCAACTTCAAGCTCAGTGTGCAATGTAGTATTATGCTGGTATTGGTGCTCAAGCACATCCTTAGCTTCTCTGAGCTCAGAAAGGGCTTCCTTCAAATCTCTTTCAATCCCTTTATTGCTATGTATTAGAGGGACATTCTCATCTCCAAGGCCGTAGTAGGAGTCATGGCCGCAACCACAAACTCATGTATACTTGTGTCACCCCGACCATAAATGATGGGGACCGAGGGCTCACTGGACTCAAGGGCTTTTGTAGACTCGAAGGAAGCCCTACGGGAATCGGTCTAGTTGGTGGTAATTAAAGTTTAATTCAAAAGAAATCAAAGTACAAAAACTTAAAGAACACATGTCACATAAAGAACAATTTTATATGGAGAGTCTAACAAATTCACATACAAGAAACGAAAGTAATACACTGTGCTCACTCCTTATTTAGATTTCTACGCCTAAGCCTAAATCACTCCATGTGAGAACTATAAGGTGGGAAAAAGTCGCTCTCTAAAGTAGACTACCACAGCTGAAATACAAAATCACTAAGTGCTTCTTTTTCTTTGACTACTTGGTCAATCTTTGAAAGCAACCATCGAGTTTCATCCCTAAGTTGCATGAACGACCCATCTTACTCCTTTTCACAATTGTGAATCGTCGTCGCACTAAGATCAAGATGATCTAAAGTTTGGGTTTGGAGTTTTTCCATGCTTTCCTTCAGCAGTTTATAGATATAACTTTCTTAGAGGACTATAAAGAAAAAAGAAACAAAGATGACACGGTCAATCATAGTGCAGTAAATAAATAGAACAATAATTAAAGAAATTAACCACAACAAAATTAAGTAATGTGCAATTTTTATTACTTAATAAGAAGTATATGAAGCAAAGATCATGAATAAATGTTAAATGATTACATTAGCTTGAGGAGTTGAGGTAACCACATCTTCCTTAGACCTCGCATCTACATTATCTAGCTGCGACTGCAGGGAAGCAAAAAAAGAAATATTCTTCGCAGCTAGCTCCTCAGCCCATTGGGCCCTGTAGTAGGAGAGAGCGTCCCTAATCATTTCAGGGTCCTCTAGGAAGGTAAGGTCGACCTCAGTGGAAAACTAACATTGAACCGCGATGTATAGTTTATAAAGCATGCAGTTAGTGATCAGCGAAAGATTGCTTTTGGATTCCTCCAATGCCTTCTCCTTCCCCCCAACTCTTGACCCTTTAATGCCAAGGCCTTATCAGCCGCCTTTGCCACCTCCTCTGCCTTTTCAGCTTTCACCCACTGGGCTTTAAGCTCTTTCTCAATTTTAATTTTCTCAGAAGTGGACGTAGCAAGGTCTGCCTTGAACTTGGTAGTACGGGCAATGGCTGCAACTTGATCGTCTTGCCCCCTCTTTTGAACTTCAATTTCTAAGGCCCTATTCTATTATGAAGCAAGGGAAAATTAGGAGAAGAGTGATTAAGTAAACCACCTTTAAATAAAGAAGGAAAGCAAAATGCATACATAAGTCCAAGATCTTTTGAGCTCAATAGCAAGCTCGGAGAAGGGAAGTTGAAGGGCAAGAGGATAAGATTGTGAAGTAGAAGCAATACTAGATAGATTGTCCAGAGTAACCCATCCTAATCTCTCAGCGAGGTCGGTAACGACACCCTCAAGCAAGGGCAAGTAGCGAATATGGTGGTCTTGGAGGGACTGAAGAGGCGGGACAGGAAGCGTTTCTAAGGAAGGAAGAAAGAGAGGCACGGTAGGCTTCTTGAGGGGTTGGTCAGTGGCCTCTCTCGCATCAAACTTCCTTTTTTCCATTTCCCCCTTCGTCGCTTTCAATTTCTTAGGGTCGAGGAATGCATGAGCAAGATCACCAGCCATTTCACCTGTACATAAAAGAAATCCTGAGATAAGTAAACGTTCTCAAAAAGGTCAAGAATGGAAAATAGAAATTCTTTTATTTACTTTAGTGAAATTATACCCCTAGGTTCATCCAAAATTGAGGAAAACTTAAAAATGGAACGAGAGAGGTTGTGGTTTGGGCATAGAATCTCATACTTTTGCAGTAGTAAATCGGTAAAAAATAATTTTACTTTTCTCCGATCTTTGCCTAAACTTAAGATGCAATCCTTGCCAGACTCATATGAACTAATGGTCTGATCTGAAAAAAGGGCAATTAGGGTATGGTTGAAAGGAAGAAGGGAAATTATTAAGATTCGAAATGAAAAGGTATTGACCGATCCATTTCTAGGTTATATGAGGAACAAATGTAAGTACCGATTTCTTTGCTTGTGTAGTGTAAAACACAGAATCACCCCCGAAAGGACTTTTATGGAATCAAATAAAAACTGGAGCTCTTCACATTAGGGAGGCATACCGTTCTCAGCATAGAGAAAAAAGGTAGCAATTATAAGGTAATAGAAATGGAGGCAAATTGGATGGGAATGATACTAATAGCCACAAACCACTCACGAAGGATTTGATTGGGAAAGAGATAAAGTCCATACCGAATATGCTCGGAAGTGATGGAAATAAAACCATCATGAGAAGTATGGATTCATTCATAAGATTTAGGTACTCTACCTACATAACCCTTAAGACCAAAATGGTTTAAAATATTCTTGATTTTCCTTAGTTTACTTATCTTAGATGGTAGAGATAAAGGAGAGGAGGAAGTAGATGCCATATCGAAATTACTGGATAGATTATCAACTATTGTTAAAGTACAGGAAAAAAGGAAACTATAGAAGGAAGAAGAACCTTGCTTTTGTTTGGAAAAAGAACGAGAGTACCATTCAGGGTTTCTTTTATATTAGTTTTCTTTTCTTTTCGGAAGTGCGTAAGAGAATAGAGAAGAAGAAGAGGAAAACATAAACTTACCTTAATTAGAATCTTAGTCATACAATCAGAATGATGAAAAAATCCCCAAGCCTCAGTTGATTAATGAAAAGAAAGATTAACACAAGAATCAAGATGGATATTCATAGAAAATGAAAAAACTAAATGTACAGCTTTGCAAAAGATCGACCAATAAAGGAACGACACATGTACTTAAGCATTAAATGCAAAACAACTATAAAGACTTTTTCTATCTTTTGAAAGGAAAGGAGGAAAAATCCAGAAGTAATGGTTGCAAGGAAAATATAAGAATAAAGACAAGTCCATACCCATCTACAATTGCTGCAGACTTTGAGGGCAAGTGTTACACCCATATTTTCCCAAGTGTTATGAAAGGAAATCTGATACATATACCAAGCCAGAGGAAATGCTTCCACAATAAAGGTTGGAAAAAGGAAAGAAAGTAAAAATGAAATCCAGATGGAACTACGCCAAAATAATCTGAAGCTGCGGCAAAATGTAGAAACTGCACTCACTCATTCAACATAGCATCGACACAGTTAGTCGCTATTAACAAGATTGAAGATGGCCAATAGTAGTAAACAATGTTAATGCAGCGGAATAGTATAGTAGATCACACAGTCAATTTTATACTGGTTTGGACCTCCTGTCCTACGTCCAGTCCCGAAGCTCCCTTTCAGTATTTCACTATTAACACCCTCACTTCATCCAGAGGAACAGGTTTACAGACTCTGCCTGAACAACCGAACTGTACTTCAACAACAATTACAAGTAGTGTAACAAAAATGTTACTCTCTGACACAACATATCTTGATATACAGAATGTTAGTTTGATGTACAATGACTCCTATAACCAAACCAAATGATATTTAGTGAAGGTGTAGAGGCTAAGGAGTTTATTCGACTAGATAATGGGATGTGGAGAGGAGTAAACTAGTCCAAATCTCTAAATCAGATTAATTTCTTGGAACTCGGAGAATTGCTTTAAGAATTGAGAGTTTAGGAGTGGAAATCAAAGCATAGAGTTGTGTTATGATTCAGGGATGGTTAGGGATTTATATAAATATTGTAGGGATGCTAAAGTAGGGGTGTAACCTTCTAATTTCTCCATTGATGAAAAGAAGTGGCAGCAGGAGCGGAGAGATGCAACTTCTGGAGCAAAAAAACATGAAGATATCACTTCAAAAAACTAGTAGTTTTATACTAGGTCAGTTGATTGAAAGAAGGCCTCAGTCGACTGGCTTAGTGTAAAATTTGAGCCCGAGAGCATTGCAAAAAATAGTAGACAAGTTGTTCATATTTAGTCGACTAGTTTAGTTGACTGGATAAGGCTTTTAGTCGACTGAATCATAGTATTTTTAAAAAGCTTGTGTGGTGTAGTGGTAAGGGCATGTGCTCATCTCTCAGCCCACCTGGGTTCGAATCCAAGCTTTGCATACTTTTAGCCATTTTATTTTACACCTTTTCCATCATTGTTTTGACTTATAATTACTGAATAAACATATTAGTAGCATTTTTGTATGTTATCATCAAAACACAATATATATACGGTTCTTTCATTCTCCCCCTTTTTAATGATGACAACCACACAAGTTTAATATAAAATAATAGCTCCCCCCTAGATATATATTATGTAAGTTTATTTCCCTCAACTTCACATAAATGCTGATATAAAATATGTAAAACAATTTTCTTCTCCCCTTTTGTCATCAACAAAAAGGGATAAGATGGTGTATTATATACTTACTTCAAAAAACTAGCCGTTTTATACTAGGTCAGACAACTGAAAGAAGGCTTCAGTCAACTGGCTCAGTGTAAATTTTGAGCCCAAGAGCATAGTTAAAAGCAGTAGACAAGTTGTTCATATTCAGTCAACTGGGTTTAGTCAACTGGACAAGGCTTTCAGTCGACTGAATTATAATATTTTTCAAAAGCTTGTGTGGTGCAATAGTAAGGGCATGTCCTCATTTCTTGGCCCACCCGGGGTCGAATCCTACCTTTGCATATTTTTAGCCATTTTATTTTACAACTTTCCATCATCGTATTGACCTGAAATATCTCAATAAACATATTAGTAGCATTTTGGTATGGTTGTTGTCATCAAAATACCATATATATATATGGTTCTTTCATTCTTCCCCTTTTTGATAGTGATAACCACACAACTTTAATATAAAATAATAGCTCCCTCTAGATATATGTTATGTAAGTTTATTTCCCTTAACTTCATATAAATGCCAATATAAAATATGTAAAACACACGTTCTTCTCCCCCTTTGTCATCAACAAAAAGGGATAAGAGCATTGGCGTACTATATGATAAAATCTCCCCCTAAGTATAATGTTTCTCTTTAAGTTTTAACTATGTGCTCCCTCTATCAATATGCTCATTATTTTTCCCCCTTTTATAATTAACAAAAAGTATGAGAAAACACCTTTTCCATCATTGTTTTGACCTATAATTACTGAATAAACATATTAGTAGCATTTTTGTATGTTATCATCAAAACACAATATATATACGGTTCTTTCATTCTCCCCCTTTTTAATGATGACAACCACACAAGTTTAATATAAAATAATAGCTCCCCCCTAGATATATATTATGTAAGTTTATTTCCCTCAACTTCACATAAATGCTGATATAAAATATGTAAAACAATTTTCTTCTCCCCTTTTGTCATCAACAAAAAGGGATAAGATGGTGTATTATATACTTACTTCAAAAAACTAGCCGTTTTATACTAGGTCAGACAACTGAAAGAAGGCTTCAGTCAACTGGCTCAGTGTAAATTTTGAGCCCAAGAGCATAGTTAAAAGCAGTAGAAAAGTTGTTCATATTCAGTCAACTGGGTTTAGTCAACTGAACCAGGCTTTCAGTCGACTGAATTATAATATTTTTCAAAAGCTTGTGTGGTGCAATAGTAAGGGCATGTCCTCATTTCTTGGCCCACCCGGGGTCGAATCCTACCTTTGCATATTTTTAGCCATTTTATTTTACAACTTTCCATCATCGTTTTGACCTGAAATATCTCAATAAACATATTAGTAGCATTTTGGTATGGTTGTTGTCATCAAAATACCATATATATATATATATGGTTCTTTCATTCTTCCCCTTTTTGATAGTGATAACCACACGACTTTAATATAAAATAATAGCTCCCTCTAGATATATGTTATGTAAGTTTATTTCCCTTAACTTCATATAAATGCCAATATAAAATATGTAAAACACATGTTCTTCTCCCCCTTTGTCATCAACAAAAAGGGATAAGAGCATTGGCGTACTATATGATAAAATCTCCCCCTAAGTATAATGTTTCTCTTTAAGTTTTAACTATGTGCTCCCTCTATCAATATGCTCATTATTTTTCCCCCTTTTATAATTAACAAAAAGTATGAGAAAATTAAAAATAAATGGAGAATATCATAGAAAAGTCAAATGCAAAGTGATGAGTATCCAATAGATATGTCAAATGTAAGCAAAATGGTACTAATTTTACAATAGATATAAGGTTTACGACTTAGGAAACCATATCCTGTCGGATATGGTCGATCTCTTAAAAATATAATTTCCACTATTACAATGTCGTATAATTGCTAATGTATGATTGTCTATCATAATCAGTTAGATTTCCAAGAACCCATATATCAACACTAATTGTCATTGATTTAGTATTCAAAGGATTTTTTAATTTCTAAGCATAATAATATTATGACATGGTTTTAGAACTATCTCTACTTTTAGTGCTAGCATTAAAATGTGTATGTAGGAATGCATATCTAGTACTTTTTCTACAATTATCTTGTTTATAGTCTAAACCAGTTTTATTATTGTGTGCTATTAGTAGTTAAGGAAGAAAAATCATCTTTTTCTCTATTAAAATTTATGATTTTCTCATGTAATTTATCAAAAACAGTTTTGGAATCATAAATATCCTTTTGCAACATAATATTATTATCTTTTAAAAATTCACATCTTTAATTAATTCTAGATTCTTATCATTTAAAGCTCTATTCTCTTTTTCAAGAGACAAAAGTTTAGAATTAGAATCATTTAAAGAATTTTCCAAAAATATATTTTTACTTTGCAAAACTTCGATTTTCTTTAAAAGATAAAGCAATAGAGTTGACCTTTTGCGATGCTTTAGAATCTTTTAATAACTTCTCATGATTTTGTAAATTATCACTATATATAGAATCTAAGCATATCAGTTTTGACCCGAGATTAGTCACACAACACATGTACCTTGATTCTATAGATAGTTGCTCGCTTCCAGAAATTTGCTTTTTCTCGACTGTCTTTGAGTTCTGATTGGATCATCTCTTTCTGGCCATTATTCTATGATGCTGTGATGATGGATAGAATTCTAGGCTCTGATACCACTTGTTAGTCGCTATGCACTAGATTGAAAATGGCCGATAGTAGTAAACAATGTAAATACAACATAATAGTATAGTAGATCACACAGTCAATTTTATATTGGTTCGGAACTTCCATCCTACGTCCAGTCCTGAAGCTCTCCTTTGGTATTTTACTATCAACACCCTCACTTCATCTAGAGGAATAGTTTTACAAACTCTGCTTGAACAACCAAACAGGACTTCAACAACAATTACAAGTAGTGTATAAAAAACGTTACTATATAACATCGTATCTTGATATATAGAATGCCAGTTTGATTTACAATGACTCCTATAACCAAACCAAATGATATCGAATGGAGGTGTAGAGGCTAAGGAGTTTATTTGATTAGAGTATGTGATGTGGAGATGAAGCAAACTAGTCGAAATCTCTGAATCAGATGAATTTCTTAGAACTTGGAGAATTGCTTTAGGAATTGAGAGTTTAGGAGTGGAAATAAAAGCATAGAGTTGCCTTATGATTTAGGGATGGTTAGGGGTTTATATAGATGTTGTAGAGATGCTAAAGTAGGGGTGCAACTTTTTAGTTTTTTTATTGATGAAGAGAAGTGGCTGCAGGAGCGGAGAGATGCATCTTCTGGAGCGAAGAGACACGAAGATATTACTTCAAAAAACTAGTCATTTTATACTAGGTCAGTCGACTGAAAGAAGACTTCAATCGACTGGCTTAGTGTAAAATTCGAGCTCAAGAGCATAGCCAAAAATAGTAGACAAGTTATTTATATTCAGTTGACTAGGTTCAGTTGACTGGACAAGGCTTTCAGTCGACTGAATTATAATATTTTCTAAAAGCTTGTGTGGTGCAGTGGTAAGGGCATGTGCTTATCTATCAACCATCCTATGTTCAAGTCCTAGCTTTGCATACTTTTAGCCATTTTATTTTACACCTTTTTTATCATCGTTTTGAACTGAAATTACTCAACAAACATATTAGTAGCATTGTTGTATGGTTATTTTCATCAAAACACCATATATATGACACTATAATCTGAAATGGCTACAAGGTGAAGGAACTGATCTAGAGCCTTCATGCTTGCTTTAACAGGTAGAACTGCGTCATAGTTTCAAATTAACAATGAGATGCAAAAACTATGTTGTGGCTCCAAAAATCACACTAACAACACAGGACTGCAGCAGATCCCCTTAAGCGACTATATGCAAACATGGATGTGCCTCAATCTCAAACTAATGTCTAAAAGTTGCCGGTCTGCGCCACAATTTTGTATCAAAAGACTATAAGGATGCACCGCCATTTAATGTTGATGTGATAGAAGAAAGTTGCAATCCTATAACAATATCAAGTTAATGAAGAATGCGCCGCCATTTTGATGTGATAAGACACGCTGCAATCCTAAAAACATTGACCACAAGCATAAAGACTCACTGAATGAGACTATTGAAAAAGACTTCTCTATGACCAAGAATCAAACCCTATTCCTTGAAGGCAAACTAAGAAACTCCAACTTCATCCTCGAGATCATTCAATCTAGCTAAAAGACAAAGGCGATGATGCAGTATCCCCAACGTTGAGAGAAGCTCTAAATAGTACAATACAACTTTAGAAGTATTGGTATAGCACAATGGCTATATGACATCACTACCTCGGGCATAACAAAGGCACAACTCCCAACTAGGTGAAGCGAGGTCTTAAAGTGTTGATAAAGATATAGCACTCCTTGAAAAGAGGAGCAATTCCTCACCGTAGCTTTTTCTACAAACATGTGTAGTCCATAAGCTTGTCGCTTTGTAGAATCAAATATGCACAATCTATTCAAATTTGGATTTCCCGCCTCAATTCTAAGCATTCCTGCTTCAATTTCTAGTCTTCCAACATCCAACCGCTCAAACAATTTCCCACCGATAGCCACGTTAATAAACTATGCATAATAAATAAGCAAGATTGATGTTCGACATGTGGCTCAATCTAATGATAGAAATCAAGAGAGCGAAAGAGTGATGTTGGCAATTCTTGTGAATCTCTATGTACTATAAATGAATATGGCACTGTAGCATGAGGGGGGGGGGTTTACTTTAATCTTTTAGGACACAAAAAACAAAAAACTTGTACTCTTAGCCATTATTTGTTTGTACTAAGAAATCAAGACAGAAGAATAGACATTTTATTTGTGGACATATGATTCCTTAACATCCGAACCACGTAAATTCTCCGTGTCTTTTGTATTTTTAGTACTTTACTTTTCTATTTAAATTTGTGAGTGCATAAACCGAGATAGAATTTTTTTAATGAACCGATATTCTGAATATCTTTCCTCATTATTGTGTAAGTACACATAAAAACTCCTCATAAAGGCAATTTTAATATCATTTAAATTTGTTGATTCATAATTACAAAAACATATGGCGTCGGGATTACTACATAAAAGGTATTTGGGTGCTTCTGAGATGAAAAAACTGATTAATAAGTATAGAGCATCATACCGTTTTCGATTTGACCTAGTGGTCCTTGAAAATTTTTAATTATTTTATTTCACATTTTCTTTGATATTTTATTATTGTGCATTTAGTTGAAATTAATGAAAAATTTTAAAAAATTAATTATACGACCAAACCGTTAACTATATTTTTCATCAACCTCGGAATACGACTAATGTGTTGCGAAGAGCAAATGTCACTTACTAATCATTATTTAAGGACAAAAAACTATGGGAAAGCAAGCATTTAAAGGTAAATAGCACAAGATATAGTGTGGTTTGGAAAACCCGCCTACATCCACTGTGAAGTTCTCTTAATACACGGTTCTCTTACAATTACAAAGAATTATATTATAACAATAAGAAAAGTGAAGCACTTAAGACTAATGGAGCTGCTAATCCTAAGGGCTTATTGTGTCAAGAGCTTTGAATTATGGATAGTACCTAGATCTCTTATCATTTCCCAACCTTTGTGAAGTGGCTATCTGTTCTCTGGCCAAACAACCAACCAACCCACCAGCCAGGCGCTGGGGTTCGGACCATCTTTGATGTAGCAATGCATGATATATTTATAGTAGCTGAAGCTCATGCTTGAACGGTTGAGATCGGACAGCAATACTGGTAGGAAGCATGCCTGGTCGTTAATTTAGCTTAATGGATTTGATGGGAGACATCCGACTAAATGGAAGTAATGCGTGTTTAAGATGAATGTTAATAAGAGAACTATGTTAGGAACTAGAGATAGTGGTTTTGATGACAACAACCTTTGTAACTTATTTTATTATAACTTATATACTAACACTATTGTCTAGATATATATAAATGTTATTATGCAGGATATATATAAGGTAGGTACTGATTATTGAAGACTGTACAATATAAAGATCAAGGATGAAGAAATCAAGTTTGAAGACTCATGAGTATCAAGATCAAGATTTCAAGACATGTGTCTAGTTTATTGTTAAAACTTCATAATAGCACGGAAATCTTCATTCCATATTTCATTTGGGATGCAACCCATTTCTATCTTCTTAGTGGCTTACAAACCCACGACAAGTAGCTTACAAACCTACGACAAGTGGCTTACAAACCCACGAACATCCTGGTTTTGTACAAGTTCTCGAGTTCTGATGTGATGAGATATTCTATAGGAAGAAGCTTGCAAAACTACTTCAAAATGGTTTTTCAAAATGATTTTCAAAACTACTTTTCAAAATGTTTTAGCCTTAAAATATTCTTTGTCTTTGTTTTAAAATAAACTCTTGTTTTAAACTTCGTTTTTTTTTAAAATTGTCTTCTGATTTTTAAATATTCTTTTATAATATATATATACTTGAGATTTAAAATCAAATTTATATATACATTCTAAAAATATATTTTTCTACTCTTCTTTATTTTAAAACATAGGAAAATTAGTTTATTTTACTCCAGAATCATTTCAACTTGTTTTCCGTTCAATACCATTTTCAAAACAAATTTTACATTATTTTTAACTTAGGGATGTCGACATCATGAGATACCCCATGTCGACATGATGACCGTTAAATTCAAAAGTTTCAATTTTCAAAAGAAGTGTCTATTCGTTTAAATCTCTTCACGAATGGTTATGACCGTTATTGGTCTATAAATAGCCTTCACAAACGAATTTTTTAACTAACTATTTTCATATTTTCTTCACTCCTTCTTCTCCACAAAACCATATTCTAAAATTTTCATATTTTTAAGATCATGCCGAAATTCTGCCGAATTTTCAAGTGAATCAAATTAGAATCTCATTCTTGTTTGATTCTCTGCCCTCTCTCGAAGATCAAAGTGCTATTCATAGTTATAGAATCAATTTGTAATCAAAAGTTTATCGAGTCTCTCTATAAGGTGTGGTTGTGCCTGGAAATCAATTGGGTAATCTTGTGGCCCGTAAATCAAGAGAGTTTGCCCCGGACTCATAAGACAGGAGGGTACCTCAAGGCCTTTAGAAACTGAGGATTGTAATCTCGACTTTGGTATAATAAAAATCTGTATGAGGTGTTCTGCCTTGGTACAGGACTTGATGTAGGGTAACTCCGAGCCAGTATAAAATCCGGTGTGTTCTTTCATTTTACTGCTTTTTATTTACTTTCTGCATCTGTGTTTTATTCTATGATTGTTCTGTGATTAAGTTCTGCATTTGTTTGTGTCATAATTTTAATTTAGTCCATATAAGTCGTAGAATCCATTAAACACTATTCACCCCCCCTCTAGTGTTAAATTAGCCTTAAGATCCTTAATCCACACTCCCTTTTAACTGGTATCAGAGCATAGGTTTTCATAGTTTTCATAATCTGAAACTTGAAAAGTTGAAAATGGCATTTTTAGAAAATTTTGTTAATACTAGTTTGAATCTATGCATTTCATCAAAGGATCATAAGTCTGCATATAGTTTTTATGAGAAATCAAGTTATCTACCGAATTGGTTTGTTATGCAGGAACATACATGTTACTTGGCTTTTGAAGAATCAACAACCAATGGACAAACTATGCAAATTGAGAAAGATAAATGGATACTTGATAGTGGCTGTTCAAGGCATATGACTGGAAATCCCGAGATACTCAATGACATTATATATCAAGATGGTGGATTGGTCAACTTTGGAGACAACTCAAAAGGATATGTGATTGGCATCGGCAATGTCGGTAATTCTAAAACTCCTTTTATTTCTGATATTTTGCTAGTCAGGAATTTACAACATAATCTGCTTAGTATAAGTCAACTATGTGATAAAGGATTTAAAATTAAATTTGGAAAAGATAAGTGTCACATCGAAGATAATAAGTCAAATATTATCTTTGAAGGAATTAGGAAGAAAAACATTTACATCCTTAGTATGAAAGTTTCAAATGATAACTTATGTCTTTTGGCTAATACAAGTGACCCTTAGATTTGGCATAAAAGATTTGGTCATTTAAATTTCAAACTGTTATCTAGGTTATCAAAACTTGACTTAGTTAGAGGTCTTCCCAAGTTAAACTTTAAAGTACATAATATATATGATGCTTGCCAATTAGGAAAACTTAAGAAAAGTTCATTTAAATTAAAAGATATGATTTCTACTTCTAAACCTTTAGAATTACTTCATTTAGATTTATTTGGTCCATCTCAAGTTCAATCAATTAATCACAATAAATATGTTTTTGTAATTGTAGATGATTATTCTAGATATACTTGGACAATTTTTCTTAAACTTAAAAGTGATGCTTTTGAATTATTTAAGAATTTTGCTAAAAGAATACAAAATCAATTTTCTTTAAAAATAAAAACTATTCGTAGTGATCACGGTGGAGAATTTGAGAATGAAAATTTTGAGAATTTCTGTAATAAAAAAGGAATCACTCATAATTTCTCTTTTCCAAGAACTCCACAACAAAACAGAGTGGTAGAACGTAAGAATAGAACGATTCAAGAGTGTGGTAGAACAATACTTTCTGATAGTAACTTACCTAAAAACTTTTGGGCTGAAGCAGTTGCTACAGCTTGTTATATATTAAATAGGATTTTAATTAGACCATTAACTAATAAAACACCATATGAATTACTTTACAATAAGAAACCCGTAGTAGCTTATTTTAAAGTTTTTGGTAGTAAGTGTTTTATTCTTAATACAAAAGATAATTTAGATAAATTTGAACCTAAATCCGACAAAGGTATCTTTATCGGATTTTCTAATAGAAGTAAAGCATTTAGAGTTTATAATTTAAGAACTAACACTACTGAAGAAACAATGCATGTATCTTTTGATGAAAAAATTAAAGATATTGTGCAAATAGAAGATGAAGAAGATTTTGTAACTTTAAATAATGAACCTAATGAAACTAATTGTGAAATCATTCAACCTAATAAAAGAATTAGACTATTAAAAGATCATCTTGTAGAAAATATACTAGGAAATATTGAATCTATAGTTAAAACAAGAAATCAACTAAATAGTATGAGTAATGTAGCTTTTATATCAACTATTGAACCTAAAAATCCAAAGGAAGCATCATCTGATGATTCATGGATTCTTTCTATGCAAGAAGAATTGAATCAGTTCACTAGAAATGATGTTTGGGAACTTGTTCCTAGACCTGAGGATAAAAGTATAATTGGAACAAAATGGGTTTATAAAAATAAAATGAATGAACTTGGTGAGGTCGTGAGAACTAAAGCTCGTTTAGTCGCGCAAGGTTATTGTCAAGAAGAAGGAATTGATTATGACGAAACCTTTGCACCCGTAGCAAGACTAGAAGCTATCAGGATTCTACTTGCTTTTGCAAATTACAATAATTTCAAGTTATATCAAATGGATGTTAAAAGTGCTTTTCTAAATGGTTTTGTAAAAGAAGATGTTTATGTTAAACAACCTCCACTTTTTGAAAATAATGAATTTCCAAATCATGTATATAAATTAAAGAAAGCTTTATATGGTCTAAAACAAGCTCCTAGAGTCTGGTATGAAAGACTAAGATCTTATTTACTACAATCTGGTTTTGAAATTGGTAAATTAGATACAACTCTTTTTATTAAAAGAAACAAAAATGATATTCAATTAGTACAAATATATGTAGATGATATAATATTTGGGTCAACTAATAACATAATGAATAAAGAATTTTCAGCTATAATGACTAAAGAATTTGAAATGAGTCATATGGGAGAACTAAGCTTCTTTATAGGACTTCAAATCAAACAATTAGATAAAGGAATTTTCATTAGTCAAGAAAAATATGCTAAGGATTTAATTAATAAATTTGGATTGACCACTTATAGTGGGAAACTAAATCCAATGACAACTAATGTAGCTTTAAGTAAAGAAGATAAATCAAAAGATGTTGATCAAAAATTATATAGGGGAATGATTGGTTCGCTGCTTTATATAACAGCAAGTCGTCCTGACATCATGCATAGTGTCTGTCTTTGTGCAAGATACCAATCTCAACCTAAAGAAACTCACTTAAAAGCTGTTAAAAGAATTTTAAGATATGTAAAACATACTTTAGATTATGGTTTATTTTACCCTAAAAATGATGTATTTGATTTAATTTCATATTGTGATGCTGATTACGCTGGTTGTAAATCAGACCGAAAAAGTACAAGTGGAACTTGTCGACATTCTCTGGTTTCCTGGTTTAGTAAGAAGCAAAACACTGTATCCTTGTCAACAACTGAAGCAGAATATATATCTGCTGCTTTGGCTTGTTCTCAAGTTATATATATGCAACAAACTTTAAAAGATTTTGGATTAACTATAACTAAATCACCAATTTATTGTTATAATACTAGTGCAATAAACTTATCTTAAAATCCAACTCATCATGCTAGAACAAAACATATTGATATTAGACATCATTTTCTTAAAGATAATATAAGTAAAGAAGTCATAACTCTTGAATATATTAATACTGAAAAACAAATTGCTGATATATTAACCAAACCATTAAATGAACAAAACTTTACTAAATTTAGAAGAGAATTAGGTATATGTTCATTAACTGAAATATAAATTATAAATAATACAAGTATAGTTAATAATTAATATTAATAAAAATTTCTCAAAAAGTGAACTAGGCATGTCGACATGACCCATCCCCCTATGTCGACATACAGGCCGAGATTTTCAAATTTAAATTTCCCTCTAAAATTAGTTATTTGGTTATATATTTATATATTTTGACTTTTACTCCTTTCCTCTGTTCTATTCTCTGTAATAAACTTCTAAAACAGTAAATTAATGGCTTACTCCTCTAATAATAAACTTTCTTCACCCACTTCTCCTCATTCTGGCCCTTTTCAACGTTCCACACACGTACGAGTCATCAAATTACAAGAGAAGATGAAAGATTTGCTTCAAATGATGATGGAAATTCAAGTGAGTCAGCTGCGAATGACTAGAGAACAAGATAGACAAGGCAGAATTCTTAGGAATTTACAAAAATCCCTTATGGATAACCATGCCGGTCTAATTGTCATCGAAGAATCGTCAAAAGCCATGGATTCTGAAGAAGAAGAGCCTATGGAAGAACCACAAGAGGATCAAGAAGAATAACATCATCCGGATGTTCATATGGACGAAGACGATGGCGTGATTTGCGTTGGAGAGGTCCTTTTTGACGCTAATGGGAACTTGGTCGAACAACGTGGAAACTTTTGTCTCCACTATCCAAATTGTTCGGTCCATAAATCACCAATAGTTAAGGGTCCTCGTTAAGTATTTCTCGTTTTCGTTTTTCTCTTTCTTGATTGTATATTGGTTTGTTAATTTGTATATAAAGTGTTATCTTAATTAATGTTCTTCTAAAAACAATCTTTGATATATAAACTCTTGAATTCCATTTAACTTAGGATATATATTTCACTGACACATAGTTATTATTCTTATATCATATGTTTGTTTATCTCATTTTCTATTAAGTTCAAGGTTTATAGGTTATTGTTTTGTTGATGACAAAGGGGGAGAAGTTATATAAAATAGTAGGCTTGGAGTAAGAGGGAGTTGTTGGTGTAAGGAGGAGTTATGGTATGATCGAAGTGGTAAGTATATTTTATAAGGTTATCATCATCAAAAAGGGGGAGATTGTTAGGAACTGGAGATAGTTGTTTTGATGACAACAACCTTTGTAACTTATTTTATTATAACTTATGTACTAACACTATTGTCTAGATATATATGAATGTTATTATGCAAGATATATATAAGCAGGTACTGATTATTGAAGACTGTACAGTATAAAGATCAAGGATGAAGAAATCAAGTTTGAAGACTCATGAGTATCAAGATCAAGATTTCAAGATATGTGTCTAGTTTATTGTTAAAACTTCATAATAGCACGGAAATCTTCATTCCATATTTCATTTGGGATGGAACCCATTTCTATCTTCTTAGTGGCTTACAAACCCATGACAAGTAGCTTACAAACCTACGACATGTGGCTTACAAACCCACGAACATCCTGGTTTTGTACAAGTTCTCGAGTCCTGATGTGATGAGATATTCTGCAGGAAGAAGCTTGCAAAACTACTTCAAAATGGTTTTTCAAAATGATTTTCAAAACTGCTTTTCAAAATGTTTTAGCCTTAAAATATTCTTTGTCTTTGTTTTTAAATAAACTCTTGTTTTAAACTTCGTTTGTTTTTAAAACCGTCTCCTGATTTTTAAATATTCTTTTATAATATATATATACTTGGGATTTAAAATCAAATTTATATATACATTCTAAAAATATATTTTTCTACTCTTCTTTATTTTAAAACATAGGAAAATTAGTTTATTTTACTCCAGAATCATTTCAACTTGTTTTCCGTTCAATACCATTTTCAAAACAAATTTTACATTATTTTTAACTTAGGGATGTCGACATCATGAGATACCCCATGTCGACATGATGGTCGTTAAATTCAAAAGTTTCAATTTTCAAAAGAAGTGTCTATTCGTTTAAATCTCTTCATGAATGGTTATGACCGTTACTGGTCTATAAATAGCCTTCACAAATGAATTTTTTAACTAACTATTTTCATATTTTCTTCACTCCTTCTTCTCCACAAAACCATATTCTAAAATTTTCATATTTTTAAGATCGTGCCGAAATTCTGCCGAATTCTCAAGTGAATCAAATTAGAATCTCATTCTTGTTTGATTCTCTGCCCTCTCTCAAAGATCAAAGTGATATTCAGAGTTATAGGATCAATTTGTAACCAAAAGTTAATCGAGTCTCTCTATAAGGTGTGGTTGTGCCTGGAAATCAATAGGGTGATCTTGTGTCCCGTAAATCAAGAGAGTTTGCATCGGACTCGAAGACAGAAGGGTACCTCAAGGCCTTTAGAAATTGAGGATTGTAATCTCGACATTGGTATAATAAAAATCTGTACAAGGTGTTTTCCTTGGTGCAGGACTGGACGTAGGGTAACTCCGAACCAGTATAAAATCTGGTGTGTTCTTTCATTTTACTGCTTTTTATTTACTTTCTGCATCTGTGTTTGATTCTGTGATTGTTCTGTGATTAAGTCCTGCATTTGTTTGTGTCATAATTTTAATCTAGTCCATAAAGTAGTAGAATCCATTAAACACTATTCACCCCCCTCTAGTGTTAAATTAGCTTTAAGATCCTTAATCCGCACTCCCTTTCAAACTATACCAAGTGCATGTCCTCCCTTCGCATTTAATGCACTTGTACCATGGTGATATGTTATGGGAAATAGAACACGCTTCTTGTCAAGACTAGATAAACCTGGTTGTACCTTCTGTCGCTTTACTCTCGCATGCTTAGGTGACAAGATGAGTCGAGTTGGTACTTTGACCGCTGGGACCGTGAAGAGGATACAGAATTGTTGGGAGCTGAGGGTATGCCGAGCTGAGCGTGGGTTGACGAGACGACCTGCATTTCGTAGGTGGCTGTTTTGAAGTTGAACCAATGATGGACCATGCTGAAGTCGGCCTTATGTCATGTCGGCTGGCATATAGCTGAGAGAAATGCTTGAGCAGATGGACAGACTTTGTGTCGTGTTGAAAGAGAGTCGGCATGAGAGAGCCGATGGGCTAATATTTAGGAGAGATGCCTTAGCGGTCAGACATACTTGGTGCCATGCTGAAAGAGAGTCGGCATAAGAGAGCCAGGGGACTAACGGTTGGGAGAGATGCCTTAGCGGGTGAACATACCTGTTACCGTGCTGAAAGAGGGTCGCATGAGAGAGCCGGTGGGCTAACGTGTAGAAGATGGATAGAAGCAGACTAGGTTGAGTTATGCTTACGACTGGCTTTGATTGACGAGCTGGTTGGTGGAGTTGTTGTGGGTGCCATGGCCAGAAGCGAGCTTGATGGGCAATTGAATAAAGGGCCCGACAGGGACTGCGCATGGATTTGGGTCGTCATCAGGTATAGAAGTCCAATCGGCATGTCTCTAGCATTGGCTAGTTTGCGGGTAGACCTAGACCCGAGTTTCCCTGAATTGGGCTGGGTATGACTAAGAAATTTTGATCAGTCCATCTTCTTACCTACGAAAATTTTGTGTAATACAAATAGTTGGTTTTTTCATCGTTGTTGTACGGTTGTACTAGTGTACTGGAAGTGGTTGTTAGGGTTTGTTAGATTTACGGATTTGATATGAATTAACCTTCAAAATCGTATTTGTACAACCTTAAAAAAGTTGAATTTACAAAAATGTTTTGACTATTCAGAATAAAGTTGCACGTATTGTTAATTTTTGGTGATACGAAATCTTAAATAGAAGAAAACAAATATGCAAAAAGAAAAGTAATCGCTTATGTTCATTATGAAAATGCGTAAATTATTGGATTGCATTTGCATGAGATGGCAAGGAAATAAATGCATGCGCCCGTTATGGAGTAATATATATGCAAAATGATACATATTATTTCTTTCTCAGTAATCGCATTGCAAATTTGGAATTATTTTCTTCCATCTTTGCTAATTAAAGGAATGAGTGAATTAAATGCTATGTTTGCACTATTTGTTACCATTGTAATTTGCCTTCATTATCTTTTTATCATATTTTGGTAATTTAATCGACGACTCACATGAATTTATACTGGTTATATATCGAGGGTAGATTTCATTGTAAACCTATTGTGGCATTCTAATGGAGTGTCTCTTCTTGTTAACCCTAATTTAAGGCTTTGGTAAGTTAACTCTTATCTTGTAATCTTTTGTAACTTTCTCATGTGTAATAAAATCTCTCTTCTTTGGACTGGACGTACACTATCTTGATGATAGTGAAACCAGTATAAATATTATGCGTCTCTTTTCTTTTTTTATAGTTATTTACTATTTATTTGGAGTAATAGAATAATTGCTGCTATATTGAGTGATGCTAAAATTGACAAATTTAAATCTTGTTTATTGTTTTTTTGAATTTGTGCAATTTTTGCATAGCAGATTGGTATCAGAGCAGTAGATTGCTCAACACTTATTTTGAAAATGAAAACGAATTCCACAGCAAAATTTTAGAAAGTTTGGAAGTTAGTGCATGAAAGTTTAGGAATTGGTTTCTTTAAACTGTGACGATCTGGATCTCTAACTTACATCGGTATCCGTAATCAATGTTAAAAAATAAAAAGATTAAAATTTGTTAAATTTTCTCTTGGTGGAATTGTTAACCTTGTTTAGGTTATATATGTCATACTGAAACCGATATTTATTTTTCTTGATTTATACGTCTTGTTTCTAAAACAAAATGTTCCTTTTTATACATCTCTTTTTGTAAACGAAATCGATTAAACTGTAATATGCAAAACATTAACAAAATGCAGTAACCATTCAACCGGGAGATCTATAAACATCGACAGATGGTATAATGCTCAATTTTCACATCATAATATTATCCCGT
This sequence comes from Allium fistulosum, assembly GCA_030737815.1. Classification (NCBI taxonomy): domain Eukaryota; kingdom Viridiplantae; phylum Streptophyta; class Magnoliopsida; order Asparagales; family Amaryllidaceae; genus Allium; species Allium fistulosum. The sequence continues at coordinate 473,036,707 of CM060901.1, forward strand.
GATCCAAAGTGGTAGTTTGAACAAGAAAGTCGCATGTACTTACCGATCAATGATTCAAAATAAAAATAAAAATAAAAAACAGCAAGTTATAATGTTAGGAAGAATCAGACGTTGAACATCCTTAATCTAGATCAGTATATAAAACAGGCAAACAGATAAAAATAGAATATAAAATAAATCCGTCTGTATAAGTATAAAGTAAATCTACATCTGAACAAAGTCAATTCGGAGAATAACTACACCTGCCTTGCAGCAGCCAAGGGAGCAACCTCAGCCAAAGGCGTGGGCATAGGGGAAGGCAAAGGGGAAGTCCTACACAATGGACAGGTAGGATGCAACCTCAGCCAGGGATCCACGCACTTCACATGAAACACATGCCCACAATCCGGCAGCTGCCTCAGCTCATCCTTCATCTTATACTCCCCCAAACATATCGAGCAGCCGCTCACACCCATCTTCTCCCCATCCTTGTTCAACACAGCGTCCGAGTATAGCAGTTTCGGGTAGCTCATAAGGGTCTCCTCATCAATCCCGGCCTCCACATCGTAATCCGTGTCGATCGACGCAGCCTCCCTATTAGAATGCCAGCGGGTTGCACGGTGGCGGCGCATTCCAGGCGGCAGGGGCCCTGGGCCTGACGATCTGGTGCAGTAGTACGAGGCCAGCGTGATGGTTGTGATCAGCAGCAGGATGCCCACCGATACCGCGATCCCGTACCCGAACCCCCCTATTCTGTCCGCGCTGAACATGCCTGCTGGCGTGTCTGGACTCATACTCGAAGACATGATGAAGATCAGCTGGCTTAGCTTAGCTTATAGCTTAATTGTGTAATGTCAACTGATTCGTTATGGATTGATTAAATGATGATTGACTTCTTATTATTATTATAAACGTATAAAGGGTAGGAGGGATTGGTTGATTTTTAAGATATGTACTTAGTTGTTATATCATTGAATCTGCAATTGTGTCATTTTTTATTCGTTTTTTTTCTTTTTTGGCTTCTTTCATGCCTTTCTTATCGACTATTCATAAGGCATGATGTTATTACTATCAATTCGGATTTACAACTTTAGTTCATGGTGATTTATGTAGAAATGTATTTTACCGAAATAAGAAAACTACTACGTGGTTTTCATTGCTTTATGGATAATGATACGTTCAATTATAGTAAGGTCGAGTTGGTTAAGTAACTTGGATTATTTTATTGGGATATAAGGTACAATGGTGATTACGCGTTTGTTGCCTAATTAACTATTGAATGGTCACACTGGGACGTGAGCTGCACATTTCCTGTACTCACCGAGTCACGATGCATGTAATTCTTAATGTTGAGAATCATTTATCGTAAGAACCTACAGACTGATTAAAACAGTATGCTTAAACGGCCTGTCAATTTTGGATAGTGGGCTTGTTTAAGAATGCTCCAAATTGATTAAAACAATATTTGGAATGGATTCAAGAAGGTTCAATATTGATTCAATCTATATTTGGAGCCACTTAACAGTAATCAACGATTTAAGTTCAACTTTTATACAAACAGCTAAGTAGAGCACTTGTATTCGAGATATTTTCTCAAAATATGCTAACAACACCACACTTGATGTTTAACACATGCGTGAATTCTAGCATCAACCAAATACAATGTTCCACTAAAAAAGATCCCTATCCAACTGCAAATACATTGCAAGGGGATCCTTTTCCATTACTTTACTTTTTGATAACAAACAAGTCTTTGTAAAACTAAAAGCATCCAAACCAATACAACATTCCCGTTCAACCATCTTTGCGATAAAAACGTGTCCTTATAATCAGTCGCAGAATCTAAAACCCAACGACCACCGGCTTATCTTCAAAGCTTAATGATTCTTTTCTGATAACATTATGTCTTTGGCAGCAATCAACATGAATTTCCCTTTCATAGTTAATAATATTTGAAAAATATTCTCTAGGACAAAATTCAAGACTTTTTTGATGCGGTCCATCCATATTTTAATTTTCAGGATAAAAACACTAGAATAATTTAAAAAGCCCTAACTTTCGCCGCACGTTTTCTCGTTTTTTTCTTCGCGCGCTTTCTCGTTTTTTTCTTCGATCTCGTTCTTCTTTTTCTTTAATTCTTCTACGATCTCGTTTTCCTTTTTCATGTGCGTTCAAATTTAAATTCATTAACGCATTCTTTTTTATTTTTGTGCGCGATTTATTCATATTATCCTGATTTTGATTCTCATTTCTTTCATTTTGACATTGGAAAATTTCAAATTTAGATATGGTTCTATTTTTTTTCCTTTTTCTTCTATCAGAGTTTTAATTTGATTATTACTAACATTCTCTTGTTTTTCTTTTTAAAAATTGAATTCAGTTCTGTTGCTCTATTTTCTTCTTTCCTATACTATGGCAAATTTGGATACTAGCAGCAGGTATCTATTTTTATCTTTTTTATGTAGCAATTTTTTCTTATTTGTTTTAAATTGGATGTTATTTGTTTTTTGTTCACTGGTGTATATCGTGGATTCAATGAACTCTGTATGAGTATTATTTTTGTTATTAATTTGAGGATCAGATATTAGGTATCAGTTTTAGAGTCTGGTGGTATAATTTTTGAAAAATATTTATTATTATTTTGCTTCTGACGTTTTTTCTATAAAGATAATTATCATACTATAATAAAATGACAATCTGAAACACATTTTAATTGATGTTTTTTCTTGCATTCACATTGGTTTGATTGAAAATGTACTGCTGTGTTGGGTTCAGTGAAAATTAGTTTTTAGGTATTTTTATTTTTATTTTTCTTAGCATTATTTTTTGCAATAATACAACGTGGACGTTTTTTAATGCTTTGTTTGTTTGAGCATATAAAATAATGAAGTCTTTGCATAGTAAATATGATGATATGCAGCAAACAATCGATTGCAGAATATAATTGCCTATGATTTTTATTTGATGATAATATATATATATATATATATATATATATTCGTTTAAATGTATTTGTTGTTGTACTAGTATATTTTTCACATAATTAAATAAATATTTGTTGAATAAAATAAATAACTCAGAATTCAAAATTAAACAAATATTTTATTCAAACAAAAATTTATTACAAATTCGAATAGTACAGATTTAAGCTCTCACTGTACATTTACACATTGTCAATTACAATACCATTTCAATTACAACACGATTTTCAATATTCAATTTTTCATACATGGTTCGCCTCACTACATAATTCACTCAACACTCATATTTGATCTTCAACTCTGTTCTAGTCTGTATCCAACATCTGAATTATCTGCAAAAAAAACATTGACACGGTACAATTGAAAAAGAAATATTTTGCAGTGCAAAATGAAGTGTGTGTTTTTGAAATATTGTTTGTCTCAGTTATTTGGGTTGTTCGTCGTCATATTCTTTTAAATCATCATACACGAACAACTTCTGACATGCACAGTGTATCACTGTGCATGCCACAAGGCTGTGCACACCGATATACACTTGCTTGTTAAAACTGCAGGGACAAGTGAGCACAAGGTCAAATCCGAGCCTAGGCTGGATTCAACTCAGGTGCAATATAAAAACAAAACATCACAGAATGATCATGTACAAAGCAGCTGGAACAAGACTCAATGCAACATGAAATCGAGCCAGATCAGTGAAGCATGCAACTGCACCAGGTCAAACCACACATGCAACTGGTCAAAGTGCTCAAATGTACAAAACTCAAAGGCAAGAACACAGCATATAAACATTGGAGCATACACATGAACAGTGCAGACTCAAAGTGGTGAACCAGATCAACATTTCAACTCCACATGAAAACCAAACTTGCTAAAGTTTGCAAAGCGTGCAGTTCAAACAAAGTCAATGGTCAGTGCACCACCAGATCTACACATGTGAAGCCATGAACACATAGTGGCAAAAACATGCTCATACTGGAGCCAGACTCAGGGATGATAACACCATGAAGTATACATGAAGACTCCAAGCAGAATCATAATGAAGACCAGTATGGATATGCAAGCATTCTACAAGTTCAGGCATCAAGTTCACCAAAAAAATGAACCAGTGATGCAACATGAAGAATTGATACTAGAGACTACAAGACCACAACAACATGCATACAGACTCAACAATGAATTGATCAGGAGAAAATTCATATGCAACCATGTATAAAGTAACCAGACTGGAAATGTGCAACAGCAAAGTCACATGAATACAACATGTAAACAAGTTCACAATGATATGCACGCAATTCCAAAACTGAACAAGACCACCACACAATGTATTAGACAAACAGTGGCATGGCACAAAGGCACATACATACATGAAGATATCAATACCTGACTGCATGGACACAGTAGTGAAAACTTCAAGTGAAATAGAACCAAGACTACAACAACACCACATGAAATGACTCAACCAAAACAGACCACCTCACATGAAAACCTAACACAACAGTGGTGAGAACAAGACCCCAATCACAAATGCATAACAGAGGAGACTCGAAGAAATGCAGACCAGTCGAAGCAATGCAAGTGCATCTAACCAGACCAAGTAGCATACAAGTGAAGACTCCAACCAAGCAATTCAACAACAGTTCAGTTTGAACAAGAACAAGGACAACAATGTGACAGTGTGTGTGACAACAAGTTGAATAAAGCAATGGCATACAAAGACATACAAGGCAGTGTTCAAAAATGAAAATAAACAGAAGCAGTAGGCCAAGATAAAAATCAACAGGGGTCAATCATATTCATTTCAAATTCGTATGTATACCAACACGTTAGATGAACAAGTCTCAAAAAATGGAACAATGGATAACAATTCAAAATTCGTCAAGTCATCACAAATTTCAAAATGCTGAAGTAATAGGAGCAAAAGAAGAAACTGACCCAAAGCAACGGAGCAAAATTCAAAATCATGGAATAACAAATACGATTGAACAAGTCAGATTTATCACAAGTATTCAAGCAAAATCGAATGGCCAAGCAAAAATCACCGAAGAATTCAAACACAATTATACGAACGAAAATATAGGGTGTTCGAACCCTATAAATTAAACCTAAAATCATCATTGGCATTCGTCGAGTTCAAGCATATCAAACAGAGAAATCAAAGCAAAATTCACATACCAATTTCTATTCAGTCGAACTCGAGAAATTGAAGCAGCCGAGTGAAGTCAAAGACGGAAGTCGATTGACGAAGCAAAGCAAACTCCTTAAATCAATCGAATAATTATCAAGCGGCACTTCAATTTGAAGAACCCTAGCTTTTGGAAGAGGAACGAAGATAGTATCGGCCAGAGGATACAAACTTCTCTATTTGGGGCCGCAATTATAAAAGAGGGAAGACGTCTTATTTTATTTACAATTGGGTCGGTCATATTATATTTAATATTGGGCTTAAGTTATTTAAACTAGGGTTTTGCTTTGTTTATTTTATTTTATAATTTTTTCTATTTTAAATTGTGTAAATTCTAGTCGTGTGACTAGTGACAAACTACGGGGCGTAGTTTGAGAATTCGAAACATAGAGGCTGAGTTGTGGCAAGGTTTTGAGCGTAGAGTTAGGTTAGTCATTAGCGGGTGTCGTAAGTTTACGTGTGTAAGCGTCTGACTACTTAATTTCTAGTAGAAACCTTGGGGGCAGCACGTAGGTAGGGTTTTACCAAAGCTGGGTAAATTTGTCTGTGATCTCTTTTGCATTATTTACTGTTATTGTTTTTATTTCCGCATTAATTTTTATTATTATTAGTATCACCCTATTCACCCCCCTCTAGAGTGAAAACGATCCTACAAATGGTATCGAAGCTAGGAACAAAAACCAAATTTTGTTTTAAAAATTTGATTTTTTAAAATGGCTTCTTTTAATAATGCTTTTGCTGAAGGTCAGTCCATAGTTAGACCACCCATGTTCAATGGTGAATATGCATATTGGAAAAATAGAATGAAAATTTTTCTGAAAACCATAGATGCATGAAATATTGTTGAGACGGGATATAACACACCAACAATAATGGTAGATAATCAATAAGTTGAAAAACCTATGGATCAATAGATAGATTTTGAAAATAAACTGCAAAATGCTAATGCTAAAGCTATAAATTCTATTATTTGTTTATTAGATCAAATTGAATTTAATCGTGTCTTACATTGTCTAACTGCGTAGGAAATTTGGCACACGCTTGAAGTGGCTCATGAAGGAACCTCCCAGGTTAAAGAATCACGCCTTGCCATGCTTAGTAGCGAGTACGAGAACTTCACAATGGAAAAGGTTGAAAGTGTCAAAGAAATGTATGGACGACTTTCTAATCTCATATACAAATCAAAATATCTAGGCAGACCATTCACAGAGCTGGAAATAGTCCGAAAAATTCTCAGAATTCTTCCACGAAATTTTGAAGCAAAAGTGACTGCCATTCAAGAATCAAAGGATCTGAAACAGGTTAAAGTTGAAGAACTCATCGGAAATCTCACCACTTATGAGCTAGAAATCAAATTCAAGGAAGAACGCGAAGGAGGTGATACGCAAAAGAAATCAATAGCTCTCAAAGGAACAATGGAAAGTGATGACGACGACGACGATGGAGCAGATGAATTGGCACTGATAATAAAGAGATTCCAAAGGTGGAACCGCAAATATGGAAACCTTTCATAAATCAAAAAATGAAGAGCGCAATCGTCAAAATTCTAGACAACTCAGAAGAGCAGGAGATCATTTGTCACAACTGCAATAGACCTGGTCACATCAAGCCCAATTGTCCTTAAAATCGACTCAGCAAAGGAAAGAAACCGAAGATGAGAAGTTTTGCAGCCACTTGGGATGAAAGTGATGAAGATAAAGATGAAAGCACTAGCGGTGAGAGTGAAAAAGAAAAACGGTGTTTTCAAGGAGAAATAAGTGATAGCGATGATGACGAGCCAAGCGAGGTATCAAAACTTACTCATTTGGAATTACTTATATATTTTCATGAGGTAAATGGCTGTTTTGAAAGACTTAGGGAGAAGTACGCTAAAATCGAATTACAAAGAGATAGTTTGATAGAACTAAATAAGTAACTTGATCAATTGGTTAAAAACGATCGAAATAAGAGCCTTAAGTGTGATAATCGTCCATCATTAGAAGAGGAAATAAAAAAAATCAGAAATTAAAATTAAATCGCTTGAAAATGAAATTCTGATTTTGAAAGAAAGTGAAAATACTAGGAGAGAAAATTCTATTAAAAAGTGCACTTTGTTATTGAATGAAAATGAATCTCTCAAAATACAAGTCCAACAATTGTCTACAACTTTAGGAAAATTCTCCAAAGGAGAAAGACCACTAAATATGCTATTAGGGAAACAAACTATTAATCCTATTAAATAAGGACTTGGGTATACTCAATTTGAAAGAGTTAAAAGTGAAACTAATCACGTCAATTCCAAGTGCACGATTTGTAGAAAAATTGGACACAATCACAACAATTGCTGATATAGACCCAAACAAGTGAAAACCATACCAATTTGGGTTCCTAAAGGCACGAATGTAAAATCCCTTAAAGTCAAACAAATCTGGGTGCCAAAAGGAACAAAAATAGATTGTCTTGGTTCTACAGAAACTTGTTTTTTAAAATATTTTGTCACTAACAATCATGGACCTATAAAAACAAATAGGTCACAAAACTCTTCTCTCATGTAGGTTTGTTGGCAGGTTAAGGAACAACATGAGTGGTACCTAGATTCTGACTGTTTCAGGCACACGACATGCGACAAATCAAAGTTCCTTAGCCTAGAGAAATACAAAGGTGGCAGAATCACAATGGGCAATAAACGATGTATTATATGAAAATCTGCACCATAATCTGATTTCAATCAGGTGGTGATCAACTGAGAAAATTTGAGCACTACAGTTAAACTTGACAAGGATGAAAAGGTAAGGTAGCTGATCAAAAGAAATATCGAGGTATGATTGATCACTTCTTTATCTTATTGCTTCTAGACATTATGTTCTCTGTTTGTTTGTGTACACGGTTTCAATCAAATCCAAAAGAAACTCATTTTAAAAGCTGTAAAAGGATTATAAGTTATCTGTTGCACACACCACGGTTTGGTCTATGGTAACGACTCGAATTTTTCACGTTCGAAAATCGACATCCGTACTTCACATTGTACTAGAATGTCGCAGAATCGACCGTTCAAATCCGATTCGTCGGAGCTTATAACAACATTAAGTATAACAACACAGCGGAATAAAAATAGTATATCAATATATATAACATTGATACAATGACAGATACAAAATCTGGTTCAATATGATACAACAGAATGATACAACAGATATCAATATACATCAGAGATATGATACAAGAAATAGCAGCGGAAAGAAAATAGATAACACCAACAGCAGATAGAATATCTCCAATAGAATGCTCCAATCCATAGCTAGCGGAAAGCAAGGTCAGTCGTCCAAGGACGGACTAGCTCCAAATAATCTACTCAACCTGAATATCTGAGAAACCCAACTCTAGACTGCCCGTGTGGAAAATGGTGGGCACCCAGAGTTTAGGAAGGGAACAATAAACTCCGGATCAGTCATGGGACTGGTATGAGTAAACAAAAGTAGCTACTTTAAATAAAACAGATCAAAAGAATCCGATATGCTTTTAAAAAATGAAACTACCATAAGACCTCCCGCCACACACACAATGCAAACGCAGAATTGGAGGAGATTTCTTCTTATGATAGTCAAAAATGCTTACTACGCAAATCATTGGATTATTATTATTATTAATGTCTAGTGTGGAAAACATTTCAAAAATATAATATTAATCTTAGCCAGCATAGACATTTCGAACTATGCCTACTATAGCTACCATCTAAACAATTTCCACATTTCAAGTTATATTCATGTGGAAATAGTCGTGATACAGTGGACATATTTCTCCAAATCAATTATAGCATGATGAGGGGTTCTCGCTTCGCGGTTTGGTGGCGAACAGGAGACTCTTACCCCTACATGTCCTTGAGAGGGATGGGTTGGTTATTGAAATGACCCTCCTATTTCTACTCTAATTCCATAAGGATTTTTTTTTTCAGGTAAAGAGGATATATATATATAGATAGATATATCATCCATTGCAATTATAATTCTCAGGGTCAATATCTTTCTCCAATAAACCAAATATATCCAGGATCACAATAATCAACCAATATAAATATATCAGTACATTCACAAAGATAAGCACATACATGTGAGGATGTATATGCCTCTCTTGTTTGAATCAGAGTTCTGGAAAACAAGAGGATATTGGATTGCTGATTTTTTTTTTGACCAAACAATCCACTAGAAACATATACTTTAATCTGTTTATCCTAACTAAGAAGTGATCAAGTAATAATCAGTGGAAAGCAAGCTTTTAATATAGATGTTTGTGTTAAAGTCTGAATAGTATCAAACTCAGGCTAAAAGAAAGCGGGTTATAAGAGAACACAAGCAACATCTAGGCGTAATGGAAACGCGCCTAACTTATACACGAGAGGTCACGAGTTCGAGTACTATGCTGGTTGGTTCAAACACAATTTTTGTTTTTTTTTCTTTTTCTTTTTTTTTCTCCTGTACAGTTTGGAACCTGTTATCTACCTATATCTGCACATATATACTTTATTTTTGCCTATATTCTATCATACAAAACAATAATTCTTGCTTAATTATTTTTGAAACCCATTCCTACAACCTGGAAGGCTTCATGATTGATGTAAATTAAGGGTCTGTTGCTTGGGTTTTGTAAATGATAGAAGTGTTTATCATTATCCAGGTTTGAATTTCTTCTCACAAAATCTGTCTGGAATTAAGAATGCATTTGGTTAGAATCTGAGTGAAATTCAGATTCTTATCACAAATACAAAGGAAAAGGTGTGGTAATATTTGCACTAAACATGTTTATGTGCATATATATCTGCAACTATTTGGATCTGGCTTACAATTCCCTTATTACAATTCCTTTCTTAAAAAAAAAATAGGACATGAGACATTTGTATGAAACAAGTTTAATTATGGGAACCTTGCAGCCATATAAAACATTCAACCTATACCTATTTTCTTTTGTATACATATGCCATGGTAGAAAATAAAACCATTTAATTTTCTGAGAATCAACTATCCAGATTTTCCAAAACTTAAATCCTTTCCAAAGACTCAAGATTGACTAATACATTTATAAAATGTAATCATTTGATTTTAACATGGTGTTCTTGCTAAATCCACTTACAAGATTTGATTAATTTTTTTTTTAAACATAACAGATATTTAACTTGGTTCATAGATTCCAGATACAAGTCAATCTCTTAATAAAATACCTAACAAAATATCCATCCAATATTCAACACTTAATACAAGTAGCAATTTAAATTGTCAATACATGCAGATTTCAACATTTAGGCTCTTATCTAACTAAGTTTAGCATGCTATATCTTCTTCTCAAAGCCTTGCTCCTACTCCTACTTAGTTGCTGCAATCCCTGAAAAAGCATTTGAAACTGCCTCATTTTAAATGAGACACCCCAGATGCCATTAGCACACTAGGGTCAGACACATGTCTTGTATGAGAAAGCTCACAAAAATAATTAGTTAATTAGGTTAAAGTCAAGTTAAGTACATATACAGAAAGTTCGGCCCTTTGGAATCAGGCAAATACTTGTGTGCATGCTCTGTGTCATTGTGCATGTGCACACTTTAATTTTCTTTCCAGAGACTACATATATAAAAATGGCACATACATTCAAGCATACAATTCAATCATAGTCAAACAATCATTCATACCAAACAGGAAAATAACCAATATGAGTTAAATCATTTATTCAATTCTCATATTTCAAATCTGGGAAAAACTCTAGTTTTCTCATCATCTCAAGTATTATTCCCTGGGTATATTTATCTATCCTTGGTCTCATCTGCAATATTTATGAATCAATGGACACACTGTAATGAACTAATTCACTCCATTACACAAAGATCTCAGGACTTAAACAAGCCATGTGTCAACTTGTGTTACTCAAGCACACAAGTCATTCCTGCAGTGTTCTTGACCCCAATTTCCTAATCAGGTTTAAGTTAATAACAACTCTTTTGATTTTTCATGACAAAACCATTCAGTGAATCATTTCATTAGCTAAAAACATCCATAACATGGCATCTCATATTATCCATGACCATACAGAGGCAAACAAGCAAACAACCATTGGTGATTATAAAATAAGGTTCTGTATATATATATATATATATATATATATATATTCATCCTTGTATTTAAAAGGAGTTTAGGCAACTAACATTGGCTTATGGTTTCTGGGAGAGTTTTTCTTTTGCAAACATTTGTGCTTGAGTTAAACTCAGGATAACCTGGTTTCACTGAATCACAAAATTTTGTTTGCTATGCATTTTATTGAATCAGGAGCATCAGCACATAGGCAACCCTATTGCACCCCTAATTCCTTTCTATTTCAAGCCTCAGCACTTATACATGAGTATATTGCAGCTCAACATTATTTACATCTTTCTGGGTTGAGCCAAAACCAATACTACTTGCCTATTCTCAACATTTTATTTTCTGGGTATTTGTTTATATCCCTAAACATTAACATATCAGAGATCTGAGTGTATAAAACAGATATGTATACTAACAACACATAAAACTTTGTTATAATAAAACAAGTGATCAACCAAAGAGAATCAAAACATTTTCAGATTTAAATTCACAGATAAGCATTCATATATGAAAATACTCTTTTTAAGAAAAAAAATACTTTTAACTGGCTGCCTACATTAGGACTTATTGCCTTAGATTTTTGAGTGAGTTTTCTCACCTATCTCTCTTCTTTGTTTCCTTAATTAATTGATGAGCTTCTGCCCTTAGCCTCAAGCTCTCTTCCTTCCCTTGTCTTATGATTTCTATGGTGTTGTTTTTTTTTTCAAAATTCTTTTCTGAGGAGGAGAGGAGGCTGCTGCATATACATGTATATATACAGGGTCTCTCTTAGGGTTTTGGGTATTGGCTAAGGCCATTTTTGCCCACCAGAAAAATCATGTTATCTGCATTTTAAACCCAAAGTTTTACCCTTCCCGGCTTAATTTGGGTGAAGAGAAAAGTGGTTACACATTTTTTTTCAGAAATTTGCTTTTCAGAAAATACTTTTCCCCTTGTCTACAATCATGCTAAAAATGTGACTTGATTTTGTTATTTATTAAATACTCTTTTCTAATTCTGCCTATACCAAGCACTTCCCTGTTTTATCTTATTTTTTCCTATTTTTAGCTTTCATGCAAATGGTATGTACTTCCTTCATTTATTTATAAGAGGATTATTCCTTTTTATATCTTCATTCTTTTTATTTCTGCTTATATTAAAATATGTCTGTATATTTTATTTCACTAGTTTAAACTCTAGTATTTTATTAACACATATATATTTATATAAGTCTTACTGAAATAATTAGTACACCCACCTATATATTCATACATCCTTCTATACTGACACACACATGCACATGTACACTCAAAAATATTCAGTAGCATTCATATATACATTTACTCATGCATACTACTTTTAAGAATTTAATCTACATATATATATATATATATATATATTTCCATACACATCAATATGTGTGTATTCTTGGAGTTCAGGGTTTTAGCTTATATTCATGTGCATTTCCTGTGCACACATGTACACACACTGATACACTGTCAAGCTATATCAATTCCTCCTTCAAAATTTATTTAAAAATTATTTTAAATTTATTTATATTTTCCAGAATAAATTCCTAAAATCTTGGGTCATTACATACACCCCTCCTTTTAGAAATTGTGTCCCACAATTTTCCTAAGCTTAAAATAAATTTTAAACTTAATTCAGAGAACAAGTATATTCTCTACCGAATAGATTCTTAGTTCTATACTAACTAAAAATATATTCATCCAAAATAAAGAAAACAATCAAAAATCAGAATTACCTTAATCTGAAAATAGCTTAGGATAATTCATCCTAACTTTGTCTTCTAATTCCCATGTGCAATCACTAGGATCAAGACTCCACTGTACCTTCACAAGTTTCAGAGATTTATTCCTCAACTTCTTCACATCTTTTGCCAAAATTCCCACTGGATCCTTTTCATAAATCAAATTAGGATTTATCTGCACTTGGGTTGGGGTTTCAAGAATTTCTGCCTTGTCATGGACCCATCTTCTCAATTGTGATACATGAAAAACATCATGTATACCTTGCATGTTTTCTGGTAATTCCAACTTATATGCCAAGGGACCAATTCTCTCCAGAATTTTGTATGGTCCAATATATCTTGGGGTTAATTTGCCTTGTTTTCCAAACCTCAGCACATTTTTCATGGGTGAGATTTTGATGAAAACAAAATTTCCCACCTCATATTCTACCTGCCTCCTTCTTATGTCTGCAAATTTCTTTTGCCTATCTTGAGCTGCTGTCATTCTTCTTCTTACCAACTCAATTTTCTCCTTGGTTTCTTGTATGTACTCAGGTCCTAAAATAGACCTTTCTCCTGCTTCTACCCAGCAAACAGGTGACAAACAGGGTTTACCATATAAGGCTTCAAATGGAGCCATTCCTATGGTGCTTTGGTAGCTGTTGTTGTATGTAAATTCAACTAGATGAAGATAATCTCCCCAGTTGACCCCAAAATCCAGTATACATGCCCTCAACATGTCCTCCAAAACTTTGTTTACCACCTCAGTCTGCCCATCTGATTGAGGATGGTAGGCAGTACTTAAACATAGTTCACTTCCCATTGCTTCTTGAAAGCTTCTCCAGAATTTTGAAGTGAAGATGGTATCCCTATCACTCACAATGGTTTTGGGAATGCCATGTAACTTTACCACTTCTTTTATAAAAATTTAAGCTAGTTTTGGTGCTGTTCTTTCTGACTTGACTGGGATGAAGTGTGCTACCTTGGTTAGCCTATCAACTATCACCCATATACTTGTATTGCCTCTCTTAGATCTAGGCAGTCCATCTATGAAGTCCATAGATATGTCTTCCCACTTCCACTGTGGTACACTAAGAGGTTGCATCAACCCTGATGGTCTTTGAGTTTCAGCCTTGACTTGTTGGCAAGTCATACATTTGGCAATGTACTTAGCTATATCAGATTTCATCCCCTTCCACCAGAAGTCTCTTTTCAAATTTTGATACATTTTTGTGTTACCTGGGTGTATGGAGTATTTACTTCTATGATATTCATTCAATATCTCCTTCTTCAATTCTATGTCCTCTGGTACACACATCCTATTCTGGTATCTCATATAACCATCTTTATCAATGTGGTGATTCATTACTTCCTCCCCTCTTGAGAGGAGCATTCTCTTCTCTAATAAGTGAGCATCTTGTTCTTGCATTTTTCCTACCTTCAGAATTAAATCTGGTTGAAGTGTCATTAAGCTTAACTTCCCTTTATCTTCTTGTGCACCATGCATCTGCTCATTAATGTGCACACAACCATTCTCCCCAATCTCTAACTCAGTTAGCAAAAATAAGTTTTTAAATTCTTCTATCATCATCATAGCCAATTTAGCATGCTGTCTACTTAGAGCATCTGCAACTTTGTTTGCTTTTCCTGGTGTATAAAGTATGTCAAAGTCATAGGCAGCTAAGAACTCCACCCATCTATGTTGCCTCATGTTCAAATCTTTTTGTGAAAACAAATATTTTAGAGACTTGTGGTCAGTGTAAAGTTCAAACTTAGTACCTAACAAATAATGTCTCCAAAGTTTTAAAGCATATATCACAGCTGCTAATTCGAGATCATGTGTGGCATACCTTACTTCATGGGGTTTAAGTTGTCTGGATGCATATGCAATGACTTGGCCTTGTTGCATCAACACTGCACCCAAGCCAAATCCACTAGCATCAGTGTATACCACTAATTCTTCATTTCCATGTGGTACCTTTAGAATTGGAGCATTCACCAATGCCTCCTTCAACTGTTCAAAAGACTTTTCACATTTTTCTGACCAAACAAAAGCTTGGTTCTTCCTGGTTAGGTTAGTGAGTGGTGTAGAAATTTTTGAAAAATCTTTTATAAACCTCCTATAATACCCTGCCATCCCCATAAATGACCTCACTTCACTCACAGTGCTTGGCCTCTTCCATGCTTGAATAGCCACTACTTTATTGGGGTTCACAGAAATTCCTTTGGCAGATATAACATGGCCAAGAAAATGTACTTCCTCTTTCCAAAACACACATTTTGAAAATTTTGCCTTTAAATCTTTTTCCCTTAATCTAGACAAAACCAGGTGCAAATGATGCTTATGTTCTTCCACTGTCTTGGAATAAATCAAAATGTCATCTATAAAAATAAGCACAAACTTGTCTAAACAATCTCTAAAGGTTCTGTTCATTAAATCTACAAAGTAAGATGGTGCATTGGTCAAGCCAAATGGCATAACCAAAAATTCATACAACCCATACCTAGTGTTAAAGGCAGTGTACTTGATGCTTGATTCTTCCACTTTCATTTGATGAAAACCAGATGCTAAGTCTAGTCTAGAAAATACTTTTGCCCCTGCTAATTGATCAAAAAGATCATCTATTCTTGGCAATGGGTATTTATTTTTAATAGTTACTTTGTTTAATTCTCTATAATCTATGCAGAGTCTTAAGGAGCCATCTTGCTTCTTAACAAATACCACTGGTGCTCCCCAGCAAGAATTACTTGGTCTTATAAAACCCTTTTCTTCCAATTCTTCTAACTGTTTCTTTAATTCTTTTAGTTCATTTGGCCCCATTCTAGTTGGCTTTTTAATCACTGGGCTTGCTCCTGGAACTAGATTGATCTGGAATTCTACTGGTCTATGGTGTGGAATACCCTTGACCTCACCAAACACATCCAAATATTCATTGACTATGGGAATTTCTTCAATGGTTAGTTCACTGAAATCTTTTTTTGAGTCAACTAAATGATATAGTTTTCCTTCCTTAGCTACCTCACATAAAACTGTGATTCTCTGGCCTCTAGAATTTTGCAATGATATGGTGGATGAGTCTAAATTAATTATGGCTTTAAATTGCCTTAACCAGTCTACCCCCAATATAACACCTATATTTGGGTAATTCAAAACATATAAATTGGAAATAAAAATATTTCCTCCTATGTTTAATTCCACATCCACACAAATCATATTTAAAACACTAGAACTCCCCAATGGACTGTGTATATGCAATGGGGTTTCAACCAATATGCAATTCAGTTTTAGCATTTTAACCAATTCATAAGAAATTAAAGAGTGAGTTGCCCCAGTATCATATACTACTGTTATGGGTATGGTACAAATAAGTAATGTACCTTCCACTTGGCTATGGTTTACAGTGTTACTCTCCACTGTGGCTTTGCCTTTTCCTTCCAAATTTGCCAATTTGCCTTGCTGTTTATACTCAGGACAATTCCTCTCCATATGCCCCTCTTTCCCACATAGATAGCATTTGAAAGCTCCTCCTTTCAATTCTGGACATCTTGGTTTGATATGCCCTTCCTTTCCACACTGATGGCACACAATTTTTTTCTTGTTTTCCTTAGCTTTGACATCTCCAGTGCTTTTGTTACTAGCCTCTTCTTTCTTCTTATCATAAGGGTGATACCTCCCCTTACCTTTCTTGATATTATTGCTCTTAAAATTTCTGAACTTCTCCCTTTCCTTGTCATGCTGCTCCAACCTCAAAGCTAAGTCTATCACATGGTCAAAAGTCTTGTCTGCATAGGGTAACATGGCTCTGCTAAGTCCTGGGTTCAGACCTTTTATGTACCTATCATTTTTAGATGCCTCATCTGCCACAAGCATTGCTCCATATGTGGAAAGCCCCTCAAACTTTTGAGCGTATTCTGTGACAGTCATGGTTCCTTGTCTAAGTCTAATGAATTCTTCTAGCAAGGTAGTCTTTGCTGATGCTGGTACAAACCTTGCTTCCAACATCTCTTTGAATTGATTCCAAGTGATTTCATTCTCATTCCTTCCTGCAATGATTACTTCCCACCAGCCTAAAGCTACTCCTTTTAGCTGTCTTGAAGCCACTTGCCTCTTTCTTTGATCATCAAGTTGCATGTCATTGAAAATTCTTTCCAATGTTCTCAACCATGTTTGAATTTCTATGATACTCTCTGTCCCTTCAAAGCTTTTGCCTCAATGAGTATATGTCTTAAGTAATTTTGAGAGTTCTTCATAGGGATTTTCTTGCCTTTGTCCTGCCCCATCCCTAAATGCTCTCACCAAGTCTTGCAGATTGACCATTGGTGGTGCATGGGAAGATCCTGCTCCCTGATTTGGTGGTCTCCCTACCATAGTTTGCTAATAATAATTTACATAGCTGGTTAGTTTGATTGGTAATTTGGTTGTTTCAGTGGGTTTTTTTTTTCACACTGAACACATTGTTATATATATATATAGTTCCTTTTAATTTTATTTCTATCTAAGAACTTGATCCTTACTTCTACTATGTTAAATAACATAGCTCTGATACCAACTGAAATGACCCTCCTATTTCTACTCTAATTCCATAAGGATTTTTTTTAAGGTAAAGAGGATATATATATAGATAGATATATCATCCATTGCAATTATAATTCTCAGGGTCAATATCTTTCTCCAATAAACCAAATATATCCAGGATCACAATAATCAACCAATATAAATATATCAGTACATTCACAAAGATAAGCACATACATGTGAGGATGTATATGCCTCTCTTGTTTGAATCAGAGTTCTGGAAAACAAGAGGATATTGGAATGCTGATTTTTTTTTGACCAAACAATCCACTGGAAACATATACTTTAATCTGTTTATCCTAACTAAGAAGTGATCAAGTAATAATCAGTGGAAAGCAAGCTTTTAATATAGATGTTTGTGTTAAAGTCTGAATAGTATCAAACTCAGGCTAAAAGAAAGCGGGTTATAAGAGAACACAAGCAACATCTAGGCGTAATGGAAACGCGCCTAACTTATACACGAGAGGTCACGAGTTCGAGTACTATGCTGGTTGGTTCAAACACAATTTTTGTTTTTTTTTTCTTTTTCTTTTTTTTTCTCCTGTACAGTTTGGAACCTGTTATCTACCTATATCTGCACATATATACTTTATTTTTGCCTATATTCTATCATACAAAACAATAATTCTTGCTTAATTATTTTTGAAACCCATTCCTACAACCTGGAAGGCTTCATGATTGATGTAAATTAAGGGTCTGTTGCTTGGGTTTTGTAAATGATAGAAGTGTTTATCATTATCCAGGTTTGAATTTCTTCTCACAAAATCTGTCTGGAATTAAGAATGCATTTGGTTAGAATCTGAGTGAAATTCAGATTCTTATCACAAATACAAAGGAAAAGGTGTGGTAATATTTGCACTAAACATGTTTATGTGCATATATATCTGCAACTATTTGGATCTGGCTTACAATTCCCTTATTACAATTCCTTTCTTAAAAAAAAAATAGGACATGAGACATTTGTATGAAACAAGTTTAATTATGGGAACCTTGCAGCCATATAAAACATTCAACCTATACCTATTTTCTTTTGTATACATATGCCATGGTAGAAAATAAAACCATTTAATTTTCTAAGAATCAACTATCCAGATTTTCCAAAACTTAAATCCTTTCCAAAGACTCAAGATTGACTAATACATTTATAAAATGTAATCATTCGATTTTAACATGGTGTTCTTGCTAAATCCACTTACAAGATTTGATTAATTTTTTTTTAAACATAACAGATATTTAACTTGGTTAATAGATTCCAGATACAAGTCAATCTCTTAATAAAATACCTAACAAAATATCCATCCAATATTCAACACTTAATACAAGTAGCAATTTAAATTGTCAATACATGCAGATTTCAACATTTAGGCTCTTATCTAACTAAGTTTAGCATGCTATATCTTCTTCTCAAAGCCTTGCTCCTACTCCTACTTAGTTGCTGCAATCCCTGAAAAAGCATTTGAAACTGCCTCATTTTAAATGAGACACCCCAGATGCCATTAGCACACTAGGGTCAGACACATGTCTGGTATGAGAAAGCTCACAAAAATAATTAGTTAATTAGGTTAAAGTCAAGTTAAGTACATATACAGAAAGTTCGGCCCTTTGGAATCAGGCAAATACTTGTGTGCATGCTCTGTGTCATTGTGCATGTGCACACTTTAATTTTCTTTCCAGAGACTACATATATAAAAATGGCACATACATTCAAGCATACAATTCAATCATAGTCAAACAATCATTCATACCAAACAGGAAAATAACCAATATGAGTTAAATCATTTATTCAATTCTCATATTTCAAATCTGGGAAAAACTCTAGTTTTCTCATCATCTCAAGTATTATTCCCTGGGTATATTTATCTATCCTTGGTCTCATCTGCAATATTTATGAATCAATGGACACACTGTAATGAACTAATTCACTCCATTACACAAAGATCTCAGGACTTAAACAAGCCATGTGTCAACTTGTGTTACTCAAGCACACAAGTCATTCCTGCAGTGTTCTTGACCCCAATTTCCTAATCAGGTTTAAGTTAATAATAACTCTTTTGATTTTTCATGACAAAACCATTCAGTGAATCATTTCATTAGCTAAAAACATCCATAACATGGCATCTCATATTATCCATGACCATACAGAGGCAAACAAGCAAACAACCATTGGTGATTATAAAATAAGGTTCTGTATATATATATATATATTCATCCTGGTATTTAAAAGGAGTTTAGGCAACTAACATTGGCTTATGGTTTCTGGGAGGGTTTTTCTTTTGCAAACATTTGTGCTTGAGTTAAACTCAGGATAACCTGGTTTCACTGAATCACAAAATTTTGTTTGCTATGCATTTTATTGAATCAGGAGCATCAGCACATAGGCAACCCTATTGCACCCCTAATTCCTTTCTATTTCAAGCCTCAGCACTTATACATGAGTATATTGCAGCTCAACATTATTTACATCTTTCTGGGTTGAGCCAAAACCAATACTACTTGCCTATTCTCAACATTTTATTTTCTGGGTATTTGTTTATATCCCTAAACATTAACATATCAGAGATCTGAGTGTATAAAACAGATATGTATACTAACAACACATAAAACTTTGTTATAATAAAACAAGTGATCAACCAAAGAGAATCAAAACATTTTCAGATTTAAATTCACAGATAAGCATTCATATATGAAAATACTCTTTTTAAGAAAAAAAATACTTTTAACTGGCTGCCTACATTAGGACTTATTGCCTTAGATTTTTGAGTGAGTTTTCTCACCTATCTCTCTTCTTTGTTTCCTTAATTAATTGATGAGCTTCTGCCCTTAGCCTCAAGCTCTCTTCCTTCCCTTGTCTTATGATTTCTATGGTGTTGTTTTTTTTTTTCAAAATTCTTTTCTGAGGAGGAGAGGAGGCTGCTGCATATACATGTATATATATACAGGGTCTCTCTTAGGGTTTTGGGCATTGGCTAAGGCCATTTTTGCCCACCAGAAAAATCATGTTATCTGCATTTTAAACCCAAAGTTTTACCCTTCCCGGCTTAATTTGGGTGAAGAGAAAAGTGGTTACACATTTTTTTCCAGAAATTTGCTTTTCAGAAAATACTTTTCCCCTTGTCTACAATCATGCTAAAAATGTGACTTGATTTTGTTATTTATTAAATACTCTTTTCTAATTCTGCCTATACCAAGCACTTCCCTGTTTTATCTTATTTTTTCCTATTTTTAGCTTTCATGCAAATGGTATGTACTTCCTTCATTTATTTATAAGAGGATTATTCCTTTTTATATCTTCATTCTTTTTATTTCTGCTTATATTAAAATATGTCTGTATATTTTATTTCACTAGTTTAAACTCTAGTATTTTATTAACACATATATATTTATATAAGTCTTACTGAAATAATTAGTACACCCACCTATATATTCATACATCCTTCTATACTGACACACACATGCACATGTACACTCAAAAATATTCAGTAGCATTCATATATACATTTACTCATGCATACTACTTTTAAGAATTTAATCTACATATATATATATATATATATATTTCCATACACATCAATATGTGTGTATTCTTGGAGTTCAGGGTTTTAGCTTATATTCATGTGCATTTCCTGTGCACACATGTACACACACTGATACACTGTCAAGCTATATCAATTCCTCCTTCAAAATTTATTTAAAAATTATTTTAAATTTATTTATATTTTCCAGAATAAATTCCTAAAATCTTGGGTCATTACAGTTATGCAGTCGAGAGGCTGGCCGTAAAAGTAAATGCGAGGTACCATTGTATGCCACGGTGGGCTGGGATGGTTGCAAAGCCTACCGGTTGCCACTGCCTCGTGTGGGTCGTTACATTTGGTATCAGAGCTGAAGGTTGAGTAAGAACTTTAGCTATGGAGTATAACACATTAGATGACTCATTAGAGATAGGGTGAAGTATACCCTAGAATGAGTATAAACCGAAAACTTGAATTTTCCTAGTCTATTTCTTTTTAATGCTGATATTCCTTAAGATATTTTGTCCGTGGATCTAAATCCTGTTTTCTTACTAATTACAGATAGTAAGAATGAGCGGACGAAGAGGAAGAACTAGGGGTCAAGGAAATGCCACAACAGCTAATCAAATTCCCCCAATAGTAGAAGCAGCTTTACCTACTCAGCATCAGCCGAATCTGGCTTACTTATATAAGAATTTCTCAAAGCTTGGTGGTAAGCCGTTCACCGGCAAGGAGTCTGTTGTTGAGGCCCAAGCATGGATCAGATCTTGTGAAAGAATCTTTAGGGGGCTAAAGTTGGAAGATGATCAAATGCGATTAATAGCTTCTTGGCAACTTCAAGAAGAAGCTTTAGCATGGTGGGAGACAGTCACTGTGGATAAGTCAGATGACGAGTTTTCTTGGGAGAAATTTAAAGAAGTATTTGAGAAGCGCTATATGCCATCAGCTGGGATTTCTCGTATGTATCAGGAGTTCATGGACTTGAAGCAAGGGATTTTGTCATTTGAGGAGTATCTAAACAAATTCAATGAATTGTCTCGTTTCGGTCCAGAATTGGTGAACACACCTTTGAAGATGAATGAAAAGTTTATTCGGGGAATGAATAAGAAGTTCCACGAAAGGATGACTGGCCACGTCAAAGAGTCTTTTTCTGATCTTACTGATATAGGGTATAGGTATGCTACTTTGGATATGCAAGAGGTCCCGAAGGAGGGAGGAAATATGAGCAATCCAAATTGGAAGAAGAGGAAGTTTGGAGGTAAGAAACCATGGCAGGGTAAGAAGAAAAAGAAGAGCGACCAGGGAAACACAGCAGAGAATGTTACTTGCTATAATTGTCAAGAGAAAGGCCACTACCCAACTAGTTTTACGAAACCTAAGAAACAAGCGAATCAATTCGTTCCAGCGAAGCCTAAGAAATGTTATGCTTGTCAAGAAGAGGGACATGAAGTCAAAGACTGCCCAATGAGGAAGAAAGCACAGGTAGCAAAGGTATACGCAGTCAAATATCAACTTACAACTTCTAAAGCAGGAAAGGGGAAGGGAGTTCTGGAAGGTAACCTTACTATTTATGATAGAATTGTTCGAGTTCTGTTTGACACTGGTGCTACACATAGTTTTATTTCTCAACAAGCTATAAATGAACTAAATCTTGAACCTGATTTCGTTGAGGAGCCTATATGCGTAAAGAATCCAGTAGGAGGCCTAGCAAACCTTTGTCTTCGATGTTGAAATGTTCCTATCTCATATTCTTGTTACCAATTCCATATTGGTCTCTTTGTCCTTGATTTTAATGAATTCGAAATCTTACTCGGAATGGATTGGCTAACGAAATACGAAGCCAAATTGGATTGTAACAATCGATTGATTTCGACTAAACCGAATCTGGAGATTTTATTGAGATTTCTTGTGAGGACCCTAGTCCTAAAAGAGAAGGGTTGATGTATAATTTGGGATATTCTGAACTTAGTTTGGAGTCTATTTCTATTATTAGAGATTTTCCAGACGTGTTCGAAGAAGTAAAATCCTTACCTCCACATCGAGAAATATAATTCAGAATTGACTTAATTCCAAATGCTCGTCCTGTAGTTCACGCAAGTCGTAGGATGGCGCCCAGAGAGAAGGGTGAATTAGTCAAGCAAACTAATGATCTGCTAAGCAAAGGATTAATTCGTCCTAGTGTTTCTGAATGGGGTTCAGCCGTTGTGTTCGTTGCTAAATCGGATGGATCTTTGAGATTGTGTGTTGACTACCGCGATCTCAATAAGCAGACTCTCAAGAATAAATTTCCTCTATCTAGAATTGGCGACCTATTTGATCAATTGCACGATGCTTGTTTCTTTTCGAAGATGGATCTTGCTCAGGGATTCCATCAGTTACGAATAGCCGGAGATTGTGTTCATTTGACCGCTTTCAGGGTTCCTAATATGTTCTATGAATGGTTAGTCATGCCTTTCGGGCTACCCAATGCTCCAGCATACTTCGTAGATCTTATAACTCGTGTATTCCGGGAAGTATTGAATGAATTTGTGCTTGTATTTATTGATGATATTTTGATTTATTCCAAAACGGAGGAGGAGCATTCTGAACATCTCAGAATTGTTTCGGAGATATTAAGAAGAAAAGTCTTATTCGCCAAATTTTCTAAATGCCATTTTTGGGTCAAAGAAGTTAAATTTCTTGGCCACATTGTTAATGAAGAAGGAATTTCTGTTGATCCTAGCAAGATTTCTTCTATTCTAGATTGGAAGCAACCTACTACTCCGAAAGAAGTTCGAAGCTTTTTGGGTTTAGCAGGTTATTATCGGAAGTTCGTTCAGGATTTTTCTAAGATAGCTAGTCCGTTGACTAAGCTAAGAATGAAGAATGCAAAATATAATTGGACTCCGAAATGTGACGAAGCTTTTCAGGAGTTAAAGAAGAGATTAACCACCGCGCCTGTTCTCGCGATTATCAACGGGAACCAGGGTTTATCTGTTTATATCGATGCTTGTGGTGATGGGGTAGGTGCAGTATTAATGCAGAATGGGAAGGTGATTGCCTACGCGAGTAGACAATTACGTCCACATGAAAGAAACTACCCAACATATGATTTGGAGCTTTTAGCTGTTGTTTTTGCTTTAAAAATCTGGCGACACTATCTTCTGGGTAAGAATCTTTTCAGCTTTCTTAACAATTTACGAAATTAATATAACTTAAAATAATATACTTAATAAACTCTCTTTGTTTTAGGTGAAAAATTTGAATTATTCACCGACCATAAATCCTTGAAATATCTCTTTACCCAGAAGGATCTGAATCTGCGACAACAACGTTGGTTGGAATTTCTGGCATCTTATGATCTAGATATTCTGTATACGCCAGGAAAAGCCAATGTGGTTGCCGATGCTTTGAGCAGAAGACATGCTGTTCTCGCATATCTTGTTATCACTCCTACTCTTCTTAAGAAGATCGCGAGCAGGCAAAATAAAGATGAGTTTCTTCGAGGAATCCATACAAGAATATGCCAGGGTGAGGATACTAGTTTTGAAATAGATAATAGAGAAGTTATAAGGATGAAAGGCAGAATTTGTGTTTCGGACATTCCAGAGCTAAAACGTGAGGTATTGGACGAATGCCACAAGTCCAAACTCAGTATCCATCCAGGAGTCAACAAAATGTATCGTGATATTAAAAGAACATTCTGGTGGAAGACGATGAAGAGAGACATATCGATATATGTGAGTCGCCGTGCTACTTGTCAGCAAATCAAAAGCGATCAAAGGAAAGTGGTCGGTTTACTTCAACCTTTGGAAGTACGGAAATGGAAGTGGGATCAAGTATCGATGGATTTCATCTACAGATTGCCACGAACCAAGAAGGGAAATGAAGTGATTTGGGTTATACTGGACCGTCTAACCAAAACTGCTCACTTTATTCCAGTGAAATCCACTCGGACTGCAGCAAGCTTAGCAGGTATATACGTAAAGGAAATTGTTCGCCTCCATGGTATTCCCAGCAGTATAGTGACTGATCGTGACTCGATCTTCACTAGTAGATTTTGGGAGGCATTTCAGGACGCATTGGGAACCAAGTTGAATTTCAGTACTGCTTATCACCCGCAATCTGATGGACAGACTGAGAGGGTCAACCGAATTCTAGAAGACCTATTACGTTCTTGCGTTCATGATTTTGGTGGTTCATGGGAGGACCATTTACATCTGGTTGAATTCTCATATAATAACAGCTATCAGGCCAGTATAGAAATGGCTCCTTTCGAAGCTTTATATGGTCGTCTGTGTCGATCACCTGCATGTTGGATTGAATCAGGTGATAGACTCGTCCTTGGACCAGATATGATCAAAGAAGCCACTGAAAAAGTTGATTTTATCTGGAAGAAATTAATAACTGCTCAAAGTCGTCAGAAGAGCTATTATGACTACCAAAGAAGAGATTTGGAATTTCAAGTTGGAGATTCTGTATTTCTGAAAGTGTCTCCGATGCGGGGTGTATTGAGGTTCGGGAAAACTGGAAAGCTAGCACCGCGTTATATTGGTCCTTTTCCTATTCTGGAAAGGATTGGTCCTCTGGCATATCGAGTGCAGCTACCCAGCTGGTTGTCTGGCGTACATGATGTGTTTCACGTTTCTAGTCTTCGGAAATATGTGCACGATCCAGACTGTATTATTGAAGAAGCTGCTCAGCAGGATCTCGAAATCACTCCTAATTTGGAAGTAAGAAGAGAGCCGATAAAAATTGTAGATCGTGATGAGAAGCGATTGAGAAACAAAGTCGTGAAACTGGTCAAAGTTCAGTGGAGTGGCGATCCGATGGACTGTACTTGGGAAACCGAAGATAATATAAAGAAATCATATCCCAATTGCAGAATAGACATCTCGGCTTAAACTGGTAAGCCATTTCTCTATCTTTTTGCATTCGTATATTCTTCGTTTGTTTTCTCTCTCTTTCAAATTTCGAGGACGAAATTTTCTTAAGGAGGGGATATTGTAACATCCCAGATTTTATTAAATTAAATTTAGTGATTTATTTGAATTTTTGGTAATTAAAAAATTAAAAAGTTTTAAAAATAAATAAATAAAATAATGTGATAATTTAAAAGTTGATAGTAAAACTTTAAATGGAAATAAAAGTCCATTGTTGTATTGAGTTGTATATTGACTCTGATTGATGTATGTATAAACTGATATAGTCTTTTGTTTAAAGATTATTGATTTATCTATTATAGATTGTTCCGTTGTGAATGTGAGATTCTGATATTGTTTCTGTTTTCTGATGTTGTTCTGTTGTTCTTCTTTTCTTTTTCTTCTATCTTTTCTTCTACCTCTTCTTTTAAACCCTAAGAATTCGGTTTTCCGGCATTCGTTTGCTCGGCAGTTGATACAGTGGATGTATTGATGTCAATATTCGGAAGTCGAAGAATCGGGTCCTTACAACGAGACCCGATCATCATTCAAAATTCTGGGTCTGTTGCTTGATTTAATATAACACCCAGATATAGATCTACGAAATACGCAGTGGCATCGGTTAGTTCGAAAGGATAACTAACCATTTGTAGAATATATCTGGACCCAAAGTATGTAGTTGAAGATCTCGGACTCGGCCTTCAAAAATCGGCACCCGTACTTCACTGTACTCGAATGCCGTAGATTCAAACGCCGAATCTGGCTCTCCGGAGCTTATAACACCATTAAGTATAACAACACAGCAGAAGAAAAAGAATATATCAATATATATTACATTGATACAATGACAGATACAAAAATCTGATACAATATGATACAACAGAATGATACAACAGATATCAATATACATCAGAGATATGATACAAGAAATAGCAGCGGAAAGAAAATAGAAAACACCAGCAGCGGATAGAATATCTCCAATAGAATGCTCCAATCCATAGCTAGCGGAAAGCAAGGTCAGTCGTCCAAGGACTGACTAGCTCTAGATAATCTACTCAACCTGAATATCTGAGAAACCCAACTCTAGACTGCCCGTGTGGAAAATGGTGGGCACCCAGAGTTTAGGAAGGGAACAATAAACTCCGGATTAGTCATGGGACTGGTGTGAGCAACAAAAATAGTTTATCTTTTAAACAAACAACAAAAGAGTTTTAAACATTGAAACCCGCAATGCTTTTGGAAAATGAAACTACCATAAGGCCTCCCGCACACACACACAATGCAAACGCAGAATCAGAGGAGATTTCTCCTTATGATAGTCAAAGATACTTACTACGCAAAACAAATCATTGGATATTATTACTAGTGCATAGTGCAGAAAACATTTCGAAAGTATAATATCAATCTTAGCCAGCATAGGCATTTCACGTTAGGCCTACTATAGCTACTATGTTCAATAGCAGGTTACCGCCACATTCCATAGCAGGTAATACAACCAAAACCGTACAAGGTTCGTATTGTTTCTTTGGATTTTCCAATAAATGGTCAGGCTAAGGAACTTCCTTTCCTAATGCCACATGGGATCGCCTCTGGATGGACGTCCCAAGAGACAAACTGCTCTCTGCCAACACAAGGCCGGGTTACCCCTGTAACTAGGTAACTCACGAATATGCCATCCCCCGATCCTTTGGGACCTTTATCCGAGCGCTCGGTAACCAACATCACACATAATAAATAAAGTGTGTCCACATGAGTAAGTATCTGGGCTCCATACCATGATACTACCCCTTTCCAGAAGGAAATGACATACCCTAAAGGGCGCGACCCTCATAACCTTTCCACAACATTCCTGTTTCGACCATTTCCGGGTTGTGAGGCCCTGACGAAGTCTCGTCCACAAAGCTACGCTTTGGCAAAAAGCCATGCTTTGGGTCAACAAATGATCAAAGTACTGATCACAAAGATAAATGATCAAACAAATGATCATATCACAAATGATCAAACAATGATCATCACACAGCAACACTCAGCATGTCACATTACCAAATTGGGAGTATATCGCTGATAACCTTCAACTACATAACCTCTGAACTCGTACGTCTTAGAGAACGGTGTTAAGCTAAGAGAATAAATTCTCCGCCACCAACAGAAATATATTTGAAAGAAATCAGCTTTATATCTCAAAATGTAATGTCAGACATGTAACCATACAAGTCTGTTCCGGGTTCGAACAGAACCGAAGGCACTTCTGAAGAAGCCCTTGCAAATCCGGGTATTCACAATTCCGATCGGACTTCCCATCACTTAGGGAATCTCTATACCGGGCGCTACTCGGTGCAGAGACAATCGATAGGTTATCCTATCGTTTTCGCAAACACCCGGTCTTCACCACCGGTCTTTAAAATGCAATCCATATACGACGTATCATTATTCGGAATGGGATATATGACACAAAGGTCTTTCCCTGGCTAACCCATAAAACGAGTGCAATTAAAAATCATATGGATACTGGGGTCTCAGTTAAATCACAGCTTAAATCCCAAAACTTTTCATTCGAATGGTTAAAACAAATTACCATTTCCAATCTTTTAAATAAAAAGATTCATTTCAAAAACCTTCAATGGTTTAAACAAATTTCCACACTTTTAATCTTTAAACAAAAAGATTCAATTCACAAAGTTTACCCCGTTCATAAAGATCCATTCATGGATTTCAAAACAATTTCCATTTCAATTGAATTAACTCGTTAAATCTTTAAATCAAAGATTTAACTTATAACTTTCAAAACAATTTCATTTCGAATGGTTTAAACAAATCACCATTTTAAATCTGTTAAAATAACAGATTCAATTCATAGCTTTCAAAAAGAATTCACTCATAACTTGGAAAACATTTTTTCAATTCAATCTTGAAATTCCTTTAATTGAACTGGAATTTTATTTCTTATCTGAAAGCTTTTATCATTTGAAAACAAACAGTTTTCATTTTGGAAATCTGATTCATTTATATGAGTTAAGGTTCTTGGGTTAAATCCAAATTCTCAAAATTATACCTTTTAAAATGGTTTAACTTCATATAAACACATTTATAATATCTTTAATCAAAATTTCCAATCATTGAATTCAATTCCAAACATTGAATTCAATTTCAAATTAATTTATTTAAATTGGAACTTTACCAAGTTATTCGAAATAACTTTTATCTTAAAAACTCCTTTTCAAAAGTTTTAACATTCAACCCAAATTCATTTCCAAAATCAATTGAAATTAAGATTTCAATTCCAAAAACATCAAATTTAAATCATCTGTGACTTAACCGATTTCCACGTGAAATCCATATTTGTGTGTGTAAAAGTGTAGTCCAGGGGTTTTACACAGTAGTGCAACATCATCAAATCATTACAGATCAAAATACAGAAATATAGTTGATAAGCGGTATTAACTATCACGCTTATTGTTCATTCACAGATCACAGATATATATCACAGATAAGTAAATTACAGATCACAACATAAATCAGGATGTATCACAAAGCATCATATATCAAGGATATCAAACAATCAAATCATCCAATAGAATCCAAATATTCATAAGTAGGGTCAATTTAAATGTCTGATTAATTCAAATCAGATTAAGTTCTTATAAATAAACTACAAATCTTGGTTAATTAATCATTAATTAATTATAAACCATTTCAATTAATTAATCTTTAATCATTTATTAATTAACCTTTAATTAATTAATTAAGCTTAAACCAATTACATAATTTATTAACCCCTTAATTGCTTTCATTAAGTAATTAACAATTTACAATTGATTATCTTAATTAATAAATCTGATTAATTATCAAATTTAATCACATTAATTTAATTACTTAATAATTTCTAGTTAATTATCTTCATTAACTAATATCATTTCTTAAATTACTTTCTTAAGAAATTATCTTAGATTAATTCATTATTAATCATTTCTAATTATAAATTAATCTAAATTTTATTTATTTATAAATTAAATAAATCATTCTTTAATTACCATATTAATTAAATCATTTTAATTACCTTAATTATCTCTAAGATAACCCATTTCTTTATTAATGACTTAATTAACATTAACGTACATATTTTTAAACTTTTACTTTTGAACTTACAATTTAGTTCAAATTTGAATTTAAGTATTAAATTAAATTATTTTAAACTTCATATGTTAAATAATATTAGTCTTATAAAAGAAATTTATAAGAGTTTGGACCCAATTATTTAAATTCAAATCATTGTATAAAGTATACTTGAACATCTTAAAGTTGTTTGAATACTTTAAATTTTATAAAACTTCATTTATTTCAAAAGTAAATTTGAATTCCATCTTCCAAAATCTGATTTTAAACTTATATAAAAATCTGTTTGAATTCAAGTTCTGTTTAAAACAAAACCAACAAGTTCAGGTTTTAAAACCTGGAACAAACATTTACCCGAGCCTTCCCCCATTTTACTTCGAGTCCACTGCCCCACTGCCCCGAGCAAACTACCCAGTGCTTCGAGTAATACACGAGAAAAGCATGAAGAAAACCCCAGACCAACTTCTTCTTCCCCAACCAATCACGCTGACACGCCACCAATCCTCGTGCACGTGCACAACTGGAATCGTCACCTCCGGTAGAACTGCTGGTCGCCAACACGTCCACGATGATGCTCTCGAATCTCTCGAACACTCAAAAGCTCGAACAAATCATGATTTCGAAATCTCGTCCCCAAACCCAAAACTGGAACGAACAGAACCCTCAAACAAACACCTTGTCCCGCCTCCTCCGATCGTCAGAGGCCATGAAATTTGGTCCACGGCTTCGTCGACATGTGACGCTTCTAATGGCGCCGGTGACGTGAAGTCCGGTCGCCTATCGACAGCGCAGCTCCGATGTTTTTACCTCGAACGAAAATGGGTTCTTAAACCCTAGTTTAATCTCGTATTCAAAATTTATGCAATGGAAAAATAATTCGACAATTTTCTCGTAATCATTGGTGTTCAAGTTTGCTTCAAACCAATTTTCATCAATTTACATTCAATCGATCATTGGCAAAAGGAAAAAGAACAAAATGTGTTCAAAAGGGAACTGCTCTTGAAATATTTAAATAAAAATCATCATATTAATTTTAAAAATCATAACTTTGTATGCTTATTCGAGTTACATAATCAAATAACTAATTTAAAACACTTGATTTCTTCATAAAGATTTGTTTGTACTGTAAAGTTTTGACTACAGAAGCAAACCCTTCATGTTCAAGCTGAAAGCAAATTTTAGCTCATAGATGAGTTTTAAACAAACCTATTTGTTGAAGATTAAATATATTAGAGATTTGGAAAGTGAAATCTGGAGTTTTTGACTTGATTGAACTCTAGACTTAAAAGAAACAGAGGTGCTTCAAGATTTACAGACAAGCACTCAGAACTCACATATAAACATTCATGCAGATCAACATCAACACAGTAATTCATAAGCAACACATATTAGTTACTAAATTTTAGCTTAAAGGTTTACTCACTAGAATCAATCAGGCAACCATATAGAAATACACTTAAGCATTTTAAAAATGAAGTTACTCACCTGTAAAAACAGAGAACAGGGGATAAGTTCCTCGTTTCCAGGTTTGAGAAAATTACTAGCCTGAATTTTGATCTCTGGTTGAATTGATTTGAATTGCTGCTGCTATATGTTTTTAAGTTGAAGGTTTTTTTGAGTCTTTAGGTGATGTTTACTTTAGTTTTTTTTTCTTTCTTCAGTTGGAAGGAACGAAACGAAATAGAGAGAAATTGGTTGGTATATGCAGAGGGGAGTTGACACGTAAGAAGTGAAGTGTACAAGTGATAATATATAAAATAAGTCTACAGGTATTGCCATCTTTCTTTTCTTTTTTGTACAGGTATAGGCAAAGATATTTCTTCCTTTTGGTGGCCGAGATAATGGCATTAAATGCCTGGTACAAAATATATTTATCTATATGCCCATACTCTTTTTGCTTGGTGGCTGATACAATTGAACGTGATGGCTTCATTTATTACCCTGTACAAACTTACTTATCACCTACCTTTCGTATGTACTTGTATGATTGTATTTTTTTTCTTTCTTGCTTTATCAACTATGCAGATCATTCCTACTTGCCTTGGATTTCTTTGTCTCGGCTGATATGATCTTAATTAGTACATTTGTTTGTATTTTTATTTTACTTATATATATATATATGTGTTTGTTTCTTGATTTAGCAAATGTACATGGATATATATTGTATTTTGCTTTAGCCTTATTACTTAGGAATATAAATAAAATTATATTGTTAATATGTTGTTAAAATTTTATCTAATATGTTTACTTTCTATTTTACAAACTATATAAGTTATGTTATATATATATATATATTTCAATTTCCAGTTCTAACTTAAATATTATTTCCAACTCTCATACTTGTCTTGTATTTCTATATTTATCTTGTTATAATTTATTTTACTTTACATTGTATAAAACCATATAGTTTATTTATTTTCATTTGTATTTGAATGTATTTCTATGTTCAATATTTGATTGAAATCTATCTAATGTTGTTATTTTAATTCATTTTATGATTTTTGTAAAATTCATCTTATATAATTTCATTTCTAAACCATTTCTTCATGATTTAAATTCATATACAAAAATTTAAATTTAATCGTTCTATACAGAATTTATTCGAGTTCGGGGAAACTCGCATCACTTTACTGATTAATTTCACAAAATTTTATAAAAAAATTAATTAATTATCAATTTAAATTAAGTTAAAATCTGGGGTCGTTACAGACTTCCCCCCTTAAAAGAATTTCGTCCTCGAAATTGCACAGGGAGACACAAAGATAGATGAAGAATATTTCATCAAATCAAACTGAATATTTCTTCTGCATTTGGCTTACCAAATCAGAATATCAATAATAGATACGAGAGCGAATCTGTTTAACACTCCACAAAATACTCGAGTTATCCAGATCTACGAAATACGCAATGGCATCGGTTAGTTCGAAAGGATAACTAACCATTTGTAGAATATATCTGGACCCAAAGAATAAATAGATATATGGATACGATTTCAAAACTTTTAGTTTAGGACTAAAGTATACCTACCAACCATGCCAACCAAAGCAATCAATTCATCCATACAAACAATTTTGGTCCATCCGGAGTTTATGTCCAATATTAATATATCGAATTCCTTCCTGGATATATTAGGAACTATCAAAGAATTGAGAAAAGATGCTGAAACAAAGAGATTGATAGAGAAAAGATTGTTTCCTCTGTTGTTACAGGATATTGACCATTTATAGTCGTATTTCCCTGTCCCCTAATCTTAGCCAGCATAGGTACCATTATATTATGCCTACTATAGCTGCCTCCTGAGGAGGCAGGTTATACAATTTCAATCGTAAAGGGATCATATTGAAGACCAGTGGTGAAGCCGGGTATTTGTGAAAACGATAGGATGACCTATCGATTGTCTCTGCACCGTTAGCTACGGTATAGAGATTTCCTTTGTGATGGGAAGTTTTATCGGGATTGTGAATATCCGGATTTGCAAGGGCTTCTTTGGAAGTGCCTTCGGTTCTGTTCGAACCCGTAACAGACTTGTATGGTTACGTGTCTGACATTACGTTTTGAGATATAAAGCTGATTTCTTTAAAATACATTTATGTTGGTGGCGGAGAATTTATTCTCTTAGCTTAACACCCTTCTCCGAGACGTACGAGCTCAGAGGTTATGTAGTTGAAATTTATCAGCGATATATTCCCAATTTGGAAATGTGACATGCTGAGTGTTGCTGTGAAATGATCATTGTTTGATCATTTGTGATATGATCATTTGTTTGATCATTTATCTTTGTGATCATTACTTTGATCATTTGTTTGACCCAAAGCATAGCTTTTTATAAAGCGTAGCTTTGTGGACGAGACTTCGTCAAGTCCTAAACAACCTGGAAATGGTCGAAACAGTAATGTTGCGGCAAGGTTATGAGGGTCGCGCCCTTTAGGGTATGTCATTTCCTTCTGGAAAGGGGTGGTATCATGGTATGGAGCCCAGATACTTACTCATGTGGACACACCTTATTTATTATGTGTGATGTTGGTTACCGAGCGCTCGGATAAAGGTCCCCAAGGACCGGGTGATGACATATTCGTGAGTTACCTAGTTACAGGGGTAACCCGGCCTTGTTGGCAGAGAGCAGTTTGTCTCTCGGAGCGTCCAGCCAGAGGCGTTTCCTACATGGCATAGGAAGTTCCTTAGCCTGACCATTTGTTGGAAAATCCAAAGAAACAATACGAACCCTTTACGATTGAAATTGTATAACCTGTCTCCTCAGGAGGCAGCTATAGCAGGCATAATATAATGGTACCTATGCTGGCTAAGATTAATATTGTATTTTCGAAAGAAGTTTACACTATGCACTAGTAATAATATCAAAAATGATTTGTTTTGCGTAGTAAGCATTTTTTGACTATCATAAGAAGAAATCTTCTCCAAGTCTGCGATTGCATTGTGTGTGTGGTGGGAGGTCTTATGGTAGTTTCATTTTCGAAAAACATTGTGAGTTTCAATGAAAAAAATTCTATTGTTGTTTATTTTTAAAGATAATCTGTTTTAGTTCTCACACCAGTCACCATGACTGACTCGGAGTTTATTGTTTCCTTCCTAAACTCTGGGTGCCCATCATTTTCCACACGGGCAGTCTAGAGTTAGGTTATCAGGTCATTCTAGATTTAGGAGATGCTGTGGAGCTCAGGGGCGAGATGGATGGCGAGACGTATCATCTATACTATGTATTATTCCGCTGTGTATTCTGTATGAGGACAGGTTATATAACTGTCCAGTGTAGTATTGTTGTTGTAAACTCTGATGATGATGTAATGTATAAAAATGATATAGTTCTTTGATTTAAAGATTATTCATTTATCTATTATATGTTGTTCCGCTACGAATGTGAGATTCTGATATTGTTCTGTGTTCTCCTGTTATTTCTTCTTTCTCTTTTCTTCTGTTTTCTTCTACCTATTCTTTTTCCCCTTATCAATTCGGTTTTCCGGTTAATTATTTAATTATTTAAAGGTTGGTGTCTGGGTGGATTGAATTTGGGGAAGACAGTGTTTTCTCGCGAATGACTCGAAGTATACGTGAGTGACTCGAAGTTTTTGGGTGCTGGACTCGAAGCATGTAGGGGAGTGACTCGAAGCAAATTTGAGTTGCCTCGGGTTTGGTTAAACTGGGTTACAGTTTTGTTCAAAACTGTCTGCAGTTTGAAATTTTTAAACAGAATTTAAATGAATTTGTAAGCTAGATGTGAATAAGGTTAAATCAAGTTTT
The DNA here is from genome assembly GCA_030737815.1 of Allium fistulosum. Classification (NCBI taxonomy): domain Eukaryota; kingdom Viridiplantae; phylum Streptophyta; class Magnoliopsida; order Asparagales; family Amaryllidaceae; genus Allium; species Allium fistulosum. The sequence goes on from CM060901.1 coordinate 473,072,033, forward strand.
AAAACTAATTACTTGAACTATTCTTTCAAATAATAATTATTTATTTTAAAGCTTGGTTAAATAAAGGATATGAAATTTATTTTAACTTCGATTAAGTTAAATCTTAAGTTATTTAAACTTAGTTAATAACGTAATTAAGTAGAAATAAAAAAGATGAAGTGTTTTATCATTAATTTAACTTAAAGACTTTTGTTAATTTACAAATTTATGATAATTCGATTTCAGGGTCTTTACATTTTCTTCTCACTCGAATGTAAAGTTGATTTTACAGTTATTGATTGATTGATTGCTGTTTGGATGTGATATTAGATATAGTAGGATATATCTATATATATAGCAATATATATATATATATATATATTGGCATATGTATATATTGCAGTTGTGATTTCCCGCATTATATAGCGGATGAGACCCTATTGCGCCGCATAATAGCGGACTGATATTTTTATAAATCCCATATACCGCGATATTCCACCTCGAAGTGGAATTGGTATTGTGCTAACATCTGTGGATGTAGGGAAACAGGTTGGAGGGATCCAACAGGATTCCTCAAAACATTTGAATTGGTTTCATATGTTCTGTGATTGATTATTTATAATCTGTGTATGATTATATCTGTGATTGAATGTGTTGAAGGCTATAATTTAGCCGAATGCATTTTTGGTATCGTTGGATACCAAAAACAAATGAAACAAATGTCGAAAATAAATAAGATTTGAGGATTACTTATTATTAAATAAGTATGGAAATGTTTTTCCAATATTCACGTTATGCCTGGTAGCCAAACCTACCAAACGAAACGAACAGACCCAAAAATCGGCACCCATACTTCACTGTACTCGAATGTCGTAGATTCAAACGCCGAATCTGGCCCTCCGGAGCTTATAACACCATTAAGTATAACAACACAGCAGAAGAAAAAGAATATATCAATATATATTACATTGATACAATGACAGATACAAAAATCTGATACAATATGATACAACAGAATGATACAACAGATATCAATATACATCAGAGATATGATACAAGAAATAGCAGTGGAAAGAAAATAGAAAACACCAGCAGCGGATAGAATATCTCCAATAGAATGCTCCAATCCATAGCTAGCGGAAAGCAAGGTCAGTCGTCCAAGGACTGACTAGCTCTAGATAATCTACTCAACCTGAATATCTGAGAAACCCAACTCTAGACTGCCCGTGTGGAAAATGGTGGGCACCCAGAGTTTAGGAAGGGAACAATAAACTCTGGATTAGTCATGGGACTGGTGTGAGCAACAAAAATAGTTTATCTTTTAAACAAACAACAAAAGAGTTTTAAACATTGAAACCCGCAATGCTTTTGGAAAATGAAACTACCATAAGGCCTCCCGCACACACACACAATGCAAACGCAGAATCGGAGGAGATTTCTCCTTATGATAGTCAAAGATGCTTACTACGCAAAACAAATCATTGGATATTATTACTAGTGCATAGTGCAGAAAACATTTTGAAAGTATAATATCAATCTTAGCCAGCACATTTCACGTTATGCCTACTATAGCTACTATGTTCAATAGCAGGTTACCGCCACATTCCATAGCAGGTAATACAACCAAAACTGTACAAGGTTCGTATTGTTTCTTTGGATTTTCCAACAAATGGTCAGGCTAAGGAACTTCCTTTCCTAATGCCACATGGGATCGCCTCTGGCTAGACGTCCCGAGAGACAAACTGCTCTCTGCCAACACAAGGCCGGGTTACCCCTGTAACTAGGTAACTCACGAATATGCCATCCCCCGATCCTTTGGGACCTTTATCCGAGCGCTCGGTAACCAACATCACACATAATAAATAAAGTGTGTCCACATGAGTAAGTATTTGGGCTCCATACCATGATACTATCCCTTTCCAGAAAGAAATGACATACCTTAAAGGGCGCGACCCTCATAACCTTGCTGCAACATTCCTGTTTCGACAATTTTCGGGTTGTGAGGCCCTGACGAAGTCTCGTCCACAAAGCTACACTTTGGCACAAAGCCATGCTTTGGGTCAACAGATGATGAAAGTATTGATCACAAAGATAAATGATCATATCACAAATGATCAAACAACGATCATCAGACAGCAACACTTAGCATGTCACATTACCAAATTGGGAATATATCGCTGATAACCTTCAACTACATAACCTCTGAGCTCGTACATCTCAGAGAAGGGTGTTAAGCTAAGAGAATAAATTCTCTGCCACCAACAGAAATGTATTTGAAAGAAATCTGCTTTATATCCACTACACCACAGATAGGATTTTGGCGCAACCTTAGGCGGTACATTTGATACGGCTATAAGCCGTATCAAATTTTAATACGGCTTATAGCCGTATCTATATTATTTAATATGGCTGTAAGCCGTATTAACATTTGATACGGCTTATTGCCGTATCAAAATCTATGCCTCTTTTCGTGGGAAAATTTTCCCCAAAACGCACACCCTCCCTCCTTTTTTTTATTTCCTCGATCGATCGAACATTGCTTCTAAACCTTAGCTCGGCATTCCCCCTTCCCAAATCAAGGTATTATTATCTTCTCCTTAATGGTTTTTTTCAGTTGAAACTCCTACATCGTATCATTGTATTTCCTTCACTCGATTCCGTATTGAAGAACCGCTACTTCACTTTGATTGCAAAGTCAGATTCGATTACTTCCAGTTCTTTTGATACTGCTATTCTTTATGTGTGCTTGATTTTCTTTTCTTTTTTTTATGTGTGTGTAATTGTATAATTGTATTAAGTGCCTTGCTGTGTGTATTTAGTTAGAATTCTTCAACTATAAAATGAATGTTTGTAAGATTTGAAGCTTGGAATAAATTACAGTACTACCGGGAATTGAGAATGTCTGAGTTTTGAGTGGTGGTGGTTCGTGAAATTTTGGGTTGGATGTTCGATTTTTCAAGCGAGGAGTTGTTCTTTTTTTTGCAGTACTGTTCCTACCAGATTACGCTCAGTCCTCTTCATTAGTTTTCTACTTGATTTTGTGTGTTCATTTTATTTGTTTGCTCTCAGGTGTTGTTTTGCAATTGATGTACCATCGATCATTTTGTAGGTCTTTGTATTTTTAAACAATGAGATTTACTGAATTCTATTAGGATTTCTTTGGTATGACAGGCTGCTGGTTGTATTGTTTAGTAATTTTTAATCTGAGTTATTTACATGGTTAAAGTTTTATAGGGATTGCTGAAGGTTTTATCTATGATATATTAACGAATGAAACTTTTAAAAATTGATACAGGATAAGCAGGCTATGAAACAATACGTGTTCATGATGCCATCCATAGTCGTAATGCAATAAACAGTTTAAAGTGCTGCAACATCCTACTGAAAATTCACTAGGAGGCAATTTCTCTTTTGGACCCAGTTCTAGTGAGTTAGCAGGCTCTGGACCAACTCCATTGAGTTACGGCCACTAACCAAATTTCAGGTGACAGTGTCGCTTAATCTTTTATATTTGCTTCTTATTTATTTGTAGTTGCTTAATTTATGAGAGGTAAATACATAAACGTAGTTTTGTATGGTAATTGAATCAAGACATGTAATTGAGAATGGGATGCGTTTGATATAGGGGCAACGCAACACTTTTGAATTTGGCTTCAACTCCGTTCCCACTATGATAGAGAATAGTAAGCTCGAATTATATACCCATCAACCAGCAAACATAATATTGGGGATAAGTAGTAAACGGGTTTGTTATGTTATTATAATGGGCACCCTACTAGAAAAGCTCCTTGTAATGATCGACCAAACTAACCAATTTGAAACACCTATTATGTGTTAACATAAAATAAAGAGGGGATTGTTAATTGACAACATAAATTAAGAAAATCCATCGAAAGCAAGATCAGAAATCAATCCCAATCCAAAACTCCATATAGCATCAAAATTGGAGAAGTTAGCAAAGAGGAAAATAAAAAAAAGAGTTAAACCGTTAAAAATAGACTGAAAACCTTGTTTACAAAACTTAATATTAGTTGGAAAAGCCCCAACGTAACACATAAATTTATACTCGAAACATGCTTCAAATTCGCACAAAAATTACCCTGAAGCATCTATGTCATTTGCTTAAATGCTCCAAAACCGATACTTCACTTTGGTTGCTTCTAAACCGATAGATAGTGATTTATACATTTAATTCATTTTTGTTTTTATATGAAATTTAGTGAGTAAAAACGTAAACCTTGTCTGAATCATTATTTTTTATATTATGATATGCAGCTATGTTTAAATTTTGTGGTGGTTAGTACTCAAATGTGATATGCATTTTTTCCTTTCAAAGTTCCAATTTCCTTTCAGGGTATAAATCTAACAGTCTGTATGTCTTGAGTACATGGATTTGGAATTTGTTAAATCGTGCAACCTGACTGAACAATATGCAAATTGCTCCTGCTGCCTTGCTGGTGCTATCTTTCATTTGTTTCTAATTTTAGGATTGCACTTGAAATGATATGCAATGTGTATGAAATCAATTCTATCACAATATGTAGATGGTATTCCGTTATTCAAACATGAATCAGGACAGTTGATCGGTTCACCTCTTTTATTATTTAGTAACCTTACAATATTTGTTCAAGGGTGCATCTTCGGGTTGAAAACTCTTAAAGGTTCGGCTTCTTGAATTTTCCTTCCAGTATGGTGTATGCTAATGTTTGTCAGTGTATTTGTGTTTCCATCAGTAATGGCATAGTCAGTCTTCTTCAGTAATTTAACATAGCCTTGTTTTGTGTTACATAGTCTAACTCTAACTATTTAATAGCTACGACTTATGTATATAAATTAGTAGCCTGTCATTTTTTAAGGTATAGGCTAACTTTGTATATATAACCTGACACATTGTTGCTTTTGAAATACTTACCTTGTTTTGTACATATATAGCCTGACAACTCATTAATGCAATATGGACGGTTGCTATACTGTGAAATACTTACCCTAGAAATATTTTTGACAATTGAATCATATTTCTTCTTTTCCCAACATGATATGCAAATGTGTTCACTCATGGTATCAGACATGAAGAGTATAACACAAACTTCTCAAACTGTCAGCAAATATACTCATGGTATCAGCAAATATACTTCTCAAACTATCATTAGCGTTTATTTTTTTGGTACAACACAAACTTCTCAAACTGTATTTTGTACTACTATAATTTATACCAATTTTTATGTTTGCAGGTTGAATCAGGAATGATCTTTATGCAATCTTTGGTGCTAGCTAATTTTATTTGGTTTAGCAAGAAGTGTAGCAAGAGACTTGGAGTAATTCATTTGCAAAAGGTTTAGCTAGAGACACTGTTATAAATGTTATACTCTGGGTTCTATTGAACATCTTAAGGTTTTGTATTGATATTGTGACTTGTGTAGCTCTTGTTTTGAGCTTAACTTCATATTTGTACTAAATGCTAGTATGTACTATTTTTCATGTTATGTAATGATATTGTTAAGTTATTATGCACTGCAATGCGGATTATTGAATCATTTGAATGTGCACTGCCTATAATATTATTTGTTTTCTAATATCATTTGAGTGCGGAATTTTATATATGTATGTGTAATTGATTACTTAGATACGGCTACTGGCCGTATCTAATGGGACAATTAGATACGGCTTAAGGCCGTATCTAATTGATACATTAGATACGCTATTAGCCTTATCTAATTGATACATTAGATACGGCTAATAGCCGTATCTAATTTTCCCATTAGATACGGCCAGAAGCCGTATCTAATGTATCAATTAGATACGGCCTTAAGCCGTATGTAATTGTCCCGTTAGATACGACCTTATGCCGTATCTAATTGTCCCATTAGATACAGCTAGGAGCCGTATCAAAATAATAAGCTTGCCATATTTTGATACGGCTAAAAGCCGTATCTAATTCGATTAGATACGGCTTTTAGCCGTATCAAAACATCGTTTATGGTGTAGTGATCTCAAAGTGTAATGTTCGACATGTAACCATACAAGTCTGTTCCGGGTTCGAACAGAACCGAAGGCACTTCCAAAGAAGCCCTTGCAAATCCGGGTATTCACAATCCCGATCGGACTTCCCATCACTTAGGGAATCTCCATACCGGGCGCTACTCGATGCAGAGACAATCGATAGGTTATCCTATTGTTTTGGCAAACACCCGGTCTTCACCACCGGTCTTCAAAATGCAATCCATATACGACATATCATTATTCGGAATGGGATATATGACACAAAGGTCTTTCCCCGGCTAACCCGAATAACGAGCACAATTAAAAATCATATGGATACTGGGGTCTCAGTTAAATCACAGCTTAAAGCCCAAAACTTTTCATTCGAATGGTTAAAACAAATTACCATTTCCAATCTTTTAAATAAAAAGATTCATTTCAAAAAACCTTCAATGGTTTAAACAAATTTCCATACTTTTAATCTTTTAAACAAAAAGATTCAATTCACAAAGTTTACCCCGTTCATAAAGATCCATTCATGGATTTCAAAACAATTTCCATTTCAATTGAATTAACTCGTTAAATCTTTAAATCAAAGATTTAACTTATAACTTTCAAAACAATTTCATTTCGAATGGTTTAAACAAATCATCATTTTAAATCTGTTAAAAATAAACAGATTTAATTCATAGCTTTCAAAAAGAATTCATTCATAACTTGGAAACCCATTTTTCAATTCAAACTTGAAATTCCTTTAACTAAATTGGAATTTCATTTCTTATATATATGAAAGCTTTTATCATTTGAAAACAAACAGTTTTCATTTCGGAAAATCTGATTCATTTATACGAGTTAAAGTCTTTGGGTTAGATCCAAATTCTCAAAATTTTACTTTTAAATGGTTTAGATTCATACAAACACATTTATATCATCTTTAATCCCTAGTTTCAAATCATAGGATTCAATTTCAAACTTGAATTCAAATTTAAATCAAATTATTTAAATTTTCAAAACTCGATTAAGTTATTCAAAATAACTTTTATCTTTGAAATTCCATTTCAAAAGCTTTTCATTTTAAACCCAAATTTCCAATTTCAAAATCAATTGAAATTAAAATTTCAATTTCAAAAACATCAAATTTAAATTATTTGTGACTTAACTGATTTCCACGTGAAATCCATATTTGTGTGTGTAAAAGTGTGGTCCAGGGGTTTAACACACAATAGTGCAACATCATTTAATCATCCCAGATTAAATACAATAATATAGTTGATAGGCGATATAAACTATAACGCTTATCTTTTCATTCACAGATCATAGATAATATACAAATGTATCACAGATAATAAATTATATCACAGATAATTAACTACATTACAGATCACACACAAATCAGGATATATCACAAGCAATTCAAGAATCTCATACGATAAAATCATTCATAAGTGAGGTCAAGCATTCAAAATTAATCATAGATAGGATTAATTAATTGTTTAATCCTAATTAATTCAATTTATTTCCAATCAAATTTATTTACTTATGAATTTATTATCCAATTCTGATTTATTAATCCCAAATCATTTAATACAAATTAATTAATCAAACACTTTAATTAATTAAATTATTCTTAATCAATCATATTAATTAAATTAGCCTTTAAACTCATTACAAAATTAATTAACATCTTAATTTATCAAAATATCCAAAATTAATTTATTCTCTTAGCTTAACACCCTTCTCTGAGACGTATGAGCTCAGAGGTTATGTAGTTGAAATTTATCAGCGATATCAAATAATCAAATCATCCAATAGAATCCAAATATTCATAAGTAGGGTCAATTTAAATGTCTGATTAATTCAAATCAGATTAAGTTCTTATAAATAAACTACAAATCTTGGTTAATTAATCATTAATTAATTATAGACCATTTCAATTAATTAATCTTTAATCATTTATTAATTAACCTTTAATTAATTAATTAACCTTAAACCAATTACATAATTTATTAACCCCTTAATTGCTTTCATTAAGTAATTAACAATTTACAATTGATTATCTTAATTAATAAATCTGATTAATTATCAAATTTAATCACATTAATTTAATTACTTAATAATTTCTAGTTAATTATCTTCATTAACTAATAACATTTCTTAAATTACTTTCTTAAGAAATTATCTTAGATTAATTCATTATTAATCATTTCTAATTATAAATTAATCTAAATTTTATTTATTTATAAATTAAATAAATCATTCTTTAATTACCTTATTAATTAAATCATTTTAATTACCTTAATTATCTCTAAGATAACCCATTTCTTTATTAATGACTTAATTAACATTAACGTACATATTTTTAAACTTTTACTTTTGAACTTACAATTTATTTCAAATTTGAATTTAAGTATTAAATCAAATTATTTTAAACTTCATATGTTAAATAATATTAGTCTTATAAAAGAAATTTATAAGAGTTTGAACCCAATTATTTAAATTCAAATCATTGTATAAAGTATACTTGAACATCTTAAAGTTGTTTGAATACTTTAAATTTTATAAAACTTCATTTATATTACAAATTAATAGGAATTACGAAATCTAAACTGTGGAATTTATTTTTAAAGATAGGACATTTGAAATTCGAATATTTAATTGATTTTAAATATTAACAAGTGGAATTAATTAAGTCGAATAATTTATTTTTCGAATAACTGGATTTAATTGGGTAATTAAATCGATAAATTAATAGTTGAAATTCCAGAAATAATTAAAATATGGATTTAATGTGAATGAAAATGATTTATAAAGTTATATTAAATCATGTTGAAGTTATAGCGATGTTATAGAACTTTTAAAATTGAATTTAAAGTAAATTTGTGAAAATTGAATATTTAATCGACTAGTGAAATTAGCCATTTTGGGACAGTCTCAGAATTGGGCGAAACTAGTTCCATTGGATCCGTAATAGTTTATTATTATCGGATTTCAATTTTCGTAGCAATCAGAGTTGTCGTTTGACCGTGGCAGCTCGAAACGCATTGAAATTGTTTTAATATTAATTTGGCGAGTTAAAATAGTCATTTTTCAAACAGTCTCGGATTTCGACGAAACCAGTTTCATCGGATCCGTAATGTGATATTATTGTATGGTTTCAAATTTCGTGTTAATCATATTTATCGTTTGTCTGGGGCAAGCCAAAATGCATCGAAATCGGTTTAATTTAAATTTGATCGTTTAATTCCGTAACTCTCACATACGATCGAATTAGCTCCCGAAACACGTTCCATTGTGTTCAGAACGCGAGATAAACCTTACGAACGCCAGGCGGCACGTGTGATTTGGAGATCGTTTGGAAAAGTCGTTTAAAACGAATTTAATATTATTTTTATACATATATATATATATATATATATATATATATATATATATATATATATATATATATGCCTGAAACGAGAAACCCTAGCTCTATATTTTCGTGCCCGCCACCCTTGTTATCAATGGCCAGAAACTTCCTAAATTCTTTCTCGATTATCTCTCGATCCAAACCCTTTTTGTTTTCGATTCCTAAATGAAAGTTGAAGAGCGTCGCGAGCTTTACGATGTGAACGGTTATGATTGAAAAATTCGCAGAGGATCAACGGCAATTGCTCCTCAAAGTGCCACGTTCAAGCACGTTTATCACCTGGAGATGGAGGCCGAGCTACGAGCTGTTGTGGTCGTGGATGAGGTTGGATTAGGCGAGTGGAATGGCACTTTCTGATCGAGTTCTAGTGGACGAGGTGAGGCGTTCAATCGGGTGAAGCACGTACGAGGATGGGTTTGTTTTTCACTGGAACGTGAACATAATGAGCCTGGAGAGGGAGGAGAGGATTTTCACGGCCAGGATCTGGGTTTGAATTTTTAACGGCAGGGATTAAAGGTTGTAAATATTAAAAAGAATTTGTAATTATTAATTTTTACTTAAATCCGTTAATGTTTAAAAGAGTGTAACTCTTTCATACGAGGTCCGATTTGGACGAAATGAATTACGTTGCAATCGTATGGACGAGCACTACGCAATGGAACTAGATTGGAGTCGTTTGGAGTTAGTGAAAATTTTGAGTGAAATTAAACGTCCGTTTAATTTTATTCGAAATAAAACGCTACAAATTGCTATCGGAAATTCAAGGTGAGAACTCCTCACTCAATCGAATGTTTTGTTTCGATTTAAATTTTAAATAGTTAGATTTAAAATTGCTTGATTGTGTGGATTGAATGATGGTTGCTATTTATTGTGATAAATAGACATTATACGCCGTTAAGCGGAGGTTATTTATTAAAAACATATACTGCGATAATTTCACATTGAAGTGGAATTGGTATTATTTATGTATATAGCAATATATATATATATTGGAATATGTATATATTGGAGTTGATTTCCCGCATTGTATAGCGGATGAGACCCTATTGCGCCGCATAATAGCGGATAATATTTATAAATCCCATATACCGCGATAATTTCACTGTGAAGTGAAATTGGTATTGTGCTAACATCTGTGGATGCAGGGAAATAGGTTGGAGGGATCCGACTGGATTCCTCACCGTATTGTTTTATTTACAGATATTGTTATATATTCTGTTGTCATATTGATATATGATGTTTGGATGTCGTGATTGATGATTGGTGTTGTTGCATCATCGGATCCATTTTTGAAGTTTAAAAATAACGATTTTGATTTTAAATTGGGATTTTTGAATTATTATGAACGATTTATATAAAAGATGTATATAAATTGATATTTTATAAAGTAAGAATACTGGAATTATAAAACGAGTTTTTATAAGTGTTAAAAATCGAAATAATGGAATTCTAAAAGGAGTTCTGTTAATGTTGAAAATAAGGTTATAAATAAAATCTTATAAGTAATAAGATTTATAATTTATGAAGTTTTAAAAGAACGATTTTGTAAATAAATGGATTATAAGTTCTTAACTTATAATATGGACTTCCGGTATATAATTGAGTTATATAATTTGAATTGGATAATAAAGGAGATTTATAAATCAAAGTTTTATAAATAGATTTGTAAATCCAAGAAACGACTTATTTTGATAAGTTAAGTTTATATAGCTTATTAAAGGAAGTATATTCACAATTTTGGACAGTGAATATATTATTAAATAAAATGGATATGTTTTGGAGAAGTGATATTACAAAATGAAGTAATTGTTTTAAAAAGATGTTTTAAAACGTGTTAAGTATCGAAAACATAGATTTCAACATTTATTGTTGAAATAGACGTTTCGAGGAATAAGGAAATGGTGGACTATAGCACTGTTGTTATAGTAAATGGTTTCCGAAAGGAAATGTTTTATATAGTATTGGGATTTATATATCTATCTAAATTTCGAATCCCTATACTAGTGATTTTTGAGTTGTCGTAACAATGTTTTACGTAACATTCGTTTTGACTCAAATAAATGGTTCTAAGAGAACGTTTTCCTTAAAGAATAAATATATACTTAACTGGATTTAAGTATATCGAATATTTTCAAATGTCGAAAATAAATAAGATTTGAGGATTACTTATTATTAAATAAGTATGGAAATGTTTTTCCAATATGAAGTGAAATGTTTTGAGATTTATCTTCAAAGATAAATTGAAATGTGGAAATTGATTTGACATTATTTTCAAATAGTTGAAGTGTGGAAATTATATATCTTGTAAAGATATTTTTGGAAGATAAATAATTTGAAAAATTATTTGGAATCTGATGATGCTGTGCAGACCTATTGATAGTTAAATAACCGACTATCAATAATTACCTTGAATGGGTATTTGTTGTGATTTGCTTAAATTTGAATGCCACACTTATTTTTGAATAAGCGCTCACTATTTGGGTTAGCCGGGAAAGGACCTTTGGGTCGTATAACCCATTCCGAATTTGTGATACGACGATATGGATCGTATTGAAGACCGGTGAAGACTGGGTATTTGTGAAAACGATAGGATGACATATCGATTGTCTCTGCACCGTTAGCTACGGTATAGAGATTTCCTTTGTGATGGGAAGTTTTATCGGGATTGTGAATATCCGGATTTGCAAGGGCTTCTTTGGAAGTGCCTTCGGTTCTGTCGAACCCGGAACAGACTTGTATGGTTACGTGTCTGACATTACGTTGAGATATAAAGCTGATTTCTTTAAAATACATTTATGTTGGTGGCGGAGAATTTATTCTCTTAGCTTAACACCCTTCTCCGAGACGTACGAGCTCAGAGGTTATGTAGTTGAAATTTATCAGCGATATATTCCCAATTTGGAAATGTGACATGCTGAGTGTTGCTGTGAAATGATCATTGTTTGATCATTTGTGATATGATCATTTGTTTGATCATTTATCTTTGTGATCATTACTTTGATCATTTGTTTGACCCAAAGCATAGCTTTTTTTAAAGCGTAGCTTTATGGACGAGACTTCGTCAAGTCCTAAACAACCTGGAAATGGTCGAAACAGTAATGTTGCGGCAAGGTTATGAGGGTCGCGCCCTTTAGGGTATGTCATTTCCTTCTGGAAAGGGGTGGTATCATGGTATGGAGCCCAGATACTTACTCATGTGGACACACCTTATTTATTATGTGTGATGTTGGTTACCGAGCGCTCGGATAAAGGTCCCCAAGGACCGGGTGATGACATATTCGTGAGTTACCTAGTTACAGGGGTAACCCGGCCTTGTTGGCAGAGAGCAGTTTGTCTCTCGGAGCGTCCAGCCAGAGGCGTTTCCTACGTGGCATAGGAAGTTCCTTAGCCTGACCATTTGTTGGAAAATCCAAAGAAACAATACGAACCCTTTACGATTGAAATTGTATAACCTGTCTCCTCAGGAGGCAGCTATAGCAGGCATAATATAATGGTACCTATGCTGGCTAAGATTAATATTGTATTTTCGAAAGAAGTTTACACTATGCACTAGTAATAATATCAAAAATGATTTGTTTTGCGTAGTAAGCATTTTTGACTATCATAAGAAGAAATCTCCTCCAAGTCTGCGATTGCATTGTGTGTGTGGTGGGAGGTCTTATGGTAGTTTCATTTTCCAAAAACATTGCGAGTTTCAATGAAAAAAATTCTATTGTTGTTTATTTTTAAAGATAAACTATTTTAGTTCTCACACCAGTCACCATGACTGACTCAGAGTTTATTGTTTCCTTCCTAAACTCTGGGTGCCCATCATTTTCCACACGGTAGTCTAGAGTTAGGTTATCAGGTCATTCAAGATTCAGGAGATGCTGTGGAGCTCAGGGGCGAGCTGGATGGCGAGACGTATCATCTATACTATGTATTATTCCGCTGTGTATTCTGTATGAGGATAGGTTATATAACTGTCCAGTGTAGTATTGTTGTTGTAAACTCTGATGATGATGTAATGTATAAAAATGATATAGTTCTTTGATTTAAAGATTATTCATTTATCTATTATATGTTGTTCCGCTACGAATGTGAGATTCTGATATTGTTCTGTGTTCTCCTGTTATTTCTTCTTTCTCTTTTCTTCTGTTTTCTTCTACCTCTTCTTTTTCCCCCTAACAATTCGGTTTTCCGGCATTTGATTGCTCGGCAGTTGATACAGTGGACGTATTAATGTCGATTTTCGACGCTCGAAAATCGACATTAATACGTCCACTGTATCAACTGCCGAGCAATCGAATGCCGGAAAACCGAATTGTTAGGGGGAAAAAGAAGAGGTAGAAGAAAACAGAAGAAAAGAGAAAGAAGAAATAACATTGTTAAAATAAATCTTTTGTTTAAAAAGATTTGAAAATGGTAATTTGTTAAACCATTTGAAAAGAAAGTTTAGGTTTAAGTTGTGACTTAACTGAAATCCCAATATCCATATATTTTTAAAATATCGCGCTCATTATTCGGTTTAGCCGAGAGAGGACCTTTGTGTCACATAACTCATTCCGAATAAGTGATTCGTCGTATATGGATAGCATTTGAAGACCGGTGTTGAAGACCGGGTATTTGCGAAATTGATAGGATAACCTATCGATTGTCTCTGCACTGAGTTGCTCCGGTATAGAGATTTCCTAAGTGATGGGAAGTCCGATCGGGATTGTGAATACCCGGATTGCAAGGGCTTCTTCGGAAGTGCCTTCGGTTCTGTTCGAACCCGGAACAGACTTGTATGGTTACATGTCTGACATTACGCTTTGAGATATAAAGCAGATTTCTTTCAAATACATTTCTGTTGGTGGTGGAGAATTTATTCTTTTAGCTTAACACCCTTCTCTGAGACGTACGATGTGACGCCCCACCTCTATGCTCATAATAACAAAGAGTATTAAAGGAAATACTGTCTATTATAACGAAGAATAAGGCTGGATAGGAGCGACCATCCGTAATTGGCCTTACACTAACATTGGTTATCTCGATAGGAGTGGTACATACTTTTTTTTTCTTCTATTATTTATTTACTCCCGTCGACACACCCAATACTAGTATAAAACGAACTACGACGGTTCATAATAGTTTAGGACATTAGATATAACAATAACACAGATAATATAAATGCGGAACACAGATAAAAACAAAAGTCTCATATATATATAACTGATGTCAGTTAATACATAGTTGACACAATACATATGATACAACTACAACTGTCGACTCTAGAAGTTATATATACAAGTACATTATCGACTAATATACATGCATACATATCATTCTATACAATGATACGACTACTACAAAATGACACCGACAACTTCCGAAGATGTGAAAAGTCTTCATATCCTGAACAGCAACTCAAAGAAGAAAATCTACAACCTGAAATAACTCGGGTCTGACCCGAGTATTACATTCAAAAGAAAATAATACATGGGTCAGTCTATTTCAAACTCAGTTATTAGTGCATAGAAGCAATAGTAATCAACATCAAATAGACGACAGTCTCAGAAACCTCGTATATCCGACTCCTCGATAAAAGAATCGGATAACGGCAGATATAGCACTAACCAGTGTTAAGCAACAACTCAGCAATCCAAATCAATTAAACAATTGAAATGTCAATTTAAAATCAACAATGCTGATTGGCTGCAGTACACGCTAACGTGTACTGCCTCACCAATACAGTCTATAAAATACTCAGAAGATCAATGAATCCAAAAGCCAACGGACCTAACTCAAATCAAAATGATCCACTTCAGAATACAACCTCAAATTATTTAATTGAACCAACGAAATAATTTAACAATCGAAATATCAACTAAATCTATCGATCCTGCCAGGGCTGCAGTACACGCACGCGTGTACTGCCTCGCCACTACAAAATATCTCCAAACAATACTAAACGAGATCAGAGTCAACAAGTGAAACAAGTTCACACTGTATCAAAGAGCATGTGCAAGAGGCAACAGAACTCAAACTAGCAACTGCAGCAAGACTAAATGGAGAAACAAGACCAAGTTCAACCTCACTTAGCAAATGCAGACTAGTGAACAACTAAATGAAACTGGGCAACGCAAGTGTCGGACTCGAGAACAAAGGCGGTAGAACGGCTCAGATGCAACTATATCATACTAGACACAACGACAATATGGATGCAAGCAAACACATGTGTACAGGTCAGTAAAAACCCAAATCAAAACCCAAAGTCCAACAGCAGCTTTTATTTCAAGTGACAAAAGCCAACATCAATGCATATGAATACTACATGTGACTCAATGCCAAAATATTGAAACCAGACAACCTAGGTATGAAGGCAATGCACGTGAATAACATATCTCCGGGGATGCAGCAGAAAATAATACTGCAGCCTCTAAATCAATGCAGCAGTGGGAATATTATCATGATAAAGGCAATATCAAGCAAAGAATGTAAAGTAGTGACCTCAAATCAAAATCATAACCGAGGCAACGCTCGAGTGTATCAGTATAATAAAGTGCATCTGAAATGGTTCGAACAAGTGAGACAATTGAAGTACAATGCTTTTCCAGAATGAAGCCACAGTTAAAACCAACTAATAGCATGAGTTAATGATTACAACACTACAATGAAATCAACCTGTATGCAACAGTGAGTTGAATTGGACAATACAACTCAATCTCAACAATGCAACGTCTCAACCAAATGGTCATATGACCGTGCAGTACAACTATTTATGGGTAACAAATGAAACGCTGAGACAAACAGAAACTAAGCAAAACAAAGTGTACCACAGTAGAACCCAAACCCAACAAGAATAAGACTTCAATGAAATCAACACTACTGTATGCGCTCAAAAGATGAAGTGTAGATATGAAACAGGGATAACAATGGTAAAACCTATACATGTATTGTGAAAACAACTACACGTATCAAGTTGAGTCAAAGCCAACTACCAATATATACATGGTTCGATAAGTCAAAGCTAAATTCGAACAAAACAGTGGAAATACTCAAGTGCTACCCGAAGTCAACTACATATAGTGCAAGTAAAATACAAGAAGTAATTCGAGTAAGCAGTGTCACAAACCCTCAAATTGTAATTTTCAAAAATACAACTCGAAGGAACCACAATATAAACCAGAAAGGAAAACCGTGATCATGCTACAGGTGTAGCAAGTGAATAGTAACCAAGTAACCATAGCCATGTTTTAACAAAATCAAACAATTCCAGGTGGACACAAATGGTGATGGCCGAAGTCAACATAAATACAATTGCCAGGAATTGAAACAAGTGAACCAGAGGATCATTTTTCTCAACAAAACAATTTCACAGATTGAAGTGGCCGAGTTAAAATGAATTGGAGTTTTCAGATTAAAATTTTGTACGAACGGAAAACAATGCAACAGCCGAGACCACAGAGGCGAGATCAAAATCATCGAAATCAAACTCGAAACAGTGATGGACACGAAAACGAACAACACGAAACCATATAACAAGATAGTATACAGTTCAAAACAAGAATAATGCCGCAAGTATCAAAGAGTCGAGCCAAATCAGAGATCCCAACAACAAACGAAAATCGAACTGCCATAACAAAGTTTGAATTAGAGATGAGTTGTGAGCACTCACCTTCTTCGAAGAGACAGCCGCGAGTGACCTGACGGAGTTGACGTCGTGACCTCTCGAAAGCAAATAAATACCATCTGGAGCCCTAATTTGAAAAGGAGGGACGAACGAGACTTCGATCGAGCCGCCATTGTTTTTCCCCTCATACGTTTTCTCTAGGGTTATCGAACGAAAAGAAGAAAAAAATGAATTTTGGGTAAAAGGGGACGAGTTTCTTTAGTTAGATAACACGGCAGAAACAAGTATGGGCCACATTATTGTTTTTCTTTAAGGCCCGCTACAATCTTTACAAATTTACAAAAGAATTTCAATCCGATTTGAGAAGAATTTCGCTTGGTTAAACGCTAAAAACAACTAGCAACCCAATTAAATCGTCACATGACGATAATAATAATTCTGTGAAATCTCGGGTTGTTACAGACTCCCCTCCTTATAAAAATTGCGTCCACGCAATCATAGGGAATAAATGGATAAAAGGTAACAACCAAAAGAGCATGGCAATGTCGAATGTATAAGCAAAGCAAGTGTCAGCGGGGAAGTATTAGATAAGAAATCGAAAGGTTCGACTGCTTCAAATCAAAAGAATCAACCTCGTGGGAATCAGGGATCAAAATCAGACGACTAACAAAAGCAAGAACAATCGAGTTCCAGCAACTAAAAGAGAAGGAAAAACAGAGCAGAAATCCCATACAAAGCACGAATTGAATGTGAGTAAATCAAATTACTCACCTGAATCGCCAGAGAAAAAGACGAAGCTCAAATCTCAAAAGTCGCAAATATTCAATCATCAAAAACGATAATTGAATTTTCAAATCGCAAATATTTACTTATCTCAAACGATAATCAGAAGACAAAACAAGTATCTGATTATCTCATACGATAGTCAGAAAACAATTATTCAATTATCAAAAACGATAATCAAATTTCTCAAGTCAACAAATATTCGATTATCACAAACGATAATCAAATTTCAAATTCAGCAAATATTCGATTATCGGAAACGATAACCAAATTTTCAAATTCAACAATTATTTGATTATCTCAAGCGATAACCAAATTTTCAAATTCAACAATTATTTGATTATCTCAAGCGATAATCAAATTTCAAATTCAATAAATATTTGATTATCTCAAGCGATAATCAAATTTCAAATTCACTAAATATTTGATTGTCTCAAGCGATAATCAAATTCCAAATTCAACCAATATTTGATTATCTCGAGCGATAATCAAATTTTCAAATTCAACAATATTTAATTATCTAAAGCGATAATTAAATTCCAATCAGAAAATATTTAATTATCTAAAGCGATAATTAAATCTCAAAACAACAAATATTTAACTATCTAAAGCGATAATTAAATCTCAAATCAGTAAATATTTAATTATCTAAAGTGATAATTAAATCTTAAATCAACAAATATTTAATTATCTAAAGCGATAATTAAATCTCAAATCATCAAATATTTAATTATCATAAGCGATAATTAAATTTAAAATCAACAAATATTTAATTATCTCAAGCGATAATTAAATTTAAAATCAACAAATATTTAATTATCTCAAGCGATAATTAAATCTCAAATCAACAAATATTTAATTATCTAAAGCGATAATTAAATCTCAAATCAACAAATATTTAATTATCTAAAGCGATAATTAAATCTCAAATCAACAAATATTTAATTATCTCAGGCGATAATTAAATCTAAATACAACAAATATTTAATTATCTAAAGCGATAATTAAAAGCAACAAATATCCGATTATCGAAAACGATAATCAGAACGCATATCAGCAAATATCTAATTATCACAAGCGATAATTAGAAACAACAAATATCCGATTATCAAAAACGATAATCAGAACTCATATCAACAAATATCTAATTATCACAAGCGATAATTAGAAACAACAAATATCCGATTATCAAAAACGATAATCAGAACTCATATCAACAAATATCTAATTATCACAAGCGATAATTAGAAACAACAAATATCCGATTATCAAAAACGATAATCAGAACTCATATCAACAAATATCTAATTATCACAAGCGATAATTAGAAACAACAAATATCCGATTATCAAAAACGATAATCAGAACTCATATCAACAAATATCCGATTACCTGCAGATAATTGGAAACAACAAATATCTAGAAATCAATTAAGAAGACTAGAAAATCAACACAAAAGCTTGGATCGATCCCATCAGATGGCGAGTTTTTAATTCGCCGCACGTGCATCAACAAATGGCCGAAGCCTACCAAGTACTCAACATAATTTTGGCGCCCAACAAATGACCCGAAGGTCCAACATATGACCCGAAGGTCTAGTACTGGTATTTGACCCGAAGGTCCAACATAGTGGCTCGAAAGCACACGAAAACATCAAATATTTCAATTAACGAGTCCGGAATTAACCGAAATAGCAAACGCACATGTCCCATACCACGTGTTTTACTAAATCGTTTGATTCTCTTCATCGTTTCCTTGAAAGTGTAAAATTCATCAAAATCATCAAAACAACAGATACTCAATTAACGAGTCCGGAATTAACCGAAATAGTAAAAGTGTGGTTCCATACTCCGCACTTTTGCTAAATCGTTTAAATCTCTTCATCGTTTCCTTGAAAGTGCAAAATTGTGTATTTTGTAAAAATACACTTTACATTCTCAAACGGACAAGTCCGGAATTAAGCGAATCAGTAAAAGAAAGGGGTCATAGTCCTCGATTTTGCTGAAACGTTTAAATCGCTTCCTCATTCTTTTGAAAGCGTAAACTGTTAAATTTCTGAAAACAATTTTTATTTATGTTGTAAAAAT
Source organism: Allium fistulosum (assembly GCA_030737815.1). Taxonomy (NCBI): domain Eukaryota; kingdom Viridiplantae; phylum Streptophyta; class Magnoliopsida; order Asparagales; family Amaryllidaceae; genus Allium; species Allium fistulosum. The sequence goes on from CM060901.1 coordinate 473,091,864, forward strand.
AACAATTCACCTTCTAAACTGGACAAGTCCGGAGTTAAGCGAAACAGTAAAAGAAAGGGGTCATAATCCTCGATTTTGCTGAATCGTTTAAGTCGCTTTCTCATTCTTTTGAAAACGCAAACTGTTACAATTTTCTAAAACAATTTTCATTTTAAAACAATTTTCCAATCACGTGATTAAAACAGCAAATCAGTAACAATTTCGATAAGGAAATTGTACTTCTCAAAATACCGTAAAAACGGTCACAAAACAGCATTGCGGAACAACCGCTTGAAAACCCACTTTTTTTAAAAAAAAAAAAAATTTGACGGTTACTGAAGCCAAAGCGACAGTAGTTTTAAAACGTCAAAAAATCACATCAAAACAATCTACATCAAAATGTAATATCAGTGAATTCTCATTCATCAAAATGCCACAAAACACCGTGCTTCAAAATATAGCATTGGTGTAAAATCCCGTTATAAAATAACGGCAACAAAATACGTATCATAACCAAGCATCGGTTCAACGTAAAATAAATGCAGTAACGTGCAATTCAAATTTTGCACGTACTACAAAAGGAACAAAGAAATCATTCGAATGTATCTTCAATGAAGATAATTCAAAACAGCAAAAATCTAATCAATAAATGATTAGTACCAAAGAAAGCCAGTGGAAATTTCAACAAAAATCACATATCTGCAATTTCTTCGAATCCTCAATTCGGTTTCGAAATTCTCAAAGAAACAAAATAATTACAGCTATGTAAACGACAAATGAAATTCATATCAATTTCGTATTTTGATTTTTAAATCAAAAAGATTATCAGTTGTACTCAGCGAAGACAGTTTTACTGTTTCCGCTGCGCACTCTGATAAACAGAACACAAATCAATCAAATCATCAGAACACAATTTCACTATTATTTTTAAATAAAGATATTTAAAAATTCCATCAAAATTTCAAAACTTTAGTTTTGACTCAAATCACAGATAAAACATCGACCAATAGTTGTAACATATGTTCCATCCAAGTTATGTTTTATATTATGTCCATAAACTCCAAGCTCTGATACCAACTGTGACGCCCCACCTCTATGCTCATAATAACAAAGAGTATTAAAGGAAATACTGTCTATTATAACGAAGAATAAGGCTGGATAGGAGCGACCATCCGTAATTGGCCTTACACTAACATTGGTTATCTCGATAGGAGTGGTACATACTTTTTTTTTCTTCTATTATTTATTTACTCCCGTCGACACACCCAATACTAGTATAAAACGAACTACGACGGTTCATAATAGTTTAGGACATTAGATATAACAATAACACAGATAATATAAATGCGGAACACAGATAAAAACAAAAGTCTCATATATATATAACTGATGTCAGTTAATACATAGTTGACACAATACATATGATACAACTACAACTGTCGACTCTAGAAGTTATATATACAAGTACATTATCGACTAATATACATGCATACATATCATTCTATACAATGATACGACTACTACAAAATGACACCGACAACTTCCGAAGATGTGAAAAGTCTTCATATCCTGAACAGCAACTCAAAGAAGAAAATCTACAACCTGAAATAACTCGGGTCTGACCCGAGTATTACATTCAAAAGAAAATAATACATGGGTCAGTCTATTTCAAACTCAGTTATTAGTGCATAGAAGCAATAGTAATCAACATCAAATAGACGACAGTCTCAGAAACCTCGTATATCCGACTCCTCGATAAAAGAATCGGATAACGGCAGATATAGCACTAACCAGTGTTAAGCAACAACTCAGCAATCCAAATCAATTAAACAATTGAAATGTCAATTTAAAATCAACAATGCTGATTGGCTGCAGTACACGCTAACGTGTACTGCCTCACCAATACAGTCTATAAAATACTCAGAAGATCAATGAATCCAAAAGCCAACGGACCTGACTCAAATCAAAATGATCCACTTCAGAATACAACCTCAAATTATTTAATTGAACCAACGAAATAATTTAACAATCGAAATATCAACTAAATCTGTCGATCCTGCCAGGGCTGCAGTACACGCACGCGTGTACTGCCTCGCCACTACAAAATATCTCCAAACAATACTAAACGAGATCAGAGTCAACAAGTGAAACAAGTTCACACTGTATCAAAGAGCATGTGCAAGAGGCAACAGAACTCAAACTAGCAACTGCAGCAAGACTAAATGGAGAAACAAGACCAAGTTCAACCTCACTTAGCAAATGCAGACTAGTGAACAACTAAATGAAACTGGGCAACGCAAGTGTCGGACTCGAGAACAAAGGCGGTAGAACGGCTCAGATGCAACTATATCATACTAGACACAGCGACAATATGGATGCAAGCAAACACATGTGTACAGGTCAGTAAAAACCCAAATCAAAACCCAAAGTCCAACAACAGCTTTTATTTCAAGTGACAAAAGCCAACATCAATGCATATGAATACTACATGTGACTCAATGCCAAAATATTGAAACCAGACAACCTAGGTATGAAGGCAATGCACGTGAATAACATATCTCCGGGGATGCAGCAGAAAATAATACTGCAGCCTCTAAATCAATGCAGCAGTGGGAATATTATCATGATAAAGGCAATATCAAGCAAAGAATGTAAAGTAGTGACCTCAAATCAAAATCATAACCGAGGCAACGCTCGAGTGTATCAGTATAATAAAGTGCATCTGAAATGGTTCGAACAAGTGAGACAATTGAAGTACAATGCTTTTCCAGAATGAAGCCACAGTTAAAACCAACTAATAGCATGAGTTAATGATTGCAACACTACAATGAAATCAACCTGTATGCAACAGTGAGTTGAATTGGACAATACAACTCAATCTCAACAATGCAACGTCTCAACCAAATGGTCATATGACCGTGCAGTACAACTATTTATGGGTAACAAATGAAACGCTGAGACAAACAGAAACTAAGCAAAACAAAGTGTACCACAGTAGAACCCAAACCCAACAAGAATAAGACTTCAATGAAATCAACACTACTGTATGCGCTCAAAAGATGAAGTGTAGATATGAAACAGGGATAACAACGGTACAACCTATACATGTATTGTGAAAACAACTACACGTATCAAGTTGAGTCAAAGCCAACTACCAATATATACATGGTTCGATAAGTCAAAGCTAAATTCGAACAAAACAGTGGCAATACTCAAGTGCTACCCGAAGTCAACTACATATAGTGCAAGTAAAATACAAGAAGTAATTCAAGTAAGCAGTGTCACAAACCCTCAAATTGTAATTTTCAAAAATACAACTCGAAGGAACCACAATATAAACCAGAAAGGAAAACCGTGATCATGCTACAGGTGTAGCAAGTGAATAGTAACCAAGTAACCATAGCCATGTTTTAACAAAATCAAACAATTCCAGGTGGACACAAATGGTGATGGCCGAAGTCAACATAAATACAATTGCCAGGAATTGAAACAAGTGAACCAGAGGATCATTTTTCTCAACAAAACAATTTCATAGATTGAAGTGGCCGAGTTAAAATGAATTGGAGTTTTCAGATTAAAATTTTGTACGAACGGAAAACAATGCAACCGCCGAGACCACAGAGGCGAGATTAAAATCATCGAAATCAAACTCGAAACAGTGATGGACACGAAAACGAACAACACGAAACCATATAACAAGATAGTATACAGTTCAAAACAAGAATAATGCCACAAGTATCAAAGAGTCGAGCCAAATCAGAGATCCCAACAACAAACGAAAATCGAACTGCCATAACAAAGTTTGAATTAGAGATGAGTTGTGAGCACTCACCTTCTTCGAAGAGACAGCCGCGAGTGACCTGACGGAGTTGACGTCGTGACCTCTCGAAAGCAAATGAATACCATCTGGAGCCCTAATTTGAAAAGGAGGGACGAACGAGACTTCGATCGAGCCGCCATTGTTTTTCCCCTCATACGTTTTCTCTAGGGTTATCGAACGAAAAGAAGAAAAAAAATGAATTTTGGGTAAAAGGGGACGAGTTTCTTTAGTTAGATAACACGGCAGAAACAAGTATGGGCCACATTATTGTTTTTCTTTAAGGCCCGCTACAATCTTTACAAAATTTACAAAAGAATTTCAATCCGATTTGAGAAGAATTTCGCTTGGTTAAACGCTAAAAACAACCAGCAACCCAATTAAATCGTCACATGACGATAATAATAATTCTGTGAAATCTCGGGTTGTTACATACGAGCTCAGAGGTTATGTAGTTGAAGGTTATCATCGATATACTCCCAATTTGGTAATCTGACATGCTGAGTGTTGCTGTGTGATGATCATTGTTTGATCATTTGTGATATGATCATTTGTTTGATCGTTTATCTTTGTGATCATTACTTTGATCATTTGTTGACCCAAAGCATGGCTTTGTGCCAAAGCGTAGCTTTGTGGACGAGACTTCGTCAGGGCCTCACAACCCGGAAATGGTCGAAACAGGAATGTTGCGACAAGGTTATGAGGGTCGCGCCCTTTAGGGTATGTCATTTCCTTCTGGAAAGGTGTGGTATCATGGTATGGAGCCCAGATACTTACTCATGTGGACACACTTTATTTATTATGTGTAATGTTGGTTACCGAGCGCTCGGATAAAGGTCCCAAAGGACCGGGGGATGGCATATTCGTGAGTTACCTAGTTACAGGGGTAACCCAGCCTTGTGTTGGCAAAGAGCAGTTTGTCTCTCGGAGCGTCCAGCCAGAGGCGTTTCTTTCGTGGCATAGGAAGTTCCTTAGCCTGACCATTTGTTGGAAAATCCAAAGAAACAATACGAACCTTTACGATTGCAATTGTATAACCTGTCTCCTCAGGCGGCAGCTATAGCAGGCATAATATAATGGTACCTATGCTGGCTAAGATTAATATTGTATTTTTGGAAATGATTTTGTACACTATGCACTAATAATAATATCAAAAGTGTTTGTGTGCGTAGTAAGCATATTTGACTGTCATAAGAAGCAATCTCCTCCAAGTCTGCGATTGCATTGTGTGTGTGGTGGGAGGTCTTATGGTAGTTTCATTTTCCAAAAGCATTGCGGATATTTTTCTACTTGCTTTGTTGTTGTTTTAAAGATAAACTGTTTTGTTGCTCACACCAGTCCCATGACTGATCCAGAGTTTATTGTTCCTTTTCTAAACTCTGGGTGCCCACCATTTTCCACACGGGCAGTCTAGAGTTGGGTTTCTCAGATATTCAGGTTGAGTAGATTATCTGGAGCTAGTCAGTCCTTGGACGACTGACCTTGCTTTCCGCTAGCTATGGATTGGAGCATTCTATTGGAGATATTTTATCCGCTGCTGGTGTTATCTATTTTCTTTCTACTGCTATTTCTTGTATCATATCTCTGATGTATATTGATATCTGTTGTATCATTCTGTTGTATCATATTGTCTCAGATTTTTTATCTGTCATTGTATCAATGTTATATATATTGATATATTCTTTTTCTTCCGCTGTGTTGTTATACTTAATGTTGTTATAAGCTCCGGAGAACCAGATTCGGCGTTTGAATCTACGGCATTTCGAGTACAAGTGAAGTACGGGTGCCGATTTTCGAAGGCCGATTTCAGGGTCTTTACATTTTTATTTATCTGATTAAATTAAATCAGATTAGTCACTAATCCTGGTTAATATAAATTAAAAGTTCTAAGTGAATTTTTAAAAGAAATATTTGGAAATGTATTCTGCGTAAGGAAATTGATTTGAAATTGATTTTCAAAAGTTGAAAGGTGAAATGTGATTTGAAATTGGTTTTCAAATGTTAAGTGTGGGAAAAAATATATATCTTGTGAAGATATTTTGAAATTAAATAATTTGGGAAAATTATTAAATCTGATGATTGTTGTGAATATTGTTGATAGTTAAATCACCGACTATCAATATTGCCTTTGATTAAAAAATAAGCTGATATAAACAAAGAAAAGAAGATAGGCTTGTAGGTTGGGAAAAGAAATGACAACAAAGCAAAGTAATAAATGCAAGCCACTATATATCATCTCAGCCGAAAAGCAAGGCAAGAAGTAAGAACTAAGCAAAAGAATATAAACAAAAAATATAATCATTTCAGCCTCCATTGATCAACAAAAATCTCTGACCAATATTTATAAAAAGAAGTTTGTGTACCAGGCAAAAATGCAAACACAAATAACACCTACCTCTTACAAAATCTCTTCTTTCTATTTATACATATCTCCTCTCCATCTCAAACAACAACTAAGAAAATCAAAACAGTTTCAAAACCTGCAACTTGATCAAGCATAAAAGTTCAAACTTAAAACTGAAGTATATAAGCATCATCATTCAATTCAACAAAGTAAGCAACATGATTCAAAGGCAGATTTAAAACTACAAGTTTTCAAAACACATGCTGCTCTCTGTTCTTAAATTCGAGGTGAGCAAACTTCATTTCTTAAAACCATTTGTTTAATTTCTAATGCCTGTGTGATGCCTGTGATAATTGAAATGTTTGGTTATGGATGGATTTAAGTTTGCATGTCTGATATGTCTAAGCTTCTCTGTTTTAAATCAAAGCCATTTTTAACTTTCTGTTCAACATTCAATGTGAGTAACACTTTTAAAACTCAAATATAAATATGGTTGCTTGATTTATATCTGAAATAAGTTCGTATGTGTGTATATATACGGGAAAATTTCTGTGTATTTTTGGATGTGTGATGCTTGTATGCTTGTAAATGACTATAGAACATCTCTGTTCTAAATCTCAAGCCCAGTTTTAGTTTAAAAATCATTTCTTCTTGATACACTTATTATTAGGACTCAGGATCAAAATAAGACCTGATTTTTTGATTTCAAAGGAGGTGTTAAAATTATATTTAAGCTAAACAAATTTAAATCTGCTCTGGAAGGATAAAAAGAACAGTACAAACTTAAGTTTTGGTAAAACTCAAACTTTATAATTACTTAGTTCAGGCATATAAACTAAAACCCTAAACAAAAACTTGATTTTTAGAACTAAAATTATGATTTTTAGTTATGAGTTGTAAGAGCATTTCTGGGTTGCTTCGTCTTGGGGTTTTTTTTTGTGAATCTCTGGTGATCCCAGTGGTTGGAGAGGCTGGAATTTTGTCTGGAGGTGGATAGATGACTGGGAAGTGTGGCAAAAATGATCGGTGGATGGTCTGAGTATGGTGGTGGCCGTGGTTGCCATTTTGATTTCCTAAACTTAGTTTTGGGCAGTGCTGGAATGTTTGATTGTCGCAAGGCCTAGGAGTGATCGAGTTCGCTGGAACTCTGGAAGATAGTAGCTTGGTCATGTACGAAGTGGTGGCCGGTGGTGCTGGTGCTCCGGTGGTCGGAGGAGTGGATGCGAAGCGATGACAGGTTTTGTGGTTGGTCGCGAGTCTGTGTTCCAGGTTTGAATAGAGAACTCGATTTTGATTCGAGTTGTTGTGATGGATTCTGGTGATCGCGATGTTGTTTGGAGATGATCGGCGTTGGGTTGAACCCTGAGTGGACGGCCGGAGATGGCCGGAGTCACGGTGCATGTGCACCGTGCATTTTGGGAAGTCTGGTGATCTTTGAGTGTAGAGGAATTTGAACTCGGGGAATACTCGAGTTATTCGAGTGAATGACTCGAAGCAGGAAGGCTTATGTCTCGAAGCAAAATCTGGGTTGGCTCGAGACAGTGTTTGGTTCAGGCATTATAAACCTGACAGTTCCAGGTTTAAATTTAGTTCAAATTTAAAAACAGGATTTAAACTGTGATTTAAATATAAAGTTTAAAGCATAGATTCAAATGGAACTTTTGAATCTTAAGATTTTAAATTGAATTTGGATTTTTAAATCAAGAATTTAAAACCAAGTTTTAAGAGCAAGTAAATCAAGTTTAAATCAAAGTTAAATATGGATTCAAGTTTTCTTGGATTCAAATCTGTAATTTAAAATCAGTTTGTAATTTAAAATCTGAATGTTTAAAACAAGTTTAAATCAGATAGTTTTTATTAGAAATTTGTTTCAAATAATTGTTTGATTTGATTTTAACATAGTCCTTTCAAGGATTTTAGATTGAACTTTAAATTTGGTTAATGTTTAAAAGAATATTCATTTTGAATCTAAAATTCAAAATGTAATTTAAATTTAAATTTAAATTTAAAGGTGTAATGTTTTACACTTTATTGCTAATAAAATCATTTATAAAGAAATAAATTATCTTAGAAATAATAAAAATATTAAATTGATTTAATGAATAAATTAAATTAAAGGATGACTTATTTATTTAATTTATAATTAATGATTTAGGATTAGAGATTAATTAAGGAGGAAATTAACGAAATGTTATTAATTAATGAAGATAATTAACTAGGGATTATTAAGTAATTAAGTTAATGTGATTAATTTTGATAGTTAATTAGATTAATAAATTTAGATAATCAATTATAAATTGTTTAAATGTAATTACTTAATGAAAGTAATTAAGGATTAATTACTTATTATAATTAATTTTGGATATTTTGATAAATTAAGAAGTTAATTAATTTTGTAATGAGTTTAAAGGTTAATTTAATTAATATGATTAATAAAGAATAATTTAATTAATTAAAGTGTTTGATTAATTAATTTATATTAAATGATTTGGGATTAATAAATCAGAATTGGATAATAAATTCATAAGTAAATAAATTTGATTGGAAATAAATTGAATTAATTAGGATTAAACAATTATATAGTAAGCAACAGGATTAAATCACGAACTGATTTCACTCCCTTTTTTTTCCTTTGGTGAATACGATTTTAGTTTTAAATTTGCTAAAGTGAAGAAAGAAAAGGCTGCGAGCCATATCTTTTTTTTGAACGAAAGGTTTAGCCCTTTTATTTTTTTCGATTTCGAGCATCAGCCATTGTTTTTCTTTGAATGAAAACGAACAGATTTTGTTTTGAACGAAATGATTTCGTATGAGATTTGTAAAGGGATGGGGAGATAAAAGAACGTGATTAAGCAGAGAAAAAGTAAGTCGGTATTGAAAAGTTGATTAAAAATTTATATTTTTATATTCAAAAATATCCCGTTATATTATATCAGCACGTTTGCTTATCGTACGATCACACGACAGCTCCAATCACCACGAAAATTGAAATTCGATAATAAAACAATATTACGGATCCAATAGGACTGGTTTCGTCGAATTCCGAGACTGTGTCTCGGAAGACTATTTTTAAATATCAATTTGAACGATTAAATTTCAAAACTGAACAAAACACTTTGAAATTAAATTCTGAAGCTTCTATTATCTTCAGTATCATCATTATGAATTTTAAAATCTTTTGAAATATTATTCTCCAGCTTAAAACTGAAGATTCAAATTTTCGTTCAACTTACAATAGATTAAACTTTATAATTTAATCGTCAAATTCATTCTGATAATTTGAAATTCAAGTCAAACCATCATTCAAATATTTAAAATAAATTAAATATTTTCATTTTAAATTGTTCAAAATTCTGGGTCGTTACAATTTTCCCCCCTTAAAAGAATTTCGTCCTGAAATTACAAGTTAGGAAAAAATGGTCCTTAACTCGTCTTCTATTTTTCACAATCCAATAGTTTTATCAAATTTTCAAAACAAATCTTTCTACTAAAGCTTCGTTATCATTTCAACTAAATTTCCAACTTCAATTATAAGTTTCAAACAACATTGTTTACTTCAAAATTCAAATTCAAATTTAAATTCAAATTTTAAATTGTCCAAAATTTCTCAAAAATTTTCTAACTCTCGAAATTTTCAAAAAATTTCGCCAGCGTCTCCTTTGCGCGGCTAACACGGTACGACTACAAAACGTCCCTACGGACCTTTAGATCTCAAAAGAAAACAAAATGCCAAGTGGAAAAATCAGAAACTCATCAAATTTCATATTGAAATTCAAATACATACCTTTGCCGAGCAAATTCAAATTTATCTTCGAAATCAAAATCCAATTCCATTTTCCTATCGCCTTTACACTGCCTGTATATTTTACTTAACAGCAATATCCAGATTCACTTATTGGATTTCCATTATCGATTTACTTAAGAATTTCATTCACTCATTTCTTAAGTGCAATATAAGTATTTCTTATATTCGTTTTCACTTCACGAACAAAGTTGTATATTCATTTCCTTATACTTTGCATTTTCAATTTCATTTGAATTCAATTTACAATTTCAATTCTATTTGACTTCATTTCAAATCTCAATACTTATATTTCCAAATTTTTCATTCAGATTTTCATTTCGAATTTTACTTCAATTCGATTCATCTTCTAATTTCGAATATTGAGTTTTATTTACCTTTATTCCAAATTCCAATTTTAAATTTTTTTGTCATTAGTGAAAAATTTCCAAAAATTTCAAAATTTTTCTAACTCTCGAAATTTTCAGAAAATTTTGGCGGAGTCTCCTTTGTACGGAGGAGGTTTTGCAATATGACAAAAGATATAAATATATATACATCGACCCACTCGGTCGGAAAAGCAGAAAAACAGTTCATATTTCCTATTTTTATTGCATAGGCGTACCTTTTAGCATTTTAAAGCAAAGCAGTTATTTTATTAGCATTTGCGCAACCCAAATAGCAGCCAAACGGCTTAAAAAACCTGCACTTACTCAGTTTAAACAGGTAAAGTGACAAATATAGAAAATCTATTTAACAATTCACTTATTTCAATAACAAATATATAGATTTCATTAGCCATACATCTAAAATAATTCCATTAGCAATTCATAAGGTTTCAATTCAACTTAAATCGCTTCCATCTAATTCACATTCAATTTCTATTCAATTCAAGTGATTAACAATTCACTTTCTGACATTCAATTCATTTCTAAGTGAATCTAACTCATATCTATTTCAATTGATACAAAAATCAATTTCTATTTGCTTTTATTAACTCATAGAATTTATACAATCTCGTTTTTGTCAAACGATAATTCTTTCTATTCAGATTTGTTAATATTCATGCAACTAAATGATTACTTGAGCTAACAATCATTTAAATTGATTCCATTCAATTTAACTTACATTCCATATTCTCATTCATCTCGAATTTACTTAATTAATAACAAGGAAATTACAATTAATTTCTACTCACTTGAATTTATTTGCAAATTCAACCCATTTTAAATTTAGTTCACAACTCAACTTTAATTTAACTAACTTCCAATTCATTACTTATGAATTAATAATTTATCAGGTTAGTTTACTTGAATTCAATCCACTTTATCTTATTTATTTTTCCAAGTTTGGATTTTTTTTTATTCCACTTTATTCAAATCAAATTTCATTCCATTTCTTTAATTCATTTATTTACAAATGTAAACTCATTTGTTCATTCACAAATTCATTCATTTTCACTTTGAATCTCATTCCAATCAACTTTAAATATTTTATAAGTTATCAACTTATTTTACATTCCATTAATGAATTTATTTTCAAATATTCTCTCTGGAATTCTATTTCCAATTATAAAATACATTTACAATTTACATTTTATAAATCTCATTTGTATATGAATTCAATTCCTCATTTTTCAATCCATATTTATAAATTTCATTTGTTAAATGAATTTATCTTCAAATCTTTGGTTATTATTTTAATTTCTTATTCATTTTCCATTTAACAATGATAATAATTCAATATGATCTTTTTCTAACAACCAAACATCCATATACTATAATAATTTATAGAAAATCATTTCTTTTATATACAAAAATAGTTTTGGGAAAAATTATTTCATTTACCCCATTTAAAACAATACTGTGTCAGATTATCTTGTTTAAGAGTTTAGAAACCCCTATCGATTACAGTTGGCCAGACTGCACCGACTAGAATATATAAATAATCAACCGATAAGTCAACACAATATAAAACAAATTTTATATTCACTAAAAAATACGCACTCATATCTATTATTACACTCAACTCATTCTAGAGTACTGCTGACTCTATCTCTAATGAGTACCACCCAACATAGCCAAGGGTTGTCGCTTAACCGAATGCTCTGATACCACTTTGTAAGGACCCGATTCTTCGACTTCCGAATATCGACATCAATACGTCCACTGTATCAACTACCGAGCAAACGAATGCCAAAAAACCGAATTCTTAGGGTTTAAAAGAAGAGGTAGAAGAAAAGATAGAAGAAAAAGAAAGAAGAACAACAACAGAAAACACAGAACAGAAACAATATCAGAATCTCACATTCGCAGCGGAACAATATATAATAGATAAATCAATAATCTTTACAACAAAAGACTATATCAGTTTATACATGCATCAATCAGAGTCAATATACAACTCAATACAACAATGGACAGTTATATAAACTTATCCTCATACAGAATACACAGCGGAATAAATAATGTCAGATACAAATACTACGTTTCGCCAACCAGCTTGCTTCCAAAGCTCCAGAATATCCAGAATATCCTGATAACATAACTCTAGGCTGCCCGTGTGTAAATAATGGGCACCCAGAGTTTAGAAGGGAAACAATAAACTCCGAGTCAGTCATGGTGACTCGTGTGAGATCGTAAAACAGTTATTTTCACAAAGAAAATCAAATTAGTTCGCAATGCTTTTGGAAAATGAAACTACCATAAGACCTCCCGCCACACACACAATGCAAACGCAGAATTGGAGGAGATTTCTTCTTATGATAGTCAAAGATGCTTACTACGCCAATCATTGGATATTATTATTAATGTCTAGTGTGGAAAACATTTCGAACATATAATATTAATCTTAGCCAGCATAGACATTTCGAACTATGCCTACTAAAGCTACCATCTAAACAGTGGGGCGCCACTATAAGTAAATGGCAGGTTCTACAATTAAAACCGTACAAGTTCCGTATTGGGAAATGGATTACCAATAAATGGTCAGGCTAAGGAACTTCCTTTCCTACTGCCGAATGGGATCGCCTCTGGCTGGACGTCCCGAAAGGCAAACTGCTCTCTGCCAACAAAGCCGGGTTACCCCTGTAACTAGCTAACTCATGAATATGTCATCCCCCGGTCCTTTGGGACCTTTATCCGAGCTCTCGGTAACCAACATCACACATAATAAATAAAGTGTGTCCACATGAGTAAGTATCTGGGCTCCATACCATGATACCACCCTTTCCAGAAGGAAATGACATACCCTAAAGGGCGCGACCCTCATAACCTTGCCGCAACATTGCTGTTTCGACCATTTCTGGGTTGTGAGGCACTGACGAAGTCTCGTCCACAAAGCTACGCTTTTTCACAAAGCCAAGCTTTAATCATAAATGATCAATAAATGATCATCATCACAACAACACTCAGCATGCCACATTACCAAATTGGGAATATATTGCTGATAAATTTCAATTACATAACCTCTGAGCTCGTACGTCTCAGAGAAGGGTGTTAAGCTAAGAGAATAAATTCTCCGCCACCAACAGAAATGTATTTGAAAGAAATTAGCTCTATATCTCAAAATGTAATGTCAGACACGTAACCATACAAGTCTGTTCCGGGTTCGAACAGAACCGAAGGCACTTCCAAAAGAAGCCCTTGCAATCTGGATATTCACAATCCCGATAAAACTTCCCATCACAAAGGAAATCTCTATACCGTAGCTAACGGTGCAGAGACAATCGATAGGTCATCCTATCGTTTTCACAAATACCCGGTCTTCACCACCGGTCTTCAATACGATCCATATCGTCGTATTATTATTCGGAATGGGTTATCTGACATAAAGGTCCTTTCCCGGTTAAACCGAATAATAAGCGTTTGTTTTAAAAAAAACAAATTCAAGTGCCATTTCAAAGGCAATATTGATAGTCGGTGATTTAACTATCAACAATCATCAGATTTAAATAATTTTCCCAATTTATTTAATTTCAAAATATCTTCACGAGATATATTTTTTTTTTCCACACTTCACATTTGAAAACCAATTTCAAATCACTTTTCACCTTTCAACTTTTGAAAATCAATTTCAAATTAATTTCCTTACACGGAATATATTTCCAAATATATCTTTTAGAAACCCACTTAGAACTTTTAATTTATATTTTAAAAGCTACTTTGGAATATACTCGGTTTTTCAAGGAAAATACACTTCCATTTCAAAATGGTCCATTTAAACCAATTTAATAAATCCTTATCGATTTATTACAAATTTATATTTCAAATCTGTAAATTTATTTCCACACTTCATTACTTTGAAACCCGATTCCAAATCATATTTTTTCACACTTTAAAAATAAATCAATGTTTATTTTTAAAACAAATTCCCCTTTTCTTTATAAATTCTATTCGAAATTTACATTCTCAAATATTCACTTTCAACACCAAATCAATTTCAAATTGATTTCCAATTTATTTCCAATCCCAAATTGATTTTTCCAAACATTTATTTCAAAACACCAAATCAATTACAAATTGATCTCTAAGTTTTATTTCAACACAAATCAATTTTTTCATTCAACATCAAATAAATTTCATATCAATTTCTCAAAATGTTATCTTCGAATACTAAATCAATTATCAATTGGATTTCAACAAATTTATCTCCTTTTAAATAAATTCCTTTATCTTTTCCAAACCATTTAAAATCCCATTTTAAATAAATTGCTCCACTTTGAATAATACTATTCAAAATCCATTTATAAAAATCCTTTCCCATATTGTGGAATTTTATTCAATATAATTCGAAGACAACACTTTATCTTTTTCAAACTTCTTTTAATAAATCCAATTCTTTCAAAAGGAATTTACAAAAATTTAATTACTTTAATTTCAAAAATTCGATTTCATTTATTTCTGGTATCCAACGATACCAAAAATGCATTCGACTAAATTATAGCCTTCAACACATTCAATCACAGATATAATCATACACAGATTATAAATAATCAATCACAGAACATATGAAACCAATTCAAATGTATTGAGGAATCCTGTTGGATCCCTCCAACCTGTTTCCCTGCATCCACAGATGTTAGCACAATACCAATTCCACTTCGAGGTGGAATATCGCGGTATATGGGATTTATAAAAATATCAATCCGCTATTATGCGGCGCAATAGGGTCTCATCCGCTATATAATGCGGGAAATCACAACTGCAATATATAAATATGCCAATATATATATATATTGCTATATATATAGATATATCCTACTATATCTAATATCACATCCAAACAGAAATCAATCAATCAATAACTGTAAAATCAACTTTACATTCGAGTGAGAAGATCTCACCTTAGCTTTTTATTTCTTCAATCCATTTTTGTTCTCGGCTTGATTCCTTTCGGACATTGACCTTGAAAATTTTATTTGTACAACTTATTAATATTTGAATAAATCAAACAATTAATCACTAGTTATTTATTTTAAATAATAAATTGGATTTACACCCATAATTTTATTTTTAAACACATTTTTCTTTTAATAAAATATCTGACAAAAAATCAAATTCCTTTTGATAATTTAATTAACCAAAAACTCAATACTAAATTAATAATTAACTTTCAAATCTATTATTTTCACATATGTATATATTTATTTTTTTCAAAAGTCTTATCTATACACCTTTGAATCAAAATAGGTATGTAGGCATATGTTTATATTTCTTTTTGTAAAATATTTTTTTTCTATTATTATTATTTTTTTTCTTTTAACAAATCCTAAAATTGTTAAACAAGTTGATTAAATAATTTAAACATCTTAGTATCAAATTTAAATTCTAACAGCAAGTTAAAATTGTGAAACATTAATACATTACTGTAAAATTCCACAACTCAGAGATGATATTGTTTCTTCCTCTGCAATTTATCATGGATACAAATTTTTAAATTTAAAATAAAACGATTACCTCACTGCAAAGAAACAGATCTCGATCGACATCCCAGGCCACAACCTCCTCCACTGCTTGCGACCGCCGTTCGACCCACGCCATCGCGATTTCCTCACGACTTCGCTGCCATCCTCATGCGTACGCGCGCAACCATCGATCGCCATGCCCAGATTGCTCGAACTCGAGCTCGACTGCCTCGAACTCACGAAACCCCTCTTTTTGAACAAATCGACAGCCACTCGCCATCGAGTAACGCGCCGCCTCCATCGCGATGATCGCTGCCCCAGTCGCGATGATCGCTGCCCCAGTTGCAAGCGAGAGCGCGCCTCCACGCTGTTGAATCGCGAACTGATTTCACTCCCTTTTTTTTCCTTTGGTGAATACGATTTTCGTTTTAAATTTGCTAAAGTGAAGAAAGAAAAGGCTGCGAGCCATATCATTTTTTTGAACGAAAGGTTTAGCCCTTTTATTTTTTTCGATTTCGAGCATCGGCCATTGTTTTTCTTTGAACGAAAACGAACAGATTTTGTTTTGAACGAAATGATTTCGTATGAGATTTGTAAAGGGATGGGGAGACAAAAGAACGTGATTAAGCAGAGAAAAAGTAAGTCGGTATTGAAAAGTTGATTGAATTTAAACATTTGAAATAGAATATTTAATTGAATTTAAATATTTGAATGTTGATTTAATTTGAATTTCAAATGTAAATATGAAATTGGCAATTTAAATTGTAAATTTAATTGTTGCAATTGGGTAAAAATTTGAATCTTCAGTTTTAAGCTGATTTAAAAATAATATGAAGGCTTAGAAATTTATATTGATAATTCTGAAGGTATTGGAACTTTCAAAATTGAATTTGAAATTGTTTTGTTCAGTTTTGAATTTTATCATTTAAATTGAATTTGAAAATAACGTTCCGGAGCACAGTCTCGGAATTCGACGAAACCAGTTCCATTGGGTCCATAATATTGAATTATTATCGGATTTCAATTTTCGTAGTGTTTGGAGATGTTGTGTGAGCGTACGATATATAAACGCACTGAAATTTATATCGAATTCAATATTATAACTGAGTCCAAAAAGCTATCTTCTCCATACGATCGAATTTGGACTCGAAACCTTTTCCATTTTGTTCAGTATAGGGGTTTAACCTTATAAACGCCTAGCGGCACGCATCGATAGGAGGTCGAGATTTTGAGTTGCGTGATTCGAGATGGTTTAGATTTAAATAATATTTATATTCAAAATTGTTTTGACAAAAGTTTTCTCAGCAACCTTCTCTTCTCTCAAACACGTGTTTCCCTTGGTATAACACGTGTTTAGCCGGGAAAGGACCTTTGTGTCAGATAACCCATTCCGAATAATGATACGACAATATGGATCGTATTGAAGAGTAGTGATGAAGACCGGGTATTTGTGAAAACAATAGGATGACCTATCGATTGTCTCTGCACCGTTAGCTACGGTATTGAGATTTCCTTTGTGATGGGAAGTTTTATCGGGATTGTGAATATCCGGTGTAACGATACGAATTTTTCGCGTTCGAAAATCAACATCCGTACTTCACATTGTACTAGAATGCCGCAGATTCGACCGTTCAAATCCGATTCGCCGGAGCTTATAACACAATTAAGTAAATAACACAACGGAAGAAAAAGAATAATACATTGATATACAATATCTGATACAACAGAATGATACAATGAATATCAATATACATCAGAGATATGATACAAGAAATAGCAGCGGAAAGAAAATAGCTAACACCAGCAGCAGATAGAATAACTCCAATAGAATGCTCCAATCCATAGCTAGCGGAAAGCAAGGTCAGTCGTCCAAGAATTGACTAGCTCCAGATAATCTACTCAACCTGAATATCTGAGAAACCCAACTCTAGACTGCCCGTGTGGAAAATGGTGGGCACCCAGAGTCTAGGAAGGGAACAATAAACTCCGAGTCAGTCGTGGGACTGGTGTGAGCAACAAAAACAGTTATTTATCTTTAAACAATCAACAAAAGAACTTTAAACATTGAAAACCGCAATGCTTTTGGAAAATAAAACTACCATAAGGCCTCCCGCACACACACACAATGCAAACGCAGAATCGGAGGAGATTTCTCCTTATGATAGTCAAAGATGGTTACTACGCAAAACAAATCATTTATTATTACTATTAGTGCATAGTGCAGAAAACATTTCGAAAGTATAATATTAATCTTAGCCAGCATAGACATTCCGAACTATGCCTACTACTGTGCAGTTAATGCCCCGCTATTACCCCGCTATAACCCCGCTATATCTCGTAGCGGGTTTCTGCCGCTACGATTTTTCCATATAGCCCCACAATATAGCCTTTCCGCTTTAATCCCCGCTATTTCCGCTATATCCCGTTATTTCCGCTATATTCCGCTATTCCCGCTATATCTTCTTTAATAAAATGAATTGAAAAATTCAATTTATACATTATAAAAATTATGAAACTAATTTATTTGATTTAATTTTTAATATATTTTCAGAAATGAAAATACTCTAATATTCTACTAAATTCAATTATGTTATATAACAGTTTTACGTTTATTTAAAGTATATTCGCACATTTTTTTATTAAAAAATTATTTATGTATTAGTTACAATTCAATTGAATGATAATTTTTCATTTAATTACCATTTATATATTCGTAAAAACATTAAGTACGAGTTTTATATGCTATTTTAAAGCCATCCGCTATATCCCGCTATATCCTCGCTGTATCCCCGCTATGACTTTTTGCACCTCCACCGCTTTGAATCTGCCGAGCGCTTTAACTGCACAGGCCTACTATAGCTACCATTTAAACAGTGGGGTGCCACCATAAGTAAATGGCAGGTTCTACAACTAATACCGTACAAGGTTCATATTGTTTCTTTGGATTTTCCAACAAATGGTCAGGCTAAGGAACTTCCTATTCCACGAAAGAAACGCCTCTGGCTGGACGCTCCGAGAGACAAACTGCTCTCTGCCAAACAAGGCCGGGTTACCCCTGTAACAGGTAACTCACGAATATGCCACCTCCCGGTCCTTTGGGACCTTTATCCGAGCGCTCGGTAACCAACATCACACATAATAAATAAAGTGTGTCCACATGAGTAAGTATCTGGGCTCCATACCATGATACCACCCCTTTCCAGAAGGAAATGACATACCCTAAAGGGCGCGACCCTCATAACCTTGCCGCAACATTCCTGTTTCGACCATTTCCGGGTTGTGAGGCCCTGACGAAGTCTCGTCCACAAAGCTACGCTTTGTCACAAAGCCATGCTTTGGGTCAACAAATGATCAACCTATGATCACAAAGATAAATGATCAAAAAAATGATCATATCACAAATGATCAAACACTGATCATCACACAGCAACACTCAGCATGCCACATTACCAAATTGGGAATATATCGCTGATAAATTTCAACTACATAACCTCTGAGCTGGTACGTCTCAGAGAAGGGTGTTAAGCTAAGAGAATAAATTCTCCGCCAACAACAGAAATGTAATTGAAAGAAATCTGCTTTATATCTCAAAGCGTAATGTCAGACATGTAACCATACAAGTCTGTTCCGGGTTCGAACAGAACCGAAGGCACTTCTTACGAAGCCCTTGCAAATCCGGATAATTTCTAATCACGTCCGGACTTCCCATTACAAAAAGAGTGATATAAATCTCTATACCGGAGCAACTCGGTGCAGAGACATTCGACAGGTTGTCCTTTCATTTTCGAAAAATATCTGGTCTTCAACACCGGTCTTCAATTGCTATCCATATACGACGAATCACTTATTCGGAATGGGATATATGACACAAAGGTCCTCTCCCGGCTAAACCGAATAATGAACACAATATTTAAAAATATACGGATATTGGGATTTCAATTAAGTCACAACTTAAACCCAAACTTTCTTTTCAAATGGTTTAACAAATTACCATTTTCAAATCTTTAAACAAAAAGATTCAACCTTTACGGTTTAAACAGTTTCCACACTTTAATCTTTTAAATAAAAGATTTATTCATAGATTTTCCAAATTAATTCTCATTTCAATTTGATTAACTCGTTAAATCTTTAAAACAAAGATTTAACTCGTAGCTTTCAAAACAATTCCATTTCAAATGGTTTAAACAAATCGTTATTTTAAATCTGTTAAAAATAAACAGATTCAATTCATCGCTTTCAAAAAGAATTCACTCATAACTTGGAAAAACAATTTTCAATTCAAACTTGAAATTCCTTTAATTAAACTGGAATTTCATTTCTTATCTGAAAGCTTTTATTCTTTTAAAACAACCAGTTTCATTTCAGAAAATCTGATTCATTCATACGAGTTGAAATCCTTGGTTTAAATTCCAATTCTTAAGATTTTACTTTTAAAATGGTTTAAATTCATACAAACCCATTTATATCATCTTTAATCCCTAGTTTCAAATCATAGGATTCAATTTCAAACTTGAATTCAAATTTAAATCAAATTATTTAAATTATCTAAACTCGATTAAGTTATTCTAAATAACTTTTATCTTTGAAATTCAATTTCAAAAGCTTTTCATTTTAAACCCGAATTTCTAATTTCAAAATCAATTGAAATTAAAAATTAAAAATTTCAATTTCAAAAACATCAAAATTAAAATATCTGCGACTTAACCGATTTCCACGTGAAATCAATATTTGTGTGTATAAGTGTGGTCCAGGGGTTTCACACACAATAGTGCAACATCAATCATCACAGATATATCGATAAGCGGTATAATCGATAACGCTTATCTTCATTCACAGATTCATAGATAAAATAAATTTATCGGTCATAAAGATTCACAATTATAATTCGATGTGGGTTTCGGATAACCAACTGGAATCCGACTCCCTGTCGCATCGAAATTCAAATGTCGTTCTATGGGTCAAGGGTTTTCACAGATATACAGAAACAAACCCCAAATCACAGTTCAACATAAAGTAATTCATATCACAAATGCATCACAATTACAAAGCGGGATATCAAACAATTCAAATCATCCAATATAATTCAAACATCCATAAGTAAGATCAATTTAAATCCTTTGATTAATTTTAAATCAGATTAATTTCTTATGAATTTCTAATTATAGTTAATTAACATTAATAAGTTACAAATCATTTTGATAAATTACTCTTTAAAACATTTTATTAATTAACCATTAACAATAAATTAATTAACCTTTAATTATAATTCATCAATCCTTAATTATTAAATAATTAATCTTTAATTATAAATTTCACCACTTAATTGATTGTCTTTAATTAATAAATTAACCCTTAATTAATTACCATTTAATTAATTATCCTCAATTAAAATTTAATTAGCTTTAAATTAATAATTAATTGATCTTTAGTTAATTATAAATCATCAATCAATATAAATTAACTTAACTTTTAAGTTAACAAATTAAAATATTAAATCAACTTCTTAATTACTTAATTAATTACAAATTAACTAACCCTTCTTAATTACTCCTGTTTGATCAGTTAATCAATAATGATCACTTAAAATTGTTTAAGGGATATAACTTCAAATTCTTTATTTTGTTGAAGGTCTCAATTACACCGGGAGACCTCCTGCTTTCCTCGAGTCAAACTCGAGTCCCTCCCACATATTTCCCGAGTCATTCTTCTCCCCTCACGTACATTCTTCTTCTTCTTTTTTTTTTCAAAACTCAGATAAATTTCTAAATGTATAAAGACAGTAGGCTTATCACCTACAAACACTCGAGTACGATCTCGAGTCTAATACCCGAAAACCCCATCCTAACTTCGAGTCATTTCCACGACAAACCCACTGACACAAGAGCCACCTCGTGCACATGCACCGGCCACCGCCGACCATCCAGCCCCCAAGCTCACCTACGACAAGTCACCCTCTACCCCTACTTGCCATTTGACCACCCAGAAACGCCATCCAACGTCGAAAGCGAAATCGAGCTACCTCGATCAAAAGGAACTGCCACTATCGCTTGGAGAATCGCTTCGTCACCGCTGCTCAGGTCACCGGAGTCAACCAAGTTCCGACCACACCTTGACAACACTACAAGCACTCATTTCCCGAAGTATCGTGAAGCTCGATCACGAATAGGAATCGCTCTCGCCACACTCACAGACATGTCCAAAAGCTCACACAAAACCCTAATTCGATCCCATTCCTTTGATTTATGAAATAGAAAAATTCTTTGACAATTTTCTCAACATCAATGATGTTCGAACAAGCTTCAAACAAATTTTCATGATTTTAAATGGGTTCGAATGTTAGAAAATGGGAAAAATGCAATTTTCATTCAAATTCAAACTACTCTGTGAATTCAAAACTAAAAATCTCCGTTTTTGTTTTAAAAATCCTAATTTGCAAAGTATATTCAAATTAACATCCTGAAACAACAAATTTCCATGATGGGTTTTATCATGGTTTTAAGAATTTCCCTGTTCTTTCTATTTTTTTCCAGTTAACATCAAATATTTTCCTTAACTTCATTTTAAAGTTTAATCTAAGACTAAACAACCAATTCTTGTTTGATAATAAGATCATAATAAAGATCAGAAAAAAATTGGATTAGAACTAAGTTAAACTCTGAAATATGAAACAGAGGAGATGTATTCACATCAGGCATGCACACAATAATATCATCATATAGACAGAGTCATATACATAGATATACACATGCAAGTTAGCATTATCACAAATATTTCACAAGCAACCATCATTAACTTGTTTAGATTTTTAAGTAAAGATGTTTACTCACAAAAAAACTATTCAACAGGTATCATACTTTTAAATTACTCACAGTGGTTAAGAATTGAACTGATATATATATATATATATATATACTTAACCATTTAAAAGTGAGGTTACTCACAGTGATTAAGAAGAAGAACAGATAACACTTATTGTTTGAAAAATACAGTTTAATTTTTCCTATATGTGGTTCTTTACTTTGTTAATATAACAGAGGCATATATTTACAGTCATATACACACAAACATTTTTATATGCAGACATGCAATGATATTCATACTGTCATATTGCATTCATTAAGATATTCAACCATCACACAAATTAAACAATCATCATACTATCACAATATAGAATTAGGCTTTTAAAGGAAGAGTTGCTCACAGTGGAAGATGATGAATAAAGAATAAAACTTTGATCTTGTTTTCCAGGAGAATAAACAGAGCCTTCCATTTTGAACAGGCTTGTAAAATTTGTAAGCTGAAGCTTCCCTGATCTCTGGGTTTAGTTGATGGTATTGTTGTTTTAAATTGAATTTGTTTGTTTTTGTTTGAACCTTACTTCAGAAGTTACTTAGTTGTGATGGACGAGCCAAGAAAATGAAAAAGTTGATATATGGAAAGAAGCTTACAGGTTGATTATGAGTTGTATAAAACAGCACAGGGATATTTTCCTTTCTATTTGTTTCATTCTTTGACAAGTGTTCATATATATTTCATATATTCCTTTTGCTTTTCTTCATTTCGGCTGCATTTATTACTTAAGTCCTTTATGTATATATATGTTTACTTGTTTTGTCTTCATACTTACATTTTGCTTGCACATGAAAATACTTTACTGTCTACATACTTAGTTTATTTTCAAGTTTACGTACATATCTTTATACTTGTTTCTTTTGTTTGCAAGCTATTCTTATGTACATGAATATAATAATTTGTTTTGCTTGTTGACTATGCAGTTCTATTTTGTATTTCTTCACATGTTTTCTTTTGCAAGCTAGTACAGACAAAGGTGTTTATACTTTTTTTTTTCTTTCTTTATTTCAGCTGTACAAATATATATATATATATGTGATAGTTTGATGTGGCTTTCTTTTGCAATACCACTTTAATATAAAATAAATTTCCATTTCAATTTCGCTTTACTTTATAATATTCATTTATTTCTATTTCTAACATAAACCATCAATTTCTAAATTTAAAATTATTTAGATTTAATCTTTAATCAATTATCTATTTTTTTTCTTCAAACCATTTATATTAAGATATTAAATTCAATTCAAATATATATACATATATTTAAAATTTCAAATTGACTCATATACCCAAATATATACATTTACGTATATACATGTATATACAATATTTAAAGTTTAAAAATGATTTATACCAAATTTATTTGAGTTCGGGGAAACTCTTATCACTTAAATCGATAAATTTTACAAATTGTCTTCAAAAATTCAATTAATTATCAATTTAAATATTTATAAATTCCGGGGTCGTTACATCCGAATTGCAAGGGCTTCTTTGGAAGTGCCTTCGGTTCTGTTCGAACCCGAAACAGACTTGTATGGTTACATGTTTGACATTACGTTTTGAGGTATAAAGCCGATTTCTTTCAAATACATTTCTATTGGTGGCGGAGAATTTATTCTCTTAGCTTAACACCCTTCTCTTAGACGTACGAGCTCAGAGGTTATGTAGTTGAAGGTTATCAGCGATATATTCCCAATTTGGTAATGTGGCATGCTGAGTGTTGCTGTGTGTTGATCATTTATTGATCAATTGTGATCAAAGCATGGCTTTATGAAAAAGCGTAGCTTTGTGGACGAGACTTCGTCAGGGCCTCACAACCCGGAAATGGTCGAAACAGAAATGTTGCGGTAAGGTTATGAGGGTCGCGCCCTTTAGGGTATGTCATTTCCTTTTGGAAAGGGGTGGTATCATGGTATGGAGCCCAGATACTTACTCATGTGGACACACTTTATTTATTATGTGTGATGTTGGTTACCGAGCGCTCGGATAAAGGTTCCAAAGGACCGGGGGATGACATATTCGTGAGTTAACTAGTTACAGGGGTAACCCGGCCTTGTTTGGCAGAGAGCAGTTTGTCTCTCGGGACGTCCAGCCAGAGGCGATCCCATTCGGCAGTAGGAAAGGAAGTTCCTTAGCCTGACCATTTGTTGGAAATCCAATTCCCAATACGAAATTGTACGGTTTTAGTTGTAGAACCTGCCATTTACTTATGGTGGCACCCCAATGTTTAGATGGTAGCTATAGTAGGCATAGTTCGAAATGTCTATGCTGGCTAAGATTAATATTATATTTTCGAAATGTTTTCTACACTAGACATTAATAATAATATCCAATGATTGGCGTAGTAAGCATCTTTGACTATCATAAGAAGAAATCTCCTCCAATTCTGCGTTTACATTATGTGTGTGGCGAGAGGTCTTATGGTAGTTTCATTTTCCAAAAGCATTGCGAATCTGTTTTATTTTCTTTGTGAAAATAACTGTTTTACGATCTCACACCAGTCACCATGACTGACTCGGAGTTTATTGTTCCCTTCTAAACTCTGGGTGCCCATAATTTTCCACACGGGCAGCCTAGAGTTATGTTATCAGGATATTCTGGAGCTTTGGAAGCAAGCTGGATGGCGAGACGTACTCTCGTACTTGTTTATTATTTCCGCTATGTATTCTGTATGAGGACAGGTTTATATAACTGTCCATTGTTGTATTGAGTTGTATATTGACTCTGATGATGTATTGTATAACTGATATAGTTCTTTGTTTAAAAGACTAGTGATTAGCTATTATATTTTGTTCTGCTGCGAAATGTGAGATTCTGATATTGTTTCTGATTCTGTGTTTTTCTGTTCTTTCTTTTCTTCTGTCTTCTTCTACCTCTTCTTTTAACCCTAATGGTTCGGTTTTCCGGCATTCAATTGCGCGACATTTGATACAGTGAACGTATTAATGTAGACTTTCGAGCGTCGAAAAGCCTGAGTCGTTACAGTATCCATCTAATGATAACTTTGAGTCAAAGGGGAATTCAGATGCAGATTACACTGGTAGCCTAGTTGATAGAAAAAGACTAGTGAAACGTGTTTTATGTTGAAACATTCATTAGTTGCATCAAATTTCACAAAGTAAATATCTAGATAAATTTCATTTCAACTAATTTTCAATTGGCAGACATATTTTTTCAAAACCCCTTTCATAAAATAGTTTTTTTGACTTTATCTCATTTTAGGCATTTTAGAAATTTGATTTTATATTTGATCTTAAATGCCTATGTTAACTATTCTGACTCCTTACTGATTATCGAAAAGAAAAAATAGTTACTGAAAAAAAGTGACGAGTGTTGATATTAATCATACATTATGACTTGAGATAGTATATTTAGTAATTTTCTTTAAAAATTTAACCAAAATTTGTAATAAATTTGGTTGGTAAAAACTCCATGACAATCTCTATTTCTATCATATTTCTAACGACCATCACTCATCAAAATCCAATATAGTATGTCAAAATGTGGCATTTAAACAGGAAATTATTCATTTTTTAAATTAATTATCAATAATAATATCCAAAAGTATTCACTCTCATTTAAAAGTACTCACGTTTATGCATGGGTGAATTATTTGGAATCTTTGATTATGTGCTTTCATGCTCATTTAAAAGTCCTCACGGTTATACATGTATGGAACACATATCAAAATTGATTATTAAATAGGCGAGTTGATTCTAATCCAATTTAAAAGTCCTCACGGTTATGCGTGGTTAGAAGATGCTTTAAATTCAATTTTTTTAATAAAAATTGGGAATATTACTAATCTCATTTAAAAGTCCTAACGGTTATGCATGGTTAGTAATTATTCAAATTCCTATCATAAATATACCACAAATGGACATGACTATATGGTTTTTTATACCGATATCACCCCTATCACTCTAAAGTGAAATATGCGCCTAACAGAGTATTTATGATTTTTGCTCGATTTTTTATTGAAATTTAATATTTATACTCAATTAGGTATTAATGTTGTATTAATATCTATCACTTTATCTCTATTTTCTAACACTATTACTCTTTTTCTGATAACACAAGGGGGAGAGAAGTTAAGATTTTGGCAAGCATATTCTCTTATAGGCTCATTGCATTTTTTTTAATTTTATTTGCATTTTTTTATGCATATGTGAAGGGGGAGCTTTGTTGTAGGGGGAGCATTCAAATAGGGGGAGCTAATAGAATTCATCAAAACCAAATACATTTAATAGAGTCAAAATCTTAATATATGTTTGTTATCATCAAAAGGGGGAGATTGTAAAATACAATAGCCTATGAATTTTGTTTGATGATAATAAACATATATATGTTCGTTTAAATGTATTTTTTGTTGTACTAGTTTATTTTTCACATAATTAAATAAATATTTGTTAAATAAAATAAATAACTCAGAATTCAAAATTAAACAAATATTTTATTCCCACAAATATTTTATTACAAATTCGAATAGTTCTCACTATACATTTACACATTGTCAATTACAATACAATTTCAATTACAACACGATTTTCAATATACAATTTTTCATACATGGTTCACCTCACTACATAATTCAATCAACACTCATATTTGATCTTCAACTCTGTTCTAGTCCGTATCCAGCATCTAAATTATCTGCAAAAAAACACTAACACGGTAAAATTGAAAAAGAAATATTTTGCAGTGCAAAATGAAGTGTGTGTTTTTGAAAATATTGTTTGTCTCAGTTATTTGGGTTGTTCGTCATCATATTCTTTTACATCATCATACACGAACAACTTGTGACAAGCACAGTGTATCACTGTACATGCCACAAGGCTGTGCACACCGATATACACTTGCTTGTTAAAACTGCAGGGACGGGTGAGCACAAGGTCAAACCCGAGCCTAGGCTGGATTCAACTCAGGTGCAATATAAAAACAAAACATCACAGAATGATCATGTACAAAGCAACTGGAACAAGACTCAATGCAATATGAAATCGAACCAGATCAGTTAAGCTTGCAACTACACTAGATCAAACCACACATGCAACTAGTCAAAGTGCTCAAATGTAC
Organism: Allium fistulosum; assembly: GCA_030737815.1. Taxonomy (NCBI): domain Eukaryota; kingdom Viridiplantae; phylum Streptophyta; class Magnoliopsida; order Asparagales; family Amaryllidaceae; genus Allium; species Allium fistulosum. The sequence continues at coordinate 473,119,618 of CM060901.1, forward strand.
AAAACTCAAAGGCAAGAACACAGCATATAAACATTGGAGCATACACATGAATAGTGCAGACTCAAAGTGGTGAACCAGATCAACATTTCAATCCACATGAAAACCAAACTTGCTAAAGTTTACAAAGCTTACAGTTCAAACAAAGGCAATGGTCAGTGCACCACCAGATCTACACATGTGAAGCCATGAACACATAGGGGCAAAAACATGCTCATACTAGAGCCAGACTAAGGGATGATAACACCATGAAGTACACATGAAGACTCCAAGCAGAATCATAATGAAGACCAGTATGGATATGCAAGCATTCTACAAGTTCAGGCATCAAGTTCACCAAACAAAATGAACCAATGATGCAACATGAAGAATTGATACCAGAGACTACAAGACCACAACAACATGCATACAGACTCAACAATGAATTGATTAGGAGCAAATTCATATGCAACCATGTATAAAGCAACTAGACTGGAAATGTACAACAGCAAAGTCACATGCATACAACATGTACACCAGTTCACAATGATATGCAGGCAGTTCCAAAACTGAACAAGACCACCACACAATGTATCAGGCAAAAAGTGGCATGGCACAAAGGCACATACATACATGAAGATATCAAGACCTGACTGCATGGACACAGCAGTGAAAACTTTAAGTGAAATAGAACCAAGACTGCAACAACTCACACGTGAAATGACTCAACCAAAACAGACTACCTCACATGAAAACCAAACACAACAGTGGTGACAACAAGACCCAAATCACAAATGCATAACAGAGGAGACTCAAAGAAATGCAGACCAGTCGAAGCAATGCTAGTACGTCAAACCAAACCAAGTAGCATACAAGTGAAGACTCCAACCAAGCAATTCAACAATAGTTCAGTTCGAATAAGAACAAGGACAACAATGTGACAGTGTGTGTGACAACAAGTTGAATAAAGCAATGGCATACAAAGGCATACAAGGCAGTGTTCAAAAATGAAAATAAACAGAAATAGTAGGTCGTGATCAAAATCAACAGGGGTCAATCGTATTCATTTCAAATTCGTATGTATACCAACACGTCAGATGAACAAGTCTCAGAAAATGGAACAATGGATTACAATTCAAAATTCGTCAAGTCATCACAAATTTCAAAATGCCAAAGTAATAAAAGAAAAAGAAGAAACCGACCCAAAGCAACTGAGCAAAATTCAAAATCATGGAATACCAAATACGAATTGAGCAAGTCAGATTTTATCACAAGTATTCAAGCAAAATCGAATGGCCAAGCAGAAATCACTGAAGAATTCAAACACAATTATATGAACGAAAATATAGGGTGTTCGATCCCTATGAATTAAACCCAAAATCATCATTGGCATTCGTCGAGTTCAAGCATATCAAACAGAGAAATCAAAGAAAAATTCACATACCAATTTCTATTCAGTCGAACTCGAGAAATTGAAGCAGCCGAGTGAAGTCAAAGCCGGAAGTCGATTGACGAAGCAAAGCAAACTCCTTAAATCAATCGAATAATTATCAAGCGGCACTTCAATTTGAAGAACCCTAGCTTTTGGAAGAGGAACGAAGATAGTATCGGCCCGAGGATACAAACTTCTCTATTTGGGGCCGCAATTATAAAAGAGGGAAGACGTCTTATTTTATTTACAATTGGGTCGGTCATATTATATTTAATATTAGTCTTACGTTATTTAAACTAGGGTTTTTCTTTGTTTATTTTATTTTGTAATTTTTTTTATTTTAAATTGTGTAAATTCTAGTCGTGTGACTAGGGACAAACTACGCGGCGTAGTTTGAGAATTCGCAACTCAGTGGCTTAGTTGTGGTAGGATTTTGAGCGTAGAGTTAGGTTAGTCATTAGCGAGTGTCGCAAGTTTACGTGTGTAAGCGTATGACTACTTAATTTCTAGTAGAAAGCTTGGAGGCAGCATGTAGGTAGGGTTTTGCCGAAGTAGGGTAAATTTGTGTGTGATCTCTTCTGCATTTTTACTGTTATTGTTTTCATTTTCATATTAATTATTATTATTATTATTATTATCACCCTATTCACCCCCTCTAGGGTGAAAACGATCCTACATCGATGAGTTGAATTAGTGTTTTGTTAGTATCAAATATTTAATGAAATCTGTTTGAGTATCAGTTTTACTATTAATTCGAGGAACAATTTTTACATATCAGTTTTAGTGTCAGTAGGTATCATTTTTGTAAAAACTGTTTTATTTTTTCCCAATTTTTACTAATGTTTTTTTCCTTTGTAGTGGTGAGAATATTCTTCTTTGTTTGTTTATATTCGATGGTAATACTTTCAGCACTCGGTTGTTTGTTGATTGTTCTTTTTTAATTTGAAGAATGACATTTGTTGGTATTGGTCTCAACTTACTCCATCGTCCATTGAGATTTCTTATGCGCTTGAGAATAAAGTTATCATGGTTGATACCGATTCCGATCTTTAGAGTTAATTTGTTTTCAATTGTACAAGAAGAGTGCATTCTTTCCTGTTACTGTTAAGGTTAAAAGTTCTCTATTGCAAAATGAAGGTGGCAGTTCTGTTTTGATTTCATCTACTCTTCCTCGTTATTCATCTTCTAGTGGATCTTTGTGTTATGATGTTGCTGTCCTTAGTAAAAGTTATTTGAAGGCTATGTTGAAGAGAGGTTTGACATTATCCATTTCTGATTACGTTAGTTTTTGTTTTGGAGGAGCTAATGACTTTAGATTTTTGATGGCATATCAACTTCAAAAAGGATATGAATTATTATATTTTTGAAGATTTGTGCCACGAGAATTACTGCTATTTGCTTTTCTTCTAAGGATGGTTGTCCATTTAAAGTGTATGGTTCTTGTAATTCGGGACAACTAAATATATTTTTCATTAAACATATGGTTAACGATCATTCTTGTGTGGCTGGTCTTAGAAACATGCACAATCCACATCTTTCCAGTGCATTTGTTAAGTCATTGATCATTGATGAGATTTGTCATTGTCCTAGTAAGAAGCCTAAAGATGTAATAGATGATTTTAGAAGAGAATACAATCTTACTTTATCTTAATCTTTTGCTTATTCCGGAAACCAACTTGCTTTGATGGAATTGCATGGTAATGATGCTATCTACAATGGTTTGAGTTGGTATTTGGAAGCATGAAGAAGTATAATCCAGGTAGTTATGTCGAGATGGATGTTAATCCTGGTAGTAATCAATCTGATAGGGTGTTTGATGGTTTTGGTGCTTATATACTTGGTTTCAAGCATTGTCGAGCTATGATTTTTTTAGATGCTACTCATTTAAGAGGACGTTCAGGTGTTTTGATGGGTGCTACTGAGAAAAATGTTAATCTATGGTAAGTTTTATTATTGTTTGTTTGTGAGTTATGTGGTTATATTGTGTGACTATTGTGAAAACTAACTAGTATCAGTTTGTAGGTTTTGTTAGTATCCGTTTTTTTAGGTTTTGTTAGTATTAATTTTTCTTAGTATTAGTTATTGTGCAAAAAAGTGATATTTTGTAGTATTGCATTTGTGGCATTGGTGTGTATTAGATTATTACTTAGTATCAGTTTTTAGGTATCAGAATTTAAACATGTTTTAATGTATAGTATTAGAGTGTAGTTATCAGTTTTTAGGTATTAGTTTTTCAGGTACCAGTTTTTAAGTATCAGTTTTTTAGGTACCAGGTTTTAGGTATCAGTTTTTTAGGTACCAGTTTTTAGGTATCAGTTTTAAGTTGACAGTTGATTAAATTTTGTTTTAATGTTTTTTTCTATTTGCAGGCTTTTTTTTCCTTTAGCTATGGGTATAGTTTCTCTAGAAAATGTGGATAATTGGAAATGGTTTTTGAATTAGTTAAAACAAATGCTTAAAGAAGATCGTGATTTGGTTCTTATGTCAGATCCATCAAGGTTTGATATTAGGCGTTCGTGAAGTTTTTCCTTCGTCCTTTCATAGTTACCGTTATCTTCATATGGAACAGAATCTTCTTTCAGCTCAAAAAGCAAAGAATTCCAATTTGTCTATTGTTGATTTGTTTAAAATGTGTTCTAGAGCTTCTAATTTATATGAATCTAAGAATCACGTTCTAAATTTTGGGAAATATATGGTGTTGCTGCTGTGAATTTTTTGAAGGGTAAGCCTTATGATAGGTGGGCTGATTTGTTTTTTCTGGGGAAACGTTATGGTGAACATAGTTCAAATGTTGCTGAAAGTTTTAATGGTTGGATTTTGGATGAACAAGCATTGCCTATTACTTCATGTTTAGATGGTATTTGTTTTAAAGTTATGGAAGAAATGACTAGAAGGAGAGAGGAGTGTCGTTTGTGGAATACTACTTTTTTTCCTTCTTTGAATTTCGTTTAAGTGAATTGATAGAAGAAGGATTTGGATGGGATGTACACAAGTCTTTAGAGTTTGTTTTTGAAGTGAAATCATCAAACTCTCATTGTGTTGATCTTAAAGAATGGATTTGTAGTTGCAATCAATGGAAAGTTACAGGATTTCCTTGTGCTCATGCTATTAAGTGCATGAACAAGTCAAAATTTTCCGTTTATGATTTTGTTTCCACCATGGATGCTTATCCTTCTTTTTATGCTAATGCTATCGATCTTATTCCTAATTTTTGTAAGCCTATTATTGATGCAAGTATTGAAGATGTTATTAAGGAACCTAAGGAAAAACGAGGTGCCGGTAGACCTTCTATAAAACAGAAAGAAGGATTTGCACATTTTCAAAATAAGCAAAAAGATGTGGCGTACACAAGCAATATGGTCACAATAAGTGTAACTGTCAAGCTTCTAAGAAGATATAATTTTATTTTCATGTTTTTGTGAGTTTGTTGAGAGTTATACTTGGTTATCTGTCTTTTTTGGCAATTTATGTAATTGAACCTTGTTATATAAGTATATTGGTTATGATATACTAAATTTGACATTGACTTGCTCTTTGTAGTTGAACTTTATTATACAGTATCAATTTTAGTTGACTGTTGTGTGTTTTGGAATATATAGGTGGCATGGGAAGTGGTGTATTATTATGTTTTTATGTTGTTCAACTTATTCATTTTTATTTGTTGTTTGATATCAATTTTTGGTACTATTAGTGTAAGTTTCAAGCATGTAAAAATATGGTATCTATTTTTGTACGGTATTAGTATCGGTTTCAGGTATTACAAACTACGGTATCAATTTTTGTATGCTTTTAATATCAGTTTCAGGTATAAACAATTATGGTACCATTTTTTGCGTGCTATTAGTACCATTTGTATATGATGATTTTTATTTTCTTTCTAGTTTTGAAGTGACTGCAATTATTTGTTTGTTGAGTTGTGAAGTGCAAAATTATGAGAAGAATTATAAGCTTAAATGTCAATATATAATGTAGACTATGCTATGGTAAACAGTTGACAACTCAATATATGACGTAGAAATGTAAAAGTGTTGTTTGGCATAGTGTTGTTGTCAAATTATTTCAAACAACTACCGAGTATCAGCTTTGCACATACGTAAGTATTGGTTTTATTATTAATTATATGCAAAATAATTTATGAAATAATAAAACATGAATTTCAATCAAACAACTACTAGGTATGAGTTTGCACTATTTTGGTATCACTTTTGCCATACATGACAGTGAACTAAATAAGTAAATTCATGAAGTATCATATTATATCAAACTGCTACTTGGTATCATTTTTGCATAAATATAGGTATCAATTTTGATTGTAAATAACATTTAAAATAATTTATAAAATAATCAAGTGTGAATTCCAATAATATAGTTACTAGGTATGAGTTTTGCACTATTTTGATATCACTTTTGTTATACATGATACTAAACTAAATAATTTAGTTTATAGAGCATAATATTATACGGAACAGTTATTGAGTATCAATTTTGCATAAATATAGGTATCAGTTTGTTGTAAATAACATTTATAATTATGTAACGCCCCACCTTTATGCTCACAATAACAAAGAGTATTAAAAGAAATACTGTCTGTTATTACGAAGAATAAGGCTGGATAGGAGCGGCCATCCGTAGTTGGCCTTACACTAGTATTGGTTACCTCGATAGGAGTGGTATATATTTTTCATTTTACATCTCTTATTTATTTACTCCCATCGACATACCCAATTCCAGTATAAAACGAACTACGATAGTTCATAATAGTTTAGGACAATATATATAATAATAACACAGATACAAAAAGAATGCGGAACACGGATAACAAAAGTCTCATATATATATAACTGATGTCAGTTACAATACATTTGACACAACACATATGATACAACTACAACTGTCGACTCTGGAAGTTATATATACACGTACATTATCAACTAATATACATGAATATATATCACCTATACTATGACACGACTACTCCAAAAGATGTGAAAAGTCTTCATAGCTCAAACAACAACTCAAAGCAGGAAATCTACAACCTGAAATAACTCGGGTCTGACCCGAGTATTAAATTCAAAAGAAAATAATACACGGGTCAGTCTAATTCAAACTCAGTTATTAATGCATAGAAGCAATAATAATCAAATATCAAATAGACGACAGTCACAGAAATCTCGTATATCCGACTCTCGATAAGAGAATCGGATAACGGAAGATATAACACTAAACAGTGTTAAACAACAAATCAGCTAATCCAAATCACCAGCAAAGATAGATAAAAGATTATCAATGCAGATAATTTATAAAATAACATAATTGCCTAAACAGCAATTTAACAACAAAATCCAATTATTAAATAAATAATTAGAAAATCTCAAAATGGTTAAATCAAACCAAACTCTGTGTGGCTACAGTACACGCACGCGTGCACTGCCTCGCCACTACAGTACGTGAAATCATCACAACTGTGAATACTAACGGCAATCAAAACTGCAGAGGTCAAAATGAAACCCAAGCCAACAAAACAACTTAAACAACAAATTTCAATCCATATATATGTATACATGTGTGATACGTATATAAGTATATTTCAAAATATCAGACTACCCAAATTTTCAACGAAATTAGAACTCGGACTGCCTATAAATAGACAACCTGAAGTATAGCAAATATGCGCAACAATCAACAGCCCGATAGATTTTTCAACAAACACAAAGCAGCAGCCCACAAATATGGCAGCCAATACATATATACACACGTGCAATACGTGTGTGTGTGTGTGTGTGTATTCACTAATTTTTGACTGCACACAAAATTTCAAAATCAGTAAAAATAGCTTGACAACAAAACATAATAGTGCAGCAGCCTAAAAAGGCAATATAGGCACCAACTATGAAAAGGCCTGCATAAGAACAACAATACCAATTTCATGCCAAATTATAGTGGTTCAGGCAATTTTAAAATTTTTCGTATGCCCGAAATATAAGGAGTGACATGACCAACAGGTACACATAATGCAACAGTGGAGAGGCACATAGGCAAGGGATGATACATGCACTCAAAAACACTGCAGATTCTAAATGAAACATACATGAATAAGGCTCAGTGGTGAAGCAACAACATCAAGTGATATTGAGCACACAAGAAACAATTCAAGTAGATCAAATGAGGTGTTCAATGCAACATGGAACTGGATATTGTAAACTCGACCAGAAGCGTGGATACAAGTGCAGCAGTGTAAATATCGACATGAACAGGTATGCAGGTGGATGCAACATGAACCAAACAGTGTGAAAAAGGCTAGAACTCATGTCAGTGCACAAATCGAACTACAATGAATAGGCAAATTGAAACAGATCCAAGTGCATATACCGGAATGCAACATCGAATCGCAACCCACATGAAACACAACATCAAATGAATGTAGAAATGGATGCAACTGAATTCGAGTGAATGGCAATAACATGTACTCGATACTGAACAATCCCAGTGAAACCCAAAGTTAACCAAGTGCAGATATACAATGAAAACATAACCTACATATGGTTACAGTGAAGATAAAGCTAGGATTACAATGATGCCATATACAAAGGGTCAATGACATACATATATGCTATCAACCTGAGGACTGCAATTTAACAGTGCAATCAAAATTCGAGTCAAAGCCGAAGTCGACAGTTAATGGTCACAGTCGAGTACAAAACAAATCAACATCATCATCAAAGAATTCAACGACAAACAAAGTCAGAGTCTTGGAAATCAAGAAATTAGCAAGTTCGCAAAATCCAATTTCACCAAATCGATGAATTAGCAAATTCACAAAAAAAACAAAGTGACCAAAGTCAAATGGAAATCGAGCCGAGGAAAACAAGATATCGCAAGTTCAAAATTGCTAAGATTCGAACTAGATGTGAGTGAAAATCAAAATCACTCACCTGGTTTGACGAGCACAGATCCATCGATCGACACGCAAAGACGAACGAAATCAAGCAGCCGCACGTATCTCAGAGACGAGCAACTAAAAGCAAGGAAATCGAGTTGCAATCGGCATCAACCAATTAGCAGAAAGCCCTAATTTGAAGAAGAGGAACAAACACGAACGAGCCGCCATTTTTAATCTCGTTCGTGTGTTTTGATTTTTAGGTTTAGGGTTTTCCAATGAAAAAGGGGAACGAGTATAAACCTTTATCTCAACAAAAGGGAAAGGCTGAATAAATTGAAAAGGGAACGGGCCTAATATTTTTCTAAGTCCACAAACCCTTTAACAAATTTTTATAAAAGAATTTCAACCAATTTAAAATTCCAACAATAATTAGCTACCGATTTAATCGTCTAATGACGATGATCAATCGATACGAAACATCGGGTTGTTACAGACTCCCCTCCTTATAAAAATTGCGTCCCTGCAATTTTCATAAATAAAGTCGTCAATGACAATTATTTTTCTAACATAAACTGGTTAAGCTAGAAAAATAAAGTCGGGAATACAAACGCCAAAGAAACCTTTTAATTTCATAAAAGAAATTCACAACTTTTCAACGAAATCTAACTATCAAATAGATAATCAGAAAACAACAAAACTGTATAATTACAATTATCAGCAATTATCAATTATCAATTAGATAATTAAAATACAAAAATCATAACACAACAATATCTAATTGTCGATACGATAATTAGAAAATAGCAAAAATCTAATTATCAGCAAAGATAATTAGAAAACACAATCACAAATTGCAAAACTGCAAATATCTAGTTATCCAACAAATAACTAGAAAACACGAATTTCATAATCAGCAAACTCTAACTATCAACAGAGATAGATAGGAAACAACAATTCAATAAAATTAGCATACTCTAGAATCAATTAGAGACTAGAAAATCTCATAATCAGCAAAATTAGCACATATCCTAATTATCAAAACGATAATCAAATCTCAAATCAACAAATATTCAATTATCAAAACGATAATCAAATCTCAAATCAACAAATATTCGATTATCAAAACGATAATCAAATCTCAAATCAACAAATATTCGATTATCAAAACGATAATCAAATCTCAAATCAACAAATATTCAATTATCAAAAACGGTAATCAAATCTCAAATCAACAAATATTCGATTATCAAAACGATAATCAAATCTCAAATCAACAAATATTCGATTATCAAAACGATAATCAAATCTCAAATCAACAAATATTCGATTATCAAAACGATAATCAAATCTCAAATCAACAAATATTCCATTATCAAAACGATAATCAAATCTCAAATCAACAAATATTCGATTATCAAAACGATAATCAAATCTCAAATCAACAAATATTCGATTATCAAAACGATAATCAAATCTCAAATCAACAAATATTCAATTATCAAAAACGGTAATCAAATCTCAAATCAACAAATATTCGATTATCAAAACGATAAACAAATCTCAAATCAACAAATATTCGATTATCAAAACGATAATCAAATGTCAAATCAACAAATATTCAATTATCAAAAACGATAATCAAATTTCAAATCAACAAATATTCGATTATCAAAAGCGATAATCAAATTTCAAATCAACAAATATTCGATTATAAAAAACGATAATCAAATTTCAAATCAACAAATATTCAATTATCAAAAACGATAATCAAATTTCAAATCAACAAATATTCGATTATCAAAAACGATAATCAAATTTCAAATCAACAAATATTCGATTATCAAAAGCGATAATCAAATTTCAAATCAACAAATATTTAATTATCAAAAGCGATAATTAAATCCCAAATCAACAAATATTTAATTATCAAAAGCGATAATTAAATCTCAAATAAACAAATATTTAATTATCAAAAGCGATAATTAAATCTCAAATCAACAAATATTTAATTATCAGAAGCGATAATTAAATCTCAAATCAACAAATATTTAATTATCAAAAGCGATAATTAAATCCCAAATCAACAAATATTTAATTATCAAAAGTGATAATTAAATCTCAAATCAACAAATATTTAATTATCAAAAGCGATAATTAAATCTCAAATCAACAAATATTTAATTATCAAAAGCGATAATTAAATCTCAAATCAGCAAATATTTAATTACCAAAAGCGATAATTAAATCTCAAATCAACAAATATTTAATTATCAAAAGCGATAATTAAATCTCAAATCAACAAATATTTAATTATCAAAAGCGATAATTAAATCTCAAATCAGCAAATATTTAATTATCAAAAGCGATAATTAAATCTGAAATCAACAAATATTTAATTATCAAATGCGATAATTAAATCTCAAATCAACAAATATTTAATTATCAAAAGCGATAATTAAATCCCAAATCAACAAATATTTAATTATCAAAAGCGATAATTAAATCTCAAATCAGCAAATATTTAATTATCAAAAGCGATAATTAAATCTCAAATCAACAAATATTTAATTATCAAAAGCGATAATTAAATCTCAAATATCTAATTATCACAAGCGATAATCAGAAACACAAATATTCAATTATCAAAAACGATAAACAAATCTCAAATATCTAATTATCACAAGCGATAATCAGAAACACAAATATTCAATTATCAAAAACGATAATCAAATCTCAAATATCTAATTATCACAAGCGATAATCAGAAACAATAAATATTTAATTATCGATACGATAATTAAATCTCATAACATCAGATATCTAATTACCTGCAGATAATTAGAAACAACAAATATCTAGAAATCAATTAAGAAGACTAGAAAATCAACATAAAAGCTTGGATCGATCCCATCAGATGGCGAGTTTTTAGTTCGCCGCACGTGCATCAACAAATGGCCGAAGCCTACCAAGTACTCAACATAATTTTTGGCGCCCAATAAATGACCCGAAGGTCCGCAGAGTGACCCGAAGGTCTAGTACTGGTATTTGACCCGAAGGTCCATCAGAGTGGCCCGAAAGCCCAACAAATGACCCGAAGGTCCAACAAATGACCCGAAGGTCCAACATAGTGGCTCAAAAGCACACGAAAGCATCAAATCATTAAAACATCAAATATTTCAATTAACGAGTCCGGAATTAACCGAAATAGCAAACGCACATGTCCCATACCACGTGTTTTACTAAATCGTTTGATTCTCTTCATCGTTTCCTTGAAAGTGCAAAATTGTGTATTTTGTAAAAATACATTTTACATTCTCAAACGGACAAGTCCGGAGTTAAGCGAATCAGTAAAAGAAAGGGGTCATTGTCCTCGATTTTGCTGAAACGTTTAAATCGCTTCCTCATTCTTTTGAAAGTGCAAACTGTAAAATTCCTGAAAACAATTTTATTTATTTTATAAAAATAACAATTCACATTCTCAATTGGACAAGTCCGGAGTTAAGCGAATCAGTAAAAGAAAGGGGTCATAGTCCTCGATTTTGCTGAAACGTTTAAATCGCTTCCTCATTCTTTTGAAAGCGCAAACTGTAAAATTCCTGAAAACAATTTTATTTATTTTATAAAAATAACAATTCACATTCTCAACTGGACAAGTCCGGAGTTAAGCGAATCAGTAAAAGAAAGGGGTCATAGTCCTCGATTTTGCTGAATCGTTTAAGTCGCTTCCTCATTCTTTTGAAAGCGCAAACTGTTAAATTTTTTATAAAACAATTTCCATTTTAAAAACGATTTTTCCAATCACGTGATTAAAGCAACAACATCGGTAGCAATTTCGAAAAGAAAATTGTACTTCTCAAATTACCGTAAAAACGGATCACAAATCAGCATTGCAGAATAACTGCTTGAAAATCCACTTTTAAAATTTGACGGTTACTGAAGTCAAAGCGATAGTAATTTTCAAACGTCAAAATCTCATCAAAATAATTTACCTCAAATAGTAATATCAGTGAATTTTCATTCAATAAAATTGTCAACAAAACACCGTGCTTCAAAAATATAGCACGGGTGTAAAAATCCCGTTATAAAAATAACGGCAACAAAATACGTTTCATAACCAAGCATCGGTTCAACGTAAAATTAATGCAGTAACGTGCAATTCATATTTGCACGCACACTACAATATAAACAAAGAAATTACTCTATTATCTTCAATGAAGATAATTTAAAACAGCAAAAATCTAATCAGATATGTGATTAGCATCAAAGAAAACCAGCATGAATTTCAACAAATCAAAACCACTGGTTAAACAACTTAAAGAAATTAAATTCATTTTCATATTTTGATTTTTAAATCAAAATAATTATCAGCTATACTCAGCGAAGCAGTTTCACTGTTTCCGCTGCGCACTCTGATAACAAAATACAAATCATTCAATCAACAAAACACAGTTTCACTTTTATTTTTAAATAAAGATATTTTAAAATTTCATCATAATTTCAAAACTTTAGTTTTTGACTCAAAGAACAAATAAAACATCGACAAATAGTTGTAACACATGTTCCATCTAAGTTATGTTTTATATTATGTCCATAAACCCCAAGCTTTGATACCAACTATAACGCCCCACCTTTATGCTCACAATAACAAAGAGTATTAAAAGAAATACTGTCTGTTATTACGAAGAATAAGGCTGGATAGGAGCGGCCATCCGTAGTTGGCCTTACACTAGTATTGGTTACCTCGATAGGAGTGGTATATATTTTTCATTTTACATCTCTTATTTATTTACTCCCATCGACATACCCAATTCCAGTATAAAACGAACTACGATAGTTCATAATAGTTTAGGACAATATATATAATAATAACACAGATACAAAAAGAATGCGGAACACAGATAACAAAAGTCTCATATATATATAACTGATGTCAGTTACAATACATTTGACATAATACATATGATACAACTACAACTGTCAACTCTGGAAGTTATATACACACGTACATTATCAACTAATATACATGAATACATATCACCCTATACTATGACACGACTACTCCAAAAGATGTGAAAAGTCTTCATAGCTCAAACAGTAACTCAAAGCAGGAAATCTACAACCTGAAATAACTCGGGTCTGACCCGAGTATTAAATTCAAAAGAAAATAATACACGGGTCAGTCTAATTGAAACTCAGTTATTAATGCACAGAAGCAATAATAATCAAATATCAAATAGACGACAGTAACATAAATCTCGTATATCCGTGTAACGACTACGGATTTTCGCGTTCGAAAATCGACATCCATACTTTACATCGTACTCGAATGCCGTAGATTCGATCGTTCAAATCCGAGTCGCCGGAGCTTATAACACCATTAAGTACAACAACACAGCGGAAGAAAGAAATAAATGATATCATATACAATCCAGTGAATACAATTTCCAAAATGATATACAACAATGATATCAATATGATACAACAATATCAGAGATATTTTACAAGAAATAGCAGCGGAAATAAAATAGATAACACCAGCAGTGGATAGAATGTCTCCAATAGAATGCTCCAAGATAAGCAACATCAGTCCATGAACTCCAAGAACTGAACTAGCTCCAGATAATCTACTAAACCTGAATATCTGAAAAACCCAACTCTAGACTGCCCGTGTGGAAAATAGTGGGCACCCAGAGTTTAGGAAGGGAACAATAAACTCCGGATCAGTCATGGGACTGGTGTGAGCAACAAAAACAGCTTATCTTTAAACGAGCAACAAAGGCTTTTAAACATTGAAATCCGCAATGCTTTTTCGAAAATGAAACTACCATAAGGCCTCCCGCCACACACACAATGCAATCGCAGAATTGGAGGAGATTTCTCCTTATGATAGTCAAACATGCTTACTACGCAAAAGAAAACTCTTTTGATATTATTACTAGTGCATAGTGGAAAACATTTCGAAAATATAATATTAATCTTAGCCGGCATACAACATTTCATCGTATGCCTACTATAGCTACTACGTTCAATAGCAGGTTACCGCCACATTCCATAGCAGGTAATACAACTAAAACCGTACAGGGTTCGTATTTTTTCTTTGGATTTCCAACAAATGATCAGGCTAAGGAACTTCCTTACCGAAATAGAAACGCCTCTGGAAAGACGCCCCGAGAACCTAACCGGATCTCTGCAAACAAAAGGCCGACGCTACCTCACGCTGTACAGTTGTAACTAGGTAACTAACACACTGACGCTACCTCACGCTGTACAGCTGTAACTAGGTAACTAACACACGAGTCATGTCATCCCCCGGTCGTTACCGACCTTTATCCCGGGATCCCGAAAACCAACAAAGCAACATCATACAGTAATAAATTACCGTGTCCACACGAGTTAAGTATCTGGGCTCCATACCATGATACCACCCTTTATCCAGAAGGAAATGACATACCCTAGGGGCGCTACCCCTACAAACCTTTGTCGCAACATTCCTGTTTCGACCATTACCGGGTTGTGAGGCTCGACGAAGTCTCGTCCACAAAACTACGCTTCTTCACAAAGCACGCTTTTTCACAAAGCAACGCTTTGACCAACAAATGATCATCAGCACTTCGTATGCCACATTACCAAATTGGGAATGTATCACTAGTAACCATCAACTACATAACCTCTGAGCTCGTACGTCTCAGAGAAGGGTGTTAAGCTAAGAGAATAAATTCTCCGCCACCAACAGAAATGTATTTGATAGAAACCAGCTTTACATCTCAAAGTGTAACGTCAGACACACATCCATACAAGTCTGTTCCGGGTTCGAACAGAACCGAAGGCACTTCCGAAGAAGCCCTTGCAATCCGGGTATTCACAATCCTGATCGGACTTCCCATCACTTAGGGAATCTCTATACCGTAGCTACTCAGTGCAGAGACAATCGATAGGTCATCCTATCGCTCTCGCAAATACCCGGTCTTCACCACCGGTCTTCAAATGCTATCCATATCGTCGTATCACTATTCGGAATGGGATATATGACACAAAGGTCCTCTCCCGGCTAAACCGAATAACGAGCGCAATTAAAAAATTATATGGATACTGGGGTCTCAGTTAAATCACAGCTTAAAGCCCAAAAACTTTTCATTCGAATGGTTAAAACAAATTACCATTTCCAATCTTTTAAACAAAAAGATTCATTTCAAAAACCTTTAATGGTTTAAACAATTTCCACTTTTACTCTTTTAAACAAAAAGATTCAATTCACAACGTTAACCCCGTTCACAAAGATCTATTCATGGATTTCAAAACAATTTCCATTTTAATAGGTTTACTCGTCAAATCTTTAAATCATGATTTAACTTATAGCTTTCAAAACTAGTTTCCAAAGATTCATTCATAGCCTTGCAAAACAATTCCATTTCAAGTTAAATTAACTCATCCGGTCTTTGAATCAAAGACTCATTTCATAACTTTCAAAACATTTCAATTCCATTTCAAACTTGAAATCTGTTAACACAATTTGGAAATCCTTTACTTATGTGAAAGCTTTTACTATTTGAAAACAAATAGTTTCGTTTATATTAGTTGTCAGTTTTGATTATATACAGATTTAGTATCAGTTTTGTGCATGTAAGTATTAGTTTTGTGCTTGTAGGTACAAATTTTGTGTATGTAAGTATCGGTTTTGATTTGAAAGCAAATATTTATTGAACTGAAAGATAATAGCTTCTGTATCAAGCAAATTCAATTCAATGTACTAGGCATATAAAAATGTATAGTCCTTTATATAACGGATTATAATGCAAACAGACAACAAGTTCTAAGAATTAAGTAACTATCAATTCAGTATCACTATTAGTTTCAGTTCTAGTATCAATTTTGCTCTCAGTAGGTATCATTTTAACAAAAATAGCTTACGTGTCCAGTGCTTGCTGTGCATAGTCAATTTGATGCATTTTTTCTGGCTTCACTTCCATATCTTGTATATTTTGTTTTTCCAAAGTTCTTGCAGCATTTTTTCAACTCGATTTCTCTATTTAAGACAAAACGATACAAAGTTAGCTAATTTTCACTTTGTTTCGATTATATTAGTTAATTATTTTGAAAATAATATCATACCAATTTCATTTCTTCTTTTAGACTAGGGTTGTTTCTATCTTTTGACTTTCTAGGGCATCTAGAATCTATGTAACACCATTGCATTGTTGGGTATGTCAAAGGTACTAACGTCTAATTGTCTTCACAATGTAGAAGGAATTAAATAACTTCTGCGTATTTATCTTTCCCAATTTCTTGAAGCATAGGCAAAACCAAATGTTTTCTAATAATATTTATATTAAAGAGTATTACTTTCTCTTGATACAAAAATAAGTTACAATTCAATGTATGTAGCAATCATTATGTACTTGCATACAAAAATAATACTATTTACCATCATTGTTGTCGTGAATGCATAGTCATGCACCGCCAGCCCATATTTAGATATATACCAATTGTAAAGACCCAAAAGTCGACCTTCGAAAATCGGCATCCGTACCTCACTTGTACTCAAAATGCCGTAGATTCAAACGCCGAATCTGGTTCTCCGGAGCTTATAACACCATTAAGTATAACAACACAGCGGAATAATAAAAAAAATGATATCATATACAATCCAATGAATACAATATCCAATATGATATACAACAATGATATCAATATGATACAACAATATCAGAGATACAAGAAATAGTAGCGGAAAGAAAAGATAATATCAGCAGCGGATAGAATATCTCCAATAGAATGCTCCAATCCATAGCTAGCTCGAACTCCCAATAACGATGCACTAAGCTAAACAAAGTGCAGTCCTGATCTAAAGACTGAACTAGCTTCAGATAATCTACTAAACCTGACTATCTGAAAAGAAACCCAACTCTAGACTGCTCGTGTGGAAAATTATGAGCACCTAGAGTTTAGGAAAGGAACAATAAACTCCGAGTCAGTCGTGGGACTGGTGTGAGCAACAAAAACAGTTTATCTTTAAAACAAAGTAAGATTGAATTTCGCAATGCTTTTGGAAAATGAAACTACCATAAGGCCTCCCGCACACACACACAATGCAAACGCAGAATCGGAGGAGATTTCTCCTTATGATAGTCAAACATGCTTACTAAGCAGATCATTGGATTATTATTATTAGTGCATAGTGCAGAAAACATTTCGAAAGTATAATATTAATCTTAGCCAACATAGACATTTCGAACTATGTCTACTATAGCTAACATTTAAACAGTGGGGCGCCACCATAAGTAAATGGCAGGTTCTACAACTAAAACCGTATAAGTTTCGTATTGGGAAATGGATTTCCAACAAATGGTCAGGCTAAGGAACTTCCTTTCCTACTACCGAATGGGATCGCCTCTGGCTGGACGTCCCGAGGGACAAACTGCTCTCTGCCAACGCAAGGCCGGGTCTGTGCAATTAAAGCGCTCGGCGGATTCAAAGCGGTGGAGGTGCAAAAAGTCATAGCGGGGATACATCGAGGACATAGTGGGATATAGCGGATGACTCTAAAATAGCATATAAAACTCGTACTTAATGTTTTTTCAAATATATAATTGGTAATTAAATGAAAAAATATCATTCAATTGAATTATAATTGATACATAAATAATTTTAAATAAAAACATATGCGAATATACTTTAAATAAACATAAAACTATTATATAACATAATTGAATTTAGTAGAATATTAGAGTATTTTCATTTCTAAAAATATATTAAAAATTAAATCATATAAACTAGTTTCATAATTTTTATAATGTATAAATGCAATTTTTCAATTCATTTTATTAAAGCAGATATAGCGGAATATAGCAGGAATAACGGGATATAGCGGAAATAGCGGGGATTAAAGCGGAAAGGCTATATTTTGGGGCTATATGGAAAAATCGTAGCGGTAGAAATCCGCTATGAGACATAGCGGGGTTATAGCGGGGTAATAGCGGGGCATTAACTGCACAGGGCCGGGTTACCCCTGTAACAAGTAACTCACGAATATGCCACCCCCCGGTCCTTTGGGACCTTTATCCGAGGACTCGATAACCAACATCACACATAATAAATAAAGTGTGTCCACATGAGTAAGTATCTGGGCTCCATACCATGATACCACCCTTTTCCAGAAGGAAATGACATACCCTAAAGGGTGCGACCCTCATAACCTTGCCGCATCATTCCTGTTTTGACCATTTCCGGTCTGTGAGGTTCGATGAGGTCTCGTCCACAAAGCTACGCTTTGGCACAAAGCCATGCTTTGGGTCAACAGATGATCAAAGTAATGATCACAAAGATAAATGATCAAACAAATGATCATATCACAAATGATCAAACAAATGATCATATCACAAATGATCAAACTGATCATCACACAGCAACACTCAGCATGTCACATTACCAAATTGGGAGTATATTGCTGATAACCTTCAACTACATAACCTCTGAGCTCGTACGTCTCAGAGAAGGGTGTTAAGCTAAGAGAATAAATTCTCCGCCACCAAACAGAAATGTATTTGAAAGAAATCGGCTTTATATCTCAAAGTGTAATGTCAGACATGTAACCATACAAGTCTGTTTCGGATTCGAACAGAACCGAAGGCACTTCAAAAGAAGCCCTTGCCAATCCGGGTATTCACAATCCCGATCGGATTTCCCATCACTTAAGGAAATCTCTATACCAGGAGCTACCCAGTGCAGAGACAATCGATAGGTTATCCTATCATTTTCGCAAACACCCGGTCTTCAACACCGGTCTTCAAATGCTATCCATATACGACGTATCACTTATTCAGAATGGGTTATGTGACACAAAGGTCCTCTCCCGGCTAAACCGAATAGTGAGCGCAATATTTAAAAACATATGGATATTGGGATTTCAATTAAGTCACAACTTATTATCCAAAACTTTTCTTCCAAATGGTTTAACAAATTGCCATTTTAATCTTTTAAACAAAAAAGATTCATTTTAACAACCTACAACGGTTTAAACAATTTCCACATTTTTATCTTTTAAACAAAAGATTCATTCACAGATCTTCCAAATCAATTTCCATTTCAATTTAACTCATTAAATCTTTAAAACAAAGATTTAATTCATAGTTTCAAAACAATTTCATTTCAAATGGTTTAAACAAATCATCATTTTAAATCTGTTAAAAATAAACAGATTTAATTCATAGCTTTCAAAAAGAATTCATCCATAACTTGGAAAACCATTTTTCAATTCAAACTTGAAATTCCTTTAATTAAACTGGAATTTCATTTTCTTATATGAAAGCTTTTATCATTTGAAAACAAATAGTTTTCATTTTGGAAATCTGATTCATTCATACGAGTTGAAATCCTTGGGTTAAATTCAAATTCCCAAAATATACTTTTAAAATGGTTTAATTTCATATAAACACATTTATATCATCTTTAATCCCTAGTTTCAAATCATAGGATTCAATTTCAAACTTGAATTCAAATTTAAATCAAATTATTTAAATTTTCAAAACTCGATTAAGTTATTCAAAATAACTTTTATCTTTGAAATTCCATTTCAAAAGCTTTTCACTTTAAACCCAAATTTCCAATTTCAAAATCAATTGAAAATAAAATTTCAATGTCAAAAACATCAAATTTAAATTATCTGTGACTTAACCGATTTCCTCGTGAAATCCATATTTGTGTGTGTAAAGGTGTAGTCCAAGGGTTTCACACACAATAGTGCAACATCAATCAATCATCATAGATCAAATACAGAAATATAGTTGATAAGCGGTATTAACTATCACGCTTATCGTTCATTCACAGATCACAGATATATATCACAGATAAGTAAATTACAGATCACAACATAAATCAGGATGTATCACAAAGCATCACATATCAGGGATATCAAACAATTCACATTCAATAGAATCCAAACATTCATAAGTAAGGTCTGTTAATTGTCTGATTAATTCAAATCAGATTAATTTCTTATGAATTTCTAATCCTGGTTAATTAATATTAATAATTTACAAATCATTTTGATTAATTACTCTTTCATCATTTATTAATTATCCATTTATAATAAATTAATTAACCTTTAATTATAATTCATCAACCTCTAAATTATTAAAGAATTAACCTTTTATTATTTAATTCACCATTTAATTAATTATCTTTAAATTAATTGCTTTAATTAATTAACCTTTAATTAATCTTTAATCAATCATTAATTAAGTAATTATTTTTTTCCACATAAATTTAAATTACCTAGAAATTTCTAGTTAATTATCTTCATTAACTAATAACATTTCTTTAATTTCTTTCTTGAGAAATTTCGTTAGATTAATTCATTATTAATCATTTCTAATTATAAATTAATCTAAATTATTTATTTATAAATTAAATAAATAAGTCATTCCTTAATTCTCTTATAAATTAAATTCTTTTATTATCTTAACTTTTTCTAAGATAATTCATTTACTTTATTAATGACACCATTAACATTCAAGTGTATTTAAACATTACACCTCTAAATTTAAATTCAAATTCCGTTTTGAAAATCTACTTTAAAACATTTAAACTTGTTGAACATTTAAATTCTCAAAACTGATTTAAATTCAAGATTTGGGTTCATAGTAAACTTAAATCCATATTTAGACTTGATTTAAATCTTGCTTTAAATTTTAAATTTTCATTTTAAAACTTAGGATTCAAAAGTTCATTTGAAATTATACCTAAAACTTTTAACTTAAAACACAGTTTAAAATTTTATTTCAGATTTTAAATTAAACTTTAAAATCTGAAAACTATCAGGTTTTAAACCTGAAACCCCATCTAAATATTTTAAACTTTTTATTACATTTTAGATTTTAATGCAAAGATAAATTTGAATTCAAACTTAAATCTGGATTTAAACTTGATTAAAATCTGGTTTACAATCTAAATTTTCATTTGAATTTGATAAAAACTCAAACAACTGCTGCCAGATTTCCAAAACCTGGAACAACAATTTACTCGAGACAATTTAAATTACTCCGAGTCTTCACCTCCCCTGCTTCGAGTCGAGCATATGAATAACCCGAGTCTCCCCCGAGTCAAACTACCCTACACCCAACAAAATCTTCACCACTTCAAATGGGCACGGTGCACGTGCACCGTGGCTCTGGCCACCTCCGGCCACTCACCTGAACTTCAACGCGTCGACGACCACCTCCAGACATGATCGCGACCCCTCCGAAGCCACCCACCCGCTCGAATCAAAAATCGAGCTCATCTTCTCGAACCAGGAACCACGAGTAGGACATCACCCCCCAAACCTGGAACCACCTCGTTCTCGAGCTTCCGACCATCTGAACCTCCGCGATTCCGGCCACACCATCTCCTATCTCCCTACTTCCATCCCCTCGAGTTGGGTCACGCTCGATCAACCAGAGCCGACGCCGTGATTCAAAGAGTACAACCTGGTCAAACTAGGTTTACATACTTCAAACGATTGCCACCATCGCCACCGTGTTCAGACCAACCACCAGACATTTTTCCCATCGCCTCGGTAAGCTCCTCCACCTCCTCGCACAACCCGACCACCTCCAGTCGCATAGATCACCAGCAAACCCCAAGAAACCAAAAACAGTGCAACCCAGAAATGCACTTTTAATCCTTAACTAAAATTTTTAATTTTAGTTTTAAAAATCAAGATTTCAGATAAGAATTCAGTTTATAAACTCGAATTGACATTTTAAGATATTTGAAATTTCACTTATATTAAGTATTAACTGTTCTTATGGTTTTTTTCCAGAGCAAACTCAATTTATTTTAACTTAAATAAATTTTAAACTTTATTCTATCATTTAACAAACACAACTTGTTTGAATTTGAATCCTCACAAGGAACAGGTCAAGTGAAAAAAAATGATTTTTAACTTAAACTTGAGCTTAAAATCTGAACAAAGGTATTCTACAGGTATTAGCAAACATGCATTCATTATAAATCACAAATACACAGAAATTTCACCAATATACACACACACAAATACATATTCATTTTAAGACATAAATCAAGCAATCAGATATAAATATACTCACGTTTTTTTTTAAATGAAGTTACTCACCTGGATGTTTTGAATAGCAAAGAACAGACTTTGCATTTGAAAACTGGTCTTTGCTTTGAGTTGCTCTGCCTTTTGATCTCTGGTAGTCTTGATTTGTTTGATGTTTTAGTTGAAGTTTATTTAAGTTTTTAAGATGATGTTTACTTTAGATTTTCTCAGCTAGAATGGAACGAGAATGAATTGAAGGAGGCTGATATATAAAATGAGTTTACAGGGTCATTAAATTTGTTTTTGTACAGCATGATATATTTTCTTCCTTTAGTACAATTATAAGCAGAGATATTCTTATGTTTGGAGGCTGATAGAAAATGTGTTGTGGTGGCTGAGAGATAATAGTATTGTACTTGAGAAGATAGGGTATTAAATGCAATGTCATACATATCCTCTTATTAAATTTCGTATGTACTTATGTGATCTTTACTTTATTTCTTGCCTGCAAAGCTTCATTGCCATGGTACATATATTTATTTAACTTTGTACATCTTGAGTATATTTTTACTTCTTTTTGCCTGCCAATCTAGACAGTGCCATAGTACAAATATTTTTACCTTAACTTAAATCTTCTAATTACAATTCGTGTACACATATCTGTACAAATAAAGGAAGATATCTTCCTTGTGATTCAGCCTAGCTAGCATATCTACAAGTTTACCAAACCATTCATTTGCAGGTACAATCTTGTATATCTTTTATTTTGTTTTGACTTTGTACTTTGCATATATATGATTATAGTTTATACATGTTACTTTCTTTTCTTTACTTTGTCTATGTTCTTGCACTTGCCTTACTTTTATATTTACATATGCATTTATACTTGCAAAAGATATACACATATATTTAAAACTTTCATAAATTATTATTTACATTTTATTTTGTACCTAATACAATTCTATAACAAATGATATGAAATCAAATCATTCATTACTAACAATTAACTATATATAAAAGTTTAATGAATCCAATATTATTCTCAATATATTCATTTCTATTTCTATTTCTAACTCAGATATTATTATTTTACTTTAATACTTATCGTCTTGTATTTATTTCATAAATTCAAATCATTATTAACCATTTACTTGAAATTTAAATCTAAATCACATATATACAATATTTTTGATTTTAATTGATTTAACATAGAATTTATTTGAATGCGGGGAAACTCGCATCACTTTAATCAATTTATTTTACTATTTTTATTCAAAAATACAATTAATTATCAATTTAAATTTAATTAAAATCCAGGGTCGTTACAGACTTCCCCCCTTAAAAGAATTTCGTCCTCGAAATTGCCAGAGAGACACAAAGATAGATGAAGAATATTTCATCAAATCGAATTGAACATCTATTCTGCATTTGGCTTACCAAATCAGAATATCGATAACAGATACAAGAAAGAATCTGTTTAACACTTCACAAAATACTCAGGTTATCCAGATCTACGAAATATGCAGTGGCATCGGTTAGTTCGAAGAATAACTAACCATTCGTAGAATATATTGGGACCCAAAGAATAGATAGATATATGGATGCGATTCCTAAATTTTTAACTTTTAGTTTAGAAACTAAATTATACCTATCAACCATAGCAATCCATGCAACCAATTCATCCAAACAAACAATTTTGGTCCTTTTGGAGTTTATGTCCCATTTTAATATATCGAATCTCATCCTGGATCTACCAGAAATTATCGAAGAATTGAGAGAAGATGACGAACAAAAGAGATTGATAGAGAAAAGATTGCTTCCTTGTTGTTACAGAGTATTGACCATTTATAGTCGTATTGCCCTGTCCCCTATCTCATCCTCTTCTTGCACTCATACTCACTATTGGTGGATAGTAAGAGAATTTACTGAGGCGTACAGACGGATATCTGAGAATTACTCATTCTAGGGTATGCTTCACCCTATCTCTAATGAGCTACTTAATGTGTTATACTCCTGAGCTAAAGTTATACCCTCAGCTCTGATACCAATTGTAAAGACCCAAAAGTCGACCTTCGAAAATCGGCATCCGTACCTCACTTGTACTCAAAATGCCGTAGATTCAAACGCCGAATCTGGTTCTCCGGAGCTTATAACACCATTAAGTATAACAACACAGCGGAATAATAAAAAAAATGATATCATATACAATCCAATGAATACAATATCCAATATGATATACAACAATGATATCAATATGATACAACAATATCAGAGATACAAGAAATAGCAGCGGAAAGAAAAGATAATATCAGCAGCGGATAGAATATCTCCAATAGAATGCTCCAATCCATAGCTAGCTCGAACTCCCAATAATGATGCACTAAGCTAAACAAAGTGCAGTCCTGATCCAAAGACTGAACTAGCTATAGATAATCTACTAAACCTGACTATCTGAAAAGAAACCCAACTCTAGACTGCTCGTGTGGAAAATTATGAGCACCCAGAGTTTAGGAAAGGAACAATAAACTCCGAGTCAGTCGTGGGACTGGTGTAAGCAACAAAAACAGTTTATCTTTAAAACAAAGTAAGATTGAATTTCGCAATGCTTTTGGAAAATGAAACTACCATAAGGCCTCCCGCACACACACACAATGCAAACGCAGAATCGGAGGAGATTTCTCCTTATGATAGTCAAACATGCTTACTACGCAAATCATTGGATTATTATTATTAGTGCATAGTGCAGAAAACATTTCGAAAGTATAATATTAATCTTAGCCAACATAGACATTTCGAACTATGTCTACTATAGCTACCATCTAAACAGTGGGGCGCCACCATAAGTAAATGGCAGGTTCTACAACTAAAACCGTATAAGTTCCGTATTGGGAAATGGATTTCCAACAAATGGTCAGGCTAAGGTACTTCCTTTCCTACTGCCGAATGGGATCACCTCTGGCTGGACGTCCCGAGAGACAAACTGCTCTCTGCCAACACAAGGCCGGGTTACCCCTGTAATAGGTAACTCACGAATATGCCACCCCCCGGTCCTTTGGGACCTTTATCCGAGGCCTCGGTAACCAACATCACACATAATAAATAAAGTGTGTCCACATGAGTAAGTATCTGGACTCCATACCATGATACCACCCTTTTCCAGAAGGAAATGACATACCCTAAAGGGCGCGACCCTCATAACCTTGCCGCATCATTCCTGTTTCGACCATTTTCGGTCTGTGAGGTTCGATGAGGTCTCGTCCACAAAGCTACGCTTTGGCACAAAGCCATGCTTTGGGTCAACAGATGATCAAAGTAATGATCACAAAGATAAATGATCAAACAAATGATCATATCACAAATGATCAAACAATGATCATCACACAGCAACACTCAGCATGTCACATTACCAAATTGGGAGTATATTGCTGATAACCTTCAACTACATAACCTCTGAGCTCGTACGTCTCAGAGAAGGGTGTTAAGCTAAGAGAATAAATTCTCCGCCACCAAACAGAAATGTATTTGAAAGAAATCGGCTTTATATTTCAAAGTGTAATGTCAGACTTGTAACCATACAAGTCTGTTCCGGGTTCGAACAGAACCGAAGGCACTTCAAAAGAAGCCCTTGCCAATCCGGGTATTCACAATCCCGATCGGATTTCCCATCACTTAAGGAAATCTCTATACCAGGAGCTACCCAGTGCAGAGACAATCGATAGGTTATCCTGTCGTTTTCGCAAACACCCGGTCTTCAACACCGGTCTTCAAATGCTATCCATATACGACGTATCACTTATTCAGAATGAGTTATGTGACACAAAGGTCCTCTCTCGACTAAACCGAATAGTGAGCGCAATATTTTAAAACATATGGATATTGGGATTTCAATTAAGTCACAACTTATTATCCAAAACTTTTCTTCCAAATGGTTTAACAAATTGCCATTTTAATCTTTTAAACAAAAAAGATTCATTTTAACAACCTACAACGGTTTAAACAATTTCCACATTTTTATCTTTTAAACAAAAGATTCATTCACAGATCTTCCAAATCAATTTCCATTTCAATTTAACTCATTAAATCTTTAAAACAAAGATTTAATTCATAGTTTCAAAACAATTTCATTTCAAATGGTTTAAACAAATCATCATTTTAAATCTGTTAAAAATAAACAGATTTAATTCATGGCTTTCAAAAAGAATTCATCTATAATTTGGAAAACCATTTTTCAATTCAAACTTGAAATTCCTTTAATTAAACTGGAATTTCATTTTCTTATATTAAAGCTTTTATCATTTGAAAACAAACAGTTTTCATTTTGGAAATCTGATTCATTCATACGAGTTGAAATCCTTGGGTTAAATTCAAATTCCCAAAATATACTTTTAAAATGGTTTAATTTCATATAAACACATTTATATCATCTTTACTCCCTAGTTTCAAATCATAGGATTCAATTTCAAACTTGAATTCAAATTTAAATCAAATTATTTAAATTTTCAAAACTCGATTAAGTTATTCAAAATAACTTTTATCTTTGAAATTCCATTTCAAAAGCTTTTCACTTTAAACCCAAATTTCCAATTTCAAAATCAATTGAAATTAAAATTTCAATGTCATAAACATCAAATTTAAATTATCTGTGACTTAACCGATTTCCTCGTGAAATCCATATTTGTGTGTGTAAAGGTGTAGTCCAGGGGTTTCACACACAATAGTGCAACATCAATCAATCATCATAGATCAAATACAGAAATATAGTTGATAAGCG
This sequence comes from Allium fistulosum, assembly GCA_030737815.1. NCBI lineage: Eukaryota > Viridiplantae > Streptophyta > Magnoliopsida > Asparagales > Amaryllidaceae > Allium > Allium fistulosum. The sequence continues at coordinate 473,146,715 of CM060901.1, forward strand.
GTATTAACTATCACGCTTATCGTTCATTCACAGATCACAGATATATATCACAGATAAGTAAATTACAGATCACAACATAAATCAGGATGTATCACAAAGCATCACATATCAGGGATATCAAACAATTCACATTCAATAGAATCCAAACATTCATAAGTAAGGTCAGTTAATTGTCTGATTAATTCAAATCAGATTAATTTCTTATGAATTTCTAATCCTGGTTAATTAATATTAATAATTTAGAAATCATTTTGATTAATTACTCTTTCATCATTTATTAATTATCCATTTAAAATAAATTAATTAACCTTTAATTATAATTCATCAACCTCTAAATTATTAAAGCATTAACCTTTTATTATTTAATTCACCATTTAATTAATTATCTTTAAATTAATTGCTTTAATTAATTAACCTTTAATTAATCTTTATAATTAATTAAGTAATTATTTTTTTCCACATAAATTTAAATTACCTACAAATTTCTAGTTAATTATCTTCATTAACTAATAACATTTCTTTAATTTCTTTCTTGAGAAATTTTGTTAGATTAATTCATTATTAATCATTTCTAATTATAAATTAATCTAAATTATTTATTTATAAATTAAATAAATAAGTCATTCCTTAATTCTCTTATAAATTAAATTCTTTTATTATCTTAACTTTTTCTAAGATAATTCATTTACTTTATTAATGACTCCATTAACATTCAAGTGTATTTAAACATTACACCTCTAAATTTAAATTCAAATTCCGTTTTGAAAATCTACTTTAAAACATTTAAACTTGTTCAACATTTAAATTCTCAAAACTGATTTAAATTCAAGATTTGGGTTCATAGTAAACTTAAATCCATATTTAGACTTGATTTAAATCTTGCTTTAAATTTTAAATTTTCATTTTAAAACTTAGGATTCAAAAGTTCATTTGAAACTATACCTTAAACTTTAAACTTAAAACACAGTTTAAAATTTTATTTTAGATTTTAAATTAAACTTTAAAATCTGAAAACTATTAGGTTTTAAACCTGAAACCCCATCTAAATATTTTAAACTTTTTATTACATTTCAGATTTTAATGCAAAGTTAAATTTGAATTCAAACTTAAATCTGGATTTAAACTTGATTAAAATCTGGTTTACAATCTAAGTTTTCATTTGAATTTGATAAAAACTCAAACAACTGCTGCCAGATTTCCAAAACCTGGAACAACAATTTACTCGAGACAATTTAAATTACTCCGAGTCTTCACCTCCCCTGCTTCGAGTCGAGCATATGAATAACCCGAGTCTCCCCCGAGTCAAAATACCCTGCACCCAACAAAATCCTCACCACTTCAAATGGGCACGGTGCACATGCACCGTGGCTCTGGCCACCTCCGGCCACCCACCTGAACTTCAACGCGTCGACGACCACCTCCAGACATGATCGCGACCCCTCCGAAGCCACCCACCCGCTCAAATCAAAAATCAAGCTCATCTTCTCGAACCAGGAACCACGAGTAGGACATCACCCCCCAAACCTGGAACCACCTCGTTCTCGAGCTTCCGACCATCTGAACGTCCGCGATTCCGGCCACACCATCTCCTATCTCCCTACTTCCATTCCCTCGAGTTGGGTCACGCTTGATCAACCAGAGCCGACGCCGTGATTCAAAGAGTACGACCTGCTCAAACTAGGTTTACATACTTCAAACGATTGCCACCATCGCCACCGTGTTCAGACCAACCACCAGACATTTTTCCAATCGCCTCGGTAAGCTCCTCCACCTCCTCGCACAACCCGACCACCTCCAGTCGCATAGATCACCAGCAAACCCCAAGAAACCAAAAACAGTGCAACCCAGAAATGCACTTTTAATCCTTAACTAAAATTTTTAATTTTAGTTTTAAAAATCAAGATTTCAGATAAGAATTCAGTTTATAAACTCGAATTGACATTTTAAGATATTTGAAATTTCACTAATATTAAGTATTAACTGTTCTTATGGTTTTTTTCCAGAGCAAACTCAATTTATTTTAACTTAAATAAATTTTAAACTTTATTCTATCATTTAACAAACACAACTTGTTTGAATTTGAATCCTCACAAGGAACAGGTCAAGTGAAAAAAAATGATTTTTAACTTAAACTTGAGCTTAAAATCTGAACAAAGGTGTTCTACAGGTATTAGCAAACATGCATTCATTATAAATCACAAATACACAGAAATTTCACCAATATACACACACACAAATACATATTCATTTTAAGACATAAATCAAGCAATCAGATATAAATATACTCACGTTTTTTTTAAATGAAGTTACTCACCTGTATGTTTTGAATAGCAAAGAACAGGCTTTGCATTTGAAAACTGATCTTTGCTTTGAGTTGCTCTGCCTTTTGATCTCTGGTAGTCTTGATTTGTTTGATGTTTTAGTTGAAGTTTATTTAAGTTTTTAAGATGATGTTTACTTTAGATTTTCTCAGCTAGAATGGAACGAGAATGAATTGAAGGAGGCTGATATACAAAATGAGTTTACAGGGTCATTAAATTTGTTTTTGTACAGCATGATATATTTTCTTCCTTTAGTACAATTATAAGCAGAGATATTCTTATGATTGGAGGCTGATAGAAAATGTGTTGTGGTGGCTGAGAGATAATAGTATTGTACTTGAGAAGATAGGGTATTAAATGCAATGTCATACATATCCTCTTATTAAATTTCGTATGTACTTATGTGATCTTTACTTTATTTCTTGCCTGCAAAGCTTCATTGCCATGGTACATATATTTATTTAACTTTGTACATCTTGAGTATATTTTTACTTCTTTTTGCCTGCCAATCTAGACAGTGCCATAGTACAAATATTTTTACCTTAACTTAAATCTTCTTATTACAATTCGTGTACATATATCTATACTAATAAAGGAATATATCTTCCTTGTGATTCAGCCTAGCATATCTACAAGTTTACCAAACCATTCATTTGTAGGTACAATCTTGTATATCTTTTATTTTGTTTTGACTTTGTTACTTTGCATATATATGAAGATAGTTTATACATGTTACTTTCTTTTCTTTACTTTGTCTATGTTCTTGCACTTGCCTTACTTTTATATTTACATATGCATTTATACTTGCAAAAGATATACACATATATTTAAAACTTTCATAAATTCTTATTTACATTTTATTTTGTACCTTATACAATTCTATAACAAATGATATGAAATCAAATCATTCATTACTAACAATTAACTATATATAAAAGTTTAATGAATCCAATATTATTCTCAATATATTCATTTCTATTTCTATTTCTAACTCAGATATTATTATTTTACTTTAATACTTATCGTCTTGAATTTATTTCATAAATTCAAATCATTATTAACCATTTACTTGAAATTTAAATCTAAATCACATATATACAATATTTTTGATTTTAATTGATTTAACATAGAATTTATTTGAATGCGGGGAAACTCGCATCACTTTAATCAATTTATTTTACTATTTTTATTCAAAAATACAATTAATTATCAATTTAAATTTAATTAAAATCCGGGGTCGTTACAAATCAATTATCCATATTAACAATAGGAAATTATAGGTTTTTTTATTGACGAAGCAATATTAAATAATAAGTAGTATCAGTAATCTTTGCTATTAATAACGAAAACTCCATGAAATGATTTCAACTGCGTCCTTCTGGATTATCGAAAATACCCTCTGTGTATAATTTATCTCTAAATAATTATCAGATTCAAACTCCATCTCCTCTCTGTCCTCTCTCTACCCCGCATTCTTTCCAACCTCACATTCATTCTAACGGACGATTAAAACCCTAAATGATTATCAGATTCAAACCTTAAATCATTATCCACACCTCCTATAACGTCGGTGTCGACCGGAGATCTCGACGTTATTGCACTTCTATCAGACGATTCATTGGGTATACTTCTCAACACGCTTCTCTTGCCTTCTATTTTCTCCACATGGTATACTTCTGTAAACGCTTCGACTGCTGCCAGCTTTTACACGGTGTCACTATTTTCCATTCTCGTTTATTTGATTTCTCTGATTTGATTTATGATTCGCGAAATGAGCTTCTGCCATTTTAGAAAGAATGCGAGGTTGGAAAGAATGCGAGGTTGGAAATCTATTGATGGATATATAATACTCCTTATTTAATTATAAAATTAAATCTGATAAGTGGTGTAACGACCCACCTTTTTGGACGGTTTAAATCGACAATAAACCACACATGTCAACTCAAACCATTCAAAAGGGAGGATTGTTAATGGGGTAAATAAGAAAATAAGAGAAAAGAAGAAGAAAAAACAAAACACAGAATCTCACAGCGGAATGACAAAATATAATAATTAAATAAACAGTTCATGAAGCTGTTTTACAAATACATTTGATTACACTTTTACAATAAAATCAAAGTTATACATACAACAGGTATAATAAGATAATGTAGCGGAACAACATGATGCAGTGAAATAAATATAATAAATAGTAGTCTAATCTCCGTCTTCATCCTCCGAATAAAATGGTCTTCAATACATTGAAAAGCTCAGACTGACCCGAGCGTAATGAAGAAAACAAAACTCTCGAGTCAGAACTAAAAGATCTTATGTAAGTTAAATCATAGCAAATAAATATGAGTGTAACGGCTTCAGAGATGTTTACGGAATTTTACATTTCCTATCCAGTGTATAACGTGCGTGCAATAACTTAAGAGATGTTCGAGATTTCCATCTCTTAAGGATCCATTAAACTATTTATATGTCGTAATATACGTTATATATATAGTGTCTATCCATAAAGTAAAATATTAAAATAGCTTTAAGGCGTTACCCATATCCCCCTTAACATATTTTATAAATGTCATAGTCTATACAGTCTGTAAACTCCACCAAACCGGTGGGCTATAAGGGAGCACTCCATAGGTACGACAAAAACCAAAATCGTAGTGGGCTCGATAAGGCATATGACAAGGCACGCGAGGCAATGCCCAGGGTAGGATTCTACCGTTTTGCACGCCCGGGATGGTGGTAATGCATAACAGCTACTACCGCCCACCTCGGAACACACTCTCATAATCAAATCGAAGGTGGCCACCAAATCAATCACAAAGTAACATATATTGTATCGAAGAAGCATGTCCGGTAGGAGGAGCGACCTCACTTGGCCCTGGATAGCTCCTGTTTTAGTCTTATCAAGCTGACCTAGGGGAGTCAGGGGTGCGTTCATACCTCATATAGTAGCGTTCGCCAAACCATCCTACTTCGTTCTGGATTCTCCACCACATGCACAGTTGTTAAACAGGTTTCAGAATTGATAAAGAGTATGACAATATTCGACCCCGGTCTCTTTAACAACCAAACGCTTACATTTTTCGCACCGTTGTCATTTTGTAAAACATACTTAAATAATAAATCCAGAAAACAGTTTATACCTTCATATCAAAATATCCATATACTTATTCCAAAAAGTATAAATATATTCATAAATACCGAGGAAGATTTCTTTCAATCAATTTCGAAAATAATTTATAAATCTCTCTTAAACCATTTATAAACTATTTATATGCTCTAAAACCATTTATAAAGCTATTTATAAATTCCCAAAACAATCTACAACTCTTCCCTTTATCATAAACCTTTACACGAATTCCTTTATACGCTTCCAAATCCCTTTATACAAGTTCTTTTATAAAAACCCTTTATAAAACCCTTTAAAACCTTTATAAAACCATTATAAAATCCTTTAGAAAAAATCCTTTTCAAGAATCCATTTATAAAATCCATTATAAAATCTCTTACAAAACTTTTATAAATTCCTTACAAATCACTTACATTTTATTTATTAAAAATATTAAAAAATCTATATTTATTATATTAAATAAAAACTATACTTATTATATTAAATTAAATTTAAATTATATATATATATATTAAAATTATATTAAATATTTCATTAAATTAAATTTTAAACTATTTAAAAAATATATTTTTAAAACTAAATAAAATCATAAGTTAAAATTTTAAATTTACATTTAAAACCATATATTAACTTATAATTTGAAACTTTAAAACATATAAAACAAATTATTTTCCAAATATAAATTTTAAATAAAAACATTAAATAAAATTTTAAAAATAAAATTTATAAATCAAACATACTTTACTATTTAGAAAATAATTTAAAACCGACCAACGGTGTCCGTATATAGTTTTCTACCCTATGGTCAAGTGATATGGTATGTATCATTTCAAATTAAATCTAAATGACAATTTAAATTACTAAACAGCAATCAATTCTTATCACATCATAAACTTAATTTAACTAACATAAGATGGTTTAGTATTTTTGAGTGGGTTAAATCACTCACCTTTGATTTTTCGTCGATCTAAAATCCAAATAAAACCCAAAATTTAGACAGTCTTGGAATGCAGCCAAACCAGTTCCATATTGTCTGGAATTTCGATACGATCGCAATGGAAGAAACCACGTCCAAATCCGAGTCCGTATGAACAAGTTATGATAGTTAGGATGTTGAAAATTTAAATATTTAATAAAATAAAATAGGAGGGAAGATTTGTAAATTCGCACCTCAGCAAACCCTAGTATTGAACGCACGCAATAACAGTCTCGACCAACCCAACTTAGCCACCACCGTTCATCATGGTTTCATCGCCACTACGCTTTCTCGTGCCACAATCAGAGATCGCCGTCATCTTCCACGCGTCAGGCTGCCCCCACCTCCATGAGCAGCCATCTCCGGCCCCCGCTTTTGCTCTGCCGCCGTCCATGAATACTAGCCAATTCTGGTGAACTTGGTTGACTACGGCCAGAACGAACCCTATAGATCAACTCCGCTAGTCTCCCTCTACGCGCTGCAACCTCCCGGTCGCCAAATAGTCGAAGATCCACCATTAAACGAGATCATAACCTATGGATGGCTGAAACTTCTTCATCGTTTTTTGGTCAAACGATGCATCAAATCGAAAAACGAATTGCAGAGAGAGATTACACTCATCAAGAGCTTCGCAACGATATATTATATGACATAGTTTGAGGAATTTAAATTTTTGATTTTGATTTGAAATTAGGGTTTTAGAATTAGGAATTAGGGTTTTGATATTCTGACGTTTGAGAAGGAGGAATAGATGAATGAACAGGTATGTACAGAAAAAGAAAATGAGAAACTTATAGGGTTTATTACAGGCTATATATATATATATATATATATATATATATATATATATATAAAGATGGACAAGAACGAATGGACAGATCGAATTGGTTCGAAACGATAACACGACTCGAAAAGCCCGTTCCGCTTCCGAACGAAAGTAGGTCGTCCCATATATCAAACTATAGGTTTTCAATATTTTAAAACTCAATGGAACTAGTTTCAAACCCTAATTCCATTGTATATAGAAGTTAGCTTTTAAAATCAAATTATATTCATTTAATTCATTTAATTGATTTCAACGCGTTTCGAGCCCGCACGATCAAACGATAAGTCCGATCGCTACGAAACTTGAAATCTTACAATAATTCACTTTTACGGATCTGATGAAACTGGTTTCGCTGAAATCCGAGACAGTGGCCAAAATGGCTAATTTTCACGTTAATTAAATAATAATATTATTAAATTGATTTAATCACTTTTAAAAATTCAAATTTAAAAGTTAACAATTTTATTATTCTTGATTACCTAGACATCTATAATCATTTAAAATAAATTTCCATATTAAATCCAAGATTAAATATTGCACTAATTTCAGCGTTCAATTACAATTGTAATTAAAATCCCAGTTAATTGTATTTTAATTTCAATAAATTCTTTTATTTTGATTTACATCCTGATTATTGAATCAACTATTACCTTATGAAATATTTAACATTAGTTTATATTTTATTACATTCATATTCTACTGTTATTGTAACGACCCGACTTTTTCTCCACAGAAAAAGTCGTATCATCATGAAGAAAGAAAGGGATAGAAGAAGAAAGGATAGAAAAGAAGAAACAACAACACAAAAGAATCTCACAGCGGAAACGAATGAAATATAATATATCACATAGAATATTACATAGTATCATATACATCGGAGTACACAACTTATACATCACAGAATAGACAGTTATAAACTTCTGTCTATTATACAACACAAGTACATCAGTACAATACAGACTAATACAAACACAGCGGAATCATCATATATCTACACGTTGAAGCCTCCTGCTCCAAATCTCCTCCAGAATTCGTCAAAGCTAACCTGAATCCCTCGACTACTCAATACAATATTGAGTACCCAAGAGTTTAATAAAACAGAAAATAAACACTTGGGTCAGACATGGGTCTGGTGTGAGTAAACGGTTAGATTGCTTAACTTTGAAAACTTTTGAAAACAAAAGTATCACGTAAGACTCCCCACAAATAAACATGGGTAAGTTTTTACCTTACGCTAACCAAAACATTTGATAGGAAATCCAGTTATATTATAATAGGGTCTAGGGTTTTCAAATAAATATGAAATAGCTGAAATTGTTACATTATTAAATTCCAGCATACTAGCCACAAAGTGGGTTATACAATCAAAACCGTAAGGGCACGTAGGAAGAATGGGTTTCCATACAATGGCAGGGCTACTGGGGTACCGCCCGTCACAGTACGTGGCCTAGATCACCGTACCGAGGAGTACGCCCGCTCCCCTGCAACACAAAGCCGGAACCATCCCTTACTGGATAATTCCGAACAAGATAACCCCGTAGTTGGCGCGACCAACCACACACTAAGCCGAATATAAAAGAAAAGGGACCTCTAGACAGGGATCTATCTTGCTCTCAGTGGGTGCTACCCACGAAGCCTTGCTGCACCTCCCCTGTTTTAGCCATTCCCGGTTGATGAGGCTTGAGGTTACGATTACCTTTAATCAGAACATATCACTTAGAATGCTCATCGTCCGCCTGACGATGTGCTGAAAGCATTCAATCCATACAAGTTCGTTCCGGGTTCGAACGAAACCGAAGGCATTATCTCGTTACACTCGTTTTGGAATCACCCTCAGAGTTAACGACAATAACCCTTGCACTCTGAATCTTCATCTTCACTTGAGATTCACGACCTATCGTAAATTTGGATCGATGTGGTATTCGGGTCTCCAGACCTGGAATCTCGGTATACGGAAACCCGATCCCGGTCTCATCGAAATCCAAAACGTATCCTTTAAGGCCAAGTTGTTTAAAGGTTTAAACAATTTAACTTATCTATATTCATACAGATAGATAATTCATAATTCACAATTGATAATCACATTACCAATTAAAACAGATGATTCATAACCAATATGTAATCCATATCAACATCACAATAGTTAATCTATAATACCATCATAATACAACCAAGCATTCATACCATACAACATTACTTATCTCATTTCTGAGATTACATCCATTCAGGACAATCAATGTCATCCATTCTTATATAAGCAATGATTTACTTAATCACAACATAATTAATTTCAAATGAATTAAATTAACTATCTCTATCTTTAATTAATTTAAAGTGAATTAAATTAATTACTTCATCTCTTAATTAATTTAAAATAAAATAAATTAATTACTTCATTATAAACCTTACTTATATAATCATTAATTAATTAATTAATTAATCTTCCTCTAAATTTCCACTTTAATTAATCACCCTGATTAATTATACTTTAATTACATTTAAGTAATTATCCTTAATTAATTTTCCAAATTAATTATCCTTAATCCAATACGGTAATTAACTTTTAATTACTTCATTAATTAATTACTCCTTAATTAATTATTTTTAAATAAATCCCTTGATTAATTACAAAGTAATTTAATCCAAATTTCTTTCATCCTTAAATCATCTTTTCATTAATTACATCCAGTAATTACCATTAATTTAATCTTTAATTAATTAATCTCTAATTTCTTTCATTAATTAATCTCCAATTACTTAATTAATTATTCTTTAATAGTTAATTAATAGACCTTAATTATTAATTAATATCCCTTAATAACAAATTAATCCATCCTTAATTACAAGTTGATTAATCCTTAATTAATCTTTAATTACAGATTAATTATTCCTTAATTATTAATTAATAAAACCTAATTATTAATTAATAAAACTTAATTACAAATTAAGTACTTCTTAATTACCAATTAATTTACCTCTAATTACAAATTAAGTTTTCTATAATTACTAAATTAATTAGTCCCTAATCACAACTTAATCAATATCTAACCACTTAATTAATTCATTTCTAATAATTAATTAATCCTTAATCATTAGTTAATTAAATTAATTAATTTCTCTTAATTAATTTCTTAACTAGTCCTTTATCATTAATTAATTACGTTAATTAATCATACTTTAATTTTCTTAATTAACTTAATTAATTTCAAACCATTAAACCTTAATTATCTTAAGATAAAACATCTTCTTATAATGATCTAATTATCATTAACATATTAAAACGTTTTATCTTTAAAATTAGCTTCCTTAATTAAACATTTAATTAAGTTTTGAAATAAAAATAAACCTTTAACTTGATATATTAAAATTACCAAATCATAGCTTCCTTTAAATACTTAAAATATTATCAAGTAGTAGTTTAAAACTAGTTTCTATTTCAAAAACCTTGTTAAAAAAAAACTTTTAAAAACCAGCTTACACTCACGAACATACTCTAAACGAACCCGAGCAAAACTTGCCTTTCCCCGAGTCTACTTCGTGTTTTCCCCGAACACCATCTGCTTCGAGAAAACCACGCATCCTCTCGAGTTCGACCCGAGCACAAAGCTTCTTCCCCAAACTCCCCTAACAACCCCAGATATTACGTACACACGTGCACGTGCACGTTGAACTACTCAACTCCGACCATCTCTCCGATCATCGCCAAACTGCCCACGACCTCGACAATCAATACGTCCACCCATATAACTGAATTCGATAGCAAATCGAATTCGAACCAAACGAGAAACGCCTGGAACCCACCCCGATCGATAAAAACTCACGCCGACGACGATCTCGTCCACCGAAACTCTTGTCCTTCCGACCATAGCAACGCCTCGACTTCCAGCTTCGTTCCCCACTCACGCGATCACCTCCGATGCTCCATAGCCAACGCCATCACCTCGCAAACACTCTCGACTAAAACACACAGCAAAACCCTACTCCGCCAATCTCAGACCACCACGATGATCAGAAAAATCTCCACTTATTTTTCCTGGGTTCCCCCACCTTCCATCCTCCTCCAGTCGAAGCCACGACCACCATAGATATTCCGACCACCAGAATTTTCCCAAAATGCAATTTCCGTTCATCCCACGATTTTTCTTTCAAAACACTGTTAAAAATCTTGATTCCAATTTCAAAAATCATCGTTTTCGAAAACGATTTAGATTATATAAGTAAATCAAATAATTAAGGAAATCGAATTTTTATCATATATTGAGTTCCACTGCATATTCTCGTTCCAGGTTAAACTACTTGTTAACCATACTTACAAGTATTTTTAAAATTAAGTTCTGGTAATTTTAAATCCATTTTGTTTTAACATAACAATCTATAGAAGATTATGGGGAGAGGAATTGAATTTTGAACAGGTTTTAAAAACCTGTAAACAAGAACAGAGGCAATTATGGTTGTTCCCAAACATGCACAACCAAATCCACATATATACATATACATATAAGCATAATTTATACCATACATTAAAGATCATCTCAAGCAAACATCATAAACAGACTTAAATTATTTTTAGAAAAAAAAGTTTACTCACTTATACATACAGGCATAAACATTCATATACACAGAGCTATTTATATCTATATGTACATGCATCTATATCTATGAACACATGCAATCCATATTGTACAGATATTCATCACAACATTTAAGCATAAACATAGGTTTAAAACTGTTTTTAAATTCAATGTTTACTCACCAGTTTAAAGAAGAACAGAGCCTCCATTTTGAAAAGCTTGAAAACTGAAATCCTTTTTTTTTTAAGCCTTGCACTTCAATGCTTTTGATTCTAGGTTTTACTTGATTATATTGCTTTGGAACTGAGTTGCTCCTTTGAAACTTGTGTGCTTGATTTGAAAATGCAGTTGACAATTTCCAGATTGCATTTGAAAATGTTACAGGTTTGCTTTAGAACTCAGATTTGAAAATGTACAGGGTTTTGATTTGCTTGTTTGAAATGAAGATGATTACTGATTTATTTTGAACATGATTTCTTTGCTGGTTTGTTTTTAAGTTACAGACTCTTTCTTTGTTTTTAGAATGTGAAGATAGGAAAAAGAAAAGAAGTGAATAGATATAAGTTTATATAGATTAAATTCAGTTTTTATTAAAGAAAATAAAAATAAAAATAAAGTGACACTTGTAAAATTTCCTAACATTTGTCATATTGACATGCCTATAAATTAACACATGTCACTTAAAGTAATTATTATTTGTAATTAAATGTTAATATAAGATTAGTGTAAACTTAGGCTTAATTAATTAGTTAATATGTACTTATTTATATGTAGATAAATTTTAAAATAAATAAACCAATTATATTTATAAATAAAAGTTTATACCAATATTTTAAAATCCAAAACAATTTAAATATCTATCTTTGAATTTCAAAACTTTAAATTCAAATTCAAATTAAATTCTAAAATTAAATTTTTAAATCAAGTTATATACATACATATATATAACTACCCAAGTTCCATTTGAAATAACAATCCTATTTTTATTAAAATCTATTTGTAAAAACAATATATTATTAATATTGTTTGGAAATAACACATTTGTAAATTTTAAATAATTTATAAAAGACATTATCACATTATCAAGCAATATTTAAAAAGAAATAAAACAAACCTTTTTGTAAATCTTATTTAAATTTAAAACTTAAGTTATAATATGATTTTAAACCATTATACATTTTCCTTAAGTATTTTAAAACTATATAGTTAACTATCTGATAAATCTTTGAAAATCTTTATATTAAATTAAATTATAATTTCCAAAAATTACCAAAATTTATTAGAATTTGAAAATTATGTTTTATTTGTTAAATTCAATCCAAAGCTTTTCTATTTACAATATATACAATTATATATACATTATAAATAGAAAACAATTTAATTAGCTTTTAAAAGATAAATATTTACCAATTTAATATTTATAAAAGAAGATTGTTAAACCAATTTAAATCTTTATTAACAAAGATTATTAAATCAATTTAATTATTTAAACAGATTATTAAATTGATTATTGCCCAAAATTCCGGGATATCACATTCCTCCCCCCTTAAAATAATTTCGTCCCCGAAATTTAAAACAAAGGTAATTTAATAATCTATTTAAGATTTAAATTTTAAAAACACAATCTATATTTTCAACCATAGCAACCAATCATCCAAACAAACAATTCTAATTATCTAGACAAAATTCTGGATAGAATTTCCTCGAGTTTCCCCAAGTATATATCGGGATACTCGCTCTATAGAATCCAATCAATACTACTAAGCTACAGAGCTCCTACTCATCTAGATCTATAAAACTAAACAGGATATCAGACTACAGACGAGTCTGATTCAACAACCAAACCTTCCTGAACTGCTGGTTCCAAAATCAGAGATAGATCAAATACGTACTCCCTCAGATACGTGAAATACAACGAATCCCAGTTATCCAAACTGGCAATTCAATCCTGTAGACCAAGCTCTTATCCAAATCAAATCTCCGTCTTCGAAATCCAAATTCCTTTGTCTCTTATTTACAAAACTCTTCTGATGATCCTGGCTGTCAATATCCTTCCTGATCAGCTCAACCTTTGCCGATGCTTCTAGAAACAACTAGATCAAAAACAACCCAACACAATGATCTCCTCAAGATCAACCAAAACCAAAAACAAACTCTACTCCTCAAATATCAGAAGACTAATCTTACTCCTTCAATCTAGAAAAGACAAACAGATGCACTCCCAAACTGCTTCCGCTGCACAACTCTGATCTGGAATAGATGAGAATGTCATCGGAGAAACTCGAGCACAAACTTGATCATCCACAGTTCACCATATCAATAAAATCTTAGTGAACCATTCTACTTGGTCAAAAACACCTTAACAGAATCCTCACCAGAAAATTAGGTGTGGTCAATCCCTCTCCAAAGAATCCTGAGCTGCTTCACCAAATTATTCTCTAGGAGACATTCTTCTACTAAGCTGAACTTCTGGTAACTCCACGAATAAAGTCGATACGGAATCTCAATCTCCAATAATCCCAAGAGAATACTTAAACAATCGCAAGTCACTTTTGCGATCAGCTCAGCCTAATTTCCAAAGATAACTGTTCTCTCTTCACTAATCAGAACAGCTTATATTTAACTAACCAATCCATCGAAGAAATGGATCTACTCTGCTGCTTCTGAACTCCGCCACAAGAAAAACTGCTCAGCCAAAAACTTCCTTGCTGGCACATAGAACACTTCCGAGCTGTACTACTGCCACAGATGCCAAAGATTCCCTAACCAAAGCTCTTCGAGAAACTCGAATCTCAAAGCAAATAGAAACACCCCACTGGACTCAGCCACAACACCGAAACAGACTCACTTCTTCAAACTTGTTCCTAGAAGAAACATCTTTAGAAACGTCCATAGCCACCGTGTCTCACCACACAGCTACTACTTCCTGAGGTTACCAAAATATCATCACCCTCTTCAGCTCATCCAATAGATCTACTCTATTCATCCAACTTCAAAGATAAACTCTAAACCATAACTGGTTTCCTTCAGAGATCGGTGAAATCTTTACACCACAACAAAGTTTACTCGAGACGGTATTTGGTCTACAGTCTCGTCAGATATACTTCCAATCTCAACACTCAAATTCCAACCATTGATAGTCGTGTTACACACACTACCCCCTTATCTACCTTTATAACTTATATTGGAAAACCCGAACAGGTAACCCAACAAATAGGTAGAAATACATAAATATATATATATTTAAAATGATACTTTTTATATAGAAATTATGTCTGGGTAGAATTATTTCATCTACCTCTTTAAAACAATATTGTGTCCGTTGGCCTGGTTCAAGTGTTTAGAGATCCCTATCAATAACGTTAGCTACTCGTATTGACCAGAATCCATATACCACTCAACCGATCAATTAACACAACATAAAATCATTTTTATATAACTAACAATTACGCGCTCTCGAATATATATATATATATACACTCAGACTCAAACAGGTTGTTACAGATCCTGTCTCTAATGAACAATCCTTCCGAACCTAGGTATTCACTCAACCTAGTGCTCTGATATTCACTTAACCAATAGCTTAGGTATTCGCTCAACCTATGCTCTGATACCAACTGTAACGACCCGACTTTTTCTCCACAGAAAAAGTCGTATCATCATGAAGAAAGAAAGGGATAGAAGAAGAAAGGATAGAAAAGAAGAAACAACAACACAAAAGAATCTCACAGCGGAAACGAATGAAATATAATATATCACATAGAATATTACATAGTATCATATACATCGGAGTACACAACTTATACATCACAGAATAGACAGTTATAAACTTCTGTCTATTATACAACACAAGTACATCAGTACAATACAGACTAATACAAACACAGCGGAATCATCATATATCTACACGTTGAAGCCTCCTGCTCCAAATCTCCTCCAGAATTCCTCAAAGCTAACCTGAATCCCTCGACTACTCAATACAATATTGAGTACCCAAGAGTTTAATAAAACAGAAAATAAACACTTGGGTCAGACATGGGTCTGGTGTGAGTAAACGGTTAGATTGCTTAACTTTGAAAACTTTTGAAAACAAAAGTATCACGTAAGACTCCCCACAAATAAACATGGGTAAGTTTTTACCTTACGCTAACCAAAACATTTGATAGGAAATCCAGTTATATTATAATAGGGTCTAGGGTTTTCAAATAAATATGAAATAGCTGAAATTGTTACATTATTAAATTCCAGCATACTAGCCACAAAGTGGGTTATACAATCAAAACCGTAAGGGCACGTAGGAAGAATGGGTTTTCATACAATGGCAGGGCTACTGGGGTACCGCCCGTCACAGTACGTGGCCTAGATCACCGTACCGAGGAGTACGCCCGCTCCCCTGCAACACAAAGCCGGAACCATCCCTTACTGGATAATTCCGAACAAGATAACCCCGTAGTTGGCGCGACCAACCACACACTAAGCCGAATATAAAAGAAAAGGGACCTCTAGACAGGGATCTATCTTGCTCTCAGTGGGTGCTACCCACGAAGCCTTGCTGCACCTCCCCTGTTTTAGCCATTCCCGGTTGATGAGGCTTGAGGTTACGATTACCTTTAATTAGAACATATCACTTAGAATGCTCATCGTCCGCCTGACGATGTGCTGAAAGCATTCAATCCATACAAGTTCGTTCCGGGTTCGAACGAAACCGAAGGCATTATCTCGTTACACTCGTTTTGGAATCACCCTCAGAGTTAACGACAATAACCCTTGCACTCTGAATCTTCATCTTCACTTGAGATTCACGACCTATCGTAAATTTGGATCGATGTGGTATTCGGGTCTCCAGACCTGGAATCCCGGTATACGGAAACCCGATCCCGGTCTCATCGAAATCCAAAACGTATCCTTTAAGGCCAAGTTGTTTAAAGGTTTAAACAATTTAACTTATCTATATTCATACAGATAGATAATTCATAATTCACAATTGATAATCACATTACCAATTAAAACAGATGATTCATAACCAATATGTAATCCATATCAACATCACAATAGTTAATCTATAATACCATCATAATACAACCAACCATTCATACCATACAACATTACTTATCTCATTTCTGAGATTACATCCATTCAGGACAATCAATGTCATCCATTCTTATATAAGCAATGATTTACTTAATCACAACATAATTAATTTAAAATGAATTAAATTAACTATCTCTATCTTTAATTAATTTAAAGTGAATTAAATTAATTACTTCATCTCTTAATTAATTTAAAATAAATTAAATTAATTACTTCATTATAAACCTTACTTATATAATCATTAATTAATTAATTAATTAATCTTCCTCTAAATTTCCACTTTAATTAATCACCCTGATTAATTATACTTTAATTACATTTAAGTAATTATCCTTAATTAATTTTCCAAATTAATTATCCTTAATCCAATACAGTAATTAACTTTTAATTACTTCATTAATTAATTACTCCTTAATTAATTATTTTTAAATAAATCCCTTGATTAATTACAAAGTAATTTAATCCAAATTTCTTTCATCCTTAAATCATCTTTTCATTAATTACATCCAGTAATTACCATTAATTTAATCTTTAATTAATTAATCTCTAATTTCTTTCATTAATTAATCTCCAATTACTTAATTAATTATTCTTTAATAGTTAATTAATAGACCTTAATTATTAATTAATATCCCTTAATAACAAATTAATCCATCCTTAATTACAAGTTGATTAATCCTTAATTAATCTTTAATTACAGATTAATTATTCCTTAATTATTAATTAATAAAACCTAATTATTAATTAATAAAACTTAATTACAAATTAAGTACTTCTTAATTACCAATTAATTTACCTCTAATTACAAATTAAGTTTTCTATAATTACTAAATTAATTAGTCCCTAATCACAACTTAATCAATCTCTAACCACTTAATTAATTCATTTCTAATCATTAATTAATCCTTAATCATTAGTTAATTAAATTAATTAATTTCTCTTAATTAATTTCTTAACTAGTCCTTTATCATTAATTAATTACGTTAATTAATCATACTTTAATTTTCTTAATTAACTTAATTAATTTCAAACCATTAAACCTTAATTATCTTAAGATAAAACATCTTCTTATAATGATCTAATTATCATTAACATATTAAAACGTTTTATCTTTAAAATTAGCTTCCTTAATTAAACATTTAATTAAGTTTTGAAATAAAAATAAACCTTTAACTTGATATATTAAAATTACCAAATCATAGCTTCCTTTAAATACTTAAAATATTATCAAGTAGTAGTTTAAAACTAGTTTCTATTTCAAAAACCTTGTTAAAAAAAACTTTTAAAAACCAGCTTACACTCACGAACATACTCTAAACGAACCCGAGCAAAACTTGCCTTTCCCCGAGTCTACTTCGTGTTTTCCCCGAACACCATCTGCTTCGAGAAAACCACGCATCCTCTCGAGTTCGACCCGAGCACAAAGCTTCTTCCCCAAACTCCCCTAACAACCCCAGATATTACGTACACACGTGCACGTGCACGTTGAACTACTCAACTCCGACCATCTCTCCGATCATCGCCAAACTGCCCACGACCTCGACAATCAATACGTCCACCCATATAACTGAATTCGATAGCAAATCGAATTCGAACCAAACGAGAAACGCCTGGAACCCACCCCGATCGATAAAAACTCACGCCGACGACGATCTCGTCCACCGAAACTCTTGTCCTTCCGACCATAGCAACGCCTCGACTTCCAGCTTCGTTCCCCACTCACGCGATCACCTCCGATGCTCCATAGCCAACGCCATCACCTCGCAAACACTCTCGACTAAAACACACAGCAAAACCCTACTCCGCCAATCTCAGACCACCACGATGATCAGAAAAATCTCCACTTATTTTTCCTGGGTTCCCCCACCTTCCATCCTCCTCCAGTCGAAGCCACGACCACCATAGATATTCCGACCACCAGAATTTTCCCAAAATGCAATTTCTGTTCATCCCACGATTTTTCTTTCAAAACACTGTTAAAAATCTTGATTCCAATTTCAAAAATCATCGTTTTCGAAAACGATTTAGATTATATAAGTAAATCAAATAATTAAGGAAATCGAATTTTTATCATATATTGAGTTCCACTGCATATTCTCGTTCCAGGTTAAACTACTTGTTAACCATACTTACAAGTATTTTTAAAATTAAGTTCTGGTAATTTTAAATCCATTTTGTTTTAACATAACAATCTATAGAAGATTATGGGGAGAGGAATTGAATTTTGAACAGGTTTTAAAAACCTGTAAACAAGAACAGAGGCAATTATGGTTGTTCCCAAACATGCACAACCAAATCCACATATATACATATACATATAAGCATAATTTATACCATACATTAAAGATCATCTCAAGCAAACATCATAAACAGACTTAAATTATTTTTAGAAAAAAAAGTTTACTCACTTATACATACAGGCATAAACATTCATATACACAGAGCTATTTATATCTATATGTACATGCATCTATATCTATGAACACATGCAATCCATATTGTACAGATATTCATCACAACATTTAAGCATAAACATAGGTTTAAAACTGTTTTTAAATTCAATGTTTACTCACCAGTTTAAAGAAGAACAGAGCCTCCATTTTGAGAAGCTTGAAAACTGAAATCCTTTTTTTTTAAGCCTTGCACTTCAATGCTTTTGATTCTAGGTTTTACTTGATTATATTGCTTTGGAACTGAGTTGCTCCTTTGAAACTTGTGTGCTTGATTTGAAAATGCAGTTGACAATTTCCAGATTGCATTTGAAAATGTTACAGGTTTGCTTTAGAACTCAGATTTGAAAATGTACAGGGTTTTGATTTGCTTGTTTGAAATGAAGATGATTACTGATTTATTTTGAATATGATTTCTTTGCTGGTTTGTTTTTAAGTTACAGACTCTTTCTTTGTTTTTAGAATGTGAAGATAGGAAAAAGAAAAGAAGTGAATAGATATAAGTTTATATAGATTAAATTCAGTTTTTATTAAAGAAAATAAAAATAAAAATAAAGTGACACTTGTAAAATTTCCTAACATTTGTCATATTGACATGCCTATAAATTAACACATGTCACTTAAAGTAATTATTATTTGTAATTAAATGTTAATATAAGATTAGTGTAAACTTAGGCTTAATTAATTAGTTAATATGTACTTATTTATATGTAGATAAATTTTAAAATAAATAAACCAATTATATTTATAAATAAAAGTTTATACCAATATTTTAAAATCCAAAACAATTTAAATATCTATCTTTGAATTTCAAAACTTTAAATTCAAATTCAAATTAAATTCTAAAATTAAATTTTTAAATCAAGTTATATACATACATATATATAACTACCCAAGTTCCATTTGAAATAACAATCCTATTTTTATTAAAATCTATTTGTAAAAACAATATATTATTAATATTGTTTGGAAATAACACATTTGTAAATTTTAAATAATTTATAAAAGACATTATCACATTATCAAGCAATATTTAAAAAGAAATAAAACAAACCTTTTTGTAAATCTTATTTAAATTTAAAACTTAAGTTATAATATGATTTTAAACCATTATACATTTTCCTTAAGTATTTTAAAACTATATAGTTAACTATCTGATAAATCTTTGAAAATCTTTATATTAAATTAAATTATAATTTCCAAAAATTACCAAAATTTATTAGAATTTGAAAATTATGTTTTATTTGTTAAATTCAATCCAAAGCTTTTCTATTTACAATATATACAATTATATATACATTATAAATAGAAAACAATTTAATTAGCTTTTAAAAGATAAATATTTACCAATTTAATATTTATAAAAGAAGATTGTTAAACCAATTTAAATCTTTATTAACAAAGATTATTAAATCAATTTAATTATTTAAACAGATTATTAAATTGATTATTGCCCAAAATTCCGGGATATCACAGTTATCATCATAACTCATATTAATTTCAATATTTCTAATGCATTAATTCCATTAATTACCAATTTAATTTCTTATTTACAATTATAACCAAATTAACTTTACAATTATTTCAATTGATTGAAATTACATTAAATAGTTGTCAATAACATTCAAACAATAAAATTAAATCACATTCTAATTATTTTTCTCATTAATATATCATATAACGATCCAGAATTTGACCACTTTAGAATATACTATTTAAAGTGATTTTAAATATAAAATAGGTAATGTTATATGATTCAAATAATATTAGATAAGATTTGGAAAGAGAAGTATACACAAAAATAGTAACATTTGCCTATATCGACAAAAGTGCAAAATGCTGATTTTAGAAAAGTAAGTTTCGATGGTTAAATAAATTATTTTAATTTATTTATGAGTGTTTATAATTTTAAATAACATTATACAAATTTATTTTTAAATTTGGATTACATAAATAAATAGTTGAACCATAACGTCAAAATGTGACCGTAAAACATTTTGTCGAAAATCGACGTTTTGTCGATTAAAAGTTAAAGCAACGTTGTCGCTCTTTTATTTTCTTATATAGGAACATATATTCAAATAGTATAAGTATTAATTAATTCACTAATCAAGTTTACTTTTACTAAACAAGATTAGAAACTTCTAGAAACAATTAAGAAAAAGTAAGCACAAAAAGACAAAAATGTTTACTTTTGTAAAATAAAGTTAGAAATCCTTTGATTTGATGTGTAATTAAGTAAGATTTGATTTGACAAATAAAATATTTAAAATTAAAATTATATTTACTTAAACATCTAATCACCATTATGAATGTCACATCCATGCTTACTTTAAACATAATTATTACTTAAACTTTACATCACATTTATACACTTCCTTTTCATATCAAATCTACATTTAATATATGTTTAGTCATGCATTGGAAAGAGTGTTTTAGTGCACTTAAAGAAGACCAAATTTGATTTGATATGGAGGATATTTTGGTCTTTTTGGTTAAGGGTAATAAGGTAATTTGTGTAGTAAACTTCAACTATAAATAGACCACCATCCTTCCACCATCTTTTACACATTTCTACATCTTCTTCTTCATTTCTCAAGCTTTCTAAAAGCTTCTCTAATGGCTTCCATTCCTTAGGAAAATAGAATAAAAATATTAGAAAAAAAAGTAAAAGAAAAATAAAGTATTGCACCTCAAAACCAAGTGCAAACTCCACCTTTTCACCTCCACAATCCACGGCCACACCCTCCTCACCTTCAAGCCGTGAGCAACACCTCCCAAGAGCACGACCGAGCCCTACATAGCCTAGGCCGAGCACATTAAGAAGAAGGAAGGAGATCAGGAAGCTTCGGAGCAAGAAAAAGAGAAAGAAGTGCCGCCCGTTTCATTCCAAGTAAGTAGAAGAAAGTTTGAAGTACTGTGGAAGCTCTTCCGAATTTTCCAAAGTTGGTTGAAGTTAAAAAAATAGTGAAGTGTTGGATTAAAAAGAATGTTGGTAGGAAGTTTATCTTTTGGTAAAAGGTGAGTACTCATATTTAAAGTTACTAATTCCTAAAATTATTTCAAGTTAATAACATGAAAAGTTTGGTATATGTTGGATGATTAAATGTTTGATAACTTGGTTGATATTATGGTTGATTATATGTTTATTATATGGATGATAACTTTGTTTGATAAACGATAAGAGAAATGGTTAGTAATTAACCATATTTAATTTAATGGAAATTAAATCCATAATAATACGTGTATGAAGTTATTTAGCCTCTTAATGATTTTAAATAATCTAAAAAGATTGAAAATGATATTAAAATAATATGATATTAAAATATGAAAGGAAATGAAAAATGAGTTTGAAATGATGAAACTATTATTTTAAATAAGTTAAAAAAGTTTATATATGGTTTAAAACAAATTTGAAGTGTTTCGGACGAGTCCCGAAGCAATTCACAAAATTTATCAAAATAGAGCTCGTCGCGTAGCGGCATTTCGTAAATTTCGATCCGTAACTTCAAATTAACGTGGAGAATGATTTATAAGTTGGATTTCTTCAAAATAAAAATTCTTTGGTCCACAATGATAATAGTTTTCCAACGAAGTAAGAAAATCAAGATTTAATTAAGTAGATTTTGAAATATGTCCAAAACAATTTTCTTAAAACATCGCGGTTTTGCTGTTCGGAATCCAAAAAAGGATTTCTTTGTAAATGATATTTTTAAATGATTAAAAATATGAAATAAATTTGATAAATCTATTAAAATGGTTTAAAAGAGATTTGGAAAGGAAAATATGAATTTTCAAATATTAAAAAGTTGTTTAAATCAAATAAGCTTATATAGCACTTTCCATAGCACTTTTATGCCGCGAATTATATAACCTTTTGAATATGAGTTTAAACTTAACGATATTTTCTAGAATCAATTATGAAGGTTTTTAGAAGGAAAATTAAGAGTTTAAAAGATAATTTGGAATCTTATAATCTTATAATCAATTCCAAAATAAAGCTAATAACTGAGTATGCGGAAACGACTAGTACATTTGTCCCGCCTGTGATATCTGGAAAGATAAAACAAGGTGTTTAACTAAGGTTAGGGATAGAGCAACCAGTGCCCTGAACTTACCTGGCCTATGTTTTCTCTTTTTAGACGAGGGGTGGAATAGATCGAAAGGAAAGCCCGGATGCTCTAAAAGATCATATTTAAGTTTTTCCAAGATAAAAGAAAAAAACAAATTCTTTGAATGTTAATTAACCACTTAACATCTTTTATTCGATGATTGTTACGAAGGAACCGGGATCGGATTTGGGTGATTCCTATCTGAAAAACCGGGATCGGATTTGGGTTATTCCTATTTAAAAAACCGGGATCGGATTTGGGTGATTCCTATCTGAAAACCCCTTTAAACTAATTTTCGAAACAAAACATATTGAAGATAAAGATCGTTGAAGACAAAGATATTCATGATGTAGGATTACTTTCCATTAGTCTCTAGAGGTGAAATTTACCATATTTAAAGTGGCAGTAGTACTCTGTTATGAAAATCTTCGATTTGCAAGAATATGATTTGATGTTAAGAAAGAAATCTTTGATTAAGATTTAGTAAATGATTTGGAAATATTTTCCCTAAGTTAAAAGTTATAACTTGAATATAAGAAATCTTCGATAAGATTCAATGAATGATTTAGATAGGTTTTCTTAAGTAAAAGAGAAAATGATTTGGAATTATTCTAGGATTTAAGAAAGGTTTAAATAAATCAAAAGATTTAATAAACGAGGCTTAATGTTTCCATATACACTTGAAAAGAAAATGGAATAAATTGAAAAGAATATATCTAAGAAAGATATTTTATAAAAGATGAAGTAGTTGATTGATGATTGATATCCACTTATGAAGTTAACATCTTTTTATCGATAATTGGATTTCGAAGGAACTGATGTCGGATTTGGATGATTCCTATCCGAAAACCACTTCGAACCAGTTTACATGTTCGAAGAATGATGATATTTGAAGATGGAGATATTGAGACGAATAATAACGAGAGACTGCTTGTTGATTAATTAGGGATAAACTTCCGATTCACTATATTATAGCAGTGGTCTCTTTGTTATGAAAAACATCAAAATCACAAGGACTTCTCACCTAGTAATGGCTGAGGAAAGTACCTTTGGTTTCGTTCAATCCCAAAATGAACTTGTGTGGATGAATGTCCGACATTGCATTTTATGAGATTACGTACATTATTTTTTTACAAACGTACATATGTTTGGTGGCAGAGAAGGAAACTTCTCTTAGCTTAACACCCTTCCTTGAGACGTACGAGCTCAAGGGTTGTATTTTTATGAATGGCAATTAGCAGTCAACAGAAATGGCGAATGTGGCATTCAAAAGTGAAATAAGATGTGCTATGTGAAAAGGTAATCATTGCCTCGAGCCTCATCAACCGGAAATGACCGAAATAGGGTTAGATGCGGCAAGGCTAAGTGGGTCATTCCCAATTAGGGTATGATCATCCCATTCTAGATATATTTCTTCCTGCTATGACATTCGGGATGTAAATTAATGTGGTTTGTATGCTAAAGCGCGCTCGGTTAAAGGTCGGTAACGACCGGGGGATGACATATTCGGTACTATCTAGTTAGAGGTAGGCCGGTCTTGTGTTGGTAGAGAGAAGATGTTCTGTGCCTCGGAACATCCATCTAGAGGTGTACCCATCGGAAGGTAGTCCCTTCACCTGGTCATTTGTATGGAAATCCATTCTCCAATAAGAACCTACGGTTTGGTTTGTACAACATAGTATGCTGGAATTTAATAATGGTAACAATTTCGGCTAAGATTAATAAGTTTATTTGCAAATGTTTTCAAAGAGATGTCATTAGAAATAATATCTAATGTTTTGATATAAAAGTGTTTTAGTTATCATATGGTAAAAACTCGTCCGTGTTTATGTGTGGACATGGTCTTATGAGATACTCTTTATTTTCAAAGGATTTTATTTAAAGGCTGATATATGACACTGTCATTTATTATTGAGTTTTTCTCACGCTGGGTTATCAAGCCTGATCCGGGTATTTTCAATACTCAGTTAAGATCCGAGTAGTTTCAGGTTTAGTTGAAGACGGTTGAAGTTTCCAAAGGAGAGCTGGAGATCTTCATCATCGTATGGACGTATTCTATTATCCGCTACGTCTATTTCATTTGTTTTGTTTGATGTTTGTCAGAAATTGTAAGGACAGATGTTTATAACTGTCCAAGCTAAATTTAGGTTAGACTCTGACATATGTATTTAAAAGTTTTGCGCTATAAAGATATTGTTCAATATTATATATTATTCCATTCGTATGAGATTCTGTTCTGTCTATTTTTCTTTATTACCCTTCATGTTCCGTCTTTTCGTTCAATTTTAGTTAGACGTGTGTGGTTTATTGTCGATTCAAAGGGTACGGAAATATAGGCCCTGACATTTGATATCAGAGCTGAAGGTTAAACGAGAACCTTGGCTTTGTTAGAGATAGGGTTAGTATAACCCTAGGATGACTGACTCATTAGAGGTAGGGTTAGTAACACCCTAGAATGGGTTTGAGTGTATTATATATGAGTGCATATTTTTAGTGACTAATAAATTGTTTTGTGTTGATTTATTTGTTGAGTGATTTATGGATTCTGATCGATGCGCTTGATCACCGTTATCGATGAGGGTTCCTAAACATTTAAACAAGGCGAACCGACACACTGATTTTGAGAAAATAGGTATATGAAATAATTTTACCTAGGATTATATTTTGAATATAAAGTATATATTTTGAAAAGTTGTATAGTTAGAAATCAGGATTAGTGAAATTTAAATATGAACATCTTGTGATTAGAATTTCACAGTTTAACTATAAGATGTTTCATAAAGATAAACGATAAGTAAGAAATCTAATAAGGTAATTAAGATCTTTAATACTTATTCCCAAACTAATAAATTAAGAAATGATAATGTTAAGTTATTATCGTAAATTGATCGATTGTCTGATCTAAAAGTTTAAGTACAAATACCTTGTGAATTAAGTTTCACGATTTGACATAAGGTGTTTGATAATAAGAGTAGTTTAAGAAATAAACATCTAAGATAAAAATGTATTTAACAAACAGAAAATGATTATGTAAAAGGTAAATGTTAAAGGAATGAGAATTTAAATTCGAGTAATTTAAAAGAATTGTGGTAATTTAAATAAAGATTAATATAAAATGAATTTATAAAAAGAATTTATAAAATAGGTTTTATAAACAAACGTAGTCTCTAAAGGATTTTGAAAACGGTATTATTTCAAATAAAAAGAGGTATTTTATGATAACTAATTCGATTGGCTCGTATATAAACTAAAAATGGGCAAGAGATGTGTTCGGATGGTAAGCACTTCTCTTAAGTATTACTCTTCTTGTTAAGAGGATATATGATGCTATTGGTAGTACCAGTTTCTTGGTATTGTTCTGGAGTTACTCGATCTATATAATTTTCTTAAGTTATAGATATAATGTGAATCATTAATTGATAAATTGATTAGTAATCTTTATAAAAGTATTTAAACCAAAGATAAATTGGGATCGCTAATTGATAAGATAAAGAAGGATTCTCGATGATTTTGGACAGTCGAAAAATTCCGAATCATACCTAACTCAAAGCTAAGAAATTTATGAAAAATTTTCGTAAAAGATTGTGAAATACAATGAGTAAATGAAATAAGATAAGGATAATTTATAAATTTGATTTATAAAAAAAACAGAGATTTAAGAGGTAAGAGTTTGAGGATTTAAATACGGGTGGTTTTAAATTTTGTTTTTTTTCAAAGTTAGAAAATTAATAATAGTATTAAATAAGAAATAAGTTTTATAACTTATGAATTTGAGAAAATAGTAAATCACAACAAATTTTAAATTTGTTAGACAGACGGATTTAAGTAAAACCAATTTGAAATTTGGGATTTGTATATACTCTTAGGATGTAAAGGTATATCATACTAATATAGATTTAAGTCATGAACTATTAAGTAGAATAATGACTCCTAAAAAAGGTATTAGTTTTAACATTGTATTTCAGAGATAATGGTGCAAATAGATCATATGCTTTGAAATAAAGTATTTAACAGTTTTACTACCACAGTTAGTATTAGTTTTAGTATCAGTTTTAGTACTTGTACGTATCATTTTTAAGATTTGTGGTAGTTGTCAGTTTTGATTATATACAGATTTAGTATCAGTTTTGTGCATGTAAGTATTAGTTTTGTGCTTGTAGGTATAAATTTTGTGTATGTAAGTATCGGTTTAGATTTGAAAGCAAATATTTATTGAGCTGAAAAATAATAGCTTCTGTATCAAGCAAATTCAATTCAATGTACTAGGCATATAAAAATGTATAGTCCTTTATATAACGGATTATAATGCAAACATACAACAAGTTCTAAGAATTAAGTAACTATCAATTCAGTATCACTATTAGTTTCAGTTCTAGTATCAATTTTGCTCTCAGTAGGTATCATTTTAACAAAAATAGCTTACGTGTCCGGTGCTTGCTGTGCATAGTCAATTTGATGCATTTTGTCTGGCTTCACTTCCATATCTTGTATATTTTGTTTTTCCAAAGTTCTTGCAGCATTTTTTCAACTCGATTTCTCTATTTAAGACAAAACGATACAAAGTTAGCTAATTTTCACTTTGTTTCGATTATATTAGTTAATTATTTTGAAAATAATATCATACCAATTTCATTTCTTCTTTTAGACTAGGGTTGTTTCTATCATTTGACTTTCTAGGGCATCTAGAATCTATGTGACACCATTGCATTGTTGGGTATGTCAAAGTTACTAACGTCTAATTGTCTTCACAATGTAGAAGGAATTAAATAACTTCTGTGTATTTATCTTTCCCAATTTCATGATGCATAGGAAGAACCAAATGTTTTCTAATGATATTTATATTAAAGACTATTACTTTCTCTTGATACAAAAATAAGTTACAATTCAATGTATGTAGCAATCATTATGTACTTGCATACAAAAATAATACTATTTACCATCATTGTTGTCGTGAATGCATAGTCATGCACCGCCAACCCATATTTAGATATATACCAATCAATTATCCATATTAACAATAGGAAATTATAGGTTTTTGTTATTGACGAAGCAATATTAAATAATAAATAGTATC
Organism: Allium fistulosum; assembly: GCA_030737815.1. NCBI lineage: Eukaryota > Viridiplantae > Streptophyta > Magnoliopsida > Asparagales > Amaryllidaceae > Allium > Allium fistulosum. Next base: position 473,175,257 of record CM060901.1, read on the forward strand.
AGTAATCTTTGCTATTAATAACGAAAACTCCATGAACTGATTTCAACTGCGTCCTTTTGGATTATCGAAAATACCCTCTGTGTATAATTTATCTTTAAATAATTATCAGATTCAAACTCCATCTCCTCTCTGTCATCTCTCTACCCCGCATTCTTTCCAACCTCACATTCATTCTAACGGACGATTAAAACCTTAAATGATTATCAGATTCAAACCTTAAATCATTATCCACACCTCCTATAACGTCAGTGTCGACCGGAGATCTCGACGCTATTGCACTTCTATCAGACGATTCATTGGGTATAATTCTGTACACGCTTCTCTTGCCTTCTGTTTTCTCCACATGGTATACTTCTGTAAACGCTTCGACTGCTGCCAGCTTTTACACGGTGTCACTATTTTCCATTCTCGTTTATTTGATTTCTCTGATTTGATTTATGATTCGCGAAATGAGCTTCTGCCATTTTAGAAAGAATGCGAGGTTGGAAAGAATGCGAGGTTGGAAAGAATGCGAGGTTGGAAATTTATTGATGGATATATAATACTCCTTATTTAATTATAAAATTAAATCTGATAAGTGGTGTAACGACCCACCTTTTTGGACGGTTTAAATCGACAATAAACCACACATGTCAACTCAAACCATTCAAAAGGGAGGATTGTTAATGGGGTAAATATGAAAATAAGAGAAAAGAAGAAGAAAAAACAAAACACAGAATCTCACAGCGGAATGACAAAATATAATAATTAAATAAACAGTTCATGAAGCTGTTTTACAAATACATTTGATTACACTTTTACAATAAAATCAAAGTTATACATACAACATGTATAATAAGATAATGCAGCGGAACAACATGATGCAGTGAAATAAATATAATAAATAGTAGTCTAATCTCCGTCTTCATCCTTCGAATAAAATGGTCTTCAATACATTGAAAAGCTCAGACTGACCCGAGCGTAATGAAGAAAACAAAACTCTCGAGTCAGAACTAAAAGATCTTATGTAAGTTAAATCACAGCAAATAAATATGAGTGTAACGGCTTCAGAGATGTTTACGGAATTTTACATTTCCTATCCAGTGTATAACGTGCGTGCAATAACTTAAGAGATGTTCGAGATTTCCATCTCTTAAGGATCCATTAAACTATTTATATGTAGTAATATACGTTATATATATAGTGTCTATCCGTAAAGTAAAATATTAAAATAGCTTTAAGGCGTTACCCATATCCCCCTTAACATATTTTATAAATGTCGTAGTCTATACAGTACTGTAAACTCCACCAAACCGGTGGGCTATCAGTGAGCACTCCATAGGTACGACAAAAACCAAATTCGTAGTGGGCTCGATAAGGCATATGACAAGGCACGCGAGGCAATGCCCAGGGTAGGATTCTACCGTTTTGCACGCCCGGGATGGTGGTAATGCATAACAGCTACTACCGCCCACCTCGGAACACACTCTCATAATCAAATCGAAGGTGGCCACCAAATCAATCACAAAGTAACAGATATTGTATCGAAGAAGCATGTCCGATAGGAGGAGCGACCTCACTTGGCCCGGGATAGCTCCTGTTTTAGTCTTATCAAGCTGACCCAGGGGAGTCAGGGCTGCATTCATACCTCATATAGTAGCGTTCGCCAAACCATCCTACTTCATTCTGGATTCTCCACCACGTGCACAATTGTTAAACTGGTTTCGGAATTGACAAAGAGTATGACAATATCCGACCCCGGTCTCTTTAACATCCAAACGCTTACATTTTTCACACTGTTGTCATTTTATAAAACATACTTAAATAATAAATCTAGAAAACAGTTTATACCTTCATATCAAAATATCCATATACTTATTCCAAAAAGTATAAATATATTCATAAATACCGAGGAAGATTTCTTTCAATCAATTTCGGAAATAATTTATAAATCTCTCTTAAACCATTTATAAACTATTTATATGCTCTAAAACCATTTATAAAGCTATTTATAAATTCCCAAAACAATCTACAACTCTTCCCTTTATCATAAACCTTTACACGAATTCCTTTATACGCTTCCAAATCCCTTTATACAAGTTCTTTTATAAAAACCCTTTATAAAATCCTTTAAAACCTTTATAAAACCATTATAAAATCCTTTATAAAAAATCCTTTTCAAGAATCCATTTATAAAATCCATTATAAAATCTCTTACAAAACTTTTATAAATTCCTTACAAATCGCTTACATTTTTATTTATTAAAACTATTAAAATATCTATATTTATTATATTAAATAAAAACTATATTTATTATATTAAATTAAATTTAAATTATATATATATATATTAAAATTATATTAAATATTTCATTAAATTAAATTTTAAACTATTTAAAAAATATATTTTTAAAACTAAATAAAATCATAAGTTAAAATTTTAAATTTACATTTAAAACCATATATTAACTTATAATTTGAAACTTTAAAACATATAAAATAAATTATTTTCCAAATATAAATTTTAAATAAAAACATTAAATAAAATTTTAAAAATAAAATTTATAAATCAAACATACTTTACTATTTAGAAAATAATTTAAAACCGACCAACGGTGTCCGTATATAGTTTTCTACCCTATGGTCAAGTGATATGGTATGTATCATTTCAAATTAAATCTAAATGACAATTTAAATTACTAAACAATAATCAATTCTTATCACATCATAAACTTAATTTAATTAACATAAGATGGTTTAGTATTTTTGAGTGGGTTAAATCACTCACCTTTGATTTTTCGTCGATCTAAAATCCAAATAAAACCCAAAATTTAGACAGTCTTGGAATGCAGCCAAACCTGTTCCATACTATCTGGAATTTCGATACGATCGCAATGGATGAAACCGCGTCCATATCCGAGTCCGTATGAACAAGTTATGATAGTTAGGATGTTGAAAATTTAAATATTTAATAAAATAAAATAGGAGGGCAGATTAGTAAATTCGCACCTCAGAAAACCCTTGTATTGAACGCACGCTACAACAGTCTTGACCAACCCAACATAGCCACCACTGTTCATCATGGATTCGTCGTCACTACGCTTGCTCGTGCGATAATCGAAGATCGATGTCATCTTCCTCGCGTCAGGCTGCCCCCTCCTCCATGAGCAGCCATCTCCGGCCCCAGCTTTTGCTCTGCCGCCGTCCATGAATACTAGCCAATTTTGGTGAAATTGGTTGACTACGGCCAGAACGAACCCCATAGATCAATTCCGCTAGTCTCCCTCTACGCTCCACAACCTCCCGGTCGCCAAATAGTCGAAGATCCACCATTAAACGAGATCATAACCTATGGACGGCCGAAACTTCTTCATCGTTTTCTGGTCAAATGATGCATCAAATCAAAAAACTAATTGCAGAGAGAGATTACGCTCATCAAGAGCTTCGCAACGATATATTATATGACATAGTTTGAGAAATTTGAATTTTTGATTTTGATTTGAAATTAGGGTTTTAGAATTGGGAATTAGGGTTTTGATATTCTGACGTTTGAGAAGGAGGAATATATGAATGAACAGGTATGTACAGAAAAATAAAATGAGAAACTGTTAGGGTTTATTACAGGCTATATATATATATATATATATATATATAAAGATGGACAAGAACGATTGGACAGATCGAATTGGTTCGAAACGATAACACGACCCGGAAAGCCCGTTCCGCTTCCGAACAAAAGTAGGTCGTCCCATATATCAAAATATAGGTTTTCGATATTTTAAAACTCAATGGAACCAGTTTCAAACCCTATTTCCATTGTATATATAAGTTAGCTTTTAAAATCAAATTATATTCATTTAATTCTTTTAATTGATTTCAACGCGTTTCGAGCCCGCACGATCAAACGATAAGTCCGATCGCTACGAAACTTGAAATCTTACAATAAATCACTGTTACGGATCTGATGAAACTGGTTTCGCCGAAATCCGAGACAGTGGCCAAAATGGCTAATTTTCACGTTAATTAAATAATAATATTATTAAATTGATTTAATCACTTTTAAAAATTCAAATTTAAAAGTTAACAATTTTATTATTCTTGATTACCTAGACATCTATAATCTTTTAAAAAAAATTCCATATTAAATCGAAGATTAAATATTGCACTAATTTCAGCGTTCAATTACAACTGTAATTAAAATCCCAGTTAATTGTATTTTAATTTCAATAAATTATTTTATTTTGTTTACATCCTGATTATTGAATCAACTATTACCTTATGAAATAATTAACATTAGTTTATATTTTATTACATTCATATTCTACTGTTATCATCATAACTCATATTAATTTCAATATTTCTAATGCATTAATTCCATTAATTACCAATTTAATTTCTTCTTTACAATTATAACCAAATTAACTTTACAATTATTTCAATTGATTGAAATTACATTAAATAGTTGTCAATAACATTCAAACAATAAAATTAAATCATATTCTAATTATTTTTCTCATTAATATATCATATAACGACCTAGAATTTGACCACTTTAGAATATACTATTTAAAGTGATTTTAAATATAAAATAGGTAAGGTTATATGATTCAAATAATATTAGATAAGATTTGGAAAGAGAAGTATACACAAAAATAGTAACAGTCGCCTATATCGACAAAAGTGACAAAATGCTGATTTTAGAAAAGTAAGTTTCGATGGTTAAATAAATTATTTTAATTTATTTATGAGTGTTTATAATTTTAAATAACATTATACAAATTTATTTTTAAATTTGGTTTACATAAATAAATAGTTGAACTATAACGTCAAAATGTGACCGTAAAACATTTTGTCGAAAATCAACATTTTGTCGATTAAAAGTTAACGCAACGTTGTCGCTCTTTTATTTTCTTATATAGGAACATATATTCAAATAGTATAAGTATTAATTAATTCACTAATCAAGTTTACTTTTACTAAACAAGGTTAGAAACTTCTAGAAACAATTAAGAAAAAGTAAGCACAAAAGGACAAAAATGTTTACTTTTGTAAAATAAAGTTAGAAATCCTTTGATTTGATGTGTAATTAAGTAAGATTTGATTTGACAAATAAAATATTTAAACTTAAAATTATATTTACTTAAACATCTAATCACCATTAATGAATGTCACATCCATGCTTACTTTAAACATAATTATTACTTAAACTTTACATCATATTTATACACTTCCTTTTCATATCAAATCTACATTTAATATATGTTTACTCATGCATTGGAAAGAGTGTTTTAGTGCACTTAAAGGAGACAAATTTTGATTTGATATGGAGGGTATTTTGGTCTTTTTGTTAAGGGTAATAAGGTAATTTTTGTAGTAAACTTCAACTATAAATAGACCACCATCCTTCCACCTTCTTTTACACATTTCAACATCTTCTTCTTTCTTTCTCAAGCTTTCTAAAAGCTTCTCTAATGGCTTCCATGCCTTAGGAAAATAAAATAAAAATATTAGAAAAAAAAGTAAAAGAAAAATAAAGTATTCCATCTCAAAACCAAGTGCAAACTCCACCTTTTCACCTCCACAACCCACGACCACACCCTCCTCACCTTCAAGCCGTAAGCACCACCCCCCAAGAGCATGTCCGAGCTCTACATAGCCTAGGCCGAGCACATTAAGAAGAAGGAAGGAGATCGGGAAGCTTCGGAGCGAGAAAAAGAGAAAGAAGTGCCGCCCGTTTCATTCCAAGGAAGTAGAAGAAAGTTTGAAGTACTGCGGAAGCTCTTCCGAATTTTCCAAAGTTGGTTGAAGTTAAAAAAAATAGTGAAGTGTTGGATTAAAAAGAATGTTGGTAGGAAGTTTATCTTTTGGTAAAAGGTGAGTACTCATATTTAAAGTTACTAATTCCTAAAATTATTTCAAGTTAATAACATGAAAAGTTTGGTATATGTTGGATGATTAAATGTTTGATAACTTGGTTGATATTATGATTGATTATATGTTTATTATATGGATGATAACTTGTTTGATAAACGATAAGAGAAATGGTTAGTAATTAACCATATTTAATTTAATGGAAATTAAATCCATAATAATATGTGTATGAAGTTATTTAGCCTCTTAATGATTTTAAATAATCTAAAAAGATTGAAAATGATATTAAAATAATATGATATTATAATATGAAAGGAAATGAAAAATGAGTTTTAAATGATGAAACTATTATTTTAAATAAGTTAAAAATGTTTATATATGGTTTAAAACAAATTTGAAGTGTTTCGGACGAGTCCCGAAGCAATTTAGAAAATTTATCAATATAGAGCTCGTCGCGTAGCAGCATTTCGTAAATTTCGATCCATAACTTCAAATTAACGTGGAGAATGATTTATAAGTTGGATTTCTTCAAAATAAAAATTCTTTGGTCCACAATGATAATAGTTTTCCAACGAAGTAAAAAAATCAAGATTTAATTAAGTAGAATTTGACCACTTTAGAATATACTATTTAAAGTGATTTTAAATATAAAATAGGTAAGGTTATATGATTCAAATAATATTAGATAGGATTGGGAAAGAGAAATATACACAAAAATAGTAACATTTGCCTATATCGACAAAAGTGACAAAATGCTGATTTTAGAAAAGTAAGTTTCGATGGTTAAATAAATTATTTTAATTTATTTATTAGTGTTTATAATTTTAAATTACATTATACAAATTTATTTTTAAATTTGGTTTACATAAATAAATAGTTTAACTAAAACGTCAAAATGTGACCGTAAAACTTTTTGTCGAAAATCAACGTTTTATCGATTAAAAGTTGTCGCAATGTTGTCACTACTTTATTTTCTTATATAGGAACATATATTCAAATAATATAAGTATTAATTAATTCACTAATCAAGTTTACTTTTACTAAACAAGGTTAGAAACTTCTAGAAACAATTATGAAAAAGTAAGCACAAAAAGACAAAAATGTTTACTTTTGTAAAATAAAGTTAGAAATCCTTTGATTTGATGTGTAATTAAGTAAGATTTGATTTGACAAATAAAATATTTAAACTTAAAATTATATTTACTTAAACATCTAATCACCATTAATGAATGTCACATCCATGCTTGCTTTAAACATAATTATTACATAAACTTTACATCACATTTATACATTTCCTTTTCATATCAAATCTACATTTAATATATGTTTACTCATGCATTGGAAAGAGTGTTTTAGTGTACTTAAAAGAGACAAAATTTGATTTGAAATGGCGGGTATTTTGGTCTTTTTGGTTAAGGGTAATAAGGTAATTTGTGTAGTAAACTTCAACTATAAATAGACCACCATCCTTCCACCTTCTTTTACACATTTCTACATCTTCTTCTTTCTTTCTCAAGCTTTCTAAAAGCTTCTCTAATGGCTTCCATGCCTTAGGAAAATAAAATAAAAATATTAGAAAAAAAAGTAAAAGAAAAATAAAGTATTCCATCTCAAAACCAAGTGCAAACTCCACCTTTTCACCTCCACAACCCACGACCACACCCTCCTCACCTTCAAGCCGTAAGCACCCCCCCAAGAGCATGGCCGAGCCCTACTAGGCCGAGCACATTAAGAAGAAGGAAGGAGATCGGGAAGCTTTAGAGCGAGAAAAAGAGAAAGAAGTGCCGCCCGTTTCATTCCAAGGAAGTAGAAGAAAGTTTGAAGTACTGCGGAAGCTCTGCCGAATTTTCCAAAGTTGGTTGAAGTTAAAAAAAATAGTGAAGTGTTGGATTAAAAAGAATGTTGGTAGGAAGTTAACCTTTTGGTAAAAGGTGAGTACTCATATTTAAAGTTACTAATTGCTTATTTCAAGTTAATAACATGAAAAGTTTGGTATATGTTGGATGATTAAATGTTTGATAACTTGGTTGATATTATGGTTGCTTATATGTTTATGATATGAATGATAACTTTGTTTGATAAATGATAAGAGAAATGGTCAGTAATTAACCATATTTAATTTAATGGAAATTAAATCCATAATAATATGTGTATGAAGTTATTTAGCCTCTTAATGATTTTAAATAATCTAAAAAGATTGAAAATGATATTATAATAATATGATATTATAATATGAAAGGAAATGAAAAATGAGTTTGAAATGATGAAAATATAATTTTAAATAAGTTAAAAAAGTTTATATATGGCTTAAAACAAATTTGACATGTTTCGGACGAGTTCCGAAGCAATTCACAAAATTGGTCAAAATAGAGCTTGTCGCATAGCTGTAGTTCATAAATTTCGACCCGTAACTTCAAATTAACGTAGAAAATGATTTATAAGTCGGATTTCTTCAAAATAAAAATTCTTTGGTCCACAATGATAATAGTTTTCCAATGAAGTAAGAAAATCAAGATTTCATTAAGTAGATTTTGAAACATGTCCAAAACAATTTCCTAAAAACATCGCGGTTTTGCAATTTGGAATTCAAAAAAGGATTTCTTTATAAATGATATTTTGAAATGATTAAAAATATGAAATAAATTTGATAAATATATTAAAATGGTTTAAAAGAGATTTGGAATGGAAAATATGAATTTTCAAATATTAAAAAGATGTTTAAATCAAATAAGCTTATATAGCACTTTCCGCAGCACTTTTATGCTGCGAATTATATAACCTTTTGAATATGAGTTTAAACTTAACGATATTTCCTAGAATCAATTATGAAGGTTTTTAAAAGGAAAATTAAGAGTTTAAAAGATAATTTGGAATCTTATAATCTTATAATCAATTCCAAAATAATGCTAATAACTGAGTATGCGGAAACGACTAGTACATTTGTCCCACCTGTGAGATCTGGAAAGATAAAACAAGGTGTTTAACTAAGGTTAGAGATGGAGCAACCAATGCCCTGAACTTATCTGGCCTATGTTTTCTCTTTTTAGGCTAGGGGTGGAATAGATCGAAAGCAAAACCCGGATGCTCTAAAAGATCATATTTAAATTTTTCCAAGATAAAAGAAACAATTTCTTTGAATGTTAATTAACCACTTAACATCTTTTATTCGATGATTGTTACGAAGGAACCGGGATCGGATTTAGATGATTCCTATCTGAAAAACCGAGATCGGATTTGGGTGATTCCTATCTGAAAACCACTTCAAACTAATTTTCAAAATAAAACATATTGAAGATAAAGATCGTTGAAGACAAAGATATTCATGATGTAGGATCACTTTGCCATTAGTCCCTGGAGGTGAAATTTACCATATTTAAAGTGGCAGTAGTACTCTGTTATGAAAATCTTCGATTTGCAAGAATATGATTTGAAGTTAAGAAAAAATCTTTAATTAAGATTTAATAAATGATTTGGGAATATTTTCCCTAACTTAAAAGTTATAACTTGAATATAAAAAATCTTTGATTAAGATTCAATGAATGATTTGGAAAGTTTTTCCTAAGTAAAAGAGAAAATGATTTGGAATTATTCCAGGATTTAAGAAAGGTTTAAATAAATCAAATGATTTAATAAATGAGGCTTAATGGTTCCATATACACTTGAAAAGAAAATGGAATAAATTGAAAAGAATATATCTAAGAAAGATATTTTATAAAAGATGAAGTAATTGATTGATGATTGATATCCAGTTATGAAGTTAACATCTTTGTATCGATGATTGGATTTAGAAGGAACCGGGGTCAGATTTGGATGATTCCAATCCAAAAACCACTTCGAACCAGTTTACGTGTTCGAAGAATGAAGATATTTGAAGACGGAGATATTGAGATGAATAATAACGAGGGACTGCTTGTTGATTAATTGGGAATAAACTCCCGAATCACTATATTATAGCAGTGGTCTCTTTGTTATGAAAAACCTCAAAACCACAAGGGCTTCTCGCCTAGTAATGGCCGAGGAAAGTACCTTCGGTTTCGTTCAATCCCAGAACGAACTTGTATGGATGAATGTCTGACATTGCATTTTCATAGATTACGTACATTGGTTTTGACAAACGTACATCTGTTTGGTAGTGGAGAATGCAACTTCTCTTAGCTTAACACCCTTCTTTAAGACGTACGAGCTCAAGGGTTGTATTTTTGTGAAAGGCAATTAGTAGTCAGCGGAAATGGCGAATGTGGTATTCAAAGTGAAAGAAGATGTGCTATGTGAAAAGGTAATCGTTGCCTCGAGCCTCATCAACCGGAAATGACCGAAATAGGGTTAGATGCGGCAAGGCTAAGTTGGTCATTCCTAATTAGGGTATGATCATCCCCTTCTAGATATATTTCTTCCTGCTATGACGTTGGGGATGTAAATTAATGTGGTTTGTATGCTAGAGCGCACTTGGTTATAGGTCGGTAACAACCGAGGGATGCATATTCGGTACTATCTAGTTAAAGGTAGGTCGGTCTTGTGTTGGTAGAGGGCAGATGTTCTATACCTCGGGACATCCATCTAGAGGTGTACCCATCGGAAGGTAGTCCCTTCACCTGGTCATTTGTATGGAAATCCATTCTCCAATAAGAACCTACGGTTTTGTTTATAGAGCCTAGTATGCTGGAATTTAATAATGGTAACAATTTCGACTAAGATTAATAAGTTTATTTGCAAATGTTTTCAAAGAGATGTCATTAGAAATAATATCAAATGTTTTGATATAAAAGTGTTTTAGTTATCATAAGGTAAAACCCGTCCGTGTTTATGTGTGGACGTGGTCTTATGAGATACTCTTTATTTTCAAAGGATTTTATTTAAAGGCTGATATATGACACAGTCATTTATTATTGAGTTTTTCTCACGCTGGTTTATCAAGCCTGATTTGGGTATTTTCAATAATCGGGTTAGATTCGAGTAGTTTCAGGTTTAGTTGAAGACGGTTGATGTTTCCAGAGGAGAGCTGGAGATCTTCATCATCGTATGGATGTATTCTATTATCCGCTATGTCTATTTCATTTGTTTTGTTTGATGTTTGTCAACAATTGTAAGGACAAATGTTTATAACTATCCAAGCTGAATTTAGGTTAGACTCTGATATATGTATTTAAAAGTTTTCCGTTGTAAAGATATTGTTCAATATTATATATTATTCCATTCGTGTGAGATTCTGTTCTTTCTATTTTTCTTTATTACCCTTCATGTTCCGTCTTTTCGTTCAATTTGAGTTAGACATGTGTGGTTTATTGTTGATTCAAAGGGTACAGAAATACGGGCACTGACACATCATAAATTTTAGTTTCTCACAATATTAAATTTCAAAATCTTATTTAATTTAATAGTTTCTAATTATCAAAAATATGGGTCATTACAAGTGGTAAATAATAGTATGGTTATCATTTATATTGTTCCATATTTTACATCTGACTACAAATATTTTGTCTAAGATGATTATGTTTCAGTCGAAAAAGTGCTATTTGTATGTGCAATAATAAATAAATCAGTCATTGAAATGAGCTCTGAATTTAGTTTCATTTTTCTTTCTCATTTTACTGCTTTTATGGTACATTCAGTTCAGTTGTTGAATATTGTTTTTTTATAGCAGATTTTAACTTTTGTGTTGTTATGTTTGTGTTAGCTTTACAACTGTAGTTGGTGAATTGTATGTAACGTAATGTCTTCCCATTACTCAAGGAAATCTTCATTTATATATGGCTTTTCAGAGTATGTGCATATGTATTGGTTGAACATTGTGCTAGCAATTCATACAAGTTTAAATTTGTTTAAAATGAAATATGTTATTTAATTTATTTTGCTTGATCTTTTATGTGATCAGATAGTTTAAAGAATAAGTTTAACATGCTTCTTAGATTTCAGCTTGGAATCTTCACCTCTTTAAACTGCCAAACTGCACATTTTCCTTCATTAAGAGTAATAGGAGAATTTAATTTCATCTCCATCTACATATATCATCAACTTTCCAAGGTACATCTTTGCAGTATTTACCTCTTCTTCTATGCTTCCTGTAACGACCCAGGATTTAATCACTTTAAATTTGAATATTTAAATATATTTTTAATAATTAATTAATTAATGGATTTTATAACTCAAATAAACTCCTTTTAAATAATAACTAATGATGGTCAAATAATGTTTTTAAATTTGTTTATAAAAATAATTAGTTCAAAACAAAATAGAATGTGACCGAAAATCGTTTTCCGAATTTTCGACTTTTTAATGTCTAAAAGTTGTCGGAAACGTTGTGCACATTTGAATTAGCTTGTTCACACATTCCAAATAAGTTAGAATACATTTCGAAATAATATATATACATATTTACTTAAGAAATATAATAAAATATGATGTGACATATTATGTAAATTTAAAAATAAAGTGGAAAAGAAGGCATAAAAGGTCATTTCTCTCAAAAACATTTAGTACTAAGGTGTTAAATCATGTTGGCTTGGAAAAATGAAGTGGGGACAGGAGAAAAACGTGAGAAAGAGGGAAGGAGACAAGGGTGGTGATGTGGCAAAGTTTTCATGGAGGGTATGTACCCTAAGGCTAGCTTAGTAATTTGATTTATGCACTTAGTATATAAAGCATTTTCCTAACATTTCCACCACTTTGCATTCATTTCTATTTCAGAAATTTCCTCCTAAAGATTTCATGTATATTTCCAAATGTTATCCCATCTTTTGGTCAAGGCTGGAATATCTACGAATTGGCAAGGAATGATGGATATCAGGATTGGGGATTTATTAGAAATAAGGCTGCAATGGATGTCGTCAAAATTTGACCGGGCTCCGATCAGGACGGAATCGATTGGAGATGATGATCAATACTAGAGAAGGCTACATTTCAAGTTTCAGGTTAATCGGAGTTCATATGGAGGAGATGTGATCGATACAAGGTAAAGGAACATGTTGTTCGTATCCACCGGGATATCGTGATTTTGGCATGATCGAATCGATCGATTTCGAATCGATCAGAGAGGACTCACCTCGGTTGTATTCGAATCCATCAGATTTTGTATCCATCGGGTACACACATGCTCGGTTGTTCGTATCCACATATTCGAATCGATCCGAAGTCATCACATTGGCCATATTTGCATTGGAACTGTTTGCACTCCATCCCAGTTATTGATGCGAACGTGTCGATGTAAACGTGGCGAAAGCTTCGGAACGAATCGATCAACGCGGCACAAAAGGCGGAGTGATCCAAGAATCTCGTGTCACGTCACTGCACGCTCACGTGTCCAGGTCGATTCGAAATGACGGATACGAAGCCACGGATTCGAACTCAGCAGCATACGAAGATCACAATCTTGCATCGATCATATCTCACAAACTACTGGTCCAAATGCTACGAAATTTTCACAGCAGCTTGCATACAAGGTAAAGAACAATCTTGCCAAGTTTCAGCTCGATTGGATCATTTCTTGATGAATACGAAATTGCTTCGTATCGATCGTAGATCGAGTCGAAACTTGGTAGGGTCGGTGGCGTGGGCCCCCTAACATGCCAGAAGAAGTCTCCCAAAGTTTGAGCGCGATCTCAGCCTCCTACGCCTATAAATAGCCCCCTGAAGCCTGTAGAAAAGAGATCTTTTTAGGGCGATCAAACGTCTAGACTCTACCGAATTCAATTCTACGCTTCAACACAATCATTGTACTCGAAATTCTTCATTGTAACTGCTGTAATCATCTGTAACCAGCAAGGATAATCAATAAAAGATAAAACTTTGAAGTGGACGTAGGCCGGAGATAGCCGAACCAGTATAAATTGTGTGTTTTTGCTCATTATTTCTAGATTGCTAATTGTTGCTTGCTTAGATCTGTGATTTGTGTCTAGAATATTGCTGATCTACATTCATAACTTGGTGCTTTCACGATATTTGGGGTTTGTGACCATTTTTGGCGCAAACACTTTGGTGCTTTCACTGAGAAGGACTAGCACCCGCTACATCGGATTGAAGTTCAGATTTGGAAAGCGTGAAGAGTTGAGATTTGAAAGACAATGACTCGACAAACAAGACAGAGAGCTGAGCGAAGTCAACCAGGAGGAAGTCAAGAGGCATCCTCCGGAGCTGGAGAAGGGAAAGCTTCAATTTACGTTACCAGAGACGAAATGGAGGCTATGGCAAACTCGTTGCATGAGAGGTTGTTGAAAAGTCAACAGGATATGATGCAGACTTTCTTTGAACAGATGAGAGCTGCAGGGATGTAGAACATAGGACCAGCCATAGCGGCTGTTAATGTGGAACAAGGAGCTAGGGTTATGGAACCCAATGGAGGACAGAATACAGAACCGGAAGGCAATCAACAAGGGCTTGGGGGCAGGCCCGCCGGATCCAACACAGGAGGACCTTTGGAGGGAGTTCAACAGGCTAGGGCTGACGTTGCTGCTAATGAGCCACATGAAGAATATGTGTCGGAGTTCCCTCGGGAGCATGGGGGGCAACCCCTGATAGACAACGCTGGATTAGTGGAAATCATTAGGAAGACTATGCGTGGAGGTTTGACCAATAGAGATTTGGAAGGAGTGAACAGGAGTCCGTTCGCTCGGGAAATTAGGATAGCTCAGAATCCACCTAAGTTCAAGTTACCTAGCGTGGAAGCATATAATGGCAAGGCTGACCCAACTGATCATTTGATGAGATACACTAGACACATGGAAGTTCTGGGGGCATCAGAGGAAGTGATGGCCAGATGTTTCCCGTTGTATTTGACAGATCTAGCTGCAATGTGGTTTAGGCAGCTGGAAGAAGGATCTATCAGGACTTGGAGGGAATCGGTGGATAGGTTTTTGGGACAGTTTCGGGTTCATATCAAAAGACCTAAGAACGTGATGACGTTAACATCGGTAAAGCAAAGGACGGATGAATCGCTTAGACCATTTTTAACTCGATTCAGTGCGGCAGTTGCTTCGGTGGATCGGCCGGATCCATCGATGGTTTTAATGGCGGCAGTGTCAAGAGTCAGGGAGGATTCAGATTTCAAGGTATCTTTAATACGAGACCCACCTCTTGATCTCGGAGAATTCTTTCATGAGGCTGAGAGGTTCCTCCCACAAGAGGATGCATGTACAGATTTAAAGTTGAAGGAAGTGAATGCAACTGAGGGTGGAGGACCATCCAGTAGAGGTTCGGATAAAGATAAAGAGAAAAGGAAGTTGGATGATGATTCTGAAAAAGCTAGGAAGCGATGGAAGGATCCAAAGTTTTCCACATACACGGGATTAAACGAGACACTGGAGCAGATATACATGGAAACCCAGAATCGCCTTCCTTACCGGAGGCCGGCTAGAAGAGAACCATCCGAACGGGAGAGGGCATCAGGAAGGCATTGTCTCTTCCACGATTTGGACGGGCATGATACCAACAGCTGTAGGCACTTAAAGGACATAGTTGAGGAACATGTGAGGAATGGACAATTGAGGCAGTATGTTGGGGCTCGGAATGCAACGGCGGAGTAGGAGCAGCCACCGCCCACCTCAAGCCATAATGGTGTGAGGCCCAGAAATGACGGTCGATTGGTTATCAATTGACCGGGGTAATATGAAATAAGTAACAAACCATTGGCAAGCAACCAAGTCTTTTACACATGTATGGGGACGGAGATAGCCCCTAGGCATGCTTTGAATGATGATAAACCGCGAAGCTATGGTTTGCGAAATCTGTTTTTTGTTTTGGATTGGACACTTGGTTTTCTGGTTTGGTTTTGGAGTTTGGTTTGAACTCCTGGTTTTGTTTGCTTTCTGGTTTGGATTCTCGTTTGGATGATTGGTTTCTGTTTTGGATGCTGGTTTGGATTTCTGATTTTTTGGTTTGACTTGGATTTTGGATTGGATTTTGACTGGGTTTTGTTTGGGTTTTGATAAACGGTCGTTGGGTATGGATTATGCCTGGCAAGGGGTGAGTCGTTTTGCCCGAACGCGGTAAAGTGACTCATTCAGGTCGCTGAGTATGGACTATGCTCAGCAAGGGTCCGAAGAGGCTAGGATTCGGCCTAGGACTTAGGCCCCCTATACTATCAGTTATTATTTCAGATCGTTGAGTATGGACTATGCTCAACAAGGGTCCGGAGCGACCAGGATTCGGCTTAGGACTTATGCCATGGCATTACTTACGTCCAGGGACACTAGACCAAGGTCGTCAAGTGTGGATTGCGCTTGGCAAGAACTCAGAGAGGTTAGCTCAACGTCCAGGGACACTGGACCAAGGTCGTCAGGTGTGGATTGTGCTTGACAAAAGCCCGGAGAGGTTATGGATTTGGATATCGACCCGGAGAGGTCTTGAATTCGGTTGTTGGACAAGGATGGACTAAAAACTCAGTCATCGAGTTCGGATGGACATGGAATTGGCTATGGACTTTGGATATCGGATTCAGAGTTATACAAAACACACCTTCTTACCACAAGGCATGTTTTCGGGGGGCAAATGTTATCCCACCTTTTGGTCAAGGCTGGAATATCAACGAATTGGCAAGGAATGATGGATATCAGGATTGGGGATTTATTAGAAATAAGGCTGCAATGGATGTCGTCAAAATTTGACCGGGCTCCGATCAGGACGGAATCGATTGGAGATGATGATCAATACTAGAGAAGGCTACATTTCAAGTTTAGGTTAATCGGAGTTCATATGGAGGAGATGTGATCGATACAAGGTAAAGGAACATGTTGTTCGTATCCACCGGGAAATCGTGATTTTGGCATGATCGAATCGATCGATTTCGAATCAATCAGAGAGGACACACCTCGGTTGTATTCGAATCCATCAGATTTCGTATCCATCGGGTACACGCATGCTCGGTTGCGTATCCACATATTCGAATCGATCCGGAGTCATCACATTGGCCATATTTGCATTGGTACCGTTCGCACTCCATCCCAGTTATTGATGCGAACGTGTCGATGTAAACGTGGCGAAAGCTTCGGAACAAATCGATCAACGCGGCACAAAAGGCGGAGCGATCCAAGAATCTCGCGTCATGTCACTGCACGCTCACGTGTCCAGGTCGATTCGAAATGTCGGATACGAAGCCACGGATTCGAACTCAGCAGCATACGAAGATCACAATCTTGCATCGATCATATCTCACAAACTATTGGTCCAAATGCTACGAAATTTTCACAGCAGCTTTCATACAAGGTAAAGAACAATCCTGCCAAGTTTCAGCTCGATTGGATCATTTCTTGATGGATACGAAATTGCTTCATATCGATCGCAGATCGAGTCGAAACTTGGTAGGGTCGGTGGCGTGGGCCCCCTCACGTGCCAGAAGAAGTCTCCCGAAGTTTGAGCGCGATCTCAGCCTCCTACGCCTATAAATAGCCCCCTGAAGCCTGTAGAAAAGGGATCTTTTTAGGGCGATCAAACGTCTAGAATCTGCCGGATTCAATTCTACGCTTGAACACAATCATTGTACTCGAAATTCTTCATTGTAACTGCTGTAATCATCTGTAACCAGCAAGGATAATCAATAAAAGATAAAACTTTGAAGTGGACGTAGGCCGGAGATAGCCGAACTACTATAAATTGTGTGTTTTTGCTCATTATTTCTGGATTGCTAATTGTTGCTTGCTTAGAACTGTGATTTGTGTCTGGAATATTGCTGATCTACATTCATAACTTGGTGCTTTCATGATATTTGGGGTTTGTGACCATTTTTGGCGCAAACACATGGCCTCCAAATTAGATTCTCAAGTTTAAAATCTAGTTTCTATTCACATTTATAAATCTAAAACCTTGTTTTAACCTTCCTTCTTCCAATTCATCACTTCTCCTTATAAGACAAGTCCACATCCTCCTTAATCCATCTAGGTCGTGCATTATAACCTCCTAGGCTAAATAATATTGCATCTGAAAGCCCACAAAGACTCTACTCTTCCAAGGTAGAATAAAAGACCTAGGTCATGTTCGAGTTATAGAAAAAGTTAGCTTAGTTTCATGAACTTTCAGTGAGTAAAGTTTACTCTTTAACTAAGGTTTTCTAAACACACACACACACACACACACATATATATAACTAACTAACTTATTGCAAAAATGGTGTTGTGTTTGGGTAAAAATAATGTTAGTTGTATGTATGTATTATGCTTGGATTTTAATGATGCTTGGATGAAATCATATGTGCTTGGTTATGTGAGTGTATAGTTTGGAATATGGTACTTAAATAGTCAAGTTAGTTTGTATATTATAGTCTAGCTTGTATATGTTGGTTATTGAAATGTTTACATGTTGTGAAGTTGTGGTTATGTAATCATGTATGTTATGAACATGAATTCATGATGGTATGCTAAGAAAGTTAGCATCTTACTAGTTTAAAGCGATATGTTATCCCTTGTATAAAATTCGAAATCTTTGGTTTTAAAATTTGCAGTATGTTTTCAAGTTTTAAAAACTTGTTAGTTTTCCAAAAAAATATGCTTTTATGTTTTAGTAATGTTTTTCCAAGTATTAAAGTCTTAAAGAAGACTTAGAAAACAAATTTCAAGTTTAAAAATTTCCCCTCACCCTACTATTGATTACTTGTGGATCTCTCTGAATAGTTTCGATCGGTCCCCAATAAAAGGCCTGATTGGGAAGACTGTCTAGGGGTCATATAACGATAGTCGCTAGAAGTGTAGTTTGTGAAAATGAACTCTTTTCGAAATCTAAAAATTCTTTCACTTAGAAACCTTTTGGAAAATGTTTTAAACTTATATTATGTAATTGAAAAGTTAATTATAATTTAATTAATTATTTATTTAATAAATGATTATTTAATTAATTAAATAAGTAATAAGTAATTAGTCATTAGTTAATAAAGGAAATTAATACTTAAGTGTTAATCAATTAAGTTAATTTTAATTAGTTAATTAATTAAAGTTAATTTTTATTTAATTAATAATTAAGGGTTAATTATTATTTAATTATTTATTTAAGGTTAATTATTAATTAATTATTTACTAAAGGGGTTTAATTAATTAGTGATTAATTAAGATTTTAATTAGGACTTAATTAAGATTTAATTATTATTCAATAAGTGTTTAATTTATTATTTAATTAATAAATAGTGGTTTTAAATCGCATTGTTTCTAAAATATCGGTTTTGTTTAAAACTGTTTTTCTTTTTCGAAAATGTTTTAAATCAATGGATTTCTTTGTCGATTATCCTTGAGTAACCTCAAACAAATATGAAACCAATGCTAATGTAGTGACACATTTATGGGAAGTAAGTCATCCCATAGTTTAGCATTAAAAGCTGATGAGTAGGCCGATCCTCTATCTGTGAGATATAGAATTTATTTTTAGACGAGGGATAAAGTAAGGTCGAAATATCGAAAACGTGATGGATATAGGAGGGTTAATTTCTATGAACGAGTCATGTGTAAATTAAGCATATGCGTATACATATGCAAACTTTGTATAATTACCCTAAGTAGCGGATTTGTCCGCTATTTATAAATTAGCCAGTTTTAACTCAGGAAGTATGTTGTGTATTTTTCGAGTTCCCCGGTGAGGACTTGAATACTTGTTACATACTTCCAAAAAAACCAGAATTGAGTTAGCTAGGAATTATCGCTTAGTTTAGAGACATCGGTTTCAGATAAGTATGATTTATCTGAACCACTCCAAACTAATAACATTTATTATGGATCATTATGATGTATGCTATGGAGCTGTACTATCCTTCATGAGGGTGATTCCAAAATGGAAGGTAATAAATGTGGAATGTTTGTTCGATCCCGAAACAACTTGTATGGATGAATGCTATCATTGCATTGTTCCCTGGAGGGCATTGGTAGCATTCCAAGATGGTCGCTAGAAGAAAAGGTAAACGTAACCTCAAGCTTCACACCTCGGAATGACTAAAATTTGGGGATATGCTTCAAGGATATGTAGTTCGCTACCATTAGGGTATGGTCATCATCCAATCTAGATCGATATTATAGATTATGTATGCTCGGGGCCCATTTAGGTTGTCGATTCCAACGAAGATAATGACATATTCGGCGCAATCCAGTAAGGGATAGGGCCGGTCTTGACTCACAGGGAGTCCATGTAAGGCTCTCGGTGTATTTTATCTAGAGATGCACTATGGTAGGTGGTACCCCGGTGCCTTGTCATTGGTGGAATCCATTTTCCAATACGTGCCTTTACGGACTTAGTTATGCCCAACTACTGAAATGTGAGATGCAAGTATTTCAGCTATATTAAATATTTATTTTAAACTTAGACATTATGATAATGTCAAATGATTTTATATAGAAATGTTTTGGTTATCGTAAGATAAAAACCCATCCGTGTTTATGTGCGACGTAGTCTTATGAGATACTTTTGGTTTGAAGGTTTATTTTTTATAAATTTTAAAACTTATATTTTAATCATACCTGACCCATGTCTGACCCGGAGTTTTATTTTCTTTCCTTAAAACACTCGGGTACTCAAATTTGTACGAGCATCAATGTGATCCAAGTTTCTCACGGATGCATTGTATAGGAGCTTGGAGCAGGTTGCTTCATCGATAGCTAGTTATTATCTTAATCCGCTGTATATACTTTGTATCAGATATGTAGGGATAGATAGTTATAACTGTCCCAGTTTGGAATTTGTACTGTATGACTCTGATGTAATATTATTATGGTGATGACTTTATATGACCTTATGTTGATAATTATATATTATTCCGTTGCATTGTGAGATTCTATGTTATTTAGTTTCTTCTTTTCTTTCTTTTCTTTAACCCTACGGCTCGTCTTTCAGAGTAAGAAAGGCGGATCGTTGCACTTTCTGTAGGTAAATCTATAACATATGCAATGGAGAAGTTTCATTTGAACATTTCTAGGGCTTCTGGGATTTTTTAGCCCTTTTGGTTCCAGGTAATTTTAGCCATATTGTGATAAGACCAATTATTATCAGTGAAAGAGTTCATGCCTGCATTTCGTAGCTCTCCATTTCCATTCCTATGCCTTCCTCGAATTTTCCAACTCTCTCTTCACGATTCTCAATTGGTGAGCTAATTTTTGTATATCTTAAATTGAAACTATATATCTAGGTCAAAATTTGTTAACTTGCAATTTAAACTTAAATTGGGTCAACTTCGTATCTGGGTTCACAAAAAATTGCATTTGATTGAGTATTTAGTATCATAATTGAAGTTATTTGCTCGACTATATTCATTAATTACCTATCTATCCTTTTCTTATTAAATTTCGTGTTTCTATAATTGAAGCCAATATCATTGGATGCTATCAACACCCTTCCCTATATGTACTTCATATATTAAATTTATATTTTACCAAGCTTCTCGCTTCAACATTTAATTTTCTTTATTACAGAAAAAATGAAAATAAATATGGCTGATTATTGTTTTTCTTTATGCTTCAAATCGATTTCTTCGTTGAGCTC
The DNA here is from genome assembly GCA_030737815.1 of Allium fistulosum. Classification (NCBI taxonomy): domain Eukaryota; kingdom Viridiplantae; phylum Streptophyta; class Magnoliopsida; order Asparagales; family Amaryllidaceae; genus Allium; species Allium fistulosum. The sequence goes on from CM060901.1 coordinate 473,196,542, forward strand.
AAGCGAAGAAGGCGAAATTATGTTAGATTCATGATAACGAACATGTTCTCACTATATTTAACACTTTTGTGCTACTTCTTTTAATTATTGTTATCCCTATAGTCTGCTCTGCTCATAGTCTTGCAGCACCCAAACATATTTTTATTTTCTTGATCATATAAATGTAGAATAAGAACGGTTTTGTATGTTTTTTCTTTAATATCAGTATACACAATGTAAAATGATATTGATCTGCACTTTTAAGGCACTAACTTTTTGTTCAAAATTTATTCTTCATAATTTGTAGCACTGAGATCTTTCGTTTCAATCTTTCATAGGTTGTAATATCGGGAATAAAGAACAGTAAGATGTACGAATATGTGGAAGAAATGGAATGCATGTTGTAGACACCAATGAAGCAAACAACTGTTGGGGATGAAGGTGAAAGAGGATATTTTGAGGTAGAAAGTAGTTTTTGTTCTGCGAAGAGCTACTTCAGAAGCTATTCAAAGGAAATAAATCCATTATAGGATATTCAGAACCTGCCCGACTACAAGGAGTGACCTTTTGGGCTGTTTCAAGGAACTGTCTTTATTCATTCATCAACAATTGGTGACATCCAGCACACTGTCTTTATTCTCATTGACAATTAGCTCTTTCATGCTTCTCGCAGTTGTCACATTCATTCATGTCACTACCACTGAAGATGCAAGTTTTCATGCCAATATTTTATGTTGTTTTGTCTTTTGGTAGTTCAATTTCTGCCTAAATTTCAAGTTATTGAATGATATTATTGCAATTGCAAGTGATGATAAAATAGATAGGAACTCAGAATACATATATGCTAATTATTGTAATGTGAATGAATTGTTGATCACGGTCTAATTAGGAATTGTCTGATGCATTTTAAAATCTTATTAACTGATAGCCATCATTTCTGTGTTTGTTTAACTTGGATTAAATATTTTAAATTATTTTCATGTTTAAGTTATATAGTAGCATGTTTTCATGTTTTAATTTACAAAGAAAGCATATTTTCATACTTTAAGGCACATAGAGCATGGTTTCTGCTTTAAATTAAATAACAGATTGAATCTAATATTTTAGTTGGACTATACAATATTGCTTGCAGTGTGTGTAGACTGTAAAGGTGTGATTGTGTGTGTAAGTTATTATATGTGTAAGTTATTGTATGTGCGCGCGCATATGTAGAAAGTGTTGTGTGTGCGTTGCGTATGAAAATATATGCGCGCTCTGTCATTTGCAAGTTGCCTGGGTATGTGTGAGGGATAAATGCGAGTGTGTATTTCTAGTACATGTGCAAGGTATATTAACGTGTGTGTGTACACATATAAGAGTGTGTATCAACTCCTTCTTTGTGTTTGTGAAGCTGTGTGTGTGTGACAGTCTAGGAATGATAATGACTGTGGGTGCGTGTATTTTTTTTTTCTATTTACATGTGTATGCATGAGTTTACAAGTGTAATTTCAGATAAAGTATTCATTTCAGTTGTGCTGTGCGCTTAAAATAGGAATTTTTGGGTCCATAAATTGTAATACATATTATTATAATGTAAAGAACGTTGGCTTCTCGTTTATATGTTAATTTATATTTAGGTGCACTGCCATTTTTATGAGCTTTGCTGATGAAGCAGCATACCTAAGCTCCAATTCGATAGCCTCCGACCTAACTCCCACTCCAGTTGGCGACCTAAGCTCCAATTCAATAGCCTCCGACCTAACTCCCACCTTCCATGCCGAGCTACGATCTAACACCTCTTCCCAAAGTCGCGACCGACCTAAACCTAAATCATTGCCAGAAAACTCGCGAGCGACATTGATAAGTCGCGGCACTTGAATAAGTCGCGATTCGTTGAAGTCGTTGCCGAGATACCCCATGAGTCGTTGCCAAGATACCCCATGAGTCGTTGCCGAGATAAGCTGAGTCGTTGCCGAGGTAGCGAGAATCACTGCAATTTTTAAAGACGCGTACGACTTAATTATAAGTCGGAAATGAACATTGATAAGTCGGAGCCGAGTTAAGTACTTGTATTTCTCTTTGAAGCTTTTGTATGTGTTTTGTAACTGTTGAGCTTAAGTCGTAAGTTGCCTGGAATGGTAGGTCGAGACTGTTAAGTCGGAACCGACCTAAGAGATGTAATTTTTTTTTTGTTGTTTTTGGTGAGAATTGTAAAATGCCTATAAATAGGCCGAGACTTTCATTTGTAAAAGGTTGTTGAATATTGAATAAAATTCTCTTTTGTTAGCTTGTTGCTTTCAATTTCAATTGGTAGTCGAGTGTATCTCCTATCTCCACTTACGTCATTCGAGTGCGCTCGGATCATCGTTTGTTGAAGCCGATTCACGGTATCTTGTGCGCAAGATCAACGTCGAAGAATCGTAGATCTCTTTCCCGGTATCTTCGGATCAACGAGTCAGAGATAGCTAGAGTTCGGCATCTTCGGATCAACGAATTCGGGCAATTCAGCATTCATCAATCCATCGACTGCTACTTTCATCGATTGAAGATCGTTTTGAAATATCCGCTGCGTCAGTTTTGGTATCAGAGCTTGTTTTAGCCAATCATAGCTAAATCGAGTCTTGGAGCCGAGAATTTGAAGTTGTGTTCATCGTGTTCATCATATTTTGCAACAAAGTTGGAGTTTTCGATCCATTTCATTTTGGATCAAAGTTCGAAAGGTGTTTGAAAACTTGAAGTGTGAATTTGTTGAAGTGTTTGTAAAGTATTCAATCATGCCGCCAAGACGAGTTCAACGTCATCGCAATATTAATGCTTTGTACGGAAGAGAAGAAGCCGATGAGATGGAGCAAAGAATTAACGAGAATTTCAATGAGAAGCTTACGGAAGGGATTGGTCGATTAGAGAGGATGATGTTGGAGATGAGTCAAAATCAGAGAAGAATATCACCTGAATCGAGCCATGGAAGAAGTAGAATTTCACCACGTTCAAATCGAGAGAGAAGTGTCGATAGTGATCATAGAAGCGTGGATCGAGATTGTGATCGAAATGTTGATGATCGAGGTCGTGATAGAAATGTGACTGATCGAGATCGGCGGAATGTAGATCGTAGGAATGTTGGTGGAAGGAATGGTAGTGGTAGAGATGTTGGTGGTCAAGATCGACATCGATATACATCGGATGGTGAAGAAGAGTATGATGGTGGTAGTGTTCATGGACGAGGACGTGGACGAGGAAGGAATCAGTCGGAATACGATCACAAGTGGGAATCTGGGATGAAGACAGAAATTCCAGAATTCAAAGGTGGTATGCAGGCTGAGGAGTTTTTGGATTGGATGGCTAATGTTGAAGAAATTTTTGATTTCAAAGAAGTTCCAGAACGTCGTAGAGTGAAGTTGGTTGCTACAAGGTTGAGGGGTAGAGCTTTGGCATGGTGGCAGCAAACTAAACTTACACGAGAACGAATGGGGAAGTCAAAAGTTGAATCTTGGGAGAAAATGAAGAAATTGATGAAAGCAACGTTCTTACCTTACAATTATCAATCTTTGATGTATCAACGTTTGCAGAACTTGAGGCAGGGCACAAAGACTGTTAATGATTATGCGGATGAGTTTTACCAGCTTATTGCGAGGAATGATATTATGGAAACGGAAGAGCAGCTGACATCTAGATTCATTGGGGGATTGAGAATGCAGATTCAGGATATGGTTAATATGTTCGATCCAAGATCTGTGGCGGAAGCACATCAGAAAGCGTTGGCTTGGGAGAAGCAGGGACGACGAGGAGGTGGTGTGTTTACGAATTCCAATAATCAAGTGAAGGGTGTTGGTGGAAGTTCTAATGTGTCTAAACCTATCAGTAAACCAGTGGTGAAGGAGGTTGAGAAGGTAAAAGTTAACAACGGTTTCAAATGTTACAACTGTCAGGAGTTGGGTCATAAAAGCAATGAGTGTCCAAAGCCAAAGAAGAGAGCAATGATTGCTGAGGTTGAGGATGAGGATGAAGAAGCTGAATGTTCTAATTCTTTACCAGTTGAGGAGGAAGACTTACTGTCGGGAGATGACGGGTATGCATTGATGATGAGGAGAAGTTGTTTAACACCGAAGCAAGAGGAGGAAAGTAGTTGGTTGAGGAACAATATCTTTCAATCTACATGCACTATTCTGGGAAGAGTTTGTAAATTTGTTATTGATGCTGGGAGTTGCGATAATATTATCTCTACAGAAGCGGTGAAGAAGTTGGAGTTGAAAACCGAGAAACATCCTAAACCGTACAAGTTAGCTTGGTTGAGGAAGGGTGGTGAAGTGAAAGTTGGACGTAGAGCTTGTGTGAAGTTTTCAATTGGGAAGAAATACAAAGATGAAATCTGGTGTGATGTCGTAGATATGGACGTTTGTCATTTGTTGCTGGGAAGACCATGGCAGTTTGATAGAGCAGTACAACATGATGGACGGACCAACAGTTACAGTTTCATGTTCGAAGGTACAAAGATTACTCTGGTTCCGAAGAAACGCCAACAGGAAGAAAACAAAGTGGAGGAAATCGAAGAGCTGAAAACTCTATTGACTTTGAAGGAGTTTGTTAAAGAAGTTGAAGAAGAGCCGGAAGTATTCTTGTTGATTGGACGAGAAAGCAGTGAAGAGGTTGAAATTCCAGAAGAAGTTAAACCAGTTCTGAAAGAATTTGACGATGTATTTCCAGAGGAGTTACCAACGGAGTTGCCACCGTTGAGGGATATACAACATCAGATAGATCTTGTTCCCGGTGCTGTATTGCCACACAGACCACATTATCGAATGAGTCCGAAGGAACATGAAGAATTGCGGAGGCAGGTAGAGGAATTGCTTGAACAGGGGCGTGTGCAGGAGAGTCTGAGTCCTTGTGCTGTACCAGCTTTATTGGTACCCAAGAAGGATGGGACATGGAGAATGTGCACTGACAGTCGAGCATTGAATAAGATTACCATGAGATATAGATTTCCAATGCCGAGGTTAGATGACTTGTTGGATCAAATAAGTGGAGCTACTATCTTTTCGAAGATTGATTTGAAGAGTGGATATCATCAAATTCGTATCAGACCAGGAGATGAGTGGAAGACTGCTTTTAAAACCAGGGAGGGTCTATACGAATGGTTGGTCATGCCATTTGGTTTATCCAATGCACCAAGTACTTTCATGAGGGTGATGAATCAGATTTTTCGACCGTTCATTGGGAAATTCGTGGTGGTGTATTTCGATGATATTCTTATTTACAGTGGGAGTCCAGAGGAACATTTGAATCATCTTAGAGAAGTGCTGATGGTATTGCGACAAGAACAATTCTATGCTGCAACGAAGAAATGCGTGTTCATGACGCATAGTGTTTTATTTCTGGGGTATGTTGTTTCAGAGAAAGGAATACAGGTTGACCAAAGTAAAGTTGAGGCGATCAGAAATTGGCCGCAGCCCAAGACGATAACGGAAGTTCGTAGTTTTCATGGGTTGGCTTCATTTTATCGAAGGTTTATTCCACACTTTAGTAGTGTGATGGCGCCTGTTACAGATTGCATGAAAGGTAAACAGTTTGCATGGACGGAGGAAGCCGAGGTTGCTTTTGAACGAATCAAAGATCTTTTGACCTCTACACCAATTCTAGTGCTACCTGATTTTCAGTGGGTGTTTGAACTACATACTGATGCATCCAAGGTTGGGATTGGAGGGGTGTTGAGTCAGAAAGGGCGTCCTATTGCATATTTCAGTGAGAAGTTGTCCGGAGCGAAGATGCGATACAGTACATATGATGTGGAGTTTTATGCTGTTGTGCAATCTATTAAACACTGGAGACACTATCTATTTCAGAAGGAGTTTGTTCTTTACACTGATCATGAAGCATTGAAGCATTTACAAGGGCAAGACAAGATTTCAGCAAGACATGCATCATGGATTGCATATCTGCAACAGTTTACTTTTGTCGTTAAGCACAAGTCAGGGGTAACCAATCGTGTGGCTGATGCTTTGAGCAGAAGGAGTCATTTGTTGACAACAATGAAAGTTGAAGTGACTGGGTTTGAAATGTTGCCGGAATTATTTGTTGAAGATCCTTACTTCATGAAATTTGTTGATAAAGTTAAGGAGGAAAAGACGGATGAGTTTTTGATGGTAGATGGGTTTCTTTTTAAAGGAAGTCGATTGTGCATCCCGGAGGGTAGTCTGAGAATGAAGATTATCAAGGAGTTACACGAAGAGGGACATGTTGGGAGAGACCGTACCTTGCAGTTGGTTTCACAGTCCTACTTTTGGCCATCAATGAGGAAAGAGGTGGAAAGGTTTGTTGAGAGATGCCATATCTGTCAAGTTTCGAAAGGAACTGCGACTAATGCGGGTTTATATATGCCATTACCTGTACCAGATAAACCATGGGTTGATGTGAGTATGGACTTCGTGTTGGGATTACCGAGGACACAGCGAGGTAACGATTCCATATATGTGGTGGTGGACAGATTCTCGAAAATGGCACACTTTATTGCTTGTAAGAAAACGGCAGATGCTGTTCATGTTGCTCAGTTGTTTTTCAAGGAGATCTATCGACTTCATGGATTGCCAGAATCTATTGTGTCAGATAGAGATACTCGATTTTTGAGTCATTTTTGGTTGAGTTTGTGGAAAATGGTGGGAACAAAGCTGAAGTTTAGTAGTGCTTATCATCCGCAAACTGATGGACAAACGGAGGTGGTTAATTGATCGTTGGGAAACTTGTTGAGGTGTCTTGTTCAAGATAACCTAAAGGGTTGGGATGTGAAGTTATGTCAGGCAGAATTTGCCCATAATCATGCTGTGAATCGAAGTACGGGGTTCAGTCCATTCCAGATTGTTTATTCGAGCTTACCGAAGGGACCTTTGGATTTAACGGTAATACCACAATCAAAGAAGACAGTTAAGAAAGCTGCTGATTTTGTTGAAGGGTTGACGGAGTGCCATAGAATCGTTCAGGAACGATTGGAAAAGACAAATGAGAAGTACAAACAAATGGCGGATAAGAAACGAAGGAGTGTAGTCTTCAAAGAGGGTGATTTTGTTTACGCGGTATTGACAAAAGATCGTTTTCCAGTTGGGACTTACAACAAGTTGAAAGCTCGAAAGATTGGACCAGTAGAAATCTTGAAGAAAATCAATGACAATGCTTATCAGTTAAAGTTGCCAGATCACATTCACACTGCTGACGTTTTCAACGTTAAACATTTGATTCCGTACCATGGAGATGAGCTTGTTGAAAAAGAGAGAAGTACAAATTCGAGGTCGAATTTTTGTCAACAAGGGGAGGATGATGAAGCAGCATACCTAAGCTCCAATTCGATAGCCTCCGACCTAACTCCCACTCCAGTTGGCGACCTAAGCTCCAATTCAATAGCCTCTGACCTAACTCCCACCTTCCATGCCGAGCTACGATCTAACACCTCTTCCCAAAGTCGCGACCGACCTAAACCTAAATCATTGCCAGAAAACTCGCGAGCGACATTGATAAGTCGCGGCACTTGAATAAGTCGCGATTCGTTGAAGTCGTTGCCGAGATACCCCATGAGTCGTTGCCGAGATACCCCATGAGTCGTTGCCGAGATAAGCTGAGTCGTTGCCGAGGTAGCGAGAATCACTGCAATTTTTAAAGACGCGTATGACTTAATTATAAGTCGGAAATGAACATTGATAAGTCGGAGCCGAGTTAAGTACTTGTATTTCTCTTTGAAGCTTTTGTATGTGTTTTGTAACTGTTGAGCTTAAGTCATAAGTTGCCTGGAATGGTAGGTCGAGACTGTTAAGTCGGAACCGACCTAAGAGATGTAATTTTTTTTTTTGTTTTTGGTGAGAATTGTAAAATGCCTATAAATAGGCCGAGACTTTCATTTGTAAAAGGTTGTTGAATATTGAATAAAATTCTCTTTTGTTAGCTTGTTGCTTTCAATTTCAATTGGTAGTCGAGTGTATCTCCTATCTCCACTTACGTCATTCGAGTGCGCTCGGATCATCGTTTGTTGAAGCCGATTCACGGTATCTTGTGCGCAAGATCAACGTCGAAGAATCGTAGATCTCTTTCCCGGTATCTTCGGATCAACGAGTCAGAGATAGCTAGAGTTCGGCATCTTCGGATCAACGAATTCGGGCAATTCAGCATTCATCAATCCATCGACTGCTACTTTCATCGATTGAAGATCGTTTTGAAATATCCGCTGCGTCATTTGCATATATTGTCTCCAGATCTTCACATTGTCATGTACAATTAGTTATTGAAAATGGTGCCATGTTATTATAAACGCAAGCATAGGCAAAGAATTTAGTATTCAAAATAAGGACAAAAATTGAATGGCGGTACGTCACTCCAACAAAATCACGTTCGCATACGATTCGCTAACAACGAAAATGAAAATATGGTTGCACACAACAATGCGACATGATCGTAAAACAACATAAAAACACACCGGTTATCCAATTTTGTAAAGTCGAAAAAACACTAACGTTTTCCCCAAAATACGTCAAGCGAAAATTTAATTGTTTTTCAAATTAAAATTTATGGAAAAATCCTATAAAATTAAATTAAAAATACTAAAATAAAATAAAGTATGATTTTTATTTTTAAATACGTTTAAAATAGTGGAACTTTTGTATTGATTAATCCTCAGGTCTGTTCTCTACCTGCTTGACATTTAAGAATCCATTACCATATTTGATTAGGGCCATGCATGAGACTCTACCTGCTGTTTTATTTATTTTAAGGATTAAGAAGATCATGAATGTACTTCTTATGTGTATAGGAAATCACCATCAACCACTATTATTTCAACTATTATTTGGACTTCTTGACCGAACAAGTTTTGATTATGTATTTTAGCGGCAACATTTTCATTTTCTTCTACATCAGGATGGAAATTTCGTATAATATGAATACAAGCAATGATTTCTATAAGTATGCCACTAAGAGGGACAAACCCTCTTAATAGATAATTAGAATTCACAAAAGTAAAAATAATGATAATTAGGTAATAATATTAGATGTCAAATCCATTCAAACGTTGTTTAACAAACAAATATAATGCTTACTACTTAGTGGTGCATCATTTGATGGTTACTTCCTAGCTTCATTGAATATGATTTATAATCCTTCCACACCAACTCCATGCTTAACTTGCACTTATAAGTAAAATTATCATTAATATTGCAATATTAAGGTATAAATTTTATACACGGTCAATAGTAGTATATAATGGAGGTATATTTTTGTATGTTTATCTTTTATGCATCAAAAACTTGACACGCAAGATAAACGATATGATTCCATTAATGATTAATGACTTAGAATAAAATAAAAGCAGTACCTTTGATTTACATGGTTAAAGAACACTAAAATACATCGATAAATACTAATAGAAACAATGTCAGATTAAGTCATGAACACATTCATTGCTTCAGGAGTTACCACTTGGAACTTTCATAGACATCTACAGTCATAAAAACTGCAAATGACTCCAATTGGATCTTTAAGTGATCATCCAAACTGGCCATAATAATAATTTATTTGAAGCCACCTTTCAAATTTCAAAATATATATAAACATGGTTAGATATCAGAATCAACTTTCAAATTTAAAAATTTAAAAAGTCATGGTGGGAATCCTGCTCATTGATTTCTTGCTATTAATAGAATTATGAACTGATGATGTATATATATACCTTTTGGCTCACAGCCCACATTAGCTAAAAGAGCATATGCATGTACAAGTATTATTTCCATTTCCAGTAGTATAAAATAAACCAAAACAAAAGAAACCAATGCTAAAACTATGAATGTTCTTCAGTTGTCTTGGTCATCTTTGTCGTTGCTTCTGGTCCAATTTATGCTGACAATGGCACTGTCAAATCTAATTCCACGGGTGCAAGTATAAATGAATACATGTTGTGATTAAATGTAGGCTGATCTAGGTGTGCATATATACTTGTCTTAATAGTGGCAATATGTATTGAACAGTATAAAAATAACTAAGCATCAACTCCAATCAAACAGCTTCTAGGTATCAGTTTTGCATTGATTTGATATCAGTATTGTTGTACATGATACTCAAAATAGTTTCTAAAATTAACGATCATTATATTTTATCAACTAGAAACTAGGTATCATTTTGCATATATTTTAGCATCAGTTTTCATATAAATTACGGTCAAAATAATTTATAAAGGATATAAGCGTCAACTCCAAACATACAGCTACTAGGTATTGGTTTTGCATTATTTTGGTATCACTTTTGTCATACATGACGGTCAACTAAATAATTAAAATTACATAGCATCAACTTTTATTAAACAGAAGTTAGATATCAGTTTTGCATATATATAGGTATCAGTTTTGATTTAAATAATAGTCAAAATAATTTATAAAATAACCAAGCATGAATTCCAATCAAACAGCTACTAGGTTTCAGTTTTGCACTATTTTGGTATCACTTTTATCACACATGACGGTCAACTAAATAATTAAATTTACAAAGCGACAACTTATAACAAACAGAAACTAGGTATTATTTTTGCGTATATATATATATATATATATATATATATATGTATCAATTTTGTTATAAATAGCAGTCAAAATTATTTATAAAATAAGCAAGCATGAATTCCAATCAAACAGCTATTAGGTATTAGTTTTTGTAATTATCCTGATTGATAGTAGTATTATTAAGCAAAAAAATAAATTTATATGCATGTCCATCTGTGTAATTTCCTTCATGAATATGTCGTAGTGTTTTTTTGTTATTACGCATCCTCCTTTGACTGTGTCATTGTCCTCCCATGCAACTTCACTGTTGTAACAAAAAAGATTTGAATAAATTAAGTAAAATTATTTTAATATGTTGCATTAGTATAAATATTTGTAAACTTACTCTTGTTATGATGTCGAAAAAAAGCTTTGGTTACATCCTGTTGTTCTTTGCTCAATTATGCTAAGCATTTGCAATGTCCTAGTCCTAACTCTGAAAGTGTTGGTTCTATTACTGCAATTGCTTTAGGATGGATTCTTCTGTACTTTTTTTTCATCGTCTTTGTTTTTTTCTTTCAGTTTTTTGCTTATTTGCTTTTTTTTTTCACTCGCCGACCATAGCCAAAGATATCGCTTTTTTTTCTTGTTCATTGTTTTACTCTTTGCACATAAGAAGTTGGTTTTATCACTGTTGTTTTCCCTTTTCGGCCAGCGAGTTTTGTTGGTTTCTTTTATTGATCTTGTTCAGTTTTTTCCATTTCAAATTCTTGTGAGTCATAGAGTTTGAAAGATGGAGGAGTGATGTCAAGTACTGAATCATGGTACAATACAATTTGGCTTTTGTTAGTGGTATCTTCTTCCATGTTTTTAGCCTCTTCTGTTTCTTTTTCTACCATTTTATCTTAATGTGTTGAAAAAACCATGTCATTTGTTTTGTCCACTACATCTGCATTTCTTTTATTGTCTCCATATATGTATCTTGATTTGATTGGAGCACTTTTTCATGCATTTCAGTTGTTGTTTCTGTCTATGCATGTATTGTCTTTTTCAGATGCTTAGTCGACTTGTTCTATATAAGGCTCAACATTGTTTCTTCATTTTGTTTTTCATTTTTTTCAGGTGTTGTTTCCTTCTCTTGATTTTCATCCATTGTATTATTTGTTTCAGTCTGATTTGTATTTTCTTTTGCTATGTCTATAGGTGTATCTTGGTTTATTTCAATTGCTTCTTCATTCTTTTTTGCTTAACACTCTACAATTTCTTCTTGACACTCTGCATTTACCTCTTCATTGTTGTATTCATTCTTTTCAATTATGGATCTCTATTCTGCATTTTAGGCTTCCATCTGTAAACATGTATCTTCGTTCATTTCAGTTGTTATGTGGACTTTTTCTACATAGGGCTCGGCATTTGTCTCTTCATTTTCTTCTTTATTGTTTTCAGGTATGGATTTCTTTTGTGTGTTTTGTATTTCAATTTCTATAGGTGTACGTTGATCTAATATATTGTCAGGTTCATCTACTATGTGTAGATTTTCTACTTCGGTCTTTGAATTTCTCTCTTCATTCTCTTGCAGCCTTGATTTAATTTCTCTCAGTTCTTGTTTCAGTTTCAAAATTTTTTCTCGACTTCTAACCTTATCTTCTTTTCCTTTTCCAATTTCTTCTTTGTTTTTTAGCTTCATTTACCAAATCTTTTATGTGCATTTGCTAGAATCTAATGTTTACATCTTCTTCAAATGATCCAATACTTTGTTTGGCTTCTTTAATTTTTCTTTTTTTCCCTTGCTTTTCGTTTCCTTTTTTGCATAATTGTCCTTTTGTTGATATAGTTTGAAGAAGCCTTTCTTCATGTGGAAGAATATTTTTTTTTTTCATATGTATAATTTGTAGAAGAATTTTGTGTTAGTTTTCAACTAATACTAAGTGTATTATTTTGTTATTATTGATTTTTTAATAGAAGCAAAAATAATAATTATGCAGATGCGTAAAATGATACTATGCAGTGTTGAAAATGATACCAAGTATCAAGTGTACTATAAATGATACCATGCAGAGAGAAAGTACATATTATACAAAGGCAAAACCGATACTATGTAAAGACTAAAATGATACCAAGTATTGAAACTGATGCTATATGTTAGTAGAAACTGATACCATGTGGAAGCAATAAATGGCAGTAAAAGAAATATAGTGCTAAAGCAGATTCTAAGTAGAAAACAATTTTTTATTGATAATTTAGGCAAGATGAATTTTTAACTGGCCCTCTTTTACATCATCTAAAAACTGCTTAACCACTATGGATTTCAACTTGCGCAAATCCCATTTTGCAAATCTAAGTAAAGTTTCATTATGTTGTTGTCTTGGTCTAATGAGCTGCATTTTTTCACAAATGCAATACTGCAAACATTTAAAAAAAAGATTAGATATGATTATTAAAAATAATATTTATTCCATATATTAATATTTTGAATCATATTTACTTATGGAAGCATGGAGCATCCGGACCTATTTCTGGGTTAGTGGATAATTTTTTTAACAAATTTACTGAAATTTTTTTCTACTGTCTGCGGCCAAGAAATTGTGTGCAATGTTTCAAAATTGATCAAGAAGGTTAGGGTTCTACATCTTAATTTTTGTTGGTTATTGGGGAAGAAAAACGTTAATAATATTTCCATTACTATCAACAGTGGTGGATCTTCTTCATTTTGCCTTTTCTTCTTTGCTATCTCTTGTTTTATTCTCCTTTTAACCATATTTCTTGTAATGAAAGTACAGATTCAAAATTTATTCTTGCATATTCTTTGCACTCCATTGAAATAGTTTACTCGTCATTTTTTATGTCAGCTCTATGTTTCTTCCTTCCAATGGTAGAGCAAAAGGCAAGCTTATATCAGTGGTAGTTACTTTCATCCTGTCTTATCCAAATATGAAAGTATCATTTTCAATTGCGTAGCAGCTGTACAAAGCATCTAAGTTGTGTTGATGCTTTTTGCATTCTTTCATTGTTATTTTTTCTTCATAGAAGATATTGAAAAAGTTGTAAAATTGGGTCCATTTCAAGATGTCTATTTGTTTTTTGGTCAGCCCATTTTTTTCTTTACTAATTTTATCATCTTGAAAATTGCTTGCAAGCCACATCTGTTGTAACAACTATAGTTTTGGTTATTACCTGTAAATATTAAATTATAACAGTGGTTATAAGAATATTGTGAAATAAAAAATGAATTGGAGATTTAAATTGTTTATTTTAAATAAACAATGGATTTTAGAAATAAAATGTGAACATAAAGTTTTAAAACTTTATCTTGGTTGTTTATGAGAAATATGAGTGAAATATGATTTTTATTTGAGAAAATGCAATAATTCTAGTAATTATTTCCAAATGCTTCTTTTAATAATTTTTAAAGGAAGTATTTGATTTTAAAATATGTTTATTATAAACAAAAAGATGAGATTTGATTTGAAAATAAGTTTTGGTTATAAAAATGATGTTAGAATGATTAATTGCATTTTATTATGCAAGAAAATAATTTTTGTACAATTTTTGGAGTTAAAAATAGTGTTTTGTGCAAATATTTGTGTAAATTGTGTATTTAAACTAAAATAAGAGTTTTATTAATGGAAATAAATTTTTAGAGCAAAACTATCTTTTATTTTGATGTAAAATAATTTTTAGAACATAAGGATATGTCTTGTGATTTTTATAAAGTTGAAACATGTGCATATATTTGTTATAACTTGTGTATATGTAGGTGTAATAGTAATTTAGTGTGTTAATTCATTTAGAGGCTAATTAATTTGGGTATTTGGGTCTTAGCCCATTCAATTTCTTAACCAGGAAAGATAGAAAACATCTCTTTCTCATTATTTTGTACATACAGTAAGCTTCTTCTAGAAAATAAAGAGAAATAGAAAACCTATTTCCTCTTTCAAATAAAATCAAAAATCTTCTTTCCAATCCAACTCTTTTGCTGTAATTTTCAAATTAAAGTCAGTTTATTTTAGGTAATTTATCTTAAAACCAATATACTTCATCAAATTCCAATTTTTGAGAGATTTGGTTGTGTTAATTGAATATATATGTTTGCATGTCACTGTAAACTTCTTATTCAGGTCATTGAAGCACTTTTGAAGCCAAAACTTGCACCTTTTCTCCGATTTGCACTTGTAGCTCAAGTATTTTGCAAGGTGAGTAATAATCTCACAAATGCTAGCTCAAACAAAGCTGAATTGCAAGCTGAAATGCCAAAAATCGTTTACTGTAATTGAAATTTGTGTTGTTTGATATTACAGTAAATACTGTTCTGAGTAGCTACTTTGCATGACCATATCTTCTTATTCCTATGTTGGATTTCGCTGATTCTTTTTTATTTGAAATTTGAAGTTTTCTACTATGTGCATACAAATTTTTAGTTCAATATGATGTCATTTGGTCCTTTATGTCATGCCCGTAAGTTGAACCCGAGATGGTTTTCAGGCTTATACACATTTCCGTTTTCTGAGCTGCTGCAAACATAGCCCGAGTCCATGTTTGAGATAGCGTATCCTTTTCATTTCCTATCAGAATTCATTGATTCTTTTTTATTTGAAAATTGAAGTTTTCTACTATGTACATACTAATTTTCAGTTCAATCAGAGGTTGTTTGGTCACCTGTTTCATGTTTGTAAGTTGAACCCGAGAGGGTTTTCAGACTAGGGCAGAATTCAACATGGCCTGAGTCCATGTTTGAAATTTCATATCTTTACCATTTCATGTCAGAATTCAGTGAATCTTTTTCCAGTTCATAAATAAATTGTTTTACTTTGTGTCTATCAAATTTTAGACCATTCTAATTAAGCCATTCAAATTATGTCTGAAAGTTGAATCCGGAGAAGATTTCAAACTTGGGTATTGTTTTTGCTTGTGCACTTCTTTTGTTCTGCCTTGTTTTCCCATTCGATTTCTGACTTCTGCATCTTGTATTTGTGAAATTTCTGAACTATTTTGAAGGCCATGAAGCCTATCAATAGGCGAGCTAGAATTATGGTGAATTTGTGATTCAAAATGAATCGATTCTGAGATGTTTTCGAATGTCGGTTTTTGGTGTTTTTCGATGATTTTTCTTTGATTTCGAGCATGGGTTTTTCTAAATAATTTTGAAATGATTTTTAAAATAAATTGGCTTTTGAAATAATTATTATATAATATTTATAAATTATTTTCAAGCTATAAAAACTATATATTCTCTAAAATAAGGGAATGTCAAAGTTTGTTTTCCAAAAACGATTTCGAAAAATTGTTTCAAAAGCTTATTTTCACAAACAAACTATTTTCTATATAAAATACACGTTTTTGCACTATTCGATCGAACGAGAAGGAGAATTAAATGATTGGGTAAAAACGTGGTATGGGACACGTTCGTTTATCTTTTCGGTTAATTCCCGGCTTGTCCGTTTGATCGTTTTGACCTTCGGGTCGTATTTGCCGATTAGATGAGGCAAATATTTTTACTGCTTTCTGGTGTAGCATTGGCTAGTGGTTAGTAAATCGATTAGTGAGAACATGTGGTATGGGATACACTGTTAACACTTTTCGGGTTCCTATCTTAGAATTTGTGACACATTTGTCTAAGAGACGTATTTGCTAGTACTGGACCTTTGGGTCATTTATCCTTTGGGATGTTTGTCTAAGAGACGTATTTATCCATTGAGATATATTTGTCCTTCGGATGTTGTCCTTCGGGATGTTTGTCTAAGAGACGTATTTATTTGTCCTTTGGGATGCTGTCCTTTGGGACGTTTGTCTAAGAGACGTGGCGCCTTAGTTTGAGAGAACAGTACTTGGCGGGCTTCGTCCATAAGCACGTGCTATATCTTTGAGATGATTTCATTGGTTATTTGTGATTTTCCAAGTGTATCGCCTTTTTACATATTTGGCCATTTGAGCCGTTCGAGACATTATATATGGCGATTACATCTTTGGAAACTTGAACTCCTTAACGAGTTCTATATTTGAGATTTGAGTTTGCCAACACTTGGCATTTATTTGAGATTTGTGATTTGCCATTCTATGGCGTTAATTTGAGATTTACACTCTCTTTTTTAGGAGATATATTTGATTGCCATTATGGCGTATTTTGAGTTTTGGGATTTCTCTATTTTAAGAACATATTTGTGAATGCCATTTTTGGCGAGATTTGAGTCTTGAGATTTCTTCTAATTAGGAGATATGGTTTAGAGAAACCATTATTATTATTTTTGGGTTTATGCCGATGAAATGAGGCATGCTTATGCTTAGTTGCTAATGTTAATTGAGTTTATCTCTTTCAAGGCTATATATATGCTTAGTGATACTACTTCACTTGAAGTAATGATATATGCTTACTTATGCTATTATTTCTTCTCATTCGAGAAGAATTATCACCCTTTACCTTATGCTTTATATTATCACTTATTGTAACGAACGCGATTTTTTCGTCACTCGAAAATCGACATTAATACGTCCACTATATCAACTGCCGAGCAATCGAATGCCGGAAAACCGAATTGTTATGGAGAAAAAGAAGAGGTAGAAGAAAACGGGAGAAAAAGAAAGAAGAAACAACATAAAAACACAGAACAATATCAGAATCTCACATTCGCAGCGGAACAACATATAATAGATAAATGAATAATCTTTAAATCAAAGAACTATATCATTTTATACATTACATCATCAGAGTTTACAACAACAATATACAACACGACTGGACAGTTATATAAACTTGTCCTCATACAGAATACACAGCGGAATAAATAATATCATATACAAGTGATACGTCTCGCCATCCAACTCGCCACTGAGCTCCACAGCATCTCCTGAATCCAGAATGACCTGATAACCTGACTCTAGACTGCCCGTGTGGAAATTGGTGGGCACCCAGAGTTTAGGAAGGAAACAATAAACTCCAGGTCAGTCATGGTGACTGGTGTGAGAACTTAAAACAGTTTTATCTTTAAAACACAACAACAACAAAGCAAGTAGAAAATATCCGCAATGCTTTTGGAAAATGAAACTACCATAAGACCTCCCGCCACACACACAATGCAAACGCATAATTGGAGGAGATTTCTTCTTATGATAGTCAAACATGCTTACTACGCAAATCATTGGATTATTATTATTAGTGCATAGTGCAGAAAACATTTCGAAAGTATAATATTAATCTTAGCCAACATAGGCATTTCACACTATGCCTACTATAGCTACCATCTAAACAGTGGGGCGCCAGCATAAGTAAATGGCAGGTTCTACAACTAAAACCATACAAGGTTCGTATTGGAAGATGGATTTCCAACAAATGGTCAGGCTAAGGAACTTCCTATGCCACAAAGGAACGCCTCTGGCGGGACGCTCCGAGAGACAACCTTCTCTCTGCCAACACAAAGCCGGGTTACCTCTGTAACTAGGTAACACACGAATATGCCATTCCCCGGTCCTTTGGGACCTTTATCCGAGCGCTCGGTAACCAACATCACACATAATAAATAAAGTGTGTCCACATGAGTAAGTATCTGGGCTCCATACCATGATACTACCCTTTTCCAGAAGCAAATGACATACCCTAAAGGGCGCGACCCTCATAACCTTGCCGCATATTCCTGTTTCGACCATTTCCGGGTTGTGAGGTCCGAAGAGGTCTCGTCCACAAAGCTATGCTTTTTCACAAAGCCACGCTTTGATCACAAATGATCAATAAATGATCATCACACAACAACACTCAGCATGCCACATTACCAAATTGGGAATATATCGCTGATAAATTTCAACTACATAACCTTTGAGCTCGTACGTCTCAGAGAAGGGTGTTAAGCTAAGAGAATAAATTCTCCGCTACCAACAGAAATGTATTTGAAAGAAATCAGCTTTATATCTCAAAATGTAATGTCAGACATGTAACCATACAAGTCTGTTCCGGATTCGAACAGAACCGAAGGCACTTCCAAAGAAGCCCTTGCAATCCGGGTATTCATAATCCCGATAAAACTTCCCATCACAAAGGAAATCTCTATACCGTAGCTAATGGTGCAGAGACAATCGATAGGTCATCCTATCGTTTTCACAAATACCCGGTCTTCACCACCTGTCTTCGATACGATCCATATCGTCGTATCACTAATTCAGAATGGGTTATATGACACAGAGGTCTTTTCCCGGCTAACCCGAATAGTGAGCACAATATTTAAAACATATGGATATAGGGATTTCCATTAAGTCACAACTTATTACCCAAATCCTTCTTTCAAATGGTTTAACAAATTACCATTTTAAATCTTTAAATAAAAAGATTTACTTCACAAAGTTTACCCAGTTTCACAAAGATTCATTCACAGATTTCCAAATCAATTTCCATTTCAATTTGATTAACCCATTAAATCTTTAAATTAAGATTTAATTTATTGCTTTCAAAACTATTCACAATTCAAGTCTTTTATAATATAAAAGATACACCATTTTAAAATCGTCTTTGATTTCAAAATAAAGCTTAATCATCTTCACAAAGGTTAATTTATAGTTTTTTTTCCAAACTATTCACAATTTCATTTCAACTTGAATTGTTTCGATACAAATTGGAAATCTTTTCACTTTATGGAAGCTATTATCATTTGAAAACGGATAGTTTTCGTTTTGGGAAAAACTGGTTACAATTACACAGTTTAAAGCCATTCAAGTATAAAACTTGAATATACATTTAAATTTCCAAAACCATATTTTTAAATGGTTAAAAATCCAGATAAAAAACTTTTATACTAAAAAAAATCTTTTAAACCAAAATTCCCAATTCATTGAATTCAATTTCAAAATATTGAATTCAAAATTTAAATCAAATGATTTAAATTCCAATTCTATTAGGTCATTTAAAATAACTTATATTTTTGAATATCATTTTCAAAAACTTCCAATTTAAATTCCAAAACTATTTTGGATTCAAAAACTCAATTTTTCAAAATTGATAAAACTATGACTTAACCGATTTCCACGTGAAATCCACATTTGTGTGTGTATTGTGTAGTCCACGGTTTAACACAATAGTGCAACAACATTCAACCATCACAGATCAAATATAACAACATATTTGATAAGCGGTATACACTATAACGCTTATCTTTCAGTCACAGATCACAGATATATAAATATCACAAATAAACAATTTACAGATCACACACAAAACAGGATACATCACAAAACATCACACATCAAAGATGTCAAACAATTCAACATCCAATATAATCCAAACATCCATAGATAGGATTAATTAAATTATCTGATTAATTTAAATCAAATAAATTTCTATAAATCAATTTTACTAGTTATGGTAAATTAATAATAAATTAATTTCAAATTAATTTTAAAATTTATTTCAAGACACCAAATCAATCTCCAACATTTTCAAAAATTATTTCCTTTTAAAAATAAATTCCTCTATCTCTTCAAATCTATTTAAAAATCCAATTTCAAATAAATTCTTCAATTTATAATTGATATTTCCGAAATACATTTATTTAGCCCTTTTTCCAAAATTTGAAATTAAATTCAATACGGTTCAAAAATAAGACTTTATCTTTTAAACTCCTTTTAAATTTATCCAATTATCAAAAATAATTTTTTCGATCAATTTTCAACTTATATTTTCAAAAATCCAATTTTACTTATTTCTGGTATCCATCGATACCAAAAATATATTTGGCTAAATTATAGCCATCAACAATTTCAATCACAATATAATCACACGGCGATTATAAACAAATCAACACACAACATTGAAATAAATTCAAATGTTTGAGGAATCCAGTTGGATCCCTCCAACCTGTTTCCCTGCATCCACAGATGTTAGCACAATACCAATTCCACTCCACGGTGGAATTATCGCGGTATATGGGATTTATAAAATACTATCCGCTATTATGCGGTGCAATAGGGTCTCATCCGCTATATAATGCGGGAAATCAACTCCAAATACATAGATAATACCAATTCCACTTCACGGTGGAATTATCACGGTATATGTTTTTAATAAATAACATCCGCTTAATATACGGCGTATAGGGTCTATTTAACACAATAGATAACAATTTAGCATCCAATCATCACAATCAACACTATCAACAATTTTAAATCTAACTATGTAAAATTTAAATTGAAACAAAATATTCGATTGAGTGAGAAGTTCTCACCTTGCTTTTATTCGTCGCAATAGCGATTTATTCCGATTGAAATTAAACAGGCGTTTAATTTCAACCAAAATTTTCACTAGCTCAAAAAATTACCAATCCAGCCCCATCACGTAGTGCTCGTCAATACGGTTCCAACGCAAAAAGTTTCATCAAAATCCAACCTCGTATGACAAAGATACGATATTTTAAAGTTTGAACGAATTTATTATATATAAATTTACAATTCATTTTTATTTTACAAACCCCGATTCATCACAGCCGCACGATGCCAAACCCTAGATCAGGGCCGTCGCTGTGCTTCTTCTCCCCTACCCAGTTCAAACGCACGCGAACAACACCAATCCCAGCCGCCTTCATCCCTCCAAAACGCGACCTCGCCGCTTGACTTCATGATGGTCAGAGGGTTCCAAACGAAAGCCCATCGGCCATACTACCTTCGACTAGAACGAGGTGGAGCTCGGTCGCACGATGGCCTCGGGATTCGTGGTTGAACGTGCAACGTTCATCTCCATTTTGTCGTTGATCCGCTGTGAGATTTTCGATCTGCACCGTTGAAAACAAAGATCTCATCGTCCTCTACAATTTTCATTTAGGAATCTAATGTGACGCCCCACCTCTATACCCACGCTAGCCAAGAACACTACGGAGTAGTGCTGTCAACTAGCATGGAGAATAAGGCTGTTGAGGAGCGACCATCCATGTAATTGCCTTGTGCGAGTACCGATATGTCAGATAGAATAACATGCATTTCATCTTTTAGAAGAAATCCGACATACCGTTACAAACTCAAAGCTACTACACAGTGGCTATAATAGTTTAGGACAATAAATATAAAAATAACACAGATAACATAAATGCGGAATACAGATGGAACGAAAAGTCTAATATATACAATAACTGATATCAGTTACAATACATTTGACACAATACAAATGATACAACTACAACTGTCGACTAAAGAAGTTATATATACAAGTACATTATCGACTAATATACATGAATACATTATCATCTTAAAACAGACACACTGACTACTACAACAAGACGAAGACCACTTCAAATGATATAAAAAGTCTTCATAGCTCTAGCAGCAATCCAAAGCTAAAAATCTACAACCTGTAAATACTCGGTCTGACCCGAGTATTACATTCAAAAGAAAATAATACTCGGATCAGTCTAATTCAAAATCAGTTATTAGAGCATAGAAGCAATAATAATCAATCTCAATATAGATGACAGTCACAGAAATCTCGTATATCCAACTCTCGATACGAGAATTGGATAACGGCAGATATAACACTAAACAGTGTTAATCCACAAATCAGAAATCCAAAGCAGTTTAAGTAATAGAAATGTCAATTTAAAAATATCAAGGCTAATTGGCTGCAGTACACGCTAACGTGTACTGCCTCGCCAATACAGCCTACGAATTACCCAACGGGTCGATGAATTAAGAATAAAAGAGATATCGATTAAAATCTGTAAATTTGGTGTGGCTGCAGTGCACGCACGCGTGCACTGCCTCGCCACAACAGAATATAAAGTCACCACAAGGGACGAGGGTAAAACTGCTACGAAAATGAAGCAGGTCAGCAAGTGCTCAGGGATGAACAGATGCAAGTGAAAATGACACATGGATATGCAGTGTATACCCAAGTATAACAAAAATAGAAATGGGTCGAGCATATATAGATATGCAGTGACAAAGTGAACCAAGTCGCAATGTCACAGCAAGGTCAAGTGAATCAGAAGGCAATAGAACAACTACAAATTCAAGTAGCAGCAGTAATGCAAATCTAGAATGCCACAGCAACAAGACACATGCGTGTACAAGTTCAACAAGGCAAGAACAAACTGGAATCATACAGGCTATACGAACGAATGAAGTCAAGTCCAAAAATATCAGAACACATATACAGGAATGCAACTGTAAAACATGTATATGAGCTCGAAACAAGTGACAGTAGTATGAAACTAATCCACAAAGAAGTCAGTGCAAAAGCAATATCATGCTACAGACCAACTACAGATCAAATGCCAAGTCGAACAACTACAACATCAACATCTACAACAGCAATGTGTGCATCAGGTCGAAGTGCTCAGGAATAAACAAGAAGACAGGACAAGTGCAACTGGCTACTGCAACATGAACAGCAGCACATTCAAGGTGCACCAGGCCAGTTCGAAATGAACACAGGGATAATTACAGGGAAACAATGCATATAAGGGTACCAGTGAGTATGCAACCCGACCATCGAAGAGTAGACAAAGTGGAGTCAGTGCCAATAGTAATGACAGCAACTCCATCAAGTCATAATTCAAATCCCAAAATACAGTCAATCATTCCAAGAGAAAAGAAAATGTAATTCGAACATACATATACACATATCAATTAATGTATATACATACGTTACAGCCTACATATGCATGAAGACTAGAATGCAACAGGGTGCAAACAGTTTCCATATCATGAATGTACGAATTGTACATTTGTATTTAATACTGTAACTGGACAGTATTAGTTTCATAGCCTAGAACAAGGCATAGCAACAAATTCCAATGAAGTCAAAATGAAAATCAAGGCATCAAGTATGCACTAATGCAACCCAGTACAGTTCAGTGAACGGAGGTGAAGCTACAAGAGTACAACTGAAATGTACTATATTAAACAGTGACAACTTGGACGCAGACTCAAGTGCTACCAAATAGCAATGTGGCATGAAGGGAACACATAGAACAGTGAAGTAGAGATGACAGGCAACAATGCAATCAATATGAAAACAGAATGAACGACTCAGATGTGCAACTGCAAATGACAGAGAAGATACTCAATAGTAACAGGGAAGCAATTCAGATGAATGCACAACTACAGTTCATCACGAATTCAGTAATGAAGGCAACCCAGACTCCAAGAGTTACAACAAAGATATGGCAACAACATGCAACTATACAAGATCAACCAATGTACACAGGTGACGACAACAGACTTAGGTAAAATCAACAAACTCAAGTCCAAATGAATAAGTGACAGTGGCTCCAGATCAAAGATGAACTTATAAGGGTGGGAACAAGTGCACATGAACAAGGATGAAAAACTGGAAGGTGAAGTATCCAAGCCAGTGCTACAAAATGAACACTATAGGCCAAGAACAGATGTGCAGACGACCAGGTAAAGCTCTAATTCAAATGTACATGATGAACAAGTATGCAAGTGAAGTCAACAATGTTTGTATTGAATGCAAACAGTAATACAGTGAGCACATGACTAAGACAGAGGCAACTGCAACAAAGCATCACTGATACGCAATTACAAGAACAACAATGCAAGCAACAAACTAAAAGGATAGCAATGTCGAGTGACCGGAGCATACTACAAAGTGAAGACAGACTAAGCTAAATAACAACAAAATCAACTGCAGTTCAAATCGAAGTGGCCCAAAGTTTAGTTATATCAATATCAAGAACTGGAGCCAACAGAAAATTCAAAGCCACTGTTAAAAAATGTCGAAGTCTATCCTCAAAGCTTTTTAAACATATTCAACCCAAATCAAGCGAACCATCAATTACTAAATCACTTAAATCCCAAGTCACGAAAATCGAACATACGAACGAAGTCAAGATAATCATGTAACAGTTCGAATTAGATGTGAGTTTAACTCACCTTGCTTCGAAGCGGCGACGAGAACGAAGTCGCTGGATAATCTCACAATCACAAAGGCAAAAGCTCGAATCAACATCGGAACAGCATCGCAATTATCTCACAGAGGAGAACGAGCCAAAGCCCTAGTTTAGTTACACAGAGAATCGCCAGAGATCGAGCCAAAGCCCCAAAATTCCAGATTCGCCGGCAAAAAGAAAGAAAATCGAAGCCCTAATTTTAGAAGCCATTATCTCAGACAAAAAGGGATCGGGTCGATGATTGTTTAAGGGAGCCGGTTGATAATATGAAGAAGGGCTGAAGATAATTGAAGTGGGCCGATAAAAATTTTAAAGCCCAAAACAATTTCTCACCAATTTTTATAAAAGAATCTCAACTCGATAGAATTCCGATAAGAATTGGCGAACGATTTAATCACCTAGTGCCGATAATTAATGGCTACGAATTTGCGGGTTGTTACAGACTCCCCTCCTTAAAGAAATTGCGTCCTCGCAATCATAAGGAATAATTAGACAAAAGGTAACAACCATAAGAGCATGGCAATGTCGAATGCATAAGCAAAGCAAATGTCAGCAGGAAAGTATAGGAATTATGGAAGTATCAGATAAAAATCGAAAGGTTCGATTGCTTAAAATTAAAAGAATCAACATCGAGGGGATCAAGGAATCAAAATCAGACGACTATCAAAAGCAAGAATCAATCGAGTTCTAGCAATTGAAAGAAAAGGAATCAGAGCAGAAATCACGTACTGCACGAATTGAATGTGAGTAAATCAAATTACTCACCTGAATCGTCAGAGAAAAAGACGAAGCTCAAATCTCAAAATCGCAAATATTCAATCATCAAAAACGATAATTGAATTTTCAAAAATATCTGATTATCAAAAACGATAAGCAGAAACACAAATATTCGATTAATCAAATCGAAAAATATTTAATTATCTCAAATGATAATCAAATTTTACAAATATCTGATTATCAAAAACGATAATCAGAAATCACAAATATTCGATTATCAAATCGAAAAATATTTAATTATCTCAAACGATAATCAAATTTCACAAATATCTGATTATCAAAAACGATAATCAGAAATCACAAATATTCGATTAATCAAATCGAAAAATATTTAATTATCTCAGACGATAATTAAATTGGAAAATATTTAATTATCACAAAGGATAATCAAATTTCACAAATATCTGATTATCAAAAACGATAATCAGAAACACAAACATTCGATTAATCAAATCGAAAAATATTTAATTATCTCAGACGATAATTAAATTGGAAAATATTTAATTATCACAAATGATAATCAAATTTCACAAATATCTGATTATCAAAAACGATAATCAGAAATCACAAATATTCGATTAATCAAATCGAAAAATATTTAATTATCTCAAATGATAATCAAATTTTACAAATATCTGATTATCAAAAACGATAATCAGAAATCACAAATATTCGATTATCAAATCGAAAAATATTTAATTATCTCAAACGATAATCAAATTTCACAAATATCTGATTATCAAAAACGATAATCAGAAATCACAAATATTCGATTAATCAAATCGAAAAATATTTAATTATCTCAGACGATAATTAAATTGGAAAATATTTAATTATCACAAAGGATAATCAAATTTCACAAATATCTGATTATCAAAAACGATAATCAGAAATCACAAACATCTGATTATCAAAAACGATAATCAGAAGTCATAAATATTCAATTAACGAGTCCGGAATTAACCGAAGTAGTAAAAGTATGGTTTCATAGTCCGTACTTTTGCTAAATCGTTTAAATCTCTTTATCGTTTCCTTGAAAGTGCAGGATTGTGTGTTTTAAAAATAACATTTCACATTCTCAAACGGACAAGTCCGGAATTAAGCGAATCGGTAAAAGAAAGGGGTCATAGTCCTCGATTTTTCTGAAACGTTTAAATCGCTTCCTCGTTCCTTTGGAAATGTAAACTGTAAAAATTTTGAAAACAATTTTAATTTATATTTTTGAAACAACTTTTAAAAATAAAGAATTTTAAAAACACGTGATTAAATTAGCAATATCAGTATTGCGGGAGAACCGCTTGTAAATCCATTTCAAAATTGACGAGTATTGAAGTTAACACGTCAAAATCTCATCAAAATAACTGGCATCAAAATATAAAGCCAAATGAATTTTCATTCATCAAAAATTGTCACAAGAATCTTCTCAAAGATAGAAAGGGATATCATACCCTAAACTTGTATTCATAACAAGTCAATAACACATGAATTCACCAATACACATAAATTGACGAAACTTGTCAATAGAAATCACGAAAATTGGTGAAGCACAAATTCTAGAAATCATCACAAGAAATCCAGAAAACACATGAAGGGGGGGGGGAAAAGGCCTAGCATAAAAAATGGGAGTATGAAAACTCCAAAACACCGGTATCACATGAACGAGACGCTATCTCTTGGTGGCTAACCAATAAAGTTTCACACAGGAATGGTCCGAAGACCGTAGGGCGCTACCCTACAACAAAGCGGGGTCTAGTCTCCCTCGCAGACAAAGAGACATCGCATAATCGCTAGTCTAAATCATAAAAAGAAAAGGGGAAAGGCCTATCACAAAAATGGGAGTATGAAAACTCACCGACCGGTATCACATGACGAGACGCTATCTCATGGAAGCCATCCATTAAATTTTCACACAGGAATGGCCCGAAGACCGTAGGGCGCTACCCTACAACAAAGCGGGGTTTAGTCTCCCTCGCAGACAAAGAGACATCGCACAGTTGCTAGTCTAAATCACAAAAATCACACAAAGAGTATTCAGACAACCCTCAAAGCCCAAGAGATATGTGTGAGACGAAATCACACCGATGAGGCCTAGTCTAACCGTGCAATATGTGTGAGACGAAATCACACACTGGTGTCTAGACAATCCTCAAAGCCCAAGAGATATGTGTGAGACGAAATCACACCGATGAGGTCCAGTCTAAATCATAAAAATGATCGTCATGATCATAAAGAAGTGTCAATCACACCAAGCTAGTAAATATATGAGTTTAGCTTCATGTCCCATAACCACTTGCTTAACTTAAATATTTACGAACAAGCTGTAAATCTTCACTAGGAAATTGTCACAAAAAGGGTTCAATCGAACAAGTCCAAGAGCTAACCGACGAAGTAAACGCAAGCGTTTCATACCACTTGTTTTACTAGGCCGTTTAATTCAATTTCTCATACGAGTGAAATAAAGGCTTGTATATACTAATAGATTGGAAGACGATTTAGGAAAAAGAACTTTGTAGTAAAATAGTTTTGAAATCGTTTGGAAAAAGGGATTTTAATATTTACTACTAGTATAGAAAACCTTTATATTTTTAAAGTGACAAATCACAAAAATGATTGTAGAAACAATCAATCACAAGAATTCACATACGAAGATGTGAATAGAATCCAAAGAATTCGATTCCAAATTTATCAAAGTAGGAATACCAAAAATTCCAGAAATAGAAGTTATCAAAATCAATAAAGGTGATAACAACTAATACGAGAAGAAGAATCGATTATCAACTGGAAAAACAAAATATCAAGTTCTAAATCGCTGAGATTCAAACTAGATGTGAATGAGAAATCAAAATCACTCAATTTGCAACTGGTCCAGCTATTTTTCATCACAGTGTAACAGGTACACAATGACACTCATAGCATAGACAAAAGTGGAACAAAGTCCAAAAGTCAAAATGGCTTTAATTTGCCAAATTAAAACAAAATCAACATCGGCTAAATCAATTCAAAGCCGAAAACACAAGAATAAGCGTTAGGAATTCATACCTAACAGTCAAAAATAGTCATATGTAAAGATGAGAGATAAAACATCGACAAATAGTTGTAACACATGTTCCATCTAAGTTATGTTTTATAATTGTCCCAAACCCCAGGCTCTGATACCAAGCTGTGACGCCCCACCTCTATACCCACGCTAGCCAAGAACACTACGGAGTAGTGCTGTCAACTAGCACGGAGAATAAGGCTGTTGAGGAGCGACCATCCATGTAATTGCCTTGTGCGAGTACCGATATGTCAGATAGAATAACATGCATTTCATCTTTTAGAAGAAATCCGACATACCGTTACAAACTCAAAGCTACTACACAGTGGCTATAATAGTTTAGGACAATAAATATAAAAATAACACAGATAACATAAATGCGGAATACAGATGGAACGAAAAGTCTAATATATACAATAACTGATATCAGTTACAATACATTTGACACAATACAAATGATACAACTACAACTGTCGACTAAAGAAGTTATATATACAAGTACATTATCGACTAATATACATGAATACATTATCATCTTAAAACAGACACACTGACTACTACAACAAGACGAAGACCACTTCAAATGATATAAAAAGTCTTCATAGCTCTAGCAGCAATCCAAAGCTAAAAATCTACAACCTGTAAATACTCGGTCTGACCCGAGTATTACATTCAA
Organism: Allium fistulosum; assembly: GCA_030737815.1. Classification (NCBI taxonomy): domain Eukaryota; kingdom Viridiplantae; phylum Streptophyta; class Magnoliopsida; order Asparagales; family Amaryllidaceae; genus Allium; species Allium fistulosum. The sequence goes on from CM060901.1 coordinate 473,225,366, forward strand.
AAGAAAATAATACTCGGATCAGTCTAATTCAAAATCAGTTATTAGAGCATAGAAGCAATAATAATCAATCTCAATATAGATGACAGTCACAGAAATCTCGTATATCCAACTCTCGATACGAGAATTGGATAACGGCAGATATAACACTAAACAGTGTTAATCCACAAATCAGAAATCCAAAGCAGTTTAAGTAATAGAAATGTCAATTTAAAAATATCAAGGCTAATTGGCTGCAGTACACGCTAACGTGTACTGCCTCGCCAATACAGCCTACGAATTACCCAACGGGTCGATGAATTAAGAATAAAAGAGATATCGATTAAAATCTGTAAATTTGGTGTGGCTGCAGTGCACGCACGCGTGCACTGCCTCGCCACAACAGAATATAAAGTCACCACAAGGGACGAGGGTAAAACTGCTACGAAAATGAAGCAGGTCAGCAAGTGCTCAGGGATGAACAGATGCAAGTGAAAATGACACATGGATATGCAGTGTATACCCAAGTATAACAAAAATAGAAATGGGTCGAGCATATATAGATATGCAGTGACAAAGTGAACCAAGTCGCAATGTCACAGCAAGGTCAAGTGAATCAGAAGGCAATAGAACAACTACAAATTCAAGTAGCAGCAGTAATGCAAATCTAGAATGCCACAGCAACAAGACACATGCGTGTACAAGTTCAACAAGGCAAGAACAAACTGGAATCATACAGGCTATACGAACGAATGAAGTCAAGTCCAAAAATATCAGAACACATATACAGGAATGCAACTGTAAAACATGTATATGAGCTCGAAACAAGTGACAGTAGTATGAAACTAATCCACAAAGAAGTCAGTGCAAAAGCAATATCATGCTACAGACCAACTACAGATCAAATGCCAAGTCGAACAACTACAACATCAACATCTACAACAGCAATGTGTGCATCAGGTCGAAGTGCTCAGGAATAAACAAGAAGACAGGACAAGTGCAACTGGCTACTGCAACATGAACAGCAGCACATTCAAGGTGCACCAGGCCAGTTCGAAATGAACACAGGGATAATTACAGGGAAACAATGCATATAAGGGTACCAGTGAGTATGCAACCCGACCATCGAAGAGTAGACAAAGTGGAGTCAGTGCCAATAGTAATGACAGCAACTCCATCAAGTCATAATTCAAATCCCAAAATACAGTCAATCATTCCAAGAGAAAAGAAAATGTAATTCGAACATACATATACACATATCAATTAATGTATATACATACGTTACAGCCTACATATGCATGAAGACTAGAATGCAACAGGGTGCAAACAGTTTCCATATCATGAATGTACGAATTGTACATTTGTATTTAATACTGTAACTGGACAGTATTAGTTTCATAGCCTAGAACAAGGCATAGCAACAAATTCCAATGAAGTCAAAATGAAAATCAAGGCATCAAGTATGCACTAATGCAACCCAGTACAGTTCAGTGAACGGAGGTGAAGCTACAAGAGTACAACTGAAATGTACTATATTAAACAGTGACAACTTGGACGCAGACTCAAGTGCTACCAAATAGCAATGTGGCATGAAGGGAACACATAGAACAGTGAAGTAGAGATGACAGGCAACAATGCAATCAATATGAAAACAGAATGAACGACTCAGATGTGCAACTGCAAATGACAGAGAAGATACTCAATAGTAACAGGGAAGCAATTCAGATGAATGCACAACTACAGTTCATCACGAATTCAGTAATGAAGGCAACCCAGACTCCAAGAGTTACAACAAAGATATGGCAACAACATGCAACTATACAAGATCAACCAATGTACACAGGTGACGACAACAGACTTAGGTAAAATCAACAAACTCAAGTCCAAATGAATAAGTGACAGTGGCTCCAGATCAAAGATGAACTTATAAGGGTGGGAACAAGTGCACATGAACAAGGATGAAAAACTGGAAGGTGAAGTATCCAAGCCAGTGCTACAAAATGAACACTATAGGCCAAGAACAGATGTGCAGACGACCAGGTAAAGCTCTAATTCAAATGTACATGATGAACAAGTATGCAAGTGAAGTCAACAATGTTTGTATTGAATGCAAACAGTAATACAGTGAGCACATGACTAAGACAGAGGCAACTGCAACAAAGCATCACTGATACGCAATTACAAGAACAACAATGCAAGCAACAAACTAAAAGGATAGCAATGTCGAGTGACCGGAGCATACTACAAAGTGAAGACAGACTAAGCTAAATAACAACAAAATCAACTGCAGTTCAAATCGAAGTGGCCCAAAGTTTAGTTATATCAATATCAAGAACTGGAGCCAACAGAAAATTCAAAGCCACTGTTAAAAAATGTCGAAGTCTATCCTCAAAGCTTTTTAAACATATTCAACCCAAATCAAGCGAACCATCAATTACTAAATCACTTAAATCCCAAGTCACGAAAATCGAACATACGAACGAAGTCAAGATAATCATGTAACAGTTCGAATTAGATGTGAGTTTAACTCACCTTGCTTCGAAGCGGCGACGAGAACGAAGTCGCTGGATAATCTCACAATCACAAAGGCAAAAGCTCGAATCAACATCGGAACAGCATCGCAATTATCTCACAGAGGAGAACGAGCCAAAGCCCTAGTTTAGTTACACAGAGAATCGCCAGAGATCGAGCCAAAGCCCCAAAATTCCAGATTCGCCGGCAAAAAGAAAGAAAATCGAAGCCCTAATTTTAGAAGCCATTATCTCAGACAAAAAGGGATCGGGTCGATGATTGTTTAAGGGAGCCGGTTGATAATATGAAGAAGGGCTGAAGATAATTGAAGTGGGCCGATAAAAATTTTAAAGCCCAAAACAATTTCTCACCAATTTTTATAAAAGAATCTCAACTCGATAGAATTCCGATAAGAATTGGCGAACGATTTAATCACCTAGTGCCGATAATTAATGGCTACGAATTTGCGGGTTGTTACATCTAAGCTCGAAAGTGAATGAGTCGAGAGAAAAATGAGGAGGAACGAGAATGTTTTCTGGCCGTTCGAAATGATAATGGCGGCCTGACCTAATTTCGTTAGGGTTTTTGCAAAGTGAAAATATTTAGGTCCTTTTATAGAAAATTTCACAAAACACTATTCATCCATTTTTTTCCGAACTCCAAATCGAACGTGTCGGCTGGCGTTTCTAAGGTTTACCCCACGTTCCGAACACAATGGAACGTGTTTCGGGAGCTAATTCGACCGTCTGTGCGAGTTACGGAAATAAACGATTAAATTTAAATCAAATCGATTAAAAGCGATTTCGATGCGTTTTGGCTTGCCCCGGACAAACTGTACATCCGATTGACACGAAATTTGAAACCTTACAATAATATTACATTACGGATCCGATGAAACTAGTTTCGTATAAATCCGAGACTGTTTGAAAAATGGTCATTTTTACTCGTCATCTAAATATTAAAATATTCAATTTTCATAGATTAACTTTTAATTCAATTTTAAAAGTTCTATAACATCATTATAACTTCAATATGATTTAATATAACTTTATAAATCATTTTTATACACTTTTGATCCAATTATCGATTATTTCTGCAATTTCAAATATTAAATTAATAATTTAATCGCCCAATTAAATCACTATATCGAAATTAAATTAATTCGACTTCCAAATCTTACTTATTAATATTTAAAATTAATTAAATATCTAATTTTTAAATGACAGAAATTCTGGGTCGTTACAAACTTCCCCCCTTAAAAGAATTTTGTCCTCGAAATTGCAAAGTAAGAAAAATGCCCAAATCCATTAACTTTTCAAAAATCCACTTAGTGAAAATTTTATATTCACTTTTTCCCAAAACCTTTAACTTCAACCAAAACAATGGTTTCCATTTTCTAGTTCAATTCCTACGTTTTCATTTCAATTTGGAAATTGACTTTTCATTAACAAAAATTTTTCAAAATTTTCAAAATTTTTCTAACGCCTTAAATTTTCAAAAAAATTCGCCAGTGTCTCCTTTGCACGGTTCAATCGTAGTAGGATCACGATAGACATAAATATATATACATCGACCCACCTGGTCGGAAAAGCAGGAAAACAGTTCATATTTCCTATTTTTATTGCGTAGGCGTACCTTTTTAGCATTTTTAAGCAAAGCAGTTATTTATTTAGCTTATTAGCGCACCCAAATCAGCCGAACGGCAGCCACGGCACCTGTACTTACTCAATATAAATACGTAAGTGACAAATATATAAAGTTATTAACATTTTACTCTTTTAAACAACTACAACATATGCATATTAAAAGAAATGTATACTAAACAAAGTTTATAAGCAACTTATAAAATTCCGACATCACTTGTAATTGTTTACAACCAATTCATATACAACAACATTCATTTCTTCATTTTCAATTAGTTTACATTCACTAATTTAAATTCAAGTTAGTTCACTTCCAATTCAAGTTAAATTCAATTCTATTCAAATTTACATGTTATCAATTTGAATTCAATTACTTAGCTTCCAATTTTTATCAATTCAATTTCATTAACACTTGATGAATTTACTATACACAATCAACCAACAATCATCTGGCAACCAATGCATAACCAACATAACCAAATTTATTCACTTTACTTATCTTCAATTTGGTTTAACATTTTTAATTCCAATTGGTTTAATATTAAATTGACTTCCATTCAATTTATTCAAATTCCAATTACATTACCTTTTAATGAATTAACACTTAGATTCATTATTCCATATTAATTTATTTACATTCGATTGATTAACATTCAATCCATTTATTAATTCAATTGCTAATTCACTTTACAAATAAAGTTGAATCTCCTTACATAATTCAAGTTCACATTCATCACTTCATTTCATTAATTCACTTTATTAATTTACTTCGATATCAAAATCAACTTCATCCATCATTACTTAAGTTATATTCCAATTAAACATCATTTGTTTAACTTAACTTAAATTTCCACTTATAAATCCAATTCAAAATTTGTTTTTCTTAACAAAATTCATTTAACCATTTTATCATTTGGTTTCACTTACAATTATCAATTTCAACTTGGATTTTAATTTAAATTTCTGTTTATCACAACAAAACTTCAATTTTTCAATTTATTATGGTAGCAAATCAATCACACAGAAACTCGAAAATGATACTGATGATGCTGCAGTCATCACCATTATTATTTCCCAGCAACACTAGTGAATTCAGTGCTTAATATTCTTTCAATATTTCCTTTATTTATAAATCACATTTATAAATCCTTTTCTCATATAATTTCACTATTTTACTTTACTTATGCAAGATTATTTCACAACTGCAAATCATATTAATTATAATTCCATACTTAATAATTCATTTGCTTATATACTTTATTCTTTTACAATTGTTGTTTTTATTTAGATTATTCAAACAACTTTTATTAACTCATATATATATTCACATTTTCAACAACCAAACAATCAATTTATATACACTTTAATAATTATGAAAATTTATTTCCTTTATATACAAAATATAATCGAGGTAAAATTATTTCATCTACCCAATTTAAAATTATACTATGTCGACTTGCCTCGTTTAAATGTTTAGAAACCCCTATCGATAATATGGCGTCCCACATACCGACCAGAATTCACAAACAGCTCAACGGATAAGCAAACACAATATAAAACAATTTCATATTCACTAACAAATACGCACTCATATCTATTATTACACTCACACTCATTCTAGAGTACTACTGACTCTATCTCTAATGAGTAATACCCAACAGAGCCAAGGTTATCGCTTAACCATATGCTCTGATACCAAATGTAACGAACGCAATTTTTTCATCGCTCGAAAATCGACATTAATACGTCCACTGTATCAACTGCCGAGCAATCGAATGCCGAAAAACCGAATTATTATGGAGAAAAAGAAGAGGTAGAAGAAAACGAGAGAAAAAGAAAGAAGAAACAACATAAAAACACAGAACAATATCATAATCTCACATTCGCAGCGGAACAACATATAATAGATAAATGAATAATCTTTAAATCAAAGAACTATATCATTTTATACATTACATCATCAGAGTTTACAACAACAATATACAACATGACTGGACAGTTATATAGACTTGTCCTCATACAGAATACATAGCGGAATAAATAATATCATATACAAGTGATACGTCTCGCCATCCAACTCGCCACTGAGCTCCACAGCATCTCCTGAATCCAGAATGACCTGATAACCTGACTCTAGACTGCCCGTGTGGAAATTGGTGGGCACCCAGAGTTTAGGAAGGAAACAATAAACTCCAGGTCAGTCATGGTGACTGGTGTGAGAACTTAAAACAGTTTTATCTTTAAAACACAACAACAACAAAGCAAGTAGAAAATATCCGCAATGCTTTTGGAAAATGAAACTACCATAAGACCTCCCGCCACACACACAATGCAAACACATAATTGGAGGAGATTTCTTCTTATGATAGTCAAACATGCTTACTACGCAAATCATTGGATTATTATTATTAGTGCATAGTGCAGAAAACATTTCGAAAGTATAATATTAATCTTAGCCAACATAGGCATTTCACACTATGCCTACTATAGCTACCATCTAAACAGTGGGGCGCCAGCATAAGTAAATGGCAGGTTCTACAACTAAAACCGTACAAGGTTCGTATTGGAAGATGGATTTCCAACAAATGGTCAGGCTAAGGAACTTCCTATGCCACGAAGGAATGCCTCTGGCGGGACGCTCCGAGAGACAACCTGCTCTCTGCCAACATAAAGCCGGGTTACCTCTGTAACTAGGTAACACACGAATATGCCATTCCCCGGTCCTTTGGGACCTTTATCCGAACGCTCGGTAACCAACATCACACATAATAAATAAAGTGTGTCCACATGAGTAAGTATCTGGGCTCCATACCATGATACTACCCTTTTCCAGAAGCAAATGACATACCCTAAAGGGCGCGACCCTCATAACCTTGCCGCATATTCCTGTTTCGACCATTTCCGGGTTGTGAGGTCCGAAGAGGTCTCGTCCACAAAGCTACGCTTTTTCACAAAGCCACGCTTTGATCACAAATGATCAATAAATGATCATCACAAATGATCCCAGCCGCCTTCATCCCTCCAAAATGCGACCTCGCCGCTTGACTTCATGATGGTCAGAGGGTTCCAAACGAAAGCCCATCGGCCATACTACCTTCGACTAGAACGAGGTGGAGCTCGGTCGCACGATGGCCTCGGGATTCGTGGTTGAACGCGCAACGTTCATCTCCATTTTGCCGTTGATCCGCTGCGAGATTTTCGATCTCCACCGTTGAAAACAAAGATCTCATCATCCTCTACAATTTTCATTTAGGAATCTAAGCTCGAAAGTGAATGAGTCGAGAGAAAAATGAGGAGGAAGGAGAATGTTTTCTAGCCGTTCGAAATGATAATGGCGGCCTGACCTAATTTCATTAGGGTTTTTGCAAAGTGAAAATAGTTAGGTCTTTTTATAGAAAATTTCACAAAACACTATTCATCCGATTTTTTTTCCGAACTCCAAATCGAACGTGCCGACTGGCATTTCTAAGGCTTACCCCGCGTTCCGAACACAATGGAACGTGTTTCGGGAGCTAATTGGATCGTCTGTGCGAGTTACAGAAATAAACGATCAAATTTAAATCAAATCGATTAAAAGCGATTTCGATGCGTTTTGGCTTGCCCCGGACAAACCGTACATCCGATTGACACGAAATTTGAAACCTTACAATAATATTACATTATGGATCCGATGAAACTCGTTTCGTCGAAATCCGAGACTGTTTGAAAAATGGTCATTTTTACTCGTCAATTAAATATTAAAATATTCAATTTTCACAGATTAACTTTTAATTCGATTTTAAAAGTTCTATAACATCATTATAACTTCAATATGATTTAATATAACTTTATAAATCATTTTTATACACTTTTGCTCCAATTATCGATTATTTCTGCAATTTCAAATATTAAATTAATAATTTAATCGCCCAATTAAATCACTATATCGAAATTAAATTAATTCGACTTCCAAATTTTACTAATTAATATTTAAAATTAATTAAATATCTAAATTTCAAATGACAGAAATTCTGGGTCGTTACACTTATCTTGCTAAACTGATGTTTTAGCTAGACTGACCCGTGTATTTTATACACGGGTCAGACCGAGTTGTTTCAGGTTAGATACCTGCTTTTGGACTTTGCTTTGATGCTTCCACTTGGATATCAGCTTATCCCTTTTTGTGTAGTTTGTAGCCTTTTGTTTGACTCTGTTATGTATATTATTTTGACTTGTTATATATAGTGTGGTACTTATACCACTTATGATGTATCATTTTGTATCATACTGGGATGTATCAGTTTATATGTATATATATGTTTGTTTGCTATTCTGTGATGTGTTGTACATTTCGTTGTTGTATTTTGTTCTGATGGATCCGTTAGCCATTATAGTTTTGTATTAAATATTTATTGAATATGTCGATCCACTTGAGAAAGAAAAAAAAAATTAGATCATTAAGTCGACGTATTTAATAGATGTTTAGATAAAGCTATAGATGGTTGCTCCTAACCAGCCCTATTCTCCGCATTAGCAGACAGTATTACCCAGTAATACTCTTTGTTAATGTGGGTCTCGGGGTGGGGCGTTACATTTCTATGCTGTGTTTGACTTCGTATCTTCACATTTTGCAATTTCTTTCTCTAATCCTTTAGATATCACTTCCATGTTTGTAAGACATGGATTGACAAAATCATCGTCATCCTATTGTATGAAAAAGTGGCACTAAGTTGACTGTGAAACAAATGACATTGAAACATAACAATATAATAGGTATCAATTGCAATGAAAGTACTTTATATACATACATAAGGGGTATCATTTTTGAAGTATATAGGTATCAGTTTTGTTAAATATAGATATTAGTTTTCATAAAAATGAGATTGGAAATAATTTTGAAAATTCCAAACTAATAACTTCAAGCATACAAACTATAGGTATCATCTTGATTTATAATGTTTTTAGTTTTTAAACAAAATGCAATGAAAACAATTTATAAAAGCACAAAGTAGAAGCTTCAAACAAACATATTACTGGTACTACTTTTAGAAGCTATTAGTGTCATTTTTGCTACTAACTACATGGAAAATAATTTATCAAATTAGAAATACATCAACTCTACTCAAAACATCTAGTGGGTATCATTTTTATTGAATACTGGTACCAATTTTCATGAACATGACAGTGCAAATAATTATAAAACTCCAAAACATTAACCTCAAACATACAGAATTTATGTATCATTTTTTATTTATAATGTTATCGATTTTTAAATCAATGCACAATATATAAAAGTACAAAGTACAAGCTTCAAACAAACATATTAGCGGTATCATTTTTGTAAGCTATTCATATCATCTTTGCTACAAATTACATGGAAAATCATTTTTAAAATTAGAAAGACATCAACTCTACTCAAAACAGACAGTGGGTATCATTATTGTTGAATACCGGTATCAGTTTTCATAAAAATGACAATGGAAACAATTTTGAAAACTCCAAATCATTTAACTCAAACATACATAATTTAGGTATCGGTTTTGAATTATAATGGTATCAGTTTTTAAACAAAATACGGTGAAAACCATCCATAAAAGTACGAAGTACAAATTTCAAACAAACCTATTACTGGTATCATTTTTGCTACAAATTACTTTGAAAATCATTTATAAAATTAGAAAGGCGTCAACTCTAGTCAAAACAGTCAGTGGGTACATTTTTTTAATATAGGTATCCGTTTTCATAAAAATGACATTTGAAATAATTTTTAAAATTCCAAACTAATAAATTCAAACATACAAACTATAGGTATTATTCTCGGTTTATAACGGTATCATTTTTTTATATAGAAAATACAGTGAAAACAATTTATCAAGGTACAAAGTAAAAACTTCAATCAAAATGATTATTTGTACCATTTTTGCAAGATGTCGATGTCATTTTTTCCATAAATGACATGAAAAACAATTTATAAAAATAGAAGTAATCAATTCCACTTAAAACAAACAGTGGGTATCATTTTTGTAAAATTAAGTATCAACTTCAAATAAACAGACGGTGTGTATCATTTTTGTAAGGTATTGGTATTAGTTTTGCTACAAAATAGTGGGTACCAATTTTCTAATATATTAGTATTAGTTTTGCTAAAAATGACCATGAAAACTATTTTTAGAACTAAAAAGCCTAGTCTTCAACCAAACAAACGGCATGTATCATTTTGCAATAAATAATATGTTGTGAAGTGATATTATTTGTAATTTTACCGAATTGATTTGTTCCACTTAAGATTCTTCATTTGCAACTTGTTTTCCCTTTTCTTTTTGAGCTTTTTCCTGTTCAAAATTTTTGATACTATTAGAATATATTTAATAATATGATATTGTTAGTATCAATTTTATAGTTTCATTTACATGTTGAATTGTGTTTTGAGTTTCTATTTGAATTTCCTTCTGAATTGTTTTCCCATTTTCTCTTTGATCTTCTTTTTATTTTACAGCTGTTCTTCACTTTGTTTTTCAAAAGCTATTTGTTGTTGCATGTTTTCTTCAATATTCTGTCAAAAAATTTCAATGATATTGCAATACGATTGTATTAATATTGTTGTAGTTTATAGTATCGGTTATCTTCTCCTGTGTTTCTTTCTTTTTTGATTGAATCTCATCTTCTATTTATTTTTCTTTCTTCTCTTTGTTCTTTTTTCTTGCTTTTGTTGTTCTTCTTGTTCAGCTGATCATTTTTGTAGTTTTAGCTTACTAGATTTTACTCTCGTCGCTTGCGGTTTTGGATCATTCTGAGCTAGCTTCTGTGTTTCTCAACTTGGTGATTTTCGTTGAATTTTCGCTTGAGTTAGGTTTTCATTTTTCTGTTGAATTTCAGGAGGAGTTGGGTTTTTGACTTCGTGATTTGGGGATTCCTATTGAATTTGTTATCGTTGTTCATCGTACTTTGACATTTGTGGTTCTGTTGGAGATGATGATTTGCTTCTAGTTTGAGGCATCATTATTAGTGTCAATTTAAGTTTCGAAAATGAACCGACATAATATTTGAAAATGAAGAAGATGGATGAATGGAATGAAATAGATTGATAGTGGGAAGATGAATGATATAAGTTTCGTATGGGCTTTGGGCTTGGTCTGGAAAGAAATAAATAACGCGCGTGTCCTTTTGCCTAACTTTTAACATAATTTGTCCTTAAAATTTTTTTTCCCTTAATAATACTTACACACAGAAGTTTTATTTATTCAAATCATTTTAATTCTCTCTTTTTTATCACAAAAATTTACATTACCTAGAAAAAGTCCATCTTAATTTAAATTGCACCATTCATATAGGAAAATAACAATTTTTGGATCAATGTAGATATGATTTTTCTCAACAAAAAAGATAAGTACTCTTTTTTCACAACCGTTACTAATAATAAATCGGATAAAAATAAAATCTTCTAAACAACTTATATCTAGTCCACAAAAGTTGATTCATAAAACCTTTCACATTCAAGTAAAAAGCTACTAGACTCCTTTTTTCCAAAGTCAGACCAAATTGATTAGCAAAGCCAACATGGTTTATTAGAACACATCAACCTAAATCAAAAGTCTAAGTATACATGCATCTCCAATTGTTGTATGGTCATAAATTATATTTTGAGGAATGTAACCCTTCATATTTTACAAACGAAAAACGAATTGGGTACTTATTCAACAAGCGTCCAAGTATTAGACACTTGTTGAACAAACGCCTGCACATAGGTGCGAGCGACTAGAAATGAGGCCCCTATTCAACAAGCCCTAACATCTAGGTACTTGTTAAATAAGTGTCCATCTTAAAATTCCTATACCGGGTGCTTAAAGATGGTACCCCCTCATTTTTCACCTTCGATTTTTTTTAATACAGAAAATGCTGAAATGTTATAATACCCGTTCAAATTTACAAGATGAATTATTCATTATACGAGCGATGCTGATGTTGGTCCAGCGTATACCATTTCATATGCTGGTGTGACGACAGATGACCTGCATTTCTTGCACGAGCTGCCAGGGATAAAGGCACATCGATTGAGTGCAACGTTAACGACGCCGCAAATAAATTATTAATACACAGTTTAGTAGATAATTATGACTATCAAAAAATTTATGGTTATCACTTTGGTTAGTTCAGTGTTAACTTTATATCATTATTATATATGGTGGTCATATATTTATGAGAGGTAGTTGACATAGTGAATTACCGAGAACTTTAGCACGTTACCCTAACTGATTTAGAATAGATTATATGCATCATCATTCGGTGATTTCTTTCAGTTATCTACAATTGCACACATTGACCATTGTGTAGTAGAGGTGTAACAACCCGAAATTTTAGTCATCTAAATTTGAAATATTTAATTAATTTTAAATATTGAAATGTTGGTTTCTAATTAAAATAGCTTAAATTTCAAATATAGGGAATTATTTGAATACGGGAATTGTGAAACTAATAATTGAATCTTGGATTTAATTCGAATAAAAATGATCTCGAAAGATTATTTAAATTCTGTTTAAGTAAGAATGATGATAGTCAGCTTATAATTTAGAATTAAAAGTGATTAAACTGGTTTAATAATAATTCATTTTAATTAACGTGTGAAATTATCATTACGGGATACTGTCTCAGATTTTGACGAAACTAGTATCATTGGATCCGGAATAATAAATTGTTATATGCTGTCGAGTTTTGTGACGATCAGACATACCGTGTGGTCGTACAAGCTCGAAACACATAGCAATTGATTTTAGGAATTAAATATAATATAATTTGATTTAAAAAAATAACTTCTGTATATTATGGAATTACGCCCCGATACTAGTTCTATTGTGTTCAGAATAGGGGTATTTATTATGGAACGTCAAGCGGCACGCCTCGATCGGAGTTTGGAATTTCGAGACGTGGATAGTGTTTTTATAATTGTTTTATAAAAGGACCATCACTCCTTTCATTTTGTTCTAAACCCTAACCCTAGTCGTCGAATCTAATGGCCGAGATTTTGCACGATGATTGGAGCTGTTTCAGCCATCGACTCCAACTAGAGAAGCGTGCGTGCAGGCTAGGGGAGTAGATCTGTGCTGGTAGATCATCGAATGGAGGATCATGGTAGAGTGGATCTCAAATTAAATAGTGTTGTCGTTATAGGGTTCGATCTGGAGCTAAGAGGCGCCGTTGGAGGCGAGGCCGGTTAGGATGGGTTCGCCATGGCCAAGCACATCGATGGCAATGGAGTGGCCGCGTGCGATTGACCGAGGCGGCGGCGTGGTGTTGACGAAGTCGCGATGAGTGTCTGAAGAAGGTGTGACCTATGTTATTAACGTGTTAAGAGAAGGTAATTAATGATTTAATTAAGTTAATAATAAATTTAGTTATTTCTAAAGTTCACTAATTTGTATCTTGTCCATACGAGGTCTTATCGGGACATAGTCAGTTGCATTGGACTCGTAGCGATAATATCTTTGTCGTCGAGTTAGATTGACTTAGAGTGGAGCTTGTAGGAATTTCAAAAAAAAATCGAACGTTGTTCAATTACTGCGTTGAGTAGAAGCGCATCTGCGTTGCCAGGTTATAAAGTGAGTTAACTGTAACGACCCGGAATTTTCGACTCTGAAAATCCCGAATTGTTAAGATAGTTAGAGAAAAGAAGAAAGAGATAGAAGAAGAAGAACAAACAGAAACACCAAACAGATTCTCACATTCGCAGCGGATAAAATATAATATCAAATAATAATATTTATACAAAGAAAAGCTGTAATTGTTACTTTACATTTAATACATCAGAGTTACAACATTCACAAATGTACTAGACAGTTAGAATTAACATGTCTATGACAACTATAATATATCACAGCGGAATATACTCCATACGTTCCTGCCATCCAGCTCGCCTCCTGAGCTTCAGAACGTCCTTACCTGAAATCTGTAATACTCGGTCTGACCCGAGCATTACATCAAAGTAGCACCCGGGTCAGGCTGGAAACCAGCGTGAGTAAACCCATATAATATGAAATACTAAGTTATAAACTTATTTGCAATCCAGGGTAACTCGTACCTTTCTACGAGTTCCCAAAGTCCATCACTTATTACAACAATGTCCACGAACCATTACTTAGTTAAAAGTCAAGTTACTTAATTTATTCCAATTCCAGCCTGTTGGTTCTAAACTCAATTTATAAAGAATCGAAGTGGTTTCGGGTATTTACTCAAACCCGATCCCTGTCTCTTCGAATTCAATGTGATCCCTAATCAAAATTGTTAAGTTCAGACAATACAATTCATATTCAGGATATCATACAACAATCCAACTCAGATAGGTAACCTACATTATCACAGTTTAACATGTTCATATCGCAGCATATCTTCATCACTTATCAGCGATAAAATCAATCCAAGTCATCTAATGCCATTCATCCATCCATAACAAATTGATTCATTCTTAATTAATTTAATTAATCTCTAATTAAATTAATTACTAACCTTTAATTACTTGGATTACCTTAATCCATCTTACTTAACATTAATTAATTACAAATTAATTAATCATTTCTAAATTATTTATCTTAGTTAATCTTCCTTGATTAATTATTCCTTAATAAGTAATTAATCTTTATAAATCTCAATAAGTGATTACCCTTAAATTAATTATACTTAATTAATCATCTTTAATTAATCATCTTGAATTAACTTCATTAATTAACTATTTCTTAATTACTTAAAAATCAATTAGTTATTCTGATTTAATTAATTGATTTTAATCAGTTAATTAACCTTAATTAATTACATTGATTTATTTACCAAAATTTATTAATCATTGATTAATCACACTTATTAATTATCCCTTATTTATTAAATATTTATCTTAATTAATTAATAAATCTTAATCACCCAAACCTTAATTAATTTAAAAGATAAGTTATTTATCTTAATTAACTTCTTACTTATCATTAAAAATCCTATTAAATAAACTTTGAATTAAATTATCATAAATCTAAAATTTAACTTAATTCTTAAGTTAGCTAATGATTAGACACATTAAATTTTCTTAATTTAATCATGTTATTAATTAAGTTTTAAACAACTTTAAAATCAACTTAATTATACTATTATTTAAATAAACACCTTTATCTAAAATATTGATTTAAGTGAATTAATAAAACTTAATCATGTTATCTTTTAACACTTTAACCTAATCATTCACGCGAGAAAATCCCAGGGATTACTCAAACTAAACCCGAGTTTCCTCTTCTCCTTCCCTTTGTATAAAATTTTAAAACTGTTATTCCTAAATCAGTTATTCTCGAATCCATCTCTGAGCAATCCCCTATTCTACCCGAGTCAAAACTCGACAAAACAATCGCCTCCCCTTACCAGATTCAACAATGTCATCAACGTGCACGTGTGTACGTGCACGCCGTACCCACGCCCTCCGATCAACTCACCGCCAATCACCCAAGTCGGCGATGACCTGCTCCATCGTTCCGACCTCCCAGCTACCTCGATCCAACCATAAATCAGGAACGAGCCATTCGTTCCAAAACTGGAACTCGAACGATCAACCACCGACCCCACGTTCCACCACCATAGACCACCGATGATCCCTAGATTCC
This sequence comes from Allium fistulosum, assembly GCA_030737815.1. NCBI lineage: Eukaryota > Viridiplantae > Streptophyta > Magnoliopsida > Asparagales > Amaryllidaceae > Allium > Allium fistulosum. The sequence goes on from CM060901.1 coordinate 473,241,102, forward strand.
AGCCAAAACTTCGTCTCCCTACACTCCAGCTTTTCCCCTTATACCGCATCCTTCAAAACCCACCACGATGCCACCATTGCCAAGAAACAACTTCGACCCCAAAACTCGAACAAAACCCTAAATCTACCTCTCGCCGTCGCCTCGATGACTGATAAAATCATCGAACAATTTTCCCCGGTTCGTCAACCTTTCCCCTTTCTCTGACATTGATCCCGACCTTCCACATCATCTCGATCACCCGCAAATGCTTAAAACCCAATCCACGATCAACTTACAATATCCCTTGATTTGCAAATCTAAAAATCATAATTTTGCTCTTAAAAATCTTTTTTCTTGATAATGAATCAGATTATAACTTTGAATCAATGAATTATTATAGTCGAGATTTTTATAAAATTAAGATTGTACTGTAATTCTTTACCCTGGTTAAAACTATCTTCAATTTCTACTAAGAATATTTTTAAAACTTAAATTTTGTTGTTACAGACATAATTGGTTTATATATCTAAGCCTGAAAAAAAAAATTTTAGGGAATGACAATTTGATTTCATTTGAACATATTTTAACCAGTAGATGAAAAACAGAACATATGTATTGATGTTCAAACATGCACAGAAGAATCTATATACATATATACATGCATTCATCTTAAAACAATCATGCAGCATTTTTGCAAACATTCATCACAATTTACTTGAGATATTAATTGCATGCATCCAGATTTAAAATCAGATTTAAAATTTTTAAAGGGAATTGTTTACTCACCTTATATATATAAACAGAGAAGCCTGGGATTGTTTTAAAAGCTTGGAAATTTGTTTGAATTTTGATCTGCTACTGGATCTTGATTTGAAACTGAATTGAATCTCTGCTTGCTTTATATTGAGATGATCTTTGAGTTGTTTACAGGTTGAAAACTGATCTTGTTTCAGGCTTTGAGTTGTAGATGTTTGAATCTGTTTGTTCTTACGTTGATTTGAATTCTTAGATGTTGAAACTGAGACTGATGCTGACCTTGTTGCATGCTTTGATTCAGGTTGCGACATGTTGAAGATTTGAAAAACTGAAATTGTTTGTAGCTTTGATTTTCTTTTTGAATTTAGATTTCAGTTTTTATGAATAAGAAGAAGGAAAGAATTTGAGGGAGAAAAAGAATTTGAACTGAAAGGAAAAACCAGGCTTCTCTCTAATACAACATTATTTATAAATTAATTTTAAAAGAGACAAATGTGGCCACTTGTTAATTATCTAACATTTGTCATTTACATATTCTAATTTACTTACACATGTTATTTAGATGTCTTAAGAGACTTACACATGTATTTAGAGTGTTTTAAATTTTTATTTAAATTGTTTAAAAATCTATACATATTTTAAATTATTCTTATTCATGTGTAATTTTAAAAGAAAGAGTATTTATTCTTTATTTAAATCTTTTCTAATGTTTTATACAAATTTATGTATCATTTCTTTTAAACTTTCCTATGAATATTTACAAACCATTATAGTTTAAGAAATTTTAAAAGAGAGCATAATAAATCCTTTATTAAATCTTATTTTATTTATCATGCCTTTAAATGAATAAATATTTATCTTTAGAGTTTTTTAAAATACATAGTTAACTTTAAATAACTTTTGAAAATTTATTATATTGGATTCAAACCCATTCTTCAAATGACAATATATATATATATACACACACACTCATATACTTGAAAACTTATAAATTCCAACTTTATAGAGTTTTGCATATATCTATTTGTAATATTCATCCAGATATCGGTATTTCTCCCTAATTTAAAATCAGTTGATCATCCAATTAACAGTTGTTCAAAATCTGGGTTGTCACATTCCTCCCCCCTTAGAATCTTTTCGTCCTCGAAAATGAACGAAGCCAAAATTTATTATTTACTTAAAATCAGATAAATTATTCTTTGATCATTTTTAAAACACTCTTAAAATCTATATAATATTGTAAAATAATTTTATAAAAATACTTTTATAACTCGATGTTTCAACAAGTCCATTCTCGTTCTCACAGAAATTCGGTCATACGTTGATAAGGCGTAAGACTGAAAATCTATAAGTACTTAGCAGACCCATTTTCAACACCCAGTGAAAATATTTGGAAAATACTTTATTTGAAAATATCGAAAACGTTTTTGAAAATAGAGGAAATATCTTTGGTGAGAATGCTCTGGAAATCATCACCCCCATCCATGGTCACAGTTACATCACGGGTTACGTTGCCATCGCAGCAAAAGTCCATGTAACTGATAACAGCATGGAACCCACAACAGATCGCAGTTACATTCTAGGGTTACGTTGCCGTCGCAGCAAAAGTCCATGTAACTGTTGGCTCTCAGCGGCACACACGATTTCGCTGTCAAAATGAAACTTCTCCCACATAGGTCGCAGTCTACCGATATAAAATCAAACGCAGACTGTTGGCTCTCAGCGGCACAAACGACTTTCGCTATGTTACCATAGTGTCACAGTCTACCGATATAAAATCAAACGTAGACAGTTGGCTCTCAGCGGCACACATGACTTCCGCTATGGTCTGCAGTAGATCGCAGTGACATTGAGTTAAATTGTTGTCACAGCATAACTCAAATGCCTCTGTGGGCACCAGCCCCTCGACTTTCGCTACACATCCTCAGGAACTAGTTTTGTCCGGACTCCTCACAGGATCAACTTTAGAAACCCCCCTTGGGGCTCAAGGCAGTACCACCCAGTGGCACTCCTGAGAAGTTCATTTCAAGGGAGCGCCTTTTTCCCCAGAGCTATTCTCAAAACACTTTATACTATATACTTATAGTATCTTCAAATCATACCCTTTATGATTTATCAAAATCTCCTTTACACAAAATCGATTACCAAAATCGATAATTCTCAAACTAGGCTTTCCAAAATCCAAAATTGATTTTCCCAAAAATCAAAAGCCCTTTCCAAAATCCATAGGTTCCCAAAACCTTTTTCAAAATCATTCTCATAAGATCCTTTATATATATATAGATATAGATATATATAACTTTGAAAATCTTTGGATCATTTCAAACTTTGTATAAAACCTCTTTTATACTTCAAATATTTCAAAACCCTTTTCTTTTAGCAATAGATTCAACAAGGGAAGATTTACCTTATATAACAAGGATATATAACTTTATTTTATTCTAAATCAAATATTCACATTTGATAAATCTTTTATAAAGTTATTAACCATATTTCTTTTCAAAAACCAATTTACAGTTCTTATCCACAAATCTTCAATATTAATTTCATTCAAATCCGCACGATGTACACATATCATCCGTACACAATATCAATCTGATCGCTCAATCGATCACACAATTTCACTTCCGAACTAGTATCGTCCACCCGACTTCCTAGTGCGGACTCAGATCTGGTTTCTTGATTAGAAACCGTCATTCTCCTTGCATAGTCACAACTATGATAGAGAATATCCAGAACCAATCAAAAATCCATATTCAGGTTCGCCGTCGAAAATCGAGCGAAAAATCCCAACTCGGATCGATAATATTATCTGAAAATTCTGTGTTCGAATCTGGATCAAATTACTATGCGAATAGAATAATATACGTATATCCTACGTATTTATCTTTATTAGTTATTAGCCAAATCAATTCTCTTTCCTATTCACATTTCCTTTAATTCCATTCATTTATTCTCAATTGCTTCCATTTCTAATTGAGTTATTACTTTAATTACCAACAGTTTGAACTCTGACCAATTTAAATTTTAAAAATAGCTTGGAAAAGTTTAAAATAGATAAGTAGTTGAAAAATAGTTATTAGTTTGTAAAATAGCTGTAAAATAGTTAAGTAGGTATAAAATAGTTAGATAATTGTAAAATAGTTTTTAAAATAGCGATTAGATATAAGTAACTGAAAAAATAGTAATTAGTTTATAAAACAGTTTCAAAATAGTTAAATAGTTCCAAAATAATTGTAAAATAAGTATAAGATAGTTTGGGTTTAAGAAGAAAGATTGTATAGTAAATAGTTTGGAAAAATATACTTGTATTAAAACAATTTGAAAATAATCCAGAGCCAAACTGTTTAATTTCCCAATCTCCATTTCCAATTAATTTCCCATTAATTCAATTTAAATTTCCACTTCCATTTAAATTGACTCAATACTTATTTAACCTCAATTCAAGTTGAATTAATCCTCTATTTCTTTCCTAATTCAAATCAAATTCCATTTGAATTTTAAACCTATTCAACTTAAATCACAATTTTCAATTAATTCACATAAATTTCAAATTGAACCAATTTTAATTCATTTCAATTCCAGTTTGAATTTATCCCAATTCCTATTTGAATTTGAACTCAATCAACTTCAATTTTATTTCAAATTATTTCAATTCAAATTTTCCATTTAAACTTATGCTTATCCATCATCAATCACAATTCTAAATTAATTCAAATCAAATTCAATTTGAACTAATTCAAATCTCAATTTAAAACTATCTCGAATTATATAAATTCGAGTTAAAATTTTTAAATGTTGATTTAATTCCTTAAGTCAAATTAACTCTTTTTTTTTTAAATCAAATCAACTTTTATTTTTAATTTAATAACTTAAATCTTTAAATCATTTAATTCTGAATCCAAATTCCAAAATTTCATTTTAAAATTATTTTTACTTAACTTGTTACAAAGTTCAAATAAGAATTCAAAAACAATTTAATCTTCAGATTCTAATTTATTATCCATTTATAATTTCCAGATCTCAAACCCATTTTGAGACCACTCATAACTCCCATTTAAATTAACCATTTAACTATCCAAGTTAAATTTAAATTTCATCTTGAAATTTTTAATTCAAGTTATTTATTCAAACTTATTTAACTTCCTCCAAGTTAAATTTTACTTAATCCGGTCAACCTTTCACAATTTGAATTCCCATTCAAATTTTAAACTTCAGATTAATAGTCTTTCCCCTTTTAAGTTTAAAAACTTACTTTACTTTGGGTTTCACATCACATTCCAATTTAAAATTCAACACTAAGTGTTTATTTCAAATCATCATTGGTATTATGTATATTCCTCATATATACATTTTCTTTACACACCAAGTTATACTTTAAATTTTTAAACCACCTTTGGTTTTAATTCAAAACAATTTTTTTTTTTTTTAACAATTTCAAGTTTTCTGGATTTAGATTTAAAATTTCACAATTTTTAAATTATCTTCAATTTCAATTTATAAGTTATACTCACTTAAATGTTTACTTCCCTAAACATTTCATTTTGCTAAATCATTAACAACATTCATTATTAAACACAATTACCATTTATGATAATAACCAAGATTATCATATTTGAAAACCAATTCATTATTATCTTTATTCTTGATAACATTTCTACAAATTCAAGATTTTAATTTCAGTTTGAATTCATTTCAAACTTATCTTCATTAAATTTTAATTTGGTTGTATTTCTATTACCACTTAATTTAATTCCAATATTTTTAACAACCAATTACCTTAATATTTATTAGAAAGAAATACCATTTTATACATCAAAATATATTCTTATATAAAATCATTTAAAATCCTTATATAAGAAAATAACAATTACGCTCTCATATATATATATACACTCAACTCGTTCTAGGGTACCATTGACCCTATCCTTAACGAGTAATCCCAACAGAGCCAAGGTTCTCGCTTAACCTTCAGCTCTGATACCAAATGTAACGACCCGGAATTTTCGACTCTGAAAATCCCGAATTGTTAAGATAGTTAGAGAAAAGAAGAAAGAGATAGAAGAAGAAGAACAAACAGAAACACCAAACAGATTCTCACATTCGCAGCGGATAAAATATAATATCAAATAATAATATTTATACAAAGAAAAGCTGTAATTGTTACTTTACATTTAATACATCAGAGTTACAACATTCACAAATGTACTAGACAGTTAGAATTAACATGTCTCTGACAACTATAATATATCACAGCGGAATATACTCCATACGTTCCTGCCATCCAGCTCGCCTCCTGAGCTTCAGAACGTCCTTACCTGAAATCTGTAATACTCGGTCTGACCCGAGCATTACATCAAAGTAGCACCCGGGTCAGGCTGGAAACCAGCGTGAGTAAACCCATATAATATGAAATACTAAGTTATAAACTTATTTGCAATCCAGGGTAACTCGTACCTTTCTACGAGTTCCCAAAGTCCATCACTTATTACAACAATGTCCACGAACCATTACTTAGTTAAAAGTCAAGTTACTTAATTTATTCCAATTCCAGCCTGTTGGTTCTAAACTCAATTTATAAAGAATCGAAGTGGTTTCGGGTATTTACTCAAACCCGATCCCTGTCTCTTCGAATTCAATGTGATCCCTAATCAAAATTGTTAAGTTCAGACAATACAATTCATATTCAGGATATCATACAACAATCCAACTCAGATAGGTAACCTACATTATCACAGTTTAACATGTTCATATCGCAGCATATCTTCATCACTTATCAGCGATAAAATCAATCCAAGTCATCTAATGCCATTCATCCATCCATAACAAATTGATTCATTCTTAATTAATTTAATTAATCTCTAATTAAATTAATTACTAACCTTTAATTACTTGGATTACCTTAATCCATCTTACTTAACATTAATTAATTACAAATTAATTAATCATTTCTAAATTATTTATCTTAGTTAATCTTCCTTGATTAATTATTCCTTAATAAGTAATTAATCTTTATAAATCTCAATAAGTGATTACCCTTAAATTAATTATACTTAATTAATCATCTTTAATTAATCATCTTGAATTAACTTCATTAATTAACTATTTCTTAATTACTTAAAAATCAATTAGTTATTCTGATTTAATTAATTGATTTTAATCAGTTAATTAACCTTAATTAATTACATTGATTTATTTACCAAAATTTATTAATCATTGATTAATCACACTTATTAATTATCCCTTATTTATTAAATATTTATCTTAATTAATTAATAAATCTTAATCACCCAAACCTTAATTAATTTAAAAGATAAGTTATTTATCTTAATTAACTTCTTACTTATCATTAAAAATCCTATTAAATAAACTTTGAATTAAATTATCATAAATCTAAAATTTAACTTAATTCTTAAGTTAGCTAATGATTAGACACATTAAATTTTCTTAATTTAATCATGTTATTAATTAAGTTTTAAACAACTTTAAAATCAACTTAATTATACTATTATTTAAATAAACACCTTTATCTAAAATATTGATTTAAGTGAATTAATAAAACTTAATCATGTTATCTTTTAACACTTTAACCTAATCATTCACGCGAGAAAATCCCAGGGATTACTCAAACTAAACCCGAGTTTCCTCTTCTCCTTCCCTTTGTATAAAATTTTAAAACTGTTATTCCTAAATCAGTTATTCTCGAATCCATCTCTGAGCAATCCCCTATTCTACCCGAGTCAAAACTCGACAAAACAATCGCCTCCCCTTACCAGATTCAACAATGTCATCAACGTGCACGTGTGTACGTGCACGCCGTACCCACGCCCTCCGATCAACTCACCGCCAATCACCCAAGTCGGCGATGACCTGCTCCATCGTTCCGACCTCCCAGCTACCTCGATCCAACCATAAATCAGGAACGAGCCATTCGTTCCAAAACTGGAACTCGAACGATCAACCATCGACCCCACGTTCCACCACCATAGACCACCGATGATCCCTAGATTCCAGCCAAAACTTCGTCTCCCTACACTCCAGCTTTTCCCCTTATACCGCATCCCTCAAAACCCACCACGATGCCACCATTGCCAAGAAACAACTTCGACCCCAAAACTCGAACAAAACCCTAAATCTACCTCTCGCCGTCGCCTCGATGACTGATAAAATCATCGAACAATTTTCCCCGGTTCGTCAACCTTTCCCCTTTCTCTGACATTGATCCCGACCTTCCACATCATCTCGATCACCCGCAAATGCTTAAAACCCAATCCACGATCAACTTACAATATCCCTTGATTTGCAAATCTAAAAATCATAATTTTGCTCTTAAAAATCTTTTTTCTTGATAATGAATCAGATTATAACTTTGAATCAATGAATTATTATAGTCGAGATTTTTATAAAATTAAGATTGTACTGTAATTCTTTACCCTGGTTAAAACTATCTTCAATTTCTACTAAGAATATTTTTAAAACTTAAATTTTGTTGTTACAGACATAATTGGTTTATATATCTAAGCCTGAAAAAAAAATTTAGGGAATGACAATTTGATTTCATTTGAACATATTTTAACCAGTAGATGAAAAACAGAACATATGTATTGATGTTCAAACATGCACAGAAGAATCTATATACATATATACATGCATTCATCTTAAAACAATCATGCAGCATTTTTGCAAACATTCATCACAATTTACTTGAGATATTAATTGCATGCATCCAGATTTAAAATCAGATTTAAAATTTTTAAAGGGAATTGTTTACTCACCTTATATATATAAACAGAGAAGCCTGGGATTGTTTTAAAAGCTTGGAAATTTGTTTGAATTTTGATCTGCTACTGGATCTTGATTTGAAACTGAATTGAATCTTTGCTTGCTTTATATTGAGATGATCTTTGAGTTGTTTACAGGTTGAAAACTGATCTTGTTTCAGGCTTTGAGTTGTAGATGTTTGAATCTGTTTGTTCTTACGTTGATTTGAATTCTTAGATGTTGAAACTGAGACTGATGCTGACCTTGTTGCATGCTTTGATTCAGGTTGCAACATGTTGAAGATTTGAAAAACTGAAATTGTTTGTAGCTTTGATTTTCTTTTTGAATTTAGATTTCAGTTTTTATGAATAAGAAGAAGGAAAGAATTTGAGGGAGAAAAAGAATTTGAACTGAGAGGAAAAACCAGGCTTCTCTCTAATACAACATTATTTATAAATTAATTTTAAAAGAGACAAATGTGGCCACTTGTTAATTATCTAACATTTGTCATTTACATATTCTAATTTACTTACACATGTTATTTAGATGTCTTAAGAGACTTACACATGTATTTAGAGTGTTTTAAATTTTTATTTAAATTGTTTAAAAATCTATACATATTTTAAATTATTCTTATTCATGTGTAATTTTAAAAGAAAGAGTATTTATTCTTTATTTAAATCTTTTCTAATGTTTTATACAAATTTATGTATCATTTCTTTTAAACTTTCCTATGAATATTTACAAACCATTATAGTTTAAGAAATTTTAAAAGAGAGCATAATAAATCCTTTATTAAATCTTATTTTATTTATCATGCCTTTAAATGAATAAATATTTATCTTTAGAGTTTTTTAAAATACATAGTTAACTTTAAATAACTTTTGAAAATTTATTATATTGGATTCAAACCCATTCTTCAAATGACAATATATATATATATATATACACACACACTCATATACTTGAAAACTTATAAATTCCAACTTTATAGAGTTTTGCATATATCTATTTGTAATATTCATCCAGATATCGGTATTTCTCCCTAATTTAAAATCAGTTGATCATCCAATTAACAGTTGTTCAAAATCTGGGTTGTCACATTAACTCACCTCTTTGGGTCCACTTATATTTTATATAAGTGCGGATATGTTTATCGATGCATGTTTGTTGCTTATTTGGATGATATACTCTTTTATTAGTTGGTTTAGATTTATTCCCGCCCTTGGAGAGGATGAACTTTTATTTGTACCCGTCTAGTAGCAGATGATCCATACTATATGATTATATATTGTATGTGACGCAAGGGGACAAGTAAGAGGGATCCAACAGGATTCCTTAACACTGTTGATTATATATATATATATATATCCGTGTGTGTGTCTATGTGTTGATATATATATATAGCGTTGTGATGTAGGGGCCAAGTTGGAGCGATCGAATGGGATTCCTCACATTGTTGATTTTTCTTTTCATATATTGTGATATATGATTTGTTGGATGCCATATTTGATGACATGGACATGATTTTACTTATTTAGTGCTATAATAGCACTAGGCCTTATTTTTAGTATTTTGAAATACTATAAAATTATAATTTTGAATTGAAATGATTTTTAAGGTGATACTTGAAATAATACATGTTTTAATAATTATTTATAAATTATTAAAAGAAGGAGTTTACTGAAATGAAATTAAAACATGATTTTGGAATATTAATTTAAATGTTTGTGAAGTATTTATAAATAGAGATTTTCGAACTGTATTATAAAGGTTTTAAAACATAATAAATAAGTCCATCTTTTATTATAAAGGAAATACCGTTTAAAGAAGACAAAAATAGTTTGAAACAAATATTTCTGAAATGGTTTATATAAAAGATTTATAAAAGTAATATTTTATAAATAAAGTAATAGATTTATAAACGGTATTTTATAAATATCAAAAATGGATTTGCAACTGATATTTTGTAAATAGATTTATAAATGGAATTTTATAAATAAAGAGATTTTATAAAAAGAAGTTTTATAAAATTGGAAGGAGATTATAAAACATGGTTTTATAAATATAAAAGGGTTCATCTTGATAAGTGGAGGATGGTTTTTATAAATGGAGATACATTTCATTTTAAAAGTAAAATAATCTCTTAAAGGAATGTTTTGAAAGTGATATTTCAAATGGAGTTTAATGGTTTTAAAAGTGATTTAAAATGTGTTAAGTGAAAGAAAGACATGGATTTCAACATTTTGGTTGTAATAAATGTTTTCGAGAAAGCGAGGAAGACATAGACTATAACACTGTTGTTATAGTAAGTGATTTCCGAAAGGAGAAATTTTATATAGTATACGAGATTTTTTCGTATCCTATATTTGATGTAAAGATTCGAGGTGGTGACTTATATCTATTTCGAAGTTAAGAATGTCGTTCATTCACGGTCTGAGTAGTAATTATACCCCAACTTGATCGGCTACATTGTTAACTAATAAATAGTTTAATTTCGACATCGAAAATTAATATTAAGTATAATAAATCGAATCCCTATACTAGTGTTTTTGGGTTGTCGTAACGATGTTTCATGCAACATTCATTTTGACCCAATAAAGCTTGTTTTGGAAAATATGAAGCTTTCCTAAAAGTTTGTAAATATACTTATAACGTATTTAAGTATATAGAGGTATTTTCTAAGCGTTGAATGTGAAATGGTTTGTGAATATACTTATACCATTGAGACAAATATATAGAAATGTTTTTCCAAATATCGAAAGATTAAAGGTGGTTTTAAGAATATATCTTCGTAAAGATATTTTGAGATAAATATTTGGAAAGTGATTTAATTAATAAAAGATTAATTAAATGGGCCTAGTGACTGCTTGTGTGCTAGATTGTATTTTTTGGTTCCTAAAGCCTTTTATCGATTGTTGATTCGGAGAGACCGGAATTTAATTTATCCGAAAACCACTTACCAACGTATGCGTTCGAATGTGAAATTTACTTGAAGATAATAATTTTTGAAGATGGAGGTCTCCATAATGTGGGGCTTCTTGCCACTAACCTCCGGGGTGATTCCGATATTATATATATGGTGGCAGTAGTGCCTTCGTTATGAAAATCTTCGATTTGCAAGGACTGCTCACTACTAATTCTAGAGATGATTTCCAAACAAGATGTAGTAGGAGTACCTTTTGATATATCCTATTCCTGGACAACTTATATGGACAAATGTTAGACATTGCATTTCTAAGACCACATACATTAGTTTTTACAAACGTACATCTGTTTGGTGGTGTAGGAGGTAACCCCTCTTTTACTTAACACCCTTCCTTAGGCGTATGAACTAATAGGTTGTACTTTTGTGGAAACCAATTAGTGTGTCATCGAAAATGGCAATGTGGCATTCAAAGTGGGATTTGCTGTTTTGAGAAAGGTAAAACGTTACACCAAGCCTCACACATCGGTAATGGCAAAAACATGGTAGAGGCGGCAGGGCTAAGTGGATTGCACCCATTAGGATATGTTCATCACCTTTCTAGATTACCCTCTATATTTCGGGTTTGTTGTGTATGCTGTAGCCACGGATAGGTCAGGAATGACCGAGGTGATGGGATATTTGGTACTATCTATGGTATAGGTAGGCCAATTCTGTATTCGTAGAGGGCAGCGAGGCTGTGCCTCGACACATTCCTCTAGAGATGTACTGTCGATAGGTACTCCCTTACCTTGTCATTGTTGAAATACATCCTTCAATACGTGCCTTTGCAGTTTTGATTGTAGAGCCTAGTATGCTGATATTTAATTAATGTAACAATTTCGGCTGTTTTAATATGTTATTTAAGAAGGATTTGCAAAGAAATGTCATTAGAAATAATATCAAATGATTTGATAAAAATGTTTTGGTTATCATTTGGTAAAACTCAACCGTGTTTATGTGCGACGTGGTCTTACGAGATACCTTTATTTAAAAAGGTTTTCAAGCATTAAAATCCAATTGAGATGTGTTTCCTCACACTGGTTTACTAGATTGATCCAAGCGTTGTTTTCTTATAATGCTCGGGTCGGACCGAGTATATTTTTCAGAATTGATTTGGATGCGTTGAAGCTCAGGAGACGAGCTGGAGGCCCAAGACGTATCCCCGTACTTGTTTATTTCCGCTGCATTGGTTATTTAAAATTATCACAATTGCAAGGATATGTTGTTATAACTGTCCAGGCTGATGATTAGTGATTTGTACACTCTAATGGATTTATGTATATTAAAGTTTTTCTTTTGTAAAGATCGTTGTTATATTATAGATTGTTCCATTGAGTTGTGAGATTCTATGATTTTTTAATTTCTTCTGTTCTTTCTCTTACACTTGACGATTGGTGTTTCCGGCACTGGAATGCTCGGTACGCAATACAATGGACTAATTAGTGTCGATTTTCGAGGGTCAATAATCCCATTCGTCGCAATTGGTATCAAAGCTTAGGTTGAGCGAACACTTGAGACTGGTAGGGGTAAAGTCTCATCAGAGATTGGGTTAGTAATACCCTAGGATGAGTAACTCATTAGAGATACAGGCAGTAGCAACCCAGAATGAGTCTGAGAGTATTATATATAAGTGCGTATTTGTTGGTGATATAAAAATATTTTGTATCGTGTTGATTGATCTGTTGAGTGGCTTATGGATTCTGGTCAATATGAGTAATCAACGTTATTGATAGGGATCTCTAAACACTTGAACATGGCAATTCGACACAGTATTGTTTTGAAATTGGGTAAATGAAATATTTTACCTTGATTATATTTTATATATAAAGGAATAATTTTTCAGAAATTATTATAGTTATATATGTGCTTGTTGTAGAGAATGATAATATTCAATTATTATCATTTATTGTTTGTTGTTTGTGCTTTAATAAAGGTTGATTATTATTATAACCTAAACAAAGATAAACAATTATGAAATACCAGTGAGAATTTGCGAATTTAAATACCAGCGATATTGAAAATTGTTCTTCAAAGTTGAGAAAATAATAATAATTTTATTTTGGAAGTATTTTTGAATAGAAATTTGATAGAATGGATTTTAAAGGAGATAAAAGCACTGAACTCCCTTCAGTCGCTAGAAAATAATTCTAACGATGACTGCAGCATCATCGGTATTCATTTTCGGTTTTCTAAGTGACGGGTTGCCACCATAAAACTTTTGTTTTGGCAAATAAAGATTGTTTTGGACAGTAGAAAACTTCTTATTTAAATTGGAAAATTAAGTTAAGTGTATTGTGAAAATATAAGAGATAAGTTTTGTAACTTATAAAATTGAGAATTAATCAGTTAAAACAAAATTTTAAATTTGTTGGATATGCATCTTAAGAAAAGAAAATATGAAATTGAACTGTGAAATGGAATTTAACTTGGATAAAGTTAAATCAAATGATTTTATGAAATGGATCACTAATGATTTTACTGTTAAAGGAAATACTATAGGTTTAATAAATTGTGATTTAAAATGAATATGAACTTAAGTTTTAAAGTGATTGGATTACATAAGTTGTGTTATAAGATGTAATAAACTTAAGTAATGTTTTATGAAATAGTTCATAACTAGTTTTAGTATTAAAGGGAATATACTAAATAATAATGAATGTGAGTAAAAGAATTGGTTAAATTTGGAAACCATTGAAATAAATACGTAAGTTGTATGTAGATCATTTTATTTACATAATTGTTTGATCCAGTTTTGGGTACACGATTTCGAGATGATTTATGTTGGTCTAAACAAGGATTTTTCACTCGATTCTTGACGGCGAACACTGGATATGGATTTTTGATTTGAGTTCGAAGTTCTCTACGATAGTATATGGCCATGCAAGGAGAACGACAGTTTCTAATCAAGGAACCAGATCGAAGTTCGCACTAGAGTGGTCGAGTGAACGATACTAGTTCGAAAGTGAAATTGGGCGATCGAGCGAGTGATCAAATTTGATATTGAGTAGGGATGATATATCTACATCGTACAGGCTTTAATAAATTTTATATTGTTTCCATAAGAAAATGAAGGTTATATATTTGGATATTATTTATAAGTAAGATGCAGGTTTATGGAAGCAAAGGCTAGTCGATGCTTTTGATTTCATAGGTAAAATTTTGTTGCTCAAAAAATAGGTACATGTTTCTATTTTGATTTGTGGATGGTTTTATGCCCCAGATATGGGAAGCCACTTAGCTTTTGTTTTCTTTTGATTGATTTGGGCCTGTAGTGGCGGTTTATAGTTTTTTCGATTGAACCGCACAAAGGAGACACTGCCGAAATTTTTCATAAATTTAAAGGCTTAGAAAATTTGATAACAAGTTTCAACTAATTGTTTTGAAAAGTTAACGGATTTGGAGGCATTTTTCCTACCTTTGAAATTTCTAGGATGAAATTCTTGTAAGGGGAAAGAATGTAACGACCTAGAATTTTAGTCATTTGAATATGAAATATTTAATTAATTTTAAATATTGAAATGTTAGTTTCTAAGTCAAATAGCTTAAATTTCAAATATAGGGAATTATTTGAATACGTGAATTGTGAAATCAATAATTGAATCTTGGACTTAATTCAAATAAAAATTATTTCAAAAGCTTATTTAAATTCTGTCTAAATAAGAATGATGATAGTAAGCTTTTAATTTGGAATTAAAAGTGATTAAAATAATTTAACATTAATCGTTTTAATTAACATGTGAAATTATCATTATGGGACCCTATCTTGGATTTTGACAGAACTAGTGCCATTGGATCTGGAATAATGAATTGCTATACCCAATCGAGTTTCGTGACGATCGGACATACTGTGTGGTCATGCGAGCTCAAAATACATAGCAATTAATTTCAAGAATTAAATATAATATAATTTGATTTAAAAAGCTAACATCTGTATATGATGGAATTATGACTCGATACTAGTTCCATTGTGTTCAGAATAGGGGTATTTAGTATAGAACACCAGGTGGCATGCCTCTACTAGAGTTTGGAATTTCGGGACGTGAATAGTGTTTGTAAATTTTTTCTATAAAAGGACCCTCACTTTTTTCATTTTGTTCTAAACCCTAACCCTAGCCGTCGAGTCCAACGGCCAAGATTTTGCATGATGATTGAAGTCGTTTAAGGCCTCTACTCCAACTGGAGAATTATGTGTGCGGGCCAGGGGAGTAGATCTGTGGTAGTGGATCGTCAAATGGAGTAACATGGCGGCGTGGATCTTGAGTTAAACGACGACGTGGTTATGGGGTTCGATCTGGAGCTAGGAGGCGCCAATGGAGGCGAGGCCAGTCAGGATGGGTTCGCCTTGGCCAGGCGCATCGATGGCAGTAGAGCGGCAACATGCGATCGATCGAGGCGGCACCGCTTTGATGACGAAGTCGCGATGAGGGTTTGAAGAGGGTGCGACCGGTGTTATTAACGCGCTAAGAGAAGGTAATTAATGATTTAATTAAGTTAATAATAAATTTAATTAGTTCAAAAGTTTGCTAATTCGTATCTTGTCCATACGAGGTTGGATTGGGACGTGGTTAGTTGCATTAGGCTCATAGCAATAATTTCTACGTCATCGAGTTGGATTGGCTTAGAGTAGAGCTTATAGGAATTTCAGGAAAAATCGAACGTTGTTCGATTACCGCATTGAGCAGAAGCGCGTTAGCGTTGTTCAAAAATAAAGTGAGTTAACTTACCTCTCTTGGCCCATTTATATTTTATATAAGTGCATATATTTTAATTAATGCCTGTTTGTTGCTTGTTTGGATGATTTACTGCATTATGAGTTGGTTTGGATTTATTCCTACCCTTGGAGCGGATGTCCTTTTATATGTACCCGCCTAGTGGCGGATGACCCATATTATATGATTATATATTGTATGTGATGCAGAGGGACTGGTAGGAGGGATCCAACAGGATTTCTTACCACTATTGATTTTATTTACGCACACACAGATACACACACACACACACACTAGTGCGAACCCATGCTTCGCACACTGGTATGGAAAAAACATATTGGTTGCAGTTAGAAAATTAAATTATTTCGAAAAATAATCAGAATATACTATTTACAGGACCAAATTAGAAACATTATTACAATATCAAATATAAGTATTAAAATTAATGGACAATCCTTATTGAGTCAATACAGTAATAGAACTGAATGCTCTCAAACATATATGTAGGCGTAAGAGTTAAAAGGGCAAAGTGGACTCGTCAGTAGTAAGTAAAAAAGCAGTAGATGCATTATGGTGAAATACAAAAGCAATAAAAAGCATGGCTCCTATAAATTAAGACTAAAGACATATCATAAAATAATGTTTCCACTATATAGTATATCGTTCATTAAATTGAATCCTATTTTAATGCAACATAGAAAACATGATATATATATATTTGGTTGTGTTAACCTTGTTTTTTAGCTGTTTTTATAACATATACAGAACAATCAGTATATGATACTGTCAGTATACATGACAACTATTGACAAAGAGCTGGGTTTACTGAATTAAAATATTAATAAATATATCTACCATAGATGTTATAGCAAATATATAGTCTTAATCCATAGATGTCTGCCTTTATTACAGTAGCATGATAACAATAGAATAAAGTGATAAATATATCTTCATAATTATTCTCCCAAGTTTATAAATGAACCACTCAAATATATTTAGTGTATAGACGGGGGATTGGATTCAGTCTGTATATTAATAGCTCTCCATATATCTAGTTTATATATATGATAATTTCAATATATCCTTATATTATGAAGATATATTTGCTAAACTACATCTTAGATAATTATTCGCACATATTTTTGCATTATAATATAGTTTTTAAACATTCAATGTATATATGTAGTATAAGATAACCTCACATAAAACAATAATCACTCACCCATACCTACAAATATGAAAAACATAATGAAATGTTGACCAAAATGGAGAGTAGTAAATAATAGAAATTAAAGGTTCATTCATTTAAAATAATATACAACTTATAATAACATTATTTGGTTTTCAGGAATGCAAATATAAACTAATCATGGAACGATGATATGTACTTCTCGGTGACAATGGCAGTTAAGACCGTTAAGCTAAAAGGGCTACACGTTAAACATAAAATAAAATGTACTCCACTTGTAGACTTTAACTTATCTTGACTTTGCTTATTTTTATTTCCACTCTCCATAGGTTATTATTAGCTTCTTTTTCTATTGAACTGTGAAGTCTCTTAGCATCAAGCTCTACATGCTTTTAATTTTATGCTTCTCCTTCACTTCCCATTTCTTCTTTTTATTGCTCCTCAACTTCCCATTCCATGTATGCATCTCTTTGTCCCTCAACAAAAATACCGCGTTGTCAAACTTTATTGGTGAATCAGTTTCGATATCCCTCTTTATCTAAAAAATGTAAGAACAAAAGATGAGCCGCTAGAACACAATTTTGCACTAAAAACCACTTAGAAATATCTTAAGATTCAAATTTGTCTTAATATTAAGCATAAGCTTTAAAGATTGGATTACATTAGTCATTTGATGGTCACATTACAAAGGCATCATAAAGCAAAATTTCCCTTAAGCATTAATAATATTTTTTAAAGAGAATGTATGCTTTTATTCGGTATCTCTTTTTAGTAATATTTAAAGCATTCTCATAACTAATAAATGAGTGCACTACACTTCTTGTAAAAAAAATTTATGATGTTGCTACTGCTTAACTATGACCTATAAAACTACTTGTCTACATAAGAGATTACTTTTGGACTTACTGCAAGATCATAGGTGGTGCGCAATATTATATATAATAAGATTTCAAATATAATATTTAGAAAGATAAATAAAAGAAATTGAAGAAGGCGGTTAAAAATGAAGAAAAGTTAATGTGAAAAATCTAATTGCTTACACTTTCTTTGTTGCTCTTTTCAATAATTCGGTATTAATAGAAACACCAACTAATATTTCTTGTCTTTTTCATTAAAAGAAGAGAAGTCATAAAAACAAAAACCAAGCATGCAATACTTAGCATAAATTCATGTACGTAAATAGAAGATATCTATTACTTAAATAGGAAAGGAGAATCCACATCTCTGTTCGATTTACACGTGTCCTTTTATTCAATTTTCCACTGTTTTATTTTTGTTCAACATCATTCGGCGACGACAGTTACTACTTCTTCCCAAATTCTAACTCTCTTCCCTAGCAAAAATCAACGTTTTTCTTCTCAAGCTCTTAAATCGACTTTGCAATTTGTTAATTGCAGTCTATTCTTATGAAACCTCGCCGATGAATAATCAAAACCAACCGTTAATTTCATAAAACGGTAATTTACCTTTTCATTTTTTTCAATTCCTATATTTTACCCTTTTCAATCAACTTTTTTAACTAATACAAATCCATTTGATTTTAGAGTAGATGCATGTTCTAGATGGTGGATTCGTCCATAGCTTTAGGACCAGATGAATTTTTGGGCGTCGAACCTCACCGATGAATAATCAAAACCAGCCGTTAAATTCATAAAACGGTAATTTACCTTTTCATCTGTTTTAATTCCTATATTTTACCCTTTTCAATCAACTTTTTTAACTACTACAAATCCATTTGATTTTAGAGTAGATGCATGTTCTAGATGGTGGATTCGTCCATCATGAAATTCGCATGAAATTCGATTTTCAATATATTTTAGAGTAGACCAGTGCCTGAGGTCAAAGTCGCATGAAATTCGGTTGCATCGGATTTCTTTAAAGGTCTAAAACTATATAGTTTATTTGTTTTCCCCCAAGTTTGCATAAATGTTCTCTCTAATTTGTTTGTTTAACAAATATTTATGATTATGAGTTATGAGATGAGTGATTTTGAGTTGTGTGGTTATTTGTTTTTCTTTTGGTTCTTCATGGTTGATAGCTTTTGCTGATTAAGATGAGAAAAGTGATGTAGTAATAACTAGCCACCGTGGTTGCTTCATGCGTTATCAGTTTTCGCTTTAATTATTATATACCCACTTATATGTATGTGTTATAATGTCAGTTTTAATACAGGTAATGGTCTTATGGAGTTCATGATAGCCACAACTGAATTTAAGGAGAAAATAGTGAAAGTGGAATAGCATGAAGGTAAACAAATAACTTGAACCAGATGTGATTACTGATTGCATTCTAGCTAATAACATACATTTTCACCTTGGATCATACCTATGTATGTTATAGCTTTTATAGCAATTGTGGTTATTTAACCAACGTAAACTTTATACTCCTGTAAAAATTAACACAACATTGGTAATTTTGAGACTACATTTTGAGAAAATTGGAAGAGAGAAAATTATGTCTGAGTGCAAGCAATGACCATAATATAAAAAAGAATTGTTCACAAATCTTATCATAGCGGTGTATGTAAGGCCTAACTCAAATTTGAAATGTATTTGATTATTATTATGTGCATAAACCATGTGAGGTTTCCTTCCAATTTTAATTTTTTATGCTCGAATGTCTACATGTAGTTTTAAGAAAATTTTCCATAAAATATTAGTTGTTAAAATGGGTATATCTATCATATACAGTTAAACCAATTGAGTTTAAAACAATTAATGCTCATGTGGGATGCTCTGTCCCCAAAATACCATGATATATCTATTTCATTAAATTAACATCATTCATTATTTTAACAATTCAGTTTGACTAATGATAGTTATATTAAATGAATGGTAAGGAGTGGAAGGGAAAGGGGAGCCATGGTTGCTTGGGACAGTGGATCTCATCTCACACATATATGGATAAGTCGGCTAGAACCTTAATTCGACTCTGTTGTGTCCATTACATAGCTATTTTTCAATTGACAACACCTGGTTTCCTAATGCATGCACTCCATCAAGCCAGAATTTTAACATACATTACACATAACTGCTTAATTTACAGTTCTAAACACATCCATACATGAAAGTTTGTAACCGTTGTACGGGAAGAATTTGAGTAATATTATTTTTCTTTGTATCTTTTTCTTCCTTTCTTATTGATAAAAAATAAATGCAATGGTACAATATTTTATTTAAATAGGAAAGTAGAATCCACTCTTTCTCTACTTGACATGTGTAGTTGTGAAATGAGAAACCATGCCCTTTTGCGCTGATGTCGGTTCTTTTTAGAACTATTGTCCATGACAACTGCCCTCTTTTCACGATTACGGTAGTTTACAATATATGATTCTAATCATCCATTTCTCTTCTGTTCTGTTCGTTTAATCTACACTCGTCTTTTCACATAATCATTCTCATCTTCCTAAAATCTTCGTCCATGCCATAGATAAGCTATTGTCCTCTGATTAAGTTTTCCTACTACATAATCAATCGCGCATTAGACTTCATCGACACTCTCCAATCGTCGATTTATCGAAAAATTTATAGAAAAAAGAGGGTTAGCTAGGTCAGTAATCTACGACTTTTTTCATACACTTTGTTTTTGATGAATTAATTTGTTCCAACTTCATTCTCTGGTAATATTTTCACCCATCGACGAATTTTAGTACACCACGCTCTTTAGGCAACCATTATTTCGTCACTGACTAATAATTTGACTTCCGCTTCTACCTTCTCATTAAGCTTAAAAGTTGTTGAGTTAATATTGCTTTTAACCCAACACTATGCAATTTATATGAATAATGTTGTTTGGTAACATATGGGGATGATCTGATTTGCTGCTATATGTCAAATTCCTTTTAATTCATTTCAAATAAATGAATTTGATTCTTTTCAAATCCCCTGCATTTTTAACTTTGATTTGCCAGATGCAAAGCTGGTTGTGTTTGTAAAAGAAATTCTTTTATGTTGCCAACCATGTTTCTTATATTACCATAATTTGAAGAAATATACCACATTACTTTAGTTTTGGTTTAACTTTGCAAACTTTTATATACAAGTGATGTAAAAGTTTTGTATGCAAAATTTATGAACTAATTTTTGAAATATTATGTTATCCCAATCTAATTCGCACTCCTCCTTTTGCAGTAGATTTAGATATGCATAAATGTTAATGGACTATGTATATGTCATGTATTGTAAAACGATAAAACTAAGATTGACAGTTACCTTTTGGGATGAAAGTCCTACTGTAGTACTGTATGTACAATCAAGGAAACTAATATTTCACATAATTATTACATGACATTTACCGGGTTGTTTTGTTCAATTAGTTTATGTAAATTTATGTTCATTGTTAAGACTATTTGACCTCAGTTTTTTATGTCCCAAGTATGTTAACCAACCACTTGAATTTGTAGACGCAGTGCTTTTTGTGTACAAAACATAAAATGTTGTATGTTAAATCTTCTGTTTTTTCCCTCTTCCCTTTTCTCCACTTAATAGAAACATTGGTTTTACACTGACAATGCAAACTGTTATACAATGGATATTAGGAAATGCTATTTTACATACTGTTACAGTGGTTTTTTAACTGAATAAAATAGTTTGCATATACGATGGTTAGCAGTTAATATTATAATGCAATGTAGATTTAAAAATAGGTACATAATAGTGGATATTTGGTTTCATCATCTGATCATATCAGTAGAAGTAACAGTCATGCTAAGTTCAAGCTCCAATCTGTAATGCTGCTTTTTCAACTTACTCTATTAGCGAGTGCTTTATTTCTCAACTGTACTGTCTGACTGGTATTTGAAATTAAATTAACTATGGTTCGGGTGTAGTAAGGAAATAATACTTAACTTTACTATATGAATACGAAAATATCCTGGTAATATTGGAATTTACGGTCGTTTCTTTACGAATCAATGAATTATAAATTGTTTTCCAGTTAATTTTGTTAAATATAATTTGGATGTTAACTGATATGTTGTGTCAAATAACTTAACCGGCGCGTTTGTTTTCATAGATCATAGTGCGGATGAAATTTACTCCACCAATTATTGAAGGCCCTTATTGAAGGCCCAGTCAAGGTTCAACTTGACGCTATTCAGGTACATTTTATGCTATCAATGAATTAGTAGACGAACTACAGAATTTTATGATAAGAACTTTTGTGGTTCTGCTAAATAACCAATTTCTTTTAATGCAGTACCAAGTTGATCTGTTCGTAGACCTTACCGAATATTGTTACTTTACCCATTGAGAACTTGGTAATTATGTGTAAAAGGCACAATGTTGTATAGTTTGAGTATAAAATCATTTCAGTAATTTACAATTTGAATATTGTAACTATAATTCTACAGTTGCTAAGTTGATTCACTTGAGAAATTGGTAATTATGTGCAAAGGGCACAATATCATACTATTTATGAGATAATTGAAGTTATTTCTTTTAAACTTTATCACCTTTAGTGATAACTACATGCTTTTTGGATCATTGTGCCTTGGTCATTGCCTTAAGATTGATGAAATGTTCACCATCGTTGAAACTTAACATTCTTATTTGCTTTCTTCTACTATTACCTTTTTTGTTCACCAGTTCCTCAATTAATTTTTGAATTTTGAGATATATATATTCTATGATCCATTCTCTTCTTCCCTGTTGTATTCCCTTCCACTTATATATACTTCTAAGTTGAGTAATTATCCAAGTATACTGATAAAAGTCTAATTTATTTTCCAGCTTGATACCAGGAGTGGTTAGATAGGGTCATAGAAAATTTAAACCAAATTGTTGTTGTAAACAGGGCAATGACTGTTAATAAGATTGTCCCAATAAAACATTATTACCAGATGTTAATTATCCATGTAGATCATGGATGAATGTAAATCCTTTTAAATTATGTTCTTTAAATGCACAGTACCTTATATTTCCATTGGTGGAGACTCAAAATTTGTCACTTTGTTAGTTTTCCATTTGGAAGAAGTACGTCGTTGTAGTTTATCTTCCAAATACATTGTCAGGATTTAAATTTGGACATTACTAAATCCAAAACGTATGACTTAAATTAAGAGTGAATTTTTAACTTATGAATGTCAATCAAAAGTAATGCACTTATACCATGCCTATTAATATTGTAAGATTCCAAAAACTCGGCCTTCGAAAATCGGCACCCGTACTTCACTTGTACTCAAAATGCCGTAGATTCAAACGCCGAATCTGGCTTCCCGGAGCTATAACACAATTAAGTAAATAACACAGCGGAAGAAAAGAATAATACATTGATATACAATATCTGATACGATGGAGTGATACAATGAATATCAATATACATCAGAGATATGATACAAGAAATAGCAGCGGAAAAGAAAATGATAACAACAGCAGCGGAACAATATCAATAGAAATGATAACTCCAAAATGATCTTCAGACAAGAATGAATCCACAACTCCAAGATAAGCAACTCCGATGAATGAACTAGCTCCAGATAATCTACTAAACCTGAATATCTGAAAAGAAACCCAACTCTAGACTGCCCGTGTGGAAAATTGTGGGCACCCAGAGTTTAGGAAGGGAACAATAAACTCCGGATCAGTCATGGGACTGGTGTGAGCAACAAAAACAGTTTTATCTTTAAACAAACACAAAGGGTTTTAAACATTGAAATCCGCAATGCTTTTAGAAAATGAAACTACCATAAGACCTCCCGCCACACACACAATGCAAACGCAGAATTGGAGGAGATTTCTTCTTATGATAGTCAAACATGCTTACTACGCAAATCATTGGATATTATCATTAGTGCATAGTGCAGAAACATTTTGAAAGTATAATATTAATCTTAGCCAACATACGACCAGTATCGTATGCCTACTATAGCTACTATGTTCAATAGCAGGTTACCACCACATTCCATAGCAGGTTATACAACTAAAACCGTACAAGGTTCGTATTGTTTCTTTGGATTTTCCAACAAATGGTCAGGCTAAGGAACTTCCTTCCGCCGCATGGGAACGCCTCTGGAGGGACGTCCCGAGAGACAAACTGCTCTCTGCCAAACAAGGCCGGGTTACCCCTGTAACAGGTAACTCACGAATATACCACCCCCCGGTCCTTTGGGACCTTTATCCGAGCGCTCGATAACCAACATCACACATATAAATAAGTGCATCCACATGAGTAAGTATCTGGGCTCCATACCATGATACCACCCCTTTCCAGAAGGAAATGACATACCCTAAAGGGCGCGACCCTCATAACCTTGCCGCAACGATCCTGTTTCGACCATTTCCGGGTTGTGAGGCCCTGACGAAGTCTCGTCCACAAAGCTACGCTTTGTCACAAAGCCATGCTTTGGGTCAACAGATGATCAACCTATGATCACAAAGATAAATGATCAAACAAATGATCATATCACAAATGATCAAACGATGATCATCACACAGCTACACTCAGCATGTCACATTACCAAATTGGGATATATCGCTGATAACCCTCAACTACATAACCTCTGAGCTCGTACGTCTCAGAGAAGGGTGTTAAGCTAAGAGAATAAATTCTCCGCCACCAACAGAAATGTATTTGAAAGAAACCAACTTTACATCTCAAAGTGTAATGTCAGACACACATCCATACAAGTCTGTTCCGGGTTCGAACAGAACCGAAGGCACTTCTCATGAAGCCCTTGCAAATCCGGATAATTTCCAATCACGTCCGGACTTCCCGTCACTAAGGGTGATAAAACCTCTATATCGGGGATCAGCCGATGCAGAGTAACTCGACGGTAATCCTTCCGTTTTCAAAAATATCCGGTCTTCACCACCGGTCTTCAAATGCTATCCATATACGACGTATCACATATTCGGAATGGGTTATATGACACAAAGGTCCTCTCCCGGCTAAACCGAATAACGAGCGCAATTAAAAATCATATGGATACTGGGGTCTTAGTTAAATCACAGCTTAAAGCCCAAAACTTTTCATTCGAATGGTTAAACAATTACCATTTCTAATCTTTTAAACAAAAAGATTCATTTCAAAAACCTTCAATGGTTTAAACAATTTCCACACCTTTAATCTTTTAAACAAAAAGATTTAATTCACAAAGTTTACCATGTTCACAAATTTTCAAATCAATTTCCATTACAACATGGGTTAACTCGTTAAATCTTTAAGTCAAGATTTAACTGATAGCTTTCAAAACAATTTCATTTCAAATGGTTTAAACAAATCATCACTTTAAATCTGTTAAAAATAAACAGATTCAATTCATAGCTTTCTAAAAGAATTCATTCATAGTTTGGAAAATCTATTTTTCAATTCAATCTTGAAATTCCTTTAATTAAACTGAAATTTCATTTCTTATCTGAAAGCTTTTAATTCTTTTAAAACGAACAGTTTTCATTTTGAAAATCTGATTCATTCATACGAGTTAAGGTTCTTCTTGGGTTAAAATCAAATTCTCAAAAATTTACATTTAAAATGGTTTAAATTCATATAAACACATTAATAAGTTGAACAGCCTTTTTAAACCCTAGTTCCCAAATCATAGAATTCAATTTCAAATATTGAATTCAAATTTAAATCAAATTATTTAAATTTTCAAAACTCGATTAAGTTATTCAAAATAACTTTTATTTTTGAAATTCTATTTCAAAAGCTTTTCACTTTAAACCCAAATTTCTAATTTCAAAATCAATTGAAATTAAAATTTCAATTTCAAAAACATCAAATTTACATTATCTGTGACTTAACCGATTTCCACGTGAGATCCATATTTGTGTGTGTAACAGTGTGGTCCAGGGGTTTTACACACAATAGTGCAGCATCAATCATCACAGATATATCGATAAGCGGTATAATCGATAACGCTTATCTTCATTCACAGATTCATAGATAAAATAAATTTATCAGTCACAAAGATTACAATTCGATGTGGGTTTCGGATAACCAACTGGAATCCGACTCCCTGTCGCATCGAAATTCAAATGTCGTTCTATGGGTCAAGGGTTTCATATTCACATAGTAACATATCACAGAAACAGAAATCACGGATATATATATCACAGATAATCAATTACAGATCACATCATAAATCAGAGTATATCACAAAGCATCATATATCAGGGATATCAAACAATTCAATTCAATAGAATCCAAACATTCACAAGTGAATTTATTAATCAACTGATTAATTTAAATCAGATGTATCAATTTATTAATCTGGGTTAATTATCGTAGTTTAATTACAAATTATTTGAAGTAAATCTTACTTTCAAATTTATTAGTTAACCCTTAATTTTAACTAATCAATTTTTAAATCAATGAATCAATGAATCTTTAATTATTGAATTAATTTTAATTAATCACCGTTATTAATTGATCCTTTGATTTTTAACAATCAATTCATTCAAATTTCAAATCATTATTCAATAAATTACATTAAGTAATCATCTATTAATTACTTCATTAATTTAGCTTTTATCATTTTATAAACTAACTTTTTAAACATCTTAGATTACACATTTAAAAACACTTCGCCATGAAGAGTATTTTAAATCAAAACCCTTTAAATTCAAATATTTAAATTTATTAAAAATATTTAAATTTAAAACTTTTCTTTTATTTCAAAAATCTGGATTTAAACACTTAATTAAATTTCAGTTTTAATCTTGTTTAAATTTACACAAAAACTTAAAACTATGAAAAACTGGTTACTGTAAAACATGAAATGATTTACCCGAGTCTTCCCTATGTTTGCTTCGAGAAAAATACAGATTTACCCGAGCCAAACCACGTTTACCCGAGTATGCACTCGAGTTAAAATCTGGGTATTGTTAAACTGTGAAAACAACAACCCGAGACAGCCCTTATTTACTTCGAGGACTTTATCAATCTACCCGAGGTAACCCACGAATTCCCCCAGTCCCCCTTCGAGTCCAAGTCCCTTCTTCCCCAGATACATCACTGACACCATTTCCAGACTGTGCACGTGCACAGTGCTCTCGGCCAACTCCGATCAACCTCGCTGGCCTCACCACGTCATCGACCAACCTCGCATCCCTCTCCAACCATCAGACTTCGACCTAACACCCAGACTCGAAATCGAGCTTTAAACTCAAAGCTGGAATGGTTTAACCCATCACCGCGAAGCCTATTATCACCTCGTTCACCACGCTCCGTCCATCAGAATTCCTCCAACTCCGGTCACGACCTCGTCTACGGCCTAGCTACCACTTCCCAAACTCTCGCGCCACTCGATCCCTTGGTGGTGACGAACGAGACGAGTTTATGATTGCATAAAAACTAGGTTTAAATTTTAAATTGGGTCGCCGCCATTGCCACGGTGAACTGGAGCTTCACCCATCATTTTTCCTCGAATCTCCGTTCATCCCTCCACGTCTCGACTGAATATCGAGAGCTCCGCGACCATCGATCGCCAGAAAACGGTGAAAACCCGTTTCCAGATCAACTTCGAACTGCTCTTAACCCCATCCACTAAAATTTGTAATTCTCGTTTCAAAAATCATGTTTTGATATACGTATTCGAATTATAATCCTGGAAATTAAAAATAACATGTTTTAATTTTTGACTTAAATAAGAATCTCACTGTAAACTTTATTTCCAGATAAGTTACCCAATATTTTGACTCAAATAAATTATTAGACTTTTGTTCATACTAAAACAAACAAATTTCACTTTAAATCCTAAGTTCAAAAATGAGTAAATCAACAGATAGTGATTTGTTTTGCAATTTGGGTCTGGAAATAGAACAGACATATCACAGTAACAGATATGCACAAAACATTTCAACTATCCACATATATGTACTTGTAAGTATACACACAACAATATTGTTTCTAGAAGAGATCAAACAACCAAAATCAAGTTAGGCTTTTAAAAATAGGAGTTGCTCACCTTAAAAAGAAAGAACAGGGGACTCAAGCCTGGAAGATTGAATTTGAAACTGACTTGAATTTGAGATGCTTCATTTGAATCAGGCTTTTAATTTGCTTGTTGTTCCAGTTGTAAAAATGCTTGCTTCGATTCTGTGTTTGATTTAAATTTGTTGATCTAAAGTCCACTCACTTGACTTTGCACAGAAAAGCAAAGCCTGGAATTTTGATCTTTACTCATCTTGCTTTTGTTTTTATTTCTCTGTTCTTATTTTAGTTTGAGAGGAACGAAAATGAACTGATGGTAAAGGAAGTTTGATATGTATATAGAAAATGAAGTAGACAGGGTTATTATTTTGTACAAGTTGACATTTTCTCGTTTGTACAACTATGCCAGAGATTTTTCTTCCTATGGTGGCTGCATTAATTAACAGGTACCAGCTTACACTCACCTTTTTACTTTCGTTTGTACACTGCATTGCATCTTCTCACTCGGCTGGAAAATATGATTTGGTGGCTGAGATGATATAGCATTAATTGCTCTGGTACCTTATGTTCTATTTGCAAGCTTATGGATGTTTATGTACTTTCTTTTGTTTGCTTCATTTGTAAGTCTCGGTTGAGATAATATGTTAGGGTGTACTTTATTTACTTTGCCTAGCTTGCTTGCTTGTTTTCCAGTTCATACATATTCTACTTGTTTATGCATACCTATATTTAAATTTTGTTTTGTTCATATTTCATCTTTATTTCGGCTGTACATGTTACTTCTTTTGTTTTGTTGACTTACTTGTTTACTTAGTTTTTGTTTTCTAAGTGTTGTAGGCTATGGTATACTTTTGTATGCTAGAGATATATCTATCAAGAATTAAAAATGACAATTTCTATGTTCATTTGTTTTCTCCATTTATCTTACTACTTTGAAATGTAAAGAAGTTCTACTTTAAATTGTTGTTAGATTTTAACAAATATTCTACTTCTATTTTTATTAAAACTTACCTTATATTAATTTCAATTTCTAGTTCAAATATAAATTATCATTATTTACTTAATATTTATTGTCTTATATTTATTTTATAAACTCAAACCATCTTTAACCATAAATTCAAATATATATATTAAATTTGCTCGTATATACCTAAATATATATATATACATTCAATATACACACATATACTCACATATACACTATTTACAATATTTTAATCTCAAATGATTTATACAGAATATACTTGGATATCGGGGAAACTCGCAATAAATAAATCGATTAATTTCACTTTAAACCATTTGTTTTACTATTTTTATTCAGAATAAAATAAATTAACAATTTTAAATTCAAAAACTCAATTAATTATAAATTTAAATACTTATGAAATTTGGGGTCGTTACAAATATCACCATCGAAGCTAAAGATCACTTGCTTTCTCATTTTGAACCAGGGCCTTGTCTTTCATAATGGAAGACCAAGATGCACTAGGATTTACATGTGCTCTATGGCGATCTTCCATGTTTGATTCAGAAAAGAAGGGAGATGTGTACCAAAAGACATTTAAGTTAAGAAAGGCGACGCTGTTGTTTTGATATTTAAGTTAAGAATATCTCTTGAAAATACGATAGTCCTATGGTAGAGGTAGAATAATGGAAATTGCATGTAGCAATATTCAAGGTTGATGTACATGAAGTTTGGACCGAATTACTATATTAATGAACTAATATACACAAAGCTTATGTATTTTTTCTCGAAAATAATGTTTTCATAATGGTTGGAAAAGGAAGAAAAGGACTTCTTGCTGCTAAAACAACTGTAGTCGACAATGACAACAAAGCTCCAACCTTTCAATGTTCTCAAGTAGGTCTTTAGTTCACAGTTGGACATTATCCACCATTAGTTGAAGAAATAAATATCCACTCTTGGCTATGTCATACCTATTGCCATCGTATATGGTGTTGTGATCTTGGAGTACCTGATTGTGGAAGTGCTTGAGCTTGCTAGAAACGCAAACAAGGATCTAAAGGTGGAAACGATCACTCTATATCATTTGTAGCTTGGAATCCATGGATATAAAGAGCTCTGTACTCTGTTTAATTGAAGCGTTGCTAGAGGCAAAGTATCATGATATCAATAAATCACTTATTAATAATTCTGCCAAATAAGGAAATCTTAATTCCAGTTTTCATAGTTTTTGTTAGGATTATATTTTTTGTGAACTGCTATCTTTGTTCGACTGATTTTATATGGTGCATTGATATGTTTGGTATTTGTTTTCTTAAAAGAAATGGGTATATTAGATCATGCATTTTAATGTTGGTCTTTGTTTGTCAACTGATTCAATGGCTGGTGTTGTAATATTAATTTGAGTTTTCGCATTTCTTATTAAGATCTCTTTCTATTGTTACAAAACTATTGGACCAAGCATTCATGACTCTCAATTGTTGTGGGTTCCTAATCCTACTCTCTCTCAGGCCTAAGAATCTTACCATGGTGTAACCATGGACAAGGAATAGGGATATGTTCTCTCAAAAAATCCTTTTTAAAGGTCCATTTAAGATGAACTGTTTAATACAATAAAAATATATCATAAATGCGTATGTGATTCTTATGACTTATTAATTTCTAACTATTATTTCATATTATAATAAATTGTCGGTGAACATACATTTCTAAATAAGTATAATTGTTGAATTTTGATTAAATTAGTCTGTTTAGAATCATATATTTCTATTATTTAAATGTTTATAATTTAATAGGTACTTAAATAAGTACAATAAAAGTACTCATTGAACATAAATACGAGAAGACTGCTGCACATATTGATGACTGTTGCACATATTGAGAACTCTGTATTGCACATAAACTAAACAATAAATCTAGTACAAGAAACGAATAACAAATATAAAAAATATATTTTTATACACAAACTACTATAAGTTATTAATCAACCTTTCTCCACTATACAATTACTTAATTTTAGACATTTATATTTATAAGAACTTTGTTTGTAAATACAATAACCATTTAATTCATTAATATCAAAATTGCAACTTTACTGATAACTAAATGACATCAGCACTTTTTAACATTAGTAGCCAACTTTATGCCTTTTATTATGGCATTTTTAATAATTGTTTTCACATTGAAATGGAAGCTATTTGTTTTCATTGCAAAACTATGATGAACCATGTATTAATTGTGCATGTCATTAATTCTGTGTTTTAATTTTTTATAACAACCAATACCCGTTGGGATGGAACAAAAAAGGTTTTTAAGAATAGTGAAATAAGAGGACATACCAAAATTCATACATTTTTATAGGTTGAGGGACTGCTATAACCAATCATTTTTATAGCTGCTATTATATCCACCTCTTCTTTCACGCATTAATATTTAGTCAAGTACTCATCTAACCTTTATACAACCTTTACTTAAGTCTTCCTTCCATTTTTTTGAAATTAATTGTCAGATGGAATCACAAGTTCAAATTTTATCAAACCTTCTACATAGTTCTCCATAACTATCTTTTAATTTAAATGGGTTGGTAATTTTCAAATCTTAATAGGTAATTATTTCATTGAGATCCCTTTTTGAGCAATAAAAATTGAAGGTAAGTTGAGTTCGAAAGGCCAATAAACAATTGTTCATATGGATGAAGAAATTCAGAGTTGGTTTTTATTATATAAAATTGCAAATATTCAAACGTTTGAATTGAGTTTTATTTTATTTTATTCTAATTTCTTCTTAAATGTCATTACAGATTTTTTTAGTGGGTGTATGTAGTAACACCATCCAAATATATAATTCTCAAAATTAAACATCCCTCTTTATGAAAGTGATATATATAATCAAATATAGTTTTGCAATATTTTAATTATTCGTTTATCCTATAGGATGTATTTGTACTCCCTTTATTGAAATAAACACGGTTTTAAATATTTAGTGACTAATAAACATATGAAAACCCAATATTGCAAATAAGTGAAATTTCCAAAACTACTGCACTAAATGAATAACCAATAATATTTTGCATACACATCTCATTGTAAATTTCCCTACATTTGTAATATACACACATCACTATTTCCAAATTTTGTATTCCTAACAACATTCTTTGCCAATTCTATTACCATTAATGCCCGTGTGCCTTTCAAAAAACTAAAAAGCAGCTTATTTAAATTGATCCAAACAAGACCTAAATATCTTTCAAAATAATTTTTTAAACGTTAACTGGTACAAACTTACTAACTTGCTTTGTTTACACGAAATGAAAAATTCTACAATACTATGAGCAAATATAACTTTAAAACAATAACATGAATAACATTTATGCATAAATCTCATTGATGGAAGAATGAGATGAATTAAATATACCATGAATACAAACTTCAAACTTCCGCATCTACCCGTGTGCGTAGCACGGGCCACGCACTAGTAATGTATGAAGTGAAGCCAACACAATTGTGTATTAATTTACCTGAAGCAACATAGTTGATTTCCTTCATGCACCTACAACTATTTATTTATCAATTCTAAAGTAGTACTTCTTGCGGGAAATTGATGAAGGATCGGTAAAAAGAAAACAATAGGATGTTTTTATGTTGCGGACATGCTGCCTTGAAAGTGAAATTTGCTATACCCATGGTTACATGTAGATATAGATTAACATGGGTTATAACTTTCCAAAACTTTCAACACAGTTTTTTTACTTTCGTGTTTATTATTTGATCCTCCAGCCTTTAACCTAGAAGAAAGTTGTTCCGTGTGTAACTAATAGTTTGGTACTCTAAACTAAACACATAAATGATTGTCAAGGATTGAAAATAATAATATTCTTTTATAACACTATGGGTTTGGAAATTAAGTTAAATATTAACATAATATTTGTTGTAAGTAGCACTGCTGTATCCTTCTCCTTTTGAATACTTATATGTTACATATGCATCCTGAGTTTTTTCAAATTAATTACACAAATATGAAGTGTATAAATTTATGATGAATGCATGTAATAATACAGATACAAATACGTAGAGAATAAATACCACCAAACTTATGGTAAATAAACTACTCATTTAATGGAAATTATATCTCAGAAAAAAAAACTTTGTGATACCATTCTTGGATGCTAATGAAAAATATTGCTAACTTTTATTGTTCTTATTTGATGGTAGAAGTATAACTAAGGTTAATATTGATGTACTAATTTATTGGCAACTTAATTCATAAATTTACCAAAAATTATGTCAAATACACTTATAAAGAGTATAACGTTGTAAAAAAATACTTAATGGTTTTGAGCCCATATTACAGTTGATTCGTTGAAAAATATATTGGTTTAATGTATTCACATGCTATGTGACATGTTTCTGTTTTTAAGAATATTTGATAGCATTTCTATGTCAAACTGTTAATAAAAAATTTAAATTGTCGTAATATTACATATTTGAAGGTAAGGCATTTCGAAAAAATGCTTGAATAGAAATACAACATTATGAAATTAAACCCCTTACGAACAGCTTCATTGAAGGTAAGCAACGGTTGATTAAATACGATATTAAACCTTGTGCATAAGCCAATTAAAGCCATTCAAAACATCCATTAAACCATTGTAAATCCAAATAAATCTTCTTAAAATAGGTATTTATCCAAACTCACATTTTGTAGCCCAAATATGTAATTAAAGGTAATAATAAGGGAGCAACAAAATCACAATTTAAAATTGAAGATTTATATCTTTATTGTCATCTGATGTTTGGAAGTGGCAAGGGAATTTGTTGTCATTTAAAAAAAATAAACCTTTATATTAATTTTTGAACCTTTAGATTATCAATTGCTCCTTCAACCACGATATTAACTACAACTAAAAACAAAATTAGTTCAAATCATGAATATATGTAAAGAAAATAGAGCATCAATGATAACATTTTTAATGAATTAGCATTAAGATATCAGATATTTTTGGTGACCAAGACACTATTCACTATATTTAAGAGGAAGGTTACAATACTTTTACTATATAATTGAATCAAAGTTATATGGTTCATTTTTACAACATCAAATTATCTATTTCAAAATCATCGTATTGATAATAATGTACCTTAATAGTATCCCTACATAAGCAATATTAGAAAGAATGTATGCTCAAACACACCCATCACGGTAGATACCTTCCAACCGTAGAACCCGTAAACAACACAGTTATATATTTTATTATAAATCAAGTTATATAAGGAACTAAAATCATAGCCTACATATATGCACACAGAAAAATAATTTTGTACCTGCCAAAAAAGATGGCATGTAGAGTTGTGGTCTTCCACTTAGTACTCTTGATCAAAAAATGTACACTGCACATAAGTACCAGAATTGAAAAAATATAGTGAAATGAACTGTCAAACAGTTAGATCAATTTGTTCTAACATACTAATCGAGAGAAATATTGCTAAATAAATCTGTTCAGACATAATATAGTGATAAGACATGAACTGCCCTTTTAGACATGACTACACATTAGCTCAAAATCATAACTAAGGTAACCTATAAGATACATATATGATATGAGAACATCACAGAACAACGTTAAATTAGGCAAAAATCACTATGTAGACCACCTTGGCTCACACTAAAATATATAGATAATAAGATTTTAACTTTTTTGAATAATTACAATTTCTATTATTATTTCTGAATGTTTGTTTCTTTACACCAATTTTTTTAACTTGTGAGTAATCTCCACTCAAATTCTTGTATATTAGTCTTGCTCACTAAATGTCAGCTTTTGTTTTAATTTCCTTGGTTAATTCATTCTAATAGTTTTTCTCACCTAGAAGTAAAAATGTAAAATATAAAAATAAGTAGGTTGTACCCATCTAAGCAATGATTGTTAAAGATATCCATGGAAAAAGTCAGTGACTTCTCCTTAAAGCCTCAAATCATAAACAAACTTTAAAATTTCAATCCAAAAGTTAGAAGAAACATAGAAATTGATTAATCAGGGATAAAACAAATTAGGGTTTCAAAGTGTGACGACCCGGCTTTCCACTCCCGGAAAATTGCGTCGACAGTAAGAAAGAAAGGGGTGAGAAGTAGAAAAGAAAAGAAGAGAAAGAAAACAAACACAAATACTCACAGCGGAAACGGAATAAAATATAATATATCACATAACTATTACATAGTATCATATACATCATCTATCAGAGTTACATAGATTACACATCACATACTAGACAGTTATAAACATCTGTCTAGTTATTACAACTCAATACAAAACAAAGATCTAAACAAGATCAACACAGCGGAAACTACTATCTATATCTACAACGCTGAAGCCTCCTGCTCCATTGCTCCTCCACAATTCGTCAAGGCTAACCTAAATCCCTTGGCTACTCGTAAAAATTTGAGTACCCAAGAGT
Organism: Allium fistulosum; assembly: GCA_030737815.1. Taxonomy (NCBI): domain Eukaryota; kingdom Viridiplantae; phylum Streptophyta; class Magnoliopsida; order Asparagales; family Amaryllidaceae; genus Allium; species Allium fistulosum. Next base: position 473,276,752 of record CM060901.1, read on the forward strand.
TTATAAAACAGAAATAAACAACTTGGGTCAGACATGGGTCTGGTGTGAGTAACAGGTTAAACTTGCTTAACTTCAAAACCTTTAGAAAGAAAAGGTATCACGTAAGACTTCCCACAAATAAACATGGGTAAGTTTTTACCTTACGCTAACCAAAACATTTGATAGGAAATCTGATTTTATTATAATAGGGTCTAGGGTTTTCAAGTAAAATATAGAAATAGCTGAAATGCTTACATCTCACATTCCAACATAGTTGGGCACAACTAATACGTACGGCACTTATTGGAGTTTGGATTCCATACAATGGCAGGGCTACTGGGGTACCGCCCGTCACAGTACGTGGCCTAGATCACCGTACCGAGGAGTACGCCCGCTCCCCTGCAACACAAAGCCGGAACCATCCCTTACTGGATAATCCCGAACAAGATAATCCCGTAGTTGGCGCGACCAACCACACACTAAGCCGAATAAAAGAAAAGGGACCTCTAGACAGGGATCTATCTTGCTCTCAGTGGGTGCTACCCACGAAACTTTGCTGCACCTCCCCTGTTTTAGCCATTCCCGGTTGATGAGGCTTGAGGTTACGATTACCTTTAATCAGAACATATCACTTAGAATGCTCATCGTCCGCCTGACGATGTGCTGAAAGCATTCAATCCATACAAGTTCGTTCCGGGTTCGAACGAAACCGAAGGCATTATCTCGTTACACTCGTTTTGGAATCACCCTCAGAGTTAACGACAATAACCCTTGCACTCTGAATCTTCATCTTCACTTGAGATTCACGACCTATCGTAAATTTGGATCGATGTGGTATTCGGGTCTCCAGACCTGGAATCCCGGTATACGGAAACCCGATCCCGGTCTCATCGAAATCCAAAACGTATCTTTTAAGGGCCAAGTTGTTTTAAGGTTAAAACAATTCAATTCTTATCTATACTACACAAAGATAGATAATTCAATAGATAATCTACATTATCATCCCAAACAGATAATTCACATTATCATTTCAATTCAACCCAAAACATCCATATCACATATCAGTATATATCTCATCAGAGATATCAAACAATGCAAAGCATTCAATATTATTCATCCATCCATAAGTAATGATTTATACCATCTCTAATTAATTTAAAGTGAATTAAACTAATTACCTCATTCTATAAATCCTGCTTACTTAATTATTAATTAAACCAATTAATTAATCATTACTCTAAATATCCATCTTAATTAATCATTCCTGATTAATTATACTTTAATTACTTTAAGTAATTAATCCCTAATTAATTTCACAAATTAATTATCTTAAAACATTTCAGTAATTAATCTTTGATACTTTAATCACTTATTATTTAATTAAGTAATTAAATTTCTTAATTAAAATATTAAATAATACCCGAGGTTCTAGATGAGTTGGAGTTTGCATGTGCACGGCAGTGTACATGTCAGAGTTTCATCCATTTTCAAATTTACTTTTAAATTTCATTTTAAATTCTGGATTTAAAATGAAATTTAAAAGTAAATTTGAAAATGGATGTTTTCAAATGTTTTGTGAATAAGGAATTTTAAACTTGGATAAGTAAATGTTTTATCTTAAAGTTAAAAACATTATTAAATCTTTAAGGTAATTAAACTAATTTTAAATAATCTAATTAATTAATGATTTGGATTAATTAATTTGTAATTAAGATTTAAATTAATTTAATTAAGGTTTAAGATTAATTAAATGGAATAATTAATTTGTAATTAAGGATTATTAGAATATTAATTAATGGTTAGGAATTAATTAATAAGTAATTAAATATTAATTAAGTTATGGTTGACACTTAATTAATTTAGTAATTAGAGATTAATAAATTGGTTATTAAGATTTATTAATTTAGAATTAATAATAATTAATATAAGTTAATTACTTCAGGAAAGTAATTAAATAGTAGTTAATGAAGTCATTAACTATGGTTATTAAATAATTAATTAATGGGATTAATTTTGATAATTAATTAGTTTAATTAATGTAAAGATAAGCAATTATAGAATTTGTTTAAATGTAATTACTTATTGGAAGTAATTAAGAATTAATTACTTATTGTAATTAATTGAAGTTAATTTGATTTAGTTAAGTTAATTAATTAAGTTTAATTAATTTAGGATAATCAAGAGATGATTTGATAATAATTACTTAATGTAATTATTAAGGTAAGATTTTTTAGGGAAGTAAATAATATGATAATTACTGGAAGTAATTAGTTGAATAATGATTTTATTAATAAAAGTAATTTGAGTTAATTACTTTGAATAATTAATCAAGGGATTAATTAAGAAATTAATTAAGGAAGTAATTAATTTAGTTAGTGAAAGTAATTAAGGGTAGTTAATTACTGATTAAAGATTAATCAAGGTGATTAATAAATGTTGTTTAATTAAAGATTAATTACTTAATGTAATTAATTTAATTGAGTAATTAATAATTAAGTTGTAATTAAGGATCATAAATTAATATAATTAATGATGTAACTAAGATTGATTAATTAAGTAATAATTAATAATTGAAGTGATTAATTAATGTAATTAATTAAGGATTAATGTAATTAATTATAGTTGATTAATTTAATTATATTATAGTTAATTAATTAATGAAGTAATTAAAGGTTAATTACTATAAGTGGTTAAGGATGATTAATTTAAGTAATTAATTAAAGATAAATTACCTGAATGGAATTAAAGGGTAATTAAAGGATAATTAATTAATTTGTAATTAATTAATGATTAAGTAAGCAGGATTTATAGAATGAAGTAATTAATTTAATTCATTTTAAATTAATTAGAAATGGTATAAATCATTACTTAAGAATGGATGATAATATTGAATGCTTTGCATTGATTGATATCTCTGATGAGATATATGCTGTGTGATATGGATGTTTAGTTGAATTGTGATGATAATATGGATTATCTGATAATGTTGATTATCTATTGTGAATTATCCTTCTATGTGTATAAAGATAATTGAATTGAATTGTTTTAACTTTAAAACAACTTGGCCTTAAAAGATACGCTTTGGATTTCGATGAGACCGGGATCGGGTTTCCGTATACCGGATTTCCAGGTCTGGAGACCCGAATACCACATCGATCCAAATTAACGATAGGTCGTGAATCAAGTGAAGATGAAGATTCAGAGTGCAAGGGTTATTGTCGTTAACTCTGAGGGTGATTCCAAAACGAGTGTAACGAGATAATGCCTTCGGTTTCGTTCGAACCCGGAACGAACTTGTATGGATTGAATGCTTTCAGAACATCGTCAGGTGGACGATGAGCATTCTAAGTGATGTGTTCTTTTCTAAGATAATCGTGACCTCAAGCATCACAAACCGGGAATGGCTAAAACAGGGGAGGTGCAGCAAGGTTAGTGGGTAGCACCCAAGTAGGACAAGGTTACCTCTGTCTAGATGTCCCTTTCTATTTTCGACTTAGTGGTGCGGTTGCTGATCCCAACCGTGAGGTATCTTGTGCGGGAATTATCCAGTAAGGGATGTTCCGGCCTTGTGTTGCAGGGGATTGGGAGTGATCCTCGGTACGGTGATCTAGGCCACGTACTGTGACGGGCGGTACCCCAGTAGCCCTGCCATTGTATGGAATCCAAACTCCAATAAGTGCCGTACGTATTAGTTGTGCCCAACTATGTTGGAATGTGAGATGTAAGCATTTCAGCTATTTTTGTATTTTACTTGAAAACCCTAGACCCTATTATAATACAATCGAATTTCCTATCAAATGTTTTGGTTAGCGTAAGGTAAAAACTTACCCATGTTTATTTGTGGGGAGTCTTACGTGATACCTTTTCTTTCAAAAGGTTTTTGAAGTTAAACAAGTTTAACCTGTTACTCACACCAGACCCATGTCTGACCCAAGTTGTTTATTTCCGTTTTATAAACTCTTGGGTACTCAAATTTTTACGAGTAGCCAAGGGATTCAGGTTAGCCTTGACGAATTATGGAGGAGCAATGGAGCAGGAGGCTTCAGCGTTGTAGATATAGATAGTAGTTTCCGCTGTGTTGATCTTGTTTAGATCTTTGTTTTGTATTGAGTTGTAATAACTAGACAGATGTTTATAACTGTCTAGTATGTGATGTGTATCTGTGTAATTCTGATAAGTGTTGTATATGATACTATGTAATATTTATGTGATATAATATATTTTGTTCGTTTCCGCTGTGAGTATTTGTGTTTGTTTTCTTTTCTCTTCTCTTCTTTTCTACTTCTCACCCTTTTCTTTCTTACTGTCGATGCGATTTTCCGGGAGTGGAAAGTCGGGTCATCACATGTGGTATCAGAGCTTTGATTTTGCATGTTTGAAGGGATGAAGTTTGCTATGCATTTTTGAGGGATTTACTTCACTGATTGAGGAAAAAGCTTTTGAAAATTGATTTGCATGCAAACAAATGTTATAGGGATTGATTACAGAATTTGATTTTTCAGATTTGTGATTTGGAAATGGTTTAAAATGAAACGTTTCTCTCAGCTGAAAGTTCTTTGTTTTAGAATTGAAAAATGAGAAAAAGGGAAAGGAAAGAAAGAAAGCATAAATATAGTTATATAAACTCATGCATTCTTTCTTTCCTTTCCCTTTTTCTCATTTTTCAATTCTAAAACAAAGAACTTTCAGCTGAGAGAAACGTTTCATTTTAAACCATCTCCAAATCACAAATCTGAAAAATCAAATTCTGTAATCAATCCCTATAACATTTGTTTGCATGCAAATCAATTTTCAAAAGCTTTTTCCTCAATCAGTGAAGTAAATCCCTCAAAAATGCATAGCAAACTTCATCCCTTCAAACATGCAAAATCAAAGCTCTGATACCACGTGTGACGACCCGACTTTCCACTCCCGGAAAATCGCATCGACAGTAAGAAAGAAAGGGGTGAGAAGTAGAAAGGTTATGAATTAAATAGTGAAATTCTAGAGATAATTGAAAATCGAGTTTAATATGATTGAAAATGATTTGGAAAATTTTATTTTATCATACTGGAGTTATAGAAAGGTTATAGAACTTTTAAAATCGAATTTGGAGTTAATCTGTGAAAATCGAATATTTTAATATTTAATTATCGACTGTAAAAATAGCCAATTTTCGAACAGTCTCAGAATTGAACGAGACCAGTTCCATTGGATCCGTAATAGTTAGTTATTATCGGATTTCAATTTTTGTAGCAATCGAAGTTATCGTTTGACCGTGGCAGTCCGAAACGCATCGAATTGTTTTTAATTTAAAATCGTCGAGTTAAAATAGTCATTTTTCAAACGGTCTCGGATTTCGACGAAACCAGTTTCATCGGATCCGTAATGTGATATTATTGTAAGATTTCAAATTTCGTAATTTTTGGAATTACCGATTGTCCGGGGCAAGCCTAAACGCCTCGAAATCGATTTAAATCGGTTTAATTTAATTTGATCGTTTTTCTCCGTATCTCACACAGACGATCGAATTAGCTTCCGAAACCTGTTCCATTGCGTTCGGAACGCGGGGTAAACCTTAGAAACGCTAACCGGCACGCTCGAATCGGAGTTTGGAAAATCCGGAGTGAATAGTGTTCGTCGTTTTTTCTATAAAAGCCCCTTAGTCTTCGTTTTTGCAAATTAAAACGAGCCTAGGGTTTTACAAACTTCAGCCGCCATATACGAAACTGATGGCCAGCGTCTTCCACCATTCCCCCTCGATTATCTTCTCATCCACTCCCCGATAGACTTCGACTTCAACTACAACAATGAAGACGTACGAGCTCAGAGGTTATGTAGTTGAAATTTATCAGCAATATATCCCAATTTGGTAACGTGGCATACTGAGTGTTGCTGTGAAATGATCAGTGTTTGATCATTTGTGATATGATCATTTGTTTGATCTTATATCTTTGTGATCATAGGTTGATCATTTTGTTTGACCCGAAGCAGGGCTTTTTATAGAAAGCGTAGCTTTGTGGACGAGACTTCGTCGAGCCTCACACCCCGGAAATGGTCGAAACAGGACGAATGCAGCAAGGTTCTAGGGAGTAGCGCCCCTTAGTGTATGTCATTCCTTCTGGATAAAGGTGGTATCATGGTATGGAGCCCAGATACTTAACCTCTGTGGTTACTGCATTATTATTATCTATGTGGTTTGTTGCGAATCGGGGATCCTCGGGAAGATCGGTGACGATCGGGGGATGGCATACGCGTGTCAGTAGTTACCTATTTTTGCAGAGGTAACCCGGCCTTGTGTTGGCAGAGATCCGGTTAGGTTCTCGGGTCGTCTATTCCAGGGACGTACCCATCGTGGAAAGGAAGTTCCTTAGCCTGACCATTTGTTGGAAATCCAAAGAAACAATACGCGACTTGTACGGTATTAGTTGTAAAACCTGCCATTTAATATGGTAGCTATAGCAAGCATACTATAATGGTACCTATGCTGGCTAAGATTTATATTCTACTTTCGAAATGTTTTCTACACTATGCACTAATAATAATATCAAAAATGATTTGATTTTGCGTAGTAAGCATCTTTGACTATCATAAGAAGAAATCTCCTCCAAGTCTGCGTTTGCATTGTGTGTGTGGCGGGAGGTCTTATGGTAGTTTCATTTTCCAAAAGCATTTCGAATTGACTTTTAAAATTATCCTGTTGTTTATTTTAAAGAATAAATGTTTTACGATCTCACACCAGTCACCATGACTGACTCGGAGTTTATTGTTCCCTTCTAAACTCTGGGTGCCCACCAATTTCCACACGGGCAGCCTAGAGTTATATTATCAGGATATTCTGGATATTCTGGAGCTTGGAGATAAGCTGGATGGCGAGACGTAGTATTTGTATCTGATAGTATTTATTCCGCTGTGTATTCTGTATGAGGACAAGTTATATAACTGTCCATTGTTGTATATTGACTCTGATGATTGATGTATATATAAACTGATATAGTTCTTTATTTTAAAAGACTAGTGATTATTTATTGTATATTATTCCGCTGCGATATGTGAGATTCTGATATTGTCTCTGTTCTGTATCTGTTGTTGTTTTGTTGTTCTTCTTCTCTTTTTCTTCTCTTTTCTTCTTCTTCTACTTTTTCTTTTTCTTAAAACCATAACTTTTCGAGTTTCCGGCATTCGATGGCTCAGCAGTCGATAAAGTGAGTATCGATGTTGAATTTTCGAAAGTCGAAAATTTTCGGGATGTTACAACTTCATTAACTACTATTTAATTACTTTCCTGAAGTAATTAACTTATATTAATTATTATTAATTCTAAATTAATAAATCTTAATAACCAATTTATTAATCTCTAATTACTAAATTAATTAAGTGTCAACCATAACTTAATTAATATTTAATTACTTATTAATTAATTCCTAACCATTAATTAATATTCTAATAATCCTTAATTACAAATTAATTATTCCATTTAATTAATCTTAAACCTTAATTAAATTAATTTAAATCTTAATTACAAATTAATTAATCCAAATCATTAATTAATTAGATTATTTAAAATTAGTTTAATTACCTTAAAGATTTAATAATGTTTTTAACTTTAAGATAAAACATTTACTTATCCAAGTTTAAAATTCCTTATTCACAAAACATTTGAAAACATCCATTTTCAAATTTACTTTTAAATTTCATTTTAAATCCAGAATTTAAAATGAATATCAATTTTTTTGTCTTTAACAAAGTTTAGAACCAATTTAAAAACATTTAAATATAACTAACATTTAAACCTATTTAAAACATTTAAATTTATAAAACTTATTTATATCCAAATCTAAAATTCAACTAAACTTGACTCCCTATAATAAAACTTGATTTCAATTCCTGTCTTTATAATTCTTCATAATTTAAATTCAGTTTAAATTTTAAACTGACAGGTATAAAAACCTGGCAACACAATTTCACTCGAACTCACCATAAATTACTTCGAGTCGCCTATCTAAAATCTTCGAACATCACTCGAAACAACCCGAGAAAACGCGAGCTCCACTCCTCTGTTAACCCAGACTTACCCAGATATTCGATCGCGTACACGTGCACACCCCATTGCCAGAGCTCCGATCATCGATGACGACTCCAACACGTCGGCGATCATCCACCAACCAAACTACGATCACTCGAACATCGAAACTAAGACGAATTAAAAATCGAGCCTAAATCCAAAACCTGGAAATGCCAACACATCACCATCCCAAACCTATCAACAGCTAAAACTTGCCGCTCCGACCACCTGACAACCAACCTCTCCGGCCTCGCCTTCATCCACGACCAAACTACCAATTCCCAAAATCTTGAATCACTCGAACCATTATAGAAGACGTAATCGATCGACCAAACTAACCCAGTCTAACTAGGGTTCCAAAAAGATTTTCACTGTCGCATCCTCTCTGATGAACTTTATCACAAATACCCATTTTTCTAAGCAACTCCTAACTCTCCTCCATCAACACGAAGAAACCCAAGCTTCCACAATTCCAAAATCACCAGGATTTACCAGTTTCCCTCTTTTTGTTAAAACCAGAACTGCTCCCTAAATCCTATACTAAAAATTGTGTTTTCTGATTTAAAAATCATATTTCCTGTTAAGGTTTCAGATCACAATCTAAGTTTAATAAATTAAAGAATTTAAGTTTTAAACAAAACACATGTTTCCAGTTCATTTTTGGTTTCCAGAAGGAGTTTGTATTTATTTTAACTTAATTACAATTTTAATCTCAAACTTATGATCACACAAACAATTTTTGTTTATAAATTTAGTCCTAATAACAGCTAGATTAAGTGTTAAGAATTTCAAATAGAATTTTTGAAAGCCTGGACAGACCAAAACAATAACAGGGTACACTGACATTCAGGCGCACAATACATCCACATATACATACAAGAAGAATTTCACAATACACATATATATATATACAGAACTATCTATAAACATTCACATGAAATCAGTTTATAGACTAGGACTTAACATGAAATCATTTATTTTGATCAATATCTGAAACTGGCATTTGATAACAGGCAAGAACATACCAAACCGAAATCATCTTCAAATCAAATTAATTGTAATTAATTAATTATTAATCATCCTTCGTTAATAATTAATTAATTGTAATTAAAGGTAATCGTGGATATCCTAAGTTAATCAATAATAAGTGATTAAAGTAATTAATTAATTGTAATTAATTAAGGATTAATGTAATTAAATATAGTTAATTGGTTAATGATGTAATTAAAGATTAATTACTGTAATGGTTTAAGTTAATTAAATTAGTCACATTTATTAATCACCTTTGATTAATCTCATTTAGTAATTAACTATCCTTAATTACTCTTCCATAAATTAATTACTCATTAATTAATTATCTTTTAATTAATCCCTTGATTAATTATACAAAAGTAATTAAATCCAAATTACTTCCATTATTTCATCTCCCTTAATTAATTATTAATTAAACCAATTAATTAATCATTACTCTAAGTATCCATCTAAATTAATCATTCCTGATTAATTACCCTTTAATTACTTTAAGTAATTAATACTTAATTAATTTCACAAATTAATTATCTTAAACCATTCAGTAATTAATCTTTAATTACTTCATCTAGATAGAGGTAACCTTGTCCTACTTGGGTGCTACCCACTAACCTTGCTGCATCTCCCCTGTTTTAGCCATTCCCGGTTTGTGAGGCTTGAGGTCACGATTACCTTAGAAAAGAACACATCACTTAGAATGCTCATCGTCCACCTGACGATGTTCTGAAAGCATTCAATCCATACAAGTTCGTTCCGGGTTCGAACGAAATCGAAGGCATTATCTCGTTACACTCGTTTTGGAATCACCCTCAGAGTTAACGACAATAACCCTTGCACTCTGAATCTTCATCTTCACTTGATTTACGACCTATCGTTAATTTGGATCGATGTGGTATTCGGGTCTCCAGACCTGGAAATCCGGTATACGGAAACCCGATCCCGGTCTCATCGAAATCCAAAGCGTATCTTTTAAGGCCAAGTTGTTTTAAAGGTTAAAACAATTTAACGATAGGTCTGGAGACCGGGATCGGGTTTCCGTATACCGGAATTCCAGGTCTGGAGACCCGAATACCACATCAATCCAAATTAACGATAGGTCGTGAATCTCAAGTGAAGATGAAGATTCAGAGTGCAAGGGTTATTGTCGTTAACTCTGAGGGTGATTCCAAAACGAGTGTAACGAGATAATGCCTTCGGTTTCGTTCGAACCCGGAACGAACTTGTATGGATTGAATGCTTTCAGCACATCGTCATGCGGACGATGAGCATTCTAAGTGATATGTTCTGATTAAAGGTAATCGTAACCTCAAGCCTCATCAACCGGGAATGGCTAAAACAGGGGAGGTGCAGCAAGGTTTCGTGGGTAGCACCCACTGAGAGCAAGATAGATCCCTGTCTAGAGGTCCCTTTTCTTTTATTCGGCTTAGTGTGTGGTTGGTCGCGCCAACTACGGGATTGTCTTGTTCGGGATTATCCAGTAAGGGATGGTTCCGGCTTTGTGTTGCAGGGGAGCGGGCGTACTCCTCGGTACGGTGATCTAGGCCACGTACTGTGACGGGCGGTACCCCAGTAGCCCTGCCATTGTATGGAATCCAAACTCCAATAAGTGCCGTACGTATTAGTTGTGCCCAACTATGTTGGAATGTGAGATGTAAGCATTTTAGCTATTTCTATATTTTACTTGAAAACCCTAGACCCTATTATAATAAAATCAGATTTCCTATCAAATGTTTTGGTTAGCGTAAGGTAAAAACTTACCCATGTTTATTTGTGGGGAGTCTTACGTGATACCTTTTCTTTCTAAAGGTTTTGAAGTTAAGCAAGTTTAACCTGTTACTCACACCAGACCCATGTCTGACCCAAGTGTTTTGTTTCTATTTTATAAACTCTTGGGTACTCAAATTTTTACGAGTAGCCAAGGGATTCAGGTTTAGCTTTGACGAATATTCTGGAGGAGCAATGGAGCAGGAGGCTTCGGCGTTCGTAGATATAGTATTCCGCTGTGTTGATATCTGTGATAGTGTCTTGTCTTGTATTTGAGTTGTAATGTCTAGACAGATGTTTATAACTGTCTAGTAAGTGATGTATATGCTGTGTAACTCTTTAAATTGTGGTATACTATGTAATAGTTTATGTTATTAATATAATTTATTCGTTCCGCTGTGAGATCGTTGTTGTTGTTTCTTTCTTTCTTCTCTTCTTTTCTCTTTCTATCCCTTTCTTTCTTATTAACGATGCGACTTTCTGTGGAGAGAAAGTCGTGGTCGTTACAGATAAGTTAATAAATTTTAATAAAAGTAAGTTTAAAGTAAAAATAAATTCTAGTTTAAACTATATCTTAAATTTATTCTTTATAAAATAAATGTTTTAAGTAATTGATTTAAGGAAGTTATATATTTGTTAGCTTTAATTTGTTAAGATTAAATGTTTATTTTATTTCAAAACTTAACTAAATGATTTAATTAAGGAAGTAAATTATAAAGATAAAAATGTTTTTAATGATAATTAAGTCATTAATTAAGATAATGGTTTACCTTAAAAAGGATAATTAAAGTTTTATTAATTTGAGGTAAATAAAGTTAATAAAGTAATTAATTAAATTAATTTATGATTAAGGATTAATTAATTTATTAATTAAGAATTATAATTAGTTAATTAAAGATTATTTAATTGATTATAAATGGTAATTAAGGATTGATAAATTAATGATTAAAGATAAATTAATTTAGTAATTAGAGATTAATTAAATAAGTAATTAGAGATTAATTAGCTAGTAATTAAGAGGTACTTAATTTGTAATTAATCTTTATTAATTAATAATTAGGTTTTATTAATTAATAAATAAGAAATAATTAATCTATAAAGATTAATTAAGGATTAATAAAACTTTTTGAAAATGGTGAGTAACACTTTTTTTTTTTAAAAAAAAGCTTAAGTATCTTAATCTGGTTGCATGTAAATTCTGGAATAAAGCATGTTAGTGTGTATGTATATTGATGAATTTTTGTGTATATCTGGATGTATTGATGTGTGCATGTTGTTATCTCTGAGACATCTCTGTTCTTAGTTTTAAAACTAAGATTTTAAATGAAAATTCAATTCCTATTTTTCATTTGGTATCAGAGCCTACCGGTATTTAAATCTCTACAAAAAGTCTTTGATTAATTTGATTAAGTTTAATTCACAAATTATTAGTATAATTAATTAAAGATAATCACTATGATTAATTAAGTATAATTACTTAGTCAAGTAATAAATGGATAATTACTGAATGTAATTAAGAGAAGAGAAAATTACTTATGGAAGTAATTAAATGGAATTGATTAAGAGTTAATCACTTGATGTTATTAATTAAAGGATTAATTAATAAAATTAATTTAAAGTAAATTAATTAAAGAGTAATTAATAAAAAAAGGTTAAGGTTAATTAAAAATATGATTAATTACTAGTTAAGGTAATTAATTAAAAGAGAGTAATTAATTAAGGAGGTAATTAATTAAGGGTTAATTAATTAAGATTAATTAATCAATAATAAGTGATTAAAGAATAATAAATTAATATAATTAATTAAAAAGTAATTAATTAAGATAAGTAATTACAAATTGTTAATTACTGTTTATGATTAATTAAGTCTAATTAATTAATGAAGTGGTTGATAAAAATTAATTATTTAATTAATAAAAAAAAGGGTTAATTAATTAATAAGGATTTTTGTAATTAATGATAGTAATTAAAGGTTAATTACTGTATATGGTTAAGGATAATTACTTGATGTAATTAAAGATAATTAATCAAAGGAGATTAATCAAGGAAGATCATTTAGATGTTTAATTAATTAATTTGTAATTAATTGATGATAGTGAGCAGGATTAAGATAATCCAAGTAATTAAAGGATAGTAATTAATTTAATTAAAGGTTAATTAAATTGATTAGAGTAAATCAATTCTGTTTAGATAATTGATTAATACTGGATGTTTGATATTGGGTGATTGGTTGATATTGGATGATTTGTATGTCTCTGATATATATATGATATATGCTGCTTTGTGAGATGAATGTTGATTTGAATTATCTATTGTGATAATGTGATTTATCTATCTATTTATATCATCCTGAATAAGTTTAAATGTTTAAACCTTTAAACAACTTGGCCTTAAAAGATACGTTTTGGATTTCGATGAGACCGGGATCGGGTTTCCAGATTTGGAAGTCCAAAAACCACATCGATCCAAATTAACGATAGGTCGTGAATCTCAAGTAAAGATGAAGATTCAGAGTGCAAGGGTTATTGTCGTTAACTCTGAGGGTGATTCCAAAATGAGTGTAACGAGATAATGCCTTCGGTTTCGTTCGAACCCGGAACGAACTTGTATGGATTGAATGCTTTCAGAACATCGTCAGGAGGACGGTGAGCATTCTAAGTGATGTGTTCTGATTTAAAGGTAATCGTAGCCTCAAGCCTCATCAACCGGGAATGGCTAAAACAGGGGAGGTGCAGCAAGGTTAGTGGGTAGCACCCAAGTAGTATAAGATTCCTCTGTCTAGAGTCCCTTTTATTTCGGCTTTGTGGGCGGTTGCTAGCTACAACCGCGGGGTTTCTTATGCGGGAATTATCCAGTAAGGGATGTTCCGACCTTGTGTTGCAGGGGAGCGGGCGTACTCCTCGGTACGGTGATCTAGGCCACGTACTGTGACGGGCGGTACCCCAGTAGCCCTGCCATTGTATGGAATCCAAACTCCAATAAGTGCCGTACGTATTAGTTGTGCCCAACTATGTTGGAATGTGAGATGTAAGCATTTCAGCTATTTCTGTATTTTACTTAAAAACCCTAGACCCTATTATAATACAATCAGATTTCCTATCAAACGTTTTAGTTAGCGTAAGGTAAAAACTTACCCATGTTTATTTGTGGGGAGTCTTACGTGATACTTTTGTTTTCAAAAGTTTTCAAAGTTAAGCAATCTAACCGTTTACTCACACCAGACCCATGTCTGACCCAAGTGTTTATTTTCTGTTTTATTAAACTCTTGGGTACTCAATATTGTATTGAGTAGTCGAGGGATTCAGGTTAGCTTTGACGAATTCTGGAGGAGATTTGGAGCAGGAGGCTTCACCGTGTGGATATATGATGATTCCGCTGTGTATATGTTGTGTCTGTATCTGTGATACTTGAATTGTATGAATTAGACAGATGTTTATAACTGTCTAATATGTGTTGTATAAGTTGTGTAACTCTGATGTATATGATACTATGTAATATTTTATATGATATATTATATTTCATTCGTTCCGCTGTGAGTTTCTGATGTTGTTGTTCTTTCTTCTTTTCTTTCTTTTCTTCTTCTATCCCTTTCTTTCTTAATTCACGATACGTCTTTCTGGGCATAGAAAGCCGGGTCGTGACAGTTAGCAACCATCATTCATCCCAGAGACAAACCAAACATAGAACAGGTGCAGGGACATTTAATTTGATTTGTTTCAAACCTGTAACTATGAAACAGGGAAAAACTAACATGCATAATTCAAACACAAACAAACATACATGGATTCATCATTTTTTTTTATATACACATGCAAAGCACAATTTTAATCAGGAATCATATAAACAGTTTTAATTAATGAATAATTAATCAAGGATGATTAATATTTGAATAAGTGAGTAAACATCTTATTGTTTTGGTATGTAATTAACAAGTGGATTATGTTTATAGTGTAACGACCCGGAAATTTCTTACTCGAAATTTCCAGATAGTTAGAAGAAAAAGAAAAGAGATAGAAGAAAGAACAGAACAAGACACAGATTCTCACATTCGCAGCGGATCAAAATACAATATCAAATAATAATATCAGTTATACAAAGAAAACTGTATCAGTCAATTACATTTTAATACATCAGAGTTACGACATTTCACAATCACTGGACAGTTAAAATAACTCGTCCCAAGAATTAACAATATATCACACTCCATACGTTCCTGCCATCCAGCTCGCCTCCTGAGCTCCAGAACGTCCTTACCTGAAATCTGTAATACTCGGTCTGACCCGAGCATTACATCAAAGTAACACCCGGGTCAGGCTGGAAACCAGCGTGAGTAAACTCATCTAACATGAAATTTCAATCCATAGATCTTATATAAAATCGGGATAACTCGTATCTTCTACGAGTTCTTACTTATTATATTCAAACAATTTATTTCACAAAATAATATCTAAGTATCGTTACTTAGTTCAAATGATCCAGATTACTCGATTTATTTCATTCCAGCCTATTCGATTTACAAAACAAATCTATAAAGAATTATAGATTACAAATCGAAGTGGTTTCGGTTATTTACTAATACCCGACTCCGGTCTCTTCGAATCCAATGTCCTCTTAACCCAAGTTTTCTAATGAAATACAATTCAAAAATTTAAATACAAGATGTTATTGTTTTAACCCAACATATAATACCACATAGCATCACACA
The DNA here is from genome assembly GCA_030737815.1 of Allium fistulosum. NCBI lineage: Eukaryota > Viridiplantae > Streptophyta > Magnoliopsida > Asparagales > Amaryllidaceae > Allium > Allium fistulosum. Next base: position 473,292,273 of record CM060901.1, read on the forward strand.
TCACACCAGAGATATCTACTAATCTAAGGTATAATATGATTCAGTCATTTATAAGATTAATCAACCACACATCTCTTAATTAATTTAATTAACCATAAATGAATCAAATTTATTACTTCAATTTCCTTTAAATTCTACTTATTAGTTAATTACAAACTAATTAATTAATCTCCCAATAATTATCCATCTTAATTAATCATCCTTGATTAATTGAATTATTAAATACCAATAATTTATAACTCACATTATTAATACAGATTACTAATACAAACTTATTTCTTAGTCACATTCATTTCCACTAATTACTTCATTTAATAATTATCCTTAATTACAAATAGTAATTAACCTTTAATTATTAATCTTTAATTAATCTCACTCTAGCTAATTAAGAATAAACTTTGCATTTATATTAAATACTTACTTCAATCCTTTACTTTATTAAAACCAATTTAGAAATCAATTTTTATATTTGAAATGAAATCTTACTTTTAACAAGACAATTTAAACACTTAACTTTTTATACATTTAAAATCTTTGGAAACCCTTTTCAAATATACTAATATTAACTTAAACAAATATTTATCTTTGAAATCTCAATTTATCATGTCCTTTAAACTTAATTATTAAAATATAATTTGAAATATGGTTTAAACATTACTTTATAATTATTTGAATGTAACTTTATAACTGCTTTTGAAATTTGAAATAAAATTGTCTTTGCTTTTTATTTAAAAACTGTTACAGGTTTTTCTTAAAAAAAATTGTACTTGTTTACTTTAAATTTTAAAACCAGGCTCGAAACAATTTCAAACCCGAGCCCTACCCCAAATTCCCCGAGTTGCCTCACCAATCTCTTCGAGTTCACTTCTAGACAAAGCCTTCTTCCCCCAAACTTCCTTCGACAGCTGATACTCAAACGTGCATGGTACACGTGCACGAGAGTCTGGACGTCGCTGTCTCCCTGTCGACGACGCTACCAAGTCGGCGATCATCTCGGCATCACGTATGAACTCTCAGATCGATGCAACCATCGACCAACGTAAATCGAGCACTCTGGCGACGACAGAACCCAATACCACACTGACAAAACTAGTTCGCCACGACGATCACGGCAGCTGGAAACTCCGGCCCTCCTCCCAGAGCATCACTACAACTCCTCGCCTCGATCCCTTGCCATGCGATCGAACTCGACACATCCATTTGGGCGAAATCACCTCGCCATTAAACTCGACAGAACTAACTTCCCAAGCCCTAGTCCAATGCTTCATGGCCACCATGGCCAATAATAAAGTCCTCAACTATTTTTCCAGTGATTCCCATTGCCTAGGCCATCTCTGACAACAACCCTGACCCCCATCTCAACGCCGATTACCAGAATTTTTCCCAAAACCAAAATTCGATCAACCCAAAATTTCTCAATACTTGACAACTTAAAAATCTACAAATTTATTTTAAAATTCAACCTTTTTGATAACGAATCTGGGCATAAAGTCAAAGCATAAAGATTTGAAAATCAAAATTTAAGTTATTGAAGGATTTTCTATGTAATGTTTTAAATTCGAAAATGTTAACCAGTATTTTCCCAGACTTTATTTTTAAAAGTGATGTTATGTACACTTGAACATTTTCTTATTAAAGATCAAGACCAGAAATCATTTTAGGTTGATAATTTGAATTTTAGACCAGGTTTTTAAACTGTAGTATTTTTAACAGAGATATGATATGTCTGTTCCAGACATGCACTTAGAGATTATAAGAGAATTGAATTTTTCAAAGTTAGTTTAGCCTATGAAAAATGATTTCAGAGACTGAAATCTTCCTATTTCCAGACATGAACAGGTTTAACTCATATGTATCTTTATGTAAACACCTAAATCCACCCATGCAAAAATGTTCCACCATATTAGATCAACAACCTATCATCTACATCATGATAAACAAGCCTAAACTTCCAGATAAATGTTTACTCACATACAAACAAACTATGTACAGAGATTAAGGACTAAAAATCACTTAAGTGGAAGGTTTGAGTTTTTAATCAGGTTTTCAATCCTGAAATGTTTAAAACAGAGACATGCAAGCCTGTTCCAGACCTGAACACATATACTAACACCCATTTGTATACATAAATCATTTTTAAAAATATGCACAACAAAATTCCCATCATACTTTAATGATTCATCACATTCCAATTCGATATATATATCAAGTTCTAAAAGTTTACTCACCTTTTTATTTGAACAGAGAACTTGGAAGTTTCTTTAAATCTGGAATTACTTGAGTTTTGATCTGGAATTGAATTTTGTTGTTGAGTTGATTTTCTGGTATTAGAGTTGAATCTGGACTTGTTTGAATTTATTTGCAACTTTTAAATCTTTGGCTTAAATTCGAATTTGCTTGATTGCTCGGCTTATTGAGGTTTGAGATGATCTTGTTTTTACTGGAATCTTTGAATTGCTGAGATGATTTAAGGCTTTCAAAAACTAATCTGAAGTTGCTTATTAATTAAAATAAGGTTAATTAAATTAATAACAAATTAGAGAAAGAATAAAAGGGTAATTAAACATGATAGCTTTTTCTCCACAAAAAGTCGTATCATCAAGAAGAAAGAAAGGGATAGAAAAGAGATAAGATAGAGAAGAAAGAAAGAAACACATCAGAATCTAAACAGCGGAACGAATAAATTATATTAATCAAATAAGATATTACATTGTATCATATACATCAGAGATACACAGCTTATACAACACATACTAGACAGTTATAAACATCTGTCTAGTCATTACAACTCAAATACACTCAACAAATGACTCATACAGACTAACACAGCGGAACACTATATCTACGAACGCTGAAGCCTCCTGCTCCATTGCTCCTCCAAAGATTCGTCAAAGCAAACCTGAATCCCTTGGCTACTCGTAAAAATTTGAGTACCCAAGAGTTTAATAAAACAGAAAATAAACACTTGGGTCAGACATGGGTCTGGTGTGAGTAAACGGTTTAAAATTGTTTAACTTCAAAAACTTTTGAAAACAAAGGTATCACGTAAGACTTCCCACACATAAACATGGAAAAGTTTTTACCTTACGCTAACCAAAACATTTGATAGGAAATCCAGTTATATTATAATAGGGTCTAGGGTTTTCAAGTAAAATACAGAAATAGCTGAAATGCTTACATCTCACATTCCAACATAGTTGGGCACAACTAATACGTACAGCACTTATTGGAGTTTGGATTCCATACAATGGCAGAGCTACCGGGGTACCGCTCGTCACAGTACGTGGCCTAGATCAACGTACCGAGGATCACGCCCAATCCCCTGCAACACAAGGCCGGAACATCCCTTACTGGATAATTCCCGCATAAGAAACCCCGTGGTTGCGGCCAAACAACCACCCACACAGCCGAAATAAAAAGGGACTCTAGACAGAGGAATCTTATACTACTTTGGCGCTACCCACTAACCTTGCTGCACCTCCCCTGTTTTAGCCATTCCCGGTTGATGAGGCTTGAGGTCACGATTACCTTTAATCAGAACACATCACTTAGAATGCTCATCATCCACCTGACGATGTGCTGAAAGCATTCAATCCATACAAGTTCGTTCCGGGTTCGAACGAAACCGAAGGCATTATCTCGTTACACTCATTTTGGAATCACCCTCAGAGTTAACGACAATAACCCTTGCACTCTGAATCTTCATCTTCACTTGAGATTCACGACCTATCGTTAATTTGGATCGATGTGGTATTCGGGTCTCCAGACCTGGAATACCGGTATACGGAAACCCGATCCCGGTCTCATCGAAATCCAAAACGTATCTTTTAAGGCCAAGTTGTTTAAAGGTTTAAACAATTTGATTCAATTCAATACTTGAATTCACACAGCATTAACATAGATAAATATCACACATTTATCACAGATATATCCAAAATCATATCACAGAACATCACAGCATATCATCCAATAGATATCATCCAATTTAGATATTCTATATTAACAATCAGCTATAAGCAACAATTATTAACCCTATATTATAATTAATTTAATTATCTTAAATTAAATTAATTACTTAAGAGTTAATTATCTAATCTTGCTTAATCAATCATTAATTAATTACAACCTTTAATTAACTCATTAAATATTAATCATCCTTGATTAATTATTTATTAATTACATAAAGTATTTATCCTTTAATTAATTTTACAAATTAATTATTCTTATTCATTAACAGTAATTAACCTTTAATTACTTTCATTAATTACATTAATTAATGATCCTTAATTAACTACTTCCATTAATTAACTATAATTAATTACATTGACCCTTAATTGATTACATTAATTAATTAAACTTTAATTAATCACTTTTATTAATCCACCTCAATTAATCATAAACAGTAATTATCATCCTATAATTACTTACCCTAATTAATTAACTCTTTAATTAATTATTAATCCTTTAATTAATTATACCAAATAATTAATCCTTAATCACTTCCGAGCTGACTCGAGTTATATAATTTAAACAACAAATTAAAATACTTGATTTTTAACATACTATTAAAATTCCTACTGTATCATCTTGATTCCAGGAGATTTCAAAATTAAATACTATAAATAAAAAATAAATAAAAAAAATATAAAGGATAATAATAAAAAGAAAAAATAAAAAAAATAAAAAAAATAAAAAAAAATAAAAGAATTAAGAAAGAGGAAAAAAATAAAAAAAAAATAAAAAGTAAAAAAAAAAATATACTGTAACGACCACGACTTTCTCTCCATAGAAAGTCGCATCGTTAATAAAGAAAGAAAGGGGTAGAAAATAGAAAAGAAGAGAAGAAAGAAAGAAACAACAACAACGATCTCACAGCGGAACGAATAAATTATATTAATAACATAAACTATTACATAGTTTACAACAATTTACAGAGTTACACAGCATATACATCACTTACTAGACAGTTATAAACATCTGTCTAGACATTACAACTCAAATACAAGACAAGACACTATCACAGATATCAACACAGCGGAATACTATATCTACGAACGCCGAAGCCTCCTGCTCCATTGCTCCTCCAGAATATTCGTCAAAGCTAAACCTGAATCCCTTGGCTACTCGTAAAAATTTGAGTACCCAAGAGTTTATAAAACAGAAATAAACACTTGGGTCAGACATGGGTCTGGTGTGAGTAAACGGGTTAAAATTGTTTAACTTCAAAACCTTTTGAAAACAAAGGTATCACGTAAGACTTCCCACACATAAACATGGAAAAGTTTTTACCTTACGCTAACCAAAACATTTGATAGGAAATCCAGTTATATTATAATAGGGTCTAGGGTTTTCAAGTAAAATACAGAAATAGCTGAAATGCTTACATCTCACATTCCAACATAGTTGGGCACAACTAATACGTACGGCACTTATTGGAGTTTGGATTCCATACAATGGCAGGGCTACTGTGGTACCGCCCGTCACAGTACGTGGCCTAGATCACCGTACCGAGGAGTACGCCCGCTCCCCTGCAACACAAAGCCGGAACCATCCCTTACTGGATAATCCCGAACAAGACAATCCCGTAGTTGGCGCGACCAACCACACACTAAGCCGAATAAAAGAAAAGGGACCTCTAGACAGGGATCTATCTTGCTCTCAGTGGGTGCTACCCACGAAACCTTGCTGCACCTCCCCTGTTTTAGCCATTCCCGGTTGATGAGGCTTGAGGTTACGATTACCTTTAATCAGAACATATCATTTAGAATGCTCATCGTCCGCCTGACGATGTGCTGAAAGCATTCAATCCATACAAGTTCGTTCCGGGTTCGAACGAAACCGAAGGCATTATCTCGTTACACTCGTTTTGGAATCACCCTCAGAGTTAACGACAATAACCCTTGCACTCTAAATCTTCATCTTCACTTGAGATTCACGACCTATCGTTAATTTGGATCGATGTGGTATTCGGGTCTCCAGACCTGGAATTCCGGTATACGGAAACCCGATCCCGGTCTCATCGAAATCCAAAACGTATCTTTTAAGGCCAAGTTGTTTAAAGGTTTAAACAATTTAACTTATCTATATTCAATACTTGAATTCACACAGCTTTAACATAGATAAATATTACACATTTATCACAGATATATCTAATATCATATCACAGAATATCATAGTATATCATCCAATAGATATCAACCAAATCAGACATTCTACTCAACCATCATTCATAAGCAACCATTTATTAATCTCTATTATAATTAATTTAATCAACTTAAATTAAATTAATTACTTAAGAATTAATTCCTATTCTTGCTTAATCAACATTAATTAATTACAATCCATTTAATTAATTAATCATTAAATATTAATCACTCTTGATTAATTATTTATTACATAAAGTAATTATCCTTAATTAATTTCACAAATTAATTATCCTTAATCATTTATAGTAATTAACCTTTAATTACTCTCCTTAATTATAATAATTAATGATCCTTAATTAATTACTTCCATTAATTAATTAACTATAATTAATTACATTATTCTTTAATTAATTACATTAATTAATTATGCATTAATTAATTACTTTCATTTATCAACCTTAAATAATTACTCCAATTACATACAGTGATTTATTTATTAATTACTTACACTAAGTAGTTATACTTAATCAATCTTATTAAGTAACTATACTTAATCAATTACCAAGTGACTATCCTTAATTAATTAACAAATTAATTAACTTAAATAAATCACATTCATTTCTTAAATCATAACTGAGCAACTCATCCTTAATTACCCTTTAAACAAATTAATTAATCCTTGATTAATTATTCTTTAACTATTAATTAATAAACCTTAATTATTAATCAATATCCTTTAATACAAAGTAATCAATCCTTAATTACTTTTATAATTAATTAATTAAACTTAATTAACTAATTAATTACTTCTAAATTATTAATTAATAAAAATTAATTATTAATTAACAACCTTAATTACCAATTTAATTAATCCATAATTATCTATTAATTAATCTTTAATGACAATTAATTAACCCTTAACAATAGTTAATTAATCCTTAATTAACTTTAATCAGAGATAAATAATCTCTTAATTATTAATTAAGAAAAACTTAAATATTATTTAATAAAACTTTATTAAGTACTTCTTAATTACCATTTTAATTTACTCTTAATCATTTAATTAATCCTTATCAAAAATTAATTAAATAAATTAATTAAACTTAAATTTCTTAATTAACTTTATTAATTTCAACCCTTTAAAAATCTTAATTAATCTTAAGATAAAAACATTATCATTAAAAACATTTGATCTTAGAAATTTACTTACTAAATTAAGTTATTAATTAAGTTTTAAAATAATCATTAATTACTTATCTATAATTATTAATTAACAATTCTTAATTTACAAGTTAATAAAACACTTGAAATCCTTAACTGTTAATTAATAAATCCTTAATTAATAACTAATTTAATTTAATAAATCATTCTTTATTTATCTCATAAACTATCAAATTTTAATTAAGTTTTTAAGATAAAAACATATCCTTATTAATAAATCTTTATTTTAAGTTTGAAAATAACTTAAGATTTTACTTAATATATCTAAGTTAAATAAATCATACAACTTAATTTATTTAACTATTTACTACAAAGTAATAAATTTCAAGAGAATTGATTTAACTTAATTATTTAAATTTACAACTTACCTTTACTTAAATTTAAAAACTAGTTTAACATTTACTTTGGGTTTAACCCATATGTATTTAAATCTAAGCCAATACATCTGCATCTTTATTAAAACAGAGATTTAATTTTAGATTTTAAACTGTTAACTGTTTTCACTCAGCTCACAAACATCCCGAAGGCAAACCCGAGCCAGAGCCTAATCTACACGAGACCTCCCCTGAGAAATTTAAAAACTGAAGAGCTTGTTTTGATTTCTTTTAAAAATAGAAAGGCCCTTGAAAACTTTGCTTCTGCCTCAGATTATATTGCATGCACTTGGAATGATTCAGATTTGTCTTGAAAGAACAAATGTTAACAGGCTTTTGAACTTGAGAATTGATTTTGGGTTTGAGGACAATTTGATTTCAGGTTTTAGTTTACAGGCTTGAAAGAACAATGGTTACAGATCTTTGTTACATTATTAAATTCCAGCATACTAGCCACAAAGTGGGTTATACAATCAAGTCCGTTGGCCTGGTCCAAGTGTTTAGAGATCCCTATCAATAACGTTAGCTACTCGTATTGACCAGAATCCATATACCACTCAACCGATCAATTAACACAATATAAAACCATTTTATATAACTAACAAATACGCGCTCTCATATATATATACTCAGACTCAACAGGTTGCTACAAATCCTATTTCTAATGAACAATCCTTCCGAACCTAGGTATTCACTCAACCTAGTGTTCTGATATTCACTTAACCAAAAGCTTAGGCATTCGCTCAACCTATGCTCTGATACCACTGTAACGACCACGACTTTCTCTCCATAGAAAGTCGCATCGTTAATAAAGAAAGAAAGGGGTAGAAAATAGAAAAGAAGAGAAGAAAGAAAGAAACAACAACAACGATCTCACAGCGGAACGAATAAATTATATTAATAACATAAACTATTACATAGTTTACAACAATTTACAGAGTTACACAGCATATACATCACTTACTAGACTGTTATAAACATCTGTCTAGACATTACAACTCAAATACAAGACAAGACACTATCACAGATATCAACACAGCGGAATACTATAGATAAATGTTTTCTATTTATAATGAATATATATATATTGTTATTTGAAGTTATGTATTAAAATTTCAATATGATAATTATCAAAACTAATGTTAAAAAAATATTTTCCATTTAGAATATATATTTGTATATATTGAAATGGAAAGAATATTGGATTTGAATTTAATAAAGTATTTTCAAACTTTAATATATATATATATATAATTTGTAATTTGGAAATTTGTAATTTGACTTAGTACTTTTGGAAATGATAATTGAGATTTAAATAACAAGTGTAATTTCTTATTTATTAAAAATATATATGTAAGCTTAAGTTTAAATAAGGTTTAAATTAAGAAGTTTATTTGTTTTAATAATCTTTTCTCTTTTAATATTCATATATAAGTCAAGATGGTTTTGTAAAAATATATAGAGAGTTAAACTCAATTTCTCAAGCATATATGAATATGTTATATTTATTTGATCAAAGTATAAGTTATTATAAATAATAGTTTTTCACATTTGAATATTTATATAGAAATCTTAAAGCTTATTTATAAAAGGATAAATACATTTTTATACATATAGATATTTTTAAATATACATGTAGGATTTAAATAAATCAAAATAAAAAGGAATTAACACTTGTAAATCAATAAGAAAGCATTTAAAACACTTGTAAACATATGGAAGCTTGGAGTGTTTAGGTGTAAGTTAATTAACTCTTAGGAGGACAAATGTCAACATTCTTCTTAATAATTAAAAATAAATAAATCAAAATTTAAAAGAAGAAATATTTTTACTATCAGCTGAAACTATTCTTTTCTCAACTAAAAACTAAGTTCGAATCTAAAAATCAAATAAAAGTCTGGAAATCAAAATGCTAAGAGAAAAAGAAAACTTGGAAATCAAAATTCAAAGAAGCAAAATGAAATCTGGCATTCAAATGCAAATCAAAGCAAAAGAGGATGGAGGCAATTCAATAAGCAGTTTCAAATCTTCAATTGCAATCTAAAGACATGCAATCAGAGGAAATAAATCAAACAGCAAGTATTTAAATTCAACAAGCAAATAGAAATGCAAGTTCAAAATCAATATCAGTCTGGAACAAGCCTGGAAACAAAATCTGCTCCTCTGTTTTACAAATTCAAGTGAGTAAACCTATTTTAAAAACAGTTTAATCCTGGATTTCATTTTGATGTTGTGAATGAAAATCATGCTGTTACCTGAAATGCTTGGATTAAAATGAATGTATGTATGAATATGAATGTTTGATGCCTGTGTAATGCCTGTATGTATACAAATATAGGCTCTGTTGTTTTGATTTCTTAGGAAATCCAATATCTCATCATTGAATCATAATTGGTTTATGATTTGTAAACGAAAGATGTTTGAAATCATGTAACATCACTCCTAAAAATAATTACAGGAATTTAAATGGAATAATTAGCTCGAAATTTTCAAATTTACAGTAAAATTAAATTTGGGTCAAAATTTTATAAATTAAATTTTGAGATTTGATTTCATGGTTGAAGTAGTGATAGAAAATCATGATTTTTAATATGTACATCATGATTTTTAGTTTGGAAATTAGTGGGTTTTTTCGAGTTGAACGTTTGTGATGTATTGGTCAACTATGGTCGATCGGCGGCGAAGGAGGGGATGATATTCAAGCCAGAGATGGTTGAGTGGTCTACGAGTGCAGGAAAATTGTCGTGGTGATTTTTCAATGGCCGTGATGGCCAGAGATTGTCGAAGTAGGGTTTAACACCCTGAGTTTGTCGTCAGTATTCAGAGGAATTTCGCGACGATGAGAAGCGACCGGAGTCGATCGCATGGTGATCTGGAGATGCTGGGAGACGTGACAGAGCTATGGTGAAGATGGCGTGGTGTTTCGGTCAGGGATCATCGGAGGCGAGTGGTATCAGAGCATAGGTTGAGCGAATGCCTAAGCTTTTGGTTAAGTGAATATCAGAACACTAGGTTGAGTGAATACCTAGGCTCTGAAGTGGTGTCTATCTTGAGAGCGCGTAATTGTTAGTTATATAAAAATGGTTTTATATTGTGTTAATTGATCGGTTGAGTGGTATATGGATTCTGGTCAATACGAGTAGCTAACGTTATTGATAGGGATCTCTAAACACTTGAACCAGGCCAACGGACACAATATTGTTTTAAAGAGGTAGATGAAATAATTTCTATATAAAAAAAAATATATCATTTTAAATATATATATATATATTTCTACCTATTTGTTGGGTTACCTGTTCGGGTTTTCCAATATAAGTTATAAAGGTAGATAAGGTGGTAGTGTGAGTAACACGACTACCAATAGTTAGAATTTGAGTGTTGAGGTTGGAAGTATATCTGACGAGACTGTAGACCTAATACTGTCTCGAGTGAACGTTGTTGTGGTGTAAAGATTTCACCGATCTCTGAAGGAAACCAGTTATGGTTTAGAGTTTATCTTTGAAGTTGGATGAATAGAGTAGATCTATTGGATGAGCTGAAGAGAGTGATGGTATTTTGGTAACCTCAGGAAGTAGTAGCTGTGTGATGAGACACGGTGGCTATGGACGTTTCTGAAGATGTTTCTTCTGGAACAAGTTTGAAGAAGTGAGTCTGTTTCGGTGTTGTGGCTGAGTCCAGTGGGGTGTTTCTATTTGGTTTGGGTTCGAGTTTCTCGAAGAGCTTTGGAAAAGGAAGTCTTTGGCATTTGTGGCAGCAGTGCAGCTCGGAGTATTCTGTGCATTGGCAAGAAGTTTTCTGGCTGAGCAGTTTTCTGAAGGTAGAGTTCAGAAGCAGTAGAGTGGATCCATTTCTTCGATAGATTGGATAGTTAAGTATGAGCTGTTCTGATTGGTTAAAGGGAGAACAGTTTCTTTGAAATTAGGCTGGGTTGATTGCAAAAGTGACTTGCGATAGATTGAGTATTCTCTTGAGTTATCTGAGATTTTCTGGGATGTGTTGTCCAGTTTGTGCTTGTGTTCTTCATCAGCATTTTCATTCTACTCCATATCAGAATGGTGCAGCGGAAGTAGTTTGGCGAGTGCATCTGTTTGTCTTTTCCAGATAGGAGAAGTTAGTTCGGTCTTCTGATGTTGTGAGTAGATTTGTGTTTTGGATTATGGGTAGATTTTGAGAGGATCATTTTGTCGGGTTATTTTTGGTCTAGTTTGTTTCTAGAAGCATCGGCGAAGGTTGAGCTGATCAGAAAGGATTTGTAGGAAGCCGAGATCGTCTGAAGATTTTGTGGATAAGAGACGAAGGAATTTGAAATTCGAAGTTGGAGACTTCGTTGTTGTAAAGTTTTTCTCTGATTAAAGGGAGCTATAAGATTGGGTAAGTCTCGGAAGTCAGCTCCGAGTTGTTTTGGATCTTTTCTATGTTCTGATTCGGATAAGAGTTTGATCTACTGGATTGAATTGTCAGTTTGGATAACTGGAATTCAATGTATTTTATGTATCTCTGAGGGAGTACGTGTTTGATCTATCTCTGGTTTAGGAATCAGCAGTTCTGGAGAATTTGGTTGTTGAGTCAGACTCGTCTGTAGTCTGATATTCTGTTTAGTTTTGTAAATCTAGATAAGTAGGAGCTCTATAGCTTAGTATTGTTTGTTTGGATTGTTTGTAGAGCGAGTATCCCGGTATATATACTTGGGGAAAACTCGAGGAAATTCTATCCAGAATTTGTCTGGATAGTTAAATTTGTTTGATTAAATTGTTTACTATGGTTTCTATGATTGATAGTGTATGATTGATTGTGTGATTGCTGTTTAAAATTAAAAACTTTTGCTGGGTTATTAAATTATCTTTGCTTTTAAATTTCGGGGACGAAATTATTTTAAGGGGGGAGGAATGTGATATCCCGGAAATTTGGCAATATCAATTTAATAATCTTTATTAAATTAATAAATTATTAAATTAATAACAAGTGATTAACTCTTAATCATTTCCATTAAATAAAATAATTATCCTCTAATTACTTTATTAAATAATTCCCCTTTTACTTAATTAATAAAAGGGATAGAATTTTCATACCGGTTAGTTTTTGAAATAAAAGAAAAATTTACTTTTAAAGTATGATTAATTAATGTAATTAATTAAGGAAATATCCCTTTTATTAAATTACTTTTAAAATAAATTAATTTAATAATTCATTAATTATTCTTTATTAAACAATTCATTCACATTAATTACCCTTTACATTAATTAATTACTTGAATTAATTAACTAAAATTAATCATGTTCATTAATTACAATTGGATAATTCATTCTTTAATTACCTATAAACAAATTAATTAATCTTTAATTTTAGATTAATTATTCTTTTAATTATTAATTAATAAACCTTAATTATCAATTAATAAAACTTAATTACAAATTTAATTAACCTTAATTATCAGTTAATTAGTCCTTAATTAATCTTTATAGATTAATTATCTCTTAGTTTATAAAACTTAATTATTAATTAATAAGCTTAACCAAGTACTTCTTTATTACCGGTTACCAATTCTCTAATTACTTAATTATTAATTTCTAATCAAAATAAATTAATCTCCAATTATAAATCAATAATCTTAATTACTTGATTAATAATCCTTAATTATAAATTAATCAATCACTAATCATTAGTTAATTAAATAAATCAATTTTCTTAATTAATTTCTTAATTAGTCCTTTATCCTTAATTAATTACATTAATTAATCATACTTTAATTTTCTTAAATATATTTAAAACTTGGTTAAACCTTTATCTTTGCTTAAAACTTAGTTAATACATTTTTGAAAACTTGATTTATTTAAGTTACTTTTGGCTTTTAAAACCTGGTTCATATTTACCTTTCAAAAACTTTAACTTGGTTATTATTTTACATAGTTTAAAATCTGGTAACAATTCAAAACAACCCGAGCCTATCAGATAAACACTCGAAAAAAAAACGAGTCTCTCGCCTCACTTCTTCCTCGAGTCACACCCGAACCCTTACTCGAGATCATCCCGAGTCCATGTTCTTTCCCAAACTTCCAAGCTTTCCGATGCACGAAACGTGCACGTGCACGTGTACAGATCGTCGGAGCTCCTCAGACCTACACCGCCACCGCCACCAAGTCGCCGTCGACCTGCTCCATCGTTCCGACCTCCCAGCTACCTCGATTAACCCATAAATCAGAAACGAGCCATTCGTTCCAAAACTGGAACTCGAACGATCAACCATCGACCCCACGTTCCACCACCATAGACCACCGATGATCCCGAGATTCCAGCCAAAACTTCGTCTTCCTACACTCCAGCTTTTCCCCCCATACCGCATCCTTCAAAGCCCACCACGATGCCACCATTGCCAAGAAACAACTTCGACCCCAAAACTCGAACAAAACCCTAAATCTACCTCTCGCCGTCGCCTCGGTGACTGATAAAATCATCGAACAATTTTCCCCGATTCGTCAACCTTTCCCCTTTCTCTAACATTGATCCCGACCTTCCACATCATCTCGATCACCCGCAATTGCTTAAAACCCAATCCACGATCAACTTACAATATCCCTTGATTTGCAAATCTAAAAATCATAATTTTACTCTTAAAAATCTTTTTTCTTGATAATGAATCAGATTATAACTTTGAATCAATGAATTATTATAGTCGAGATTTTTATAAAATTAAGATTGTACTGTAATTCTTTACCCTGTTAAAACTATCTTCAATTTCTACTAAAATATTTTTAAAACTTAAATTTTTGTTGTTACAGACATAATTGGTTTATATATCTAAGCCTGAACAAAATTAGGGAATGACACTTTGATTTCTTTTGAACATATTTTAAACCAGTAGATGAAAAACAGAACATATGTATTGATGTTCAGACATGCACAGAAGAATCTATATACATATATACATGCATTCATCTTAAAATAATCATGCAGCATTTATGCAAACATTCATCACAATTTACTTGAGATATTAATTTCATGCATCCAGATTTAAAATCAGATTTAAAACTTTTAAAGGGAATTGTTTACTCACTTGGAATTGAAGAACAGAGAAAAACTTGAGCCTGGAAATGATATTTGAAACTGCAGATTTGATCTTTGAACTTGATTAAAGTTGTTGCCTTGATTTCTTTTAACTGGAAATTTCTTGTTGTTGTAATGATCAAGCTCTTATAAAAACTGAATTGATGTAGCTTTAAAATTTGAGAAGATTGCTTGCTTGATAAATCTCGGGTTGAAGAAAAGTACAGGCTTTGTTTTTCTTAAATTCTTGAAATTGATTTATAGATTACTGAATTTGATTAATTTCTGGTTTGAGGAACATTAGATTACAGATTTGTTTTGAGTTATAGGATTGAGTCTTCCTTAACTTTTGAATTTGAAGAATAGAAAAAGAATTGAAGAGAGGAATTAGATGGATATATAGGCTAGATTATGATTTATTAAAAATAAAAGAAAACTAAAATTAAAAATGACACTTGTCTTTCTTCTTACTTAATCATTTAACACTTGTTAATAAGGAGATTTATAATTTAACACATGTTATTTGATTATCTAATATGTTAACACTTGTCTCATGATTTAATTAGTTATATTTTTAAATGTTAATGAAAGATTTATACATAATCAAGCTTAATGAATTAGCTAATTTGTATTTATATGTATAAATAATCTTAAAAGAAATAAAAACCTCATTCAAATTAAACTTTTGAAATCCAAATTAAAGTCAACTTATTCAATTTTAAAATGATAATTTCATTTTCTTATTTTAATTCTTTTTATATTTATATGGAAAATAATACATTATTAATATGGTTTGAAAATAATAATTTTAACAATTTTATATGATTTATAAAAGAGATTATAAATCACTATTATTATTAAATGAATTAAAACCATATGCCAATTTGTAATTTAAACTTATATATAAAATTTCCAAATCATAGATTATCTATAATATATATACAAGTATTATCAAACCAATACTTATTCATATATATATATATATATTTCCATTACCAGAAATTTTATTTATCTTATAAATCAATATTTCTATTAATAAATTTAGTTAATTTATCAGTTACAAATATTTCAAAACTTCGGGTTATCACATTCCTCCCCCCTTTGAATCTTTTTGTCCTCGAAAAGGAACGAAGCCAAAATTTATTCAATATTTAAGATCAGATAAATTATTCTTTGATCATTTTTTTTTAAAACACTTTTAAAATCTACATAATATTATAAAATAGTTTTTATAAAAATATTTTTATAACTCGATGTTTCAACAAGTTCATCCTTGTTCTCACCGAAATTCGGTCATACGTTGATCAGGCGTACGACTGAAAATCTATAAGTACTCGGTAAACTCGTTTTCAACACCCAGTGAAAATATTCGGAAAATAATTTATGAAAATATAGAAAACGGTTTTGAAAATAGAGGAAATATCTTTGGTGAGAATGCTCTGGAAATCATCACCCCCATCCATGGTCGCAGTTAACCCGATGGTTACGTTGCCGTCCCGGCAAAATCCACAGATAACTGTAGGTCTCCGCGCTCCTCGATTACGCCATGGAACCCGCTACAGATCGCAGTTATACCCGGGCCTTACGTTGCTATCACAGCACAAATCCATATAACTGTAGGCATCAGCGCCACCGAATTTCGCTGCCAAATAATGAAACTTCTCCCACATAGGTCGCAGTCTACCGATATAAAATCAAACGTAGACAGTTGGCTCTCAGCGGCACACACGACTTTCGCTATGTTACCATAGTGTCACAGTCTACCGATATAAAATCAAACGTAGACAGTTGGCTCTCAGCGGCACACATGACTTTCGCTATGGTCTGCAGTAGATCGCAGTGACATCGAGTTACATTGTCGTCACAGAATAACCCAAATGCCTCTGTGGGCACCAGCCCCTCGACTTTCGCTACACAAATAATCCTCAGGAACTAGTTTTGTCCGGACTCCTCACAGGATCAACTTTAGAATCCCCCCTTGGGGTTCAAGGCAGTACCACCCAGTGGCACTCCTGAGAAGTTCATTTCAAGGGAGCGCCTTTTTCCCCAGAGCTATACTCAAAACATTTTATACTATATACTTATAGTATCTTCAAATCATACCCTTTATGATTTATCAAAATCTCCTTTACACAAAATCGATTACCAAAAATCGATAATTCTCAAACTAGGCTTTCCAAAATCCAAAATTGATTTCTCAAAAATCAAAAGCCCTTTCCAAAATCCATAGGTTCCCAAAACCTTTTCCAAAATCATTCTCATAAGATCCTTTATATATATATAGATATAGATATATATAACTTTGAAAATCTTTGGATCATTTCAAACTTTGTATAAAACCTCTTTTATACTTCAAATATTTCAAAAACCCTTTTCTTTTAGCAATAGATTCAACAAGGGAAGATTTACCTTATATAACAAGGATATATAACTTTATTTTATTCTAAATCAAATATTCACATTTGATAAATCTTTTATAAAGTTATTAACCATATTTCTTTTCAAAAACCATTTTACAGTTCTTATCCACAAATCTTCAATATCAATTTCATTCAAATCCGTACGATGTACACATATCATCCGTACACAATATCAATCTGATCGCTCAATCGATCACACAATTTCACTTCCGAACTAGTATCGTCCACCCGACTTCCTAGTGCGGACTCAGATCTGGTTTCTTGATCAGAAACCGTCATTCTCCTTGCATAGTCATAGCTATGATAGAGAATATCCAGAACCAATCAAAAATCCATATCCAGGTTCGCCGTCGAAAATCGAGCGAAAAATCCCAACTCGGATCGATAATACTATCTCGAAATTCTGTGTTCGAATCTGGATCAAATCACTATGCGAATAGAATAATATACGTATATCCTACGTATTTATCTTTTATTGGTTATTAGCCAAATCAATTCTCTTTTCTATTCAGATTTCTTTTAATTCCATTCACTTATTCTCAATTGCTTCCATTACCAATTGAGTTATTTCTTCAATTATAAACTGTTTGAACTCTGACCAATTTAAATTTTTAAAAATAGCTTGGAAAAGTTTAAAATAGATAAGTAGTTGAAAAATAGTTATTAGTTTATAAGACAGTTTCAAAATAGTTAAATAATTCCAAAATAATTGTAAAATAAGTATAAGATAGTTTGGGGTTTAAGAAGAAGATTATATAGTAAATAGTTTGGAAAAATATATTTGTATTAAAACAATTTATTTTGAAAATAATCTAGAGCCAAACTGTTCAATTCTCATCAATTCAATTTAAATTTCCATCTCCATTTAAATTAACTCAATTGCAATTTAAATAACTTCAATTTCCATTGAAATTGATTTAATCCCAATTCAAGTTGAATTAACCTTAATTCCTTTCCAAATTCAAATTAAATTCCATTTGATTTTTAAACTTATACATCTTCAATCACAATTCTAATTAATTCAAACCAAATCCCATTTGAACAAATTTCAATTTAAAACTCAATTTTAAGCTATCTCAAATTTATATAAATTCGAGTTAAATTTCTAAATGTTGATTTAATTCCTTAAGTCAAATTAACCCTTACTCTTTAAATCAAATCAATCTTAATTTTTTACTTTAATAAATTAAATCTTTAAACCATTTAATTCTGAATCCAAATTCCAAAATTCCATTTTAAAATTATCTTTACTTAACTTATTACAAAGTTCAAATAAGAATTCAAAAACAATTTAATCTTCAGATTCTAATTTATTATCCATTTCAAATTTCCAGATCTCAAACCCATTTTGAGATCACTCATAACTCCCATTTAAATTAACCATTTAACTACCCAAGTTAAATTTAAATTTCATCTTGAAATTTCCAATTCAAGTTATTCATTCAAACTTATTTAACTTCCTCCAAGTTAAATTAAATTTACTTTATCCGGTCAACTTTACACAATTTGAATTCCCATTCAAAATTTAAACTTCAGGTTAATAATCTTTCCCCTTTAAGTTTAAAAACTTACTTCACTTTGGGTTTCACATCACATCCCAAGGAAAATTTAAAATTCAATACTTAGAGTTTATTTCAAACATCTTTAATATAATGTATATTCTCATATATACATATTTATTTCCTTTACACTTCAAGTCATACTTAAAATTTTAAACCATTCTTGGTTTTTAATTTCAAAACAAATTACTATAAAACAATTTCAAGTTTTCGGAATTTAGATTTAAAACTTCACAATTTTTAAATTATCTTCAATTCCAATTTATATGTCATACTTACCTAAAAGTTTATTTCCTTAAAACATTTCATTTTACTTAATCATTAACAACATTTTATTATTAAACACAACATCCATTTATGATAGTAACCAAGATTATCATATCTGGAAATCAATTCATTATTATCTTTATTCTGATAACACTTCTACAAATTCAAGGTTTTAAATTCAGTTTGGATCCATTTCAAACTTATCTTCATTCAATTTCAATTTGGTTGTTTACCACTTAATTCTTATTATTTTATTTAATTCCAATGATTCAACAACCAATTTCTTTAATATATTTAATAATTAGAAAATTATTTCTATATATATCAAAAGATAAACTTATATAAAAATCATTTATTTTTAAAACCATTTTAAAACCTTTATATAAGAAAATAACAAATACGCTCTCATATATATATATATACACTCAACTCATCTTAGGGTATTATTGACCCTATTCTTAATGAGTAATCCCAACAGAGCCAAGATTCTTACTTAACCTTCGCTCTGATACCAAATGTAACGACCCGGAATTTTCGAACCCGAAAATTCCAGATAGTTAGGAGAAAAAGAAGAAAGAGATAGAAGAAGAAGAAAACAGAAACACCAAAACACAGAAACCTCACATTCGCAGCGGATCAAAATATAATATCACATAAACAACAGTTTTACAAAAGAAAGAACTGTATAAATACACTTATACATTTATACATCAGAGTTATACTATTACACAACACAGGACAATTGGAAAACATGTCTCAGATAATCAATAATAATATATACAACGGATATCACTCCATACGTTCCTGCCATCTAGCTTGCCTCTTGAGCTCCAGAACGTCCTTACCTGAAAATCTATAATACTCGGTCTGACCCGAGCATTACATCAAAGTAACACCCGGGTCAGGCTGGAAACCAGCGTGAGTAAACCCTAAGGACAGCGGTACGAATCTAAACATTTTCATTAATTACCCTTTACATATAAACATTTTCAAAAATTTATAAATTAATATGGGGAGATAATTAAATTGTTGGTCAATTTAATTTATTTAATTAAGATAAATATATTTAATTACACTATTAATTAATTCTTAATCATTAATTAATACTCTAATTTATAATCCTCAATTATAAATTAATCATCCCTGATAAATTAATCTTAATCATAAATAAATTAGTTTAAACCTTTAATTACCTATTTAATTAATCCAAATGATTAATTAATCAAATTAAATTAATTATCTATTAAAATTAATTTATCAGGGATGATTAATTTATAATTGAGGATTATAAATTAGAGTATTAATTAATGATTAAGAATTAATTAATAGTGTAATTAAATATTAATTAAGTGTTAACCATAACTTAATTAATATTTAATTACACTATTAATTAAATATTAATTAAGTTATGGTTAACACTTAATTAATATTTAATTACACTATTAATTAATTCTTAATCATTAATTAATACTCTAATTTATAATCCTCAATTATAAATTAATCATCCCTGATAAATTAATTTTAATAGATAATTAATTTAATTTGATTAATTAATCATTTGGATTAATTAAATAGGTAATTAAAGGTTTAAACTAATTTATTTATGATTAAGATTAATTTATCAGGGATGATTAATTTATAATTGAGGATTATAAATTAGAGTATTAATTAATGATTAAGAATTAATTAATAGTGTAATTAAATATTTTTCTTAAATAATTTAAATTTTAATTAAACATTATTAATTACAAATTAATTAATTCTAATTACCCATAAATTAATTCCTAATTACTTTAATTTATTTATTCCTAACCATTATTTAATATGAGATATATGCTGTGTGATATGGAAGTTAGTTGAAATTCAAGCCATGTGTCAAATTTTAGTTTTAATTTTCTTTAATTTTTAATATAAATCATAAATATAGTTATATAAACTCATGCATTCTTTCTTTCCTTTCCCTTTTTCTCATTTTCCAATTCATAACCCACAGAGCATTATTTTATAAATAAATAAATTAAAATATAAAAGAAGAAATCTATTTTTACTTTCAGCTGAACTCTTATTCTCTTCATTTCAACTAAAAATAAATTTGAATCAAAAGAAAAGATAAAGACTGGAAATCAAATTGCAAAGAGAAATGAAAATCTGGAAAATCTGGGAATCTAAGATCTGAAATAAGAAGATCAAAGGCAAATTAAAACAGCAGTTTCAAATCTTCAATTGAATCTGAAGATATGCAATCAGAGGAATTAATCAAACAGCAAGATTATAATTCAACAAGCAAATGGAAAAGCAAGTTCAAAATGCAATCAGAAAAATAAAGTCTGGAATAAACCTGGGAACAAAAACCTGTCATATGTTCTCTGTTTAAATAACAGGTGAGTAAATCTAATTTTAAAAACAGTTTAAAATCTGCTAATAGGTTTGATATGTCTGATAAATATTATAATAACATGATATGCAATGTTTACTTGAATGATTGGATATAAATGAATGTTTACATAAGAGTTTGATTATGCACCTGAATGTTCATTATTCTCTGATTTTTCCCTGTGAGTAAACATTTGAATTAAGAACTTAAGTAACAAATATCTGTTGCATATGAATTATTGTGTGGATGGTTGCTTTGCATGTATGTTTGAAATTGTGTATATGTTTAAGTCCTGAAATCATGTTTATATGAATGTATTTAAACATGCATGTCTGATATCAGAGTGTACCTCTGTTCATGTTACAGAGTTGAATTTTGATAAAAATTCCAAATCTTTTTATCTGTTTACTACTTAAACTTTAGATTTCAAACAAGATAGTTTACTTTAAACATCATCTAGGTTTTAAAAACAAGTTCAAGTAAAATAAGTTTGAAAATTTAAGGGGATTGATTTAAATTCTTTTATAAGATATAAAAAAATTCTTTAACATGTGGAAGTTTTAAATTGGTTTTACAACTTTGTTAAAAATAAGTTGGTATAAATTGAAATAGTTTTAAAACTATTACTTGATAACCTTTAAAGCATTTAAAGGTAAGTATAAATTGTTAAACTTTAATTTGTTAAGTTGAATGTTTTTATTTCAAAACTTAATTAAATGATTTAATTAAGGAAGTTAATTTTAAAGACAAAATGTTTAATGATAATTAAGTCATTAATTAAGATAATAGTTTACCTTAAAAAGGATAATTAAAGTTTTAATAATTTGAGATTAATAAAGTTAATAGAGTAATTTAAGTATAATTAATTAATAAAATTAATTAATGATTAAGGGTTATAATTAGTTAATTAAAGATTTTTTAATTGATTATAAATGGTAGTTAAGGATTAATTAACTGATAATTAAGGATTAATAAATTTATTATTAAGTTTTATTAATTGATAATTAAGGTTTATTAATTAATAATTAAAGGAATAATTAATCTGTAATTAATGATTAATTAAAATGTTTAAAGGTAATTAAGGGATGGATTACTCAATTGTAATTAATAAATGAATGTGATTAATTTAAGTTAATTAATTTGTAAATTAATTAAAGATAATCACTTGATAAAGGATTAAGTATGAATACTTAATAAGATTGATATACTTAGTAAAGTAATTAATGTATAATTACAGGATGTAATTAATTAAAGAGAATTACTTAATGGAAAGTAATTAAAGTTAATTAATGGATATAATTAACTACAGATGATTTTAATAATGAAAGTAATTTGAGTTTAATTACTTTTGAATAATTAATCAAAGGATTAATTAAAGGATAATTAATTAAGGAGTAATTAATTTATGAAGTGGAGTAATTAAGGGAAGTTAATTACTAAATGAGATAAATCAAAGGTGATTAATAAATGTGACTAATTAATTATTAAATGTAATTAATTTAAATAAGATAATTAATTAAGAGTAATTAAGGATCATTAATTAATAAAATTAATGATGTAATTAAGAATTGATTAATTAAGATTAATTAATAAATAATAAGTGATTAAAGTAATTAATTAATTATAATTAATTAAGGAGTAATGTAATTAAGTACAGTTAATTAATAAATGAAGTAATTAAAGATTGGTCCCTTTTCTTTTATTCGGCTTAGTGTGTGGTTGGTCGCGCCAACTACGGGATTATCTTGTTCGGGATTATCCAGTAAGGGATGGTTCCGGCTTTGTGTTGCAGGGGAGCGGGCGTACTCCTCGGTACGGTGATCTAGGCCACGTACTGTGACGGGCGGTACCCCAGTAGCCCTGCCATTGTATGGAATCCAAACTCCAATAAGTGCCGTACGTATTAGTTGTGCCCAACTATGTTGGAATGTGAGATGTAAGCATTTCAGCTATTTCTATATTTTACTTGAAAACCCTAGACCCTATTATAATAAAATCAGATTTCCTATCAAATGTTTTGGTTAGCGTAAGGTAAAAACTTACCCATGTTTATTTGTGGGAAGTCTTACGTGATACCTTTTCTTTCTAAAGGTTTTGAAGTTAAGCAAGTTTAACCTGTTACTCACACCAGACCCATGTCTGACCCAAGTTGTTTATTTCTGTTTTATAAACTGTAACGACCCAGAATTTTTGATAATTAAAATTCGAATATTTAATTGATTTTAAATATTAATAAATGGAATTTAGAAGTCGAATGATTTATTTTTCGAATATTGGATTTAATTTGGTCAATTAAATCGATAATTTAATGATTGAAATTCCAGAGATAATTAAAAATCGAGTTAAAATGATTGAAAATGATTTGTACAATTTTATTTAATCATACTGGAGTTATAGAAAGGTTATAGAACTTTTAAAACTGAATTTGGAGTTAATCTGTGAAAATTGAATATTTTAATATTTAATTATCGACTGTAAAAATAGCCAATTTTCGAACAGTCTCAGAATTGAACGAGACCAGTTCCATTGGATCCGTAATAGTTAGTTATTATCGGATTTCAATTTTCGTAGCAATCGAAGTTATCGTTTGACCGTGGCAGCTCGAAACGCATCGACATCATTTTAATTTTAAATCGTCGAGTTAAAATAGTCATTTTTCGAACGGTCTCGGATTTCGACGAAACCAGTTTCATCGGATCCGTAATGTGATATTATTGTAAGATTTCAAATTTCATAATTTTTGGATGTACCATTTGTCCGGTACAAATTAAAACGCCTCGAAATCGATTTAAATCGGTTTAATTTAAATTGATCGTTTATTGTCGTATCTCACACATACGATCGAATTAGCTTCCGAAACCTGTTCCATTGCGTTCGGAACGCGGGGTAAACCCCAGAAACGCTAGTCACCGCGCGTAAATCGGAGTTCGAAAAACCGGGATGAATAGTGTTCGTCGGTTCTCTATAAAAGCAACCCATCCTCTTCACAATTCAAGAAACCCTAATCTACTTCCTTCAGCCGCCGTCTTCAACTTCTAGGGCCAGAAATTCTTCATCTTCTTCCCTCGATTTCTTCATATCCATGCATCGAATCGAAAAACTTCTAACTGG
This sequence comes from Allium fistulosum, assembly GCA_030737815.1. Lineage (NCBI taxonomy): Eukaryota > Viridiplantae > Streptophyta > Magnoliopsida > Asparagales > Amaryllidaceae > Allium > Allium fistulosum. The sequence goes on from CM060901.1 coordinate 473,316,786, forward strand.
AAGATTGTAGAGCACAGCCTCTTCTCTACATCCAACGGTCAAGATGAAAAATGGAGCTGTAGATCGAGAGTTTTTGGGCCACGTATGGCTGCAGTTCGCGCGCGTTTCGCGAGGGGTGGGGACCACCGAGCTCGACCGCTCTCTGGTCGTTGGTGGCTCGTGTGATGGGCGTTCGAATGGGGGTGGTTTGATGGGGTCTGGAGGTCGGTTGGTGGTCGCGTCGTTTAGGGTTTTGGGGCGGCTGTTGGGTTCGACCTCTCTGTTGTTCGCGTACGTGATTTTGGAGGGAGATGGGAGAAAAGCACGTGCGGCCAAGATTTGATCTGGGGGAAGGGAACGGCTGAGATGAAGAAGGTTGTAAATAATTAAAAGAAAAGTGAAATTAAATTTTATAAAAATTGTGTAAATGTTTAAACTGCTATAACTTGGTCATACTTTATCAGATTACGACGAAATTTTTTGCGTTGGAATTGTATTGATGAGCACTACGCGATGCAACTGGATTGGAGCCATTTGGAGCTAGCGAAAATTTCGGGTAAAATTAAACGCGTGTTTAATTTTATTCGAAATAAACGCTGAAATCAGAATTAAAATCACGGTGAGATCTTCTCACTCAAAATTGAATGTGGAATTATTTACAGTTATTGATTTGACTAATATGATTGACTGTTTGGATGTGATATTAGATATTATAGGATATATCTATATATATAGCAGTATATACATATTGGCATATGTATATATTGGATTGATTGATTTCCCGCCTCGTATAGCGGATGAGACCCTATTGCGCCGTTAGTAAGCGGATTTATAAAAACCCATATACCGCGATAATTCCGTACTGGAACGGAATTGGTATTGTGCTAACGTCTTTGGATGTAGGGAAACAGGTTGGAGGGATCCAACTGGATTCCTCACCAGTAGTTATTTATTTACAGATATTGTGATATATTCTGTTATCATATTGATATATGATATTGACTGTTGTAATGGACTGATTGGTGTTGTGGCATCATCGGATTCAGTTTTGAAATGTAAAAATAACGACTTTTAATTTAAAAGGATTTTTAAAGTGATTTGTAGAAATATACGTTTTATTGAAATTTTTGAATTGGTTTATTTTAAATAAATAAATGTTAAAATTTTAAGTGTTAGTAAAATTGTGATTTTTTGTGAAATACGACAAAAATGTTATTTTTGAAATAAACAATTGATAAGGATTATGAAATAGTTTAAATTTGAATTGTTGAAGTATTTTAAACAATTCATATAAAAAGATTTATAAAAATTGATATTTTTATAAATTAAAAATATTGGAATTTTGAAATGAGTTTATTAAGTGTTAAAGTCAAATAAAAATGGATTCCGTAAGTGGATAGAAATTTATAGATTTATAAATTGTGAAGTTAGTAAATGAATAGATTTTGTAAAACAAAAAGATTTATAAGCAATTATCTTATAAATCGGATTTTGACATTTAGATGAGAAATGAATAGATGTTGTAAATAAATGAATTATAAGTTCTTAACTTATAATATAGACTTCCGGTATATAATTGAGTTATATAAGTTGAATTGGATAATTTAGAAATCGAAGTTGTATAGAATAGAAAATAGAATTTATAAACGTTGTTTTATAAATTCGAAATCAATTGGATTTGATAAATCAAATATAGAAGGACATAAAAAAAGATATATTCGCGATTTTAAATAGCGAATTTTTATTGAAATAAAAATGTGTAGAAAAGACTGAAATGTGATTAGTGAAGTATATTCACGATTTTGGACAGTGAATATATTTTTAAGTAAAATGGATAGGGTTTTGGGAAAGTGATATTTGAAATGAAGTTAATTGTTTTAAAAGATGTTTTAAAACGTGTGAACTATCGGAATCATAGATTTCAACATTTATTGTTGAAATAGACGTTTTCGAGAAATATAAGGAAATGGTGGACTATAACACTGTTGTTATAGTAAATGATTTCCGAAAGAAAATGTTTTTAATGTAGTTTTGGGATTTATATATCTATCAAAATCCGAATCCCTATACTAGTGATTTTGAGTCGTCGTAACGATATTTTACGTAACATTCGTTTTGACTCAAATAAATGTTGTCAAAGTAAATGATTTCCTTAAAGAATGAATATATACTTAATATTGATTTAAGTATATCGAATATTTTCAAATATTGAAAATAAATGATTTGTGAAACACTTATTTTTAAATAAGTATGGAAATGCTTTTCCAAAATGAAATGAAACGTATTGAGATTTTATCTTCTTAAAGATAAAATGAAATTGAATATTTGAAATCGATTTGAGAATCGTATATCTGTAGATATTTTGAAAATATAAATTCACTATGGAATTTATAAAGGAAAGGGAAACTGTTTAGAAAAATAAACGTTGATTTATTTTTGAAGTGTGGAAATTTTTATATCTAGTAAAGATATTTTTGAAGATGAAATAATTTGGAAAATTATTTGGAATCTGATGATGTTGCGCATCTTTATTGATAGTTAAATAACCGACTATCAATAATTACCTTTAGATAGGTATTTGTTGTGAATTGGATGAATTTGAATGCCACACTTATTTTTGAATAATCGCTCACTATTCGGGTTAGCCGGGAAAGGACCATGGGGTCGTATAACCCATTCCGAATATGTGATACATCGTTATGAATCGCAATTGAAGACCGGTGATGAAGACCGGATATTTTTGAAAACGGAAGGATTACCGTCGAGTTACTCTACATCGACTGATCTTCGATTTAGAGGTTTTATCACCCTTAGTGACGGGAAGTCCTGACGTGATTAGAAATTTATCCGGATGTGCAAGGGCTTCGTGAGAAGTGCCTTCGGTTCTGTTCGATCCTGGAACAGACTTGTATGGATTGTGTGTCTGACGTTACAATTTGAGATATAAAGCTGATTTCTTTCAAATACATTTCTGTTGGTGGCAGAGAATTTATTCTCTTAGCTTAACACCCTTCTCTGAGACGTACGAGCTCAGAGGTTATGTAGTTGAAATTTATCAGCGATATATCCCAATTTGGTAACGTGGCATACTGAGTGTTGCTGTGAAATGATCAGTGTTTGATCATTTGTGATATGATCATTTGTTTGATCTTATATCTTTGTGATCATAGGTTGATCATTTTGTTTGACCCGAAGCAGGGCTTTTTGAGAAAGCGTAGCTTTGTGGACGAGACTTCATCGAGCCTCACACCCCGGAAATGGTCGAAACAGGAAGGATGCAGCAAGGTTCTAGGGAGTAGCGCCCCTTAGTGTATGTCATTCCTTCTGGATAAAGGTGGTATCATGGTATGGAGCCCAGATACTTAACCTCTGTGGTTACTGCATTATTATTTCTATGTGGTTTGTTGCGAATCGGGGATCCTCGGGGAGATCGGTGACGATCGGGGGATGGCATACGCGTGTCAGTAGTTACCTATTTTTGCAGAGGTAACCCGGCCTTGTGTTGGCAGAGATCCGGTTAGGTTCTCGGGTCGTCTATTCCAGGGACGTACCCATCGTGGATAGGAAGTTCCTTAGCCTGACCATTTGTTAGAAATCCAAACTCCAATACGTGATTTGTACGGTATTAGTTGTAGAACCTGCCATTTACGTACGGTGGTCACCACTGTTTAGATGGTAGCTATAGTAGGCATACGATACTGGTCGTATGTTGGCTAAGATTAATATTATACTTTCGAAATGTTTTCGACACTATGCACTAATAATAATATCAAAAATGATTTGATTTTGCGTAGTAAGCATCTTTGACTATCATAAGAAGAAATCTCCTCCAATTCTGCGTTTGCATTGTGTGTGTGGTGGGAGGTCTTATGGTAGTTTCATTTTCCAAAAGCATTGCGAATTGACTTTAGAAATTCTCTGCTGTTTATTTTAAAGATAAATAACTGTTTTACGATCTCACACCAGTCACCATGACTGACTCGGAGTTTATTGTTCCCTTCTAAACTCTGGGTGCCCACCAATTTCCACACGGGCAGCCTAGAGTTATATTATCAGGATATTCTGGATATTCTGGAGCTTTGGAGATAAGCTGGAGGACGAGTCGTAGTATTTGTATCTGATAGTATTTATTCCGCTGTGTATTCTGTATGAGGACAAGTTTATATTGTCCATTGATGTGATGTATTGTATTGAGTTGTATATTGACTCTGATTGATGTATATATAAAACTGATATAGTTCTTTGTTTTAAAAGACTAGTAATTATCTACTGTATATTGTTCCGCTGCGATATGTGAGATTCTGATATTGTCTCTGTTTCTGATGTTGATGTTGTTGTTCTTCTTTCTTTTTCTTCTATCTTCTTCTTTTACCTTTTTCTTCTTTCTTAAAACCATAACTTTTCGGGTTTCCGGCATTCGATGGCTCAGCAGTCGATAAAGTGAGTATCGATGTTGAATTTTCGAAAGTCGAAAATTTGGGGATGTTACAAGTGGTATCAGAGCATATGGTTAAGCGACAACCCTGCTCTGTTGGGTGTTACTCATTAGAGATAGAGTCAGTAGTACTCTAGAATGAGTTGAGTGTAATAATAGATACGAGTGCGTATTTGTTAGTGAATATAAAATTGTTTTATATTGTGATGATTGGTTTGTTGAGTGGTATATGGATTCTGGTCGGTATTGTCCGTACAACTCTATCGATAGGGATCTCTAAACACTTATATAGAACAATTCGGCACAATATTGTTTTAAATAGGGTAAATGAAATAATTTTACCCAAAACTATTTTTGTATAGAAAAGAAATGGTTTTCTAGGAATTATCATAGTATATGGATGTTTGGATGTTAGGAAGTAATAATAGTGAATTATCATCACTGAAAATTGAATAAGAAATTGAAATCGTAACTCCAAAGTTAAGAATATAAATTATAAATGTGACTTATAATTTGAAACGGAATTCCAGAGAAGTATTTGGAAATGTTTTGAAAGAATTTGAAAATTTTGGGAATTTGGAAAGTTTAAATCTCTTTTTGATTTGAAAATGAATTTCAAGGGTTTTGAAAAATGTTTTGAGGGAATGAAAAGCTCTAAACTCTTTTCGGTCGCTGGAAAATAACTTCGATGATGACCGCGGCATCGTTGGTGTTTATTTTCGGGTTTCCAAAAGAGAAATTGCTGCCAAATTGTTTTAAAAGGAAGTTGTTTGGAAAATTTGGGTTTTTGTTTTAGAAAATTCAAAGGATAATTTGAATTATTTTCAAAAGAGATTTTTGAAATGTTGGTAAGACTCTGGAATACCATATTTATGAAATATTATTAAGTTGATAACTTATACAAATTGAATGTTGATAGAATAAATTTAACTTAAAGAGTGGGGTTAAATTTAAGGAAGTATAAGTGCATAAATTTGAATAAATGAAAGTGAAATTTCAAAGAAGATAATTGGGATTAAAATTCATTAAAGGAATGAAATTGGAATGTAGATAAGTCGAAGACTTATAAAATATTTGAAATTTGTTAGTAAATGAAATTCAAGCTGAATATTGAAAAACTGGATTTGATTCGTGATAAACAAAGTGAAGTATTGAAATAAAATTAGTAAGCGAAACTAATTGAAGAAACGACAAATTAATATGGTTTGGAATGAATTAAAATTCATATGCTATTGGAAATCCAGTTTAATATGAGTGGTTATAAACCAAAATAGTGAATTAAATTCAAATGAATGTGAAATGTAAAGTTGAACGAAAATAGATATATAACTTCAATAGTGAATTAGAGATGATATAAGCAGTTATATTGAAAATTTTGTAATTGAATGTACGAAATGGTTTGAATATATGTAACTAGACATTATGGCTAGTAGGATATACAGGTATAAAGGAAATTGAATTTGATTTCACAGATAATTTGAATTGCTCGACAAAAGGTACGTATTTGAATTATAATATGAGTTTTTGATGATTTCTGGTCTAGCCGCTTGGCTTTTTCTTTTTCTTTTTGAAATCTGAGAGTCCGTGGGGACGTTTTGTAGTCGTGCCGTATTAGCCGCGCAAAGGAGACGCTGGCGAAATTTTCTGAAAATTTAGGGCGTTAGAAAATTTTTGAGAAATTTTGAAAGTTTAAAATTTGAATTTAAACTCGAATTTGAATTTTGAAGTTAAACAATGTTATTTGAAATTTATAATTGAAGTTAGAAAGATAGTTGGATGATAACGAATCTTTAGTAGAAAGATTTGTTTTGATAAATTGATAAAACTATTAGATTGGGGGAAATAGTAGATGAGTTAAGGACCATTTTCTTCATAACTTGTAATTTCGAGGACGAAATTCTTTTAAGGGGGGAAGTTTGTAACGACCCAGAATTTTTGATAATTAAAATTCGAATATTTAATTGATTTTAAATATTAATAAATGGAATTTAGAAGTCGAATGATTTATTTTTCGAATATTGGATTTAATTTGGTCAATTAAATCGATAATTTAATGATTGAAATTCCAGAGATAATTAAAAATCGAGTTAAAATGATTGAAAATGATTTGTACAATTTTATTTAATCATACTGGAGTTATAGAAAGGTTATAGAACTTTTAAAACTGAATTTGGAGTTAATCTGTGAAAATTGAATATTTTAATATTTAATTATCGACTGTAAAAATAGCCAATTTTCGAACAGTCTCAGAATTGAACGAGACCAGTTCCATTGGATCCGTAATAGTTAGTTATTATCGGATTTCAATTTTCGTAGCAATCGAAGTTATCGTTTGACCGTGGCAGCTCGAAACGCATCGACATCATTTTAATTTTAAATTGTCGAGTTAAAATAGTCATTTTTCGAACGGTCTTGGATTTCGACGAAACCAGTTTCATCGGATCCGTAATGTGATATTATTGTAAGATTTCAAATTTCATAATTTTTGGATGTACCATTTGTCCGGTACAAATTAAAACGCCTCGAAATCGATTTAAATCGGTTTAATTTAAATTGATCGTTTATTGTCGTATCTCACACATACGATCGAATTAGCTTCCGAAACCTGTTCCATTGCGTTCGGAACGCGGGGTAAACCCCAGAAACGCTAGTCACCGCGCGTAAATCGGAGTTCGAAAAACCGGGATGAATAGTGTTCGTCGGTTCTCTATAAAAGCAACCCATCCTCTTCACAATTCAAGAAACCCTAATCTACTTCCTTCAGCCGCCGTCTTCAACTTCTAGGGCCAGAAATTCTTCATCTTCTTCCCTCGATTTCTTCATATCCATGCATCGAATCGAAAAACTTCTAACTGGAAGATTGTAGAGCACAGCCTCTTCTCTACATCCAACGGTCAAGATGAAAAATGGAGCTGTAGATCGAGAGTTTTTGGGCCACGTATGGCTGCAGTTCGCGCGCGTTTCGCGAGGGGTGGGGACCACCGAGCTCGACCGCTCTCTGGTCGTTGGTGGCTCGTGTGATGGGCGTTCGAATGGGGGTGGTTTGATGGGGTCTGGAGGTCGGTTGGTGGTCGCGTCGTTTAGGGTTTTGGGGCGGCTGTTGGGTTCGACCTCTCTGTTGTTCGCGTACGTGATTTTGGAGGGAGATGGGAGAAAAGCACGTGCGGCCAAGATTTGATCTGGGGGAAGGGAACGGCTGAGATGAAGAAGGTTGTAAATAATTAAAAGAAAAGTGAAATTAAATTTTATAAAAATTGTGTAAATGTTTAAACTGCTATAACTTGGTCATACTTTATCAGATTACGACGAAATTTTTTGCGTTGGAATCGTATTGATGAGCACTACGCGATGCAACTGGATTGGAGCCATTTGGAGCTAGCGAAAATTTCGGGTAAAATTAAACGCGTGTTTAATTTTATTCGAAATAAACGCTGAAATCAGAATTAAAATCACGGTGAGATCTTCTCACTCAAAATTGAATGTGGAATTATTTACAGTTATTGATTTGACTAATATGATTGACTGTTTGGATGTGATATTAGATATTATAGGATATATCTATATATATAGCAGTATATACATATTGGCATATGTATATATTGGATTGATTGATTTCCCGCCTCGTATAGCGGATGAGACCCTATTGCGCCGTTAGTAAGCGGATTTATAAAAACCCATATACCGCGATAATTCCGTACTGGAGCGGAATTGGTATTGTGCTAACGTCTTTGGATGCAGGGAAACAGGTTGGAGGGATCCAACTGGATTCCTCACCAGTAGTTATTTATTTACAGATATTGTGATATATTCTGTTATCATATTGATATATGATATTGACTGTTGTAATGGACTGATTGGTGTTGTGGCATCATCGGATTCAGTTTTGAAATGTAAAAATAACGACTTTTAATTTAAAAGGATTTTTAAAGTGATTTGTAGAAATATACGTTTTATTGAAATTTTTGAATTGGTTTATTTTAAATAAATAAATGTTAAAATTTTAAGTGTTAGTAAAATTGTGATTTTTTGTGAAATACGACAAAAATGTTATTTTTGAAATAAACAATTGATAAGGATTATGAAATAGTTTAAATTTGAATTGTTGAAGTATTTTAAACAATTCATATAAAAAGATTTATAAAAATTGATATTTTTATAAATTAAAAATATTGGAATTTTGAAATGAGTTTATTAAGTGTTAAAGTCAAATAAAAATGGATTCCGTAAGTGGATAGAAATTTATAGATTTATAAATTGTGAAGTTAGTAAATGAATAGATTTTGTAAAACAAAAAGATTTATAAGCAATTATCTTATAAATCGGATTTTGACATTTAGATGAGAAATGAATAGATGTTGTAAATAAATGAATTATAAGTTCTTAACTTATAATATAGACTTCCGGTATATAATTGAGTTATATAAGTTGAATTGGATAATTTAGAAATCGAAGTTGTATAGAATAGAAAATAGAATTTATAAACGTTGTTTTATAAATTCGAAATCAATTGGATTTGATAAATCAAATATAGAAGGACATAAAAAAAGATATATTCGCGATTTTAAATAGCGAATTTTTATTGAAATAAAAATGTGTAGAAAAGACTGAAATGTGATTAGTGAAGTATATTCACGATTTTGGACAGTGAATATATTTTTAAGTAAAATGGATAGGGTTTTGGGAAAGTGATATTTGAAATGAAGTTAATTGTTTTAAAAGATGTTTTAAAACATGTGAACTATCGGAATCATAGATTTCAACATTTATTGTTGAAATAGACGTTTTCGAGAAATATAAGGAAATGGTGGACTATAACACTGTTGTTATAGTAAATGATTTCCGAAAGAAAATGTTTTTAATGTAGTTTTGGGATTTATATATCTATCAAAATCCGAATCCCTATACTAGTGATTTTGAGTCGTCGTAACGATATTTTACGTAACATTCGTTTTGACTCAAATAAATGTTGTCAAAGTAAATGATTTCCTTAAAGAATGAATATATACTTAATATTGATTTAAGTATATCGAATATTTTCAAATATTGAAAATAAATGATTTGTGAAACACTTATTTTTAAATAAGTATGGAAATGCTTTTCCAAAATGAAATGAAACGTATTGAGATTTTATCTTCTTAAAGATAAAATGAAATTGAATATTTGAAATCGATTTGAGAATCGTATATCTGTAGATATTTTGAAAATATAAATTCACTATGGAATTTATAAAGGAAAGGGAAACTGTTTAGAAAAATAAACATTGATTTATTTTTGAAGTGTGGAAATTTTTATATCTAGTAAAGATATTTTTGAAGATGAAATAATTTGGAAAATTATTTGGAATCTGATGATGTTGCGCATCTTTATTGATAGTTAAATAACCGACTATCAATAATTACCTTTAGATAGGTATTTGTTGTGAATTGGATGAATTTGAATGCCACACTTATTTTTGAATAATCGCTCACTATTCGGGTTAGCCGGGAAAGGACCATGGGGTCGTATAACCCATTCCGAATATGTGATACGTCGTTATGAATCGCAATTGAAGACCGGTGATGAAGACCGGATATTTTTGAAAACGGAAGGATTACCGTCGAGTTACTCTACATCGACTGATCTTCGATTTAGAGGTTTTATCACCCTTAGTGACGGGAAGTCCTGACGTGATTAGAAATTTATCCGGATGTGCAAGGGCTTCGTGAGAAGTGCCTTCGGTTATGTTCGATCCCGGAACAGACTTGTATGGATTGTGTGTCTGACGTTACAATTTGAGATATAAAGCTGATTTCTTTCAAATACATTTCTGTTGGTGGCGGAGAATTTATTCTCTTAGCTTAACACCCTTCTCTGAGACGTACGAGCTCAGAGGTTATGTAGTTGAAATTTATCAGCGATATATCCCAATTTGGTAACGTGGCATACTGAGTGTTGCTGTGAAATGATCAGTGTTTGATCATTTGTGATATGATCATTTGTTTGATCTTATATCTTTGTGATCATAGGTTGATCATTTTGTTTGACCCGAAGCAGGGCTTTTTGAGAAAGCGTAGCTTTGTGGACGAGACTTCATCGAGCCTCACACCCCGGAAATGGTCGAAACAGGAAGGATGCAGCAAGGTTCTAGGGAGTAGCGCCCCTTAGTGTATGTCATTCCTTCTGGATAAAGGTGGTATCATGGTATGGAGCCCAGATACTTAACCTCTGTGGTTACTGCATTATTATTTCTATGTGGTTTGTTGCGAATCGGGGATCCTCGGGGAGATCGGTGACGATCGGGGGATGGCATACGCGTGTCAGTAGTTACCTATTTTTGTAGAGGTAACCCGGCCTTGTGTTGGCAGAGATCCGGTTAGGTTCTCGGGTCGTCTATTCCAGGGACGTACCCATCGTGGATAGGAAGTTCCTTAGCCTGACCATTTGTTGGAAATCCAAACTCCAATACGTGATTTGTACGGTATTAGTTGTAGAACCTGCCATTTACGTACGGTGGTCACCACTGTTTAGATGGTAGCTATAGTAGGCATACGATACTGGTCGTATGTTGGCTAAGATTAATATTATACTTTCGAAATGTTTTCGACACTATGCACTAATAATAATATCAAAAATGATTTGATTTTGCGTAGTAAGCATCTTTGACTATCATAAGAAGAAATCTCCTCCAATTCTGCGTTTGCATTGTGTGTGTGGTGGGAGGTCTTATGGTAGTTTCATTTTCCAAAAGCATTGCGAATTGACTTTAGAAATTCTCTGCTGTTTATTTTAAAGATAAATAACTGTTTTACGATCTCACACCAGTCACCATGACTGACTCGGAGTTTATTGTTCCCTTCTAAACTCTGGGTGCCCACCAATTTCCACACGGGCAGCCTAGAGTTATATTATCAGGATATTCTGGATATTCTGGAGCTTTGGAGATAAGCTGGAGGACGAGTCGTAGTATTTGTATCTGATAGTATTTATTCCGCTGTGTATTCTGTATGAGGACAAGTTTATATTGTCCATTGATGTGATGTATTGTATTGAGTTGTATATTGACTCTGATTGATGTATATATAAAACTGATATAGTTCTTTGTTTTAAAAGACTAGTAATTATCTACTGTATATTGTTCCGCTGCGATATGTGAGATTCTGATATTGTCTCTGTTTCTGATGTTGATGTTGTTGTTCTTCTTTCTTTTTCTTCTATCTTCTTCTTTTACCTTTTTCTTCTTTCTTAAAACCATAACTTTTCGGGTTTCCGGCATTCGATGGCTCAGCAGTCGATAAAGTGAGTATCGATGTTGAATTTTCGAAAGTCGAAAATTTGGGGATGTTACATAAACTCTTGGGTACTCAAATTTTTACGAGTAGCCAAGGGATTTAGGTTAGCCTTGACGAATTGTGGAGGAGCAATGGAGCAGGAGACTTCAGCGTTGTAGATATAGATAGTAGTTTCCGCTGTGTTGATCTTGTTTAGATCTTTGTTTTGTATTGAGTTGTAATAACTAGACAGATGTTTATAACTGTCTAGTATGTGATGTGTAATCTATGTAACTCTGATAGATGATGTATATGATACTATGTAATAGTTATGTGATATATTATATTTTATTCTGTTTCCGCTGTGAGTATTTGTGTTTGTTTTCTTTCTCTTCTTTTCTTTTCTACTTCTCACCCCTTTCTTTCTTACTGTCGACGCGATTTTCCGGGAGTGGAAAGCCGGGTCGTCACAGTTGGTATCAGAGCATAGGTTGAGCGAATGCCTAAGCTTTTGGTTAAATGAATGTCAGAACACTAGGTTGAGTGAATACCTAGGTTCGGAAGGATTGTTCATTAGAGACAGGATCTGTAACAACCTGTTTGAGTCCGAGTGTATATATATATATACGAGAGCGCGTATTTGTTAGTTATATAAAATGGTTTTATATTGTGTTAATTGATCGGTTGAGTGGTATATGGATTCTGGTCATTACGAGTAGCTAACGTTATTGATAGGGATCTCTAAACACTTGGACCAGGCCAACGGACACAATATTGTTTTAAAAAGGGGAAGGTGAAATAATTTTACCCAGATATATTTTCTATATATAAAAAGTATCATTTTAAATGTATATGGTATTTGTAATGATTGGTTGAGATGATAATAATTTATCATCTACGATTAGGAGTCTGAGTGTTGAGGTTGGAAGTGTATTTGTCGAGACTGTAAACCAAATACCGTCTCGAGTAAGCTTTGTTGTGGTGTAAGGATTTCACCAATCTCTGAAGGAAACCTGTTAAGGTTCGGAGTTTATCTTTGAAGTTGGATGAGTAGAGTTGGATCTGTCGGTTAGGCAGAAGCGAGTGATGGTATCTCTGGAAATTGTAGCTGTGTGATGAGATGCAGTGACTATGGATGTTCCCGAAGATGTTTTCTTTGGAACAAGTTTAAGGAAGTGTGTCTGCTTCGGTGTGGTGGCTGAGTTCAGCATGGTGATTCTGTTTGAGGTCCGAGTTTCTCGAAAAGCTTTGGTTAGGAAGTCTTTGGCATCTGTGGCAGCAGTGCAGCTCAGAGTGTTCTGTATTGGCAGGAAGTTTTCTGGCTGAGCAGTTTTCTGAAGGTGGAGTTCAGAAGCAGCAGAGTGGATTCATTTCTTCGATAGATTGGATAATTAAGTGTAAGCTGTTCTGATTGGTAAGGAGAGAACAGTTTCTTTGCATTTTTACTGGGTTGATCGCAAAAGTGACTTGCGATAGTTTGAGTATTCTCTTGAGTTATCTGAGATTTTCTGAGATGAGTTGTCCAGTCTGTGCACGTGTTCTTCATCAGCATTTTCATTCTGTTCCAGTTCAGAATGGTGCAGCGGAAGTAGTTTGGCGAGTGCATCTGTTTGTCTTTTCCAGATAAGAGAAGTTAGTTCAGTCTACTAATGGTAGTAGAGTTGTGTTTTGGATTAGGTAGATCTTGAGAGGATCATTGGTTGAGTTATTTTTGGTCCTGTTTGTTTCTAGAAGCATCGGCGAAGGTTGAGTTGATCAGGAAGGATTTGTAGGTAGCCCGAGATCGTCTGAAGATTTTGTGGATAAGAGACGAAGGAATTTGAAATTCGAAGTTGGAGACTTCGTTGTTGTGAAGTTTTTCTCTGGTTAAAGGGAGCTATAAGATTGGGTAAGTCTGGGAAGTTAGCTCCGAGTTATTTTGGATCTTTTCTGTGATCTAATTTGGATAAGTACTTTGATCTACAAGGTTGAATTGTCAGTTTGGATAACTAGAATTCAATGTATTTTACGTATCTCTGAGGGAGTACGTGTTTGATCTATCTCTAGTTTTGGAACCAGCAGTTCTGGAGGAATTGGTTGTTGGGTCAGACTCGTCTGTAGTCTGATATTCTGTTTAGTTTGTAAATCTAGATGAGTAGGAGCTCTATAGCTTAGTAGTATTGATGGTTTAGATTGTTTGTAGAACGAGTATCCCGGTATATATATACTTGGGGAAACTCGAGGAATTCTATCTAGAGTTTTGTCTGGATAGTTAAATTGTTTGATTGGATGATTTGGTTGCTATGGTTGTTAGCTTATGGATGATAATATATGCTTGTGATTTAAAATTAAAATCTTTAATAAGATTATTAAATTACCTTTGTTTAAATTTCGGGGACGAAATTATTTTAAGGGGGGAGGAATGTAATATCCCAGAAATTTGAGCAATATCAATTTAATAATCTGTTAAATAATTAAATTGATATTGATAATCTTTGATAATAAAATTTGGATTTAATTTAATAATCTAATTAAATAAGTATCAAATATGTTATTTCCAAATAATAAGTATAATGTATTATTTTTATAAATATGAATGGATTTTAAAGACTATGAAATTGTTATTTTTAAATTGATAAGTAGTTGTATATATGTATAACATAACTTTTAAAATAAAATCTAGGATTTAATTTGATTTGAATTTAATTTAAGTTTTGAAATTCAAAAGAATAAATATTTAAATTGTTTGGATATTATAATATTTGTATAAACTTTTATTTATAAATAATTTGTTTTGTTCTTTAAAAAGTGATTTATATATATATAGATAAGCATTTAAATAAATAAAGAAAAAGGGTTTAATTTACTTTTAAAATAAATAAAAATAAGCAAAATACAAATGTCATCATATTAAGCTTCATGTTAACATGTGTAATCTATGTAACTCTGATAGATGATGTATATGATACTATGTAATAGTTATGTGATATATTATATTTTATTCCGTTTCCGCTGTGAGTATTTGTGTTTGTTTTCTTTCTCTTCTTTTCTTTTCTACTTCTCACCCCTTTCTTTCTTACTGTCGACGCGATTTTCCGGATTAAGAAATTGATCAAGAAATTAATTTGTTCTGATTAAAGGTAATCGTAACCTCAAGCCTCATCAACCGGGAATGGCTAAAACAGGGGAGGTGCAGCAAGGCTTCGTGGGTAGCACCCACTGAGAGCAAGATAGATCCCTGTCTAGAGGTCCCTTTTCTTTTTATTCGGCTTAGTGTGTGGTTGGTCGCGCCAACTACGGGGTTATCTTGTTCGGAATTATCCAGTAAGGGATGGTTCCGGCTTTGTGTTGCAGGGGAGCGGGCGTACTCCTCGGTACGGTGATCTAGGCCACGTACTGTGACGGGCGGTACCCCAGTAGCCCTGCCATTGTATGGAATCCAAACTCCAATAAGTGCCGTACGTATTAGTTGTGCCCAACTATGTTGGAATGTGAGATGTAAGCATTTCAGCTATTTCTATATTTTACTTGAAAACCCTAGACCCTATTATAATAAAATCAGATTTCCTATCAAATGTTTTGGTTAGCGTAAGGTAAAAACTTACCCATGTTTATTTGTGGGGAGTCTTACGTGATACCTTTTCTTTCTAAAGGTTTTGAAGTTAAGCAAGTTTAACCTGTTACTCACACCAGACCCATGTCTGACCCAAGTGTTTATTTCTGTTTTATAAACTCTTGGGTACTCAAATTTTTACGAGTAGCCAAGGGATTCAGGTTTAGCTTTGACGAATTGTGGAGGAGCAATGGAGCAGGAGGCTTCAGCGTTGTAGATATATATAGTAGTTCCGCTGTGTCTGTATCTCTGTAGTGTATTGAGTTGTAATGTCTAAACAGATGTTATAACTGTCTAGTAAGTGATGTATATGCTGTGTAACTCTGTAAAGTGTTGTATACTATGTAATAGTATATGTTATTAATATAATTTATTCGTTCCGTTGTGAGATCGTTGTTGTTGTTTCTTTCTTTCTTCTCTTCTTTTCTATTTTCTACCCCTTTCTTTCTTATTAATGATACGACTTTTTGTGGAGAAAAAGTCGGGTCGTTACAGTTTCACAAATTAATTATCTTAAACCATTCAGTAATTAATCTTTAATTACTTCATTAATTAATTAACTATATTTAATTACATTAATCCTTAATTAATTACAATTAATTAATTACTTTAATCACTAATTATTTATTAATTAATCTTAATTAATCAATTCTTAATTACATCATTAATTTTATTAATTAATGACCCTTAATTACTCTTAATTAATTATCTTATTTAAATTAATTACATTTAATAATTAATTAGTCACATTTATTAATCACCTTTGATTAATCTCATTTAGTAATTAATTTCCCTTAATTACTCCACTTCATAAATTAATTACTCCTTAATTAATTATCCTTTAATTAATCCCTTGATTAATTATTCAAAAGTAATTAACTCTCGAAAACTATAAACATATACCACTTATTCAAATATTTTAATTTAACTGTGACGACCCGGCTTTCCACTCCCGGAAAATCGCGTCGACAGTAAGAAAGAAAGGGGTGAGAAGTAGAAAAGAAAAGAAGAGAAAGAAAACAAACACAAATACTCACAGCGGAAACGGAATAAAATATAATATATCACATAACTATTACATAGTATCATATACATCATCTATCAGAGTTACATAGATTACACATGTTAACATGAAGCTTAATATGATGACATTTGTATTTTGCTTATTTTTATTTATTTTAGAAGTAAATTAAACCCTTTTTCTTTATTTATTTAAATGCTTATCTATATATATATATATCACTTTTTAAAGAACAAAACAAATTATTTATAAATAAAAGTTTATACAAATATTATAATATCCAAACAATTTAAATATTTATTCTTTTGAATTTCAAAACTTAAATTAAATTCAAATCAAATTAAATCCTAGATTTTATTTTAAAAGTTATGTTATACATATATACAACTACTTATCAATTTAAAAATAACAATTTCATAGTCTTTAAAATCCATTCATATTTATAAAAATAATACATTATACTTATTATTTGGAAATAACATATTTGATACTTATTTAATTAGATTATTAAATTAAATCCAAATTTTATTATCAAAGATTATCAATATCAATTTAATTATTTAACAGATTATTAAATTGATATTGCTCAAATTTCTGGGATATTACACAAAGTATAGAAGAAGAATTAGATCAACCTCTATGCAAAGTACTTCGTGTTGATTACTACTTCCGATCCGACTACGTTGTCACCATTTTCGTCTATTTTGATGAATAAATCAATGGTTTCTCCTTAAAGCTTCAAGTCATAAACAAAATTTAAAATTTTAATTTGAAAGTTAGAAGAAACATAGAAATTGATTAATCAGGGATAAAACGAATTACGATTCTGAAGTTTAGAAGAAGAATTAGACTAACCTCTATGCAAAGTTCTTCATGTTGATTAATTATTCCGATCCGACTACATTGTCACCATTTTCGTCTATTTTGATGAATAGTTAGTGGAAAGAGTGGATGCAATAAATTAGGAAAAAAAAATTTAATCGTGATGGTGTAGATTTTCCTATAGGGGAAAACCTAGCAACGCGATGCGAATGAAGGGTTAAAAGACTTTGAGGACGCCCTCCAAAACAGTAGAATTTTTTTATCGTGGAATATTTTCTTCACCATCAAAAGAAGATCTTATGTATTTTTATTTAGAAGATGGTTGATTGTACAAAGGAAGAAGAATTGAAAGGATGTCAGAAGAGATGTTACGAAAGAAAATGAAGGGAGTCATGACTATTCATTTCACAAAATACATAGAAGGCTTGTGCGCTCTTGAAATCTAACTCAATAATAATAATATAATGCAGATACATTTTTTTTTTGAAAATGGGTACTTTATCAACAGTCCAAACATTCGCACACGCAAATTGGAAAAAAAATACAGACATTGTACATTCAAATGAATACTCACACCGCTCAATCTTCCCTCATATTAACTTCTGCATGCTAACCTTTCCAGCCCATAAAACAAAAAAGAAAAAGAAAACAGAAAACTAAATACTAAGATTCCATATCTAACAGGTCACCAGGTTCCATAATGTTCTGTCCACTAACGTCCAGCATTCTACATTTACAGAAGCAAAATGTAACAACCCAATATTTTTGCAAATATTTTTAAATTAAATTTTATTTCAATATTTTATTTTTAAAACATTTTAGAAGTAAAGTTATAATTTTCCAAAGTTAATTGCATTTTTGTATGCAATTTTTAATTCTAGTTGTAATATAATAAGCAATTTTCTTAATTTACTTTTATTTTCTTTTTATTTTTCTTAAGAATAATTGTTTATTTTCATTTTTCATTTTATTTTGTTTGTCTTTTATTTTTATTTATTGATTTTATTTTGTTTATTTTGTATAAATATAAATTGGAAATTCAAAGAGGCAAAGTCTTTTCATTTGCTTGACTTTTCATTGTCTAGACTCTTCACTTGCTTTGGCCATTCCTTTCTATTGTTTAGCCGTGAGTTTTATTTGTATTTCACATGAAAAACTTCTCACTTCATCACAAATTTTTAGCCAATTCATTTCCGAAATTTTTAGGTAATGGCTTCTTCATTTTTTCTACTTTTTCTCTTCACTTTTCCATTGATTTTTCCATTGTTTTGCCTTGCTTTTCTCTTCATGTGCTCGGCCTATACCCCCCACCATCTCCACCAACCACCACACCACTTCCTCCACATCATCATCCATGGCCTGACCATCTCCTCCTCTGACCAGCAAGTGCCGTGACCACCTAGATGAAGCATCACCACAAAAACATTGAAAAACTCCAGAAATTGCATAGCCGGGCCTTGTCTTCATCATCCCCTTCATTTGTAGCAACGGCCACCCCCTTAGCCACCACCATCAGCTAGTTTACCACCTCTGAACATCACCTTCCCCTCTGTCCAGACCTGTACCTGACCTGGCCGAGCCCATAGACCCTATGGCCGAGCCTAAAAGATGCACCAAACTCCTCTCTAGCCTTGCCTTTTGACCTTCTTTCCATTTGTAACTCCAAACACTTTGCATTCTTGTGTAGCCGTGCCTTTATGAGTCCAAACCAGATCCTTTCCACCAATTTAATCATCATGGCCGAGCCAATATAGTGTTATGGTCGAGCAAATGTTGAGTTGCAATCAAGCAAATTTGATTAAAAGCTTGGTGATTTCATTTGTCTAATTTTATTTCCATTTGTTTCAATTTAATTTTTGTGTTATAAATATATATTTATATTGCTTTATTTTATTGTTGAATACAAGATTAACATCTTGGCTATCTCTCCACTCAAATCAAGTCTTGTTATCGTGCTTTCTAGGGTTTTGTTTGTGTGTTTGATTTGCTAACTCTAGCGTAAAAAGGGGAGTATTCACACATGACATTTATACTTATATAATTCGTGAAGTGACAACAAGTGAATGTGTAGAAACTATTATATCATATTATACCTGCTTGTGATGTAAATTATATGATGTTAAACCCTGTTATAAACTTGTCACATCATCTGCTATGTTATAATCTGTTATACTGTTATTTATTTCTGTTAATCACACTACAAGTTCCCTGTAGAATAGAATCACTATGGGTTGAAATGATACATACCCGAACGGACTTTAGAATAGGGAAAAACCGTTATGGGCTGAAATGATAAGCCTGAGCGATTTTTATTTATTTTTATTTACTTGGGATTGCGGGTTTGAAATGATAAAACCCGGATTTTCTTTGTAAATTACGGATTGAAATGATATATTATCTGTATCATTTGACTTAGTCTAGAAAATATTATATAGACCCGTGGTTATTTTATATATTTTCTAGGAAATTTTAAGTATTTTAAAAATGTAAAAATACAATAATTTGATTTAAATTGAATTTAAAATGATTAAATAAAGTAACAATGATTTTTCTATGTACTAAAAATGTTAAATAAATGAATGGAAAAATTGTGATTTGAAACACAACTTAAATTGGAAATTTGTGATTTGATTTTGAAAATGGAAGTTTAAGTTAATTTAATAAAAGTGGGAATTATGTTTTATTTGGAAATGGAAATTTAAATTTAAGTGTTAAAGTAAATGGTTAAAAATGAAAAGAATAAGAAAATGGTAATCTTTAATTTAATAATTGAAATTATGGGAAAATTGAATTTTTTTGTAAAATTTACTTTATAAAAATCATAAGTTAAAGGGTATTTAAATGACTATTTTTGAAGTGGGAAAACGCGATTTTTATAAGTTTAAATGATTTAAATTGAAGTTTATTTGTGGCTGGAATTCTATTTAAAAATTCGAAAATTCTTTTAGTAACACTTCAGAAATGCTATCGTTTCTGAAAATGAACTAAAAACTGAACTAATAGAATATGCAGCACTTTGTAAGTGCTGTAGTTGCAGAAGTGAACTAAATGCTAAAATTAACTAAGGGCTATTGCAGCACTTTGTAAATGCGTAGCTGCAGAAACTAAACTTGAACCCGAAACCAATGAAAGAGCTATTGTAGCACTTGTTAAGTGCTGCAGTTGGTTGAAATGAGATTTTTGAATATAATTGAACTACTACAGTAGTTTTGTAAGTGTTGTCTTTGCTGAATTGAACTAATTTTCCAAATTGAACCCTGAACTACTACAGCAGTTTTGTAAATGCTGTCTTTTCTGAACTGAACTTGTTTTCAAATATAACTGAATTACTACAGCAATTTTTAAATGCTGTCTTTGCTGAAATGAATTGTTTTCAAATATAATTTACCGCGGCATTTTCTAAGTGCTGCGAAAGCTGAAATTTCAAAGTTTTAAAGTGTTTAAGTGAATAAGTGAACTCAGAAAAGGCTAAATTTTTGGGAATTGAATAGTTGATTTAAAGGTATAATGACTTTACTTTTAAATGGTTTAAATGAAGTATTTGATTTGAAATATAAACTATTTTTTTCTATTTATAACCACGGGTTATAATAACGATTGGTTGTTAAAGAGACCGGGATCGGATATGGACATACTCTCTGTCGATACCGAAAACCACTTTAACAACTGTGTACGCGGTGGAGTTTCCAGAATGAAGTAGGATGGTGGCGACGATCCTATTGTGGTATGAACATGGACCCGACTCCCGTGAGTTGGCATAAGGTGGCTAAACAAGAGCGATTGACGGGCCAATGAGGTAAAACCTCTGATCGGACACACTTCTTCGATACCATTCTATTACTTTTGTGATTGATTGGGTGCACCCCTTGATTTTGGGAGTGTGGCTTGAGGTGGGCGGTAGTGGCTGCTATGCGTTTCCACCAGCCCGGATGCGTAATTGGTATATCTACCCTGGCATTTCCTAGTTGTGCCGTGTCACCTACCATATCGAACTTTACTACGAGTTTAGATTTCTGCCGTAGCCTGTGGAGTATTGAGGGTAGCCCCCAATCTGGGAGTATGCTAATACCGGATAGACTACTGGGACTATTACGTGTTAAGGGGAATATTGGGTCACTCCTTAATGCTATTTAAAAGTATGTTTATTTTATAATTGGACATTATTATAATAGCGAATATTACTACATATTAGATAGTTTAACGGATCCTTAAAGAATGGGCGATCCCAGGCATTCTTTAAGTTACTTGTACCTTTTATTACAGTTCACTTGAGTTGGTTTACATTGTATAAGTATGTATGTCCTAACTCGAGTGTTTGTGTTTTATTTACGCTCGGGTCAGCCTGAGTATTCACAGCTTTGGACTTCACTTTTTGGAGCTATGAATCGCTGGAGATTCTGCTTATCTAGTTATTTATCTATTTCAGTTCAGTATTTCTATGTCAGCTTTGTATTAGAGACATATGTATTCGGGATTTCATTTGTACTCATTTCAGAACTGTATTTGTTTTCAGACTATGTATTTTGTATCTGTTTTTGAGACTTTGTATTGTAGTGGCTTCATGAACCACTATTTATTTTATTTTCCACTACGAGTTATTCTGATATTCTGTGTCTGTGATTATGTGATTGGTTTTTATTTGCTCCAAATTTTATTACAATCTGTTATTTTGCATTATTCAAGTTAGACATGTGTGTATTATTGTCGATTTGAATGGTCCAAAATAGTGGGTCGTTACATTTGGTATCAGAGCCAGGTTTTAGGCAAACCTTAGCCTAAGGAGCAAAAACTCATTAGAGATAGGGTAGAAATACCCTAGAATGAGTGAAATCAACCTCAGAATCATTTCTTTGTGAGAGACCGTATTTTCAAAGTATAAAATGATTTTTCAAAGGATTTTCAATGATTATTTTGATATAAAAATTCTTATTGTTTTAAAAGCAATTTTCTAAACTTCCTTCTTTTCGTATCTACCTTGTTAGAAATTTTTTTAATTAGGATATTCATCCAAGTGAATTTATCTTGTTTTCTCTTATCTTATCTTTGTCTTCTCTGTACCTTTGTCCTAAAATTCTTTCTTGATTTTTCAGGATGAATCGTGGAAATGCCAGAGGTAGGGGTCGTGGTATTACCCCAGCTCCTCAACCTGCTGCACCTGTTAGGTTTACCGTTCTCTATAAGGAATTCTCTCAACTTGGTGGTACCAAGTTTACCAGTTCAGAGAGCATTATCGAAGCCCAGCAATGGTTATGGAGTTTAGAGAGGATCTTTACTGGTCTCGAGATTTCTGATGCCTAGAAGCGTCAATTAGCAGCTTGGTAGCTGCAAAAGTCAGCCTTGGATTGGTGGGGGTCTGTTACAGCTCATACTAATGAGGGTGATATTTCCTGGGAGCAGTTTAGGTATCCTTTGTGTTATCTTGAATTTTGTTCCCATTTCCTTTCTTTGAATCTATCTTAAGTTTTGTTTCTCTATCTTCTTTCCAGGGAGGCTTTTGTGGCAAAATGGATGCCCGAAGCTGGGAAATCTCAGCTTTATCGTGAGTTCATGGATCTCAAGCAGGGTACCATGTCCTTTTCTAAGTATGAGCGGAAGTTCAAAGAACTTTCCAAGTTTGGTCCTGGCCTTATTGACACCCAGCTTAAGAAGAATGAAAAGTTCATAGTTGGAGCTCGCCCAGAGTTCTACGATCGTCTCATTTCTCATGTTCATGGCACTTTCACTGAGCTTATGGATATGGCTATTCGTTATGAGAACCCTACTTCCAAGGGTCCCGCTGTTGCTAGTGCTCCCGCATCTCAGACTTCCTCTGCTAACTCTAAGAAGAGAAAGCCCAATTTCCATCAGCAGAAGAAGAATTGGCTCAAGCATCCAGGATTGGGATCTTCATCTTCTCCTTCTCAGAGGCACCCTATCGACCTATCTACCATTACCTGTTTCAAGTGTGATCAGAAGGGAAACTATGCTAATAGTTTCCCTACTTCAAGTAGTGCTGCTATTCATCCACCTCAGGGTACCAGGAACAATCTCTGTCATGTCTGTCTTCAGCCTGGTCATTTTAAGAATGATTGTCCTTTGTATCAAAAGGCCAAACCATCTAGTATTTTTGCTGTTACCTCTGCTTCTTCACCTGCTCCTCCTGCACCTGCTCCTGCTCCTAGTGATGATCAAGGTACTCTTCAGGGCACCTTTTCTTTATTTAATCATCATGTTCGTGTTTTATTTGATACTGGAGCTTCGCATAGTTTTATTTCTGCTGA
Source organism: Allium fistulosum (assembly GCA_030737815.1). NCBI lineage: Eukaryota > Viridiplantae > Streptophyta > Magnoliopsida > Asparagales > Amaryllidaceae > Allium > Allium fistulosum. Next base: position 473,340,142 of record CM060901.1, read on the forward strand.
TTTGTGTGATAAGTTTGAGCATCTTCTTTCTCCTGTGTATGCTATTGAATCTTTGTGTGTTAAAAATCCTATTGGTGGTCCCGCGAACCTTAATAGGATTTGTAAGCAAGTGAGACTCTTTTATTCTGGCCATAAATTTTCTGGTGATTTCTATGTTCTTGGTTTCGATGCTTTTGATTTGTTGCTCGGAGGTGATTGGCTTAATAGGCATGATGCTCGTATCTCTTGTAAATCCCGAATTGTTTCTCTTGAGGATGATCGGGGTAATCCCTTTGTTATTCAGTGTCGTATGCCTCATGATTATGCTGGCAGCTTTATTTATTCTTTGGATTCTTCTCATGTTGATCTTCAGTCGACTCGTGTGGTCAAACTCTATCCCGATGTATTTAGTGAAGTCACTACTTTACCTCCTAAGCGGGAAATTGATTTCCGTATTGATCTTATTCCTGGAGCTCGACCTGTAGTTCTTCCTCCTAGAAGAATGGCACCCCGCAAGAAGGTTGAGTTGGGAAAGCAAATTGAGGACTTGTCCTCCAAGGGTCTGATCAGACCTAGCTATTCGGAGTGGGGAGCAGTGGTGGTTTTTGTCACTAAGTCCGATGGTTCTCTCCGGATGTGTGTTGATTATAGGGAGTTGAACAAGCTCACTATGAAAAACAGATATCCTATGCCTCGCATCAATGATATGTTTGATCAGCTTTATGGTGCTACTGTTTTCTCTCAGCTTGATCTTGCCACAGGTTTTCACCAGCTTAGAGTTGCTGAGGAAAGTATTCCCAAGACTGCTTTCGTACTGAGAATGGGTTCTTTGAATGGTTAGTCGTGCCTTTTGGTTTGACTAATGCTCCTACTTTCTTTGTTGATTTGATGAATCGTGTTTTTCGTGATGTGCTTAATAAATTTGTTCTAGTCTTTGTTGATGATATTCTCATTTTCTCTAAGTCTGAGGAAGAGCATGATTCACATTTGAAATCTGTTGATCCAGTCAAGATCACTGCGATCTCTAAGTCTGGTAATGGAGTTTCTGTTGATCCAATCAAGATCACTACGATCAATGTAAGTCTTTCTTTCCTTCTTTTTCCTTGTTTCATTCAATTTATTCTATCTTTCTTGTTGTCCTTATTTATCCCTATTCTGTGCAGGATTGGGAAACTCCTAGGACTCCAACTGATATCTGTAGTTTTCTGGGCCTTGCCGGTTATTACCGGAGATTCATTGAGAATTTTGCTCGGATTGTTGCACCTCTCACCGCTTTGACTCGAAAGAATGCTAAGTTTATTTAGGGTGATGAGTGTAAGCCCGCATTCAGTGAGTTAAAGCACAAGCTTACTTCCACACCAGTTCTTACCATTCCAAATGGAAACGAGGGATTAACGGTATACACTGATGCTTGTCGTGAAGGTTTGGGAGCTGTTTTGATGCAGGATGGTAAGGTCATTGCTTATGCTAGTCGTCGGTTGAAGAACCATGAAGCCAATTATGTTGCTCATGATTTGGAATTGCTTGTTGTGGTTTTTGCTTTGAAGCTTTGGAGGCATCATCTTTTGGGTACTAAGTTTGAGCTTTTCACTGATCATCAGTCTTTGAGATATATTTTCACTCAGAATGATTTGAATCAGAGGCAAGTTACTTGGTTAGAGTTTCTTGCTTCTTATGACCTCGACATCAACTATACCCCTGGGAAAGCTAATGTTGTGGCAGATGCTTTGAGTCGGAAGAAGGCTATGTTGTGTCAGCTGGTTGTTTCTTCTTCTCTTTTGGATCGTATTATGGTTAAGCAGAATGAGGATGAGATGCTTAGATTGATGAAGGAGAATGTTCGTAGTAGAGTTGGTAGTAGTAGTCTTGATGGTTGTGGAGCTCAGATCGATGATAGAGGTGTGTTGAGGATTAATAATAGGATTATTGTCTCGTATGTTGATGGATTGAGACAGGAGTTACTTCGGGAAAATCATCGGTCCAGACTTTCTATTCATCCGGGAGTGACCAAGATGTATTAGGATATGAAGAAGTTGTATTGGTGGAGATGTATGAGGCGAGATATCTCCATTTTTGTTAGTAGGTGTGCGACTTGTTAGCAAGTCAAGGCCGATCATCAGAAGACCCCTAGGTTGTTACAGCCTCTTGAGGTTCCCAATTGGAAGTGGGAACAAGTTTCTATGGATTCATTGATGGATTTCCGAGGACTAGGAGGGGTAATGAGAGTATCTGCGTTATTGTGGATAGACTGACCAAATCAGCTCATTTCATTCCGGTTAAGTCTACCCGTTCTGCTTCTAGTTTGTCTGAGATCTACATGAGGGAGATTGTTCGTCTCCATAGTGTTCCTCTCAGTATTGTTTGTGATCGTGACCCTATCTTTACTGGTAAGTTTGGAAAGCTTTACAGAAATCTTTGGGTACTCATCTGAATCTGAGCACTGCTTACCATCCACAGACCGACGGTCAAACGGAAAGGGTGAATCAGATTCTAGAAGATCTTCTTCGTGCTTGTGTGCTTTATTATGGAGGATCTTGAGAAGATCATCTCCATCTTGTCGAATTTACCTATAACAATAGCTATCAGGTATAATCTAATCTTCTGTTTTAAGTCTATCTTAATCTTTTATCTATCTCATTTCCATCTTTGAATTCAGGCTAGCATTAAGACGTCTCTGTTTGCTGCTCTTTACGGACGACCTTGTAGATCTCTATCTTGTTGGATTGAATCTGGTAATCATTTGGTTCTTGGTCCTGAGATGATTTTAGAGGCTTCTAAGAGAGTTGAGGAGATTAGAAGGAAGATGAGGATTGCTCAGGATAGGTAGAAGAAGTATGCTGATAGGTGTAGGCGGAGTTTGGAGTTTGCTGTTGGTGATTTCGTTTTCCTTAAGGTCTCTCCCTTAAGGAATGTCATTCGATTTGGTCGTAGAGGGAAGCTTTCTCCTAGGTTCATTGGTCCTTTCCGAATTGTGGAAAGAGTTGGTTCTTTGGCTTATCATCTGGATTTGCCCGAGAAGTTCTCTGGAGTGCATAATGTATTCCACGTTTCTCATCTTCGTCGCTATCTGCATGATCCATCGCTTATTGTTCAGTCTTCTACTCTTGATAGTTTGGATATCAGGCCTAATCTGACTGTCGAAAGGAAGCCACTTCGTATTGTCGACAGAGGTACGAAGCAGCTAAGAAGGAAATCTATTAATCTGGTCAAAGTACAGTGGAGTACTGATGATCGAGATTGTACCTGGGAGACGGAGGAGAGCATTCGTGCTTCGAATCCGGAATTGTTCGTTTCAGGTACTATTTGCTTTTCTATCCTGTTTTCCTTATTTTCCTTGTTTCGTTCTTTTCGAGGACGAAAAGATTTGAGTGGGGGAGAGTGTAACAACCCAATATTTTTGCAAATATTTTTAAATTATTTTAAATTAAATTTTATTTCAATATTTTATTTTTAAAACATTTTTGAAGTAAAGTTATAATTTTCCAAAGTTAATTGCATTTTTGTTTGCAATTTTTAATTCTAGTTGCAATATAGTAAGCTATTTTCTTTATTTACTTTTATTTTCTTTTTATTTTTCTTAAGAATAATTGTTTATTTTCATTTTTCACTTTATTTTGTTTGTCTTTTATTTTTATTTACTGATTTTATTTTGTTTATTTTGTATAAATATAAATTGGAAATTCAAAGAGGCAAAGTCTTTTCATTTGCTTGACTTTTCATTGTCTATACTCTTCACTTGCTTTGGCCGTTCCTTTCTATTGTTTAGCCGTGAGTTTTATTTGTATTTCACGTGAAAAACTTCTCACTTCATCACAAATTTTCAGCCAATTCATTTCTGAAATTTTTTGGTAATGGCTTCTTCATTTTTTTCAACTTTTTCTCTTCACCTTTCCATTGATTTTTCCATTGTTTTGCCTTGCTTTTCTCTTCATGTGCTCAGCCTATACCCTCCACCATCTCCAGCGACCACCACACCACTTCCTCTACATCATCATCCATGGCCTGTCCATCTCCTCCTCTGACCAGCAAGTGCCGTGACCACTTAGATGAAGCATCACCACAAAAACATTGAAAAACTCCAGAAATTGCATAGCCGAGCCTTGTCTTCATCATCCCCTTCATTTGTAGCAACGGCCACCCCCTTAGCCACCACCACCAGCTAGTTTACCACCTCTGAACATCACCTTCCCCTTTGTCCAGACCTGTACCTGGCCTGGCCGAGCCCATAGACCCTATGGCCGAGCCTAAAAGATGCACCAAACTCCTCTCTAGCCTTGCCTTTTGACCTTCTTTCCATTTGTAACTCCAAACACTTTGCATTCTTGTGTAGCCATGCCTTTATGAGTCCAAACTAGATCCTTTCCACTAATTTAATCATCATGGCCGAGCCAATATAGTGTTATGGTCGAGCAAATGTTGAGTTGTAGTCAAGCAAAATTGATTAAAAGCTTGGTGATGTCATTTGTCTAATTTTATTTCCATTTGTTTCAATTTAATCTTTGTATTATAAATATATATTTATATTGCTTTATTTTATTGTTGAATACAAGATTAACATCTTGGCTATCTCTCCACTCAAATTAAGTCGTGCTATCTTGCTTTCTGGGGTTTTGTTTGTGTGTTTGATTTGCTAACTCCAGCGTAAAAAGGTGAGTATACACACATATATAATTCATGAAGTGACAACAAGTGAATGTGTAGAAACTATTATATCATGTTATACCTGCCTGTGATGTAAATTATATGATGTTAAACCCTGTTATAAACTTGTCACATCATCTGCTATGTTATATTCTGTTATACTGTTCTTTATTTCTGTTAATCACACTACAAGTTCTTTGTAGAATAGAATCACTATGGGTTGAAATGATACATACCCGAACGGACTTTAGAATAGGGAAAAATCATTATGGGCTGAAATGATAAGCCTGAGCGATTTTTATTTACATGGGATTGCGGGTTTGAAATGATAAAACCCGGATTTTCTTTGTAAATTACGGATTGAAATGATATATTATCCGTATCACTTGACTTAGGCTAGAAAATATTATATAGACCCGTTGTTATTTTATATATTTTCTAGGAAATTTTAAGTATTTTAAAACTGTAAAAATATGATAATTTGATTTAAATTGAATTAAAAATGATTAAATAAAGTAATAATGATTTTTCTATGTACTAAAAATGTTAAATAAATGAATGGAAAAATTGTGATTTGAAACACAACTTAAATTGGAAATTTGTGATTTTATTTTTAAAATGGAAGTTTAAGTTAATTTAATAAAAGTGGGAATTAGGTTTTATTTTGAAATGGAAATTTAAATTTAAGTGTTAAAGTAAATGGTTAAAAATGAAAAGAATAAGAAAATGGTACACTTGAATTTAATAAGTGAAATTATGGGAAAATTGAATTTTATTGTAAAATTTACTTTATAAAAATCATAAGTTAAAGGGTATTTAAATGACTATTTTTGAAGTGGGAAAATGTGATTTTTATAAGTTTAAATGATTTAAATTGAAGTTTATTTGTGGCTGGAATTCTATTTAAAAATCCGGAAATTCTTTTAGTAACACTTCAGAAATGCTATCGTTTCTGAAATGAACTAAAAACTGAACTAACAGAATCTGCAGCACTTTGTAAGTCCTGTAGTTGTAGAATTTAACTAAAGGCTAAAATTAACTAAGGGCTATTGCAGCACTTTGTAAGTGCTGTAGTTGCATAAACTAAACTTGAACCTAAAACCAATGAAAGAGCTATTGTAGCACTTGTTAAGTGCTGCAGTTGGCTGAAATGAGATTTTTGAATATAATTGAACTACTACATCAGTTTTGTAAATGGTGTCTTTGCTGAATTGAACTAATTTTCCAAATTGAACCCTGAACTACTACAGCAGTTTTGTAAATGCTGTCTTTTCTGAACTGAACTTGTTTCCAAATATAACTGAATTACTACAGTAGTTTTTAAATGTTGTCTTTGTTGAAATGAATTGTTTTCAAATATAATTTACCGCAGCATTTTCTAAGTGCTGCGAAAGCTGAAATTTCAAAGTTTTAAAGTGTTTAAGTGAATAAGTGAACTTAGAAAAGGCTAAATTTTTGGGAATTGAATAGTTGATTTAAAGGTATAATGACTTTACTTTTAAATGGTTTAAATGAAGTATTTGATTTGAAATATAAACTATTTTTTTATTTATAACCACAGGTTATAATAACGATTGGTTGTTAAAGAGACTGGGATCGGATATGGACATACTCTCTGTCGATACCGAAAACCACTTTAACAATTGTGTACGCGGTGGAGTTTCTAGAATGAAGTAGGATGGTGGCGATGATCCTATTGTGGTATGAACATGGACCCGACTCCCGTGAGTTGGCACAAGGTGGCTAAACAAGAGCGATTGACGGGCCAATGAGGTAGCACCTCTGATCGGACACACTTCTTTGATACCATTCTATTACTTTTGTGATTGATTGGGTGCACCCCTTGATTTTGGGAGTGTGGCTCTAGGTGGGCGGTATTGGCTGCTATGCGTTTCCACTAGCCCGGATGCGTAATTGGTATATCTACCCTGGCATTGCCTAGTTGTGCCGTGTCACCTACCATATCGAACTTTACTACGAGTTTATATTTCTCCCGTAGCCTGTGGAGTATTGAGGGTAGCCCCCGATTTGGGAGTATGCTAATACTGGATAGACTACTGGGAATATTACGTGTTAAGGGGAATATTGGGTCACTCCTTAATGCTATTTAAAAGTATGTTTATTTTATAATTAGACATTATTATAATAGCGAATATTACTGCATAGTAGATAGTTTAACGAATCCTTAAAGAATGGGCGATCCCAAGCATTCTTTAAGTTACTTATATCTTTTATTACAGTTCACTTGAGTTGGTTTACATTGTATAAGTATGTATGTCTTGACTCGAGTGTTTGTGTTTTATTTATGCTCGGGTCAGCCTGAGTATTCATAGCTTTGGACTTCACTTTTTGGAGCTAGGAATCGTTGGAGATTCTGCTTATCTAGTTATTTATCTATTTCAGTTCAGTATTTCTATGTCAGCTTTGTATTAGAGACATATGTATTCAGGATTTCATCTGTACTCGTTCCAGAACTGTATTTGTTTTCAGACTATGTATTTTGTATCTGTTTTTGAGACTTTGTATTGTAGTGGCTTCATGAACCACTATTTATTTTATTTTCCACTACGAGTTATTCTGATATTCTATGTCTGTGATTGGTTTTTATTTGCTCCAAATTTTATTACAATCTGTTATTTTGCATTATTCAAGTCTGACATGTGTGGATTATTATCGATTTGAATGGTCCAAAATAGTGGGTCGTTACATGAAATTTATAACGGAGAAGTAAACCCAGGCTTTAGCAAAACCATCAACCATTCGTTCAAAGAAAACCTTGTACCAGAGAAACAATCCAATCAGTTTTGTATCTCAATCTAACAAGCGAAGCAACACTTAGTCTGGGTACAATATCATCCTGCAATACAATAGTAGAAATGTAGGTTACACAATTTTCAAGAAGTAATCTTGACACGCATGGTGGAGTTCCAAGTCCAATAGCAGAAACAATGTCAGGGCTAATTCCAAGTTCCTCTTTTGATTTTATCCTCAGCGTAATTGCAAGTAATGCAGCTGCATCACCTCCAAGCGAGTGACCCAATCCTCAACCTATATCCAAAACGATCATCTTCAGATCACATATCAGAAGCGGCCAAAACTCCCAAAAAATCATGTCCGTCTCTATAAATCAACTGAACCAAACATCTTGTCACAATCCTCAAAGTGCAAAACTCCAATTACTTCCATCAAATTTTGAAATCAAATTAATTTTTTCATCCTTGAAAACCGACATCTAGTTGGTGCATCAACATATAAAACAGATCACATCTCTAAAGTAACATACTAGGACATTCCATCAAACCGTAGAGAGTTCGAGGGGAACAGAAGTAGCTCAAATGCATCTTTGCATTCTTACTCCTATCATATCGTCTATACTCATGTAGTGTTTGTGGAGCTCCTTGTTCTTCTCTTAGGCGGAACTATGGTTGTTTTTGTAGAATAAATCCCATGTTTCTATGCATAAGAAGGATTTTCCAATACCATAGAGGTGAAATCGGCGCTTGATGGTTGTAGGACTTCTTCTATGTATGTGGCCATATTTTGTATGAACTACTGAGATGTCTCTCCATCGCACAGTTCATCAGAGCTAGAAGTAGCAGTCACGTCTTCTATAGTAACTTTGTCCTAATCGAGACCTCCTTGTATCACTACCTTTGGAATGTGTACCGTCTTTGAGATTAGCTCTTGGGCAGGCATATGCTGTTCTGGGGGCGCTTTGATAATTGAAAGGAGATCCACTGCAGTGGAAAGACAAGCGAACATATTAGATGTATGAACATTCAGTGGTTCTTTCCCTCTACGCACCTTCTTGTTAACCCGGGTAGGCGACACGAATGTATCAGTTTTTCAGTCTGTTCATTACATATCACAGCAGACGGAATGCTACCTTCATCACTTTGTAGGGTGGAGTTTCCTTCTCTGCTACATTCTGGTTGTTCTGGAAAAGAATCAGTGGACTTCATTTTTTCTTTCCAAACCTACTATGCAACTCTATTACAATTTTGTGTACTGTGTCCATATGCCTTGCAATTTATACAAGGCTTGGGTTTATACTCATATGATATATCAATGTCAATATCATTACCATTGTAGTCTTCCCCATGTACTGTAGCAGGACAGGAAAAATCATATTTAACTTCCACTAGAACTCGAGCAAATTTAATTTAGTCTCTTTAGCAGTAGTCGTGTCCATCCTAATAGGTTTACCAAGAATACTTGCTATTCTACTTATTGCATCTTTGTTCCAAAATTCCAAAGGTAGATCATTTAATCTAACCCATATCGGTATCGATGAGAAGTAATCTCAAGTGAAATGTAGACCTGGTGTCCATAATTTTAGGATAATAATCCTCGAATTAAAAGTATATGGACCAGACTTAAGCACCCTTACACAATCATCATGCTTTTCAAATCATATAATTCTGAATCCAGATTGTTTATAATAAATATCGTAATTACCAGATGGTTGCCAGTGCTTCTCCACATAAGTGCAGAATTGATTATATACAGGTCTACTGCCGATGACGTACGCCACAATTGAATTGCCCCATTTCTCCTCTATGAACTTTTTGTTCAAATCTGGTATGTGGAAGAATCGCTTATCGTTATTCAATTCTGCAGGTACAAATTTTAGATTGGATTCAGGGTCGGCTTCTAGAGAAATAGATCCACGTACTGTGTCCACCCAGGATCGGTTGTAACTGATTCACCGCTTGAGGCCTTGTCCGCCATTTTTTTATTTTTCCAATATAGATACAAACACACATATATATATATATATGTATATGTATATATATACATATGTACATCTGCGTGTTTATATATATATATATATATGAGATGTGATACAAGGGGACAGGTTGGAGGGATCCAACGGGGTTCCTCACATTGTTGATTTTTCTTTTCATATATTATGATATATGATTTTTTATGCCATATCTGATGACATGGACATAATTTTACATATTTAGTGCTATAGTAGCACTGGCCCTATTTTTAGTATTTTGAAATACTATAAAATAACGATTTTGAATTGAAATGATTTATAAGATGATACTTGAAATAATACATGTTTTAATAACTATTTATAAATTATTAAAAGAAGAAGTTTACTGAAATGAAATAAAAACATGATTTTTGGAATATTAATTTGATTGTTTGTGAAGTATTTTTAAATAGAGATTTTCGAACTGTATTATAAAGGTTTTAAAACTTAATAAATAAGTCCATCTTTTATTAAGGAAATACCATTTTAAAGAAGACAAAAATAGTATGAAACAAATATTTCCGAATTGGTTTATATAAAAGATATATAAAAGTAATATTTTATAAATAAAGTAATAGATTTATAAACGGTATTTTATAAATATCAAAAATGGATTTGCAACTGATATTTTGTAAATAGATTTATAAATGGTATTATATAAATAAAGAGATTTTATAAAAAGAAGTTTTATAAAATTGGAAGGAGATTATAAAACATGGTTTTATAAATATAAAAGGGTTTATCTTAATAAGTGGAAGATGGTTTTTATAACGGAAGATACATTTCGTTTTAAAAGTAAAATAATCTCTTAAAGGAATGTTTTGAAAGTGATATTTCAAATGGAGTTTAATGGTTTTAAAAGTGATTTAAAATGTTTTAAGTGAAAGAAAGACATGGATTTCAACATTTTTGTTGTAATAAATGTTTTCGAGAAAGCGAGGAAGACATAGACTATAACACTGTTGTTATAGTAAGTGATTTCCGAAAGGAGAAGTTTTATATAGTATACGGGATTTATTCGTATCCTATGTTTGATGTAAAGATTCGAGGGGGTAACTTATATCTATTTTGAAGTTAAGAATGTCGTTCATTCACGGTCTGAGTGGTAATTATACCCCAACTTGATCGGCTCCATTGTTAACTAAAAAATAGTTTAATTTTGACATCGAAAATTAATATTAAGTATAATAAATCAAATCCCTATACTAGTGGTTTTGGGTTGTTATAACAATGTTTTACGCAACATTCATTTTGACCCAATAAAGTGTATTTTGGAAAATATGAAGCTTTCCCCAAAGTTTGTAAATATACTTATATGGATTTAAATATGCAAAGGTGTTTTCTAAGCATTGAAAATGAAATGGTTTGTGAATATACTTATACCTTTGAGGTAAGTATACGGAAGTGTTTTTCATAATATCGAAAACTTAAAGGTGGTTTTGAGAATATATCTTCGTAAATATATTCGTAAAGATATTTTGGGATAAATATTTGAAAAGTGATTTAATTAATAAAAGATTAATTAAACGGGTCTAGTGACTGCTTGTGTGCTAGTTGTATTTTTGGTTCCTCGGGCCTCTTATCGATAGTTGATTCGGAGAGACCGGGATCAGATTTATCCGAAAACCACTTCGAACCAACGTATGCGTTCGAATGTGAAATTTACTTGAAAATGATGATTTTTGAAGACAGAGGTCTTCATAATGTAGGGCTACTTGCCACTAACCTCCGGAGTGATTCCCATATTATATATATATATGGTGGTGGTGGTGCCTTCATTATGAAAATCTTTGATTTACAAGGATTGCTTGTTGCTAATCCTAGGGATGATTCCCAAACAGGATGTAGTAGGAGTACCTTCGGTTTGTCCTGTTCCTGGACAACTATGGATGAATGTCTGACTTTACATTTCTAAGACCACATACATTAGTTTTTACAAACGTACATCTGTTTGGTGGTGTAGGATATGTATCCTCTCTTATACTTAACACTCTTCTCTGAGGCATATGAACGCGTGGTTGTACTTTTACGGAAATCAATTAGCGTGTTGTCGGAAATGGCAATGTGGCATTCAAAGTGGGATTTGCTGTTTTGAGAAAGGTAAAATGCTACCTCAAGCCTCACACATCGGTAATAACAAAAACATGTTAGATGCGGCAGGGCTAAGTGGGTCGCACCCATTAGGATATTTTCATCACCTTTCTAGATTACCTGCCATATTTCGGGTTTGTTATGTATGCAGTGGCCACAGATAGGTCGGGAACGACCGGGATGATGGGATATTCGGTACCATCTATGGTAAAGATAGGCTGGTTTTGTATTGGTAGAGGGCAGCGAGGCTGTGCCTCGGTACATTCCTCTAGAGATGTACTGTTGGTAGGTAGTCCCTTACCTTGTCATTGTTGGAATCCATCCACTAATCCGTTCCTTTACGATTTTGATTATGGACCCTAGAATGTTAATTAATGTAACAATTTTGGTTATTTTAATATGTTATTTGAAAAGGATTTTTAAAGCAATGTCACTAGAAATAATATCAAATGATTTAATAAAATGTTTTGGTTATCATAAGGTAAAAACACATCCGTGTTTATGTGCAGCGTGGTCTTACGAGATATCTTTATTTTAAAAGGTTTTCTAGCATTAAAATCCAACTGAGATGTGTTTTCTCATGCTGGTTTACCAGACTGATATGGACATTGTTTTCTTATAATGCTCAGGTCAGACTGAGCATATTTTTCAGATTTTATTTGGATGCATTGGAGCTTTGGAGACGAGCTGGAGGCAAAGGCGTATCCCTGTACTTGTTTATTTCCGCTGTATTGGTTGTTTAAAATTATCAGCAATTGTGAAGACATGTTGTTCTAACTGTCCAGGCTGATGATTAGTGTTTTGTGTACTCTGATGGATGTGTGTATATTACAGTTTTTATTTTCAAAGATCATTGTTATATTATAGATTGTTACGTTGCGTTGTGAGATTCTGTGATTGTTTAGTTACTTCTATTCTTTCTTTTACACTTGGCGATTGGTGTTTTCGGCACTTGAATGCTCACCATGTAATACGCTGTATGTATTAGTGTCAATTTTCGAGAGTCAGAAATCCCATTCGTCATAAGAGCTTACAAAGAGATGGTAGCGTACTACACATACATTTTATTTTCTAGATTTTGAGTAGGTCTGACACCTTTTGACTTTTATATGCTTATTGGTGTATGGGTAGGTTGATTAGACCGTGAGGCGGTACCTTTTGATATCGGATATGGGGAGTTTGCGTCATATTATGCATATTTACCGGGTTTGCCAAATGATGAGGTTAGACGGGGTGTAGTGACTCTTACATCTTTACAGAGATATATAGTCGAGTATAGGGACACTGTCAAGACACACACTCCTTCCACATGTGCTTCATTTTATATCTTTTTGGTTCCACATTTTTTTCAAACAATAAAGGAACCATTAGACTTGGATAGCTAGTTGGTTTGGTTGATGTCGATGTGTTTCATGTTTACACTTATGGTAATGCCACCCTTGGATATCTGTACATAGCACTTGAAAAATATGCCCTATGGGAGCCTAAAAGGTTGTTTGGATTTGGTACATCCTCTCATACTAATATTGTGTATACGACTAACATGCATCCATGACTTGTTGCTGAAGCAAGCACTGCTTCATATATTTACTTCCCTAGATTAGGTTGCAGGGAACTGCTTTGTATGTATGTCGTGTTGTACAAGGGGTCCACAGTAAGTTAATGGAGGCTAGATAGCATTTGGATTTCCGGAGGCGTAACACAATTATTCCCCATCTAAGGCTTGAGTATACGGTATTTTAAGTGCCCAACACTAAGCATCCCACCACTTTTCAGTTTTTATCCCTAGACTAAGGGTATGCTTTCAGGTTCTTATATGGTCATTCATATGATATTTAGGGGAGCGGTGTTGGTTACAGATATTTTGGTGTAGTTCATATTCCTTCTAATCCGCTCCTATGGTATGATACATATTCCTTTCGATCCGACATGAGTCATACATTGAATAGGTCAATTGAAAAACATCTTCCTCTTTTATTTCATCCATAACTTTCTGATATCTTCAACAAGCTGTAATGAACATGACGTAATTACTCCTAGTATCCAAATTCCTTCGCCTATTCCTACAATCTAGATAATTATTATAAGCTTCGTTAATGGTTATTGAGAAACCTTAATCAGTCTTCTCTTCCATATGTCTACGATAGGCTTCTACATATGCTTTAGTTAGTACCAAATAATCATGTGTAGTCTAAGCTTCAGATATTAAATTATTCCGCGATAGCGATGGTAGCTTCGATGATATGATAGAGGATCAGTTCGAGTATGAAACAGAACTACCTGCAATTTATCAAATGCAAGCTTGGCAATGTAATAACCTACCTCAAAACAGGCCAAATTTTTTATCCAGAAAGATCCATCGAACATTAGACCCATTCCAAAGCTAGCTGTTAGTTGGTATAATTGATATAATGAACAATACACAGAGCTATCTACTAATACTATCAGAATCTCACGGCAGGAAGGATAAAAATAATATCAGAAATAGTACCCATCTTATAGAAATTCAAATCTAAAAAAAACATAACATCCCAATATCCATTGTATAATATCTCAAAATACAATAACATCATCTCTAAAATGGGTACTTCAAAATATATAAACATAAGTAGATAACTGCCACAAAACTTTATCTATACCTTTATCTCCGAAAAAAACATCGTCTTTCCTAACCTATGTAGTAATAAGAAGGAAGTTAGAACAACAATGTCTGGTGATTAAAAATCTCGAGTCTTTCGATGATAGTACTGATAGAGTTAAGGGTATGCCCTAGGGGTAATTCTGTAATTTATTGTAAATTAATTAACTCCGTAATCAATTTTCGTTCGTAATAAAGATACTTTTCTTTTGGTTATATATTTGTTATAACATGTTACAAATAATTTTTTTTCATACCCTACTCCAAAAAATAGAGCTAGGGAATTTGGTAGATCCACTCCAACCGACCTCCCGTTTTTGGGCTCTCGCAGAGGCACTTTTCGAACTATAAGTAATTAAATTCTTAATTAAAATATATTTAATAGAAAATCCGTAAATGGTATGTTTGTGATAGTAATTACAAATAGTTATAATCATGAGTATTGTATCATAATATTATAAAATACTGTTAGAAGCTCATAATTTGATGTTTTGATAGTAACAACTATATAAGAATAAAAACAACTATATAAGAATATATCTTGTATATAATTGACTTTTGCTAGAAGTAATTTCAACTGCCGGAGAGATCTACATGACAAAGACAAGACAAAGTTGACACACAATGTATTATTAGTCATAAAAGTTCTTAGTCTAGAGTTTATAAATGTTAAAAACTCTTTAAAGTGGTATACACAAGCACACACAAAATAAAAAGTTTATTCATGTTTTAAAAATCAAAATTCTGAGATTTAGTCGACTAAATACAAGGTCAGTTGACATAACGACTTTTTTAGTTGACTAACATAGTGTACATCATATTTGGTGAAATAATTTAGCCGACTAAATATTTTTATTCAGTTAACTAAATACAAGGTTAGTTGACTGAATGAATTTTTTCAATCAACTAAATCATATCAAAATTACACCGTTTTTCTCAAAATAATTTTTACTGTAATTCAGTTGACTAAATCACTTAGTTCAGTTAACTAAACACTGCAACAGTCATTTTTTATTTGAAATCTTAAAGGGATCTTCTTCTCCATGAAGGGACACTTTCCTCCAATAATAGTTGCAACTTTTCGATAAGTTATCATGCTTCACTAATAGTTGCATCTACTCATTCTCTATATAAAGCAATCTCTATTCTTGAATTTAAAACAATTCTTTTCTCTCTAACTTTTATATCTTTACTTGAACTCTCGTAGCATTCAAAATATTTAAATTGCTTTTAATTTGATCATTTGCACATTCAAGTATACTTTTCTTGTGATCAAATCACTTCCAATTCTTTATGTATACACTTCATACCACTAAGAAGAAGACTATAGAAAGGTTGTATTTATCGACTCATCTATGCTATACTAGAGCACACAAAGTCATAAACTTACCTACCCTTTTATAGTCGAAGTCATATTCCGCTGCTTAGGAAAAAGCATTGAAGTCTCATTCGACTGCTTGGGAAAGTGTATTGAAATCATGTGCTTCTACTCAGGTGCCTATTTCTCCAGGCGAAGTGAGGGTGTTGTTTAAATCCAAAAGGAGTCCGGGACTGGACGTAGAATGGGAAGTTCGAACTAGTATAAAAATCTCTAGTGTGATCATTTTTACTTTCTTTACTTTATTCATTTGCTTATTTACTAATAATTAGACATATAGACTTTATTGATATACAAGTCTCAATTTAGTAGAATATTTCATATTACTCGATCCATAGTGACTTTCATTTGGTATTAGAGCTAGACCATCATATAACCGTAACAAAGTTTTTGATATTCAAGTTATACAGATAGCACTACTTCAATTTTTGTTGAAGGTCAATCCACCGCAAGACCACCACTATTCAGTGGATTAAGCTATTCTTATTGGTCAACTAGAGTGAGAATTTACATGCAAGCAAATGGTTTTGATACTTGGAATATCACACAAGAAGAATACATTATATCTACCACTAACTATGCTCAATGGTCAAACACTCAGAAAATTGATGCTACTTCTAATGCTAAGCTATGAACATGTTGTTTTGTTCTTTAGATAAAAATGAGTTTACTAGAGTTAGTATGTGCATATCTGCATATGAAATTTGGCGTACTCTTAAAATAACTCATGAAGGAAATAACAAGGTCAAACAAAGCAAGATTTCCATGCTTAAAAATCAATTTCAAAACTTTAAGCAAGATAAAACTGTAAATGACATGTACTCTAGGTTTTAAGATATCTATCATTCACTTCTAGGACTAGGAGAAAAATACACTGATTTTGATATTGTTTTAAAAATCCTAAACTCTTTAATGAATGAATGAAAATGAAAAGTCCTAGCTATCGAAGAAGCTAATGACATTTCAACCATAAAAGTCGAAGAGTTAATAGGAAATCTTAAGTCCTACGAAGTAAATTTACAAGCAAAACAAGTACAAGCTTAGCATAGAAAGACCATTGCATTCCAAGCAGAAAAGGAGGAATCCGATGATGATGACGATGGTGTTGCATTTCTAGCCAAAAGTTTTAGGAAGTTTTTGAAGTATAAGAAGACTAAAAAGTTTGGCAACAACAATAATGATCTGTCACCTTCATCACTCAAATGTCATGAATGTGACAAGATAGGCCATATAAAGAAAGATTGCCCAAATCTCAAAAAGGAGAAAAATAGCTTCAAAAACACAAATGAGAAATTCCACAAGAAAACGAAGCAAGCATTTACAATCACATGGGATGACTCAGATCTATCTTCATCGTCGGATAGTGATAGCGACTCGGAACAAGCGAACGTGTGCTTGACGGCTTCTAATAACAATGTATATGAATTTTCTTTATATGATCTAGTTGAAATAAATACTGAATTGTTGGATATACTAAAAGATCTAAAAAGAAAATATAAAGATACTTTAGGAATGTTAAATAGAAGCGAATTAGAAATTGACATGTTAAAGGATGAGAAGAAAATATTAGAAGAAGTATTAGAAAAATCTCAATAATCTTGTGTTAATATAACATCTTAAGCCATTATATTAAGTAGTGAAATAGAAGTTCAGAAAAATTAGAATTCTAAATTAACAAAAGAAAATTTTGATTTAAATTCTAGTATTAATACACTAGGTATTGAAGTAAAAAACTTAAAATAAAGTTAGAAAGTATTTCTGAAAATGTTTCAAACTTTAATAAAGGTAGAGAATACCTATCTAGAATTATTAATAATTCACAATCTTCCTTTAATAAGAATGGTTAGGTTATAATAAAACTAGTAAGGAAGTTAAATCTAGTCCTGGGAAATATAGTTCATTATATATGAATTTCAAAAAGAAGGATGATTGTCAAAAGAAACCGATAACCAAGCCCAAATCTATAAAGATATGGGTTTCGAAGACTAAAAACCATCTCATAAGGGATAAATATATTGAGACGTTTATATCTAGTGTACATAAAAGTTATGATTTTATTTTCAAAAGGAACACCAAACCCTCTTGGGTATGGCTTCCTAAGACCTAACCCCGGGACCCTAACGTAGGAAGTGGGTACTAGAACATATATCTTATTTTTGCAGGTACACCACATATGGAGGGGGAGATAAATTCCGAATTTTTTGATGCTTATGGAAATAGAGCTACAAATGTAATGTTAAAATTTTCTATGCAAGTATGATATGTGATGTTTTGATATGCACCATGTGTTCAAACAAGAATTAATGTGTATTCATGAGTAAAATATTTTACCAAGAGTGTGTTACCTTATAAATATTCATATTACTCCTATTAATATCGATGACAAATAGGGAGAAAACTATATAGCCATATCGATAAGGGGAGTATAATATTAAGGGGAGAACCATCTATTGCTCTATTAACTTGTATAGTTGTCATCATCAAAAAGGGGAAGAATGTTAGAACCTCAAAATTTGATGGTTTGATAGTGACAACTACACAAAAATATATGGTGTATATGATCGACTTCTGCAGGAAGTAATTTCAACTACCAAAGAGATCTACATAACAAAGATATGGCAAAAATGACACGCAATGTATTATTAGTCATAAAAGTTCTTAGTCTAGAGTTTAGAAATGTTAAAATTTCTTCAAACTGGTATATACAAGCACACACAAAATCAGAAGTTCATTCATGTTTTAAAAATCAAAATTCATTGCTTCAGTCGACTAAATATTTTAATTCAGTCGATTAAATACAAGTTTAATTGACTAAATGACTTTTTGAGTCGAGTAACACGGTGTACATTATATTTGGTGAATTAATTCAACGATAAAATATTTTTATCCAGTCGACTAAATACAAAGTTAGTTGACTAAACGACTTTTTTTAGTCAACTAAATCATATCAAAATTACACTGTTTTGTCTCAGGATAATTTTTACGGTAATTCAGTCGACTGAACGTTGCAATCGTCATTTTTTATTTGAAATTTTGAACGGATCTTCTTCTCCATGAAGAGACACTTCCCTCCAACAATGGTTGCAACTCTTCGATAAGTTATCATGCTTCATAATAGTTGCATCTACTCATTCTTTATATAAAACAATCTCTATTCTTGGATTTAAAACAATTCTATTCTCTCTAACTTCCATTGCTTGACTTGAATTCTCTTAGCATTTAGAATATTTATATTGCTTTTAATTTGATCACTTGCACATTCAAGTATACTTCTCTTATGATCAAATTACTTCGAATTATTCATGAATATACTTCATACCACTAAGAAGAAGATTATAGGATGCGATACCAGAGCACACGAAGTCACAAATTTATCTACTCTTTAGTAGTCAAAGTCCAGTTTTGCTGCTCAAGAAAAAGTATTAAAGTCCTGTTCGGCTGCTCGGGCAAGTGTATTGAAATCCTATTTTGATGCTCAAGTGCCTTTTTCATGAGGCGAAGTGAGGGTGTTGTTTAAATACAAAAGGAGTCTAGGACAAAACATAGAATAGGAAGTTCGAACTAGTATAAAAATCTCTGGTGTGATTGTTTTTACTTTCTTTACTTTATTCCGCTACTTATTTACTAATAATTAGATATATAGACTTTACTGATATACAAGTCTCGGTTTAGTAGAATATTTCATATTACTCGATCCATAGCGACTTTCAAACACATCATTTTAAATGTTCCTAGTCAAGATGCATCGAGACTAGATATCAATGTATCCATTGAGACTAGAGTACGTAATGGTATCTAAATATTGGGCATTGTATTCTCATGAATGCCAGGGGCACCTAGAGGTTACGTGCTAATAGTTATTAGATAACTATGGAATGACTCAATCGATGGTTTTTTTTTCGTTAATATAATCAAGGTCAAAAAGAAAATATCGATGTGACTGATTTACAAAGTTCTCTTGACTTGAGAATACCGTCGATCTTCAATATGAAAGCTCCGCTTTGATTATAGTTAAATCATGGTACGACATCCATCGAGTGACTATAGTTGGGTCGAGTGAAAGTATTGGAAGTGAAGCACTATTCAAGAGAGAATTTGCCTCCTCAATTATATAGAGTTAGTATCACGGTCAACTCAAGTCAACTTAAAGTCAAAATCTCCGGCCATTGTAGTACGGTTAGTAATAATTTTTATTAACGAACCAAGGACTTTGTGTTTTGGACCGTAGAGTTGAATATGGACAATATTGGATTTTTGACCATTACCAAATTCCATAAGTCCAAAGTAATATAGTTTTGATGAAGAGAATTGGTGTAAATAAAAGTCACAATCGGGTAACTCTTAATTAAGTGAAATTGGATTTTACCAAAACCATGTAAGCGATAAATTTGGCCAAAATGTCACATCATCTACTAAATGACGTGTGAACATTAATAATCAAATAGTTCGATATTAATCGTTGACCAAATTTACACCTGACGAGTCACACCACCAAAACAATGAATTCTATTTTGACCAAACGATTTAATTAGTTTATAATTGTTATTAATTAATTAATATTTATGAAATATTAATTATAAAATTTGATTATGGTTTGAGGAATAAATATTATTAAATATATTTATAATAGTTATAAATATATCAATCGATATACGATATCGATAAGAAATTAAATTGGATTTAATTAAATAATATTTTCTATGGACTTAAATGGGATCTTGGCCAATCGTGATGGGTATGATTTTTGGTTGAAATAGGGAGATAAGGGGCGGCTCAATTAAGGTAGAGTTGTTGGTTTTTGGATGGCTTAGATTAAGGGAGAACTGGTATGAGATGTGATCCACTATTTAAGTACCTCTAACCCTGATTGCAAAGTACTTTTTTGCTGCCACTCCTTCTTTACATTGCTAGTCGACTTCATTCCTTAGGTTCCCTTTCATATCAAGCTTAAATCAATTCAAAGTTGATTACTATTTGATGGTCAAAGGTCAACGGTTCAAGCATTAGTGGTCTGCCGAATCAAAAAGCTTTTAAAGGAGAAAGAGTTCATCATTACAAGGTGTGCTACAATGCATTGGTTTTAGGTATGTTTTTCACTGAATTATAGTTTATAATTTATGAATAATATTTCATTATATACATATACTATTATTATACTATCAATTAGATGATTATTCTTATATGTATTAATGTTATCACAAGCTAGATTGGTTTTATATGTATTCACTTATAAAAAAATAACTATATGTATATATAAGCCAGATATGTACAATCGAATATTTTGTATATAATAATTATTGTTTTATTAATTTATACATACATACATACATACATACATACACACACACAAATATATATATATATATATATACACAATCTAATTATAATATCATTCTAAGGTAATAATTGATCATATAATTTTATACATGTATATTTATAACAATCATAATTTTTGACAACTATAAAATATTTTTTATAATTATTTATTATTATTTACTATTATTTAAATCAATATACTATCTAAATAAATCATATGAAATAAAATGTTACAAAAGTTATTTTTAAAATTTTATAAAATTATTTTGTCATAAGATAAGCACTCGGCCAGAAAATGAAAATAAAAAATTCAATTTTACTTTTTTTAAAAATTATTATAATAAACGGTCGGAAAATGATAAATTATAAAAAGATCGAAAAAAATTATGGAAAAACTTTTAAGGCTTCAAAATATCATATAAGATTTTATTGAAATTTATAATTTGAATATAATGTTTCAAAAATGTTTTTATTAATATTTTATCTATTTTTGAGTGAATAATCAATTAATATATATTTTAAAGTAATAAAAATCAATAATAATAATAATAATAATCGTTCCTCTCATGTCTTCCCTATCCCCCACTCCTTCCCTTACCATCAGCCTCCCCATCCCTCTGCCAACCTCGAGCCCAACACCACGCCTTACGTCCCATCCTCTACCTAGTGCCGAACCGCCGCCTACCCCTCCAGATCCGTCTTTGTCCTCTGACCAGGCTCGACCCTAAGGTAAGGTTGGCAAGACAGCCGCCTAGGGCAACGAGGGGGGAGGGGCAACAACCTCCTAGATTGGTTAGGTATATGCGTTTATTACAAGTTAATTACAAATGTTAAGTTGGCTCAGTGGCGGTAGGTATTTACTTTGACAATAGCAACCAGGGTTCGAAACTAGCATCAATCATCTTTACATGTTTTTATAATTTCCAGGTTGGTTAAATTTTTTGTTCTGTCTGGGGAAACAAAATCAATCGGGCCAGGCCTGCCTCTGACCTTCTCCTTCCAAACCTCTTCTAACTCCTACAGTAAGTCTTTCTAAGGAATGTCAACCAACATGGACTTCGTTGTTCAAGCGTAAACCACGAAACGCCGGGAAGTACATTCCGGTTGACATGTCACCATCTTTCTCTGATTAAGTGGTGGAGCTCCCTGATGAAGTAGTACTAGCAGGAACAGAAGTTTGGAGAGACTACCTCGTTGGTTTCTTTTTTGATAAACCATTATCGTATACTGTAGTTGTGCAAAAACTTAAGGCAATCTGGAAACCGAGGGGCTCAATAAAGGTGATATCTGATGGTACCATATTTCTTTTCCTTCTATCGAATGAAGATGATAGGAATAAAATTCTACAAGGTAATCCCATTATTATGAATAATAAATTATTCATAATTAAACCTTACAAGCCTACGGTTAGCAACGTTTGTGGAAGTGTTCCCTCAGTTCTTGTTTGGGTATTCTTGCATAACATACCTCTATTTGCTTGGTCTCACCTTGGTATCAATTGGATATCCAGCAGATTAGGCAAACTTCTATGTATGGATGAAATGACAGAGCAGTTAAACAAACTGGCATTTGCAAAATGCCTCATTGATGATAAACCAAACATAGAATTGGTTAACTACTTTTTGATCAACTTAGTAGATGGTGGTTAGCAGAAAATATATGTAAAGTATTTGTGGAAGCCAGATATTTATAGTGTGTGTGAATGCTTTGGTCATACCACAGATCACTGTGATAAACATAAGGAAGACACTGAAAAAGATAGAGTAGAGAAAGATTTAAGTAAAAATGAAAATAGGAAGAAAGATGAAGAAAGGAATCAAATGAAGGAAGAAAAGAGCAAGAACATTCAGGGATGGAGAAGGGTGAAAAGATACAAAAAACAATATGTAGTGAAGAAAACGAACTTGAATGAACAAAATGCTATTGAAGGAAGGAAAGCAACTTAGAAGAAAATTTGGTGATAAGAATGTTGGTAAAGCAAATAAAAATAAGGAGTCTACCATAGGTGATGGAGAGAGTGAAAGTATAAGTAGAAATGATAATGAATTTGGTGTCGACAATGAAAACAACCAACAGGAAGATAAATTGGAATATGAAGGAGATGGTGAAATGATTAAAAATAGAAGTTGCATGGGCGTCCACTCAGGCAGTGAGGCAGAACTGCAAAGCAAAGAAGTAGTTGATATTGATAAAGCGAGCAATAATATTGATAAAGTCGATGAATATGATAAAAAAGCAAAGGTAATAAATGTGGACGAACGACCATTAATATGAAACACCGTGTTGAAACAAAAAATAAATGCTTTGCTTCAGTCAGTAACAAATTCGAAACATTGCAATAGCTTGGAGATGATACTCTTGAATTCACCACCACAGAGCAGATGAATGAAATGGATGCAAATGGAGAACAAAACACTGAAGGAACAGGAAAAAAATGTTGAAAACTATGAAAGTGAAGTAGATGAAATAAAAGTCTTGGGTGATACAAATACTGTAGATAATGAAAGAGTGGTTCAACGTGATCTGGTTTGCAATAATGATGTGGTACATGAAACAGCCCTGAATCGAAAGCAAGGTGAGAAGGATCCTTACCCCTCATATCAAGCCATAAATGAAATATGTGTGGTACAAAACATCAGTGCAAGTCAGTGGCGTAGCCAGAAAATAATTCTGGCTGGGGCACAATGTTAAAAAATTGAGGGTTCAAAGGCTGTAGTTCCAGAATTTTTTTTCTTTTTTGCTAAATAGTCAAATATGTGCATAATAACTCATAACAAATCATTAAATAACCACCATTAAATAGTCATGTAATAATATTTCATAACAGAATCTATCAATTATTTAACTTTTAGACTAAAACAGCCATACAAGATGCTATAAGTTCAAAGTTGTCCATGAGTTTTCATATCTATGCTTAAACTGTATGCATTTTAAGGAGCAAATTTCAGAAAACATATAAAAACAATTGTTCTGACTACAATTAGGCTTTTTATTATCAAATTTGAACCTGGCATTTAGCTAAAATTATTTAAGCAAATTGCGACAGAAAGGGCAACAATCCAACTAGAAAAGGTGAATGGAAATCTTCTGTCTTAATGCTTATGTACAATCAGGGTGTGTCAAATACCAACCAAATTATTTACACCAACAAACAAAATCAATTTTGCAAACTTACAGTACAAAATTAGGCTAATTTTACAGTAATAGAAAAAAGGAGTAACAATGATTCCATATCTGAATCATGGAGGAGGGGCGCGAGCCTGCGGAGGAAAACGTGATGGAGCGCCGTGAAGGAGGGGCGCGAGCCTGTGGAGGAGAACTGTAGAGGAGGGCTTTCGGTTGCGCTTGAGGTTTTCGATGAGTTGATGGAGCTCGTGATTTGTTTAAGATTGCGATAGATTTAGGGTTTGATTTTGGAACAGTCTATTTTTTGATTTTTTTTCTTCCGGTTTTTTGGTCAAATCCTGGAAGGGTCACGTGCCCACGCCAACTACAACGTGCCTCCGCCCCTGATGGTAGGAATCGAACCTGGGTCTTTTTACCAGAACCCAAGCCTCATTTCCACTGCGCTGCACCCGCGGACTTATATCATACATAGATATTTACGTAGTATTTGTAAATTTGTAAATGGTGCGCGTGAGAAAAATAATGGAATTGGAGGTTATACTTCATTTATGTACTATGTTAATAAAATTCGTGTAGGTTATACTCACTGTTTGATGAAAATGGAGATGTTGTGGATAGTGTTGATGAAGCAAATGATGAATATGTTGACACATCAGCTGATGGTAAAGAAGACAGGGTGATTTAAAATGTTGTGGGGATATTGTTTGGATGCTTGTACAGCGAGAAGTATATATACAGATAGAGTCTAGATTTCTTAGAGACTAAAAGATGAATATATACGTTAATGGGTATTGCATATAGGTTTAAAATTAGGACATTAGTTACTAACAGTCCACTTTAGACATGAGGAGGAGATTTTTTTTTAAACAAAATTTTACTACTTGCAATACTAGTGAAAATATCTTCCTCATAAGATTGTAGTTTAAATTGATCAATTTGTTCATTTCTTTTTTTACCCTAATTTCTTTAAGTTCATTAATCTCATTTATTAATCTTTAATCCAAATCAAATCATCAATGGAGAAATCAAACTGATCTATAAATGAAATTCCAAACAACAAAAAAACAAGGTTAATTCTTACTTTCATAATGAAGATTTTGTCCAACAAAATAATCAGGTAAGTTTTATAAAAATTTCTAGGGTTTAGTATATGGGTTTTAACGTGTTTGTCGACTAGAAAAATCAACATATGCCATATATTTGGAATAAAGTTAAGAAGGGGACGAGCGAAATGAATAATTTAATTCAAAGCCCCCACCCTTTTAACTTTTTTTATTTCGGCAGCCAATTATCGATTTTCACTACAAGAACATAGGGCTATTCCGACGGCAAATAGCCGTCGGCGGCCCCAGCGGCCATCGGAAGCCGACGATATAGCCGTTGGAATAGCGTACGCGGTTTTTGTCAACTTTCGATGGCGGTGACGACAATCTTTCGACGCCTTTTCGATGACTTCTAATGGAAAATAGCGAAGGTCTTCGACGATCAACGAGATAGACGTGGATCCACTCGTAACCAATAATCCATCGGTAGCCGTCGATAACCGTTGGAAAATTGTGACCCTTAAGCCATCGGAAATCTGGGTTTATTTTCTTTTATTTCTGTGCCTATTCGACTTCCACCAAATCTACATATATATATATATATGTATGTATGTATGTATGTATGTATATATGTATATGTATGTGTATGTGTGTGTATGTATATGTATGTGTATATGTGTGTGTGTGTGTGTGTGTGTGTATATATATATATACACTCTTCTCAACTCCATTCCACACAGAAAATTCAGATATATATATAAAACAACCAACATCACATATTATACCAACAACAATATTAACCATAATCTCCAATATATACAAAATCATAAACTCCAATATATACAAAGTCAAGATCATAAACTCCAATATATACAAAATCAACCATCCAACATCCTCAAACATCCAACAAAACACTGGCCAATCAACGTCAAACATCAAACAACTCCACAAAATGTACCAAATAAATACAACATATCCAATCTCCCATCAAAGTGTATCAAACATACCAAAACAAATCATCCTCACCAACTCCAAGTTAACATATACAACATCCAAGCACAAACACAGAAAAGCGTACCTATCAAGAGTCGTCCTCGCCTCCGGAAGCACCAAACGACGAAGGAAATGAACCATGTTTGTGACGCCACACCTCTATACTCACACTAGCCAATGACACTACGGGATAATGTCGTCGACTAGCACGAAGAATAAGGCTGTTGAGGAGCGACCATCTGTGTAATTGCTTTGTGCGAGTACCGATATGTCAGTTAATATAACTTCATTTCATTTCAAGAGGAAATCTGACATATCAAATACAAACTCAAAGCTACCACACAGTGGCTATGTGGACTTCGGAAACAAATATAGAAATAAGCATAACACAAATCAGTCACAGACATTCATATCACAAAGGCGGAAACAGATATGAATATAACACAAAAAGGTGTACATCAAAATAGTGGTCAAACGAGATCCACTACATCACAAACGAATAGATACAAGTGCTAGACAAAAGAATATGTATGCAACAAGGAGTCTCTATCTCAAATGTATACTAACAAAAACTACTATGCTAAAGTAGTTAGCCAAAAGTCAGCTGACGGACCCTGATAAGAAGTCAAGCAGGAGCACCTGAAATACCTCGGTCCGACCTGAGTATTATTTAAGAAGAAAATAATAAACGGATCAGTCTAGCTATAAATATAAGATAAAATGAGATAGGATAAGAGATATCACAAAAACGTATGATAACAATAATGCCATACTGTGACAAGTATACATCAGATAACAAGAAAATCATACAATATCTCAAATATTCTCAAACACCAAAAGAATGTCATATTCTTTAAATTATTCACCAAAACACAAATATTGATAGAGCCCATCAATGCCTATCATCAAAATTGGTGAAACACATATTCTAGAAATCATCAACTAGAAATCCAGAAATCACAAAGGGGGGAGGCCTATCACAAACGGGAGCATGAAAACTCACCAACACGTGCATCACAAACGGAACGCTATTCCATGGTCGCTAACCATCAATTTTGAGCCGAAGCTCCACAAACGGCCCGAAGACCATGGGTCGCTACCCCACCAATTTTGAGTTGAAACTCCACAAACGGGGTTTAACCCCCACACAAACAAAGAGACGTCGCACAACGCTAGTCTAAATCACAAAATGATCATCATCGATCAATAAAAAGTGTCGAT
This sequence comes from Allium fistulosum, assembly GCA_030737815.1. Taxonomy (NCBI): domain Eukaryota; kingdom Viridiplantae; phylum Streptophyta; class Magnoliopsida; order Asparagales; family Amaryllidaceae; genus Allium; species Allium fistulosum. Next base: position 473,367,333 of record CM060901.1, read on the forward strand.
TACACTAAGCTAGTAAATAAATGAGCTTAGCTTCATGTCCCATAACCACTGGCTTAACCTAAATATTTACGAACAAATTGTAGACTTCCACTCGAAAATTGTCACAAGATTTCAATCGAACAAGTCTAAGAACTAACCGACAAAGTAAATGCAAGTGTTTCATACCACTTGTTTTGCTAAGCCGTTTAATTAGATTTCTCATACGAATGAGGTAAAGGTTTGTATATACTAATAGGTTGGAAAACGGTTTTATAAACGAGCTTTGTATTAAAAATAGAGTTGAAATCATCTTTGTGAAAGAGTTTGAATAGTTACTACTAGTATAGAAACCTTTGTATTTTAAAGTGAAAAATCACAAAAATGATTGTAAAAACAATCAATCACCAAAGATTCACATTCGAAGACGTGAATCAAAACCATAGAAATCGATATCAAATCCATCAAATGGATATTTCCAAAAATCCAAAGAAAGAAGTCATCAAACTCGATAAATGATAACAAAAAATCGGATCATCAAGAATCGATTAAAAATCGGAAACCCACACAAAACTGCCTAAAATAGGCAAAAGCGACATTTCCCAGATTCAGTCGACTGGACTATATGGTCAGTCGACTGAAACATGCCTAGAAACTCTCAGGTTTCTGGTTCAGTCGACTGCCAGTCGACTGATAGATGGATAGAAGCTTTCTGTTTCCAGGTTCAGTCGACTGACACAGGGGCAGGAAATTTTCTGTTTCTAGGTTCAGTCGACTGACCTTACCGTTCAGTCGACTGAACTGCCATTTGCAGTATTCTCAACCTAGCCCAAGAAGGGGCAAAAATCCAAACGGAAGCGATTGGACGAGCAACGGAGACTAGGGATTTATGCCAAGCGAGAACCCAGCCTTATAGGCTCTTCGATACACCCCAACCCAGCATCAAAGATAGGATTTTTAAAGATTTGACTTCAAAACGCCAAAAATTGGAATATTCATCAAACCAATTCAATTCAAAGGAAAATCGATAAGGAATAGATGTTAGGAATTACTACCTAACAACTATCAAAGATATAAACATAGATGTGAGTTCAAAAACTCACCTTTAACTCAAAAACTCAAGTGAGAAGCTCTAAAACAAGCTAAGGTCAATTCCTCTTCAACAACAACTCAAGAAGCTTCAATCTAAGCTCATAAGAAGAATATTTCCTAAGTTAGGGTTTAGAAATTTCTGAAATTTGAAGAGGGGCTGAGATGGAGAAGATGAAGAGGATGCTTACCAAAGCTTCTCCTTGATTTCTAGCTTGAAGTTGATCCTTCCTAAGAGAATTAGGGCTTTGGAATTTCTAATTCCTTTTCACTACCCCCATTTTTACTTTAGCTTGAGAGTATTAGGAAATGAGGAGTGGAATGAATGAAGAGGAGTGGGGTTGGGTTATTTGTTAGGTTGGTGGGCTGAAACCCAAAGCCCTAAATGAAAATATCAAAATTTTACTCAACTCCAAACATATCGATGTAGCAATGATACGAATAGGATGTTGCTCATAAGTCAAATTAGGAGAAACTTCAATTTCTTCAATAACACCGGGCTCAAGAATAGAATCGGAATCTCGAAGGCATTTCCGTAATTGAGAGACGTGGAATACATTATGAATAGCAGAAAATCGAGCCAGTAATAAAAGGCGATAAGCCACGGAACCAATGCGTTCGGTGATGGGAAATGGGCCAACATATCGAGGTGCTAATTTTTCCGATCGACTGAAACGCACAACACCCTTCATAGGTGAAACACGAATAAACACAAAATCTCCCACAGAAAATTCTAATTTCCTTCTTCGATTATCGGCATAGGATTTTTGTCTACTTTGAGCTTCTTTCATCCTATGACGAATAAGGTCAATCTTTTCTGTGGCATCACGAATAAAATCTAGACCTAAAACCATCTTCTCACCAGCTTCAAGCCAACACGAAGGAGATCGGCATGGCCTCCCATAGAGTGCCTCAAAAGGAGCCATACCAATACTAGATTGGAAGCTATTATTATAGGAAAACTCAATAAGAGAAATATGATCCTCCCAACTTCCACCAAAGTCAAGAACACATGCACAAAGGAGATCTTCAAGAGTTTGATTCACACGCTCGGTTTGTCCATCGGACTGAGGATGATAAGCGGTGCTAAAATTAAGCTTTGTTCCCAAAGCTTTTTGAAGACCTTTCCAAAATCCACTAGTAAACAATGGATCACGATCGCTAACAATAGAAGTAGGAACTCCATGCAATTTAACAATTTCCTTGACATAGAGTTTAACCAAAATAGGTACGGTCCGATTGGACCAAACGGGAATAAAATGGGTAGATTTTGTAAGTCTGTCTACTATCACCCATAGGCTATCATGACCCAAACGGGAATGGGGAAGACCGTCAATAAAGTCCATGGAGACTTGATCCCACTTCCAAACATGAATGTCCAAAGGTTGCAATAACCCACCGGGCCTTTGGTGCTCGGCCTTTACGAGTTGGCAAGTCATGCAACGCTTAATAAAGTTAGCAATATCAGATTTCATTCCATCCCAATAATAAAGTCGCTTCATGTCCGCGTACATTTTACTACTACCGGAATGAATGGTAAATTTAGAACGATGAGAATCTTCTAAAATGTCTTTACGAAGATCAATAATATTTAGCACAATAAGTCTACCAAATTTTTGAATACCGCCACGAGCATCAATATCAAAGTCTTTCAAACCTTCAATATCAATTTTATCCCCACAACTTTGGCTAAGAAGAACCAATTCGGGATCATCCTTTTGAGCTTCAAGAATGCGGTCTAAAAGAGAAGAATGAGCCTCAAGGCTACACAAAACAAGAGAAGAACATGAATTGGATTCACGATCTCGAATCTCACAAGTGGATAAAGTCGCGAGATCATTCCATTCGGATATCATCATGGAAACAACCGCTTGTTGCTTACGACTAAGGGCATCAGCAACACGATTTCCCTTTCCGGGAGTATAAAGAATATCAAGATCATAAGATGCAAGGAACTCAAGCCAACGTTGTTGACGTAAATTAAGTTCCTTTTGAGAAAATAAATACTTCAAAGATTTATGATCGGTGTAGAGAACAAATTTCTCTCCCAAAAGATAATTACGCCAAATTCTAAGAGCGAAAACAATAGCTGCGAGCTCTAAATCATGAGTGGCATATCTAGTCTCGGCAGGCTTCAATTGCCTAGAAGCATAAGCAATAACATGTTCCCCTAGCATGAGAATGGCACCCAAACCAACACGACTAGCATCGGTATAAATAATAAAATCTTGGTTCCCTTCAGGAATCATAAGAATAGGAGTATTGGAAAGGAGTTCTTTTAATTTCTGAAATGAAGATTCACATTTGTCTGACCAAATGTATTTAACTCCCTTCTTTGTCAAATTAGCAAAAGGTACGGAAATTTAAGAAAAGTCTTTTATGAAACGACGGTAATAACCCGCCAATCCGAGAAAGCTACGAATTTCCGTCACACTCTCCGGTCTCTTCCAATTTTGAATCGCTTCAATCTTTGAAGGATCCAAGGAAATTCCGGATTCAGAAATGATATGTCCTAAAAATTTCACACGGGATTGCCAAAAGTGGCACTTAGAAAATTTTGCTTTCAATTGGTTGCTCCTAAGAGTTTCCAACACAATCTGAAGATGTTTTTCATGCTCTTCCTCGGTTTTAGAATAAACAAGAATATCATCTATAAAGATAAGAACAAATCGATCGAGGAAGTCTTTGAATACTCGATTCATAAGGTCAATGAAATAAGCTGGAGCATTCGTTAAACCAAATGGCATAACAAGCCATTCATAAGATCCATAACAAGTACGGAACGATGTCAAAGGAATGCTATCCTCTGCAATACGGAGATGATGAAAACTGGTTGCTAAGTCTAACTGTGAAAATACTCTAGCACCACTAAGTTGATCGAATAAATCATCAATCCGAGGCAAGGGATATTTATTCTTGATGGTGAGATCATTAAGCTTGCGGTAGTCAACACAAAGCCTAAGTGTACCATCAGATTTCTTCACAAAAATAGCTGAAGCTCCCCATGGAGAGGAACTAGAACGAATAAACTGTTTTCCTTCCAATTCGGATAATTGATTACGCATCTCCTCATTTTCCTTATTGGACATATGATAAGGAGGACGAGTGATAGGTAGAGCTCCAGGGATTAGATTAATTCTGAACTCAATTGCTCGCTTAGGTGGTAATCCTAATACGGGCTCAAATATGTTGGGAAATTCACGAACAATGTGAATGAAAGAAATAACATCTTCCTCATCATCATTATCATCATCATGAGGATTTAGAGAATACAAGGATGCTCTCGAATTGGAATCTGAATCTTTAAGAACAAGAGAAATCTGCTTAACAGACTGAGGATGTCGAAGATATATAGTCCGCTCCGAAACCAAGGTAACGCATAACATGCAAATCGGCATGGAAAGAGTAATCACATAAAATAATCTCGTCATCTTTACAAAGTAAACTGAGTGTTGTGGATCCACCAACTGGATTCGCAATTCTCAATGAAGTCATCAAGCCAATAACATTGAAAGACAAGGCATCAACAAGTTCTTTTGATATAAAAGAGTGAGATGCACCCGTATCAAAAAGAACTCGAATAGGAAGATCACAAAATATAATAATACCATCAAGGATAGAATGAGAAATACCTTGACTAAGAGAAGTGTTAGTAAGGGCTTGCACAACATTTAGCTTTCTTTCCTTCTTGCTTTGAAGTTTGGGACATGAAGATATAGTATGACCCGAACTTTGGCAATAGCGACAAGTAAGAGACTTCGGGCACTTGTTTGCATAACGGTCCTTAGAACTACAATTGTAACATTCTCCACGACTAGAGGTAGGAGTCTTTGTTACCGAAGTTGCTTGCTTCCCTTTCTTGTTGGGATTAGGCTTGAACTTCAAAGGCCTCTTCTCATTGATGTTTTGTTTGACTTCTACATCACTTTCTTTATCGGCCTCTTCGAGTCGAAGAGCGATATCAACAAGCTGGTCAAAAGAAACTTCTAGTTTCAAAAGTAATGGCTTTTTGAGGCTCTTATTCAACCCATAGACAAATCTTTGATTTTTCTTCAATGGGGTATTAATATACTCGACCCCATATTTAGATAGAGATTCGAAAGATGCGACATAATCCGTCATAGAAGATTCACCTTGAACAAGGTCAATAAAGCGTCAAGCTAGAGATACTTTTTCATCTTTTGACACAAATTTTAACTCGAACCTTTCCCGGAATTGCTTCCATGTAAGATCCGCTTCAATAATTTCCGAGATCAGAAGCTCGTACCAATCTAATGCTCTCTCTTGGAGCATGCTATAAGCCACTTGGACTCGATGTAGATCAATAAGATTCATGCGGGAAAAGATGCGATCGCATGTTCTAAGCCAAGCTTGGACTTCTATAACGCTTTTGGAACCCTTGAAAGGCCTTCCACCCAAGTTGGTGTAATCACTGCACAAGCATGCAAACCCAGATTTAGGATGAGTAGGCTCTGGAATGGGTCAGATAGCTTGAGCATTTTTCACAAGATCTAAGAGTTGTTGAGCAGACATAAATACTCCATACTGAGAAGTAGCACTGGATTGACCGGCGCTAGGACGACCTGGTCTAACCATTTCTCTTCTTTAAGAAATAAAAAGAGGAAAAAGGTTATTCACAAAATTATTATCAAACAAACTTGATTGATAAAACAAGGCATCATAAAAAGAAATAGGATAGAACAATACGAAGACTTGAATTAAATCATATGGCACGATTCCTAAGAAAGACTTAGGACAATGACCCTTGCTAGATTATTCTACATTGTTCCGAAGTTTGGCTCCGATACCAAGCTGTGACACCCCACCTCTATACTCACACTAGCCAAGGACACTACGGGGTAATGCCGTCGACTAGCACGAAGAATAAGGCTGTTGAGGAGCGACCATCTGTGTAATTGCTTTGTGCGAGTACCGATATGTCAGATAATATAACTTACATTTCATTTCAAGAGAAAATCCGACATATCAAATACAAACTCAATGCTACCACACAGTGGCTATGTGGACTTCGAAAACAAATATAGAAATAAGCATAACACAAATCAGTCACAGACATTCATATCACAAAGGCGGAAACAGATATGAATATAACACATAAAGGTGTACATCAAAATAGTGATCAAACGAGATCCACTACATCACAAACGAATAGATACAAGTGCTAGACAAAAGAATATGTATACAACAAGGAGTCTCTATCTCAAATGTATACTAACAAAAACTACTATGCTAAAGTAGTTAGCCAAAAGTCAGGTGACGGACCCTGATAAGAAGTCAAGCAGGAGCACCTGAAATACCTCGGTCGGACCCGAGTATTATATAAGAAGAAAATAATAAACGGATCAGTCTAGCTATAAATATCATATAAAATGAGATAGGATAAGAGATATCACAAAAACGTATGATAACAATAATGCCATAATGTGACAGGTATACATCAGATAACAACAAAAATCATACAATATCTCAAATATTCTCAAACACCAAAAGAATGTCATATTCTTTAAATTATTCACCAAAACACAAATATTGATAGAGCTCATCAATGCCTATCATCAAAATTGGTGAAACACAAATTCTAGAAATCATCAACTAGAAATCCAGAAATCACAAAGGGTGGAGGCCTATCAAAAACGGGAGCATGAAAACTCACCAACACGTGCATCACAAAGCTCCACAAACGGCCCGAAGACCATGGGTCGCTACCCTACCAATTTTGAGTTGAAACTCCACAAACGGGGTTTAACCCCCACACAAACAAAGAGACGTCGCACAATGCTAGTCGAAATCACAAAATGATCATCATCGATCAATAAAAAATGTCGATTACACTAAGCTAGTAAATAAATGTGTTTAGCTTCATGTCCCATAACCACTGGCTTAACTTAAATATTTACGAACAAATTGTAGACTTCCAATCGAAAATTGTCACAAGATTTCAATCGAACAAGTCTAAGAATTAACCGACAAAGTAAACGCAAGCGTTTCATACCACCTGTTTTGCTAAGCCGTTTAATTAGATTTCTCATACGAATGAGGTAAAGGTTTGTATATACTAATAGGTTGGGAAACGATTTTATAAACGAGCTTTGTATTAAAAATAGAGTTGAAATCATCTTTGTGAAAGAGTTTGAATAGTTACTACTAGTATAGAAACCTTTGTATTTTAAAGTGACAAATCACAAAAATGATTGTAAAAATAATCAGTCACCAAAGATTCACATTCGAAGACGTGAATCAAAACCATAGAAATCGATATCAAATCCATCAAATGGATATTCCTAAAAATCCAAAGAAAGAACTCATCAAAGTCGATAAACGATAACAACAAATCGGATCATCAAGAATCGATTAAAATCGGAAACCCACACAAAACTGGACTATATGGTCAGTCGACTGAAACATGCCTAGAAACTCTTGGGTTTCTGGTTTAGTCGACTGCCAATCGACTGATAGATGGACAGAAGCTTTCTGTTTCCAGGTTCAGTCGACTGCTAGTCGACTGACATAGGGGAAGGAAGTTTTCTGTTTCCAGGTTCAGTCGACTGACTTTACCGTTCAGTCGACTGAACTGCCATTTGCAGTATTCTCAACCTAGCCCAAGAAGGGGCAAAAATCCAAACGGAAGCGATCGGACGAGCAACGGAGACTAGGGATTTATGCCAAGCGACAACCCAGCCTTATAGGCTCTTCGATACACCCCAACAACGTGTTCAAACATCAAAGATAGGATTTTTAAAGATTTGATTTCAAAACGCCAGAAATTGGAATATTCATCAAACCAATTCAATTCAAAGGCAAATGGACAAGGAATAGATGTTAGGAGTTACTACCTAACAACTATCAAAGATATAAACATAGATGTGAGTTCAAAAACTCACCTTTAACTCAAAAACTCAAGTGAGAAGCTCTAAAACAAGCTAAGGTCAATTCCTCTTCAACAACAACTCAAGAAGCTTCAATCTACGCTCATAAGAAGAATTTTTCCTAAGTTAGGGTTTAGGAATTTCTGAAATTTGAAGAGGGATTGAGATGGAGAAGGTGAAGAGGATGCTTACCAAAGCTTGTCCTTGATTTCTAGGTTGAAGTTGATCCTTCCTAAGAGAATTAGGGCTTTGGAATTTCTAATTCCTTTTCTCTACCCCCATTTTTACTTTAGCTTGAGAGTATTAGGAAATGAGGAGTAAAATGAATGAAGAGGAGTTGAGTTGGGTTATTTGTTAGGTTGGTGGGCTGAAACCCAAACCCAAAGCCCTAAATAAAAATATCAAAATTTTACTCAACTCCACACATATCGATGTTTATACTCAAAAAGGTCGCAAACGCCATTTTAGACTCAATGGAAGTGGTCTCAAGTCCTAATTCGACTGTTTGCAAAAAGTGATATTTCGGACTTAAATCCAACTAACGATGCTATATTTAAATAAAACATTTAAATATACAATCATAAAATATGCGGGTTGTTACAATGTTGTTGCACGTACTTCGCCAAGCGCTGATTCAACTGCACCATCTATATAGCACGAAGACGGTCCTGCTCCTGCAGCTGCTCGACCATGGCTCTCGGCTCTTTTATCTCGGCTTTGTCTTGCTCTTTTTGGTACGCTTGTTGAGATGCCCTAGCCTGCGAATAGAAAAAAAATGTTATAGAACTTTTCCACAACTTTTATAACAATTGTGTAACTTTTATAAGATGGTTTATTTTTAAAAATTACCGCTTGGTTTCCATAACCAAAATGCCGATTTCGCTGCATCGGATCCATGATGGAGTCAAAAATAGCATCTTCCTCCTCGCGGGTCAACTCATCGCGATTCGATACCTCTAGCATTTGTGCTCGTGCCTCTTGAAACTTTCCTTACATTGTCAAAAAAATTACAGTTAAAATTAACACAACATTATTTTAATTCTTCAAAGCTAATTACTTAAACTAATCAATATTAATAACTTAAAATTCAAAATATGCATACATATGCAGCCGTCGTCTTATCCTCATCTTCCCATTCATATGTAAGATTGCCAGCTTCATCCGTTTGTTTTATGGCATGTGTATGAGCAAATACTTCCATGTATGAGACCGAATGTCGACGAGCTCTTTCCTCCAATAAATAATGTGTATATATTATTGTTTATATTAACTTTTTATTAATAACTTATAACTTAAACTATATAAATATAATAACTGTTTATAATCGCAATTAATAAATTTATCAAATTCTCACAATGATGCTGAAATAACTTGGAACCACCACGATGTGTTACCGGGTTCTTATTTCTATTCGCAAAGTTCCTCTCTGACTCCGCCTACAAATTTAAATAATTGAACAATATATTTAATAGCTGTAAAACAAAGTAATGAGATATATATGATATATTAATTACCTTGAACTCATCGTTGTTCCACCAGGCAACCCAAGCATCTCATACACCGGCACCCATCCAGTTTGGTTTCTTCCCAGCTCTCCTAAGGCCCGACATCGTGTCCCGATAATTCTTTGCTATCTTAGAATTCCAGTGGCGCTGCACAAGGGTAATGTCTGCTTCCTGCAGATCTACGGAACCCTGCACATTGAGAAAATTAAATATAAGTTGTACATTTTTAAGTAGTCAACAAATTGTAAAATGGTAATTTATAAATATGTAAATTTAAACTCACCAAAGAGTCCTGCCAGATGCTCTCTCTGATCGGGTCAGGGATCTTACTCCATTGGGGCCAACAACCAGTCATCCTACTCATATATGTCTGCTTAGATATACTAAGAACCACTCCCGATGACTCTAGCTCAAATCCCCTATGTTAAATTTAAACAGAGCTTAAGACTATTATATATATCGTACACAAAATATTTCTAACGCTATGCAACTAATTTTAATACTTACGATCCATCGGCTTTGGGCTGTAAATACACTACTGGTCGTGCTGCTAGCTCTGAAGGGCCATTGTCATCGCCTATATTCCCTCTACGAGAAGAAGAGGAGGAACCGGAGTGGGAAGAGCTACGCCTTCAGAAAAAAGACATAATACCTATCACTTACATATCAATTTATTATGTCAGAACATATAATTCATAATAATTATGAGAAAAGATATCAAAACTGATGAGAAAAATGTAACATGAATAATCGCATAAATTACCCTTATAGTAAATTGTATATTAGCAATCAGTCCTCGTCGTTTTCTGATTCGGACTCGGTTTCGTACTCTATATCGTTTTCCTCTGTAATTTCAAATGCTTCTACTAATACATTTGATTCATCATTTAGAGGTCGAAAATCCGTGTGATTGTCCGTTATTGTTATTTCAACATTTTCCTCAATATCTGCTTGATAGGCTTGTTCGTCTGGAGTATTCTTTCCATCAAACATAAATCTTGCCTTCGTTTTAAAAACTACCGACCAGTCTGCTTTATATCTTTTAGAAATGGATAAGGGGTATAAAAAACTTGTAGGGCTTGTTTGGCTAGTACAAAAGGATCGTACTTTTGATAATGCGAGGTATGTTTTATTTCTATAAGATTATAATTTAGATGCACGATAACTCCAAAACCTGGAACGTTGCTGAACCAATTGCATCTAAACAAAAAAACTTCCTCCGCGGGTGTAGTAAAATATGTCAATTGCAAAACCTGGGTTAACACGCCATAAAAATCATTTATATGATCATTTGGATCATCGCTGCCTTTAACAAATACACCAGTATTATTGGTTAATTTTTCAGCACCATATTCTTTAGTGTTGAATTTATATCCATTAACGAAGAATATTGGATATGTCTTAACTTTTCTTTTTGGTCTTATCGCTGGATGTTTTAATCCTTCATCGACCACACAATTTATCGGATCATAAACGTAGTTCGAAAACCAAGTAGCGAAATCTTTGCTTATATCGCCGCTTGGATGTTGTGATTCATAAACACTGCAAACATAGATAATATATTGCATTATAATTAATGTACATGTATAGTATTAAATTAAATAAATATATCTAGACTTGTAATTTAATATTACTTAATAAATAGTGAAACTTCAGTACAATTAAGAAGAATATATTTGTGTGCTACATGGTACTCTCTATCGTCTAACCATACTTCCACACATTTTCCAGTAGGTCGACAATGTTATCTAAAAATAGGTAACATTACCTCAGAAGAACAATCTTGTTCAACGGCTTCATCATTACGCGTATCACTTTCAAATGATAAGTTCACATGATCACTAAAATAATGAGAAAAAAAGAACGAAACTTCTTATTCGATATATGATTTGCAAATTAAACCTTGTCGAGCTTTTTGTCTCACATTTTTCTTTAAATGATTTAAGTACCTAATAGAAAATATTTCAATTCAAAAATAACTTATATATATGTAATTAAAATAATATTTACCATACTCAATATTAATACCTTACCTCTCGAATGGATACATCCATCCATATTGCATAGGACCTCGAAGACGTGCTTCATATGAAAGATGAATAGATAAATGCTCCATTACATTAAAGAAACCTGGAGAAAATATTTTCTTCAATTTGCAGAGCAGTGCAGGGATTTCTTCCTCAAGTTTACGTAGACGATCAACTTTTAACGTAGTTGAATAAAGCTCCTTATAAAACAAACTAAGTTCCGTTACAACCTTCCAAACTTTTCCGGGCAAGAGATCTCTAAAAGTGACGGGCAACAAATTTTCCATCATTATATAACAATCATGGCTTTTCATCCCACTTAGTCTCCTGTTCTTATATTCGACACATCTACGAAGATTAGAGGAAATCCTATTGGGAAATCGTAATCCTTCCACCCATTTTAGCAATACTTTAACTTGGTTGTTGTCTAACTCATAGCATGCTTTGGGTTTTTAGTGTCATTTGGCTTGATATGAAGCTCGGTACGGTTACAAATTTCTTCTATATCACATCTTGATTTCAAATCGTTCTTAGTCTTATCCTTGACATTTAAAATTGTATTAAAAAGATTATCAAATACGTGTTTCTAGTTATGCATCACGTCAATGTTAAGATGGATTAGGAGATTTTTCCAATAAGGCAACTGCAAAAACATACTTTGTTTGCACCAATTATGAATCGTCGATTTACCTTGAATTTCAATTTGTTGTCTTGTATCATGTATCTTTGGAAAATCTTTTACAACTTCGTATATATCTTCGCCTTACTAAATTATTGGTGGTCGCAAAATCTCATGTCTATTAGCTGTGAAGTTTTTTTATCTCTTCTAAAAGGACTATTAATATAGAGAAAACACCGATGACAATCAAAACATGAAATTTTCTTCCCATTTGATAAAGAAAATGCTCGTGTTTCTTCCATACAATAAGGACATGCGATTGGCCGTACTCCAACTCGAAAGCATTGCATATGCAGGAAAATCGCTAATGGTCCACAACAAAGGAGCAAACATCCGGAAAAAAAATTTGATACGTTGTATATTTCAACTCCTTTGTACCACAATGTATTCAACTCTTCGATTAACGGTTGTAAGTAAACATCGATTCCCTATGTCGGATCATCTGGGCCAGGGATGATAATTGTGAGAAACATATATGAAGTTTTCATACACATCCACGGCGCTAGTTTGTAAGGTGTAACGATTATAGGCCAAGATGAATATTTAGAACCAAACTGGGAAAACGATGAAAATCCATCCTTACATAAACCAAGCCTAACGTTACGGCTCTCCGCTGCGAAAGCGGGATATTCTTATCAAAATGCTTCCATGCTTCTCCATTAGTTGGGTGTGTTATACCTTCTTCCTGTGTTCTCACATTGTGTCATCTTATATGATGCGCTGTTACAGATGTTGCATATAACCTTTGAAGTCTAGGAGTGATAGGTAAGTAATACATACGCTTGTATGGAACTTCTTTTCCCTTCTTTTTTCTTGGTTTATATCTTTCCTGGTTACATATTCTACAATTCCTAATATTGATGTCTTCTTTTCAAAACAACATGCAACCAGTTAAACAAATATCCATTTTTTGATACGGCAAACCGAAAGCAGATATAAGTTTTTTTTTACTTCATAATGATTTTCGCACATTAAATTATCGGGTGGCATATGCTGTTTGGCAGCTTGTACAACAGCTGTAAACCCGGCTTCTATGAGGTTGTATTTTGATTTCATCGCAATGTACTCTGCGGTTACTGATAATTGAGTGCCGCTTGTACAGCCATTCCATAAGGGTTTCTTAGCAGCATCCAATAAATCATATATTTTTTTGCTCCAACAGTTGGTTCCTCTTCCACGTTAACATCGTCATTATCAACTTCAACCGTAGAGATCATCGGTCGTGCTGCATCTTCTACCATATGTTCTATGAGATTCGTCGTACTAATTTCATCACCAATCTCCTCCTCTAACTGTTCTTGATTAGGTGCTACAATTTCTCTATGACGGTCCCATACCAAATAATTCGGCACGAAACTGTATTGGCACAAGTGAACTCTAACCATATCCGGTATCAAATGCTTCAACAGTTTGCACCTACTACATGGACAATGAATTTCTTCGTAGTTTCCATTATTACTTAAAGCGAATTCAATAAACACATATACTCCATTACAAAAATGTTCACTTATTGAGCCTCCAATTTCCCTTCGTTGTTCATACATCCAGCTCCGATCAGTAAAAGAATTGACCATTTTTCCTACTTTAAAACCTATGATAGAAATTAAAATTAGTATTAATCATTTAATTTTATGGATTGACATTTTATTTTTTAATTAAAAAGTATTTATTTATAATGTTATTGAATTTGCTAATTTGCGCCTTTTTGCTTCTTGCACCTTTTTGCGCATTGAAATTGCTTTTGCACCTTTTTGCGCTTTCTTGCGTCTTGAATTGGTTTTGCGCCTTGAAATAAATATAATATTAAATTTGTAGCTTCTATATTATTTTTTGCTTTGATGGTCGGTCATCCTACTTCTCATTACAAACACAGTAGTAATTATATTTCATAAATCAATTCATTTTAAACGATTTCACAAAATTTCGGCAGCACTTCCCCCGTGTTCCCTGTATCGTACACTAATGCGTATACACAAGGAACAAAAAGGAAGTGCTGTCGAAATTTTGTGAACCGTTTAAAATAAAATGATTTACGAAATGTAATTACTTTATGGTGTTTGTAACTTGTCCAATACAGGGGCAAATCCAACAAATATTATATCAGATGAATATGAATGTCCATTTTGTAATAAAAACGAATGTTCATATAACGATCATATACAATACTTATCAGACGGGGCCAAAAACTCTCTATGGGATTTATAAAAAATAAAACACATTATGCACGTCTAATTTGTTTATAGATTATTAATATTAGCATTATATATTCATATTATGTACGATTAGTTAATTATATAACATATATTAGCATTTGTACAATAGTTTAATTGTATTTTGCTGTTTTATTAAATATATACTATATTATATGATTTTTACTATTTTGAAAATATATATTATTCATGTCTTCAACTTTAATGAATTACGTATATAGTATTATATTTTATTTAAAATAATATTAAACTATAGTATACACTAGTTTATATCATGCCGCACAATATTGTACCGAACTTGATTTTATATAAATGATTAAGGGTTTAACTATGATTAATATATTTTAATTATCGTTTTCAGAATTTTACAAACCATAAACACAATTATTCACATCAATCCTAAAAAACCAAATGCTAACCAAATGCTAGCTCAAATACGCATATACACTAAATAATTAACGTATATATACACTAATTGGTTAATGTAAATAAACTGATCAAATTATTAATTAGGGTTTAGGAAATTACTAATTAGGATTTAGGGTTTATGTAAATAAACTAATCAAATTACTAATTAGTTAATGTAAATAAATAATCAGTCAGCTATTATAAACAACTAGAATTACAATTTAACCCTAAATTAACAAATCAAAATCAATTAGGGTTTAGGAAAAACCTGATTTGGAGATGGATGGAGAGGCTAGAGTTGTTGGGAGTGATGATTGATGATATTGGAGATGCTCCGGAAGACGTGGAGGGCTGGCTGTTGCGGGGTGGAGGTGGGGGAGTTGGGGATTTTGATTGATTTGGGTAAAGGGAGATAATGAAGCAGCTCTCGGCCAATCTGGCCTATAAACATGTTTATTTCCGACGGCCGTCAACGGCCGCTTACGGTTGTATTTGCGTCGGTTTTCGACGGCCTGTAATTGTTATTTTATTTTAGTTACAGAAATGACACGAAGATGACGGGCCGTCGCTATCCGTCGGAAATTTCCGTCGGCGGCCGTCGGAAGTGTTTTGTCGCTATAAACTGTTATTCTTGTGGTGTTTTTGGTTTTATTTTGGTATATACCCATCGAATTTCTTACATTTTTTAAAATTAAAATTTAGTTTAAATTTAGTTTTACCGTAGAATTTTTGTTTCTCATTGTTTTTTTTGTATAAAAGTAGGAGAAAGAGTTACTTTGGATGTTTACTTTTTAGGGTAGAGTTTTGAAGTTTTAACCAACGACAAAAGAGAAAAGGATGTTAATTTTAATTAATGGTTGTGTACCCTTCATATTAGTTTTATTAAACATGGAGTGCTCATAATTGGAGTGTCAGTAACAATAACCTAAAATTATATAGTCAAATGAAAAAAAAATTATTTTATTTTATTTTTCTTTAAGTAATTTTAAATCCTTTAAATAATTTTACACCCTTAACCGCGTTATACCATTATTCCATCCCCAATTGAAATTTCACTCGAGACGTTTAATTTAAATTTTATTTTATTCTTATAACGATTTTTCTTTATGTAAGAACCCGCATATTTTTCGATTTTATAATTAAACATTTTTATTTAAATATATCGTCGTTAATCGAATTTAAGTCTGAAACGCTACTTTTTGCAAACGGTTGAATTAGGACTCGAGACCACTTCCATTGAGTCCAAAATGGCATTTGCGACTTTTTTGAGTATAAGCTTAGATATGTTTGGAGTAAGTTGAATTTTGCTATTTTCTGTTGGGCTTTTTGGGTTTGGGTTTGACCCAACTCATCATATAACCTAGTTCAGCCCCTCTCCTCTTCTCTTCACTTCATTTCTATTTTCTTAAACACTCAAGCAATTGAAAATGGGGAGAGGAATGAGAAATTAAAATTCAAAACCCTAGATTCAATTGCAAACTTCAAATTCGTGCTCCAAATTCAAAGTTAAGCTAAGGTAAGCTCCATCTTCATCTTCTCCATCTCTTCTCCTCTTCAATTTCAGAAATTCCTAAACCCTAATTTAGGAAATACTTGTTTTGATATTATATTGAAGTTTGTAGGGTTGAAGTGAAGAGTGGTTGATCATTCTCTTGCTTGGTGAAAGGTAATACATGCTAGCTGAAATTAAAATTAGTATATTACTGTTAGTAAATTAAGGATATCTCATTCATCTTAAATCGGAATTAAGATTTTCTTGATGTTCTGGAAAGCTTATTTTGTAGTCTATAACTTCTATGTTTTGAGCTTTGCATGATTTTGAGGTTTGAATGGTCGAAATCACGTTTGTTTGTTGCTGACCTGACAACAAACTACAGGGTTGATAAAATAAAAATCTGAAATTGTTTTGGCCATAAGTTACTCGTCTCTTATCCAAATCTAATAATTTTGGATGTTCTTGAAAGCTTAGATATAGGGCTAAAAGTTTTATGTTTTGAGTTTCATGAAATTTCGAACTTAATTTGGTCAAAACTGTGCATTCTTACTACTATCCCGAGAGCAAAACGACAGTGATATATAATTTAGATCTGAGAATTGTTTTAGTCATAGAATTTTCATCCCTGATCGGAATTTGACGATCTTGGTGATTCCGGAAAGATTAGAAACTAAGCTACAACTTTTATTTTATTCATTTTGCCAGAATTTGAAGTTTACTATGCAAATTATGGGTTTACATCTCTGGCCTGTTAGTGCATAGCTACAGGCCTTGGTCTCTTTTCTCCCGTTGTTTTCAGCATAGAACCCCGACTTTGCGACGCCATCCCGGGCTCGTCCAATATTGGATTTCATCGTTTTTGGTCTCGTTGGAAAGATGAGGTCGAGATCTTGAATCCTGTGAAATTTGGTTAAGATCTGGGTGCGTTTGATACTTTGTTTTTATTGCCGAAGTAGCACCCAGAAACTGTTTTGAAAAGCATTGATTAATTGTAGTTCAAACGTCCAACTTCGCGACCTCGCTGCGAGCGGGTCCGATGTTGGATTTCATCGATTTCAGTCTCTTTGGAAAGATGAGGTCGAGTTCTTCAATCCTGCAAAGTTTGGTTTAGATATGGGTGCGTTGGATACTTCATTTCTATTGCCGAAATAGCACCCAGAAACTGTTTTACAATAGTGATCATTTTCAGTTATCGTCGGACCAACTTTGAAACATTTTCATTTCTTCGTTTCAAGTCGGAACCGAACGATTCTTATTGCATATCAAAGTAAGAGTATTGTACTATGCTCCTGCAAATTTTCATCAAGATCTTGGTTCATATGACCCTTCGACCATGTCGTCGAAGTGGGACCTTTGCACTGTTTTGAGACAGCAGAGTTTTGTGATTTTTGTATGACTTTGAGACAACGCAGTTTCTTCGTTTCAAGTCGGATTTGCTCGATTATTTTTGTAGTTTGGAGCAGGTATGCTTTCCTACATGCCTGCCAATTTTCATGCTATTTGGATTTGGTTTGCAGTTCAAATCTGCCGTCGAACTAGTGACTTCGACTTGTTTTCAGCGATTTTATACTTAGTATAATTTCGATTATTTTTCCGAGTTTTTCCGATTTCTTTGAGATTTGTCTTTAGATTTCATGCACGGATTTTATAAATCATTTCAAAGTGATTTCTATCAAATTGGCTTTTGAAACTATTATTTAGTATTATTTTAAATATTAAATTAATTACTCCATAATAGGAGAATTTCAAAGACTATTTCTAAAGAGGTTTTCAAACGATTAAAAAATCCGCTTTCTTCATCTATTTTCTAAGTAAAATATACACTCTTCTGCACTTCGAGCGAAGTGGAAAGGTGATTAAATGGTTAGGTAAAACACGGACCATGAATCCGCGCGTTTATCTTTCCGATTAATCCCCGACCTATTCGATTGATCGTTTTGGCCTTTTGGCCTAGTTTACCGATGACATGAGGTGAAATTTTTACTGCTTTGACTGTGGAAGCTTACGATGGTTAGTAAACCGTTTAGTGCGAACATTGGGGTATGGGACTCACGTTACTACTTTACGGGTTCCTTGCTAAGAGTTCGTGACACATTCCTACCGTTAGTGGTAAACGAGTACTGGTCCTACGAGCCTTTGCCACTACGGCGTGTTTCCTAAGTGATACCTTTGGGATAGTGTCTTCGGACTGTCTCCCTTGGGTTTATCTGCCTTTGGGATAGTGTCTTCGGACTGCCTCCTTCTGGCTTATCACCTTCTGGATAGTGTCTTCGGACTATCTCCTTTACGTGTTTCCCCTTAGCTAAAGTGATGGGTGTGTCACTGGGGTATATTTCCTGTGTGATTGAGTATAGTACTAGCGCGCTAATGTTTTCCTGTGTGATTTATATTCCCTCGTGTAGCGCCATTCGGTGATGGTTTTATGCAACCACACGATATAAGCACGACTACCTTGTGGAACTTGTTTTATGCCTACACTGGCACTTGTGCTTATGTTATGCCGATGATATGAGGCTTGTTATACATCTCTACTTAGATGTTTGTTTCTTCTCTATGTGAGAAATTTTGGTCTTTATTACCATGATATATGTTTCTCTTTTGGAGATTATTATGTTATATGTTGCCTCATTATCTTATCATGATTATTGTTCAGTTTATCTAACTGATTTGTTTAGCTAGCCTGACCCGAGTATTTTATGCTCGGGTTAGACCGAGTTGTTTCAGGTTAAGTTGCTTTGGACTTAGCTTGCTTCGGTGCTTCCGCTTTGGATATATCCGCTATACTATAGATAGCTTTACTTGTTATCCATCCTTTATGATACTCTGATATTATGACTATCTTGTGTATATTCTTTTGACTCACGGATGTGTGAGTAGTGGCTTTATACCCACTTTTATATTTGGATATGTACTTGATGTTGTATTGTGCTGAGACTATTTGCTTATATATGATGTTGTTCTGTGATGATGTTCATTTTGCTATTATACTTTGTTCTGATAGATCTTTTAGCCATTGTAGTTTTGCTTTAAGTATTTATTGAATATGTCGAACCACATGAGATGAAAAAAAATATAGATTCCACTTTTCGACGTGTTCAGTAGATAGTTAAAGTAAGATTACACATGGTCGCTTCCATTATACTCTATTGTCCGCATAATTAGCAAACGGTATTATCCATATAATACTCTTTGTTGATGAGGCTCTCGGAGTGGGGCGTTACAGCTTGGTATCAGAGCGAGGTTCAGAACTAAGTATAATAAACACAGAACAGTAACACTTAGTACAATACATCCTAGTATGCTTCAAATATTACAAAGCCCTTTCCTCATGACATTGGATAGATAAGTTAGGAATATGTCTAGGAATGCATTTTATTCCGTAGTATTTCATATTTGAATTAACGATATCTACCTTGTGAATAATCTTTATCTTATCTTTCAGCTAATGGCCGGAAGGGGCAGAGGACGACGCACGGATGCTGGGCAATCCAGTGGCTCGCATCAGGACGGCATTTATATGTCTGTCGATCAGTTTTTGGAGTTATTTAGGAGCACTCAGCGTCCAGCTCCTATTCGTGCATCTCCTCCATGCAAGTCTACCTTCGCACGCCTGTGCACTGATTTTTCTCATCTTGGTGGAAAGCCATTCAAAGGCTCCGAGTCTGTTCTTGAGGTCCAAGCTTGGATTCGCACATGTGAGCGTATCTTTTCTCGTATGGATCTTTCTGACCATGATCGAGTTCTTGTAACTTCTAGCTTATTGCAAGAGCGTGCCCTTGATTGGTACGAGCTTCTTATAGTCGAACTTGATGAGTCTGTTCTTTCTTGGACTCAGTTCCAGGAACGATTCGAACTCAAATTCGTTCCTGAATTTGAGAAAGTTTTATTAACCCGTCGCTTCCTTGAATTGAAGCAAGGGAAGTCCTCCATTTCTGAATATGTTGCATCATTCGAGGCCTTATCTAAGTATGGTCTTGAATTCATTAGCACTTCTTATAAGAAGAATATGAAGTTTGTCTCTGGTCTTAAGAAATATCTTAAGAAGTCTTTAATGCTCCAGCTTAAGCTTTCTTTTGAGGAGTTAGTTGATTCGGCACTTCATCTCGAGGCCATCGAGAAGGAGTGTGATAGTGGTGATGATGTTGAGGTTCGCAAGAACCCCAATAAGAAGAGGTTTCCATTTCATAAGCAGGGATTTCTCCCTTCTAAAAAGAAGAAGCCCGTTGAATCTGGTTCTAACTCTCAGCCAGCTGGAACATCTTCCATTCGGAAGTGTTTCAATTATGGTTCTCCTGATCATATGATTCGAGCTTGTCCTAAGCCTCTCTTCTTCCATTATTGCAAGAAGGAAGGTCACCGTGTTTCCACCTGCCATACTGCTCTTGCTTTCTTTGTTAATCTTATAAATCGAGTATTCCAGGAATATCTCGATAAGTACGTCCTTGTGTTCATTGACGACATTCTTGTTTATTCTAAGTCTGAAGCCGAGCATGCTAATCACTTGAGAATTGTCTTGAGTACTCTTCGTCACCATAAGCTTAAAACCAAATTCTCCAAGTGCCATTTTTGGGAGAATAAGGTTAAGTTCTTAGGCCATGTTGTATCTTCCGATGGCATTTCGGTCGATCCCTCAAAGATCGAAGCTATCCAGAATTGGAAGATGCCTGAGAATGTTCATGAGATTCGTAGTTTCCTTGGATTGGTGGGTTATTACCATCAGTTCATTAAGGATTTTTCCCGTGTTGTGCTTCCTCTCACCAGCCTTACTCGGAAAGGCATTCGTTATATTTGGTCCGATAAGTGTGAAGCTTCCTTTCAGACATTAAAGGAACTTCTCACTAATGCTCCTATTCTTGTGGTTCCCGAGGGGAATCATGATCTTGTTATCTACACCGATGCTTGTGGTAGTGGTCTCGGTACCGTGCTTATGTAGAAGGATCAGGTAGTTGCTTATGCTTCTAGGCAACTACGTCTGAATGAGGTTCGCTATGCCACTCATGATCTTGAGTTAGCCGCCATTTTCTTCGACTTGAAGATTTGGCGATACTATTTATTAGGCGAGCGTTTCATTCTCTATACCGATCATAAATCCTTGAAGTATTTGTTCACTCAGAAGGAACACAATATGAGGCAACAGCGTTGGCTCGAGTTTCTTGCCTCCTATGACTTTGATATCCAATATACCCCTAGTAAGGGTAATCGTATTGCTGATGCGCTCAGTCGTAGACATTCGGTTGTCGTTTCTATGATGCTTTCCGAATAGGATATTCTTGAGACTCTATCTTTTTGTGATATTCGTGATCGAGCTCCATCCTCTGATTCTCCAATGGTATTATTCGGTTTGGGAGCTCGACCCTCTTTATTGGATCGTATTGCCGATGCTCAGCGGCGTGATCCTGATTTTGTGCATCTTATTATGCTTTGTGAGACTGAACCCCGTGATGAGGTGTTGCGGGATTTCAGCATTGATCTTCATGGGTGTCTTCGAAGAAGAACCGTCTTGTTGTGCCTTCTGATTCTGCACTTAGGCATGACATTCTTGATGGCGTCATCGTTCTAAGTATACTATTCATCCTGGCAGTAGTAAGATGTATGCCGATATGCATCGCCTTTATTATTGGGAAGGCATGAAGCACGATGTGGCAAGTTATGTGAGTAATTGCATGACTTGTCAGCGTATTAAAGCCGAACATCAGTGCTCTTCTGGTCTCCTTCAGCCTCTAGAGATTCCATGGTGGAAATGGGATCAGATTTCGATGGATTTCATTGATGGCCTACCTTGTACGAGATCGGGCCATACTTCTGTTTGGGTCATCGTTGATCGATTGACCAAGTTTGCTCACTTTATTCCGATTAAGTCCACGCGGACTGCTCCTCTTTTGGCTAAGCTTTATGTGAAGGAAGTCGTTCGACTTCATGGTATCCCTAGTTCTATTGTTTGTGACCGTGACCCGTTATTCACTAGTCACTTTTGGAAGTGTCTTCAATCAGCTTTAGGCACAAAGCTGAATTTTTCTACTGCTTATCATCCTAAGACTGATGGTCAGACTGAGAGAGTGAATGGTGTCTTGGAAGATCTCCCTCGCTGTTGTATCCTTGATTTTGGAGGTAGTTGGGAGGACCACTTGCCACTTGTGGAGTTCTCCTACAATAACGGTTTTCAGTCGAGTATTGGCATGGCTCCCTTCGAAGCCTTATACGGAAGGCCATGTCGTTCTCCATCTTGTTGGTTAGAATCTAGCGAGAAGATTGTTCTTGGTCCAGATTCAGTTCGGGAATCTTCTGAGAAGATTATTCTTATTCGTCAGAGAATGAAAGAGGCGCAAGCCGTCAGAAATCCTACGCGGACAACTGTAGGAAGCCTCTTGAATTCTCGATTGGTGATCTTGTCTTTATTCGTGTTTCTCCATTGAAAGGGGTTATGCGCTTAAGTGTGACAGGGAAATTGGCTCCTCGCTTTGTAGAACCATTTCCAATTACTGAACGTATTGGCCTTGTGGCTTATAGAGTTTCACTTCCAGCTCATCTATTCGGAGTTCACAACGTGTTTCACGTCTCTCAGCTTCGAAAGTGTCTCCGAGAATCGGATTCTGTTATTGACTATCCTGATTTGCAAGGGCTTGAGATCTCACCAGATTTATCTATTGTACAGCAGCCTATTCGTGTACTTGCCTCGGAGGTGAGACACCTTCGAAACAAGGACGTGCCGCTCATTAAAGTTCAATAGTCCGCTAATCCCAATGACATTACTTGGGAAACCAGAGAGTTTATCGAGCGATCCTATCTGGGTTTTCTATCTTTGCTTTGCAATGGTGAGAATATCTTTTTATCTCAAGCTTATTTTTCTTGTCTTCTTGGTTGTAAGTATGTAGTTGTTGCAAATTCTTCTCTAGGAATTGCGTGGACGCAATTTTTTTAAGGAGGGCAGATCTGTAACAACCCGCATATTTTTCGATTTATATTTAAATATTTTTATTTAAATATATCGTCGTTAATCGAATTTAAGTCCGAAAAGCTACTTTTTGCAAACGGTCGAATTAGGACTCGGGACCACTTCCATTGAGTCCAAAATGACGTTTGCGACTTTTTTGAGTATAAGCTTCGATAAGTTTGGAGTAAGTTGAATTTTGCTATTTTCTGTTGGGCTTTTTGGGTTTGGATTTGACCCAACTCATCATATAACCTAGTTCAGCCCCTCTCCTCTTCTCTTCACTTCATTTCTATTTTCTTAAACACTCAAGCAACTGAAAATGGGGAGAGGAATGAGAAATTAAAATTCAAAATCCTATATTCAATTGCAAACTTCAAATTCGTGCTCCAAATTCAAAGTTAAGCTAAGGTAAGCTCCATCTTCATCTTCTCCATCTCTTCTCCTCTTCAATTTCAGAAATTCCTAAACCCTAATTTAGGAAATACTTGTTTTGATATTAGATTGAAGCTTGTAGGGTTGAAGTGAAGAGTGGTTGATCATTCTCTTACTTGGTGAAAGGTAATACATGCTAGCTGAAATTAAAATTAGTATATTGCTGTTAGTAAATTAAGCATATCTCATTCATCTTAAATCGGAATTAAGATTTTCTTGATGTTCTGGAAAGCTTATTTTGTAGTCTATAACTTCTATGTTTTGAGCTTTGCATGATTTTGAGGTTTGAATGGTCGAAATAACGTTTGTTTGTTGCTGACCTGACAACAAACTACAGGGTTGATAAAATAAAAACCTGAAATTGATTTGGATGTTCTGGAAAGCTTAGATATAGGGCTAAAAGTTTTATGTTTTGAGTTTCATGAAATTTCGAACTTAATTAGGTCAAAACTGTGCATTCTTACTACTATCCCAAGAGCAAAACGACAGTGATATAGAATTTAGATTTGAGAATTGTTTTAGTCATAGAATTTTCATCCCTGATCGGAATTTGGCGATCTTGGTCATTCCGGAAAGCTTAGAAACTAAGCTACAACTTTTATTTTATTCATTTTGCTAGAATTTAAAGTTTACTATGCCAAAATTGTGGGTTTACGTCTCTGGCCTGTTAGTGCATAACTACAGGCCTTGGTCTCTTTTCTCCTGTTGTTTTCAGCACAGAACCCCGACTTTGCGACGCCATCCCGGACCCGTCCGATGTCGGATTTCAACGATTTCGGTCTCGTTGGAAAGATGAGGTCGAGATCTTAAATCTTGTAAAATTTGGTTAAGATCTGGGTGCGTTTGATACTTCGTTTTAATTGCCGAAGTAGCACCCAGAAACTGTTTTGAAAAACATTGATTAATTATAGTTCAAACGTCCAACTTCGCGACCTCGCTGCGAGCGGGTCCGATGTCGGATTTCATTGATTTCGGTCTCGTTGGAAATATGAGGTCGAGATCTTCAATCCTGCAAAGCTTGGTTTAGGTCTGGGTGCGTTGGATACTTCATTTCTATTGCCGAAGTAGCACCCAGAAACTGTTTTACAATAGTGATCATTTTCAGTTATCGTCGGACCAACTTTGAAACATTGCCATTTCTTCGTTTCAAGTCGGAACCGAACGATTCTTGTTGCATATCAAGTAGGAGTACTGTAGTATGCTCCTGCAAATTTACATCAAGATCTGGGTTCATATGACTCTTCGACCATGTCGTCGAAGTGGGACCTTTGCACTGTTTTGACACAGCAGAGTTTTGTGATTTTTGTCTGACTTTGAGACGACACAGTTTCTTCGTTTCAAGTCGGATTTGCTCGATTCTTTTTGCAGTTTGGAGCAGGTATGTTGTCCTACATGTCTGCCCATTTTCATGCCATTTGGACTTGGTTTGCAGGTTCAAATCTACCTTCGAACTATTGACTTCGACTTGTTTTCAGCGATTTTATACTTAGTATAATTTCGATTATTTTTCCGATTTTTTCCGATTTCTTTGAGATTTTTCTTTAGATTTCATGCACGGATTTTATAAATCATTTCAAAGTGATTTTCCATCAAATTGGCTTTTGAAACTATTATTTAGTATTATTTTAAATATTAAATTAATTACTCCATAGTAGGAGAATTTCAAAGACTATTTCTAAAGAGGTTTTCAAACGATTAAAAAATCCGCTTTCTCCATCTATTTTCTAAGTAAAATATACACTCTTCTGCACTTCGAGCTTAGTGGAAAGGTTATTAAATGTTTAGGTGAAATACGGACCATGAATCCGCGCGTTTATCTTTCCGATTAATCCCCGACCTATTCGATTGATCGTTTTGGCCTTTTGGCCTAGTTTACCGATGATATGAGGTGAACTTTTTACTACTTTGAGTGTGTAAGCTTACGATGGTTAGTAAACCGTTTAGGGCTAACGTTGGGGTATGGGACTCACGTTACTACTTTACGGGTTCCTTGCTAAGAGTTCGTGACACATTCCTACCGTTAGTGGTAAACGAGTACTGGGCCTACGAGCCTTTGCCACTACGGCATGTTTCCTGAGTGATACCTTTGGGATAGTGTCTTCGAACTATCTCCCTTGGGTTTATCTGCCTTTGGGATAGTGTCTTCGGACTGTCTCCTTCTGGCTCATCACCTTCTGGATAGTGTCTTCGGACTGTCTCCTTTACGTGTTGCCCTTTAGCTAAAGTGATGGGTGTGTCACTGGGGTATATTTCCTGTGTGATTGAGTATAGTACTAGCGCGCTAATGTTTTCTTGTGTGATTTATATTCCCTCGTGTAGCGCCATTCGGTGATGGTTTTATGCAACCACACGATATAAGCACGACTACCTTGTGGAACTTGTTTTATGCCTACACTGGCACTTGTGCTTATGTTATGCCGATGATATGAGGCTTGTTATACATCTCTACTTAGATGTTTGTTTCTTCTCTATGTGAGAAATTTTGGTCTTTATTACCATGATATATGTGTCTCTTTTGGAGATTATTATGTTATATGTTGCCTCATTATCTTATCATGATTATTGTTCAGTTTATCTAACTGATTTGTTTAGCTAGCCTGACCCGAGTATTTTATGCTCGGGTCAGACCGAGTTGTTTTAGGTTAGGTCGCTTTGGTCTTAGCTTGCTTCGTTGCTTCCGCTTTGGATATATCCGCTATACTATAGATAGATTTACTTGTTATCCATCCTTTATGATACTCTGATATTATGACTATCTTGTGTATATTCTTTTGACTCACGGATGTGTGAGTAGTGGCTTTGTACCTACTTTTATATTTGGATCTGTACTTGATGTTGTATTGTGCTGAGACTATTTGCTTATTATCTGATGTTGTTCTGTGATGATGTTCATTTTGCTATTATACTTTGTTCTGATAGATCTTTTAGCCATTGTAGTTTTGCTTTAAGTATTTATTAAATATGTCGAACCACATGAGATGAAAAAAATATAGATTCCACTTTTCGACTTTTTCAGTAGATAGTTAAAGTAAGATTACACATGGTCGCTTCTATTATACTCTATTGTCCGCATTAGCAGGCGGTATTATCCATATAATACTCTTTGTTAATTAGGCTCTTGGAGTGGGGCGTTACACTTTATATAAAATATCACTTTCCATTTTCAACAATTATAAAATATTGTTATATTTCCAAAGTAATCCCAAAATTCGTTAAATACTATTCATTTTGCCCGAACAAATTTTGGATTTCAAAAATATAATTCAAATTTTAAATTTGAATTTTAAATCATTGTTTTTCAAATAAATTCTAACTAAAAGTTGTAAAATAGATATTATTATAATTACTCAAATAACGGGATGTTACAATACATATAATCCAAATATGCTACGAAAATAAGCAAATCAGAGACGATTGAGAGGTTTAGAGTGAGAATTAATCGCCAATCTTGCCTTTAAAGAACCATCGAAAGCCACCATTCCCCAACTATCTACCTCTATTCTGACTTCCGCACTACGCTCGACTACTCCGCTAGCTCGCCTTCGTCTTGTTCTTCGGCCACTCATTCATGCTTGTTAGTTCACTTTCCATCTCTCTTTTATTTCGTGATTTGGTTTACTTTTGAATTTAATTTTTTTACTTTCCAAATCAAAAGAGTACTGAGAGGTTGGTATTTATAGCCCTGCTACTCTTATTCTAAAATTCAACTTCTTGCCCTTAATTTCATTTTCTCTCTCAAACCAAATAACGGATTCAATCTCATCATTTCCTGTGATGCTCTCCTTCCAGGGTCTCATCATCACCATGAATTAACAACGTATTCTTCTCTGGAACCTCAACATTCTTCTTTCCAATATTTATTTATTTATTTATTTGTTAATACTTATTAGTACTACAAGCCTTAGATAGTATACAACATACTACATTTCAATATATGTCCAGTAGTTCGAATCATGCTATAAGAATTTCGAACCTATGACCTTTCGCATCAAAGTCGGAATGTCTAACCATTAAAACAGTGGTGCTGCCCTCAACATTTAATTTTAATTTGAGAATTTTTTTTACATGTATATAATGTTAATAGTAGTTATTATATAGGCATGCGCGTGCAGATGTGCAAAGTTGTACATATACAATATACATAATTGCATGTGTGTGTAACAAACATAGGAGGAAGGATTCAGATCCTTCATCATCGCCATCGTCATGTAATTAATTCGGAATCCCCCTTAGTTTTCATTTGATTAATTTTCCACAGATGTGATGTATTTATCATGTAGCTCAACTTCATAAAATTTAAGATCATTCTAGAACTTGAACCCTAATGGGGAATTTGGAATATGTAGGTAAGAAGACTAATGGGAAATTTTAAGGGTATTATATGATGATGTTATGCAACGGCGGTCGGACCAAGCTATCTCTAATGTTAGCTGCCTACTAATTCATATTTATAAACCACTTCTCTAAGTTATTTAGCATGTATGACTCTTTCAATTTCAAACTATCGTTCCTTCTTGCTACATACAAGACGACCCTAACAAATGAAGCATCTAAATCCATTATAAGCTTGTTTATACGTTAATATCATTTGTATAATGTTAGTTTCAGTTACCACTTATGAAATTCGCTACCTTATATCCGTTATAATTTGAAGTTAATTTCACTCGGGTTTATCATTGTTATTTATCAATATTTTATTTTTAGGGATTGGATTTAAGGTTCGATATCTTTTTTCTAAAGACTTTGAATCATTTTATAGTGATTTATAAAATGTAGAATTGAACTGACTTATGTTTTATTTAAATTTAATGAAAATTTAACCGTTGAGAGGAGGCATAATGACAAACTTAAAAAAAACTGAAAGACAATAATTTTTTATTTTGGGGGTAGAAGAACAATTCAAAAATTGAATATAATGCTAGTCTTATGGTCTAAATTTTTTCTAAAGTTCGTCATTCTTGCTAGGGAGCTACTATATGCGTTCACTTTTCTCCTCCTCTCACCCACTTCTTTCCTCACCCACCAATATTATATAAAATACTTCTCACATCAAATTACACCCGCCTATTATTTTATTTATATTAAGAAACAACATTCATTCTTTCAACTTTTTTTAAATATAACCATATACAACAAACATAAACTTAACACTACAAGAACAACAGTATATTCCGACAACACGTACCGACGGCCGCCGACGGTTCATTTCCGACGGCTTCCGACGGCTAGTATATTCTGAACTTTGTTACGAATAAAATAATTAGCCATCGGAAGCCGTTAGAATATTGTCGTTTGCAGCCGTTGGTAGCCGTGGGAAAATCGCGTATACCTTCTTCCCCAGGCCGAACCAGAATCATTTTTCCTCATCCCAAATCATCAAAAGCTTCCTCCACCATTTCCCTCTCCAGCTTCAAGCACCGAAATTCTGCCGAAATCAACTCCAGCTTCGTCAATTCGGAATCTCATCTCCTCCAAACCCCTAATCTCCTCTATTTTAGGTATTATCCCTAAATCCTAATTTCATGAATTTGTTAATTTAGGATTAATTTGTTAGTTTAATTGTTTATATTGTCTCATTGATTATGTAGTATAGTTTATTGAATGTTAATTACTGTTATTATCCTATAAGTGTTGAATACTAACTTGTTTAGTTTGTGCGATGAGAAATTAGTGTGCATTAGCTGAATAATTTAGTGCTTTTACGCCTTACTTGGGTTATTTAGTGTGGATGAGCATAATTTAGTTTATGCGTTTTCTAAAACGTCGAAAACGATAATTAATTTTACATAAGTATGGTTAGTTAATTAAAGTTTTAAACATGTGCCTATGTGATAAACTATCGTATACGGTAGTTTAACTTAAGTTAAATGTTAATCAATTTAATGTAAACGTCGAAAGTCAAATTTTTTTTTAAATATAAAATATGTAATATGCTTTATTCATAAAACCCTTAGAGTTTTTTTTGGCTCCATCTGATAAGTATTGTATGATCGTTATGTGGGTATTCGTTTTTTGACAAAACGGACATCTATATTCATCATATACAATATTTGTTGGATTTGTTCCTGTATTGGACAAGTTACAAACACAGTAACGTAATTACATTTCGTAAATCATTTCATTTTAAACGGTTCACAAAATTTCAACAGCGCTTCCTTTATGTTCCATGTGTACACGCAATCGTGTATGACTCAGGGAACAAAAGGGAAGTGCTGCCAAAATTTTGTTGAATCGTTTTAAATGAAATGATTTACGAGATTTAATTACGTTACAGTGTTTGTAATGGGAAGTATAATGACCCAATAACAAAGTGTCAATGGTCAATTAATATAAAACATTAAACTGTAAAATTGTATTGAAAAATAAATTGTCAATATGGTTTTCATTTATATCATATTTTTAATTATAGTAGGAGAGATGATGAATTATTTTATTGATCGAAGCTGGATGTATCAACAACGAAGGAAAATTGGAGGCTCAATAAGTGAACATTTTAATAATGGTGTACACGTATTTATTGATTTCACTTTAAATAATAATGGAAACGACGAAGAAATCCGTTGTCCATGTAGTCGGTGTAAATTGTTGAAGCATTTGATACCAGAAATGGTTATAGTTCATTTGCATCAGTACGGTTTCGTGCTGAACCATTTGGTATGGGATCGTCACGGAGAACTTGTAGCACCTAATCCTGTACAGTCAGAGGAGGTAGTGAGTAATGAAATTGTTACGATGAATCTCATAGAACATATAATTGAAGATGCAGCACATTCAATGTTCCCTACTGCACAATTTGTTGATGACGATGTTAATGTTGAAGAAGAACCAAATATTGGAGCAAATTTTTTTTATGATTTATTGGATTCCGCGAAGAAACCCCTTTGGGAAGGCTGTATAAGCGACACCCAATTATCAGTAACTGCAGAATACGTTGCGATGAAATCTTAATACAACCTCACAGAAGCTGGATTTACAACTGTTGTACAAGCTGCAAAGCGGCATATGCCTCCCAATAATTTAATGTGCGAAAATCATTATGAAGTGAAAAATCTTATGTTGGCTTTTGGTTTATCGTATCGAAAAATAGATACATGTTTAAATGGTTGCATGTTGTTTTGGAAAGAAGATATAAATCTTAGGGATTGTAAAAAGATGTAATCAGGAAAGGTACAAACTAAGAAAGAAGAAGGGAAAGGAAGTCATGTATAAACGTATGCATTATTTACCAATTACTCCTAGGCTTCAAAGGTTATATGCATCTTTTGTAACTGCGCATCATATGAGATGACACAGTGTTAGAATACAGGAAGAACGTACATTAACACACTTAGCTGATGGGGAAACATGGAAGCATTTTGATCAGAAATATCCCGATTTTGCAACGAAGAGTCGTAATGTTATTCTTGGTTTATGTACGGATGGATTTTCACTATTTTCTCAATTTGGTTCTAAATATTCAGCTTGGCCTATATCGTTACACCTTATAACTTACCTCCATGGATGTATATGAAAACTCCATATATGTTTCTCACAATTGTCGTCCCCGGCCCTGATGATCCGACACAAGGAATCGATGTTTATTTACAGCCCTTGATTGAAGAGTTGAAAACATTATGGTACGAAAGAGTTGAAACATACGACATCTCAAAAAAAAGAATTTTTGTATGTTTGCTTCTTTTTTGTGGACTATTAGCGATTTTCCTGCGTATGCAATGCTTTCAGGTTGGAGTACGTCCGATCGCCTAGCTTGTCCTTATTGCATGGAGGAAACACAAGCATTTTCTTTACCGTATGGAAGGAAAATTTCATGGTTTGATTGTCATCGGTATTTTCTCCCTATTAATCATCCTTTTAGAAGAGACAAAAAAACTTTACAGCTAATAGACACGAGCCCTTGCAATCACCAACGGTTTGGTCAGGTGAAGATATATATGAAATTGTAAAGGATTTTCCAAAGATACATGAAACCAGAGAACAAATTGAAATTCAAGGTAAATCAACGATTCATAATTGGTGCAAACAAAGTATATTTTGGGAGTTGCCGTATTGGAAAAATCTACTACTTCGTCACAATATTGACGTGATGCACAACGAGAAAAACGTGTTTGACAACGTTTTTAATACAATTTTGAATGTTAAGGGGAAGACGAAGGATGATTTGAAATCAAGACGCGATATCGAAGTAATATGTAATCGTCCTGAGCTTCATACCAAGCCAAATGACACCAAAAAACCAAAAGCATGCTATGAGCTAGACAATAACCAAGTTAAAATACTTTTAAAATGGGTGGAAGGATTAAGATTTCCTGATGGTATTTCTTCCAATATTCGTAGATGCGTCAACTATAAGAACAATAGACTTAATGGGATGAAAAGCCATAATTGTCATATTATGATGGAAAATTTGTTACCCGTTGCTTTTAAAGAAATGTTGCCCGTAAAAGTTTGGACGGTTGTAACAGAACTTAGTTTGCTTTATAAGGAGCTTTGTTCTACTACGTTAAAAGTTGATCGTCTACGTAAACATGAGGAAGAAATCTCCATACTGCTCTACAAACTAGAGAAAATATTTCCTCCATGTTTATTTAATGTAATGGAGCATTTACCTGTTCATCTTCCATATGAAGCATGTCTTCGAGGACCTGTGCAATATGGATATCCATTCGAGAGGTATTAATGTTTAGTACGTTAAATATTAGTGTAATTCATGTATAAATAAATTTTAATTTGGAATAATTCTTAATAGGTACTTAAATCATCTAAAGAAAAAAGTGAGACAGAAACGACGAGTTGAAGGTTCGATTTGCAAATCATATATCGAAGAAGAAGCTTCGTTTTTTTCTCTCATTATTTTAGTGATCATGTGAACTTATCATTTGAAAGTGCTACGCGTAATGATGAAGGCATTGATCAAGATGATTGTCAATCGAGTTTATCTATTTTTTTAAAACATGGCTGACTTGCTGGTAAATGTGTGGAATTATGGTTGAAGGATAGAGATTACCATGTAGCACACACATATATTCTTCTCAATTGTGCTGAAGTTGCATCATTTGTTAGGTAATGTACATATATTCTTCTTAATGCATTATATCATCTACGTATGCGTATATATACATATGCACACGTGTGTTAATTATAATGCAATATTTCTTTTATAATTGCAGTGTTTATGAATCACAACATCCAAATGGCGATATTGGCAAAGATTTCGCTACTTGGTTTTCAAATTACATTTACGACACGACAAATTGTGTGGTCGACGTAGGATTGAAACATTTAGCTATGGGACCAAAAAGGAAAGTCAAGACCTATCCAATATTCTTCGTTAATGGAAGACCTATCCAATATCCTTCGTTAATGGATATAAATTTTACACCAAAGAATACGGTGTTGAAAAATTAACTAACAATATTGGTGTATTTGTTAAAGGTAGTGATGATCCAAATGATCATGTAAATGATTTTTATGGTGTGTTAACCCAAGTTTTGCAATTGACATATTTTACAAGACCTGCAGAAGAAGTTTTTTTGTTTAAATGCAACTGGTTCAGCAACGTTCCAGGTTCTGAAATTAACGTGCACCCAAAGTATAATCTTATAGAAATAAAGCATACATCATGTTATTATAAGTAAGATCCTTTCATACTTGCCAAACAAGCTCTTCAAGTTTATTATGCTCCGTACCCATCTCTACGAAGAGATAAAGCAGATTGGTCAGCTGTTTTTAAAACAAAGACAAGATTTACATTTGATGGACAGAATATTCCAGACGAACAAGCTTATCAAGCAGATATCGAGGAAAATACTGGAACAACAATAACCGAAGATCAAACCGATTTTGGACCAGTAAACGATGAATCAAATGCATTAATAGAAGCATTTGAGACTATAGAGGAACAAAACATAGAGTACGAAATGGAGTCTGAATCAAAAAACGACAAGAACTGATTAATAATCTGCATATCGGGAGAAGGTAATTCTGTGTTTATTTATGTTACATTTTCTCATTAAAAATGATGTGTTCTGCTAATGATATGTTTAGTCGTAATCTGTTTCACATAATCCTTTTATATTCTGCCATAATGTATGTTTCACATAATTAAATGATATATTTCTCATATATGATATGTCTGTAATAGGGACTATATATGTCTTTTTTCCGTAGACATAGCTCTTCCCATACAAGATCTCCCTCTTCTTCTCAGAGAGGGACTGGTGCGCCTCCAACCGGTGATGGCAGTGGCCTATCACAAAAGGCAGCTCTTACTGCGGTCTGGTTGCAGGCCAAAGCTGATGGATCATAAGTATTAAATTTATTTCAGTATTAACAATATTTTCTGTACGATCTATTATATATTAGTCTTGCTTTATTAAATATTTGTTTCTTTTTAACACAGTGGCTTCGAGCTCGAGCCATCAGCTATAGTGCTTTATATATCTGGATACGCATATATGAGTAGTATGACTGCCTGCCGGCCCAAGTGGAGCAAGATACCGGATAATGTCAGAGAGCATTTGGCAGGACTTCCTGGTAAGTGTAAATTTATATTTTGCATTTTCTCTTTGATGCTAGACCACTTTATATATTGTAGACTATTTATAAAAATGTATAACTTTCATTTTCTCAACGTGTAGGGTTCGGTGGACCTACAAGAGACTGATCTTTCCCTAGTGCACCGTCATTGGAACAGCAAAATTGCTAAAAATTATAGGGATATAGTGTCTGCTATGAGTAGAGCGGGAAAAAAAACCGAACTTGATGAGTGCTAGCGTATGGGAGGCCTAGGTCGCATGATGGGGCAATGAGGAGTTCCAGGTAAACATATTAATTATTTTAAATTGTTGCGTGTATTTAATACATAAGTTAGAACTGTAAAATGTTATTTCCAATTTAAATTTACAGAGAGAGTCAGATAGGAACTCCGCAAACAGAAATAAGAATCCCGTCACACATCGCGGTGGTTCCAAGTCATTCCAACATCATCGCGAGGATTTGGTAAATTTTATATTCGCATTTTTATATTTTAAGTTATAAGTTATTAATAGATAGTTAATAAAACAATTAATATACATACACACACACACATATATATATATATATATTCATATTTTAGGAAAGAGCGTGCGGGGGTGCTGTTTCGTATTGGGATATTTTTGCTCATACTCATGCCCTGAAGCAGACCGATGATTCGGGCTCAGTCGTATACTCATGGGAGCATGATGATAAAGCGACTACTGCCTATGTAAGTATATTATAATTAAGTTAAAAGTTATCAATTAATTAATTAAGTACACATTTATATATATATATATATATATTAATTAGTGTTATTTATACCAGTGACCATTTCAACCTTTTATTAAGTAGTATAGCGATTAGTCTACTAAATTGTATTTTGTATTTTTCATTACAACAAAAGTTCCATGAAGCACGGGCACAGCTGCTGGTTGAGACAGGACGGGATGAGTTGACAGTTGATGAGGAGGACGCTATTTTCGAGTCTGTCATGGATCCATGATCCCGCAACAAGCGCTATGGATTTGGGAACCAAGCGGTAATTTTCAGAAAATAAACTAAATTTAAATATTGCATATTTTTCAATTAAAGTTATGTAAATTACGTTTATGATGTTGGAGGCAGTATAACAATTTATTTTTATTCGCAGGCTAGGACATCGCAGAAGGCGTATAAGATGGCTCAAGACAAAGAAAAAATTACAGAGCTACGAGCAGAGATCGCCGAGCTGCGGGAGCATGATCGTCGTCATGCTGCGCAGATGGAGCAGCTGAACTAGCGCTTGGCGGAGTATATGGAGCAACATGGGAGACTTCCTTCGTCGGGTGGTTCTGCAGAGGATGATGAGCGGTGCTAGATATGTTCTGTTATGTTTTTTTGTCTGTATATATAAGCTTCGAGTGGGTGAGGATGTGTTTGATACATTTTGATGGATTGTATATTATTTTATGTGGATTTGGATGTTAATTTTTTGGATTATGTTGGATTTGGATATAGATTTTTTGGATGGAATATTATGTATGGTTATTTATATGATTAGTGGTTTATATATGCTCGAAAAGGAGCTGTTATGTGTATTGATGGATGTGTAGTGGCTGGAAGGCAGTAGGCTCAAATTCAGGAAGAAAAAAAACACTCAGAAATCCAACGGCTACTGATGGCTTATAGGTTATGACCTTGCAACGGCTACCGACGGCGCTCTACGGCAAATTCTGACCGTTTCTAACGGCCTCGGACGTCTATTTGGTTATTCAAGTTTGCCACGTGGCCGTCGGAAACGGTCATAGAGTACCTTTGGAGGCCATCGGAAATTTGTTGTTGATGCCGTCGAAAGTTGTAACGACCCGTAAATTTCAACTGTTTTAATAACGTAATTAGTTGAAATTTTGTGAAATTTTATACGATAAAATTTCGAAATAAAAATTTAATATTTGGGATACGTCTAGTTAAACATAGCAACTGGTAAATTTTTGTCCGAAAATACGAAAGTTTATTTCGCGCGTAAATTCACTTCAATTTAATCAGTTAAAAAAAAGCGATGAAAATAAAATGTTCCGAAACCTAAATATTTTTACATAGAAAAATTCTAAACCATCTTTGAGCAAGATGTCAGTTTGTCATTTTCCCAAATTTGGACATCTATTGCTCCGTCGTTCTTATTTTCTGCAAAATAGCAGCATTTTGGTACCGATATCAACTTTTGATCGGATACTCGTACCACTGATATCTGTATACCGTTTTGATCGTCTTGTCGTACTGATCTTCGTAGAATATTCTATTGTCAAATTCTGATGTTCGGTGCACGGCGAAATCTGTAAACGATTTAAGTTGTACCGGTGTCCGTTTTGTGTCTTTTGGTTTCGGTGTGTCTTTCCAATGCCACGTGAATTGATGAGCTTAATAAATTCAGCCATCTGCTTTTGCTATTCCCAAGTAACTTCTAACCTTTACCATTCTTACCTGTTCATTATTATTTGTTGTTTGTATCTTTTCATTTTATTTGCCTGTTATCACCATTTTGCTGGGCACGAATTCATTTTTCTTCCCTTCCATTATTCAGCAACGTGCACCCAAACACCCAAGACAAAGTTCCCTTGCCTGCTTTCTCTTCCTTCCTCCACCTATTATTTCCTTATCTATGTTAGCTGAGATCCATCTTCCCACTTCCCTCACCTAGAATGGCCAAGCACACCACCGCCTCCTTGTATTTCCTTCCCCTCTCTTCCTCTCGCACGACCCATGCTCACTGGCCGATCCCAAACCCAGCTCGAACCCCATGCAAGCAGGTGGTGGCCACTGCAGCCTCTCGGCCTCCCTCCCATCGCCTTTTACTTTTTTTCTGCCACCACCACCGAACGAGCCACCATTAACACTCGGCATCTTCCCCTTGACTCGCGTGCAACCTCTCCTTTTCCTTATATAAGGTATATTTCATAGATATGACCCATGTACAAATTTTATTATATATAAAGCCTGTTGTTTATAAGGTTTTGAAATTTGCTTGGGTTATTTAAATTTTAAGTTTATTTATATAATTGCTTATATATATCTTACAGTTTATCTTATATGTTTACAAACGTATTTCGTTCGAAGCTGTTTTACTGTTATATTAGAGTTATAATCTTAAAGTATATAATGTTATAAGTTTTAAAGTATAAAGTTGTACAGTCTAAATGGGATGCAGTCTGCTATATATATATAGAATGATTCCTACCTATTATGGTTGGTTCACTGTATGATATTTTTTATATATAATTGTTGTTATATATAGACTTAAGATTTTGTAAAGTATTTTATACGTAAGCTATGTATATAGGTTTTAATGTGTGCATTATACATGGGTATTTTGAATCTGGGCACTTGTATAGATTTACATATAGGTGTCTTGCTTTTTTTTTGGTATATATATATATGCATTGATTTGAGAATATAAAATATATACATGTTTTGAGTGTAATGTATGTGAGTTTATAATCTTTATATATATATATATATATATACATATATATATGTATATATATAACAGTGGATATATTGAAAGGAACAAAGAAGATATATATATATATATTTTGTCAGTTTTAAAAGTATATATGCTTATACAGTTATAATTTATAAGTATAAAAGTTTATATATATTGTTATTTTATATGTAAGTGTCGATTGGTTTGAGTCTATATATTTTTGTATGTTGTATGGGTTTAGATATAGGTTTAGTTCTCATATTTTGTATATATCTAGTTGTTACAGTATTTTTATAAGTATACAGTACTATATTATTTATGTTTTGAAATTTCGAATCTACTTGGTTACAGCCTATATATATGTACCTTTATACAGTAGCCTTGTTAAAGTGATTATCAAATATTATGGTATATCATGTCAGTAATAATATATGTTTATTTAAAAAAAAAAATTTCTATTACAGAGATATAAAGTAGTTTATATATATTACAAAGTTTTAATGTTACCAAACAGTGTTTTAGTTTGCATGTTTTGTTTTGTTTTGTTTATGATTTGCTGGGTAAGTATTGGTTCTAAACTATAAGGTATATATATATTTACTAGATATTATATTGTTGTGAATATTTTATTACATTGTTTAAAAGTATATATTTATTCTATGTTCAAAGTGTATATATACAAAATATATATTAGTTCTGTTGAGGCTTTAATGTAATGTGTATATATGTTTGATTTTATATATGCGTTTAATTTAAACAATGATTTGGAAATACATATATATTTAAATTTAAAAATTGTGTTTGAATATAAAATATGGTTTTATGTGCATAATTTTATATATATGTTCACTTATACCATTTATCTTCATCAATCTAGTCTAATTTGATTTCGTCAATTTCTATTTATCAGCTTCGTTCGTCGATTCGAGTTCAATCTTGCTTTGTTTTGGAATTCGTGCCTGGATTTCATAACTTGATTTCATTGCCTATTCTCTAGCCTCGAAAGGTGAGCAATCACTCACGATTAACGTTCTTTTATTTATTAAATTTGATTTCAATTGAAACGACAATTGAAATATATTGCTGTTAGTTAATTCCACTGTTATATATGCTATTACCTGTATCAGTTCACCTGTGACATCTGACACTATTATCTGTTAATTATTTATGCGATGATAATACAGTTTGGCTGATAATTGATTGATTGTTGATGTTTATATTGGACGTTAAAATTGTTAATGTTAAAATGATAAATAGTATGCAATTGACTTGATATAGGATAGTTAAAATGTTAAATTTGATTAACTGACATTTGTATAATATGACCCCTTTAACTGTTAAATTTATTGACACGTAGGATTTGTTTAATTACACTTTGAACCACTGAATGTATGTTGTTAAATTGATGATGTATGAAATTGTAATGGATGACAAGTGGAAACCGTAATGTAATAATCTTTAATCTACATGAAATGATAGTGTAGATTCTAGAAATAATTATATTAATTCGTACAAATAACAATGTGAATTAATACGGTTATTTCAGGATTATTTGAATTGATTTTTGGATTGTTATTGATTGTTGTTATTGATTGTTTATTTACTTTGACAACATCCCAGTTATCACACTGCAAGTTCCCTTTGCTATGCTATGATTTTGAATTGAATTGGAATCGGGTTGAAATGATAAATACCCAAATTGAACTTTGACCTAGGATAGAGAATTAAATAAACCCGATTGGTCAATAATTTAATTTAAAAATAAAACGAAGATTTTATTTGAATAAAGAATATAGTTTTGAAAATGAAGTTGAAATTTGAATTTTTGATGAAAGGAAAATGTTAATATTTAATAATCTGAAACAAAAGATTAAAAATGTAATTAATGAAAGAATGTTGTTTAAATTGAGAAATGGTTGAATTAAGTTTGAAATGATTTAATAATTAATTTTGAAATTATAATTAAGTTTGAAATTATTAAACTTTGAAACTATTTAATAATTAAGTTTTGAATTATTTAATAATTAAATAAGGTTGAATTATTTAATGATTAAATTGAATTGAATTCTTTAATAAGTGAAATTGAATTTTTGAATAAGTGAATTCTACTTCGTAAATAATTGAAATTGAGTTTCTTTATTAATTAAGTTTTGGAAAATTATTTAAGTGAGTAAATAAGTGAGATTGAATTTCTTTAACAAGAAATAAAATGTGATTTATTGAAATTAATGTAAGACTTGAAATTTAAAGAATTTGGTTTGATGAATATAATTTAATTTGTAAGTTGAATTTAAATAATGGATTTAATGAATTGGAAATTTAATAGAAATTGTTTGAATGGCAAATTAACTTAATAAATATTGAATGAAATTGATAAATGAATTTAAATTGATTTAAATGTTAAATTAAATTAATTTAAATGATTTTGAAATGAACTGATATACGAACTTGAATCAATATTTGAATTGAAATTTGAATTATAAGATTTTGAAATGGTAATTTGGAAGTTTTGAACGTAAATTATTGGAAATTGGTTTTGAAAGACAAATGAAATGTTGATTTACGAATTGAAATTGAAATTGATTTGGTTTTGAAATAAATAAACGACCAATCGGTGAAATAATTACGGAAGTTATTAAAGAGACCGAAATTCGGTTATGGATATACTCTCTATCTAAACCGAAAACCACTTTAATAACTATATGCTGAGTGATGATCCAGAATGAAGTGGTTGGAATGATGTACGTGTTGACTGAAGAAAGAGAACGATAATGGATAGCCTTGACACTTGTGTCAAATTGGAAATGACTAAAACAGGAGCTGTGCCGGGCCAATGGAGGATTAGCTACCTCAAGTGGACACACTTCTTCGAACTACTTATACTTGTTGTCGATTGGTGCACCCTTGATTTTGGGAGTGTTGTTTCACGGTGTTGCGGGCGCTGCGGCGTTGCGTTCTCACCAGTCCGGATCAGGCAAACGGTAGTATCACTACCTTGGGTATTGCCTCATGTGCCTTGTCATACTTGTATTCCATTTATGCGCGACCACTACGATTTTGATTTGTACCTTTAGTATATGGATTGCCATCTGGTGACTTCCGGTTTTGGGGAAACTACGGTCTTGTATATGTTTTTGGGAATAAAAATGTGTTAAGGGTGGAATGGGCCATGACTTAACGCTATTTTGATATCTTTATTATTACTGATAGACATTATCTACTTAGCGTATATTACTACCTAGTAGATAGTTTGACGGATCCTTAAAGGATGGTTATTCCAAACATCCTTTGAGTTACTTGTATTTCAATTGCTATTTCACTTGAGTTGGATTTATTAATATAAGAATGTTAATCCTGACTCGAGTGTCTTGTGTTTTTGCTTTACGCTCGGGTCAGACTGAGTAGTTCAGCTTTCGAGACTCACCTTTGGAGTTGGAGCTTCGCTTGGAGATCCAGCTATCTATCCAGCTTTCAGATATTCGATGATTCCAGTGATGTATGAAAGGGACGCGGAAGATGATCTTAAGGCTATTTAACACTAGAGGGGGGGTGAATAGTGTTTTAAGAATTTCTTTAAAACTTCTTTGATTTAAATTGATTTAACTAACTTAATGCAAATTCACAATCACAGATCAAATCACAAAATCACAAACAAATGCAAATATAAATAAAAAGCAAGTAAAGGAAAGAACACACCAGGAATTTTATACTGGTTCGGTGTTACCCTACATCCAGTCCCGCACAACCCGTACGGCTTTCTATTCAACAATAATCTAGATTACAATCCCTCGATTCCAAGGCAACGAGGTACACCCTCCAGATTCTCAGGTCTCTGGGTAGAACCACTTGATTCACAGGACACAAGTTCACCCGATCGATTTCCAAGGACACGATCACACCTTTATAACCCTAAACAAGTTTCTTTGAGTACAAATGTATCTATAACTCTGATAAGCACTGAGATTCTTTGAAGAGAGTGGCAGAGAATCAAACTAGAGATATTCTGGTTTGATTCACTTAAGATTTCGGCAGAATATGGATAGGATGATTAGAAAATAAGATAAGAGAATAAAGAGGAGAGAAAATAAAGAAAGTAGTTACTGGAAAACGTCCATAACAGTCTCTATTTATAGATAATGAATGGATGTGTCCATTCAAAGAGATTTAAACGAATAGACACTTCTTTTGAAAACAACCTTTGCTATAACGGGAAGCATGTCGACATGACGAGTAACTATGATGTCGACATGGTCTAGTAAAAATGATGATTTGCTTTTCTTTGAAAATGATGATTTAAAACATATGCAACTTTATTCAAATGGACTCTATGTATTTGTAGAAGGTATTTAGAAGTAGAAATACTTATGAATATATATATGTATATATACTAAAATATATTTAAAATCAAGGTAAATAAACTAAAGTAAATATAATATTAAAATAGATTTTGAGGCTAAAATATCAAGGACAATTTTGAAATCAAAATATAACAAAATGATAAATATGATTTTGAGGCTAAAACATTTTTGGAAATACAAACGAAGGTTTTTCTTTTGGAAAGGAATATTTGAAAATCATTTTATGAAACAAGAGATAATTTTGAAAATCATTTTGAATCAAAATTAGTGGATAACAAAATAGGGCTACTATCCGTTCCACTAGATATTTCGTGAGTTCCACCTCACTAGGGTTCCATCCCTTGAACAAGAACGAAGTGGATTCCATTCCACGAGTAAATTGGATAAAAAAGAATGATAGTGCTTTCAAGGAGTTTTAACAAATATCTAACCCAACTATATTATTTGTCTTGAACTCTTGAATATCTTGAATCTCATGAGTCTTCAATCTTGAACTCTTGATCTTTGTCTTCTTTACTGTACAGTCTTCTTTTGTTGATACTTGCATATATATTTCCTGCACATATATATTTTATAACACTTCTATAGTTGTTGTCATCAAAACCATTATCCTATAGACTAACATTCTCCCCCTTTTTGATGATGACAACCTTTGTTTATAAAATATTTATATTCTCCTTATAACTCCCCCTAAATCTAATAACTCCCCCTTAATCTATGCCTAACTAACCTATTTTATACTTCTCCCCCTTTGTCATCAACAAAAAATATGACACTAACTCCCCCTAAATCTATGATATTAATGATAGTGTTATCATTAATAATACTGAAACTAGATATAACAATGCTAAATATTGTATACTCAGAATGATATATATGAGTAATATAAGAATGAGAATAATACGTGTAACCACAGATTATTTTATTGATTTCAATATTACTATATACATGACTATTTAAACTTATAAACACATAACTAAAACAAGAAAATAAACAACTCAACGGTTGTTTTTGATGATGGAAGACTTGTGGACAGGACAATTTGGGTAATGGAAACAGAAATTTCCATGTTGTTCCACAATGTTCCCATAAGCATCAAAACAGACTTCCCCTACACATACTGCTTCATCATCAGTTTCTTCCTCCATTGGTTCTTCCTCTTCTTCTTCGTCTTCGTCTTCTTCTCCTTCTTCATTTGCTTCTATGTTAGAAGAATCTTCAATTACAATTGGATTGGCATGATTATCCATGAGGAATTTTTGAAGATTCCTCAGAATATTCCCTTGTTTCTCTTGCTCTCTTGCCATTCTCAATTGTTGAACTTGCATTTCAGTTAACATCTGCAGCGAATCATCAACTTTCTCCTCTATTTTGATGACACGAGCAAGTATGGAGTTTTGGAAAGGGCCTTGTGAAGGAAAAGGGAAAGGAACCGGTGAAATTTGATTAGGATTGGATGTGGAAGCCATGGATTTGATGTTTCCAGAAAGTAGTATGAAGAAATAATGATTGGAGGGAAGAGAAACTCGGAATGGGTGAATTAAATAACCACCCATTCAAAAATTAGAGGGAAAAACGAATTGTCATTTTTACCGTTTCATGTCGACATGACGCATGAATACTATGTCGACATGGTGTTGTAAAATGCTATGGTTAAGAAATCATTCATATATACCCTATGTATACTACTATACTATATACTATATTTCAGAAAGAGAACATATACCTAATTCTCTTCTTAACTTGGTGAAGACAGG
This sequence comes from Allium fistulosum, assembly GCA_030737815.1. Lineage (NCBI taxonomy): Eukaryota > Viridiplantae > Streptophyta > Magnoliopsida > Asparagales > Amaryllidaceae > Allium > Allium fistulosum. The sequence goes on from CM060901.1 coordinate 473,411,065, forward strand.
TTCTCTTAAAGGTTTGGTTAAAATATCAGCTATTTGATTTTCAGAATTAACAAAATCAAGAGAAATTTTCTCTTTATTTACGTTATCTCTTAGAAAATGGTGTCTAATGTCAATATGTTTAGTTCGGGCATGGAGAGTTGGGTTTTTGGACAAACTAATGGCACTAGTGTTATCACAGAAAATTGGAGATTTCGTGATAGATATACCAAAATCATTCAAGGTTTGTTGCATGTACAAAACTTGAGAACAAGCTAAAGCAGCAGAAACATACTCTGCTTCAGTTGTTGATAGGGAAACAGTATTCTGCTTTTTACTGAACCAGGAAATTAAGGAATGACCTAGAAAGTGACAAGTTCCACTTGTACTCTTTCGGTCTGACTTACACCCAGCATAGTCAGCATCACAGTAGGAAACTAATTCAAATGAATCATTCTTAGGGTAGAACAATCCATAATCAAAGGTGTGTTTAACATATCGAATGATACGTTTCACAGCTTTTAGATGAGTTTCCTTGGGTTGAGATTGATATCTTGCACAGAGACAAACACTGTTCATGATATCTGGTCTACTAGCAGTTATATAGAGAAGTGATCCAATCATTCCTCTATACAAGGTTTGATCTACGTCTTTGGATAGATCATCCTTACTTAACGCTATATTGGTTGCCATGGGAGTTGGTTTTCCACTCACATTGGTCAAGCCAAACTTACTAACTAACTCTCTCGCATACTTCTCTTGACTGATAAAGATACCATTATCTAATTGTTTGATTTGTAATCCTAGGAAAAAGTTAAGTTCACCCATATGACTCATCTCAAACTCTTTTGTCATAATGTCAGAAAATTCTTTGTTCATGTCAGAATTGGTTGATCCAAAAATAATATCATCTACGTACACTTGTACAAGTTGAATATCATTTTTATTTCTTTTAATAAAAAGTGTGTTATCTACTTTACCTATTTCAAAATCAGATTGCAAAAGATAAGACCTAAGTCTATCATACCAAGCTCTAGGAGCTTGTTTTAGACCATACAGGGCTTTCTTTAATTTAAAAACATGATTTGGAAATTTTGTATCTTCAAAGAGAGGAGGTTGTTCAACATAAACTTCCTCTTTTACAAAACCATTTAGAAAGGCACTCTTGACATCCATTTGAAAAAGTTTGAAATTATTGCAATTAGCGAAAGCAAGCAGAATTCTAATAGCTTCTAATCTTGCTACGGGTGCAAAGGTTTCGTCATAATCTATACCTTCTTCTTGACAATAACCTTGTGCAACGAGTCGAGCCTTATTTCTAACGACCTCACCTAATTCATTTAATTTAATTTTATATACCCATTTAGTGCCTATAATGGATTTATCCTCAGGTCTAGGAACAAGTTCCCAAACATCATTTCTGGTGAATTGATTCAATTCTTCTTGCATAGCAAGAATCCATGAATCATCAGTTGATGCTTCCTTTGGATTGTTAGGTTCTATTGAGGATATAAAAGCAACATGACTCATACTGTTTAATTGATTCCTAGTTTTAACAACAGATTGCATATCTCCTAGAATATTTTCTACAGGGTGATCTTTTAAAAGCCTAATCTTTTTATTTGGATGAAAAGTTTCATTTGTAGCATCTACAGATTCATGATTAGAAATAACTAAGTCATCCTCATCATTAGTCTGATCAACTTCTTTGAAATTTTCATCAAAGTAAACATGTAAAGTTTCTTCAATAGTGTTTGTTCTTAGATTAAAAACTCTATAAGCTTTACTCCTGTTAGAATATCCGATAAAGATTCCTTTGTCGGATTTAGGATCAAACTTATCTAAATTATCTTTTGTATTTAAAATAAAACATTTACTTCCAAAAATTTTGAAATAAGATACCTTAGGTTTCTTATTGAAAAGAAGTTCATAAGGTGTTTTATTGGTTAGAGGTCTAATTAGAATCCTATTCAAAATATAACAGGCTGTTGCAACTGCTTCAGCCCAAAAATGTTTTGGTAATTTACTATCAGAAAGTAGAGTTCTAGCACACTCTTGAATCGTCCTATTCTTACGCTCAACTACTCCGTTTTGTTGTGGAGTTCTTGGAAATGAAAAATTGTGAGTAATTCCCTTCTGATTACAGAATTCCTCAAACTTCTCATTTTCAAATTCACCACCATGATCACTACGAATAGTGATGATCTTGGAAGACAGTTGGTTTTGAACTCTTTTTGAAAAACTTTTAAAATAATCAAAAGTATCACTTTTATGTTTCAGAAAGATTGTCCATGTATATCTGGAATAATCATCCACAATTACAAAGACATATTTACTATGGTTGATTGATTGAATCTGAGATGGACCAAATAAATCTAGGTGAAGTAACTCAAGAGGTTTTGAAGTAGAGATCATATCTTTAAGTTTAAAGGAACTTTTTCTAAATTTTCCTAATTGACATGCATCACATATACTATCTACTTTAAATTGCCTCTTAGGGAGGCCTCTTACTAGATCAAGTTTGGATAGTCTAGATAAGAGTTTAAAATTCAAATGTCCAAATCTCTTATGCCAAGTCCAAGGGTCACTTGTATTGGCCAAAAGACATAGATTATTATTTGAAATTTTCATACTAAGAATATAGATATTCTTTTTCCTAACTCCCTCAAAGATAATATTAGATTTATTATCTTCGATGTGACACTTTTCTTTTTCAAATTTAATCCTATATCCTTTATCACATAACTGACTAATACTAAGTAGATTATGTTGTAGATTTTTAACTAACAAAACATTTGAAATAATAGGAGTTTCAGAATTACCTACATTGCCGATGCCAACCACATAACCTTTTGAATTATCCCCAAAATTAACCAATCCTCCATCCTTGTAAATAATGTCATTGAGTATCTCTGGATTTCCTGTCATATGTCTTGAACATCCACTATCAAGTATCCACTTGTTTTTTCTTATTTGCACAGCTTGTCCATTGTGAATAGATTCATTTGTCGCCATGAAGCAAGATTCCTGCACAGTGAGCAACTTTTGTAGACTACCTGATTCTATATAACTATCATGCATCAATTTATGAGACCACAATGATTTGATCATTAAAGAAATATTTTTAGGAAACATTTCAAACTTAGCCATGAACTTTTCAAAAATCAGATTATGAATACTTTGAAAAACTTGCTCTGATACCAAATGAAAGGGACGCGGAAGATGATCTTAAGGCTATTTAACACTAGAGGGGGGGTGAATAGTGTTTTAAGAATTTCTTTAAAACTTCTTTGATTTAAATTGATTTAACTAACTTAATGCAAATTCACAATCACAGATCAAATCACAGAATCACAACAAATGCAAATATAAATAAAAAGCAAGTAAAGGAAAGAACACACCAGGAATTTTATACTGGTTCGGTGTTACCCTACATCCAGTCCCGCACAACCCGTACGGCTTTCTATTCAACAATAATCTAGATTACAATCCCTCGATTCCAAGGCAACGAGGTACACCCTCCAGATTCTCAGGTCTCTGGGTAGAACCACTTGATTCACAGGACACAAGTTCACCCGATCGATTTCCAAGGACACGATCACACCTTTATAACCCTAAACAAGTTTCTTTGAGTACAAATGTATCTATAACTCTGATAAGCACTGAGATTCTTTGAAGAGAGTGGCAGAGAATCAAACTAGAGATATTCTGGTTTGATTCACTTAAGATTTCGGCAGAATATGGATAGGATGATTAGAAAATAAGATAAGAGAATAAAGAGGAGAGAAAATAAAGAAAGTAGTTACTGGAAAACGTCCATAACAGTCTCTATTTATAGAGAATGAATGGATGTGTCCATTCAAAGAGATTTAAACGAATAAACACTTCTTTTGAAAACAACCTTTGCTATAACGGGAAGCATGTCGACATGACGAGTAACTATGATGTCGACATGGTCTAGTAAAAATGATGATTTGCTTTTCTTTGAAAATGATGATTTAAAACATATGCAACTTTATTCAAATGGACTCTATGTATTTGTAGAAGGTATTTAGAAGTAGAAATACTTATGAATATATATATGTATATATACTAAAATATATTTAAAATCAAGGTAAATAAACTAAAGTAAATATAATATTAAAATAGATTTTGAGGCTAAAATATCAAGGACAATTTTGAAATCAAAATATAACAAAATGATAAATATGATTTTGAGGCTAAAACATTTTTGGAAATACGAACGAAGGTTTTTCTTTTGAAAAGGAATATTTGAAAATCATTTTATGAAACAAGAGATAATTTTGAAAATCATTTTGAATCAAAATTAGTGGATAACAAAATAGGGCTACTATCCGTTCCACTAGATATTTCGTGAGTTCCATCTCACTAGGGTTCCATCCCTTTAACAAGAACGAAGTGGATTCCATTCCACGAGTAAATTGGATAAAAAAGAATGATAGTGCTTTCAAGGAGTTTTAACAAATATCTAACCTAACTATATTATTTGTCTTGAACTCTTGAATATCTTGAATCTCATGAGTCTTCAATCTTGAACTCTTGATCTTTGTCTTCTTTACTGTACAGTCTTCTTTTGTTGATACCTGCATATAGATTTCCTGCACATATATATTTTATAACACTTCTATAGTTGTTGTCATCAAAACCATTATCCTATAGACTAACAATGTATTCTGATTTGTATCTGGTTTAACTCTGATGTATCGTATTACTCTTCTGTTGTAAACTCTGATGTATTTTATATATTCATATAGTAGCTTCATGAACTACTATCTCTTTTATTTCCGCTGCATTTATTACTCTGTGTCTGTGATCTGTGATTATTTATTTACTGTATATGTTCAGTTTTGCCAAATTTAAATTAACAACGCGGTATTTTGAGCAATTCAACTCCGGCATGAGTGTCTACCTATACACTTATAATGGATGCGAATGGTTCAAAATGGCGGGTCGTTACAGAAGTCGTTACGAAACGAGATTCTTATATCGATAGCTCTTTTTACGGTTTCCGACGGCCTACCGACGGTCGCCGACGGCTAATTGATGTCGGAAATGGCCATTGTTCTTGTAGTGTAAATTTCATCGACTCCAATCATTTTTTCTATAATTTTTCAATAGTTAAAAATTTTATTAGAAAATTGTAGTTATTTTGATACTTTTTTAACCTCAATGCATAAGGATGTTGGACAATTTCATTTGAAATATCTTTCAAAGCAATAAATATTAAAATATGGCAAGGAAGGATAAACTGCATAGAAACAATTGCTTAAGTTGATAAATAAAATCAAAGTGAAATTCTCTGCAAAGTCTGTAAAAAAATAAATATTTTCATTTAACTACAACGGTGGATGTTTGAAGTTTTTTTCTTCCTATTTCGTTTATTATCTAATTAAGTGGCACTGAAAAGTGTACTAATTGGTGCATATCGTAGCATCCAAATATAAATGGATTTTTATGATGCTAATTTGACCTAAAATTTGAAAATATGTAATGCCTCTATATTTTACATTTATTATCTTACGTAGAAAAGGAAAGAAGTAAACCTTTTTTTTTTGAAACCCAGGAGAACCCGGCGGACCGGTAAACTCCTGAGGAGAGTATAGTAAAGCCGTCCACTGATCCAAGCCCCCATACCCCGGGTAAATTTATATAGGATAGGGAAGCGCATGGTAGGAATCAAACCTGGGTCTTTTTACCAGAACCCAAGCCTCCTTTCCACTGTGCTGCACCCGCGGACGGAAAGAAGTAAACTTAGTTGTCCCTGTAACGCAATAAACGTTGCACCATCCAGATTTGCTGGTTTTTCCAATCCATTCCCCACATCAACCTGATGGATATTCGAATAAAAACTTGGTATGCCTTCCTAAGGTCTTTAGATCATAATACTTCCATAAATCCTACAAACAGAATTAATAGTGTCGAGAAATTAAAATTTACAAGCAATATCTCCAATCAAACAACATTTGTAAATTATATTTAATAGCGTGAAAATTTGATAATAGAATTTGAATCTAAACAAAACTGAATTGTAAAGAAACAATTTATACCTTCAAACTCAACTGTCTAGTTGTTTATTGAAGCTCAACATTGTCCTTTAACAGGTCTAGCTAATGAACCAAATCACGCCAATGTATTACCATATACACATCAATTTACTTCAGCAGCGATTTTGAAAACTCAATTTATTAATCAAAAAATATAGGCAGGCTAGAATTGCTAGAACATGTTTCATTCCAGATCCATATTTCATAATTGAAAAACGAGTATTACGGCACGCGTTTTGCGCGTGAATTGTTTTTCTTACAAATTATATATGTTTGATCAGTCAAAAAAATGATTTTTTATTTTCAAGTGATATTAGAATTTGTATGTTTGTAAAGAAATATTTTGAATTTGTAAAAGAATTTTAATTTTAGATCCTATTTTTAGAAATGTTCTAAATTTGTAAAGCATGTTTAATTTTTAGATTCTACTTTTAGGGGCATTTAAATTTTGTAAACAAAGTTTGATATTAGATCCTATTTTTAAATGATTAAGATTTGATAATACTTAGAGGCACATTTTTAGTAGTTCACGTTGATACAAAAAAAATGTGACACTAAAGCTATCTATTAAATGATAGTAAAGCGGAAGAATTTAAAGCTCTTTTATTAATTCTAGCAATTTCCTCCTCTCTCTCCTTAATTCTCTCTAGACATTTTATTTTTACATTCTCACAATTTATTGTTATTATAATTATTACAATGTTTTTACCGGTTCTCTCTTCTATCGTTAGAATTTAATACTAATTTTTACAATTATGTACAGATTTCTTCTAAGATTTTAATGTTATTTTACACTTAAATCCATATATATCAAATTTAGTTAAGTGAACTAAAATTTAAGATTTTTTAAAAAATACAATTAACGAATATTCATTAATTTACCTAATAAATTTTTAAAAATAACAGTTCAATATGTGTACCGCATTCATATTGACAAAAATGGTAAAACTAATTTTTCATTTAAGTCCAGATAGTTTTAAATTTCCGCAATTATATACAAACTATTACAATGTTCTACTAATATTCTCTCCTATCATTTTGCATTTAAATGCCGACATTCAATAATTTTACAATTATTTACGGATTTCTCCTAAGTTTTCTTATATTATTTTACATTCAAGTCCATATATTTGAATTTATTAATTGATCTTGAATTTAAATTTTTTAACTAAGTCCAATTAACAAATATTTATTTATTAATCTAATAAATCATAAAATATGATAATTCAATGTGTATACCGCATTTGTACTGACATAAATGATAAATCTATATTTTCATTCAAGTTCATATGATTTAATATTTTCACAATTATATACAAATTATCTTTGATGCTTTTATATTTTTCTACATTTAAGTTCATAAAATTTCTTTTTCTAAAATTAGTTATTTAATACAAAGAAATATATACATATTTTTTTCTTTTTAAAGTTGATATTTCATTACAAACAAATATATACAAAAAATTTGTTTTCAAAATAGGTATACCATTACAAACATATATAACGTTATTCCTTCATAAAATTGGTACGTCAAATGGACTATTTATCGTTCTTAAATTATATTTAATGAAAAATAACATTACAATTATCGATAAGTAATGTTTGTATTCTGTAATATTGAAAAAAGGATAAATATTTTAACAAATAGTACGTTTTTGTATGAAAAGTTACATCTTAATTATTTATATTTTTAATCTGAATTAATCAATGGACAAAAATTATACCATATTTTGATTAGAAATATTTCTTTCATTTTTTATCATCTTTTTTACATAAACGTTAAATATTTTTTGAAAAGTTTTATTATAAATTAAAAATAGTAAGGTATGAAACAATGGATTAAAAATCATTTTTTTTACATAATTAAAATGACAATGTGATTTATAACGTTCAGGCCTTATTTTCACTTAATATTTCTTTCAGCGGGTAAATAAATATTTTTTATCACCCTCATAATATCATATAACACTACTAGAAAAATGGTAAATACCGACGGAGAGGGGCGACGGCTTCCGACGGCCGATTTCCGACGGCTTCCGACGGGCCGTCGGCGGCCGTCGTAAATTTGCGAAATACAGGCTCAGCCGAGCCTTCTTCCTCCTCACTTTTCATACGAAAATAACTCACCCTAAATCCCCAAATCTCTTCCCCAAGCTTCCAATCATCAATTTCGAGCTTTCGGATCCTCCCCGGCTGTATAATCAACGTCTATTGCTCTCTAGGTCAGGTATAATCTCTTATTTTTGCCAAAAATCTAATTTTTACCCTAAATCTAGATTTGCATAAGTTGTTAAATTAGGGCTAATTGGTGATTGAAATTGTTTCCAATAGTGTTATAATAGTTTCTAGCATTCCATGGTATTCCTATTTCATCTTTTATCGTGAAATTGTGAAAAACATGTATAATTTGTGGTTGTTCGTGTATATGTAAATCGTTGTGTATGCCTTGATTCTACGATTGTATATGTGTGTAGCGCTGCTATCATTGTATTGTGTTAGTTTGAATAAGATAAAATGAATGCACGAGCTAGGAATATGATATTGTGAACGTATTGACTTATGCAACAAAAAAATGCGTCGAACGAGCCTTAAGTTGATGTAATACATCGAATAAATGTGTTAAATTAAAATACATTTTTGTAAATGTGAACAGTTAGTAAAATTGTATTTTTTTCGTAAAATGCGCACATTTAATTAACTAATGTCCCTTAGACAGTTTTTGGCCCCGTCTGACGAGTATTGTACATGATCGTTATATAAATAGTCGTTTTTTTCAAAAAACGACCATTTATATTCATCCGGTACAATGTTTGTTGGATTTGTCCCTGTATTGGACAAATTATGAACACAGTAAGCATTTACATTTCGTATACTACTTCGTCTCAAACGATTCATAAAATTTCGGCCTAACTTTTCTTTTTTGTTTCCTGCGTACACGCATTTGTGTACAATGCAGGGAACAAAAGGGAAATGCTGCCGAAATTTTGTTGAATCGTTTGAGACGAAGTAATATACGAAATGTAAATGCTTACTGTGTTTGTAATGGGAAGTAGGATGCCTAACCATGGAAAAAAAATTTATACAATTTTTTATATCGATACGATAAAAAATAAAATGTGCCCTATTTGAAAATATTTTTAAATTTGTGAAGTTGTTCTTTAAATTCAAATATTATACAACCATGAAAATAATCTTTTTCGAATTTGTATTCTTGAAAATAAATATTAAATTTTGAACTTCTCATTTTCTAAAATAGGAAAAATGATTGATTATTTTGTTGATCGGAGGAGATGGATGTACCAAAGACAAGAACTGAGGGGCTCAATAAAAGAAGATTTTTATAATGGTATAAACGTGTTTGTTGAATTCGCTTTAAGTAATAACGGAAACGATCCAGAAATTCGTTGTCCGTGTAGTAGGTGTAGACATTTGAAGTATTTGTTACCAGATATTGTGAAATTTCATTTGTGCCAAAACGGTTTCGTACCCAAGTATTATGTTTGGGATCGGCATGGAGAAGTTGTAGCAAATACTTCTGTAGAGTCTGAAAGTGTCGTTAATGAAATAGTTAGGACGACCTGTATAGAAAATATGGTCGAAGATGCAGCACGATCAATGTTTACTATGGTTGAAGTTGACGACGATGATGGAATTGTTGAAGAACCAAATATTGAAGCAAAAAAAATTATGATTTACTAAATGCTGCTAAGAAACCTATTTGGGATGGTTGTAAAAGCGGCACTCAGCTGTCAGTAATCGCAGAATACATTGCGATGAAGTCAAAATACAACATCACTGAAGCTGGGTTTACGGCTGTTGTACAAGCTGCAAAAAGACATATGCCGCCCGATAATCTAATGTGTGAAAATCACTATGAAGTTAAAAAACTTATGTCGGCTTTTGGTTTACCTTATTAGAAAATAGATACATGTTTAAAAGGTTGCATGTTGTTTTGGAAAGAAGACGCAAATCTTAGAAATTGTAAAATTTGTAACCAGGAGAGATACAAACCAAGAAAAAAGAAGGGGAAGAAAGTTTCGTACAAGCGTATGCATTACTTACCCATATCTCCAAGACTTCAAAGATTATATGCATCTTCTGTAACTGCATCTAATATGAGATGGCATAGTGTGAGAATGGAGGAAGAGGGTACGTTGACACATCCGGCCGATGGAGAAGCATGGAAGCATTTCTGTAACGACCCAGAATTTTTGATAATTAAAATTCGAATATTTAATTGATTTTAAATATTAATAAATGGAATTTAGAAGTCGAATGATTTATTTTTCGAATATTGGATTTAATTTGATAATTAAATCGATAAATTAAATAGTGAAATTCCAGAGATAATTGAATATCGAGTTTAAAATGATTGAAAATGATTTGTAAATTTTTATTTAATCCTACTGGAGTTATAGAAATATTTTAGAACTCTTAAAATTGAATTTGGAGTTAAATTGTGAAAATCGAATATTTTAATATTTAATTATCGACTGTAAAAACAGCCAATTTTCGAACAGTCTCAGAATTGAACGAGACCAGTTCCATTGGATCCGTAATAGTTAGTTATTATCGGATTTCAATTTTCGTAGCAATCGGGATTGTCGTTTGACCCTGGCAACTCGAAACGCATCGACATCATTTTAATTTTAAATCGTCGAGTTAAAATAGTCATTTTTCGAACGGTCTCGGATTTCGACGAAACCAGTTTCATCGGATCCGTAATGCGATATTATTGTAAGATTTCAAATTCCGTAATTTTTGGATTTATCGTTTGTCCGGGGCAAGCCAAAACGCCTCGAAATCGATTTAAATCGGTTTAATTTAAATTGATCGTTTAATTCCATATCTCGCACAGACGATCGAATTAGCTTCCGAAACCTGTTCCATTGCGTTCGGAACGTGGGGTAAACCTTACGAACACCAGGCGGCACGTCATATTTGGAGATCGTTTGAAAAAGTCGTTTAAAATGAATTTTATATTATTTATATACGTATATATATACGTTAACAACGAAACCCTATTTCTTCTTCACGTAGCCGCCAGAGAACATTTCAATGGCCGAAAACGTTCGATCTTTCGCCTCCAAATCCTCCAAATCCACGCATCGATTCGCAAAACTCCCAACTGGAAAGTCGGAGAGTAGCTCGAGTTCTACAAAGTGAACAGTGGTGATCAAGTATTATGTAGTGGATCGACCAGAAATTCGCCACAAAGGCTGGCCGTTCAATGTCGTATCGCGTGCAATAGGGATGACCGAGCTTCACGAAATTACAGCCGAAGGTGGCACTGGCGAAGGGCTTCAAAACGACATCCCTTGATCGACCCGAAGTTGAGCGAATATGGTTGCGTGATTAGGGTTTGGGGTGGCGGCCGTGGGTTCCTACTCGCGTGCATTAACTGGAACGAAGATGAGAAGGAACGTGGGAGGGCCTAGATCTTCCAGTGCAAAATCTAACGGTAGATGATGATGAGGGTTTTAAAATTAAATATAAATTGTGTGATTAATTATATTATAAATTGTATTAACTTTGTAAAGTCATATCTCTTTCATACGAGATTGAAATTTGACGAAACAAGCGGCGTTGGCTTCGTTTTGTCGAGCTCTACGTGATGAAACTGAATTGAAGCCATTTGGAGCTAGCGAAAATTTCGGGTAAAATTAAACGCGCGTTTAATTTTATTCGAAATAAACGCTGAAATCAGAATTGAAATCAAGGTGAGATTTTCTCACTCAAATTGAATGTGGAATTTTTACAGTTATTGATTGATGATTGACTGTTGGATGTGATATTAGATATTATAGGATATATATCTATATATAGCAGTATATACATATTGGCATATGTATATATTGGATTGATGATTCCCGCCTCGTATAGCGGATGAGACCCTATTGCGCCGTTAGTAAGCGGATTTATAAAAACCTATATACCGCGATAATTCCGTACTGGAGCGGAATTGGTATTGTGCTAACGTCTTTGGATGCAGGGAAACAGGTTGGAGGGATCCAACTGGATTCCTCACCAGTAGTTATTTATTTACAGGATTGATGTATATTCTGTTATCATATGTTGATATATGATGTTGTGTTGTGATTGACCAATTGGTGCTGTAGCATCATCGGATTCAAGTTTTGAAATTTAAAAATAACGATGTTGATTTTAAAAGAGAATTTTTTTTTAAGTGATCTTTGAAAATATACGTTTATTTAAATTGTTGAATTGGTTTATTTTAAAGAATAAACCTTAAAACTTTAAAGTTATAAAAAGTTAAGATTTCGTGAATTTTAACCAAAAAGTGATTTCTTTTGAAATGAAGAGTTAAGAAATTTATAAAATGGTTTAATTGGAATTTTTAAGGTATTAAAAACAATGTATATAAAAGATGTACAAAAAAATTGATATTTATAAATTTAAAATATTGGGATGGTAAGACAAGCTTCTATAAGTGTAAAATGAAGTAAGAATGGAATTTCATAAGTTAATGAAATTGGAAAGTTTTAATTTTGAAAAGTTTAAAAGAACAATTTCTTTTAAAATAAACGAATGATAAGTTATTAACTAAAAATATGAACTTGTGATATTTATATCGAGTTATGAATGGAATTTGTTAATAAAAGGAATTTATAAATCGAAGTTGTTATTAAAAGAAAATTTGAATTTATAAACGTGTTTATAAATTCGAAATAGATTGGATTTGATAAATTAAATATAGAAGATTATCAAAGAAGTTATATTCGCGATTTTGGATAGCGAATTCCTATTGAAATAAAAATGTGTAGAAATGATTGAAAATTGGGTTAAGTGAATTATATTCACGATTTTGGACAGTGAATATATTTCTAAATAACATGGATTTATTTTTGAAGAAGTGATATTAAAAATGAAGTTAAACATTTTAAAGATGTTTTTAAAATGTATTATGAATCGAAATAATATATTTCAACACTTATTGTTGAAATAGACGTTTTCGAGAAATATAAGGAAATGGTGGACTATAACACTGTTGTTATAGTAAATGATTTTCGAAAGGAAATGTTTTGATGTAGTATTGGGATTTATATATATCTATCAAAATCTGAATCCCTATACTATTGATTTCGAGTCGTCGTAACGATGTTTTACGCAACATTCGTTTTGACTCAAATAGATGTTAAAATTTATGATTTCCTTAAAGAATGAAATATATACTTAATATTGATTTAAGTATATCGAATATTTTCTAAGTGTTGAAAATAAATGATTCGTGAATTACTTATTTTTAAATAAGTATGGAAATGCTTTTCCAATATAAAGTGAACTGTTTAGAGATTTTATCTTTTAAAGATAAATTGAAAAGTGAATATTTGAAAATTTGTTTTCAAACGGTTAAGTGTGGAAATTTTATATCTAGTAAAGATATTTTGGAAGATAAAATTATTTGGGAAAATTATTTGGAATCTGATGATGTTGCGCATCTTTATTGATAGTTAAATAACCGACTATCAATAATCACCTTTAAATAGGTATTTGTTGTGAATTGGATGAATTTGAATGCCACACTTATTTTTGAATAATCGCTCACTATTCGGGTTAACCGGGAAAGGACCATGGGATCGTATAACCCATTCCGAATATGTGATACGTCGTTATGAATTGCATTCGAAGACCGGTGTTGAAGACCGGATATTTTTGAAAACGGAAGGATTACCGTCGAGTTACTCTACATCGACTGATCTTCGATTTAGAGGTTTTATCACCCTTAGTGACGGGAAGTCCTGACGTGATTGAAAATTATCCGGATATGCAAGGGCTTCGTGAGAAGTGCCTTCGGTTCTGTTCGATCCCGGAACAGACTTATATGGATTGTGTGTCTGACGTTACAATTTGAGATATTGAGCTGATTTCTTTCAAATACATTTCTGTTGGTGGCGGAGAATTTATTCTCTTAGCTTAACACCCTTCTCTGAGACGTACGAGCTCAGAGGTTATGTAGTTGAAATTTATCAGCGATATATCCCAATTTGGTAACGTGGCATACTGAGTGTTGCTGTGAAATGGTCAGTGTTTGATCATTTGTGATATGATCATTTGTTTGATCTTATATCTTTGTGATCATAGGTTGATCATTTTTGTTTGACCCGAAGCAGGGCTTTTTGAGAAAGCGTAGCTTTGTGGACGAGACTTCGTCGAGCCTCACACCCCGGAAATGGTCGAAACAGGACGAATGCGGCAAGGTTCTAGGGAGTAGCGCCCCTTAGTGTATGTCATTCCTTCTGGATAAAGGTGGTATCATGGTATGGAGCCCAGATACTTAACCTCTGTGGTTACTGCATTATTTATTCTATGTGGTTTGTTGCGAATCGGGGATCCTCGGGAAGATCGGTGACGATCGGGGGATGGCATACGCGTGTCAGTAGTTACCTATTTTTGCAGAGGTAACCCGGCCTTGTGTTGGCAGAGATCCGGTTAGGTTCTCGGGTCGTCTATTCCAGGGACGTACCCATCGTGGATAGGAAGTTCCTTAGCCTGACCATTTGTTGGAAATCCAAAGAAACAATACGAGCCTTGTGCGGTATTAGTTGTAGAACCTGCCATTCACTTATGGTGGCGCCCCACTGTTTGGATGGTAGCTATAGTAGGCATACGATACTGGTCGTATGTTGGCTAAGATTAATATTATACTTTCGAAATGTTTTCCACTATGCACTAATAATAATATCAAAAAGAATTTGATTTTGCGTAGTAAGCATCTTTGACTATCATAAGAAGAAATCTCCTCCAATTCTGCGTTTGCATTGTGTGTGTGGTGGGAGGTCTTATGGTAGTTTCATTTTCCAAAAGCATTGCGAATTGACTTTAAAAACTTCCTGTTGTTTATTTTAAAGAATAACTGTTTTACGATCTCACACCAGTCACCATGACTGACTCGGAGTTTATTGTTCCCTTCTAAACTTTGGGTGCCCACCAATTTCCACACGTGCAGCCTAGAGTTATATTATCAGGATATTCTGGATATTCTGGAGCTTTGGAAGCAATCTGGATGACGAGACGTAGTATTTGTATCTTATAGTATTTATTCCGTTGTGTACTCTGTATGAGGACAAGTTTATATAACTGTCCATTGTTGTATATTGACTCTGATTGATGTATGTATAAACTGATATAGTTCTTTGTTTTAAAAGACTGGTGTTTATCTATTATATATTGTTCCGCTGCGATATGTGAGATTCTGATATTGTTCTGTTTCTGATATTGTTCGGTTGTTCTTCTTTCTTTCTTCTCTTTTCCTTCTATCTTCTTCTTCTACTTTTTTTCTTTTTTTTTTTCTTAAAACCATAACTTTTCGGGTTTCCGGCATTCGATGGCTCAGCAGTCGATAAAGTGAGTATCGATGTTGAATTTTCGAAAGTCGAAAATTTGGGGGATGTTACAAGTGGTATCAGAGCATATGGTTAAGCGACAACCCTGCTCTGTTGGGTGTTACTCATTAGAGATAGAGTCAGTAGTACTCTAGAACGAGTTGAGTGTAATAATAGATATGAGCGCGTATTTGTTATTGAATATAAAATTGTTTTATATTGTGATGGTTGGTTTATTGAGTGGTATATGAACCTTCGTCGGCACAGTCTTGCAAAATTGTATCGAAGGGGTTTCTAAACGCTCGAATAGAACAATTTGGCACAGTATTGTTTTAAATAGGGTGAATGAAATAATTTTACCCAAAATTATTTTTATAAATAAAAGAAATGCTTTTCTGTAAATTATTACAGTATATGGATGCATGGTTGTTATTAAATAATAATTTTGAAATGTTATCATTGTTATATGAATTGGAATGAGAAATTAAAATAATAACCAAAAATGTGGAGATAAATTCAATTAACGAATGAAATTGATAAATGCGAATTGAAGCATAAAGAAATAAATTCACATACAAATGAAATTAAAGAATGTAAATTATAAATGTGAATTGTAATTTAAAACGGAATTCCAGAGAAATTTTTGGAAATGTTTTGAAAGGAACTTGAAAATTTTGGAGATTTGGAAAGTTAAATCATTTTTGGAGTTGAAAATGAATTTCAAAGGTTTGAAAAGTATTTTAGAGAGGTGAAGCTCTAAACTCTTTTAGGTCGCTGGAAAATAAGTCCGATGATGATCGCGACATCACCGGTGTTCATTTTCGGGTTTCCAAAAGAGGAATTGCTGCTAAATTGTTTTAAATGAAAATTGTTTGAAAAATTTGGGTTTTGTTTTGGAAATTCAAAAGATAATTTGATTTGTTTCAAATTGATTTTGAAATGTTGGTAAACTCTGGAATACTATGTGGAAATACTTACGAAATATTAATAAGTTGATAACTTATAGAATATTTGAATTTTGATTAGAATGAAATTCAAAGTGAAAACGAATGAATTAGTGAGTGAATGAATAAATTGCGATTGCAAGTGCCAGAAAATGAAATTGAATGTTAAATTTCATTTTGAATTCGTAAGTAAATAAAACTGCAATTGAATTTGATTTGTGGAAAACGAAGTGAACTATTAAACCAAAATTAGTAAGTGAAGCTAATTGAATATTAACCAAATGAATAAGGCTTGGAACGAATTAAATTCAATAATTGTAAAAGAAAGATAAATTGAATTCGAATTGGAAATCCAGTTAAATGTGAGTGGTTATAAACCAAAATAGCAAACTGAAAATAAATTTTGGAAATGAGCAAAAGAATAAAACTGGAATTAAAACTGAATATTGATAATGAAATTGAATTGTGTGAAATTAAATGAAGTTTTGAGATTAGTTTGAAGTGAACTAAAGTTAATTGATAAAATTCAATATCCAGAAGTAAACTAAATCCAAATTAGATTGGAATTGTGAATTGAATTCGAATGAGAATTGAAATGTAAAATTGAATGAGAATAGATATGTAACTTCAATAGTAAGTTAAAAGTGTGTAAACAGTTTATATTTGAAATTTTGTAATAGAATTTGCAAAATAGTTTGAATGCTGTAACTAGATATAATGGCTAGTAGATATACAGGTGTAAAGGAATTGGGATTTTAATTTAGAAGAGAATTCGAATTGCTCGAAAAAGGTATGTATTTGAGTTTTAATATGAGTTTTTGATGATTTCTCTCTAGCCGCTTGGCTTTTTCTTTTTCTTTTTGAAATCTGAGAGTCCGTAGGGACGTTTTGTAGTAGTACCGTATTAGCCGCGCAAAGGAGACGCTGGCGAAATTTTTCGAAAATTTAGGGTGTTAGAAAAATTTTGAGAAAATTTGGAAGTTTAAAATTTGAATTTAAACTCGAATTTGAATTTTGAAGTAAACAATGTTGTTTGAAACTTATGATTGGAGTTAGAAATTTAGTTGAATTAATAACGAATCTTTAGTAGAAGGATTTGTTTTGATAAATCGATAAAACTATTGAATGTTGAAAAATAGTAGACGAGTTAGGGATCATTTTTCTTAACTTGTAATTTCGAGGACGAAATTCTTTTAAGGGGGGAAGTCTGTAACGACCCAGAATTTTTGATAATTAAAATTCGAATATTTAATTGATTTTAAATATTAATAAATGGAATTTAGAAGTCGAATGATTTATTTTTCGAATATTGGATTTAATTTGATAATTAAATCGATAAATTAAATAGTGAAATTCCAGAGATAATTGAATATCGAGTTTAAAATGATTGAAAATGATTTGTAAATTTTTATTTAATCCTACTGGAGTTATAGAAATATTTTAGAACTCTTAAAATTGAATTTGGAGTTAAATTGTGAAAATCGAATATTTTAATATTTAATTATCGACTGTAAAAACAGCCAATTTTCGAACAGTCTCAGAATTGAACGAGACCAGTTCCATTGGATCCGTAATAGTTAGTTATTATCGGATTTCAATTTTCGTAGCAATCGGGATTGTCGTTTGACCCTGGCAACTCGAAACGCATCGACATCATTTTAATTTTAAATCGTCGAGTTAAAATAGTCATTTTTCGAACGGTCTCGGATTTCGACGAAACCAGTTTCATCGGATCCGTAATGCGATATTATTGTAAGATTTCAAATTCCGTAATTTTTGGATTTATCGTTTGTCCGGGGCAAGCCAAAACGCCTCGAAATCGATTTAAATCGGTTTAATTTAAATTGATCGTTTAATTCCATATCTCGCACAGACGATCGAATTAGCTTCCGAAACCTGTTCCATTGCGTTCGGAACGCGGGGTAAACCTTACGAACACCAGGCGGCACGTCAGATTTGGAGATCGTTTGAAAAAGTCGTTTAAAATGAATTTTATATTATTTATATACGTATATATATACGTTAACAACGAAACCCTATTTCTTCTTCACGTAGCCGCCAGAGAACATTTCAATGGCCGAAAACGTTCGATCTTTCGCCTCCAAATCCTCCAAATCCACGCATCGATTCGCAAAACTCCCAACTGGAAAGTCGGAGAGTAGCTCGAGTTCTACAAAGTGAACAGTGGTGATCAAGTATTATGTAGTGGATCGACCAGAAATTCGCCACAAAGGCTGGCCGTTCAATGTCGTATCGCGTGCAATAGGGATGACCGAGCTTCACGAAATTACAGCCGAAGGTGGCACTGGCGAAGGGCTTCAAAACGACATCCCTTGATCGACCCGAAGTTGAGCGAATATGGTTGCGTGATTAGGGTTTGGGGTGGCGGCCGTGGGTTCCTACTCGCGTGCATTAACTGGAACGAAGATGAGAAGGAACGTGGGAGGGCCTAGATCTTCCAGTGCAAAATCTAACGGTAGATGATGATGAGGGTTTTAAAATTAAATATAAATTGTGTGATTAATTATATTATAAATTGTATTAACTTTGTAAAGTCATATCTCTTTCATACGAGATTGAAATTTGACGAAACAAGCGGCGTTGGCTTCGTTTTGTCGAGCTCTACGTGATGAAACTGAATTGAAGCCATTTGGAGCTAGCGAAAATTTCGGGTAAAATTAAACGCGCGTTTAATTTTATTCGAAATAAACGCTGAAATCAGAATTGAAATCAAGGTGAGATTTTCTCACTCAAATTGAATGTGGAATTTTTACAGTTATTGATTGATGATTGACTGTTGGATGTGATATTAGATATTATAGGATATATATCTATATATAGCAGTATATACATATTGGCATATGTATATATTGGATTGATGATTCCCGCCTCGTATAGCGGATGAGACCCTATTGCGCCGTTAGTAAGCGGATTTATAAAAACCTATATACCGCGATAATTCCGTACTGGAGCGGAATTGGTATTGTGCTAACGTCTTTGGATGCAGGGAAACAGGTTGGAGGGATCCAACTGGATTCCTCACCAGTAGTTATTTATTTACAGGATTGATGTATATTCTGTTATCATATGTTGATATATGATGTTGTGTTGTGATTGACCAATTGGTGCTGTAGCATCATCGGATTCAAGTTTTGAAATTTAAAAATAACGATGTTGATTTTAAAAGAGAATTTTTTTTTTAAGTGATCTTTGAAAATATACGTTTATTTAAATTGTTGAATTGGTTTATTTTAAAGAATAAACCTTAAAACTTTAAAGTTATAAAAAGTTAAGATTTCGTGAATTTTAACCAAAAAGTGATTTCTTTTGAAATGAAGAGTTAAGAAATTTATAAAATGGTTTAATTGGAATTTTTAAGGTATTAAAAACAATGTATATAAAAGATGTACAAAAAAATTGATATTTATAAATTTAAAATATTGGGATGGTAAGACAAGCTTCTATAAGTGTAAAATGAAGTAAGAATGGAATTTCATAAGTTAATGAAATTGGAAAGTTTTAATTTTGAAAAGTTTAAAAGAACAATTTCTTTTAAAATAAACGAATGATAAGTTATTAACTAAAAATATGAACTTGTGATATTTATATCGAGTTATGAATGGAATTTGTTAATAAAAGGAATTTATAAATCGAAGTTGTTATTAAAAGAAAATTTGAATTTATAAACGTGTTTATAAATTCGAAATAGATTGGATTTGATAAATTAAATATAGAAGATTATCAAAGAAGTTATATTCGCGATTTTGGATAGCGAATTCCTATTGAAATAAAAATGTGTAGAAATGATTGAAAATTGGGTTAAGTGAATTATATTCACGATTTTGGACAGTGAATATATTTTTAAATAACATGGATTTATTTTTGAAGAAGTGATATTAAAAATGAAGTTAAACATTTTAAAGATGTTTTTAAAATGTATTATGAATCGAAATAATATATTTCAACACTTATTGTTGAAATAGACGTTTTCGAGAAATATAAGGAAATGGTGGACTATAACACTGTTGTTATAGTAAATGATTTTCGAAAGGAAATGTTTTGATGTAGTATTGGGATTTATATATATCTATCAAAATCCGAATCCCTATACTATTGATTTCGAGTCGTCGTAACGATGTTTTACGCAACATTCGTTTTGACTCAAATAGATGTTAAAATTTATGATTTCCTTAAAGAATGAAATATATACTTAATATTGATTTAAGTATATCGAATATTTTCTAAGTGTTGAAAATAAATGATTCGTGAATTACTTATTTTTAAATAAGTATGGAAATGCTTTTCCAATATAAAGTGAACTGTTTAGAGATTTTATCTTTTAAAGATAAATTGAAAAGTGAATATTTGAAAATTTGTTTTCAAACGGTTAAGTGTGGAAATTTTATATCTAGTAAAGATATTTTGGAAGATAAAATTATTTGGGAAAATTATTTGGAATCTGATGATGTTGCGCATCTTTATTGATAGTTAAATAACCGACTATCAATAATCACCTTTAAATAGGTATTTGTTGTGAATTGGATGAATTTGAATGTCACACTTATTTTTGAATAATCGCTCACTATTCGGGTTAACCGGGAAAGGACCATGGGATCGTATAACCCATTCCGAATATGTGATACGTCGTTATGAATTGAATTCGAAGACCGGTGTTGAAGACCGGATATTTTTGAAAACGGAAGGATTACCGTCGAGTTACTCTACATCGACTGATCTTCGATTTAGAGGTTTTATCACCCTTAGTGACGGGAAGTCCTGACGTGATTGAAAATTATCCGGATATGCAAGGGCTTCGTGAGAAGTGCCTTCGGTTCTGTTCGATCCCGGAACAGACTTATATGGATTGTGTGTCTGACGTTACAATTTGAGATATTGAGCTGATTTCTTTCAAATACATTTCTGTTGGTGGCGGAGAATTTATTCTCTTAGCTTAACACCCTTCTCTGAGACGTACGAGCTCAGAGGTTATGTAGTTGAAATTTATCAGCGATATATCCCAATTTGGTAACGTGGCATACTGAGTGTTGCTGTGAAATGGTCAGTGTTTGATCATTTGTGATATGATCATTTGTTTGATCTTATATCTTTGTGATCATAGGTTGATCATTTTTGTTTGACCCGAAGCAGGGCTTTTTGAGAAAGCGTAGCTTTGTGGACGAGACTTCGTCGAGCCTCACACCCCGGAAATGGTCGAAACAGGACGAATGCGGCAAGGTTCTAGGGAGTAGCGCCCCTTAGTGTATGTCATTCCTTCTGGATAAAGGTGGTATCATGGTATGGAGCCCAGATACTTAACCTCTGTGGTTACTGCATTATTTTTTCTATGTGGTTTGTTGCGAATCGGGGATCCTCGGGAAGATCGGTGACGATCGGGGGATGGCATACGCGTGTCAGTAGTTACCTATTTTTGCAGAGGTAACCCGGCCTTGTGTTGGCAGAGATCCGGTTAGGTTCTCGGGTCGTCTATTCCAGGGACGTACCCATCGTGGATAGGAAGTTCCTTAGCCTGACCATTTGTTGGAAATCCAAAGAAACAATACGAGCCTTGTGCGGTATTAGTTGTAGAACCTGCCATTCACTTATGGTGGCGCCCCACTGTTTGGATGGTAGCTATAGTAGGCATACGATACTGGTCGTATGTTGGCTAAGATTAATATTATACTTTCGAAATGTTTTCCACTATGCACTAATAATAATATCAAAAAGAATTTGATTTTGCGTAGTAAGCATCTTTGACTATCATAAGAAGAAATCTCCTCCAATTCTGCGTTTGCATTGTGTGTGTGGTGGGAGGTCTTATGGTAGTTTCATTTTCCAAAAGCATTGCGAATTGACTTTAAAAACTTCCTGTTGTTTATTTTAAAGAATAACTGTTTTACGATCTCACACCAGTCACCATGACTGACTCGGAGTTTATTGTTCCCTTCTAAACTCTGGGTGCCCACCAATTTCCACACGGGCAGCCTAGAGTTATATTATCAGGATATTCTGGATATTCTGGAGCTTTGGAAGCAATCTGGATGACGAGACGTAGTATTTGTATCTTATAGTATTTATTCCGCTGTGTACTCTGTATGAGGACAAGTTTATATAACTGTCCATTGTTGTATATTGACTCTGATTGATGTATGTATAAACTGATATAGTTCTTTGTTTTAAAAGACTGGTGTTTATCTATTATATATTGTTCCGCTGCGATATGTGAGATTCTGATATTGTTCTGTTTCTGATATTGTTCGGTTGTTCTTCTTTCTTTCTTCTCTTTTCCTTCTATCTTCTTCTTCTACTTTTTTTCTTTTTTTTTTTCTTAAAACCATAACTTTTCGGGTTTCCGGCATTCGATGGCTCAGCAGTCGATAAAGTGAGTATCGATGTTGAATTTTCGAAAGTCGAAAATTTGGGGGATGTTACAATTTCGATAAAACGTATCCTAATTTTGCAGCGGAGAGTCGAAATGTTAGATTAGGATTATGTACGGACGGTTTTTCTCCATTTTCTCAATTTGGTTCTAAATATTCATCCTGGTCCATTATCGTCACACCGTATAATTTACCTCCATGGATGTGTATGAAAACGCAATATATGTTTCTTACTGTTGTCGTTCCTGGCCTCGACGATCCGACATAAGGAATCAATGTATATTTACAACCGTTGATTGAGGAGTTAAAAATACTGTGGAACGAAGAAGTAGAAACATACGATGTGTCCAAGAAGAAAAATTTTCATATGTTTGCATCTTTGTTGTGGACTATAAGTGATTTTTCTGCCTATGCAATGCTTTCAGGATGGAGTAACGCCGGTCGTCTAGCATGTTCATATTGCATGGATGAAACACGAGCGTTTTCTTTACCTCATGGTAAGAAAATTTCATGGTTTGACTGTCATCGATATTTTCTCCATGTAAATCATCCCTTCAGAGGAGACAAGAAAAACTTTTTAGCTAATATAGTAGAAACCAGACAACCACCGACGATATGGTCAAGCGAAGACATATATGAACTTGTTAGGGACTATCCAAAGATATATGAAACTGGAGAGCAAACAGAAATTGAAGGCAAATCAGTTGTTCATAACTGGTGCAAACAAACTATTTTTTGGAAGTTGGCGTATTGGAAACATCTTCTGCTTCATCATAATATAGATGTGATGCACAATGAGAAAAATGTATTTGATAATGTTTTTAACACAATTTTGAATGTGAAAGGGAAGACGAAGAATGATTTGAAATTAAGACGTGATATAGAAGAATTATGCAAACATCCTGAGCTTCATATGAAACCAAATGACAGTAAAAAACCCAAAGCATGTTACGAATTAGATAATAATCAAGTTAAAGCTGTGTTAAAACGGGTGGAAGGGTTAAGATTTCCTGATGGGATATCATCAAATCTTCGTAGATGTGTTGACTTTAAAAATGGTAGATTGAGCGAAATGAAAAGTCACGACTGTCACTTAATGATGGAAAATTTATTTCCCGTTATGTTCAAAGAACTACTGCCGTTAAAAGTTTGGAAGGTAGTAACGGAGCTTAGTATGTTTTACAAAGAGCTTTGTTCGACTACTTTAAAAGTGCAACGTTTACGTAAACTTGAAGTGGATATTCCTATATTGCTTTGCAAATTAGAGAAAATATTTCCGTCGGGCTTTTTTAATGTAATGGAACATTTACCTGTTCATCTCCCATCTGAAGCACGACTTCGAGGTCCTGTCCAATATGGATGGATGTATCCATTTGAGAGGTATGTAATATGTTATCACGTAATTTAATTGCATTTGAAAAATGAAGTTAATATAAATTAATTTTGCATAGATATTTGAATCATCTGAAGAAAAAAGTGAGGCAAAAAGCACGAGTTGAAGGTTCGATATGTAAATCTTACATCGAAGAAGAAGCTTCGTTCTTTTTCTCTCACTATTTCAGTGACCACGTGAATATTTCATTTGAAAGTGTTACTCGTAATGACGAAGGCGACGAACGAGAGTCCTCTCAGGCAATGTTATCTATTTTTAGACAAAATGGTCGGCCTTCTGAAAAATGTGTAGAAATATGGCTAGACGATAGAGATCTTCATGTAGCACACACTTATATTCTTCTAAATTGTGCCGAGGTTGCACCGTTTGTTAGGTAATCTCACTACAACAAAACAGCCATTTTACAACGGGCAATGCCCGTTGTAATATGCATTTCGCAACGGGCATGTGACCGTTGTATTAGGCCTCGTTGTAATAGGTCGACCATATTTTACAACGGGCAATGCCCGTTGTAATATGGATTTCGCAACGGGCAATGCCCGTTGTAATACATGATATTGCAACGGTTTCTGACCGTTGCAAAATAAATGCAAATTTTAAAAAAATTACAACAGCATACATGCAGTACATCCATACCAATATTTAATAAACCTCACATGATTTTTAACAAAGCCAAAACCATGTGCCAAAATCAACAAGGTATGAGAGAGTAGCAAAACAAGTTGAGCAATAACCGATTTAAACAAGTACAAAATAATAGAAAGCAAAAGCTCACAATTTTATAAATCTTACACCGGTAATAAACTAAAATCAACAACAATTCACGAACTAGAGCAACACATACAAACAGCTGCAAATTATAATCCTGCTCTCAAAAAGAAGTACCACACAAGGCCAACTTTAAAATAACAATAAAAAGATCATCATCACCAACTAAGTTCTTCCAATCAAAACAGAGAAGGCTAATTAAAACATGGTAAAAAAAAGGAGAGATTTAATTTGAAATGATAATTCATTCACCTTTCTCTTCTTTTTCCCTGTTCCACTGCTCAATCCTTGCCCTTCTCTCCTCACTGCCCTCCCTACCCGGACTCCTCTCCCTCTTGGGACTATCACGTCTCCTACTATGCCTATCTCCACCACCTCGGTTGCAGCTATCCTCTTCAAACTGCATGCAAGTCGCCTCTCGAAAATCCGTTACAGGAGAAAAATCAGCTATGATAGGACGACCGGAGTAGAAGCGACCTTGCAGGGCACGAAGGGCGGCAGCTGCCTGGTCCTCTTCCTTGAACTGGGCGTACACGTTGCCCACCATGTGGTCAGCCAGGTTGTCGCATATGTTCAGGGTTTCCAGCTCCCCAAACTTGCTCAGCTCTTCGAATATGTCTTCGTAGAAGTCCTCAAAGTGTTCCTGGATTTTGGCTGGGTCTATGGGCTGGCCCTGGGCGTCTAGACCTGGGGTGATGCTGTCTGGCCGCTGGTACATGTTCGATAAAAGGAGGGTTGGGGATATTGTAGGGCGGTTGTGGAGACGAGAGCAGCGGTCACCGTGTCGGCATGCACCGATCTTGAAGTAAAATGGGCAGTTCACTCTGTCTTTCTCTGTCCCAAAAATCGATGCCAAGTGTTCCGCCATTATGATACTTATACCACTTCCTTTCACAAATCCTGCAATTTATACGAAATATGATCGGCACATTGGACGCATTGTTAATTAAATCACTGCTAAGAAGAAGGCAAAAGTCTTAATCATACAAATTTGAAAGCCCATCAATTTTTGCCTAAAACTAATGGATAAATTGATTACTATCATCTGGTTCTAAATTTGTTCAAGAACAAATTCACCACCTCTTAGGCTCATGTTATTGCTATTATTATCAATTGTAGCATTGTATTACAAGGTCGGAAATATTCACTTTGTAAGTGATTCCTCGCTTACGATTTCAGTTGATTTGTTGTTAATCTATGAAGTACGAGTCAAATAAAAGACAAGCTATGATTATAATAAATGTCTATTATTTCTAGATATATGTGAAGTGTGGATGAAAACTTATTAATATGTAAAGATTCTAAATAATGATAGTCTGAGATGATGATCCATAAACACTAAAATATTGATTGAAGATATCAAAGGACATCTAGTAGAATTGACTTCCTGCAATGATATTCTAAAACCAATGAAGCATATAAGATGACACAAATGGAACAATTCCATACCTCACATACATGCTACAAATAGTCAGTATCATATACTTTGGTACGCATTTTGAACCTAACTGTAAAAGAAGCTGAAAATATTAGTAATCTCTAAAAAAACAAAAATCAAAAAAAAATCCTGCTATAATATTACAAGTTATATCTGTTGTTTAAAATTTTGCATTTTAGAATTTGAATGATTATTTTTTATTTCAATTTGAAAACACCAACAACGATTTTTTTTATGTGGGTACAGTTAACTAAAAAAATGTAGAAGAAAACCTGATTTCTCTATTCCAAATCATTATTGACCAAGCAGCGATAATCCAAATCTTCAAAGCATTTCTGCAGACACTAAATATGTTCATTGATGTATACCGGAAAATAAACACAAAAACACAATCTACTGGATTTAGACTGAACGCTTATCCCTTTAAAGAGTGGAATGAGGGATGCTGTAGAGAACAAAATGGCTGCTACCACAAATGAAGGAACACCGCCGTTCATCAACTATGGTGAGAGGTCGCTTCCGCTTGCCAACTCTGCTCCCAACGCAGCAATAAATCCAAGCATGGCCAGACGTCCGTTTATTCTCTCCGGTGATGGTCCACTGAATGCTAGCAAGTCTCCAAATTTTGTGCTCACCTGTTTCATTCATTGTTATGATTATGATGTCGCTTTTGGTAACAAATTTTTCACATGTACATATATAAGACTTATGTCATACCTTGGCTGCCTTGGGCCGGACTGGGGTTGGAGTTGAAGTTGGCGGTGTGCTTGATGTAGAAGTTTTCTCTTCTGGGGTTTGTTTCTCCTGTAAATTCCAACAACTTTTCTACATCGTGACAATCACCATACCAAGGCAACACCATCTGCTGCAACCACCATTATTGATCTTAGATTCAAGTTTTTGATGATGGCCGATGTATCAAATCATTATGTGGATACTTACACACTTGCGAAGTATAGAGCTATGCTAGTAGCAGCAGAAGCTCAATCTCTGTGAGCTGTCATGCACGCATTGTACCAGAAATTCGAGAAGACAGTGGTGTGTATAAAACAGAGTGGTCCCCACCAGAAATTTGCAGTAGTGAACGTTGCCCTGAGGCATCACCAATGCCAAGTTTACAAATATCGGACAACTAACCAAACCAGAGGCACCAAATCACATTAATCCGTCCCTGCAGAAAGGACTACACGATAGGGCGAAGGCACACGGCTGTCACCCGACCAACGTTATGTAGTGATGAGCTGCTGCTGCTACTAACGTTGGTCGGGTGACATCAACCATCTGCTGCAACCTTTCCACTGTTTTCTCGAATTCATCATGGTAGAATATCTGAACAAACGTAAGTGATAAGGTGATGAAGCGAATCAAGACTAAAGCAAGGTAGTGAAGGCGAGCAAAAGAGCTTCACCATCATCATTAGCATGTCTGACAAGGTTTGAAACGTTGCTTTAGATTCTTAGGTGAACGAGCAATCAACGGCAACATCAAGTTTTAGATTAGCGAGCAACATGACATCTTATCAACAACAAACTCGAGATCCAGGTGAATTAGCGATAGCTATAGAGAAGCAGCGACCTTTAGACTAGATCTCTAAGTTTCAATCGGTGGCGATCTCAGTATTCTACAGCAAGTAAAGATTCAAGCTTGCATCCACGACTAGATCGCCAGCAACCTCCAATCCACCGGCCCAACTGCTATCATGATATTGAATTAGGATTAGGAACCAATGACGTGAACCAATGACGAGAGCCTCCTAATCACAAACCGATGACATGGGGCGACATGAGGCACGACGAGTAGCATAGGATTTGGGAACTGGGATTGGGAACGTAAAACCATTTTTATTTTGTTTTGAGATTTTGCAGTAGGATTGGGAATTTAGGGTTAAGTAAAAGGAGGGAAAACGGGAATTTAGGGTTAAGTAAAAGAGGGAAAACGGGAATTTAGGTTTAAATGAAAATTGGATATGCGGGGAATGAAAATTATTAGAAATAGGGGCGGCAACACCAGGAATATTAGTTTGCTAGTCATATATTTCAAGGGTAACCAAAATGAGAAAATAACAAACATTATAATAAATTTTCATTTCTGGATTACAGAAAATTTCTAAATTTTAAAAGTTATTTTAAACCTATTTTAGAAATTTTAAAATTTTAAACTTTTGAAAAATTAAATATTATTATTAATTATAAATATTAAATATCAAATAATAAATAATGAGTTGTAATAGGGTAATTTTCTTGTAGTGTAAATATCACTTCTTAAATATTATTAATTATTGCTTATTACTTCTTAGTTATAATTCAACATTAATTATAAAAATTAATTATTATTTATGTGTTACCAATTATTAATTATTAAAAATTAAATATTATAATTAGTAATTAGTAACCTATGATTAATATAATTTTATTACTGATTAATTATTAAATATTAATAAATAATAAATATTAATTTTAAGAAAGCATTGTAATTATTGATTATTGATTATCGAAAATTGGCAGTGGACATTTATTACAACGGGCATTTTATGATCGCTGCAAAATTGGCATTGATTACAACGGGCATTTTACGACCATTGTAAAATTGGCACCTATTACAACGGGCATGTTTTGACCGTTGTAAAATTGACACCTATTACAACGGGCCTTATGACCATTGTAAAATTGGCACCTCTTACAATGGGTATTTTATGACCGTTGTAAAATTGGCATCTATTACAACGGGCAATTTGTGAACGTTGTAAAATTGGCATCTATTACAACGGGCCTGGAAGGACCATTGTAATAGCATTCTATTACAACGTGCATACATTGCCCGTTGTAAAAAGGGCGTTGTATAGGGCATCTATTACAACGGGCCTGAAAGGACCGTTGTAATAGCCTTCTATTACAACGGGCAGTCAATGCCCGTTGTAAAAAGGGCGTTGTAATAGGGTATTTTTGTTGTAGTGTCTGAAAT
Organism: Allium fistulosum; assembly: GCA_030737815.1. Lineage (NCBI taxonomy): Eukaryota > Viridiplantae > Streptophyta > Magnoliopsida > Asparagales > Amaryllidaceae > Allium > Allium fistulosum. Next base: position 473,440,334 of record CM060901.1, read on the forward strand.
AATAATTTGTGTTTTATTCTTTTCTATAATGCATGCGCGTGTATAACCTAATGTAATAATTTGTTTATATAAATAGTGTTTATGAACGTGAACATCCGAACGGAGATCTCAGTAAAGAATTTTCCGGTTGGTTTTCAAATTACATTTATGAGCCGAGAAATTGTGTTGTTGACAAGGGTTGAAACATCTTGCGATGGGACCAAAAAGAGTGGTCAAGACATATCCAATATATTTCGTCAATGGATATAAATTTAACACCAAAGAATACGGTGTAGAAAAATTACTGGTGTGTTTGTTAAAGGTAGTGACGATCCAGAAAATCACTTAAATGATTTTTATGGCGTTCTAACACAAATTTTGCAACTGACATATTTCTCACGACCCACGGAGGAGGTGTTTCTATTTAGATGCAATTGGTTTAGCAATGTTCCAGGTTCTGGAATTAATGTGCACAAGGATTATAATCTTATCGAAATAAAGCATACATCGCACTATCACAAGTATGATCCTTTTGTACTAGCCAAACAAGCATTGCAAGTTTATTACGCTCCTTATCCGTCTCTAAAAAGAGATAAAGCAGATTGGTCTGCAGTTTTTAAAACAAAGGCCAGATTCACATTCGATGGGAAGAATATTCCGGACGAACAAGCTTATCAGGCAGATCTTGAGCAAAATAACGAAATAATAATTACAAACGATCATACAGATTTTGGTCCTTTGATCGATGAACCAAATGTTTTGGTAGAAGCGTTTGACAGTGTAGAGGAAAATATCGTAGAAAACGAGATCGAATCTGAATCAGAAGACGATGATGACTGATATAAATCTGAATCTGATTTTTTTGCAATTGATGTAATTAAGTTGAATTCTTGATGTATTATGAAATTGATGTGACTATGAAACTAAACCTGTACGTTTACCATTGTTTACATGTTTTATGTCATTTTCATTTGTCGTTTATTTAGCAGTTTTTATTAAAAATGCAATGTAATCTGCTTATCGTCGTAACATGAGACCCATTATAAATCAGGTATAACACACTTCCATTTCTATTTCCATTTCAATCATTAATTTAGCAATTTATACCGTTGATGTCATTTATGTATGAAATATATTTCATTATCATGTTATTATTCTCTTTTGAAATGATGTGTATATACGTCACAGGTTTATTGTAATGTCTTCTAGAGGTAGGAGCTCTTCCCGATCTTCAAGAGGCGATGGCAGTGGTCCATCGTAAGCATCACAACGTCCTGTAGTTTCTTTAGTACCTAGAGCGGAGGGGTAAGAATTAAATTTTATTCAGCATCTTATTTTTTTGATATACGTACGTACTTATCTGTATCATATTTAAAAACAGGGGGTTCGACCTACTGCCTTCGAAGGTTGTGTTGGATGTTTCTAGAGCTTCTTACCGGAGTAGGATGAGTGCTTGCTGGCCGAAGTGGGATAACATCCCTCCTCACATCATAGAGTGCATATGGCAGGATGTCCTAGTATGTATATTTTTCTGTTTTCCATTTTTAATTCGTTTTTGTCGTTTTTCTACTGTTTATCGTTTACAGTGTAATCTTTTTTTTTTTACTTTTTATCGTGAAACACAAGCTGAGATAGACATCCAGACAGACGATATGCTGTTGGCATGAGGATATTGGATGAAGAAGAAGATGCGCAAGAACTATAGGGACACGATATCCGAAATTAAGAAATCCGGTAAGAAACCACGGTGGATGGGGGAGAGCGTATGGCAAGCATGGTTGGGATACTGGGAAATGGACGAGGCGAAGGCAAGTATACTTAATTTTTTTGAATTATTAATTTGACGTGATCGAAAAATAATGTATCAAATTTTGAATGTACATGCAAAGTCGGATAGAAACTCTGCAAACAGAAATAAAAATCCCGTCACTCATCGCGGAGGGTCGAAGTCATTTCAGCAGTATCGGCAGGAGTTGGTAAATTTACTGAATGATAATTGTAAATAGTTTATGCTATATAATTTTAAATGTATAATAATTGTATGTTAAAATCAACTTCAGGAAGCTGAGGCGCATGATCCCGTGGGCTATATGGACGTGTTCACTCGTACGCATGCTGTCGAGCATGTAAATCCGGACGGAACTGTTTCGTATACATGGCAGGACGATAAATCCAGCAAGAGCCATGTAAGCATATTTCATTTTATGCAGTATTAGTAATTGTTATGCTTGTTAAACTATAATGAAATAAGATATAATGTTATTAATTTGTTAATTGTGACGCCCCACCTCTATACCCACGCTAACCAAGAACACTACAGTGTAGTGTTGTCAATTAGCAAGGAGAATAAGGCTGTTGAGGAGCGACCATCCATGTAACTTCTTTGTGCGAGTACCGATATGTCAGATAGTATAGAATTCATATCATTTAAGGAGGAAATCCGACATACCGATACAAACTCAAAGCTATCAAACAGTGGCTATATATAATCTTCAGAAACAAACATAGAAATAAACATAACATAAATCAGTCACAGACACCCATATCACAAAGGCAGAAAAAGATATGAATATATATAACACATGAAAGTGTACATCAGAGTAGAGGTCAGAAAGATCCACGATAATACAAAAGAATAGCAACACGTGCTACACAAAAGAACACATCTATGAGTCGGTATCTCAAATGTATACAACAAAAATTACTAATCTAAGTAGTTGGCCAAAAGTCAGAGTAATAGATCCCTGGAGAGAAGTCAAGCAGAAGCACTTGTAACGTCTCGGTCTGACCCGAGTATTATTTATAAGAAAATAATAAACGGATCAGTCTAGCTATAAGTATCAGATGATATGGTATAAAATAAAAGACATGGCATGTACATGTAATAACCATAGTGGCATACTACTATAAGTATGTAATTGAAAAAACAACATGAGATTAATCAATATCACAAGAATCTTCTCAAAGATAAAATGGGGTATCATACCCTAAACTTGTATTCATAACAAGTCAATGACACACAAATTCACCAATGCACAAAAATTGATAAAACTTATTAATAGAAATCACGAAAATTGGTGAAGCACAAAATTCCATAAATCATCACAAGAAATCCAGAAATCACAAGAAGGGGGAGGCCTATCACAAAACGGGAGTATGAAAACTCACCATAACGTGTATCACAAGACAAGACGCTATCTCATGGTAGCTAACCATAATGTTTGAGCCGAAGCTCCACAAGAATGGCCCGAAGACCGTGGGGCGCTACCCCACATATGTGATGGTGAAACATCACACAAACGGGGTTTAGTCTCCCTCGTAGAAAAGAGACATCGCACAATTGCTAGTCTAAATCAAATCACAAAAATGATCGTCATGATCATCAAGAAGTGTCAATCACACCAAGCTAGTAAATATATGAGTTTAGCTTCATGTCCCATAACCACTTGCTTAACTTAAATATTTACGAACAAGCTGTAGATCTTCACTAGAAAATTGTCACAAAAGGTTCAATCGAACAAGTCCAAGAATTAACTGACGAAGTGAACGCAAGCGTTTCATACCACCCGTTTTACTAAGTCGTTTAATTAGATTTCTCATACGAGTGAGGTAAAGGTTTGTATATACTAGTAGATTGGAAAATGGTTTGAGAAAAAAAGTTTTGTAATTAAATAGAAATGAAATTGCTTTGATAAGAGAGTTTCGATACTTACTACTAGTATTGAAACCTTCATATTTTTAAAGTAACAAATCACAGAAAAGACTGTAGAAACAATCTATCACAAAAATTCACATTCGAAGATGTGAACAAAACCCAAGGAAATCAACTCAAAATGCATCAAAGTGGAAGTAGGTGGTGCGACCAAGCATGCTGAGCGATCTAACAAAATACAGGTCGAACGACCTAAGTATAGAAAGACGAGCGACCTAACGTCTTAACATGGCTGGGCGACCTAAAGTGATCCGACCTAGTAGTCGAATGATTTAAGAGGTCAGGTGACCTAAGGGAAAATAAGGTCAACGACCTAAGGGAGATAGGGCCAAGCGACCTAAAAAGGTAAGCAGGTCGAACGACCTAATTAATCTCGCGACCTAAGAAGGTGACGAGGCAATGCGACCTAACCATTTAGGACCGAGCGACTTTAAGGTGGACTAGGGTCAAGCGACCTAAAAAGGTAAATGGTCGAGCGACCTAAGGGAAAACAGGCCGAGCGACCTAAGATGGAACGACCTACCATGCACGCGACCTATCAGTGGTTCGACCTAGCGGGATGAGCGACCTAACACGGTCGAGTTAAGGAAAGGCGCAACCTAAAGGGGTGCGACCTAATGGGTAGGTAAGTTCGAGCGACTTAGTGGCCGAGCGACCTAGTGGCCGAGCGACCTAACGTGGTAATGGCCGAGCGACCTACGACCTAAGTGTCGTAAACAACATTCCCACGCCAGAGCGACCTAAGGTCCAGCGACCTACGACATAGGGACGAACGACCTAAGTCCAGAACAAGCTAAATGCAGGCAGAGTCTTTTCCACGCGCACGAGCTAGCGGGGCAGAACGATCTATAGCCTAAATTTTCGCCGAAACACTAAAAATTGGGGTTTTTCACAATCCAATCCAACCCAAATGCATATGTACATGCACAAGTGATAGGGAATCATTCCCAACAACTTAATGACAGTTATAGGCAAGAATGTGAGATAAAAATCTCACCTTTTCCACGAAATTGATGATGGAGAAGCTTAAAAGTAATGGAAGAATCAACCAAAAGTTTGAATCCAATGTCTTTACTTGAATTTGGAATTAGATGTTGAATTTCCTAATGAACTTGAGCTTGGAATTTTAATTTCCCATTCCCTCCACCCTTTTTGATGAAGCTTCAAAGTTTAAGAAATTAGAGATGAAGTATGAAGAGAAGGAAGGGGTTGGGCTGAGTTAGTAAGTTCAGCCCAAATCAAAGCCAAAGTGAAAAAGTGGCGAAAATTCCACTATCTCCAAACATATCGAAGTTTACACTTAAAAAGATCGCAAACGTCATTTTGAACTCAATGGAGGTGGTCTCGAGTCCTAATTTGACCGTATGCAAAAAGTAGCTTTTCGGACCAAAATCTGATTAACGATAAAATATTTAAATAAAATATTTAAATATAAAATCGATAAATATGCGGGTTGTTACAGACTCCCCTCCTTAAAGAAATTGCATCCTCGCAATATATAAGATGGAAATAAAAAGTAACAACCATAAAAGCATATTAACACAAAAGGAATTTGAAATAAGAAGTTTACCTCAAGGAGCATGAGAAAGTAAGTCTGGATGTGTACGCTCGATGAATTCTCTAAATTCCCAAGAGCAATCCTTAGGATTTGAGGACCATTGAACTTTAACAAGCGGAACTTTTTTATTTCGAAGTCGTTTGATCTCCGAAGCAATAATTCGAATAGGATTCTGCTCATAAGTTAAATTAGGCGAAACTTCAATCTCTTCCACAACACCGGGCTCAAGAATAGAATCGGAATCCCGAAGGCACTTCCGTAATTGAGAAACGTGAAACACGTCATGCATGGCAGAAAACTGAGCCGGTAATGAAAGGCGATAAGCCATGGAACCAATACCTTCGGTGATAGGAAATGGCCTAATATATCGAGGCGCTAACTTTCCCGATCGACTGAAACGTACAACACCCTTCATAGGGGAAACACGAATAAATACAAGATCTCCCACAGAAAATTCTAACTTTCTTCTTCGGTTATCGGCATAGGATTTTTGTCTACTCTGGGCTTCTTTCATTCTATGACGAATAAGATCAATCTTTTCTGTGGAATCTCGAATATAATTTGGACCTAAGACCAGCTTCTCACCGGCCTCAAGCCAACAAGAAGGAGATCGGCATGGCCTTCCATAAAGTGCCTCGAAAGGTGCCATACCAATACTAGCTTGGAAGCTGTTATTATAGGAAAATTCAACATGTGAAATATGATCTTCCCAACTTCCACCGAAATCAAGCACACAAGAACGAAGAAGATCTTCAAGAGTTTGATTCACACGCTCAGTTTGTCCATCGGACTGGGGGTGATAAGCGGTGCTAAAATTAAGCTTCGTTCCCAAAGCTTTTTGAAGACTCTTCCAGAATCCACTAGTAAACAATGGATCGCGATCACTAACAATGGAAGAAGGAACTCCATGCAGTTTAACAATTTCTTTGATAAAGAGTTTGGCCAGAAGAGGAACGATTCGGTTCGACCGAACAAGAATAAAATGGGCGGATTTAGTAAGTCTATCAACGATCACCCATAAGCTATCATGACCCGAACGAGAACGGGGAAGTCCATCAATAAAATCCATGGAAATTTGATCCCACTTCCAAGTTGGAATTTCCAATGGCTGCAATAACCCACCGGGCCTTTGATGTTCGGCCTTGACGAGTTGGCAAGTCATGCAACACTTAACAAAGTTAGCAATATCAGATTTCATTCCCTCCCAATAATAAAGTCGCTTCATATCCGCGTACATTTTACTACTACCGGGATGAATGGAATATTTGGAACGATGAGAATCTTCTAGTATATCTTTACGAAGATCACTAATATTTAGTACGATAAGTCTACCAAATTTTTGAATGCCGCCACGAGAATTAATATCAAAGTCTTTCGAACCTTCAATATCAGTTTTATCCTTAATATTCTGGCTAAGAAGAGCCAATTCAGGATCTAGCTTTTGAGCTTCAAGAATGCGGTCCAAAAGAGAAGGACGAGCCTCAAGGCTACATAAAACAAGAGACGAACATAAATCGGATACACGATCTTGAATTTCACAAGTGGATAAAACCTCGAGATCCTTCCATTCAGATATCATCATGGAAACAACCGCTTGTTGCTTGCGACTAAGTGCATCGGCAACTCGATTTCCCTTTCCGGGAGTATAAAGAATATCAAGATCATAAGAGGCAAGGAATTCGAGCCAACGCTGTTGACGCAAATTAAGTTCCTTTTGAGAAAATAAATATTTCAAAGACTTATGATCTTTATAAAGTATAAATTTCTCTCCCAAAGGATAATGTCGCCAAATTCGAAGGGCGAGAACGATAGCCGCGAGTTCTAAATCATGTGTAGCATATCTAGTCTCAGCCGGCTTCAATTGCCTAGAAGCATAAGCAATAACACGTTCTTTTTGCATAAGAACGGCACCCAAACCAACGCGACTAGCATCGGTATAAACAACAAAATCTTGATTCCCTTCGGGAATAACAAGAATAGGAGCATCAGAAAGGAGTTCTTTTAATTTCTGAAAAGAAGTTTCACGTTTGTCCAACCAAATGTATTTAACACCTTTCTTGGTTAAGCCAGTAAGAGGCACGACAATCTTAGAAAAGTCTTTTATGAAGCGGCGGTAATAACCTGCCAATCCGAGAAAGCTACGGATTTCAGTCACACTCTCCGGTCTCTTCCAATTTTGAATCGCTTCAATCTTTGAAGGATCCACTGATATTCCGGATTCGGAAATAATATGACCGAGAAACTTCACACTAGATTTCCAAAAATGACATTTAGAAATTTTTGCCTTTAATTGATTGCTCCTAAGAGTTTCCAATACAATCCGAAGATGCTTTTCATGTTCCTCCTCGGTTTTGGAATACACAAGAATATCATCAATAAAGATGAGAACAAACCGATCGAGAAAATCTTTGAAACTCGATTCATGAGGTCAACGAAATAAGTCGGAGCGTTCGTTAAACCGAATGGCATAACTAGCCATTCATAAGATCCATAACGAGTACGGAATGAAGTCAAAGGAATACTATCCTCTGCAATACGAAGCTGATGAAAACCGGTAGCCAAGTCCAATTGTGAAAAGACTCTAGCACCACTAAGTTGATCAAACAGATCATCAATCCGAGGTAAAGGATATTTATTCTTAATAGTAAGATCATTAAGCTTGCGGTAGTCGACGCAAAGCCTAAGTGTACCATCGGACTTATTTACGAAAATAACTGAAGCTCCCCAGGGCGAGGAACTAGAGCGAATAAGTTGCTTCGTCTCCAATTCGGATAATTGTTTGCGCATCTCTTCATTCTCCTTATTGGACATACGATAAGGAGGACGGGTAATAGGTTGAGCTCCAGGTATAAGATTAATTTTGAACTCAATTGCTCGCTTAGGTGGTAATCCTAAGACGGGCTCGAATATGTCGGAAAATTCACGAACGACGCGAATAAGAGAAATGACATCCTCCTCATCATCATTGTCATCATCACGAGGATTTAAAGAATATAAAGATGCAACCAAAGCGGAATCCGAATCTTTAAGAATAATAGAAATCTGATTAACAGATTGCGGATGTTAGAGATAAATAGTCCGCTCAGGACATAGGATATGAGCTTCATAACGGTTAAGCAAATCCATACCCAAAATCATTCCAAAGCCTAAGTAACGCATGACATGCAAATCGGCTAGGAAAGAAAAATCACCCAAAATAATCTCGACATCTTTACAAAGCAGACTAAGAGTTGTGGATCCACCAACCGGATTCGCAATTCTTAAAGAAGTCATTAAAGCAACAACACTTAAAGAAAAAGTATCAACGAGTTCCTTTGATATAAAAGAATGGGATGCACCCGTATCAAAGAGAACTCTAATAGGTTGATCATGAAATATAATAATGCCATCAAGGACAGAATGAGACATACCTTGGCCGCGAGATGTGTTGCCAAGGGCTTGAGCTACATTAAGCTTTCCCTCCTTCTTACCTTGAAGTCTGGGGCATAAATGTATATAATGATCCGGGCTCTTACAATAGCGACAAGAACGGGGCTTTGAACACTTGTTCGCAAAATGGTCCTTAGAACCACAGTTATAGCATTGCCCGCTACTAGGGGTAGAAGTCTTTGCTGCCGGAGGTGCAGGTTTCCCCTTTTTGTTGGGATAAGAACCTTTGAATTTGTTTGGCCTCTTCTTGTTGTTGAAGTTTGGTTTGGCACCCACAGCTTCAACATCACTTTCCTTATCCGCCTCTTCAAGACGAAGAGCGATATCAATGAGCTGATCAAAAGAAATTTCCAATTTTAGAAGTAATGGCTTCTTAAGATTCTTATTTAAGCCATAAATGAATCTTTGGTTCTTCTTCAATGGGGTGTTGATGTATTCAACCCCATATTTAGACAGTGACTCGAAGGATGCGACATAATCTGTCACAGAGGATTCACCTTGAACAAGGTCTATGAAACGTCGAGCCAATGTCACTTTCTCTGCTTCTGGTACGAATTTTAATTCGAAGCGTTCCCAGAATTGCTCCCAGGTGAGATCTGCTTCATTAATTTTAGAAATAGGAAGTTCATACCAATCCAATGCTCTCTCTTGGAGCATACTGGAGGCCACCTGAACACGGTGAAGATCGATAAGATTCATGCGAGAAAAGATTCGATCGCATGATCTTAACCAAGCCTGGACTTCAATAATAGTTTCGGAACCCTTGAATGGTTTCCCACCCAAGTTATTATAATCGTTGCACAAACGTGCAAATCTAGACTTAGGATGAGTAGGCTGCTGATTAGGACCGGCTGCCTGAGCATTCTTTACTAAATCAAGAAGCTGTTGAGCAGTCATAAAAACTCCATCCTGGGGAGTAACAGTAGATGGTCCAGCTCTGGGATGACCTGGTCTAGACATTCTTTACTTTAAGAAAGAGAGAAGAAGAAATGTTATTTTCCAAATAAATATCAAGCAAATCTTGATAGATATAACAAGGATACATAAAGGAAATAGGATGAATCGGTACAAAGACTCGAATTAAATCCTAAGGCACGACTCCTAAGTTGGACTTAGGACGATGATCCTTGTTAAGTTATTCTACATTGTTCTGAAGTTTGGCTATGATACCAAGCTGTGATGCCCCACCTCTATACCCACGCTAACCAAGAACACTACGGTGTAGTGTTGTCAATTAGCATGGAGAATAAGGCTGTTGAGGAGCGACCATCCATGTAACTTCTTTGTGCGAGTACCGATATGTCAGATAATATAGAATGCATATCATTTAAGGAGGAAATCCGACATACCGATACAAACTCAAAGCTATCACACAGTGGCTATATATAATCTTCGGAAACAAACATAGAAATAAACATAACATAAATCAGTCACAGACACCCATATCACAAAGGCGGAAAAAGATATGAATATATATAACACATGAAAGTGTACATCAGAGTAGTGGTCAGAAAGATCCACGATAATACAAAAGAATAGCAACACGTGCTACATAAAAGAATACATCTATGAGTCGGTATCTCAAATGTATACAACAAAAACTACTAATCTAAGTAGTTGGTCAAAAGTCAGAGTAATAGATCCCTGGAGAGAAGTTAAGCAGAAGCACCTGTAACGTCTCAGTCTGACCCGAGTATTATTTATAAGAAAATAATAAACGGATCAGTCTAGCTATAATTATCAGATGATATGGTATAAAATAAAAGACATGGCATGTACATGTAATAACCATAGTGGCATACTACTATAAGTATGTAATTGAAAAAACAACATGAGATTAATCAATATCACAAGAATCTTCTCAAAGATAAAATAGGGTATCATACCCTAAACTTGTATTCATAACAAGTCAATGACACACAAATTCACCAATGCACAAAAATTGATAAAACTTATCAATGGAAATCACGAAAATTGGTGAAGCACAAAATTCCAGAAATCATCACAAGAAATCCAGAAATCACAAGAAGGGGGAGGCCTATCACAAAACGGGAGCATGAAAACTCACCAACAAGTGTATCACAATACGAGACGCTATCTCATGGTAGCTAACCATAATGTTTGAGCCGAAGCTCCACAAGAATGGCCCGAAGACCGTGGGGTGCTACCCCACATATGTGATGGTGAAACATCACACAAACGGGGTTTAGTCTCCCTCGTAGACAAAGAGACATTGCACAATTGCTAGTCTAAATCAAATCACAAAAATGATCGTCATGATCATCAAGAAGTGTCAATCACACCAAGCTAGTAAATATATGAGTTTAGCTTCATGTCCCATAACCACTTGCTTAACTTAAATATTTACGAACAAGTTGTAGATCTTCACTAGAAAATTGTCACAAAAGGTTCAATCGAACAAGTCCAAGAATTAACCGACGAAGTGAACGCAAGCGTTTCATACCACCCGTTTTACTAAGTCGTTTAATTAGATTTCTCATACGAGTGAGGTAAAGGTTTGTATATACTAGTAGATTGGAGAACGGTTTGAGAAAAAAAGTTTTGTAATAAAATAGAAATGAAATTGCTTTGATAAGAGAGTTTTGATACTTACTACTAGTATTGAAACCTTCATATTTTTAAAGTGACAAATCACAGAAAAGACTGTAGAAACAATCTATCACAAAAATTCACATTCGAAGATGTGAACAAAACCCAAGGAAATCAACTCAAAATGCATCAAAGTGGAAGTAGGTGGTGCGACCAAGCATGCTGAGCGATCTAACAAAATACAAGTCGAACGACCTAAGTATAGAAAGACGAGCGACCTAACGTCTTAACAAGGCTGGGCGACCTAAAGTGATCCGACCTAGTAGTCGAACGATTTAAGAGGTCAGGCGACCTAAGGGAAAATAAGGTCTAACGACCTAAGGGAGATAGGGCCAAGCGACCTAAAAAGGTAAGAAGGTCGAACGACCTAATTAACCTCACGACCTAAGAAGGTGACGAGGCAATGCGACCTAACCATTTAGGACCGAGCGACTTTAAGGCAGACTGGGGTCAAGCGACCTAAAAAGGTAAATGGTCGAGCGACCTAAGGGAAAATAGGCCGAGCGACCTAAGATGGAACGACCTACCATGCACGCTACCTATCAGTGGTTCGACCTAGCGGGATGAGCGACCTAACACGGTCGAGTTAAGGAAAGGCGCGACCTAAAGGGGTGAGACCTAATGGGTAGGTAAGGTCGAGCGACTTAGTGGCCGAGCGACCTAGTAGCCGAGCGACCTAACGTGGTAATGGCCGAGCGACCTACAACCTAAGTGTCGTAAACAACATTCCCACGCCAGAGCGACCTAAGGTCCAGCGACCTACAACCTAGGGACGAACGAACTAAGTCCAAAACGAGCTAAATGCAGGCAGAGTCTTTTCCACGCACGCGAGCTAGCGGGGCAGAACGATCTATAGCCCAGATTTTTGCCGAAACACTAAAAATTGGGGGTTTTCACAATCCAATCCAACCCAAATGCAAATGTACATGCACAAGTGATAGGGAATCATTCCCAACAACCCAATGACAGTTATAGGCAAGAATGTGAGATAAAAATCTCACCTTTTCCACGAAATTGATGATGGATAAGCTTAAAATAATGGAAGAATCAACCACAAGTTTGAATCCAATGTCTTTACTTGAATTTGGAATTAGATGTTGAATTTGCTAATGAACTTGAGCTTGGAATTTTAATTTCCCATTCCCTCCACCATTTTTGATGAAGCTTCAAAGTTTAAGAAATTAGAGATGAAGTATGAAGAGAAGGAAGGGGTTGGGCTGAGTTAGTAAGTTCAGCCCAAACCAAAGCCAAAGTGAAAAAGTGGCGAAAATTCCACTATCTCCAAACATATTGAAGTTTACACTTATAAAGATCGTAAACGTCATTTTGAACTCAATGGAGGCGGTCTCGAGTCCTAATTTGACCGTATGCAAAAAATAGCTTTTCGGACCAAAATCCGATTAACGATAAAATATTTAAATAAAATATTTAAATATAAAATCGATAAATATGCGGGTTGTTACATTAATGCAGGAAAAATTTATGGAGCAGCGCCAGAAACTCCTTGCTGATACTGGTCGAGAACAGCTGACGACTGATGAGGAGGATGCTATTTTTGAGTCCGTTATGGATCCAGTAGAGCATGGCAGACGATACGGATTTGGCAATCAAGTGGTAAATAATTTATTTTACTGCTAATTTGATATTTAAGTCAAAATTATATGTTGGAATATATAATTTTATCTTGAATACTTCAAATATACTATTTGGACCTTTTCAAAACAATAAACTTGAATTTTATTCATTTACAGAGATATGCACATACACTTACAGAGATCACACAGCTAAATTTAATATTTATTGCAGGCCAGCAGTCAGAGACGGGGTCGGTGGAATAGAGGTCAGAGCGATCTAGAAGATATAGAAGAATTGCGGACTAGAGTGTCCCAGCTGGAGGAGCAGAACCGCCAACAGGCCATGCAGACCACACAGTTGTTAGAGTACATGCAGCTGTTTGGTGGCCGCTTCCCTTTCTCGGCTGGCTCTGGATCTGGAGGAGATTGATTCATTGCTTTCTTGTTTTTTCAGGTATGTTTTTTTAGTTTTGTATGATTATTTTTGATACACTTGGTTGTGTGGTTGTATAATGATGTGGAGATTGATTTTGTGTATGTATGACATGGTATAACACTTATTGTTGGGGTTGTTGGAATGGTTATGTATATTATGTATTTTATTTTGATGTAATTTGATATATTTGTGGGTTTGATTAATTTTGTGTAGTTTGGGTTTTAATATTTGGTTGGTATATTGTATATTGGATTGTGCAGTATTGGTGTAATAGTTTTTGGAAGATAAATGTGTATGGAAAGCTACATTTGCAACAGTAATAAAGAAAACAGCAGATTTCCGACGGCTTCCGACAGTTTACAAGTACGTAATTTCCGACGGCTTCCGACAGCCTGTAAGACATTTTTTTCGACGGTTTCCGACCGGTCCCGGCACGTGTCGGAATCCGTCAGAAATACTGCTCCCTGACGCCGTATATTCCGACGGCTTTTTCCGACGGCCATCGACGGTTTTCAGCCGTCGGAAATCACTGTTCTCCTTATAGTGTAATTATTTTGATAAATATGTGCTGCAAGAACTATAAATGCATACAAATACATTGAGTCTTTGATATTACACTTCTACTTTTAGGTATTTGTCGTCATTCTTTCAAGTAATACTTGTAATTTACTGTATACATCATTTATCCTTCAGTCAAATGTACCAAAACCTAAATGTCAATTTCAAAATATATGTACATGAATATTTATTTACGAAATTTTATAAAAATATTAATTTCAATATTTATTAAGAATACTTATTTTCATTTATTTGTTTCATAAATAATGAATCCTAAAAAATAAGAAATCGGTGTATAATTCATTTTTTATCAACAAAAATGATAAATTTAATTTTTATTCAAATATAAAAAAATACGAATATGATAACAAAAATACAAAGTTATAAATATAGTAATTTAAATTTACAAGTCATATATCCTAACAAAATTTATCGGATATTGCATGATAAATTATATTATTCAAAAACAGTTATAATATTATTTTTCTACAACATACCGTCTGCAACGCACGGGTTAGACACTAGTTACAACTATTATTAAAGAAAGACTAAAGATAAGCAAATTTTATGCAAATGAGATTTTCAATAATGTAACAACTGCATTTCAAACCTCCGAAAACAGAGCGTTAGCCAAAACAATAGGTTCAGCTGCCCAATATAGCAACAAAATATAATATCACTTAAACAACTATATTGACATACGTGATTGTTGTCTCGTGCTGATTTAAAATAACTTATTTAATTTCAATCCATAAAGACGACCACTCTAAGAAAAAAAACATATTTAAAAAACCATTTTCATTATTAAATCACAACTTTTAATCCTTCCAATGATTTTTGATACATAAAAATCAACTTTTGAAAATCATATTTTATAAAGAAACATTTAAAATTGCATCGCTTTTCATGCTTATACTATACCGAGGTAGTTATAACTGCATCATACTGATGTAATCAAAACTGTATTATGTTAAGTTTCTAGTTTAACTGCAAGTTGGTGTTGATTTTCAATTGCATCAATAATAAGTTGTTAATACAACATTATATGAACATGCAAATATGCAGTTAAAACTGCATTTGTATAGCTACAAATCACCGAGTTGCAGTTATAACTGCATTTCAGAAAGAGGTTTTGGACCAAAGGTCCCTATTCTTAAAGTCAATGCACAAAAAGTCCCTACTCATAAACTCATGTAAGTTAAGTCTCTGTTTTATTTTTTTACCAAACTGTCTCCTTTCAAAAAATCAATACAACATTGAAATCAAGGGTAAAAGTGGCATAAATTAGTTAAAAACTAAAAATTCTAGTGCAATAATAGTCATGCCATCCTACAACTCAGATGCAGTTGTTACTGCATCATTTACTTGCGTTTATAACTTCAACCCACAAATGCAGTAATAACTGCATCAAAAAGGTGCAATTATAATTACATCAATCTATTTCTCATGATCATTCTAACTGCATCAATTTAACTGCATCCTCAAGATGTAGTTTTTAGTACATTAATATGTAGTAGTTTTTTTTCAATGTGGAGGTATTTCGTTTTAACCCTTACAAGAGGCAACTTGTATTTGACCCCACAACTTAAACCGTCACCCTTCAACCACTAAAAGGATGACATTATTTCAATAAGATATAATTTAAATAAACTTAGTTTAAATATCAAATTTTAAATTTTAGGTAGTGTTTGATTTACGTTTTTTAGTTTTGAGTTTTCATCCATATAAAAATACGCACGACGCATATATATTGCGGAAAACGACCAATTTAGAAAACAAAGTTAACAAAGAAAATAGAAAACAACATTTTTTTATTTGTCATGTTTTGAGAAATAAGAAAAATACGAGAAACAATCCTTCCTTATCGTTCTTTTATCCCCTCTGTGGTCCCCTTCATCTTCCTTTCATCCTATATGTCGTCCCTCCACTCTTCTCATATTTTGTAATTATTGTTGAAAACTCAAAACTCATTTCAAACCAAACATACTGTTAGTTTTTTCTGTTTTGATTTTTTTCATATGTATACATGTACAAGATGATAACATAATTTGTGGTTTAATGATAAAAACATTTTGCCAATCCGATATTTTACAAAATTATATATATATATATATATATATATATATATATTATTTAAAGATTCAACGTAAAATGTGGATAATGAATTAATATGGAGGCGAAAATAGCAAATGAATACGAAAATATGACATTAATAAACTCATTTTCAATTAGGGGTTTTTAGGCTAAAGGAAAAAGTTAGAGAAAAATTTAGTTTCAGGACAAAAAGTTTGTTTTTTGGCTGAAGGACATATTTTAGTGTAAATCACAGAATGATAGTTGAAACTATCATTTTCAGTTTACATTAAAAAATATCATTCAAACTAAAAAACAAATTTGTTATCTCCGAGACTAAATTTTTTACAACTTCTTCTTTGTGTCTATTTACCTGTTTCAATTATTTATAAAATGAAAACTTTTGTTATTTAAATTATTAATAAGGACTTCTTTACATACATACATGTATAAAATCAATTCATTTCACCAGATTCTAGCTCTGTAGTGGTCGTATTATAGAAAGGGGTTGCGTTAACAAGAAGCAGACATTAGAACATAAAATGGAACAGTTATTAACTATTAAAGCATACTACCAAGTTCAAACCAACAAACTTTTTTTTGTTTGTTGAAAAGTTAAAAAAAATATGGCCCAAGGCCTACAACCCGCTAACCCTCTTACAAATGCCCACTCCCGTACAACAAATGCTCACTCCCTAAGTAACCCTACCCGCTTTATCATAAAACAACGCAAACCCAAGAAAATTAGGGCACCGACGATAGAGGCGATTTGGTTCGAAAATCTAAGCTCGAAAAGTAGATCCAAGTTTTTGTGCTTCTGCATAATAGATCGAAGAAGAGAAGGAGAGTTCAAACCAACTTACAACAACTGACAAAGAAAAAAGGAGATGGACACGCAAGCAACGTAGTTAGATAGCTCGGGATTAGTAGGAAAGAAAAAAAAAACAGTTTTGCTATAAGGCCCGAAAGAAAGGGGGCCAGAATGGGTGCGGGAATAATCTGGATCGCTGCAACAAACTTCCCCCCTGAATTCCTGCCGTTGGATTAAAATTCGCACCCTTCCGCACCTAATTTTCCTGGCCTTGTAGCAAAGTCCAAAAGAAAATTGTAATTCAAACCGATTATTATTTTGTCAAAAAGCAATGCTACAGTGCCCGAATTATATTTTGTCAAACAGTGCGAATAGTGCAATTTTTCTTCGGATCCGAAGGCTGAAATTCAGGGGGTCCATTTTTTCTGTCTAATTCGCAAGTTTTGAAAAAAAAAAAGCTTCGGCCAAAGTAGAATGGTTGTTTGTCAAATCCCATGAAAGAGACATAAAATGTGAAGGGGTCCACGTCAAAATGACTAATTTACCCCCCTGAATTCAATTGTTTCAACTGATTCGCATGTTTTGACAGAAAATGGAACCGGGTAATGTAGCAAATCCCTTTGTAATTGATACAAAACAATCCAACAGGGAAATGACATACACGAAACATGACCAGTAGAACTGTAGAAGAACCGTATACCCAGCTACAGCAATTGTAATGCACTAGAATAGAATACCTAGCGCGTAGATAACAAGGTTCTCATTGCTGTGCACATTGCACCCTCTGAGAGTTACCATAACCCTCTTCATCAGCTTCATCGAAGGCCTCCTGAGCTTGCTGATGCTGCTTCCTCCTCATCTCCTCCTCTATATTCATCACATCATACATTGTCGTTTCTTCGCATTCATCAATCTCCATTTCTGTAAGTTGAGAAGCGGCACTCCTTGGAGGAAGTATGCTTTCAATAGCTTTGCACTGATCAGGTGCAAGCGAGTCTGGGAACTCCACCGAGAACTGAATGTACAGTTTTCCTTTCATGAATGGCCTCTGCTACATTGGCATTCCTTCATCGTTTATCGCCTCAAACTGATCTGCAACACCACCCACATTTTCACAACATTACTAACCACACCCCTACCGACCAAACATCACTTTTGTCTACATTGATTGAAGTGCACAAGACAATTTACCTGGCTTAATGACCTCTCCAGGATTAGATTTAATGAGGAGTTGCCTGTTATCCAAATGGGTCAAAACAAACTGGAAGCCACAGAGAGCCTCAACAAGTGACAGTGAATGTTCGTAAAACAGATCATCTCCTTTCCTCTTGTATTTGGGATGTTCCTTTTGCTGTAGTACAAACACGATATTCCCTGTGGCCGTATCAGGCTGCAAATGCAATTGTATTCATAGTCAGTGATTATTCCTATGTTACATAATACGAACCAGGATATCAAACTAACTTGAGAAATTACTCAACAATGCGAAGATGCTAGTGTGTTTGCTAATATCTATCTATGTTTGACAAATGTTATATGCAGCTAGAATAGAATGTGACATTTAGCGCTTCATCAGCTTCACCAGGGAAAGTGATTCTTTGGCCATCCTGCATCCCCTTCTCTACATGCACTTCCAGAACTTTCTTCTCCTGCACAACCTTTTCGCCTTTACACTGTGGACACCTGTCTTTATCATTGATCATTTCTCCAGTGCCCTTGCACTCATTGCAAGGGTGCTGCATTTGCTGGATCATTCCAGGGCCTAACTGACGAATGGAGACTTTCACGCCGGATCCTTCACAAGAAGAACATGTCATTGAAGCTCCTGATTTTGAGCCTTTGCCTTTGCATTTTGAGCAGAGGACGTTTCTAGAAAGAGAGAGCTCCTTTGCAGTTCCATTGTATAGGTCTTCGAGGGATACTTTGAGAGGATGGACTACGTCTTCGCCTCTTCTTTGTCTACGACCTCGACTGCTACCTCCTGTTGATAATTAAAAAAAAACTAAAAAAAGAAATAAAATAATTTATAAACTGTAATTTTGCATGTTCAGACTTGGTATGTGACATATTGAATTATGTGCACAATACTCACATTTCTATTCAGTTGAATGTCTTTAGTTGTTAGCGTGGGCAAATCAAAAGAGAACAAAGGAAAACATAAATCTTAAATGGAAAACTCCAGAAGTTTCAATAATATATCTACGTTGTTTTAATTATTCATGTGAGTCACTATACAAATTTTCCGATTGATATATGAATATTATGGGAAAAACCAACAAAAGTACTAAAAAGAAAGATGTAACTTAACTTCACTTGTCATTGATCATGCCATGTCCAACAAGTTTCGATTTCTCCTTTTCGAACCACCACTGTGTTGCAGAGTGCACGGAGGAGTGACTTAAAAGAGAATCTCATTCTCTAGGTACTTCTGAAATTCATATCCAATGTACTCATCACCTCGATCGGACCAAAATATCGTAATTTTCTTCCATGTTTAATTTTCAAGTTCCTATATTCATCTAACACTTCTGATTTATATTTCATGAGATACACATCCATATCCGGACAGTTCATAAATGAATGTAAGGAAGTATGTGGAACCTCCTTTGGTCGTTGTAGACATGGAACTACATATATCAGTATAGTACAAGTCCTAGGAGTTCAATAGCTCTTTCATTGCTCTACTAAATGGGTGTTTGACCATTTGACCATCTTACTTTTAAAACACGATTCACAAATATCATACTATGATGCTACTGTAAATCATAGAAGGAGGTTAATTTTCATTTCTCACTAGCATGGCCAAGTCTACAATACTAAAGGTAATTATTATTAATTTTAAATGTATTAGTATTTTTTAAAGCCACACATGCAGTTAACATATTGACCACCATTAGTAGCAAAACCAACACTTTTACTTCCATAACAAATATGTGATCACATAAAAATACCTCCAAAACTACCACCAAAGAATGACTGGAAGATTTCAAAAGGTTTATGGCCACCGCCACCTCCACTCATTCCTTCCTTCAGAGCATCTTCACCATATTCATCATATATCTCACGTTTTTCAGGGTCACTTAGAACTTCATATGCTTGTGCCAACTCCTTAAACTGTAATAAACAGCATGAGTTAGAAAGACACAATGCACACTGCATGAAATCCAAATTATAAACATCTAACTTATAAGTGCAAAGGACAAACATTATTTACTTACTGTTTTATAAAGTGTATTACAAGTAACACATTGAAGAATTCTACTTCCCTTGCAATTGTCTTTTTAAAGTATTCCTTACCAACTCCATTATCTGTTAAAAGCCTTTATCACTTTTCCTGTCTTCTTCAGTTATTGAGGTAAACGAATAAAAAAAATCATGATGGATGATGAATATTTTTGTTGTAAAATTTTCAAATAACTTTGGGGTTTGGGTTTTGATTTGAAAGAGAAGAAGTAAAGAGGAAGAAGTGAATATTAGTCCCACATGGTAGAAAGCTATACAAAGTATTTGTATAAATATAGTTTTCTCATGTGGATGTTGGGGTCTTGGGGCTTTCAAATGTTTGCTTTGTTGTGAGGAGAGAAGTCATGTAATACCACACGCGCGCCGCCGCCGCCCGTAGGCAAATAATGTTGAAATTACTGATAAGTTAAAGCCAAAGAATGAGACACAGTTTAAGAAGAATAATCATTTCAAAACCAACAACAAAAAGAAAAGTGCTTTTTATTTTTGTAACAAGCCCGGCCACTATGCCCGAGACTGCCGTCTGCGGAAGAAACAACAAAAAGTGAATGTGGTCGAAGACTCGCTTGTGTCTGTAGTGCAAGAGGCGAACTCCATTAGCGGCAATGATAATG
The DNA here is from genome assembly GCA_030737815.1 of Allium fistulosum. Lineage (NCBI taxonomy): Eukaryota > Viridiplantae > Streptophyta > Magnoliopsida > Asparagales > Amaryllidaceae > Allium > Allium fistulosum. The sequence goes on from CM060901.1 coordinate 473,460,931, forward strand.
ATTGGTGGTTCGATACTGGAGCAACCATTCACATCTGCAAAGACCGTAATCTGTTCAAGAGTTACGAAGAAAATAAAGGAGTAGCCGACGAAGTTACTGGAGCAAATAAGGTTCCAAACAAAGTTATGGGAAAAGGCACTATAGAACTTACTTTCACCTCTGGAAAAGTTCTTACACTAGTAAATGTATTTTATGTACTTGATATGTGTAAAAATTTGGTATTTGGATACCTTCTTAACAAAGGAGGATTCAAGATGGTGTATGAGTCTGATAAGCTAGTGTTGTCTAAGAATGGTAGATTCATTGGACAGGGATACTCTTGTAACGACATGATTAAGTTGAATCTAATAAAAAAATCTTCTGTTTATATTGTTGATTCTATTAATTTATGGCATGGTAGATTAGGACATGTTAATTATAATTCCATTAGAAATATACATAAATTAGGATTAATTTCTGATTGTGATTTCGATACCATCTCTAAATGTGAAATATGTGTTCAAGCAAAAATACACCGAAAATCCTTTAAATCCGTAGAAAGGAAAACTGGTTTGCTTGATTTGGTATATAGTGATGTGGGTGACTTAAAAAGTCTTATCACCTATGGTGGTAACCAATACTATATAACATTCATTGATGAGTATACTAGATATGCATATGTATATCTAATGAAAACTAAAGATGCGGCTTTTAATAAATTCAAAATTTACAAAGCAGAGGTCGAAACACAATTAGGAATTAAAATTAAAATATTACATTCAGATCGTGGTGGTGAATATTTCTCAAATGAATTCACCTTGTTTTGTAAACAACAAGGTATAGTTCACCAATGTACTGCCCCATATACACCACAACAAAATGGTGTTGTTGAAAGGAAGAATAGAACTTTAGTAGAAATGGTTAATGCCATGCTCATAAGTTCTAATTTACCTTATAACCTATGGGGTGATGCTATGTTATCTGCATGTTATATTTTAAATATAGTACCACTTAAAAAGAATAATATTTCCCCTTATGAATTATGGTTTAATAGGAAACCTAATCTAACTAGACTTAAAGTTTGGGGTTGCTTAGCATATGTTAGAAAACCAGACCCTAAATGACCAAAGTTAGAAAATAGAGCATTTAAATGTGTTTTCATAGGATATTCCTTAATAGTATAACTTATAGATTCCTTATTCTTGACACCCTAGAAGTTATAGAATCTGTAGAGGTAGAATTTTTTGAAAATCAAACTGTTGAGATCCCATTGAGATCATCTAGTCCAGAACCTAGCATGGCTAATGATATCAATGACGATGATTATGCTCCTGCTCAAAACAGCAAGGAAGTATCAGTACCAGATAACAGTACTTAACAACGGAGAAGTAAAAGAGCGAGAATAGAGAAGGACTATGGTCCTGACTTCATTACATATCTTGTAAAAGGCAGTAAGGACGAAGTCCTTAATGTGACTAAATATGTAATGAACGTCGATGACGATCCCAAAACTTATTCTGAGGCTATGAGTTCCAGAGATTCCAATTTCTGGAAAGAAGCTATCAATGATGAAATGAATTCCATACTGTTAAACCAAACTTGGGTTTTAACTGATTTACCTCCTGGTGCTAAACCTATAGGATGTAAATGGATATTCAAGAAAAAGTTGAATACAATGGATCCATTGATAAGTTTAAAGCCAGATTAGTTGCTAAGGGATATAAGCAAAGACATGGAGTAGATTACTTTGATACATATGCTCCAGTTGCTCGTATATCTTCTATACGCTGTTTAATTGCACTTGCATCAATTCATAAATTAGTCATACATCAAATGGATGTAAAGACTGCTTTTCTAAATGGAAATTTAGAAGAAGAGATATATATGGAACAACCTGAAGGTTTCAAAACCCCAGGCCAAGAAAAGAAAGTTTGCAAATTAGTGAAATCTCTTTATGGCCTGAAGCAAGCTCCCATGCAATGGCATGAGAAATTTAATAAAGTTGCACTATCATATGGATTCATTGTTAATGATGCTGATAAATGTATTTATAGCAAATCGGATAACAATGGTAGTGTTATAATATGTTTATACGTTGATGACATGCTAATATTTGGTTCCAATATATCATGTGTGAATGAAACTAAAAAGTTTATGTCTTCTAAATTCGATATGAAAGATCTAGGAGAGGCTGATGTAATTTTGGGAATTAAAATTATTAGGAAAGAGGGAGAGTTATTACTAACTCAATCTCATTACATAGAGAAATTCCTACAAAAGTATGATCATTACGATGACAAACCAGCACCAACTCCTTTATATCCTAGTATTAAATTAGAAAAGAACACTGGACGTACTATCTCTCAACTAGAGTATTCCAGTGTTATTGAGAGTGTTATGTATGCTATGCATTGCACTAGACCAGACATCGCACATGCTATAAGTGTATTGTGTCGATTTACCAGTAATCCAGGTTTCGAACATTGGAAAGCTATTTCCAGAGTTTTAGCTTATTTGAAAGGAACCATTGAATATGGTTTATCTTATAAAGGATATCCCGCTGTAATAGAAGGATATAGTGATGCAACCTGGAACAATGTAGAATCCAAATCCAAGTCTACTACTGGATGGATCTTTACATTAGGAGGCACTGCTATGTCTTGGGCTTCCAAAAAGTAGACCTGTATTTCTGACTCAACAATGTTGTCAGAATTAATTGCATTAGCAGATGCATGTAAAGAAGCGGAATGACTTAGGAATTTATTAATGGAAATCCCTTTATGGAAGAAGCCATCTCCAGCGGTCTTGATTAACTGTGACAATCAAGCAACGATATACAATGTGTCCAGTAAGACATATAATGGAAAGTCTAGACATGTGAGTCTAAGACATCAAATGGTGAGACAGTTACTCAAACAAGGAGTTATAACTGTTGACTACATAGAAACGAAGAAAAACTTGGCTGATCAACTTACGAAGAGTCTTCCAAAGGCAATGGTTTCTATAAAGTCACAAGAAATGGGACTAAGGTCTGTGAATGAAGGTTGATCATCCTTAACAGAAACCCAACTTATGTCTTGAAAAGGATAGACAAAGTTCAATGGGTACCAATAAGGTAAGAGAATGATTATGGAACACTAAATCGATAATCCCATAATATTTAGTGTTGGATTCTGCAAGAACAAAGGATGGATATATATCCTTAATAAGTATAGAAACCTTAAAAGGTGAATCGCAGAAACACCTTAAGAGACTTACCTATATGAGTATGGAAATCAGGTCATTTCCTAGGAAAGTAAGACCGCTTTCTAAGTAGACTCATGAACCAGGATTTAAGCACATGGCCATTAACGTGCTGAGCAATACAGAACACCTTACCTAAGGAAATCAACATGTGTGATTATTCCGGTTTTACCATTATGGATACTTGGTTCAAGATTCATTCACCATAGAATCTAGATAAGGCTTTGAATGGTTTACACTAAGTAAAGGTTCAAATCCAAAAGATACCTTTTATTTATGTGTTGGTTTTCACGATGATGCAAAACTTGATCTTAGAACTACATAGGCTTGATCCCACTTGGGTATGTAGGAAGTCACTCTAGTGATGCAACCATTCTATTTATTAATTTTTCTTATTTTGAAAATTGGGGGAGATTGTTGTAAAATTTTCAAATAACTTTGGGGTTTGGGTTTTGATTTGGAAGAGAAGAAGTAAAGAGGAAGAAGAGAATATTAGTCACACATGGTAGAAAGCTATACAAAGTATTTGTATAAATATAGTTTTCTCATGTGGATGTTGGGGCCTTGGGGCTCCCACGTGTTTGCTTTGTTGTGAGGAGAGAAGTCATGCAATACCACACGCGCGCCGCCGTCCGTCCGACCCAACCGGGTCGGGTACGGGTTTTGGATCCGAAAATATTTTTGGATCATATATGAACAGTAACGGGCCAGATTTCAGCCCGTTAAGGACCCAAAACCGGAATTTCTGAAATTGAATATAAGGCGGGAAATTGCAACGGTTTTCTGAACGTTGCAAAATATGAATGGACGCGACGTTTAAATTGCGAACCGTTGCAAACGGTTGTGACACTTCGCGAATAGGCACCTCTCTACCACTATAAATAGTGACGCTCAGAAATCATTGCGATAAGTATCAAAATTCTGATTCTTCTTCTTCTTCTTCTTCACAGAGCAGTTTTGCGACGCCAGAACTCCGTCGCCATTACTCTGTTTTGTGACGCCTCCGAGGTGTTGCAAACTCAGAAAAACATCGCAGAATTGCTCTCTTCTTCCTCTCCATTCTATTCTATACAAATTGCATCATCTGAAACCATTGCTAAAGTGTTCTTGGTCGGATCAAAGGCGTGCAAACTTTGAATCCGATTACGCTGTTATAGGGCTTCATTGAATCTTGAAAGTCGATAGTTCGATAACTCGTTTGTACCTGGTGGGTTGAACTATTGTCTGAAAGAATCTATTCCATAGATCCTTGAAGTCGGAAGTACAACATTATCTTCATCGCAATCGCCATCAAATTTGTCTCGAACCGCAAAAATCCCCAACAATTTTTGTTAATTTGAACACATAACTCGATGCTGATATGAAAATTTGTCTGGTCAACTAAAATAACCAACAAAAAAGAAGACCTAAAATCGACACATTTGCAAACTACTGCTGCTATAAAAAATGACTCGTGATTCACATTAAAGATTAGAATAGCCAAATAGCACTAGCAAAGTGGTAGCTGGATGGATTCAAATCACTTAGACGCCAATTACTATTTTACCTTCATTTTTTAAAGCATCAAAATAAAGTTTGATTCATATACTTTCTTCTCACACAAGAACTTCCATCAACCAAGGATTCAGACTCAAGATAATGCATTACCTTCTCAGGATCACCGCCTTTATCAGGATGATTCTTAATCGCAGCCTTTCGATATGCCTTCTTCAAATCATCTTGCGACGCGTTTTGGGGAACACCAAGAACTTCATAATACTTGGTATTATCGCTTTTCTTTGGGGCTCTTCCAAACATGTTGGAGTTGGAAACCTAGATTCGATTTAGGAAAAATTTCCAAAATCGACCGGGGTTTTACTTTTTGAATCGACGAAACAGGACTATTTATTAGTAGAGTAAAGAAAGTTCTCGAAGGTTTACAACATTTTGGTAGGCTTTGGATCATGGCAGTGGACGGTTGAGATTGGAGAAGGGTTTGCAATTTACTACGGTTTTATGATTCAAATTGCTCTTTCCATGTACAGTGTTATGTCGATGACTGTTTCAAAAATTACAAGGTCCCACTTTTTACCTTTTTGTTCTTCATTTCACCCTGAAAATGTATTTTTTCTTAAAACACGTGCAATTATGATGTGTTTGGATTAACTAGGTTATTATGCAAATCTCGTTCAACCCTAATTAGATTATTATACAAACCTACTCTATTGAAAAATGTTTTTGTGGCTGTCTCTTTTGAACATGATCTATTGTGGTTTTAAGATAAAGAGAATTTTTAAATATTAAAAATTAATAAAGTAGCGGATGTGAAAGAAAGAAAACGGAGTTCTCAATAAAACAAGCCTATATCGATTTGTTCACTAGGGTGCAAATCAGTAAATTCGTCTTTGCTTAAGTATTAAATTACAAACATTAGATGAGAAAGGATTAGACGAGAAAGGCTTCCTGGACCAACCGTGTACCATATTGCTTGGGAAAATGTACATGTTATGTGATGGGTGAGAAGTCATATGATATGATGCAAGCTGTGTAACTATTTTCTCAAAACCTTTTTATATCTGTATTACTTCCATAAAAAATAATATAAAGGGAGATGTGTTTTGAGACCACTTTTAGTTGCAGCTCTTATCCAACTTCCTAATCTTTTTGAGATAGCACTGGTATACTAATACATAGGTATGATGAGCAAAGAGGAAAGACATTAGCTAACACAATAATAAATAGGTAAGTGGTATGGTACCATGTACATATTACTAGATATAAATAAATGGTATATACAAAACCATAATGCTTTTAGAGAACTAATATTTTTATTCTAAATGTTGGAAAATTTAAACATGTGGGCCACATATATAAAATAAAATGTATTGTGCTATTTTAGTGTAAAGCCTAATTAAACTGATTAAATTATGAATTAAAGTTAAAAGGTTTAAAAATATAATTGTCATGTTATTAATGTGTAGATACCGGGGCATTTCTAATTTATTGAAGGCCAAATTAGAAAATGCCAACATTATAAATAAAGTGTTATGGTCCCTAAATTAAGTAAGCTCTGTTTATTCTCCTAATCTTTTCAATGGAAATAATTCAGATCTATGGTTTATGTCAATTTGAAAGATCAGATCTATCTCTTATCTTTTAGATCCGTCTCTTTCTCTTAATCAGTTCATGAAAGCAGCAACTATGAATTCATATCTAATATATGATCTAGGGCTTGTGTTAATATGGAAAAGCAAATCTAATTTACTTTTCAAAACAAAAACTATGGATTCAGGTATAGCTTCCGCTAATTCATTTAGTTTCCTCTAATTTCTTCTCAATCAAATCAATATGGATCACCTATTCAGATCTAAAGTTTCATGATTAATCAATTCTAAAGTATATTGGAATACTAACAAGTGGTATCAGAGCCACCCATCATTGATTTCATTGGAAAAAAATTATGTCTTTTATATAAGTTTTAAATTGAATTTCATTTAGAAGTCATTTAATTCATGTAATTTCTTACTCAAGTTCAGATCTGCTTGATCTATGTATCAAGGTTTTTTTGTGATGATTTCGAATTTGGTTTAGTATCATTATTTTATATTGTAAATTAAAAGTCTGACTGTTTTGGTGTAGAAATGTAGATAGGTCTAAATGATTTGTACGTCATTTTGAAATAATTTAGATTTTTGAAATCATTAAATTTTATGGCAAATAATCAAAATTCCTCTAAATTTCTATAACAACTTATGTTGGTTAAAGCATTCACATGTCTATTATTGTATATTTTATGAATAAGTTGTGAATTTTAATGTGAGAAATATTTTGGATCTCATATGTACAATCATTTCTTTAATATTTATAAATGGTATAAACATGTATATATATTTTAGAACTATTCATGCAAGTAATATAAATCCAGTTTTATGATTATTTTACCTTAATCAACTTTTGATTATGTAATTTTGATATATTATATATGTAAGGTATTTTGGTTATTTCAGAAATTTTGATTAATTAGAAATAAAGTATATTCCTTTAAGGTGTTTTTGTTTATTTTATTATTGAAATAAATTTTAACATGACACTAGTTTACATTTTGGACCATATAATGACAATTACATTTATTTTTAAGAATAATAAATGCATTAAATGTGTTTGTCATGGTAATAAATGAATTAATTTATTATTATAAATGCACTAAATGTGTCGATTATAATAAATTTAATGATGCAGCATGTTTGTATTTGAAATAAGAAAAGACATATGGTTTATTATTTGATGCATTTATGTTTGTTTCACTTTCATTCTTTAAAGGAGCAACAATTTTTATATTTAAGCAAAATGTGTGATTACTGACCTTAATTAAGTATTCAAATAATAAACTAAAGATAAAGTGACACAATAGCATTATGTATAGCTATATTATGGTTCAAATATATATCATAGCTACTACATTCATTCATGTTATTTAGTACGACATTTATTATGTCATTTATATATAACTTAATGTGGTTAATTATGACGTTCATCTATGACATTTATTATGTGACTTGTTTATGATGCCTTGCATCATATTTATTTAGGGAATGTCATGAATATAATCACATACTTAAAGAAAAAGATTATAACAGCTATGAGTAAAACATGCTATACCATGGTTATAATATTGAGATTTTCAAGTGTCATATAGACCTAAAGTTTTTCGGGAGTGTTTTATAACATTAAAAATATATTGTACATACACTAAGAAATAAATTCAAATGTATTTTTGGTGTCTATTTGCAAACTAATTGTAAATATCTCATATTCCAGGTGAACTAATTGAAATAACATATAACCAAACTAACCTCTCTTATTTTAGTTGTTCATGAAAATTTTGATATTTATATGTATTTATTCATACCAATATTAGCCGGTCCAAAGGAAGACTAATATTTGGCCGAATAACTTATACATCTGTGATGATAAATATGTGACGGTTATAAGGTTTTACAAGTGAATAATTAATCGGCACAAAGGAAGATTATTATTTGACTTGAATTTATTATCAATGTTTGATCATTGCAATAAGAGTATCACTTGCAGTTAATATTGCTGTCCAAAGACTTAATATTAGTGTTGTACTAGATATCTTGAAAAGAGACTTACCAATTATTTGAATTTACTATGGCTGATATTTGTATAGAATCATATACGATCAATCTTTATTTCTGTTTAATTTTCAACTAATTTGACTAAAGTGTATCAACTAATTTTGATAATATTATCATCCCGTTTGGGACTAACTCTAAAGATTCGTAAGAGAACATGTTGTTTGATCTTGACTTCATGGATCTACCTCTTACAATTATGAGGGTCACAACCACCCCTATTACAGTTGAATGTTCTATAATGTTATGAAGAACATTGAGAGGTGAGATAATTCAAATTGTAAGAGTTAAATGATCATAAGGTATAATATTTCAAATGCTTTCAAGGGCGTGATATCCCTCGGGATAACCAATTTAAAGGAGGTCTTTACAAATTGAAAAGTGTTTTTTCAAAAAAACGATAAGGGGAACAAACACGTTTTATATTTCTTGATTACATAAAGTCAAAGTAAGGGAAAATAAAATGAGTACTATATGAAAAAGATGTTGCATCAAAAGTTAAAGACACTCAAGTTATTGTTATTTTTTTAATACTCTCTTTATGCATAGTATAACCATTTTAAGATTATTGTTGATTATTTTTTAAGGATAAAATGACCTCTTATTGAGTTCATTTAGCATTGTGGTAAGAAGAAGAGAGGTTGAAGCATGTAAGATTGAAAGTACTCATTTAACATACATTGTAAATAAATGTATAAATAAGGATAAAGAAGACGCTAAGGATCTAGAAGAAAAGAAATTACATATAGATATATTTATAGTTGTTTCTTTAATGAGATATACATACATATAAAGTAAAGTTTACTAGATATTTTTAGGATATTATTGAGATTTCAGTTATATTGTTTGAATTTATTGATATTTTTGTTATGTTGTCATTTAGACAAATTTCAGTTTTCTATTTCTGATATGAACAAATTAGGTTATAATTGTTCATTTAGAAATAATAAGATTGATTTATGAATAAATTCAAACATTGTTGGAATTAAAACTCCTAATGTTTAAAATATAGCTTATATATCTACTTATGCTAAATACCTTTATAATGAAGTCTCAAATTTTGATTTGGTGATTTATATGATTATTTGTTTCAGCTTACTAAATAGCTATAGATTGAGGCACTAAAGATAGAAAATACTTTATTAATATTATAAACGACTAAAAAGGTACAAGTTTTATAAACCTATAGCGAGGAAAAATTTTTTAAGATTAATTTTTGAGGATGTTGAGTTCGAGGGAAGAAATAAAGTATGGATCATTCTCTTTAAAGAGAATTATTATCTTTGATTCAACTATAGTTACTTCTTCATAAAATGTATCGGATTTGTTTTATTTCATTAACAAGAAGTAAATTAGGAACCATAGTAAGACAATGTTAAATAAATTTTTCTTCAAGTTAAGGTCAGTGTTTTAAGAAAACAAAATCAATAACCTTTAAGTGCAAGCTCACTAAGAAATTTCACTTGAAAAGGAAGAAATACTATTATGGATGACTATGTAGTATTTCTCCATAAATATAAATAATGGATTGATGAAGATGATTCTATGGACATACTTCAACCCATATAAGATGCTAATTTGAAATGTAGATTTAAGGTATGAATATATGTGTAAACCTATAAGGAGAATAAAGTTTGAGATATTTTTCCCCTTACTTAGGTAATAAGATCATTGGTTACGAATATCTATTCAAAACCAAAAGGGAACAAGTGGATAATATTGAAAGGTATAAGGCTCTTTTATAGAAAAGACTTTTCCTAAAGGAAAATAATTTTTTTTAAAGAAACTTTCTCTTTGGTTTTAGTGAAAGACTCTTTAGAATCACTTTGAGTCATGTTGCATATTGTAATTTTGAGCAATATCTGATGGATACCAGAGTCGTGTTTTCCAATGGAGACATTGATGAAAAAACTTAAGGAACCCACTTATGGATTACTTTTTTGCATTAGGGATTCAAATATACCCCTATATTCATAGGGTGATATTTAGATTATCACAAATGAGCTAGGCAGATAAGTGCTTAAAAATGTTTGGTATGTAAACTGCGAATTAGTTGATTCGCTTTTGCTAAAAGAGATAGATGTTGTCTTATACAGTAATATAAGAATATCCTTGAAACAAAAGAAATGCAAATGATTCCTCATGCATTTTCGATGTGGATTCTAGTGCATACTAAGACATATACATATATAGATATTGCGTGCATTATTTGGCAGATTTCTTACTAACATTGAAAGTGGATCACTGGTTAGTAAACAAAATGATTATGCGGTATCTTTAAGGAACAAAAAAATTATTTGCTCATAAATAAAAGACCAGATTGGTTGGAGATCATAAAGCATTACGATCCAATTTTTTTGGATGTCGAGAGTATGAAAGATCCACTTTAGGCCATAATATTATCATTTTTGGGTGGAGCTATATAAGGAAAGTTGCCATACAGACACTTATAGACTTCTCTACTATGGAACTAATGTTTATTTTCTGTTATGGGGCATCCTACAATGGAAAATAATTGCAAAATTTTATCATAAAGTTGTGGAATATCGAAAAAGAAATTGAAAGACCATTAAAATGATATTGTGACAATAAACAACATATTATTTTCAATAAGGGGAGAGTACAAAATAGATTGTTATTTATAGAGCATATTATGACAAACTCTATTATGGTGGATCCACTTACAAAAGGGTTATCATCTAAGGTCATTCAAATTTCAAAGCGTCTTGCTCAAATGGACGCACCTTTTATGTAAACATTTTTTTTTATTTTTGGCAAGTTTGTATTTGGCATAGGCTATTGCTCTATACTTCAGTTATGGATATATTCGGTATTTAGCCTTTTCTGATCAAAATAAAGTAATAAAGTTTTCTTCTTGCACTGTATTTAGTTCATCTATTGAACTTTTGATCTCACTAAAGTGGGACCAGTTTGAAATAGACATGTACAAATCAAATTTTTGTAATTTACATGCTACACATTCATGATCGATCTATGTCGTTTAATTGTGTTGGTATATGTGACCATTGATGGGTTTAGTTATATTAAAAGTAATGAAAGCCGCTTTGATCCTTTGCCACCATAGTTAATGGACGAGATTGTTTCAGAATCACCTTATGTTATAAATAGCAAATTTTGGAGTTCATGAAGTTAAACACATTTATAAGGTTATTACATATATGGCCCAAAGGGAGATTACTGGAAAATTTTAGCATGTGAACCACATATGTAAAATAAAATGTGTTGTGCTATTTTGGTGTAAAGCCTAATTAAAGTGATGAAATTATGAATTAAAGTTAAAAGATGTAAAGATATAATTTCATGGTATTAATGTGTAGATACCGGGGCAATTCTAATTTATTGAAAGGGCCAAATTAGAAAATGCCAACATTATAAATAAGGGGTTATGGTCCTTAAATTACATAAGTTCTAGTTATACTCCTAATCTTTTCAATGGAAATAATTCAGATCTAGGGTTTATGTCAATTTGGAAGATCAGATCCAACTCTTATCTTTTAGATCTGTCTCTTTCTCTTAATCAGTTCATGAAAGCAGAAACTATGGATTCAGATCTAATATAAAATATATGGCATGTGCTAATATGGAAAACCAAACCAAATTTACTTTTCCAATCAACAACTATGATTTCAGGTATGGCTTCCGCTAATTTATTTACTTTCCTCTGATTTCTTCTCAATCAAATCAATATGGGCACATATTCAGATCTAGAGTTTCATGATTAATCAATCCTAAAGTATATCGAAATCCTGATACTAAATGCACAATTAGTTATAGGATAATTCTATTTAAACCTTGAAAATTACTTAGCAGCTCCACCTTAATTTAAAAAAGTGGATGGATAAAAATGATACTTTTTACCTTACTTATTCTATCTCATAGCACGTACACGAAACAATTTTTACTCTAACTCTCACTTATTTTCACAAACCATAGTTTTTAATTTTAGTCAAATAAATCCTTTTTTTAATTAATGGATTTTGATGGAGAATGATGAAATACTTCAGTAATTATAGGAGATAAACCTATTTTTTTATTCAGAATTTAGTCTTATTGAAATTTTTGTTATATCACAGAATTCCCTATACACGAGTCATATTTTTACATTGTAGTCTAATTACGAAGTAAAAATCTGATTAATAAAGAGCAACTGTATAATTATGATGTTTACCCAGTATGCGCTATAACTATTCTAAAAAAATGCCTTTTAGATTAATTTTACTGTATCCGTTGTAGAGATTCGATTACAATTTCATATTTTTATTCAAGTAGAAACAATTAGGTTAAAGATTTAAAAAAAATCAAGGTATTATTAGTACTTATTGTTTTATGCATTAATAATACAGAGGGCCAAAATTGAAAATATTTTAGTGACTTATATGCTACTCGGTAAAAAAAAGGGTACCAAAACCATACTATTTTGTTAATGGTTTGTTCATCTAATGGTAATAGCTAATGTTACATACATACATAAATACACACACATATATATATATATATATATATATACTAAATGATAATCATTTATTACAAACTCAACTCGTGATAGGTGTAAGTTAAAGGCGGAACAAACTAATCGATATGGCATCAACTTGCAATACTTATTAACGATTATTGAATTTGTTTTTGAAAAATACATAGATTACATAGACGTACATAAAATTTAACAATCAATACAAAAGTGAAGAAAATCCTACATGTTGTATAGCTAATATACATGCAAAAACAAAATTGTAATGAGATTAAAATGAAACCTATAAGCTACAAAGAAAAATTCTGAGCTACATTTGAGGAACTTTATTTTTGAGCAACCTTTGCAAATACGGACGTGACTAAGTTAAAAATACTCTCTACCTTTCCATTATCGACTATAATAGCTTTTTGTTCACTATTATTCCTTTTCTTTTGTCATTTTTATGTACCTTATCATTTATACGTTCACTACTACATCTTATTAGTCACTCTCCTAGTTAGAAGAAAGCAATGGATAAATTGTAAATGGAAAAAGAAATCACTTTCAATTGGCCGAAGTTTCCACTTTCTCATATCTTGATCTTCGCAACATATGATAACACATGGCCACGAATGCCCCGACTTCCTAAAAACAACTGTTAGAAAGAAAGAGCAGAAGATTAAAAAAATTAAACCATTTAAGAGAAGAAATCTACCATGCAGGCAGCATTGAGGATGTCTTGAATATAATTGAGGTGGGCGAGCAGATCTAGAGCATCATGTGTAGCGGATAGTGACATGGATAATTGATAAGTGGATTTGTTGGGAAAGTGAGTAAACATGAGTTGATAATAGGGAGAACGTGATGAGTTAGTGGGGGAGGAGAAAGACAAAAAATCCAAAGTTATATACAATGTATAATATATATTATTTAGGGGTATTTTTGGAAGTCTGGAAAGGGTTTACTTTGACTGTTTGATTGAAGGTTTTGCTTTACAGTATAAGATAAAGATTTTTGAATGAGTTCAAACTTGAAAATGATATTTTAGATTCTCGAAGGATGGAAAATAAATTGATTACGAGAAAGATCTTGATTTAATCTGCATATGTCTGGTAAATAGGATAATCTTCTTCTTTGATCCTAACCCTATAAATGCTTAAGACAGATACAAAGTCACAGTATTAATTTTCTATAAATCAAGTTTATAGTCTGACAATTACTTCTTTGCCACACGTATTCCCATTCCATTTTAATGCATTGCCCGATAATTTAATAAAGTTTTTAAAACATGGTAACTTTTTGATGTAGTTATCAGTTCATCGGAGTAATGCAAGTATAACAAGATATTAAGATGATTGATGTAGTTATAACTGCATCTGTATGACATAGTTAGTTATAATTACAACTAGTTGATGTAGCTGAAACTACATCTATGAGATGCACCTATTGTCATACCTTTGAGATCTAGTTAAAACTGCATCGGAGTTATGCGGTTATAACTCTGCACCTTTTTGATGCAATTAAAACTACATTTGTGAAATACAGTATGAATTATATAAATATAAATATTAAAATCAATTCCTTATGCAATATACAATGTAAGTTATTATCACTTTAACCTAATATGGTCAAAACTGATATATAAATTATTTGATTTTCAAATGATTTTGAGTTATCAAAATATATATGTTAGTGGAAAACTCATTAAATTTGTGATTGGATGATGAAAACAAAGCTTAAATCTAAATAAAAGCTATTACATTTCAAAGATAAAAAATAGCAGGTTTAATTAAGTGGAATTCTGATAATAGTCGAGAAATGGATCAAAAATTTTAAATTTGGGATATAGAGAACATGCTTTATATTACGACTATTAAATAGAAACCTAAGACTAATAAGCAGATTAGCAAAACTATTTACATTGACTTTATTTAGCATAAGCACTATAAACCCTAAAAATTATTAATCTAATTATTTCCAATATGTAAAAAAAGTTATTTTTTTAGTAAAATTGGTCGATTCGGATTTCGGTTTCATCATTAAGTCGTAAATTTTATGGTCTCTCCAATAAGTTCGAATATTTTTCAACAAATAGTTGGAGTACAAAAATGAATAAAATCAACAAAAAATGATCGAATGTGTCAATTTTCATATCAATGGATGCAGCTTGACAAAAAAAGTTTACTAGTATTATATCTTGGTTAGAATCTCCCTTATGGTGATCATACTTAGGTTTCCAATCAACGATACCAATATCTAAATTTCTATGGCGATGTCTGAAGGAAGCAGTGTTGGTGCGGTTAGTGCGACTGTTGATATAGAGTTGACTAGTGGTAGATGGAGGCACTAGTTGTGGCTGTAGTGGTAGGAAAATCCATTCAAAGCTGTGGTATATTAGATGAGTGCAATTAATTTTATTGCAAATAATTTTGAATAGCAATATTTGTGATTTGGTAAAAAATACTCTTATATTTTTTGTTGTAAGAGCTGTCTGTAACATTTCAATTTTTTGTTTGTTGTTCAACAAAAACTATTGACAATGTAAGTGAAGGAATTGAGCCGGGTTGCAGTAAGAAATGGGTGAATTTCAAAAAATTCCACTTTTTACACCTTATTGAGTCTATGAAGTCTAAATTATTTTAGATCCAATCTAAAGAATTTTAAATAAAACCTTTAACTTTTGTTAATGGCTTCTTATCTTTCTACCTCTATTAACTTCCGTTACACATCCCCGTTTTCCCTGTTCCTCCTCTGTCCATGTGTTATCCTCTTCCACCTTCCCTCCTCTATTGCCTTCTTGTAGTCTCCAAGCTGATTCTAGTGGGCCCAAACATCTGTTCCCTAAGCTGGCATGGGCTATTCATGTTCCAGCATCGTTTGTTGATCCAACGTCGAAGGAGGCCGCAGTTGGCATACGCTTGTATGCTGAAGTGGTTAAATGTGTGTCATCTCCTATCGGGTGGCAGTCAGACTCTCCTTCTAGACCATGCTTGCAACATCGTTTCTTCTGTTTAAGTGGCCGCATACAACTCAAATAATTTCCAAATTTATATTGGAGAAGAGGTGTTTTAGGTGTGGGTACAAAGGCCACGTGGCTAAATCTTATAGAAATGGTCTTCTTTGTTTTCATTGTAGGGGTTCTGGACATTTTTTTACCAAGTGTCCTACAAAATGTCTGCGGGATGCCACTTCTCATTCCAGACCCACGTGCCAAGTTAACTCATCTTCTTGTCTCGGATATCGTGCGGTTGCGTCCAATCCTGTCAACTCTTATTCCTTATGCTTGTCCCCACCCTTTCCTGTTAAGTGTAACGACCCACTATTTTAGACCATTCAAATCGACAATAATCCACACATGTCGGACTTGAATAATTCAAAATAATAGATTGTAATAAAATTTGGAGCAAATAAAATCAAATACATAATCACAGACACAGAATATTAGAATAACTCGCAGCGGAAATAAAATACCATAGTAGTTCATGAAGCTACTATATACAAACTCTCAAAACATATACAAAATCTCATAGTCAAAATAAATATAATAGAAGTCAGGATACATAAATCAATAATACAGAGACAATACTGAATAGGAAATAACTGGAATAGAAGTCGATGAACCGATAGACAAATAAGCTCCAACGGATCTTTAGCTCCAGAAGGTGAATCCAAAGCTGTTATTCTTAGGCTGACCCGAGCGTAAAGTAAAACACAAAACACTCGAGTTAGGACATATATACTTATACAATGTAAGCCAACTCAAGTGAATTGTAATAGTAATGCACGATAACTTAAAGGATGCTTGGGATCGCCCATCCTTTAAGGATCCGTCAAACCATCAATTAAGTAGTAATAAACACTATCATAGAAATGTCCATATTAAAATAAACAATGCAAATAACCGTGTAAATGTACCCGTGGTTATAAATTTCAAAATGATTTATAATTCAAAATTAAAATCATTCATTTAAACCATTAAAAAGTGAAGTCATTATACTTACAAATCAAATATTCACTTTCCAAAAATTTAACCTTTACTGAGCTCATTTATTCACTTAAATACTTTAAAAACAATTCAAATTTTAGCTTTCGCAGCACTTAAAAAATGCTGCTATTAGTTACATTTCAAAACAATTCAATTCAGCAAAGACCGCATTTAAAGACTGGTGTAATAGTTTAGGGTTCAAATTAAATGATTTAATTAAATTCAGCAACAAATAAACTTCAATTTAAACCATTTTATCTTATAAAATTTCATATTTCCACTTTAAAAATGGTCATTTAAACACCCTTTAACTTACGATTTTTATAAAGTAAATTTCACGAATAAATATCAAATTTCAATAATTCACTTATTACCTTCAAGTGTACAATTTTCCTATTCTTTGCATTTTAACAAGTTATTTAACACTTAAATTTTTATACTACCATTTCATAAATTAAACTTAATTTCCATTTTATTTAATTTACTTAAACTTCCAATTTAAAACAAATCACCAATTTCCAAATTAAGTTATATTCCAAATTTCCATTTAACTATCCATTTATTTAACATTTTAAACTAATTCAATTTTTCTCACCTTTAACTTATCAAATTTATTTTACCTTTCAAAATTCATTATTTGGATACCATTTAACCTATAATTTTATTAATTTACATCTTAATTAAATGAAGATCCAATTTTAATTATAATTCCCTTACATACAGTAAAAATCCACTATAAGTTGCTTAACTTTACTTTACAATAACTTGATGTTTTCTTTTACCTTAAATTTATGCAATTCATACATCAATTATCAATTACCAAGTTAAGCTTATAATTCCATTTTTATTTAAATTCCCATTATTAAGTTAAATCAAACTTCCACACTACAACTCAAACCATCTATTAACTTATACAATTTAACCCTTTTAGAAAATCACTGCTTAACATTTTATATCCAATATAAGTCAAATTTCATATTTTTCCATTTACAATACATAAAATTTATAAGAAAACATATTTTGAAATCAACCACGGGTCCGGATAATATTTCACACCTAAATCAAGTGATACGGAAAATATCATTTAAATCCGTAATCAGTAAAATTCCGGGTTTTGATTATTTCAAACCTGCAATCCCAAGACAAATACAAATAAATAAAAATCGTTCAGGCCTATCATTTCAGCCCATAACGATTTTTCCTATTCTAAAGTCCGTTTGGGTATGTATCATTTCAACCCAAAGTGATTCTATTCTACAGGGAACTTGCAGTGTGAGAACAGAATAAAATAAACAATATAGCAACATATAGCAGTATCAGATAATATGACAGGTTACTATACAGGGTTAACATCATATAATTTATAACACAGGCAATTATAACATAATATAATAGTTCTACATGTTCAATTGTTGTCAATTCACATTTGAATAAGTATAAATGTCAGGTGAGATTACTCACCTCTTTCAAGCTGGAGTTTGCAAACAACACACACAAAAGAGAATCCCGAAAGCATGATAGCACGATTTGATTCAAGAGGGAAGAGAGCCAAGATGTATATCTTGTATGTAAACAATAAAACAAGACCATACATAAATATAAATACAATACCAAAATTATTGAAACAAATTGAAATAGAGATAAACAAAGACATCACCAAGTTTCAAACAAGTTTTGCTTGCTCTTGACTCAACATGTGCTCGGCCTTAAGGCTAAATTGGTTCAGCCATGACATGTTTCAGGTGGTAAAGGATCAGGTATGGACTGAAAATAACAAGGCTTGGTCAAGAATAGGAAGGATTTGGAAGTTATAAGGTGTGGAAGGTCAAAAGGCAAGGCTAGAAGGGGTTTTGGTTCAACTTGGGCTCGGTCAAAGGCATATTTGGGCTCGGTCAAAAGCTGCTACAGGTCAGGTCAGAGGTTAGTAATTATGTTCAGAGGTGGTGCTTGATGGTGGTGGTGGCTAAGGAGGTGGCTGTGGCAAGCAATGAAGGTGGTGTTGCATATAAGGCTCGGTTAGCCTGGTTTTGTGGAGTTTTCATTATTTTTGTGAAATTTTGTTCAAGGGGAGGCCATGGCACTTTCAGGTCAAAGGAGTATGGTGGTTAGGCCGTGGATTATGTGGGGAAGATGTGGTAGTGGTCGGTGGAGGTGATGGTGAAGGGGTTAGGCCGAGAACCATATGTGAAGATCAAGCAAAATCAAGTGAAAAACAAGGCAAAACAAAGAAGAAAAGTGGAGAAAAGAGAAGGAAGCCATTACCTTTTTGTGATATCCCGGAATTTTTGGCAATATCAATTTAATAATCTATTTAAAAAAATTAAATTGATTTGATAATCTTTATTAAAAATGTTTAAATTGGTTTAATAATCTTCTTTAATAAATATTTAATTAGTGAATTTTATCTTTTAAAAGCTAATATAAATTGTTTTCTATTTATAATGTATATATATATGGGATTTAAATTTGGAATTCAAAAGATAGATATTTTAAATTGTTTTGGATTTTAGAATATATGTATAAACTTTTATTTATGAATATAATTGGTTTTATTTCTTTTAAAATTATCTATACATATAAATAAGTACTTATTAACTAATTAATTAAATATAATCTTACATTAACCTTTATTAACATTTAAAATAAATACTAATTACTTTAAAAAGACATGTGTTATTTTCCTAAGCTTTATATAACATGTGTTAATTGTTAATCAACTCAAATGACAAATGTTAATATTTGGGACAAGTGTCATTTAATTTAGTTTTCTTTTATTTTGATTTAAAATCAAATTTCGGCCTTTATATAACTATTGTTCCTTCCTTCATTCTCTTTTTTTCTATCTTCTTTTTCAAAAGCTAAGTACTAATCTGAAAATCAAAAACCAGAAATCAACTAAAACATGCAAACACTTCCTCAAGACCTGTAAATCATTTTCCAAATCAAATGATCAAACCTGTAAACCAATCTTCAAATCAAAATGCAAACCAAAACCTGTAGTTCATTTTTCTTCAATCTGTTCAAGCCTGTGCATTCTTTTTCAACTTGAAATCTAAAGCAAGTAAAATCTGAAACCAAAGCCTGCATGCAAATCTGAGACAAGCAACTCTAGTTTTTAAAACAGCAAGCAATTCTTTCTCTGTTTTAAAAAGCAACTTCAATTCTGTTTTGAAAGCTAGAACATCTCAGCATCAAAGTGATTTCAATTTGCAAGTTTCCAGTAACAAGCTTCAGCAATTCAAGTTTTACAGTTTCAAGCTTTTTCAAAATCAAAATAAAAGGGCTCTGTCTTTGTTTTCAAATTTTCAGGTGAGTAAACATCTTACTTAAAATTTTAAATAGGGTTGTATGTTTTGATGATTGAGATGAATTTTTAGTAATATGGTTTGCATGTATGAATGGAGATGGATGTATGTTTATTGATAAGATTTGACTGTGCATGTGAATGTATATATACATATCTATTTCTCTGTTGAATGACAGGCTTCGATCCTCCTCAATAAAATTCAATTACTCAACATATAATCAAAATTAGGTTAAAATCTCTGAAGAACAGATGATTGCATGAATGTAATAGTATTTTTAAAGATAAGTCTAAGTGTTTATATTGTATATTTATTTCTAAAATGGTAAATTACAGTAACAATCAGAGATAAGTCGAAAATCAATGTTCATGATTCCTTGATTTGATTTCATAAACAGAATCGTATTGTAAAATGATGAATTTAGATAGTAATTTCATGATTTTAAAGTTTATGTATGATGAGATATTCTGAGTTGATCAGAATTTGGGAATTCGTCAATTGTCGACGAACAGCGTGGTGATAGTGGCCGTGACCAAGGCTGGAGGAGGTTCGAGACTCGAGGGTCGTGGAAAAAATGCTCGGAGTATTCCTAGGTAACTGTGGTGGCCAGGGGACGACGAACTAGGGTTCGACTGACAGTTTTGGGATGGCGTTGTTTCTCGAGATCGTACGACGATGGTGGCTCACCGGAGGTGATCGCAATAAGAGGAGTAGGTGCGGAAGGTCGAGGCGATTCGTTGGATAGGTCGGCGGGGTTCATCTGTGTCGGGTTCGTCGGAGATTGGAGATTTTTCGATCAACTTAGGCTTCAGATTTCGATCGGAAGGCTTGATTTCGTTTCGCAGGAGGGATCGTCGAGGTAGGTGGTCGAGAGGGTAGGTGAGGTCAACGTGGGTCTGTCTATGGTCGGGAAGTTGACCAGAGGTGGTCGGATTCGTGTGCACTGTGCACTCGTGTGCATCGATCTGGAAGGGACGAAGGCTTCGGGGAAGAAATGTGATTTCCTGAGTCGTTTGCTTGATTGACTCGAGTTTTTGCATGGGTTTTCTCAAAGCAGGTGAGGAACGAGGTTTCTCACGTGTGAGGCTCGAAGTAGTTGAGTGTGTGCTCGGGTCAGTTGGTTGTGTTGCCAGGTTTTTAAAACCTGTCCAGTTTAAATTTTAAACTGAATTTAAAATTTAAGTAAGATTTAAAACATGATTTAAATCAAGTTTTTAAGATATGGATTCAAATTTACTTTTGTATTCTAGTTTTGAAATAAAATTAAATGTTTAAATTAGTTAATTAAGGTTTAAGATTAATTATTTAAGGATTAATTAATTTATAATTAAGGATCATTAATTAGATAATATTAGATTATAAATTAATGATTAGGAATTAATTAATCAAGTAATTAAAGATAAATTAAGTTACAGTTAAGCACTTAATTAATTAAATAATTAGAGATTAATTAATTGGTAATTAAGATTAATTAATTTGAAATTAATAACGATTAATCTAAGTTAATTACTTAAGAAAAGTAATTAAAGAATTTTTAATAGTAAATGAAGGTCATTAACTTGAGATTATTTAATAATTAATTAATGTGATTAATTTTGATAATTAATTAGATTAATTAATTAAAGATAATCATTTATGAAAATGTTTAGGTGTAATTACTTGATGAAAGTAATTAAGGAATTAATTTCTTAATGTAATTAATTGAGATTAATTTGATAAGTTTAAATTAATTAATTAAGTTTAATTAATTTAAGATAATCAGTTGGTGAATTGATAAGTATAATTACTTAAATGTAATTAATGAAGTGTAATTACTTAGGAAAGTAATTAAAGGTAATTATTGGATGTAATTAATTAAAGGAGATTTATTAATGGAAGTAATTTGAGTTTAATTACTTTTTTTGTAATTAATCAATGGATTAATTAAATATAATAAATTAAGGAGTAATTAATTAATTAATGAAGTAATTAAGGGAAGTTAATTACTGGATGAGATTAATCAAAGGTGATTAATAAATGTGGTTTAATTAAAGATAATTACTTAATGTAATTAATTTAAATAGGATAATTAATTAAGAGTAATTAGGGATCATTAATTAATATAATTAATGATGAAATTAAGGATTGATTAATTAAAACTAATTAATCAAAAATAAGTGATTAAAGAGTAATCAATTAATGTAATTAATTAAGGATTAATGTAATTAATTTTAGTTAATTAATTAATGAAGTAATTAAAGGTTAATTACTGTAATTGGTTAAGAATAATTAATTTGTGGATAATTACTTAATGTAATTAGAGTATAATTAATCAAGGGTGATTAATTAAGATGAATACTTAGAGGATGATTAATTAATTTGTAATTAATTAATGGTTAAGTAAGCAAGATTTAGAATGATGAAAGTAATTAATTTAATTTATTTCAAATTAATTAGGGATGAAGTAATTAATTTAATTTATTTTAAATTAATTAGAGAATGATGATTAATAAATCATTGCTTATGGATGTTGTTTGATATTGGATGCCTTGAATGGTTTGAGATCTCAGATATGAGATAAGTAATGCTGTTTGATATGGATGCTTTGGTTGAAGTATGATGATAATGTGAATTATCTGTTGGTGATAATAATATGAATAATCTATTATGATATTGTGAATTATCTATCTGTGTGTAAATAGATAATTGAATTGAATTGTTTAACTTTAAAACAACTTGGCCTTAAAAGATATGTTTTGGATTTCGATGAGACCGGGATCGGGTTTCCAGATTTGGATATCCAAATACCACATCGATCCAAATTAACGATAGGTCGTGAATCTCAAGTGAAGATGAAGATTCAGAGTGCAAGGGTTATTGTCGTTAACTCTGAGGGTGATTCCAAAATGAGTGTAACGAGATAATGCCTTCGGTTTCGTTCGAACCCGGAACGAACTTGTATGGATTGAATGCTTTCAGAACATCGTCACGTGGACGATGAGCATTCTAAGTGATGTGTTCTGATAAGGTAATCATAGCCTCAAGCCTGATCAACCGGGAATGGCTAAAACAGGGGAGGTGCAGCAAGGTTAAGTGGGTAGCGCCCAAGTAGGACGAGATTTTCCCCTGTCTAGAGGTTCCTTTTTATTCGGCTTAGTGGGCGGTTGCTGATCTTAACCGCGGGGTTGTTGTAACGACCCGTATTTTTACGGATCGAATGATTGTAAAACTATCGACATTAAGTTGATTGATGTTCTTAAGTTGTTTAGATTTTAGTCGACCAAAAACTTAAGTCGTATGGAAGTTAACTCGTGTAGAGGCTTAGGTTGTAGTGTAGTTTAAGTCGTTCGGAGTTGAGTCGTGTAGGACTGGACTTAGGTCGTGTGTAGAATAGGTGGGTGGAACGACTTATGGTGTTGGACCGACCTAAGATAGTGGGCGACTTAAGGATGAGTCGGTCGACCGGTTTGCTGACCTAGGAGATAAAGAGTTGAGCGACCTATAGGTTTGGCCGACTTAAGGTGGTTAGCGAGTTAGTGTCCACCGACTTAAGGGTTGTACCGAGTTAACGACTCATAGGATGGACCGACTTATAGGTTTGACCGACTTAAGACTTAGACGACCTAAGAGTTTCTCCGACTTAAGGTAGTTAGCGGCTTACCGGGATAAGTGAGTTAAGGATAGGTCGGCAGGGTAATTGGGTCGGTAGGTCGTCCCCTGTGGTAGGTAGTTGAGTCGGCAGCGTGTGTTGAGTTGTGAGTCGGTAGGTCGTCTCCTGTGTTAAGTTGTTGAGTCGTCAACCGACTTAGGACTTGGGTTTTGCGGCAGTATGATGAGTCTGCTTCGTTAGGTCGGTCATATGGTTAAGTCGTAGGTCGGCGAGGCAGTTAAGTCGTAAGTCGGAAGAGGGTGTTAAGTCGGCGACGACTTAAGGAGGCGGACGAGTTAAGGTCATTTTCTGCCTATAAATAGAAGGGTTTGGCTCACTTTTTGGCATCGGTTTTTGAAGCGACGAAGTGCTGCCATTTTGAGAGCTCGACATCTACACTTCTTCACTTCTTTTCTCCACTCTAATCTAGTGCTTCCATCCATCCAAATCGAAGATCAAGATCGAAGATCCAAGAGCTAAAGTTGAAGATCTTCATCCATTGAAGAGAGATTTCATCGTTTGAAGTGAGATCTTGTCGGATCTAGCTTAGTTCTTCGCTGTCCAGATCTGAAGTTGATATCTTTTGGATTGTTTAGGTGATTTGGTGAGTGGTGATTATCTCTCACACGGATCCAAAGGAGTATATCGGATTGTTGGCTCGATTTGGTGTTAAAATAGTGATTTCCATGCATTTTCTTCATCCTATGTGTAGATCCATATAGATCCATTGTTCATGATGATGTTACATCCATTTTATCATATGTTAACCTATGCAAGTTCATTCATCAAGTTTGTAGAGATATAATCCATGTTTTCATGCTTATTGGACTTTCAACTCTTTAATTACGAAAATGCCATTATTGTTATAATTGTCTACTTAGATCATATTTGAATGCTTGATTGTTTGGATTGATGTCTGATTTGATTGATTGTTATGAACTAGATGATTGATGATTAGATTTAGACCGAAGACGATTCAAAAGCTAAGGGAAAGGCTCTTGAATTGGGAAAAGCTGCTCGTGGCATATGTAGCGGGATGATGAAGCTCTTATGCATAGATTTGATGATGTGATGATGAGATGAGGCTTTGCGAGGATGTAATGAAGCGAGGCAATCATGTGATGAAGACTTGGTCTAATCCAGACGGGATCATTCCAAGCATGTTGATAACTCGGTGATATGATTCGAGTTGAGGATAATGAATGAATATGAGAATAGTCGTCGAGGAGGATGACTAGGAGGCTTGGATAGAATCGTTGTTGAAGGTTCTAGCATGCTCTAAGCAAGGGTACGTTTGGGCAGATTCGATAGTCCCAACGGCCAACTGTTGATGGTCGAGTACTCTGGGCAGATTCGATAGTCCTAGGCACGGGCTGCGACGACGTGCGGGAGTTATGTCTAGAACCGGGGTTTTCATTAGCCCTTGACGGACGGCTGAAAGAATGTGCCGGTCATTCAATTAACGGTGATATCGAAGCAATGATAACAGTGATAGCCAGAGTCATGGATGTTTGGTTGTATCGTCATTCGGACTCAAGAGCGGTATTTTCTGGGTGCTTATCTGATTTAGGCCTTGGTACTTGGAAAACATCGCCCTTGACTCGAGCGATAGTAGTTTTACTTTAAATTGTATGCTCTGCTATGTTTTCTTCTGCTTAGTGTGTGTCTGGGGCTATCAGTGTAGAATGAGGTTGGAGTGGGAGGGTTGTATTCCTATTCCTTTTTCCTTTATGCTCTTTTGGTATGTTGTTAGTTAATTTACTGCTCACTAAGACTGTTGTCTGACTCAAGGCTTTATGTTTTAATTCTTATTGCCTTGGGCTGTTCGTCCATTTTGGGACGGGCAGACTAGGTAGCAGGTGACAGGTGCTGTTCTCTTCTCACGATGCTGATATCGAAGACGAGATAGAGGGTTGCATATTTTCTTCTTATGTACTGGATATTCCACTGTTTTGTATTCTCTGAGAGATATGTAGTGAGGCTGGATGTATTGACTATGTGGATGCTTGTATTCAACTATTATGGAGTTTTTATATGATGTCATTTTGTTCTGTAAAGCTTCACTATACATATGTTCTATTGTATTTTGTCCATGCGCTGTGAGTAATACGATAGATTCTGTTGTTTTAAATCTTACCTTGACAATCGTCCATGGTCGCCTGGCACACTTTACAGCGCTCTATCTTTAGATTCGGTGCAGGGGTCATGGGCGGTCGTCACATTTGGTATCAGAGCATTGGTTAATCGATTTTACCCAACGCTCGCCGTCGTAACTACGTATGAGAGACGTAATTGTATTTTGATGGATGATTACTATATATAATATAGTAGCTTAGTAGAGTTTGAGTCCTTTATGCAGTTGTTTCTCTAGATGTTCTAATCATTCCTTTTTATAGATATTGAGAATGAGTCGAAGAGGGAGACCAGCTGCTAGGGAAGGCCGTGCTACTGAAGAGACTGCTGATTATGCAGCCATGTTCGAAGCTATGATGACTTCGATCATGAGAAGGATACCAGTTCCAGGGGCGGCAGTTGATGTTGGAGTTCAAGTCCAAACTCCGAAACCAGTGGATTTTGCTAAGTTGTGCAAGGACTATACTGCTCTTGGAGGGAGAGTTTTCTTGGGAACAGAATCAACTATTGAGGTCCAGAGATGGATAGATGCTTGTAGAAGGATCTTTGGTGATTTGGGAATTGATGATGCAACTAAGAGGAAGTTGGCATCAAGGCAGCTTCAAGGGAGAGCTTCTGATTGGTGGAACTCTATTACCATCAATACCGCGGAGGAGGAGAT
The DNA here is from genome assembly GCA_030737815.1 of Allium fistulosum. Lineage (NCBI taxonomy): Eukaryota > Viridiplantae > Streptophyta > Magnoliopsida > Asparagales > Amaryllidaceae > Allium > Allium fistulosum. The sequence continues at coordinate 473,487,471 of CM060901.1, forward strand.
TACTTGGGAGCAATTCCAAGCTAGATTTGAAGCTAAGTTCATTTCTACAGCTCAGAAGTCTGTTCTGTTCAAGAAGTTTGTGGAGCTCAAGCAGGGAGGGAGATCTGTTCTTGAGTATGTTTCTGAGTTTGAAGCTTTGTCCAAGTATGCTCGGTCATATATTGAATCTGCTTATCAGAAGAATGAGAAGTTTGTGACCGGCTTGGATAGTTATCTTGGAAGGCAGTTGGTGGATCATTTGGATGACTCATTTGAGAAGCTTGTGGAGAAAGCTCTCAGGCATGAGAGTCTGTTTCCTAAGGAAGGACCTGTTGTTGCTGTTACCAAGGGAGAATCTAAACCACAGCAGGGTGGAAACCAGAAGAGGAAGCAGCAGCAGCAGAAGGGTAAGGATGGCCAGAAGAAGCCGAAAGGCGAGGTGACTTGCTACAATTGTCAGCAAAAGGGCCATTTCTCGAAGGATTGTAAGAATCCTAAGGCACCGATGAAGTGTCACAACTGTGACAAGCCGGGACATTTCAGGAAGAATTGTCCAGAGCCAAGGAAGGACAGGCAGATTGTGCAAGCCTATGCTTTAGGAGCTGTTCCGTCGTCTTTGAAAGCTCCTACTGCTGAAGAGAAGGGAAAGAGTGTGGTTGTTCAAGGTACTCTTTTCCTATGTGGTGTTCCAGTTAGAGTTTTGTTTGATACTGGAGCGTCGCATTCGTTTGTTTGTAGTGAACTCGTAGACCGGTTAGGTTTGGAGCCGGATATTGTTGATAGGCCATTGGTTGTGACTAATCCAGTTGGGGGTTCGTCTTGTTTGTGTATGTTATGCCGTGGTCTAGTTGTATCGAGTCATGGTTGCTCTTTTGTTTGTGATTGTTTTGTTCTGAACTTTGCGGGGTTCGGAATTATCTTGGGTATGGACTGGCTTAGGAAGTATGCGGCTAAGGTTGATTGTGAGAGGCTGGAGGTGACAGTCGAGAATGTGGAAGGGCGAAAGATTGTGATACGATGTAAGCATGAGGAAGGCGTCTTCATGAGCTTCATGTATTCGCTAGTTGTTCCACGGGATGGACTGTCTTTAGTGCCTATCGCAAATAGATTCGAGGATGTCTTTGACGAAGTCAAAGGGTTGCCGCCGCATAGAGAGATCGAGTTTCGAATAGATCTAGTTGAAGGAGCCAGACCTGTTGTGATGCCTCTAAGGCGGATGGCGCCTAGGGAACAGCAAGAGTTGAGGGTGCAAGTTGATGACCTTTTACAGAAAGGATTCATTCGGCGTAGTGTGTCCGAGTGGGGTGCACCAGTTGTGTTTGCAACCAAAGCAGATGGATCATTGAGATTGTGTGTGGATTATCGTGAGCTGAATAAGGTGACAAAGAAGAACAAGTATCCATTGCCGAGAATAGATGACTTGTTTGATCAGCTTCACGAGGCTAAGGTGTTTTCTCAGATGGATTTGGCAATGGGATTTCACCAGTTGAGAGTGGCTAAGGATAGTGTGCCGAAGACTGCTTTTAGGACACCATCTGGTTTCTTTGAGTGGTTGGTAATGCCGTTTGGATTGACTAACGTGCCAGCATATTTTGTGGATCTTATGAATAGAGTGTTCAGAGATCAGTTGAACAAGTTCGTACTTGTGTTCGTGGATGATATTCTGATTTATTCCAGAACGGAAGAAGAGCACAAGACGCACTTGTGTATTGTTTTGGAAATCTTGCGGAAACATCAGCTGAAGGCTAAGTTTTCAAAGTGTCACTTCTGGAAGAGTGAAGTGAGGTTCTTAGGCCATGTGATTTCTGGAAATGGAATAGCGGTTGATCCCGCTAAGGTGGCGGCAATCCAGGATTGGGTTAGACCTAAGAATGCATCAGATGTGAGAAGTTTTCTTGGATTAGCAGGATATTATCGACGGTTTATCAAAGACTTCTCCAAGGTAGCTGCACCGTTAACAGGATTGACGAAAAAGAACCAAGTGTTCTGTTGGGATGCTAATTGCGAGCAGGCTTTCGAAATCCTGAAAGAGCGATTGACGAGTGCTCCTGTTTTGACTATTCCTAGTGGGAATGATGAGATGGTGGTCTATACCGACGCATGTGGTACTGGACTTGGAGCAGTGCTGATGCAGAGGGATAAAGTTGTTGCGTATGCCAGTCGACAACTGAAGCCGCATGAAAGGAATTACCCGACTCATGATTTGGAGTTAGCGGCGATTGTATTTGCTCTGAAGATGTGGAGGCATTATTTGTTGGGAGTTCGATTCGAGTTGTTTACGGATCACAAGTCGTTGAAGTATCTTTTCTCCCAAAAGGATTTGAATCTTCGGCAGCAACGTTGGCTAGAGTTTTTGGCATCATATGATTTTGGTATAGCTTATACTCCGGGAAAAGGTAACGCAGTGGCAGATGCGTTAAGTCGAAGACATGAAGGATTGGGAGCCATGTTTTCAGAATGGAAGAGTCTCGAGTATTTAGCTGGATTTGACTTCAGGCCTAGATGTGAATTAGAACCTGAGATGTTGGCAAACTTATCGATAAGACCCACTCTTGTGGAAAGGATTGGCGAGGGCCAAAAGCGAGATGATAAGCTTGTCAAGATTATCCGTGAATTGGAATCTGGATTGGATCCAGAAAAGGATAAAGGATTCGAGGTCGATCGAGAGGGTTGGCTTCAGAAGCAAGGACGACTAGTTGTTCCCGATATAGATGAATTAAGGAGTGAAGTGCTGAAGGAAAGTCATCACTCAAAGTTGACAATTCATCCAGGTGGGAATAAGATGTATCGGGATATGAATAGAACCTACTACTGGGAAGGCATGAAGAAGGATGTTGGAGATTTCATTTCCAAGTGTATGAACTGCCAGTTGGTAAAAGCCGAACAGAAGAAGCCAAGTGGATTGCTTCAGCCATTAGAAGTTCCTACATGGAAGTGGGAACAGGTGTCGATGGATTTTATTGATGGATTGCCTAGAACCAGAACGGGAAATGAAGGGATTTGGGTTATCGTTGATCGTTTGACCAAGAGTGCAAGATTCATTCCTGTTCGATCGACTAGGACGGCATCAAAGTTGGCTGAGTTGTATGTTAAGTGGATAGTCCGATTCCATGGTATTCCGAAGAGTATAGTGAGCGATCGAGACCCATTGTTCACTAGTGGATTTTGGAAGAGCTTCCAGGAAGTTTTGGGAACCGAGTTGTGTTTGAGTACAGCTTATCACCCCCAAACAGATGGTCAGACCGAGAGAGTCAACCGAGTTTTGGAAGATCTTCTTAGAGCTTGTGTTTTGGATTTCGGAGGATCATGGGAAGATCACCTTCATTTGGTGGAGTTTGCGTACAACAACAGTTACCAGTCAAGCATTGGTATGGCACCGTATGAGGCGTTGTATGGAAGACCGTGTAACTCTCCGACATGTTGGTTGGAAACTGGAGAGAAGCTGATACTTGGGCCAGAAATGATTCGACAGACTTCAGATTGTATAGAAATCATTCGGCAACGAATGAAGGCAGCCCAAGATCGTCAGAAGAGTTATGCCGATAAGCGTCGAAAGGATTTGGAATTCGACGTTGGTGATATGGTTTTTGTGAAGATTTCTCCTCTGAAGAATGTTATTCGATTCGGGAAGAAAGGAAAATTGACTCCGAGATTTGTTGGACCATTCCCGATCATCGAGCGAATTGGAAAGCTCGCTTACAGATTGGAGTTACCGGAGAAGATGTCGGGTGTGCACAATGTTTTTCACGTATCATATCTACAGAAGTATGTGCACGACTCGAGTACAGTAGTTTCTACTGATAGCTGTGAAGACTTAGAAGTTGATCCAATCGATAGAAGACCTCGTAAGCCGCTTCGTGTTGTTGAAACTGACACGAAACAGCTTAGGAGGAAGGTAGTTAAGTTGCTCAAGATACAATGGAGTGATGATGATAACGACTGTACGTGGGAGGTGGAAGAGAGGATGAAGGCAGCTCATCCTGAACTCTTCAAGGTATGGCCCTAAGGTGTCGTCTCATCTCGCGATATTGTAACTTTTTCTAAGTCTTAGAATTCTGTACGCTAAGCTAGAATTGGATGAATGGTTTGTTGATTGCTATGGATGGTAGGCGTACAGAATAGTCTTTGATTGCTATGATTGCTTGGAATTTCGGGGGCGAAATTCCTAAGGGGGAGAGAATGTAACGACCCGTATTTTTACGGATCGAATGATTGTAAAACTATCGACATTAAGTTGATTGATGCTGTTAAGTTGTTTAGATTTTAGTCGACCAAAAACTTAAGTCGTATGGAAGTTAACTCGTGTAGAGGCTTAGGTTGTAGTGTAGTTTAAGTCGTTCGGAGTTGAGTCGTGTAGGACTGGACTTAGGTCGTGTGTAGAATAGGTGGGTGGAACGACTTATGGTGTTGGACCGACCTAAGATAGTGGGCGACTTAAGGATGAGTCGGTCGACCGGTTTGCTGACCTAGGAGATAAAGAGTTGAGCGACCTATAGGTTTGGCCGACTTAAGGTGGTTAGCGAGTTAGTGTCCACCGACTTAAGGGTTGTACCGAGTTAACGACTCATAGGATGGACCAACTTATAGGTTTGACCGACTTAAGACTTAGACGACCTAAGAGTTTCTCCGACTTAAGGTAGTTAGCGGCTTACCGGGATAAGTGAGTTAAGGATAGGTCGGCAGGGTAATTGGGTCGGTAGGTCGTCCCCTGTGGTAGGTAGTTGAGTCGGCAGCGTGTGTTGAGTTGTGAGTCGGTAGGTCGTCTCCTGTGTTAAGTTGTTGAGTCGTCAACCGACTTAGGACTTGGGTTTTGCGGCAGTATGATGAGTCTGCTTCGTTAGGTCGGTCATATGGTTAAGTCGTAGGTCGGCGAGGCAGTTAAGTCGTAAGTCGGAAGAGGGTGTTAAGTCGGCGACGACTTAAGGAGGCGGACGAGTTAAGGTCATTTTCTGCCTATAAATAGAAGGGTTTGGCTCACTTTTTGGCATCGGTTTTTGAAGCGACGAAGTGCTGCCATTTTGAGAGCTCGACATCTACACTTCTTCACTTCTTTTCTCCACTCTAATCTAGTGCTTCCATCCATCCAAATCGAAGATCAAGATCGAAGATCCAAGAGCTAAAGTTGAAGATCTTCATCCATTGAAGAGAGATTTCATCGTTTGAAGTGAGATCTTGTCGGATCTAGCTTAGTTCTTCGCTGTCCAGATCTGAAGTTGATATCTTTTGGATTGTTTAGGTGATTTGGTGAGTGGTGATTATCTCTCACACGGATCCAAAGGAGTATATCGGATTGTTGGCTCGATTTGGTGTTAAAATAGTGATTTCCATGCATTTTCTTCATCCTATGTGTAGATCCATATAGATCCATTGTTCATGATGATGTTACATCCATTTTATCATATGTTAACCTATGCAAGTTCATTCATCAAGTTTGTAGAGATATAATCCATGTTTTCATGCTTATTGGACTTTCAACTCTTTAATTACGAAAATGCCATTATTGTTATAATTGTCTACTTAGATCATATTTGAATGCTTGATTGTTTGGATTGATGTCTGATTTGATTGATTGTTATGAACTAGATGATTGATGATTAGATTTAGACCGAAGACGATTCAAAAGCTAAGGGAAAGGCTCTTGAATTGGGAAAAGCTGCTCGTGGCATATGTAGCGGGATGATGAAGCTCTTATGCATAGATTTGATGATGTGATGATGAGATGAGGCTTTGCGAGGATGTAATGAAGCGAGGCAATCATGTGATGAAGACTTGGTCTAATCCAGACGGGATCATTCCAAGCATGTTGATAACTCGGTGATATGATTCGAGTTGAGGATAATGAATGAATATGAGAATAGTCGTCGAGGAGGATGACTAGGAGGCTTGGATAGAATCGTTGTTGAAGGTTCTAGCATGCTCTAAGCAAGGGTACGTTTGGGCAGATTCGATAGTCCCAACGGCCAACTGTTGATGGTCGAGTACTCTGGGCAGATTCGATAGTCCTAGGCACGGGCTGCGACGACGTGCGGGAGTTATGTCTAGAACCGGGGTTTTCATTAGCCCTTGACGGACGGCTGAAAGAATGTGCTGGTCATTCAATTAACGGTGATATCGAAGCAATGATAACAGTGATAGCCAGAGTCATGGATGTTTGGTTGTATCGTCATTCGGACTCAAGAGCGGTATTTTCTGGGTGCTTATCTGATTTAGGCCTTGGTACTTGGAAAACATCGCCCTTGACTCGAGTGATAGTAGTTTTACTTTAAATTGTATGCTCTGCTATGTTTTCTTCTACTTAGTGTGTGTCTGGGGCTATCACTGTAGAATGAGGTTGGAGTGGGAGGGTTGTATTCCTAATCCTTTTTCCTTTATGCTCTTTTGGTATGTTGTTAGTTAATTTACTGCTCACTAAGACTGTTGTCTGACTCAAGGCTTTATGTTTTAATTCTTATTGCCTTGGGCTGTTCATCCATTTTGGGACGGGCAGACTAGGTAGCAGGTGACAGGTGCTGTTCTCTTCTCACGATGCTGATATCGAAGACGAGATAGAGGGTTGCATATTTTCTTCTTATGTACTGGATATTCCGCTGTTTTGTATTCTCTGAGAGATATGTAGTGAGGCTGGATGTATTGACTATGTGGATGCTTGTATTCAACTATTATGGAGTTTTTATATGATGTCATTTTGTTCTGTAAAGCTTCACTATACATATGTTCTATTGTATTTTGTCCATGCGCTGTGAGTAATACGATAGATTCTGTTGTTTTAAATCTTACCTTGACAATCGTCCATGGTCGCCTGGCACACTTTACAACGCTCTATCTTTAGATTCGGTGCAGGGGTCATGGGCGGTCGTCACAGTTGTCTTGTTCGGGATTATCCAGTAAGGGATGGTTCCGGCCTTGTGTTGCAGGGGATTGGGAGTAATCCTCGGTACGGTGATCTAGGCCCGTACTGTGATGGGCGGTACCCCAGTAGCCCTGCCATTGTATGGAATCCAATCTCCAATAAGTGATAAGGGACTTGATTGTATACCTATGTATGCTAGAATTTAATGAATGTAACAATTTCGGCTATGTGAATATTTATTTGAAAATCCTAGACCCTATTATAATATAACTCGATTTCCTATCAAACGTTTTGGTTAGCGTAAGGTAAAAACTTACCCATGTTTATGTGTGTGAAGTCTTACGTGATACTTTTGTTTTTCAAAGGTTTTTAAAGTTAAGAAACTTTAACCCGTTTACTCACACCAGACCCATGTCTGACCCGGAGTTTATTTCTGTTTTCTTAAACTCTTGGGTACTCAAATTTTTACGAGTAGCCAAGGGATCCAGGTTAGCTTTGATGAATTCTGGAGGAGATATGGAGCAGGAGGCTTCAGCGTTCGTAGATATATAGTAGTTCCGCTGTGTTGATCTCTGTATTGTATTGAGTTGTAATAACTAGACAGGTGTTTATAACTGTCTAGTATGTGATGTATAATCTGTGTAACTCTGATAGTCGTTGTATACTATGTAATACTTATGTTATTAATATAATTTATTCGTTTCTCTGTTGAGATTCTGATGTTGTTTCTTTCTTTCTTCTCTATCTTTTCTCTTTTCTATCCCTTTCTTTCTTATTAATGATGCGTCAAAATTGGAATGAATGGCGGGTCGTTACATATTTTCTCAGATCTGAAAATAGGCGTGTAAAGTAAAATAAGAAGAGATGTTTTCACGTGAATTTCATAAAGAAAAAGTTATGGCAATCAAGGAGAAGTTATGGTAGAAAATCAAGGGATGGGAAGATAAAAAGGTAATAAATCAAAACGTAACATAAGCTTTTAATTAAAAATAGGTAACATATCTAAATTTGATTTGTTTCCCATCTATTTAATAAAATATATGCCAAAGAAATAATTCAATAAATACATACCGTTTATATAAACACTATATAAATAAATAAGAAAACGGTTATAGAAACGTATAAATTAATTACTATTTACATCTTTGTATGTTACTTAATTTACAAAGTACATATCCAAATGAAACAAAACGGATAAATGTTGTAAATATATACATAACATGAAATATTATATATATATACTCAATTATAACATGATATATCAACCAAAAATATTACTTGTATTAATTAAAATAAACATTTAAAGGTATGCCTTTTAAAACAATAGCGTATATATATATATATATATATATTTGAAATTTCTTTCCAAGAAATAAATAAGGATCTAAATACTTATCCATTTAATTACTAAATGAATGTATAAATAATTAAAATAGAAAGATAATGTAGAGATAGATATTATGAAGAATAAATAAATAGTTTTAGGAAAAGTAGGAAATAAATAAAGAAAATACTTTATTTAATGGAAACTAAAATTAAAGATTGAAAACAATATACAATCAACATTTGAACATTATAACTACACTTTATAAATGTTTTAAGAATAAAATATATGCAAAACATATCATGTTACACAAATTAGAACATGATTTTACAAACAAAGATATTATTTATATAAATTTAAAATAAACAACTTTGTTAAATACAACAAATTACACTCAATAGTTAAATAGGCATAACTTTCACAATATTAATCGGATTTTAACGAAACAAAAAGCATTATTCTTAAAATTTTATTTATTTTCATAATAAAAGATAAAAGTCAAAATTTCAAATATTTAAATTTTAAATTGAAAAGTCAAAGTTTGACCATTTTGACCAAAATCCACTTTTTTGGAAAATATTCTATTTAGTCATGTTTGGAATTCTAATTCACAAAATTTATATTTAAAATAACAAAATTTATTCTTTTAATAAATAAAATAAAGTTTTTAAATCAGGGATTCAATTAAAATAATTAAAATATACAATTAAAATAATCATAAAATACAGGGTTGTTACACTCTCCCCCACTCATATCTTTTTGTCCTCGAAAAGGAATGAAGTACGGAAAACACAGAAAAGATATAATGGAATAGGATTAAGACAAGATGACAAGTAGATTAAAATTATACCTGATAACTGTTGTTATAGGTAAGTTTAACAAGGTGGAGAATAGGAATAGCTAGAAAGGAAAATAGGACGAAAAATAAGGATGAGCCATTAATTAAAATTGTTGGTTAAAGAGGTAAACAATATTTAAAACACTTTAAAATCTTTTAGAAAGGAAAATAACTGATCAAAATATCCTTTATATAATACTTTTATCAAAATACTTTTATAACTCGATGTCTTAACAAGTTTATCCTCGTTCCTGCAGACTCTGGCAGTGCGTTGATCAGGCGCAAAGCTAGAATTCTCCAGGTACTTAGTAGACTTGTTTCAACACCCAGTGAAAATACTGGAAAACTTTTAAAAACAGATATGGAAAGTACAATCCAAACAAAAAAAACAAACAAAACCATTGTCTAACCATGGATCGCAGATACACAAAGGTTATGCTTGGGTCCCCTAGGAAACATCCGTATCCGTAAGCTTTCTCAGCCCTGCGAATTGCGCCATGATGACTAGTCGACCACAGATACACAATGGTTACGCCTGAATCCCCCAGGAAACATCCGTATCCGTAAGCTATCTCAGCCCTGTGGATTTCGCTACTAATACGACCTACATAGATCACAGTATACACAATGGTTACGCCTGAATCCCCCAGGAAACATCCGTACCCCTGGGCCATCCAGCCAGGTGAATTACGCTATGCAGTCGTGCTCGTAAGACCATGGGTAACGCCATGGAATTTGATGGACACTCGAGTATCATATCCGGAAAACCAAAAATCAGAGAAATATCGATAGAATGAATCCACAATGTGGCCACAAATCGGATATCAAGCAAAAGGCACTTTCCATATCTTTACTTCGAAAATATGTATCATATAGTACCTTTTCAAATCACTTTCAAATATCATACTTATATAAAGTCCATTATATATAAGATTTCATATTCAAATCAAATACCTTCCAAAATCAATAGTATATCAAATCACACTTATGTAGACTTCAATTATATAAGATTTCACTTTTCAAATTGAGTACCTTTTCAAATCCATAGTTTTCGAATCAACATCATACTTATACAAACCAATTTTTTATGTAAGTTCGATAACTCCCAAATCAAGTATCTTTAGTTCCAAAGTTTCCAAAATAATAAATTTAGAATATAAATCCAAATTTCCAAATCAATATAATTTAAGTCAAACAATTCCTTTCCAAAATCATCTTATATTCACATAAAGTCCATCTTATATAAGGATCAAAATTTTAAAAATAAATTTCGCTGCATGAAGAGCCATATGGGATTGAACATCTTTGCTTACTAAAATAGTTTGTATGTAAAATAGAATAAAACAGTTTGTTTGGGAAGAATAAAAGAAAAATAGTTTTGAAAAATGGTTTTAAATTGATAGTAGTTTTTCATAAAAGAAAGAATTCCAATTTAATTACAAAGATATCCAACCCAACAACTTCCAATTTCAGCGGCAAGTAAATCAATGATATTAGAATATAAGATGTACATATGTCATCATTTTTCGCAAAGTCACATTCGATCGCTCGCTTGATCACACAAGTTCGCTTTCGAACTAGTATTGTCCATTCGACTTCCCTAATGCGGATTTCGATATGGTTTCTCGACTAGAAGCCATCAGTCTCCTTGCATAGCCATATACTATGATAGAGAATTCTAGAATCAAGCCCAAAATCCACATCAAATATTCGCCATCAAGAATCAAATGAAAAATCCTAACACGAAATGGTGTAATTCACCTCGACTTGTGTACTCAAACTTGATCACACAAGTTCGCTTTCGAACTAGTATTGTCCATTCGACTTCCCTAATGCGGATTTCGATATGGTTTCTCGACTAGAAGCCATCAGTCTCCTTGCATAGCCATATACTATGATAGAGAATTATAGAATCAAGCCCAAAATCCACATCAAATATTCGCCATCAAGAATCAAATGAAAAATCCTAACACGAAATGGTGTAATTCACCTCGACTTGTGTACTCAAACTTGGATCAATTTAATTATGCGAATAAAACAACAAACGTACAACTTATGTATCTATTCCAACTTGTTCAATATATAGTTTTATAAAGATGTTACCCAGTTAAAAAATTTAACTAATTTTTATTCAAAATATTTTGAAGACCAAATTCTTTTCAAAACATTTCAAATCCAAATTTCATATTAGAAAAATTCAAAATAGCCTTATTCATTTACTTAACAAAACAGTTTCAACTTATTTAAATCATATTACTACATACTTTAACATACATACCAAACTTATATACTTTATACTTTTCAAAATTTCTTAGCTTTTGAAAAGTTAACCTTGATTTGGAAGTGCTCGAACCTTCAAAATAGTCGAAGAAAATCATTTTCAAATTCAAGAGTTGGAAATCAACAACAAATCAGTAAATCAATTTCAAAAGATAGGTTTCAAATCCGAAACTCGAGGACTGAACACCAGCTCTGTAACGATTTGGATTTTCGCGTTCGAAAATCGACATCCATACTTTACATCGTATTGTTTTGTTTGAATTTCCAACAAATGGTCAGGCTAAGGAACTTCCTATTCCACGAAAGAACGCCTCTGGCTGGACGCTCCGAGAGACAAACTGCTCTCTACCAAACAAGGCCGGCTACCCCCCTTCCCGGGGAATATACAAAACCTCAGATATGCCACCCCCGGTCCTTGGGACCTTTATCCGAGAGCTCTCGATAACCAACATCACACATAATAAATAAAGTGTGTCCACATGAGTAAGTATCTGGGCTCCATACCATGATACTACCCTTTTCCAGAAGGAATGGTCATACCCTAGGGGAGCTACCCCTGAAACCTTGCCGCACAATTCCTGTTTCGATTTCCGGGTTGTGAGGCTCGACGAAGTCTCGTCCACAAAGCTACGCTTTGTCACAAAGCCATTCTTTGGGTCAACAGATGATCAACCAATGATCACAAAGATAAATGATCAAACAAATGATCATATCACAAATGATCAAACACTGATCATCACACAGCAACACTCAGCATGCCACATCACCAAATTGGGAATATATCGCTGATAAATTTCAACTACATAACCTCTGAGCTCGTACGTCTCAGAGAAGGGTGTTAAGCTAAGAGAATAAATTCTCCGCCACCAACAGAAATGTATTTGAAAGAAATCGGCTTTATATCTCAATTTGTAATGTCAGATATACAATCCATACAAGTCTGTTCCGGGATCGAACAGAACCGAAGGCACTTCCAAAAAAGTCCTTGCAAATCCGGATAATTTTCTAATCACGTCCGGACTTCCCATCACAAAAAGAGTGATATAAATTCTATACCAGAGCAACTCGGTGCAGAGACATTCGACAGGTTGTCATTTCATTTTCGAAAATATCCGGTCTTCAACACCGGTCTTCAAATGCCATCCATATACGACGTATCACTATTCGGAATGGGTTATATGACACAAAGGTCTTTTCCCGGGTAACCCGAATAGTGAGCGCAATATTTAAAAATATATGGATATTGGGATTTCAATTAAGTCACAACTTATTACCCAAAATCTTTCTTTCAAATGGTTTAAACAAATTACCATTTCAAATCTTTTAAACAAAAAGATTTATTTTAAACAACCTTCAACGGTTTAAACAATTTCCACATTTTTATCTTTTAAATAAAAGATTTAATTCATAAAGTTCACCCAGTTTCACAAAAATCCATTCACAGATTTCCAAACAATTTCCGTTTCAATTTGGATTAACTCGTTAAATATTTAAAACAAAGATTCAACTTATAGCTTTCAAAACATTTTCATTTCGAATGGTTTAAACAAATCATCTTTTTAAATCTGTTAAAAATAATAGATTCAATTCATAGCTTTCAAAAAGAATTCATTAATAACTTGAAAAAACCATTTTTCAATTTAAACTTGAAATTCCTTTAACTAAATTGGAATTTCATTTCTTATCTGAAAGTTTTTATTCTTTTTAAAACAAACAGTTTCATTTTGGAAATCTGATTCATTTATACGAGTTAAGGTTCTTGGGTTAAATCCAAATTCTCAAAATTATACTTTTAAAATGGTTTAAATTCATACAAACACATTTATATCATCTTTAATCTCAGTTTCCAATCATAGGATTCAATTTCAAACTTGAATTCAAATTTAAATCAAATTATTTAAATTTTCAAAACTCGATTAAGTTATTCAAAATAACTTTTATCTTTGAAATTCCATTTCAAAAGCTTTTCACTTTAAGCCCCAAATTTCCAATTTCAAAATCAATTGAAATTAAAATTTCAATTTCAAAAATATCAAATTTAAATTATCTGTGACTTAACCGATTTCCACGTGAAATCCATATTTGTGTGTGTAAAGGTGTAGTCCAGGGGTTTCACACAATAGTGCAACATCATTCAATCATCACAGATCAGAATACAGAAATATAGTTGATAAGCGATATAAACTATTACGCTTATCGTTCATTCACAGATCAGAGATATATATCACAGATGAGTAAATTACAGATCACAACATAAATCAGGGTATATCACAAAGCATCATATATCAGGGATATCAAACAATCAAATCATCCAATAGAATTCAAACATTCATAAGTAAGGTCAGTTAATTGTCTGATTAATTCAAATCAGATTAATTTCTTATGAATTTCTAATTCTGGTTAATTAACATTGATTAATTACAAATTATTTTGATTAATTATTCTTTAATCATTTATAAATTAACCATTAATAATAAATCGATTAACCTTTAATTTTTTTATTAATTACTTTTAATGATTAATTAATTAACCTTTAATAACTTTCATTAAGTAATTATCTTTTAAATAATTAACTACATTTAATTACTTATCCTTAAAAACTTCACCAAGTAATTATATTAAGTAATAATCCTTCATTAAGTAATTATACTTAATTAATCTTTAATTAAGTAATTGGGTTTCAAATTAAAATAACTCATTAACTACTTAATTTTATTCAAGTTTATTTTAAACCTTCACAATCAATTATTATTTAACACATGGATTATCCTTAATTACTTTCATTTATTTAATTAACCTTTAATTTATTTCCTTAATAAATCACCTTGGTTAATTCCCCATTAACTTAAATCCATTAAGTTAACTATCCTCTAAAACACCTTTTACTTTTTAATTTTCCACTTAATTAAAATATTAAGTTTACTTAAACTTTTTAAACAAAGGTTATTTAAGATTTAAAACACTTTAAGTTAGAAAACAATTCAAATTAAAAACTTTATTCACAACTAAGTTTTCAGACTAACTTAAAGTTATATTCAAACTATAATTTAAAGTCTAGTTCAAACTTTGCTTAAAACCTTAAATTTTTAGTTTAAGTTTACAAAAACAGGGACAAGTTTTGTGTACACTTGTATAATCATTTATACCCGAGCCAGATCTTAATTTCCCCGAGACAAACCCGAAGCCCTATCCACAATCCCAACTACTTCGAGTCCAACACGTCTAAGCCCCGAGTACTTACTCGAGCACTTCCTTCTTCCACACTTCGTAAACAACCCAGATACTCGAACGCCACCGTGCACGTGCACATCGACGACCAACACCACCAGTCTTCGCCACACCCTCCAGCACTTCAAACATCATCGCGGCAACTCACTTCTACCATCAACCCATCACCATCGACCAGAGATCGAAATTCGAATAGAAAGTCGAAACCTGGAAACACTTGAACCATTCACCTCCCAAACCTGTCATCGTCCCAATCTCGGCTCTTTGACCACCTGAAGTCACGCGACTTCGACCACGCGTTCCCTGACCATCGACGCTTCTCTTCCCCAAGTTTCGTACGACTCGGTCTAACAGAGGTGACAAAATAACCTTGTTTCTGACCATGACAAAATTCACACACAAAACCCTAGTCTTGCCTCGATCGAACATCCCATGCAATAGAAATTTTTGTAAACATTTTTCCTGAATTCTACGTAGATCAAGCAAGATTCAGAACAAATCTCAGCATTTTAAAATGGTTCGATCAGTGGAAATTTGTTAAAAAGCATTTTTAGTTCAACTGGGCACTGCTCTTAACATACTTGATGAAAAATCAAAATTTTTGTTTTAAAAATCAAGATTTCGAATAACAATTCACATCATATAACTGAATTCACAAATAATCATGTTCGAGTATATCACACTTTGAGTTTGTTCTGTTAAATCAAGTTTTTCTCCAACATGTATGTTTATAATTTACTTGAAACCATTTTTTTAAAAATAGCATTGTATTGTTGTAAATACTTTCCTTTCAAATGTCATAGTTTAAAAATAGCATTATATTGATTTTACTTTAAACAGGATTGAAAACTGTTGCCTGTAACAAAAATATGTTCCAAACATGCTAACCATATCTACATATATATATCTAAACATACAGACATATTTAACAACTAACAACATTTCATAATGCATTCAAGTATCTACCACAATATCAAGATATAGAAGTAGATCATGGGTGGAAAGTTGCTCACCAGAGATTGAAACAGAGAAGAACAAAGGGTATGTTTTGAAAACCTGGAACAGATTTTAAATCTGGAATTTGATTCTTCCAGATTGATTTGCTAGCTTCAGATTGGAACCTTGATCCATTTGAAGTTGTTTTGAGTTGTTGTTCAAGTTGAATTCTTGTTTAAGTTTTGAATGGTATTTTACTTTCAGTTTTTT
Source organism: Allium fistulosum (assembly GCA_030737815.1). NCBI lineage: Eukaryota > Viridiplantae > Streptophyta > Magnoliopsida > Asparagales > Amaryllidaceae > Allium > Allium fistulosum. The sequence continues at coordinate 473,503,176 of CM060901.1, forward strand.
TTCCTTTTTGAACGAACTGGAATGGAGAAGATAATATATGAAAGTAGTTTACAAGGCGATGTATTTTTGTTATGTACTGGGTGATAAAATATTGTACAGGAAATATTATTTGTACAAATGAGATCAGTGATATTTTCCTTGTCTCGTGGCTGATATGCACCATTTTGGGGCTGCATTAATTATGTTGTACAACTTTACATATAATACTTGTATCTTGTGTACTAAAGATGATGGCCTTACTTGCTTTGGTACCATTTTTACATAATTTCTCTTCATTTCGGCTGAGATGATATGTTATTGTGTTGGAGGTGATATTGGGTACATAACTTTTCATTTGTTTGCTTTGTTTATGTTTGATAGATATTTATTTTACTTTGTTTATATTTATATTTATTTGTATTTCTTACTTTATCTTTGTTAGCTTGTTTCCTTTTCCAGGTCTTTGTTTTCTTGATTTGGCAAATGTACATGGATATACATTTTGTTTTGCTTTAGCCTTATTACTTAGGAATATAAATGAAATTCTATTGTTAATATGTTGTTATAATTTTATCTAATATGTTTACTTTCTATTTTACAAACTATATAAGTTATGTTATATATATATATACATATTTCAATTTCCCGTTCTAACTTAAATATTATTTCCAACTCTACTATTTGTCTTGTATTTCTATATTCAATATTTGATTAAAATCTATCTAATGTTGTTATTTTAATTCATTTTATATAATTTCATTTCTAAACCATTTCTTCATGATTTAAATTCATATACAAAAAATTTAATTTAAATGATTTATACAGAATTTATTCGAGTTCGGGGAAACTCGCATCACTTTATAATTAATTTTACAAATCTTTATTCAAAATTTCCTTTAATCATCAATTTAAATTAAATTAAAATTCGGGGTCTTTACAAACTTCCCCCCTTAAAAGAATTTCGTCCTCGAAATTCGCAGGCACGAAAACAACACAGAGATAGACAGATTCGATCTCCTATAATTCCTCAAACACTAGTTATGAATTCCAAACTCAAGTCGGAAAATCTCAGAATACATACAAATTCATATTCATTAAAGTTTAAATAAAAAACTGATAAGAAACCGATGAAGATACGAAGTAAGAATTTTCTACAACGATTCGTAGGGCCACCATCACACCGAAACTTCTTCTGGAGCTGCCACGAAGAAATAAAAAGAATTTGGAAACGAATCAAAGAAAATTGATAGAGAAAAAAATGTTTCCGTTGTTGTTACAGGGTATTGACCATTTATAGTCGTATTTCCCTGTCCCCTATCTCGTCCTCTTCTTGCACTCATACTCACTATCAGTGGATAGTAAGAGAATTTGCTGAGGCGTTCGAACGGATATCTGAGAATTACTCATTCTAGAATTTACTTCACTCTATCTCTAATGAGCTACTTAATGTGTTATACTCCTGAGCTAAAGTTCAACCTTAGCTCTGATACCAAATGTAACGATTTGGATTTTCGCGTTCGAAAATCGACATCCATACTTTACATCGTATTGTTTTGTTTGAATTTCCAATAAATGGTCAGGCTAAGGAACTTCCTATTCCACGAAAGAACGCCTCTGGCTGGACGCAACGAGAGACAAACTGCTCTCTGCCAAACATGGCCGGCTACCCCCCTTCCCGGGGAATATGCAAAACCTCAGATATGCCACCCCCGGTCCTTTGGGACCTTTATCCGAGAGCTCTCGATAACCAACATCACACATAATAAATAAAGTGTGTCCACATAAGTAAGTATCTGGGCTCCATACCATGATACTACCCTTTTCCAGAAGGAATGGTCATACCCTAGGGGAGCTACCCCTGAAACCTTGCCGCACAATTCCTGTTTCGACCATTTCAGTGTTGTGAGGCTCGACGAAGTCTCGTCCACAAAGCTACGCTTTGTCACAAAGCCATGCTTTGGGTCAACAGATGATCAACCAATGATCACAAAGATAAATGATCAAACAAATGATCATATCACAAATGATCAAACACTGATCATCACACAGCAACACTCAGCATGCCACATCACCAAATTGGGAATATATCGCTGATAAATTTCAACTACATAACCTCTGAGCTCGTACGTCTCAGAGAAGGGTGTTAAGCTAAGAGAATAAATTCTCTGCCACCAACAGAAATGTATTTGAAAGAAATCAGCTTTATATCTCAATTTGTAATGTCAGACATACAATCCATACAAGTCTGTTCCGGGATCGAACAGAACCGAAGGCACATCCAAAGAAGTCCTTGCAAATCAGGATAATTTTCTAATCACGTCCGAACTTCCCATCACAAAAAGAGTGATATAAATCTCTATACCGGAGCAACTCGGTGCAGAGACATTCGACAGGTTGTCCTTTCATTTTCGAAAATATCCGGTCTTCAACACCGGTCTTCAAATGCCATCCATATACGACGTATCACTATTCGGAATGGGTTATATGACACAAAGGTCTTTTCTCGGTTAACCCGAATAGTGAGCGCAATATTTAAAAATATATGGATATTGGGATTTCAATTAAGTCACAACTTATTACCCAAAATCTTTCTTTCAAATGGTTTAAACAAATTACCATTTCAAATCTTTTAAACAAAAAGATTTATTTTAAACAACCTTCAACGGTTTAAACAATTTCCACATTTTTATCTTTTAAATAAAAGATTTAATTCATAAAGTTCACCCAATTTCAGAAAATCCATTCACAGATTTCCAAACAATTTCCGTTTCAATTTGGATTAACTCGTTAAATCTTTAAAACAAAGTTTCAACTTATAGCTTTCAAAACATTTTCATTTCGAATGGTTTAAACAAATCATCTTTTTAAATCTGTTAAAAATAATAGATTCAATTCATAGCTTTCAAAAAGAATTCATTAATAACTTGAAAAAACCATTTTTCAATTCAAACTTGAAATTCCTTTAACTAAATTGGAATTTCATTTCTTATCTGAAAGTTTTTATTCTTTTTAAAACAAACAGTTTCATTTTGGAAATCTGATTCATTTATACGAGTTAAGGTTCTTGGGTTAAATCCAAATTCTCAAAATTATACTTTTAAAATGGTTTAAATTCATACAAACACATTTATATCATCTTTAATCCCTAGTTTCCAATCATAGGATTCAATTTCAAACTTGAATTCAAATTTAAATCAAATTATTTAAATTTTCAAAACTCGATTAAGTTATTCAAAATAACTTTTATCTTTGAAATTCCATTTCAAAAGCTTTTCACTTTAAGCCCCAAATTTCCAATTTCAAAATCAATTGAAATTAAAATTTCAATTTCAAAAATATCAAATTTAAATTATCTGTGACTTAACCGATTTCCACGTGAAATCCATATTTGTGTGTGTAAAGGTGTAGTCCAGGGGTTTCACACAATAATGCAACATAATTCGATCATCACAGATCAGAATACAGAAATATAGTTGATAAGCGATATAAACTATTACGCTTATCGTTCATTCACAGATCAGAGATATATATCACAGATGAGTAAATTACAGATCACAACATAAATCAGGGTATATCACAAAGCATCATATATCAGGGATATCAAACAATCAAATCATCCAATAGAATTCAAACATTCATAAGTAAGGTCAGTTAATTGTCTGATTAATTAAAATCAGATTAATTTCTTATGAATTTCTAATTCTGGTTAATTAATATTGATTAATTACAAATTATTTTGATTAATTATTCTTTAATCATTTATAAATTAACCATTAATAATAAATTGATTAACCTTTAATTTTTTTATTAATTACTTTTAATTATTAATTAATTAACCTTTAATAACTTTCATTAAGTAATTATCTTTTAAATAATTAACTACATTTAATTACTTATCCTTAAAAACTCCACCAAGTAATTATATTAAGTAATAATCCTTCATTAAGTAATTATACTTAATTAATCTTTAATTAAGTAATTGGGTTTCAAATTAAAATAACTCATTAACTACTTAATTTTATTCAAGTTTATTTTAAACCTTTACAATCAATTATTATTTAACACATGAATTATCCTTAATTACTTTCATTTATTTAATTAACCTTTAATTTATTTCCTTAATAAATCACCTTGGTTAATTCCCCATTAACTTAAATCCATTAAGTTAACTATCCTCTAAAACACCTTTTACTTTTTAATTTTCCACTTAATTAAAATATTAAGTTTACTTAAACTTTTTAAAACAAAGGTTATTTAAGATTTAAAACACTTTAAGTTAGAAAACAATTCAAATTAAAAACTTTATTCACAACTAAGTTTTCAGACTAACTTAAAGTTATATTCAAACTATAATTTAAAGTCTAGTTCAAACTTTGCTTAAAACCTTAAATTTTTAGTTTAAGTTTACAAAAACAGGGACAATTTTTGTGTACACTTGTATAATCATTTATACCCGAGCCAGATCTTAATTTCCCCGAGACAAACCCGAAGCCCTATCCACAATCCCAACTACTTCGAGTCCAACACGTCTAAGCCCCGAGTACTTACTCGAGCACTTCCTTCTTCCACACTTCGTAAACAACCCAGATACTCGAACGCCACCGTGCACGTGCACATCGACGACCAACACCACCAGTCTTCGCCACACCCTCCAGCACTTCAAACATCATCGCGGCAACTCACTTCTACCATCAACCCATCACCATCGACCAGAGATCGAAATTCGAATAGAAAGTCGAAACCTGGAAACACTTGAACCATTCACCTCCCAAACCTGTCATCGTCCCAATCTCGGCTCTCTGACCACCTGAAGTCACACGACTTCGACCACGCGTTCCCTGACCATCGACGCTTCTCTTCCCCAAGTTTCGTACGACTCGGTCTAACAGAGGTGACAAAATAACCTTGTTTCTGACCATGACAAAATTCACACACAAAACCCTAGTCTTGCCTCGATCGAACATCCCATGCAATAGAAATTTTTGTAAACATTTTTCCTGAATTCTACGAAGATCAAGCAAGCTTCAGACCAAATCTCAGCATTTTAAAATGGTTCGATCACTGGAAATTTGTTAAAAAGCATTTTTAGTTCAACTGGGCACTGCTCTTAACATACTTGATGAAAAATCAATTTTTTTTTTAAAAATCTAGATTTCGAATAACAATTCACATCATATAACTGAATTCACAAATAATCATGTTCGAGTATATCACACTTTGAGTTTGTTCTGTTAAATCAAGTTTTTCTCCAACATGTATGTTTATAATTTACTTGAAACCATTTTTTTAAAAATAGCATTGTATTGTTGTAATTACTTTCCTTTCAAATGTCATAGTTTAAAAATAGCATTATATTGATTTTACTTTAAACAGGATTGAAACCTGTTGCCTGTAACAAAAATATGTTCCAAACATGCTAACCATATCTACATATATATATCTAAACATACAGACATATTTAACAACTAACAACATTTCATAATGCATTCAAGTATCTACCACAATATCAAGATATAGAAGTAGATCATGGGTGGAAAGTTGCTCACCAGAGATTGAAACAGAGAAGAACAAAGGCTATGTTTTAAAAACCTGGAACAGATTTTAAATCTGGAATTTGATTCTTCCAGATTGATTTGCTAGCTTCAGATTGGAACCTTGATCCATTTGAAGTTGTTTTGAGTTGTTGTTCAAGTAGAATTCTTGTTTAAGTTTTGAATGGTATTTTACTTTCAGTTTTTTTTCCTTTTTGAACGAACTGGAATGGAGAAGATAATATATGAAAGTAGTTTACAAGGTGATGTATTTTTGTTATGTACTGGGTGATAAAATATTGTACAGGAAATATTATTTGTACAAATGAGATCAGTGATATTTTCCTTGTCTCGTGGCTGATATGCACCATTTTGGGGCTGCATTAATTATGTTGTACAACTTTACATATAATACTTGTATCTTGTGTACTAAAGATGATGGCCTTACTTGCTTTGGTACCATTTTTACATAATTTCTCTTCATTTCGGCTGAGATGATATGTTATTGTGTTGGAGGTGATATTGGGTACATAACTTTTCATTTGTTTGCTTTGTTTATGTTTGATAGATATTTATTTTACTTTGTTTATATTTATATTTATTTGTATTTCTTACTTTATCTTTGTTAGCTTGTTTCCTTTTCCAGGTCTTTGTTTTCTTGATTTGGCAAATGTACATGGATATACATTTTGTTTTGCTTTAGCCTTATTACTTAGGAATATAAATGAAATTCTATTGTTAATATGTTGTTATAATTTTATCTAATATGTTTACTTTCTATTTTACAAACTATATAAGTTATGTTATATATATATATATACATATTTCAATTTCCCATTCTAACTTAAATATTATTTCCAACTCTAATACTTGTCTTGTATTTCTATATTCAATATTTGATTAAAATCTATCTAATGTTGTTATTTTAATTCATTTTATATAATTTCATTTCTAAACCATTTCTTCATGATTTAAATTCATATACAAAAAATTTAATTTAAACGATTTATACAGAATTTATTCGAGTTCGGGGAAACTCGCATCACTTTATAATTAATTTTACAAATCTTTATTCAAAATTTCATTTAATCATCAATTTAAATTAAATTAAAATTCGGGGTCGTTACAAACTTCCCCCCTTAAAAGAATTTCGTCCTCGAAATTCGCAGGCACGAAAACAACACAGAGATAGACAGATTCGATCTCCTATAATTCCTCAAACACTAGTTATGAATTCCAAACTCAAGTCGGAATATCTCAGAATACATACCAATTCATATTCATTAAAGTTTAAATCAAAAACTGATAAGAAACCGATGAAGATACGAAGTAAGAATTTTCTACAATGATTCGTAGGGCCACCATCACACCGAAACTTCTTCTGGAGCTGCCACGAAGAAATAAAAAGAATTTGGAAACGAATCAAAGAAAATTGATAGAGAAAAAAATGTTTCCGTTGTTGTTACAGGGTATTGACCATTTATAGTCGTATTTCCCTGTCCCCTATCTCGTCCTCTTCTTGCACTCATACTTACTATCAGTGGATAGTAAGAGAATTTGCTGAGGCGTTCGAACGGATATCTGAGAATTACTCATTCTAGAATTTACTTCACTCTATCTCTAATGAGCTACTTAATGTGTTATACTCCTGAGCTAAAGTTCAACCTTAGCTCTGATACCAAATGTAACGATTTGGATTTTCGCGTTCGATAATCGACATCAGTACTTTACATCGTATTGTTTTGTTTGAATTTCCAACAAATGGTCAGGCTAAGGAACTTCCTATTCCACGAAAGAACGCCTCTGGTTGGACGCAACGAGAAACAAACTGCTCTCTGCCGAACATGGCCGGCTACCCCCCTTCCCGGGGAATATACAAAACCTCAGATTTGCCACCCCCGGTCCTTTGGGACCTTTATCCGAGAGCTCTCGATAACCAACATCACACATAATAAATAAAGTGTGTCCACATGAGTAAGTATCTGGGCTCCATACCATGATACTACCCTTTTCCAGAAGGAATGGTCATACCCTAGGGGAGCTACCCCAGAAACCTTGCCGCACAATTCCTGTTTCGACCATTTCCGGGTTGTGAGGCTCGACAAAGTCTCGTCCACAAAGCTATGCTCTGTCACAAAGCCATGCTTTGGGTCAACATATGATCAACCAATGATCACAAAGATAAATGATCAAACAAATGATCATATCACAAATGATCAAACACTGATCATCACACAGCAACACTCAGCATGCCACATCACCAAATTGGGAATATATCGCTGATAAATTTCAACTACATAACCTCTGAGCTCGTACGTCTCAAAGAAGGGTGTTAAGCTAAGAGAATAAATTCTCCGCCACCAACAGAAATGTATTTGAAAGAAATCAGCTTTATATCTCAATTTGTAATGTCAGACATACAATCCATACAAGTCTGTTCCGGGATCGAACAGAACCGAAGGCACTTCCAAAGAAGTCCTTGCAAATCAGGATAATTTTCTAATCACGTCCGAACTTCCCATCACAAAAAGAGTGATATAAATCTCTATACCGGAGCAACTCGGTGCAGAGACATTCGACAGGTTGTCCTTTCATTTTCGAAAATATCCGGTCTTCAACACCGGTCTTCAAATGCCATCCATATACGACGTATCACTATTCGGAATGGGTTATATGACACAAAGGTCTTTTCCCGGGTAACCCGAATAGTGAGCGCAATATTTAAAAATATATGGATATTGGGATTTCAATTAAGTCACAACTTATTACCCAAAATCTTTCTTTCAAATGGTTTAAACAAATTACCATTTCAAATCTTTTAAACAAATTACCATTTCAAATCTTTTAAACAAAAAGATTTATTTTAAACAACCTTCAACGGTTTAAACAATTTCCACATTTTTATCTTTTAAATAAAAGATTTATTTCATAAAGTTCACCCAGTTTCACAAAAATCCATTCACAGATTTCCAAACAATTTCCGTTTCAATTTGGATTAACTCGTTAAATCTTTAAAACAAAGTTTCAACTTATAGCTTTCAAAACATTTTCATTTCGAATGTTTTAAACAAATCATCTTTTTAAATCTGTTAAAAATAACAGATTCAATTCATAGCTTTCAAAAAGAATTCATTAATAACTTGAAAAAACCATTTTTCAATTCAAACTTGAAATTCCTTTAACTAAATTGGAATTTCATTTCTTATCTGAAAGTTTTTATTCTTTTTAAAACATACAGTTTCATTTTGGAAATCTGATTCATTTATACGAGTTAAGGTTCTTGGGTTAAATCCAAATTCTCAAAATTATACTTTTAAAATGGTTTAAATTCATACAAACACATTTATATCATCTTTAATCGCTAGTTTCCAATCATAGGATTCAATTTCAAACTTGAATTCAAATTTAAATCAAATTATTTAAATTTTCAAAACTCGATTAAGTGATTCAAAATAACTTTTATCTTTGAAATTCCATTTCAAAAGCTTTTCACTTTAAGCCCCAAATTTCCAATTTCAAAATCAATTGAAATTAAAATTTCAATTTCAAAAATATCAAATTTAAATTATCTGTGACTTAACCGATTTCCACGTAAAATCCATATTTGTGTGTGTAAAGGTGTAGTTCAGGGGTTTCACACAATAATGCAACATAATTCAATCATCACAGATCAGAATACAGAAATATAGTTGATAAGCGATATAAACTATTACACTTATCGTTCATTCACAGATCAGAGATATATATCACAGATGAGTAAATTACAGATCACAACATAAATCAGGGTATATCACAAAGCATCATATATCAGGGATATCAAACAATCATATCATCCAATAGAATTCAAACATTCATAAGTAAGGTCAGTTAATTGTCTGATTAATTCAAATCAGATTAATTTCTTATGAATTTCTAATTCTGGTTAATTAACATTGATTAATTACAAATTATTTTGATTAATTATTCTTTAATCATTTATAAATTAACCATTAATAATAAATTGATTAACCTTTAATTTTTTTATTAATTACTTTTAATTATTAATTAATTAACCTTTAATAACTTTCATTAAGTAATTATCTTTTAAATAATTAACTACATTTAATTACTTATCCTTAAAAACTCCACCAAGTAATTATATTAAGTAATAATCCTTCATTAAGTAATTATACTTAATTAATCTTTAATTAAGTAATTGGGTTTCAAATTAAAATAACTCATTAACTACTTAATTTTATTCAAGTTTATTTTAAACCTTTACAATCAATTATTATTTAACACATGAATTATCCTTAATTACTTTCATTTATTTAATTAACCTTTAATTTATTTCCTTAATAAATCACCTTGGTTAATTCCCCATTAACTTAAATCCATTAAGTTAACTATCCTCTAAAACACCTTTTACTTTTTAATTTTCCACTTAATTAAAATATTAAGTTTACTTAAACTTTTTAAAACAAAGGTTATTTAAGATTTAAAACACTTTAAGTTAGAAAACAATTCAAATTAAAAACTTTATTCATAACTAAGTTTTCAGACTAACTTAAAGTTATATTCAAACTATAATTTAAAGTCTAGTTCAAACTTTGCTTAAAACCTTAAATTTTTAGTTTAAGTTTACAAAAACAGGGACAAGTTTTGTGTACACTTGTATAATCATTTATACCCGAGCCAGATCTTAATTTCCCCGAGACAAACCCGAAGCCCTATCCACAATCCCAACTACTTCGAGTCCAACACGTCTAAGCCCCGAGTACTTACTCGAGCACTTCCTTCTTCCACACTTCGTAAACAACCCAGATACTCGAACGCCACCGTGCACGTGCACATCGACGACCAACACCACCAGTCTTCGCCACACCCTCCAGCACTTCAAACATCATCGCGGCAACTCACTTCTACCATCAACCCATCACCATCGACCAGAGATCGAAATTCGAATAGAAAGTCGAAACCTGGAAACACTTGAACCATTCACCTCCCAAACCTGTCATCGTCCCAATCTCGGCTCTCTGACCACCTGAAGTCACACGACTTCGACCACGCGTTCCCTGACCATCGACGCTTCTCTTCCCCAAGTTTCGTACGACTCGGTCTAACAGAGGTGACAAAATAACCTTGTTTCTGACCATGACAAAATTCACACACAAAACCCTAGTCTTGCCTCGATCGAACATCCCATGCAATAGAAATTTTTGTAAACATTTTTCCTGAATTCTACGAAGATCAAGCAAGCTTCAGACCAAATCTCAGCATTTTAAAATGGTTCGATCACTGGAAATTTGTTAAAAAGCATTTTTAGTTCAACTGGGCACTGCTCTTAACATACTTGATGAAAAATCAAAATTTTTGTTTTAAAAATCTAGATTTCGAATAACAATTCACATCATATAACTGAATTCACAAATAATCATGTTCGAGTATATCACACTTTGAGTTTGTTCTGTTAAATCTAGTTTTTCTCCAACCTGTATGTTTATAATTTACTTGAAACCATTTTTTTTAAAATAGCATTGTATTGTTGTAATTACTTTCTTTTCAAATTTCATAGTTTAAAAATAGTATTATATTGATTTTACTTTAAACAGGATTGAAACCTGTTGCCTGTAACAAAAATATGTTCCAAACATGCTAACCATATCTACATATATATATATCTAAACATACAGACATATTTAACCACTAACCACATTTAATAATGCATTCAAGTATCTACCACAATATCAAGATATAGAAGTAGATCATCGGTGGAAAGTTGTTCACCAGAGATTGAAACAGAGAAGAACAAAGGCTATGTTTTGAAAACCTGGAACAGATTTTAAATCTGGAATTTGATTCTTCCAGATTGATTTGCTAGCTTCAAATTGGAACCTTGATCCATTTGAAGTTGTTTTGAGTTGTTGTTCAAGTTGAATTCTTGTTTAAGTTTTGAATGGTATTTTACTTTTAGTTTTTTTTTTCCTTTTTGAACGAACTGGAATTGTAACGACCCGTATTTTACGGATCGAAAAGTTTGTCAAAATCGGGGATTTTCAGCATTTTCTAGTTGTTTCAGATTTTGGTTGAAATTGCCTAAGTCCTAGGTCGTACGCGACCTAAATGTTGTTGGCAACTTAGGAGATAAGTCGTGAGCGACTTAGAGAAGATCTGCGACCTAAGGGGATAGGCAAGTTAAGGGATAAGTCTGGGTCGAGTTGCCGACTTAAGGTAGTGACCGACCTAAGTGATGAGTCATGACCGACTTAAGAGGTTTAGGCGACCTAAGGAAGAGTAGTAGGCGACCTAAGTATTCTGGGGTAGAGCTAGGTCGGCAACGACCTAAGGAAATGTTGTGAGCGACCTAAGTGTTTGGGTGAGTTAAGTGTTAGGTCGGCAGTTCGAGTTAGCGACCTATGGGATTGACCGACCTAAGGAATAAGTTAGTTAACGACTTAATAGTTAAGTCGTGGATGACTTAGGAGTTAGTGGTTAGGTCGTCTAGATGACTTAGTAGTTAGGTCGTATCCCAGTTTGTTCGCGACTTATGTTAGGTCGCGTGGGCGCTAAGTTGTTAGGTCGCAGGGTTTTGTAAGTCTTAGGTCGTAGCTTAGTAAGTTGTTAGGTCGCAGGTTGGCTTAAGTGTTAGGTCGCGTGGGAGTCTAAGGTATTAAGTCGTAACCTCGTTATGTCGTAGGTCGCGCGAGATTGTTAAGTCGCGTAAGTTTAGGTCGCGTGCCAGCGTTGTTGAGTTATTAAGGCACGCTAAGTCGTAAGTCGCTAAGTCGCGCATAGGCTAAGTCGTAGGTCGAAGGAAAGCGCATTGCTTTAGGTCGCCAAGCGTTAGGTCGTAGGTCGCTGGGTGTTTGGATGCGCAGAAGGGTTAGGTCGGAGAGGCTTAGGTCGTAAGTCGGAAGCGACTTAGGGAGATAGCCAGATTTCGACTTAAGGAATTTCAGCTATAAATAGGAGGGGTTGTTCTCACTTTTTGGGATCCGGATTTTTGAAGCGACGAAGTGCTGCCATTTTGAGAGCTCGACTTCTACACTTCTTCACTTCTTTTCTCCACTCTAATCTAGTGCTTCCATCCATCCAAATCGAAGATCAAAATTGAAGATTCAAGAGCTTAGATTGGAGGTCTTCATCTTTTCAAGAGAGAGTTCTTCGTTTGAAGCGGATTCGTGATAGATCAAGCTTCATCCTTTGCTGTCCAGATCTGAAGCGTGTTGATTTGGGTTGGTTTAGGTGATTTGGTGAGCGGTGATTATCTCTCACACGGATCCAAAGGAGTATATCGGATTGTTGGCTCGATTTGGTGTTAAATTAGAGATTTCCATGCATTTTCTTCATCCTATGTGTAGATCCATATAGATCCATTGTTCATGATGATGTTACATCCATTTTATCATATGATAACCTATGCAAGTTCATTCATCAAGTTTGTAGAGATATAATCCATGTTTTCATGCTTATTGGACTTTCAACTCTTTAATTACGAAAATGCCATTATTGTTATAATTGTCTACTTAGATCATTTTTGAATGCCTGATTGCTTGGATTGATGTTTGATTTGATTGATTATTATGAACTAGATGATTGATGACTAGATTTAGATCGAAGGTGATTCAAAAGCTAAGGGAAAGGCTCTTGAATTGGGAAAGCTGCTCGCGGCATATGTAGCGGGATGATGAAGCTCTTATGCATAGATTTGATGATGAGATGTTGAGATGAGGCTTTGCGAGGATGTAATGAAGCAAGGCAATCATGTGATGAAGACTTGGTCTAATCCAGACGGGATCATTCCAAGCATGTTGATAACTCGGTGATATGATTCGAGTTGAGGAAAATGAATGGATATGAGAATAGTCGTCGACGAGGATGACTAGGAGGCTTGGATAGCATCGTTGTTGAAGGTTCTAGCATGCTCTAAGCAAGAGTACGTTTGGGCAGATTCGATAGTCCCAACGGCTAACTGTTGATGGTCGAGTACTCTGGGCAGATTCGATAGTCCTAGGCATGGGCTGCGACGACGTGCGGGAGTTATGTCTAGAACCGGGGTTTCCATTAGCCCTTGACGGACGGCTGAAAGAATGTGCCGGTCATTCAATTAACGGTGATATCGAAGCAATGATAACAGTGATAGCCAGAGTCATGGATGTTTGGTTGTATCGTCATTCGGACTCAAGAGCGGTATTTTCTGGGTGCTTATCTGATTTAGGCCTTGGTACTTGGAAAACATCGCCCTTGACTCGAGTGATAGTAGCTTTACTTTAAATTGTATGCTCTGCTATGTTTGCTTCTGCTTAGTGTGTGTCTGGGGGCTATCACTGTAGAATGAGGTTGGAGTGGGAGGGTTGTATTCCTATTCCTTTTCCTTTATGCTCTTTTGGTATGTTGTTAGTTAATTTACTGCTCACTAAGACTGTTGTCTGACTCAAGGCTTTATGTTTTAATTCTTATTGCCTTGGGCTGTTCGTCCATTTTGGGACGGGCAGACTAGGTAGCAGGTGACAGGTGCTGTTCTCTTCTCACGATGCTGATATCGAAGACGAGCTGGAGGGTTGCATATTATCTTCTTATTATATGTACTGGATATTCCGCTGTTTTGTATTCTCTGAGAGATATGTAGTGAGGCTAGATGTATTGACTATGTGGATGCTTGTATTCAAATATTATGGAGTTTTATATGATGTCATTTTGTTCTGTAAAGCTTCACTATACATATGTTCTATTGTATTTTGTCCATGCGCTGTGAGTAATACGATAGATTCCGTTGTTTTAAATCTTACCTTGAAAATCGTCCATGGTCGTCTGGCACACTTTACAGCGCTCTATCTTTAGATTCGGTGCAGGGGTCATGGGCAGTCGTCACATTTGGTATCAGATCATTGGTTAATCGATTTTACCCAACGCTCGTTGTCGTAACTACGTATGAGAGACGTAATTTTATTTTGATGGATGAATACTATATATAATATAGTAGCTTAATAGAGTTTGAGTCCTTTATGCAGTTGTTTCTCTAGATGTTCTAATCATTCCTTTTTATAGGTATTGAGAATGAGTCGAAGAGGGAGACCAACTGCTAGGGAAGGCCGTGCTACTGAAGAGACTGCTGATTATGCAGCCATGTTCGAAGCTATGATGACTTCGATCATGAGAAGGATACCAGTTCCGGGGGCAGCAGTTGATGTTGGAGTTCAAGTCCAAACTCCGAAACCAGTGGATTTTGCTAAGCTGTGCAAGGATTATACTGCTCTTGGAGGGAAGGTTTTCTTGGGAACAGAATCTACCATTGAGGTCCAGAGGTGGATAGATGCTTGTAGAAGGATCTTTGGTGATTTGGGAATTGATGATGCAACTAAGAGGAAGTTGGCATCGAGGCAGCTTCAAGGGAGAGCTTCTGATTGGTGGAACTCTATTACCATCACTACTCCGGAAGAAGAGATTACTTGGGAGCAATTCCAAGTCAGATTTGAAACTAAGTTCATTTCTACAGCTCAGAAGTCTGTTCTGTTCAAGAAGTTTGTAGAGCTCAAGCAGGGTGGAAGATCTGTTCTTGAGTATGTTTCCGAGTTTGAAGCTTTGTCCAAGTATGCCCGGTCATATATTGAATCTGCTTATCAGAAGAATGAGAAGTTTGTGACCGGCTTGGATAGTTATCTTGGGAGGCAGTTGGTGGATCATTTGGACGATTCATTTGAGAAGCTTGTGGAGAAAGCTCTCAGGCATGAGAGTCTGTTTCCTAAGGATGGATCTGTTGTTGCTGTGACCAGGGAAGAGTCTAAACCCCAGCAGGGTGGAAACAAGAAGAGGAAGCAGCAGCAGCAGAAGGGTAAGGATGGTCAGAAGAAGCCGAAAGGCGAGGTGACTTGCTACAACTGTCAGCAGAAGGGCCATTTCTCGAAGGATTGTAAGAATCCTAAGGTGTCGATGAAGTGTCACAACTGTGACAAGCCGGGACATTTCAGGAAGAATTGTCCAGAGCCGAGGAGGGACAAGCAGATTGTGCAAGCTTATGCTTTGGGAGCTGTTCCGTCGTCTTCGAAAGCTCCTACTGCTGAAGAGAAGGGAAAGAGTGTGGTGGTTCAAGGTATTCTTTTCCTATGTGGTATTCCAGTTAGAGTTTTGTTTGATACTGGAGCATCGCATTCGTTTGTTTGTAATGAACTAGTAGGCCGGTTAGATTTGAAGCCGGATATTGTTGATAGGCCATTGGTTGTGACTAATCCAGTTGGGGGTTCGTCTTGTTTGTGTATGTTATGCCATGGTCTAGTTGTGTCGAGTCATGGTTGCTCTTTTGTTTGTGATTGTTTTGTTCTGAACTTTGCGGGGTTCGGAATTATCTTGGGTATGGACTGGCTTAGGAAGTATGCGGCTAAGGTTGATTGTGAGAGGCTGGAAGTGACAGTCGAGAATGTGGAGGGGCGAAAGGTTGTGATACGATGTAAGCATGAGGAAGGCGTCTTCATGAGCTTCATGTATTCGCTGGTTGTTCCACGGGATGGACTGTCATCAGTGCCGATCGCTAATGGATTCGAGGATGTCTTTGACGAAGTCAAAGGGTTGCCGCCGCATAGAGAGATCGAGTTTCGTATAGATCTAGTTGAAGGAGCCAGACCTGTTGTGATGCCTCTAAGGCGGATGGCGCCTAGGTAACAGCAAGAGTTGAGGGTGCAAGTTGATGACCTTTTACAGAAAGGATTCATTCGGCGTAGTGTGTCCGAGTGGGGTGCACCAGTTGTGTTTGCAACCAAGGCAGATGGGTCGTTGAGATTGTGTGTGGATTATCGTGAGCTGAATAAGGTGACTAAGAAGAACAAGTATCCATTGCCGAGAATAGACGACTTGTTTGATCAGCTTCACGAAGCTAAGGTGTTTTCTCAGATGGACACCAGTTGAGAGTGGCTAAGGATAGTGTGCCGAAGACTGCTTTTAGGACACCATCCGGTTTCTTTGAGTGGCTGGTAATGCCGTTTGGATTGACTAACGCGCCAGCATATTTTGTGGATCTTATGAATAGAGTGTTCAGAGATCAGTTGAACAAGTTCGTACTTGTGTTCGTGGATGATATTCTGATTTATTCCAGAACTGAAGAAGAGCACAAGACGCACTTGTGTATTGTTTTGGAAGTCTTGTGGAAACATCAGCTGAAGGCTAAGTTTTCGAAGTGTCACTTCTGGAAGAGTGAAGTGAGGTTCTTAGGCCATGTGATTTCTGGAAGTGGAATAGCGGTTGATCCCGCTAAGGTGGCAGCAACCCAGGATTGGGTTAGACCTAAGAATGCATCAGATGTGAGAAGTTTTCTTGGATTAGCAGGATATTATCGACGGTTTATCAAAGACTTCTCCAAGGTAGCTGCACCGTTAACAGGATTAACGAAGAAGAACCAAGTGTTCTGTTGGGATGCTAAGTGTGAGCAAGCTTTCGGAATCCTGAAAGAGAGATTGACGAGTGCTCCTGTTTTGACTATTCCAAGTGGGAATGATGAGATGGTGGTCTACACCGACGCATGTGGTACGGGACTTGGAGCAGTGCTGATGCAGAAAGATAAAGTTGTTGCATATGCCAGTCGACAACTGAAGCCGCATGAAAGGAATTACCCAACTCATGATTTGGAATTGGCGGCGATTGTATTTGCTCTGAAGATGTGGAGACATTATCTGTTGGGAGTTCGATTCGAGTTGTTTACGGATCATAAGTCGTTGAAGTATCTTTTCTCCCAAAAGGATTTGAATCTTCGGCAGCAACGTTGGCTAGAGTTTTTGGCATCATATGATTTTGGTATAGCTTATACTCCGGGAAAAGGTAACGCAGTGGCAGATGCGTTAAGTCGAAGACATGCAGGATTGGGAGCCATGTTTTCTGAATGGAAGAGTCTCGAGTATTTAGCTGGATTTGACTTCAGGCCTAGATGCGAATTGGAACCTGAGATGTTGGCAAACTTATCAATAAGACCCACTCTTGTGGAAAGGATTGGCGAGAGCCAAAAGCGAGATGATAAGCTTGTCAAGATTATCCGTGAATTGGAATCTGGATTGGATCCAGAAAAGGATAAAGGATTCGAGGTTGATCGAGAGGGTTGGCTTCGGAAACAAGGACGACTAGTTGTTCCCGATATAGATGAATTGAGGAGTGAAGTTCTGAAGGAAAGTCATCACTCGAAGCTGACAATTCATCCAGGTGGAAATAAGATGTATCGGGATATGAAGAGAACCTACTACTGGGAAGGTATGAAGAAGGATGTTGGAAATTTTATTTCCAAATGTATGAACTGCCAGTTGGTAAAAGCCGAACAGAAGAAGCCAAGTGGATTGCTTCAGCCATTAGAAGTTCCTACATGGAAGTGGGAACAAGTGTCGATGGATTTTATCGATGGGTTGCCTAGAACCAGGACGGGAAATGAAGGGATTTGGGTCATTGTGGATCGTCTGACTAAGAGTGCACGATTCATTCCTGTTCGATCGACTAGGACTGCATCAAAGTTAGCTGAGTTGTATGTTAAGTGGATAGTCCAATTCCATGGTATTCCGAAGAGTATAGTGAGCGATCGAGATCCATTGTTCACTAGTGGATTTTGGAAGAGCTTCCAGGAAGTTTTGGGAACCGAGTTGTGTTTGAGTACAGCTTATCACCCTCAAACAGATGGTCAGACTGAGAGAGTCAACCGAGTTTTGGAAGATCTCCTCAGAGCTTGTGTTTTGGATTTCGGAGGATCATGGGAAGATCACCTTCATTTGGTGGAGTTTGCGTACAACAACAGTTACCAGTCAAGCATTGGTATGGCACCGTATGAGGCATTGTATGGAAGACCGTGTAACTCTCCGACATGTTGGTTGGAAACTGGAGAGAAGCTGATACTTGGGCCAGAGATGATTCGACAGACTTCAGATTGTATAGAGATCATTCGGCAACGAATGAAGGCAGCCCAAGACCGTCAGAAGAGTTATGCCGATAAGCGTCGTAAGGATTTGGAATTCGACGTAGGAGATATGGTTTTTGTGAAGATTTCTCCACTAAAGAATGTTATTCGATTCGGGAAGAAAGGAAAATTGACTCCGAGATTTGTTGGACCATTTCCGATCATCGAGCGAATTGGAAAGCTCGCCTACAGATTGGAATTACCTGAGAAGATGTCGAGTGTGCACAATGTTTTTCACGTATCATATCTACGGAAGTATGTGCACGACTCGAATACAGTGGTTTCTGCTGATAGCTGTGAAGATTTCGAAGTTGATCCAGTTGAAAGAAGACCTCGTAAGCCGCTTCGTGTTGTTGAAACCGACACGAAACAGCTTAGGAGGAAGGTAGTTAAGTTGCTCAAGATACAATGGAGTGATGATGATAACGACTGTACATGGGAGGTGGAAGAGAGGATGAAGGCAGCTCATCCTGAACTCTTCAAGGTATGGCCCTAAGGTGTCGTCTCATCTCGCGATATTGTAACTTGTTCTAAGTCTTAGAATTCTGTACGCTAAGCTAGAATTGGATGCATGGTTTGTTGATTGCTATGGATGGTAGGCGTACAGAATAGTCTTTGATTGCTATGATTGCTTGGAATTTCAGGGGCGAAATTCCTAAGGGGGAGAGAATGTAACGACCCGTATTTTACGGATCGAAAAGTTTGTCAAAATCGGGGATTTTCAACATTTTCTAGTTGTTTCAGATTTTGGTTGAAATTGCCTAAGTCCTAGGTCGTACGCGACCTAAATGTTGTTGGCAACTTAGGAGATAAGTCGTGAGCGACTTAGAGAAGATCTGCGACCTAAGGGGATAGGCAAGTTAAGGGATAAGTCTGGGTCGAGTTGCCGACTTAAGGTAGTGACCGACCTAAGTGATGAGTCGTGATCGACTTAAGAGGTTTAGGCGACCTAAGGAAGAGTAGTAGGCGACCTAAGTATTCTGGGGTAGAGCTAGGTCGGCAACGACCTAAGGAAATGTTGTGAGCGACCTAAGTGTTTGGGTGAGTTAAGTGTTAGGTCGGCAGTTCGAGTTAGCGACCTATGGGATTGACCGACCTAAGGAATAAGTTAGTTAACGACTTAATAGTTAAGTCGTGGATGACTTAGGAGTTAGTGGTTAGGTCGTCTAGATGACTTAGTAGTTAGGTCGTATCCCAGTTTGTTCGCGACTTATGTTAGGTCGCGTGGGCGCTAAGTTGTTAGGTCGCAGGGTTTTGTAAGTCTTAGGTCGTAGCTAAGTAAGTTGTTAGGTCGCAGGTTGGCTTAAGTGTTAGGTCGCGTGGGAGTCTAAGGTATTAAGTCGTAACCTCGTTATGTCGTAGGTCGCGCGAGATTGTTAAGTCGCGTAAGTTTAGGTCGCGTGCCAGCGTTGTTGAGTTATTAAGGCACGCTAAGTCGTAAGTCGCTAAGTCGCGCATAGGCTAAGTCGTAGGTCGAAGGAAAGCGCATTGCTTTAGGTCGCCAAGCGTTAGGTCGTAGGTCGCTGGGTGTTTGGATGCACAGAAGGGTTAGGTCGGAGAGGCTTAGGTCGTAAGTCGGAAGCGACTTAGGGAGATAGCCAGATTTCGACTTAAGGAATTTCAGCTATAAATAGGAGGGGTTGTTCTCACTTTTTGGGATCCGGATTTTTGAAGTGACGAAGTGCTGCCATTTTGGGAGCTCGACTTCTACACTTCTTCACTTCTTTTCTCCACTCTAATCTAGTGCTTCCATCCATCCAAATCGAAGATCAAAATTGAAGATTCAAGAGCTTAGATTGGAGGTCTTCATCTTTTCAAGAGAGAGTTCTTCGTTTGAAGCGGATTCGTGATAGATCAAGCTTCATCCTTTGCTGTCCAGATCTGAAGCGTGTTGATTTGGGTTGGTTTAGGTGATTTGGTGAGTGGTGATTATCTCTCACACGGATCCAAAGGAGTATATCGGATTGTTGGCTCGATTTGGTGTTAAATTAGAGATTTCCATGCATTTTCTTCATCCTATGTGTAGATCCATATAGATCCATTGTTCATGATGATGTTACATCCATTTTATCATATGATAACCTATGCAAGTTCATTCATCAAGTTTGTAGAGATATAATCCATGTTTTCATGCTTATTGGACTTTCAACTCTTTAATTACGAAAATGCCATTATTGTTATAATTGTCTACTTAGATCATTTTTGAATGCCTGATTGCTTGGATTGATGTTTGATTTGATTGATTATTATGAACTAGATGATTGATGACTAGATTTAGATCGAAGGTGATTCAAAAGCTAAGGGAAAGGCTCTTGAATTGGGAAAGCTGCTCGCGGCATATGTAGCGGGATGATGAAGCTCTTATGCATAGATTTGATGATGAGATGTTGAGATAAGGCTTTGCGAGGATGTAATGAAGCAAGGCAATCATGTGATGAAGACTTGGTCTAATCCAGACGGGATCATTCCAAGCATGTTGATAACTCGGTGATATGATTCGAGTTGAGGAAAATGAATGGATATGAGAATAGTCGTCGAGGAGGATGACTAGGAGGCTTGGATAGCATCGTTGTTGAAGGTTCTAGCATGCTCTAAGCAAGAGTACGTTTGGGCAGATTCGATAGTCCCAACGGCTAACTGTTGATGGTCGAGTACTCTGGGCAGATTCGATAGTCCTAGGCACGGGCTGCGACGACGTGCGGGAGTTATGTCTAGAACCGGGGTTTCCATTAGCCCTTGACGGACGGCTGAAAGAATGTGCCGGTCATTCAATTAACGGTGATATCGAAGCAATGATAACAGTGATAGCCAGAGTCATGGATGTTTGGTTGTATCGTCATTCGGACTCAAGAGCGGTATTTTCTGGGTGCTTATCTGATTTAGGCCTTGGTACTTGGAAAACATCGCCCTTGACTCGAGTGATAGTAGCTTTACTTTAAATTGTATGCTCTGCTATGTTTGCTTCTGCTTAGTGTGTGTCTGGGGGCTATCACTGTAGAATGAGGTTGGAGTGGGAGGGTTGTATTCCTATTCCTTTTCCTTTATGCTCTTTTGGTATGTTGTTAGTTAATTTACTGCTCACTAAGACTGTTGTCTGACTCAAGGCTTTATGTTTTAATTCTTATTGCCTTGGGCTGTTCGTCCATTTTGGGACGGGCAGACTAGGTAGCAGGTGACAGGTGCTGTTCTCTTCTCACGATGCTGATATCGAAGACGAGCTGGAGGGTTGCATATTATCTTCTTATTATATGTACTGGATATTCCGCTGTTTTGTATTCTCTGAGAGATATGTAGTGAGGCTAGATGTATTAACTATGTGGATGCTTGTATTCAACTATTATGGAGTTTTATATGATGTCATTTTGTTCTGTAAAGCTTCACTATACATATGTTCTATTGTATTTTGTCCATGCGCTGTGAGTAATACGATAGATTCCGTTGTTTTAAATCTTACCTTGAAAATCGTCCATGGTCGTCTGGCACACTTTACAGCGCTCTATCTTTAGATTCGGTGCAGGGGTCATGGGCGGTCGTCACAGGAATGGAGAAGATAATATATGAAAGTAGTTTACAGGGTGATGTATTTTTGTTATGTAATGGGTGATAAAATATTGTACAGGAAATATTATTTGTACAAATGAGATCAGTGATATTTTCCTTGTCTCGTGGCTGATATGCACCATTTTGGGGCTGCATTAATTATGTTGTACAACTTTACATATAATACTAGTATCTTGTGTACTAAAGATGATGGCCTTACTTGCTTTGGTACCATTTTTACATAATTTCTCTTCATTTCGGCTGAGATGATATGTTATTGTGTTGGAGGTGATATTGGGTACATAACTTTTCATTTGTTTGCTTTGTTTATGTTTGATAGATATTTATTTTACTTTGTTTATATTTATATTTATTTGTATTTCTTACTTTATCTTTGTTAGCTTGTTTCCTTTTCCAGGTCTTTGTTTTCTTGATTTGGCAAATGTACATGGATATACATTTTGTTTTGCTTTAGCCTTATTACTTAGGAATATAAATGAAATTCTATTGTTAATATGTTGTTATAATTTTATCTAATATGTTTACTTTCTATTTTACAAACTATATAAGTTATGTTATATATATATATATACATATTTCAATTTCCCGTTCTAACTTAAATATTATTTCCAACTCTAATACTTGTCTTGTATTTCTATATTCAATATTTGATTAAAATCTATCTAATGTTGTTATTTTAATTCATTTTATATAATTTCATTTCTAAACCATTTCTTCATGATTTAAATTCATATACAAAAAATTTAATTTAAACGATTTATACATTATTTTTCGAGTTCGGGGAAACTCGCATCACTTTATAATTAATTTTACAAATCTTTATTCAAAATTTCATTTAATCATCAATTTAAATTAAATTAAAATTCGGGGTCGTTACAAACTTCCCCCCCTTAAAAGAATTTCGTCCTCGAAATTCGCAGGCACGAAAACAACACAGAGATAGACAGATTCGATCTCCTATAATTCCTCAAACACTAGTTATGAATTCCAAACTCAAGTCGGAAAATCTCAGAATACATACCAATTCATATTCGTTAAAGTTTAAATCAAAAACTGATAAGAAACCGATGAAGATACGAAGTAAGAATTTTCTACAACGATTCGTAGGGCCACCATCACACCGAAACTTCTTCTGGAGCTGCCACGAAGAAATAAAAAGAATTTGGAAACGAATCAAAGAAAATTGATAGAGAAAAAAATGTTTCCGTTGTTGTTACATGGTATTGACCATTTATAGTCGTATTTCCCTGTCCCCTATCTCGTCCTCTTCTTGCACTCATACTCACTATCAGTGGATAGTAAGAGAATGTGCTGAGGCGTTCGAACGGATATCTGAGAATTACTCATTCTAGAATTTACTTCACTCTATCTCTAATGAGCTACTTAATGTGTTATACTCCTGAGCTAAAGTTCAACCTTAGCTCTGATACCAAATGTAATGATTTGGATTTTCGCGTTCAAAAATCGACATCCATACTTTACATCGTATTGTTTTGTTTGAATTTCCAACAAATGGTCAGGCTAAGGAACTTCCTATTCCACGAAAGAACGCCTCTGGCTGGACGCAACGAGAGACAAACTGCTCTCTGCCAAACATGGCCGGCTACCCCTCTTCCCGGGGAATATACAAAACCTCAGATATGCCACCCCCGGTCCTTTGGGACCTTTATCCGAGAGCTCTCGATAACCAACATCACACATAATAAATAAAGTGTGTCCACATGAGTAAGTATCTGGGCTCCATACCATGATACTACCCTTTTCCAGAAGGAATGGTCATACCCTAGGGGAGCTACCCCTGAAACCTTGCCGCACAATTCCTGTTTCGACCATTTCCGGGTTGTGAGGCTCGACGAAGTCTCGTCCACAAAGCTACGCTTTGTCACAAAGCCATGCTTTGGGTCAACAGATGATCAACTAATGATCACAAAGATAAATGATCAAACAAATGATCATATCACAAATGATCAAACACCGATCATCACACAGCAACACTCAGCATGCCACATCACCAAATTGGGAATATATCGCTGATAAATTTAACCTACATAACCTCTGAGCTCGTACGTCTCAGAGAAGGGTGTTAAGCTAAGAGAATAAATTCTCCGCCACCAACAGAAATGTATTTGAAAGAAATCAGCTTTATATCTCAATTTGTAATGTCAGACATACAATCCATACAAGTCTGTTCTGGGATCGAACAGAACCGAAGGCACTTCCAAAGAAGTCCTTGCAAATCAGGATAATTTTCTAATCACGTCTGAACTTTCCATCACAAAAAGAGTGATACAAATCTCTATACCGGAGCAACTCGGTGCAGAGACATTCGACAGGTTGTCCTTTCATTTTCGAAAATATCCGGTCTTCAACACCGGTCTTCAAATGCCATCCATATACGACGTATCACTATTCGGAATGGGTTATATGACACAAAGGTCTTTACCCGGTTAACCCGAATAGTGAGCGCAATATTTAAAAATATATGGATATTGGGATTTCAATCAAGTCACAACTTATTACCCAAAATCTTTCTTTCAAATGGTTTAAACAAATTACCATTTCAAATCTTTTAAACAAAAAGATTTATTTTAAACAACCTTCAACGATTTAAACAATTTCCACATTTTTATCTTTTAAATAAAAGATTTAATTCATAAAGTTCACCCAGTTTCACAAAAATCCATTCACAGATTTCCAAACAATTTCCGTTTCAATTTGGATTAACTCGTTAAATCTTTAAAACAAAGATTCAACTTATAGCTTTCAAAACATTTTCATTTCGAATGGTTTAAACAAATCATCTTTTTAAATCTGTTAAAAATAACAGATTCAATTCATAGCTTTCAAAAAGAATTCATTAATAACTTGAAAAAACCATTTTTCAATTCAAACTTGAAATTCCTTTAACTAAATTGGAATTTCATTTCTTATCTGAAAGTTTTTATTCTTTTTAAAACATACAGTTTCATTTTGGAAATCTGATTCATTTATACGAGTTAAGGTTCTTGGGTTAAATCCAAATTCTCAAAATTATACTTTTAAAATGGTTTAAATTCATACAAACACATTTATATCATCTTTAATCCCTAGTTTCCAATCATAGGATTCAATTTCAAACTTGAATTCAAATTTAAATCAAATTATTTAAATTTTCAAAACTCGATTAAGTTATTCAAAATAACTTTTATCTTTGAAATTCCATTTCAAAAGCTTTTCACTTTAAGCCCCAAATTTCCAATTTCAAAATCAATTGAAATTAAAATTTCAATTTCAAAAATATCAAATTTAAATTATCTGTGACTTAACCGATTTCCACGTGTAATCCATATTTGTGTGTGTAAAGGTGTAGTCCAGGGGTTTCACACAATAATGCAACATAATTCAATCATCACAGATCAGAATACAGAAATATAGTTGATAAGCGATATAAACTATTACGCTTATCATTCATTCACAGATCAGAGATATATATCACAGATGAGTAAATTATAGATCACAACATAAATCAGGGTATATCACAAAGCATCATATATCAAGGATATCAAACAATCAAATCATCCAATAGAATTCAAACATTCATAAGTAAGGTCAGTTAATTGTCTGATTAATTCAAATCAGATTAATTTCTTATGAATTTCTAATTCTGGTTAATTAACATTGATTAATTACAAATTATTTTGATTAATTATTCTTTAATCATTTATAAATTAACCATTAATAATAAATTGATTAACCTTTAATTTTTTTATTAATTACTTTTAATTATTAATTAATTAACCTTTAATAACTTTCATTAAGTAATTATCTTTTAAATAATTAACTACATTTAATTACTTATCCTTAAAAACTCCACCAAGTAATTATATTAAGTAATAATCCTTCAGTAAGTAATTATACTTAATTAATCTTTAATTAAGTAATTGGGTTTCAAATTAAAATAACTCATTAACTACTTAATTTTATTCAAGTTTATTTTAAACCTTTACAATCAATTATTATTTAACACATGAATTATCCTTAATTACTTTCATTTATTTAATTAACCTTTAATTTATTTCCTTAATAAATCACCTTGGTTAATTCCCCATTAACTTAAATCCATTAAGTTAACTATCCTCTAAAACACCTTTTACTTTTTAATTTTCCACTTAATTAAAATATTAAGTTTACTTAAACTTTTTAAAACAAAGGTTATTTAAGATTTAAAACACTTTAAGTTAGAAAACAATTCAAATTAAAAACTTTTTCACAACTAAGTTTTCAGACTAACTTAAAGTTATATTCAAACTATAATTTAAAGTCTAGTTCAAACTTTGCTTAAAACCTTAAATTTTTAGTTTAAGTTTAGAAAAACAGGGACAAGTTTTGTGTACACTTCTATAATCATTTATACCCGAGCCAGATCTTAATTTCCCCGAGACAAACCCGAAGCCCTATCCACAATCCCAACTACTTCGAGTCCAACACGTCTAAGCCCCGAGTACTTACTCGAGCACTTCCTTCTTCCACACTTCGTAAACAACCCAGATACTCGAACGCCACCGTGCACGTGCACATCGACGACCAACACCACCAGTCTTCGCCACACCCTCCAGCACTTCAAACACCATCGCGGCAACTCACTTCTACCATCAACCCATCACCATCGACCAGAGATCGAAATTCGAATAGAAAGTCGAAACCTGGAAACACTTGAACCATTCACCTCCCAAACTTATCATCGTCCCAATCTCGGCTCTCTGACCACCTGAAGTCACGTGACTTCGACCACGCGTTCCCTGACCATCGACGCTTCTCTTCCCCAAGTTTCGTACGACTCGGTCTAACAGAGGTGACAAAATAACCTTGTTTCTGACCATGACAAAATTCACACGCAAAACCCTAGTCTTGCCTCGATCGAACATCCCATGCAATAGAAATTTTTGTAAACATTTTTCCTGAATTCTACGAAGATCGAGCAAGCTTCAGACCAAATCTCAGCATTTTAAAATGGTTCGATCACTGGAAATTTGTTAAAAAGCATTTTTAGTTCAACTAGGCACTGCTCTTAACATACTTGATGAAAAATCAATTTTTTTTTTAAAAATCTAGATTTCGAATAACAATTCACATCATATAATTGAATTCACAAATAATCATGTTCGAGTATATCACACTTTGAGTTTGTTATGTTAAATCAAGTTTTTCTCCAACCTGTATGTTTATAATTTACTTGAAACCATTTTTTTTAAAATAGCATTGTATTGTTGTAATTACTTTCCTTTCAAATGTCATAGTTTAAAAATAGCATTATATTGATTTTACTTTAAACAGGATTGAAACCTGTTGCCTGTAACAAAAATATGTTCCAAACATGCTAACCATATCTACATATATATATCTAAACATACAGACATATTTAACAACTAACAACATTTCATAATGCATTCAAGTATCTACCACAATATCAAGATATAGAAGTAGATCATGGGTGGAAAGTTGCTCACCAGAGATTGAAACAGAGAAGAACAAAGGCTATGTTTTGAAAACCTGGAACAGATTTTAAATCTGGAATTTGATTCTTCCAGATTGATTTGCTAGCTTCAGATTGGAACCTTGATCCATTTGAAGTTGTTTTGAGTTGTTGTTCAAGTTGAATTCTTGTTTAAGTTTTGAATGGTATTTTACTTTCAGTTTTTTTCCTTTTTGAACGAACTGGAATGGAGAAGATAATAAATGAAAGTAGTTTATAGGGTGATGTATTTTTGTTATGTACTGGGTGATAAAATATTGTACAGGAAATATTATTTGTACAAATGAGATCAGTGATATTTTCCTTGTCTCGTGGCTGATATGCACCATTTTGGGGCTGCATTAATTATGTTATACAACTTTACATATAATACTAGTATCTTGTGTACTAAAGATGATGGCCTTACTTGCATTGGTACCATTTTTACATAATTTCTCTTCATTTCGGCTGAGATGATATGTTATTGTGTTGGAGGTGATATTGGGTACATAACTTTTCATTTGTTTACTTTGTTTATGTTTGATAGATATTTATTTTACTTTGTTTATATTTATATTTATTTGTATTTCTTACTTTATCTTTGTTAGCTTGTTTCCTTTTCCAGGTCTTTGTTTTCTTGATTTGGCAAATGTACATGGATATACATTTTGTTTTGCTTTAGCCTTATTACTTAGGAATATAAATGAAATTCTATTGTTAATATGTTGTTATAATTTTATCTAATATGTTTACTTTCTATTTTACAAACTATATAAGTTATGTTATATATATATATACATATTTCAATTTCCCGTTCTAACTTAAATATTATTTCCAACTCTAATACTTGTCTTGTATTTCTATATTCAATATTTGATTAAAATCTATCTAATGTTGTTATTTTAATTCATTTTATATAATTTCATTTCAAAACCATTTCTTCATGATTTAAATTGATATACAAAAAATTTAATTTAAACGATTTATACAGAATTTATTCGAGTTCGGGGAAACTCGCATCACTTTATAATTAATTTTACAAAGCTTTATTCAAAAGTTCATTTAATCATCAATTTAAATTAAATTAAAATTCGGGGTTGTTACAAACTTCCCCCCTTAAAAGAATTTCGTCCTCGAAATTCGCAGGCACGAAAACAATACAGAGATAGACAGATTCGATCTCCTTTAATTCCTCAAACACTAGTTATGAATTCCAAACTCAAGTCGGAATATCTCAGAATACATACCAATTCATATTCATTAAAGTTTAAATCAAAAACTGATAAGAAACCGATGAAGATACGAAGTAAGAATTTTCTACAACGATTCGTAGGGCCACCATCACATCGAAACTTCTTCTGGAGCTGCCACGAAGAAATAAAAAGAATTTGGAAACGAATCAAAGAAAATTGATAGAGAAAAAAAATATTTCCGTTGTTGTTACAGGGTATTGACCATTTATAGTCGTATTTCCCTGTCCCCTATCTCGTCCTCTTCTTGCACTCATACTCACTATCAGTGGATAGTAAGAGAATTTGCTGAGGCGTTCGAACGGATATATGAGAATTACTCATTCTAGAGTTTACTTCACTCTATCTCTAATGAGCTACTTAATGTGTTATACTCCTGAGCTAAAGTTCAACCTTAGCTCTGATACCAAATGTAACGATTTGGATTTTTGCGTTCGAAAATTGACATCCATACTTTACATCGTATTGTTTTGTTTGAATTTCCAACAAATGGTCAGGCTAAGGAACTTCCTATTCCATGAAAGAACGCCTCTGGCTGGATGCTCCGAGAGACAAACTGCTCTCGGCCAAACAAGGCCGGCTACCCCCCTTCCTGGGGAATATACAAAACCTCAGATATGCCTCCCCCGGTCCTTTGGGACCTTTATCCGAGAGCTCTCGATAACCAACATCACACATAATAAATAAAGTGTGTCCACATGAGTAAGTATCTGGGCTCCATACCATGATACTACCCTTTTCCAGAAGGAATGGTCATACACTAGGGGAGCTACCCCTGAAACCTTGCCGCACAATTCCTGTTTCGACCATTTCCGGATGGTGAGGCTCGACGAAGTCTCGTCCACAAAGCTACGCTTTGTCACAAAGCCATGCTTCGGGTCAACAGATGATCAACCAATGATCACAAAGATAAATGATCAAACAAATGATCATATCACAAATGATCAAACACTGATCATCACACAGCAACACTCAGCATGCCACATCACCAAATTGGGAATATATCGCTAATAAATATCAACTACATAACCTCTGAGCTCGTAAGTCTCAGAGAAGGGTGTTAAGCTAAGAGAATAAATTCTCCGCCACCAACAGAAATGTATTTGAAAGAAATCAGCTTTATATCTCAATTTGTAATGTCAGATATACAATCCATACAAGTCTGTTCCGGGATCGAATAGAACTGAAGGCACTTCCAAAGAAGTCCTTGCAAATCCGGATAATTTTCTAATCATGTCCGAACTTCCCATCACAAAAAGAGTGATATAAATCTCTATACCGGAGCAACTCGGTGCAGAGACATTCGACAGGTTGTCCTTTCATTTTCGAAAATATTCGGTCTTCAACACCGGTCTTCAAATGCCATCCATATACGACGTATCACTATTCGTAATGGGTTATATGACACAAAGGACTTTTCCCGGCTAACCCGAATAGTGAGCGCAATATTTAAAAATATATGGATATTGGGATTTCAATTAAGTCACAACTTATTACCCAAAATCTTTCTTTCAAATGGTTTAAACAAATTACCATTTCAAATCTTTTAAACAAAAAGATTTATTTTAAACAACCTTCAACGGTATAAAAAATTTCCACATTTTTATCTTTTAAATAAAAGATTTAATTCATAAAGTTCACCCAGTTTCACAAAAAGCCATTCACAGATTTCCAAACAATTTCCGTTTCAATTTGGATTAACTCGTTAAATCTTTAAAACAAAGATTCAACTTATAGCTTTCAAAACATTTTCATTTCGAATGGTTTAAACAAATCATCTTTTTAAATCTGTTAAAAATAACAGATTCAATTCATAGCTTTCAAAAAGAATTCATTCATAACTTGAAAAAACCATTTTTCAATTCAAACTTGAAATTCCTTTAACTAAATTGGAATTTCATTTCTTATCTGAAAGTTTTTATTCTTTTTAAAACAAACAGTTTCATTTTGGAAATCTGATTCATTTATACGAGTTAAGGTTCTTGGGTTAAATCCAAATTCTCAAAATTATACTTTTAAAATGGTTTAAATTCATACAAACACATTTATATCATCTTTAATCCCTAGTTTCCAATCATAGGATTCAATTTCAAACTTGAATTCAAATTTAAATCAAATTATTTAAATTTTCAAAACTCGATTAAGTTATTCAAAATAACTTTTATCTTTGAAATTCCATTTCAAAAGCTTTTCACTTTAAGCCCCAAATTTCCAATTTCAAAATCAATTGAAATTAAAATTTCAATTTCAAAAATATCAAATTTAAATTATCTGTGACTTAACCGATTTCCACGTGAAATCCATATTTGTGTGTGTAAAGGTGTAGTCCAGGGGTTTCACACAATAGTGCAACATCATTCAATCATCACAGATCAGAATACAGAAATATAGTTGATAAGCGATATAAACTATTACGCTTATCGTTCATTCACAGATCAGAGATATATATCACAGATGAGTAAATTACAGATCACAACATAAATCAGGGTATATCACAAAGCATCATATATCAGGGATATCAAACAATCAAATCATCCAATATAATTCAAACATTCATAAGTATGGTCAGTTAATTGTCTGATTAATTCAAATCAGATTAATTTCTTATGAATTTCTAATTCTGGTTAATTAACATTGATTAATTACAAATTATTTTGATTAATTATTCTTTAATCATTTATAAATTAACCATTAATAATAAATTGATTAACCTTTAATTTTTTTATTAATTACTTTTAATTATTAATTAATTAACCTTTAATAACTTTCATTAAGTAATTATCTTTTAAATAATTAACTACATTTAATTACTTATCCTTAAAAACTTCACCAAGTAATTATATTAAGTAATAATCCTTCATTAAGTAATTATACTTAATTAATCTTTAATTAAGTAATTGGGTTTCAAATTAAAATAACTTGTAACGACCCGAGTTTCCAGACCCGGAAAATCGAACCATTTTAGTTAAGAAGAAGAGGTAGAAGAAGAAAAATAGAAAAAAACAACATCAGAATCTAACCATCGCAGCGGAATAAAATATAATATATTAACAGATCTTTACACAAATCAAAAACTATATCTGTTTATATAATACATCATCAGAATACATCATCAGAGTACATCAACATCCATAACATACAACTGAATACACAGCGGAAAAATAATAGCAAGTACGAGAGTACGTATCGTCATCCAGCTCGTCTCCTGAGCTCCACAGCACCATATCCTGAACCTGTTTATCTCGGTCTGACCCGAGCATCATATAAAACAACACCCGAGTCAGTCTGGAATACCAGCGTGAGAAAATCACACTCAATTGATTATTAAAGTTTCAAAATCTTTTGAAAACAAAAGCATCTCGTAAGACCACGCCACAAATAAACATGTCGGGTTTTTACCTTACGATAGCTAAAACACTTTATATCAAAATCCTCTGATATTATAATAGTGTCTACAGAAAGTAAAATAGAATCTAGCTGAAATGCTTGCATCTCACATTTCAACAATAGTTGGCACAATCAAAACCGTACAGGCACGTAGGGAGAATGGATTTCCAACGAATGACTAGGCACTGGGGTACCACCTGTCACAGTACGTGGCCTAGATCACAGTACCGAGGAGTACGCCCACTCCCCTGCAACACAAGACCGGAATCATCCCTTACTGGATAATTCCAAATAAAATCACCCCACGGTTGGGATCAGCAACCGCAACACTAAGCCGAAATAAAAAGGGACATCTAGACAGGGATGACTTTACTCTCAAGTGGGGGCTACCCACGAAGCCTTGCTGCATAACCCCTGATTTTCAGTCATTCCCGGTTGATGAGGTTCGAGGCTAAACGATACCTTTATAGCACATATCCCTTAGAATGCCCATCGTCCACCTGACGATGTCATGAAAGCATTCGTCCATACAAGTCCGTCCCGGGTTCGAACGGAACCGAAGGCACTATTCCTACTACATCCATTTTGGAAATATCCTCAGGATTAGTAGCGACTAGCCCTTGCACTTCACAGCTCCATCTTCGACTCCGAACACGTTACACGAAACGTACCAACCGGATCGAAGTGGTATTCGAGTCTCCAGACCTAGAATCCCGGTATACGGAAACCCGATCCCGGTCTCTTCGAAACGATCAACGCATTTGGCCAATATTGATAGTCGGTTATTTAACTATCAATTAACATCCACAAGCAACCATCACACAATAAATAATTTCCCACATTATTTATTTGCCCAAATATCTTTCCAAGATATATTTCTATTTTCAAACTCCTTTTGAAAACAATTTCAAAACAGTTTCCGCTTACGGAATACATTTCCCAAATAATTATTTCCACTGAATCACCAAGTACAAAATACTTTTAGGTTTTTAAAATAATTTAAAAACACTTATTATAAATATACTTTATAACTTTGAAATTTAAAATCACTTTAATACTTTATCAAAATATATACTTTAAGGATATTTAAAAACAAAACCACTTTATAAATATAAACTAAATTCCACTTTTAAAACATAATACCAAATCACTTTTATATAATTACTACAATAATATATTTTTGAAAATACTTACTTAGGAAATTAACATTTAGAAATAATCAATTTTCTAAAACATGCTTTTAAAAACACAATTAGAACTTTTAACTTATATTTAAAATTGCTTTGAAAACGTACTTGGCTATCCAGAGAAATACACTTCTCATTCCCATCTTTTAAAAATAAATCAACATTTATTTTTAAACCAAATCCATATCCTTTTATAAATTCCCACATTGAATTTATATTTTCTAATATCCACTTATATTCCATTTCACTTTATAAACCCAGTTTCCAAAATCTCACTTCTCTATAAATTTCAAATTCCCAAATATTTAAATCAATTTACAATTGATTTTCCAATTTACTTTGAAATAAATTTCCTTACTTAACCCATTTATTTCCAAATTCATTAACTTCCAGATTTTATTTCTCATTATGATTTAAAATCTTTAAACTGAAACACAAGTTTCAGATTTCCCAAATTCCTTGTTTTCTTTTTAATTACATTTAAACATTGGATTAAAATAAATTATTTATCCCTTTAAATAATATCACATAAGTTTTCTTTAAATTCAATATTTCTCTGTTTATTCAAAATTCCTCTTTTCCATATTTATTAGAATTTATTCGAATTCACTAGAATTACTTAACTTAAATTTTATTCTTTTATTTCTTTCCAAAAATCCAATTCAATTTCTTTTGATAACTCATCATACTGGGAAATTCAATCCAACCAGATTATCCAATATAAATCATCACAGGATATCAGCAATCATATCACAGAATATTTTAACAAAATTAAATATTTGAGGAATCCAGTTGGATCCCTCCAACCTATTTCCCTGCATCCACAGATGTTAGCACAATACCAATTTCACTTCAAAGTGGAATATCGCGGTATATGGGTTTTAATATAAAATTATCCGCTATTATGCGGCGCATAGGGTCTCATCCGCTATATAAATGCGGGAATATCAACAACTCAAATATATACATATGCCAATATGTATATATTGGTATATACTACTATATATATCACATCAAATCAAATCAATCATCCAATAAATTATTTAAATTTAACCATTTAAATTTAAATTTAACTGAGTGAGATTAACTCACCTTTGGTTTTGTTGCACAACCCACTTTCAATCCGTCTTGCCTCTTTAAAATTTTGACCTGTCAATCCGACTCAAACCAGTTTGTTTCCTTTACGATTCCAGACCTTGTAAAATAATTTATGTGATTTATTAATATTCGAATTAATCGATCAAATTTATTTCTTTTTATAATTTATTTAATTAACAATTTAACTTAGACTAATAACTAAATTTCCCTATAATAAATATTTGAGTAAATTAAACAAATTAATCACCTAAATAAAGTATTGTAATACAAACTAGTAAATTATATTTATTATTCTCTTCAAACTGCATATGAAATAATTTATATAGATTTCATAGAAATATAATTTATATATCTTCGCCATTTTGAAAGTCCTATATATATAATTAAATATGTGAGTTTCTATAGATATATTTATTTTCATACTAAGTCCTATAAGTATATATACATATATGTATTTATAAAACAGAATTTCTTTTAAAAATAAAAATGCTTTTCACTTCACTGTCATTTTTTTTATATAAACAGATATACGTGAATTTAAATAGCAGGGATAACAAATGAAAAGAGAACTGTTACCTACACCCTACCGCAGTCTCGATCTCGGCCCCTTGCCACCATCACACCATCATCAGAGACTGCCGCCTCCCTCCCGAACGAGGTGCGACCTCATCCCTTGACGCTGGCTACTCGCAAACCCTCGTTCGACAATCAAAGCCCAAATCTTGATGCCGAGATCTCGATTCCAGTCGCGAGTCTCCTTCCGTTCTTTGATTCGCTTCGCGCTGCTCATCCACAGTCACCCACGCACCAGACTTGTCCCAAAAGCCACCCTTCGCGTCGTTCAACCACCGCGAGTCACCAAGTCATCACCCTCCCTTCACGTGCGCGATTGCGAACGCGCGCTCCCAGTCATCTCGCGAACGAGCGTACAAGCTCGCCAACTTCCGTCCCATCGTCTCGAGTGACAGCGAGCTCGAGTTTTCCCCCTCTCCCTACACTGTAATTCGATTCGTCCCCATGTCGAACGATATTGATTTTGTTTTAAAATGATGATTTCGTGATTCTCAAATATGAGTTGGGTCTTAAGATGAAGAGGGGTGGTTTTACACAAGAGGAAACGTTTATTTTCGAAATGAGCAGATGGAAAAGATATGGAGGAAGATGAATTTGCTTTCGTTCGACCATAATCTGATTTTGATTTATCTGTATATTTCTTTTTGTTTAAACGAGCAGAGATGAAAAGGGAACAGCGTGTTCGAGAAGGCAATGGAACGGGTTGGAAAAATATCTAGCTACAGTGTTTTGCTTATATTGTTTATATTAAATTTTCAATCTAATTCCAACGCGTTTGTATGTCGTACGCTCACATACCAACTCCAATTACTACGAAAATTGAAATCCGGTAATAATACAATATTACGGACCCAATGGAACTGGTTTCGTCGAATTCCAAGACTGTGCCTCGGAAGGCTATTTTTAAATTCAATTTAAATGTTATATTTTCAAAACTGATCAAAACACTTTTAAATTCAATTTTAAAAGTTTCATCACCTTCAATATTAACAAAATAAATTTTCTGAACCTTTGAACTATTTTTAACAAGCTTAAAATCAAGATTCAATATTTTACCCAATCCCGATAATTAAATTTAATAATTAATTATCCAAATAAATACTGTATATTTGAAATTAAAGTTAAAATTTAACCTTCGGATATTTAAAATAAATTAAATATTCACATTTCAAATATACAAAAATTCCGGGTCGTCACATTCCTCCCCCCTTAAAAGAATTTCGTCCCCGAAATTACCAGTTAAGAAGAATGATTCAATCCCCGTTAACTATTTCCCAAATTCAAACAAGTTCTAACAACTTACCAAACAAATCTTTTATTAATGATACTCTAATCATCTTTTAACTTCCCAAACTTATTCATAAGTTCAACCCATACCACCTACTTATCCATTCAAATTTAAATTAGAATTCAAATTTTGAATTATCAAAATTTTCCAAAATTTTCTAACTCTCTAAATTTCCGAAAAATTTCGCCAGCGTCTCCTTTGCGCGGCTAGCTCGGTACTACTACAAAATGGCTCTACGGCCTCCCAATCTCAAAAAGAAAACAAAAAGCCAAGTGGCTGGATCCAAAACCCAATCAAATTTCATATAGAAATTCAAATACATACCTTTTGTCGGGCCATTAAATTTTATCTTCTAAAATCAAAAATCCCAATTTATCCATTGCTTTCATACACCTGTATATCCTACTAAGCAATAATATTCAATCACAATTCCAAAGTCATTTTATACTTTTCTTTACAAATTTACAATATTTGTTTTACTTAAGCCCGTACGATGCACATATATCATCCGTACGCAATATCACATTCGATCGCTCAATCGATCACACAATTTCACTTCCGAACTAGTATCGTCCACCCGACTTCCTAGTGCGGACTCAGATCTGGTTTCTTGATCAGAAACCGTCATTCTCCTTGCATAGCCTCAAACTATGATAGAGAATATCCAGAATCAATCAACAATCCATATCCAGGTTCGCCGTCGAAAATCGAGTGAAAAATCCTGATTCGGATCGATAAAACTATCTCGAAATTATTTGTTCGACATCTGGACCAAATAACTATGCGAATAAAATAATATACGTACATCTTACGTATAAATTCCAATTGATTATCAGTTATATCAATTCTCTTTTATTCACATTCCTTTTTTGATTGTTATCCCCTTTATTCATAACTATCTCATTTCACAACTTCAGTTTTAGTCTTCATTCAACTATTCACTTAGTATATATATTTTTTTTCCATTCCAAAAATTACTAAGTATATTTCCAATACCAATTTTCTTAAGAATTTCATTCTTCAATTCTTAAGTCCAATATAATTTTTCTTATATTCATTTACTACTTCACCACTGAAGTGTATATATTCAAATTGAACTCCCATCTCATATGAATTCCAACTTACTTCAATTTACTACTTCATTTCCAATTTTTTCCTTAAATTCAATTCATCTCCAACTTCTGAATATTGAATTTTATTTAGCTCGAAAACAATCCAAGTTAATTCATTCAATAACTATTTCTCGACTTATTTAAACCACTTTTCTGTTTGAGTTCAGTTTCCATTCAACATTTACTTAAGTCAATAACTTAAGTTTATTTTCCATTTAACCAACCCTTTAAAATTTTATTTCCATCTTTCATTTGATTCTTATTTAATCAAATTCCATCCATCAATATTTAATCCAATTTCATTAACTCACAATTCAATTTCATTAACTAATTTATTATCTAATTAGTTCCTCCGCTGGTTAAAATTAAATACTTGCTTTTTAAATCCCAAATATCACTTCACTTAATCATCTTAAGTTCAATTTATTTTATAATTCAAGTTTGGATTTATTTAAAAATTAAGATTGCTCATCTTAGTCGTTTCCATTTAATAATTACAATTTCAAATTATAACTCTTAATGGTTCAAAGAAATGAATTCCCATTTATGACTTACAATTTCATTTCTATTCATAAGTTTTAACTTACTTACTTAAGATCTAGGACTATTCATTTAAGTCCATTTTCATCTTTACAATCAAATTTTCAAATTATTACACTTAAGAACTTAAGAATATGAATTTCTTTACACAATTATAAGCATTTTACATTACCTTTATATCCAATTCAATTCGACTTCAACTTATTTACATTTAATTCAATTCCAAATCTCAATTTTATTTA
Organism: Allium fistulosum; assembly: GCA_030737815.1. Classification (NCBI taxonomy): domain Eukaryota; kingdom Viridiplantae; phylum Streptophyta; class Magnoliopsida; order Asparagales; family Amaryllidaceae; genus Allium; species Allium fistulosum. The sequence goes on from CM060901.1 coordinate 473,541,313, forward strand.
ACTTATCTTAAGTTAAATTCAAATATATTTTATTCACCTTCATATACTCGAATTAAATTTTAATTCTAGGATACAATTTTATACAAGTTTTACAATTCATTCATCTTCAAGTTCTCTAACTCTTTTATCTACCAACTTATATTACTCATTGAGTTATTTTCATCTCATAATTATAATCTCAGAATTAAACTTTCATTCCCTTCTTATTTCAATCAACTTCATTCTATACTTTATAGTGTTGATTCATTTAAATTTCCACATTTATATTTTAAATAGAATTCCCAGAATTCAATTGCCCGGTTTTATTTCAAAAACCATTTTGAATCCATAAATAACTCATACATATCTGGTATATCACCTCAAATCCCAATTTCCAAAACAATCTGCTTTTACCAAACAATTTTCCCTTTGAATTTCAAAACCAACCCAGTTCACAATCATTTCCAATTTAAAACAGTTTGGTAGCAATTTCTCTTTGGAAACTCGAAAATAGACATCGATGATGCTGCAGTCATCACCGAAATTATTTTCCAGCGACCGAAAGAGAATTTAATGCTTTTATCACTTTGAAACATTTCAAACATTTTTAAATCCCAAATCCCACCAGATTTCAATTCAATTTCAAAAATATTCATGAAATAATATCACCATTATTTCCCCAAAACCTTTAAAAACTATTTTTAAATCCAAAGGAATTTAATCCTTTCCCAAAACTTCAAATTCAAAATACATTCAATTTTATATCCAAACATTACTCTGGAATTCTATCACATTTTATTTCAAGTTATAAGTCACATTTACAATTTACATATATAAATTTCATTTGTTTATGAATTTATCTCATTTGATTATAAATCACATTGTAATTCACATTTGTATATAAAGTTTATCTCAATTTCATAAATTGCATTTATAGTCTATATTTCAAATTCCATTTTGTTATATAAATTTATTCTTCAACTTAGGTTATAAGTTTTCAATTTCTGATTCAATTTTTACACAATGATGATAATAATTTAATATCATCGCTTTCTAACAACCAAGCAACCAAATATATAATTTACAAAAGTTATCCTTTTATATATAAAAATAATTTGGGCAAAATTATTTCATTCACCCTATTTAAAACAATATTGTGTCGAACTGTTCTATTCAAGTGTTTAGAAACCCCTTCGATACAGTTGTCCAGACTATGCCGACGAAGGTTCATATGCCACTCAATAAACCAACCAACACAATATAAAACCATTTCATATTCACTAACAAATACGCGCTCATATCTATTAGTACTCTCAAAATTCCCACCAGAGCCAAGGTTATCGCCAGCCTAAGCTCTGATACCACTGTAACGACCCGAGTTTCCAGACCCGGAAAATCGAACCATTTTAGTTAAGAAGAAGAGGTAGAAGAAGAAAAATAGAAAAAAACAACATCAGAATCTAACCATCGCAGCGGAATAAAATATAATATATTAACAGATCTTTACACAAATCAAAAACTATATCTGTTTATATAATACATCATCAGAATACATCATCAGAGTACATCAACATCCATAACATACAACTGAATACACAGCGGAAAAATAATAGCAAGTACGAGAGTACGTATCGTCATCCAGCTCGTCTCCTGAGCTCCACAGCACCATATCCTGAACCTGTTTATCTCGGTCTGACCCGAGCATCATATAAAACAACACCCGAGTCAGTCTGGAATACCAGCGTGAGAAAATCACACTCAATTGATTATTAAAGTTTCAAAATCTTTTGAAAACAAAAGCATCTCGTAAGACCACGCCACAAATAAACATGTCGGGTTTTTACCTTACGATAGCTAAAACACTTTATATCAAAATCCTCTGATATTATAATAGTGTCTACAGAAAGTAAAATAGAATCTAGCTGAAATGCTTGCATCTCACATTTCAACAATAGTTGGCACAATCAAAACCGTATAGGCACGTAGGGAGAATGGATTTCCAACGAATGACTAGGCACTGGGGTACCACCTGTCACAGTACGTGGCCTAGATCACAGTACCGAGGAGTACGCCCGCTCCCCTGCAACACAAGACCGGAATCATCCCTTACTGGATAATTCCAAATAAAATCACCCCACGGTTGGGATCAGCAACCGCAACACTAAGCCGAAATAAAAAGGGACATCTAGACAGGGATGACTTTACTCTCAAGTGGGGGCTACCCACGAAGCCTTGTTGCATAACCCCTGATTTTCAGTCATTCCCGGTTGATGAGGTTCGAGGCTAAACGATACCTTTATAGCACATATCCCTTAGAATGCCCATCGTCCACCTGACGATGTCACGAAAGCATTCGTCCATACAAGTCCGTCCCGGGTTCGAACGGAACCGAAGGCACTATTCCTACTACATCCATTTTGGAAATATCCTCAGGATTAGTAGCGACTAGCCCTTGCACTTCACAGCTCCATCTTCGACTCCGAACACGTTACACGAAACGTACCAACCGGATCGAAGTGGTATTCGAGTCTCCAGACCTAGAATCCCGGTATACGGAAACCCGATCCCGGTCTCTTCGAAACGATCAACGCATTTGGCCAATATTGATAGTCGGTTATTTAACTATCAATTAACATCCACAAGCAACCATCACACAATAAATAATTTCCCACATTATTTATTTGCCCAAATATCTTTCCAAGATATATTTCTATTTTCAAACTCCTTTTGAAAACAATTTCAAAACAGTTTCCGCTTACGGAATACATTTCCAAAATAATTATTTCCACTGAATCACCAAGTACAAAATACTTTTAGGTTTTTAAAATAATTTAAAAACACTTATTATAAATATACTTTATAACTTTGAAATTTAAAATCACTTTAATACTTTATCAAAATATATACTTTAAGGATATTTAAAAACAAAACCACTTTATAAATATAAACTAAATTCCTCTTTTAAAACATAATACCAAATCACTTTTATATAATTACTACAATAATATATTTTTGAAAATACTTACTTAGGAAATTAACATTTAGAAATAATCAATTTTCTAAAACATGCTTTTAAAAACACAATTAGAACTTTTAACTTATATTTAAAATTGCTTTGAAAACATACTTGGCTATCCAGAGAAATACACTTCTCATTCCCATCTTTTAAAAATAATTCAACATTTATTTTTAAACCAAATCCATATCCTTTTATAAATTCCCACATTGAATTTATATTTTCTAATATCCACTGATATTCCATTTCACTTTATAAACCCAGTTTCCAAAATCTCACTTCTCTATAAATTTCAAATTCCCAAATATTTAAATCAATTTACAATTGATTTTCCAATTTACTTTGAAATAAATTTCCTTACTTAACCCATTTATTTCCAAATTCATTAACTTCCAGATTTTATTTCTCATTATGATTTAAAATCTTTAAACTGAAACACAAGTTTCAGATTTCCCAAATTCCTTGTTTTCTTTTTAATTACATTTAAACATTGAATTAAAATAAATTATTTATCCCTTTAAATAATATCACATAAGTTTTCTTTAAATTCAATATTTCTCTATTTATTCAAAATTCCTCTTTTCCATATTTATTAGAATTTATTCGAATTCACTAGAATTACTTAACTTAAATTTTATTCTTTTATTTCTTTCCAAAAATCCAATTCAATTTCTTTTGATAACTCATCATACTGGGAAATTCAATCCAACCAGATTATCCAGTATAAATCATCACAGGATATCAGCAATCATATCACAGAATATTTTAACAAAATTAAATATTTGAGGAATCCAGTTGGATCCCTCCAACCTGTTTCCCTGCATCCACAGATGTTAGCACAATACCAATTTCACTTCAAAGTGGAATATCGCGGTATATGGGTTTTAATATAAAATTATCCGCTATTATGCGGCGCATAGGGTCTCATCCGCTATATAAATGCGGGAATATCAACAACTCAAATATATACATATGCCAATATGTATATATTGGTATATACTACTATATATATCACATCAAATCAAATCAATCATCCAATAAATTATTTAAATTTAACCATTTAAATTTAAATTTAACTGAGTGAGATTAACTCACCTTTGGTTTTGTTGCATAACCCACTTTCAATCCGTCTTGCCTCTTTAAAATTTTGACCTGTCAATCCGACTCAAACCAGTTTGTTTCCTTTACGATTCCAGACCTTGTAAAATAATTTATGTGATTTATTAATATTCGAATTAATCGATCAAATTTATTTCTTTTTATAATTTATTTAATTAACAATTTAACTTAGACTAATAACTAAATTTCCCTATAATAAATATTTGAGTAAATTAAACAAATTAATCACCTAAATAAAGTATTGTAATACAAACTAGTAAATTATATTTATTATTCTCTTCAAACTGCATATGAAATAATTTATATAGATTTCATAGAAATATAATTTATATATCTTCGCCATTTTGAAAGTCCTATATATATAATTAAATATGTGAGTTTCTATAGATATATTTATTTTCATACTAAGTCCTATAAGTATATATACATATATGTATTTATAAAACAGAATTTCTTTTAAAAATAAAAATGCTTTTCACTTCACTGTCATTTTTTTTATATAAACAGATATACGTGAATTTAAATAGCAGGGATAACAAATGAAAAGAGAACTGTTACCTACACCCTACCGCAGTCTCGATCTCGGCCCCTTGCCACCATCACACCATCATCAGAGACTGCCGCCTCCCTCCCGAACGAGGTGCGACCTCATCCCTCGACGCTGGCTACTCGCAAACCCTCGTTCGACAATCAAAGCCCAAATCTTGATGCCGAGATCTCGATTCCAGTCGCGAGTCTCCTTCCGTTCTTTGATTCGCTTCGCGCTGCTCATCCACAGTCACCCACGCACCAGACTTGTCACAAAAGCCACCCTTCGCGTCGTTCAACCACCGCGAGTCACCAAGTCATCACCCTCCCTTCACGTGCGCGATTGCGAACGCGCGCTCCCAGTCATCTCGCGAACGAGCGTACAAGCTCGCCAACTTCCATCCCATCGTCTCGAGTGACAGCGAGCTCGAGTTTTCCCCCTCTCCCTACGCTGTAATTCGATTCGTCCCCATGTCGAACGATATTGATTTTGTTTTAAAATGATGATTTCGTGATTCTCAAATCTGAGTTGGGTCTTAAGATGAAGAGGGGTGGTTTTACACAAGAGGAACCGTTTATTTTCGAAATGAGCAGATGGAAAAGATATGGAGGAAGATGAATTTGCTTTCGTTCGACCATAATCTGATTTTGATTTATCTGTATATTTCTTTTTGTTTAAACGAGCAGAGATGAAAAGGGAACAGCGTGTTCGAGAAGGTAATGGAACGGGTTGGAAAAATATCTAGCTACAGTATTTTGCTTATATTGTTTATATTAAATTTTCGATCTAATTCCAACGCGTTTGTATGTCGTACGCTCACATACCAACTCCAATTACTACGAAAATTGAAATCCGGTAATAATACAATATTACGGACCCAATGGAACTGGTTTCGTCGAATTCCAAGACTGTGCCTCGGAAGGCTATTTTTAAATTCAATTTAAATGTTATATTTTCAAAACTGATCAAAACACTTTTAAATTCAATTTTAAAAGTTTCATCACCTTCAATATTAACAAAATAAATTTTCTGAACCTTTGAACTATTTTTAACAGGCTTAAAATCAAGATTCAATATTTTACCCAATCCCGATAATTAAATTTAATAATTAATTATCCAAATAAATACTGTATATTTGAAATTAAAGTTAAAATTTAACCTTCGGATATTTAAAATAAATTAAATATTCACATTTCAAATATACAAAAATTCCGGGTCGTCACATAACTCATTAACTACTTAATTTTATTCAAGTTTATTTTAAACCTTTACAATCAATTATTAATTAACACATGGATTATCCTTAATTACTTTCATTTATTTAATTAACCTTTAATTTATTTCCTTAATAAATCACCTTGGTTAATTCCCCATTAACTTAAATCCATTAAGTTAACTATCCTCTAAAACACCTTTTACTTTTTAATTTTCCACTTAATTAAAATATTAAGTTTACTTAAATTTTTTAAAACAAAGGTTATTTAAGATTTAAAACACTTTAAGTTAGAAAACAATTCAAATTAAAAACTTTATTCACAACTAAGTTTTCAGACTAAATTAAAATTATATTCAAACTATAATTTAAAGTCTAGTTCAAACTTTGCTTAAAACCTTAAATTTTTAGTTTAAGTTTACAAAAACAGGGACAGGTTTTGTGTACACTTGTATAATCATTTATACCCGAGCCAGATCTTAATTTCCCCGAGACAAACCCGAAGCCATATCCACAATCCCAACTACTTCGAGTCCAACACGTCTAAGCCCCGAGTACTTACTCGAGCACTTCCTTCTTCCATACTTCGTAAACAACCCAGATACTCGAACGCCACCGTGCACGTGCACATCGATGACCAACACCACCAGTCTTCGCCACACCCTCCAGCACATCAAACATCATCACGGCAACTCACTTCTACCATCAACCCATCACCATCGACCAGAGATCGAAATTCGAATAAAAAGTCGAAACCTGGAAACACTTGAACCATTCACCTCCCAAACCTGTCATCGTCCCAATCTCGGCGCTCCGACCACCTGAAGTCACGCGACTTCGACCACGCGTTCCCTGACCATCGACGCTTCTCTTCCCCAAGTTTCGTACGACTCGGTCTAACAGAGGTGACAAAATCACCTTGTTTCTGACCACGACAAAATTCACTCACAAAACCCTAGTCTTGCCTCGATCGAACATCCCATGCAATAGAAATTTTTGTAAACATTTTTCCTGAATTCTACAAAGATCAAGCAAGCTTTAGACCAAATCTCAGCATTTTAAAATGGTTCGATCACTGGAAATTTGTTAAAAAGCATTTTTAGTTCAACTGGGCACTGCTCTTAACATACTTGATAAAAAATCAAAATTTTTGTTTTAAAAATCAAGATTTCGAATAACAATTCACATCATATAACTGAATTCACAAATAATCATGTTCGAGTATATCACACTTTGAGTTTGTTCTATAAAATCAAGTATTTCTCCAACCTGTATGTTTATAATTTACTTGAAACCATTTTTTTTAAAAATAGCATTGTATTATTGTAATTACTTTCCTTTCAAATGTCATAGTTTAAAAATAGCATTATATTGATTTTACTTTAAACAAGATTGAAACCCGTAGCCTGTAACAAAAATATGTTCCAAACATGCTCACCATATCTACATATATATATCTAAACATACAGACATATTTAACAACTAACAACATTTCATAATGCATTCAAGTATCTACCACAATATCAAGATATAGCTGTAGATCATGGGTGGAAAGTTGCTCACTAGAGATTGAAACAGAGAAGAACAAAGGCTATGTTTTGAAAACCTGTAACAGATTTTAAATCTGGAATTTGATTCTTCCAGATTGATTTGCTAGCTTCAGATTGGAACCTTGATCCATTTGAAGTTGTTTTGAGTTGTTGTTCAAGTTGAATTCTTGTTTAGTTTTGAATGGTATTTTACTTTCAGTTTTTTTTTTCTTTTTGGACGAACTGGAATGGAGAAGATAATATATGAAAGTAGTTTACAGGGTGATGTATTTTTGTTATGTACTGGGTGATAAAATATTATACAGGAAATATTATTTGTACAAATAAGATTAGTGATATTTTCCTTGTCTCGTGGCTGATATGCACCATTTTGGGGCTGCATTAATTATGTTGTACAACTTTACATATAATACTAGTATCTTGTGTACTAAAGATGATGGCCTTACTTGCTTTGGTACCATTTTTACATAATTTCTCTTCATTTCGGCTGAGATGATATGTTATTGTGTTGGAGGTGATATTGGGTACATAACTTTTCATTTGTTTGCTTTGTTTATGTTTGATAGATATTTATTTTACTTTGTTTATATTTATATTTATTTGTATTTCTTACTTTATCTTTGTTAGCTTGTTTCCTTTTCCAGGACTTTGTTTTCTTGATTTGGCAAATGTACATGGATATACATTTTGTTTTGCTTTAGCCTTATTACTTAGGAATATAAATGAAATTCTATTGTTAATATGTTGTTATAATTTTATCTAATATGTTTACTTTCTATTTTACAAACTATATAAGTTATGTTATATATATATATATTTCAATTTCCCGTTCTAACTTAAATATTATTTCCAACTCTAATACTTGTCTTGTATTTCTATATTCAATATTTGATTAAAATCTATCTAATGTTGTTATTTTAATTCATTTTATATAATTTCATTTCTAAACCAGTTCTTCATGATTTAAATGCATATACACAATTTTTAATTTAAACGATTTATACAGAATTTATTCGAGTTCGGGGAAACTCGCATCACTTTATAATTAATTTTACAAATCTTTATTCAAAATTTAATTTAATCATCAATTTAAATTAAACTAAAATTCGAGGTCGTTACAAACTCCCCCCCTTAAAAGAATCTCGTCCTCGAAATTCGCAGGCACGAAAACAACACAGAGATAGACAGATTCGATCTCCTATAATTCCTCAAACACTAGTTATGAATTCCAAACTCAAGTCGGAATATCTCAGAATACATACCAATTCATATTCATTAAAGTTTAAATCAAAAACTGATAAGAAACCGATGAAGATACGAAGTAAGAATTTTCTACAACGATTCGTAGGGCCACCATCACACCGAAACTTCTTCTGGAGCTGCCACAAAGAAATAAAAAGAATTTGGAAACGAATCAAAGAAAATTGATAGAGAAAAAAATGTTTCCGTTATTGTTACAGGTTATTGACCATTTATTGTCGTATTTCCCTGTTCCCTATCTCGTCCTCTTCTTGCACTCATACTCACTATCAGTGGATAGTAAGAGAATTTGCTGAGGCGTTCGAACGGATATCCGAGAATTACTCATTCTAGAGTTTACTTCACTCTATCTCTAATGAGCTACTTAATGTGTTATACTCCTGAGCTAAAGTTCAACCTTAGCTCTAATACCAAATGTAACGATTTGGATTTTCGCGTTCGAAAATCGACATCCATACTTTACATCGTATTGTTTTGTTTGAATTTCCAACAAATGGTCAGGCTAAGGAACTTCCTATTCCACGAAAGAACGCCTCTGGCTGGACGCTCCGAGAGACAAACTGCTCTCTGCCAAACAAGGCCGGCTACGCCCCTTCCCGGGGAATATACAAAACCTCAGATATGCCACCCCCGGTCCTTTTGGGACCTTTATCCGAGAGCTCTCGATAACCAACATCACACATAATAAATAAAGTGTGTCCACATGAGTAAGTATCTGGGCTCCATACCATGATACTACCCTTTTCCAGAAGGAATGGTCATACCCTAGGGGAGCTACCCCTGAAACCTTGCCGCACAATTCCTGTTTCGACCATTTCCGGGTTGTGAGGCTCGACGAAGTCTCGTCCAAAAAGCTACGCTTTGTCACAAAGCCATGCTTTGGGTCAACAGATGATCAACCAATGATCACAAAGATAAATGATAAAACAAATGATCATATCACAAATGATCAAACACTGATCATCACACAGCAACACACAACATGCCACATTACCAAATTGGGAATATATCGCTGATAAATTTCAATTACATAACCTCTGAGCTCGTACGTCTCAGAGAAGGGTGTTAAGCTAAGAGAATAAATTCTCCGCCACCAACAGAAATGTATTTGAAAGAAATCAGCTTTATATCTCAATTTGTAATGTCAGACATACAATCCCTACAAGTCTGTTCCGGGATCGAACAGAACCGAAGGCACTTCCAAAGAAGTCCTTGCAAATCTGGATAATTTTCTAATCACGTTCGGACTTCCCATCACAAAAAGAGTGATATAAATCTCTATACCGGAGCAACTCGGTGCAGAGACATTCGACAGGTTGTCCTTTCATTTTCGAAAATATCCGATCTTCAACACCGGTCTTCAAATGCCATCCATATACGACGTATCACTATTCGTAATGGGTTATATGACACAAAGGTCTTTTCCCGGCTAACCCGAATAGTGAGCGCAATATTTAAAAATATATGGATATTGGGATTTCAATTAAGTCACAACTTATTACCCAAAATCTTTCTTTCAAATGGTTTAAACAAATTACCATTTCAAATCTTTTAAACAAAAAGATTTATTTTAAACAACCTTCAACGGTTTAAACAATTTCCACATTTTTATCTTTTAAATAAAAGATTTAATTCATAAAGTTCACCCAGTTTCACAAAAATCCATTCACAGATTTCCAAACAATTTCCGTTTCAATTTGGATTAACTCGTTAAATCTTTAAAACAAAGATTCAACTTATAGCTTTCAAAACATTTTCATTTCGAATGGTTTAAACAAATCATCTTTTTAAATTTGTTAAAAATAACAGATTCAATTCATAGCTTTCAAAAAGAATTCATTCATAACTTGAAAAAACCATTTTTCAATTCAAACTTGAAATTCCTTTAACTAAATTGGAATTTCATTTCTTATCTAAAAGTTTTTATTCTTTTTAAAACAAACAGTTTCATTTTGGAAATCTGATTCATTTATACGAGTTAAGGTTCTTGGGTTAAATCCAAATTCTCAAAATTATACTTTTAAAATGGTTTAAATTCATACAAACACATTTATATCATCTTTAATCCCTAGTTTCCAATCATAGGATTCAATTTCAAAATTGAATTCAAATTTAAATCAAATTATTTAAATTTTGAAAACTCGATTAAGTTATTCAAAATAACTTTTATCTTTGAAATTCCATTTCAAAAGCTTTTCGCTTTAAGCCCCAAATTTCCAATTTCAAAATCAATTGAAATTAAAATTTCAATTTCAAAAATATCAAATTTAAATTATCTGTGACTTAACCGATTTCCACGTGTAATCCATATTTGTGTGTGTAAAGGTGTAGTCCATGGGTTTCACACAATAGTGCAACATCATTCAATCATCATAGATCAGAATATAGAAATATAGTTATAAGCGATATAAACTATTACGCTTATCGTTCATTCACAGATCAGAGATATATATCACAGATGAGTAAATTACAGATCACAACATAAATCAGGGTATATCACAAAGCATCATATATCAGGGATATCAAACAATCAAATCATCCAATAGAATTCAAACATTCATAAGTAAGGTCAGTTAATTGTCTGATTAATTCAAATCAGATTAATTTCTTATGAATTTCTAATTCTGGTTAATTAACATTGATTAATTACAAATTATTTTGATTAATTATTCTTTAATCATTTATAAATTAACCATTAATAATAAATTGATTAACCTTTAATTTTTTTATTAATTACTTTTAATTATTAATTAATTAACCTTTAATAACTTTCATTAAGTAATTATCTTTTAAATAATTAACTACATTTAATTACTTATCCTTAAAAACTTCACCAAGTAATTATATTAAGTAATAATCCTTCATTAAGTAATTATACTTAATTAATCTTTAATTAAGTAATTGGGTTTCAAATTAAAATAACTCATTAACTACTTAATTTTATTCAAGTTTATTTTAAACCTTTACAATCAATTATTATTTAACACATGGATTATCCTTAATTACTTTCATTTATTTAATTAACCTTTAATTTATTTCCTTAATAAATCACCTTGGTTAATTCCCCATTAACTTAAATCCATTAGGTTAACTATCCTCTAAAACACCTTTTACTTTTTAATTTTCCACTTAATTAAAATATTAAGTTTACTTAAACTTTTTAAAACAAAGGTTATTTAAGATTTAAAACACTTTAAGTTAGAAAACAATTCAAATTAAAAACTTTATTCACAACTAAGTTTTCAGACTAACTTAAAGTTATATTCAAACTATAATTTAAAGTCTAGTTCAAACTTTGCTTAAAACCTTAAATTTTTAGTTTAAGTTTACAAAAACAGGGACAGGTTTTGTGTACACTTGTATAATCATTTATACCCGAGCCAGATCTTAATTTCCCCGAGACAAACCCAAAGCCCTATCCACAATCCCAACTACTTCGAGTCCAACACGTTTAAGCCCCGAGTACTTACTCGAGCACTTCCTTCTTCCACACTTCGTAAACAACCAAGATACTCGAACGCCACCGTGCACGTGCACATCGACGACCAACACCACCAGTCTTCGCCACACCCTCCAGCACTTCAAACATCATCGCGGCAACTCACTTCTACCATCAACCCATCACCATCGGCCAGAGATCGAAATTCGAATAGAAAGTCGAAACCTGGAAACACTTGAACCATTCACCTCCCAAACCTGTCGTCGTCCCAATCTCGGCGCTCCAACCACCTGAAGTCACGCGACTTCGACCACGCGTTCCCTGACCATCGACGCTTCTCTTCCCCAAGTTTCGTACGACTCGGTCTAACAGAGGTGACAAAATCACCTTGTTTCTGACCACGACAAAATTCACTCACAAAACCCTAGTCTTGCCTCGATCGAACATCCCATGCAATAGAAATTTTTGTAAACATTTTTCCTGAATTCTACGAAGATCAAGCAAGCTTCAGACCAAATCTCAGCATTTTAAAATGGTTCGATCACTGGAAATTTGTTAAAAAGCAATTTTAGTTCAACTGGGCACTGCTCTTAACATACTTGATGAAAAATAAAAAATTTTGTTTTAAAAATCTAGATTTCGAATAACAATTCACATCATATAACTGAATTCACAAATAATCATGTTCGAGTATATCACACTTTGAGTTTGTTCTGTAAAATCAAGTTTTTCTCCAACCTGTATGTTTATAATTTACTTGAAACCAATTTTTTTAAAATAGCATTGTATTGTTGTAATTACTTTCCTTTCAAATGTCATAGTTTAAAAATAGCATTATATTGATTTTACTTTAAACAGGATTGAAACTTGTTGCCTGTAACAAAAATATGTTCCAAACATGCTCACCATATCTACATATATATATCTAAACATATAGACATATTTAACAAGTAACAACATTTCATAATGCATTCAAGTATCCACCACAATATCAAGATATAGAAGTAGATCATGGGTGGAAAGTTGCTCACCAGAGATTGAAACAGAGAAGAACAAAGGCTATGTTTTGAAAACCTGGAACAGATTTTAAATCTGGAATTTGATTCTTCCAGATTGATTTGCTAGCTTCAGATTGGAACCTTGATCCATTTGAAGTTGTTTTGAGTTGTTGTTCAAGTTTAATTCTTGTTTAAGTTTTGAATGGTATTTTACTTTCAGTTTTTTTTCTTTTTGAACGAACTGGAATGGAGAAGATAATATATGATAGTAGTTTACAGGGTGATGTATTTTTGTTATGTACTGGGTGATAAAATATTGTACAGGAAATATTATTTGTACAAATGAGATCAGTGATATTTTCCTTGTCTCGTGGCTGATATGCAACATTTTGGGGCTGCATTAATTATGTTGTACAACTTTACATATAATACTAGTATCTTGTGTACTAAAGATGATGGCCTTACTTGCTTTGGTACCATTTTTACATAATTTCTCTTCATTTCGGCTGAGATGATAGTTATTGTGTTGGAGGTGACATTGGGTACATAACTTTTCATTTGTTTGCTTTGTTTATGTTTGATAGATATTTATTTTACTTTGTTTATATTTATATTTATTTGTATTTCTTACTTTATCTTTGTTAGCTTGTTTCCTTTTCCAGGTCTTTGTTTTCTTGATTTGGCAAATGTACATGGATATACATTTTGTTTTGCTTTAGCCTTATTACTTAGGAATATAAATGAAATTCTATTGTTAATATGTTGTTATAATTTTATCTAATATGTTTACTTTCTATTTTACAAACTATATAAGTTATGTTATATATATATATATATTTCAATTTCCCGTTCTAACTTAAATATTATTTCCAACTCTAATACTTGTCTTGTATTTCTTTATTCAATATTTAATTAAAATCTGTCTAATGTTGTTATTTTAATTCATTTTATATAATTTCATTTCTAAACCATTTCTTCATGATTTAAATTCATATACAATTTTTTTAATTTAAACGATTTATACAGAATTTATTCGAGTTCGGGAAACTCGCATCACTTTCTAATTAGTTTTACAAATCTTTATTCAAAATTTCATTTAATCATCAATTTAAATTAAATTAAAATTCGGGGTCGTTACAAATTTCCCCCCTTAAAAGAATTTCGTCCTCGAAATTCGCAGGCACGAAAACAACACAGAGATAGACAGATTCAATCTCCTATAATTCCTCAAACACTAGTTATGAATTCCAAACTCAAGTCGGAATATCTCAGAATACATACCAATTCATATTCATTAAAGTTTAAATCAAAAACTGATAAGAAACCGATGAAGATACGAAGTAAGAATTTTCTACAACGATTCGTAGGGCCACCATCACACCGAAACTTCTTCTGGAGCTGCCACGAAGAAATAAAAAGAATTTGGAAACGAATCAAAGAAAATTGATAGAGAAAAAAAATGTTTCCGTTGTTGTTACAGGGTATTGACCATTTATAGTCGTATTTCCCTGTCCCCTATCTCGTCCTCTTCTTGCACTCATACTCACTATCAGTGGATAGTAAGAGAATTTGCTGAGGCGTTCGAACGGATATCTGAGAATTACTCATTCTAGAGTTTACTTCACTCTATCTCTAATGAGCTACTTAATGTGTTATACTCCTGAGCTAAAGTTCAACCTTAGCTCTGATACCAAATGTAACGATTTGGATTTTTGCGTTCGAAAATCGACATCCATACTTTACATCGTATTGTTTTGTTTGAATTTCCAACAAATGGTCAGGCTAAGGAACTTCCTATTCCACGAAAGAACGCCTCTGGCTGGACGCTCCGAGAGACAAACTGCTCTCTGCAAAACCAGGCCGGCTACCCCCCTTCCCGGGGAATATACAAATCCTCAGATATGCCACCCCCGGTCCTTTGGGACCTTTATCCGAGAGCTCTCGATAACCAACATCACACATAATAAATAAAGTGTGTCCACATGAGTAAGTATCTGGGCTCCATACCATGATACTACCCTTTTCCAGAAGGAATGGTCATACCCTAGGGGAGCTACCCCCGAAACCTTGCCGCACAATTCCTATTTCGACCATTTCCGGGTTGTGAGGCTCGACGAAGTCTCGTCCACAAAGCTACGCTTTGTCACAAAGCCATGCTTTGGGTCAACAGATGATCAACCAATGATCACAAAGATAAATGATCAAACAAATGATCATATCACAAATGAT
This sequence comes from Allium fistulosum, assembly GCA_030737815.1. Classification (NCBI taxonomy): domain Eukaryota; kingdom Viridiplantae; phylum Streptophyta; class Magnoliopsida; order Asparagales; family Amaryllidaceae; genus Allium; species Allium fistulosum. Next base: position 473,556,645 of record CM060901.1, read on the forward strand.
CAAACACTGATCATCACACAGCAACACTCAGCATGCCACATCACCAAATTCGGAATATATCGCTGATAAATTTCAACTACATAACCTCTGAGCTCGTACGTCTTAGAGAAGGGTGTTAAGCTAAGAGAATAAATTCTCCGCCACCAACAGAAATGTATTTGAAAGAAATCAGCTTTATATCTCAATTTGTAATGTCAGACATACAATCCATACAAGTTTGTTCCGGGATCGAACAGAACCGAAGGCACTGCCAAAGAAGTCCTTGCAAATCCGGATAATTTTCTAATCACGTCCGGACTTCCCATCACATAAAGAGTGATATAAATCTCTATACCGGAGCAACTCGGTGCAGAGACATTCGACAGGTTGTCCTTTCATTTTAGAAAATATCCGGTCTTCAACACCGGTCTTCAAATGCCATCCATATACGACGTATCACTATTCGTAATGGGATATATGACACAAAGGTCTTTTCCCGGCTAACCCGAATAGTGAGCGCAATATTTAAAAATATATGGATATTGGGATTTCAATTAAGTCACAACTTATTACCCAAAATCTTTCTTTCAAATGGTTTAAACAAATTACCATTTCAAATCTTTTAAACAAAAAGATTTATTTTAAACAACCTTCAACGGTTTAAACAATTTCCACATTTTTATCTTTTAAATAAAAGATTTAATTCATAAAGTTCACCCAGTTTCACAAAAATCCATTCACAGATTTCCAAACAATTTCCGTTTCAATTTTAACTCGTTAAATCTTTAAAACAAAGATTCAACTTATAGCTTTCAAAACATTTTCATTTCGAATGGTTTAAACAAATCATCTTTCTAAATTTGTTAAAAATAACAGATTCAATTCATAGCTTTCAAAAAGAATTCATTCATAACTTGAAAAAACCATTTTTCAATTCAAACTTGAAATTCCTTTAACTAAATTGGAATTTCATTTCTTATCTGAAAGTTTTTATTCTTTTTAAAACAAACAGTTTCATTTTGGAAATCTGATTCATTTATACGAGTTAAGGTTCTTGGGTTAAATCCAAATTCTCAAAATTATACTTTTAAAATGGTTTAAATTCATACAAACACATTTATATCATCTTTAATCCCTAGTTTCCAATCATAGGATTCAATTTCAAACTTGAATTCAAATTTAAATCAAATTATTTAAATTTTGAAAACTCGATTAAGTTATTCAAAATAACTTTTATCTTTGAAATTCCATTTCAAAAGCTTTTCGCTTTAAGCCCCAAATTTCCAATTTCAAAATCAATTGAAATTAAAATTTCAATTTCAAAAATATCAAATTTAAATTATCTGTGACTTAACCGATTTCCACGTGAAATCCATATTTGTGTGTGTAAAGGTGTAGTCCAGGGGTTTCACACAATAGTGCAACATCATTCAATCATCACAGATCAGAATACAGAAATATAGTTGATAAGCGATATAAACTATTACGCTTATCGTTCATTCACAGATCAGAGATATATATCACAGATGAGTAAATTACAGATCACAACATAAATCAGGGTATATCACAAAGCATCATATATCAGGGATATCAAACAATCAAATCATCCAATAGAATTCAAACATTCATAAGTAAGGTCAGTTAATTGTCTGATTAATTCAAATCAGATTAATTTCTTATGAATTTCTAATTCTGGTTAATTAACATTGATTAATTACAAATTATTTTGATTAATTATTCTTTAATCATTTATAAATTAACCATTAATAATAAATTGATTAACCTTTAATTTTTTTTATTAATTACTTTTAATTATTAATTAATTAACCTTTAATAACTTTCATTAAGTAATTATCTTTTAAATAATTAACTACATTTAATTACTTATCCTTAAAAACTTCACCAAGTAATTATATTAAGTAATAATCCTTAATTAAGTAATTATACTTAATTAATCTTTAATTAAGTAATTGGGTTTCAAATTAAAATAACTCATTAACTACTTAATTTTATTCAAGTTTATTTTAAACCTTTACAATCAATTATTATTTAACACATGGATTATCCTTAATTACTTTCATTTATTTAATTAACCTTTAATTTATTTCCTTAATAAATCACCTTGGTTAATTCCCCATTAACTTAAATCCATTAAGTTAACTATCCTCTAAAACACCTTTTACTTTTTAATTTTCCACTTAACTAAAATATTAAGTTTACTTAAACTTTTTAAAACAAAGGTTATTTAAGATTTAAAACACTTTAAGTTAGAAAACAATTCAAATTAAAAACTTTATTCACAACTAAGTTTTCAGACTAATTTAAAGTTATATTCAAACTATAATTTAAAGTCTAGTTCAAACTTTGCTTAAAACCTTAAATTTTTAGTTTAAGTTTACAAAAACAGGGACAGGTTTTGTGTACACTTGTATAATCATTTATACCCGAGCCAGATCTTAATTTCCCCGAGACAAACCCGAAGCCCTATCCACAATCCCAACTACTTCGAGTTCAACACGTCTAAGCCCCGAGTACTTACTCGAGCACTTCTTTCTTCCACACTTCGTAAACAACCCAGATACTCGAACGCCACCGTGCACGTGCACATCGACGACCAACACCACCAGTCTTCGCTACACCCTCCAGCACTTCAAACATCATCGCGGCAACTCACTTCTACCATCAACCCATCACCATCGACCAGAGATCGAAATTCGAATAGAAAGTCGAAACCTGGAAACACTTGAACCATTCACCTCCCAAACCTGTCATCGTCCCAATCTCGGTGCTCCGACCACCTGAAGTCACGCGACTTCGACCACGCGTTCCCTGACCATCGACGCTTCTCTTCCCCAAGTTTCGTATGACTCGGTCTAACAGAGGTGACATAATCACCTTGTTTCTGACCACGACAAAATTCACTCACAAAACCCTAGTCTTGCCTCGATCTAACATCCCATGCAATAGAAATTTTTGTAAACATTTTTCCTGAATTCTACGAAGATCAAGCAAGCTTCAGACCAAATCTCAGCATTTTAAAATGGTTCGATCAATGGAAATTTGTTAAAAAGCATTTTTAGTTCAACTGGGCACTGCTCTTAACATACTTGATGAAAAATAAAAATTTTTGTTTTAAAAATCTAGATTTTGAATAACAATTCACATCATATAACTGAATTCACAAATAATCATGTTCGAGTATATCACACTTTGAGTTTGTTATGTAAAATCAAGTATTTCTCCAACCTGTATGTTTATAATTTACTTGAAACCATTTTTTAAAAAATAGCATTGTATTGTTGTAATTACTTTCCTTTCAAATGTCATAGTTTAAAAATAGCATTATATTGATTTTACTTTAAACAGGATTGAAACCTGTTGCTTGTAACAAAAATATGTTCCAAACATGCTCACCATATCTATATTTATATATCTAAACATACAGACATATTTAACAAGTAACAACATTTCATAATGCATTCAAGTATCTACCACAATATCAAGATATAGAAGTAGATCATGGATGGAAAGTTGCTCACCAGAGATTGAAACAGAGAAGAACAAAGGCTATGTTTTGAAAACCTGGAACAAATTTTAAATCTGGAATTTGATTCTTCCAGATTGATTTGCTAGCTTCAGATTGGAACCTTGATCCATTTGAAGTTGTTTTGAGTTGTTGTTCAAGTTGAATTCTTGTTTAAGTTTTGAATGGTATTTTACTTTCAGTTTTTTTTCTTTTTGAACGAACTGGAATGGAGAAGATAATATATGAAAGTAGTTTACAGGGTGATGTATTTTTGTTATGTACTGGGTGATAAAATATTGTACATGAAATATTATTTGTACAAATGAGATCAGTGATATTTTCCTTGTCTCGTGGCTGATATGCACCATTTTGGGGCCGCATTAATTATGTTGTACAACTTTACATATAATACTAGTATCTTGTGTACTAAAGATGATGGCCTTACTTGCTTTGGTACCATTTTTACATAATTTCTCTTCATTTCGGCTGAGATGATATGTTATTGTATTGGAGGTGATATTGGGTACATAACTTTTCATTTGTTTGCTTTGTTTATGTTTGATAGATATTTATTTTACTTTGTTTATATTTATATTTATTTGTATTTCTTACTTTATCTTTGTTAGCTTGTTTCCTTTTCCAGGTCTTTGTTTTCTTGATTTGGCAAATGTACATGGATATACATTTTGTTTTGCTTTAGCCTTATTACTTAGGAATATAAATGAAATTCTATTGTTAATATGTTGTTATAATTTTATCTAATATGTTTACTTTCTATTTTACAAACTATATAAGTTATGTTATATATATATATATATTTCAATTTCCCGTTCTAACTTAAATATTATTTCCAACTCTAATACTTGTCTTTATTTCTATATTCAATATTTGATTAAAATCTATCTAATGTTGTTATTTTAATTCATTTTATATAATTTCATTTCTAAACCATTTCTTCATGATTTAAATTCATATACAAATTTTTTAATTTAAACGATTTATACAGAATTTATTCGAGTTCGGGGAAACTCGCATCACTTTATAATTAATTTTACAAATCTTCATTCAAAATTTCATTTAATCATCAATTTAAATTAAATTAAAATTCGAGGTCGTTACAGGCTCAATTCAAATTGTTCAAATATATATACATATATCTTTCGAATATCACATCGCACTTTGAAATTTGAAATCAAAAATTGGTTTCACAAATCAATCGCATAGCAAAGCTACTGAAGTGGCCTCTCCCTCCACTCAGAAACTCAAAAATCAATGTCGATGATGCATGCATTCATCACCGAACTTATTTTCCAGCGACATTAGTGGGTTCTAGACTTCAATTTAATTTGAAAACTTCTTTGAAATTCCCTCGAAATCATTGAAACCCATTAAAATCATTGAAACATTACTTATTCGGAAAAATACTTTCAAATCATATTATTTATTATTTAAAAATCTTGAAACCAATTTCACAGAAAAATGCCGGAGTCCAATCTCTCAAATTCATATTCAAAACCTTTAGTTATAAATCATTTTATATAAAACCATTTCTTATATAATTTCACAATTTCAAATCCTTTCGAAACTTCAAATTCTCTTTTTTTAAAATGGTATATAATCCTTATCGAAAACATTTCACCTTTACATAAAAATATGGTCATCCTTATCAAAATAAAACTACGATGAATACACAATTTTCAAAGGACAATCAACCACAAATTTTCCAATGAATGATTCAAGGATGGATTTCAAAACAAAACAGAGATTCAAATTTAGAGGAACTCTAATTAAATAGAATTCTGATTCAAAGATAAGCTCGAACAAAGATGAGATAAATTTAGTTTACCAAATAGATGATGGATAAGCCTATATAAATCGCGGGCGACCTTAATAGGATCAACCGTGACTTCAGGAATATAATTGATGCGAAAATCTAAGGCAAATCGACCTTCGATCGCCAGAGATAGAATCTAAATATAGCAGAAGATAGAAAATAACGTAAACCGAGGATACAGAAATCTCCGGTGAATCAATGCCAATTATAAGGAAGTTTCACCCTTTTACAAATCATTCGAAGATTGGTGGAATCACCGGTCTTTATAGAGGTCATTCAAAGTGGAGTTCTGGAATGCTCCAAAAATCAAAAGAATACAATTAGGGGAGACATGAATGGATTTCAGAACAAGTGGGAGTGTTCCAAAATTCAAAGGAATCCTAATCGAAGAAATCCCAACTAAGATAGAAGTTCAGAATTTTAAGGGAATCCTAATCAAAGAAATTACTAACAAGGTGAATACGAAAGGGATAAAGTCGAGAAAATTTTCTTCAAAACAAGAAAATTTTATATCAAAATAATCTTTAAAAATCCTTTAAAAATCATTTGAAAATCATTTTATACTTCGAAAATTCATTCTCTCATAAAGAAATGATTCTGAGATTGATTTCACTCATTCTAGGGTATTTCTACCCTATCTCAATGAGTTTTTGCTCCGTAGGCTAAGGTTTGCCTAAAACCTCGCTCTGATACCAAATGTAACAACCCACTATTTTGGACCATTCAAATCGACAATAATCCACACATGTCGGACTTGAATAATTCAAAATAATAGATTGTAATAAAATTTGGAGCAAATAAAATCAAATACAGAATCACAGACACAGAATATTAGAATAACTCGAAGCATAAATAAAATACCATAGTAGTTCATGAAGCTACTATATACAAACTCTCAAAACATATGCAAAATCTCATAGTCAAAATAAATATAATAGAAGTCAGGATACATAAATCAATAATACAGAGACAATACTGAATAGGAAATAACTAGAATAGAAGTCGATGAACCGATAAACAAATAAGCTCCAATGGATCTCTAGCTCCAGAAGGTGAATCCAAAGCTGTTATTCTTAGGCTGACCCGAGCGTAAAGTAAAACACAAAACACTCGAGTCAGGACATATATACTTATACAATGTAAACCAACTCAAGTGAACTGTAATAGTAATGCATAATAACTTAAAGGATGCTTGGGATCGCCCATCCTTTAAGGATCCGTCAAACCATCAATTAAGTAGTAATAAACACTATCATAGAAATATCTATATTAAAATAAACAATGCAAATAACCGTGTAAATGTACCCGTGGTTATAAATTTCAAAATGATTTATAATTCAAAATTAAAATCATTCATTTAAACCATTAAAAAGTGAAGTCATTATACTTACAAATCAAATATTCACTTTCCAAAAATTTAACCTTTACTGAGCTCATTTATTCACTTAAATACTTTAAAAACAATTCAAATTTTAACTTTAACAGCACTTAAAAAATGCTGCTATTAGTTACATTTCAAAACAATTCAATTTAGCAAAGACCGCATTTAAAGACTGGTGTAATAGTTTAGGGTTCAAATTAAAGGATTTAATTCAATTCAGCAACAAATAAACTTCAATTTAAACCATTTTATCTTATAAAATTTCATATTTCCACTTTAAAAATGGTCATTTAAACACCCTTTAACTTACGATTTTTATAAAGTAAATTTCCCAAATAAATATCAAATTTCAATAATTCACTTATTACCTTCAAGTGTACAATTTTCCTATTCTTTGCATTTTAACAATTTATTTAACACTTAAATTTTTATACTACCATTTCATAAATTAAACTTAATTTCCATTTTATTTAATTTACTTAAACTTCCAATTTAAAACAAATCACCAATTTCCAAATTAAGTTATATTCCAAATTTCCATTTAACTATCCATTTATTTAACATTTTAAACCAATTCAATTTTTCTCACCTTTAACTTATCAAATTTATTTTACCTTTCAAAATTCATTATTTGGATACCATTTAACCTATAATTTTATTAATTTACATCTTAATTAAATGAAGATCCAATTTTAATTATAATTCCCTTACATACAGTAAAAATCCACTATAAGTTGCTTAACTTTACTTTACAATAACTTGATGTTTTCTTTTACCTTAAATTTATGCAATTCATACATCAATTATCAATTACCAAGTTAAGCTTATAATTCCATTTTTATTTAAATTCCCATTATTAAGTTAAATCAAACTTCCACACTACAACTCAAACCATCTATTAACTTATACAATTTAACCCTTTTAGAAAATCACTGCTTAACATTCTATATCCAATATAAGTCAAATTTCATATTTTTCCATTTACAATACATAAAATTTATAAGAAAACATATTTTGAAATCAACCACTGGTCCGGATAATATTTCACACCTAAATCAAGTGATACGGAAAATATCATTTAAATCCGTAATCAGTAAAATTCCGGGTTTTGATTATTTCAAACCTGCAATCCCAAGACAAATACAAATAAATAAAAATCGTTCAGGCCTATCATTTCAGCCCATAACGATTTTTCCTATTCTAAAGTCTGTTCGGGTATGTATCATTTCAACCCATAGTGATTATATTCTACAGGGAACTTGTAGTGTGAGAACAGAATAAAATAAACAATATAGCAACATATAGTAGTATTAGATAATATGATAGGTTACTATATAGGGTTAACATCATATAATTTATAACACAGGCAATTATAACATAATATAATAGTTCTACACGTTCAATTGTTGTCAATTCACATTTGCATAGGTATAAATGTCAGGTGAGATTACTCACCTCTTTAAAGCTGGAGTTTGCAAACAACACACACAAAAGAGAATCCCAAAAGCATGATAGCACGATTTGATTCAAGTGGAAAGAGAGCCAAAATGTATATCTTATATGTAAACAATAAAACAAGACCATACATAAATATAAATACAATACCAAAATTATTGAAACAAATTGAAATAGAGATAAACAAAGACATCACCAAGTTTCAAACAAGTTTTGCTTGCTCTTGACTCAACATGTGCTCGGCCTTAAGGCTAAATTGGTTCATCCATGACATGTTTCAGGTGCTAAAGGATCAGGTTTGGAATGAAAATAACAAGGCTTGGTCAAGAATAGGAAGGGTTTGGAAGTTACAAGGCGTGGAAGGTCAAAAGGCAAGGCTAGAAAGGGTTTTTGTTCAACTTGGGCTCGGTCAAAGGCATATTTGGGCTCGGTCAAAGGCTGCTAAAGGTTAGGTCAGAGGTTAGTAATGGTGTTCAAAGGTGGTGCTTTGTAATGACCCATATATTTGGACCATTTAAATTGACAATAATCCACACATGTCAACTTAAATAGTGCAAAACACGAATCATTAATGGAGTATAAGTATATAAATGAGAATCATCACAGAATCACAGAAAATATAACATAACAGAATAGTGCAGCGGAATTACAACAATGTCATAATAGTAGTTCATGAAGCTACTAAGTAAATACAACAATGTCTCAAATAAAAGAAATACAACAACATATATGTCCAAATAGTCCAAATGGAAAGAACAATACTGATAAAGATAAGATAGTCTTCAAGTCTTCAGCTCCAAGTAAGCAGCAGCAACAATCCTCAGTCTGATCCGAGCATATGCACAAACAAACACTCGAATCAGGACATATATTCTTATACAGATAATATGGTTAAAAATTTGAAATAACAATAACTCAAAGATGGTTGGAATAAGCATCTTTCAGGATCCGATAAACTATCTATATATAGTAGAGTACGATAAGTAGATAATGTTTATCAATAATATAAAGATATCAAAATAGTGTTAAGTCATGGCCCATTCCACCCTTAACACATTTTTATTCCCAAAAGCATATACAAGACCGTAGTTTCCCCAAACCCGGAAGTCACCAGAGGGCAATCCATATACTAAAGGTACAAATCAAAATCGTAGTGGTCGTGCATAAATGGAATACAAGTATGACAAGGCACATGAGGCAATACCCAAGGTAGTGACACTACCGTTCGCCTGATCCAGACTGGTGAGAACGCAACGCCGCAGCGCCCGCAACACCGTGAAACAACACTCCCAAATCAAGGGTGCGCACCAATCAATCACAAAGTAAAAGAATAGTTTACGAAGAAGTGTGTCCACTTGAGGTAGCTAATCCTCCATTGGCCCGGCACAGCTCCTGTTTTAGTCATTTCCAATTTGACACAAGTGTCAAGGCTATCCATTATCGTTCACTTTCTTCAATCATCAACGTTTGTCAATCCAACCACTTCATTCTGGATCATCACTTCGCGTATAGTTATTAAAGTGGTTTCCGGTTTAGACAGTGAGTATGTCCCAAACCGATTCCGGTTCCTTTAATAACCTTCGTGATTATAACACCGATTGGTCGTTAATATATTTCAAAACCAAAACAATTTCAATTTCAATTTGAATTCATAAATCGACAATTCGTTAGTCTTTCGAAATCAATTTCCAAAATTACGTTTCAAACTTTCCGATTCAATTTCAACATTTCTAAAATTCAATTTCAAAGTTTCAATTAAAACAATTCAAATATTCATTGCATTTCGTATATAAGTTCATTCCAAAATCATTTAACTAAATTTAACGTTCAAATCAATTTAAATCTATTTTTGCTTTCATTCGATATTCATTAAATTAATTTATCCTTAAACAATTTCAATTAAATTTCCAATTCATTACGTTACGTCTTAAGTTCGATTTCATTATCAAAGTTTACAACTTAATTACATTTGTCAAATCCAATTCTTTATATTACAAGTCTTTCATTTGTTTCGATAAAGCGCATTCCATTTCTTATCAAAGAAATTCCTTTCAAATTTCAAAACTTAGTTAAAAACTTAGTTTCACTTGTTCAATAATTCAATTTCTCTTAATAAAGATATTCAATTTAATTATAATTCGATCTCATAAAATGATTTCAAATCTTAATTATTAATTATTTCAAACTCATTCTTAATAATTCCAAACTTAATTGTTAATAAATTCAAAATTCAATTATTAATTATTTCAAACTTCGTTATTAATAATTTCACAACTTAACTATTAATAATTTCAAAAGTTAATTATTAATAATTTCAAAACTTAATTATTAATAATTTCAAAAATTTATTATCAAATAATTCTAAATTTAATTATTAAATAATTAAATTTTAAACAATATTCTTTTTGTCAATTACTACGTTAATATTTGTTTTCAAATTCAAATACTCACATTTACATTCATTCGAATTTAAATTCCAATTTATTCAAAACCTTGTTATTCGTCAAATAAAACTTTATTTTATTTAAATCAAAACATTGACCAATCGGGTTTAATTCAATTTTCTATCCTAAGTCAAAGTTATTTGGGTATTTATCATTTCAACCCGATTCCATTTCAATTCAAAATCAAAACATACAAAGGGAACTTGCAGTGTGATAGCTGGGATGGTGTCAAAGTAAATAAACAAGCAATAACATCCATTCATAACAATTCAACAATTTTAAATAATCCCGAAATAATCGTATTAATTTGCATTTGTTATTTATGCAAATTAATATAATTATTTCTAGAATCTCCACTATCATTTCATGTAGATTAAAGATTATTACGTTACGGTTTCACTTAGTCATTCAATTACAATTTCAATTCAAAGACTACAAAAATCTACGTTCACAGGTTCAAAGGTTACTTATCAAATTCTACGACAATTATAAATTAAGTGATCAAGTTTGACTAACTTAATTTAATATATAAAAGGGGTCAGGTTTACAAATCCAATTTGACAAATATAATCCGTTTAATTTGTTAACTATCCTATGTCAAATTACTTACAAATTTATATCACTTAACAACAATTCACATCCAATTCATCATCACATAACAAACCAATCATCAATATAAACTAGCATAAGAATATATGTCGTGAAAATTTATTTCACCTTTCGTGGATAAAGAAATCGACGACGAAGCAAGAAGAAGCACAAAAGAAGTCGGTACAACACGAACAACGAACACTGCAAATATCGACAAATGAGACGATATTAATTTAAGCGAACGTCCATATATAATTATAAAATTATACTTTCGCTTACCGATAGCGACGGAAAGAACGAAGGCTAAAGATCAATGTTGCCGCAAAAACTTACTCGGTCGCTTCTGCACACAACAAACAAATAAAACTGGTTACTATACTTGCAACCAAAATTTTATATTTACGGACACCTTCAGTAAAAGTCTATGCTATTGGCAAAACTCAGTTTTATAAAAAAAACAATCCAAGACCACAGGGAAACCCAGCATGCTTTTAACTTCACACATGCATTTAAAACTTTGTTCACGCTTCATCTACCTCCCTCCTTACGCACCTTTCCCTTTTGCCACTTTTTTTTTTATAAGACAAACTAAGTTCCTTTGCACCCCAGAAGCGTACGCATCGATTACATGCACGCACCCTCCCCCAAACGACTACACACATCACACACAGAACACTCACGTCACACACACCGGCCAGTCACGACTGGGAAGGGGAGGTCAAGGCAGGGTGAGTCAGGGTGTGGACCTGCGGTGGTGGCTGGATGTAACGTATCGGGTTTTGCCCGCTCGAAAATCAACATCCGTACTTCACATTGTACTAGAATGCCGCAGATTCGACCGTTCAAATCCGATTCGCCGGAGCTATAACACAATTAAGTAAATAACACAGCGGAAGAAAAGAATAATACATTGATATACAATATCTGATACAACAGAGTGATACAATGAATATCAATATACATCAGAGATGATACAACAAATATAGCAGCGGAAAAGAAAAGATAACATCAGCAGCGGAACAATATCAATAGAAGTGATGACTCCAAAATGATCTTTAGACAAGAATGAATCCACAACTCCAAGATAAGCAACTCCGATGAATGAACTAGCTCCAGATAATCTACTAAACCTGAATATCTGAAAAGAAACCCAACTCTAGACTGCTCGTGTGGAAAATTATGAGCACCCAGAGTTTAGGAAGGGAACAATAAACTCCGGATCAGTCATGGGACTGGTGTGAGCAACAAAAACAGTTTATCTTTAAAACAAACACAACAGAACTTTAAACATTGAAAATCGCAATGCTTTTAGAAAATGAAACTACCATAAGACCTCCCGCCACACACACAATGCAAACGCAGAATTGGAGGAGATTTCTTCTTATGATAGTCAAAGATGCTTACTACGTAAAATCATCTTGATATTATTATTAGTGCATAGTGCAGAAAACATTTCGAAAGTATAATATAAATCTTAGCCAACATACGACCAGTATCGTATGCCTACTATAACTACTATGTTCAATAGCAGGTTACCGCCACATTCCATAGCAGGTAATACAACTAAAACCGTACAAGTCACGTATTGTTTCTTTGGATTTCCAACAAATGGTCAGGCTAAGGAACTTCCTTCCGCCGCATGGGATCGCCTCTGGTGGGACGTCCCGAGAGACAAACTGCTCTCGGCCAAACAAGGCCGGGTTACCCCTGTAACAGGTAACTCACGAATATGCCACCTCCCGGTCCTTTGGGACCTTTATCCGAGCACTCGATATCCAACATCACACATCATAAAGAAAGTGTATCCACATGAGTAAGTATCTGGGCTCCATACCATGATACCACCCCTTTCCAGAAGGAAATGACATACCCTAAAGGGCGCGACCCTCATAACCTTGCCGCAACATTCCTGTTTCGACCATTTCCGGGTTGTGAGGCCCTGACGAAGTCTCGTCCACAAAGCTACGCTTTTTCAAAAAGCCACGCTTTGGGTCAACAGATGATCAACCTATGATCACAAAGATAAATGATCAAACAAATGATCATATCACAAATGATCAAACACTGATCATCACACAGCAACACTCAGCATGCCACATTACCAAATTGGGATATATCGCTGATAAATTTCAACTACATAACCTCTGAGCTCGTACGTCTCAGAGAAGGGTGTTAAGCTAAGAGAATAAATTCTCCGCCACCAACAGAAATGTATTTGAAAGAAATCGGCTTTATATCTCAAAGTGTAATGTCAGACATACAATCCATACAAGTCTGTTCCGGGTTCGAACAGAACCGAAGGCACTTCTCACGAAGCCCTTGCAAATCCGGATAATTTCCAATCACGTCCGGACTTCCCGTCACTAAGGGTGATAAAACCTCTATATCGGGGATCAGCCGATGCAGAGTAACTCGACGGTAATCCTTCCGTTTTCAAAAATATCCGGTCTTCAACACCGGTCTTCAAATGCTATCCATATCGACGTATCACATATTCGGAATGGGTTATACGACCCAAAGGTCCTCTCCCGGCTAAACCGAATAGTGAGCGCAATTTAAAAACATATGGATATGGGATTTCAATTAAGTCACAACTTATTACCCAAAACTTTCTTTTCAAATGGTTTAACAAATTACCATTTTCAAATCTTTAAACAAAAAGATTTATTTTAAACAACCTTCAACGGTTTAAACAATTTCCACATTTAAATCTTTTAAATAAAAGATTCATTCACAGATTTTCCAAATTAATTTTCCATTTCAATTTGATTAACTTGTTAAATCTTTAAATCAAGATTTAACTTATAGCTTTCAAAACAATCCCATTTCAAATGATTTAAACCAATCATTATGTTAAATCTGTTAAAGATAACAGATTCAAATCATAGCTTTTCAAAACAATTCATTCATAACTTGGAAAACCATTTTCAATTCAATATTGAAATTCCTTTAATTAAACTGGAATTTCATTTCTTATCTGAAAGCTTTTATTCTTTTGAAAACAAATAGTTTCATTTCAGAAAACCTGATTCATTCATACGAGTTGAAATCCTTTGGTTAAGTTCAAATTCTCAAAATTGCATTTTTTTAAATGGTTTAAATTCAGATAAACACATTTATAACATTTTCAATCCCTAGTTTCAAATCATAGGATTCAATTCCAAACTTGAATTCAAATTTAAATCAAATTATTTAAATTTTCAAAACTCGATTAAGTTGTTCAAAATAACTTTTATCTTTGAAATTCTGTTTCAAAAGCTTTTCACTTTAAACCCGAATTTCCAATTTTCAAAATCAATTGAAATTAAAATTTCAATTTCAAAAACATTGAATTTACATTATCTGTGACTTAACTGATTTCCACGTGAAATCCATATTTGTGTGTGTAAAAGTGTAGTCCAGGGGTTGAACACAATAGTGCAACACGATGAATCATCATAGATCAGAACACAGAAATATAATTCGATAAGCGGTATAAGAACAACGCTTATCGTTCATTCACAGATCATAGATATATAAAGGTCACAGATAAGTAAACTACAGATCACAACATAAATCAGGGTATATCACAAAGCATCATATATCAGGGATATCAAACAATTCAAATCATCCAATATAATCTAAGCATCCATAAGTAAGGTCAAGCATTTAATAGTCATTTATAAACAGGATTAATTAATCGTTTAATCCTAATCAATTCAATTAATTTTCAGTTAAATGAATTAATTATCCAATTCTGATTGATTTATTACAAATCATTAATTACCAATTTATCTAATGATTTTCTTAAATTAATTAACTTGAATAAATCAAAATATCCATAATTAATTACAGTAAGTGATTAGTCCTTAATTACTTTCATTAAGTAATTACATTTAAACAATTTATAATTGATTATCTAAATTAATTAATAAATCCAATTAATTATTAAAATTTATCACCTTAATTAATACTTAATAATCCTTAGTTAATTATCTTCATTAACTAATAACATTTCTTAATCACTTTTAATTAATCTCTAATTATAAATTTATTTGATCTTAAATTACTTATCTAATTACAAGTATAGGTTAATCACATTTTTTTATTAACTTACACCTTAAATTAATTGGTCTTCTTACATTTGCAAACCTTGCTTAATGATTTTAAATTAAATCTTAGCTTAAAAATTTGTCAACATTGTTTATTTAATTAATACTCAACTTTGAATAAACAAATAACTTAACAGGAAAACTAGGCTAATTCTTTATAAAATGGACCGAGTCAAACACCCTATTTCTCGAGTAGCAACCCGAGTATCACTTCGAGTTAAACACCCTATTCCCCGAGTCACCCTCCCTGTACGCAACATCATCTTCTCCTTCTTCTTTTTTTTTTCTTTAAAACTTAGTTTAATTTTTAAGTTGAAATCTGGGAATACGGCTATCACTCGCGTTCTACTCGTACCCATACCCGAGTTTCCCACCAAATCTCACGAGTTCTTTCCCAAGACCATCCTTCTTCCCCACTTTCTTCTACTGACACAAATTACCAGCTGTGCACGTGCACCACTACATGGTGATGCTCCGACCACCGAGACCGCCTTCGATAGGTCGACAGTGACCTACCCTTAATTCCGATCATCAAAACGTTCAAAAATCATCAAAGCAAAATTTGAGCCTTCGAGCTCGATACTGGAACCAGAATACCACCTGGAAGTGGCCTCGTTCTCGCCACCACAACCACTGGAACGCGTGAAACTCCGGCCTCAACTTCGTCACTCTCCCCTCTACCTCCCTACAAGACCACGTCGAACTCGATGCACTGTCGACATCGCGCGAGGAGAAATCACCAGCCATCCCAAAATTAGGTCACCGTAGTTCGAACACCTCCCACCGCCACCACAAAGCTTCGTTCAACCTCCGAGTATTTTTCCTAGAACCCTCGATCACCCCCGCACCTCTAGCCTCATCCTTGACCTCTCCCATCATCGCGATCGCTGGCAATCCCCCAAAAACCCATCTCCGTTCAACTTCGAACTGCACCTCACTCTCTCCACTAAAAATCACGAATCTCGTTTTTAAAAATCATATTTTCGTACACGCATTCCATTTATATTCATGAATTTGTAAATTAATAAACTCGAAAGTTAACATATATGAAGATGGTTCTGTAGTTTGAGCCTTTCCAGTGACAACTCACATTCGTTTTTCTTAAAACAAATTTTAAACTAAAGTTTATGATGATACAAACGACTTTTGTTCAAATCTCAAATTCAATCATCAACTAGAAAGAGAGGAATTGATTTTTGAAATCAACAGTTTTGTATTTAGGAACCAAGAACAGAGAAAGTTTAAGCAACAGCAAGAATAACATACTTCCAGCTTCCACATATATATATACAGATGATGATATAAGCGCAAATTTAAACACTTTAATTTTTAAAGGAATTTGTTACTCACAATCATCAAGATATCAAAATAGTTAAACTTCGAAAAATAAGAGTTGCTCACCAGGATTTTTGTGAAAGATCAGAACAGAGCTCTTTAATTTTGAAACAGGTTTGAACTTTTAGTTGAAGCTTCCTTTTCCTTTGATCTCTGGTTTTAGTTGATGGTATTGTTGTTTTAAATTGAATTTGTTTGTTTATGTTTGAACCTTACTTCAGAAGTTACTTAGTTGTGATGGACGAACCAAGAAAAATGAAGATGATATATATGAAAGTAAGTTTACAGGTTGATACTTTATTTTGTACAGGGTTATGTTTAATCTAGTACAAGATACTTTGTATTTGATCAGAGATTTTCCTAGGCTGAAATGATATTGTAGTGTACTAAGGTTTCACACATTAAATTATCTTGTACAAAATATACTTTTTCTTCATTTCGGTGGCTGATGGATATTGTTGTGGCTTGCATTGGAAGCTTTCATATATATTTATATTTTTATTTGTTTCATACTTATTTTATCTTTCTTCCTTTGCAATGTACATACTTATATACAAAACTTTGTTTTGTCATTGCTTTGTATTTCTTCATTTTACAAGTATACATACTTGTATATATATAAAATGCTACCTTCTTTTGTTTTGCAAACTTGAATATACTTGCTTTGGGTCTTATTACTATAAATAAATTTCTACTTTTATATGTTGTTAAATTTTAACTAATTTATTTCTAGCTTAAATATTTATTTTACTTTAATATTTATCGTCTTATATTTAATTTATAAATCCAAATTATTATTAAACCATTTATTTAAGATTTCAATCCAAATTC
Source organism: Allium fistulosum (assembly GCA_030737815.1). Lineage (NCBI taxonomy): Eukaryota > Viridiplantae > Streptophyta > Magnoliopsida > Asparagales > Amaryllidaceae > Allium > Allium fistulosum. Next base: position 473,574,112 of record CM060901.1, read on the forward strand.
AAATATATACATATATATTCAAATTTACTCATATCTGCCCGTATACATATATATTCACATATATACATATATATACAATATTTAAATTTTTAAAATGATTCAATATATTTTTATTTAGATTCGGGGAAACTCGCATCACCTTATCGATTTATTCCACAAATATTAATTCGAAAATTAATAAATTATCATTTTAAATTTAAATAAAATTCGGGGTCGTTACAAACTTCCCCCCTTAAAAGAATTTCGTCCTCGAAATTACCAAGGAGACAAAAAGATAGATGAAGAACAATTCATTGAATCAAACTGAATATCTATCCTGCATTTGGCTTACCAAATCAGAATATCAATAATAGATACAAGAACGAATCTGTTTGACACTTCACAAGATACTCGGGGTTATCCAGATCTACGAAATATGCAATGGTATTGGTTAGTTCGAAGGAATAACTAACCATTCGTAGAATATACTGGGTCCCAAAGAATAGATAGATACATGGATACAATTTCAAAATTTTTAGTTTAGAAACTAAATTATATCTATCAACCATAACAATTAAAGCAACCAAGGCAACCAATACATCCAAACAAACAAGTCTGGCCTATCTGGAGTTTATGTCCCATATTAATATATCGAATCTTCTTTCTGGATCTACCAGAAATTATCGATGAATTGAGAAGAGATACTGAACAAAAGAGATTGATAGAGAAAAGATTGTTCCCTTGTTGTTACAGGATATTGATCATTTCTAGTCGTATTCCCCTGTCCCCTATCTCATCCTCTTCTTTCACTCATACTCACTATCAGTGGATAGCAAGAGAATTTACTGAGGCATTCGAACGGATATCTGAGGATATACTCATTCTAGAGTTTACTTCACTCTATCTCTAATGAGTTACTTAACGTGTTATACTCCTGAGCTAAAGTTCAACCTTAGCTCTGATACCACATGTAACGACTCACAGACAGCGGCCACCGGTAGGCTTTGCAACCATCCCAGTCCCACCGTGGCTTACACTGGCACCTCGCATTTACTTTTACGGCCAGCCTCTCGACTGTCACGACCTCCGCCTAACCAACCCATCCCTCTCAGGGACATGTAGGGGTAAGAGTCTCCCGTTCGCCACCAAACCGCGAAGCGAGAACCCCCTATCATGCTGTAATATAGCAAATGCGATCCATATCGACGTATCACATATTCGGAATGGGTTATACGACCCAAAGGTCCTCTCCCGGCTAAACCGAATAGTGAGCGCAATTTAAAAACATATGGATATGGGATTTCAATTAAGTCACAACTTATTACCCAAAACTTTCTTTTCAAATGGTTTAACAAATTACCATTTTCAAATCTTTAAACAAAAAGATTTATTTTAAACAACCTTCAACGGTTTAAACAATTTCCACATTTAAATCTTTTAAATAAAAGATTCATTCACAGATTTTCCAAATTAATTTTCCATTTCAATTTGATTAACTTGTTAAATCTTTAAATCAAGATTTAACTTATAGCTTTCAAAACAATCCCATTTCAAATGATTTAAACCAATCATTATGTTAAATCTGTTAAAGATAACAGATTCAAATCATAGCTTTTCAAAACAATTCATTCATAACTTGGAAAACCATTTTCAATTCAATATTGAAATTCCTTTAATTAAACTGGAATTTCATTTCTTATCTGAAAGCTTTTATTCTTTTGAAAACAAATAGTTTCATTTCAGAAAACCTGATTCATTCATACGAGTTGAAATCCTTTGGTTAAGTTCAAATTCTCAAAATTGCATTTTTTTAAATGGTTTAAATTCAGATAAACACATTTATAACATTTTCAATCCCTAGTTTCAAATCATAGGATTCAATTGCAAACTTGAATTCAAATTTAAATCAAATTATTTAAATTTTCAAAACTCGATTAAGTTGTTCAAAATAACTTTTATCTTTGAAATTCCGTTTCAAAAGCTTTTCACTTTAAACCCGAATTTCCAATTTTCAAAATCAATTGAAATTAAAATTTCAATTTCAAAAACATTGAATTTACATTATCTGTGACTTAACTGATTTCCACGTGAAATCCATATTTGTGTGTGTAAAAGTGTAGTCCAGGGGTTGAACACAATAGTGCAACACGATGAATCATCACAGATCAGAACACAGAAATAAAATTCGATAAGCGATATAAGAACAACGCTTATCGTTCATTCACAGATCATAGATATATAAAGGTCACAGATAAGTAAACTACAGATCACAACATAAATCAGGGTATATCACAAAGCATCATATATCAGGGATATCAAACAATTCAAATCATCCAATATAATCTAAGCATCCATAAGTAAGGTCAAGCATTTAATAGTCATTTATAAACAGGATTAATTAATCGTTTAATCCTAATCAATTCAATTAATTTTCAGTTAAATGAATTAATTATCCAATTCTGATTGATTTATTACAAATCATTAATTACCAATTTATCTAATGATTTTCTTAAATTAATTAACTTGAATAAATCAAAATATCCATAATTAATTACAGTAAGTGATTAGTCCTTAATTACTTTCATTAAGTAATTACATTTAAACAATTTATAATTGATTATCTAAATTAATTAATAAATCCAATTAATTATTAAAATTTATCACCTTAATTAATACTTAATAATCCTTAGTTAATTATCTTCATTAACTAATAACATTTCTTAATCACTTTTAATTAATCTCTAATTATAAATTTATTTGATCTTAAATTACTTATCTAATTACAAGTATAGGTTAATCACATTTTTTTGTTAACTTACACCTTAAATTAATTGGCCTTCTTACATTTGCAAACCTTGCTTAATGATTTTAAATTAAATCTTAGCTTAAAAATTTGTCAACATTGTTTATTTAATTAATACTCAACTTTGAATAAACAAATAACTTAACAGGAAAACTAGGCTAATTCTTTATAAAATGGACCGAGTCAAACACCCTGTTTCTCGAGTAGCAACCCGAGTATCACTTCGAGTTAAACACCCTATTCCCCGAGTCACCCTCCCTGTACGCAACATCATCTTCTCCTTCTTCTTTTTTTTTCTTTAAAACTTAGTTTAATTTTTAAGTTGAAATCTGGGAATACGGCTATCACTCGCGTTCTACTCGTACCCATACCCGAGTTTCCCACCAAATCTCACGAGTTCTTCCCCAAGACCATCCTTCTTCCCCAATTTCTTCTACTGACACAAATTACCAGCTGTGCACGTGCACCACTACATGGTGATGCTCCGACCACCGAGACCGCCTTCGATAGGTCGACAGTGACCTATACCCTTAATTCCGATCATCAAAACGTTCAAAAATCATCAATGAAAAATTTGAGCCTTCGAGCTCGATACTGGAACCAGAATACCACCTGGAAGTGGCCTCGTTCTCGCCACCACAACCACCGGAACGCGTGAAACTCCGGCCTCAACTTCGTCACTCTCCCCTCTACCTCCCTACAAGACCACGTCGAACTCGATGCACTGTCGACATCGCGCGAGGAGAAATCACCAGCCATCCCAAAATTAGGTCACCGTAGTTCGAACACCTCCCACCACCACCACAAAGCTTCGTTCAACCTCCAAGTATTTTTCCTAGAACCCTCGATCACCCCCGCACCTCTAGCCTCATCCTTGACCTCTCCCATCATCGCGATCGCTGGCAATCCCCCAAAAACCCATCTCCGTTCAACTTCGAACTGCACCTCACTCCCTCCACTAAAAATCACGAATCTCGTTTTTAAAAATCATATTTTCGTACACGCATTCCATTTATATTCATGAATTTGTAAATTAATAAACTCGAAAGTTAACATATATGAAGATGGTTCTGTAGTTTGAGCCTTTCCAGTGACAACTCACATTCGTTTTTCTTAAAACAAATTTTAAACTAAAGTTTATGATGATACAAACGACTTTTGTTCAAATCTCAAATTCAATCATCAACTAGAAAGAGAGGAATTGATTTTTGAAATCAACAGTTTTGTATTTAGGAACCAAGAACAGAGAAAGTTTAAGCAACAGCAAGAATAACATACTTCCAGCTTCCACATATATATATACAGATGATGATATAAGCGCAAATTTAAACACTTTAATTTTTAAAGGAATTTGTTACTCACAATCATCAAGATATCAAAACAGTTAAACTTCGAAAAATAAGAGTTGCTCACCAGGATTTTTGTGAAAGATCAGAACAGAGCTCTTTAATTTTGAAACAGGTTTGAACTTTTAGTTGAAGCTTCCTTTTCCTTTGATCTCTGGTTTTAGTTGATGGTATTGTTGTTTTAAATTGAATTTGTTTGTTTATGTTTGAACCTTACTTCAGAAGTTACTTAGTTGTGATGGACGAACCAAGAAAAATGAAGATGATATATATGAAAGTAAGTTTACAGGTTGATACTTTATTTTGTACAGGGTTATGTTTAATCTAGTACAAGATACTTTGTATTTGATCAGAGATTTTCCTAGGCTGAAATGATATTGTAGTGTACTAAGGTTTCACACATTAAATTATCTTGTACAAAATATACTTTTTCTTCATTTCGGTGGCTGATGGATATTGTTGTGGCTTGCATTGGAAGCTTTCATATATATTTATATTTTTATTTGTTTCATACTTATTTTATCTTTCTTCCTTTGCAATGTACATACTTATATACAAAACTTTGTTTTGTCATTGCTTTGTATTTCTTCATTTTACAAGTATACATACTTGTATATATATAAAATGCTACCTTCTTTTGTTTTGCAAACTTGAATATACTTGCTTTGGGTCTTATTACTATAAATAAATTTCTACTTTTATATGTTGTTAAATTTTAACTAATTTATTTCTAGCTTAAATATTTATTTTACTTTAATATTTATCGTCTTATATTTAATTTATAAATCCAAATTATTATTAAACCATTTATTTAAGATTTCAATCCAAATTCAAATATATACATATATATTCAAATTTACTCATATCTGCCCGTATACATATATATTCACATATATACATATATATACAATATTTAAAATTTTAAAATGATTCAATATATTTTTATTTAGATTCGGGGAAACTCGCATCACCTTATCGATTTATTCCACAAATATTAATTCGAAAATTAATAAATTATCATTTTAAATTTAAATAAAATTCGGGGTCGTTACAAACTTCCCCCCTTAAAAGAATTTCGTCCTCGAAATTACCAAGGAGACAAAAAGATAGATGAAGAACAATTCATTGAATCAAACTGAATATCTATCCTGCATTTGGCTTACCAAATCAGAATATCAATAATAGATACAAGAACGAATCTGTTTGACACTTCACAAGATACTCGGGGTTATCCAGATCTACGAAATATGCAATGGTATTGGTTAGTTCGAAGGAATAACTAACCATTCGTAGAATATACTGGGTCCCAAAGAATAGATAGATACATGGATACAATTTCAAAATTTTTAGTTTAGAAACTAAATTATATCTATCAACCATAACAATTAAAGCAACCAAGGCAACCAATACATCCAAACAAACAAGTCTGGCCTATCTGGAGTTTATGTCCCATATTAATATATCGAATCTTCTTTCTGGATCTACCAGAAATTATCGATGAATTGAGAAGAGATACTGAACAAAAGAGATTGATAGAGAAAAGATTGTTCCCTTGTTGTTACAGGATATTGATCATTTCTAGTCGTATTCCCCTGTCCCCTATCTCATCCTCTTCTTTCACTCATACTCACTATCAGTGGATAGCAAGAGAATTTACTGAGGCATTCGAACGGATATCTGAGGATATACTCATTCTAGAGTTTACTTCACTCTATCTCTAATGAGTTACTTAACGTGTTATACTCCTGAGCTAAAGTTCAACCTTAGCTCTGATACCACATGTAACGACTCACAGACAGCGGCCACCGGTAGGCTTTGCAACCATCCCAGTCCCACCGTGGCTTACACTGGCACCTCGCATTTACTTTTACGGCCAGCCTCTCGACTGTCACGGCCTCCGCCTAACCAACCCATCCCTCTCAGGGACATGTAGGGGTAAGAGTCTCCCGTTCGCCACCAAACCACGAAGCGAGAACCCCCTATCATGCTGTAATATAGCAAATGCGATCCATATCGACGTATCACATATTCGGAATGGGTTATACGACCCAAAGGTCCTCTCCCGGCTAAACCGAATAGTGAGCGCAATTTAAAAACATATGGATATGGGATTTCAATTAAGTCACAACTTATTACCCAAAACTTTCTTTTCAAATGGTTTAACAAATTACCATTTTCAAATCTTTAAACAAAAAGATTTATTTTAAACAACCTTCAACGGTTTAAACAATTTCCACATTTAAATCTTTTAAATAAAAGATTCATTCACAGATTTTCCAAATTAATTTTCCATTTCAATTTGATTAACTTGTTAAATCTTTAAATCAAGATTTAACTTATAGCTTTCAAAACAATCCCATTTCAAATGATTTAAACCAATCATTATGTTAAATCTGTTAAAGATAACAGATTCAAATCATAGCTTTTCAAAACAATTCATTCATAACTTGGAAAACCATTTTCAATTCAATATTGAAATTCCTTTAATTAAACTGGAATTTCATTTCTTATCTGAAAGCTTTTATTCTTTTGAAAACAAATTGTTTCATTTCAGAAAACCTGATTCATTCATACGAGTTGAAATCCTTTGGTTAAGTTCAAATTCTCAAAATTGCATTTTTTTAAATGGTTTAAATTCAGATAAACACATTTATAACATTTTCAATCCTTAGTTTCAAAACATAGGATTCAATTCCAAACTCGAATTCAAATTTAAATCAAATTATTTAAATTTTCAAAACTCGATTAAGTTGTTCAAAATAACTTTTATCTTTGAAATTCCGTTTCAAAAGCTTTTCACTTTAAACCCGAATTTCCAATTTTCAAAATCAATTGAAATTAAAATTTCAATTTCAAAAACATTGAATTTACATTATCTGTGACTTAACTGATTTCCACGTGAAATCCATATTTGTGTGTGTAAAAGTGTAGTCCAGGGGTTGAACACAATAGTGCAACACGATGAATCATCACAGATCAGAACACAGAAATATAATTCGATAAGCGGTATAAGAACAACGCTTATCGTTCATTCACAGATCATAGATATATAAAGGTCACAGATAAGTAAACTACAGATCACAACATAAATCAGGGTATATCACAAAGCATCATATATCAGGGATATCAAACAATTCAAATCATCCAATATAATCTAAGCATCCATAAGTAAGGTCAAGCATTTAATAGTCATTTATAAACAGGATTAATTAATCGTTTAATCCTAATCAATTCAATTAATTTTCAGTTAAATGAATTAATTATCCAATTCTGATTGATTTATTACAAATCATTAATTACCAATTTATCTAATGATTTTCTTAAATTAATTAACTTGAATAAATCAAAATATCCATAATTAATTACAGTAAGTGATTAGTCCTTAATTACTTTCATTAAGTAATTACATTTAAACAATTTATAATTGATTATCTAAATTAATTAATAAATCCAATTAATTATTAAAATTTATCACCTTAATTAATACTTAATAATCCTTAGTTAATTATCTTCATTAACTAATAACATTTCTTAATCACTTTTAATTAATCTCTAATTATAAATTTATTTGATCTTAAATTACTTATCTAATTACAAGTATAGGTTAATCACATTTTTTTATTAACTTACACCTTAAATTAATTGGTCTTCTTACATTTGCAAACCTTGCTTAATGATTTTAAATTAAATCTTAGCTTAAAAATTTGTCAACATTGTTTATTTAATTAATACTCAACTTTGAATAAACAAATAACTTAACAGGAAAACTAGGCTAATTCTTTATAAAATGGACCGAGTCAAACACCCTGTTTCTCGAGTAGCAACCCGAGTATCACTTCGAGTTAAACACCCTATTCCCCGAGTCACCCTCCCTGTACGCAACATCATCTTCTCCTTCTTTTTTTTTCTTTAAAACTTAGTTTAATTTTTAAGTTGAAATCTGGGAATACGGCTATCACTCGCGTTCTACTCGTACCCATACCCGAGTTTCCCACCAAATCTCACGAATTCTTCCCCAAGACCATCCTTCTTCCCCAATTTCTTCTACTGACACAAATTACCAGCTGTGCACGTGCACCACTACATGGTGATGCTCCGACCACCGAGACCGCCTTCGATAGGTCGACAGTGACCTATACCCTTAATTCCGATCATCAAAACGTTCAAAAATCATCAAAGCAAAATTTGAGCCTTCGAGCTCGATACTGGAACCAGAATACCACCTGGAAGTGGCCTCGTTCTCGCCACCACAACCACCGGAACGCGTGAAACTCCAGCCTCAACTTCGTCACTCTCCCCTCTACCTCCCTACAAGACCACGTCGAACTCGATGCACTGTCGACATCGCGCGAGGAGAAATCACCAGCCATCCCAAAATTAGGTCACCGTAGTTCGAACACCTCCCACCGCCACCACAAAGCTTCGTTCAACCTCCGAGTATTTTTCCTAGAACCCTCGATCACCCCCGCACCTCTAGCCTCAGCCTTGACCTCTCCCATCATCGCGATCGCTGGCAATCCCCCAAAAACCCATCTCCGTTCAACTTCGAACTGCACCTCACTCTCTCCACTAAAAATCACGAATCTCGTTTTTAAAAATCATATTTTCGTACACGCATTCCATTTATATTCATGAATTTGTAAATTAATAAACTCGAAAGTTAACATATATGAAGATGGTTCTGTAGTTTGAGCCTTTCCAGTGACAACTCACATTCGTTTTTCTTAAAACAAATTTTAAACTAAAGTTTATGATGATACAAACGACTTTTGTTCAAATCTCAAATTCAATCATCAACTAGAAAGAGAGGAATTGATTTTTGAAATCAACAGTTTTGTATTTAGGAACCAAGAACAGAGAAAGTTTAAGCAACAGCAAGAATAACATACTTCCAGCTTCCACATATATATATACAGATGATGATATAAGCGCAAATTTAAACACTTTAATTTTTAAAGGAATTTGTTACTCACAATCATCAAGATATCAAAACAGTTAAACTTCGAAAAATAAGAGTTGCTCACCAGGATTTTTGTGAAAGATCAGAACAGAGCTCTTTAATTTTGAAACAGGTTTGAACTTTTAGTTGAAGCTTCCTTTTCCTTTGATCTCTGGTTTTAGTTGATGGTATTGTTGTTTTAAATTGAATTTGTTTGTTTATGTTTGAACCTTACTTCAGAAGTTACTTAGTTGTGATGGACGAACCAAGAAAAATGAAGATGATATATATGAAAGTAAGTTTACAGGTTGATACTTTATTTTGTACAGGGTTATGTTTAATCTAGTACAAGATACTTTGTATTTGATCAGAGATTTTCCTAGGCTGAAATGATATTGTAGTGTACTAAGGTTTCACACATTAAATTATCTTGTACAAAATATACTTTTTCTTCATTTCGGTGGCTGATGGATATTGTTGTGGCTTGCATTGGAAGCTTTCATATATATTTATATTTTTATTTGTTTCATACTTATTTTATCTTTCTTCCTTTGCAATGTACATACTTATATACAAAACTTTGTTTTGTCATTGCTTTGTATTTCTTCATTTTACAAGTATACATACTTGTATATATATAAAATGCTACCTTCTTTTGTTTTTCAAACTTGAATATACTTGCTTTGGGTCTTATTACTATAAATAAATTTCTACTTTTATATGTTGTTAAATTTTAACTAATTTATTTCTAGCTTAAATATTTATTTTACTTTAATATTTATCGTCTTATATTTAATTTATAAATCCAAATTATTATTAAACCATTTATTTAAGATTTCAATCCAAATTCAAATATATACATATATATTCAAATTTACTCATATCTGCCCGTATACATATATATTCACATATATACATATATATACAATATTTAAATTTTTAAAATGATTCAATATATTTTTATTTAGATTCGGGGAAACTCGCATCACCTTATCGATTTATTCCACAAATATTAATTCGAAAATTAATAAATTATCATTTTAAATTTAAATAAAATTCGGGGTCGTTACACTGGAGGTAGAGAGGCGGTGGCTGGTAGGCGTGGAGGGGAAGACGACTGGGTGGTGTTGGAGACTGGAAGGCGCTCATGCTAGGGAGGTGCGAGGGGCTGGGTGAGGTGGTGGCGTGGACGTGTTGTTGCTGGTGGGAAGGGCGACGGAAGTGGAGAGGGGTACTGGCGGTGGCGGAGGGCAGTGGAGATGGGTGTTGGCGGTGGCGGAGGGCAGTGGAGAGGGGGTACTGGCACGAGGTGGTTGGCTAAAGTGGATGCATTCTGTCTGCCGTGCTCCTTAAATTTCAAAACAAAGAAAGCAAAAAGGAAGAGAAAAATATAGGCAGAGGAAGAATGAAAAAGAAGAAAGGGGAAGACGTTACCTGAAGCTTTATCTCAAAAAGTTGGATTTGTTTGAAATGAAAAGAAGGAACAGTAGAAAAATGAGAATGGGAATAGTTGTCTTTAACTTAAACAGTGCGGTACGTTAATAAATTTTAAGTTTGAGTTTCCAAAGCGTTGCCCCGGTTCCCAAGTTTACCAAGTTCCCAAACGTCTCTATCAATTCCCAAGCCAACCACTACTCTCATCTACCCTCATCAATGTATCAGTTAAATTTATTTTATTTTTAAATGTACACGGGACAAAGAATTTTTTTTTTGCTGAAATTTGTTTATCCGATCCGTCCGGAACCGATAAATTAACACGAATAATTTTACGCCGGACTCCGATTTTCACGAATGAGTATACCGTTTTGATCGGTGCGACGACGCGCTTCCAACGGTACGCAGATTATTGCGATACGACGATTTTATAAAATTTGCATTTACGCCGCTTAAATTGTACGATTTGCAAAACAATTTAAACGGAGCAGGCGATGACAGTTTTAGACGAAACGAATTACATAATCTTGATCAGAATAATTTTTACAACATAACTGTGTAAAAATATTTGGATTTGGAAGATAAATTTTATGCAGCTTTATATGGACTGATATACAGTAAAACGCGTACGGATTTTACTGTAATATTTTTCAACGAAACTTTTTCTATGTCCATATCTAACTAGACGTATGTCATAAATAAAGTTTGGACGTAAATTGAGATCGTTATAATTTCAAATTTTTTATTGAAACGATGAATTTAAAATTTTAATTTGGGTCGAATATTAGGGTCGTTACAATCTCCCCCACTCAAAACTTTTCGTCCTCGAAAAGGAACGAGACGAGTGAAGTAGAAATGAAATAAGTAGATAAGTCAAGATAGATTTCGATAAATTCAAATAATACCTGAAATTAATAGTTCGGGGTTTGAATCCCGAATACTATCCTCAGTTTCCCATGTGCAATCTCGCTCATCTGCACTCCACTGTACTTTGACGAGATTTACCGACTTCCTTCTGAGTTGCTTTGTCTCACGATCAACTGTCCGAAGTGGCTTTCGCTCAATCGTCAAGTCAGGCTCAATAACTATCTCTTCCAACTGAGCAGTAGGGATGGGCATGGATGGATCGTGTGCAAATTTGCGAAGATGTGAGACGTGGAACACGTTGTGCACACCGGCGAACTTCTTTGGTAATGCAACTCTATAAGCTAATGTTCCGACTCTTTCTGTAATCTCAAACGGACCAACAAATCTGGGAGCTAGCTTCCCTTTTCTTCCAAATCGAACAATATTCTTCAAAGGCGACACTTTCAGAAATACTTTGTCTCCAACACTGAATTCGAGATCTCTTCTCCTGTTGTCAGCATAGCTCTTCTGTCTATCCTGTGCCGTCTTTATCTTCTCTCTGATTTCTTCGACTTTTTCGGAAGCTTCCATAATCATTTCTGGTCCAAGCACTAGTCGATCTCCAGACTCAATCCAACAAGCTGGCGATTTGCACGACCATCCATATAAGGCTTCGAACGGTGCCATACCAATGCTTGCCTGGTTTATAAAGGATAATTAATTCAAGTTCAAATATACTTATTCAAATTTGAAATTCAAATTCTTTACCTGGTAACTATTATTATAAGTGAATTCTACCAAGTGAAGATGGTCTTCCCAAGATCCACCAAAGTCAATAATACAAGCCCGGAGAAGGTCTTCCAAGATCTGATTCACCCTCTCAGTTTGGCCATCTGTCTGAGGATGATATGCTGTGCTCAGATTCAGTTTGGTGCCCAAAGTATCCTGAATTTACTGGTGAAAATAGGATCTCGATCGCATACAATACTAGATGGTACACCATGAAGTTTAACAACTTCCCTCATGTATATCTCGGCCAAACTCGAAGCTGTACGAGTGGTCTTGACTGGAATAAAGTGAGCGGACTTCGTCAGTCTGTCGACAATCACCCATATGCTTTCGTTACCCTTTCTAGTCCTTGGTAGCCCATCAATAAAGTCCACAGAAATCTGCTCCCACTTCCAACCTGGAATCTCAATAGGTTGAAGCAATCCTGCTGTCTTTCTGTGATCAGCTTTAACTTGTTGGCAAGTGGTACACCTGCTAACATAGGTAGAAATATCGCGCTTCATCCCACTCCACCAATATAACTTCTTCATGTTCTGGTACATTTTAGTAACACCGGGATGAAATGAAAGCGAAGACTTATGATTTTCTCTTAGCACTTCCTGTCTAAGACCATCAACATTAGGAACACAAATTCGATTATCAATCCTCAAGATTCCATTACTATCAACATGTGCACCCACTTTATTATTAGCATTTTCAACTCTACCAAGAACTATTTCTTTGATGCGATAAAGCAAAGTGTCCTCATACTGCTTGGCTATAATACGATCAATAAGAGATGGGGAGACGGAAAGCTGGAATAACATTCCTTCAACAAGATTACAACATATCATAGCTTGGTTTCTGCTCAAAGCATCGGCTACGGCATTTTCTTTTCCCGGAGTGTAGTTAATATCAAGATCATATGCAGCTAGAAATTCGAGCCATCGGACTTGTCTCTGATTCAAATCCTTTTGCGAGAAGATATATCTCAATGACTTATGGTCAGTGAATAACTCGAATTTTGTTCCCAATAGATAGTGCCTCCATAGCTTAAGAGCAAACACAACCGCAAGAAGCTCTAAATCGTGGGTTGCGTAGTTTGTTTCATGGGTCTTTAATCGACGACCCGCATAGGCAATAACTTTTCCTTTCTGCATTAAAACTGCTCCAAGTCTATATCGACAAGCATCTGTATAGACGGTCAATCCTTCGCTACCATCAATAACTGTAAGAACTGGGGTAGATGTCAACTTTCGCTTCATCTCATTGAAAGCTGCTTCGCACTTTTCGCTCCAAATAAATTTCACATTCTTTCTGGTCAGTGCGGTAAGTGGTGCGGCAATACGAGCAAAGTTTTCTATAAATCTGCGGTAATAGCCGGCCAAACCCAAGAAACTGCGGATGTCTGTAGGAGTTTTGGGAGTCTCCCAATCCTGCAAATTCCAAAGATTCGAATTAAGAAATTGATAAGTTGTTTTGATAGAATTGACAAGTAAGAATGGAACTTACATTGATTACGGCGATCTTAGCTGGATCAACCGAAATCCCATTCTCTGAAACAATATGGCCAAGAAATCGAACTTCATCTTTCCAAAAATGGCATTTTGAAAACTTGGCTTTAAGCTGATGACTGCGTAGAGTTTCAAGAACAAAAGCCAAGTGTGACCTATGCTCTTCCTCATCCTTAGAGAAGAGGAGAATATCATCGATGAAAACAAGAACAAACTTGTTAAGAACATCCCGGAAAACTCTATTCATTAAGTCGACGAAATAAGCTGGAGCATTAGTAAGACCGAACGACATAACCAGCCATTCAAAGAAACCAGTCTCAGTGCGGAATGATGTCTTAGGAATACTCTCCTCAGCAATTCTGAGTTGGTGAAAGCCAGTAGCCAGATCGAGTTGAGAAAATACTTTAGCTCCATGAAGCTGGTCGAATAGATCGTTGATGCGGGGCATCGGATATCTGTTCTTGTGTGTGAGCTTGTTCAGCTCTCTATAGTCCACACACATTCTGAGGGAACCATCTGATTTTGTGACGAACACTACTGCAGCACCCCATTCTGAATGACTTCGCCGAATCAAGCCTTTAGAAAATAAGTCTTCAATTTGAGCATTCAGTTTAGCTTTTTCTTTAGGAGCCATTCTCCGGGGAGGGAGAACTACTTGTCGGGCACCAGGAATAAGGTCAATGCGGAATTCGATTTCCCACGGTGGTGGTAGAGAATTGACTTCTCCAAACACATCAGAAAAGGATTTGACCACTGGAGTAGAGCTTAGTTCATTTGGATGGGAGTCAAGTGAAAATATAAAACTCCCAGCATATTCTTGAGGTGATTTGCCTTCTATAACCAAAGGTATGCCCTTGTCATCGATGAGAGAGACTGTTCGAGCTTTGCATGAGATATTGGCTTCGAACTTCCGTAGCCAATCAATGCCTAATAGTATATCGAATGCTTCGAATCCGAGGACATAGAAATCCCAAGTGAAGTGGTGAACGCCATGCATAAGAGTGATATATTTACAAACCCTTTTAAGGTTAGCGGGCCCTCCAATAGGGTTTGATACACATAAGAAAGTAGATGAATGAATGGGTTCCAAACCAAGCTTATTGCACAAATCAATAGATATGAAACTATGTGTTGCTCCGGTGTCAAATAGAACTTTAACTGGTAAAGTATGCAACATAAAAATACCCTGTAATGTACCTTGGTTATCAGTAGGAGCAGGTGGGGTAGGTGGATCATGGGCGGAAGAAGTCATAGCAAATACCCCGGCCGTCTTTCCCTTTTTGTACATAGGACAATCCCTCTTGAAATGGCCCGGCTGTAGACATACGTGACAGAGGTCGTTCCTAGTATTCTGAGGAGGTGGAACAGCGGCACTAGCAGATGTTGGACAACTGCTGGCTTAGTGACCCCTCTGGTCGCATTTGAAACAAGTGATGGAGGATAAGTCAATAGGCTTCTTCTGAGAATAGCCAAGCCCGGATTTCTGCTGCCAATTCTTCTTTTGTTGCTCAAAATTTTGCTTCCTCTTTCCCGACTGATTAGCTGGTGTCTGAGTAACTGGAGCTTTGGGGACAGATGTTCCCTTGGGCATTCCCTCATATCGAAGAGCAAAATCCATCAACTCAGTGAAAGTTCCATGGACATGAGCGGTGAGGAGCTCGTAATACTCTGGGCGTGCGCCATGTATGAACTTCTCGTTCTTCAGTTGAGGTGTGTCAATCAAGCCAGGTCCGAACTTGGAGAGTTCGTTAAACCTCCTTTCGTACTCAGTGAAGGTCATATTGCCTTGCTTAAGATCCATGAAAGACCGATAGAGTTGGGCCTTCCCAGCAGCTGGCATCCACTGAGCCATAAAGGAATCCTTATTACAAGTGATATGAAACGAATCATAATTATGACGAGATAAGAGAGAAATTTATTTAGTAGGAATTTAGATAGATCAATACCTAAACTGGGCCCAAGTGATGGTTTCCTCATCAGTTCGAGAAGTGACTGATTCCCACCAATCTTGTGCAGCATCCGGAAGCTGCCAAGCGACCAACTTGCGCTTCTGAGCATCTGCGATCTCCAAGCCAGAAAAGATCCTTTCCAAACTCTTTATCCATTGTTGTGCTTCGATAATACTCTCGGAGCCAGTAAATTTGACTCCTCCAAGCTGTGTATACTCCTTGCTAAGAGTGGAGAATCGGACTACGGGAGCTGGAGCATGTGGACCAGGAGCATTTCCACCCCTGCCCCTAACATTTCTTCTGGTAGCCATCCTGGAATACCAAAAGTGATTTAGAATCAAAGATAGAAATTTATAGAACTTAAGGAAATTCTATTCAACGAATTCAATAAGAAAGATGAATCAAAGGAGGTAGATTCTGAAATGATTCTCCTCATTCTAGGGTATGTTTACCCTATCTCTAATGAGCTTTAAACTCCACAGGCTAAGGTTATCGGGAACCAAAGCTCTGATACCAACTGTAATGACCCGTATATTTGGACCATTTAAATTGACAATAATCCACACATGTCAACTTAAATAGTGCAAAACACGAATCATTAATGGAGTATAAGTATATAAATGAGAATCATCACAGAATCACAGAAAATATAACATAACAGAATAGTGCAGCGGAATTACAACAATGTCATAATAGTAGTTCATGAAGCTACTAAGTAAATACAACAATGTCTCAAATAAAAGAAATACAACAACATAGATGTCCAAATAGTCCAAATGGAAAGAACAATACTGATAAAGATAAGATAGTCTTCAAGTCTTCAGCTCCAAGTAAGCAGCAACAACAATCCTCAGTCTGATCCGAGCATATGCACAAACAAACACTCGAATCAGGACGTATATTCTTATACAGATAATATGGTTAAAAATTTGAAATAACAATAACTCAAAGATGGTTGGAATAAGCATCTTTCAGGATCCGATAAACTATCTATATATAGTAGAGTACGATAAGTAGATAATGTTTATCAATAATATAAAGATATCAAAATAGTGTTAAGTCATGGCCCATTCCACCCTTAACACATTTTTATTCCCAAAAGCATATACAAGACCGTAGTTTCCCCAAAACCGGAAGTCACCAGAGGGTAATCCATATACTAAAGGTACAAATCAAAATCGTAGTGGTCGTGCATAAATGGAATACAAGTATGACAAGGCACATGAGGCAATACCCAAGGTAGTGACACTACCGTTCGCCTGATCCAGACTGGTGAGAACGCAACGCCGCAGCGCCCGCAACACCGTGAAACAACACTCCCAAATCAAGGGTGCGCACCAATCAATCACAAAGTAAAAGAATAGTTTACGAAGAAGTGTGTCCACTTGAGGTAGCTAATCCTCCATTGGCCCGGCACAGCTCCTGTTTTAGTCATTTCCAATTTGACACAAGTGTCAAGGCTATCCATTATCGTTCACTTTCTTCAATCATCAACGTTCGTCAATCCATCCACTTCATTCTGGATCATCACTTCGTGTATAGTTATTAAAGTGGTTTCCGGTTTAGACAGTGAGTATGTCCCGAACCGATTCCGGTTCCTTTAATAACCTTCGTGATTATAACACCGATTGGTCGTTAATATATTTCAAAACCAAAACAATTTCAATTTCAATTTGAATTCATAAATCGACAATTCGTTAGTCTTTCGAAATCAATTTCCAAAATTACGTTTCAAACTTTCCGATTCAATTTCAACATTTCTAAAATTCAATTTCAAAGTTTCAATTAAAACAATTCAAATATTCATTGCATTTCGTATATAAGTTCATTCCAAAATCATTTAACTAAATTTAACGTTCAAATCAATTTAAATCTATTTTTGCTTTCATTCGATATTCATTAAATTAATTTATCCTTAAACAATTTCAATTAAATTTCCAATTCATTACGTTACGTCTTAAGTTCGATTTCATTATCAAAGTTTACAACTTAATTACATTTGTCAAATCCAATTCTTTATATTACAAGTCTTTCATTTGTTTCGATAAAGCGCATTCCATTTCTTATCAAAGAAATTCCTTTCAAATTTCAAAACTTAGTTAAAAACTTAGTTTCACTTGTTCAATAATTCAATTTCTCTTAATAAAGATATTCAATTTAATTATAATTCGATCTCATAAAATGATTTCAAATCTTAATTATTAATTATTTCAAACTCATTCATTAATAATTCCAAACTTAATTGTTAATAAATTCAAAATTCAATTATTAATTATTTCAAACTTCGTTATTAATAATTTCACAACTTAACTATTAATAATTTCAAAAGTTAATTATTAATAATTTCAAAACTTAATTATTAATAATTTCAAAAATTTATTATCAAATAATTCTAAATTTAATTATTAAATAATTAAATTTTAAACAATATTCTTTTTGTCAATTACTACGTTAATATTTGTTTTCAAATTCAAATACTCACATTTACATTCATTCGAATTTAAATTCCAATTTATTCAAAACCTTGTTATTCGTCAAATAAAACTTTATTTTATTTAAATCAAAACATTGACCAATCGGGTTTAATTCAATTTTCTATCCTAAGTCAAAGTTATTTGGGTATTTATCATTTCAACCCGATTCCATTTCAATTCAAAATCAAAACATACAAAGGGAACTTGCAGTGTGATAGCTGGGATGATGTCAAAGTAAATAAACAAGCAATAACATCCATTCACAACAATTCAACAATTTTAAATAATCCCGAAATAATCGTATTAATTTGCATTTGTTATTTATGCAAATTAATATAATTATTTCTAGAATCTACACTATCATTTCATGTAGATTAAAGATTATTACGTTACGGTTTCACTTAGTCATTCAATTACAATTTCAATTCAAAGACTACAAAAATCTACGTTCACAGGTTCAAAGGTTACTTATCAAATTCTACGACAATTATAAATTAAGTGATCAAGTTTGACTAACTTAATTTAATATATAAAAGGGGTCAGGTTTACAAATCCAATTTGACAAATATAATCCGTTTAATTTGTTAACTATCCTATGTCAAATTACTTACAAATTTATATCACTTAATAACAATTCACATCCAATTCATCATCACATAACAAACCAATCATCAATATAAACTAGCCTAAGAATATATGTCGTGAAAATTTATTTCACCTTTCGTGGATAAAGAAATCGACGACGAAGCAAGAAGAAGCACGAAAGAAGTCGGTACAACACGAACAACGAACACTGCAAATATCGACAAATGAGACGATATTAATTTAAGCGAACGTCCATATATAATTATAAAATTATACTTTCGCTTACCGATAGCGACGGAAAGAACGAAGGCTGAAGATCAATGTTGCCGCAAAAACTTACTCGGTCGCTTCTGCACACAACAAACAAATAAAACTGGTTACTATACTTGCAACCAAAATTTTATATTTATGGACACCTTCAGTAAAAGTCTATGCTATTGGCAAAACTCAATTTTATAAAAAAACAATCCAAGACCACAGGGAAACCCAGCATGCTTTTAACTTCACACATGCATTTAAAACTTTGTTCATGCTTCATCTACCTCCCTCCTTACGCACCTTTCCCTTTTGCCACTTTTTTTTTATAAGACAAACTAAGTTCCTTTGCACCCCAGAAGCGTACGCATCGATTACATGCACGCACCCTCCCCCAAACGACTACACACATCACACACAGAACACTCACGTCACACACACCGGCCAGTCACGACTGGGAAGGGGAGGTCAAGGCAGGGTGAGTCAGGGTGTGGACCTGCGGTGGTGGCTGGAGGTAGAGAGGCGGTGGCTGGTAGGCGTGGAGGAGAAGACGACTGGGTGGTGTTGGAGACTGGAAGGCGCTTATGCTAGGGAGGTGCGAGGGGCTGGGTGAGGTGGTGGCGTGGACGTGGGGTTGCTGGAGGGAAGGGCGACGGAAGTGGAGAGGGGTACTGGCGGTGGCGGAGGGCAGTGGAGATGGGTGTTGGCGGTGGCGGAGGGCAGTGGAGAGGGGGTACTGGCGCGAGGTGGTTGGCTAAAGTGGATGCATTCTGTCTGCCGTGCTCCTTAAATTTCAAAACAAAGAAAGCAAAAAGGAAGAGAAAAATATAGGCAGAGGAAGAATGAAAAAGAAGAAAGGGGAAGACGTTACCTGAAGCTTTATCTCAAAAAGTTGGATTTGTTTGAAATGAAAAGAAGGAACAGTAGAAAAATGAGAATGGGAATAGTTGTCTTTAACTTAAACAGTGCGGTACGTTAATAAATTTTCAGTTTGAGTTTCCAAAGCGTTGCCCCGGTTCCCAAGTTTACCAAGTTCCCAAACGTCTCTATCAATTCTCAAGCCAACCACTACTCTCATCTACCCTCATCAATGTATCAGTTAAATTTATTTTATTTTTAAATGTACACGGGCCAAAGAATTTTTTTTTTGCTGAAATTTGTTTATCCGGTCCGTCCGGAACCGATAAATTAACACGAATAATTTTACGCCGGACTCCGATTTTCACGAATGAGTATACCGTTTTGATCGGTGCGACGACGCGCTTCCAACGGTACACAGATTATTGCGATACGACGATTTTATAAAATTTGCATTTACGCCGCTTAAATTGTACGATTTGCAAAACAATTTAAAAGGAGCAGGCGATGACAGTTTTAGACGAAACGAATTACATAATCTTGATCAGAATAATTTTTACAACATAACTGTGTAAAAATATTTGGATTTGGAAGATAAATTTTATGCAGCTTTATATGGACTGATATACAGTAAAACACGTACGGATTTTACTGTAATATTTTTCAACGAAACTTTTTCTATGTCCATATCTAACTAGACGTATGTCATAAATAAAGTTTGGACGTAAATTGAGATCGTTATAATTTCAAATTTTTTATTGAAACGATGAATTTAAAATTTTAATTTGGGTCGAATATTAGGGTCGTTACAATCTCCCCCACTCAAAACTTTTCGTCCTCGAAAAGGAACGAGACGAGTGAAGTAGAAATGAAATAAGTAGAAAAGTCAAGATAGATTTCGATAAATTCAAATAATACCTGAAATTAATAGTTCGGGGTTTGAATCCCGAATACTATCCTCAGTTTCCCATGTGCAATCTCGCTCATCTGCACTCCACTGTACTTTGACGAGATTTACCGACTTCCTTCTGAGTTGCTTTTTCTCACGATCAACTGTCCGAAGTGGCTTTCGCTCAATCGTCAAGTTAGGCTCAATAACTATCTCTTCCAACTGAGCAGTAGGGATGGTCATGGATGGATCGTGTGCAACTTTGCGAAGATGTGAGACGTGGAACACGTTGTGCACACCGGCGAACTTCTCTGGTAATGCAACTCTATAAGCTAATGTTCCGACTCTTTCTGTAATCTCAAACGGACCAACAAATCTGGGAGCTAGCTTCCCTTTTCTTCCAAATCGAACAATATTCTTCAAAGGCGACACTTTCAGAAATACTTTGTCTCCAACACTGAATTCGAGATCTCTTCTCCTATTGTCAGCATAGCTCTTCTGTCTATCCTGTGCCGTCTTTATCTTCTCTCTGATTTCTTCGACTTTTTCGGAAGCTTCCATAATCATTTCTGGTCCAAGCACTAGTCGATCTCCAGACTCAATCCAACAAGCTGGCGATTTGCACGGCCATCCATATAAGGCTTCGAACGGTGCCATACCAATGCTTGCCTGGTTTATAAAGGATAATTAATTCAAGTTCAAATATACTTATTCAAATTTGAAATTCAAATTCTTTACCTGGTAACTATTATTATAAGTGAATTCTACCAAGTGAAGATGGTCTTCCCAAGATCCACCAAAGTCAATAATACAAGCCCGGAGAAGGTCTTCCAAGATCTGATTCACCCTCTCAGTTTGGCCATCTGTCTGAGGATGATATGCTGTGCTCAGATTCAGTTTGGTGCCCAAAGTATCCTGAAATGCCTTCCAGAATTTACTGGTGAAAATAGGATCTCGATCGCATACAATACTAGATGGTACACCATGAAGTTTAACAACTTCCCTCATGTATATCTCGGCCAAACTCGAAGCTGTACGAGTGGTCTTGACTGGAATAAAGTGAGCGGACTTCGTCAGTCTGTCGACAATCACCTATATGCTTTCGTTACCCTTTCTAGTCCTTGGTAGCTCATCAATAAAGTCCACAGAAATCTGCTCCCACTTCCAACCTGGAATCTCAATAGGTTGAAGCAATCCTGCTGTCTTTCTGTGATCAGCTTTAACTTGTTGGCAAGTGGTACACCTGCTAACATAGGTAGAAATATCGCGCTTCATCCCACTCCACCAATATAACTTCTTCATGTTCTGGTACATTTTAGTAACACCGGGATGAAATGAAAGCGAAGACTTATGATTTTCTCTTAGCACTTCCTGTCTAAGACCATCAACATTAGGAACACAAATTCGATTATCAATCCTCAAGATTCCATTACTATCAACATGTGCACCCACTTTATTATCATCATTTTCAACTCTGCCAAGAACTATTTCTTTGATGCGATAAAGCAAAGTGTCCTCATACTGCTTGGCTATAATACGATCCATAAGAGATGGGGAGACGGAAAGCTGGAATAACATTCCTTCAACAAGATTACAACATATCATAGCTTGGTTTCTGCTCAAAGCATCGGCTACGGCATTTGCTTTTCCCGGAGTGTAGTTAATATCAAGATCATATGCAGCTAGAAATTCGAGCCATCGGACTTGTCTCTGATTCAAATCCTCTTGCGAGAAGATATATCTCAATGACTTATGGTCAGTGAATAACTCGAATTTTGTTCCCAATAGATAGTGCCTCCATAGCTTAAGAGCAAACACAACCGCAAGAAGCTCTAAATCGTGGGTTGCGTAGTTTGTTTCATGGGTCTTTAACCGACGACCCGCATAGGCAATAACTTTTCCTTTCTGCATTAAAACTGCTCCAAGTCCATATCGACAAGCATCTGTATAGACGGTCAATCCTTCGCTACCATCAATAACTGTAAGAACTGGGGCAGATGTCAACTTTCGCTTCATCTCATTGAAAGCTGCTTCGCACTTTTCGCTCCAAATAAATTTCACATTCTTTCTGGTCAGTGCGGTAAGTGGTGCGGCAATACGAGCAAAGTTTTCTATAAATCTGCGGTAATAGCCGGCCAAACCCAAGAAACTGCGGATGTCTGTAGGAGTTTTGGGAGTCTCCCAATCCTGCAAATTCCAAAGATTCGAATTAAGAAATTGATAAGTTGTTTTGATAGAATTGACAAGTAAGAATGGAACTTACATTGATTACGGCGATCTTAGCTGGATCAACCGAAATCCCATTCTCTGAAACAATATGGCCAAGAAATCGAACTTCATCTTTCCAAAAATGGCATTTTGAAAACTTGGCTTTAAGCTGATGACTGCGTAGAGTTTCAAGAACAAAAGCCAAATGTTACCTATGCTCTTCCTCATCCTTAGAGAAGACGAGAATATCATCGATGAAAACAAGAACAAACTTGTTAAGAACATCCCGGAAAACTCTATTCATTAAGTCGACGAAATAAGCTGGAGCATTAGTAAGACCGAACGACATAACCAGCC
Organism: Allium fistulosum; assembly: GCA_030737815.1. Classification (NCBI taxonomy): domain Eukaryota; kingdom Viridiplantae; phylum Streptophyta; class Magnoliopsida; order Asparagales; family Amaryllidaceae; genus Allium; species Allium fistulosum. The sequence goes on from CM060901.1 coordinate 473,597,316, forward strand.
ATTCAAAGAAACCAGTCTCAGTGCGGAATGATGTCTTAGGAATACTCTCCTCAGCAATTCTGAGTTGGTGAAAGCCAGTAGCCAGATCGAGTTGAGAAAATACTTTAGCTCCATGAAGCTGGTCGAATAGATCGTTGATGCGGGGCATCGGATATCTGTTCTTGTGTGTGAGCTTGTTCAGCTCTCTATAGTCCACACACATTCTGAGGGAACCATCTGATTTTGTGACGAACACTACTGCAGCACCCCATTCTGAATGACTTCGCCGAATCAAGCCTTTAGAAAATAAGTCTTCAATTTGAGCATTCAGTTCAGCTTTTTCTTTAGGAGCCATTCTCCGGGGAGGGAGAACTACTGGTCGGGCACCAGGAATAAGGTCAATGCGGAATTCGATTTCCCGCGGTGGTGGTAGAGAATTGACTTCTCCAAACACATCAGAAAAGGATTTGACCACTGGAGTAGAGCTTAGTTCATTTGGATGGGAGTCAAGTGAAAATATAAAACTCCCAGCATATTCTTGAGGTGATTTGCCTTCTATAACCAAAGGCATGCCCTTGTCATCGATGAGAGAGACTGTTCGAGCTTTGCATGAGATATTGGCTTCGAACTTCCGTAGCCAATCAATGCCTAATAATATATCGAATGCTTCGAATCCGAGAACATAGAAATCCCAAGTGAAGTGGTGAACGCCATGCATAAGAGTGATATATTTACAAACCCTTTTAAGGTTAGCGGGCCCTCCAATAGGGTTTGATACACATAAGAAAGTAGATGAAAGAATGGGTTCCAAACCAAGCTTATTGCACAAATCAATAGATATGAAACTATGTGTTGCTCCGGTGTCAAATAGAACTTTAACTGGTAAAGTATGCAACATAAAAATACCCTGTAATGTACCTTGGTTATCAGTAGGAGCAGGTGGGGTAGGTGGATCATGGGCGGAAGAAGTCATAGCAAATACCCCGGCAGCCTTTCCCTTTTTGTACATAGGACAATCCCTCTTGAAATGGCCCGGCTGTAGACATACGTGACAGAGGTCGTTCCTAGTATTCTGAGGAGGTGGAACAGCGGCACTAGCAGATGTTGGACAACTGCTGGCGTAGTGACTCCTCTGGTCGCATTTGAAACAAGTGATGGAGGATAAGTCAATAGGCTTCTTCTGAGAATAGCCAAGCCCGGATTTCTGCTGCCAATTCTTCTTTTGTTGCTCAAAATTTTGCTTCCTCTTTCCCGACTGATTAGCTGGTGTCTGAGTAACTGGAGCTTTGGGGACAGATGTTCCCTTGGGCTTTCCCTCATATCGAAGAGCAAAATCCATCAACTCAGTGAAAGTTCCATGGACATGAGCGGTGAGGAGCTCGTAATACTCTGGGCGTGCACCATGTATGAACTTCTCGTTCTTCAGTAGAGGTGTGTCAATCAAGCCAGGTCCGAACTTGGAGAGTTCGTTAAACCTCCTTTCGTACTCAGTGAAGGTCATATTGCCTTGCTTAAGATCCATGAAAGACCGATAGAGTTGGGCCTTCCCAGCAGCTGGCATCCACTGAGCCATAAAGGAATCCTTATTACAAGTGATATGAAACGAATCAGAATTATGACGAGATAAGAGAGAAATTTATTTAGTAGGAATTTAGATAGATCAATACATAAACTGGGCCCAAGTGATGGTTTCCTCATCAGTTCGAGAAGTGACTGATTCCCACCAATCTTGTGCAGCATCCGGAAGCTGCCAAGCGGCCAACTTGCGCTTCTGAGCATCTGCGATCTCCAAGCCAGAAAAGATCCTTTCCAAACTCTTTATCCATTGTTGTGCTTCGATAATACTCTCGGAGCCAGTAAATTTGACTCCTCCAAGCTGAGTATACTCCTTGCTAAGAGTGGAGAATCGAACTACGGGAGCTGGAGCATGTGGACCAGGAGCATTTCCACCCCTGCCCCTAACATTTCTTCTGGTAGCCATCCTGGAATACCAAAAGTGATTTAGAATCAAAGATAGAAATTTATAGAACTTAAGGAAATTCTATTCAACGAATTCAATAAGAAAGATGAATCAAAGGAGGTAGATTCTGAAATGATTCTCCTCATTCTAGGGTATGTTTACCCTATCTCTAATGAGCTTTAAACTCCACAGGCTAAGGTTATCGGGAACCAAAGCTCTGATACCAACTGTAATGACCCGTATATTTGAACCATTTAAATTGACAATAATCCACACATGTCAACTTAAATAGTGCAAAACACGAATCATTAATGGAGTATAAGTATATAAATGAGAATCATCACAGAATCACAGAAAATATAACATAACAGAATAGTGCAGCGGAATTACAACAATGTCATAATAGTAGTTCATGAAGCTATTAAGTAAATACAACAATGTCTCAAATAAAAGAAATACAACAACATAGATGTCCAAATAGTCCAAATGGAAAGAACAATACTGATAAAGATAAGATAGTCTTCAAGTCTTCAGCTCCAAGTAAGCAGCAACAACAATCCTCAGTCTGATCCGAGCATATGCACAAACAAACACTCGAATCAGGACATATATTCTTATACAGATAATATGGTTAAAAATTTGAAATAACAATAACTCAAAGATGGTTGGAATAAGCATCTTTCAGGATCCGATAAACTATCTATATATAGTAGAGTACGATAAGAAGATAATGTTTATCAATAATATAAAGATATCAAAATAGTGTTAAGTCATGGCCCATTCCACCCTTAACACATTTTTATTCCCAAAAGCATATACAAGACCGTAGTTTCCCCAAAACCGGAAGTCACCAGAGGGCAATCCATATACTAAAGGTACAAATCAAAATCGTAGTGGTCGTGCATAAATGGAATACAAGTATGACAAGGCACATGAGGCAATACCCAAGGTAGTGACACTACCGTTCGCCTGATCCAGACTGGTGAGAACGCAACGCCGCAGCGCCCGCAACACCGTGAAACAACACTCCCAAATCAAGGGTGCGCACCAATCAATCACAAAGTAAAAGAATAGTTTACGAAGAAGTGTGTCCACTTGAGGTAGCTAATCCTCCATTGGCCCGGCACAGCTCCTGTTTTAGTCATTTCCAATTTGACACAAGTGTCAAGGCTATCCATTATCGTTCACTTTCTTCAATCATCAACGTTCGTCAATCCAACCACTTCATTCTGGATCATCACTTCGCGTATAGTTATTAAAGTGGTTTCCGGTTTAGACAGTGAGTATGTCCCAAACCGATTCCGGTTCCTTTAATAACCTTCGTGATTATAACACCGATTGGTCGTTATTATATTTCAAAACCAAAACAATTTCAATTTCAATTTGAATTCATAAATCGACAATTCATTAGTCTTTCGAAATCAATTTCCAAAATTACGTTTCAAACTTTCCGATTCAATTTCAACATTTCTAAAATTCAATTTCAAAGTTTCAATTAAAACAATTCAAATATTCATTGCATTTCGTATATAAGTTCATTCCAAAATCATTTAACTAAATTTAACGTTCAAATCAATTTAAATCTATTTTTGCTTTCATTCGATATTCATTAAATTAATTTATCCTTAAACAATTTCAATTAAATTTCCAATTCATTACGTTACGTCTTAAGTTCGATTTCATTATCAAAGTTTACAACTTAATTACATTTGTCAAATCCAATTCTTTATATTACAAGTCTTTCATTTGTTTCGATAAAGCGCATTCCATTTCTTATCAAAGAAATTCCTTTCAAATTTCAAAACTTAGTTAAAAACTTAGTTTCACTTGTTCAATAATTCAATTTCTCTTAATAAAGATATTCAATTTAATTATAATTCGATCTCATAAAATGATTTCAAATCTTAATTATTAATTATTTCAAACTCATTCATTAATAATTCCAAACTTAATTGTTAATAAATTCAAAATTCAATTATTAATTATTTCAAACTTCGTTATTAATAATTTCACAACTTAACTATTAATAATTTCAAAAGTTAATTATTAATAATTTCAAAACTTAATTATTAATAATTGCAAAAATTTATTATCAAATAATTCTAAATTTAATTATTAAATAATTAAATTTTAAACAATATTCTTTTTGTCAATTACTACGTTAATATTTGTTTTCAAATTCAAATACTCACATTTACATTCATTCGAACTTAAATTCCAATTTATTCAAAACCTTGTTATTCGTCAAATAAAACTTTATTTTATTTAAATCAAAACATTGACCAATCGGGTTTAATTCAATTTTCTATCCTAAGTCAAAGTTATTTGGGTATTTATCATTTCAACCCGATTCCATTTCAATTCAAAATCAAAACATACAAAGGGAACTTGCAGTGTGATAGCTGGGATGGTGTCAAAGTAAATAAACAAGCAATAACATCCATTCACAACAATTCAACAATTTTAAATAATCCCGAAATAATCGTATTAATTTGCATTTGTTATTTATGCAAATTAATATAATTATTTCTAGAATCTACACTATCATTTCATGTAGATTAAAGATTATTACGTTACGGTTTCACTTAGTCATTCAATTACAATTTCAATTCAAAGACTACAAAAATCTACGTTCACAGGTTCAAAGGTTACTTATCAAATTCTACGACAATTATAAATTAAGTGATCAAGTTTGACTAACTTAATTTAATATATAAAAGGGGTCAGGTTTACAAATCCAATTTGACAAATATAATCCGTTTAATTTGTTAACTATCCTATGTCAAATTACTTACAAATTTATATCACTTAACAACAATTCACATCCAATTCATCATCACATAACAAACCAATCATCAATATAAACTAGCATAAGAATATATGTCGTGAAAATTTATTTCACCTTTCGTGGATAAAGAAATCGACGACGAAGCAAGAAGAAGCACGAAAGAAGTCGGTACAACACGAACAACGAACACTGCAAATATCGACAAATGAGACGATATTAATTTAAGCGAACGTCCATATATAATTATAAAATTATACTTTCGCTTACCGATAGCGACGGAAAGAACGAAGGCTGAAGATCAATGTTGCCGCAAAAACTTACTCGGTCGCTTCTGCACACAACAATCAAATAAAACTGGTTACTATACTTGCAACCAAAATTTTATATTTACGGACACCTTCAGTAAAAGTCTATGCTATTGGCAAAACTCAGTTTTATAAAAAAACAATCCAAGACCACAGGGAAACCCAGCATGCTTTTAACTTCACACATGCATTTAAAACTTTGTTCACGCTTCATCTACCTCCCTCCTTACGCACCTTTCCCTTTTGCCACTTTTTTTTATAAGACAAACTAAGTTCCTTTGCACCCCAGAAGCGTACGCATCGATTACATGCACGCACCCTCCCCCAAACGACTACACACATCACGCACAGAACACTCACGTCACACACACCGGCCAGTCACGACTGGGAAGGGGAGGTCAAGGCAGGGTGAGTCAGGGTGTGGACCTGCGGTGGTGGCTGGAGGTAGAGAGGCGGTGGCTGGTAGGCGTGGAGGGGAAGACGACTGGGTGGTGTTGGAGACTGGAAGGCGTTCATGCTAGGGAGGTGCGAGGGGCTGGGTGAGGTGGTGGCGTGGACGTGGGGTTGCTGGTGGGAAGGGCGACGGAAGTGGAGAGGGGTACTGGCGGTGGCGGAGGGCAGTGGAGATGGGTGTTGGCGGTGGCGGAGGGCAGTGGAGAGGGGGTACTGGCGCGAGGTGGTTGGCTAAAGTGGATGCATTCTGTCTGCCGTGCTCCTTAAATTTCAAAACAAAGAAAGCAAAAAGGAAGAGAAAAATATAGGCAGAGGAAGAATGAAAAAGAAGAAAGGGGAAGACGTTACCTGAAGATTTATCTCAAAAAGTTGGATTTGTTTGAAATGAAAAGAAGGAACAGTAGAAAAATGAGAATGGGAATAGTTGTCTTTAACTTAAACAGTGCGGTACGTTAATAAATTTTCAGTTTGAGTTTCCAAAGCGTTGCCCCGGTTCCCAAGTTTACCAAGTTCCCAAACGTCTCTATCAATTCCCAAGCCAACCACTACTCTCATCTACCCTCATCAATGTATCAGTTAAATTTATTTTATTTTTAAATGTACACGGGCCAAAGAATTTTTTTTGCTGAAATTTGTTTATCCGGTCCGTCCGGAACCGATAAATTAACACGAATAATTTTACGCCGGACTCCGATTTTCACGAATGAGTATACCGTTTTGATCGGTGCGACGACGCGCTTCCAAAGGTACACAGATTATTGCGATACGACGATTTTATAAAATTTGCATTTACGCCGCTTAAATTGTACGATTTGCAAAACAATTTAAACGGAGCAGGCGATGACAGTTTTAGACGAAACGAATTACATAATCTTGATCAGAATAATTTTTACAACATAACTGTGTAAAAATATTTGGATTTGGAAGATAAATTTTATGCAGCTTTATATGGACTGATATACAGTAAAACGCGTACGGATTTTACTGTAATATTTTTCAACGAAACTTTTTCTATGTCCATATCTAACTAGACGTATGTCATAAATAAAGTTTGGACATAAATTGAGATCGTTATAATTTCAAAATTTTCATTGAAACGATGAATTTAAAATTTTAATTTGGGTCGAAAATTAGGGTCGTTACATGCTTGATGGTGGTGGTGGCCAAGGAGGTGCCCGTGGCAAGCAATGAATGTGGTGTTGCATATAGGGCTCGGTTAGCCTGGTTTTGTGGAGTTTTCATAGTTTTTGTGAAGTTTTGTTCAAGGGGAGGCCATGGCACTTTCAGGTCAGAGGAGTATGGTGGTTAGGCCGTGGATTAGGTGGGGAAGAAGTGGTGGTGGTCGGTGGAGGTTATGGTGAAGGGGTTAGGCCGAGAAACATATGTGAAGATCAAGCAAAATCAAATGAAAAACAAGGCAAAACAAAGAAGAAAAGTGGAGAAAAGAGAAGGAAGCCATTACCTTTTTTCTCAGATCTGAAAATAGGCGTGTAAAGTAAAATAAGAAGAGATGTTTTCATGTGAATTTCATAAAGAAAAAGTTACGGCAATCAAGGAGAAGTTATGGTAGAAAATCAAGGGATGGGAAGATAAAAAGGTAATAAATCAAAACGTAACATAAGCTTTTAATTAAAAATAGGTAACGTATCTAAATTTGATTTGTTTCCCATCTATTTAATAAAATATATGCCAAAGAAATAATTCAATAAATAAATACCTTTTATATAAACACTATATAAATAAATAAGAAAACGGTTATAGAAACGTATAAATGAATTGCTATTTACATCTTTGTATGTTACTTAATTTACTAAGTACATATTCAAATGAAACAAAACGGACAAATGTTGTAAATATATACATAACATGAAATGTTACATATATATACACAATTATAACATGATATATCAACCAAAAATATTACTTGTATTAATTAAAATAAACATTTAAAGGTATGCCTTTTAAAACAAGAACGTATATATATATTTGAAATTTCTTTCCAAGAAATAAATAGGGATCTAAATACTTATCCATTTAATTACTAAATGAATGTATAAATAATTAAAATAGAAAGATAATGTAGAGATAGATATTATGAAGAATAAATAAATAGTTTTAGGAAAAGTAGGAAATAAATAAAGAAAATACTTTATTTAATGGAAACTAGAATTAAAGATTGAAAACAATATACAATCAACATTTGAACATTATAACTACACTTTAAAAATGTTTTAAGAATAAAATAAATGCAAAAAATATCATGTTACACAAATTAGAACATGATTTTACAAACAAAGATATTATTTATACAAATTTAAAATAAACAATTTTGTTAAATACAGAAAATTACACTCAATAGTTAAAAAGGCATAACTTTCACAATATTAATCATATTTTAACGAAATGAAAAGCATTATTCTTAAAATTTTATTTAATTTCATAATAAAAGATAATATTCAAATTTTCAAATATTTAAATTTTAAATTGAAAAGTCAAAGTTTGACCATTTTGACTAAAATCCACTTTTCTGGAAAATATTCTATTAGTCATGTTTGGAATTATAATTCACATCAAAATCAAAATTTATATTTAAAATAACAAAATTTATTCTTTTAATAAATAAAATAAAGTTTTTAAATCGGGGAATTCAATTAAAATATACAATTAAAATAATCATAAAATACAGGGTTGTTACATTAAGCCTAGTTGTTCCACTGTTTCAAGCTCATTTCCAAAAATGGAAATGGTAGGTACTTTCCTACATGCCGACAAAAACAAGTTTTAGACTCCCAACTTCATGTTATTTATTCCGTTCGTCAATGGCTTGTGTTCTTTGAAGACCTGAGGCACTGCCTTGATTTTCACTTCTGTCGTGGAGGCTGGAAAATCTTCCTTCACTCAAATCGATCATTTTTGGTCCAATTTCTAGACCGTCAGTTACTTGCAGTGGCGGTGAAGAGGGTTTCTTCCACAAAGACAAAGACGCAGTTTATGCTCGTTAGTGGTCTCATGGTAGTGTATGTTACCGCTATTAGTTCTTTGAGCCCTCTTGGATTCGCGTTTCGGAACTTCCACCTTTTTTAACATATGATGTTGAGATTTGATCAAACCTTTACCTATTCGAGGAAGTCCTGGCAACCGATCATCATGATTGGGCGTCTTTTGATCGCAGATACAATTTTGTTAAGATTAAGCTAGTTATGTATGCGGAGGTACCTTGCTCCTTGGTTACTGTGGAATTTGGACATAACTTCAAAATTGGCTTTGAGCACTGGGTACACCACCACCCTCCCATTTTGCCTTCAGACATCATTTTGGGGGAGGCAGACTCATGTAGGTACTGGTCTAAGAAGCCGATCTTTTTGGTTAGCGATGAGGGGATTTAAAGCTTGTTTTGACATGCCCACTACATAACTGAGTTTCGCTGACGATGTTATGTCAGAAGAGGTCCTTATTCAGCAAAGGAAGGAGGAGATTGGGGAAATAAAAAAATTGGTCATGATTTTATCCTCGGATGTCGTGGTCTAGCCCTCTAATGTACCTGGTCTTTCTTGGTGGCTACCTCTCCAGTTGGATCTGCCTTTGGATTCTGAGGATAGGGAGTAGTTCTTGCAGCAGGATATGGATCTCGATTTCATAATGAATCTTGGTTTAGCCCCACCATAACCTGCAACCCAAATGGATACTCCTCCAGCAATCCCAGCTTGCCGTCAGCTTCTATATATTAGAAGTGGTCATCGCCTTTCTAGATCAGCGGGACGTCCTCTCTAAGGTAGTATTTTTGTGCCTAATATCCTTTCTACGCACAATTCTGCATCTCTAATTTCTGCTGCTTCTGCATTTGGTATTGATTTTACCTCGCTGACATATCGATTATTAGAAATCTTAAAAATGAGTGAGTCTTTAATTTCCCTGTGAAGATTCTGTCTTGGAATGTATGGGGGTTAGGGTATAGGGATAAGTATAATTTAATTAGTAATTTTGTTCGTCCCTTGTATGTAGACATATTTTTAATTCAAGAATCTAAAGTTTGTGGTCCTTCGATCTCTCTTTTAATGGAAATTAGAGGACCATCCCTATAGAATCAGGCTATTTTAGATGCTTTAGGATCGAGAGGGGCTATCATAAGTTGTTGGGATGAGTAGGTGTGAACCCATTTTTAAACTTTATCCATGAACAATGTTTTTTGCATGATCCTTAAGAGCAAGAATTCGGGTGTCCTTTACTTTGTGTCTAATATCTATGGTCCCAACTCCAAGGAAGAAAGACACAGCCTTTAGTCAAATTTCCTTGACTTTGTCTCTTATATTAGCAGCCCATGGGTGTTGGGTGGGGATTTCAATATTACTAGTTTTAACTTTGAAAGAAGTTCCGATGTTAAGTCCACCGATATGGATTCGTTTAACAACTTTCTTGAGTCCTCTGATCTCATTGTCTTGCCTTTAAATAATTGTGCCTTCACTTGGTCTAACAACGATCTATTCCTTCTCTTGCTAAGCTTGATAGATTTTTCATTAACCTCTCATGGGAAGACATGCATCCTTTAACTTCTCAACATGCACTACAAGAAAATTGTATAGTAATGGCGATTGAGGAGAGCGTTTAAATACAAGTTGCTGTCTTTGTTCATTTCTAGTCACCTGGAGTTGAAGATGACTCGTTATACACGCTATCCCATGTATCTTAAACATAAAGCAGAAAAGAACGATATGATTTTTCATTTCCCTCTCATATTTCATTTCCCGTTCTTTTTGGTTATCACCAAAAACATTTCAATTCCAAAAGTACCCTAAATTCCACTTTCTAGAACCAATTTCTATGTCAATCCAATCTAATCGATAATCTGTAACTCCAAATCTCCCATCCATATTATCTTCAGCATCGAAGAAGTTATTGCAGGTAAAATATTCTTCGCTATTTATTTTTCTCGATTTTATCAATTCAATTTGATTCTTGTAAGCAAAATTGATAGTTAGTTTCATGATAATAGGTTAATGTTGCTTATTTCATGTTAATTGATTTCTGAGCTTTTATTAATGCTCTGTCAGATAATATTTGAATTGGAACTAAGTTGGCTAGTCAGATACATAAGTGACATGGTTCTTCATCAGTAAATGTAACGACCCCGAATTTTATAAATATTTAAATTGATAATTAATTAATTTTTGGATAAAAATAGTAGAATAAATGGATTAAAGTGATGCGAGTTTCCCCGAATCCAAGTATATTCTATATAAATCATTTAAAAAAATAAAATATTATGTATATGTGTACATGTGTATTTGGGCATATATGAGTGAATATGAAATAATATATATTTGATTTGAATTTAAATCGTAAGTAAATGGTTTAAGAAATGAAAATATATAAGATATAGAAATATAAAGTAAATACATTGAATAAGATCTAATGACAAATTAGAATCTAGAAATTCTCTTATATTACCAAATGAATATTAGAAACAATTAGTATTAAATCTAGAAATAAATAATTGAGATGGAGATAAACAAAAGAAAATACACATTCAAATAAGAAAGAAATATGTATGCAAACATGAAGACAAGTTTAAAACAAAATCATTTCAGCCTATAAAACAAGGAAGCATCAAAATGGAAGCAAAACAAGATACAAATATATATGAAAGCTTATAAAACAAGACAACAAACAAAAAATAATAATAATATAAGCATGGAGATATAAGTACCTTGGCATTAATGCCATCTATCCTCAGCACGTATATGAATCATCTCAGCTGGTCAAATGTACAATGCCAATTAATGCAAGCACACTAAAAATTCACATCAGCAACCTAAAGAAGAAATATCTCTGAAATGATGGTACAAAACAATATTAACTTGTACAAATAATAACATCAACCTGTAACTTACTTTCTTTTATACCTCCTCTTCATTTCATTTTCGTTCCCTTCAAGCTAAGACCTGTAGTAAGTAATATCCTCTAAAACTTAAACAAACTTCAGTTTAAAACATCAAAACAAAGAAGAAAAAATTAAATCTGGAAACCTGGGAGAAACAGGTTTCTCTAGAAGAAAAAAAAAGAAAAAAAAGAAAATGAAGATTCAACTTGAAAGCAGATGTAGATTGAAGTCTGCAGCCTGTTTGAAGCTTGAAACAAATTCAAAACTGTCAAAGAAAATAAAAGTTTCCAGGTCTCTGCTTCATCAACCAAGGTGAGCAAACTCTCAACCTTTAAATCTTTTGATACTGCTGTATGTGATATCTAGGTGGTGGTGATGTATAAGTATGGTTGTTTAGATATATCAAACTTGAATATAGTTGAATTAGGCTATAGATATGTAGGCATGCTGGTATACAGGTATATGTATATACCTCTGTTAAGCATTTACAGGCTAAATATTGACTTTGATAATTTAAACTCTTTTCATATAATCAATGATAGGCCAGAATCTTTGAAGATGAATTGTGTATAAATGTATAGCATTAATTTTAAAAAAAATAGTTTCAGGGAGAAATATTTACTGAATATTGTGGAATTATTAAATTTACAGTAGATTGATATATCTTAGGGAAAAATCAAATAAATTAATTTTGAAATCTGATTACACAATCACATTCGAATTTCAAAAAGGTGATTTTAGGTGAAAATCTCATGATTTTTAAGCTAATAAATCTCGAGTATGAAGGAGTTGAACGGGAAATGCAAATTTCTCAAATTCTGGTGATCCACATCGATTTGGGCATCAAGATTCATGGCGAAGGAGGCTGATGCGTAGGGGAGTATGGGAAAAATGTTTGAAATATTTTTTATTAATCTTAGGAGAGGAACGAGATTGAATTAGGGTTTAAGGCGCGGTTCGACTTGTCGAAGTTTGAGGAGAGAGTTCGCCGCCGTGGGTGAGCTATTGGCGATCGGACCGGGGGGAAGTGCTGCGGGGGTGGTCAATGAAGTTTATACTGGAGTTGCGATGATTCCGGTGTCGTGAGGTGGCAGAGCGAGGCGAATTTGTCTGAGATATTCGAGCTTCAGTTTTCAACGAGCGGGTGAATTTTCTTTTTCAAATTTTCTGGGTCGAATCGAAGCTCGATTTCGTGTTTATGAGGATTTTCCGACTTGCTGGCGATCGCGATGGCCACCGGAGTGGCGCCGCGATGATGTGCACGTGCACGCATCGACCTTCGTATCGTCGATACATGTGGGTTGGGGAAGACGTAGTTTTTCTCGGGTTCGAATCGATGTAGGCTTTGGGTTACTCGAAGAAACTGGTGGTGAAACCCAAAGTCGAACGCGGGGATGATTGTTTTGGCACTGGGGAGGAAGAAGATTGGCTTGGGGAAATCACGAGCGTGACTCGATGAAAAATTAGGTTTTACTCGGGTTATTTTAAATATGGGTTTGGCCCAAATAAAATTTAAGTTTTACTATTAACGGATTTTAGACTTGTGAAGAAAATAATATTAACTATATTGAATCAAAAGCTGATTACCATTTTCAGTGAACCAAGTGGATACTTAATAATCTAATTTATACTTTAAATAATTGAATTTAAAGATATGAATTGAAGTTAATTTAACTTAAATTTTAATGTAACAATAAATTGATTTTTGGTGCAAAGTAAATTCTTAACTGATAATTAAGGTAAATAACTTTCATAAAGTAACGAACTTGAAAAGAAATTAAGAATGATTTATAATTTAAAAATGATTAGTAAAGATATTTAAGTGGTTAATTCAGTTTAATCCCAATTACTTGAATCAATTATGATTGACCATCATCAAATATTCTGTTTTAGATTGATATTTCTGTTATGATACCGTGATTGTTTTGTATTGCACTGTGATCTGTGATTTTGTTTTGTATAAATGTGAAAACCCTTTTTGTCCGTAAAACAGCATTTAAACTTCGATGCGACAGGGAGTCGGATTACAGTTGGTTATCCGAAACCCACATCTAATTATAATTGTGAATCTTTGTGACTGATAAATTTATTTTATCTATGAATCTGTGAATGAAGATAAGCGTTATCGATTTTACCGCTTATCGATATATCTGTGATAATTGATGTTGCACTATTGTGTGTAAAACCCCTGGACTACACTTTTACACACACAAATATGGATTTCACGTGGAAATCGGTTAAGTCACAGATAATGTAAATTTGATGTTTTGAAATTGAAATTTTAATTTCAATTGATTTTGAAATTTGAAATTCGGGTTTAAAGTGAAAAAGTTTTTGAAATAGAATTTCAAAGATAAAAGTTATTTTGAATAACTTAATCGAGTTTTGAAATTTAAACAATTTGATTTAAATTTGAATTCAAGTTTGAAATTGAATCCTATGATTTGAAACTAGGGATTGAAAATGTTATAAATGTGTTTGTATGAATCTAAACCATTTAAAAGTATAATTTTGAGAATTTGAACTTAACCCATGGATTTCAACTCGTATGGATGAATAAGATTTTCCGAAATAAAAACTATTTGTTTTCAAATAGTAAAAGCTTTCACATAAGAAATGAACTTCTAATTTGTGTTGAATGATTTCTAGTTTGAAATGAAGATAATTTCCAAGTTATGAATGAATTGTTTTGAAAAGCTATGATTTGAATCTGTTATCTTTAACAGATTTAAAATAATGATGTTTTGTTTAAATCATCTGAAATGGGATTGTTTTGAAAGCTATAAGTTAAATCTTGATTTAAAGGTTTAACGAGTTAATCAAATTGAAATGGAAATTAATTTGGAAAATCTGTGAATAAATCTTTTGTTTAAAAGATTAAAGTGTGGAAACTGTTTAAACCGTAAAAGTTGAATCTTTTTGTTTAAAGATTTAAAATGGTAATTTGTTAAACCATTTGAAAAGAAAGATTTTGGGTTTTAAGTTGTGACTTAATTGAAATCCCATATCCATATGTTTTTAAATATTTCGCTCACTATTTGGTTTAGCCGGGAGAGGACCTTTGGGTCGTATAACCCATTCCGAATATGTGATACGTCGATATGGATCGCATTTGAAGACCGGTGTTGAAGACCGGATATTTTTGAAAACGAAAGGATTACCGTCGAGTTACTCTGCATCGGCTGATCCCCGATATAGAGGTTTTATCATCCTTAGTGACGGGAAGTCCGGACGTGATTGGAAATTATTCGGATTTGCAAGGGCTTCATGAGAAGTGCCTTCGGTTCTGTTCGATCCCGGAACAGACTTGTATGGATTGTATGTCTGACATTACACTTTGAGATATAAAGCTGATTTCTTTCAAATACATATCTGTTGGTGGCGGAGAATTTATTCTCTTAGCTTAACACCCTTCTCTGAGACGTACGAGCTCAGAGGTTATGTAGTTGAAATTTATCAGCGATATATCCCAATTTGGTAATGTGGCATGCTGAGTGCTGCTGTGTGATGATCAGTGTTTGATCATTTGTGATATGATCATTTGTTTGATCTTATATCTTTGTGATCATAGGTTGATCATCTGTTGACCCAAAGCGTGGCTTTTTGAAAAAGCGTAGCTTTGTGGACGAGACTTCGTCAGGGCCTCACAACCCGGAAATGGTCGAAACAGGAATGTTGCGGCAAGGTTATGAGGGTCGCGCCCTTTAGGGTATGTCATTTCCTTCTGGAAAGGGGTGGTATTATGGTATGGAGCCCAGATACTTACTCATGTGGATACACCTTCTTTATGATGTGTGATGTTGGATATCGAGCGCTCGGATAAAGGTCCCAAAGGACCGGGAGGTGGCATATTCGTGAGTTACCTGTTACAGGGGTAACCCGGCCTTGTTTGGCAGAGAGCAGTTTGTCTCTCGGGACGTCCCGCCAGAGGCGATCCCATGCGGCGGAAGGAAGTTCCTTAGCCTGACCATTTGTTGGAAATCCAAAGAAACAATACGTGACTTGTACGGTTTTAGTTGTATAACCTGCTATGGAATGTGGCGGTAACCTGCTATTGAACATAGTAGCTATAGTAGGCATACGATACTGGTCGTATGTTGGCTAAGATTTATATTATACTTTCGAAATGTTTTCTGCACTATGCACTAATAATAATATCAAGATGATTTGGCGTAGTAAGCATCTTTGACTATCATAAGAAGAAATCTCCTCCAATTCTGCGTTTGCATTGTGTGTGTGGTGGGAGGTCTTATGGCAGTTTCATTTTCCAAAAGCATTGCTGATTTCAATGTTTAAAACCTTTTGTGTTTGTTTAAAGATAAACTGTTTTTGTTGCTCACACCAGTCCCATGACTGATCCGGAGTTTATTGTTCCCTTCCTAAACTCTGGGTGCTCATAATTTTCCACACGAGCAGTCTAGAGTTGGGTTTCTTTTCAGATATTCAGGTTTAGTAGATTATCTGGAGCTAGTTCATTCATCGGAGTTGCTTATCTTGGAGTTGTGGATTCATTCTTGTCTGAAGATCATTTTGGAGTTATCACTTCTATTGATATTGTTCCGCTGCTGTTGTTATCTTTTCTTTTCCGCTGATATTTCTTGTATCATATCTCTGATGTATATTGATATCTGTTGTATCACTCTGTTGTATCAGATATTATATATCAATGTATTATTCTTTTCTTCCGCTGTGTTATTTACTTAATTGTGTTATAGCTCCGGCGAATCGGATTTGAACGGTCGAATCTGCGGCATTCTAGTACAATGTGAAGTACGGATGTTGATTTTCGAACGCGAAAAATTCCGATACGTTACATTTGGTATCAGAGCTTTGGTTGAACTTTAGCTCAGGAGTATAACACATTAAGTAGCTCATTAGAGATAGAGTGAAGTAAACTCTAGAATGAGTTATTCTCAGATATCCGTCCGACTGCCTCAGTAAATTCTCTTACTATCCACTGATAGTAAGTATGAGTGCAAGAAGAGGATGAGATAGGGGAATACGATTATAAATGGTCAATACCCTGTAACAACAAGGAATCAATCTTTTCTCTATCGATCTCTTTGTTCGTCATCTTTTCTGAATTCTTCGATAATTTCTGGTTGATCCAGAAAGAAGATTCGATATATAAAATGGGACATAAACTCCAGCTGAGTCAAATTTGTTTGTTTGGATGTATTGGCTGCCTTGTTTGCTTTGTTTGCTATGGTTGATAGGTATACTTAGTTTTTAAACTAAAAATTTTGAAATCGTATCCATATATCTATCTATTCTTTGGGATTCCGATTTATTCTGCGAATGGTTAGTTATCCTTTCGAACTAACCGATGCCACTACATATTTCGTAGATCTGGATAACCCGAGTATCGTGTGAAAGAATTCAACAGATTCGTTCTTGTGTGTATTATCGATATTCTGATTTGGTAAGCCAAATGCAGAATTGATATTCAGTTTGATTCAATGAAATATTCTTCATCTATCTTTTTGTCTCCTTGGTAATTTCGAGGACGAAATTCTTTTAAAGGGGGAAGTCTGTAACGACCCCGAATTTTATAAATATTTAAATTGATAATTAATTAATTTTTGGATAAAAATAGTAGAATAAATGGATTAAAGTGATGCGAGTTTCCCCGAATCCAAGTATATTCTGTATAAATCATTTAAAAAAATAAAATATTATGTATATGTGTACATGTGTATTTGGGCATATATGAGTGAATATGAAATAATATATATTTGATTTGAATTTAAATCGTAAGTAAATGGTTTAAGAAATGAAAATATATAAGATATAGAAATATAAAGTAAATACATTGAATAAGATCTAATGACAAATTAGAATCTAGAAATTCTCTTATATTACCAAATGAATATTAAAAACAATTAGTATAAAATCTAGAAATAAATAATTGAGATGGAGATAAACAAAAGAAAATACACATTCAAATAAGAAAGAAATATGTATGCAAACATGAAGACAAGTTTAAAACAAAATCATTTCAGCCTATAAAACAAGGAAGCATCAAAATGGAAGCAAAACAAGATACAAATATATATGAAAGCTTATAAAACAAGACAACAAACAAAAAATAATAATAATATAAGCATGGAGATATAAGTACCTTGGCATTAATGCCATCTATCCTCAGCACGTATATGAATCATCTCAGCTGGTCAAATGTACAATGCCAATTAATGCAAGCACACTAAAAATTCACATCAGCAACCTAAAGAAGAAATATCTCTGAAATGATGGTACAAAACAATATTAACTTGTACAAATAATAACATCAACCTGTAACTTACTTTCTTTTATACCTCCTCTTCATTTCATTTTCGTTCCCTTCAAGCTAAGACCTGTAGTAAGTAATATCCTCTAAAACTTAAACAAACTTCAGTTTAAAACATCAAAACAAAGAAGAAAAAATTAAATCTGGAAACCTGGGAGAAACAGGTTTCTCTAGAAGAAAAAAAAAGAAAAAAAAGAAAATGAAGATTCAACTTGAAAGCAGATGTAGATTGAAGTCTGCAGCCTGTTTGAAGCTTGAAACAAATTCAAAACTGTCAAAGAAAATAAAAGTTTCCAGGTCTCTGCTTCATCAACCAAGGTGAGCAAACTCTCAACCTTTAAATCTTTTGATACTGCTGTATGTGATATCTAGGTGGTGGTGATGTATAAGTATGGTTGTTTAGATATATCAAACTTGAATATAGTTGAATTAGGCTATAGATATGTAGGCATGCTGGTATACAGGTATATGTATATACCTCTGTTAAGCATTTACAGGCTAAATATTGACTTTGATAATTTAAACTCTTTTCATATAATCAATGATAGGCCAGAATCTTTGAAGATGAATTGTGTATAAATGTATAGCATTAATTTAAAAAAAAATAGTTTCAGGGAGAAATATTTACTGAATATTGTGGAATTATTAAATTTACAGTAGATTGATATATCTTAGGGAAAAATCAAATAAATTAATTTTGAAATCTGATTACACAATCACATTCGAATTTCAAAAAGGTGATTTTAGGTGAAAATCTCATGATTTTTAAGCTAATAAATCTCGAGTATGAAGGAGTTGAACGGGAAATGCAAATTTCTCAAATTCTGGTGATCCACATCGATTTGGGCATCAAGATTCATGGCGAAGGAGGCTGATGCGTAGGGGAGTATGGGAAAAATGTTTGAAATATTTTTTATTAATCTTAGGAGAGGAACGAGATTGAATTAGGGTTTAAGGCGCGGTTCGACTTGTCGAAGTTTGAGGAGAGAGTTCGCCGCCGTGGGTGAGCTATTGGCGATCGGACCGGGGGGAAGTGCTGCGGGGGTGGTCAATGAAGTTTATACTGGAGTTGCGATGATTCCGGTGTCGTGAGGTGGCAGAGCGAGGCGAATTTGTCTGAGATATTCGAGCTTCAGTTTTCAACGAGAGGGTGAATTTTCTTTTTCAAATTTTCTGGGTCGAATCGAAGCTCGATTTCGTGTTTATGAGGATTTTCCGACTTGCTGGCGATCGCGATGGCCACCGGAGTGGCGCCGCGATGATGTGCACGTGCACGCGTCGACCTTCGTATCGTCGATACATGTGGGTTGGGGAAGACGTAGTTTTTCTCGGGTTCGAATCGATGTAGGCTTTGGGTTACTCGAAGAAACTGGTGGTGAAACCCAAAGTCGAACGCGGGGATGATTGTTTTGGCACTGGGGAGGAAGAAGATTGGCTCGGGGAAATCACGAGCGTGACTCGGTGAAAAACTAGGTTTTACTCGGGTTATTTTAAATATGGGTTTGGCCCAAATAAAATTTAAGTTTTACTATTAACGGATTTTAGACTTGTGAAGAAAATAATATTAACTATATTGAATCAAAAGCTGATTACCATTTTCAATGAACCAAGTGGATACTTAATAATCTAATTTATACTTTAAATAATTGAATTTAAAGATATGAATTGAAGTTAATTTACCTTAAATTTTAATGTAACAATAAATTGATTTTTGGTGCAAAGTAAATTCTTAACTGATAATTAAGGTAAATAACTTTCATAAAGTAACGAACTTGAAAAGAAATTAAGAATGATTTATAATTTAAAAATGATTAGTAAAGATATTTAAGTGGTTAATTCAGTTTAATCCCAATTACTTGAATCAATTATGATTGACCATCATCAAATATTCTGTTTTAGATTGATATTTCTGTTATGATACCGTGATTGTTTTGTATTGCACTGTGATCTGTGATTTTGTTTTGTATAAATGTGAAAACCCTTTTTGTCCGTAAAACAGCATTTAAACTTCGATGCGACAGGGAGTCGGATTACAGTTGGTTATCCGAAACCCACATCGAATTATAATTGTGAATCTTTGTGACTGATAAATTTATTTTATCTATGAATCTGTGAATGAAGATAAGCGTTATCGATTTTACCGCTTATCGATATATCTGTGATAATTGATGTTGCACTATTGTGTGTAAAACCCCTGGACTACACTTTTACACACACAAATATGGATTTCACGTGGAAATCGGTTAAGTCACAGATAATGTAAATTTGATGTTTTGAAATTGAAATTTTAATTTCAATTGATTTTGAAATTTGAAATTCGGGTTTAAAGTGAAAAAGTTTTTGAAATAGAATTTCAAAGATAAAAGTTATTTTGAATAACTTAATCGAGTTTTGAAATTTAAATAATTTGATTTAAATTTGAATTCAAGTTTGAAATTGAATCCTATGATTTGAAACTAGGGATTGAAAATGTTATAAATGTGTTTGTATGAATCTAAACCATTTAAAAGTATAATTTTGAGAATTTGAACTTAACCCAAGGATTTCAACTCGTATGGATGAATAAGATTTTCCGAAATAAAAACTATTTGTTTTCAAATAGTAAAAGCTTTCACATAAGAAATGAACTTCTAATTTGTGTTGAATGATTTCTAGTTTGAAATGAAGATAATTTCCAAGTTATGAATGAATTGTTTTGAAAAGCTATGATTTGAATCTGTTATCTTTAACAGATTTAAAATAATGATGTTTTGTTTAAATCATCTGAAATGGGATTGTTTTGAAAGCTATAAGTTAAATCTTGATTTAAAGGTTTAACGAGTTAATCAAATTGAAATGGAAATTAATTTGGAAAATCTGTGAATAAATCTTTTGTTTAAAAGATTAAAGTGTGGAAACTGTTTAAACCGTAAAAGTTGAATCTTTTTGTTTAAAGATTTAAAATGGTAATTTGTTAAACCATTTGAAAAGAAAGATTTTGGGTTTTAAGTTGTGACTTAATTGAAATCCCATATCCATATGTTTTTAAATATTTCGCTCACTATTTGGTTTAGCCGGGAGAGGACCTTTGGGTCGTATAACCCATTCCGAATATGTGATACGTCGATATGGATCGCATTTGAAGACCGGTGTTGAAGACCGGATATTTTTGAAAACGAAAGGATTACCGTCAAGTTACTCTGCATCGGCTGATCCCCGATATAGAGGTTTTATCATCCTTAGTGACGGGAAGTCCGGACGTGATTGGAAATTATCCGGA
Organism: Allium fistulosum; assembly: GCA_030737815.1. Taxonomy (NCBI): domain Eukaryota; kingdom Viridiplantae; phylum Streptophyta; class Magnoliopsida; order Asparagales; family Amaryllidaceae; genus Allium; species Allium fistulosum. The sequence goes on from CM060901.1 coordinate 473,618,227, forward strand.
TTTGCAAGGGCTTCGTGAGAAGTGCCTTCGGTTCTGTTCGATCCCGGAACAGACTTGTATAGATTGTATGTCTGACATTACACTTTGAGATATAAAGCTGATTTCTTTCAAATACATATCTGTTGGTGGCGGAGAATTTATTCTCTTAGCTTAACACCCTTCTCTGAGACGTACGAGCTCAGAGGTTATGTAGTTGAAATTTATCAGCGATATATCCCAATTTGGTAATGTGGCATGCTGAGTGCTGCTGTGTGATGATCAGTGTTTGATCATTTGTGATATGATCATTTGTTTGATCTTATATCTTTGTGATCATAGGTTGATCATCTGTTGACCCAAAGCGTGGCTTTTTGAAAAAGCGTAGCTTTGTGGACGAGACTTCGTCAGGGCCTCACAACCCGGAAATGGTCGAAACAGGAATGTTGCGGCAAGGTTATGAGGGTCGCGCCCTTTAGGGTATGTCATTTCCTTCTGGAAAGGGGTGGTATTATGGTATGGAGCCCAGATACTTACTCATGTGGATACACCTTCTTTATGATGTGTGATGTTGGATATCGAGCGCTCGAATAAAGGTCCCAAAGGACCGGGAGGTGGCATATTCGTGAGTTACCTGTTACAGGGGTAACCCGGCCTTGTTTGGCAGAGAGCAGTTTGTCTCTCGGGACGTCCCGCCAGAGGCGATCCCATGCGGCGGAAGGAAGTTCCTTAGCCTGACCATTTGTTGGAAATCCAAAGAAACAATACGTGACTTGTACGGTTTTAGTTGTATAACCTGCTATGGAATGTGGCGGTAACCTGCTATTGAACATAGTAGCTATAGTAGGCATACGATACTGGTCGTATGTTGGCTAAGATTTATATTATACTTTCGAAATGTTTTCTGCACTGTGCACTAATAATAATATCAAGATGATTTGGCGTAGTAAGCATCTTTGACTATCATAAGAAGAAATCTCCTCCAATTCTGCGTTTGCATTGTGTGTGTGGTGGGAGGTCTTATGGTAGTTTCATTTTCCAAAAGCATTGCGGATTTCAATGTTTAAAACCTTTTGTGTTTGTTTAAAGATAAACTGTTTTTGTTGCTCACACCAGTCCCATGACTGATCCGGAGTTTATTGTTCCCTTCCTAAACTCTGGGTGCTCATAATTTTCCACACGAGCAGTCTAGAGTTGGGTTTCTTTTCAGATATTCAGGTTTAGTAGATTATCTGGAGCTAGTTCATTCATCGGAGTTGCTTATCTTGGAGTTGTGGATTCATTCTTGTCTGAAGATCATTTTGGAGTTATCACTTCTATTGATATTGTTCCGCTGCTGTTGTTATCTTTTCTTTTCCGCTGATATTTCTTGTATCATATCTCTGATGTATATTGATATCTGTTGTATCACTCTGTTGTATCAGATATTATATATCAATGTATTATTCTTTTCTTCCGCTGTGTTATTTACTTAATTGTGTTATAGCTTCGGCGAATCGGATTTGAACGGTCGAATCTGCGGCATTCTAGTACAATGTGAAGTACGGATGTTGATTTTCGAACGCGAAAAATTCCGATACGTTACAGTAAAAGCTTGAACTGGAATTGAATCGATGAAGGTATGCCATCTTTGAACTGCTTATGATTTTTGGAATTGATTTTTGGAATTGATTTCTCTTGTTTTGGTTGTCCAGTCCATATGAAGTCCGCTGGCAAAAATGAGTCGGAACCGATGTAAATGAGCATCCTTCAAACAGAGCCGATGAGATTGAGGTATTCCATATTGAAACAGATACATTAGTACTGCATTTGCTGCTGTTGTATGTTGTGCAGAGTGAAGAGTTGATGTGTAGGATGAAGACTTGAAGTAGCTGGACTGGAATAGGGATGTCTGCTTAAACCAGACTGGGGATGGAGAAACCATAACTGAGTAAGCGAGAAGTTGCTAAATTGTTAGTTGAATCAGGAAGTATATCAAACCATCTGAAAGCATCAGAAGTTGCTTTCCGCAGTGCTAATGGAGTGGTCGGGTAGAACTCGGGCACAAACGCAGGACTGGGGCAAAGTGCAAGAACAGCGTAAGCTAAATGTTTCGAACTAGTTTTATACTAAGTGTTGTCAACAAGAAGCAGTCTACTATAATTGATTCCATTCCACAAAAAGGGAAAGAACACTCTGGTGAGGAAGGAGAAGGATTTATAGATGTAAGTAATTCAAATATTTGCCATTTAATACGCATAAAGGAATTTAAAGGGAGATGTATCTAAATTTTGATACATCTTTTTGAAACATTTTGTTCTAAGAACATTTTGTTCAAACATCAACCCAATTGAATGTTTAGGACAACAAATAATAATTTTAATGCATATAGGTTTCCCTTTCATCGGATTTCATGTACAATCACATGTCATGAGATGTAACTTCAAGTTTTGGCTAGATTACATGCTAAAACAGGTTATTTGATTTGCCGCTAAGTTCATACATTGTATTGTCACTCTTTATTTTACCCAATAATTTTAATGAAATGAAGGTATATGATTATCTAGTCATCATATGTTTTACATTTATACGATGTTTTGTTGATAATTTTGTTTTGAATGCTAGTGTTGCATTTTCAGAAAATATGTATAAAGGGATTCATGAGTAGTTAATTTTATTCCACAACTACATATGCTAGAAATCTTAAAAGTTATCACTGCCTTCTCGTTCTACACGTCTTTTATATTATAGTTGCAGAATTTCCTTTCCGTAAGATAAAAAATTTATGTATTGCTCATGCAATTATGTTATCACATCGGTTTAATTTTTTGTATGTACTAGAAGTTAAGTACATGAAACAAGATCACTTCAATGGAATCATCGGCATATCATCTTCAATGAAATTTTAAGTGCCGTAAAAAATTGAATCATTTTTTTTAACATGCAGTGAAGACTGAAAACTCACTACAAGATAATCAACTCAATAATCATTGCATTTCCACTTTGATGGATTCCCTTTCCACTTTGATTTCCCTACCTGCGGTTGCCCTGCATCGGCGGAGAACAGAAAATTTGCCGAGCATTTTTTTGCCCTAGTTTTTAGTTCGATTTCAATCATTGCTTATTATCAGATCTCTGGCAGCCACTGGTAAAATGTTTCTATTTTTTGTTGCATAGGAATCAATGATACCTATGTTTTGGGTTTGTAATGTAGTATTAAACTGATGTTTTTTCATTATTTCAGTATTTTTGTTGTTTTGGCAGTTTTGAATAGCATATATCTTCATTTCTCTGTCCCATTAATTATATAGGAATATAAAGATGACAGCTTAAGATAAAACTCATGTGATAACTCCTACTGCTAGCCACTGGTATTATTCTTTTCCTTTTAAGTTTTGAAGATGACAATAGTATTTTAACAGTTATTTTGATTTCCCATACTATAACTAAAGTTAAATTGTGAGCTATAAGAGTAGATATATATTTCATGGTATGATTACAGTTAAATAGGTTGCTGGACACAAATATGGCAAGAAGATATTTGTATTGCTCTGTCTGTGCATAAGATGTTTGAGTAATTTACTTTCTGTGTGAAATGTATAAAGATTTCAAGTGTTGACTATATCAGTTATCTTCAAGTTAAAAGGTACCCAAATCACCTGCATGTTTCATAAATCCTTCACAATATACATTTTGTTCTAGTAGAAATTGTCATCTCTATCCTTTTGGAAAAACCTTATATCAAAAGCTTAGCCTTATATATGGAGACATTAGTGTGTTAGTCATTGGTATAAGTATGTTACGTTTGGGGTTTTCATACATCAACCATGAAGTGGTCGGTGTTCATCGATGATTATTGGGTGATTGATCCACTGTTATCTATCGAACGAGGACAACTTAGAGAGGTTTTCATGAAAATCCACATGCTAAAATGTCATATATTTTTCAATTTAAATTTATGTCATATTAGTTGAAGTGAGCTTAAGATCAATATTTAATCTCACATTAGATTGGGATATGAGATACATAATTATGAGACTTATATCAAGTCTTTAAGGAAATATTCTTATATCTCAAACCGTATCAGCTCGGCTGAATGATTTAGTTTTTTATATTATAAACATACTTGTATGAATTGTGACAGACGAAGCTGTGGAATTATGTAGACAATGGGGTTGAGAATGTCTCTATTTTTTGTTGCATAGGAATCAATGATACCTATGTTTTTGGTTTGTAATGTAGTATTAAACTGATAAAGGTTTAGCACCTCTCTTCCCGGACCCTTTGGAAAGAGGAGCATATACCAAGCTCACATCTGAAAAAGGTTTGCAGTAGGTAGGTGAAAATGGTTTATAGTTATGATTAACTTTTCAACATCCGTGCTGTTTTATATGCTTGAGGCATTGGGATGATTCCACTTATTGGTTAACCAGGTCTATTGCTTAACTCTTACTATGCAAGTTTTTTTTTGCATATTTTTGTTTGCTTCTTATGTTTGATTCTCATGTTCCACAATTATGTCAAATTTTTAGTGTTATTTAGCAGTAAATGCATATGCGTATGTATACAATATATATACATCCACATTTATGTTCAGTTCAACTCTTTGGTAAAGAAAAAATATATGCATAAATCGAAAGAATTCTTAACCTTTTTTAAGGAATTTTCAATGACTATAGAATCATACACACATACAAAAACGTTACAATATTTGATGTGAGTTAAGTGTTCATTTAGAAAACATCATTACTTTTTTTGTCTACCCACAATTTAGTGCTTTTCCTATGTTTTGGAGTTGCATTCTCACCATACATGCCATATTAAAATTGTAATAGCAATATTAGTTAGGTGATTTAGTGGTTTAAGCCTTGTAATATTTGTGAATAACTGATCAAAAATTTCAGTCAAGTTGTTGCTTGAAATGTCCCATAACTTAACTGTAGTTTACTTATGATGGATTGCCACAACTTGTTTGAGTATAAACAGATAAAGAAAATGTGGTTTATGTCTTCATTTTCATAAAGGTGTGGACTACACTTCGGGTCTATTGTGTTGTCCACTACATCACCTTGTCTTCTATATTTAATTTATTTAACCTGGCTAACAAAGCACATAATGACATCTTTGGTGGCACAATTGTTATTCCACACATGCTTACACTATTCATACTCACTATGTTTTAATCTGATGGTTTCCCATGCTGATTTGAAAGAAAAGTTTCATTTGCACTTGGATTCCAATACCAATAGTCTTTTTTTGCATTGTTATTAATTAGAGCATTACTAATATGCTGACATGTGTGGGTAGGCAAATAGGAATTGAGTACTCTCCATTCTCTATTATGTATGAGAGGGGAAACATTCCTGTTGGGTTACAATTGGCATTCACAATTTTCCTAAAAAACTTAGTTTTCCTATCTTTGAACGTTAAAATCGCTTCTCCTATCTTCTGTAACTCCAAGTCTACTCCTAAAACGCAACAAAGAAGCTTGCATCTCCTTCTAGAATGGACATATGCTCCGAGTTGGGTTGGCTCAGTGAGATTATCTCAACTCTCACTAGATTCGAAGCTATTACGTCGAGAAAACCTTAAACTAGTGACACGGTGACCCTTAGACCCTCTTAGCTTTGTATACCCGTTATAGATATGTGTTTTCCTTTATTTTGTTTCGATTTGTCATGAGAAAGTTGACTATTATATAGATCTTACAATGAATTTTGTTAACAAGGTAGTAGTTGCCTACTGGAACTACTTACATGCTTTATCGCTTTAGATTTAGGTATAATTTAATCTCCTATAATGTTATTTATGTAATTGAAAATAAAATGTAATTAATATAGGAAAAATAATCACCTGTAGAGGCGAGGAGTTGACAGATATTCCAGTTGCCTAGCAATTCGTATAATAGATAACCACCTAAACAGGGCGGTTTTGGGAGTGGACTGTATCGACGCATGAGTGCTGAGTGCGAAAGTGAATAACAAGAGAAGAAGTTGAGTATGAATCGCAACTTACGGTAAGTATCTCCCACTCACATCTATGTCCTAATGTATGTATTTAATTGTGTTGCTTGAGTTGTGTTGTAGAGGCGAGGAGTTGACAGATATAGGAAAAATAATCACCTGTAGAGGCGAGGAGTTGACAGATATTCCAGTTGCCTAGCAATTCGTATAATAGATAACCACCTAAACATGGCGGTTTTGGGAGTGGACTGTATCAACGCATGAGTGCTGAGTATGAAAGTGAATAACAAGAGAAGAAGTTGAGTATGAATCGCAACTTACGGTAAGTATCTCCCACTCACATCTATGTCCTAATGTATGTATTTAATTGTGTTGCTTGAGTTGTGTTGTGCGATTTTCTCATAAGTTTTCAAAGTTAGAAACTGAAATGTTTGAGGCAAGTGAAATATCACCAAAATTTGGTGATCTATTAGGCCAAAACCCACTTAGACTGGTCCATCTTTTGAACTATTTAGTGTGTGAATTCATGTGGGTTGGTGTGTGTTTCTCTGACTGCGTGTGTATATAAGCTAAGTGTGTGTGTTGAATATCCATATAAATTGTCGTTTCCTATTTCTTTATGCATGAGTGAGCTGCTTATACTTGCCCATTTTTAAGTCCCAAATCATGGATCACGTTTGCAGTTGCTGTTTATACTTGCTTACAGTATACATGATATGAAATATACATTGTTCCAAGATATGAAAGCATAGTAGTGTCACTGAAAAAATTTGCATAGTGATTGGCATCCATATCAACACACGAGTGTCACATCTTGGTCAAATTTACATAAGATAAAGTTATACTTCACTGACTATATATACGTGCTTTGTGTGTGCATGGTACAATTTATTTTACTGCCATTCCGAACAATATTTGCTAATAAATTGCATGCTTATTTTCTTTCTGCTTTAAAATAATACAAGATAATGAACTACATTTTGATCTTCTGCAGTTTATGAAACTAAAGGTCATGGCACAACGAGTTAAGTATGATACATTATCCTCTAGCACAACAGGTTCAGTTTCAAAACCAGATATTAAAATCCTGGGGTTTTGATTCACCTTTTGAATGTATTGATTTGGGAATTGTACAGAATATAAACTTTGATAAAATTCAAGGAATTGACCGCATTAAAGCACCATAAATACTTTACTAAAAGGTTAGTTGATTTGTCAAATGCGTATTTAGTAATATAAGTAACTATTAAACAACTCTAGTTTGTACTTTACTGTTTACATTAACCAGATTTTCATTCAATAATAAACTAAATAATTACCGGTACTTAAAAACTTCTGAGTTTGATAGTAATTTTTTTGAATAAAACCATAACCAAGTACTTTATTGTGTAAGAAAGAACGTGCGGTGTTCAATGCTCCAAACTACTATTACTTTTATAGTGATATGGCAACAATTTTTGCATAATAGTACAGTGTTAATTATACGTGCGGTGTTCAGTGCTCCAAACTACTATGTCAGGGACAATTTTTGCATAATAGTGATACTACTATGCTTACAGTAAGTCCCAAACCAAAAGAAGTTGTTTGAAATCTAGGACCGTAAACAGCAAGAACAGCAAGAGTATACAGTTGCTGTTTATGTAAAATCAGCGCATAGAATGATTTAGCTATTAATTTTGAGTATTTTCTTTGTTTGCCGCACATATTTTCTTCCATATTTCGGTATTCATGATAATTTATGTTTACTTTTTATGACTAATAGACATATGTGCTGTTTGACAGGTGGTGTATGATGCTCTGCGTTTACGCTATGGTGGAAGGCATGAAAAAATATGTTGCCGCATAGAATTATTTACGAAGTAAAATTCACTTATTCAAAAGTTCAATTTCTCTTATTAAAGAATCCAATTCAATTTAATCATTAAATAATTCAATCTTATTTAATTATTAAATAATTCAAAACTTAATTATTAAATAATTTCAAAGTTTAATAATTTCAAACTTAATTATAATTTCAAACTTAATTATTAAATCATTTCAAAGTTTAATAATTTCAAACTTAATTATATCATTTCTCAAATTAAACAGCATTCTTTCATCAATTACATCGTTAATATTGTGTTTTGGATTATTAAATATTAACATTTTTCTTTCATTAAAAATTCAAATTTCACTTCATTTCAAAACCATATTATTTATTCAAATAAAATCTTCGTTTTATTTTTAAATCAAATTATTGACCAATCGGGTTTTATTTAATTTTCTATCCTAGGTCAAAGTTCAATTTGGGTATTTATCATTTCAACCCGATTCCAGTTCAATTCAAAATCAAAGCATAGTAAAGGGAACTTGCAGTGTGATAACTGGGATGGTGTCAAAGTAAATAAACAAGCAATAGCAACAATCAATAACAACAATCCAATAATCAATTCAAATAATCCCGAAATAACCGTATTAATTCACATTGTTATTTGTGCGAATTAATATAATTATTTCTAGAATCTACACTAGCATTTCATGTAGATTAAAGATTATTCCACTAATTATTTATACGGTTTTCACTTGTCATTCAATTTAAATTTTATACTACAACAATTAATCCAATATACGTCGATGGTTCAAAGTGTAATTATCACTATTCCACATGTCAATTAATTTAACAATTAAAAGGGGTCATATTCAACTAATCAAATTTAACATATAAATCAGTTTTAAAATTGTTAACTATCATATATCAATTTCAATTTTGCATACTATTTATCACTTAACACTAACAAATTTACGTCCAATATAAACATCGAACAATCAATCAATTATCAACCACTGTATTATCATTGCATAAATAATTAACAGATAATGGTGTCAGATGTCACAGGTGAACTGATACAGGTAATAGCATATATAACAGTGTAATTAACTAATAGCAGCATATTTCAATTGTCGTTTCAATTGAAATCAAATTTAATAAATAAAAGAACGTTAATCGTGAGTGATTGCTCACCTTCCGAGGTTAGAGAGAATAGACAATGAAATGGGTTACGGATCCAAGCACGAGTTCCAAAGCAAAGCAAGATTTGCACGAATTAGAAGAACAAAGCTGATAATGAGGGACCGATGAAACAATTAGAATCAATTTGACATAAATTAAAAACGAAATGTAAATCGTATCGTTATACATTTTCTCAAAAATCGATATAAAGTTATAATTTATACAAACCTATACACATAACCTATAAACAAATCTTCCATTTTAAAATATATACAGGAAACTTAGTATCAAACCTAAACTACAATTATACATATATATTCAAAGCCCAAACTCGGTAGAGATAATTTACATACATACAACATCGTACAAAAGGTATAAGCTAGCCTCCACGAACTTTATATACATAACAGCAACTGGAATTTACATATATATTAAATTATTTAAAATCAACATTCTTATAAATCATATCCATGATTTTTTTACTGACAATGTATCACTATATCTCACTTGAAATCAGTTTAATACCCATGTGTAAACCATATGTATATTAAGGTCAAAATAGTAATATATATGTAACTAATAAAATCTGCGTATACAACAAAACATGATTTGTATATTGTCATATAATAACAGATTATATATCGCAACATTACTTATGTAATATATAAACTAAAATATAAGACATAACTCTTACCAAACATATAAAACAAACAGATAGTTTAAATCTTGTATAAACCCATATGTTATATAAATTATCTATATATGATAACACTTTCATTCTTACCAGTAAACAACACATAACTTCTACATAGCTCAACAAAATAAACCTTAACATACTGAACTTTACAAAATTTGGAAAAAAATCAAAATATATTGACATATATTTATTACCTAATATAAAGAGGTTAGAAGAGCCAAGATTGCAGATACAAACTTTATATATATATTCTCATAATCAAGAACGATTTGATAATGCAGAGGGTGGGACAGCGGAGGGCAAGGCACAGGTGGAAGCAAGACAAAGTAGAACGGCAGAAGCTTGAATCTAAGGATGCTTTGGGTTCTTGGTTCAGGAGGCGGGTTCACTGCCACTATGCTCGGGTTTGTTGTTTGGTGGGGTGAAGTCTCGGCCGAGTAGGTGAGATGCCGTCGTGACTAGCCATGGTGGTGAATGGACGGAGGAAGATGACGGTTGGATTCGCGGTTGTGGTCGAAGTGGGATCGGCGGAGGAAAGATAAAGGGAAGTGGTGAGTTGGCGATGGAAGAAGAAATGAGCAGTAAAAAAAAATCTTTTCTTTGAAGTGTCAGAACAAAGAAGAGCAAATAGGAAAGTGAACGAATGGAAGATGATGAACCCAAAATAGTGAATCTAGGAACCAGTGAGAATATTAAAAGTTTGCTATTAATGTCTGGGAATATGGAAAAACAAGTGGCTGTTTTGAATTCAACGGGTAGGTATATGAAAGGTGGATAGAAACCAAAAGTTTAAAACATGTACCGGTACGATTAACCGTTCCACAGATTTCATCATGTACCGAATTTCCGAAATACACAAATGAATACACTGTTGCGATCAGCACGACGAGACGATCAAAACGGTATACAGATATCAGTGGTACGATCATCCGATAAAAAATCGATATCGGTACCAGAATGCTGCTATTTTGCAGAAAATAAGAACGACGGAGAAATAGATGTCCAAATTTTGAAAAACTACAAACTGACATCTTGCTCAGAAGATGGTTTAGAATTTTTCTACGTAAAATATTTAGGTTCTGAAAATATTTTATTTTCGTCGCTTTTTAACTGATTAAATTGAAGTAAATTTACGCGCGAAATAAACTTTCATATTTTCGGACGAAAATTTACCAGTTGCTATGTTTAACTAGACGCATTCCAAATATCAAATTTATATTTCAAAATTTTATCGTTTATAGTTTCACAAAATTTCAATTAATTACGTTATTAAAACAGTTGAAATTTACGGGTCGTTACATTACAATTGCTATAAATAGCAAATAAACGACGTCATAAATATTAGCATCATAAACCATAACTCTGCGTAAAAGTTCTATAGCAAGCACCAAAACGCTATAGAAAGGTACTTGTATGTCATGAATCATCCATTTAATAGCAATTCAGAAACGCTATAAGTAACGTCATTTATAGCATGTTTTTTATAGCGATTCTGAGGTTGCTATTATAGATCCCTGACATATTACAACTTGTTGATATACAGCGTTTATAAAAACGCCATCGTATCCTTTTACAGCGTTTTTTAAACGCTATAAAAAGGTATTTTTCTTGTAGTGATGGCCTCCCTTCCATCATTTCCGACCACTGTCCTATCCTTTTGGACTCTGGTGATGGCTCTCATCATGTCCCCCTTTCAAATTTGAGCTCTTCTAGACCTTGGAACCAGGTTTTGATGATATGTTGGAGTTGTTGTGATCTTCTTTCCATTCTAGATCTGCTATCAAGGTTCCGGCTACCAAACTTAGGCCAGGCCCTCAAGAAGTGGTCTGGGGGTATTTGGGGATCTCTTAAATCTAGAAAGGAGCTATTGAAAAATCAAATTCAAGATCTAAACATTAAGGAAGAGTTTGCCCCTCTCTCCACTGACGAAAGGGCCCTTTTGCTTGGACTTGAGTTTGAGCTGGATCAACTTATGAGGCAAGAGGAAATCGCTTGGAAACATAGATCCAGAGCTCGGTGGCTCAAAAAGGGTGATCATAACACAACTTACTTTCATAGAATCGCTAGTGGCAGATGTATATCAAACTCTATTTTCAGCATTCTTGACGGGAATTGGGATGTAGAGGATGAAGATGAAATCCTCCATGCCTTTACTAATCATTACAAAAGCTTGCTGAAGGACAAAGGATCTAGATAAGATATTATAAATTAGGACCATATTTTCCCAGATCCTCAACCCATCCCTGAACGAATGGCTGCCAAGTTTGACATTAATGAAATCTGGGAGGCCTATTCTGATATGGCTAATGATAAAACTCCAAGCCCAGACGGATTCCCTCCGGCGTTATTTAAAAGGTACTGGGTTTTCCTTAAATTCAGCAATACTAGAGCTTTTGATGAATTTTACTCAAATCTAGATCTAATCTTAAGACTTAATTACGCGAACATCATACTCATCCCTAAATTTGAGGGTGCGTGCTGCACTTTCGGCTTCCATCCAATTAGTTTTGAGAATACCATCTTTAAACTTGTGACAAAGGTGCTGACTAATCAAATAAAGCCTTTTATGGAGTCCATTCTCAATCCAAGGCAATCTGCTTTTACCTCGGGCAGATCTTTCCTTGATAATGCAAGGGTGGTTCAAGAAGCAATTAGTTACTACCACTCCAACTATGTTGACCGCACCAGATCAAACTCAACTTCTCCAAAGCCTTTGAATAGTCAGTTAGGACTTCATTCTTTCTGTGCTTTCGCATAGACGCTTCCCAGCTAGGTTCATAAATTAGATTAAATACATTCTTTCAACTTCAACCTCGTCTGTTTGTATCAATGGCATTAAAGGTAATCTTTTTAGTATGTCCCGTAGTCTTAGGCAAGGGAATCCTATCTCTCCCGTTCCTTTTATTCTTGCGATGGATACATTTGCTAACATGATTGATCTTGCCTGCTCTTTGGGTCTTTTGGCCTGCCCTAGCAATAATGTGATTCACTTAGGTATTAAATTCGTTTCAGTATGCTGATAGCACCATCCACTTGTCTTCTTTGGTTCCCTCCTCCATTGCCACGATCAAGCTCCTTGTCAACTCCTTTGAATTGATTTCATTGCTGCATATAAACTTTTCCAAAAGTTCGATGCTTATGGTTGGCCCTAATTCCGTTTTTGGCTCTTCTATCACTGGTAACCTTAGCTACTCTCTAAAAAGCTTCCCCTATACCTACCTAGATCTAGTTCTTAGACCTTATAAACTTCGTAGGGAAGATTAGTCTCTTATGATTGACAAAGTTCAAGGAAGGCTCACTGCTTGGAAGGGAACCTCGCTTTTTATGGCAGGCCATCTGGTCCTTGTTAATTCGGTTCTTTCCTCTCTCCTCACCTTCTGGCTATCTTTCTTCAAAGCGCCTAATTGGGTTACTAGTAAAATTGATAGTATTCGAAGGGCATTCCTATGGAAGGGTTCTGATACCATTTCTTCCTCAAATTGTTTGGTTGCTTGGGATCGTATATGTAACGACCACGACTTTCTCTCCACAGAAAGTCGCATCGTTAATAAGAAAGAAAGGGGTGAGAAAATAGAAAAGAAGAGAAAGAGAAAGAAAACAACACAAATACTCACAGCGGAAACAGAACAAAATATAATATATCATATAACTATTACATAGTATCATATACATCTATCAGAGTTACACAGATTACACATCATATACTAGACAGTTATAAACATCTGTCTAGTTATTACAACTCAATACAAAACAAAGATCTAAACAAGATCAACACAGCGGAAACTACTATCTATATCTACAACGCTGAAGCCTCCTGCTCCATTGCTCCTCCACAATTCGTCAAGGCTAAACCTGAATCCCTTGGCTACTCGTAAAAATTTGAGTACCCAAGAGTTTATAAAACAGAAATAAACAACTTGGGTCAGACATGGGTCTGGTGTGAGTAACAGGTTAAACTTGCTTAACTTCAAAACCTTTTGAAAGAAAAGGTATCACGTAAGACTTCCCACACATAAACATGGGTAAGTTTTTACCTTACGCTAACCAAAACATTTGATAGGAAATTCGATTGTATTATAATAGGGTCTAGGGTTTTCAAATAAATATGAAATAGCTGAAATTGTTACATTATTAAATTCCAGCATACTAGCCACAAAGTGGGTTATACAATCAAGTCCGTTATCACTTATTGGAAATTGGATTCCATACAATGGCAGGGCTACTGGGGTACCGCCCGTCACAGTACGTGGTCTAGATCACCGTACCGAAGAGTACGCCCGCTCCCCTGCAACACAAAGCCAGAACCATCCCTTACTGGATAATTCCGAACAAGATAATCCCGTAGTTGGCGCGACCAACCACACACTAAGCCGAATAAAAGAAAAGGGACCTCTAGACAGGGATCTATCTTGCTCTCAGTGGGTGCTACCCACGAAGCCTTGCTGCACCTCCCCTGTTTTAGCCATTCCCGGTTGATGAGGCTTGAGGTTACGATTACCTTTAATCAGAACATATCACTTAGAATGCTCATCGTCCGCCTGACGATGTGCTGAAAGCATTCAATCCATACAAGTTCGTTCCGGGTTCGAACGAAACCGAAGGCATTATCTCGTTACACTCGTTTTGGAATCACCCTCAGAGTTAACGACAATAACCCTTGCACTCTGAATCTTCATCTTCACTTGATTCACGACCTATCGTTAATTTGGATCGATGTGGTATTCGGGTCTCCAGACCTGGAAATCCGGTATACGGAAACCCGATCCCGGTCTCATCGAAATCCAAAGCGTATCTTTTAAGGCCAAGTTGTTTTAAAGGTTAAAACAATCCAATTTATTATCTTTATACACATAGAAAGATAATTCACAACAGATAATCAACATTATCAGATAATCCATACAATTCAACTAACATCCATATCACACAGCATATATCTCATCAGAGATATCAATCAAAGTCAAGTATCCAATACTAACACCCATTCATAAGTAATGATTTATATCATCTTAAATTAATTTAAATTGAATTAAATTAATTACTTCATTTTATAAATCCATCTTACTTAACCATTAATTAATACAATCAATTAATTAATTATCCTCTAATAATTCATTTCAATTAATCATCTTTGATTAATTATCTTTTAATTACCTTCAAGTAATTTATCCTCAATTAATTACTTAAATTAATTATTCTTAACCACTTATAGTAATTAACCTTTAATTACTTCATTAATTAATTTACTAAAATTAATTAACTTAATCAACTATAATTAATTACATTAATCCTTAATTAATTTCATTGATTTATTACTTCATTTATTAATTATTACTTAATTAACCAATCTTAATTACATCATTAATTATATTAATTAATGATCCTTAATTACAACTTAATTAATTACTTTATTTAAATTAATTAAACCATAATTATTAATCACTATTGATTAATCACATTCAGTAATTAACTATCCTTAATTACTTCTTAAAATAAATTAATTATTCCTTAATTAATTTCTTAATTAATCTCTTGATTAATTCCATTAAGTAATTAACTTCCCTTAATTACTCTACTAATTACATCAGTAATTATCCATTAATTACTTTCCTAAGTAATTATACTTCATTAAATTACATTAAGTAATTATACTTCACAAATCATTAAATGATTATCTTAAATTAATTAAACTTAATTAATTAACTTAACTAATTCAATTAATTACAATGAGTAATTAATTCCTTAATTACTTTCCATTAAGTAATTATATTTAAACAATTTTTTCACAAATGATTATCTTTAAATTAATTAATCTATTTAATTATCAAAATTAATCACATTAATTAATTATTTAATAATCCTTAGTTAATGATCTACATTAACTATTAACTATTCTTTAATTATCTATCTTAAATAATTAAACATTAATTAACCATTATTAATTACAACTTAATTAATTCTAATTACCAATAAATTAATCTTTCATTACTTAATTAATTAAGTACCTAACAATAACTTAATTAATCCTTAATTACTTAAATAATTTATTCCTACTATTAATTAACAATCTTAACTTATCAATTAATGATTCTTAATTTCAAATTAATTACCCTTTAATTAATTTAATTAAATCTTAATTAATCAATTTAAATCCTTAATTATTAAATTTATTAAATACAAATCATAATTTAATTAAATTGATTTATTACCTTTCAATTACCTTAATAATTTATTTTATCCTAAACTATTAAATCTTAGTTATCTTTAAGATAACACTTTATTCTTATTTAAAAACTGAGATTTTAACTTAAACTCCAGATTTAAAAACTAAACTTATTTAAATTTTACTTTTAGATTTAAGCATCAGTTTTAAATTTTATTTTTAAAATTTAAAAACTGGAATACAGGTTCTGTTAAAACTTGTTATACTTAATTAACTCGATACTCTCCCTCAAAACCATGAGATCTACTTCAAGTCCACATCCCAATATCACGACTCTTCCTTCGAGTTGCCTCCCCCTTCTTCCCAAACACACAGCAGGTACCCCAGACATATACGTGCACGTGCACAGTCAAACGCGGCGACTCCGACCATCAACGTTGATCTCTCCATATCGGCGATAAAAATCACGTCCCAATACGATCAACAAAAACACCAATACGAGCTCGAAATCGAATTGAGCATTCAAACGAAACCTGGAACACGAACTCAGCCAACATCCATAACCTGTCAACAGCTCGCCTCTGCTCCTCCGACCACCAGAGTTGTTGAACTTCCGGCCTCGCCTTCGCCTACCATCCCTCTACGCATTCCCAAACCCCCGTTGAACTCGATGCTTCGTGTCATTCGAACAGACCCACATACTCCACTTAGTCAAAACTAGGGTTACCCACTGAAATCGAAAGCCACCATCGCCACAGTGATCGCGAGTGCCTCCAACCATTTTCCATGGCCTCTCCGATCATCCATCTACCATCAGAGTGAATCTCAGCCTTCCCAATCGCTGGGATCACCAGAACTACCCAAAAGTACAAAAACAGTGCAAACCCAAATTGCTCCTTCATTCTATTTCTAAAAATCGTGATTTTAGCCTTAAAAATAAAATCTTTGATTAAAGTTTCAGATTACATACCTGACTTAATAAATTAGGATATTTGAATCTTTACTTATTCTATGTTAACTCTGTTATTTTTAAATTTCCAGAGACATTCAAGTTATTTTAACTTGATTAACATTTTAAACTTTACTTCATGATTTCACAAACAACTTTTGTTTGAAATCCTAATTCTAATAGAGATTAGTTTGGGAGAATTGGAATTTAGATCTAAATTTTAAACTGAGAACTTTAAACAGAGATGATCACTGGTACAATCAAACATACACATAGTATCTTTATTCATATATACATGTATCTAGATCTAAAACAAACATGCATACATAATTTCAAACATGCACCACAATTTTTACTTCAGATATTTTACCACACAAATCAAATCTATCTATTTTTAAAATCTAAGTTACTCACATAAAACAAAAGGATGAACAGAGCACTTATAAACAGCATGCACACAAAGGAATATACACATCAGACATTCACTTATATATACATGTAATACACATTTAAATTCATCCATACTAGCATGCAACCAATTATATTTTAAATTTTTAAAAGTTACTCACCTGAAACAAAGATGAACAGAGCCTATTTTATTTGAAACTGCTTTTAAACTTTAGAACTTGAATGCTTTTGAAAACTGTAGACTTGAGTTGCTTGTTAATGGAACTGGAATGCTAGCTTTAATTTGAAGAGATTGCAGTTGCATGCATGCTCTAATTTCCAGCTTTGAAAAAAATGTTTACAGGCTTTGATTCCAGGTTACTTGCTTTCATATTTTGAATAAGAAATTACAGGCTTTGATTTAGATTTCAGATTGAAGAGATGAGTTACGGGTTGTTGAAGAAATGCATTACAGGTTAATGTTTTGAGGATTTTTGGTTTGAGAAAGGTTGATTTACTGATTTGTTTATGAGGAATTTTGTTTCAGATTATTGTTTCAGGCTGAAAATTCTTAAGTTTGAATTGAAGAGAATAGGGAAAGAAAATGAGATAAAAGGTAAATGTTCATATAAGTAGAAATGTAGTTTTATTAAAAATAAAAATAAATGAAAACTAAAATTAAGAACTTGACATTTGTCAATTACATTGTCTTATTAATGTACACTTGTTTAAACAAGCCTTAATATGATAACACTTGTATTTTAAGTAATTCATATTTATTTTTAAAATGTAAAAACCTCTTCTTTATTTATTAAACACTTATTACTTATCTATGTATATATAGATAACTTTTTAAAGAGATATACCAATTATACTTATAAATAAAAGTTTATCCATATAATTTAAAATCCAAAACTATTTGAAATCTTACCTCTTTTGAATTTCAAATTTAATTTAAATTCAAATGCAAATTATATTTTAAAATCCAATTTAAAGTCAATTTATAACATATAATCAATTTTAAATAACAATTCCATTTTATTAAAGTCTATTATATCTATATATAAAACCATATATTAATAATTATTGTTTAACATAATAATTTATCAATTTTAAAATAATTTATAAAAGAGATTTATAAATTACTACTATTACTACTTGAATTAACATATCATATGTAAATTGTATTTTAAACCTATATATATATATATATATATTCTTAAATCATATTTATTAAGCAATATATTCAAAAAGAAAATAAATTACCCTTATTATTAGTCTTTATTTAAAACCATATTTATTATTTGTTTTAAATAGCTTTGAAAAGCTAATATTAAATAGATCATAATTTCCAAACTATCAATATATATATATTAGAAATTTAAAAACAAGAATTTATTTATTTATTAAATTTCAAATCCAAATATACTTACATATATATATATATATACATTATAATAGAAATCATTTTATTGGTTTTTAAAAGATAAATTTACTAATTAAATACCCATTTAATCAGATTATTAAATTAAATTCAAATTTTATTATCAAAGATCATCAATATCAATTTAATTATTAAACAGATTATTAAATTGATATTGTCAAAATTTCCGGGATATTACAGTATATGCAAACCTAAGAAAGATGGTGGTATGGGAGTGGTCATCCTTCATCATTTTGATAAGGCTTTACTAGGAAAATAGGGTTGGCAATTACTATGAGGTTGTTCTAAACCCTAGGCAATCTGGATCCGTCAATGTTACTATCATGGTCTCTTCACTTTATCTGATCTCAATTCCTCTCCTCCCCAAGCTGCCTCCTCCTTTTGGAAGGGAATTATCAGTTGCTATAGGAGACCAGGATTTGCTCAGTGATTAAGATAGGCAATGAATTTTGCGCTACCTTCTAGACTGATCCCTGGTTGTCAGGTGTCGATTTTTCATCGCTGTACCTTAACCTTTTCAACCTCGTATCCAACCACGACATTTAAGTGAACCAAGTCTTCTTTGAGGGGTTTTGCTCCTTGCATTTTAGTAACATGATTGTTGGTGAGAACCACAGAGATCTTTGTAAAATCATTAGTGCATCCCCTTCAATAACTTTAACGCAATAAGATGACAACTTCTTCTGGGGTTTAAATACGGGTAAGCATTTCTCGATGAAATCGCTTTAAGACTTTTATAATTTCAGTGGTATGTGTCTTAACTTCACTAATATATGGAAGTCTCATTCTCTACAAAAATTTAAGATTCATATGTGTCCCATTTTACTCAACAAACTAAACACTACTGCTAATCTAGCTTCTAAACAGTTAGGTTCTACTCGTCTGTGCTTCCTATATGGCAGCTTCATGGATTCCTCTCCCCACATTTTTTTCCAGTGTGATTTTACATTCCAAGTTTGGGGTCTCCATGTAGCGAATTTCCATATTTCTACCTATTTTATTGATCTCGACCCAGTCCAGTTCTGGACTTTGCATCCATCCATTATCGAGGCTAATCTAGCATTGGCTTTCTACTAGGCGGTTTGGATTGAAAGGAATAATATGTTTTAATTTTGTGTCTAGACCATATATTTATGTAGCTAACTCTATTATGTCTCTTATATATTCATGGATAGTTGATGGACCCTAGCCTCTCCAGTTCTTACTGTCTGGTACTAATCCTGTTGAATCTGAGGGAAGTAACAACCTGACCTGATTGATTGCCTGCATGTTTAGCTATAGTACTTGTGCAGCTTATCTAATTACATATGTTATTACAGTTATGCATGTACGTATTTCTGCTAGACTTATGATGCTTACTATGTAAGTATGGTGGTATTATGCTAGTAGTTTGGTGATACAATAGTTCTCTTTGTATGTACTCTATTTTTTGGCTACTGGCTAGGCTTGTTAAACAGATATTTCTATTATATTTATATCTAGTATGGTTGTGCAGCCATGTGCTGCATATCTTTTATATAAAAAACCTTTATTTAACTTTTTATAAAAGTATTGATTTTATTTGTATAATATACAATGCGTATGTGTATCAAATACACTTGATACACATATATGTATATAATGCACTTGCAACATATGATATGTGTACATGTGTTAATGTGCTCATATATAAGTGCTAGAATTTACCCTACATGGACACACTTGTCCCTTTATATACATATTTGCTATCAATAATTTAATTTATTATTTATATATATACATATATGTATAACAACAATAATAATTTTATTTATTTTAAATATTAACCAATTCAAAACAGTTTAAATTAATATATAAAATATCCAATTACAATTTTAAATTTAAAAACCAAATCTAGTTCTAAATAAAAAATTATTTTAAATTTAAATTCAAATTCAAATTTCAAATATAGATATGTTTAAATACTATATATATATATATATATTCAAAATGAATAATTAAATATTTTATATTTTAGTTTAAAATTTTATAATCATAAACTATTAATTTTTAAATTATACATATGTAAAAATTGGTTTTTTTAAACTTTCGACCGAAAACATTTTTAACCAAAAATTATTTTTTACATTCAAAATTTCATAAGGATTTGTATTACATGTTTAAATAAATTAATTTAAAATATATTTAAAATATATAATTCAATTACAAAATTTATATTTTAAATTTTATAATTATTTAAAATTCATTTTAAATTTTGAAAATAATTCTATTTAAAATATATGAATATGGTAGAAATAATTATACCCATGTAAGAACCCAATCAACTCACCTTCATGTGTGTTTATAAAATTTGTATATCAAATTGAAATTGTAACGACCCATAATTTAATCACTTAAAAACTTAAAAATTTAAATACTTAAATGGTGTACTGTATAACCCTAATGCATGTCTTTATAAATAACAAATGATATAAAATGACCATTTCAAATATTTTTACATTAATGAGTAGTGAAAATATGACCGAAAATTTGTTATTGACATATGACTTTAAAATCGTTAAACATTGTCAACAGTTTTGTAAATATTTTAAAATAAATATGTAATTTATAAAAATGATGTCTATTGGACCAAAAGGTGGTCGAATCAAATAAATATATGGTTGATAAGGACGGTTGCTATTAGACTAAAGAGTGGTCGAATCAAGGTATGCCATAAGAATGGTTTATATTGGACCAAAATGTGGTCGAATCAAGTTTGGCCATATAGCGGTTTCCATTGAACCAAACTGTGGTCGAATTAGGTTAGGCTATATAATGGTTTCCACTGGACCAAAATGTGGTCGAATCAAGTTAAGTTATATGGATAGTTTCCATTGGACCAAAATGTGGTTGAATTAGGTTAAGCTATATGGATGGTTTCCATTGGACCAAAATACAGTTGAATCAGGTTAGGGCATAGTTGATAAGAATTGTTTCTATTGGACCAAAGCATGGTCGAATCAGGTTAGCCTATAGAGGGTTAGGAAATTACTAAAGCACCCTCCTCTTGGTCACCTATAAATAGCCTAAGCCATGGAGAAAGAGAAAAACATTACAACTAAATAAAAGTAAGAAAACAAGGAAGATCTTAGGGAAAGCCAAGAATCTAAACCATTGGCCGAAACAATTATTACTAAGGTGAGGAAAACTATCTAATTTTTAAGTTTCAAGTTAATCTATGAAGTAGTATGTAACTTATAATATGTTTAATCCATATGTTGCACTATTTAAACCCTTTTGGTATTATAGACATACCTTTTGCTTATAATATTTTTGACCTCAACCAAGTGTATATGATTGATACTTCAGTTGTTTGAAAGAAAGAATAATCTATATTGGTTTATGAATATAAAGTATCTTAAAGAATACTTATATATATACTTACGACTTGTTATATCTTTTGGACGAATGCGGTAAAAGATAAAAGATCTAGGATAGTGCACTATTACTTTATTTCCATACTATATGTTAGGAGATAAAGTACATCCATACCATAGGTTAGGACACTAGCCATGAGTGGATAGAAAGCTTCCAGGATCTAATTCCCTACTCCGTGTTCGGATTAGATCCATGTGTATCCAAATTGATTTTGACATGAATTTCTAAATTTGTTATGTTCCTTGTTTACATAAGATATCTATATATGTCGAATGAGTTTTGACAAATATGTTTGGAGAAAATTTACCTATTTTAATCGAGTAATATATGTTTGATATATTAATATACTTCAAAATATGGTTTGGACATCTTGGAGAATTTTGTGATATGACCTGATATTTATTAAATAGATTCATCATTGGGTCGGTGTTGCTCATGATGCTACACATAACCATTTCAGGTTCGGATAGTGTTATCCTGCCTTTTGGCAAGGCTGTGATACCAAGAACTCGACTAGAAACCAAGGACAGTCCGTCCCGAAGATCGGTTATATAGAGGTTCACTATGGATACTGGTGAATTTTGTCCAAGCCCTGATCAAGCTACAATTGACAAGACACGACATGCAAATCTATGAGAGCCAACGTTCCAAATTTCAAGTCAATCGGAGTTCGTATGCTCAAGATATGGATCAATAAAAATAAAGAGAGAGAGAGAGCATCGATTTGTATCCATCAATGACTGATCTACTTGTATCCATCATATTTATCCCACTTTGTATCCATCATATTTATTCCACTTTGTATCCATCATATTTGCTCCACTTCGTATCCATCAAATGAAGGTAGTTCGTATCGGTTCCCCAAACGATCGATACGAAGTAGCACCTAAAAGCATCGATATGAAGTGAGATGCAATCCATCGATATGAAGCAGCTACACATAATCAATACGAAGCAGTCACTAAATCATCGATACAAAGTAGAGCACGGAGCATCGATACGAAAAGAGTTGCCCAGACCGATACGAAGTGTAATTCCAGGTCGATACAAACATAACACAATTCAAATGGAAGAAACAGCCACTCGGCATGAAAAGTGGATCGATCCTAAATTATAGCGCCACGTCATCTGATCGACACGTGATGCATGGATATGAATCAGAACGACATGAATCGTATCGATACGAGTTCGACAGCACATTGAAAATCCAAACTTGCATCGATCATAACTCGAGATCTACAAGTCCAAATGCCACCAAATTTTCACAGAAGCTTACCTACAACGTCAAGAATGTACCAGATCAATTTCAGCCAAAAAGGATCAATTCTTGATCGATATGAATTCCATTCGTATCGCTTTGATATCGAGTCGAAATCACCTGAACTTGATCCCGTGGGCCCACCCACGTGAGAGAAGAAGTCCTACGAGATTTGGGCGAGATATTTGCTGCCTACACCTATAAATAGTGATCTTGGGCCTACAGAAAAGGGACTTTTTGTCTCTCTACGCCGATACTCTGCCAAAATTGCTATTGTACTTCGATTGTACTGTTGTAAATCTTTTGTAACCAGCGAGTGATAATCAATAAACATCAATCATTCCATAGTGGACGTAGGCCATACACCGAACCACTCTAAATTCGTGTGTTTTAGCACCTTTTCTTATATATTAATTGGTGTGTTCGTTAGATCTGCCTCATTTTACATTTACCTTCTTCATTTTATCTCTTCAAACACATCCGAAGAGTGTCGTGCCCAATTTTGGTACAAATAGATAGTTAGAGTGGATTTTAGGACCTTTTATGGAAAACCAGAAGTGAAGAACTTTTCTTATCTTTTATTTAGTATTGTAAATCTTGATATACATATATGTATGAAGTCGAAGGCAAGACCTTATGTAAATTAACTTGTATTGCAAGTACGAATGTATAATATTTTTTCCGCTTGAAATCTTTTACTTTGAATGATTTGAGGTTCTAGCATTTCTCCCAGCGAACTTGTGATACAAATATGATAGCGCCATATTATGAGGGTAGCACTCCCCATTCCAGCCAAGAGTTTCAAAATGGGTGTTACAAACTAGTATCAGAGCCTAGGTTTATATGGTGCTTAGTAAAACCCCTTTATCATGTCACAATAATAAAACCCTACAGTTCGTATTTTGCCAGAATAGGAAGTTTATACCATTCATTGACATGTTTATAATTGTTATAGTTATAAACAATGACAAGCCAAAAAACATGAGATAATGGAGATTCATGGGGAGGAGTTAAGTGCACAACTAATCCTGAAGATTGGTTAACCTTAATCTTCTCATAATTCAAGAAGAAGATGTTTAGAAGGAAGGCACAAAATATTTTAGTAATGGAAATGATAGAAGTGGAAAATAGAGCATACGACTATGAAGAGGTACTACAAAGAGACCTTGTATCGTACCGTTTATATAAAAAATGGAAGGAAATAGTAAAAGCTATAAAGATGGTAGAGAGAACTGAGTATGGAGAAATTCAAGAACTTCTCAAAAGGCGAGGTGAAATTCTAACAGCTATAAGACCTATACGAAGGAAAATGTTCCTAAGGGTAAATAGAAGACAGTTGGATGAAGAGGGGTCAGAATCCCAAGGATTAAATGAGGTCTCAGAAGAAGTTACGGGACTTATAGAAGCACCCATGGAAAATGAAATGAATAATATTGCGGGATTCTTTCCCATACTATGACTTCCAGGAAGAATTTAATATAAGTAAATGAAGGGTTGCTTAAAGTTTGGTGGTGTAATGTCCAATATTTGACTTATAAATATTGGAGATGCATGTGAAAGTTTGTAAATAATAACCCGAATTTTTGTTGTAAAAATGGGGTTATAAATATTATATCCTTTGTGTGTATGACTTGAGCTTAGTTAATTAATGTTTCATGTTCAATAATGTAATTATATACAGCGTTGGTCGTAACAAAGTTCTTTTGTTTCTCTAAGGTTATGGGAGACCAAGAAACTACTACTTCAACTCATAGTCAAGAGGCTCTGCCCTCTGCATAACAAAATCCTATGGAGTTTTTTGCATCCTTCATAAAAAAAAGATACAAATCTCCTCTAAACTTGTGAATAATCGATTTGATAATTTATTGAGTCATTTTAAGTATTTACATCCAGACAAATTTATTAGAGATACTGATCCATTTAAAGATGAACAATGGATCCAACATTTAGAAAACATCTTTAAAGTGTTGGATTGTAGTGAAATAGATAAAAGGTAGTTGGTTGTATTTCAACTAGCAGGAGAGGCAAGGAATTGGTGGGAGTTAATTAGGACCATAACTGATTCAAGTGTGATGACTTGGAGAAGTTTTAAGGAAACACTTTTAAAAAGTATTTTCCAGAACATGAAAGAGAGAAGATGGAAATGAAATTTCAAGCTTTCACACAAGGAAACATGACAGTAGCCTAATATCAAAATTAATTCGAGGCATTGTCTCGACTTGCAAGTCATTTGATTAATACGCCTAAAAATAGGGCCAGGAGATTTGTAAAAGGACTTATTCCACCAATACGAAGGCAAATAATTGGCGATCGTCGCAAGACTTATGAGGCAATCATATCTGAAGCTCTTGACCTTGAAGAAGACTACATTCAACTTCCGCAAGAAAGGAATCTTTTGAATAAGAGAAATCATAACAATCAAGGGAATTCATAATCAAAAGAAATGCAATGGGAAGAAGCCATGGTACAACGAGAACGAGAAGAAAGGAGGGGCTTAACAAGGAGAGAGTCAAAACAAAATAAAATGTGTTATAACTGCAATGAGAACGGTCATATTGCTCCTAATTGTCCAAAGGAAAGAAAAATAACTGTATGCTACAATTTTAATGAACCGGGATACATGAGTGGGGACTGTAAAAGTCAAAAAAGAAAAATAAAGCAACACAGGAAATCAAGCCAGGGTATATGCACTAGTTTCTGAACAACCACGTATGGAAGATACCTTAGTTATTTTTGACTTTCAAGCTAAAGTTTTATTTGATCCGGGTGCCACACATTCCTTAATATCTGTAATATTCTCTACTAAGTTAGGATTTCCAATTTAGGAACTAACAAATCCCCTAATAATAGATAACTTAGTAGAATAAGAAACTAAACTTAGAAATATGAATAAGAATTGTCCTCTTTATATTGAAGATAAGGAATTGCGTGTGGATTTTTCCTTTTTCTAATAATCCATTTTGATCTCATTCTTGAAATGGATTGGCTTTACAAACATTATGCCAATCTAGATTGTCATGAAATGACTATAACCTATTCTATTCCGGGATTTGAGACATTCAAATGTTCTTGTAATAAATATGGAAATACATTCATATCTGGATACCTAGCACATATAGACATAAAAAATATGGACCAACAACTCGACCAAATCAAAGTGGTCAGTGAATTTGAAGAAGTATTTAGCAATATTCCAAGATTACCACCAAAACAAGAAATTGACTTTTGTATCGAATTAGTCCTTGGTACGACCTCAATAGCAAAGACAGCTTATCATATGGCTCCACTAGAGAAATAAGAGTTACAGAAGCAAATTCAAAAGTTAGAGGATCAAGGATTTCTTAGACCAAGTAAATCACCTTGGGGAGCTCCAGTATTGTTCGTAAAGAAGCATGATGGGTCCCTATGATTATGTATTGACTATCGGGAACTTAATAAGATTACAGTTAAGGATAAGTATCCATTACTTCAGATTGATGATCTATTTTATCAACTCCAAGGAGCTACCATATTCTTAAAGATAGATTTGAGATATGGTTATCACCAGTTAAGTATAAAGGAAGAAGATATTCCAAAGATAGCTTTCCAAACACGGTATGGAACTATGAGTTTTTAGTCATGCCTTATTGGACTAACTAACGCACTAGTAGTTTTCATGGACCTTATGGATCGCATGTTCAATCAATACCTTGATCAATTTGTTATAGTATTTATTGATGATATATTAATTTACTCTAAGTCAAATAAAGATCATGAGATACATTTATATATATCTTTACAAACATTAAAGGAGCACCAGTTGTATGCAAAGCTAAGTAAGTGTGAGTTTTGGTTAGATGAAGTAAAATTTCATAAGCATGTTATTTAAAAAAATGGAATAGGAGTAGACCCATTAAAAGTTGAAGCAGTCTTGAAATGGAGTCCTCTAAGAACACCTTCAAAGATTTGAAGATTTCTTGGACTGTCTGGTTACTATAGAAGATTTATTCAAAACATTTCAAAGTTAGCAGCTCCACTAACTAAGTTAACGCAAAAGGATATAAAATTTATATGGAGTGAGAAATGCAAAGTGGCATTTCAGACATCGAAAAGGAAGTTAACTGAAGCACCAGTTCTAACATTACCAAGGAGTGGAGAACGATACAAAATATATTATGATGCATGTAATCAAGGATTAGGATGTTTATTGATGTAGGAAGATAAAGTTATTGCTTACACTTCTCAACAATTAAAGAAGCATGAAGTAAATTATCCAACTCATGACTTGGAGTTGGCTGCAATAGTGTTTGCATTAAAGGTATGGAGACCATATCTTTACAGTAAACAATTTGATATTTATTCTCTCAAAAATAACTTAATATGAGACAACGAAGATGTATGGAGTTTTTGAAGGACTATGACTTCACATTATGTTACACTACAACAAAACTTGTTTTTAGATGCATTTATTAGTAGCGTTTAAATACTAAATGCAACTATTACTCATTTATAAAAACTAAAAGTAAATAAAGCAACACTGCTACTTTATCCCGCCAACAACTACTAAAATTTGGGTGTTTTTTTTGTCCGACCGCTCATATTTATTTTTGCTTCTCTTCCTCCCACACGGTATGAAATCCTTAAAAGGAAATTTCGTTTCTCTTTAGCTCGTGCCGTTCCATATCAACTTTGCCTCAGAACCCTTACGTTCAACCAACGATTCCAGTCCCCACTACTGCTTCTAACCTCTAGCTCAAATAAAGGTAATCCAAAAATAAACTTTGCCTTGAGTTTGATACTATGAGTTTTCGTAATGGCGTTTGAGGGTTGTTGGCTGAATTCATTACATGAATTGAATTCAGTTTATTTCAAAATCAGAATTAAAAATTAGGTATTTTTTCGTTTGTTGAGATTCGAAATTAGAAGTTCCCTTTCAAAGATATTTGAGATTTTTTCATTTTATAAGAATCCGCAAGAATATGTTTCGGATTTCTTTACTTAAGTGAATCTTTGTAATGATACGACTTCTCGACGCTCGAAAGTCGACATTAGTACGTCCACTGTATCAAATGCCGCGCAATCGAATGCCGGAAAACCGAATCATTAGGGTTAAAAAGAAGAGGTAGAAGAAGACAGAAGAAAAGAAAGAACAGAAAAACAAAAACAGAAACAATATCAGAATCTCACATTCGCAGCGGAACAATATACAATAGATGAATCAATAATCTTTAAAACAAAAGACTATATCAATTTTATACAATACATCAATCATAGTAATATATACAACTCACTACAACAATGGACAGTTATATAAACTTGTCCTCATACAGAATACACAGCGGAATAAATTAAAAAGTACGGTAGTACGCTTCGCCATCCAGCTCATCTCCAAAGCTCCAGAATATCCAGAATATCCTGATAACATAACTCTAGGCTGCCCGTGTGGAAAATTATGGGCACCCAGAGTTTAGAAAGGGAACAATAAACTCCGAGTCAGTCATGGTGACTGGTGTGAGATCGTAAAACAGTTATTTTCACAAAGAAAATAAAACAAATTCGCAATGCTTTTGGAAAATGAAACTACCATAAGGCCTCCCGCCACACACACAATGCAAACGCAGGATTGGAGGAGATTTCCCCTTATGATAGTCAAAAATGCTTACTACGCAAAATCAGTTGATATTATTATTAATGTCTAGTGTGGAAAACATTTTGAAAGTATAATATCAATCTTAGCCAACATACAACCATTATTGTATGCCTACTATAGCTACTATGTTCAATAGCAGGTTACCGCCACATTCCATAGCAGGTAATACAACCAAAACCGTACAGGGTTCGTATTCTTTCTTTGGATTTCCAACAAATGGTCAGGCAAAGGAACTTCCTTACACCGAAATGGAAACGCCTCTGGAAAGACGCCCTGAGAACCTAACCGGATCTCTGCAAACACAAGGCCGACGCTACCTCACGCTTTAACCAAGCTGTAACTAGGTAGCTAACACACGAGTTATGCCATTCCCCGGTCATTACCGACCTTTATCCGAGGATCCTCAATCACAAAGCAACAACCACAAAGTATAATAAATTTGCAGCATCAACGGTAAAATATTTGGGCTCCATACCATGATATCACCTTTAAACCAGAAGGAAATGGCATACCCTAGGGGCGCTACCCCTAAAAACCTTTGCCGCAACATTCCTGTTTCGACCATTACCGGGTTGTGAGGCTCGACGAAGTCTCGTTCACAAAGCTACGCTTTTTCACAAAGCCACGCATTTTCACAAAGCCACGCTTTTTCACAAAGCCATGCTTTGACCAACAAATGATCAACAACACTTCGTATGCCACATTTCCAAATTGGGAATGTATCACTAGTAACCATC
Organism: Allium fistulosum; assembly: GCA_030737815.1. Taxonomy (NCBI): domain Eukaryota; kingdom Viridiplantae; phylum Streptophyta; class Magnoliopsida; order Asparagales; family Amaryllidaceae; genus Allium; species Allium fistulosum. The sequence goes on from CM060901.1 coordinate 473,647,791, forward strand.
AACTACATAACCTCTGAGCTCGTACGTCTCAAAGATGGGTGTTAAGCTAAGAGAATAAATTCTCCACCACCAATAGAAATGTATTTGATAGAAACTAGCTTTATATCTCAAAGTGTTAACGTCAGACACACATCCATACAAGTCCGTTCCGGGATCGAACGGAACCGAAGGCACTTCCAAAGAAGCCCTTGCAATCCGGATATTCACTAATCACGTCCGGACTTCCCATCACAAGAAGAGTGATATAAATCTCTATACCGGAGCAACTCGGTGCAGAAACATTCGACAGGTTGTCCTTTCATTTTCAAAAATACCCGGTCCTCACACCGGTCTTCAATACGATCCATATCGTCGTATCACTAATTCGGAATGGGTTGTATGACACAAAGGTCTTTTCCCGGCTAACCCGAATAGCGAGCGTTTTTTTTAAAAACAAATCAAGTGCCATTTCAAAGGCAAATATTGATAGTCGGTTATTTAACTATCAACAACATTCACAACAATCATCAGATTTAAATAATTTTTCCCAAATTATTTATTTTCAAAATATCTTCACAAGATATATATTTTCCACACCTCACATTTGAAAACCAATTTCAAATCACATTTTCACACTTCACATTTGAAAACCAATTTCAAATCACAAAATGGTCCATTTAAACCAATTAGATAAATCCTTATCGATTTATTTCAAATTTACATTCCAAATCTGTAAATTTATTTCCACACTTCAAAAATAAATCAATGTTTATTTTTTTAAACAAGTTTCCCTTTCCTTTATAAATTCTATTCTGAATTTACATTCTCAAATATTCACTTTTAACATCAAATCAACTTTCAAATTGATTTCTCAATTTTATTTCAAACCCCAAATCAAATTCCAAATTGATTTCTAAATTTACTTCAACACCGAATCAAATTTCTAATTTGATTCTAATTTTAATCCCAAATACCAAATCATTTTTACAAATCGATTTCCAAATTTATTCTCAACACAAAAATCAATTTTCATTCAAACCCCAAATAAATTTTTCTATCGATTTCCCAAAGATTTATTTTCCAATACCAAATCAATTATCAATTGGATTTCAAACAAATTTATCACTTTTAAAAATAAATTCCTTTATCTCTTCCAAACCATTTAAAATTCCATTTTCAATAAATTTTCCAACTTTCGAATAATAGTATTCAAAATCCATTTTTAAAAATCTTTTCCCATATTTTGGAAATAATTCGATAAGATTTCAAAATCAACTTAATTCTTTTAAATTCCTTCTTTTAAATTCACTCAATTCTTTTAAAAGAATTTACTAAAAATTTCCAATTTAAATTTTCAAAAATCCAATTTCATTTATTTCTGGTATCCAACGATACCAAAAATACACTCGGCTAAATTATAGCCTTCAACACATTCAATCACAGATATAATCATACACAGATTATAAATAATCAATCACACAACATATGAAACCAATTCAAATGTTTTGAGGAATCCTATTGGATCCCTCCAACCTGTTTCCCTGCATCCACAGATGTTAGCATAATACCAATTCCACTTCGAGGTGGAATATCACGGTATATGGGATTTATAAAATATCATCCGCTATTATACGGCGCAATAGGGTCTCATCCGCTATATAGTGCGGGAAAATCAATCACCAATATATATATATTCCAATATATATATATATTGCTATATACTACTATATATACTATATCACATCCAAACAGCAATCAATCAATAACTGCAAATCCAACTTTCAATTTGAGTGAGAAGATCTCACCTTTGCTTTATTAGCATCCATTTTTATTCCAGATTGCTTTCTCCAAATTTTGGACCTTGTAACAACAATTTATATACAGTTGATTAATATTCGAAATAATCGAATAATAAATTTCCATTTAATAGTTTTAATCCAACTAACAATTTTTTATTTATTAAACATATATATATATATATATACACTTAAAAATAATTGATAGATTTCAGAAATTAGATTTTGTTTAAACCTTCAAATATTTTAATATCCATATTTATTTTCAAAGGTCTGCTATATATATGCTTCCTTTACTATATATATACATATATATAAATTTTCAAAAAAAATTATTTTTTTATAAATCTTACTATCAATTTCTTTTCTCTGTATAAAACCCTTTTTGTTTGCATGCGTAAATAACATATACATATTAAATCGAATTTTAACACAGCGAACATTCCTCACTGCAGATACAAAAAACTATATATATATTTGTATCAAATTAAATTAAAAAAAATGTCGATACCTTACTGCACTCGAAACCCAGGCTCGACCATCGACTTCGTCGATCGTCACTGCTCGTAGCCGCCGAGCAACTGACGTTCGAATTCGAGCTCGCGAAAATCACAAAATCCAGATCGCGATCCACTTCACTCGAATCGAAACCCTAGCCTTCGATTCGAATTTCCCCCTTGCCTCGCGCCTGCGCACGCGTGCACCACCATCCACAGTTCTCCCCTCCTGATCGAGTTGCCCTAATGTCGAACGCCTCGACCATTTCAGTTATCGCGACGCCAAGACCAGATCTCGAGCTCGAAACCCTTATCGCGTGCCATCCTCCCACGCATACGCGCGCGAGCTCCAAATTTTTAGTTCGATCGAACGAAATGGTTTCGTTGTTTTTTTTCGATTCAAGAATGGGTAGAGAGGGAGTCGGGTTTGATTTTGAACGAAGTGTTTTCGTTTGTTTAGATCTGAAATGAAAAAGGAAGTGCGGCCATTTTTTTCTTTCTTTGAAAATCATCTGTCGCGTGAATTATGAAGGAAGGGTAAAAAAGATTTGATATTAGCGTGTTACAGAAGGGAAAAGAGATGTGTGATTGAAAGAAATAGGATTGCAGCTGATATAGATATAATTTCAACTGCAATTGATAAGTATAAATATCCAATTTAAATTCAAATTCAAAACGTTCGATAAAGTCAACCAAAAATTTTGACTTCCTATCGAGGCGTGCCGCTAGGCGTTCGTAATGTTATACGCCTATTCCGAACACAATGGAAAAGGCTTCGAGTCCAAATTCAATCATATGGAAAAGATAGCTTTTTGGACCAGTTATTAAATTGAATTTCGATATAATTTCAGCGCGTTTTCTTATCGTACGGCCAAACGATCACTCCAAACATCACGAAAATTGAAATTCGATAGTAATACAATATTACGGATCCAATGAAACTGGTTTCGTTGAATTCCGAGACTGTGCCCCAGAACACTATTTTTAAATTCAATTTAAACGATAAAATTCAAAACTGAACAAAACAGTTCCAAATTTAATTCTGAAACTTCTATTATCTTCAGTATAATCAATATGAATTTTCTAAGCCTTCAAAATATTTTTAACCAGCTTGAAATTCCAATTTCAAAATTTTACCCAGTTTCAAAAATTAAATTCAATAATTTAATTACCAAATTTATTCTAATATCCCGAATTTCAAATTAAATTATCATTCGAATATTTAAACTCAATTAAATATTCACAATCTTCCCCCCCTTAAAAGAATTTCATCTCGAAATTACAAGTAAAGAAGAATGCTCCAAAACCCGTTTATCATTTTTCTAAAACCAAACAGTTTTATCAACTTATCAAAACAAATCTTTTTATCATAAAAGATCATTATTACTTTAACTAATTTTCCAAAATCAACCATAAGTTCCAAATAATATGGTTTTCTTAACAATTCAAATTTAAATTCAAATTCAAATTTTAAATTCAAAATTTTCTCAAAAATTTTCTAACTCTCTAAATTTTCGAAAAAAATTCGCCAGCATCTCCTTTGCGCGGCTAGCTTGGTACGACTACAAAATGTCCCTACGGACTCTCAAATCCCAATAGAAAACAAAATGCCAAGCGGCAAAATCAGAAACTCATCAAATTTCATACTGAAATTTTAAATACATACCTTATTGTCGAGCAAATTCAAATTCATCTTCGAAATCAAAATCAAATTCCATTTCCCTATAGCCTTTACAATCCCTGTATACTTTACTTGACAATAATGTCCAATTACAACATTCCTGTTAAATTTTTCATTCACTTATTAACTTAGAATATTTATCAATTCTAAATTTTACTTAAGAATTTTCTCCATCTCCTAAGTTCAATATAAGTATTTACATACTTCTTATATTTATTTTCACTTCACAAACAAAGTTATATATTCATTTCCATTCAACTTTGTATTTTCAATTCCATTTGAATTCAATTTACAATTTCAATTCTATTTAGAATTCATTTCAAATCTCAATACTTTTATTTCCAAAAATTTTCATTCAGATTTCCATTTCGAATTTTACTTGAATTCGATTCATCTTCTATTTCTGAATATTGAGTTTCATTTACCTTTATCTCAAATTCGATTTGAAATCGCTTGCCGTTAAGTGAAAATTTTCAAAAATTCCAAATTTTTCTAGCTCCCAAAATTTTCAGAAAATTTTGGCGGAGACTCCTTTGTACGGAGAAGCTTTTGCAATATGACAAAAGATATAAATATATATACATCGGCCCACTCGGTCGGAAAAGCAGAAAACAGTTCATATTTCCTATTTTGTATTGCGTAGGCATACATTTATTAGCATTTTAAGCAAAGCGGTTATTTTTTAGCTTATTAACGCAACCAAAATGCAGCTAAACGGCTTCCAAAACCCTGCACTTACTTAGTTTAAACACGTAAGTGACAAATATAAGAAATCTATTAACATTTCATTTATTTCAATAGCAAATACATAGATTTCATAAGCAATGCATCCAAAACAATTTCCATTAGCAATTTATATGGTTTCAATACAAATTTTAGTCGCTTACGACTACATTCCATACCATTTCTATTCAATTCAAGTGATTTACTATTCACTTCCTTCCATTCAATTCATTTTTATGTCCAAACAACTCATATTCATTTCAATCGATTCCAAAATCAATTCTATTTGTTTTTATTAAGCCATAGAATTTATATATCTTGTTTACATCAAACGACAAACAAATTTTTATGCAATTCGACGAAACTTATGTAAATAAACTATCACTTGAACTCATAACCATTTTAAATTGATTCTGACTCAATTCATATCAGTTTCATTTCCATTTTCATTCAATCTTGCATTATCAATTTCATTTACTTGCAATTGTAAATTCCATTCATTCATTTGGAAATTTATTTCTACTTACTTGAATTTTATTTGCAAATTTAGCTCACAATTGAATTTTTATTTAACCAATTCAACTTCCAATTCATTATTTCATGAAATAATATATTATCAAGTTAATTTACTTGAACTCAATCCATTTTACAATTCCAATTCATTTATTTACAAATGTAACCTCATTTGTTCATTCACAAATTCATTCCTTTAATAAATTTTATTTTCAATATTTTTCTAGAATTCTATTTCCAATTATAAAGCACATTTACAATTTTCATTTACAAATCTCATTCGTATATGAATTCATTTCCTTATACTTTCAATTCATATTTATAAATTTCATTTGTTAAATGAATTTATCTCCAAATATTTGGTTATACCATTATTTCTTATTCAATTTCCATATAACAATGATAATAATTCGATATTATCACTTCCTAACAACCAAGCATCCATATACAATGATAATTCATAAAAAATCATTTCTTTTCTATACAAAAATAGTTTTGGGCAAAATTATTTCATTTACCCTACTTTAAAACAATACTGTGTCAGTTTATCTTGTTTAAGAGTTTAGAAACCCCTATCGATTACAGTTGGCCAGACTGCACCGACCAGAATCTATAAACAATCAACCGATAAGTCAACACAATACAAAACAAATTTTGTATTCACTAACAAATACGCGCTCATATCTATTATTACACTCACACTCATTCTAGAGTACTACTGACCCTATCTCTAATGAGTAACACCCAACAGAGCCAAGGTTGTCGCTTAACCGGCTGCTCTGATACCACTTGTAACGATACAACTTATCGACGCTCGAAAGTCGACATTAATACGTCCACTGTATCAAATGCCGCGCAATCGAATGCCCGAAAACCGAATCATTAGGGTTAAAAAGAAGAGGTAGAAGAAGACATAAGAAAAGAAAGAACAGAAAAACAAAAACAGAAACAATATCAGAATCTCACATTCGCAGCGGAACAATATACAATAGATGAATCAATAATCTTTAAAACAAAAGACTATATCAATTTTATACAATACATCAATCAGAGTCAATATACAACTCACTACAACAATGGACAGTTATATAAACTTTTCCTCATATAGAATACACAGCGGAATAAATAAACAAGTACGGTAGTATGCTTCGCCATCCAGCTCATCTCCAAAGCTCCAGAATATCCTGATAACATAACTCTAGGCTGCCCGTGTGGAAAATTATGGGCACCCAGAGTTTAGAAAGGGAACAATAAACTTCGAGTCAGTCATGGTGACTGGTGTGAGATCGTAAAACAGTTATTTTCACAAAGAAAATAAAAAAAATTCGCAATGCTTTTGGGAAATGAAATTACCATAAGGCCTCCCGCCACACACACAATGCAAACGCAGGATTGGAGGAGATTTCCCCTTATGATAGTCAAAAATGCTTACTACGCAAAATCAGTTGATATTATTATTAATGTCTAGTGTTGAAAACATTTTGAAAGTATAATATCAATCTTAGCCAACATACAACCATTATTGTATGCCTACTATAGCTACTATGTTCAATAGCAGGTTACCGCCACATTCCATAGCAGGTAATACAACCAAAACCGTATAGGGTTCGTATTGTTTCTTTGGATTTCCAACAAATGTTCAGGCGAAGTAACTTCCTTACACCGAAATGGAAACGCCTCTGAAAAGACGCCCCGAGAACCTAACTGGATCTCTGCAAACACAAGGCCGACGCTACCTCAAGCTTTAACCAAGCTGTAACTAGGTAGCTAACACACGAGCTATGCCATCCCCCGGTCGTTACCGACCTTTATCCGAGGATCCTCAATCACAAAGCAACAACCACAAAGTATAATAAATTTGCAGCATCAACATAGGTAAAATATCTGGGCTCCATACCATGATATCACCTTTTAACCAGAAGGAAATAACATACCCTAGGGTCGCTACCCCTAAAAACCTTTGCCGCAACATTCCTGTTTCGACCATTACCGAGTTGTGAGGCTCGACGAAGTCTCGTCCACAAAGCCACGCTTTTTCACAAAGCCACGCTTTGACCAACAAATGATCAACAGCACTTCGTATGCCACATTACCAAATTGGGAATGTATCACTAGTAACCATCAACTACATAACCTCTGAGCTCGTACGTCTCAAAGAAGGGTGTTAAGCTAAGAGAATAAATTCTCCGCCACCAACAAAAATGTATTTGATAGAAACCAGCTTTACATCTCAAAGTGTAACGTCAGACACACATCCATACAAGTCCGTTCCGGGATCGAACAGAACCGAAGGCACTTCCAAAGAAGCCCTTGCAATTCGAATATTCACTAATCACGTCCGGACTTCCCATCAAATGAAGAGTGATATATATCTATACCAGAGCAACTCGGTGCAAAGACATTCGACAGGTTGTCCTTTCATTTTCGAAAATACCCGGTCTTCACACCGGTCTTCAATACGATCCATATCGTCGTATCACTAATTCGGAATGGGTTATATGACACAAAGGTCTTTTCCCGGCTAACCCGAATAGCGAGCGTTTGTTTTATAAACAAATCAAGTGCCATTTCAAAGGCAAATATTTATAGTCGGTTATTTAACTATCAACAACATTCACAACAATCATCAGATTTAAATAATTTTTCCCAAATTATTTATTTTCAAAATATCTTCACAAGATATATATTTTCCACACCTCACATTTGAAAACCAATTTCAAATCACATTTTCACACTTCACATTTGAAAACCAATTTCAAATCACAAAATGGTCCATTTAAACCAATTAGATAAATCCATATCGATTTATTTCAAATTTACTGTGGTGACCCTCACTCTAAAACACATAGATTTTTTTTCCTAAACATCCAAGAGGAATTCACCACTAAACCCCATTTCTTTTATATTTGAATATTTATATAATTTCCAAATATTTTTCCCAAGACCCTGGACTTACCAATATAATCATATCAGTGTACAAACAAATTAAGACAATCATATATTTGATGATATACAATTGTTTCTTTTTTTTTATCAGAGGGAATTTAAATCAAACAGAAATCAAAATACCATACAAGTTATTGACATAGCCATTTATTTCTTTTCTAAGTCTTGTTCTACTGCCAGAGGTACATTTTGGCAAATTATAACACTATATATATATATTTGACTTGCAGAGCACAGTACATCTTTTTTTTATGCCATCTAGGCTTTCTGCCTAACTAATTCTATTAACACTAAAATAATATTTAATTGACCTTATGGTAGTCATCAAGTGTTTACATGAGATTACTTACAAATTATAGTTGCAGGCATGGATATTGGAACTAATTTCCATTTATCATTTCAGGTTGAACAATTGAAGTCATTTTGCATTTTTAAGTTTAACATGGTGCAGACTTAAATACTTGGTGTTTTACTGGAAATGCTTGGTGTTATTTAAGGGCTGCTTGGTGTTTTCTTTGTTTTGTCCCGGGAGCACTTACACTTCATTAATTGAAATGAAGTGGTTCCAGGCTCAAAGAGTTTGACCCATGGCCATCTAGGCCGGCCATAGTCCCTTATTTACCACTTTCAGACCCATGTTTCTCAAATAAACTTCTTCAAAAGCTTCTCCTAACACCAGCATATTTCTTCCTTATGTATGTTCCTGGGAATTCATCCATTTATGCTAACAACCAAAAACACAAAATGCTTCCAGGTTTGTTTCTTCTATAATTTTTTTTATCTTGAAATTAGGTACATTAATGCAATGTTATAGGCTCATCAGAATATATGCACAAATTAGTATCAATTATCTGCCATGCATACATTTATTCCACTTGAATAATTCTTATCCAAATCTTGTCAACTCCATCATTTTTTTAAAAAAAATTATATAATAAGCTCAGGCAATAAAACCAGAGATCATCACATACACATTTTATATTTATGTGTTATGTCCATCCCCTTGTTTTCTCCAAATCAGATAATCATAAAATCAATAGGTAATCAAACTCCATCAAAGATCATTTAAAATAATTTTTACTTAAGTACAAGTTTTAATCCAAATACTCAAAAAAAACTCCCTACAATTAACTCCAACTACCACATGTGATCTGACTATTAACATCATTACAAGCATCTGCAAATTTAAAACAAGTCTCTTTTATTTATACTAGCAGCTAATGCCTTCTTCACTCATCAAGCCAACTTCAATTTCCTGCAAGCAATTCATTGAGCTACCCCAAAAAAAATTTTGAGACACCTAGATGATTGCAAGGGCAACCAAAAGGGTCAGTTTATACTGGTATGAACATTAATCAAAAATTTTATACACATATTCATACTTCCATTTCTAGATAAATAAACTCAGATTTTATTCTCCCAATCTCACCCAGCAATTAATCAGAACATCACATTAATCCTGATTAATTTAACTCCCTGTCTAGATATTCATAACCCAAATTTATAAATCCCATTCCTTATTTATTTTATGGTCTACATCTCCATGTCAAATGAACACTATGTATGCATTGTGAAGGAAACTCCCAGGTTATTTAAATTATTCCAACACACAAAGGCCTCAGGGTGTAACGACCCGTAAATTTCAACGGCTTTAATAACGTAATTAGTTGAAATTTTGTGAAATTTTAAACAATAAAATTTTAAAATAAAAATTTAATATTTGGAATACGTCTAGTTAAACATAGCAACTGGTAAATTTTCGTCCGAAAATATGAAAATTTATTTCGCGCGTAAATTCACTTCAATTTAATCAGTTAAAAAGCAGTGAAAATAAAATGTTTCCGAAACCTAAATATTTTTACATAGAAAAATTCTAAACCATCTTCTGAGCAAGATCTCAGTTTGTCATTTTTCCAAATTTGAACATCTATTGCTCCGTCGTTCTTATTTTCTGCAAAATAACAGTATTCTGGTACCGATATCGATTTTTGTCGGATGATCGTACCACTGATTTCTATATACCGTTTTGATCGTCTCGTCGTCCTGATCTCCATAGCATATTCGTTTGTGGGTTTCGGAGTCCCGAGAGACGGTGAAATCTACGGAAACAATTTTCGTATCGGTTACGAAATTTTGGCTTTTGATTTTTCACTTGACTGTTCACTTGGCACCGGTTGAATAAATAGTTACTTAACTTTTAATCTTCCAAGAAACAGCCGACTCTTCAATATAATCCGTTCTTTGACTCATTTTATAACTGCCCATTTATTTGCACTGATCATTTTCTTCAGCTTAGATTTGCCATCCGTTCAAACGTGCTGTCTCCTCTCCTTCTTCCTATTTCTATTTCAGTCTTTTAAAAAAAAAAATATGGCTTCATCCTCTTCACCGAACCTTCCTATGCCACCAAGCTAAACACACGTCCACCTAGTGAGCAAGTGCTTGCTTCCCCTTCCATCTCCTATGGCACGCAAACCCAAGCCAGTGCTCACAGCCCTCTCTCCTTTGCATGGCCGACCTCCTCCCCTTTCCTCTCCTCCTCCGCGCGCAGCCTCCGCTTCCCCGCCGCTGTCTACCTTAAACCCAGATCAAGGCCTCGTATTCATCATCCCAGCCTCTTTCCCCACCCGAGCACCCATTACCTCCTTCCTCCACTCTCACCCATGGACGATCACAGCCTGCACGTGCGTCAGACCCCGCCTTCTCCGCTTTTGCCCTCCATTGCCTAACCTCCATTACTTGTGCCTCCCCACCAACCAAAACCGAGTTCCAAGCTACTGCCCCAGCCTCTCTACCCACCAGCCGCAACTGCCTCCTTCACCTCTTCTTTGCAAATGGTATTATATATATAATTTTAACAGTTTACATATAGTATATGTGTTTGTATAAATTATGTAAATCTGTTATTTATATGATTTTTAACCAGTCAGTATATGTATGTATAAAAAGCTTTCTCCTTGTTTTATAAAAGAAAAATAAATATATATGCTAGGATCTGTTGTTTATATATGTATTAGTTTATATGCATAATATGTTAGTCTTTGAAAGCGAATGGATAGGCAGTTTCACATATATGCTATCACAGTATACATACTTTTATAATATACATGAATTTATTTAATACTTGTGGTTAGATGTACGATTTGTTATATATATAATTATAAGGATGATTATATGAATATTTATCATGATAGTAGTCTACTTTACTTATGGTTTTGTGTCCAGTACACTAGTTCTAGTTATGCATATTTATGCATATTGAGTTGCTGTAACTATTTAAGAAATGGTATATATGTATAAAAATGTACTATATGTTAGTTTATACCTTCATATAGGTATGTTACTGTATATTTTCAATACTATGTTAGCTATAATGTAAAGGCTATATTTTTATTGTTACAGTGTATATATATATATATATATTTATTTAACAAAATTATATGATATGATAATAAGTATAATTCACGTCAGTGGTATATATCATATAAAGTGTTTGTTGGCGGTCTGCATGTATACCCATTTTTTTCTAAAATTGCTTATGTAGCCTGTGTTTATTCTCAAGATAAAGTTAGTCATATATATTCTGTTTGTATGTCATGTTATACGAATTTGTATATTTTAAAGTATATTAAGTTATATATATATATGTATATTTTGGTAGCTTATAGATTCATTATGTTATACTATATACTGGCGAGCCACTTATATAAATGTTTTATTTTGTGTACCATAAAAGGTTGTAAGTTACTTTATATAATGTAATCATCATGCATAGACTATCGACTGGCTGATCATATGCATATATGTCTATGAGTGTACGTTTATTCAAGAAATAAAATCTATTTGATTTATATACAAATTTATGTAAGTTATATATTAGTAACTCCTAAATATATATATTACCTTATATATGTATTATTGAACTTAGAATTTCAAATATACATATAGACTTTATTTTAAAGTTAAGTTATTGACATAGCCATTTATTTCTTTTCTAAGTCTTATTCTACTGCCAGAGGTACATTTTGGCAAATTATAACACTATATATATATTTGACTTGCAGAGCACAGTACATCTTTTTTTTATGCCATCTAGGATTTCTGCCTAACTAATTCTATTAACACTAAAATAATATTTAATTGACCTTATGGTAATCATCAAGTGTTTACATGAGATTACTTACAAATTATACTTGCAGGCATGGATATTGGAACTAATTTCCATTTATCATTTCAGGTTGAACAATTGAAGTCATTTTGCATTTTTAAGTTTAACATGGTGCAGACTTAAATACTTGGTGTTTTACTGGAAATGCTTGGTGTTATTTAAGGGCTGCTTGGTGTTTTCTTTGTTTTGTCCCGGGAGCACTTACACTTCATTAATTGAAATGAAGTGGTTCCAGGCTCAAAGAGTTTGACCCATGGCCATCTAGGCCGGCCATAGTCCCTTATTTACCACTTTCAGACCCATGTTTCTCAAATAAACTTCTTCAAAAGCTTCTCCTAACACCAGCATATTTCTTCCTTATGTATGTTCCTGGGAATTCATCCATTTATGCTAACAACCAAAAACACAAAATGCTTCCAGGTTTGTTTCTTTTATAATTTTTTTTAATCTTGAAATCAGGTACATTAATGCAATGTTATAGACTCATCAGAATATATGCACAAATCAGTATCAATTATCTGCCATGCATACATTTATTCCACTTGAATAATTCTTATCCAAATCTTGTCAACTCCATCATTTTTTTTAAAAAATTATATAATAAGCTTAGGCAATAAAACCAGAGATCATCACATACACATTTTATATTTATGTGTTATGTCCATCCCCTTGTTTTCTCCAAATCAGATAATCATAAAATCAATAGGTAATCAAACTCCATCAAAGATCATTTAAAATAAGTTTTACTTAAGTACAAGTTTTAATCCAAATACTCAAAAAAACTCCCTACAATTAACTCCAACTACCACATGTGATCTGACTATTAACATCATTACAAGCATCTGCAAATTTAAAACAAGTCTCTTTTATTTATACTAGCAGCTAATGCCTTCTTCACTCATCAAGCCAACTTCAATTTCCTGCAAGCAATTCATTGAGCTGCCCCAAAAAAAATTTTGAGACACCCAGATGATTGCAAGGGCAACCAAAAGGGTCAGTTTATACTGGTATGAACATTAATCAAAATTTTTATACACATATTCATACTTCCATTTCTAGATAAATAAACTCAGATTTTATTCTCCCAATCTCACCCAACAATTAATCAGAACATCACATTAATCCTGATTAATTTAACTCCCTGTCTAGATATTCATAACCCAAATTTATAAATCCCATTCCTTATTTATTTTATGGTCTACATCTCCTTGTCAAATGAACACTATGTATACATTGTGAAGGAAACTCCCAGGTTATTTAAATTATTGCAACACACAAAGGCCTCAGGGTGCAGTTGCACCATGCATATACTTGCTCCTACCTGAAGCAAGCAGATCATTGACTAACTCCCAAGTGACCAATTTAGTTTCTCTTTCATTCATTCATATTTCAGAAAGATATAACTGCTTGTATACTTTCTGGTTCAACCCCATGATTTTTATTTATTAGCCTTATTACAGGAAATACAACATTCCTTTGGTCTTCCTAAAAATAATTTGAGCATCATGATCCTGCTATATTATTGTGAATAAATGGATAAGGGTTTTATTAAGGAAGCCCCTCAAAAACCCAGAAATTCTCTTCTGACTTGTGATATGAATATTGAGCTTCATGCTTCATTATCTAAGAAATAGACATAAGCTAGAACACTGTCTTGCTACCTATTCCCGAAATAATGTAGATCCATACTTCATAATAATAAAGCAGAATAAAAGTGCCCAAACCATTTTGTCTTTGAAAAACCCACATATAGATTAAAAACTCCAAACAATAAAGCACAACCAAACAAGAATACACAACCAAACATCCATCTCACCCATAATAAATCATTTCAGGGATTTTTTTTCTTTTAATTGAATCATAACATTATAGGCTGCCTACTAGAGGACTTAGTGCCATAGCATAAAAAGGATTAATGCTCACCTAGTGTTTTCTTTTACTGTCTTGCTCCTCTGAACAGCAGATCCTTTCAGTGTTTTAAGCTATTGCTTCTCCTATTTTTTTTTTGATCCCGAGAGAATGATGGATATGGTTATATGCAGTTATTTATAAAATCATCCTAAGGTTTAAGAAAATGGGTAATTCCCCTGATACCCTTAGATGTTCATGTACATATCACATTCCTGTGTGGTCCTAAATTGGAAATGCACACATTAGGTTACTTTAATTGGTTATTTCGGGAATCAAACATTTTAAACACTGCATGCTATTTTCATGTCTCCATTTTATTCATGCCATATGCATGTGATCCTTTATTCATTTTTTTTCTAAGTTTGAAGAATTTGTAAACTTCTTGTGTTTTCTCTCTAGCTATTTTCTCCATTTAATCATGCATATTATCATAACCAATCATGTAATGTAAAATCATTCACCCATATTATTTGCTTGAAATAAATATAAGATATGGAAATTTTTATTTGATCCTGTATGTATATATATATCTCTGCCTCTTTGTCAAAACAGTAACTCCTCCTATATCTAAATAAAAATCACATATATTATGCTAATTATTTCTAGCACAATTATAAGACATGTAAACCTTTTTATTAAACTTCATTTTATTCTATCTTTAAATAAAACAGAAAACAGTCCATATATATTAAATGTATGTATTTATATAATTCGTTGGACATAGAGCTATATTTATTTTGAGTTCCAATTTTTCTTTTAATCACCTTAATTCCTTGCATTTTATCAAACAGAAGCTCCCATGCAATTTTATTTATTGCCAATTTTTTTTCTTTTCTGTTTTAATGCATTATATATATATATATATTTTATAATTTCAGAATTTCTTAATATAAATGTATATTTTTCATTTTATTTTTATTTTATTTTAGGGTCATTACATACCCTCCTCCCCCTTAAAGGAATTATGTCCCCATAATTTCTCTCCAATCCCTCAAATAAAAGCACTAATTCATAGTCTGTTTAACTCCATACTCACACTTTTATGATAGTAAGCAGTATATATAAAATTATTCAGAAAGCTTTTCATAAAGCTACTTAAAACATACCTCTTCATCAGAAAACAAATTGGGGTATTTAGCCCTCATTTTATCTTCAACCTCCCATGTACAATCATTAGTGTCCAAGTTCCATTGAATTTTTACC
Source organism: Allium fistulosum (assembly GCA_030737815.1). Classification (NCBI taxonomy): domain Eukaryota; kingdom Viridiplantae; phylum Streptophyta; class Magnoliopsida; order Asparagales; family Amaryllidaceae; genus Allium; species Allium fistulosum. The sequence continues at coordinate 473,663,208 of CM060901.1, forward strand.
AGTTTGATCACCTTGTTCCTCAACTTTTTCTCTTCCTTGGCAACTATCCCTACTGGTTCATTTGTATAGACCAAATTCTTTTGGACTTGAATTTGAGTAGGTGACTCCAGAATTGCCCCTTCATCATGCACCCATTTTCTCAATTGAGAAACATGAAACACTGGATGCACACCACTCAACTCCTCAGGTAACTTAAGTCTGTAGGCCATAGCACCAATTCTTTGCATAATTTCATATGGTCCTACAAATCTTGGTGATAGCTTACCAGATTTCCCAAACCTGAACACCTTCTTCATTGGTGATACCTTCAGAAAAACATGCTCTCCTACTTCAAACTCCATTGGCTTTCTCTTTCTATTTGCATAAGACTTTTGTCTTCATTGTGCTGCCTTCATTCTATGCCTAACTAATTCAATCATGTTGGAAGTTTCCTTAACATGATCTGGCCCCAATATTACACCCTCTCCTGCTTCCAACCAACAGGCAGGAGACATGCAGGGTCTCCCATACAAGGCTTCAAAGGGAGCCATTCCTATTGTTGATTGATAGCTATTGTTGTAAGTGAATTCTGCCAGGTGGATATGATCCTCCCAATTACCCCCAAAATCAAGCACACATGCTCTAAGTAAATCTTCCAATATTTTATTCACTATCTCTGTTTGCCCATCACTTTGAGGATGGTAGGCAGTGCTTAAACAAAGTTGTGTTCCCATTGCTTCTTGAAAGCTCTCCCAAAATCTTGAGGTGAACAAAGTGTCTCTATCACTTACAATGGTCTTTGGTATGCCATGCAATCTCACTACTTCCTTAATAAATAATTGTGCAAGCCTATGTGCATTCCTATCCGACCTGACAGGGACAAAGTGAGCTGATTTGGTTAGTCTATCAACAATTACCCATATACTATCATTGCCTTTCTTAGTTCTAGGCAAACCATCCACAAAATCCATGGAAATACTTTCCCATTTCCACTGAGGTACCTCCAAAGGTTGCAACATGCCAGAAGTCTTTTGATAGTCTGGCTTGACTTGCTGGCAGGTTAAACACTTTGCCACATATTTTGCCACTGCTTGTTTCATTCCTGGCACCAGTAGCTCCTTTTCAAATCATGATGCATTTTGGTACCACCAGGGTGTATGGTGTACTTGGTTTTGTGATGCACATTCATGATTTCTTCCTTTAATTCCACAAAGTCTGGTACACAAAGCTTATCATTTTTCCTCAAATAACCCTTGGAATCTATTTTAAAATTCTCTGACTCAATGTTATTTAATAACATTTCTTTCTTCTCCTTTAGACTTTGATCTTGATCTTGCATGCTACCAATTTTCTCCACCAGATTAGACTTCACTGTGATTATTCCCAATGTACCATACTCCACCATATCACCATGTTCTTTAAAATTCACTTCATCCTTGCTGTATATATCTGCCTCCCCAAGCACTGCAAGGTTTTTAAATTCATCAATCATCAAACTGGCTAATCTAATATGATTTCTGCTCAAAGCATCTGCCACTCTATTAGCTTTTCTAGGAGTGTACAAAATATCTAAATCATATGCAGCTAGAAACTCCAACCACCTTGCTTGCCTCATATTTAAATCTTTTTGAGAAAATAAATATTTCAATGCTTGATGATCTGTGAATAATTCAAATTTTGCCCCAAGCAAATAATGCCTCCATAGTTTTAATGCAAACACTATTGCAGCTAGTTCTAAATCATGAGTTGCATTTTTGGTCTCATTGGGTTTAAGCTGCCTTGATGCATATGCCACCACCTTGCCATGTTGCATGAGCACTGCACCTAACCCAGATCCACTAGCATCAGTGTATACAACCATTCCTTTATTTACCTCTGGGATTTGCAAGACAGGAGCCTCCACCAATGCTTGTTTCAATTTTTCAAAGGCTTGATCACACTGCTCAGTCCACACATATGGTTGGTTCTTCTTGGTTAGTTTGGTCATTGGTGCGGCTATTCTTGAAAAATCCTTGATGAACCTCCTATAGTACCCTGCCAAACCTAAGAATGACCTCACCTCAGTCACTGTCTTGGGTCTACTCCATGATTGAACTGCAATGACCTTGCTTGGATCTACACTTACTCCCTGCTGTGACACTATGTGTCCTAAGAATTTCACTTCATGTTGCCAAAATGTACACTTTGAATACTTGGCTTTTAATTCATGTTCTCTAAGTCTAGATAATACTAAATGTAGGTGCATGGCATGATCATTTTCTGTCTTTGAATAAATTAATATGTCATCTATAAATACCAAGACAAACTTATCCAAAAAGTCTCTAAAAATTCTATTCATCAAGTCTACAAAATAGGAGGGAGCATTGGTCAAGCCAAATGGCATTACTAGAAATTCATAAAGGCCATATCTTGTGTTAAAGGCTGTGTACTCAATGCTTTCCTCTGCAACTTTCATTTGGTGAAATCCAGAGGCTAAGTCTAGCCTTGAAAATATTTTAGCTTCATGCAATTGGTCAAATAGATCATCTATTCTAGGCAGTGGGTACTTATTCTTGATGGTTACCTTGTTTAAATCCCTATAGTCTACACACAACCTCATTGTTCCATCATGTTTCTTGACAAAGAGCACCGGGGAACCCCAACTGGAACTACTTGATCTTATGAATCCTTTCTCTTCTAATTCTTCTAGTTGATGTTTTAATTCTACTAACTCTTTTGGACCCATCCTATAAGGCTTCTTAATGATTGGATTTGTTCCTGGCATTAATTTTATTTTAAATTCAACTGGTCTATTTTGAGGAATTCCCTTCACTTCTCCAAACACATCTATATATCCATTAACTACTGGGATTTCCTCTATTTTTAATTCCTTTTGGACTTCATTAATACTCCAGATTTTATTAAAACATGTATTCTTTGCTATTTCACTTAAGATGGTAATTCTTTTGCCTTCATTTGTCTCCAAAGAAATAGTAAGATTTTCTAAATTTAAAATTGCTTTGTTTTCAATTAACCAATCCATCCCCAAAATTACTCCAATACCAGGATAATTTAAAGTATACAGATCTGAATTAAATTCATAACCCCCTATAATTAATTTCAGACCCATACACTTCATCCCTAACATACAATGACTCCCTATGGGACTGTGTACAATTAAGGGCTGATCAATAGAAACACATGCAAGTGCTAATTTCTTTGTAATTTCCAGAGATATTAGTGAATGTGAGGCACCAGTGTCATATATTACTGATATTGGTTTGGTATGAATAAAAATTATACCTTCAAGTTGCCCAACATTCCCAGTGTTGTTGGCTGCCAAAGCTCCTATCCTTGCTGTTCTTTTATTACTCTCTGGGCAATCCTTCTTTAGATGACCCATCTTTCCACAATTATAGCAGCCTCCTCTAGGTATTTTAGGGTCAGGGCATTGGTTACTATAATGTCCAGCTTTTCCACAATTAAAACGATGAGTGAGTTTCTTGCTTTCAGGTGTTACTGCTCCTTCCCCCTTCTTAACTCCTTTGTTTGCCTTGTTCTTGTCATAAGGTTGTACTTTGTTCTGTCCTCCCTTCTTCTTGTTGAACTTCATGTTCCTGAATTTCTCCCTTGCAGTGTCATGTTGCTCAAATGAGAGAGTTAGATCAATTACTTGATCAAAGGTTTTGTCCTTGTATGGCAACATTGCCCTTGACAGACTAGGGTTCAAGCCTTGAATGTACCTTGCATTCTTTGCTTCTGCATTCCCTATTAACACCATTCCATACTTGGATAATGTTTCAAACTTCTGAGTGTATTCATTCACACTCATGCTTCCTTGCCTTAATCTAATAAAGTCTTCTAGCAGTGTGGCCTTGGCAGATGCTGGGACAAATCTGGCCTCAAGCATGTCCTTGAAATTATTCCAAGTGATGGTATCCTCTTGTCTTCCTGCTGTCACAACCTCCCACCAATCCAGTGCAACCCCCTTCAATTTCCTTGAAGCTATCTGTCTCTTCCTTTGGTCATTGATTTGCATATATGTGAAGACCCTCTCCATAGTTCTTATCCAGGTTTGAACACCTATAGCTCCTTCAGTGCCTTCAAAATCCTTTCCTCCCAAACTGGTACATGTCTTAAGAAGTTTGGAGAGTTCCTCATGAGGATTGTCTTGCCTTGGTGCCATTCCATCCCTTAAAGCTCTCACAAAATCCTCCATGCTCATCACAGGTGGCTCACGTGATGATCCTGCACCTGTGTGATGCCTTGGTCCTACCATAATGCTATAAATGTGATTTTTATGTTAGTTTATTTACCCCCATCATTCTTGGTGTCTTTACTTTTGTTCATTTTTATTTCTGTGCACACTGTGCATGTATCACATGCACTCACATATATTTTTTGTCATAAAACAAAAGCATTCAACACCAATAATTCAAACAATGCATTCAAACATCCATATGCATACAACAACATTTACTATGTTATTTAAAACATAGCTCTGATACCAACTGTGGTGACCCTCACTCTAAAACACATAGATTTTTTTTTTCCTAAACATCCAAGAGGAATTCACCACTAAATCCCATTTCTTTTATATTTGAATATTTATATAATTTCCAAATATTTTTCCCAAGACCCTGGACTTACCAATATAATCATATCAGTGTACAAACAAATTAAGACAATCATATATTTGATGATATACAATTGTTTCTTTTTTTTATCAGAGGGAATTTAAATCAAACAGAAATCAAAATACCATACAAGTTATTGACATAGCCATTTATTTCTTTTCTAAGTCTTATTCTACTGCCAGAGGTACATTTTGGCAAATTATAACACTATATATATATTTGACTTGCAGAGCACAGTACATCTTTTTTTTATGCCATCTAGGATTTCTGCCTAACTAATTCTATTAACACTAAAATAATATTTAATTGACCTTATGGTAATCATCAAGTGTTTACATGAGATTACTTACAAATTATACTTGCAGGCATGGATATTGGAACTAATTTCCATTTATCATTTCAGGTTGAACAATTGAAGTCATTTTGCATTTTTAAGTTTAACATGGTGCAGACTTAAATACTTGGTGTTTTACTGGAAATGCTTGGTGTTATTTAAGGGCTGCTTGGTGTTTTCTTTGTTTTGTCCCGGGAGCACTTACACTTCATTAATTGAAATGAAGTGGTTCCAGGCTCAAAGAGTTTGACCCATGGCCATCTAGGCCGGCCATAGTCCCTTATTTACCACTTTCAGACCCATGTTTCTCAAATAAACTTCTTCAAAAGCTTCTCCTAACACCAGCATATTTCTTCCTTATGTATGTTCCTGGGAATTCATCCATTTATGCTAACAACCAAAAACACAAAATGCTTCCAGGTTTGTTTCTTTTATAATTTTTTTTAATCTTGAAATCAGGTACATTAATGCAATGTTATAGACTCATCAGAATATATGCACAAATCAGTATCAATTATCTGCCATGCATACATTTATTCCACTTGAATAATTCTTATCCAAATCTTGTCAACTCCATCATTTTTTTTTAAAAATTATATAATAAGCTTAGGCAATAAAACCAGAGATCATCACATACACATTTTATATTTATGTGTTATGTCCATCCCCTTGTTTTCTCCAAATCAGATAATCATAAAATCAATAGGTAATCAAACTCCATCAAAGATCATTTAAAATAAGTTTTACTTAAGTACAAGTTTTAATCCAAATACTCAAAAAAACTCCCTACAATTAACTCCAACTACCACATGTGATCTGACTATTAACATCATTACAAGCATCTGCAAATTTAAAACAAGTCTCTTTTATTTATACTAGCAGCTAATGCCTTCTTCACTCATCAAGCCAACTTCAATTTCCTGCAAGCAATTCATTGAGCTGCCCCAAAAAAAATTTTGAGACACCCAGATGATTGCAAGGGCAACCAAAAGGGTCAGTTTATACTGGTATGAACATTAATCAAAATTTTTATACACATATTCATACTTCCATTTCTAGATAAATAAACTCAGATTTTATTCTCCCAATCTCACCCAACAATTAATCAGAACATCACATTAATCCTGATTAATTTAACTCCCTGTCTAGATATTCATAACCCAAATTTATAAATCCCATTCCTTATTTATTTTATGGTCTACATCTCCTTGTCAAATGAACACTATGTATACATTGTGAAGGAAACTCCCAGGTTATTTAAATTATTCCAACACACAAAGGCCTCAGGGTGCAGTTGCACCATGCATATACTTGCTCCCACCTGAAGCAAGCAGATCATTGACTAACTCCCAAGTGACCAATTTAGTTTCTCTTTCATTCATTCATATTTCAGAAAGATATAACTGCTTGTATACTTTCTGGTTCAACCCCATGATTTTTATTTATTAGCCTTATTACAGGAAATACAACATTCCTTTGGTCTTCCTAAAAATAATTTGAGCATCATGATCCTGCTATATTATTGTGAATAAATGGATAAGGGTTTTATTAAGGAAGCCCCTCAAAAACCCAGAAATTCTCTTCTGACTTGTGATATGAATATTGAGCTTCATGCTTCATTATCTAAGAAATAGACATAAGCTAGATCACTGCCTTGGTGCCTATTCCCTAAATAATGTAGATCCATACTTCATAATAATAAAGCAGAACAAAAGTGCCCAAACCATTTTGTCTTTGAAAAACCCACATATAGATTAAAAACTCCAAACAATAAAGCACAACCAAACAAGAATACACAACCAAACATCCATCTCACCCATAATAAATCATTTCAAGGATTTTTTTTCTTTTAAATGAATCATAACATTATAGGCTGCCTACCAGAGGACTTAGTGCCATAGCATAAAAAGGATTAATGCTCACCTAGTGTTTTCTTTTACTGTCTTGCTCCTCTGAACAGCAGACCCTTTCAGTGTTTTAAGCTATTGCTTCTCCTATATTTTTTTTTGATCCCGAGAGAATGATGGATATGGTTATGTGCAGTTATTTATAAAATCATTCTAGGGTTTAAGAAAATGGGTAATTCCCCTGATACCCTTAGATGTTCATGTACATATCACATTCCTGTGTGGTCCTAAATTGGAAATGCACACATTAGGTTACTTTAATTGGTTATTTCGGGAATCAAACATTTTAAACACTGCATGCTATTTTCATGTCTCCATTTTATTCATGCCATATGCATGTGATCCTTTATTCATTTTTTTCTAAGTTTGAAGAATTTGTAAATTTCTTGTGTTTTCTCTCTAGCTATTATCTCCATTTAATCATGCATATTATCATAACCAATCATGTAATGTAAAATCATTCACCCATATTATTTGCTTGAAATAAATATAAGATATGGAAATTTTTATTTGATCCTGTATGTATATATATATCTCTGCCTCTTTGTCAAAACAGTAACTCCTCCTATATCTAAATAAAAATCACATATATTATGTTAATTATTTCTAGCACAATTATAAGACATGTAAACCTTTTTATTAAACTTCATTTTATTCTATTTTAAATAAAACAGAAAACACTCCATATATATTAAATGTATGTATTTATATAATTCTTTGGACATAGAGCTATATTTATTTTGAGTTCCAATTTTTCTTTTAATCACCTTAATTCCTTGCATTTTATCAAACAGAAGCTCCCATGTAATTTTATTTATTGCCAATTTTTTTCTTTTCTGTTTTAATGCATTATATATATATATTTATTTTATAATTTCAGAATTTCTTAATATAAATGTATATTTTTCATTTTATTTTTATTTTATTTTAGGGTCATTACATTTACATTCCAAATCTGTAAATTTATTTCCACACTTCAAAAATAAATCAATGTTTATTTTTTTAAACAAGTTTCCCTTTCCTTTATAAATTCTATTCTGAATTTACATTCTCAAATATTCACTTTTAACATCAAATCAACTTTCAAATTGATTTCTCAATTTTATTTCAAACCCCAAATCAAATTCCAAATTGATTTCTAAATTTACTTCAACACCGAATCAAATTTCAAATTTGATTCTAATTTTAATCCCAAATACCAAATCATTTTTACAAATCGATTTCCAAATTTATTCTCAACACAAAAATTAATTTTCATTCAAACCCCAAATAAATTTTTCTATCGATTTCCCAAAGATTTATTTTCCAATACCAAATCAATTATCAATTGGAATTCAAACAAATTTATCACTTTTAAAAATAAATTCCTTTATCTCTTCCAAACCATTTAAAATTCCATTTTCAATAAATTTTCCAACTTTCGAATAATACTATTCAAAATCAATTTATAAAAACCTTTTCCCATATTTTGGAAATAATTCGATAAGATTTCAAAATCAACTTTATTCTTTAAAATTCCTTCTTTTAAATTCAATCAATTCTTTTAAATGAATTTACTAAAAATTTCCAATTTAAATTTTCAAAAATCCAATTTCATTTATTTCTGGTATCCAACGATACCAAAAATACACTCGGCTAAATTATAGCCTTCAACACATTCAATCACAGATATAATCATACATAGATTATAAATAATCAATCACACAACATATGAAACCAATTCAAATGTTTTGAGGAATCCTGTTGGATCCCTCCAACCTATTTCCCTGCATCCACAGATGTTAGCACAATACCAATTCCACTTCGTAGTGGAATATCGTGGTATATGGGATTTATAATATATCATCCGCTATTATGCGGCGCAATAGGGTCTCATCCGCTATATAGTGCGGGAAAATCAATCACCAATATATATATATATATTCCAATATATATATATATATTGCTATATACTACTATATATACTATATCACATCCAAACAGCAATCAATCAATAACTGCAAATCCAACTTTCAATTTGAGTGAGAAGATCTCACCTTTGCTTTATTAGCATCCATTTTTATTCCAGATTGTTTTCTCCAAATTTTGGACCTTGTAACAACAATTTATATACAGTTGATTAATATTCGAAATAATCGAATAATAAATTTCCATTTAATAGTTTTAATCCAACTAACAATTTTTTTTATTTATTAAACATATATATATACACTTAAAAATAATTGATAGATTTCAGAAATCAGATTTTATTTAAACCTTCAAATATTTTAATATCCATATTTATTTTCAAAGCTCTGCTATATATATGCTTCCTTTACTATATATATATATATACATATATATAATTTTCGAAACAAATTATTTTTTTATAAATTTTACTATCAATTTCTTTTCTCTGTATAAATCCCTTTTTGTTTGCATGCATAAATAACATATACATATTAAATCGAAATTTTAACACAGCGAACATTCCTCACTACAGATACAAAAAACTAAATATATATTTGTATCAAATTAAATTAAAAAAAATGTCAATGCCTTACTGCACTCGAAAACCAGGCTCGACCATCGACTTCGTCGATCATCACTGCTCGTAGCCGCCGAGCAACTGCCGTTCGAACTCGAGCTCGCGAAAATCACAAAATCCAGATCGTGATCCACTGCACTCGAACCGAAACCCTAGCCTTCGATTCGAATTTCCCCCTTGCCTCGCGCCTGCGCATGCGCGCACCACCATCCACAGTTCTCCCCTCCAGATCAAGTTGCCCCACTGTCGAACGCCTCGACCGTTTCAGTTATCGCGACGTCAAGACCAAATCTCGAGCTCGAAACCCTAATCGCGTGCCATCCTCCCACCCATACGCGCGCGAGCTCCAGATTTTGAGTTCGATCGAACAAAATGGTTTCGTTGTTTTCTTCTTTTTTTTCGATTCATGAATGGGTAGAGAGGGAGTCAGGTTTGATTTTGAACAAAGTGTTTTCGTTTGTTTAGATCTGAAATGAAAATGGAGGTTGGGCCATTTTTTTCTTTCTTTGAAAATCATCTGTCGCGTGAATTATGAAGGAAGGGTAAACAAGATTTGATATTAGCATGTTACAAAAGGGAAAAGAGATGTGTGATTGAAAGAAACAGGATTGCAACTGATATAGATATAATTCCAACTGCAATTCATAAGTATAAATATCCAATTTAAATTCAAATTCAAACTGTTCGATAAAGTCAACCAAAAATTTTGACTTCCTATCGAGGCGTGCCGCTAGGCGTTCGTAATGTTATATGCCTATTCCGAACACAATGGAAAAGGTTTCGAGTCCAAATTCAATCGTATGGAAAAGATAGCCTTTTGGACCAGTTATTAAATTGAATTTCGATATAATTTCAGCGTGTTTTCTTATCGTACGGCCAAACGATCACTCCAAACATCACGAAAATTGAAATCCAATAATAATACAATATTATGGATCCAATGAAACTGGTTTCGTCGAATTACGAGACTGTGCCCCGGAACGCTATTTTTAAATTCAATTTAAACGATAAAATTCAAAACTGAACAAAACAGTTCCAAATTCAATTCTGAAACTTCTATTATCTTCAGTATAATCAATATGAATTTTCTAACCCTTCAATATATTTTTAACCAGCTTGAAATTCCAACTTCAAAATTTTACCCAGTTTCAAAAATTAAATTCAATAATTTAATTACCAAATTTATTCTGATATCCCGAATTTCAAATTAAACTATCATTCGAATATTTAAACTCAATTAAATATTCACATTTCAAATGTCAAAAATTCAGGGTCGTTACAATCTTCATTTCAGTTGACAAAGCAGTGGATTTTATACGTTATTATTGACTGCATAGAAGAGCAAGTACACATTCATGGTTAGATTTTAGTTTGAAGCTTCTGCCTTTTCATTTGTTGATGATGTTATGGTTAAAATTACTCACAGAAAAATTGATTCAATAACCATAGAAACTCCTATTTCAGTTTGAAGCTCCTGCCTTTTCAGTTTTACAGTGACGTAGACATGAATTCTAATTACTATGGGCAAATAAGAAAAATTGAACTGAATAAACATAAAGTATATTTCATTTCGTATTGCCTGAATTTAAATTACTTCTATTGGTATTGCAACATATTATATACATTTTGTTTTATTTTAGTAGATGAAATGGACCTTCCTTTCCATAATTCATATTTGGATTCTAAATGCTTTCCCAATTTTGTGAAAGGGTGCAATTTCACTGCTGCTGGATCAACAATACTTCCAGCTACGACATCATCAGTCAACCCTTTCATTTGGAATTCAAATTTCTCAATTTATCCGATCCAAACAATGGGTTCTTCAGTTGTTAGCTAAAGGTATTGGTCAGGTCTATTTATATAGTATATATAATTATTCTTCTCAGTGTAACCAAATGGATCAAAACCCTTTATGTATACTCATGGCCATACAAATACGATTTACCATATGAAGATGAAAACAACTCAATATGGTTTATAGTTTCTTTTGGGATTGAGTACACATATAATAAACAAAAACAATCAACACAATTTCTAGTCAAAAGGAAACATTTTTTTTATTTTAGCATGGACTGGAAATTATTTTCTCAACTTTAATTCAAATTCATGCTTGAATCAAAAATTGAGAATCTAATCGAAATTTAAGATATTTTAGTTTGAAATGAGATTCAAATTGTAAAGTTTTAAGAATTTTGTATTCATTAATGAACAGCGGTGGCTAGGATTAAGCACAACTCACTAGTGTATATCTATTGCAGAAAATAGAATTGATCTGTTGGTAGAATTTTAATAACAATTGTATCAATTTTCAGTGTTTAAATTTTCATTCATCTTTATAATTGGAAACAAATATAAAAATATATTCCTCAAGCCGATTTCTTTAATAAAAGGCTGTACATGTTCGAAATAGGACAAAACAACCTTGTAGTAACATTCTACTCCCGGTTAGAAGACCAGGTTTCAGTTTTCTATTATCACTATATTATAAGATTTTGAAATTGGAATCAAGGTTTTATGATTTACTTATGTTTTATTTAGTTTATTTTCAGTGCTGCAACAAACTAACTCCCAATTTGTACATAATTGTTGTTTTGTACTACAACATATATACATTATTGTATATACATAGTTTGGCAAATTGGTTTCAGAAAACCATGATCAATTCTGTGACGCCCCACCTCAATACCCACGCTAGCCAAGGACACTACGATGTAGTGCTGTCAACTAGCACGGAGAATAAGGCTGTTGAGGAGCGACCATCCATGTAATTGATTATCACACGGTGGCTATAAAATAATCTTCAGAAACAAACATAGAGATAAACATAACACAAAGCAGTCACAGACATCCATATCACAAAGGCGGAAGAAGATATGAATATATAACTAACACATGAAAGTGTACATCAGAGTAGTGGTCAAAAAGTTCCATAATAATACAAAAGAATAGCAACATGTGCTATACAAAAAGAATACAACTATGAGTCCATATCTCAAGTGTATACAACAAAAACTGCTAAACTAAATAGTCAGCCAAAAGTCAGAGTAGCAAATCCCGGAAGGAAGTCAAGCAGAAGCACCTGTAACATCTCGGTCTGACCCGAGTATTATTTAAGAAAATAATAAACGGATCAGTCTAACTATAAATATCAGATGACATGATATAGAATAAAAGATATGGCATAAACATAGAATATCCATACAGACATACTACTATAAGTATGAAAATGATGATCAACAGGAGATCAACCGATGAGAAATGATCAATATCACGAGAATCTTCTCAAAGATCCAAAGAGGGCATCATACCCTAAACTTGTACTCATAACAAGTCAATGACATAAAAATCCAGAAATCAAACAAGAAATCCAGAAATCATAAAAAGAGAAAGAGGCCTATCACATGATGGTCCGAAGACCATGGGGAGCTACCCCATATGTGTGAGTCGGAATCACACTGATTGAGGCCTAGGCTAACCAAAAAGCAAAAAGGTATGTGTGAATGGAATCACACAAGTGGTGTCTAGCCTAACCTCGCAAACAAAAAGATATGTGTGAGTCAGAATCACACTACTGCGGCCTAGACTAACCTTGCGGACAAAGAGATGTGTGTGAGTCGGAATCACACTACTGCGGTCTAGTCTTACCTTGGAAACAAAGAGACATCGCACAATTGCTAGTCTAAATCATAAAATGATCATCATGATCAGCGAGAAGTGTCAATCACACCAAGCTAGTAAATATACGAGTTTAGCTTCATGTCCCATAACCACTTGCTTAACTTAAATATTTACGAACAAGCTGTAAATCTTCACTAGGAAATTGTCACGAAAAGGGTTCAATCGAACAAGTCCAAGAGCTAACCGACGATGTGAACGCAAGCGTTTCATACCACTCGTTTTACTAAGTCGTTTAAGTCGATTTCTCATTCGAGTGAAGTAAAGGCTTGTATATACTAGTAGATTGAAAATCGGTTTGAGAAAACGAACTTTAGATATTTAAAATAGTGTTGAAATCGCTTTGATGAAAGAGTTTTGATATTTACTATTAGTATTGAAACCTTCATATATCTTTAAAGTGACAAGTCATAAAACGATTGTAGAACAAATCAATTCACGTTCGAAGACGTGAGTAAAGTCCAAAGAAGTCAATCCCAAAACCATCAAAGTAGAAATTCTGATAAATGTTTTTCAGAAGAGATTGCCTACGCAGAGTAATACGGGGGTCCAGGGGGAAGCGCCCACGGCGGGGTGCGGGGCAGCGCCCCGTCACGGTACGACCTAGTGAAAGCAAGCGGTCTCGAGAAGCCAAACGACCTAAGGGAAGAATGCCACACGACTTAGCAGAAGAACAGGTCGAACGACCTAAGGGAAAACAGGTCAAACGACCAAGTACTAACTCGTGAATGACTTACGACTTAAGCCTTGAACGACTTAGTGGAATGAACGACTTAACGACCTAAGCCTTGAACGACTTAGTGGAACGAACGACTTAACGACTTAAGCTTCAATTCGAGCTACGAGCTAAGGCTGGAACGACCTAGTGGAGTTAGGTCGGGGACGACCTACGACTTAAGGTCATACGACTTAACAGTTGCGAGCTAGCGGAGTTGGCATGGCCTAGCGACTTAAGAGCCATACGAGCTACGACTTAACGATTTAAAAGCCAACGACCTAGGACTTAAGAGCCATACGAGCTGCGACTTAACGATTTAAAAGCCAACGACCTAGGACTTAAGAGCCATACGAGCTACGAGCTAACTGCAAACGACTTAAGGCCAAACGACCTACGACTTAACTCGAGGCGAACGAGCTAACTGCAAACGACTTAAGCCTTTAACTCGTGAACGACTCATGCCTTTAACTCGTGAACGACTCATGCCTTTAACTCGTGAACGACTCATGCCTTTAACTCGTGAACGACTCATGCCTTTAACTCGTGAACGACTCAATCATTTTGCCTGGAGATTATAGGTCGGCAACGACCTACGACTTAAGGGCCAGAACGAGCTAAAAATGGCCAGAACGACCTAGTAGCAGTTTTTTCACCAAAATCACTAATTTTTGAGTTTTTCGCCAATCCAATCCAAACCAAATGCAGATATTCATACAAATGCAATAGAGGATCATTCCCAACAGTCCAAGATAGATATAGGCAAGATGTGAGATCAAAAATCTCACCTTTTCACGGAATTTGATGAAGATGGAGATTTGAGAGCAAAGCAAGAACACCAACAAGCTTGAATCAATGGTCTTCACGTGAATTTGATGTTGAATCTCGGATTTGCAATAGAATTTGTGTTTGGAGTTTTAATTTCCACTTCCCACCACCATTTTTGACAAAGCTTGAAGTGTTTTGATAGAGTGAGGAAGATGGTTGGGCTGAACTAAAGGGGTGCAGTCCAAACCAAAGTCAAAGGCGGGAAAAAGTGTTGAAAATTTCACTATCTCCAAACATATCGAAGTTTACACTCAAAAAGATCGCAAACGTCATTTTGAACTCAATGGGGGTGGTCTCGAGTCCTAATTTGACCGTATGCAAAAAGTAGCTTTTCGGACTAACATCCGACTAACGATAAAATATTTAAATAAAATATTTAAATATAGAATCGATAGATATGCGGGTTGTTACAGACTCCCCTCCTTAAAGAAATTGCGTCCTCGCAATATATATGGTGGAAATAAAAAGTAACAACCATAAAAGCATATTAACACAAAAGAAATTGGAATTAAAAAGTTTACCTCAAAGAGCATGAGAAAGTAATTCCGGATGTGTACGCTCGATGAATTCTCTAGTTTCCCAAGAGCAATCCTTAGGATTTGAGGACCATTGAACTTTAACAAGCGGAACATCTTTATTTCGAAGCCGTTTGATCTCCGAAGCAATAATTCGAACAGGATGCTGCTCATAAGTTAAATTAGGTGAAACTTCAATCTCTTCCACAACACCGGGCTCAAGTATCGAATCGGAATCCCGAAGGCACTTCCGTAATTGAGATACGTAGAACACGTCATGCATAGCAGAAAACTGAGCCGGTAAAGAAAGGCGATAAGCCATGGAACCAATACATTCAGTGATAGGAAATGGCCCAATATATCGAGGCGCTAACTTTCCCGATCGACTGAAACGTACAACACCCTTCATTGGTGAAACACGAATAAAAACAAGATCACCAACAGAAAATTCTAATTTCCTTCTTCGGTTATCGGCATAGGATTTTTGTCTACTCTGGGCTTCTTTCATCCTATGTCGAATAAGTTCAATCTTTTCTGTGGAATCTCGAATATAGTCTGGTCCTAAAACCAGTTTCTCACCGGCCTCAAGCCAACAAGAAGGAGATCGGCATGGCCTTCCATAGAGTGCCTCGAAAGGAGCCATACCAATACTAGATTGGAAGCTATTATTATATGAAAATTCAACCAGTGAAATATGATCTTCCCAACTTCCACCGAAATCAAGCACATAAGAACGAAGAAGATCTTCAAGTGTTTGGTTCACACGCTCAGTTTGTCCATCGGACTGGGGGTGATAAGCGGTGCTAAAATTAAGCTTCGTTCCCAAAGCTTTTTGAAGACTCTTCCAGAATCCACTAGTAAACAATGGATCCCGATCACTAACAATGGAAGAAGGAACTCCATGCAGTTTAACAATTTCTTTAATAAAAAGTTTGGCCAGAAGAGGAACGGTTCGGTTCGACCGAACAGGAATAAAATGGGCAGACTTAGTAAGTCTATCAACAATCACCCATAAGCTATTATGACCTGAACGAGAACGGGGAAGGCCATCTATAAAATCCATGGAAATTTGATCCCACTTCCATACTGGAATCTCCAATGGTTGCAGTAACCCACCGGGCCTTTGATGTTCAGCCTTAACAAGTTGGCAAGTCATGCAACACTTAACAAAGTTAGCGATATCAGATTTCATTCCCTCCCAATAATAAAGTCGCTTCATATCAGCGTACATTTTACTGCTACCGGGATGAATGGAATACTTGGAACGATGAGAATCTTCTAGAACGTCTCTACGAAGATCACTAATATTTGGTACGATAAGTCTACCAAATTTTCGAATGTCGCCACGAAAGTCGATATCAAAGTCTTTCAAACCTTCAATATCGGTTTTATCCTTAAGATTTTGGCCAAGCAAAGCCAATTCAGGATCTAGCTATTGAGCTTCAAGAATGCGGTCTAATAAAGAAGGACGAGCCTCAAGGCTACATAAAACAAGAGATGAACACAAATCGGGAACGCGATCTCGAATTTCATAAGTGGATAAAAGTTCGAGATCGTTCCATTCAGATATCATCATGGAAACAACCGCTTGTTGTTTTCGACTAAGTGCGTCGGCAACACGATTCCCCTTTCCGGGAGTATAAAGAATGTCAAGATCATAAGAGGCAAGAAATTCGAGCCAACGCTGTTGACGCAAATTAAGTTCCTTTTGAGAAAATAAATATTTCAAAGACTTATGATCAGTATAAAGTATAAACTTTTCTCCCAAAAGATAATGTCGCCAAATTCGAAGGGCGAAAACGATAGCCGCGAGTTCTAAATCATGTGTGGCATATCTAGTCTCAGCCGGCTTCAATTGCCTAGAAGCATAAGCAATAACACGTTCTTTTTGCATAAGAACGGCACCCAAACCAACGCGACTAGCATCGGTGTAAACGACAAAGTCTTGATTCCCTTCGGGAATAATAAGAATAGGAGCATCAGAAAGGAGTTCTTTTAATTTCTGAAAAGAAGTTTCACATTTGTCTGACCAATTGTATTTAACACCTTTCTTTGTTAAGCCAGTAAGAGGAACGGCAATCTTAGAAAAGTCTTTTATAAAACGGCGGTAATAACCTGCCAATCCGAGAAAGCTACGGATTTCAGTCACGCTCTCCGGTCTCTTCCAATTTTGAATCGCTTCAATCTTTGAAGGATCCACGGATATTCCGGATTCGGAGATGATATGACCGAGAAATTTCACACTAGATTGCCAAAAATGGCATTTAGAAAATTTTGCTTTTAGTTGATTGCTCCTAAGAGTTTCCAATACAATTTGAAGATGCTTTTCGTGTTCCTCCTCGGTTTTAGAATACACAAGAATATCATCAATAAAGATGAGAACAAACCGATCGAGAAAATCTTTGAAAACTCTATTCATAAGGTCAACGAAATAAGCCGGAGCATTCGTTAAACCGAATGGCATAACTAGCCATTCATAAGATCCATAACGCGTACGGAACGAAGTCAAAGGAATACTATCCTCTGCAATACGAAGCTGATGGAAACGGTAGCCAAGTCCAGTTGTGAAAAAACTCTAGCCCCACTAAGTTGATCAAACAGATCATCAATCCGAGGCAATGTATATTTATTCTTAATAGTAAGATCATTAAGCTTGCGGTAGTCAACGCAAAGCCTAAGTGTACCATCGGACTTACTTACGAAAATAGCTGAAGCTCCCCAAGGCGAGGAACTAGAGCGAATAAGTTGCTTCGTCTCCAACTCGGATAGTTGTTTGCGCATCTCTTCGTTCTCCTTATTGGACATGCGATAAGGAGGACGGGTAACAGGTTGAGCTCCAGATATAAGATTAATTTTGAACTCAATTGCTCGCTTAGGTGGAAGTCCTAAAACGGGCTCAAAGATGTCGGAAAATTCACGAACGACGTGAATAAGAGAAATAACATCCTCCTCGTCATCATTATCATCATCATGAGGGTTTAAAGAATATAAAGATGCAACCAAAGCGGAATCCGAATCATTAAGAATAATAGAAATCTGGTTAACAGATTGCGGATGTCGGAGATAAATAGTCCGCTCAGGACATAGGATATGAGCTTCATAACGAGTAAGCCAATCCATACCCAAAATTATTCCAAAGCCTAAGTAACG
The DNA here is from genome assembly GCA_030737815.1 of Allium fistulosum. NCBI lineage: Eukaryota > Viridiplantae > Streptophyta > Magnoliopsida > Asparagales > Amaryllidaceae > Allium > Allium fistulosum. Next base: position 473,681,454 of record CM060901.1, read on the forward strand.
CATAACATGCAAATCGGCTAGGAAAGAAAAATCGCATAAAATAATCTCCACATCTTTACAAAGTAAACTAAGAGTTGCGGAACCACCAACAGGATTCGCAATCCTTAAAGAAGTCATTAATGCAGTACAAGGTTTTAAATCTCCTATATCTCGCCCAAGATCTCATTTTCACACTTAAACGAGACGAGACATCAAATCTCCTCCATATCTCCCTCGACACTCATCTCGTCCGAGATATTCAAATCTCACCCGATATATGGATCAAAATCTCAATCCGAGATCTCACCCGAAGTTATACATTTTTCTTATTTTCCATAATAATTTTTATTTTCATATTGATTCAAAAGAAACTACTCAATCCAATTATAATTTACCAACTTCTTGAACATATTCTTTACTTTTTATCTTAATGAGTCATAGCGACAGGTTTCACTTCTTTATTACGTTCAAATAAAAGGATATTATTCAATCATTAGATTCATTACCAAATCAATTAAGCCAATCAAGCTACTACTCTTCTAAAAATATTTCTTTGTTCATGTAAATCAAGTATGTTACCATTTTTATTTTTAATAAGAAAGTTATAATCGTTAAATAAATTTTTGACACATCAATTTTAAACACATAAGTACATCCGAGATATTCCCGAGATGCATTATAAGATCCGAGATGTCAATCCGAGATGTACACCCGATACGTACTCATCTCGTCCGAGATCTCTCCCGATACGAGATAACTTGTGTAAAAATCTCGAGACGAAACGTGACCGAAATCCGATATTTAAAACCTTGATGCAGTAACACTTAAGGAAAAAGTGTCTACAAGTTCCTTTGATATAAAAGAATGGGATGCACCCGTATCAAAGAGAACTCTCATAGATTGATTATGAAATAAAATAATGCCATCAAGAATGGAATGAGAAATACCTTGGCCACGAGATGTGTTGCCAGGGGCTTTAGCCACATTCAACTTTCCCTCCTTCTTGCCTTCACGTTTGAGGCATTGATGTATAAAATGATCTGGGCTTTTACAATAGCGACAAGATTTGGGCTTTGAACACTTGTTCGCATAATGATCCCCAGATCCACAGTTGAAGTATCTCGCGTCATTAGGAGAAGGAGCCTTTGCAGAAGGAATCGCTTGTTTACCCTTTTTGTTGGGGTAAGGGCCTTTAAATTTGTTGGGCCTCTTTTTGTTGTTAAAGCTGGGTTTGGAAGCTACTACTTCAACATCACTTTCTCTATCAGCCTCTTCAAGGCGAAGAGCGATATCTATAATTTGGTCGAAAGAAACTTCTAACTTCAAAAGTAATGGCTTCTTGAGGCTTTTGTTTAAGCCATAAACGAACCTCTGGTTCTTCTTTAGTGGAGTATTTATATATTCGACCCCATATTTGGAAAGGGATTCGAATGATGCGACGTAGTCCGCCACAGAAGCCTGACCTTGAACAAGGTCAATAAATCGCCGAGCCAAAGTTACCTTTTCAGCCTCGGGTATGAATTTCGATTCGAAGCGTTCCCGGAAGTGCTCCCAGGTGAGGTCCGCTTCATTAATCTCGGATGTAAGGAGTTCATACCAATCCAATGCTCTCTCTTGGAGCATACTGGAAGCAACTTGAACACGGTGCAGATCGACAAGGTTCATGCGAGAGAAGATTCGATCACATGATTTTAACCAAGCTTGAACCTCGATAATAGGTTCGGAACCTTTGAAGGGCTCCCCACCCAAATTGGTGTAATCGCTGCACAACCGTGCAAATCCCGACTTTGGGTGAGTAGGTTCCGGGTTAGCTCCAGCTGCTTGTGCATTCGTCACTAATTCAAGAAGCTGTTGAGTTGTCATAAAAACTCCATCTCGAGGAGCAGCAGTAGATGTTCCAGCTCTGGGACGGCCTGGCCTTGACATCCTCTTCCTTTAGAAAGAAAGAAGAGAAAGAAGAAGGTTATTCACCAATGAACATCAAGCAATCTTGAATGATGAAATAAGGAATCATAAAGAAAACAGGATAAGTCGGTTCGAAGACTCGAACTAAATCCTGAAACACAACTCCTAAGGTGGACTTAGGACGATGATCCTTGTTAAGTTATTCTACATTGTTCCAAAGTTTGGCTCTGATACCAAGCTGTGACGCCCCACCTCAATACCCACGCTAGCCAAGGACACTACGATGTAGTGCTGTCAACTAGCACGGAGAATAAGGCTGTTGAGGAGCGACCATCCATGTAATTGATTATCACACGGTGGCTATAAAATAATCTTCGGAAACAAACATAGAGATAAACATAACACAAAGCAGTCACAGACATCCATATCACAAAGGCGGAAGAAGATATGAATATATAACTAACACATGAAAGTGTACATCAGAGTAGTGGTCAAAAAGTTCCACAATAATACAAAAGAATAGCAACATGTGCTATACAAAAAGAATACAACTATGAGTCCATATCTCAAGTGTATATAACAAAAACTGCTAAACTAAATAGTCAGCCAAAAGTCAGAGTAGCAAATCCCGGAAGGAAGTCAAGCAGAAGCACCTGTAACATCTCGGTCTGACCCGAGTATTATTTAAGAAAATAATAAACGGATCAGTCTAACTATAAATATCAGATGACATGATATAGAATAAAAGATATGGCATAAACATAGAATATCCATACAGACATACTACTATAAGTATGAAAATGATGATCAACAGGAGATCAACCGATGAGAAATGATCAATATCACAAGAATCTTCTCAAAGATCCAAAGAGGGCATCATACCCTAAACTTGTACTCATAACAAGTCAATGACATAAAAATCCAGAAATCAAACAAGAAATCCAGAAATCATAAAAAGAGAAAGAGGCCTATCACATGATGGTCCGAAGACCATGGGGAGCTACCCCATATGTGTGAGTCGGAATCACACTGATTGAGGCCTAGGCTAACCAAAAAGCAAAAAGGTATGTGTGAATGGAATCACACAAGTGGTGTCTAGCCTAACCTCGCAAACAAAAAGATATGTGTGAGTCAGAATCACACTACTGCGGCCTAGACTAACCTTGCGGACAAAGAGATGTGTGTGAGTCGGAATCACACTACTGCGGTCTAGTCTTACCTTGGAAACAAAGAGACATCGCACAATTGCTAGTCTAAATCATAAAATGATCATCATGATCAGCGAGAAGTGTCAATCACACCAAGCTAGTAAATATACGAGTTTAGCTTCATGTCCCATAACCACTTGCTTAACTTAAATATTTACGAACAAGCTGTAAATCTTCACTAGGAAATTGTCACGAAAAGGGTTTAATCGAACAAGTCCAAGAGCTAACCGACGAAGTGAACGCAACCGTTTCATACCACTCATTTTACTAAGTCGTTTAAGTCGATTTCTCATTCGAGTGAAGTAAAGGCTTGTATATACTAGTAGATTGAAAATCGGTTTGAGAAAACGAACTTTAGATATTTAAAATAGTGTTGAAATCGCTTTGATGAAAGAGTTTTGATATTTACTATTAGTATTGAAACCTTCATATATCTTTAAAGTGACAAGTCATAAAACGATTGTAGAACAAATCAATTCACGTTCGAAGACGTGAGTAAAGTCCAAAGAAGTCAATCCCAAAACCATCAAAGTAGAAATTCTGATAAATGTTTTTCAGAAGAGATTGCCTACGCAGAGTAATACGGGGGTCCAGGGGGAAGCGCCCACGGCGGGGTGCGGGGCAGCGCCCCGTCACGGTACGACCTAGTGAAAGCAAGCGGTCTCGAGAAGCCAAACGACCTAAGGGAAGAATGCCACACGACTTAGCAGAAGAACAGGTCGAACGACCTAAGGGAAAACAGGTCAAACGACCAAGTACTAACTCGCGAACGACTTACGACTTAAGCCTTGAACGACTTAGTGGAATGAACGACTTAACGACCTAAGCCTTGAACGACTTAGTGGAACGAACGACTTAACGACTTAAGCTTCAATTTGAGCTACGAGCTAAGGCTGGAACGACCTAGTGGAGTTAGGTCGGGGACGACCTACGACTTAAGGTCATACGACTTAACAGTTGCGAGCTAGCGGAGTTGGCATGGCCTAGCGACTTAAGAGCCATACGAGCTACGACTTAACGATTTAAAAGCCAACGACCTAGGACTTAAGAGCCATACGAGCTACGACTTAACGATTTAAAAGCCAACGACCTAGGACTTAAGAGCCATACGAGCTACGAGCTAACTGCAAACGACTTAAGGCCAAACGACCTACGACTTAACTCGAGGCGAACGAGCTAACTGCAAACGACTTAAGCCTTTAACTCGTGAACGACTCATGCCTTTAACTCGTGAACGACTCATGCCTTTAACTCGTGAATGACTCATGCCTTTAACTCGTGAACGACTCATGCCTTTAACTCGTGAACGACTCAATCATTTTGCCTGGAGATTATAGGTCGGCAACGACCTACGACTTAAGGGCCAGAACGAGCTAAAAATGGCCAGAACGACCTAGTAGCAGTTTTTTCACCAAAATCACTAATTTTTGAGTTTTTCGCCAATCCAATCCAAACCAAATGCAGATATTCATACAAATGCAATAGAGGATCATTCCCAACAGTCCAAGATAGATATAGGCAAGATGTGAGATCAAAAATCTCACATTTTCACGGAATTTGATGAAGATGGAGATTTGAGAGCAAAGCAAGAACACTAACAAGCTTGAATCAATGGTCTTCACGTGAATTTGATGTTCAATCTCGGATTTGCAATAGAATTTGTGTTTGGAGTTTTAATTTCCACTTCCCACCACCATTTTTGACAAAGCTTGAAGTGTTTTGATAGAGTGAGGAAGATGGTTGGGCTGAACTAAAGGGGTGCAGTCCAAACCAAAGTCAAAGGCGGGAAAAAGTGTTGAAAATTTCACTATCTCCAAACATATCGAAGTTTACACTCAAAAAGATCGCAAACGTCATTTTGAACTCAATGGGGGTGGTCTCGAGTCCTAATTTGACCGTATGCAAAAAGTAGCTTTTCGGACTAACATCCGACTAACGATAAAATATTTAAATAAAATATTTAAATATAGAATCGATAGATATGCGGGTTGTTACAAATTCATTTTATACCTAGCAACAAAAATACTAACTCGTTGTTTAATTAAGCATTGAAGTATTTATAGAATACTGGGATTAAGCTTTTATCAAAGCAATGTCAATGTGTTGTCCCTTTTCTTACAGAAATTACACGATCAAGGTGCACATAGATTTTGGATACACAATACTAGTCCACTTGGATGTTTACCTCAAAATATAGAAGTGTTTGGTAAAGGTTCAACTAAGCTCGACGAGGTCGGATGTTGGTTCTCAGAATCGTGCTGCAAAGATTTTTAATATTCAGCTTCATGCACTATGCTCGAAATTGCAGGCTGGATTTAATGGAGCAAATATAACTTACGTTGATATTTTCTCCATAAAGTATGATTTCATTGCAAACTTTTCTCGATATGGCAAGTAAAACATTTTGCTACATTATGATGATCTGCAAGATATTGAGCTATATTTTATGAAACCTGTAAACCAATAGGTTTGATCATTATAATATCAGCTCAAAATACACCAGGAATATTAAGTGGACATTAAGAGTTCCTTTTTTCTGCATATTTACAAAGTTATTGGATTTAAACATAGTCTTATTTCCAAGATTTGGAAAACCTATTGAAGCATGCCATGGATTTGGTGGTCCACCACTGAACTACAATGGTTAAGTCAGCTGCGGACAAACGAAGATTGTATATGGAACCTCAATTACGGTCGGAGCATGTAGCAATGCAACTAAGTATGTTAATTGGAAATAATCAACCAAGAAAGCCTTTCATATTTTCTGACGAAATGGAAAAAAATAACTCTGGCTTTATGGTAAGTTCCCTTCACCCTACTTCTAGCTTTTATCTTATGCTTCCATAATTACATCAATGCCTGATTATATCAGTTGTTGGATTCTTAGTTTCTCACAAGCATTTACCAACTACAGCTGGCAAAAATATTTTGAATGATCATTTAGGAGAGAAGCTCAGCCTTATATTCAATGTATCCACAATAATAGTTTGAATGATCGCCTTTTGGTTTACAATAGACTACAAGAGTTAGAGTAGATGATCGGATTGGATTTGATGGTAGTTTTAGCGATGTAGAGATCTGTTTGGGGGAAATAATTCAAGTAAGTAAATCTTTATTCATCCACATTAAGGTTATGTGTTGAGTACACCAATTTTGTGTTCATGGTAATACTTGATATATCATATACTGCATTTTCCATAGTATATTGTATATATACGTGGTCATTTGATGATGAATGAGTGTCGAGAAATACCGGAGTAAGTGGATAAATGTGGCATACTAACGTAATTACGTACTTTGAACGATGTAAGTGTTATACGTACTTGATTGAATTTTCAGTTCGGTCTCACTGTGGTTGTCAATTAAAATTGTTTTTCCAACCAACCAGAACTGAATTTCACCTTTTTTATCTCAACGGTGTCACTGCGATCGGTTCAGCAGCTCAAGGGAACATTCTAAATTATGAGTATATATGCACATCTAGATGGACATGCATACAATTACAAACTGGATTAATTCAATGATGTGTTTTTTTAGCATTACCACATACTATATAAAGTACGACACAATAGAATATCAATTAATAAAATAATAATTAGCAAAGACAAATTAAAATTCTGAAATAGTCAAAAAAAGGAAAAATAAAAACAAAGAGAAGAGGTATGCTAATTTTACTAATAACATATATAAAGGAAAAAAACTAAATTGCCTATTCCATGAAGTATCATCATCATCTCCTATTCTATAGAAGCATTGACTTTGACGATCAGTTTATTAAAGAAGTAAAAACATAAATTTACCCGTGTTATATTATTGTTTTTAGCTTCACCATTGTTCTAATAAATCATAAACTAACCATTGAAAATAAATTAGATAATATAATAGAAAATCAGATTGTTAGTAGGATACCCAAACTGCAAATTGCTTTTTTTACCGACAAATAGAGTTTACAAATTGACCCACTGTACTGAGATTATGGTATATACTACCATGTGGAGTTTACAAATGCAATCTTGATTAATTGTTATTAAAAAGAAAATGGTAATTTGTCAATGGCCATTACCAAGAATCATTTCTAAATCAAAGATAACAACTTATTGGCAAGTTTATTTGTTTTGCAGTTTAATTAATGATAATATCAGAGTTATGAACCAAGTTGTGGAACTTATTGGCAAGGAAGCTGGCCTGATGGTATACTTAAATCTAATTCGTATGTACATCCTTCACCTTTCCTTACTTGTAGAGGGACTGTATTTCAAATCAGTAATCGTATTATGTGCTTGATATAATAGTTAATGAATCTCTTTTATAAGCGATGTAAAACTCGTACCATTTAATTCAATTCTAGACATTACATATGAAAAAAACCACTATCTTCAAAAAAACACCGAGGCATGTTAATATTATCAAGTCTACTTAACAACACCAGTGATTCATTATGGTAGTCTGTATGGAATAAATGGCTTGTTTAGTCAAATTCCATTAATTTGAGTAGTATTTATTCTTATGTTTCATCTAGTTTTGATGCCTTACAAACTACATACTAGATATAGTCAACTTATAATACAAGAAAAGCATGTGCATTCTTTAGAAAAAAATGCAAGAACATGTATACATAAATGACAAGCAACACATACCCAACTTATCTGGTTCTCTAGGTTTTTTCAATGAGAAAAGAAGATTTAAATGAGGCAGTCTTACACAACTGTAGTAAACAATGGGTAATAATATACATAAGTTTGTTTGAATCTATGTGTGGCTCCTTAATATATATTTGGTTAAGGAATAGTTTTTTAAGAGAGGCCAAAAAAGGATAGAAATATCTTGAATTATTTTCTCTATTTTCAATGAAAGAGCAGTGAATGTACATTTCTATCCTATTTGATGTCTTTAAGTACGAAACATGTATGAAACTGGACATATTGTTCTTAGATCTTCTTTTTTTATTGAAATCCTATTGATGAGTTGGCTGTTTCAATTTTCAGCCTTTGATATGACAACTCTCATTTGGTAATTGATATATCCTCTTTGGTTAGTGCCAAATAAAAATGTGAATGGTCATTCAAGTCAATATGACATCATTAATTTGATGTGTGGCTCTATCAGATTTTAATCCGGCATGATTTCATTGCCTAAATCATAAATCCATCAGCAACATTTTACCAGATAGGTTTATCATGTATTGTGCACCAATTACATGTATAATTTATATTATTATTATTCTTTATATTGCCTATATCATCCTATTAGCATTAGCAGCCTCTGTGCCCTCCTTAAGTTATGCATATGTCTGCAGTTTGGGATGGCTTCGAGCACGCATCAAGGTGGAGTTCAGCAATTACTGGTTGTAGAGCAGGAAGCTCAACATATTGTGAATAATGCTAGAAATGGTAATTCCTATCCTTGAACACATCTCATGTCCAATTTGCCATGCTTGTCAGAAAGAAAATATACTGCTATCCGACATGTTCTCATTACTTCTAGTTAATAGTCCCCTGCCTGAAGATCATCTTTCCTAAAGATAATTAGTAACATATAGCATTATGTGCATTTTGGTACAGTGAATATATGTGTGCTTGTTACTTGCTAGTGGTTTAATCTAGCAATTTAGAAAAGAAACTAAAGTGCATTGTGAAATGTAAACAAACATCCTGCAAGTTATTATCATATGCAAAAAACATGCATGATATAAACATGCACCAACTTTATGTGTATGTAGCAAAGGTGGCAAGGCTGAAGCAGGAAAAAGAAGAGGCTGAGAAAGAAGTTGCACAATTCCGTGCACATATGGAAGCTGAATACCAGAAGAAAGTAGCTCCAGTAAGTATTATTCTTAATTTTTCTTCCTATACATATTTTACATTAAATGTGTACTAAACTACAATCTTGATTATATATGTCTTGATTGATGATAATAGAGCAGTGGTGATTCTGGTGCAAATGTGAAGCGCCTAGAAGAAGAAACGACAACAAAAATCAAGAAATTAGAGGAACAAACATCAAACATTTCAGATGATGTCTGCCAAATGCTTCTGAGATAAGTGACAGCCGTGAAGAATTTGATTAACCGAGTTGTCATCTCAAGTAATTAACTGTTGTGTTTTTTATGGTTGCAGCGGTAGAGAAATACAGACTTTGTTGAAGAGAGAGGCGCCACTTAGAAACTGTCATCCTTTGTGCAGTTCCTCTTAAAAGGTACTTTCTACTTATGTGTTGATGCTATCAAATTCTGTTCTAAATTGTAATAGCTATTAAATGATTATGAATGATTTGCAGGTATTTTGAAGAGGGAGGTTACGAAGGAAAAGAGAATAGAGGCTGTATGTGTAGATCCAACTTCAGCTATGATCCATGCACTTGCTAATAGGTGCCCTAGTCTCTGCTCGTGTAGTAGTACTAGTTAGTTTGCTGCATTAAATACACAAGGTATTGTGTGCTTAGACCTTCTTGCGAAAATTGTGTACTTGTGTTTCTGTTTCCTTAATGTACCTGAGAACGTGTCTCCTTGCTACCCTCTACAACGGTATTAACAAACTCATGATATCTTTTCATGGCAACATAACAAATTTGTCGAACCTGAAATCAAATAAAAAATATTTCAAGCTACATCTAATTAGTATTGGCAGTAGGTTGCACCCCTTTAATACTGGCAGTAGGCTGCACCTCATTAGTCACTGCTTGCTCAGTTTGTGCAGCAGCAGTCGCTATAATAGGATGAGGCAAAAATGGCACTTCTTTTAGTATAATATTATTATTATTATTTAGGTTTGGAATTAGTGGTGTTTCTTGTAGAATACTATTTATACTATTACTGTCTAGTATAATATAATTGAGACAATTTATAAGTTTAATGTAATTAAAATATAAGCTATGACATTTTAAGTTTTAGAAATTGGGATAATTTATAAGTTTGAGTTAATATAAATAAAGTTATAAATAAGCTAATGAGCTTTATAAAAATTTAACTAATTTTTATAAAAATTAACCAAAGTTTTAAAAATTAACTAAGTGTTATATAATTTAACTACGTTTTATAAAAATTAAATAAATTTTGACAAATTAATTAAGTTTTATTAGAATTTAACTAAGTTAATAAGTTTTTAATAAAAATAAGTTTATTATAAAATTTAACCAAGTTTTATAAAAATTTAACTAAATTAACTAAGTTTTATAAAAATTATTTAATTTTAATAAAACTTTAACCAAGGATATTCAATATACTTTAAATATGCAAAATAGTTTCATAATCATCCGTTGATTATTAAACTTGTCTACAGGTAATTAGCTTTTTAGGAGTAAAGACCAGATGTAGCAAAGAACTGTGGGTAATTAAGTAATGAACATGGCTTTAATTTTTATATATACTATAACATTTTATTAATACTTGTTGTGTAAACTTGTTTATGAATAGTTATGGATTTTAGTGAATTTGCTCATTTTGTCGAAAAACTATTATTGAAATGGTTATGGATATTATATTTGACTATGTGATTAATGTGTTTTTTCAATTGTTTGAATATGATGATTAAGTGATTGATTGATTGTTGGTTTGAATATGACGATTATGTGATTGATTACTGGTTTTGTAACGACCGTGATTTTGAGTTACGGTTGTTAGTCTATAGGATAATGGTTTTGATGACAACAACTATAGAAGTGTTATAAAATATATATGTGCAGGAAATCTATATGCAGGTATCAACAAAAGAAGACTGTATAGTAAAGAAGACAAAGATCAAGAGTTCAAGATTGAAGACTCATGAGATTCAAGATATTCAAGAGTTCAAGACAAATAATATAGTTAGGTTAGATATTTGTTAAAACTCCTTGAAAGCACTATCATTCTTTTTTATCCAATTTACTCGTGGAATGGAATCCACTTCGTTCTTGTTAAAGGGATGGAACCCTAGTGAGATGGAACTCACGAAATATCTAGTGGAACGGATAGTAGCCCTATTTTGTTATCCACTAATTTTGATTCAAAATGATTTTCAAAATTATCTCTTGTTTCATAAAATGATTTTCAAATATTCCTTTTCAAAAGAAAAACCTTCGTTCGTATTTCCAAAAATGTTTTAGCCTCAAAATCATATTTATCATTTTGTTATATTTTGATTTCAAAATTGTCCTTGATATTTTAGCCTCAAAATTTATTTTAATATTATATTTACTTTAGTTTATTTACCTTGATTTTAAATATATTTTAGTATATATACATATATATATTCATAAGTATTTTTACTTCTAAATACCTTTTACAAATACATAGAGTCCATTTGAATAAAGTTGCATATGTTTTAAATCATCATTTTCAAAGAAAAGCAAATCATCATTTTTAATAGACCATGTCGACATCATAGTTACTCGTCATGTCGACATGCTTCCCGTTATAGCAAAGGTTGTTTTCAAAAGAAGCGTCTATTCGTTTAAATCTCTTTGAATGGACACATCCATTCATTCTCTATAAATAGAGACTGTTATGGACGTTTTCCAGTAACTACTTTCTTTATTTTCTCTCCTCTTTACTCTCTTATCTTATTTTCTAATCATCCTATTCACATTCTGCCGAAATCTTAAGTGAATCAAACCAGAATATCTCTAGTTTGATTCTCTGCCACTCTCTTCAAAGAATCTCAGTGCTTATCAGAGTTATGGATACATTTGTACTCAAAGAAACTTGTTTAGGGTTATAAAGGTGTGATCGTGTCCTTGGAAATCGATCGGGTGAACTTGTATCCTGTGAATCAAGTGGTTCTACCCAGAGACCTGAGAATCTGGAGGGTGTACCTCGTTGCCTTGGAATCGAGGGATTGTAATCTAGATTATTATTGAATAGAAAGCCGTACAAGTTGTGCGGGACTGGATGTAGGGTAACACTGAACCAGTATAAAATTCCTGGTGTGTTCTTTCCATTACTTGCTTTTTATTTATATTTGCATCTGTTTGTGATTCTGTGATTTGATCTGTGATTGTGTATTTGCATTAAGTTAGTTAAATCAATTTAAATCAAAGAAGTTTTAAAGAAATTCTTAAAACACTATTCACCCCCCCTCTAGTGTTAAATAGCCTTAAGATCATCTTCCGCGTCCCTGTCAACGGTTGGAGTAAATAAAAAAAATTAAATTAAAATTCGAAAGAAAAAAAAATTGATGAAAATGATGCAAATTGCCAAGTCAGTATATTTGCTAACAGTCGCACGTTGAAGGGTAAAGCACCTTTTGCCTTCACGTGTAAATAATGCAAATAAGAACATTTTTGCTCAGTTGCAACAAAGATTTAATAAAACAAGTATGGATGCATTTCACAAATACTGTCACCAGCAGTTTTTTTTAAATCAAATATGTTATCACGTTTTGCAGTGCTGAGGCATACTAGTATTAAGTAAACCGAGATGTAAGCAAGGGGTGAACATATTATTTTAGAAAGCAAATTGAAACTTTGCTTTACTCTGCCACATCTAGTGTGTAGCCGAGCACTATCATAGTACGTTGCATTAAATGAACGTGTACCCAACGCCTTACAGCACTCATTTCTTTGACTTAAGCAAAGAAAAAAAATATTAACACGGCATCATCCTTTATTCCATTTTCTTCCAGCAGCTCAGATTACTCATTAATGGCTGCCATTCTCATCTCCGAGGATCCCTGCTGCTAATTACTTTTGAACGAGTTAAGGTGAGTTTAAGACTCACTTTGCTAATCTATTCTTTGGTGTGGAAAATGTAGCTTATTTTCATTTTATTTTCTTTTTTTTTGTCCTTGCGTGACAAATAGTTGATGCAGTTTAGTTTTTTTTTAATTTTTTCCACTTGCTTGTTTTGGGGTAAAAGTTTCCAGAGACCAGCTTTGTCACTTAAGAATGTAGTATGTAGTGTTGCATGAAGGCATATATGATGTACTGCATTTTCACTTTTGATTCTTACGTGTCCAAGTAGTGTTCATATATTTGCAATTGATTTTACCTAAACCAAGTCTCTGTAGCTTTATTTTATAAAGTTGTTTATGCATGAATATGGTGGTAGATGAGAAGCCATGACACATTTCGTGTGTACATGTGTTACAGAGTCCAGGCCTAGTGGTTTGCATTTATGCCCAGGTTACTAAAATTTCCATGCGCATCCTCCTTTTAAAATTTTATGTGTAACTTCATTTTAATTTTCATACTTTACTTCAACTAATCACGCTTGTTCTTTTAACACTATTTTGTAGTAACTCTAGCATGTCAGGTTGTTAAAATTTTAATGTGTAGTTGGGAATATATATATACGTGTATTGCCATACACGAGATAGCTTATAGTCATCACATTTTGTTCAAATCACATAGCATGCTTTTGCTCAGGCGTTTTGGCTCTTGCATGCCTAGATTGAATACACGTGTGTCACATAGTGTATTGCTTTTGTGAAAATAGAATAGTTTCCATTGTTTTGTTCAGGGATAATTGCAATAGCATGTGTAAACACCTATGCACTAGAATATGGTTCATATATACATTGTATCCACTTGTCAACATGTGCAGCTATGTCCAAATATTGTTTTGAGGTATTTTGTTTTGTCAAATTTTTCTTCCAAATCATACCTCGTTTTAATTCGAGATTATGTATTGCAATGCCGTGTATTTTGAGGCAAAGCAAGATTTTGATGAAAATATAGTGGTAATACCAATCACTATTTAATTTGCTTTGAACCGGGGTTACATTTTATAACGTAATTTTTACCGTTATTTTTATAACGGGATTTTACTCCGGTATTATATTTTGGAGCATGTTTTTGGGTGACATTTTTGATAAATGAAAATTTACTGTTATTTTGACTTCAGTAACTGTCAAATTTAAAGTTGATTTTTAAACGGTTATCCCGCAACGCTGATTTGGTATCCGTTTTTACGGTGTTTAGTGTTACGCAATTTCCTCGTCGAAATTGCTATAGTTGTTGCAATTTTAAGCACGTGTTTTAAAAATCGTTTTAAATCAAAATCGTTTTCAAAATATTTTTTTTTACATTTTGCGCTTTCAAAAGAATAAGAAAGCGATTTAAACGTTTCAGCAAAATTGAGGACTATGAACCCTTACTTTTACTGATTCGCTTAATTCCGGACTTGTCCGTTTGAGAACGTAAAATGTTATTTTATAAAATACACAATTTTTGCACTTTCAAGGAAACGATGAAGAGATTTAAACAATTTAGCAAAAGTACGGAATATGGAACCATACTTTTACTATTTCGATTAATTCCGGACTCGTTAATTGAAATATTTGCTGTTTGATGATTTTGATGATTTTGTGTGCTTTCGAGCCACTATGTTGGACCTTCGGGTCATATGTTGGACCTTCGGGTCAAATACCAGTACTAGACCTTCGGGTCATATGTTGGACCTTCGGGTCATATGTTGGGCGCCATAAATTATGTTGACAGTACTTGGTAGGCTTCGGCCATATGTTGATGCACGTGCGGCGTAGCTAAAACTCGACATTTGTTGGGATCGATCCACTTTTATGTTGATTTTCTAGTTTTCTGTTTTGATTTCTAGATTTTGGTGAATTGTTGTTTTGAATTCAATTGTGAATTAGAAAGTTGATTTTGATGGAGTTTGATGTGATTTCTTCATTTAACTATGTTGATTTCTTATGTTGAATTGCCTCATTCGAGACTATTATTATTTTGCTTTGATGTTATTCATGATACATTCACTTCTAAGAATAAATTAGACTGATCCGTTTATTATTTTCTTTTAAATAATACTCGGGTCAGACCGAGTTATTTCAGGATAGACGATATCTCTGATTCAGTAGCAGCTTCAGCTTTTGGGATCTCACATCATCTTTTATCTAGCCTTCGAGGAGTTCTTTTGGTTATTTGACTCTCATCTTATGTATGTTGATGTATATGTTTATGTACATTTGGTTCATGTGAACCATCGACTGTTGTAGCATGTATTCCAGACTTGTCTTCCGCTATATATCTGATATTTCTGTTCTGATGTGATTATACTATCAGTGTTGTTGTTATTATGAGTTGTTCTGAATTTTTCTTTAGCCACTGTAGTTTCGTTTTAGATTTGGATTGAAAATATATCTTTGGGAGTAATTTACACAACTCCTATCGATGTAATCAATACTCGTCTAAGGCATAACTTACGGATGGTCGCTTCTCACAAGCCTTATTCTTCGCAATAGCAGACGTTATTCCTTATAATAACCTTTGTTATTGTGAGCATAGAGGTGGGGCGTCACAGCTTGGTATCAGAGCTGAAATTCAGAACAAATTATAATATACACAGAACAGAAATAGAATGGAACATGTGTTACAACTATTTGGGGAGTTTATTCGTGCCTTTCTAATCTTTTCTTTCCACTTTAACATGTGGAGTACGTCTAGGAATAAATTATATATTCCGTAGTATTCCATTTGTTCAATTTCTTATCAATTGTGTATTTTTTTTGAACTGATCTTTACCTTCTCTTGTCTCTTATCTCATGGCTGGAAGAGGTAGAGGGAAGCGTTCTTCTGCAGACCCGTCTAGTGGTTCTCATCCGGACGGTGTCTATATGTCAGCTGATCAGTTTATGGAGCTATTTCGGGGTACTCAGCCTCCTGTTGCTACTCCCGCGGCTCCTAATCACAAGTCTGCCTTCGCTCGCATGTGTAGTGACTATTCCCACCTTGGAGGTCAGCCTTTCAAGGGATCGGAAAGTGTTATGGAGGTTCAGACTTGGTTGCGCACTTGTGAGCGCATATTTTCTCGGATGGATCTTTCGGATCACCATCGCGTTCTCGTGGCATCTAGTATGTTGCAAGAGCGTGCGCTTGATTGGTATGAGCTCTTTATTTCGGAAGTTGATGAGTCCGCTCTCTCTTGGATTCAGTTTAAGGAACGTTTCGAACTTAAGTTCGTTCCTGAATCAGAAAAGGCTAATCTCACTCGTAGTTTCCTTGAGTTGAAGCAAGGAAAGTCCTCTGTTTCTGATTATGTTGCATCTTTTGAGGCTTTATCCAAATATGGAGTTGAGTTCATTAATACTCCGCGTAAGAAGAATCTTCGTTTTGTTGATGGTTTGAAGAAGTATCTGAAGAAAGTTCTTTTGCTTCAGCTTAAGCTCTCTTTTGAGGAGCTTGTTGATTCGGCTCTTTGTCTTGAAGCTGTTGAAAAGGAACGTGATAGTGGTGATGATGTTGAGGTTTCTAAAAACCCCAACAAGAAGAGGTTTCCATTTCGTAAGCCAAATTCTAATCAGAAGAAGAAGAAGCAGGTTGCCTCTAGTTCTCAGCCTAGTAGTGCACCTTCTGTTCAGAAGGCGTGCTATAATTGTGGTTCGTTGGATCATCTTCTTCGCAATTGTACTAAGCCTCGCATTTGTCGTTATTGCAAGAAAGAAGGTCATTGGGTTTTTGATTGTCCTATTGCTCCTAAGGGTTTCAAACCGGGGAAGCTTAATGTTGCTAAAGCTTCTGGTGATTCTTCTCAGCCCAAAGGTATTACTCCTTCTGTTTTGGAAGGTTTCCTTTTATTTCATGGCCGTTCTATTAGAGTTCTTTTCGATACGGGTGCATCGCATTCATTCGTGTCGAAGGAGCTTGTTGATATTATTCATTTGGATGTTGTTACTCTTTGCGACCCTTTGAGGATCGTAAATCCTATTGGTGGATCTGCTACTCTTGGTTTGTTGTGTGTTGATGTTGAGATTATTCTTTGTGGTTTCTCCTTTCATGCGAATCTGCATGTTATGGATCATCTTGATTTTGATATGATATTGGGTATGGATTGGCTCGTTCGTTATGAAGTTCAAATTCTATGTCCCGAAAGAACTTTATATCTCAAGCATCCCGATGCTAGCGAGCAATTATCTATTATATTTCGAAGCATGGATCATACTTCGAATGCTTTTATATCTTCCCTCGAATCTGAGGATGACCTAGATAATATTCCAGTTGTTTGTGATTTTTCAGATGTTTTCGAGCCTATTTCTAGATTGCCGCCGAAAAGGGCAATTGAGTTCCGTATAGATCTTACCTCCGGTGCACATCCTGTCAGTCGTCCTTCCACGAGGATGTCTGCTAAGGAAAATGAGGAACTCAAACAACAATTATCTGAGTTGGAAGCCAAGCATTTTATCCGTTCTAGCTCGTCTCCTTGGGGCGCCGCCGCTGTCTTCGTTAAGAAGCCAGATGGTACTCTTAGGCTATGCATTGATTATCGCAAGCTTAACGAGCTTACTATCAAAATAGGTATCCATTACCTAGGATCGATGATATGTTCGATCAATTAAGTGGCGCTAAGCTGTTTTCCCAACTAGATCTTGCTATCGGTTTTCATCAGTTACGAGTGGCGGAAGATAGCATTCCTCTCACCGCATTCCGTACTCGTTATGGTTCTTACGAATGGCTTGTTATGCCATTCGGTTTGACGAACGCTCCGGCGTATTTTGTTGATCTTATGAATCGGATATTCCGAGAATATCTCGATAAGTTCGTCTTGGTTTTCATTGATGATATTCTTATTTATTCCAAATCTGAAGCCGATCATATTCAGCATTTGGAGATTGTTTTGAGCACTCTTCGTCAGCATCAGCTTTATGCAAAATTCTCCAAGTGTCACTTCTGGGAGAATAAGGTGAAATTTCTCGGTCACATTGTTTCTTTCGATGGTATCTCAGTCGATCCTGCCAAGATCGAATGTATTCAAAATTGGAAGAGGCCCGAGACAGTTACTGAGATCCGTAGTTTCCTTGGATTAGCGGGTTATTATCGCCGATTCATTAAGGACTTTTCTCGTATTGCTTTACCGCTTACCACTCTCACGAGAAAAGCTGTTCCTTTTATTTGGTCGGATAAGTGTGAGAATTCTTTCTTGAAGTTAAAAGATCTCCTTACTCATGCTCCTATCTTAGTAGTTCCCGAAGGGAATCATGATCTTGTTGTTTATACCGATGCCAGTGGTTTTGGGCTCGGTGCTGTTCTTATGCAAAAGGATAGAGTAGTTGCCTATGCTTCTAGACAACTAAAGCCTAACGAGATTCGTTATGCTACCCATGATTTGGTGTTAGCCGCTATAGTCTTTGCTTTAAAGATTTGGCGACATTATTTATTAGGCGAGCGTTTTATTCTCTTCACTGATCACAAATCTCTGAAGTATTTATTTACTCAGAAAGAACTTAATATGAGGCAACAGCGTTGGCTCGAATTTCTTGCTTCATATGATTTCGATATTCAGTATACCCCTGGTAAGGGTAATCGAGTTGCTGATGCGCTTAGTCGCAAGCAGCAGGTTGTTGTTTCCATGATGCTAGCAGAGTGGAATATTTTGGAAGCTTTATCTCTTTGTGATATTAGAGACCGTCCTTCAGTTTCTGATTCTCCCGTGCTTTTATTTAGCATGGAAGCTCGTCCTAATTTGTTAGACCGCATTGCCGATGCCCAGAAGCAAGATCCAGATCTTGCTTATCTTTTTCAGAGTTGTAAATCGGAATCCCGAAGTGATGATCTGAAGGATTTCGGTATTGATATTCGAGGTTGTATCCGGAAGAAGGGTAGATTGATCGTGCCTGATATTTCTAATCTTAGAAATGACATTCTTGAGGACTGTCATCGTTCTAAGTATACTATTCATCCGGGCAGTAGCAAGATGTATGCTGATATGAAACGCTTATACTATTGGGAAGGTATGAAGCGTGATATTGCAAGTTATGTAAGTCGTTGCATGACTTGTCAGCTTGTTAAAGCAGAACATCAGCGTCCCAGTGGTCTTTTGCAGCCTCTTGAGATTCCATTATGGAAATGGGATCAGATTTCCATGGACTTCATTGATGGTCTACCTCGTTCGAGGTCGGGCCATACTAGCATTTGGGTGATTGTTGATCGATTGACTAAATCAGCCCATTTTATTCCTATCAAGTCCAATCGGACTGCTCCTTTGTTGGCTAAGCTGTTTATTAAAGAAGTCGTTCGACTTCATGGTGT
This sequence comes from Allium fistulosum, assembly GCA_030737815.1. Taxonomy (NCBI): domain Eukaryota; kingdom Viridiplantae; phylum Streptophyta; class Magnoliopsida; order Asparagales; family Amaryllidaceae; genus Allium; species Allium fistulosum. The sequence continues at coordinate 473,700,500 of CM060901.1, forward strand.
GCCTAGTTCTATTGTTAGTGACAGAGATCCACTTTTCACTAGTGGGTTCTGGCAGAGTCTTCAGAAAGCCTTGGGCACTAAGCTCAATCTCAGTACAGCTTATCATCCACAGTCTGATGGTCAGACTGAAAGGGTGAATCAGGTTTTAGAGGATCTCCTTCGAGCTTGCATTCTTGATTTTGGCAGTAGTTGGGAAGACCACTTACCTCTTGTTGAATTTTCATATAACAACAGTTTTCAATCCAGTATTGGTATGGCTCCTTTCGAAGCTCTTTATGGAAGGCCGTGTCGATCACCTTCTTGTTGGTTGGAATCGGGGGAAAAATTAGTTCTCGGCCCCGATTATATTCGTGAATCTTCAGAGAGGATTGATATTATTAGACAGAGAATGAAGGAGGATCAGAATAGGCAGAAATCTTATGCCGATCATCGTAGGAAGCCTTTGGAATTCTCTGTTGGCGATCTCATATTCATTCGTGTTTCCCCGATGAAGGGCGTGGTTCGTTTTAGTCACTCCGGGAAATTGGCTCCTCGATATGTTGGACCGTTTCATATTACGGAACGCATTGGTCCTGTTGCTTATCGTGTATCGCTACCTGTTCAGTTTTCGGGAATTCACGACGTATTTCATATATCTCAGCTTCGTCGATGTCTTCGAGATTCAAATATTATTATTGATCCTCCTATGTTGCAAGATCTTGAGATCTCACCCGACTTGTCTATTGTGCAAAATCCTATTCGTGTGCTAGCTACGGAGGTGAAAAGCCTTCGAAATAAAGAGGTTTCGCTCGTAAAGATTCAATGGTCCGCAAACACCAAGGATTGCACTTGGGAAATCAAAGAATTCATCGAGCGTTCTTATCCCGGTTTTCTCTCCTCTTTGGGTAGGGGTGAGCATTCTTATCTATCTTTTCTATTTTGAAACTTTGGTGGGATGAATTATTTACGTTATTGACTGCTTCTATTATGAAAATTGCGGGGACGCAATTTTTATAAGGAGGGGAGTCTGTAACGACCGTGATTTTGAGTTACGGTTGGAGTAAATAAAAAAAAATTAAATTAAAATTCGAAAGAAAAAAAAATGATGAAAATGATGCAAATTGCCAAGTCAGTATATTTGCTAACAGTCGCACGTTGAAGGGTAAAGCACCTTTTGCCTTCACATGTGAATAATGCAAATAAGAACATTTTTGCTCAGTTGCAACAAAGATTTAATAAAACAAGTATGGATGCATTTCACAAATACTGTCACCAGCAGTTTTTTTAAATCAAATATGTTATCACGTTTTGCAGTGCAGAGGCATACTAGTATTAAGTAAACCGAGATGTAAGCAAGGGGTGAACATATTATTTTAGAAAGCAAATTGAAACTTTGCTTTACTCTGCCACATCTAGTGTGTAGCCGAGCACTATCATAGTACGTTGCATTAAATGAACGTGTACCCAACGCCTTACAGCACTCATTTCTTTGACTTAAGCAAAGAAAAAAAATATTAACACGGCATCATCCTTTATTCCATTTTCTTCCAACAGCTCAGATTACTCATTAATGGTTGCCATTCTCATCTCCGAGGATCCCTGCTGCTAATTACTTTTGAACGAGTTAAGGTGGGTTTAAGACTCACTTTGCTAATCTATTCTTTGGTGTGGAAAATGTAGCTTATTTTCATTTTATTTTCTTTTTTTTTGTCCTTGCGTGACAAATAGTTGATGCAGTTTAGTTTTTTTAAAATTTTTTCCACTTGCTTGTTTTGGGGTAAAAGTTTCCAGAGACCAGCTTTGTCACTTAAGAATGTAGTATGTAGTGTTGCATGAAGGCATATATGATGTACTGCATTTTCACTTTTGATTCTTACGTGTCCAAGTAGTGTTCATATATTTGCAATTGATTTTACCTAAACCAAGTCTCTGTAGCTTTATTTTATAAAGTTGTTTATGCATGAATATGGTGGTAGATGAGAAGCCATGACACATTTCGTGTGTACATGTGTTCCCGAGTCCAGGCCTAGTGGTTTGCATTTATGCCCAGGTTACTAAAATTTCCATGCGCATCCTCCTTTTAAAATTTTATGTGTAACTTCATTTTAATTTTCATACTTTACTTCAACTAATCACGCTTGTTCTTTTAACACTATTTTGTAGTAACTCTAGCATGTCAGGTTGTTAAAATTTTAATGTGTAGTTGGGAATATATATATACGTGTATTGCCATACACGAGATAGCTTATAGTCATCACATTTTGTTCAAATCACATAGCATGCTTTTGCTCAGGCGTTTTGGCTCTTGCATGCCTAGATTGAATACACGTGTGTCACATAGTGTATTGCTTTTGTGAAAATAGAATAGTTTCCATTGTTTTGTTCAGGGATAATTGCAATAGCATGTGTAAACACCTGTGCACTAGAATATGGTTCATATATACATTGTATCCACTTGTCAACGTGTGCAGCTATGTCCAAATATTGTTTTGAGGTATTTTGTTTTGTCAAATTTTTCTTCCAAATCATACCTCGTTTTAATTCGAGATTATGTATTGCAATGCCGTGTATTTTGAGGCAAAGCAAGATTTTGATGAAAATATAGTGGTAATACCAATCACTATTTAATTTGCTTTGAACCGGGGTTACATTTTATAACGTAATTTTTACCGTTATTTTTATAACGGGATTTTACTCCGGTATTATATTTTGGAGCATGTTTTTGGGTGACATTTTTGATAAATGAAAATTTACTGTTATTTTGACTTCAGTAACTGTCAAATTTAAAGTTGATTTTTAAACGGTTATCCCGCAACGCTGATTTGGTATCCGTTTTTACGGTGTTTAGTGTTACGCAATTTCCTCGTCGAAATTGCTATAGTTGTTGCAATTTTAAGCACGTGTTTTAAAAATCGTTTTAAATCGAAATCGTTTTCAAAATATATTTTTTTACATTTTGCGCTTTCAAAAGAATAAGAAAGCGATTTAAACGTTTCAGCAAAATTGAGGACTATGAACCCTTACTTTTACTGATTCGCTTAATTCCGGACTTGTCCGTTTGAGAACGTAAAATGTTATTTTATAAAATACACAATTTTTGCACTTTCAAGGAAACGATGAAGAGATTTAAACAATTTAGCAAAAGTACGGAATATGGAACCATACTTTTACTATTTCGATTAATTTCGGACTCGTTAATTGAAATATTTGCTGTTTGATGATTTTGATGATTTTGTGTGCTTTCGAGCCACTATGTTGGACCTTCGGGTCATATGTTGGACCTTCGGGTCAAATACCAGTACTAGACCTTCGGGTCATATGTTGGACCTTCGGGTCATATGTTGGGCGCCAAAAATTATGTTGACAGTACTTGGTAGGCTTCGGCCATATGTTGATGCACGTGCGGCGTAGCTAAAACTCGCCATTTGTTGGGATCGATCCACTTTTATGTTGATTTTCTAGTTGTCTGTTTTGATTTCTAGATTTTGGTGAATTGTTGTTTTGAATTCAATTGTGAATTAGAAAGTTGATTTTGATGGAGTTTGATGTGATTTCTTCATTTAACTATGTTGATTTCTTATGTTGAATAGCCTCATTCGAGACTATTATTATTTTGCTTTGATGTTATTCATGATACATTCACTTCTAAGAATAAATTAGACTGATCTGTTTATTATTTTCTTTTAAATAATACTCGGGTCAGACCGAGTTATTTCAGGATAGACGATATCTCTGATTCAGTAGCAGCTTCAGCTTTTGGGATCTCACATCATCTTTTATCTAGCCTTCGAGGAGTTCTTTTGGTTATTTGACTCTCATCTTATGTATGTTGATGTATATGTTTATGTACATTTGGTTCATGTGAACCATCGACTGTTGTAGCATGTATTCCAGACTTGTCTTCCGCTATATATCTGATATTTCTGTTCTGATGTGATTATACTATCAGTGTTGTTGTTATTATGAGTTGTTCTGAATTTTTCTTTAGCCACTGTAGTTTCGTTTTAGATTTGGATTGAAAATATATCTTTGGGAGTAATTTACACAACTCCTATCGATGTAATCAATACTCGTCTAAGGCATAACTTACGGATGGTCACTTCTCACAAGCCTTATTCTTCGCAATAGCAGACGTTATTCCTTATAATAACCTTTGTTATTGTGAGCATAGAGGTGGGGCGTTACAGGTTTTAATAAAACTATTATGTGAGCGATGGTTGGAAATGATACAAGCCATTAACAAGAAGTGGTTCGTGTACAGTACGCTCAAAACAGTTAATAACTTTTAGTAGCGTTTAAAAATCGCCACGAAAATAAATGTAATCTGCTACAATACGACTTTTGTAGCATTGATAAAGCACTATAAAAACTTTTAGTAGCGCTTCGGTAAACACTACGATACGACATGCTACTAAAAGTATGAAACTTTTTGTAGCGTTTCTAAAACCCTACAATAGGTCAAGTTTCCATAGCGTTTTCTACAATGCAACAAAAAGTTTCAGACTTTTTGTTGCATGTCGTATCGCATCATCTATTGAAACGCTACTAAAAGTTCTGGTAGCATTTTTTCAACGCACGAAAGGTCTTTTCTAGTTTAGTGTCACCATCCCGGAAGAGCCAACATGGTAGTAGTTGCATTAAGTCAAAAGTCATATGGAGTTATTGCTAACATAATAATCACCGAATAGAGAGTTTTGGAAACTTTAGTAGAAATGAATGCTCGACCTAAGATGGTTAATGAAATAAATAGTGAAAGGAAGGCCCTCATATATGGTATGATCATTTAGCCTACTTTATTTAGTAGAATTATACAAGCCCATGAACAAAATGGAAAATTAAAAGATTGGTTTATGAAGATGAAGGATAAGGACCCAATAGATTGGAATGTAGGAAATGATGGGAGATATAGATATCGAAATAGACTTTTATGCCAAATCAAGTAGAATTGAAGAATAAAATTCTAAATGAGGCGCATCGTTCAAGACTCACTATACATCCTGAAAGCATGAAGATGTATATGGATTTTAAGCGTCAATTTTGGTGGAATGGAATGAAGAAGGATGTTGCAAGTTTTGTTTCAAGATGCCTCACATGCCAACAAATTAAGGCTGAGCAACAACGACCATCTGGTCTATTGCATCCGCTTTCTATAACAGAACGGAAGTGGGAACTTATTTCAATGTATTTTATTATTGGACTCCCAAGTTCAAACCAAGAGCATGATGCAATATGGGTAGTGGTGGATAGCTTAACAAAGTCAGCTCATTTTATACCCTAAAGCATGGGATACTCAATTGGAAAACTAAGTAGAATCTACTTACAAGAAATTGTCAAATTGCATGGAGTCTCTATCATAATTATTTCAGATATAGACTTACGATTTACTTCTAGTTTAGAAAAGTCTTCAAAAGGCTGTTGGTGCAATGCTCAATGTGAGTACTATCTTTCATCCTCAAATAGATAGACAAACCGAAAGGGTTAATCGAGTAATAGAAGATCTGCTAAGATCTTATGTGCTGGAATTACAAAGTACTTGGGAAACACACATACCATTAATTGAATTTGCATATAACTATAGTTACCATACAAGTATTGGTATGGCGCCATTTAAAGCCCTATATGGAAGGCCATGTCATTCACCAGTTTGTTGGACAGAGGTAGGAGATAATAAACTGCCCGGCTCTGGTCTAGTGATAGAAACAACAAAGAAAATTATAACCATACAAGAATGACTCAAAGCCGCTCAATGTAGACAAAAGAGCTATGCAAATCTAAGAAGGAAATATTTGGAATTTGAAGTAGGGGAACAGGTTCTTTTAAAGATTTCTTCAATAAAGGGTGTAATGCGATTTGGAAAGAAGATGGCAAAATTGTCACCTAGATTTATTGGACCATTTCAATTACTAAAAGGATAGGTAAAGTTGCATATTACATCCCCTATCTGGAGGCCCGAAATTAAGCGCTACAGATGCTACGGTCATCCATAGTATTAACTTCCGGTGACCAAATACGGTAATGTTAATGGTATCCAGAATATCAGAAACACGTGATATGAAACAAAATCACATATTTCAAAAACAACATTTTTGATTACATTTCCAAAACATGTTCTATATTAAAATTACATAATCCCAATCATTTTCCAGGTTCAGATCAAATATAATTATTACAAAATACGCTAAGAGCGACATATGAAGATGCTCCCTTGGATGACCAGAGTGCTAAATAGTCATAGCTGACATAATAAAACACAGCAGAATCAAACAAAATAAAATAGCAACTCCTAAGTAGCTATCCGTCAGCCACCTGCTCATCTCCGGAAGCTTTATTTGCCAACCTACTAAAACCAGTAAACCTCAATCCTTAGCCTACTCAAATCAATTTTGAGCACCCGAGAGTTTAAGGGGGAAAACATAAACTTCAAGTCAGACATAAAGCCTGGTGTGAATAATACTATACATTTCGGTTATTTGATATTAAGTGAGACCATGCCGCTTAGCGGAACGGGTTTCCCCTCACTAATATCCTTTTAAAACATATCTTTTGCAAATCATAACCCTGCAACCAAAACTGGTTAAAACTGTAAAGCATTATCCTGTAAACATACATATCAGGTAACAAATGAACTATCTGTCCGAACACTATTGTAACGACCCAGAATTTTGGTCGTTAGATTTTGAACATTTAATTCATTTTAAATGTTGAATGTGAATTATAATTTTATTTGAAATAAGAATTTTTGGTTAAATCAATAAGATTTGTAATAATGTCAAATATGACAATTTATTTGGATTTGGATGATAATAATTTAATATTTGAAATTTGGATAATTTGTGAATCTAGATGTAAATGGGTATGAAAATTGTTTCTAAAATTTATTTTAAGTCTAGTTTGATTTGAGTTTTAATATTGGGCTTTTGGATGGAATCAAAAGTCGATAAGTTAAAATTTGGAATTTTTATATTAATTTAATAATGGAAATAAATATATAATAATAATGCAAATAATCAGATTTTGATTCGAAATGGATCAAAATGATTTCTAATGAGATTATAAATTCTATATGATTTATAATTGAGTTAGTAAAGTTTTAAAAAGTGAAATTTTAAATGATTTCGACGATTTTGAAAATCGATCGAGTTTATCGACGAGTTAAAATAGCCTTCTGAGGCACAGTCTCGGAATTCGACGAAACCAGTTCCATTGGATCCGTAATCGTTAGTTATTATCGGATTTCAAATTTCGTAGCATTTGGAATTACCGTTTGTCCGTACGAGTGAGAAACGCGTTGAAATTTAAATCGATAATTTAATATTTTAGATCGATTTAAAAAGTTATCTCCCAGATATGATTGAATTAGCTTCCGAAACACGTTCCATTGTGTTCGGAATGGGGGTAAAACCTTATAGACGCCTGGCGGCATGTGTTGTTTGGACTTCGTTCGAAAAGCAGTTTATAATTGAGATATATTATTAAAATAATATATAATATTGCATATATATATATCTGTGTGTGTGTTGCAGGGTAGAAACCCTAGCTATCTTTGCTAGCCACCACTCTATCCACCAATGGCCGAAAAACATCAACTTTCATCTCCAATTTTCGATCAACCCACTCATCTTTAGCGAAAACTTCCAACAACAAAAGTGTAGAGCTCTCCGAGCTCGAGGCATCCAACGGGTGATTCAAGTTATCGTCTTCAAGGGAGGGATAATTTTGGCTACAAGAGGTCGGCGTTCGTACTCGTCGTTCGAGTTCATGGATCGACCAAGTTGAGGTGGGATTTGGCCGAAGGTAGAGCTTCCGATGGGCTTCGACGGGGAGGCGTTGGATCGTCGCCGAACGTGAAGAGATGGGATGCGGCATCGGTCAACGTCTGTGCGTGATGGGTTCATTCATCCTGATAGCGAGCGGGAAGATAGTGGGAACGTGTTGCCGATTTCTCCTTCGTTGAATTAACGGCAGATGGTATATTAAAAAAAAGAGAGAATTTGTTTTAAATTATATTCAAACTTTATAAATTCATAACTTATGCATGCATGGTCAGAATTCAAAGATTTTGGTGGCCCTGGAATCGTAGCGACGAGCAGCCCGCTGTGGTGTAGATCTAGAATTGTTTTGAGCAAGTGAAAATTTTGCATTAAATCGAATGTGCTCGATTTAATGTAAAATTTGAACGCTCGGCGTTTGAATTCAAGGTGAGTTAATCTCACTCACATCTGGAATGCTAGTTTATTTAAATAGTTAATATTTAAATAATTGAATGATTGGTTGGATATGAGTATTAATATCAGTTTGGATTGATATTTTCTATGGTGCTAACATCTGTGGATGCAGGGAAACAGGTTGGAGGGATCCAACTAGATTCCTCACAAATAGAAATTATATTCATAATCTGTGATATATTTCATTGATATCCTATGATAGTTTAATTTGGAATTTTTTATGCTGTGTTATGGTTGGATAATATAATTTGGTATTTTAAAATATCAATAAAATGAAATGGGGATGCAAAAGGGGAAATGAAAGGGGATTTTTAAGTAATGAATTTAAGGAAATTAAATTTAGGAAATTGGTTTGGAATTTGAAGTGTGTTTTGAAATGGTGTTTTAAAAAGGAAATGAGGAATGGAAATTTATAGACTGGGTTTATAAATGAAATGGAATATTTATCGGTGGATAAATTTTGAAAGATAGATTTCCGGTGGGAATTTCTATAAGAGGGCAAAATTGTTTTAAAAATAATAGTGAGATTATTTTTAAAGGATGCGAAATATATTTTTACTCGGAAATGAAGTATGTTTCGAAAGAGGACTTTCAAAGTATAAACTGGAAAGTTTAAAAATGTGTTTTTAGAATATTTTAGAAAAATTATTATCTTTAATTTCCTTTAAGTGAAAAATACGTATTTATTAACTAATTATGGTATTTACTTATTTAAAGATAAATTGGTATTATGTTTTCTAAGGGAAATTTTATTATAAGTATTGATATAATAACTTTATGTTAAAAGGAAATTTTTGATTTAAGTTATGCAAGAAAATTTTATAGATTTCCAAAAGTATATTTTGAATAAAGAATTTGGTAACTTATTTCAAATAATTTAAGTATATATTTTGAAAGAAATTTCCAAGGAATGGAAAACGTGTTTAAAAATGAAAAGGTGTTTATTTTTAAAGTGTTGGAAGAAATTTACGGGTTGAGATGTAAATTGAATTGAGATAAATTCCAGTGGGATTTATAAAAAGAATTCTTTGGTTTATTCTGAAATGGGAGTGTATTTCCCTGAAAAGCCAAGTACATTTTTAAAGCAGATTTTTGAGTAAAAGTTAGAAGTTTTGAAGTTGTTTAAAAGAATGGTTTCAAGAAATTATTATTTAAATTGGAAGAAATTTTAAAAGTGAATATTTATCAAATTAGTTATAGTAGTAATTATTTTAGAGGGATTAATTAGTATTAAATTTTGAAAGAATATTTTTAATATTTATATTTTATAAAATGGATTTATTTAAAGATAGTTTGGTTAAAGTTTTATTTGAAACTTATATTGAGTTTGTAACTCTTATTTTAAAATTTAGTTAGACTTAACTTTTATTTTAAAATTAGTTTTATATTTTATAAAATAGTTTTACCTTAATATTTTTAAAATATATTTTTGAATAAAATGGTTAAGTAGTTTAATTTAAATATTTTAAGATATATTTTAGAATAAAGTTATTTAATTATTTCAGAATCTAAAATGTTTGGACTTGGTTATTTTCAGTGGAAAAACAATATTTGGGAAATTTATTCCGTAAAGGAAGATGGTTTGAAAAACTGTTTCAAGGGTGAAATTGGGAATATATCTTGTGAAGATATCTTGAGATTAATAAATAATTTGGGTAATTATTTATTGTTTGATGGATGCTTGTGGATGTTAATTGATAGTTAAATCACCGGCTATCAGTATTTGGCCAATGCGCTGATCGTTTCGAAGAGACCGGGATCGGGTTTGCTATATTACAGCATGATAGGTGGTTCTCGCTTCGCGTTTGGTGGCGAACGGGAGACTCTTACCCCTACATGTCCCTTTGAGGTAGTATAAGGCCTTGGGTTGGTTGCGAGTCGAGAGGCTGGTCGTAAAAGCAAATTCGAGGTACCAGTGTATGCCACGGTGGGGCTGGGATGGTTGAAAAGCCTACCAGTTGTGGCCGCTGTCGATGGTTGAAAAGCCTAGACTGTTTCATTTGGTATCAGAGCTTAGGTTAGCGATAACCTAGGCTTTGATAGGGAAATCACTCATTAAGGATAGAGTTAATAGTATTCTAGAATGAGTTTGAGAGTAATAATAGATATGAGAGCGTACTTGTTAGTGAATATAAAAAATTTGTTTTTATACTGTGTTGACTTATCGGTTGAGTGTTTATGAATTCTGGTCGGTACGGGAAGTACAACCGTATCGATAGGGGTTTCTAAACTCTTAAACAAGATAAACCGACATAATATTGTTTTTAAAAGTGGGTAAATGAAATAATTTTACCCAAAATTATATTTTGATATAAAAGAAATAATTTTCTGAAATTATTATATATATTTGGATGTTTGGTTGTTAATATTGTAATCAAATAAGAATATAAATTTGAAATGGTTTATAACCAAATAAAATCCTATAAATGACTTATCCAAAGGAGTATAACTAAAATTTGATTTAAACCAGAATTTAAATACCGGAAATTTTGAAAAGTGTTTTGAATGAATTTAAACAAAAAGTTTGGAAATTTAAATCTTGGAAATGTTTGAAATGTTTTCCAGAGTGTTGAAGAAAATAATGGAGTATTATTTTAGGGAAATGTCTTGAATGGGAAATTGTTCCGAAAGGAATTTATGGAAGTAAGGAAGCACTGAACTCACTTCAGTCGTTGGAAAATAATCATGATGATGATGGCCACATCATTAGAATTGATTTTCGAGTTTCTAAAGTGATGGATTGCTACCGTGGTGATTGGTTATGATATTTTTTTGGACTTGTTGGGTATACAAGTTGTTTTAGAAATTTCAAAAGGGAATTGTTTGGTAAAACCAAGTTGTTTTGGAATCCGGAGATCTGATTTGATGTACCAAGTGGGTATGTGTTGATTATTATTTCAAAATGGTTTTGAAATTAAACCGGGCAATTGAATTCTGGGAATTCTATTTAAAAATAAAAATATGGAAGTTAAAATGAATCAACTATTGAACTTTTAAAGTGAAGTTGATTTAAATAAGAAAGGAAATTGGAAATTTTAACCATGGAATTAAAATTTAACTTGAGTAAATGGAAGTGAATAAGATATATTCTAATTTAACTCAAGATAAGTTAAATTAAATTTAAATTGGAATAGGATTAAGTTGGATATAAAGTTGAAATGAAAAATGATTATAATTGTGTAATGGAAATTTATACCCTTAAGTTATTAAGTGTTATATATAATCTAGAGTTGTGATTATAAAATGCAAATAGACTTAAATGAGCAATATAAGCTTTTAAATAAATAAGTTGGCAAACTTATAAATAGAGAAATTGATTGTGAAACCAGAATAAAATGGTTGGTATTTTATGTAAAATTCAAAATTTTAATTTGTATGGGGAAATAAAATTGGATCGAATTGGATTTAATTTAAATTAAAGTAATTGAGTTGAATTTGGACTGAATTGAAATCAAAAATTCAGTTGTGTTATAAATAATATTGAATGGAATTAAATTCCAATTTAAGTTAGTAAAAGAAGCGATATGAATTTAAGTTGGCTAAATGAAGTTAGTTGAACTTGAATTAAATCGGTAAAAGATTAAATGAAAGAAATTTTAATCAAGTTGGAATGATATTGGATAAGTTAAATTCTCACTCAACCGGATTCAAAAGGAATTGTATGAAGATGAATTTAGCGTAAGCTAAATTAAATATAGAGAAGTTGAAGATGAATCTAGAGTAAACTAAATTAAATGGAATTTGTATTGGAATGGATAAAATCTTGGTAGCTTGTTAAAAATTTGAAAGGTAAAATAAAATCCAGTTCTGGTATGGAATAATTGGAATGGTTATGTTATTAATGAAATTAATGTAAGAAGGAATTGGAATATTATGGAATTGAAATAATTTAAGGAGATAGCGAAATGGGTATTGTTGAGGTTAAGAAATGGTCTTGAATGAACCTGAATGGATAATGAAATTGAAATGTACGAGTAAGGATTTAGTTTAATAATTGTGAGGAAGTAAGAATATTTGGGTTGTGAAAAATTCAGAATGAAATAAAAATCCAAACATGAATTACAAAATAGGTTAAACTCGAGAAAATTAATTAAAGTGATTTTTGAAGATAAAAATCAAATATTGAATTGTAAGATGGGAGTGTACTAATTTGGGATAAATTAGTTAATTGAATATGTTAATGAGATTATAATAGTGATGGTTTGAATTGTAAATAAATTCAAGTGAATGATTGTGAATAAATTTAAAAATGGAATGTAATTAAATATAAATTGGGCTGGCGTCAATTTAAATTGGTTGTAAAACTTAAGTAATTATTTATTCGCATGGATATCGTCAAATTGCATGGAATAAATCATCGTTTGACGTAAACGAAGTAATTAGAATTCTATGAGTTGATAGAAGTCAAATAAAATTTGATTTTGAATCAATGTGGAATTGAATTGAAGTAAATTGATGAAAGTAAAGCATATGTAATCATATTGAAGTAAAAATGAATTGGTTGTGGTGAATATGAACTGTATATAGTAAAATTTGGTTGTAAATCATTTTGAGTGAAATAAAATGATATGTGGATTTATGGAGGAAACTAAAAAAAGTGTTGAAAACCTTGTGGTTGCTTATAAAGATGGTTTACTTGTAGAATTTATGAAATTTGTTGTTTGGTTATGTAATTGATGTGTTTGGCTAGTTAAATGAATGGAATGTTGTTAAAATTTCATATTTATTGAAAAGTTATGTGCTTGTTTGAGTAAGTACAGGTACGGGGGACAATCGATGGAGTTTGGAGCGCGTAAATGCTAAATAGACTAGCCGCTTGCTTTAAAATGCTAATCAAAAGGTACGCCTACGCAATAAAATTGGAAAATGATAATATATTGTGGTATATTTTGTTTTCCGACCGTGTGGGTCGATGTATATATATTTATATCTATTGTGATATTGTAAATCGATCTCCATACAAAGGAGACGCTGTCAAAATTTTTGGGAGTTAGAAATTTTTTGGCGGTTTTGGAAATTTTGGTTAACTAGAAAAGTTGATTTTTGAAATGGTGTTGAAAACAAGCTTTTAAGCTATAAATAAGCAAATGTTTTGGAATTGAGCTAAAGATTTTGGTAAAGTGAATGTAAGTTTTTAACTACGTAAATTGGGTAAGTAAATGAGTTTAGTAGCATTTTCCTACCTTAGCAAATTTCGAGGACGAAATTTTTATAAGGGGGGAGGAATGTAACGACCCGGAATTTTGGTCGTTATATTTTGAACATTTAATTCATTTTAAATGTTGAATGTGAATTATAATTTGATTTGAAATAAGAATTTTTGGTTAAATCAATAAGATTTGTTATAATTTCAAATATGACAATCTATTTGGATTTGGATGATAATAATTTAATATTTGAAATTTGGATAATTTGTGAATCTGGATGTAAATGGGTATGAAAATGGTTTCTAAAATTTATTTTAAGTCAAGTTTGATTTGAGTTTTAATATTGGGCTTTTGGATGGAATCAAAAGTCGATAAGTTAAAATTTGGAATTTTTATATTAATTTAATAATGGAAATTAATATATAATAATAATGCAAATAATCAGATTTTGATTCGAAATGGATCAAGATGATTTCTAATGATATTATAAATTCTATATGATTTTTAATTGAGTTAGTAAAGTTTTAAAAAGTGAAATTTTAAATGATTTCGACGATTTTGAAAATCGATCGAATTTATCGACGAGTTAAAATAGCCTTCCGAGGCACAGTCTCGGAATTCGACGAAACTAGTTCCATTGGATCTGTAATTGTTAGTTATTATCGGATTTCAAATTTCATAGCATTTGGAATTACCGTTTGTCCGCACGAGTGAAAAACGCGTTGAAATTTAAATCGATAATTTAATATTTTAGATCGATTTAAAAAGTTATCTCCCACATATGAATGAATTAGCTTCCGAAACACGTTCCATTGTGTTCGGAATGGGGGTAAAACCTAATAGACGCCTGGCGGCACGTATTGTTTGGAGTTCGTTCGAAAAGCAGTTTATAATTGAAATATATTATTAAAATAATATATAATATTGCATATATATATATATATGTGTGTGTGTGTGTGTGTGTTGCACGGTAGAAACCCTAGCTATCTTTGCCAGCCGCCACTCTATCCACCAATGGCCAAAAAACATCAACTTTCATCTCAAATTTTCGATCAACCCACTCATCTTTAGCGAAAACTTCCAACAGCAAAAGTGTAGAGCTCTCCAAGCTCGAGGCATCCAACGGGTGATTCGAGCTATCGTCTTCAAGGGACGGAGAATTTTGGCTACAAGAGGTTGGCATTCGTACTCGTCGTTCGAGAGCATGGATCGACCGAGTTGAGGCGGGCTTTGGCCGAAGGTAGAGCTTCCGATGGGCTTCGACGGGGAGGCGTTGGATCGTCGCCGAACGTGGAGAGATGGGATGCGGCATCGGTCAAGGTCTGTGCGTGATGGGTTCATTCTTCCTAATAGCGAGCGGGAAGATAGTGGGAACGTGTGGCCGATTTCTCCTTTGTTGAATTAACGGCAGATGGTATATAAAAAAAAGAAGAGAGAATTTTTTTTAAATTATATTCAAACTTTATAAATTCATAACTTGTGCATGCGTGGTCAGAATTCGACGATTTTGGTGGCGCCGGAATCGTAGCGATGAGCAGCCCGCTATGGTGCAGATCTGGAATTATTTTGTAACGATCCCGGATTTTAATTAATTTTAAATTGATAATTAATTTCATTTTTGAATAAAATTGTGAAATAATGGGTAATCAATATAAAATATTAGTTGAATTTTGAATTACTTGAGAAATGTATTTGAATTGAATTTGAATTGGGTTTTGTAAATATAATGAATGAATGAAAATGTAACAAAAAATAAAACAAAATAAATAATAAGTAAGTAATTAAATGTTAGATGGTTAAACTTTAAAAGAACTAAAAATAATATTAAAATAAATATGTATAGAGAAATACAAGACTAAAGACTAGAAACAAAAATATAAAGTGAATACAAAAGATAAAAACATAGTCAAGTATGTACACTTGCAAAATGAAGACAATAAGATATATAAGTATGAAAACATAAATATCTTTGAACTTGCAAAAGAAAACAACAAATGTGTATTCAAGTATTAACCAAAAGAAGATAATATATACATTTAAGTATGAAGATTTTACATGACAATTAATGCGGCACCCAAATTGTTCTCATCAGCCAACAAAAGAGAAAAAAATCTCTAGTGAATTGTACAAAACATTAATCATCTTGTACAGCAATATAACATCACCTGTAAACTGTTTTCTTATATCTCAATCCATTCATCTCAGTTCGATCATTCAAACTGGGTGCATCTGGAATATATACCATCTACAACTTAAACAAAATTTCAATTTAAAACACCAAACAAATTGATGCAACCAGAGAATCATAATAGAAGCTTTCAACTGGAAATTCAAAGCCTGTTTTCAACATAAAGAAAACTCTGGCATTTTTCTAAAACAGGTGAGTAACCAAACTTAAATCCAATTAAGTAAATCTATATTCGATGATTATCATGTCTGAGTTTGAAGTTGCTTAGTATGTATATATATATATATACATAAATTGTCCTCTGTCTATATATATGTATGTAGATGGGTATGTGATGCTGCAGCGGAATTACAAAATGATGATTCTATGAAAGTAGCAATCGATGGAATGAAGAATACTGAATGGACCAAATTCGTTGATCCGAAGATACCGAATTCTAGCTATCTTCGTCACATTGATAGCGCACTATACCGTGAAAGAAGATCTTCAATTCTTCAAGCGTTGATCAAGCGCACTTGATACCGCGAATCGGCTTCAACAATCGTTGAATCGAGCGCACTCGATTAACCGAAAGTGGAGATAGGAGATCACACTCAACTACCAATTTAATTGAAAGCACAAAGCTAACAAACAAAAGTTTTCATTCAAATCAACTAAACTATTACAAATGGCACCACCGGCCTATTTATAGAATTTACAACACACACAACAGAAATTTGTACAACACTTAGGTCGATAACGACCTAACAGACGCACGACTTACGACCTACGACTTAGTATAAGTCGTCAACGACCTATCCTATAGTTACAACACAATAGCGACTAAACTTTGACAATGCTTAGGTCGGCAACGACTTAACAGACGCGGCCCACGACTTAACACGTTACAACCCACGCGACTTACTACAACACGTTACACGACCTAAAACAATACAAGTTACGACATAAGAAACATACACCATACAACTTAACAAATAACGACCCAACACATAGGTCAGCAGCGACTTAAGACCCGGCTTCAGAACTTCTTCATGCGACCTAGCTTAGGTCGTAACTCCACTTCGCGACTTTCCATAGGCCGTATCTCGTCCCAGTTCATACTTGTTAGGTCGGAGCGACCTAAGGCTTTGTTAACTCGTGTTGCCGCTTTGTTAGCTCACTTAACTATAGGTCGTAGCTCCTTTTCACATGACTTGTTAGGTCGTGGACGACCTAAAATTTCTTCCTTAGGTCGTGACCGACCTAAACCTTTGATAAGTCGGAACTCTTTTTCCCCTGATTCGTTAGGTTCCTTAGGTCGTGAACGACCTACAACTTCACTAGGTCGTGAACGACCTAAAATTCTGGAACGACTTAAATCCGAAGCAGATAGCGCTGCATCATCCTCCCCTTGTTGACAAAGATTCGACCTCGAATTTGCACTTTCTTCTTCCACAACAGTCTCATCTCCATGATACGGAATCAAATATCTGACATTGAAAACATCAGACGTATGAACATCATCTAGCAATCTCAACTGATATGCATTCTCATTGATTTTCTTTAAAATTTCCACTGGACCGATTTTTCGAGCTTTCAATTTATTGTACGTTCCCACGGAAAAACGATCCTTCGTTAGTACAGCATATACTAAATCTCCTTCATTAAATTCAACGCTTCTTCGCTTCAAATCCGCAGATCGTTTATACTTTTCATTTGCTTTCTCCAATCGTTCCTGAACGATTTTATGACATTCTACCAATCCATCAACAAAATCAACAGCCCGTTTAACTGTCCCCTTTGGTTGTGGTACTGTCGTCAAATCCAATGGACCCTTCGGACTAGCTGAGTATACAACTTGAAACGGACTGAAACCCGTACTACGGTTAACAGCGTGATTATGTGCAAATTCTGCCTGACATAATTTCATATCCCAACTCTTCAAGTTATCCTGCATAAGACATCGTAACAAATTTCCCAATGATCGGTTTACCACTTCCGTCTGCCCATCTGTTTGCGGATGATAGGCACTACTAAAATTCAGTTTTGTTCCAACCATCTTCCACAAACTTAGCCAAAAATGACTTAGAAATCTAGTATCCCGATCTGAAACAATAGATTCAGGTAGCCCATGTAATCGATACACCTCTTGTAACGACCCGCTATTTTGGACCATTCAAATCGAAAATAAATCCACACATGTCTGACTTGAATAATTCAAATTATCAGATTGTTAATTTAAATTTGGCAAAACTCAGCATATGTAGTAAATAAATCAATCACAGAATCACAGACACAGAGTAATACAATAATACGCAGCGGAATAGATAAAATAGTAGTTCATGAAGCTACTATATAAACATCAGAGTTAGAAATAAAATACAGCAGAATATCTCAAATGCAGTGAAGTCTCCAGTACAACAGATGACTTCTCTGAACAAATCAACTAGAAGAGCTGAAAGCTAAGGCGATAGTTGGATATGTTCAAAGGAAGCTCCAAACTCCAAGGGTGAGTCTCAAATGCTGTATCGCTCGGTCTGACCCGAGCGTAAAGGAAAACACAAAACACTCGAGTCAGAACTAAAATTCTTATGCAAACTAAATCAAAATTTGATGTAATAAGGTATGCAAATAACTACATTTTTGAAGGTTCAAATTTCTGGAAATGTTATTGTTTCCATATTCAAAATACAATAGATTTCACAATAGATCCATTCTAGTAACTTACAAATTTACAGAACAATTCCCAATTAAATTTCATAGTTCAAGAGATTTGATTTATAAAAATGTTTCAAAGATTCAACATTCAATTTTATGGAAACTTCCCAATGTTTCAAAATTTAATTTTGGAAACTTTCAAATAAGGTAACGACGGTTTATTTCCCAAAATCATTTTTATGGTTCAAATGGTAAGTCTAAACATACTAGTTTTTTTTCCTCTCATGTAAATACATGAACTTCATCTGTTTTATATCTTTATTCAGTGCTCAAATAATCAATATGAAAATTTATATGATTACAATAAACTATAGGGTGATAACAAGGATATATCAAAATAAATGAACAAATACACATTCAATCACAATAGCATCCATCACATCATACAATCAACATTCAAATCAATCAATTCAACAAATCAACCAATTCAATAACATGTCATAGTAATTATTAGTCATCACATATTGGAATTTAGCTATTCAAACTAAATACCAATAAAAATTCCAAACCAACAATCAAAACTTTAGCACTATATGACCTGGTTTAACTTGCAATAAAATTTTAGTATTTCGTGAGTGGGTTTAAACACTCACATTATGGATTTCCGTTTCTTAGTCGGGTTTGGATCCGCTACTACTTCCTCCTATTGATTTATTTCCTTGCTATTTTAATCTTCTTCTTTTTTTACAGAATTTTTTTGGAAGAGACAGAGAAGTTTGTATAGGTCTGAATTTGAAGAAAAGGATTTGGAAAAAGAAGAATGTTTGGAAAAGAAGAAAAAAAAATTCAAGGAAGATGAAGAATTGAAAAAGAAAACGAAGCTAAAAAAAGAAGCTTTAAAAGAAGAAGAAGATTTGAAGAATAAGAATAAGAAAAAGCTTTGAAAGAAAAAAAAAAGAGAAGAAGGAGATTTGAAGAAGAAGAAAAAAATGAAGAAGGAAGAAAATGAAGAGAGGAAAAAAAAAATGAGATGGAAGTTTGTTTGGAGAAATGAAGCTACAAAAGATGAGATTTGAAAAATGAAATGAGGCTACAGAAATGACGATGGAAACAAATGAAAAGCTAATAGAGTATATATAAACAAACTAGGAATTGAAATAAAGTAAAAATATGAATAGTCTTAAAATGATAGTATTGAAAGAGGTGAAGTAAAGGAATAAATATATCAATAAAGATAAAATAAATCTTCCGTTTTAAATATGAAGTTTTAGGAGAAAGAATTGCCAATGAAAGGAAGCTACAAGAACTAATGATGCATAAGTAAAATAAACTTCAGAAATGGAGAATAGTAAATGCTAATTAGATGGCATGAATATTAATTTGATGTTCACATTAAAAACGGAAAAATAGAAAAGAAAAGAAAAACTTCAGGTAAAGCATTTGAAAGGAGCAAACGAATAAAGGAGAAACAAATGAAAAGAATGAGGCAATTATTAATTAGAAATAAATCAAATGAGGTTATTACTAATTAATAAGAAACGAATGAGTAGGCTAATATATAAATGGATGCACAAGTGGAGACTACATTAAGAACTTGAAAACGGAAGAGAGAGAATGGAGGTGATAATAATGTAAAGCAAATGAAGAGACCACAGATAACCTATAAACAAACCTTTGGGGTCCAAATTCCAAAACTCACTCCAATTAATTCATATCAATAAACCTAAATATACACATATTTACATAATTTAATTTCATATTAAAACATTCGTTTTAAGTCAATATATTTGCATACTACATTAACACAATCAATCAATTAACAATCAATCAATCAATTAATCAACCAATCAATCTATATATTTATTTACGTTACTCAAACCAATTTCATTATTGAATGAATATATATCTATCTGTGCACTATAAAAATGATTTACTTTACTTTTCTAATGACTATAACGGTCACATTAATGCAACCAATTTACAAGTTTTAACCATATATAAAATGTAAAAAAATATATATATGAACTTATGTAATTAATGTACAACTGTTAAAAAGGTAATTTCTAATTGATTCCACAATATTTACAAAACCATGAATCCTCTGATATACTTAAAAGTTTGAATATTAATGTGTGTGTGTGTGTCTGTATTATTCTAAAATTCAAATTTTTTTTCCAAAATCATTCTTGCTTAAAATGAAAGTTTATTTTTATACGTCTCAAAACATGCAACAATTAATAACAAAAGAAATGAATGGACCATGTACATTGCATAACCTTTTTGAAATTCAATTTGTGAAACGTAACCAAATTAACTTCATTAACTCAAATAATATTCAAATTTGTATGCATTTAGTTTTTTTTATCTATGCATAATAAATAAAATTACTTACTATATAAATAAAAACGTTCAATTTGGTTTTCCCAAAATGATCTTTTATTTCCATTAAAACATCAATCCTGTTTAACACAAAAGGTGCGTTTCTTTTATTAAATCTATTAATTGCAATCAACGTTTTCTTCCCTTCTAATTGAAATATTTCAATTACATTAATTACAATTACTTATAAAGTTAAATTTCAAAACAGTTAACTAAAATGGATGAAAAATAGAATAATTGTTTCCTTTAGTCATTTAAACACGTTTATAAATTTGTTGTTTATACAGCAGAGCTGTAAATAACTTACTTAAATAAATTATTTTTCTACTCTTGTAATCCATCTATATGCTAAAACACAGTTCAAATACACATATTTACTTCCTTTAAATCAATCATCCTATTCTTTATTTTAATGAAATTAAACCTACATTCACAAATGAAACATCCATTTTATTTGTTATAAATGTTATTTTCATTAAACCGACTTTCCTTATATTTTCACAAAACATAAGCTACGTTTAATTACACCTATTAATTTACAGTTTGGTGTCCTCTCTATCATTAATTGAAATTATTCAATTACATTATTTTCAATTGTTCACAAGGGTGAATTTCAAAATGGAAAAAAATAAAGGTAATGAGAAATAAAACAATTATTTCCTATCAAACAGTGATTGAAACATATTTATGAACTATTGGATACAAACAGAAATTATACATTTCTTACCAAATAATAGTTTCTCATCTCTGCAATCAATCTTTCAACTACCAAACATTTCAAATAAATAAACTTATGATTCTTTCTTTTAATAAAGAAACATTTATTATTTCTTATTAACATTTATTATTCCAATCAATTGGAAATTTACATTCAGACAATTACAAATATCATTCAAACCAATATTATTAAAATACACACTAACATTTTTTTATCCTCCTTATATTGTTGCAAACATATGACATTAATAGAAATTTTAATTAAGCTCATAATTTGTATTAAAATCAAATTTGTATAAATAAAATCTTAATTTTTTTTTATTCCTAACAATTTTATTCAAAAAATCTTATTTAATTTACTACTTTTAAATGTTTAAAAATACGGGTCGTTACAATCTCCCCCACTCAAAACTTTTCGTCCCCGAAAAGAAATAAGAAGGAATCCAAAAATTTGTTATATTTTATTGAAACAGTCAATTTATAAACAATTAAACCTACATATTTAAGTTTAATAAAAATTAAAAAAAAATAACTCCAATTCAACAAAAAAAAATCTAAGTCTTAAATTTTGAAAAATTTCGGTAGAGTCTCCTTTGTATAGAGAGGTCCGGAAAAACAATAATATCAATAATTACAATATATGTATCATATTTCAAAAATAAAACACCCCATAAGCCAAAACAACCAATAATTTCGACATATTATTTACGTTTATTCAATTGATTTCTTTTCACATCATTATTTACCTTTTTATTTATTTTCATTCATTCATACAATGTCTTTTTCTTTCTTTCATGTACTTACATAAATTATTTCACAATATTAACTTACGTTTATAACATTTCTTGTGCATCAAAATTTTTATTTTGAAATAATTCCATTGAACACTTCCATTACTTAAGTTTTACCTGTATAATTCCACTACATATTCCTCTGTAACATTTTCAACTTTAACATTTTGGTAAGTTATATATATGTTTTATAGAATGAATTTGAATGTTACACAAGTTTATCTTATTCACTTCAGTTAACAAAATGTTTAATAATTATATCTTTTAAATTTTTCATATTTACAAGTTATTTTCAATTTCTTATATATTTCATTAATCACTTGAAAAACAATTTCAAAATACCGTAACTTGAGTTCTCAAATTTCCAATTAAATTCATTTTATTTATAAATACTATTTTGCAATCAATATTTATAGAATTCCACTTCCTATGAAACAAATATATCACATACAACTATTAGTACTTCGTAATCAAGTAAATATTCCAGAACATGACTTCCAAATAGCAATTCCAATTTATTTTTCAAGCATATTACTAAAATAAATTTCCCAAATCATTTAATATCCTTAAAATTATACATTCAAAGAAACACATATAACTTTACTTAAAATATTTATTTGAATCTTCATTTGCAAATCAATCATCTTTAACACTTTACAAAGATTCATCAATGAAATTTCTTGCTTCCTTTATAAATACCATTTAAAAGTCTTTGAAAACCTTAAATCCATTATTTATAAATTTATTAGTTTTAAATCTCAAAATACTCTTCAAACATCTTTAATAAATCAATAATCATTAAAAAAAGGTATAGTCAACAAGGAAAAGAAGGAGGATTTGGAAAAACAGAATATAAGTGAATAAATAAAGCTGAGCAGATAGGTAGATTCAAAAGAATAGTATCGGGCACGAATAATTAATTCAAACCATAAGAATTTCAACTTCAAATATTAATCAAAATTTCTTTGTTGGAAATACTTTTAAAATAAAATACTGTTATAATAAAATACTTTTATAACTCGATGTTTCAACAAGTTTATCCTCGTTCCTGCAGACTCTGGTAGTGCGTTGATCAGGCGCAAAACTAGAATTCTCCAGGTACTTAGTAGACTTGTTTCAACACCCAGTGAAAATACTGGAAAACTTTTAAAAACAGATATGGAAAGTACAATCCAAACAAAAACAAACAAACAAATCATGGATCGCAGATACACAATGGTTACGCCTGGGTCCCCCAGGAAACATCCGTACCTTTTAAGAATTCACTGCCTTGCGAATTTCGCCATGATAACAAAACGGTGGACCGCAGGATACATAAAAATGGTTACGCCTGGATCCCCCAGGAAACATCCATACCCCTTAAGCAATCTCTGCCTTGCGGATTACGCCACTAACACGACCATAGATCGCAGATACACAATGGTTACGCCTGGATCCCCCAGGAAACATCCGTACCTTTTAAGCAATCACTGCCTTGCGAATTACGCTATGCAGTCAAGTTCGTAAGACCATGGGTAACACCATGGAATTCGAAGGACACTCGAGTATCATATCCGGAAAACCAAAATTCAGAGAGAATAATATCGATAGAATGAATCCAAGATGTGGCCACAAATCGGATATCAAGCAGAAGGCACTTTCCATATCTTTACTTCGAAAATATGTATCATATAGTACCCTTTCAAATCACTATCAAATATCGTACTTATATAAAATCCATTATATATAAGATTTAAATTTCAAATCAAATACTTTTCCAAAATCAAAAGTATATCAAATCACACTTATATAGACTTTAATTATATAAGATTTCATTTTTAAAATTGAGTACCCTTTTTCAAATCCATAGTTTTCGAATCAATTTCATACTCATACAAATCAATTTTTATATAAGTTCGACAACTCCCAAATCAAGTATTTAGTAACACAAGGTTCTCAAATTTCAATCACAGAATCACAGACACAGAGTAATACAATAATACGCAGCGGAATAGATAAAATAGTAGTTCATGAAGCTACTATATAAACATCAGAGTTAGAAATAAAATACAGCAGAATATCTCAAATGCAGTGAAGTCTCCAGTACAACAGATGACTTCTCTGAACAAATCAACTAGAAGAGCTGAAAGCTGAGGCGATAGTTGGATCTCCAAAGGAAGCTCCAAACTCCAAGGGTGAGTCTCAAATTTCAATTTGTTTCAATATCAGTTCAATTTCAAAATCATATTTAATTTCACCAAATTATTTCTTCTCAAATTAAATATCTTTAGTTTCAAAGTTTCCAAAATAATAGATTTAGAAAATAAATCCAAATTTCCAAATCAATATAATTTAAGTCAACCAATTCATTTCCAAAATCAAATGTTTTCAAAATCATCTTATACTTACATAAGGTCCATCTTATATAAGGATCAAATCTTTACAAAATAAATTTCGCTGTATGAAGAGCCATATGGGATTGGATATCTTTGCTTTTATGGGTTATATATCTTTGTAATTTAAATTTAAAGTTTTCTTTTAGTAAGCAAAGATATTCTAACCCGACAGCTTTCAATTTCAGCGTCAAAATATATCAATGATATTAGAATATACGATGTACATACGTCATCATTTCGCAAAATCACATTTGATCACTCGCTCGATCACACAAGTTCGCTTTCGAACTAGTATTGTCCATTCGACTTCCCTAATGCGGACTTTGATATGGTTTCTCGACTAGAAGCCATCAGTCTCCTTGCATAGCCATATACTATGATAGAGAATTCTAGAATTTAGCCCAAAATCCATATCAAATATTCACCATCAAGAATCGAATGAAAAATCCTAACACGAAATGGTGTAATTCACCTCGAACTTGTGTACTCAAACTTGGATCAAATTAATTATGCGAATAAAACAGCATACGTACAACTTATATATTTATTCCAACTTGTTAAATATATAGTTCCATAAAGATGTTACTAAGTTAAAACATTTAAACTAAATTTTATTCAAAATATTTTGAAGACCAAATTATTTTCAAAACATTTCAAATCTAAATTTCATATTAGAAAAATTTAAAATTGCCTTATTCATTTTATTAACAAACAGTTTCAACTTATTTAAATCATATTACTACATACTTTAACATTCATACCAACTTATATACTTTATACTTTTCAAAATTCTTAGCTTTTGAAAAGTTAACCTTGATTTGGAAGTGCTCGAACCTTCAAAATAGTTGAAGAAATCATTTTCAAATTCAAGTGTTGGAAATCAGCAACAAATTAGTAAATCAATTTTAATAGATAGGGTTATATCAAATCCAAAACTCGAGGGCTGAACACCGGCTCATTTTAAATCGTTTCAAATACATTTACATATATCTTTCGAATACCAAATCATACTTCAAAATTTTGAAATCAAAATTGGTTTCGCAAAATCACTCGCGTAGCGATGCTACTAAAGTGGCCTATCCCTCACTCTGAAACTCGAAAATCAATGTCGATGATGCGTGCACTCATCACCGAAATTATTTTCCAGCGACATAAGTGAGTTCTGGACTTCTATTTTCTCAAACTTCTTTTTGAAATTTCTTCGAAATCATTCGAAACTCATTCAAATCATTTGAAACATTTCTTATTTGGAAAATACTTTTAAATCATATTATTATTATATATTTCAAAATCTTAAAACCAGTTACAAAATACCGGAGTTCAATTCTCGAATTTCAAATTTAAAATCCTTTAGTTATAAATCATTTTTAGATAGATCAAATTTCTTATATAATTTTTTTTTTCAAAATCCTTTCGAAAACCTCAAATTCTTATTTTAAAAGGGTATATAATCCTTATCGAAAACATTTCAATTTTATATATAGAATAAAATCATACTTATCAAAATAATAATTTTGGTTTAGAAAACAATTTCTAGAATACAAAACCCGATTTTCAAAGGATGATTTGAGAATGGATTTCAACAAAGATAGAGATTCAAATTAGAGGAACTCTAATCAAATAAAATTTCTGATTCGAAGATAGGCTTGAACGAAGATGAGACAATTAACTTACAAAATAGGAGATGGATATACTTATACAAGTCGCGGGCGACCTTAACCGGGTCAACCGTGACTTCAGGAACAAGATCGATGCAGAATTCCAAGAAAAACCAACATTCGATCGCAAGAGATAGCGGTATCTAAAACAAAGATATATAAATCTCCGGTGAATCAATGCCAATTGTAAAGGAGTTCCACCCCTTTACAAATCATCCAAAGATTGGCGGGATCGCGTATTCTTATAGAGATCATTCGAAGTGGAGTTATGGGATACTCCATAATCAAAAGAATACAAATAGGGAGAGACAAGAATGAATTTTGGAACCGCAAGGAACGTTCCAAAGTTCAAAGGAAATTGAGTCAAAAGGAAGAAATTCAAACTCGAACGAAAGTGATTCTGTAAATAAATTTACTATATATGCTAGGTTTTGCCTAGAGCCAAAGCTCTGATACCAACTGTGTAACGACCCTGAAATTCAGACCCAGTTTAAAATTTTAAAAATCATTTATTTAGTATTGAAATTCGAATTTTCACAAACAAATTCCGTTGCTATTCAAACTTCACATTTGGAATGCGTCTAGATAGACATAGGCGTGCGCCAAGTTTCGTCAGAAAATACCGCAGTAAATTTCGTTCGCATTCTATTGTACATCAGTTCATTTTAAAACGTGAAAATTTTATCATCCGAACCTAAATATTTTTACATAGAAAAATTCTAAAACATCTTCTGACTAAGACGTCATTTTTCGTTTTTCAAAATTCGGACATCTTTAGCTCCGTCGATCTTATTCTTCTGCGTTTTTGCTGCATTCTCCGTAATGGAAAATTTCGAATTTTTATAATTTAGTTATATCACTGATATTTATAGACCATTGCGTTCGTCTCGTCGCGCTGATCAAAACAGTATATTAATTTGTGTCAATCGGAGTTCGGCGTTGCAAATTATAATTGTTTAACGAATGTGAATGCGTCCGTAAATTCAAAGAAAAAAACAGGACACTTGCGTTGCCACCTCAGCATATATTTGGTCAGCAAATAGTGATCCAGCTGCCACAAAATATTTTGAAAGTGTAAACGCCATTTTGGGAAACCCACTCTGCCTCGGGACCACGCGCTTGACATAATTGCTCTGTGCATTCCATAGTATATGCAGCATTTATTCCCTGTCTACACTTCCACTCTCATTGTTTGCTCACTTTTCTTTCTGGTACGTAACCTCTCTTCCTCCTCTCATCTTTCTTTTATTTTATTTTGTTCTCTTCTCTCTGCATGAAACCCACCAACAAAAATAAAAATAAAACTTCTTCAAACCCATGCTGCCCCTCCCCAACCTCCACCCAGCTCCCTCAGCCCCTCCAGCCCTAGCCCAGCTCTCCCAGCTCCCCCAGCCTCCTCCCAATTTCTAATTTCATTATATCCCTTCCTTGATTAATTGCTCTTTGTTGTTCAAAATGAAGGGTTTCATTTTTGTAATTTTCTAATTGTTCCAAACTCTTAGAAGTCGCATTAATCAAATTTACTTAAAGAAATTTCTAAAAAAGAAAAAAGAACTCCCAGCTTCCCCAACCTCAGCCCAGCTCTCCCAGCCACCCCTTCCAGTTCCTCCAGCCCAGCCCAGCCTCCTCCCAGTTCCCCAGTCCCTCCCAGCCCAGCAGCCCTCCGCCCACCCTTCACCCAGCCTCGACCCAGACCCTCCACCCACCCCAGCCCTGCCAGTCCAGCCCCCTGCCCAGCCCAGTCCGTCCTCCCATCCTTTGCCCAGCCCTGCCAGTCCAGTCCGCCCTCCACTCTCCTGCCCAGCTCTGCCCAGCCCAGCCCCGTGTCCCAGCCTATTCCGTCCCTCGTCGCCACAGTCCCGACCCCGACCACCATGCTTTCTTTGAATACATAGTATATACACAATGTATTAGTTTGCAAAGTATAAAGAAGTTGATTTTATTATATGGACTACAATATCTTAGATGTTGTTTCGCTTGCTTGACAGTTGTAGCTGATCCGGGATCTCAGGCCTAGGTTTTCATCTACCTTATTTTGCATCTAGTTTCTTGTTTGGGTATGGTTTGTATATATTCAAATCAATATATATATATATTGTAATAAACAAATTATTGATTAATTATTTGTTGATTGCAGTTTGTGCTCGCTTTGCGTCGTGTTTATTAGGGTCTATTTATCTATTCGTCTTCGTGCTTCGTCATCTTCTCTAACCTCGCAAGGTGAATATTTCATTCACGACTCAAGATATTATGCTATGATAATCAAGTGATAATTGTTATGAATATTAATTTGGATATTAAAATGGTTGATTGTTAAAATTGTTGAAATAAAAATTGTAAATCGCCATGCAAGTTAAATTTGAATATTGTTAGTTTACGACAAAAAGGTTGTGACACTAAAATTGTTATGTGATGTTGAATGTGGTTGTTAATATAAGTGAGATTTAATATGAAATTGAAATTGGTATAGGATAGCCAACAATTTAAAATGGATTATATATGTTGAACTTGACCCCTTTGGACGTTAAATAAATCGTCGCGTAGAAATAGCGGTAACTACACTTTGAACCATTGAATGTATGATTGATATAGTAATTTGATAATAGACACCAAGTGAAACCATAATGTAATAATCTTAAATCTGCATGAAACGATAGTGTGGATTCTAGGAGTAATTATATTAATTTGCATAAATAACAAATGTAAGTTAATATGATTATTTTGGGATTGTTTAAATAAATTGTTAAATTGTTATGTATGTTTGCTATTGTTTGTTTATTTACTTTGACACCATCCCAGTTATCACACTGCAAGTTCCCTTTGCTATGCTTTGTTTTATGTTGAATGATATCGGGTTGAAATGATAAATACCCAATTAAACAACTTGGCCTAGGATAGATAATTAAAAATAAGAAACCCGATTGGTCAACAAAAATTATTTTTGAAATTTAAATCTATTTGAAATTAAGAAATGAACTTAATAATTTGTTTGGAAATTAGGTAACAAACTTAATGGATTTAATCGAAATAAAATTAATAGGAATAAATTAATGGAGTTTAATTGAAACGGATTAATAAACCTATTTTATTGAATAAAATGAATTGGCAAATTTATTTGAAATGAGATTTAAAAACAAAGAAGTTTAGAATTTAATAATTTGAAATTTTATTAGATTTGTTAGATTTAGACTTATAAACGATTTTAATCAAATAGATTTGAAACTTGTCGTAAATTAAGTTTGAGATTTAGAAAATTTGACTTAAGTGGAATACGAAACTAACTAAAGTTTTAGGGATTTAATTTAGTGATAATTTAAATCTAGAATGATTTTAAATTTAATAAAATTGATTTAATCAAATTTATGATTATGGTTAATGTAACGATGAATGTAAATACGAATTGAAATGAATAGAATTTGGTTTAAAATGATGTGAACTAAAATTTACCATTAACTAAATTTAATAAGTGAGATTTATTAAATTGAACTTGAATACTAAATTATATTGTTAACTCAAATGTTTAAACCACAAATTTCATCGGGAAATATGATTTTAAATATTTGAAATAAATTAAATCGTGAAAATGACAAATTGTGAAAGTCAAATTTGCAGCTTGACTTTTGGACTTTGATTTGTTTAAACTTTAACTTAAATGACCATCGGGTAATAAATACGTAGTTATTAAAGAGACCGGGATCAGATATGGACATACTCTCTGTCGATACCGAAAACCACTTTAATAACTATTATACGCGGAGTGTTGATCCAGAACGAAGTGGATGGTTTCGTGAACGCGTTGATTGAAGAAAGAGAACGATATTGGATGACCCCTGACATGACTAAAACAGGAGCCGCGCCGGGCCATTGAGGTTCGCCACCTCTAGCGGACACACTTCTTCGAAACCATATCTATTACTTTTGTGATTCGATTTGGGTGCACCCCCTTGATTTGGAGTGTTGTTTCGCGGTGTTGAGGTAGTAGCTGCTATGCTCAACATCAGTCCGGATCACGCAACTACTAGTATCCTAGTTGGTATCGCCTCATGTACCTTGTCATACTGATTATCCTATTCGCGACCACTACGTTTTGATTTGTACCTTAGTATATGGATTGCCCTCTGGTGACTTCCGGTTTTGGGGAAACTACAGTCTTGTATATGCTTTTGGGAATAAAATGTGTTAAGGGGATTATGGTAACGCCTTAACACTATTTTAATATCGTACTTTACTGATTAGACATTATCTATCTATCGTATTCTATTGTATATATAGATAGTTTATCGGATCCTTAGAGATGTTATTTTATCCATCTTTAAGTTATGAACTATTCCCTTGCACTTGATTTAATTGTATAAGATTTTGAGTCCTGACTCGAGTGTTTCTTTGGTATATGCTCGGGTCAGTCTGAAGCTATCCAGTTTGCTGATCAAGGTTGGTCGAAGATGCTGAAGGCTTAGCATTTATCTTTATCAGTCTATTTCTATTCTTGTATTGATGTCCTAGTCTGTTGGACACTTTTGTATTAGTCACTTGATGTTAAGACATTGTTGTATATTATGTAGTGGCTTCATGAACTGCTATTATGACGATGTATTTTCCGCTGCATTATTCTGTGACTGTTCTGTGTCTGTGATGTTGTATTGATTCTCATTTACATTTATGTATTTATAATCCCATAATGATTCGTGTTTTGTATTATTTAAGTTGACATGTGTGGATTATTGTCAATTTAAATGGTACAAATATGCGGGTCGTTACAAACTGTAACGACCCGCTATTTTGGACCATTCAAATCGACAATAAATCCACACATGTCTGACTTGAATAATTCAAATTATCAGATTGTTAATTTAAATTTGGCAAAACTCAGCATATGCAGTAAATAAATCAATCACAGAATCACAGACACAGAGTAATACAATAATACGCAGCGGAATAGATAAAATAGTAGTTCATGAAGCTACTATATAAACATCAGAGTTAGAAATAAAATACAGCAGAATATCTCAAATGCAGTGAAGTCTCCAGTACAACAGATGACTTCTCTGAACAAATCAACTAGAAGAGCTGAAAGCTGAGGCGATAGTTGGATCTGTTCAAAGGAAGCTCCAAACTCCAAGGGTGAGTCTCAAATGCTGTATCGCTCGGTCTGACCCGAGCGTAAAGGAAAACACAAAACACTCGAGTCAGAACTAAAATTCTTATGCAAACTAAATCAAAATTTGATGTAATAAGGTATGCAAATAACTACATTTTTGAAGGTTCAAATTTCTGGAAATGTTATTGTTTCCATATTCAAAATACAATAGATTTCACAATAGATCCATTCTAGTAACTTACAAATTTACAGAACAATTCCCAATTAAATTTCATAGTTCAAGAGATTTGATTTATAAAAATGTTTCAAAGTTTCAACATTCAATTTTATGGAAACTTCCCAATGTTTCAAAATTTAATTTTGGAAACTTTCAAATAAGGTAACGACGGTTTATTTCCCAAAATCATTTTTATGGTTCAAATGGTAAGTCTAAACATACTAGTTTTTTTTCCTCTCATGTAAATACATGAACTTAATCTGTTTTATATCTTTATTCAGTGCTCAAATAATCAATATGAAAATTTATATGATTACAATAAACTATAGGGTGATAACAAGGATATATCAAAATAAATGAACAAATACACATTCAATCACAATAGCATCCATCACATCATACAATCAACATTCAAATCAATCAATTCAACAAATCAACCAATTCAATAACATGTCATAGTAATTATTAGTCATCACATATTGGAATTTAGCTATTCAAACTAAATACCAATAAAAATTCCAAACCAACAATCAAAACTTTAGCACTATATGACCTGGTTTAACTTGCAATAAAATTTTAGTATTTCGTGAGTGGGTTTAAACACTCACCTTATGGATTTCCGTTTCTTAGTCGGGTTTGGATCCGCTACTACTTCCTCCTATTGATTTATTTCCTTGCTATTTTAATCTTCTTCTTTTTTTACAGAATTTTTTTGGAAGAGACAGAGAAGTTTGTATAGGTCTGAATTTGAAGAAAAGGATTTGGAAAAAGAAGAATGTTTGGAAAAGAAGAAAAAAAAATTCAAGGAAGATGAAGAATTGAAAAAGAAAACGAAGCTAAAAAAAGAAGCTTTAAAAGAAGAAGAAGATTTGAAGAATAAGAATAAGAAAAAGCTTTGAAAGAAAAAAAAAAGAGAAGAAGGAGATTTGAAGAAGAAGAAAAAAATGAAGAAGGAAGAAAATGAAGAGAGGAAAAAAAAATGAGATGGAAGTTTGTTTGGAGAAATGAAGCTACAAAAGATGAGATTTGAAAAATGAAATGAGGCTACAGAAATGACGATGGAAACAAATGAAAAGCTAATAGAGTATATATAAACAAACTAGGAATTGAAATAAAGTAAAAATATGAATAGTTTTAAAATGATAGTATTGAAAGAGGTGAAGTAAAGGAATAAATATATCAATAAAGATAAAATAAATCTTCCGTTTTAAATATGAAGTTTTAGGAGAAAGAATTGCCAATGAAAGGAAGCTACAAGAACTAATGATGCATAAGTAAAATAAACTTCAGAAATGGAGAATAGTAAATGCTAATTAGATGGCATGAATATTAATTTGATGTTCACATTAAAAACGGAAAAATAGAAAAGAAAAGAAAAACTTCAGGTAAAGCATTTGAAAGGAGCAAACGAATAAAGGAGAAACAAATGAAAAGAATGAGGCAATTATTAATTAGAAATAAATCAAATGAGGTTATTACTAATTAATAAGAAACGAATGAGTAGGCTAATAATTAAATGGATGCACAAGTGGAGACTACGTTAAGAACTTGAAAATGGAAGAGAGAGAATGGAGGTGATAATAATGTAAAGCAAATGAAGAGACCACATATAACCTATAAACAAACCTTTGGGGTCCAAATTCCAAAACTCACTCCAATTAATTCATATCAATAAACCTAAATATACACATATTTACATAATTTAATTTCATATTAAAACATTCGTTTTAAGTCAATATATTTGCATACTACATTAACACAATCAATCAATTAACAATCAATCAATCAATTAATCAACCAATCAATCTATATATTTATTTACGTTACTCAAACCAATTTCATTATTTAATGAATATATATCTATCTGTGCACTATAAAAATGATTTACTTTACTTTTCTAATGACTATAACGGTCACATTAATGCAACCAATTTACAAGTTTTAACCATATATAAAATGTAAAAAAATATATATATGAACTTATGTAATTAATGTACAACTGTTAATAAAAGGTAATTTCTAATTGATTCCACAATATTTACAAAACCATGAATCCTCTGATATACTTAAAAGTTTGAATATTAATGTGTGTGTGTGTGTCTGTATTATTCTAAAATTCAAATTTTTTTTCCAAAATCATTCTTGCTTAAAATGAAAGTTTATTTTTATACGTCTCAAAACATGCAACAAATAATAACAAAAGAAATGAATGGACCATGTACATTGCACAACCTTTTTGAAATTCAATTTGTGAAACGTAACCAAATTAACTTCATTAACTCAAATATATTCAAATTTGTATGCATTTAGTTTTTTTTATCTATGCATAATAAATAAAATTACTTACTATAAAAATGAAAACGTTCAATTTGGTTTTCCCAAAATGATCTTTTATTTCCATTAAAACATCAATCCTGTTTAACACAAAAGGTGCATTTCTTTTATTAAATCTATTAATTGCAATCAACGTTTTCTTTCCTTCTAATTGAAATATTTCAATTACATTAATTACAATTACTTATAAAGTTAAATTTCAAAACAGTCAACTAAAATGGATGAAAAATAGAATAATTGTTTCCTTTAGTCATTTAAACACGTTTATAAATTTGTTGTTTATACAGCAGAGCTGTAAATAACTTACTTAAATAAATTATTTTTCTACTCTTGTAATCCATCTATATGCTAAAACACAGTTCAAATACACATATTTACTTCCTTTAAATCAATCATCCTATTCTTTATTTTAATGAAATTAAACCTACATTCACAAATGAAACATCCATTTTATTTGTTATAAATGTTATTTTCATTAAACCGACTTTCCTTATATTTTCACAAAACATAAGCTACGTTTAATTACACCTATTAATTTACAGTTTGGTGTCCTCTCTATCATTAATTGAAATTATTCAATTACATTATTTTCAATTGTTCACAAGGGTGAATTTCAAAATGGAAAAAAATAAAGGTAATGAGAAATAAAACAATTATTTCCTATCAAACAGTGATTGAAACATATTTATGAACTATTGGATACAAACAGAAATTATACATTTCTTACCAAATAATAGTTTCTCATCTCTGCAATCAATCTTTCAACTACCAAACATTTCAAATAAATAAACTTATGATTCTTTTTTTTTAATAAAGAAACATTTATTATTTCTTATTAACATTTATTATTCCAATCAATTGGAAATTTACATTCAGACAATTACAAATATCATTCAAACCAATATTATTAAAATACACACTAACATTTTTTTTATCATCCTTATATTGTTGCAAACATATGACATTAATAGAAATTTTAATTAAGCTCATAATTTGTATTAAAATCAAATTTGTATAAATAAAATCTTAATTTTTTTTTATTCCTAACAATTTTATTCAAAAAATCTTATTTAATTTACTACTTTTAAATGTTTAAAAATACGGGTCGTTACACCTCTTTAAAGAATAACTCAGCAACACGGACGGCATCAGCTGTCTTCTTACAAGCGATAAAATGTGCCATTTTGGAAAATCTATCCACCACAACGAATATAGAATCATCCCCCCTTTGAGTTCTAGGCAAACCCAAAACAAAATCCATGCTGATATCAATCCATGGTTTAATAGGCACAGGTAATGGCATATACAATCCCGCATTCGTCGCTGTTCCCTTCGAAACTTGACAGATATGACATCTCTCCACCAATCTTTCAACTTCTCTTCTTATAGTAGGCCAGAAATATGATTGTGAAACCAACTGTAATGTACGGTCTCTCCCCACATGACCTTCCTCATGTAACTCCTTCACAATCTTCGTTCGTAAGCTGCACTCCGGTATACATAATCGATTTCCTTTAAAAAGAAAACCATCCACCATTACAAACTCATCCGTCTTTCCCTCCTTGACTTCATCAACAAACTTTGCAAAGTAAGGATCATCGACAAATAATTCTGGTAACACATCAAACCCGGTCACTTCAACCTTCATTGTAGTCAACACATGATTCCTTCTGCTAAATGCATCTGCTACTTTATTAGTAATCCTGGATTTATGCTTCACCACAAATGTAAATTGTTGTAAGTATGCAATCCACGAAGCATGCCTAGCAGCAATCTTGTCATGTCCCTGCATATGCTTCAATGCCTCATGATCCGTATATAACACAAATTATTTATGAAACAAATAATGTCTCCAATGTTTGATAGCTTGCACGATAGCATAAAATTCCATATCATATGTACTATATCTCATCTTCGCTCCCGATAGCTTCTCACTGAAATATGCAATAGGACGACCTTTCTGACTCAACAGCCCTCCAATTCCAACCTTTGATGCATTAGTATGTAATTCAAACAGTAACTGAAAATCTGGCAACACTAGAATCGGTGCTGTCGTCAAAAGCTCCTTGATCCTTTCAAAAGCAAATCCTGCTTCCTCCGTCCATGAAAATTGTTTCCCCTTCATACAATCAGTAACTGGTGC
This sequence comes from Allium fistulosum, assembly GCA_030737815.1. Lineage (NCBI taxonomy): Eukaryota > Viridiplantae > Streptophyta > Magnoliopsida > Asparagales > Amaryllidaceae > Allium > Allium fistulosum. The sequence goes on from CM060901.1 coordinate 473,736,388, forward strand.
CATCACGCTACTGAAGTGTGGAATAAACCTTCGGTAGAATGATGCCAAACCATGAAAGCTTCTCACTTCTGTAATCGTCTTGGGTTGTGGCCAATTTTTGATTGCTTCAACTTTATTCTGGTCCACCTGTATACCTTCTCCCGATATAACATATCCCAAAAATAAAACACTCTGCGTCATGAACACGCATTTCTTCGTTGCAGCATATAATTGTTCCTGTCGCAATACCATCAACACTTCTCTCAGATGTTGCAAATGTTCTTCTGTGCTTCTACTATATATCAGTATATCATCAAAATACACCACCACGAACTTCCCAATGAATGGTCTAAAGATTTGATTCATCACCCGCATAAATGTACTTGGTGCATTCGAAAGACCAAACGGCATAACCAGCCATTCGTACAACCCTTCACGTGTCTTGAACGCTGTTTTCGATTCATCCCCTGGTCTGATTCGAATTTGATGGTAACTACTCTTTAAATCAATCTTCGAAAATATAGTAGCTCCAGTAAGCTGATCCAACAAATCATCCAGTCTAGGCATAGGAAATCTATATCTCACTGTAATCTTATTCAACGCCCGACTATCAGTGCACATCCTCTACGTCCCATCCTTCTTCGGTACTAACAATGCTGGCACCGCACAAGGACTTAAACTTTCCTGCACACGCCCCTGTTCAAGTAATTCTTCCACTTGCCTTCTCAACTCCTCATGTTCTTTTGGACTCATTCTGTAGTGTGGTCTATGAGGCAACACATCACCTGGAACAAGATCAATTTGATGTTGAATGTCTCTCAACGGCGGTAACTCCGTTGGTAGCTCTTCAGGAAATACATCGTCAAACTCTCCCAGTACTGGTTTTACTTCTTCAGGAATCTCAACCACTTCATGACTTTCACGTTCAATCAACAAGAATACTTCAGGCACCTCTTCTACTTCCTTAACAAACTCCTTCAAAGATAGCAACGTTTTAAGTTCCTCAATCTCTTCCAACTTGCTTTCTTCGTGTTGTTGCTTCTTAGGAATTAAAGTGATCTTAGTTCCTTCAAACATGAAACTATAACTGTTAGTACGCCCATCATGTTGCACCGCCCTATCATACTGCCACGGTCTCCCCAGCAACAAATGACAGACATCCATATCTACCACATCACACCAAATTTCATCCTTGTATTTCTTCCCAATTGAAAAATTAACACAAGCTCTTCTTCCAACTTTCACCTCCCCACCTTTCCTCAACCAAGCTAACTTGTACGGTTTTGGATGCTTCTCTGTCTTCAATGATAACTTCTTCACATCCTCTGTAGATATAATATTATCACAGCTTCCCGCATCAATGACAAATTTGCAAACCCTTCCCAAGATAGTGCATGTTGATTGAAAGATGTTACTCCTCAACCAGCTAGTTTCCTCCTCCTCTTTTGGTGTTAAACACGACCTCTTCATCATCAGTGAATACCCTTCGTCTCCCGACACATTTTCTTCCTCCTCATCATGTAGTGAATTAGAACAATCAGCTTCTACATCCTCATCCTCAACCTCTGCTATCATAGCTCTCTTCTTCGGCTTTGGACATTCATTACTTTTGTGGCCCATTTCTTGGCAATTATAACACTTGAAACCATTATTGACTTTCGTCTTCCCAACTGGTTTTGCAACAGCTTTTGAAACATTAGAACTTCCACTAACACCCTTCACTGGATTGTTGGAATTTGTAAACACACCACCTCCTCGTCTTCCCTGTTTCTCCCAAGCCAACGCTTTCTGGTGTGCTTCCGCTACAGATCTGGGATCAAACATATTTACCATGTCTTGAATCTGCATACGCAACCTTCCAACAAATCTAGCTGTTAATTGCTCCTCTGTCTTCATGATGTCGTTACTTGCAATCAGTTGATAAAATTCATCAGCGTAGTCATTAACAGTCTTCGTTCCTTGCCTCAAGTTCTGCAACCTCTGATACATAAGCGATTGATAGTTATAAGGCAAGAAAGTAGCTTTCATCATTTTCCTCATCTTTTCCCATAATTCAACCTTTGACTTCCCTATCCGTTCACGTGTAAGTTTGGTTTGCTGCCACCATGCCAAAGCTCTACCCCTCAACCTTGTAGCAACCAACTTCACTCTACGATGTTCTGGAACCTCCTTGAAGTCAAAAATCTCCTCCATATTAGACAACCAATCCAAAAACTCCTCAGCTTGCATACCACCCTTGAATTCTGGAATTTCAGTATCATCCCCGACTCCCATCGACGATCATCCTCAAACTCTCGATCTCGATTTCGTCCTTGGCCATGATCTTGATAATGAAAACTCTCTCTACCATCATCTTCATCAACAATAGATGTACTTCGATAACGATCTCGACCACCCACATCTCTATGCTCATGCATATTCCTTCTACTTTGTCTTTCATCATCTCGATATGGTTCATCTTCGAATTCTCTATGACTTCTTCTTCCTTGATGAGATTGTGGCGACATTCTCCTTCCTCCCGAAACCGATGGCGAAACCCTGTTCCACCTTGGTTTGAAATTGGCGATGTTCTTCTTCGGGGTTGTTTCATATCTATCATAAGCTTCTCTAACCTCCCAATACCTTCATCCAACTTCTCATTGAATTTGTTACTAATGCGTTGTTCCATTTGTTCAGTGTCCTCTCGCTTATACAAATCTTCAACATTTTGATGGCGGTTAGCTCTTCTCGGCGGCATACTTGAAAATTTCACAAACACTTCAATTCTCGGCTTGAACAAATCAAAAGATACCAAATGATGTACACGACTTAACCCGGCCTTGCGACTCAACTTGGCTCGGCTCAATTCAAATTTCTCTTGGCGCGCAAAATAATCCCGCGCAAATCCAAACACTTTTCCAACTTTGATCTAAAATGAAATGGATCAAAATCTTCCAATTCGTTGCAACTTTTGCGATGAACACGATGAACACCAAACTCCTCAAAATGATGTACGGCTTCAATTAACTCCCAAAATCTTCGAATAAATTGGCTCCAAGACTCGGCTTAGCTATGATTGGCTAAGTCTAGCTCTGATACCAAATGATGCAGCAGATGAATTACAAAATGATGATTCTATGAAAGTAGCAATCGATGGAATGAAGAATACTGAATGGCCCAAATTCGTTGATCCGAAGATACCGAATTCTAGCTATCTTCGTCACGTTGATAGCGCACTATACCGTGAAAGAAGATCTTCAATTCTTCAAGCGTTAATCAAGCGCACTTGATACCGCGAATCGACTTCAACAATCGTTGAATCGAGCGCACTCGATTAACCGAAAGTGGAGATAGGAGATCACACTCAACTACCAATTTAATTGAAAGCGCAAAGCTAACAAACAAAAGTTTTCATTCAAATCAACTAAACTATTACAAATGGCACCACTGGCCTATTTATAGAAGTTACAACACACACAACAGAAATTTGTACAACACTTAGGTCGGTAACGACCTAACAGACGCACGACTTACGACCTACGACTTAGTATAAGTCGTCAACGACCTATCCTATAGTTACAACACAATAGCGACTCAACTTTGACAATGCTTAGGTCGGCAACGACTTAACAGACGCGGCCCACGACTTAACACGTTACAACCCACACGACTTACTACAACACGTTACACGACCTAAAACAATACAAGTTACGACATAAGAAACATAAACCATACAACTTAACAAATAACGACCCAACACATAGGTCGGCAGCGACTTAAGACCCGGCTTCAGAACTTCTTCATGCGACCTAGCTTAGGTCGTAACTCCACTTCGCGACTTTCCATAGGCAGTATCTCGTCCCAGTTCATACTTGTTAGGTCGAAGCGACCTAAGGCTTTGTTAACTCGTGCTGCCGCTTTGTTAGCTCACTTAACTATAGGTCGTAGCTCCTTTTCACATGACTTGTTAGGTCGTGGACGACCTAAAATATCTTCCTTAGGTCGTGACCGACCTAAACCTTTGATAAGCCGGAACTCTTTTTCTCCTGACTCGTTAGGTTCCTTAGGTCGTGAACGACCTACAACTTCACTAGGTCGTGAACGACCTAAAATTCTGGAACGACTTAAATCCGAAGCAGATCGCGCTGCATCATCCTCCCCTTGTTGACAAAGATTCGACCTCGAATTTGCACTTTCTTCTTCCACAACAGTCTCATCTCCATGATACAGAATCAAATATCTGACATTGAAAACATCAGATGTATGAACATCATCTGCCAATCTCAACTGATATGCATTCTCATTGATTTTCTTTAAAATTTCCACTGGACCGATTTTTCGAGCTTTCAATTTATTGTACGTTCCCATGGAAAAACGATCCTTCGTTAGTACAGCATATACTAAATCTCCTTCATTAAATTCAACGCTTCTTCGCTTCAAATCCGCAGATCGTTTATACTTTTCATTTGCTTTCTCCAATCGTTCCTGAACGATTTTATGACATTCTGCCAATCCATCAACAAAATCAACAGCCCGTTTAACTGTCCCCTTTGGTTGTGGTACTGTCGTCAAATCCAATGGACCCTTCGGACTAGCTGAGTATACAACTTGAAACGGACTGAAACCCGTACTACGGTTAACAGCGTGATTATGTGCAAACTCTGCCTGACATAATTTCATATCCCAACTCTTCAAGTTATCCTGCAAAAGACATCGTAACAAATTTCCCAATGATCTGTTTACCACTTCCGTCTGCCCATCTGTTTGCGGATGATAGGCACTACTAAAATTCAGTTTTGTTCCAACCATCTTCCACAAACTTAGCCAAAATGACTTAGAAATCTAGTATCCCGATCTGAAACAATAGATTCAGGTAGCCCATGTAATCGATACACCTCTTTAAAGAATAACTCAGCAACACGGACGGCATCAGCTGTCTTCTTACAAGCGATAAAATGTGCCATTTTGGAAAATCTATCCACCACAACGAATATAGAATCATTCCCCCTTTGAGTTCTAGGCAAACCCAAAACAAAATCCATGCTGATATCAATCCATGGTTTAATAGGCACAGGTAATGGCATATGCAATCCTGCATTCGTCGCTGTTCCCTTCGAAACTTGACAGATATGACATCTCTCCACCAATCTTTCAACTTCTCTTCTTATAGTAGGCCAGAAATATGATTGTGAAACCAACTGTAATGTACGGTCTCTCCCCACATGACCTTCCTCATGTAACTCCTTCACAATCTTCGTTCGTAAGCTGCACTCCAGTATACATAATCGATTTCCTTTAAAAAGAAAACCATCCACCATTACAAACTCATCCGTCTTTCCCTCCTTGACTTCATCAACAAACTTTGCAAAGTAAGGATCATCGACAAATAATTCTGGTAACACATCAAACCCGGTCACTTCAACCTTCATTGTAGTCAACACATGATTCCTTCTGCTAAATGCATCTGCTACTTTATTAGTAATCCTGGATTTATGCTTCACCACAAATGTAAATTGTTATAAGTATGCAATCCACGAAGCATGCCTAGCAGCAATCTTGTCCTGTCCCTGCATATGCTTCAATGCCTCATGATCAGTATATAACACAAATTCTTTATGAAACAAATAATGTCTCCAATGTTTGATAGCTTGCACGATAGCATAAAATTCCATATCATATATACTATATCTCATCTTCGCTCCCGATAGCTTCTCACTGAAATATGCAATAGGACGACCTTTCTGACTCAACACCCCTCCAATTCCAACCTTTGATGCATCAGTATGTAATTCAAACAGTAACTGAAAATCTGGCAACACTAGAATCGGTGCTGTCGTCAAAAGCTCCTTGATCCTTTCAAAAGCAAATCCTGCTTCCTCCGTCCATGAAAATTGTTTCCCCTTCATACAATCAGTAACTGGTGCCATCACGCTACTGAAGTGTGGAATAAACCTTCGGTAGAATGATGCCAAACCATGAAAGCTTCTCACTTCTGTAATCGTCTTGGGTTGAGGTCAATTTCTGATTGCTTTAACTTTATTCTGGTCCACCTGTATACCTTCTCTCGATATAACATATCCCAAAAATAAAACACTCTGCGTCATGAACACGCATTTCTTCGTTGCAGCATAAAATTGTTACTGTCGCAATACCATCAACACTTCTCTCAGATGTTGCAAATGTTCTTCTGTGCTTCTACTATATATCAGTATATCATCAAAATACACCACCACGAACTTCCCAATGAATGGTCTAAAGATTTGATTCATCACCCGCATAAATGTACTTGGTGCATTCGAAAGACCAAACGGCATAACCAGCCATTCGTACAACCCTTCACGTGTCTTGAACGCTGTTTTCCATTCATCCCCTGGTCTGATTCGAATTTGATGGTAACCACTCTTTAAATCAATCTTCGAAAATATAGTAGCTCCACTAAGCTGATCCAACAAATCATCCAGTCTAGGCATAGGAAATCTATATCTCACTGTAATCTTATTCAACGCCCGACTATCAGTGCACATCCTCCACGTCCCATCCTTCTTCGGTACTAACAATGCTGGCACCGCACAAGGACTTAAACTTTCCTGCACACGCCCCTGTTCAAGTAATTCTTCCACTTGCCTTCTCAACTCCTCATGTTCTTTTGGACTCATTCTGTAGTGTGGTCTATGAGGCAACACAGCACCTGGAACAAGATCAATTTGATGTTGAATGTCTCTCAACAGCGGTAACTCCGTTGGTAGCTCTTCAGGAAATACATCGTCAAACTCTCCCAGTACTGGTTTTACTTCTTCAGGAATCTCAACCACTTCATGACTTTCACGTCCAATCAACAAGAATACTTTAGGCTCCTCTTCTACTTCCTTAACAAACTCCTTCAAAGATAGCAACGTTTTAAGTTCCTCAATCTCTTCCAACTTGCTTTCTTTGTGTTGTTGCTTCTTAGGAATTAAAGTGATCTTAGTTCCTACAAACATGAAACTATAACTGTTAGTACGCCCATCATGTTGCACCGCCCTATCATACTGCCACGGTCTCCCCAGCAACAAATGACAGACATCCATATCTACCACATCACACCAAATTTCATCCTTGTATTTCTTCCCAATTGAAAAATTAACAAAAGCTCTTCTTCCAACTTTCACCTCCCCACCTTTCCTCAACCAAGCTAACTTGTACGGTTTTGGATGCTTCTCTGTCTTCAATGATAACTTCTTCACAGCCTCTGTAGAGATAATATTATCACAGCTTCCCGCATCAATGACAAATTTGCAAACACTTCCCAAGATAGTGCATGTTGATTGAAAGATGTTACTCCTCAACCAGCTAGTTTCCTCCTCCTGTTTTGGTGTTAAACACGACCTCTTCATCATCAGTGAATACCCTTCGTCTCCCGACACATTTTCTTCCTCCTCATCATGTAGTGAATTCGAACAATCAGCTTCTACATCCTCATCCTCAACCTCCGCTATCATAGCTCTCTTCTTCGGCTTTGGACATTCATTACTTTTGTGGCCCATTTCTTGGCAATTATAACACTTGAAACCATTATTGACTTTCGTCTTCCCAACCTCATTCACAACTGGTTTTGCAACAGCTTTTGAAACATTAGAACTTCCACGAACACCCTTCACCGGATTGTTGGAATTTGTAAACACACCACCTCCTCGTCTTCCCTGTTTCTCCCAAGCCAACGCTTTCTGGTGTGCTTCCGCTACAGATCTGGGATCAAACATATTTACCATGTCTTGAATCTGCATACGCAACCCTCCAACAAATCTAGCTGTTAATTGCTCCTCTGTCTTCATGATGTCGTTCCTTGCAATCAGTTGATAAAATTCATCAGCGTAGTCATTAACAGTCTTCGTTCCTTGCCTCAAGTTCTGCAACCTCTGATACATAAGCAATTGATAGTTATAAGGCAAGAAAGTAGCTTTCATCATTTTCCTCATCTTTTCCCATGATTCAACCTTTGACTTCCCCATCCGTTCACATGTAAGTTTGGTTTGCTGCCACCATGCCAAAGCTCTACCCCTCAACCTTGTAGCAACCAACTTCACTCTACGATGTTCTGGAACCTCCTTGAAGTCAAAAATCTCCTCCACATTAGACAACCAATCCAAAAACTCCTCAGCTTGCATACCACCCTTGAATTCTGGAATTTCAGTTTTCATCCCCGACTCCCATCGACGATCATCCTCAAACTCTCGATCTCGATTTCGTCCTTGGCCATGATCTTGATAATGAAAACTCCCTCTACCATCATCTTCATCAACAATAGATGTACTTCGATAACGATCTCGACCACCCACATCTCTATGCTCATGCATATTCCTTCTACTTTGTCTTTCATCATCTCGATATGGTTCATCTTCGAATTCTCTATGACTTCTTCTTCCTTGATGAGATTGTGGCGACATTCTCCTTCCTCCCGAAACCGATGGCGAAACCCTGTTTCCACCTTGGTTTGAAATTGGCGATGTTCTTCTTCGGGGTTGATTCATATCCATCATAAGCTTCTCTAACCTCCCAATACCTTCATCCAACTTCTCATTGAATTTGGTACTAATGCGTTGTTCCATTTGTTCAGCGTCCTCTCGCTTATACAAATCTTCAACATTTTGATGGCGGTTAGCTCTTCTCGGCGGCATACTTGAAAATTTCTCAAACACTTCAATTCTCGGCTTGGACAAATCAAAAGATACCAAATGATGTACATGACTTAACCCGGCCTCGCGACTCAACTTGGCTCGGCTCAATTCAAATTTCTCTTGGCGCGCAAAACAATCCCGCGCAAATCCAAACACTTTTCCAACTTTGATCTAAAATGAAATGGATCAAAATCTTCCAATTCGTTGCAACTTTTGCGATGAACACGATGAACACCAAACTCCTCAAAATGATGTACGGCTTCAATTAACTCCCAAACTCTTCGAATAAATTGGCTCCTAGACTCGGCTTAGCTATGATTGGCTAAGTCTAGCTCTGATACCAAATGATGCAGCAGCGGAATTACAAAATGATGATTCTGTGAAAGTAGCAATCGATGGAATGAAGAATACTGAATGGCCCAAATTCGTTGATCCGAAGATACCGAATTCTAGCTATCTTCGTCACGTTGATAGCGCACTATACCGTGAAAGAAGATCTTCAATTCTTCAAGCGTTGATCAAGCGCACTTGATACCATGAATCGGCTTCAACAATCGTTGAATCGAGCGCACTCGATTAACCAAAAGTGGAGATAGGAGATCACACTCAACTACCAATTTAATTGAAAGCACAAAGCTAACAAACAAAAGTTTTCATTCAAATCAACTAAACTATTACAAATGGCACCACCGGCCTATTTATAGAAGTTACAACACACACAACAGAAATTTGTACAACACTTAGGTCGGTAACGACCTAACAGACGTACGACTTACGACCTACGACTTAGTATAAGTCATCAACGACCTATCCTATAGTTACAACACAATAGCGACTCAAATTTGACAATGCTTAGGTCGGCAACGACTTAACAGACGCGTCCCACGACTTAACATGTTACAACCCACGCGACTTACTACAACACGTTACACGACCTAAAACAATACAAGTTACGACATAAGAAAAATACACCATACAACTTAACAAATAACGACCCAACACATAGGTCGGCAGCGACTTAAGACCCGGCTTCAGAACTTCTTCATGCGACCTAGCTTAGGTCGTAACTCCACTTCGCGACTTTCCATAGGTCGTATCTCGTCCCAGTTCATACTTGTTAAGTCGGAGCGACCTAAGGCTTTGTTAACTCGTGCTACCGCTTTGTTAGCTCCCTTAACTATAGGTCATAGCTCCTTTTCACATGACTTGTTAGGTCGTGGACGACCTAAAATTTCTTCCTTAGGTCGTGACCGACCTAAACCTTTGATAAGCCGGAACTCTTTTTCTCCTGACTCGTTAGGTTCCTTAGGTCGTGAACGACCTACAACTTCACTAGGTCGTGAACGACCTAAAATTCTGGAACGACTTAAATCCGAAGCAGATCGCGCTGCATCAGTATGCCTGTATATGTTGAAACCCCTGTTTTTTTTCTTGCTTAAGCATAAGGCTCGATCAACAAATTTAAATATCAAACCACTTGATCTTTGTCAGGCCTTGGTTTCAAAAGCAAACATGTTAGTTTAAGTATTGGTTATTATTTTAAAAAAAATTTGTTTCAAGTAAAATAAAAATGTATATGTTGTAAATATTAGATTATACAGAGCTAACTTCAAATTCTGATAATTTCAAGTGTCATGAAACCTTGATTTACTTATATAACTTGAATTCATACTTCAAAATAGAATTTTTAAAACTAAAATGGGAATTTTTAGTTAATAATACTAATAGCAGTTCAGAGATGAACTGGGAAAGGTTTTGGGGTGAATTCTGGTGATCTACTTGGATGGGGTGGTCGGGTTCGTGTCTAGGGGTGGAGGAGTAAGCAGTAGTGCTGGGAAAAATATTGGAATGGTTGGCAGATGAACGTGGTGGCGACGGCGACCGTTTAAAAATTTTAAACCTAGTTTTTTGGTGGTCTCGCAATTTGCTTTGTTTGTCATCCATAATCAATCGAGCTCAACGTGCTTTTGGGGATTTGTAGAAGGGTGGTAGTCAGAGCTATGGCCGGAGTTGTATCGCCGCTGGTGGTCGGGGATGAGGAGGCATGGCGTTGACAGGTTTCGAGATGGAGCCGGTGTTGTTTTTCCCAGGTTGGGATGTTGGGTCGATCTTCGATCTCGAGGTGGTATCGTGGTTCTGGCGATCGGGAAGAGAAGCTAGGGTCATCGTCGACATGCTTGACGATGTAGCATCGCCTGGAGTCAACCACCGCTGTTGGCACGTGTACGAGCACGATTTCTGGAATTTAGGTGGTTAGTTTGGGGTAGCAGGGCTTTTTGTTTGTGTGTCTCGAGTTTTTACTCGAAGCACTTCAGTGGGAAACTCGAAGTTTTTGATATTGGCTCGGGTGTGAGTTGCCAGGCTTTAAATAGCAAGTCCTGTTTTCTTTGCAAAAATTCAAAACTAAATTTAAATCTCAAAATAAAGTTAAAGCCGAGGTTTAAAAAAAACAAATGTTAACTGTGAACCGAAGTTAGTTTTGAAGCTTAGCTTTGAAATAAAGTTTATTAAATTTAAATTGTTTATTTACTAAAGAGTTTAAGTATTTGAGTGTATTAAAAAGGATTTGAAATTTAAAATTTACTTTGAGTTATGAACCAAAGTTAGATCAAAATTGAAAACCTGGATTTAAACTTATATTTGAATTCCAGATTTGAAAGTAAATTAAGTATTATTTATCATGTGAATTCAAAAGTTTTAAAGGTTGATTTTAAACTTTATTATTATAAGTCTAATTTATAAATTAGGTTTTAAGTTAATTAATTTAGGAAATATTAATTTGTGATTAAGAACCATGGGTTTAATCATAATTAATGATTATAACTAACTAATTGTAATTAATTTAATAATGAGGATAAATTAATGTTCTATTAATGATTAATCAGACTTTAATTTATAATGATTAATCTTAGTTAATTACCTTAGAAGAATATTTGAAGAATTGTTATTAGTTAATGAAGGTTATTAACTAAGATTATTTAAATAATTAATCAATGTGATTAAGTGTTAATAATTAATATAGATTAATTAATTTAATGATAATCATTTATGAAACTGTGTAAGTGTAATTACTTTATGGAAGTAATTAAGAAATTAATTACTCATTGTAATTAATTAATTAAAAAATCAAGTAAGTATTAATTATTAATTAAGGGTTAATTAATGATTAATTCAAGAATAATTTATTAAATGTTTTGTAATTAATTGGTTATTAATTTACCATAACTAGCAAATTATTCATAGAAATTAATCTGATTTAAATTAATCAGATAATTAAATTGACCCTACTTATGGATGTTTGAATTGTATTAGATGTTGAATTGTTTGATATTACCGATGTCTGATGCTCTGTGATATATCCTGATTTGTGTTGTGATATGTAATGTAATTAATTATCTGTGATGTAATTTAATCATCTGTGATATATATATCTGTGACCTGTGAATGAAAGATAAGCGTTATAAGTTATACCGCTTATCAGATATATTTTAGTATTTGAATCTGTGATGATTGTTGTTGTTGCACTATTGTGTAAAACCCCTGGACCACACTCTTACACACATAAATATGGATTTCACAAGGAAATCGGTTAAGTCACAGATGATTTAAATTTAATATTTTTGAAATTGAATTTTTTAATTTCAATTGCTTTTGGAAATGGATTTGGGTTAAATGTTAAAGCTTTTGAAATATCGTTTTTTTTAAGATAAAAATTATTTTGAAAACTTGGTAAAGTTTCCAATTTAAATAATTTAATTTAAATTTGAATTCAAAATAAGGAATTGAATTCTATGTTGAAAATATGTTTATATGAATTTAAACCATTTTAAAAATATGGTTTTGAGAATTTGAATTTAACCCAAGGACTTTAACTCATATTAATGAATCAGATTTTCCGAAATGAAAACTGTTTGTTTTCAAACGAAAGAAGCTTTCATATAAGGAATGAATTTCCAAATTGTGTCAAAGAATTTCAAATTGAAATGAAAATGGTTTTCCAAGTTATAAATAAATCTTTGTGGAAGATCATTAAACTTTGTGTTTGAAATTCGAAAAGTATATCTTTTGTATAAAAGATTTGAAATGGAAATCGATTTGGAAATCTATGAATAGATCTTTGTGAAACTGGGCGAACTTTGTGAAATAAATCTTTTTGTGTAAAAGATTAGAAATGGTAATGTGTTTAAACCATTTGAAAGAAAAGATTTGGGTAATAAGTTGTGACTTAACTGAAATCCCAATATCCATATGTTTTTAAATATTGCGCTCATTATTCGGTTTAGCCAGGAGAGGACTTTGTGTCATATAACCCATTCCGAATAATGATACGACGTATATGGATTGCATTTGAAGACCGGTGGTGAAGACCGAATACTTTCGAAAACGAAAGGATTACCATCGATTGTCTCTGCATCGGCTGATCCCAGGTATAGAGATTTTAGCACCCTTTGTGATGGGAAGTCCGGACGTGATTATAAATTATCCGGATTTGCAAGGGCTTCTTTAGAAGTGCCTTCGGTTATGTTCGAACCCGGAACAGACTTGTATGGGTGTATGCCTGACACTACACTTTGAGATATAAAGCTGATTTCTTTCAAATACATTTCTGTTTGGTGGCGGAGATTTATTCTCTTAGCTTAACACCCTTCTCTGAGACGTACGAGCTCAGAGGTTATGTAGTTGAAGGTTATCAGTGATATACTCCCAATTTGGTAGTGTGGCATGCTGAGTGCTGCTGTGTGTTGATGATCATTTGTTGATCATTTGTGATCAAAGCATGGCTTTGTGAAAAAGCATAGCTTTGTAGATGATACCTCATCGAGCCTCACGAACCGGTAATGGTCGAAACAGGAAAGATGCGGCAAGGTTTCAGGGGTAGCTCCCCTAGGGTATGACCATTCCTTCTGGAAAAGGGTAGTATCATGGTATGGAGCCCAGATACTTACTCATGTGGACACACTATATTTATTACTGTGTGATGTTGTTGGTTGTCGGGATCCCGGATAAAGGTCGCAAACGACCGAGGGTGGCATATCTCAGGTTTACTACCCGGGAAGGGGGTAACCGGCCTTGTGTTGCTAGAGGGCCAGGTGGTTCTCGGAGCGTCCCTCCAGAGGCGTTCCCATGTGGCATAGGAAGTTCCTTAGCCTGACCATTTGTTGGAAAATCCAAAGAAACAATACGAGCCTTGTACGGTTTTAGTTGTATAACCTGCTATGGAATGTGGCGGTAACCTGCTATTGAACATAGTAGCTAGAGTAGGCATACGATGAAATGTGGTATGCTGGCTAAGATTAATATTATACTTTCGAAATGTTTTCCATTATGCACTAATAATAATAATCCAATGATTTTGCGTAGTAAGCATGTTTGACTATCATAAGAAGAAATCTCCTCCAATTCTGCGTTTGCATTGTGTGTGTGGCGGGAGGTCTTATGGTAGTCTCATTTTCCAAAAGCATTGCGGATTTCAATGTTTATAAATTCTTTTGTGTTTATTTTAAAGATAAACTGTTTTTGTAGCTCACACCAGTCCCACGACTGACTCGGTGTTTATTGTTCCCTTCCTAAACTCTGGGTGCCCACAATTTTTCCACACGGGCAGTCTAGAGTTGGGTTTTTCAGATAGTCAGGTTTAGTAGATTATCTGGAGCTAGTTCAGTCTTTGTGGAGTTTACGACTGTCGTTGCTTTTCTTGGTGCAACGTGATGGTGGTTCGAGCATGATGTTGGAGTTGTTGGACTCATTCTCTTTTGAGGTACATTTGGAGTTATCACTTATGTTTTCCGCTGTATCATTATTTATCTCTGATATTGTTGTATCATATTGATATCATTGTTGTATATCATTCTGGATATTGTATTCATTTGAGTTGTATATGATATTATCCGTTTCTTTCTTCTGTTGTGTTGTTATACTTAATGGTGTTATAAGCTCCGGGGAGCCAGATTCGGCGTTTGAATCTACGGCATTTGAGTACAAGTGAAGTACGGGTGCCGATTTTTGAAGGCCGAGTTTCAGGACTCTTACATGTTTTGAGCAAGTGAAAATTTTGCATTAAATCGAACGTGCTTGATTTAATGTAAAATTTGAACGCTCGGCGTTTGGATTCAAGGTAAGTTAATCTCACTCACATCTGGAATGCTAGTTTATTTAGTTAATATTTAAATAATTGAATGATTGGTTGGATATGAGTATTAATATTAGTTTGGATTGATATTTGATGTGGTGCTAACATCTGTGGATGTAGGGAAACAGGTTGGAGGGATCCAACTGGATTCCTCACAAATAGAAATTATATTCATAATCTGTGATATATTTCATTGATATCCTGTGATAGTTTAATTTGGAATTTTATTATGCTGTGTTATGGTTGGATAATATAATTTGGTATTTTAAAATATCAATAAAATGGAATGGGGATGCAAAACGGGAAATGAAAGGGGATTTTTAAGTAATGAATTTAAGGAAATTAAATTCAGGAAATTGGTTTGGAATTTGAAGTGTGTTTTGAAATGGTGTTTTAAAAAGGAAATGAGGAATGGAAATTTATAGACTGGGTTTATAAATGAAATGGAATATTTATCGGTGGATAAATTTTGAAAGATAGAGTTTCGGTGGGAATTTCTATAAGAGGGGCAAATTGTTTTAAAAATAATAGCGAGATTATTTTTAAAGGATGGGAAGTATATTTTTACTGAGAAATGAAGTATGTTTCGAAAGAGAACTTTCAAAGTATAAACTGGAAAGTTTAAAAAGAATTCTTTGGTTTATTCTGAAATGGGAGTGTATTTCCCTGAAAAGCCAAGTACGTTTTTAAAGCAGATTTTTGAGTAAAAGTTAGAAGTTTTGAAGTTGTTTAAAAGAATGGTTTCAAGAAATTATTATTTAAATTGGAAGAAATTTTAAAAGTGAATATTTATCAAATTAGTTATAGTAGTAATTATTTTAGAGGGATTAATTAGTATTAAGTTTTGAAAGAATATTTTTAATATTTATATTTTATAAAATGGATTTATTTAAAGATAGTTTGGTTAAAGTTTTATTTGAAACTTATATAGAAGTTTGTAACTCTTATTTTAAAATTTAGTTAAACTTTACTTTTATTTTAAAATTAGTTTTATATTTTATAAAATAGTTTTACCTTAATATTTTTAAAATATATTTTTGAATAAAATGTTTAAGTAGTTTAATTTAAATATTTTAAGATATATTTTAGAATAAAGTGATTTAATTGTTTTAGAATCTAAAATGTTTGGACTTGGTTATTTTCAGTGGAAAAACAATATTTGGGAAATTTATTCCGTAAAGGAAGATGGTTTGAAAAACTGTTTCAAGGGTGAAATTGGGAATATATCTTGTGAAGATATCTTGAGATTAATAAATAATTTGGGTAATTATTTATTATTTGATGGATGCTTGTGGATGTTAATTGATAGTTAAATCACCGACTATCAGTATTTAGCCAATGCGCCGATCGTTTCGAAGAGACCGGGATCGATATTAATTTCTCGAAAACCACTTCGATCCGGTTTGTACGTTTTCGTAGGGAAACGAGTTCGGAGTCCAAGATGGAGCAGTGAAGTGCAAGGGCTAGTCGCTACTAATCCTGAGGGTGATGCCAAAATGGATGTAGTAGGAGTAGTGCCTTCGGTTCCGTTCGGAACTGGAATGGACTTGTATGGATGAGTGCTTTCGGAACATCGTCAGGTGGACGATGGGCATTTTAAGGGATATGTTCTATAAAGGTAATGCTTAGCCTCGAGCCTCATTAACCGGGAATGACTGAAAATCAGGGGTTATGCAACAAGGCTATGTGGGTCGCGCCCATTAGGGTGAGGTCATCCCTGTCTAGATGTCCCTTTTATTTCGGCTTAGTGGTGCGGTTGCTGATCCCAACCGTGGGGTGATCTTACTCGGAATTATCCAGTAAGGGGTAGTTCCGGTCTTGTGTTGCAGGGTATCGGACGTGGTCCTCGGTACGCTGATCTAGACTAGGTACTGTGACAGGTGGTACCCCAGTGCCTAGTCATTAGTTGGAAATACATTTTCCCTACGCACCTGTATGGTTTTGATTGTGCCCAACTATTGCTGAAACGTGAGATGCAAGCATTTCAGCTAGATTCTATTTTATTTTCTATAGACACTATTATAATATCAGACGGATTTGATAAAAAGTGTTTTGGCTATCGTAAGGTAAAAACCCGACATGTTTATTTGTAGCGTGGTCTTACGAGACGCTTTTGATTTTAAAAGGATTTTTGAAACTTTAATAATCAGTTTGGATGTATTTCTCTCATGCTAGTATTCCAGACTGACTCGGGTGTTATTTCATTATAATGCTCGGGCCAGACCGAGTATTATTGATTACAGGATGCTGTGGAGCTCAGGAAAGGAGCTGGAGTTCGAGACATATTATTCGTACTTGTTTATTTCGCTGCTATGGTTGTTTGAAATTGCCAACAAGTTGTGAGGCAGGCTGATATAACTGCCAGGCTGGTAATTGTTCTTTTCTGGTGATATACTCTGATGATGTATTGTATATAACAGATATGGTTTCATTTTGTGTAAAGGTCTGTTATTATTTATTATATTTTGTTCCGCTGCGATTGTGGGATTCTGATGTTGTTTAGTTACTTCTTTCTTCTATCTTCTTTCTTTTTCCTCAACAATCTGTCTTTTCCCGCACTCGATCGTCGGCATATTATACCGTGGTGAATTTTGTGTCGCTTCTCGAGAGTCGAGAATGGCGGGTCATCTCAACTATAGTATTGTTTGGCTAATTACTAACCTTTGGATGACTCGGGCCTACCAGACAATATAAACAAATAATCTAACACCTGTTAGACGCTCCTCTTCTGGACGATCTGTCCCTAACTTATCTTCTCCCAGGGTCTCCTGATCCTAATGGTTTTGTGGGCTCACCAATAACCTACCTCTGTACAAATATATATTCCGTTCTGTGTGTAACATCATTTTAGTCTTACCTGTGACAAAGCCCTACATACTGGAATTTTGGACTACATTAGCTAGGGCTAATAGCTAATGTATAGGGTGTGACCATATACAAGTCCCATCTGGTATACAAATATCTGAGTCATTTTACTTAGGGTAATCTTCCCTTAAATTTTCCTTGAAAACCTTTTGATCACAAATTGATTTAAAAACTTTAAATCAAACTTAAACAAGGAATATATATATATATATACACACACTCTATGCTTTACTTAAAATCACTTTGTCATGTTCTATGTAATGACTCGTATTTTTTTTTTACTATTTTAAATTATTAAATTTAATATGATTATTGAATAAAAATGGTTAAAAATAATAATGGTTTATTAATGTAATTTATATAATATGAACTTGAATAAAATTTTGAAATAACCAATTTCAAAGATTTAAACAATACAAGTATTGAAATGAAATTCCATATATTGAATGTGTTTATAATCAATAGCTGAAATTGAATAATGTTGAATTATTTAGATGTAAATAAAATAATTGGTTGATAACTAAAATTTATTTGAAATATAATATTGGAATTTATCGAAATTGGATTATTGAAAATTATTTAAATAATTGAATTTCAAATTTAATTTGAATGAAAATGATGTCGAAAGTTGATTTAAATATTATTTAAAAAAGAATGAAGATTGTTAACTTTTAAAATTGAATCTAAAGTGATTAGATTGATTTTGGAAATTTCATGTTTTATTTAACGTGTAAAAATAGCCTTTTTGGTTACTATCTAGGATTTTGACGAAACCGGTTTCATCCGATCCGTAATAGTGAATTATTATAGGATTTCAAGTTTCGTAGCGATCGGACTTATCGTATAGCCGTGCGAGCTTGAAACAAGTAGAAATTAGTTTGAGGAATTGTAACAACCCGTATATTTGGGCCATTTAAATTGACAATAATCCACACATGTCAACTTAAATAGTGCAAAACACGAATCATAATTGGAGTATATGTATATAAATGAGAATCATCACAGAATCACAGAAAATACAACATAACAGAATAGTGCAGCGGAATTACAACAATGTCATAACAGTAGTTCATGAAGCTACTAAGTAAATACAACAATGTCTCAAATAAAAGGAATACACAACATAGATGTCCAAATAGCCAAATGGAAAGAACAATACTGATAAAGATAAGATAGTCTTCAAGTCTTCAGCTTCCAATAGCACAGCAACAGAAATCCTCAGTCTGATCCGAGCATATGCACAAACAAACACTCGAATCAGGACATATATTCTTATACAGATAATATGGTTCAACAATTTAAATAACAATAACTCAAAGATGGATGGAATAAACATCTTTCAGGATCCGATAAACTATCTATACATAGTAGAGTACGATAAATCGATAATGTCTATCAGTAATATAAAGATATCAAAATAGTGTTAAGTCATGGCCCATTCCACCCTTAACACATTTTATTCCCAAGAGCATATACAAGACTGTAGTTTCCCCAAAACCGGAAGTCACCAGAGGGCAATCCATATACTAAAGGTACAAATCAAAATCGTAGTGGTCGCGCATAAATGGAATACAAGTATGACAAGGCACATGAGGCTATACCCAAGGTAGTGACACTACCGTTCGCCTGATCCGGACTGGTGAGAACGCAACGCCGCAGCGCCCGCAACACCGTGAAACAACACTCCCAATTCAAGGGTGCGCACCAATCAATCACAAAGTAAAAGAATAGTTTACGAAGAAGTGTGTCCACTTGAGGTAGCTAATCCTCCATTGGCCCGGCACAGCTCCTGTTTTAGTCATTTCCAATTTGACACAAGTGTCAAGGTTATCCATTATCGTTCACTTTCTTTAATCAACGTTCGTCAATCCAACCACTTCATTCTGGATCATCACTTCGCGTATAGTTATTTAAAGTGGTTTTCGGTTTAGACAGTGAGTATGTCCCAAACCGATTCTGGTTCCTTTAATAACTTTCGTGATTATAACACCGATTGGTCGTTAATATATTTCAAAACCAAACAATTTTAATTTCAATTGGAGTTCGTAAATCGACATTTCGTTAGTCTTTCGAAATCAATTTCCAAAATTACGTTTCAATCTTTCCAATTTCAATTTCAACATTTCCATAATTCAATTTCAAAGTTTCAATTAAAACAATTCAAATATTCATTGCATTTCGTATATAAGTTCATTCCAAAATCGTTTAACTAATTTAACGTTCAAATCGATTTAAATCTATTATTGCTTTCATTCGATATTCATTAAATTAATTTATCATTAATAAATTTCAATTCAATTTCCAATTCATTACGTTACTTCTTAAGTTCATTTTCATTATCAAAGTTTCAACTTATTTACAATTACATTTGTCGAATCCAATTCCTTTTTAATTTCAAGTCTTTCATTTATTTTGATAAAACGCATTCTATCTCTTATCAAAGATATTCCTTCCAAATTTCAAACTTAGTTAAAACTTATTTTCACTTGTTCAAAAATTTCAATTACTCTTAATAAAGATATTCAATTCAATTTTTTTATTTGGAATTCGATCTCATCAAATTTCAATAATTTCAAATCTTAATTATTTATTATTCAAACTCATTCATTAATGATTCCAAACTTAATTTTTCATAAATTCAAAATTTAATTATTAATTATTTCAAACCTCGTTATTAATAATTTCACACTTAACTATTAATAATTTCAAAAGTTAATTTATTAATAATTTTCAAAACTCTTATTAATTATTTCAAAAATTAATTATCAAATAATTCTAAGTTTAATTATTAAATAATTAAATTTTAAACAATATTCCATTGTCAATTACTACTTTAATATTCGTTCCAAATTCAAATATTCACATTTACATTCATTTCAAATTAAATTCCAAATTATTCAAAACTTTGTTATTTGTCAAATAACTTTATTTTTATTTAAATCAAAACATTTGGCCAATCGGGTTTTATTTTCATTTTCTATCCTAAGTCAAAATTTGTTTGGGTATTTACCATTTCAACCCGATTCCATTTAAATTCAAAATCAAAACATACAAAGGGAACTTGCAGTGTGATAGCTGGGATGGTGTCAAAGTAAATAAACAAGCAATAGCATCCATTCACAACAATTCAACAATTTCAAATAACCCCGAAATAATCGTATTTATTTACGCCAATTAATATAACTATTTCTAGAATCTACTCTATCATTTCAAGTAGAATAAAGATTATAACATTACGGTTTCACTTGTCGTTCAATTTCAACTACAACAGTTAATTCAATACGTTCAAGAGTCCAAAGTGAAATTTATCAATTTCTACGTGTCAATTAACTTACCAATTTAAAGGTTCAATTTAACTAATCAATATTTATCATATAAGGGTGTCAAGTTAACAATCAAAATTCGACATATATAATTCATTTTAAATCGTTAACCATCCTATATCCAATTTTTAACTTGCAATTAATTTATCACTTAACAATAACAATTTACATCCAATTCAACATCGCATAGCAATCATTTATCAATTCAAACTTGTATAAGAATATAGTCGTGAAAATTAATTCACCTTTCGTGGATAAGAAATTTGGCGGCGAAGCACGAAGAAGTAGAAAAGAGACGGTACAGCACAAACAACGGACACTGTAATATCGACAAAAGAAAACGATATTAATACAATGAACGTTTGTATATAATTTATAAATTTATACAGATGCGCTTACCGAAGACGGAGAAAAGAACAAAAGCTGAAGATCGATGCTGCTGCGAAAGAAATTAGTCGGTTCCTTCTGCACACAACGAAAAAAAAAGAAAAAAAAAGTCGGTTACTATTTTGGCAACCGGAATAAATATTGGCGTAATACTATACTGGAATATTTAAAACTATTTTAAACATCTCAGCTCCATTTTTTTTTTATAAGTAAATATAAAGTTACCCAGACTAACTGTCCCCAAATTTATGCAAAAATTTACTTATGTTTGCATAGACCCAGACGCATTTAGTAACTGCCGCTAGCCTCATAGTTCCACCTTTCATTAACACTGTTTACTACATTTTAGGTTCATACGCATACATGCATTTTCTAAGTGACACCTCACCTTTTCTCTCTTTCAGAACACTTCTACTTTCCATCCCTATTTCACTATCTTCATATATTTTCAATATGAACTACTTCTACATGTATACTTGCACACCAAAACTCAGCACACATAAACGCACGCACTTTTATTTTCATTTATACTATTTTCGTGTACAAACCCAATCATGCGCCACCCAGATGCACTCTAAATTTCCACTTCAATGCACACGGCATACCCAACACTTCATGACACACGACCACACACTCTCACTCGCGAGGCCAGGAAGGATGGTGGTTGAGGCGTGGAGACGAGTAGCATGTGGGGTGACGGGGACGACGTGGCAGGTTGGGCGCGTGGTGGTTGCAGGCTGGGTCAAGAAGTGGGAAACCGGAGGCGACTGGATGGTGTTGGTGGCAACACGTCAGTGTGGAGGTGAGGTTTATGAGTTCTGGGCTGAAGGGTGTGTGACTGGATGCGGGTGGCTGTGGGTGGCGGATTGGTGGCAGCGCCGTGGTGGGGGTCAGGTGGGGCTGCAGCAGTGAGGGGACGGGGCAGGTGGTTGACTGGGAGGGTCGGTTGGGGAAGGTGGTTGGCTGCGTGGTCGAAGGAGGCAGGGGCGGTTGGCCGCGTGTACATGGTGGGTTGGCAGTTGAGTGTAGCTTGGGTTGTAGCCATTTATTATTTTCAGAAGAGAAAGAAAAGAAAATAAGGGAGAGGTGGAAATGTTACCTGTTGCCTTTTGAATGAGCAGTGGAAAGTGAAAGAACGAATTGGCTTCTTTTATGTTTAAAATCAAGTAACAGTGGAATTGCATTGAGTCCCTAAAAGGTCACGCTCATTCCCATTCCCTACCTATCCCCTAGTACTAGCTACCCACTACCTCATTAATTACCAGCCGATTCATGATTCAACATTTTCTTTTGCAAACGGCTGACAAAATTTGGGCTGAGTATTATTTAATTGGTCCGTCTGGAACCGATGAATTAACACGAAAAAATTTACGTCGGACTCCGATTTACACAAATGAGTATACCGTTTTGATCAGTGCGACGATGCGGTTCCAACGGTACACAGGTTATTGCGATACGATGATTTTATAAAATTTGCATTTACGCCGCTTAAATTGTACGATTTGCAAATTAATTTAAACGGAGCAGGCGATGACAGTTTTAGACGAAACGAATTACATAATCTTGATCAGGATGATTTTTACAAGTGGACTGTGTAAAAATATTTGGATTTGAAAGATAAATTTTACGCAGCTTTATATGGACTGATATACAGTAAAACGCGAACGGACTTTACTGTAATATTTTTCAACGAAACTTTTTCTATGTCCATATCTAACTAGACGTATGTCATAAATAAAGTTTGGACGTAAATTGAGATCGTTTATAATTTCAAAATTTTTATTGAAACGATGAATTTAAAATTAAAAATTGGGTCGAAAATTTAGGGTCGTTACAGGTTGAAATGCTATCTTCTGAATATGATGGAATTGGCTTTCGAAACTAGTTCCATTGTGTTCGGAATAGGGGTATAACATATAGAACGCCAGGCGGCATGCTTCGTTTGGAGTTTGGAAAATTTATGTGTGATAGTGTCTGAAATTGGTATATAAAGCCAAGTTTATTTTCGTTTCGTCAAAACCTAACTAAAAGAAAACGCGGCTGCTCCTTATATTGACTTCAATGGTAGAAAATCGCCTATCTTTGTTCCTCGATTTCTCACCATCCACTCATTGAAATCGCTCGACTCCAAAAGGAAATATGAAGATCTCCTCGAGCTCTACGCTTTGGATGGTTGGATCGTGGTGAAGCATCACGGAATCGCCAAAATCGAGCTCGAGAGTCATGCACGTTTTTGGATTCTAGCTCGCGAATGATGATAGTGGGGTCAACAGAATTTGGCGCATTGGTGGAGTAGGGAACGGCCGACGTCGTGGCGATGGCTGATCAAAGCTCGATGGCCCGAAGAGAGGTGCATGTCGAGAGTTTTATCCCGATTGTTGGGTTCGGCCTGGTATGATCGCGTGAGAGAAGGTGAGGGTACGGGTTTAATTAGATTATTAATTTTTTTAATTAGTTGTTAATTATAGTTTAATTATCGTTATGTTAATTATTGTATCACTTTTCCATACGAGGTCCGATTCAAATGAAAAAAGTCGGGTGGAATCGTATCGACGAAGACTACGACATGGAGTTTAAGTAGAATTTATTTGAAGCTGAAGAATTTTCGGTTTCAAATAAAGGTCAGTGTTTTAAATGCTCACGAATGACTAAATTATTTTTATGTTAGTTAAATTGAAATCCTAAAGTGATTTAAATTTATTGATTGTTGTTTGGTAAATTTAACTGACATGGAAATCGACATAGAAATTTATATGTTAGAAATTTTGAATTAACGGTTAAATTGAAATTGGAATTAAACTGATAGTAAAATTCCCGATTATTGATAACTAGTAAATTATTATGATATTTTGACTGATTTGCTTGTTGATTGTGATGGATGTTATTGGTTGATATTTTGGATGGTTGGATGTTTATTTATTTTCATGTATTCCTGCTATCACCTTGTAAATTATTTGATAGTATATAAAACTGTTATTTGAATTAGTCCGAATATATAAGAAATAGGTTGAAATGATATATACCTATGACACTTTGATTTGGATTGAAATGATATATATCCATCACTGAAATTAAATTGAAATAACTATTCACTTGGCCATAGGATAGAAAATTATATATGGACATCGGGTTGGTTAAATTAAATGATTTTAAATTCTTAGATTTGGGTTTATTTGAATGATTTTATTATATAAAAATAAAATGGAATGGAAATATGGAAATTGAATTATTTTTGAGCTCGAGCTTGAAATATTGAAATTGAAATTGGTCAAAAGAAATCGTTTAAAGAATTGAATTTGGAAGTCTGTAGTATAATTGAAATATGATTTGAATTATGGAAATCCAATTTATTTTACAGATTGAATTTTATTCGAACTTAGAGATTTGTCTTAGAAAAAGGAATTTAAAGTGACATTTACAATTTGAGCTCGGAAATGGATTGTTTTAAAAGATTTGAACCTTAAATTGAATATTGAAGTTAATTTGATTTAAGTGATTTAAATCGATATTATGGAATTGAACTCGAATTTATATAAATTGAAATGGTTTAAAGTTGAGAATTGAATTGAAATTAAAACCATTGAATCGAATTTGAAATTGAAATTAGTTCAAATTGAAATCAAAATTGAGTCGATTTGAATTGAATTGAGATTGAAGATGATTTGAATCGAAGTATTTAGAATTGAATCGGTTTGACTTTGAAACTACTTTCAAATAAATTATTTTAATATATAAACTGTTTAAAATCTATCTTTTTTTAAATATTCAAACTATTTTGATTTTCCAAACTATATTCCTATATAAACCATTTTTAATACCTAAACCATTTTATCAAACTATTTTAACTTTTAATCTTTTTAAAACCATTCAAACTATTTTCTAAAAATTCAAACTGTGCAAGGGTGGAATGTTTATATTTAAATCGTGGATTTAAATGTGGATGTGGTTAAAATGAAGTTATAACCTAAGTTGGAATTCGAAACAATTTTGGGAAATGATATTGATTTCAAAGTGAATATGATATTTTGAAGTGAAAAAGATTTTTGAAGCGAATATGATATTTTGATATCAAGTATGAATTGTTTTCGAAATGTAGAAGTACCAACCAGTGTGTAAAACGACGTTTGGTTGTTAAAGAGACCGGGGCCCCTTATTGGCATGCTCTCTGTCAATATTGGAACCACTTTAACAACTGTTTACGCGGAGGAGACTCCAGAACGAAGTGGTTGGATTTGGTGTACGTTTGGTGGATTCGAAGAAAGAGAACGATGATGGATAGACCGCGATACTTGTGCCAATTTGAAATTACTAAAACAGGACGGCTTGACAGGGCTAAGTGGGCTAGCTACCCCTAACGGACATCCGTTCTTCAATTTTCTTCTTGTACTTGGTCCATACTATTACTCTTGATGTTGGTTTCGATTGGTGCACCTTGATTTGGGATGACCTCCCTTTGACTCGAAATGGGATGGATGGACGCGGTGGGAGATCGTGGCTACGATGCGTTACCGCCAGCCTTGATTCCCGAACTGGTAGTATCCTACCTTGGATTGCCTAACGCGCCTTGTCATACTTTTATCCTTATACGAGACCACTACGATTTTGGTTTAGTTTTGTCATATCACGGCGCATCCCAATCCCCCGACGTGCTACTGGGGCGTTATATGCAAACTGTACGACAATGCTTAAAAACGCATTAAAGGGGATTAATGTAAAGCCTTAGCGCTAAGAAAAATATTTATTTTGCCGATTAGACATTACATTTATAGCGTACTCTACTATATATAAATATTTTGATGGATCCTTAAGAGACGGAAAATCCGTAACATCTCTTGAGTTATTGCACGCACGTTATAAACTGGATAGGAGGTGTAAAACCCCGTAAACATCTCTGACGCTATTACACCCTTGTTATATGTGATATTGATTTGACTCACATAAGGATATTTTAGTTCTGACTCGAGTGTTTTGTCTTTTCACTACGCTCGGGTCAGCCCTGGGTTTTCAGCACATTAAAGATTATTTTTTGGAGGACGAAGATGAAGATTTGGTATATTATTATTACTAGTTATATTTCACCACATTGTTGTGCTCCTGCATTATTCTATTGTTCTCTTGTATATATAACTCTGATAAATGTTGTATATATATTATAATCAAATGTATAGTATAAACAGCTTCATGAACTGTCACATACCGAAATTTTCGACTTTCGAAAATTCGACATCGATACTCACTTTATCGACTACCGAGCAATCGAGTGCCGGAAACTCCGATAGTGAGGGTTTTAAACAGAAGGAAAAGAAAAGAAGAGAAAGAAGAAAAGAGGAAGAAGAAACAACAGAACAACATCAGAACAGAAAACAATATCAGAATCTTACACATCGCAGCGGAACAATATATAATAGATAAATGAATAATCTTTAAACAAAGAACTATATCATTTTATACATACATCAATCATCAGAGTCAATATACAACTCAGTACAACAATGGACAGTTTTATACTTGTCCTCATACAGAATACACAGCGGAATAAATATATCAGATACAAATACTACGTCTCGTCATCCAGCTTATCTCCAAAGCTCCAGAATATCCTGATAACATAACTCTAGGCTGCCCGTGTGGAAATTGGTGGGCACCCAGAGTTTAGAAGGGAATAATAAACTCCGAGTCAGTCATGGTGACTGGTGTGAGATCGTAAAGAAGTTATTCTTTATAACGACAAAAAAAAAATTAAAGTCAATTCGAAATGCTTTTTGGAAAATGAAACTACCATAAGACCTCCCACCACACACACAATGCAAACGCAGAATTGGAGGAGATTTCTTCTTATGATAGTCAAAGATGCTTGATACGCAAAAATCAAATCATTTTTGATATTATTATTAGTGCATAGTGTAGAAAACATTTCGAAAGTATAATATTAATCTTAGCCAGCATAGGCATTCCGCACTTATGTCTACTATAGCTACTATGTTCAATAGCAGGTTACCGCCACATTCCATAGCAGGTAATACAACTAAAACCGTACAAGTCACGTATTGTTTCTTTGGATTTCCAACAAATGGCCAGGCTAAGGAACTTCCTATTCCACGATAGGTACGTCCCTGGAATAGACGACCCGAGAAATAACCTAACATTACGGTTAGATCTCTGCCAACACAAGGCCGGGTTACCTCTGCAAAAATAGGTAACTACTGACACGCGTATGTCATCCCCCGATCGTAACCGATCTTCCCGAGGATCCCCGATTTCCAACAAACCACATAATAATAATAATGCAGCAACCACATAGGTTAAGTATCTGGGCTCCATACCATGATACCACCTCTATCCAGAAGGAATGACATACACTAAGGGGCGCTACTCCCTAGAACCTTGCTGCATCCTTCCTGTTTCGACCATTTCCGGGGTGTGAGGCTCGACAAAGTCTCGTCCACAAAGCTACGCTTCTCAAAAAGCCATGCTTCGGGTCAAACAAATGATCAACCTATGATCACAAAGATATAAGATCAAACAAATGATCATATCACAAATGATCAAACACTGATCATTTCACAGCAACACTCGGTATGCCACGTTACCAAATTGGGAGTATATCGCTGATAAATTTCAACTACATAACCTCTGAGCTCGTACGTCTCAGAGAAGGGTGTTAAGCTAAGAGAATAAATTCTCCGCCACCAACAGAAATGTATTTGAAAGAAATCAGCTTTATATCTCAAATTGTAACGTCAGACACACAATCCATACAAGTCTGTTCCGGGATCGAACAGAACCGAAGGCACTTCTCACGAAGCCCTTGCAATTCCGGATAAATTTCTAATCACGTCCGGACTTCCCGTCACTAAGGGTGATAAAACCTCTAAATCGGAGATCAGCCGATGTAGAGTAACTCGACGGTAATCCTTCCGTTTTCAAAAATATCCGGTCTTCAACACCGGTCTTCGAATGCAATTCATAACGACGTATCACATATTCGGAATGGGTTATACGACCCCATGGTCCTTTCCCGGTTAACCCGAATAGTGAGCGCTTATTTAAAAATAAGTGTGGCATTCAAATTCATCCAATTCACAACAAATACCATTCAAGGTAATTATTGATAGTCGGTTATTTAACTATCAATAAAGATGCGCAACATCATCAGATTCCAAATAATTTTCCAAATTATTTATTTTCCAATATATCTTTACTAGATATAAAATTTCCACACTTCAAAAATAAATCAACGTTTATTTTTCTAAACAGTTTCCCTTTCCTTTATAAATTCCATATTGAATTTATATTTTCAAAATATCTACTGATATACGATTCTCAAATCGATTTCAAATATTCAATTTCATTTTATCTTTAAGAAGATAAAATCTCAAAACGTTTCATTTCATTTTGGAAAAGCATTTCCATACTTATTTAATAATAAGTATTTCACAAATCATTTATTTTCAACACTTGGAAAATATTCTATATACTTAAATCAAAATTAAGTATATATTTTCATTCTTTAAGGAAATCATTTACTTTGACAACATTTATTTGAGTCAAAACAATGTTACGTAAAACATTGTTACGACGACTCAAAATTACTAGTATAGGGATTCGAATTTTTAAGATAGATAGGTAAATCCCAATACTATATAAAAACATTTCCTTTCGGAAATCATTTACTATAACAACAGTGTTATAGTCCATCATTTCCTTCTTTCTCAAAAACGTCTATTTCAACAATAAAAATGTTGAAATCTATGGTTTCGATATTTAACACGTTTTAAAACATCTTTTAAAACAATTAACTTCATTTTATAATATCGCTTTCCCCAAACATAACCATTTTTTTTCAATAATATATTCACTGTCCAAAATCGTGAATATACTTCAATAACCAAATTTCAATCTTTTCTACACATTTATTTCAAGAATTATCCACTGTCCAAAATCGTGGATAAAATTCCCTTAATAATCTCTATGTTTAAAATCAATCAAATTTGATTTATTTTCGAATTTACAAAAACAACGTTTATAAATTCTATTTCCATTTTATAACAACTTCGATTTATACATCTTCTTTAATGACCCATTCAATTTATAAGTTAATATAACTTATAATTCATTTATTTTAAAAGAAATCGTTCTTTTAAACTTCACAAAATTTAAAACTTTCAGATTTCATTAACTTATGAAATCCCATTTACACTTCATTTTAACACTTATAGAACTTGTCTTATAATCCCAATATTTCAAATTTATAAATATCCATTTTTGTACATTTTTTAAATAAACCGTTTATAATACTAGAAATCCCAATTTAAACCATTTCATAAATTTCTTAACTTTTATTTCAAAAATCACACTTTGATTTTATTTCACAAAAATCTTAACTTTTATAACTTTAAAATTTTAGACGTTTATTTATTTGAAACAAATCAATTCAAAGTTTCCATAAAACGTATATTTTCAAAAATCACTTTAAAAATCCTTTTTTAAAATAAAAGTCGTTATTTTTAAACTTCAAAACTTGAATCCGATGATGCAACAGCACCAATTAGTCAATCACAACATCAAACATCATATATCAACATATGATAACAGAATATACATCAATATCTGTAAATAAATAAATACTGGTGAGGAATCCAGTTGGATCCCTCCAACCTATTTCCCTGCATCCACAGACGTTAGCACAATACCAATTCCACTTCAAGGTGGAATATCGCGGTATATGGGTTTTATAAAAATAATCCGCTTACTAACGGCGCAACAGGGTCTCATCCACTATACGAGGCGGGAAATCAATCAATCCAATATATGCATATGCCAATATGTATATATTGCTATATATAGATATATATCCTACTATATCTAATATCACATCCAATAGCAATCAAATCAATAACTGAAAATTCCACTTTTCATTTGAGTGAGAAAAATCTCACCTTTGCTCTTTATTTGCAATCCCATTTTTCACTTGACTCGATTTTTCTTGATTTTTAACCTTGTATAAATAATTATACAATTTTATTAATATCCGAATTAAATCGAACAATTCAATTTCTACTTGATAAGTTTCAATTATACAATGATTTTATTTAAACCAATTTCCCAAAATAAATAATATTTCATCTCTTTTGAAACCTATATATTTAAAATTTAATTTATATAGATTCAAAATTCTAGCTTTTATAAATCCTTCAAACATTTAAAAATTTCTATACTAATTTTTTTCAAACTCTTATCTGTAAAAAAAAACAAATAGTCTACTGATAAACGAACTAAAAATTTACAGACTAATTTTTTTTTTAAATCTTTAAACATTTCAAAATCCAGACAAGTTAAGAATTCCTACCAAATCAATTACGGTACTAAGTTAATCGCAGACGTACCTCTATACTCACACAAGCCCTCCTAGATTCGAGAATCTCCACGCGCACGATTTAGTCGCGATGCCACGCTTCCCCAGCACTCGCGAACCCACAGGGAGCTCGCCAACTTTGCCAGCGTGCGCGCTCGAACCATCGATCGGTCCTCCTTCCCCATGCGCACGCGAACACCTACCGCATCTCCACTGACCCAATTCGAAGCCCTAAAACCCCATCGACAAGATCTGGATTCGATCGCGTGCTCACCTTCGAACGCGAGCCTCATGGGTACCTCGATGTTGCGCAAAATTTGTTTGAGAAGAATGATTTGTTTTCAATAGAGTTTGCCATTATTTGATTTTAAACGAGAAGTTATTTTGATCTCTTTGGTTTGAATCTGAAGAGGGAAGAGAACGAACGAAGTTGAATTAGCTCGGCCATTATTTTTCTTTTGAAGCTGTTATTAATTTCGAACGAAATGATTTCGTTTTGTTCCGTGCGTTTAAAGAAATGGGAGACAAGAGGAGACAAGAGTACGCGATTAACAGAGGATAGGTCGACGTAGAGACTAGGGTGGCTGAGTTGACCAAATTTAAATTTAAAATGAATTTGAATTTGATTTTATTCTGATGCGTTTGCATATTGCACGGTCACGTATTAACTCTGAAAAATACGAAATTTGGAATCCGGTAATAATTCAATATTACGGATCCAATGGAACTGGTTTCGTCGAATTCCGAGACGGTGCCTCGGACAACTATTTTTAAATATTGATACGAACGATATAATTTCAAAACCGAATCAATTCGAAATTAGATTCTGAAGCTTCTGTTATCTTCAGTATCATCAATATAAATTTTAAAAGCTTTTCGAAATATTTTTCTTCAACTTTAAATTGAAGATTCAAATTTTATCCAGTTTCAATAGCTTAAATTTTATAATTTAATCGCCAAATTCAAAGTTATATCGGGGATTCAAATTAAATCATCGTTCAAATATTTAAAATTAATTAAATATTCTCAATTTAATTTGTTCAAAATTCTGGGTCGTTACAGACTTCCCTCTTTAAAAGAATTTCGTCCTCGAAATTACAAGTTAGGAAAAGTGGTCCTTAACTCGTCTACTATTTTTCAAAATCCAATAGTTTTATTAATTTATCAAAACAAATCTTTCTACTAAAGATTCGTTATTAATTCAACTAAATTTCCAACTTCAATTATAAGTTTCAAACAGCATTGTTTTCTTAACAATTCAAATTTAAACTTTAAACTTTCAAAATTTTCTCAAAAATTTTCTAACGCCCTAAATTTCCGAAAAATTTCGCCAGCGTCTCCTTTGCGCGGCTAACACGGCACGACTACAAAATGTCCCTACGGA
This sequence comes from Allium fistulosum, assembly GCA_030737815.1. Taxonomy (NCBI): domain Eukaryota; kingdom Viridiplantae; phylum Streptophyta; class Magnoliopsida; order Asparagales; family Amaryllidaceae; genus Allium; species Allium fistulosum. The sequence goes on from CM060901.1 coordinate 473,768,444, forward strand.
CTCTCAGATTTCAAAAAGAAAAAGAAAAAGCCAAGCGGCTAGACAAGAAATCATCAAATCTCATATTGAAATTGAAATACTTACCTTTTGTCGAGTAATTCAAATCTTATCTTTGAAATCAAATCCAATTCCTTTTATAACACATGTATGTCCTACTAGCCATAATATCTAGTTACACATTCAAACCATTTTGCAAATTCTATTACAAAATTTTCAATATAAACTACTTATACATTTTTACTTCACTATTTAAGTTACATATCTATTTTCATTCAATTTTACATTTCAATTTTCATTTGAATTTAATTCACAATTCCAATCTAATTTGGATTCAGTTCGACTTCTGAATATTGAATTTTTATCAATTAACTTTAGTTCACTTCAAACTAATCTCAAAACTTCATTTTATTTCACACAATTCACATTTGTTTTCAACATTCAGTTTCAATTTCCAGTTTTATTCTTTTGTTCATTCCCAAATGTATTTTCAATTCACTATTATGGTTTATAACCACTCATATTAAACTGGATTTCAAATTCCATATGAATTTTAATTCATCTTTCATTTATAATTATTCAATTCAATTCATGGCTTACAAATTCGAAATGAATTTCAACTTTCAATTTCACTTTCATTTAATTGATTCACTTGTACTTATTTTAATTTAACTCCATTCTTTAAGTTAAATTTATTCTATCAAAATTCGAATTGTATAAGTTATCAATTCAATAATATTTCATAAATATTTTTATATAGTATTCCAAAGTCTTTTCGACTTTTTCAAAACCATTTTTGAAAACAATTCAAATTTATCTTTTGAATTTTCTAAAACAAAATCCAAATTTTCCAAACAACTTCCATTTAAAATAATTTGGCAGCAATTCCTCTTTTGGAAACCCGAAAATGAACACCAATGATGTGGCCATCATCATCAGGATTATTTTCCAGCGACCGAAAAGAGTTTAGAGCTTTCATCTCTTCAGAATACTTTTCAAATCCTTTGAAATTCATTTTCAAATCAAAAAGGATTTAAACTTTCCAAATCTCCAAAATTTTCAATTTCTTTTCAAAACATTTCCAATTTATAAAATCATTTATACATTCACATTTACAATTTCATTTCATTAATGAATTTTAATTACAATTATCTTCTTGGAATTCTATTTTCATTTATAAATTCATTTGCAATTTATATTCACAATTTTATTCATATATGAATTTATTTCCTTATACTTTTCAATTCACATTTATTAAATGAATTTATCTTCAAATCTTTGGTTATTATTTTAATTTCTTATTCAATTTCAATATAATAATGATAATATTTCAATGTTATTACTTCCTAACAACCAAGCATCCATATACTATAGTAATTCATAGAAAATCGTTTCTTTTCTATACAAAAATAGTTTTGGGTAAAATTATCTCATTTACCCTTCTTTAAAACCAATATCGTGCCGAATTGTTCTATATAAGTGTTTAGAGATCCCTATCAATAACGTTAATTACTCGTATTGACCAGAATCCATATACCACTCAACAAACCAATCTTCACAATATAAAACAATTTCATATTCACTAACAAATACGCGCTCGTATCTATTATTACACTCAACTCATTCTAGAGCACTACTGACTCTATCTCTAATGAGTAACACCCAACAGAGCAGGGTTGTCGCTTAACCATATGCTCTGATACCACGTTGTCACATACCGAAATTTTCGACTTTCGAAAATTCGACATCGATACTCACTTTATCGACTACCGAGCAATCGAGTGCCGGAAACTCCGATAGTGAGGGTTTTAAACAGAAGGAAAAGAAAAGAAGAGAAAGAAGAAAAGAGGAAGAAGAAACAACAGAACAACATCAGAACAGAAAACAATATCAGAATCTTACACATCGCAGCGGAACAATATATAATAGATAAATGAATAATCTTTAAACAAAGAACTATATCATTTTATACATACATCAATCATCAGAGTCAATATACAACTCAGTACAACAATGAACAGTTTTATACTTGTCCTCATACAGAATACACAGCGGAATAAATATATCAGATACAAATACTACGTCTCGTCATCCAGCTTATCTCCAAAGCTCCAGAATATCCTGATAACATAACTCTAGGCTGCCCGTGTGGAAATTGGTGGGCACCCAGAGTTTAGAAGGGAACAATAAACTCTGAGTCAGTCATGGTGACTGGTGTGAGATCGTAAAACAGTTATTCTTTATAACGACAAAAAAAAATTAAAGTCAATTCGAAATGCTTTTTGGAAAATGAAACTACCATAAGACCTCCCACCACACACACAATGCAAACGCAGAATTGGAGGAGATTTCTTCTTATGATAGTCAAAGATGCTTGATACGCAAAAATCAAATCATTTTTGATATTATTATTAGTGCATAGTGTAGAAAACATTTCGAAAGTATAATATTAATCTTAGCCAACATAGGCATTCCGCACTTATGCCTACTATAGCTACTATGTTCAATAGCAGGTTACCGCCACATTCCATAGCAGATAATACAACTAAAACCGTACAAGTCACGTATTGTTTCTTTGGATTTCCAACAAATGGCCAGGCTAAGGAACTTCCTATTCCACGATGGGTACGACCCTGGAATAGACGACCCAAGAAATAACGTAACATTACGGTTAGATCTCTGCCAACACAAGGCCGGGTTACCTCTGCAAAAATAGGTAACTACTGACACGCGTATGTCATCCCCCGATCGTAACCGATCTTCCCGAGGATCCCCGATTTCCAACAAACCACATAATAATAATAATGCAGCAACCACATAGGTTAAGTATTTGGGCTCCATACCATGATACCACCTCTATCCAGAAGGAATGACATACACTAAGGGGCGCTACTCCCTAGAACCTTGCTACATCCTTCCTGTTTCGACCATTTCCGGGGTGTGAGGCTCGACAAAGTCTCGTCCACAAAGCTACACTTCTCAAAAAGCCATGCTTCGGGTCAAACAAATGATCAACCTATGATCACAAAGATATAAGATCAAACAAATGATCATATCACAAATGATCAAACACTGATCATTTCACAGCAACACTCGGTATGCCACGTTACCAAATTGGGAGTATATCGCTGATAAATTTCAACTACATAACCTCTGAGCTCGTAAGTCTCAGAGAAGGGTGTTAAGCTAAGAGAATAAATTCTCCGCCACCAACAGAAATGTATTTGAAAGAAATCAGCTTTATGTCTCAAATTGTAACGTCAGACACACTATCCATACAAGTCTGTTCCGGGATCGAACAGAACCGAAGGCACTTCTCACGAAGCCCTTGCAATTCCGGATAAATTTCTAATCACATCCGGACTTCCCGTCACTAAGGGTGATAAAACCTCTAAATCGGAGATCAGCCGATGTAGAGTAACTCGACGGTAATCCTTCCGTTTTCAAAAATATCCGGTCTTCAACACCGGTCTTCGAATGCAATTCATAACGACGTATCACATATTCGGAATGGGTTATACGACCCCATGGTCCTTTCCCGGTTAACCCGAATAGTGAGCGCTTATTTAAAAATAAGTGTGGCATTCAAATTCATCCAATTCACAACAAATACCATTCAAGGTAATTATTGATAGTCGGTTATTTAACTATCAATAAAGATGTGCAACATCATCAGATTCCAAATAATTTTCCAAATTATTTATTTTCCAAAATATCTTTACTAGATATAAAATTTCCACACTTCAAAAATAAATCAACGTTTATTTTTCTAAACAGTTTCCCTTTCCTTTATAAATTCCATATTGAATTTATATTTTCAAAATATCTACTGATATACGATTCTCAAATCGATTTCAAATATTCAATTTCATTTTATCTTTAAGAAGATAAAATCTCAAAACGTTTCATTTCATTTTGGAAAAGCATTTCCATACTTATTTAATAATAAGTATTTCACAAATCATTTATTTTCAACACTTGGAAAATATTATATATCTTAAATCAAAATTAAGTATATATTTTCATTCTTTAAGGAAATCATTTACTTTGACAACATTTATTTGAGTCAAAACGAATGTTACGTAAAACATTGTTACGACGACTCAAAATTACTAGTATAGGGATTCGAATTTTTAAGATAGATAGGTAAATCCCAATACTATATAAAAACATTTCCTTTCGGAAATCATTTACTATAACAACAGTGTTATAGTCCATCATTTCCTTCTTTCTCAAAAACGTCTATTTCAACAATAAAAATGTTGAAATCTATGGTTTCGATATTTAACACGTTTTAAAACATCTTTTAAAACAATTAACTTCATTTTATAATATCGCTTTCCCCAAACATAACCATTTTTTTTCAATAATATAGTCACTGTCCAAAATCGTGAATATACTTCAATAACCAAATTTCAATCTTTTCTACACATTTATTTCAATAATTATCCACTGTCCAAAATCGTGGATAAAATTCCCTTAATAATCTCTATGTTTAAAATCAATCAAATTTGATTTATTTTCGAATTTACAAAAACAACGTTTATAAATTCTATTTCCATTTTATAACAACTTCGATTTATACATCATCTTTAATGACCCATTCAATTTATAAGTTAATATAACTTATAATTCATTTATTTTAAAAGAAATCGTTCTTTTAAACTTCACAAAATTTAAAACTTTCAGATTTCATTAACTTATGAAATCCCATTTACACTTCATATTAACACTTATAGAACTTGTCTTATAATCCCAATATTTCAAATTTATAAATATCCATTTTTGTACATTTTTTAAATAAACCGTTTATAATACTAGAAATCCCAATTTAAACCATTTCATAAATTTCTTAACTTTTATTTCAAAAATCACACTTTGATTTTATTTCACAAAAATCTTAACTTTTATAACTTTAAAATTTTAGACGTTTATTTATTTGAAACAAATCAATTCAAAGTTTCCATAAAACGTATATTTTCAAAAATCACTTTAAAAATCCTTTTTTAAAATAAAAGTCGTTATTTTTAAACTTCAAAACTTGAATCCGATGATGCAACAGCACCAATTAGTCAATCACAACATCAAACATCATATATCAACATATGATAACAGAATATACATCAATATCTGTAAATAAATAAATACTGGTGAGGAATCCAGTTGGATCCCTCCAACCTGTTTCCTTGCATCCACAGACGTTAGCACAATACCAATTCCACTTCAAGGTGGAATATCGCGGTATATGGGTTTTATAAAAATAATCCGCTTACTAACGGCGCAATAGGGTCTCATCCGCTATACGAGGCGGAAAATCAATCAATCCAATATATACATATGCCAATATGTATATATTGCTATATATAGATATATATCCTACTATATCTAATATCACATCCAATAGCAATCAAATCAATAACTGAAAATTCCACTTTTCATTTGAGTGAGAAAAATCTCACCTTTGCTCTTTATTTGCAATCCCATTTTTCACTTGACTCGATTTTTCTTGATTTTTAACCTTGTATAAATAATTATACAATTTTATTAATATCCGAATTAAATCGAACAACTCAATTTCTACTTGATAAGTTTCAATTATACAATGATTTTATTTAAACCAATTTCCCAAAATAAATAATATTTCATCTCTTTTGAAACCTATATATTTAAAATTTAATTTATATAGATTCAAAATTCTAGCTTTTATAAATCCTTCAAACATTTAAAAATTTCTATACTAATTTTTTTCAAACTCTTATCTGTAAAAAAAAACAAATAGTCTACTGATAAACGAACTAAAAATTTACAGACTAATTTTTTTTTTTAAAAATCTTTAAACATTTCAAAATCCAGACAAGTTAAGAATTCCTACCAAATCAATTACGGTACTAAGTTAATCGCAGACGTACCTCTATACTCACACAAGCCCTCCTAGATTCGAGAATCTCCACGCGCACGATTTAGTCGCGATGCCACGCTTCCCCAGCACTCGCGAACCCACAGGGAGCTCGCCAACTTTGCCAGCGTGCGCGCTCGAACCATCGATCGGTCCTCCTTCCCCATGCGCACGCGAACACCTACCGCATCTCCACTGACCCAATTCGAAGCCCTAAAACCCCATCAACAAGATCTGGATTCGATCGCGTGCTCACCTTCGAACGCGAGCCTCATGGATACCTCGATGTTGCGCAAAATTTGTTCGAGAAGAATGATTTGTTTTCAATAGAGTTTGCCATTATTTGATTTTAAACGAGAAGTTATTTTGATCTCTTTGGTTTGAATCTGAAGAGGGAAGAGAACGAACGAAGTTGAATTAGATCGGCCATTATTTTTCTTTTGAAGCTGTTATTAATTTCGAACGAAATGATTTCGTTTTGTTCCGTGCGTTTAAAGAAATGGGAGACAAGAGGAGACAAGAGTACGCGATTAACAGAGGATAGGTCGACGCAGAGACTAGGGTGGCTGAGTTGACCAAATTTAAATTTAAAATGAATTTGAATTTGATTTTATTCTGATGCGTTTGCATATTGCTCGATCACGTATTAACTCTGAAAAATACGAAATTTGGAATCCGGTAATAATTCAATATTACGGATCCAATGGAACTGGTTTCGTCGAATTCCGAGACGGTGCCTCGGACGACTATTTTTAAATATTGATACGAACGATATAATTTCAAAACTGATCAAATCAATTCGAAATTAGATTCTGAAGCTTCTGTTATCTTCAGTATCATCAATATAAATTTTAAAAGCTTTTCGAAATATTTTTCTTCAACTTTAAATTGAAGATTCAAATTTTATCCAGTTTCAATAGCTTAAATTTTATAATTTAATCGCCAAATTCAAAGTTATATCGGGGATTCAAATTAAATCATCGTTCAAATATTTAAAATTAATTAAATATTCTCAATTTAATTTGTTCAAAATTCTGGGACGTTACATGAACTGTTTATTTGATTATTATATTTGGTCATTCCACTACGAGATTATATATTTGTGTTCTTCTTTCTAATTTTTCTTAATTAACCCCGTTGATTATTTGTGTCACATACCGAAATTTTAGACTTTCGAAAATTCGACATCGATACTCCCTTTATCGACTGTCGAGCAATCGAGTGCCGGAAACTCCAATAGTGAGGGTGTCACGTACCGAAATTTTCGACTTTCGAAAATTCGACATCGATACTCACTTTATCGACTGTCGAGCAATCGAGTGCCGAAAACTCCAATAGTGATGGTTTAAGAAAGAAGAAAAAGGTAGAAGAAGAAGAAGATAGAAGAAAAAGAGAAGAAAGAAAGAAGAAGAACAACAGAACAACATCAGAAACAGAAAACAATATCAGAATCTTACACATCGCAGCGGAACAATATATAATAGATAATCACTAGTCTTTTAAAACAAAGAACTATATCAGTTTATACATACATCAATCAGAGTCAATATACATCTCTATACCACAATGGACAGTTATATAAACTTGTCCTCATACAGAATACACAGCGGAATAAATACTATCAGATACAAATACTACGTCTCGTCATCCAGCTTATCTCCAAAGCTCCAGAATATCCAGAATATCCTGATAATATAACTCTAGGCTGCCCGTGTGGAAATTGGTGGGCACCCAGAGTTTAGAAGGGAACAATAAACTCTGAGTCAGTCATGGTGACTGGTGTGAGATCGTAAAACAGTTATTCTTTAAAATAAATAGCAGAGAATTTTAAAGTCAATTCGCAATGCTTTTGGAAAATGAAACTACCATAAGACCTCCCGCCACACACACAATGCAAACGCAGACTTGGAGGAGATTTCTTCTTATGATAGTCAAAGATGCTTACTATGCAAAAATCAAATTCTTTTTGATATTATTATTAGTGCATAGTGCAGAAAACATTTCGAAAGTAGAATATAAATCTTAGCCAGCATAGGTACCATTATAGTATGCTTGCTATAGCTGCCACATTAAATGGCAGGTTCTACAACTAAAACCGTACAAGGCTCGTATTGTTTCTTTGGATTTCCAACAAATGGTCAGGCTAAGGAACTTCCTTTTCCACGATGGGTACGTCCCTGGAATAGACGACCCGAGAAATAACCTAACATTACGGTTAGATCTCTGCCAACACAAGGCCGGGTTACCTCTGCAAAAATAGGTAACTACTGACATGCGTATGTCATCCCCCGATCGTAACCGATCTTCCCGAGGATCCCCGATTTCCAACAAACCACATAGATAATAATGCAGCAACCACATAGGTTAAGTATCTGGGCTCCATACCATGATACCACCTCTATCCAGAAGGAATGACATACACTAAGGGGCGCTACTCCCTAAAACCTTGCCGCATCCTTCCTGTTTTGACCATTTCCGGGGTGTGAGGCTCGACGAAGTCTCGTCCACAAAGCTACGCTTTCTACAAAGCCCTGCTTCGGGTCAAACAAATGATCAACCTATGATCACAAAGATATAAGATCAAACAAATGATCATATCACAAATGATCAAACACTGATCATTTCACAGCAACACTCAGTATGCCACGTTACCAAATTGGGATATATCGCTGATAAATTTCAACTACATAACCTCTGAGCTCGTACGTCTCAGAGAAGGGTGTTAAGCTAAGAGAATAAATTCTCCGCCACCAATAGAAATGTATTTGAAAGAAATCAGCTTTATATCTCAAATTGTAACGTCAGACATACAATCCATACAAGTCTGTTCCGGGATCGAACAGAACCGAAGGCACTTCTCACGAAGCCCTTGCATATCCGGATAATTTTCTAATCACGTCCGGACTTCCCGTCACTAAGGGTGATAAAACCTCTAAATCGGAGATCAGCCGATGTAGAGTAACTCGACGGTAATCCTTCCGTTTTCAAAAATATCCTGTCTTCAACACCGGTCTTCAATTGCAATTCATAACGACGTATCACATATTCGGAATGGGTTATACGACCCCATGGTCCTTTCCCGGCTAACCCGAATAGTGAGCGGTTATTCAAAAATAAGTGTGGCATTCAAATTCATCCAATTCACAACAAATACCTATTCAAGGTAATTATTGATAGTCGGTTATTTAACTATCAATAAAGATGCGCAACATCATCAGATCCCAAATAATTTCCAAATTATTTCATCTTCAAAAATATCTTTACTAGATATAAAATTTCCACACTTTAAAAATAAATCAACGTTTATTTTTAAAACAAATTCCCATTCCATATATAAATTCCATAGTGAATTTATATCTTCAAAATATCTACTGATATACGATTCTTAAATCGATTTCAAATATTCAATTTCATTTTATCTTTAAGAAGATAAATTCTCAAAACGTTTCATTTCATTTTGGAAATGCATTTCCCTACTTATTTAATAATAAGTATTTCACAAATCATTTATTTTCAACACTTGGAAAATATTTGAGATACTTAAATCAAATTAAGTATATATTTCATTCTTTAAGGAAATCTATTTTCTATAACAACATCAATTTGAGTCAAAACGAATGTTACGTAAAACATCGTTACGACGACTCAAAAATCACTAGTATAGGGATTCGAAATTAAAACAGATATGTAAATCCCAATACTAGATAAAAACATTTCCTTTCGGAAATCATTTACTATAACAACAGTGTTATAGTCCACCATTTCCTTATTTCTCGAAAACGTCTATTTCAACAATAAATGTTGAAATCTATGATTTCGATAGTTCACACGTTTTAAAACATCTTTTAAAACAATTAACTTCATTTCAAATATCACTTTTCCAAAACCATATCCATTTTACTTAACAATATATTCACTGTCCAAAATCGTGAATATACTTTACTAATTACATTCCACTATTTTCTACACGTTTTATTTCAATAATAATTCGCTATCCAAAATCGCGAATATATCTCCTTTAATAATCTTCTATATTTAATTTATCAAATTCAATCGATTTCGAATTTATAAACACGGTTATAAATTCTATTTCTATCTTAATAATAACCTCGACTTATAAATCTTCTTTTTATCAACTTCTATATTTTTACTTATCAAAATAAGTGATTTCGGATTTATAAACAACTTTTATAAATTTCAATTCTATTTATAAACTTCAATCCCAAATCAATTTCGATATTGATTTAAAAATTTATTTATCACTACTAAGTAAATTCCTCATTTTTTTCTCAAATTATTCAATATTCTGTTTAAAATGGATTCTTCAAATTGAAATCATTTTACATTGATTTCCCAATTTATTTCAATTTACCAATTAAATTTCTAATTGGATTTCCAACTTATCTCCCTTTAAATAAATTCCTTTTTTTTTAGGAAATAAATTTCAATCGTTTCTTTCAATCTATTTACAAAATCCAAATTCTTAAATTAAATTCTTCAATTTATAATCACTGTTTTATGAAATCCATTTATTTAGCATTTTCACTTTATTCTGGAATTTATTCAATACGATTATAAAAATTTACTTTTTATACTTTAAAAATTCCTTTCTTCAAAATTTCTTCAATTTCAAAAATTGATTCACTTAGAAATTTTCTACTTGAATTTCAAAAATTCAATTTCGTTTATCTTTGGAATCCAATGATATCAAACATCCATTCAGCTAAATTTTAGCATTCAAATAATTTCCAGATATCAATATGATTAATAACATCAATATAATCATTCACAGATTTATACCACAGTATAAATAAAATCAATCAATGTGAGGGGTCCAGTTGGATCCCTCCAACCTGTTTCCCTGCATCCAAAGACGTTAGCACAATACCAATTCCGCTCCAGTACGGAATTTATCGCGGTATATAGGTTTTATAAAAATCCGCTTACTAACGGCGCAATAGGGTCTCATCCGCTATACGAGGCGGGAAATCATCAATCCAATATATACATATGCCAATATGTATATATTGCTATATATATATATATATATATATATATATCCTATTATATCTAATACCACATCCAATAGCAATCATATCAATCAATATCTGTAATCCCAATTTATTTTGAGTGAGAAGATCTCACCTTAGCTTTTATTAGCAATCCATTTTCCATCTTGACCCGATTTTCTTGATTTATACCTTGTATAAATAATTCATACACTTTATTAATATTCGGAAAAATCGAATAACTAATTTCCATTTTGTAATTTTAATGATTCAATAATCTCATTTCAAACTAATTCTCCTTAACAAATTTGTTTAACTAAGGTTTTTAGTTTAAAAATTAAATTTTCTATTTTTAGATAACATATGTATGAGAATTAACAATTTTTTTCTTATAACACTTATTGTATGTTTACGTTTTCACTGTATATATATATTTAAACTTCAAGCAGAAATAAATGTTTATGTATAAATTTAATAAAGAAAATACCTCACCAGTAATCGCTCGATATCACTACGCTGCCATCTCCATTGGCGACCTCGACTTCGCAACCACTACCTGCTGCCAGTGCCAATGTCGTACCTCGCCTTCGAGTCGCCTCCTGACCATCCACCTACGTGAACAACCCCACGCAGCTGCTTCACCCCAAAGCCATCGCGAGAACGTGACTTCGACTGCCCATCTACATCGACGACTTCGAACTGCCTAGCCCCAATTCACGTGCCCTAGGAGACATGCTCGAGCTCTCGGCGAACCCTAGGTCGAACTGCCGCCTTCGCTGACGTCGCGACCAACCCCTCTGCTCTTGCGCCGCCGTTTCCATCGCGAGCACCAATCGCGACCTCTGTCGCGACTTCGCCCAATCGCGACACGCCGCTATTTACTTGTAGGCGTACGCCCACGCCTTAGCCCTTTCGTTCCACTCGTGCTCGACGACTCGAGACTAGGTCACGTGCGAATAACGCCTTCGATGTTCGTTGGTAGAAGAGGGAAACTACAGTGGCTTGCGATTCAATTTCATTCTCCCCCAATTTTTCTTTTCTGTTTTCGAATGGGGAAATGAAGGGAACTCGTGATTTTCTAATTTGAAGAAGGGTATACGGAATTTTGATTTGAAGAAAAGCAGAGGAAGAAACTTCATTTTTTTATCTGCCATATTTTTTCTCGATCTGTGACGACCCGACTTTTTCTCCACAAAAAGTCGTATCATCTTGAAGAAAGAAAGAGATAGAAAAGAGAAAAGATAGAGAAGAAGAAAGAAACACATCAGAAATCTAAACAGCGGAACGAATAAATTATATTAATCAAATAAGATATTACACTGTATCATATATATCAGAGATACACAGCTTATACAACACATACTAGACAGTTATAAACACCTGTCTAGTTATTACAACTCAAATACAACTCAACAACTGACTTAGAGAAACTAACACAGCGGAACACTATATCTACGAACGCTGAAGCCTCCTGCTCCATTGCTCCTCCAAATAACTCGTCAAAGCTAACCTGAATCCCTTGGCTACTCGTAAAATTTGAGTACCCAAGAGTTTATAAAACAGAAATAAACACTTGGGTCAGACATGGGTCTGGTGTGAGTAAACGGGTTAAAGTTGCTTAACTTCAAAACCTTTTTGAAAACAAAGGTATCACGTAAGACTCCCCACAAATAAACATGGGTAAGTTTTTACCTTACGCTAACCAAAACATTTGATAGGAAATCCAGTTATATTATAATAGGGTCTAGGGTTTTCAAGTAAAATACAGAAATAGATGGAATGCTTACATCTCACGTTCCAACATAGTTGGGCACAACTAATACGTACGGCACTTATTGGATTGTGGATTCCATACAATGGCAGAGCTACCGGGGTACCGCTCGTCACAGTACGTGGCCTAGATCAACGTACCGAGGATCACTCCCAATCCCCTGCAACACAAGGCCGGAACATCCCTTACTGGATAATTCCCGCATAAGAAACCCCGCGGTTGTAGCTATTCAACCGCCCACACAGCCGAATAAAAGAAGGGACCTCTAGACAGGGGAATCTTATACTACTTGGGTGCTACCCACTAACCTTGCTGCACCTCCCCTGTTTTAGCCATTCCCGGTTTGATGAGGCTTGAGGCTACGATTACCTTTAATCAGAACACATCACTTAGAATGCTCATCGTCCACCTGACGATGTTATGAAAGCATTCAATCCATACAAGTTCGTTCCGGGTTCGAACGAAACCGAAGGCATTATCTCGTTACACTCATTTTGGAATCACCCTCAGAGTTAACGACAATAACCCTTGCACTCTGAATCTTCATCTTCACTTGATTCACGACCTAACGTTTAACTTGGATCGATGTGGTATTCGGATATCCAAATCTGGAAAACCGATCCCGGTCTCATCGAAATCCAATCGCCATCTTTTAGGTTCAAGTTGTTTAAAGGTTTAAACAATTTAATTCAATTCAATACTTGAATTCACACAGCATTTAACAGATAAATATCACACATTTATCACAGATATATCCAATATCATATCACAGAATATCATAGCATATCATTCAATAGATATCATCCAATTTAGATATTCAACTCAAACAATCATCCATAAGCAACAATTATTAACCCTATGTTATAATTAATTTAATTAACTTAAATTAAATTAATTACTTAAGAATTAATCATCTAACCTTGCTTAATCAATCATAAATTAAATACAAACCTTTAATTAATTAATTACTCATTAAATATTAATCATTCTTGATTAATTATTCATTAATTACATAAAGTAATCATCCTTTAATTAATTTCACAAATTAATTATTCTTAACCATTAACAGTAATTAACCTTTAATTACTTTTCATTAACTACATTAATTAATAATCCTTAATTAATTACTACCATTAATTAATTAATCATTTCTATTAATCCACCTTAATTAATCATATACAGTAATTATCATACTATAATTACTTACCTTAATTAATTAACTTCTTAATTAATTATATTAATCCTTTAATTAATTATACCAAGTAATAAATCCTTAATTACTTCTCATTAAGTAATTATACTTAATCAAATACCAAGTTACTATCTTTAATTAATTTATAAATTAATTAACTTAAGTTAATCACATTCATTTATTATTTACAATTGAGTAATTCATTCCTTAATTACTCTTAAACAATTTAATTAACCTTAAATACAGATTAATTGTTCTTTAATTATTAATTAATAAACCTTAATTATCAATTAATAAAACTTAATAACAAATTAAGTACTTCTTAATTATTAGTTAATTAATCCTTAATTAATCATTATAGATTAATTATTTCTTATTTATTAATTAATAAAACCTAATTATTAATTAATAAAACTTAATTAAGTACCTCTTAATTACTAGCTAATTAATCTCTAATTAATAAATTAATTAATCTCATAACTAATTACTTAATTAATAAATCATTAATCCTTAATTAATTACTTAGATATCCTTAACTATTAATTAATTATATATATAAATCAATAATTTAACTAATTAATTTCACTTTAGTTACTTCATTTAATTATCCAAAAATCTTAATTACTTAAGGATAATTATCTTTGTTAATTGCTTAATCATATTATTAACATAACCCTTAATTACCATTTATAAATGATTAGGTTATAAAACATTTTTTTTATTTTTTTAAGTTTTAACAACTTAAATTTAACAAACATACCATTTAAATATAAAGTTTAAGAACATTTGAAAAAGAGATTTAGAAAAGGTTTTAAACATAAAACCAATATAAAATTTCAAACTCTTTATTTTATAAACATGTTTAACATTCTTCCCTCACTCGATCCCTGCTTCGAGTTAATCCCGCATCCTACTCGAGACAACATCCCAAATCCCCGATCCTTCCTCTCAAACTCCCCTGCTTCGAGACAAACACGAAAGTTCTTCGAGTACGCCCCGTTAATCACCTTTCTTCCCCAAAAACAAACAACGCTGCCCAACCTAAACGTGTACACGTACACGTGCACATCTGAACGACACGATTCTGATCTTCACCACGACCATCCCCAAGTCGACGACAACCCAAACGTGCTTTCTGACCAACCAAATCGACGAACTCGACCGGAATTTAAATTCGAGCTACTCGATCCATTTTGAAACCCAGCCTCGACAACAAAATCCACTCGCCTTGCCTCCCAAGATCGCCAGAGATCACGCGCTTCCATCCTTAGCTCCACCATGACTCCACACATCGATTCCCCTTAGTCCGATTGCCTCTGATCAACTATCCATGATACAGCAGCCTCGAAAAAACCCTCGACCAAAGCTAGTGATCGAACCCTAAATCTCCATCACGCCATCACCTCGGTGAATTATAAATTCACCGAGGATTTTTCTGATGATCCCTAATCGACAACCCAACCCCAACCTCGATCACGAGACCCAAAATGACTCCGATCATCAGAAATCACCAATAAACCAAAAATCATTCAATAAATTCTCAGTAAATATATGTTTAAAAATTCTGATTTTTCCTTTAAAAAAATCATTATTTTCAAAAACGTTTTGATGGTATAATTTAAATATGAAAACATGATTGTTGGATCTTCAACATATATTTGGTTGTCTGTGTTTTTTTTTCAAGTTTCCAGAGAAGCTTTGATTTAATTTACTCCAATTTATTTTTAAAACTTAAAGCATGATCATACAAACATGTTCTATTTAGATCTCAAAGCTTAAAATTGAATTGAGATATAGCTTTTGAATTTGAAAACAGGTTCCTGGAACCTGTAAGCTTGGAACAGAATTCATATTCATGTGTACAGGTTTGCACACCTCTTTTTCCAGTAAATTTCAAACTTAATTTATATAGTTTAAAAATTTTAAAACTTAATTATGTTCAAACAAACGACATTTGTTTGAATACTTCAGCCTAACAAAGATACATGAAGAGAATTTTAGTTTTGTTCAATATTTAGCCTGTTAGAAAGTAAACAGAGTGGATCACAATCATACATACCAATATATACATTCATATAGACATGTATTCAGATTTTAACAAGCATGCATACAAAATTTTAAACATGCATCACGAGATTCCTCTCAACACTACATATATATCAAGTTAAAACTGATTTATGTTTTAATTTTACTCACAGGAAAATAACAGAGAGCATGCATACATACTGATTTTTAGAACATGCATTTTATTATACCAGCATCCATTCACAGATAAATCATATGCAAACCAAATTACTATAACATTCATCACAACATTTTAAATTTATTCTCAGATTTTAAAACTGTTTTAAAAATAAAGGTTTACTCACCAGATTAAAAAGGCAGAGGCTTGAGATTTGAAATAGGAAACTTTGAATTGCTTTAAAACTTTGATTTCTTTAAAACTGGAATCTTTGAATTTGGAGAAGAAAGTACTTCGAAACTGAAATGCTTTGATTTGAAACTGGAAATCCTTTTGTTGACTGAGATGATTCAAAACTTTTGAAAACTGAATACTATGACGATCTTTGAAAGCTTGTTACTGGGAAACTTGATCTTTGAAAACTGAGATGTTCTTGGTTTCAGCTTGAATTGGTTTACAGGATTTAAATGTTTACAGGGTTTTGAATATTTGGTTTGAGAAATGTTTACAGGCTTTGAAAAATGCTTTACAGGGTTTAGATTTGGATTGATTTCTGGTTTTTCTTGAGGAAGTGTTTGCAGATTTGAAAATGAATATAGTTTGTAGGCTTTTGATTTTTTTGACTGAGTTGAAGAAAATTTATAGGTTTGCAATTTGGTTTGAGAAGATTACAGAGAAAATCATTTCAGATTGGTTTGAGGAATGTTTTTTTTTTTCAGGCTTTTGAAAATGCTTTGAGAATTTGTTACAGAGTTTTGATTTTGAGGAGAAGACTACAGGCTTTGGAATAAAATGGTTACAAGGTTTTAGCTTTGAACTTGAGAAAATGTTACAGACTATTTCTTTGTTTTTAGAATGTGAAGATAGGAAAAAGAAAAGAAGTGAATAGATATATGTTTATATAGATTAAATTTAGATTTAAATAAAGAAAATAAAAATAAAGTGACACTTGTCTCAACCATTGTCTAATTACTTAACACATATGCTTAGATGGCTTAATATGTTAACACTTGTCATTACTAAATTTTACATTATTTTTAAAGCTTTTATATTTAATTTTCTTAATTAATAAATATATTTCTAAATTTATAAATGCCTTCCTATGTTATAAATAAATGAAATCTTTAAAAGAAAATAAAATAAAAACCAATTATATTCTAATAAACCATATATAGTATATTTAATCCAAATTTTAATGATAATTCAAAAGCTTTTGTATTTATTCCTATTAAATAAATACTCTTTCAAATTTCTATAAATAACTTTCTTTAAAGAGGAAAATATAAAACAAATCTTATTTCTAAATAAAAACTTTATTCATATATTTTAAATTCAAACTATATTATTATTTTCATTTTAAGATATATATTTTTTTCTTTAAATTCAATTCTTAAATCCAAATTCAAAGTCAATTTAAAGTCCAATTTAAAATTAATTTAAATAAATATAGATATCCATTTCAACCAAACACATTATTAATTATCAATAATTATCCTATTTAAAATCAATTTAAATACACACATTTTTAAATAACACTTTTTAATTTGGAATAATATGTCTAATTAAAAATCTATTTCTAAATAACACAATTTAATTTTTTAACTAATTATTCCATTTAAGAATCTACTCATAATTATATTTAAAAACAACTCATTATTAATTTGTTTGAAATAACAATTTTACCAATTTTAAATAATTAATTTACAAGATTATCACATTTTAAATTCCCTGAAATCCCGGGATATCACACGATCAGATGTTTTGATTAGAAAGGAGGCGTAATTTATCAGAGAAGAAATGGTAGACAAAGGTACGCGACATTTCAGAGAAAAAGCATCGATGTTGAAAGAAGGCAGGCTGGAGAAAGAATCTCTGCTGCGTTGACAAAGTTTTTAAATTTAAAATTTAAATTGAATTTGATTAAATTTCAATGCGTTTATTCACCGTACGGTCACAAAACAACTCCGATCAATACGAAATTTGAAATCCGATAATAATACAATATTACGGATCCAATGGAACTCGTTTCGTCGGATTCCGAGACAATGTTCCGGAACGCTGTTTTAAATGTCGATTCAAACGATATAATTTTCAAACTGAACAAAGCAGTTTCTAATTCCATTCTGAAGCTTCGATTATCTTCATTATTATCAATATGAATTTTACAAGCGTTTGAAATATTTTAATCAGCTTAAAACTGAAGATTCAAATTTTTATTCAACTTACAATAGATTAAATTTTATAATTTAATCGCCACTTTCAAAGTTATATTGGGGATTCAAATTAAATCATCGTTCAAATATTTAAAATTAATTAAATATTCTCAATTTAATTTGTTCAAAATTCAGGGTCGTTACAGACTTCCCCCTTAAAAGAATTTCGTCCCGAAATTACAAGTTAGGAAAAAAGGTCCTTTACTCGTCTACTATTTTTCACAATCCAATAGTTTTATCAAATTTATCAAAACAAATCTCTCTACTAGAGATTCGTTATTAATTCAACTAAATTTCAACTTCAACTTTAAGTTTCAAAACAACATTGTTTTACTACTCTATTCAAATTTAAATTCAAATTCAAATTTTAAACTTTCAAATTTTCTCAAAAATTTTCTAACGCCCTAAATTTCCGAAAAATTTCGCCAGTGTCTCCTTTGCGCGGCTAATACGGTACGACTACAAAACGTCCCTACGGACTCTCAGATTTCAAAAAGAAAAAGAAAAAGCCAAGCGGCTAGAGAAATAAGTCATCAAATTTCATATTCAAATTTAAATACATACCTTTTTCGAGCAATTCAAATTATCTTCGAAATCAAAATTCCAATTCCTTTTATAACACCTGTATGTCCTACTAGCCATAATATCTAGTTACACGTTCAAACCACTTTGCAAATTCTATTACAAAATTTTCAATATAAACTGCTTATACATTTTTACTTCACTGTTGAAGTTATACATATTCATTATCATTTAACTTTACATTTCACATTCATGTGAATTCAATTCTCAATTCCAATCTAATTTGGATTCAGTTTATCTCCTGAATATTAAATTTTATCGGTTACCTTTCATTCACAACTGTATCATTTTAGATTAGTATCAGTTATTAATTCATCACAAATTCTAATTCATTTACAATTTCAAATATTTAATTTCAATTCCAGTTTTATTCTTATGTTCAATATAAATATTCCATATGAATTTTAATTCATCTTTCATTTCACATTTATAATTATTCAATCCACTTCATTGCTTACAAATTCGAAATGAATTTCAACATTCAATCTCACTTTTATGTACTTGCAATTGCAAACTTATTCATTCATTCACAATTGTATTCTCATAATTCAATACTCAATTCCAGAGTCTTTTCAACCTTTTCAAAACCATCTTTGAAAACAATTCAAATTTATCTTTTGAATTTCCAAAACAAAACCCAAATTTTCTAAACAACTTCCATTTAAAACAATTAGGCAGCAATTCCTCTTTTGGAAACCCGAAAATGAACACCAATGATGCCGCGGTCATCATCGAAGTTATTTTCCAGCGACCGAAAAGAGTTTAGAGCTTTTCATCTCTTCAGAATACTTTTCAAACCTTCGAAATTCATTTTCAAATCAAAAAGAAGTTAAACTTTCCAAATCTCCAAAATTTTCATACTCCTTTCAAAACATTTCCAAATACTTCTCTGGAATTCCGTTTCAAATTACAAATCACATTTATAATTTACATTCTTAAATTTCATTTGTATATGAATTTATTTCTCATCTTTAGAGTTACGATTTGAATTTCTTATTCAATTTCAATGATAATAGATTAATATTATCACTTCTAACAACCATGCAACCATATACTATAGTAATCCATAGAAAAACATTTCTTTTCTATACAAAATAGTTTTGGGCAAAATTATTTCATCTACCCTTTTTAAAAACAATATTGTGCCGAATTGTTCTATTCAAGTGTTTAGAAACCCCTTCGATCCAGTTGCGCAGACTGTGCCGACGAAGGTTCATATGCCACTCAATAAACCAATCATCACAATACAAAACAATTTTATATTCAATAACAAATACGCGCTCATATCTATTATTACACTCATCTCATTCTAGAGTACTACTGATTCTATCTCTAATGAGTAACACCCAACAGAGCAGGGTTATCGCTTAACCATATGCTCTGATACCACGCTGTCACGTACGGGATTTTTCGACTTTCGAAAATTCGACATCGATACTCACTTTATCGACTGTCGAGCAATCGAGTGCCGGAAACTCCAATAGTGATGGTTTAAGAAAGAAGAAAAAGGTAGAAGAAGAAGAAGATAGAAGAAAAAGAGAAGAAAGAAAGAAGAAGAACAACAGAACAACATCAGAAACAGAAAACAATATCAGAATCTTACACATCGCAGCGGAACAATATATAATAGATAATCACTAGTCTTTTAAAACAAAGAACTATATCAGTTTATACATACATCAATCAGAGTCAATATACATCTCTATACCACAATGGACAGTTATATAAACTTGTCCTCATACAGAATACACAGCGGAATAAATACTATCAGATACAAATACTACGTCTTGTCATCCAGCTTATCTCCAAAGCTCCAGAATATCCAGAATATCCTGATAATATAACTCTAGGCTGCCCGTGTGGAAATTGGTGGGCACCCAGAGTTTAGAAGGGAACAATAAACTCTGAGTCAGTCATGGTGACTGGTGTGAGATCGTAAAACAGTTATTCTTTAAAATAAATAGCAGAGAATTTTAAAGTCAATTCGCAATGCTTTTGGAAAATGAAACTACCATAAGACCTCCCGCCACACACACAATGCAAACGCAGACTTGGAGGAGATTTCTTCTTATGATAGTCAAAGATGCTTACTACGCAAAAATCAAATTCTTTTTGATATTATTATTAGTGCATAGTGCAGAAAACATTTCGAAAGTAGAATATAAATCTTAGCCAGCATAGGTACCATTATAGTATGCTTGCTATAGCTGCCACATTAAATGGCAGGTTCTACTACTAAAACCGTACAAGGCTCGTATTGTTTCTTTGGATTTCCAACAAATGGTCAGGCTAAGGAACTTCCTTTTCCACGATGGGTACGTCCCTG
This sequence comes from Allium fistulosum, assembly GCA_030737815.1. NCBI lineage: Eukaryota > Viridiplantae > Streptophyta > Magnoliopsida > Asparagales > Amaryllidaceae > Allium > Allium fistulosum. Next base: position 473,789,612 of record CM060901.1, read on the forward strand.
GAATAGACGACCCGAGAAATAACCTAACATTACGGTTAGATCTCTGCCAACACAAGGCCGGGTTACCTCTGCAAAAATAGGTAACTACTGACATGCGTATGTCATCCCCCGATCGTAACCGATCTTCCCGAGGATCCCCGATTTCCAACAAACCACATAGATAATAATGCAGCAACCACATAGGTTAAGTATCTGGGCTCCATACCATGATACCACCTCTATCCAGAAGGAATGACATACACTAAGGGGCGCTACTCCCTAAAACCTTGCCGCATCCTTCCTGTTTTGACCATTTCCGGGGTGTGAGGCTCGACGAAGTCTCGTCCACAAAGCTACGCTTTCTACAAAGCCCTGCTTCGGGTCAAACAAATGATCAACCTATGATCACAAAGATATAAGATCAAACAAATGATCATATCACAAATGATCAAACACTGATCATTTCACAGCAACACTCAGTATGCCATGTTACCAAATTGGGATATATCGCTGATAAATTTCAACTACATAACCTCTGAGCTCGTACGTCTCAGAGAAGGGTGTTAAGCTAAGAGAATAAATTCTCCGCCACCAACAGAAATGTATTTGAAAGAAATCAGCTTTATATCTCAAATTGTAACGTCAGAAATACAATCCATACAAGTCTGTTCCGGGATCGAACAGAACCGAAGGCACTTCTCACGAAGCCCTTGCATATCCGGATAATTTTCTAATCACGTCCGGACTTCCCGTCACTAAGGGTGATAAAACCTCTAAATCGGAGATCAGCCGATGTAGAGTAACTCGACGGTAATCCTTCCGTTTTCAAAAATATCCGGTCTTCAACACCGGTCTTCAATTGCAATTCATAACGACATATCACATATTCGGAATGGGTTATACGACCCCATGGTCCTTTCCCGGCTAACCCGAATAGTGAGCGCTTATTCAAAAATAAGTGTGGCATTCAAATTCATCCAATTCACAACAAATACCTATTCAAGGTAATTATTGATAGTCAGTTATTTAACTATCAATAAAGATGCGCAACATCTTCAGATCCCAAATAATTTCCAAATAATTTCATCTTCAAAAATATCTTTACTAGATATAAAATTTCCACACTTTAAAAATAAATCAACGTTTATTTTTAAAACAAATTCCCATTCCATTTATAAATTCCATAGTGAATTTATATCTTCAAAATATCTACTGATATACGATTCTTAAATCGATTTCAAATATTCAATTTCATTTTATCTTTAAGAAGATAAATTCTCAAAACGTTTCATTTCATTTTGGAAATGCATTTCCCTACTTATTTAATAATAAGTATTTCACAAATCATTTATTTTCAACACTTGGAAAATATTCGAGATACTTAAATCAAATTAAGTATATATTTCATTCTTTAAGGAAATCTATTTTCTATAACAACATCAATTTGAGTCAAAACGAATGTTACGTAAAACATCGTTACGACGACTCAAAAATCACTAGTATAGGGATTCAAAATTAAAACAGATATGTAAATCCCAATACTAGATAAAAACATTTCCTTTCGGAAATCATTTACTATAACAACAGTGTTATAGTCCACCATTTCCTTATTTCTCGAAAACGTCTATTTCAACAATAAATGTTGAAATCTATGATTTTGATAGTTCACACGTTTTAAAACATCTTTTAAAACAATTAACTTCATTTCAAATATCACTTTTCCAAAACCATATCCATTTTACTTAACAATATATTCACTGTCCAAAATCGTGAATATACTTTACTAATTACATTCCACTATTTTCTACACGTTTTATTTCAATAATAATTCGCTATCCAAAATCACGAATATATCTCCTTTAATAATCTTCTATATTTAATTTATCAAATTCAATCGATTTCGAATTTATAAACACGGTTATAAATTCTATTTCTATCTTAATAATAACCTCGACTTATAAATCTTCTTTTTATCAACTTCTATATTTTTACTTATCAAAATAAGTGATTTCGGATTTATAAACAACTTTTATAAATTTCAATTCTATTTATAAACTTCAATCCCAAATCAATTTCGATATTGATTTAAAAATTTATTTATCACTACTAAGTAAATTCCTCATTTTTTTCTCAAATTATTCAATATTCTGTTTAAAATGGATTCTTCAAATTGAAATCATTTTACATTGATTTCCCAATTTATTTCAATTTACCAATTAAATTTCTAATTGGATTTCCAACTTATCTCCCTTTAAATAAATTCCTTTTTTTTAGGAAATAAATTTCAATCGTTTCTTTCAATCTATTTAAAAAATCCAAATTCTTAAATTAAATTCTTCAATTTATAATCACTGTTTTATGAAATCCATTTATTTAGCATTTTCACTTTATTCTGGAATTTATTCAATACGATTATAAAAATTTACTTTTTATACTTTAAAAATTCCTTTCTTCAAAATTTCTTCAATTTCAAAAATTGATTCACTTAGAAATTTTCTACTTGAATTTCAAAAATTCAATTTCGTTTATCTTTGGAATCCAATGATATCAAACATCAATTCGGCTAAATTTTAGCATTCAAATAATTTCCAGATATCAATATGATTAATAACATCAATATAATCATTCACAGATTCATACCACAATATAAATAAAATCAATCAATGTGAGGGGTCCAGTTGGATCCCTCCAACCTGTTTCCCTGCATCCAAAGACGTTAACACAATACCAATTCCGCTCCAGTACGGAATTTATCGCGGTATATAGGTTTTATAAAAATCCGCTTACTAACGGCGCAATAGGGTCTCATCCGCTATACGAGGCGGGAAATCATCAGTCCAATATATACATATGCCAATATGTATATATTGCTATATATATATAGATATATCCTATTATATCTAATACCACATCCAATAGCAATCATATCAATCAATATCTGTAATCCCAATTTATTTTGAGTGAGAAGATCTCACCTTAGCTTTTATTAGCAATCCATTTTGCATCTTGACCCGATTTTCTTGATTTATACCTTGTATAAATAATTCATACACTTTATTAATATTCGGAAAAATCGAATAACTAATTTCCATTTTGTAATTTTAATGATTCAATAATCTCATTTCAAACTAATTCTCCTTAACAAATTTGTTTAACTAAGGTTTTTAGTTTAAAAATTAAATTTTCTGTTTTTAGATAACATATGTATGAGAATTAACAATTTTTTTCTTATAACACTTATTGTATGTTTACGTTTTCACTGTATATATATATTTAAACTTCAAGCAGAAATAAATGTTTATGTATAAATTTAATAAAGAAAATACCTCACCAGTAATCGCTCGATATCACTACGCTGCCATCTCCATTGGCGACCTCGACTTCGCAACCACTACCTGCTGCCAGTGCCAATGTCGTACCTCGCCTTCGAGTCGCCTCCTGACCATCCACCTACGTGAACAACCCCACGCAGCTGCTTCACCCCAAAGCCCTCGCGAGAACGTGACTTCGACTGCCCATCTACATCGACGACTTCGAACTGCCTAGCCCCAATTCACGTGCCCTAGGAGACATGCTCGAGCTCTCGGCGAACCCTAGGTCGAACTGCCGCCTTCGCTGACGTCGCGAACAACCCCTCTGCTCTTGCGCCGCCGTTTCCATCGCGAGCACCAATCGCGACCTCTGTCGCGACTTCGCCCAATCGCAACACGCCGCTATTTACTGGTAGGCGTACGCCCACGCCTTAGCCCTTTCGTTCCACTCGTGCTCGACGACTCGAGACTAGGTCACGTGCGAATAACGCCTTCGATGTTTGTTGGTAGAAGAGGGAAACTACAGTGGCTTGCGATTCAATTTCATTCTCCCCCAATTTTTCTTTTCTGTTTTCGAATGGGGAAATAAAGGGAACTCGTGATTTTCTAATTTGAAGAAGGGTATACGGAATTTTGATTTGAAGAAAAGCAGAGGAAGAAACTTCATTTTTTTATCTGCCATATTTTTTCTCGATCAGATGTTTTGAATAGAAAGGAGGAACGTAATTTATCAGAGAAGAAATGGGAGACAAAGGTACGCGACATTTCAGAGAAAAAGCATCGATGTTGAAAGAAGGCAGGCTGGAGAAAGAATCTCTACTGCGTTGACAAAGTTTTTAAATTTAAAATTTAAATTGAATTTGATTAAATTTCAATGCGTTTATTCACCGTACGGTCACAAAACAACTCCGATCAATACGAAATTTGAAATCCGATAATAATACAATATTACGGATCCAATGGAACTCGTTTCGTCGGATTCCAAGACAATGTTCCGGAACGCTGTTTTAAATGTCGATTCAAACGATATAATTTTCAAACTGAACAAAGCAGTTTCTAATTCCATTCTGAAGCTTCGATTATCTTCAGTATTATCAATATGAATTTTACAAGCGTTTGAAATATTTTAATCAGCTTAAAACTGAAGATTCAAATTTTTATTCAACTTACAATAGATTAAATTTTATAATTTAATCGCCACTTTCAAAGTTATATTGGGGATTCAAATTAAATCATCATTCAAATATTTAAAATTAATTAAATATTCTCAATTTAATTTGTTCAAAATTCAGGGTCGTTACAGAGGGTTTAAGAAAGAAGAAAAAGGCAGAAGAAGAAGAAGATAGAAGAAAAAGAGAAGAAAGAAGAACAACAGAACAACATCAGAACAGAAAACAATATCAGAATCTTACACATAGCAGCGGAACAATATATAATAGATAATCACTAGTCTTTTAAAACAAAGAACTATATCAGTTTATACATACATCAATCAGAGTCAATATACAACAATGGACAGTTATATAAACTTGTCCTCATACAGAATACACAGCGGAATAAATAAACAAATACGGATGATACGTCTCGCCATCCAGCTTATCTCCAAAGCTCCAGAATATCCAGAATATCCTGATAACATAACTCTAGGCTGCCCGTGTGGAAATTGGTGGGCACCCAGAGTTTAGAAGGGAACAATAAACTCCAAGTCAGTCATGGTGACTGGTGTGAGATCGTAAAACAGTTATTTTTCACAAAGAAAATAAAACAAATTCGCAATGCTTTTGGAAAATGAAACTACCATAAGACCTCCCACCACACACACAATGCAAACGCAGAATTGGAGGAGATTTCTTCTTATGATAGTCAAAAATGCTTACTACGCAAAATCAAATCATTTTGATATTATTATTAGTGCATAGTGGAAAACATTTCGAAAGTATAATATCAATCTTAGCCAGCATAGGTACCATTATACTATGCCTACTATAGCTACCATATTAGATGGCAGGTTCTACAACTAATACCGTACAAAGTTCGTATTGGAAGATGGATTTCCAACAAATGGTCGGGCCAAGGAACTTCCTATGCCACGATGGGTACGTCCCTGGAATAGACGACCCGAGATCCTAACGTTACGGTTAGATCTCTGCCAACACAAGGCCGGGTTACCTTTGCAAAAATAGGTAACTACTGACACGCGTATGCCATCCCCCGATCGTAACCGATCTTCCCGAGGATCCCCGATTTCCAACAAACCACATAATAATAATAATGCAGCAACCACATAGGTTAAGTATCTGGGCTCCATACCATGATACCACCTCTATCTAGAAAGAATGACATACACTAAGGGGCGCTACTCCCTAGAACCTTGCTGCATCCTTCCTGTTTCGACCATTTCCGGGGTGTGAGGCTCGACGAAGTCTCGTCCACAAAGCTACGCTTTCTACAAAGCCATGCTTCGGGTCAAACAAATGATCAACCTATGATCACAAAGATATAAGATCAAACAAATGATCATATCGCAAATGATCAAACACTGATCATTTCACAGCAACACTCAGTATGCCACGTTACCAAATTGGGAGTATATCGCTGATAAATTTCAACTACATATCCTCTGAGCTCGTACGTCTCAGAGAAGGGTGTTAAGCTAAGAGAATAAATTCTCTACCACCAACAGAAATGTATTTGAAAGAAATCAGCTTTATATCTCAACTTGTAACGTCAGACATACAATCCATACAAGTCTGTTCCGGGATCGAACAGAACCGAAGGCACTTCTCACGAAGCCCTTGCATATCCGGATAATTTTCTAATCACGTCCGGACTTCCCGTCACTAAGGGTGATAAAAACCTCTAAATCGGAGATCGGCCGATGTAGAGTAACTCGACGGTCATCCTTCCGTTTTCAAAAATATCCGGTCTTCAACACCGGTCTTCGAATGCAATTCATAACGACGTATCACATATTCGGAATGGGTTATACGACCCCATGGTCCTTTCCCGGCTAACCCGAATAGTGAGCGATTATTCAAAAATAAGTGTGGCATTCAAATTCATCCAATTCACAACAAATACCCATTCAAGGTAATTATTGATAGTCGGTTATTTAACTATCAATAAAGATGCGCAACATCATCAGATTCCAAATAATTTTCCAAATTATTTTATCTCCAAAAATATCTTCATTAGATATAAAATTTCCACACTTCACCATTTGAAAACAATTTCAAATATTCACTTTTCAATTTATCTTCAAAAGATAAAATTTCAAAACCTTCGTTTCATATTGGAAAAGCATTTCCATACTTATTTAAAATAAGTAATTCACAAAACTATTTATTTTCAACATTTGAAAATATTCAATATACTTAAATCAAATTAAGTATATATATTTCATTCTTTAAGGAAATCATTTGAGTCAAAACGAATGTTACGTAAAACATCGTTACGACAACTCAAAATCACTAGTATAGGGATTCGAATTTTAAGATAGATATATAAATCCCAATACTACATAAAAAAACATTTCCTTTCAGAAATCATTTACTATAACAACAGTGTTATAGTCCACCATTTCCTTCTACTTCTCGAAAACGTCTATTTCAACAATGAATGTTGAAATCTATGATTTCGATATTTAATCATTTTAAAACATCGTTAAAACAATTAACTTCATCTTAAATATCACTTTCCCAAAACCATATCCATTTTACTTAAAAATATATTCACTGTCCAAAATCGTGAATATACTTCACTAACCACATTTCAATCTTTTCTACACATTTATTTCAAGAATTATCCACTATCCAAAATCGTGGATAAAATTCCCTTAATAATCTCTATATTTAAAATCAATCAAATTTGATTTATTTTCGAATTTATAAAAACAACGTTTATAAATTCTGTCTCTATTTTGTAACAACTTCAATTTAATAAATCCCCTTTATTAACAATTCGATTCATAACTCAAATCTTATACCAACAATCCATATTATAAGTTAAATACTTATAATTCCTTTATTTTACAAAATCATCTCCCTTTATAAGTTCACAATTTATAAATTCCATTTATTTATAAATTCTTAAAAATTCATTTTAACGCTTATAAAAACTCATTTTATAATACCAACATTTTAATTTATAAAATGTCAACTTTATAAATCTTTTAAGTAAACCGTTTATAATATTTTAAAAATCTCAATTTAAACCATTTTATAAATCAATCAACTATTTATTCCAAAAATCACTTTTCGGTTATATTTCACAAAGATCTTAACTTTTATAACTTTAAAATTTGAAGGTTTATTTATTTAAAATAAATCACTTCAAAAATTCAATAAAACGTATAATTTCAAAAATCACTTTAAAATCTTTTTTTTAAAAGTAAAAGTCGTTACTTTTAAAACTTGAATCCGATGATGCAACAGCACCAATTAGTCAATCATAACAACAACATCATATATCAACATATGATAACAGAATATACATCAATATCTGTAAATAAATAAATACTGGTGAGGAATCCAGTTGGATCCCTCCAACCTGTTTCCCTGCATCCACAGACGTTAGCACAATACCATTCCACTTCGAGGTGGAATATCGCGGTACATGGGTTTTATAAAAATATCCGCTTACTAACGGCGCAATAGGGTCTCATCCGCTATACGAGGCGGGAAATCAATCAATCCAATATATACATATGCCAATATGTATATATTGCTATATATATAGATATATCCTACTATATCTAATATCACATCCAATAGCAATCATCAATAACTGCAAAAATTCCACATTCAATTTGAGTGAGAAAAATCTCACCTTAGCTTTTAATTTGCCATCCATTCCCATTTTGATCATTTCTTCTTGATTTTTAACCTTGTATAAATAATTATACAATTCTATTAATATCCAAAATAAATCGAACCATTCATTTTCTTTTAATAAAATTTTATTTTATCTAATCAATTTAATTTCAAACAATTTCCTTTAAATTATTTTTAGTAACCAAATAATTAAATTATTTAACTATTTACATTTAATTAATAAAATTTTAAAATTTTAAACTATTCTTTCTCATAAATAAATTATTTACTGACCAAATTAATCTCCAAAATATCATTTATTATTTTTCTTACAACACCTCAAAAATCCTATATATTGAAAATCTGCATATTCATGAATTCAAATGCTGCAATTAACAAAACAGCAGAAACATCTTCCTTTCCAGACTTAAGAATTTAAAAAGCTGCCTATATAAAATTTCTAATCTATAAATTAAATTTGAAAATAATTTATACCTCACTGTCGCAATCGAATGTACGCGACCCCGATTGAATGCCACCGGAAATCCTATCCCCAAATCGCGGCCTTTCCCTACACTTCGAATTCCAGGCTCCGACCACCCCACATCTACTATCGTCGCCCCCATCGCAACCCCTCCGAATCCTCGCGTGTGCGAGTCCTCCCAGAACGAACACTTAGCCCCTCTTGCTCCAATGAAATCGAGAACCACGTAATCGCGACTTCGCCTCTGACCTTCGACAAGCTCGAATTCGCGAACTGTAATATCCCGGAAATTTAGGGCAATATCAATTTAATAATCTATTTAAATAATTAAATTGATTTGTTAATCTTTGATAAAAATATTTGAATTGGTTTAAAAATCTAATTAAATGAATATTTAATTAGTGAATTTTATCCTTTAAAAACTAATAAAATGATTTCTATTTATAATGTATATATATATATGTATATATTGTAAATAGATAAGCTTGGATTTGAAATTTAAATAATAAATGAAATCTTGTTTTAAATTTCTAATGTATATTCATATAGTTTGGAAATTATGATTTATTTAATATTAGCTTTACAAAGCTATTTAAGCAAAATAATTATATGGTTTTAAATAAGATTAATAATAAGGATTATTTTATTTTCTTTTTAAATATTGCTTAATAAATATGATTTAAGAGTATATATAAGTTTAAAATACAATATTATTAATATATTATTTTATATATAGATATAAATAGACTTTAATAAAATAGGATTGTTATTTTCAAATTAAATGTGTTGTTGAATCTATATGTATATATATATATATATATAACACTTGATTTTAAATTGAACTTTAGTATTTGATTTGAATTTGAATTTAAAGTTTGAAATTCAAAAGGATAGATATTTAAATTGTTTTGGATTTCTAAATATATGTATAAACTTTTATTTATAAGTATAATTGGTTTATTTCTTTAAAAGTTATCTATATATAAATAAGTAATAAATATTTAATAAATAAAGATAAGGCTTTTTACATTTAAAATAAACACAAATTAATTAAAAAAGACAAGTGTTAATATATTAAGTAACCATGGTGACATGTGTTAGTTAATGAGTTAGAGTAAATGACAAATGTCAAGTTCTTAATTTTGGTTTTCTTTTATTTTTATTTTTAATAAACTACAAATTAACTTATATAAACATATGCTCTCATCTCATTTTCTTTTTATATCCTCTTCAATTCAAAAGATAAGAAACTTCAGCCTGTAAACAAAATTCTCAAAACAATCTGTAATCAAACTCCACAAACCAAAATCTATCAAAAAATCAAACCTGTAATCAAATTACCAAAGCCTGAAATTCATTTCTCAAACCAAATTGCAAACCTGTAAACCATTGTCATAAGCCTGTAAACATCTTTTTCAAATCTGGAAGCATGTCAAACAAGTCATCTCTGCATGCAACTGAAATCATTTCAAACTAAAGCAAGCATTCAAGCATCTTTAACATTCCAGTTTAATATCAGAAGCATATTACAGCAGTCAAGTTTTAAAGTTTTCAAAATCAAAATTGGTTTCAAAGGTGCTCTGTTCAGACTCAAATCTAGTGAGTAACATCTCTTTTTAAAATCTTAATTATATGAATCTGGTCGCTTGAGTAATATCTGAAATGAGTATGTTATGTGAATGTATACAAGTGCAATTTTTTTTCTGTATGTATATATGAATGTATATGTGTGTTTGTTGAGTATCTGTTCTTGCCTATTCCTGTTTTAAAGCTAAGAATTTGGTAGAAATTCCCTTATCACTTGATCTGATCTTTATTAGGATTTCAGATTCAAACAAAAGTTGTTTGTTTCTGTCTAAATTAAAGTTTAAAAATTTAATTAAGTTAAAATAGATATGAATGTCTCTAGAAACTAGAAACATCAGTGCATGTTTAAAACAGGTGAAAATTCAAGTATCTTAATTTATCAATTCAGGTTTATAAACTGATTTCTTATTCAAAATAATGATTTTTAAAAGAAAAATCACAATTTTTAATTTGGTAAATTTAGAGAATTAGTAAGATGAACGTAAAATAGGTTTGGTCGAATTTTGGTGATCGGTGGGTTCTTAGGTTTCGTGATTGAAGTCATAGCTTGCTAAGTGGTTGGGGATCATCACAAAAATGCTCGATGATTTTATAAATCATTGTGGAGGATGAACGAGTTTAATTTAGGGTTCTAGCTCACGTTTTAATTAGGATCGAATGTCGAATTACTGTTGTCTCATCATCGCACTAGAGTTGATCGCACCAGTGGCCATCGGACCATGGGAGGAAGACGAAGCTTTGACCAATATTACGACGTTGTTGGTGGCATGAGGCGAGCAGACGGGGTAGTTTTTGATGATCGTATGTTGTTCCAGTTTGGGTCAGGATGTTCGATGTTGATTGGCTCACGAATTTGTCGATTTATGGGTTCTGAACGATTAGGTAGCTGATCTGGGAGTTGTGGAAGGGGGTGGTGTTGGCCAGAACGTCGTCGATCTTCTGTGCACGTGCACATGGTATCAGTCATGGTTAGCGTGTTGAGTTAGAGGAAGAAGAAGACGCACTCGAGTAGATGTAGAGTTTGGCTCGAAGTCATACGCGAGAAAATAGAATCCTGGCTCGGGTTCGTTTCAGGGGAGACTCGCGTGGGTTATAACAGGTTTTAAAGCCTGTTCGTTTTAAAATTTTAAAATTTGATTTAAAATGTGAAAACAGAAATTTAAACAAAGTTTAAAATAAAATCTTTAGGTGTGGATTCAAATTTAAATTTGAATTCCAGTTGTGGAATAAATAAGTTTTTATTAAAATGTTTAAACATCTTTAAATGTTTAAAGAATAATTAAAAAGGTTTGAATAAATAAATTTGTTTAAAAATCTTAAATTTCTTTTATAAATGTTAAGTGTTCTTTAACATTTGGTTTTTAAAAAGGGTTTGATAATTTGATTTAAATTTGGTTAAAGTTAAATTTGAAATCTATTTTAAATCTTTAATTTAAAATGAATTAAAAGAAAGTTTAAAAGTAAAATGTTTCAAATCTCTTGTTATTATAATTAAAGTTGTTATAAAGGTTAATACTTTAATTTAGAGATTAATTAAGGTTTAATGATTTAGGATTCATTAAATTAATATGGTAATTAAAGAGTAATTTAATAATTTAATTAATTAATGATTTGGTGTTAATTAATTAATTAATTAGGATTATAAGTTAATTAATTGAGGGTTAATTAATTTGAAATTAAGGATCATTTATTTAGATAAGTATGGATTATTAATAAATGATTAGGAATTAATTAATCAAGTGGTTAAAGATTAATTAAGCAATTAATTGAGTAATTAGAGATTTATTAATTGGAAATTAAGAATTAATTAATTTGTAATTAATAATGGTTGATTTAAGTTTTAATACTTAAGGAATATAAGTAAAGAATTGTTAATAATTAATGAGAGATCATTAATTAGGGATTGTTAAATAATTAATTAATATGATTAATTTTAATAATCAATTAGATTTATTAATTAATAAGGAATTGGTTAAGTATAATTACTTAAAATGTAATTAATGAAGTGTAATTACTTAGGAAAGTAATTAAGGAAATTACTGGATGTAATTGAATGAAGATAATGAAGTAATTAGAGTTTAATTACTTTGTATAATTAATCAAGGGATTAATTAAAAGATAATTAATTAAGGAGTAATTAATTTATGAAATGGAGTAATTAAGGGTAGTTAATTACTAAATGAGATTAATCAAAGGTGATTAATAAATGTGACTAATTAAAGATTAATTATTAAATGTAATTAATTTAAATAGGATAATTAATTAAGAGTAATTAGGGATCATAAATTAATAATTAATGATGTAATTAAGGATTGATTAATTAAGATTAATTAATCAATAATAAGTGATTTAAGTAATTAATTAATTATAATTAATTAAGGATTAATGTAATTAAGTATAATTAATTAATTAATGAAGTAATTAAAGATTAATTACTGAAATGGTTTAAGATAATTAATTTGTGAAATTAATTAACGATTAATTACTTAAAGTAATTAAAGTATAATTAATCAGGAATGATTAATTTAAGATGATACTTAGAGTAATGATTAATTAATTGGTTTAATTAATAATTAAGTAAGCAGGATTTATAGAATGAAGTAATTAGTTTAATTCACTTTAAATTAATTAGATGATATAAATCATTGCTTAAGGATGGATGAATGAGATTGAATGTATTTCATTGTTTGATATCTCTGATGAGATATGATTGATATATGATATGGATGTTTGGTTGAATTATAATGATAATGTGAATTATCTGTTTGGGATGATAATGTAGATTATCTATTGAATTATCTATCTTTGTGTATATAGATAAGAATTGAATTGTTTTAACCTTAAAACAACTTGGCCCTTAAAAGATACGTTTTGGATTTCGATGAGACCGGGATCGGGTTTCCGTATACCGGAATTCCAGGTCTGGAGACCCGAACACCACATCGATCCAAATTAACGATAGGTCGTGAATCTCAAGTGAAGATGAAGATTCAGAGTGCAAGGGTTATTGTCGTTAACTCTGAGGGTGATTCCAAAACGAGTGTAACGAGATAATGCCTTCGGTTTCGTTCGAACCCGGAACGAACTTATATGGATTGAATGCTTTCAGCACATCGTCAGGCGGACGATGAGCATTCTAAGTGATATGTTCTGATTAAAGGTAATCGTAACCTCAAGCCTCATCAACCGGGAATGGCTAAAACAGGGGAGGTGCAGCAAGGCTTCGTGGGTAGCACCCACTGAGAGCAAGATAGATCCCTGTCTAGAGGTCCCTTTTCTTTTTATTCGGCTTAGTGTGTGGTTGGTCGCGCCAACTACGGGGTTATCTTGTTCGGAATTATCCAGTAAGGGATGGTTCCGGCTTTGTGTTGCAGGGGAGCGGGCGTACTCCTCGGTACGGTGATCTATGCCACGTACTGTGACGGGCGGTACCCCAGTAGCCCTGCCATTGTATGGAAACTCATTCTTCCTACGTGCCCTTACGGTTTTGATTGTATAACCCACTTTGTGGCTAGTATGCTGGAATTTAATAATGTAACAATTTCAGCTATTTCATATTTATTTGAAAACCCTAGACCCTATTATAATATAACTAGATTTCCTATCAAATGTTTTGGTTAGCGTAAGGTAAAAACTTACCCATGTTTATTTGTGGGGAGTCTTACGTGATACCTTTTCTTTCTAAAGGTTTTGAAGTTAAGCAAGTTTAACCTGTTACTCACACCAGACCCATGTCTGACCCAAGTGTTTATTTCTGTTTTATAAACTCTTGGGTACTCAAATTTTTACGAGTAGCCAAGGGATTCAGGTTTAGCTTTGACGAATTGTGGAGGAGGAATGGAGCAGGAGGCTTCGGCGTTCGTAGATATAGTATTCCGCTGTGTAGATCTCTGTGATAGTGTTTGTATTGTATTTGAGTTGTAATGTCTAGACAGATGTTTATAACTGACTAGTATGTGATGTATATGTTGTGTAACTCTGATAAGTGTTGTATACTATGTAATAGTTTATGTTATTAATATAATTTATTCGTTCCACTGTGAGATCGTTGTTGTTATTTCTTTTTTTTTCTTCTCTTCTTTTCTATTTTCTACCACTTTCTTTCTTCATAATGATCCGACTTTCTGTGGAGAAAAAGTCGGGTCGTTACTTTTGGTATCAGAGCATAGGTTGAGCGAATGCCTAAGCTTTTGGTTAAGTGAATATCAGAACACTAGGTTGAGTGAATACCTAGGTTCGGAAGGATTGTTCATTAGAGACAGGATCTGTAGCAACCTGTTTGAGTCTGAGTATATATATATACGAGAGCGCGTATTTGTTAGTTATATAAAATGGTTTTATATTGTGTTAATTGATCGGTTGAGTGGTATATGGATTCTGGTCAATACGAGTAGCTAACGTTATTGATAGGGATCTCTGAACACTTGACCAGGCCAACGGACACAATATTGTTTTAAAAAGGTAGATGAAATAATTTTACCCAGATATAATTTCTATATAAAAAAGTATCATTTTAAATGTATATGGTATTTGTAATGATTGGTTGAGATGATAATAATTTATCATCTAGGATTAGAAGTCTGAGTGTTGAGGTTGGAAGTGTATTTGTCGAGACTGTAGACCTAATACCGTCTCGAGTGAACTTTACAGTTGTGTAAGGATTTCACAATCTCTGAAGGAAACCTGTTAAGGTTCGGAGTTTATCTTTGAAGTTGGATGAGTAGAGTTGGATCTGTCAGTTGGGAAGAAGCGAGTGATAGTATCTTGGTATCTTCTGGAAGAAGTAGCTGTGTGATGAGACGCAGTGAATATGGATGTTCCCGAAGATGTTTTCTTTGGAACAAGTTAATGAAGTGTGTCTGTTTCGGTGTTGTGGCTGAGTTCAGCATGGTGATTCTGTTTGGTTGAGATCCGAGTTTCTCGAAGAGCTTTGGTTAGGAAATCTTTGGCATCTGTGGCAGCAGTGCAGCTCGGAGTATTCTGTGCATTGGCAGGAAGTTTCTGGCTGAGCAGTTTTTCTTATGTGGAGTTCAGAAGTAGCAAAGTGGATCCATTTCTTCGATGGATTTGACAGATAAGTGTGGATTGTTCTGATTGGTAAAGATAGAACAGTTTTATTTGGATTTGGCTGGGTTGATCGCAAAAGTGACTTGCGATAGTCTGAGTATTCTCTTGAGTTATCTGAGATTTTCTGGGATGTGTTGTCCAGTTTGTGCTTGTGTTCTTCATCAGCATTTTCATTCTACTCCAGATCAGAATGGTGCAGCGGAAGTAGTTTGGCGAGTGCATCTGTTTGTCTTTTCCAGATAAGAGAAGTTAGTTCAGTCTACTAATGGTAGTAGAGTTTGTGTTTTGGATTGGGTAGATCTTGAGAGGATCATTGGTTGAGTTATTTTTGGTCCTGTTTGTTTCCAGAAGCATCAGCGAAGGTTGAGTTGATCAGGAAGGATCTGTAGTCAGCCCAGGATCGTCTGAGGGATTTTGTGGATAAGAGGCGGAGGAATTTGGAATTCGAAGTTGGAGACTTCGTTGTTGTTGAAGTTTTCTCTGGTAAAAGGGAGCTATAAGATTGGGTAAGTCTGGGAAGTCAGCTCCGAGTTGTTTTGGATCTTTTCTGTGTTCTGATTTGGATAAGTGCTTTGATCTACTGGATTGAATTGTCAGTTTGGATAACTGGAATTCAATGTATTTTACGTATCTCTGAGGGAATACGTGTTTGATATATCTCTGGTTTTGGAACCAGCAGTTTTGGAGGTTTGGTTGTTGAGTCAGACTCGTCTGTAGTCTGATATTCTGTTTAGTTTTGTAGATCTAGACGAGTAGGAGCTCTATAGCTTAGTAGTATTGGTTGTTTGAATTGTTTGTAGAGCGAGTATCCCGGTATATATATATACTTGGGGAAACTCGAGGAAATTCTATTCAGAATTTTTCGCTGGATAGTTAGAATTGTTTGTTTGGATGATTGGTTGCTATGATTGTTAGCATATGGATGATAATACATCCTTGTGATTTAAAAAGATTATTAAATTACCTTTGTTTTAAATTTCGGGGACGAAATTATTTTAAGGGGGTAGGAATGTAATATCCCGGAAATTTGGGGCAATATCAATTTAATAATCTATTTAAATAATTAAATTGATTTGTTAATCTTTGATAAAAATATTTGAATTGGTTTAAAAATCTAATTAAATGAATATTTAATTAGTGAATTTTATCCTTTAAAAACTAATAAAATGATTTCTATTTATAATGTATATATATATGTATATATTGTAAATAGATAAGCTTGGATTTGAAATTTAAATAATAAATGAAATCTTGTTTTAAATTTCTAATGTATATTCTTATAGTTTGGAAATTATGATTTATTTAATATTAGCTTTACAAAGCTATTTAAACAAAATAATTATATGGTTTTAAATAAGATTAATAATAAGGATTATTTTATTTTCTTTTTAAATATTGCTTAATAAATATGATTTAAGAGTATATATAAGTTTAAAATACAATATTATTAATATATTATTTTATATATAGATATAAATAGACTTTAATAAAATAGGATTGTTATTGTTGAATCTATATGTATATATATATATATAACACTTGATTTTAAATTGAACTTTAGTATTTGATTTGAATTTGAATTTAAAGTTTGAAATTCAAAAGGATAGATATTTAAATTGTTTTGGATTTCTAAATATATGTATAAACTTTTATTTATAAGTATAATTGGTTTATTTCTTTAAAAGTTATCTATATATAAATAAGTAATAAATATTTAATAAATAAAGAAAAAGGCTTTTTACATTTAAAATAAACACAAATTAATTAAAAAAGACAAGTGTTAATATATTAAGTAACCATGGTGACATGTGTTAGTTAATGAGTTAGAGTAAATGACAAATGTCAAGTTCTTAATTTTGGTTTTCTTTTATTTTTATTTTTAATAAACTACAAATTAACTTATATAAACATATGCTCTCATCTCATTTTCTTTTTCTATCCTCTTCAATTCAAAAGATAAGAAACTTCAGCCTGTAAACAAAATTCTCAAAATAATCTGTAATCAAACTCCACAAACCAAAATCTATCAAAAAATCAAACCTGTAATCAAATTACCAAAGCCTGAAATTCATTTCTCAAACCAAATTGCAAACCTGTAAACCATTGTCATAAGCCTGTAAACATCTTTTTCAAATCTGGAAGCATGTCAAACAAGTCATCTCTGCATGCAACTGAAATCATTTCAAACTAAAGCAAGCATTCAAGCATCTTCAACATTCCAGTTTAATATCAGAAGCATATTACAGCAGTCAAGTTTTAAAGTTTTCAAAATCAAAATTGGTTTCAAAGGTGCTCTGTTCAGACTCAAATCTAGTGAGTAACATCTGTTTTTAAAATCTTAATTATATGAATCTGGTCGCTTGAGTAATATCTGAAATGAGTATGTTATGTGAATGTATACAAGTGCAATTTTTTTTCTGTATGTATATATGAATGTATATGTGTGTTTGTTGAGTATCTGTTCTTGCCTATTCCTGTTTTAAAGCTAAGAATTTGGTAGAAATTCCCTTATCACTTGATCTGATCTTTATTAGGATTTCAGATTCAAACAAAAGTTGTTTGTTTCTGTCTAAATTAAAGTTTAAAAATTTAATTAAGTTAAAATAGATATGAATGTCTCTAGAAACTAGAAACATCAGTGCATGTTTAAAACAGGTGAAAATTCAAGTATCTTAATTTATCAATTCAGGTTTATAAACTGATTTCTTATTCAAAATAATGATTTTTAAAAGAAAAATCACAATTTTTAATTTGGTAAATCTAGAGAATTAGTAAGATGAACGTAAAATAGGTTTGGTCGAATTTTGGTGATCGGTGGGTTCTTAGGTTTCGTGATTGAAGTCATAGCTTGCTAAGTGGTTGGGGATCATCACAAAAATGCTCGATGATTTTATAAATCATTGTGGAGGATGAACGAGTTTAATTTAGGGTTCTAGCTCACGTTTTAATTAGGATCGAATGTCGAATTACTATTGTCTCATCATCGCACTAGAGTTGATCGCACCAGTGGCCATCGGACCATGGGAGGAAGACGAAGCTTTGACCAATATTACGACGTTGTTGGTGGCATGAGGCGAGCAGACGGGGTAGTTTTTGATGATCGTATGTTGTTCCAGTTTGGGTCAGGATGTTCGATGTTGATTGGCTCACGAATTTGTCGATTTATGGGTTCTGAACGATTAGGTAGCTGATCTGGGAGTTGTGGAAGGGGGTGGTGTTGGCCAGAACGTCGTCGATCTTCTGTGCACGTGCACATGGTATCAGTCATGGTTAGCGTGTTGAGTTAGAGGAAGAAGAAGACGCACTCGAGTAGATGTAGAGTTTGGCTCGAAGTCATACGCGAGAAAATAGAATCCTGGCTCGGGTTCGTTTCAAGGGAGACTCGCGTGGGTTATAACAGGTTTTAAAGCCTGTTCGTTTTAAAATTTTAAAATTTGATTTAAAATGTGAAAACAGAAATTTAAACAAAGTTTAAAATAAAATCTTTAGGTGTGGATTCAAATTTAAATTTGAATTCCAGTTGTGGAATAAATAAGTTTTTATTAAAATGTTTAAACATCTTTAAATGTTTAAAGAATAATTAAAAAGGTTTGAATAAATAAATTTGTTTAAAAATCTTAAATTTCTTTTATAAATGTTAAGTGTTCTTCAACATTTGGTTTTTAAAAAGGGTTTGATAATTTGACTTAAATTTGGTTAAAGTTAAATTTGAAATCTATTTTAAATCTTTAATTTAAAATGAATTAAAAGAAAGTTTAAAAGTAAAATGTTTAAAATCTCTTGTTATTATAATTAAAGTTGTTATAAAGGTTAATACTTTAATTTAGAGATTAATTAAGGTTTAATGATTTAGGATTCATTAAATTAATATGGTAATTAAAGAGTAATTTAATAATTTAATTAATTAATGATTTGGTGTTAATTAATTAATTAATTAGGATTATAAGTTAATTAATTGAGGGTTAATTAATTTGAAATTAAGGATCATTTATTTAGATAAGTATGGATTATTAATAAATGATTAGGAATTAATTAATCAAGTGGTTAAAGATTAATTAAGCAATTAATTGAGTAATTAGAGATTTATTAATTGGAAATTAAGAATTAATTAATTTGTAATTAATAATGGTTGATTTAAGTTTTAATACTTAAGGAATATAAGTAAAGAATTGTTAATAATTAATGAGAGATCATTAATTAGGGATTGTTAAATAATTAATTAATATGATTAATTTTAATAATCAATTAGATTTATTAATTAATAAGGAATTGGTTAAGTATAATTACTTAAAATGTAATTAATGAAGTGTAATTACTTAGGAAAGTAATTAAGGAAATTACTGGATGTAATTGAATGAAGATAATGAAGTAATTAGATTTTAATTACTTTGTATAATTAATCAAGGGATTAATTAAAAGATAATTAATTAAGGAGTAATTAATTTATGAAATGGAGTAATTAAGGGTAGTTAATTACTAAATGAGATTAATCAAAGGTGATTAATAAATGTGACTAATTAAAGATTAATTATTAAATGTAATTAATTTAAATAGGATAATTAATTAAGAGTAATTAGGGATCATAAATTAATAATTAATGATGTAATTAAGGATTGATTAATTAAGATTAATTAATCAATAATAAGTGATTTAAGTAATTAATTAATTATAATTAATTAAGGATTAATGTAATTAAGTATAATTAATTAATTAATGAAGTAATTAAAGATTAATTACTGAAATGGTTTAAGATAATTAATTTGTGAAATTAATTAACGATTAATTACTTAAAGTAATTAAAGTATAATTAATCAGGAATGATTAATTTAAGATGATACTTAGAGTAATGATTAATTAATTGGTTTAATTAATAATTAAGTAAGCAGGATTTATAGAATGAAGTAATTAGTTGAATTCACTTTAAATTAATTAGATGATATAAATCATTGCTTAAGGATGGATGAATGAGATTGAATGTATTTCATTGTTTGATATCTCTGATGAGATATGATTGATATATGATATGGATGTTTGGTTGAATTATAATGATAATGTGAATTATCTGTTTGGGATGATAATGTAGATTATCTATTGAATTATCTATCTTTGTGTATATAGATAAGAATTGAATTGTTTTAACCTTAAAACAACTTGGCCCTTAAAAGATACGTTTTGGATTTCGATGAGACCGGGATCGGGTTTCCGTATACCGGAATTCCAGGTCTGGAGACCCGAACACCACATCGATCCAAATTAACGATAGGTCGTGAATCTCAAGTGAAGATGAAGATTCAGAGTGCAAGGGTTATTGTCGTTAACTCTGAGGGTGATTCCAAAACGAGTGTAACGAGATAATGCCTTCGGTTTCGTTCGAACCCGGAACGAACTTATATGGATTGAATGCTTTCAGCACATCGTCAGGCGGACGATGAGCATTCTAAGTGATATGTTCTGATTAAAGGTAATCGTAACCTCAAGCCTCATCAACCGGGAATGGCTAAAACAGGGGAGGTGCAGCAAGGCTTCGTGGGTAGCACCCACTGAGAGCAAGATAGATCCCTGTCTAGAGGTCCCTTTTCTTTTTATTCGGCTTAGTGTGTGGTTGGTCGCGCCAACTACGGGGTTATCTTGTTCGGAATTATCCAGTAAGGGATGGTTCCGGCTGTAATATCCCGGAAATTTTAACAATATCAATTTAATAATCTGTTAAATAATTAAATTGATATTGATGATCTTTGATAATAAAATTTGAATTTAATTTAATAATCTAATTAAATAAGTATCAAATATGTTATTTTCAAATAATAAGTATAATGTATTATTTTTAATATGTATGAATTTTAATGCTAAAAGGAATTTTATTCATATAAATTTAGAAAGTATTTATTTAATAGTAAATTTAGTACAAAAGATTTATTTACACTTATAAATGAATTAAATACATGTATATGATTTTATTAGGATATAAATGAGTTTTATTTTATTTTCTTTTAAAGGTTTCATTTATTCATAATATAGAAAAGCATTTATAATTAAGAAATGTGTTTATTAATTAAGAAATTTATATAAAAGCTTTTAAAACTCTTTTTAAAAATAATATAAAAATGGAAAATTACAAGTGTTAGTTTTATCTGCATCATAAATACATGTGTAAGGTAATTAAGAATGGATGAAGACAAGTGTCAATTTTCTTTCCATTTTCCTTGATTTTTAATAAACCATAAATTAAGTTTATAAAAGCCTACCTTTCCATTCCCTTTTTCTTTTTCTAATCTCAATCCTCAAAAACTAAAACCAGAAAATGATCAAAACCGAAATCATCTCAAACGAAAAATATACAACCTGAATTCATCTTCAAACCAAAACTGAGATTCATCTGCAAAGCTTAATTCTCAAATTTACAACATGAAATCCTGCAAATATTTCTCAAATTCAAATACCTGAAACCAGGCAATTTCTCAAACCTGAAACCCTTCCTCTGATTAAAAATCAGTACCCTGTAATCTGAAATCTTCTCCAAACCAAAGATCTGTAACCATTGTTCTTTCAAGCATGTAAACTCATTTATAACATGCAAGAACAAAAGGTTTAACACTTTCTTCACCTGGAAGTGCATTTTCAAAACTAATATTCAAGACTGTAATCATTTCATCTCAAGCCTGAGATCAATTATCCTAAGACCAGAAACCATATTTCAAAACAAATCTGCAATGTTCTTCAAGTCTGAATCATTTCAAGATTTGCATGCCTTCTTGTTTATTCACTGTTAACACATGGATTAAAGACAAATTAGCTTAGTTTTAATATAATCTAAGTACTAAAAATATAAGCAAGTATATATGTTTTGAAATATGTTTGCTTTTGTGAAATAACAGTAGGAATCCTGTAGGACATCAAAAATCAAATCTCGAATTATACTAATTCAAGTTGATGTCTGGAATCATCTTTGAAAAACAAGATTTTTAAAACAAAAACTAAAATTTTTAAAATTATATTGAGGGTGCAGTTTGTAGTTAACCAGAGTTTGGTTTTTGAGTGATTTCTGGTGACTGGGATGTTTGTGGTGATCGAGATTGTTGCTGGAGTTAGGTGAATGATCAGGGTAGTGGGCATAAATAATAGGAGCAGTGGTAGTTCACCGTGGCGATAGCGGTAGGTCGAACTAAAATTTTGACCTAGTTTTGGTTGAGGATGGAATCGTGATCGATGCTTCGGCTATGATGGATCGAGTGTCTCGAAGCTGTGGGGGTTTGGTGGCGTACGTGTTCGGCTAGACGTGGACCAAGTGATTAAAATTCCGGTGGTCGGAGTTTGGCGATTCGTGGAAGTTTTGGTGACTGGTTTCGTTCCAGGTGGGTGCTCGAGTGCTCGTTTTCGTTTTCAAGTTTGAATTGATGATCGGAGTTGTCGAGATGGTCGAGAGGAAGGTGGGCGACTCGATGGTGATCAGCAAGTTGGTCGGAGTCGTCGATGTTCACCGTGCACGTGCACGTGTTCTCATTTGCGTATCTGGAATTTTGAATTGGGGAAGATGGAGTTCTCGTGTTCATACTCGGGGAGGACTCGTGATTTTCGAAAGTTTTTGCGGGGAAGACTCGGGTAAGATAGGGTTGCGACTCGAAGTAGTTTCAGATGGTCTCGAGTACTTTTAGTTGTTACCAGGTTTTAAAAACCTGTTTTGTTTATGTAATAGCCCGCTTTTCCGTACCCCTTGAAATAGACACTACTCCATCTATTTACTCAAGGTGAACAAAAAAACGAACCATTAGGGTTTTAAAAGAAGAGGTAGAAGAAAAGATAGAAGAAAAGAGAAAGAAGAAACAAAAGAACAACATCAGAAACAGAAACAATATCAGGATCTCACATGTCGCAGCGGAACAATATACAATAGATAATTACTAGTCTTTTAAAACAAAGAACTATATCAGTTTATACATACATCAATCATCAGAGTCAATATACAACAATGGACAGTTATATAACTTGTCCTCATACAGAGTACACAGCGGAATAAATATATCAGATACAAATACTACGTCTCGCCATCCAGCTTGCTTCCAAAGCTCCAGAATATCCAGAATATCCTGATAATATAACTCTAGACTGCCCGTGTGGAAAATTTGTGGGCACCCAGAGTTTAGAAGGGAACAGTAAACTCCGAGTCAGTCATGGTGACTGGTGTGAGATCGTAAAACAGTTATTCTTTAAAAATAAACAGCAGAGAATTTTAAAGTCAATTCGCAATGCTTTTGGAAAATGAAACTACCATAAGACCTCCCGCCACACACACAATGCAAACGCAGACTTGGAGGAGATTTCTTCTTATGATAGTCAAAGATGCTTACTACGCAAAATCATTGGATTTATTATTATTAGTGCATAGTGCAGAAAAAACATTTCGAAAGTATAATATTAATCTTAGCCAACATACGACCAGTATCGTATGCCTACTATAGCTACTATGTTCAATAGCAGGTTACCGCCACATTCCATAGCAGGTAATACAACCAAAACCGTACACGTCGCGTATTGTTTCTTTGGATTTCCAACAAATGGTCAGGCTAAGGAACTTCCTTTCCTCCTGCCGATTGGGATCGCCTCTGGCTGGACGTCCCGAGAGACAAACTGCTCTCTGCCAAACAAGGCCGGGTTACCCCTGTAACAGGTAACTCACGAATATGTCATCACCCGGTCCTTTGGGACCTTTATCCGAGCGCTCGATATCCAACATCACACATCATAAAGAAAGTGTATCCACATGAGTAAGTATCTGGGCTCCATACCATGATACCACCCCTTTCCAGAAGGAAATGACATACCCTAAAGGGCGCGACCCTCATAACCTTGCCGCAACATTCCTGTTTCGACCATTTCCGGGTTGTTGAGGCCCTGACGAAGTCTCGTCCACAAAGCTACGCTTTTTCAAAAAGCCCTGCTTCGGGTCAAACAAAATGATCAACCTATGATCATTAAGATATAAGATCAAACAAATGATCATATCACAAATGATCAAACACTGATCATTTTATAGCAACACTCAGTATGCCACGTTACCAAATTGGGATATATCGCTGATAAATTTCAACTACATAACCTCTGAGCTCGTACGTCTCAGAGAAGGGTGTTAAGCTAAGAGAATAAATTCTCCGCCACCAGCAGAAATGTATTTGAAAGAAATCAGCTTTATATCTCAAATTGTAACGTCAGACACACAATCCATACAAGTCTGTTCCGGGATCGAACAGAACCGAAGGCACTTCTCACGAAGCCCTTGCACATCCGGATAATTTTCAATCACGTCGGGACTTCCCGTCACTAAGGGTGATAAAACCTCTAAACCGGAGATCAGCCGATGTAGAGTAACTCGACGGTAATCCTTCCATTTTCAAAAATATCCGGTCTTCAACACCGGTCTTTGAATGCAATTCATAACGACGTATCACATATTCGGAATGGGTTATAAGACCCCCTGGTCCTTTCCCGGCTAACCCGAATAGTGAGCGTTTATTCAAAAAATAAGTGTGGCATTCAAATTCATCCAATTCACAACAAATACCTATCTAAAGGTAATTATTGATAGTCGGTTATTTAACTATCAATAAAGATGCGCAACATCATCAGATTCCAAATAATTATCCAAATTATTTTATCTTCCAAAATATCTTTTACTAGATATAAAATTTCCACACTTAATCATTTGAAAACAATTTCAAATCAATTTCCACATTTCATTTTATCTTTGGAGATAAAATCTCAAAACAGTTCATTTCATATTGGAAAAGCATTTCCATACTTATTTAAAAATAAGTATTTCATAAATCATTTATTTTCAACATTTGAAAATATTCGATATACTTAAATCAAAATTAAGTATATATTCATTCTTTAAGGAAATCATAAATTTTACATCTATTTGAGTCAAAACGAATGTTGCGTAAAACATCGTTACGACGACTCAAAATCACTAGTATAGGGATTCGAATTTAAGATAGATATGTAAATCCCAATACTACATTAAAAACATTTCCTTTCGGAAATCATTTACTATAACAACAGTGTTATAGTCCACCATTTCCTTATTTTTCGAAAACGTCTATTTCAACAATAAAAATGTTGAAATCTATGTATTCGATATCATAATACATTTTAAAAACATCTCTAAAATGTTTAACTTCATTTTCAATGCCACTTTTCCAAAACTATCCATTTTACTTAACAATATATTCACTGTCCAAAATCGTGAATATACTTCACTAACCACAATTCAATATTTTCTACACATTTTATTTCAATAATAATTCGCTATCCAAAATCGCGAATATATCTCCTTTAATAATCTTCTATATTTAGTTTATCAAATCCAATTGATCTCGAATTTATAAATCAACGTTTATAAATTCTATTTCTGTTTTTAATAACCACTTCAACTTACAAATCTTCTTTTTAATAATTCAATAAATATTCCATCTAAAGGTAAAAATCCAATTTATAAGTTAATCTCTTATAAATCTTTTATTCTACAGTTTCATCCATTTTACAACTTCACAATTTATAAATCTATAAATTTCATTCACTTACGGATTCCATAATATTTCATTTTTTTAACACTTATAAAATTCGTTTTATAAGTCCAATATTTTGATTTATAAAATATCAATTTTATAAATCTTTCTATACAAATCGTTTATAGTTATTCAAAAATCCCAACTTAAACCATTTTATAAATCAACTTTTGTTTCAAAAACAACACTTCGGTTATATTTCACTAAAAATTATAACTTTTATAACTTTAAAATTTTACGTTTATAAATCGATTCAAAAATTCCATAAAACGTATATTTTCAAAAATCACTTTAAAAACCTTTTTAAAATAAAAGTCGTTATTTTTAAAGTTCAAAACTGAATCCGATGATGCAACAACACCAATCAGTCCATCACAACAGTCAAATATCATATATCATCATATGATAACAGAATATATCAAAATATCTGTAAATAATCAATACGGTGAGGAATCCAGTCGGATCCCTCCAACCTGTTTCCCTGCATCCACAGATGTTAGCACAATACCAATTCCGCTCCAGTACGGAATTATCGCGGTATATGGGTTTTTATAAATCCGCTTACTAACGGCGCAATAGGGTCTCATCCGCTATACGAGGCGGGAAATCAATCAATCCAATATATACATATGCCAATATGTATATACTGCTATATATATAGATATATATCCTACTATATCTAATATCACATCCAAACAGTCAATCATATCAGTCAAATCAATAACTGTAACAGAAAATCCACTTTCATTTGAGTGAGAAGATCTCACCTTGATTTTAAATTCTGTTCCAGCGTTTATTTCGAATAAAATTAAACGTGCGTTTAATTTTACCCGAAATTTTCGTTAACTCCAAACGACTCCAAATCAGTTGCACTGCGTAGTGCTCGACAAAACGAAGCCAATGCAATTCGTTTCATAATTTTCTGACAATATATGACAAAGTTATATCAGTTTGAAGTTAATACGATTTTAATAAAATTAAATTTACAAGTTTTATTTAAATTTAAACCTAAACTAATCCTGGCCGCACGTCTCTTGCTCCCAGATCTGGACCGTGAAACGCAACCCCATCTTCCTCACGCGCGTCTTCTTCCCGCTCCAGTATTTCACGCGAGAACCCATCACTCACGTTCGAATTCGAACGCCGCACCACCCATTGACGAACTAGCATTCGATCAAACGTTGCCAAGTTGAAGCCCATCACCACGCCACCCCACGACCAACGACCGCACGTCCATCTCGCCCCCCTCGCCTCAGAAATCATGCACCAATGTCTAACGTATGCGACCAAAATCCCGCCTCTACATCACACCATTCCCCATCAACCCCGTATAGATTCGTAGAGCTCTCAATGCTCTTCAACTTTGCTGCTGAACACTCTTTGAATTGATGAATGGATTAGAAGAATTTAAGGGAGGAAGATTTATGAATTATGGCCATTCGTTTAGAAAGTGGCGGCTGAGACATTTAGAAACCCTAGGGTTGTTTTAATTTGCAAAAATGAAAACAAAGGGGCTTTTATAAAAAAAACGACGAACACTATTCACTCCGGATTTTCCGAACTCGAAATCGAGCGTGCCGGTTAGCGTTTCTAAGGTTTACCCTGCGTTCCGATCGCAATGGAATAGGTCTCGGAAGCTAATTCGATCGTATGTGTGAGATATGACAATAAACGATCAATTTAAATTAAACCGATTTAAATCGATTTCGATGCGTTTTAATTTGCACCGGACAAATGGTAAATCCAAAAATTACGAAATTTGAAATCTTACAATAATATCACATTACGGATCCGATGAAACTGGTTTCGTTGAAATCCGAGACCGTTTGAAAAATGACTATTTTAACTCGACGATTTAAAATTAAAACGATATCGATGCGTTTCGAGTTGCCACGGTCAAACGACAACTCCGATTGATACGAAAATTGAAATCCGATAATAACTAACTATTACGGATCCAATGGAACTGGTCTCGTTCAATTCTGAGACTGTTCAAAAATTGGCTATTTTTCAGTCGATAATTAAATATTAAAATATTCAATTTTCACAGATTAACTCCAAATTCAATTTTAAAAGTTCTAAAATATTTCTATAACTCCAGTATGATTAAATAAAATTTTACAAATCATTTTCAGTCACTTTAAACTCGATTTCCAATTATCTCTGGAATTTCACTATTTAATTTATCGATTTAATTATCAAATTAAATCCAATATCCTTTAATAAATTATTCGACTTCTAAATTCCATTTATAAATATTAAAAAAATCAATTAAATATTCGAATTTTAATTATCAGAAAATCTGGGTCGTTACAAACTTCCCCCCTTAAAAGAATTTCGTCCTCGAAATTACAAGTTAGGAAGAAAGGTCCTTAACTCGTCTACTATTTTTCACAATCTAATAGTTTTATCAATTTATCAAAACAAATCTTTCTACTAAAGATTCGTTATCATTCAACTAGCTTTCTAACTTCAATTATAAGTTTCAAATAGCATTGTTTACTTCAAAATTCGAATTTAAGTTTAAATTCAAATTTTAACTTTCGAAATTTTCTCAAAAATTTTCTAACACTCGAAATTTTCGAAAAATTTCGCCAGCGTCTCCTTTGCGCGGCTAATACGGCACGACTACAAAACGTCCCTACGGACTCTCAGATTTCAAAAAGAAAAAGAAAAAGCCAAGCGGCTAGACAAGAAATCGTCAAATCTCATATTCGAATTCAAATACTTACCTTTAGTCGAGCAATTCAAATTTATCTTCGAAATCAAATTCCAATTCCTTTATACCTGTATATCCTACTAGCCATAATATCTAGTTGCATATATTCAAACCATTTTGCAAATTCTATTACAAAATTTCAATATAAACTGCTTATACATTTTTACTTCACTATTGAAGTTACATATTCGATTTCGTTCAATCTTGCATTTCAAATTTCTATTCGAATTCAATTTTTATCTTCTATTCTGAATATTGAATTTTTATCGATTATCTGTCATTCACAACTGCATCATTTTAAATTAGTTTCATTTACTAATTCACTACAAATTCTAATCTACTTATTCAAATTCGGTTTCAACATTCAGTTTTAATCTTATTCACTTCATTTATTCAAATTTATTTACTCATTCACAAATTCTTTCATTTTCAATTTGAATCTGATTTTCAAATCAAATTTCAATTCCAGTTATATTCACTTATACTTACTTTGATTTAACTTCATTCTTTAAGTTAAGTTTATTCTATCACAATTCAAATTGTATAAGTTATCAACTTAGTAATATTTCATAAATATCCTTATATGGCATTCCAGAGTTACCAACATTTCAAAGCCAATTTGAAAACCATTCAAATTCCATTTGAATTTCCAAAACAAAACCCAAATTTTCCGTTTAAAATAATATAGCAGCAATTCCTCCTTTGGAAACCCAAAAATGAACATCGATGATGCTGCAGTCATTACCGAAGTTATTTTCCAGCGACCGAAAAGAGTTTAGAGCTTTCATCACTCAAAAACATTTTTCCAAAATATCAAATCCTTTCAAAACACTTCTCTGGAATTTTATTTCAGATTATAAATCACAATTACAAATCTTTTACTTATATAACTTCACTTTATATATATAAGATTATTCCACAATTGTAAATCATATTAATTATAACTTCATCTTTTATAATTCATTGGTTTATACAATTTACTCTTTCACAATTGTTGTTTTATTTAACTTATTCAAACAACTTTAATTAACTTGTATATATATACATTTTAACAACCAAACAACCAATTCATATATATACTTTAATAATTCTGAAAAATTATTTCTTTATATACAAAATATAATCAAGGTAAAATTATTTCATTTACCCAATTTAAAACAATATCGTGCCGAATTGTTCTATATAAGTGTTTAGAGATTCCTATCGATAGAGTTGTACGGACAATACCGACCAGAATCCATATACCACTCAACAAACCAATCATCACAATATAAAACAATTTTATATTAACTAACAAATACGCACTCATATCTATTATTACACTCAAACTCATTCTAGAGTACTACTGACTCTATCTCTAATGAGTAACACCCAACAGAGCAGGGTTGTCGCTTAACCATATGCTCCGATACCAAATGTAATAGCCCGCTTTTCCGTACCCCTTGAAATAGACACTACTCCATCTATTTACTCAAGGTGAACAAAAAAACGAACCATTAGGGTTTTAAAAGAAGAGGTAGAAGAAAAGATAGAAGAAAAGAGAAAGAAGAAACAAAAGAACAACATCAGAAACAGAAACAATATCAGGATCTCACATGTCGCAGCGGAACAATATACAATAGATAATTACTAGTCTTTTAAAACAAAGAACTATATCAGTTTATACATACATCAATCATCAGAGTCAATATACAACAATGGACAGTTATATAACTTGTCCTCATACAGAGTACACAGCGGAATAAATATATCAGATACAAATACTATGTCTCGCCATCCAGCTTGCTTCCAAAGCTCCAGAATATCCAGAATATCCTGATAATATAACTCTAGACTGCCCGTGTGGAAAATTTGTGGGCACCCAGAGTTTAGAAGGGAACAATAAACTCCGAGTCAGTCATGGTGACTGGTGTGAGATCGTAAAACAGTTATTCTTTAAAAATAAACAGCAGAGAATTTTAAAGTCAATTCGCAATGCTTTTGGAAAATGAAACTACCATAAGACCTCCCGCCACACACACAATGCAAACGCAGACTTGGAGGAGATTTCTTCTTATGATAGTCAAAGATGCTTACTACGCAAAATCATTGGATTTATTATTATTAGTGCATAGTGCAGAAAAAACATTTCGAAAGTATAATATTAATCTTAGCCAACATACGACCAGTATCGTATGCCTACTATAGCTACTATGTTCAATAGCAGGTTACCGCCACATTCCATAGCAGGTAATACAACCAAAACCGTACACGTCGCGTATTGTTTCTTTGGATTTCCAACAAATGGTCAGGCTAAGGAACTTCCTTTCCTCCTGCCGATTGGGATCGCCTCTGGCTGGACGTCCCGAGAGACAAACTGCTCTCTGCCAAACAAGGCCGGGTTACCCCTGTAACAGGTAACTCACGAATATGTCATCACCCGGTCCTTTGGGACCTTTATCCGAGCGCTCGATATCCAACATCACACATCATAAAGAAAGTGTATCCACATGAGTAAGTATCTGGGCTCCATACCATGATACCACCCCTTTCCAGAAGGAAATGACATACCCTAAAGGGCGCGACCCTCATAACCTTGCCGCAACATTCCTGTTTCGACCATTTCCGGGTTGTTGAGGCCCTGACGAAGTCTCGTCCACAAAGCTACGCTTTTTCAAAAAGCCCTGCTTCGGGTCAAACAAAATGATCAACCTATGATCATTAAAATATAAGATCAAACAAATGATCATATCACAAATGATCAAACACTGATCATTTTACAGCAACACTCAGTATGCCACGTTACCAAATTGGGATATATCGCTGATAAATTTCAACTACATAACCTCTGAGCTCGTACGTCTCAGAGAAGGGTGTTAAGCTAAGAGAATAAATTCTCCGCCACCAGCAGAAATGTATTTGAAAGAAATCAGCTTTATATCTCAAATTGTAACGTCAGACACACAATCCATACAAGTCTGTTCCAGGATCGAACAGAACCGAAGGCACTTCTCACGAAGCCCTTGCACATCCGGATAATTTTCAATCACGTCGGGACTTCCCGTCACTAAGGGTGATAAAACCTCTAAACCGGAGATCAGCCGATGTAGAGTAACTCGACGGTAATCCTTCCGTTTTCAAAAATATCCGGTCTTCAACACCGGTCTTCGAATGCAATTCGTAACGACGTATCACATATTCGGAATGGGTTATACGACCCCATGGTCCTTTCCCGGCTAACCCGAATAGTGAGCGTTTATTCAAAAAATAAGTGTGGCATTCAAATTCATCCAATTCACAACAAATACCTATCTAAAGGTAATTATTGATAGTCGGTTATTTAACTATCAATAAAGATGCGCAACATCATCAGATTCCAAATAATTTTCCAAATTATTTTATCTTCCAAAATATCTTTTACTAGATATAAAATTTCCACACTTAATCATTTGAAAACAATTTCAAATCAATTTCCACATTTCATTTTATCTTTGGAGATAAAATCTCAAAACAGTTCATTTCATATTGGAAAAGCATTTCCATACTTATTTAAAAATAAGTATTTCATAAATCATTTATTTTCAACATTTGAAAATATTCGATATACTTAAATCAAAATTAAGTATATATTCATTCTTTAAGGAAATCATAAATTTTACATCTATTTGAGTCAAAACGAATGTTGCGTAAAACATCGTTACGACGACTCAAAATCACTAGTATAGGGATTCGAATTTAAGATAGATATGTAAATCCCAATACTACATTAAAAACATTTCCTTTCGGAAATCATTTACTATAACAACAGTGTTATAGTCCACCATTTCCTTATTTTTCGAAAACGTCTATTTCAACAATAAAAATGTTGAAATCTATGTATTCGATATCATAATACATTTTAAAAACATCTCTAAAATGTTTAACTTCATTTTCAATGCCACTTTTCCAAAACTATCCATTTTACTTAACAATATATTCACTGTCCAAAATCGTGAATATACTTCACTAACCACAATTCAATATTTTCTACACATTTTATTTCAATAATAATTCGCTATCCAAAATCGCGAATATATCTCCTTTAATAATCTTCTATATTTAGTTTATCAAATCCAATTGATCTCGAATTTATAAATCAACGTTTATAAATTCTATTTCTGTTTTTAATAACCACTTCAACTTACAAATCTTCTTTTTAATAATTCAATAAATATTCCATCTAAAGGTAAAAATCCAATTTATAAGTTAATCTCTTATAAATCTTTTATTTTACAGTTTCATCCATTTTACAACTTCACAATTTATAAATCTATAAATTTCATTCACTTACGGATTCCATAATATTTCATTTTTTTAACACTTATAAAATTCGTTTTATAAGTCCAATATTTTGATTTATAAAATATCAATTTTATAAATCTTTCTATACAAATCGTTTATAGTTATTCAAAAATCCCAACTTAAACCATTTTATAAATCAACTTTTGTTTCAAAAACAACACTTCGGTTATATTTCACTAAAAATTATAACTTTTATAACTTTAAAATTTTACGTTTATAAATCGATTCAAAAATTCCATAAAACGTATATTTTCAAAAATCACTTTAAAAACCTTTTTAAAATAAAAGTCGTTATTTTTAAAGTTCAAAACTGAATCCGATGATGCAACAACACCAATCAGTCCATCACAACAGTCAAATATCATATATCATCATATGATAACAGAATATATCAAAATATCTGTAAATAATCAATACGGTGAGGAATCCAGTCGGATCCCTCCAACCTGTTTCCCTGCATCCACAGATGTTAGCACAATACCAATTCCGCTCCAGTACGGAATTATCGCGGTATATGGGTTTTTATAAATCCGCTTACTAACGGCGCAATAGGGTCTCATCCGCTATACGAGGCGGGAAATCAATCAATCCAATATATACATATGCCAATATGTATATACTGCTATATATATAGATATATATCCTACTATATCTAATATCACATCCAAACAGTCAATCATATCAGTCAAATCAATAACTGTAACAGAAAATCCACTTTCATTTGAGTGAGAAGATCTCACCTTGATTTTAAATTCTGTTCCAGCGTTTATTTCGAATAAAATTAAACGTGCGTTTAATTTTACCCGAAATTTTCGTTAACTCCAAACGACTCCAAATCAGTTGCACTGCGTAGTGCTCGACAAAACGAAGCCAATGCAATTCGTTTCGTAATTTTCTGACAATATATGACAAAGTTATATCAGTTTGAAGTTAAGACGATTTTAATAAAATTAAATTTACAACTTTTATTTAAATTTAAACCTAAACTAATCCTGGCCGCACGTCTCTTGCTCCCAGATCTGGACCGTGAAACGCAACCCCATCTTCCTCACGCGCGTCTTCTTCCCGCTCCAGTATTTCACGCGAGAACCCATCACTCACGTTCGAATTCGAACGCCGCACCACCCATTGACGAACTAGCATTCGATCAAACGTTGCCAAGTTGAAGCCCATCACCACGCCACCCCACGACCAACGACCGCACGTCCATCTCGCCCCCCTCGCCTCAGAAATCATGCACCAATGTCGAACGTATGCGACCAAAATCCCGCCTCTACATCACACCATTCCCCATCAACCCCGTATAGATTCGTAGAGCTCTCAATGCTCTTCAACTTTGCTGCTGAACACTCTTTGAATTGATGAATGGATTAGAAGAATTTAAGGGAGGAAGATTTATGAATTCTGGCCATTCGTTTAGAAAGTGGCGGCTGAGACATTTAGAAACCCTAGGGTTGTTTTAATTTGCAAAAATGAAAACAAAGGGGCTTTTATAGAAAAAACGACGAACACTATTCACTCCGGATTTTCCGAACTCGAAATCGAGCGTGCCGGTTAGCGTTTCTAAGGTTTACCCCGCGTTCCGATCGCAATGGAATAGGTCTCGGAAGCTAATTCGATCGTATGTGTGAGATATGACAATAAACGATCAATTTAAATTAAACCGATTTAAATCGATTTCGAGGCGTTTTAATTTGCACCGGACAAATGGTAAATCCAAAAATTACGAAATTTGAAATCTTACAATAATATCACATTACGGATCCGATGAAACTGGTTTCGTCGAAATCCGAGACCGTTTGAAAAATGACTATTTTAACTCGACGATTTAAAATTAAAACGATATCGATGCGTTTCGAGTTGCCACGGTCAAACGACAACTGCAATTGATACGAAAATTGAAATTCGATAATAACTAACTATTACGGATCCAATGGAACTGGTCTCGTTCAATTCTGAGACTGTTCAAAAATTGGCTATTTTTCAGTCGATAATTAAATATTAAAATATTCAATTTTCACAGATCAACTCCAAATTCAATTTTAAAAGTTCTAAAATATTTCTATAACTCCAGTATGATTAAATAAAATTTTACAAATCATTTTCAGTCATTTTAACTCGATTTCCAATTATCTCTGGAATTTCACTATTTAATTTATCGATTTAATTATCAAATTAAATCCAATATCCTTTAATAAATTATTCGACTTCTAAATTCCATTTATAAATATTAAAAAAATCAATTAAATATTCGAATTTTAATTATCAGAAAATCTGGGACGTTACAGTTTAAATTTAAATTGAATTTAAATTTGTGAATAAATATTAAAACAGGAATTGAAATCAAAGTTGTAATATATGGATTCAAGTTTGGTTTCGAACCTTAGATTTAAGATAAATAAGTTTTATAAATTCAAATGTTTTAATAAGTTTAAATGGAAGGTAAATTTAAAAGTTTTGAAATTAAAAAGGGATTTGTTTAAATCTTGTAAAATTTCTTTTATAAGAAAAATATTATTTATCATTTAAAGGTTTTAAATTGATTTTAAAACTTGTTGAAGTTTAATTATAAGTTAATGATTTGTATGCATTTTAGAGTAATTAAATGGATAATTAATTTATCTAATAAATTAATGAAATAAATAATTACTTAAAGGTAATTAAAGGTTAAATCTTAAAGGTTTAAGATTAATTATTTTTAGAATAATTAACTTGTAATTAAGATTCATTAATTAAATAGGATTTGATTTTTAATTAATGATTAAGATAAATTAATTAGGAATAATTAATTTATAATTAAGGATTTTAAATTAGAATATTAATTAATGATTAAGAATTAATTAGTAAAGTAATTAAATATTAATTAAGTTATGGTTAACACTTAATTAATTAAATAATCAAAGATTAATTAATTGGTTAAAAGATTTATTAATTTGAAATTAATAATAATTAATCTAAGTTAATTACTTAAGAAAAGTAATTAAAGAGTTGTAAATAGTTAATGAAGGTCATTAACTATGGATTATTAAATAATTAATTAATGTAATTAATTTTAATAGTTAATTGGATTAATTAATTTAAAGATAATCAATTATAGAATTTGTTTAAATGAATTTCTTAATGGAAGTAATTAAGAATTAATTACTTATTGTAATTAATTGAAGTTAATTTGATTAGTTAAGTTAATTAATTAAGTTTAATTAATTTAGAATAATCAAGAGTTGATTTGATAAATAATTACTTAATGTAATTATTAAGGTAAGATTATTTAGGGAAGTAAATAATATGATAATTACTGGAAGTAATTAGTTGAATAATGATTTTATTAATAAAAGTAATTTGAGTTAATTACTTTGAATAATTAATCAAGGGATTAATTAAGAAATTAATTAAGGAAGTAATTAATTTAGTTAGTGAAAGTAATTAAGGGTAGTTAATTACTGATTAAAGATTAATCAAGGTGATTAATAAATGTTGTTTAATTAAAGATTTATTACTTAATGTAATTAATTTAATTGAGTAATTAATAATTAAGTTGTAATTAAGGATCATAAATTAATATAATTAATGATGTAACTAAGATTGATTAATTAAGTAATAATTAATAATTGAAGTGATTAATTAATGTAATTAATTAAGGATTAATGTAATTAATTATAGTTGATTAATTTAATTATTTTATAGTTAATTAATTAATGAAGTAATTAAAGGTTAATTACTATAAGTGGTTAAGGATAATTAATTTAAGTAATTAATTAAAGATAAATTACCTGAATGGAATTAAAGGATAATTAAAGGATAATTAATTAATTTGTAATTAATTAATGATTAAGTAAGCAGGATTTATAGAATGAAGTAATTAATTTAATTCATTTTAAATTAATTAGAAATGGTATAAATCATTACTTAAGAATGGATGATAATATTGAATGCTTTGCATTGATTGATATCTCTGATGAGATATATGCTGTGTGATATGGATGTTTAGTTGAATTGTGATGATAATATGGATTTTCTGATAATGTTGATTATCTATTGTGAATTATCCTTCTATGTGTATAAAGATAATTGAATTGAATTGTTTTAACTTTAAAACAACTTGGCCTTAAAAGATACGTTTTGGATTTCGATGAGACCGGGATCGGGTTTCCGTATACCGGATTTCCAGGTCTGGAGACCCGAATACCACATCGATCCAAATTTACGATAGGTCGTGAATCTCAAGTGAAGATGAAGATTCAAAGTGCAAGGGTTATTGTCATTAACTCTGAGGGTGATTCCAAAACGAGTGTAACGAGATAATGCCTTCGGTTTCGTTCGAACCCGGAACGAACTTGTATGGATTGAATGCTTTCAGCACATCGTCAGGCGGACGATGAGCATTCTAAGTGATATGTTCTGATTAAAGGTAATCGTAACCTCAAGCCTCATCAACCGGGAATGGCTAAAACAGGGGAGGTGCAGCAAGGTTTCGTGGGTAGCACCCACTGAGAGCAAGATAGATCCCTGTCTAGAGGTCCCTTTTCTTTTATTAGGCTTAGTGTGTGGTTGGTCGCGCCAACTACGGGATTATCTTGTTCGGGATTATCCAGTAAGGGATGGTTCCGGCTTTGTGTTGCAGGGGAGCGGGCGTACTCCTCGGTACGGTGATCTAGGCCACGTACTGTGACGGGCGGTACCCCGGTAGCCCTGCCATTGTATGGAATCCAAACTCCAATAAGTGCCGTACGTATTAGTTGTGCCCAACTATGTTGGAATGTGAGATGTAAGCATTTCAGCTATTTCTGTATTTTACTTGAAAACCCTAGACCCTATTATAATACAATCGGATTTCCTATCAAATGTTTTGGTTAGCGTAAGGTAAAAACTTTTCCATGTTTATGTGTGGGAAGTCTTACGTGATACCTTTGTTTTCAAAAGGGTTTTGAAGTTAAGCAAGTTTAACCCGTTTACTCACACCAGACCCATGTCTGACCCAAGTTGTTTATTTCTGTTTTATAAACTCTTGGGTACTCAAATTTTTACGAGTAGCCAAGGGATTCAGGTTAGCTTTGACGAGTAATTTGGAGGAGCAATGGAGCAGGAGGCTTCAGCGTTGTAGATATAGATAGTAGTTTCCGCTGTGTTGATCTTGTTTAGATCTTTGTTTTGTATTGAGATGTAATAACTAGACAGATGTTTATAACTGTCTAGTATATGATATGTAATCTGTGTAACTCTGATAAGTGTTGTATATGATACTATGTAATATTTATGTGATATAATATATTTTGTTCGTTTCCGCTGTGAGTATTTGTGTTTGTTTCTTTTCTCTTCTTCTCTTTTCTACTTCTCACCCCTTTCTTTCTTATTAGCGATACGACTTTCTATGGAGAGAAAGTCGTGGTCGTTACAGTGGTATCAGAGCATAGGTTGAGCGAATGCCTAAGCTTTTGGTTAAGTGAATATCAGAACGCTAGGTTGAGTGAATACCTAGGTTCGGAAGGATTGTTCATTAGAAATAGGATCTGTAGCAACCTGTTTGAGTCCGAGTGTATATATATATATGAGAGCGCGTATTTGTTAGTTATATAAAATGGTTTTATATTGTGTTAA
This sequence comes from Allium fistulosum, assembly GCA_030737815.1. Taxonomy (NCBI): domain Eukaryota; kingdom Viridiplantae; phylum Streptophyta; class Magnoliopsida; order Asparagales; family Amaryllidaceae; genus Allium; species Allium fistulosum. The sequence goes on from CM060901.1 coordinate 473,828,047, forward strand.
TTGATCGGTTGAGTGGTATATGGATTCTGGTCAATACGAGTAGCTAACGTTATTGATAGGGATCTCTAAACACTTGAACCAGGCCAACGGACACAATATAGTTTTAAAGAGGTAAATGAAATAATTTTACCCAAAAATAATTTATATATAAAAAGTACCATTTTAAATATATATATATATATTTCTACCTATTTGTTGGGTTACCTGTTCGGGTTTTCCAATATAAGTTATAAAGGTAGATGGGGTAGTGGTGTGTGAAACACGACTACCAATGGTTGGAGTTTAAATGTTGAGGTTGGAAATGTATTTGTCGAGACTGTAGACCTAATACCGTCTCGAGTAAGCTTTGCTGTGGTGAAGGATTTCATCGATCTCCGAAAGAAACTGTAATGGTTCGGAGTTTATCTTTGAAGTGTGGATGAGTAGAGTTGGATCTGTCGATGAGGCAGAAGCGAGTGATGGTACCTTGATACCTCAGGTAATAGTAGCTGTATGATGAGATACAGTGACGATGGATGTTCCCGAAGATGTTTTCTTTGGAACAAGATTAAGGAAGTGTGTATGCTTTGGTATTGTGGCTGAGTTCAGCATGGTGTTTCTGTTTGATTTGGAGTTCGAGTTTCTCGAAGATCTTTGGAGTAGGAAGTCCTTGGCATCAGTGTCAGCAGTGCAGCTCGGAGTATTCTGTGATGGCAGGAAGTTTTCTGGATGAGCAGTTTTTCTGGAAGTGAAGTTCAGAAGCAGCAGAGTGGATCCATTTCTTCGATAAATTGGATAAATAAGTGTAAGCTGTTCTGATTGGTAAAGAGAGAACAGTCTGTTTGGAAATAGGTTGGGTTGATCGCAAAAGTGACTTGTGATTGCTGAGTGTTCTCTTGGGTTGTCAGAATTTTCTGGATGTCTTCAGAGAAGTCAGAAGTTTGTCCGCATCTGAAGGTTGAGTTTTCTTATCGACTGGATTCCAGGAGTGATACCAATGGTTCAGTCTAGTGGAAGGATGTTTTCCTAGAGATAGAGTTTGGTGAAGCAGCTCAAGTTTTGCTGGAATATCTGAGTTTTATTTATGGATCAGTGAACCTTATTTCTAGAAATGAGTGTCCAGTCTGTGCTTGTGTTCTACCTCAGATCAGAGTTGAGCAGCGAAAGCAGTTTGGAGTGTATCTCTGGATGGGAGAAGTAAGTTTGGAATCTACTGATTGTTGTGAAGTAGAGTTGTGTTTTGGATCTCTTCTGTGTTCTGACCTGGATAAGTATTTGGTCTTCGGAATTGAATTGTCAGTTTGGATAACTGGAATTCATTGTGTTTTACGTATCGCTGAGGGAGCACGTGTTTGATCTATTTCTGGTTTTTGAAATCAGCAGTTCAGGAAGTTTGGTAGTTAAGTCAGACTCGTCTATAGTCTGATATCCTGTTTAGTTTTGTAGACCTAGACGAGTAGGAGCTCTATAGCTCAGTAGTTTAGATTGTTTGTAAAGCGAGTATCCCGGTATATATATATACTTGGGGAAACTCGAGGAATTTTATCTAGAATTTAGTCTAGATAGTTAGAATTGTTTGATTGTATGATTTGGTTGCTATGGTTGCTAGCATATGGATGATAGTATATGCTTGTGTTTTAAATTAAAATCTTTAATAAGATTATTAAATTACCTTTGTTTTAAATTTCGGGGACGAAATTATTTTAAGGGGGGAGGAATGTAATATCCCGGAAATTTTAACAATATCAATTTAATAATCTGTTAAATAATTAAATTGATATTGATGATCTTTGATAATAAAATTTGAATTTAATTTAATAATCTAATTAAATAAGTATCAAATATGTTAATTTCAAATAATAAGTATAATGTATTATTTTTAATATGTATGAATTTTAATGCTAAAAGGAATTTTATTCATATAAATTTAGAAAGTATTTATTTAATAGTAAATTTAGTACAAAAGATATATTTACACTTATAAATGAATTAAATACATGTATATGATTTTATTAGGATATAAATGAGTTTTATTTTATTTTCTTTTAAAGGTTTCATTTATTCATAATATAGAAAAGCATTTATAATTAAGAAATGTGTTTATTAATTAAGAAATTTATATAAAAGCTTTTAAAACTCTTTTTAAAAATAATATAAAAATGGAAAATTACAAGTGTTAGTTTTATATGCATCATAAATACATGTGTAAGGTAATTAAGAATGGATGAAGACAAGTGTCAATTTTCTTTCCATTTTCCTTGATTTTTAATAAACCATAAATTAAGTTTATAAAAGCCTACCTTTCCATTCCCTTTTTCTTTTTCTAATCTCAATCCTCAAAAACTAAAACCAGAAAATGATCAAAACCGAAATCATCTCAAACCAAAAATATACAACCTGAATTCATCTTCAAACCAAAACTGAGATTCATCTGCAAAGCTTAATTCTCAAATTTACAACATGAAATCCTGCAAATATTTCTCAAATTCAAATACCTGAAACCAGGCAATTTCTCAAACCTGAAACCCTTCCTCTGATTAAAAATCAGTACCCTGTAATCTGAAATCTTCTCCAAACCAAAGATCTGTAACCATTGTTCTTTCAAGCCTGTAAACTCATTTATAACATGCAAGAACAAAAGGTTTAACACTTTCTTCACCTGGAAGTGCATTTTCAAAACTAATATTCAAGACTGTAATCATTTCATCTCAAGCCTGAGATCAATTATCCTAAGACCAGAAACCATATTTCAAAACAAATCTGCAATGTTCTTCAAGTCTGAATCATTTCAAGATTTGCATGCAAGAAAATCTGAGGCAGAAGCAAGTTTTCAAAAGCTTTTCAAATTTTTAAAAGAAATCAAAACGAGCTCTTCAGTTTTTAAAGGAATGAAGCAAGTTCAGTTTCAAGTTTTCAAAGTCCAAATTCCAGTTTTTCTTTCAAAGCTCTGTTCATCTGAAATAGGTGAGTAAACAATTATTTTGCAAAGGTTAAAATAGATATAAATTTGCTTTCATATGATTCTTGAATGAAGTAACTTTGCATGTTTATAGATATGGATGTATACTGTCTGTATGTATTGAACTATGTATATATGCCTCTGTTTCCAGATTGTTGTGATAACCAGATTACCAAATTCCATACCTTCTTGTTTATTCACTGTTAACACATGGATTAAAGACAAATTAGCTTAGTTTTAATATAATCTAAGTACTAAAAATATAAGCAAGTATATATGTTTTGAAATATGTTTGCTTTTGTGAAATAACAGTAGGAATCCTATAAGACATCAAAAATCAAATATCGAATTATACTAATTCAAGTTGATGTCTGGAATCATCTTTGAAAAACAAGATTTTTAAAACAAAAACTAAAATTTTTAAAATTATATTGAGGGTGCAGTTTGTAGTTAACCAGAGTTTGGTTTTTGAGTGATTTCTGGTGACTGGGATGTTTGTGGTGATCGAGATTGTTGCTGGAGTTAGGTGAATGATCAGGGTAGTGGGCATAAATAATAGGAGCAGTGGTAGTTCACCGTGGCGATAGCGGTAGGTCGAACTAAAATTTTGACCTAGTTTTGGTTGAGGATGGAATCGTGATCGATGCTTCGGCTATGATGGATCGAGTGTCTCGAAGCTGTGGGGGTTTGGTGGCGTACGTGTTCGGCTAGACGTGGACCAAGTGATTAAAATTCCGGTGGTCGGAGTTTGGCGATTCGTGGAAGTTTTGGTGACTGGTTTCGTTCCAGGTGGGTGCTCGAGTGCTCGTTTTCGTTTTCAAGTTTGAATTGATGATCGGAGTTGTCGAGATGGTTGAGAGGAAGGTGGGCGACTCGATGGTGATCAGCAAGTTGGTCGGAGTCGTCGATGTTCACCGTGCACGTGCACGTGTTCTCATTTGCGTATCTGGAATTTTGAATTGGGGAAGATGGAGTTCTCGTGTTCATACTCGGGGAGGACTCGTGATTTTCGAAAGTTTTTGCGGGGAAGACTCGGGTAAGATAGGGTTGCGACTCGAAGTAGTTTCAGATGGTCTCGAGTACTTTTAGTTGTTACCAGGTTTTAAAAACCTGTTTTGTTTAAATTTAAATTGAATTTAAATTTGTGAATAAATATTAAAACAGGAATTGAAATCAAAGTTGTAATATATGGATTCAAGTTTGGTTTCGAACCTTAGATTTAAGATAAATAAGTTTTATAAATTCAAATGTTTTAATAAGTTTAAATGGAAGGTAAATTTAAAAGTTTTGAAATTAAAAAGGGATTTGTTTAAATCTTGTAAAATTTCTTTTATAAGAAAAATATTATTTATCATTTAAAGGTTTTAAATTGATTTTAAAACTTGTTGAAGTTTAATTATAAGTTAATGATTTGTATGCATTTTAGAGTAATTAAATGGATAATTAATTTATCTAATAAATTAATGAAATAAATAATTACTTAAAGGTAATTAAAGGTTAAATCTTAAAGGTTTAAGATTAATTATTTTTAGAATAATTAACTTGTAATTAAGATTCATTAATTAAATAGGATTTGATTTTTAATTAATGATTAAGATAAATTAATTAGGAATAATTAATTTATAATTAAGGATTTTAAATTAGAATATTAATTAATGATTAAGAATTAATTAGTAAAGTAATTAAATATTAATTAAGTTATGGTTAACACTTAATTAATTAAATAATCAAAGATTAATTAATTGGTTAAAAGATTTATTAATTTGAAATTAATAATAATTAATCTAAGTTAATTACTTAAGAAAAGTAATTAAAGAGTTGTAAATAGTTAATGAAGGTCATTAACTATGGATTATTAAATAATTAATTAATGTAATTAATTTTAATAGTTAATTGGATTAATTAATTTAAAGATAATCAATTATAGAATTTGTTTAAATGAATTTCTTATTGGAAGTAATTAAGAATTAATTACTTATTGTAATTAAGAATTAATTACTTATTGTAATTAATTGAAGTTAATTTGATTAGTTAAGTTAATTAATTAAGTTTAATTAATTTAGAATAATCAAGAGTTGATTTGATAAATAATTACTTAATGTAATTATTAAGGTAAGATTATTTAGGGAAGTAAATAATATGATAATTACTGGAAGTAATTAGTTGAATAATGATTTTATTAATAAAAGTAATTTGAGTTAATTACTTTGAATAATTAATCAAGGGATTAATTAAGAAATTAATTAAGGAAGTAATTAATTTAGTTAGTGAAAGTAATTAAGGGTAGTTAATTATTGATTAAAGATTAATCAAGGTGATTAATAAATGTTGTTTAATTAAAGATTTATTACTTAATGTAATTAATTTAATTGAGTAATTAATAATTAAGTTGTAATTAAGGATCATAAATTAATATAATTAATGATGTAACTAAGATTGATTAATTAAGTAATAATTAATAATTGAAGTGATTAATTAATGTAATTAATTAAGGATTAATGTAATTAATTATAGTTGATTAATTTAATTATTTTATAGTTAATTAATTAATGAAGTAATTAAAGGTTAATTACTATAAGTGGTTGAGGATAATTAATTTAAGTAATTAATTAAAGATAAATTACCTGAATGGAATTAAAGGATAATTAAAGGATAATTAATTAATTTGTAATTAATTAATGATTAAGTAAGCAGGATTTATAGAATGAAGTAATTAATTTAATTCATTTTAAATTAATTAGAAATGGTATAAATCATTACTTAAGAATGGATGATAATATTGAATGCTTTGCATTGATTGATATCTCTGATGAGATATATGCTGTGTGATATGGATGTTTAGTTGAATTGTGATGATAATATGGATTTTCTGATAATGTTGATTATCTATTGTGAATTATCCTTCTATGTGTATAAAGATAATTGAATTGAATTGTTTTAACTTTAAAACAACTTGGCCTTAAAAGATACGTTTTGGATTTCGATGAGACCGGGATCGGGTTTCCGTATACTGGATTTCCAGGTCTGGAGACCCGAATACCACATCGATCCAAATTTACGATAGGTCGTGAATCTCAAGTGAAGATGAAGATTCAGAGTGCAAGGGTTATTGTCGTTAACTCTGAGGGTGATTCCAAAACGAGTGTAACGAGATAATGCCTTCGGTTTCGTTCGAACCCGGAACGAACTTGTATGGATTGAATGCTTTCAGCACATCGTCAGGCGGACGATGAGCATTCTAAGTGATATGTTCTGATTAAAGGTAATCGTAACCTCAAGCCTCATCAACCGGGAATGGCTAAAACAGGGGAGGTGCAGCAAGGTTTCGTGGGTAGCACCCACTGAGAGCAAGATAGATCCCTGTCTAGAGGTCCCTTTTCTTTTATTCGGCTTAGTGTGTGGTTGGTCGCGCCAACTACGGGATTATCTTGTTCGGGATTATCCAGTAAGGGATGGTTCCGGCTTTGTGTTGCAGGGGAGCGGGCGTACTCCTCGGTACGGTGATCTAGGCCACGTACTGTGACGGGCGGTACCCCGGTAGCCCTGCCATTGTATGGAATCCAAACTCCAATAAGTGCCGTACGTATTAGTTGTGCCCAACTATGTTGGAATGTGAGATGTAAGCATTTCAGCTATTTCTGTATTTTACTTGAAAACCCTAGACCCTATTATAATACAATCGGATTTCCTATCAAATGTTTTGGTTAGCGTAAGGTAAAAACTTTTCCATGTTTATGTGTGGGAAGTCTTACGTGATACCTTTGTTTTCAAAAGGGTTTTGAAGTTAAGCAAGTTTAACCCGTTTACTCACACCAGAACCCATGTCTGACCCAAGTTGTTTATTTCTGTTTTATAAACTCTTGGGTACTCAAATTTTTACGAGTAGCCAAGGGATTCAGGTTAGCTTTGACGAGTAATTTGGAGGAGCAATGGAGCAGGAGGCTTCAGCGTTGTAGATATAGATAGTAGTTTCCGCTGTGTTGATCTTGTTTAGATCTTTGTTTTGTATTGAGAAGTAATAACTAGACAGATGTTTATAACTGTCTAGTATATGATATGTAATCTGTGTAACTCTGATAAGTGTTGTATATGATACTATGTAATATTTATGTGATATAATATATTTTGTTCGTTTCCGCTGTGAGTATTTGTGTTTGTTTCTTTTCTCTTCTTCTCTTTTCTACTTCTCACCCCTTTCTTTCTTATTAGCGATACGACTTTCTATGGAGAGAAAGTCGTGGTCGTTACACCGGCTTTGTGTTGCAGGGGAGCGAGCGTACTCCTCGGTACGGTGATCTAGGCCACGTACTGTGACGGGCGATACCCCAGTAGCCCTGCCATTGTATGGAAACTCATTCTTCCTACGTGCCCTTACGGTTTTGATTGTATAACCCACTTTGTGGCTAGTATGCTGGAATTTAATAATGTAACAATTTCAGCTATTTCATATTTATTTGAAAACCCTAGACCCTATTATAATATAACTAGATTTCCTATCAAATGTTTTGGTTAGCGTAAGGTAAAAACTTACCCATGTTTATTTGTGGGGAGTCTTACGTGATACCTTTTCTTTCTAAAGGTTTTGAAGTTAAGCAATTTTAACCTGTTACTCACACCAGACCCATGTCTGACCCAAGTGTTTATTTCTGTTTTATAAACTCTTGGGTACTCAAATTTTTACGAGTAGCCAAGGGATTCAGGTTTAGCTTTGACGAATTGTGGAGGAGCAATGGAGCAGGAGGCTTCGGCGTTCGTAGATATAGTATTCCGCTGTGTAGATCTCTGTGATAGTGTTTGTATTGTATTTGAGTTGTAATGTCTAGACAGATGTTTATAACTGACTAGTATGTGATGTATATGTTGTGTAACTCTGATAAGTGTTGTATACTATGTAATAATTTATGTTATTAATATAATTTATTCGTTCCGCTGTGAGATCGTTGTTGTTATTTCTTTTTTTTCTTCTCTTCTTTTCTATTTTCTACCCCTTTCTTTCTTCATAATGATCCGACTTTCTGTGGAGAAAAAGTCGGGTCGTTACACGAACCCACTCGCCTTATGCGTTCGTACGCGAGTTCGTCGACCCTCTACCTGGTTGCGATCGAAACCACCCCCAGACCTCGAGCCTCCTAGCTCGCGTTCCGAGTCGAGCACGCGCGCCGCCCATCCTCCTTCGTCCACGCGACTCGCCTTAAATCGCGATTCGATTTATTTTTCTTTCAGCGACCATGATTTCAGTTCGAACGAACGATTCTATTTGGGAGAGGATTTGAGGGACGCGGCCATTAAATTTTCTTTGAACAAGATACTTATCGTTTGTATTGATTTTTTTTTTCTCTGAACGAAACAGAAGAAGTCGTGATTTCAGGGAACGAGATGATGTTGTTTTCTTTGAATTGCTCGCGTGATAAAGAAACAGAAGGGGACAATAGATCAGCGCGTTCAGATGTAGGGTGGCTGTGATTTGATTTATACAAAAGTTTAAATCAAATTTCAATTTAATCCTCAACGCATTTGCTTATCGTACGATCTCAAAACAACTCCAAACGCTACGAAATTTGAAACCCGATAATAATACAATATTACGGATCCAATGGAACTCGTTTCGTCGAATTCCGAGACGATGCCTCGTACGACTATTTTTAAATATTGATACGAACGATATAATTTCAAAACTGATCAAATCAATTCGAAATTAGATTCTGAAGCTTCTGTTATCTTCAGTATCATCAATATAAATTTTAAAAGCTTTTCGAAATATTTTTCTTCAACTTTAAATTGAAGATTCAAATTTTATCCAGTTTCAATAGATTAAATTTTATAATTTAATCGCCAAATTCAAAGTTATATCGGGGGTTCAAATTAAATCATCGTTCAAATATTTAAAATTAATTAAATATTCTCAATTTAATTTGTTCAAAATTCTGGGTCGTTACAGACTTCCCCCCTTAAAAGAATTTCGTCCTCGAAATTACAAGTTAGGAAAAATGGTTCTTAACTCGTCTACTATTTTTCACAATCCAATAGTTTTATCAATTTATCAAAACAAATCTTTCTACTAAAGATTCGTTATTTATTCAACTAAATTTCTAACTTCAATTATAAGTTTCAAACAACATTGTTTACTTCAAAATTCCAATTTAAATTCAAAATTCAAATTTAAACTTTCAAAATTTTCTCAAAAACTTTCAAACACTCGAAATTTTCGAAAAATTTCGCCAGCGTCTCCTTTGCGCGACTAATACGGCACGACTACAAAACATCCCTACGGACTCTCAATTTCAAAAAGAAAAAGAAAAGGCCAAGCGGCTAGACAAGAAATCAGCAAATCTCATATTTGAAATTCAAATACTTACCTTTTTCGAGCAATTCAAATTTATCTTCGAAATCAAATCCAATTCCTTTATAACACCTGTATATCCTATTAGCCATATTATCTTGTTAAAACATTCAAACCATTTTGCAAATTCCATTACAAAAATTTTTGATACTTACTTCTTATCCCATTTTTAGCTTACCATTGAAGTTACATATTCATTATCATTCAATTTCACATTTCGAATTTCATTTGAATTCAATTCACCATTTCCATTCAATTTAACTTCTGAATATTGAATTTATCAATTATCTTTAGTTCATAACTACACTATTTTAAATTAGTTTCATTTACTAATTCATCACAGATTCTAATTCATTTTATTCAAATTTGTTTTCAACATTCAGTTTCAATTTTATTCACTTACAATTGTAAATTCCATTCATTTGAAATTTATTTCTACTTACTTGAATTTATCTTCAATTTCGAATCATTCTTTTATTTAGTCACAATTCAAGTTTCAATTTAACTAATTCAACTTCCATTTCATGAATTAATTAATTATCAAAGTAGTTTATTCAGATTCAATCCTTATTCATTTTTTTCTTTTACAAGTTAGGAATTTCCTATTCAACGTGATTCAAATCAAATCACATTCCATTATTGAATTTTTTTATTCATCTTTCATTTATAATTATTCAATTCAATTCATTGCTTACAAATTCGAAATGAATTTCAACTTTCAATTTCACTTTCATTTAATTGATTCACCTGTACTTACATTTATTTAACTCCATCTTTTAAGTTAGATTTATTCTATCAAAATTCAATTTGTATAGGTTATCAACTTACAATATTTCATAAATATTTTTATATATAGTATTCCAGAGTCTTTCCAACCTTTTCAAAACCATTTTTGAAAAAAATTCAAATCATCCTTTGAATTTACAAAACAAAATCCAAATTTTTCAAACAACTTTCATTTAAAACAATTTGGCAGCAATTCCTCTTTTGGAAACCCGAAAATGAACACCGGTGATGTCGCGATCATCATCGGAATTATTTTCCAGCGACCGAAAAGAGTTTAGAGCTTTTATCCTTCCAAAATGCTTTTCGAAACCTTTGAAATCCATTTTCAAATCAAAAAGGACTTAAACTTTCCAAATCTCCAAAATTTTCAAATTCTTTCCAAAACATTTCCAAAAACTTCTCTGGAATTCTACTTCCAATTATAAGTCACATTTATAATTTACATTCTTAAATTTCGTTTGTATGTGAATTCATCTCTTTATCTTTCAATTCACATTTATAAATTTCATTCGTTAAATGGATTTATTTCCAAATCTTTGGTTATTATTTTAATTCCTCATTCCATTTCATATAACAATGATAATAATTCAATGTTATTATTTTATAACAACCAAACATCCATATACTATGATAATTCATAGAAAATCATTTCTTTTCTATACAAAAATAGTTTTGGGCAAAATTATTTCATTTACCCTATTTAAAACAATACTGTGTCGGTTTATCTTGTTTAAGAGTTTAGAAACCCCTATCGATTACAGTTAGCTAGACTGCACCGACCAGAATCCATAAACAATCAACCGATAAGTCAACACAATACAAAACAAATTTCATATTCACTAACAAATACGCACTCGTATCTATTATTACACTCAAACTCATTCTAGAGTACTACTGACTCTATCTCTAATGAGTAACACCCAACAGAGCAGGGTTGTCGCTTAACCATATGCTCTGATACCACGCTGTCACATACCGAAATTTTCGACTTTCGAAAATTCGACATCGATACTCCCTTTATCGACTGTCGAGCAATCGAGTGCTGGAAACTCCAATAGTGAGGGTTTAAGAAAGAAGAAAAAGGCGGAAGAAGAAGAAGATAGAAGAAAAAGAGAAGAAAGAAGAACAACAGAACAACATCAGAACAGAAAACAATATCAGAATCTTACACATCGCAGCGGAACAATATATAATAGATAATCACTAGTCTTTTAAAACAAAGAACTATATCAGTTTATACATACATCAATCAGAGTCAATATACAACAATGGACAGTTATATAAACTTGTCCTCATACAGAATACACAGCGGAATAAATAAACAAATACGGATGATACGTCTCGCCATCCAGCTTATCTCCAAAGCTCCAGAATATCTAGAATATCCTGATAACATAACTCTAGGCTGCCCGTGTGGAAATTGGTGGGCACCCAGAGTTTAGAAGGGAACAATAAACTCCGAGTCAGTCATGGTGACTGGTGTGAGATCGTAAAACAGTTATTTTTCACAAAGAAAATAAAACAAATTCGCAATGCTTTTGGAAAATGAAACTACCATAAGACCTCCCACCACACACACAATGCAAACGCAGAATTAGAGGAGATTTCTTCTTATGATAGTCAAAAATGCTTACTACGCAAAATCAAATCATTTTGATATTATTATTAGTGCATAGTGGAAAACATTTCGAAAGTATATTATCAATCTTAGCCAGCATAGGTACCATTATACTATGCCTACTATAGCTACCATATTAGATGGCAGGTTCTACAACTAATACCGTACGAAGTTCGTATTGGAAGATGGATTTCCAACAAATGGTCAGGCCAAGGAACTTCCTATGCCACGATGGGTACGTCCCTGGAATAGACGACCCGAGAACCTAACGTTACGGTTAGATCTCTGCCAACACAAGGCCGGGTTACCTCTGCAAAAATAGGTAACTACTGACACGCGTATGCCATCCCCCGATCGTAACCGATCTTCCCGAGGATCCCCGATTTCCAACAAACCACATAATAATAATAATGCAGCAACCACATAGGTTAAGTATCTGGGCTCCATACCATGATACCACCTCTATCCAGAAAGAATGATATACACTAAGGGGCGCTACTCCCTAGAACCTTGCTGCATCCTTCCTGTTTCGACCATTTCCAGGGTGTGAGGCTCGACGAAGTCTCGTCCACAAAGCTACGCTTTCTACAAAGCCATGCTTCGGGTCAAACAAATGATCAACCTATGATCACAAAGATATAAGATCAAACAAATGATCATATCGCAAATGATCAAACACTGATCATTTCACAGCAACACTCAGTATTCCACGTTACCAAATTGGGAGTATATCGTTGATAAATTTCAACTACATAGCCTCTGAGCTCGTACGTCTCAGAGAAGGGTGTTAAGCTAAGAGAATAAATTCTCCGCCACCAACAGAAATGTATTTGAAAGAAATCAGCTTTATATCTCAACTTGTAACGTCAGACATACAATCCATACAAGTCTGTTCCGGGATCGAACAGAACCGAAGGCACTTCTCACGAAGCCCTTGCATATCCGGATAATTTTCTAATCACGTCCGAACTTCCCGTCACTAAGGGTGATAAAAACCTCTAAATCGGAGATCAGCCGATGTAGAGTAACTCGACGGTCATCCTTCCGTTTTCAAAAATATCCGGTCTTCAACACCGGTCTTCGAATGCAATTCATAACGACGTATCACATATTCGGAATGGGTTATACGACCCCATGGTCCTTTCCCGGCTAACCCGAATAGTGAGCGATTATTCAAAAATAAGTGTGGCATTCAGATTCATCCAATTCACAACAAATACCCATTCAAGGTAATTATTGATAGTCGGTTATTTAACTATCAATAAAGATGCGCAACATCATCAGATTCCAAATAATTTTCCAAATTATTTTATCTCCAAAAATATCTTCATTAGATATAAAATTTCCACACTTCACCATTTGAAAACAATTTCAAATATTCACTTTTCAATTTATCTTCAAAAGATAAAATTTCAAACCCTTCGTTTCATATTGGAAAAGCATTTCCATACTTATTTAAAATAAGTAATTCACAAAACTATTTATTTTCAACATTTGAAAATATTCAATATACTTAAATCAAATTAAGTATATATATTTCATTCTTTAAGGAAATCATTTGAGTCAAAACGAATGTTACGTAAAACATCGTTACGACAACTCAAAATCACTAGTATAGGGATTCGAATTTTAAGATAGATATATAAATCCCAATACTACATAAAAAAACATTTCCTTTCGGAAATCATTTACTATAACAACAGTGTTATAGTCCACCATTTCCTTCTACTTCTCGAAAACGTCTATTTCAACAATGAATGTTGAAATCTATGATTTCGATATTTAATTATTTTAAAACATCGTTAAAACAATTAACTTCATCTTAAATATCACTTTCCCAAAACCATATCCATTTTACTTAAAAATATATTCACTGTCCAAAATCGTGAATATACTTCACTAACCACATTTCAATCTTTTCTACACATTTATTTCAAGAATTATCCACTATCCAAAATCGTGGATAAAATTCCCTTAATAATCTCTATATTTAAAATCAATCAAATTTGATTTATTTTCGAATTTATAAAAACAACGTTTATAAATTCTATCTCTATTTTGTAACAACTTCAATTTAATAAATCCCCTTTATTAACAATTCGATTCATAACTCAAATCTTATACCAACAATCCATATTATAAGTTAAATACTTATAATTCCTTTATTTTACAAAATCATCTCCATTTATAAGTTCACAATTTATAAATTCCATTTATTTATAAATTCTTAAAAATTCATTTTAACGCTTATAAAAACTCATTTTATAATACCAACATTTTAATTTATAAAATGTCAACTTTATAAACCTTTTAAGTAAACCGTTTATAATATTTTAAAAATCTCAATTTAAACCATTTTATAAATCAATCAACTATTTATTCCAAAAATCACTTTTCGGTTATATTTCACAAAGATCTTAACTTTTATAACTTTATGTCACGTACCGAAATTTTCGACTTTCGAAAATTCAACATCGATACTCACTTTATCGACTGCCGAGCCATCGAATGCCGGAAACTCCAATAGTGAGAGTTTTAAGAAAGAAGAAAAGAGAAGAAGAAGAAGAGAAGAACAACATCAGAAGCAGAAACAATATCAGAACCTTACACATCGCAGCGGAACAATATATAATAAATAAACACTAGTCTTTTAAAACAAAGAGCTATATCAGTTTATACATACATCAATCATCAGAGTCAATATACAACAATGGACAGTTATATAACTTGTCCTCATACAGAATACACAGCGGAATAGATACTATCAGATACAAATACTACGTCTCGTCATCCAGCTTATCTCCAAAGCTCCAGAATATCCTGATAACATAACTCTAGGCTGCCCGTGTGGAAAATTGGTGGGCACCCAGAGTTTAGAAGGGAACAATAAACTCCGAGTCAGTCATGGTGACTGGTGTGAGATCGTAAAACAGTTTATCTTTAAAATAAACAAAGGAATATTTTTAAAGTCAATTCGCAATGCTTTTGGAAAATGAAACTACCATAAGACCTCCCGCCACACACACAATGCAAACGCAGAATTGGAGGAGATTTCTTCTTATGATAGTCAAAGATGCTTACTACGCAAAATCAAATCATTTTTGATATTATTATTAGTGCATAGTGTAGAAAACATTTCGAAAGTAGAATATTAATCTTAGCCAGCATAGACATTTCGAACTATGCCTACTATAGCTACCATCCAAACAGTGGGGCGCCACCATAAGTGAATGATAGGTTCTACAACTAAAACCGTACAAGGCTCGTATTGTTTCTTTGAATTTCCAACAAATGGTCAGGCTAAGGAACTTCCTTTCCCACGATGGGTACGTCCCTGGAATAGACGACCCGAGAACCTAACGTTACGGTTAGATCTCTGCCAACACAAGGCCGGGTTACCTCTGCAAAAATAGGTAACTACTGACACGCGTATGCCATCCCCCGATCGTCACCGATCTTCCCGAGGATCCCCGATTCGCAACAAACCACATAGAAAAAATGCAGCAACCACATAGGTTAAGTATCTGGGCTCCATACCATGATACCACCTTTATCCAGAAGGAATGACATACACTAAGGGGCGCTACTCCCTAGAACCTTGCCGCATCCTTCTTGTTTTGACCATTTCCGGGGTGTGAGGCTCGACGAAGTCTCGTCCACAAAGCTACGCTTTCTACAAAGCCATGCTTCGGGTCAAACAAAATGATCAACCTATGATCACAAAGATATAAGATCAAACAAATGATCATATCGCAAATGATCAAACACTGATCATTTCACAGCAACACTCAGTATGCCACGTTACCAAATTGGGATATATCGCTGATAAATTTCAACTACATAACCTCTGAGCTCGTACGTCTCAGAGAAGGGTGTTAAGCTAAGAGAATAAATTCTCCGCCACCAACAGAAATGTATTTGAAAGAAATCAGCTTTATATCTCAAATTGTAACGTCAGACACACAATCCATACAAGTCTGTTCCGGGATCGAACAGAACCGAAGGCACTTCTCATGAAGCCCTTGCATATCCGGATAATTTTCTAATCACGTCCGGACTTCCCGTCACTAAGGGTGATAAAACCTCTAAATCGGAGATCAGCCGATGTAGAGTAACTCGACGGTAATCCTTTCATTTTCAAAAATATCCGGTCTTCAACACCGGTCTTCAAATGCAATTCATAACGACGTATCACATATTCAGAATGGGTTATACGACCCCATGGTCCTTTCCCGGCTAACCCGAATAGTGAGCGATTATTCAAAAATAAGTGTGGCATTCAAATTCATCCAAATCACAACAAATACCTATTGAAAGGTAAATATTGATAGTCGGTTATTTAACTATCAATAAAGATGCGCAACATCATCAGATTCCAAATAATTTTCCAAATTATTTTATCTTCCAAAATATCTTTTACTAGATATAAAATTTCCACACTTAACCATTTGAAAACAATTTCAAATCAATTTCCACATTTCATTTTATTTTTGAAGATAAAATCTCAAAACAGTTCATTTCATATTGGAAAAGCATTTCCATACTTATTTAAAAATAAGTATTCCACAAATCTATTTATTTTCAACATTTGAAAATATTCAATATACTTAAATCAATATTAAGTATACATTTCATTCATTAAGGAAATCATAAATTTTAACATCTATTTGAGTCAAAACGAATGTTGCGTAAAACATCGTTACGACGACTCAAAATCACTAGTATAGGGATTCGGATTTAGATAGATATATAAATCCCAATACTACATTAAAAACATTTCCTTTTGGAAATCATTTACTATAACAACAGTGTTATAGTCCACCATTTCCTTATTTTTCGAAAACGTCTATTTCAACAATGAATGTTGAAATCTATGTATTCGATTCATAATACATTTTAAAATATCTTTAAAATGTTTAACTTCATTTTTTTATATCTCTTCTTAAAAAAATAAATCCATTTTACTTAAAAATATATTCACTGTCCAAAATCGTGAATATAATTCACTTAACCCAATTTCAATCATTTCTACACATTTTATTTCAATAATAATTCGCTATCCAAAAATCGCGAATATATCTTCTTTAAAAATCTTCTATATTTAATTTATCAAATTCAATCTATTTCGAATTTATAAACACGTTTATAAATTCTATTTCTCTTTTAATAACAACTTCGATTTATAAATTCCTTTTATTAACAAATTCAATTTATACTCGATATAAATATCACAAGTCCATATTTTAAGTTAATAACTTATCATTCATTTATTTTAAAAGAAATCGTTCTTTTGAACTTTACACAATTAAAACTTTCAGATTTCATTAACTTATGAAATTCCATTTTTACTTCATTTTACACTTATAGAAACTTGTCTTACAATCCCAATATTTTGAATTTATAAATATCTATTTTTGTACATCTTTTATTACATTGTTTTTAATACCTCAAAAATTCCAATTAACCATTTTATAAATTTCTTAACTCTTTATTTCAAAAGAAATTACTTTTTTTGTTACCATTCACAAAATCTTAACTTTTATAACTTTAAAGTTTTAAACGTTTATTTGTTTAAAATAAATCAAATTCAACAATTTAAATACAACGTATGTAACGACCCGTATTTTTACGGATCGACATGTTCGTCAAAATCTAGAATTTTAGCACTTTCATGTCATTTCAGATTTTTAGGCAGATTTGTCTAAGTCCTAGGTCGTGGACGACCTAAGGGCTAAGTCATGACCGACCTATAGGATGGTAGCGAGTTAAGAGCTATGTTGTAGACGACCTAAGATAGGAGACTTAAGGGTTTTGAGCGACCTAAGGGATAGGTCGGCAACGACCTAAGGAAATGTGGTGAGCGACCTAGTAGAGTTAACGACTTAGGGGATAAGCAGTTTGCGACCTATAAGAGTTAGCGACCTATGGGATTGACCGACCTAAGTGTTAGCGTAGTTAGGTCGTTAGATCTGTGTTGAGTTAGGTCATAGGCGACCTAAGATGGTTAGGTCGTGTGTGTGTTAGGTCGCGAGTTTGCTAAGTCGTAGGTCGCGTGGGTGCTAAGTTGTTAGGTCGCAGGGTTTTGTAAGTCTTAGGTCGTAGCTTAATAAGTTGTTAGGTCGCGGGTTGGCTTAAGTGTTAGGTCGCGTGGGGGTCTAAGGTATTAAGTCGTAACCTCGTTATGTCGTAGGTCGGCAAGGAAGTTGTGTTAGGTCGGCAACGACCTAAGTTAGGTCGTGGACTTCTATGGTTGTTAAGTCGCGATGTGTTAGGTCGCTAAGGAGTTGAGTCGTAGCCTATGTGTTAAGGCGCGCGTTGCGTTAGGTCGTAGGTCGCTGGGTGTTTGGATGCGCAGAAGGGTTAGGTCGGAGAGGCTTAGGTCGTAAGTCGGAAGCGACTTAGGGAGATAGCCAGATTTTGACTTAAGAATTTCAGCTATAAATAGGAGGGGTTGTTCTCACTTTTTGGGATCCGGATTTTTTGAAGCGACGAAGTCCTGCCATTTTGAGAGCTCGACTTCTACACTTCTTCACTTCTTTTCTCCACTCTAATCTAGTGCTTCCATCCATCCAAATCGAAGATCAAGATTGAAGATTCAAGAGCTTAGATTGAAGATCTTCATCTTTTCAAGAGAGATTTCTTCATTTGAAGCGGATTTGTGATAGATCAAGCTTGATCCTTTGCTGTCCAGATCTGAAGCGTGTTGATTTGGGGTTGTTTAGGTGATTTGGTGAGTGGTGATTATCTCTCACACGGATCCAAAGGAGTATATCGGATTGTTGGCTCGATTTGGTGTTAAAATAGTGATTTCCATGCATTTTCTTCATCCTAAGAGTAGATCCATATAGATCCATTATTCATGATGATGTTACATCCAATTTATCATATGTTAACCTATGCAAGTTCATTCATCAAGTTTGTAGAGATATAATCCATGTTTTCATGCTTATTGGACTTTCAACTCTTTAATTACGAAAATGCCATTATTGTTATAATTGTCTACTTAGATCATTTTTGAATGCTTGATTGCTTGGATTGATGTTTGATTTGATTGATTGTTATGAACTAGATGATTTATGATTAGATTTAGATCGAAGGTGATTCAAAAGCTAAGGGAAAGGCTCTTGAATTGGAAAAGCTGCTCGTGGCATATGTAGCGGGATGATGAAGCTCTTATGCATAGATTTGATGATGTGATGATGAGATGAGGCTTTGCGAGGATGTAATAAAGCGAGGCAATCATGTGATGAAGACTTGGTCTAATCCAGACGGGATCATTCCAAGCATGTTGATAACTCGGTGATATGATTCGAGTTGAGGATAATGAATGGATATGAGAATAGTCGTCGAGGAGGATGACTAGGAGGCTTGGATAGCATCGTTGTTGAAGGTTCTAGCATGCTCTAAGCAAGAGTACGTTTGGGCAGATTCGATAGTCCCAATGGCTAACTGTTGATGGTCGAGTACTCTGGGCAGATTCGATAGTCCTAGGCACGGGCTGCGACGACGTGCGGGAGTTATGTCTAGAACCGGGGTTTCCATTAGCCCTTGACGGACGACTGAAAGAATGTGCCGGTCATTCAATTAACGGTGATATCGAAGCAATGATAACAGTGATAGCCAGAGTCATGGATGTTTGGTTGTAACGTCATTTCGGACTCAAGAGCGGTATTTTCTGGGTGCTTATCTGATTTAGGCCTTGGTACTTGGAAAACATCGCCCTTGACTCGAGTGATAGTAGCTTTACTTTAAATTGTATGCTCTGCTATGTTTGCTTCTGCTTAGTATGTGTCTGGAGGCTATCACTGTAGAATGAGGTTGGAGTGGGAGGGTTGTATTCCTATTCCTTTTCCTTTATGCTCTTTTGGTATGTTGTTAGTTAATTTACTGCTCACTAAGACTGTTGTCTGACTCAAGGCTTTATGTTTTAATTCTTATTGCCTTGGGCTGGTCGTCCATTTTGGGACGGGCAGACTAGGTAGCAGGTGACAGGTGTTGTTCCCTTCTCACGATGCTGATATCGAAGACGAGCTAGAGGGTTGCATATTATCTTCTTATATGTACTGGATATTCCGCTGTTTTGTATTCTCTGAGAGATATGTAGTGAGGCTGGATGTATTGACTATGTGGATGCTTGTATTCAACTATTATGGAGTTTTATATGATGTCATTTTGTTCTGTAAAGCTTCACTATACATATGTTCTATTGTATTTTGTCCATGCGCTGTGAGTAATACGATAGATTCTGTTGTTTTAAATCTTACCTTGACAATCGTCCATGGTCGCCTGGCACACTTTACAGCGCTCTATCTCTAGATTCGGTGCAGGGGTCATGGGCGGTCGTCACTACGTATATTTTTCAAAGATCACTTTAAAAATCTCTTTTAAAGTAAAGTCGTTATTTTTAAACTTCAAAAATGGATCCGATGATGCAACAGCACCAATTAGTCAATCACAACATCAAACATCATATATCAACATATGATAACAAAATATACATCAATATCTGTAAATAAATAATTACTGGTGAGGAATCCAGTTGGATCCCTCCAACCTGTTTCCCTGCATCCAGAGACGTTAGTACAATACCAATTCCACTTCGAGGTGGAATATCGCGGTATATGGGTTTTTATAATATATCCGCTTACTAACGGCGCAATAGGGTCTCATCCGCTATACGAGGCGGGAAATCATCAATCCAATATATACATATGCCAATATGTATATATTGCTATATATATAGATATATCCTACTATATCTAATATCACATTCAAACAGCAAACAAACAACAACTGAAAATTCCACTTTTCAATTTTGAGTGAGAAGATCTCACCTTAGCTTTTTAAATTTGCCATCCATTTTCCCATTTCGTCTTGATTTCACGGGTTTCGACCTTGTATAAATAATTATACAATTCTATTAATATCTGAATCAGTTGACAATTCAATTTGCCATTTAAAGATTTAAATTCGACTAATAATTTTATTTTATTTCATCATAATTTTTTTCTTTCAACTTAACTATAAATATAGTCATTTACAGTTCAATATAAATTTTAAATTCACAATACGCTGTTAAAACCAAAAGCAAAAATATTTTTCATTGAAACTAAAATTTTAATTCAACTAAAAATTTAGTTTTAAACAAACTTTCTTTACTGTAAACTGCATATATTTACAAAACTGTCCTATATAGATAAAAATCAAATCTTTTTATATAAATCCCTAGTTCTTTCCAAAATCATATCTATATATATTTCTGCTTAAACAGTTTATAGCTATTGTATATATTATTTTTCTTTGAACAGTCAAATTTAATTTCCAATGTTCATCACTTAGAATTTCAAAACAAGGGAAAAACAAAAAAATTTATACCTTACTGTTAGAAAACTTCCCCCTAAGTATGCTCGAACACCCAAACTTTGATCTGCCACCGATGAATCCTAAATCGAAAAGGCAACCCATAGCTCCATCACGACCTCGTCAGCTGCATCGCACCGCTTGAACTCGCAATGTTGCTACAGCCTTCGACGCATCCCCCTCGCGATCTCGAAACCCTAAAACTGCTCGAATCTCCCCATCAGGCTGCGACCCCATGCCAAAAATCATCGCGACCAGATCACATCGCGAAACCCTAGCCTCGCCGTGCCACGAAGTTCGCCGCGTGTAACATCCCGGAAATTTTCGACTTTCGAAAATTCAACATCGATACTCACTTTATCGACGCTGAGCCATCGAATGCCGGAAACCCGAAAAGTTATGGTTTTAAGAAAGAAGAAAAAGGTAGAAGAAGAAGATAGAAGAAAAAGAAAGAAGAACAACAACAGAACAAGAGCAGAAACAGAAAACAATATCAGAATCTTACACATCGCAGCGGATCAATATATAATAAATAACACTAGTCTTTTAAAACGAAGAACTATATCAGTTTATACATACATCAATCATCAGAGTCAATATACAACAATGGACAGTTATATAACTTGTCCTCATACAGAATACACAGCGGAATAAATACTATCAGATACAAATACTACGTCTCGTCATCCAGCTTATCTCCAAAGCTCCAGAATATCCAGAATATCCTGATAACATAACTCTAGGCTGCCCGTGTGGAAATTGGTGGGCACCCAGAGTTTAGAAGGGAAACAATAAACTCCGAGTCAGTCATGGTGACTGGTGTGAGATCGTAAAACAGTTATTTATCTTTAAAATACACAACAGGAAAATTTTAAAGTCAATTCGAAATGCTTTTGGAAAATGAAACTACCATAAGACCTCCCACCACACACACAATGCAAACGCAGACTTGGAGGAGATTTCTTCTTATGATAGTCAAAGATGCTTACTACGCAAAATCAAATCATTTTGGATATTATTATTAGTGCATAGTGGAAAACATTTCGAAAGTAGAATATTAATCTTAGCCAGCATAGGTACCATTATATTATGCCTGCTATAGCTGCCTCCTGAGGAGACAGGTTATACAATTGAAATCGTAAAGGCTCGTATTGTTTCTTTGGATTTCCAACAAATGGTCAGGCTAAGGAACTTCCTATCCACGATGGGTACGTCCCTGGAATAGACGACCCGAGAACCTAACCGGATCTCTGCCAACACAAGGCCGGGTTACCTCTGCAAAAATAGGTAACTACTGACACGCGTATGCCATCCCCCGATCGTCACCGATCTTCCCGAGGATCCCCGATTCGCAACAACCACAAAGTAATAAATTTGCAGCAACCACAGAGGTTAAGTATCTGGGCTCCATACCATGATACCACCTTTATCCAGAAGGAATGACATACACTAAGGGGCGCTACTCCCTAGAACCTTGCCGCATTCTTCCTGTTTCGACCATTTCCGGGGTGTGTGGCTCGACGAAGTCTCGTCCACAAAGCTACGCTTTCTACAAAGCCCTGCTTCGGGTCAAACAAAATGATCAACCTATGATCACAAAGATATAAGATCAAACAAATGATCATATCACAAATGATCAAACACTGATCATTTCACAGCAACACTCAGTGTGCCACGTTACCAAATTGGGATATATCGCTGATAAATTTCAACTACATAACCTCTGAGCTCGTACGTCTCAGAGAAGGGTGTTAAGCTAAGAGAATAAATTCTCCGCCACCAATAGAAATGTATTTGAAAGAAATCAGCTTTATATCTCAAATTGTAACGTCAGACATACAATCCATACAAGTCTGTTCCGGGATCGAACATAACCGAAGGCACTTCTCACGAAGCCCTTGCATTTCCGGATAATTTTCTAATCACGTCCGGACTTCCCGTCACTAAGGGTGATAAAACCTCTAAATCGGAGATCAGCCGATGTAGAGTAACTCGACGGTAATCCTTCCGTTTTCAAAAATATCCGGTCTTCAACATCGGTCTTCGAATGCAATTCATAACGACGTATCACATATTCGGAATGGGTTATACGACCCCATGGTCCTTTCCCGGCTAACCCGAATAGTGAGCGTTTATTCAAAAATAAGTGTGGCATTCAAATTCATCCAATTCACAACAAATACCTATCTAAAGGTAATTATTGATAGTCGGTTATTTAACTATCAATAAAGATGCGCAACATCATCAGATCCCAAATAATTTTCCAAATTATTTATTTTCAAAAAATATCTTTACTAGATATAGAATTTCCACACTTAACCGTTTGAAAACAAATTTCAAATATTCACTTTTCAATTTATCTTTACAAAGATAAATTCTCAAACCCTTCGTTTCATATTGGAAAAGCAATTCCATACTTATTTAAAATAAGTAATTCACAAAACTATTTATTTTCAACATTTGAAAATATTCGATATACTTAAATCAAATTAAGTATATATTCATTCTTTAAGGAAAACATTCTTTTAACACCTTTATTTGAGTCAAAACGAATGTTACGTAAAACATCGTTACGACGACCCAAAAATCACTAGTATAGGGATTCGGATTTTAAGATAGATATATAAATCCCAATACTACACAAAACATTTCCTTTCGGAAATCATTTACTATAACAACAGGGTTATAGTCCACCATTTCCTTATATTTCTCGAAAACGTCTATTTCAACAATAAATGTTGAAATCTATGATTTCGATAGTTCACACGTTTTAAAACATCTTTTAAAACAATTTACTTCATTTCAAATATCACTCTTCCAAAACCATATCCATTTTACTTAACAATATATTCACTGTCCAAAATCGTGAATATACTTCACTAATTACATTTCACTATTTTCTACACGTTTTATTTCAATAATAATTCGCTATCCAAAATCGCGAATATATCTTCTTTGATAATCTCCTATATTTAATTTATCAAATTCAATCGATTTCGAATTTATAAAACAACGTTTATAAATTCTATTTCTATTTATAAAAACTTCAATTTATAAATCTTTTTTATTTACCAATTCAATTCACAATTCAAATTTTTTTTTAATACCACAATCCATATTATAAGTTAAATACTTATAATTCATTCATTTTCAAAAATTGTTCTTTTAAAACTTTACAACTGTAAAGTTTATCCCTTTATAAATCATTTTAACATCATTTCCATTTTAAATTCACATTCCCTTATTTCAATTGGATTCATTTTCCAAATATTCACTTTTAAATCTAAAATCGGATTTCAAATTTATTTCTAATTCTACTTCAATTCCAAATCAATTACAAATTGATTTCTAAATTTATTTTCACTACTAAAATAAATTCCTTATTCTTTTCAAATTATTCAATATCCCGTTTTTAAATGGATTCTTCAAATTGAAATCATTTAACATTGATTTCCCAAATTATTTCAATTTACCGACTAAATTTCTAATTGGATTTCCAACTTATCTCCTTTTAAATAAATTTCTTTTAAAGAAAATAAATTTCAATTGTTTCTTTCAATCTATTTAAAAATCCAATTTTTAACTAAATTCTTCAATTAAAAATCACTATTTTACGAAATCCATTTATTTAACATTTTCACTTGATTCTGGAATTAATTCGATAAGATTATAAAAATTTACTTTTTATACTTTAAAAATTCCTTTCTTCAAAATTTCTTCAATTTCAAAAATTGATTCACCTAGAAATTTTCTACTTGAATTTCAAAAATTCAATTTCGTTTATCTTTGGAATCCAATGATGTCAAACATCCATTCAGCTAAATTTTAGCTTTCAAACAATTTCCAGATATCAATATGATTAATAGCATCACTATAATCATTCACAGATTCATATCACAATAGAAATAAATTCAATCAATGTGAGGGGTCCAGTTGGATCCCTCCAACCTGTTTCCCTGCATCCAAAGATGTTAGCACAATACCAATTCCGCTCCAGTACGGAATTATCGTGGTATATGGGTTTTATAAAAATCCGCTTACTAACGGCGCAATAGGGTCTCATCCGCTATACGAGGTGGGAAATCATCAATCCAATATATACATATGCCAATATGTATATATTGCTATATATATAGATATATCCTACTATATCTAATACCACATCCAAATAGCAATCAATCAGTCAATAAATAACTGCAAAAATTTCACTTTTCAATTTAGTGAGAAAATCTCACCTTAGCTTTTATTTTGCGATCCACTTCCAATCCAATTTGTTTCTCGATTTTATAGACCTTCATAACATTATATGATTTCATTAATTATTCGAAATAAAATCGAAAGATTAAGTTTCGATTTATTTATCTAATTGATTAAGAATTTGGTTTTAAATTAATAATTTGATTCCAAACAGATTTTCCTTCTAATAAATTATTTCCAGTAAGTAAAATAAATTAATTAAGCTAATTAGATAAGTTAACCCTCTTAATATTTTTTTTTCTGTTTATATATCTGTTTAAATCAAAACAAAAATTTTAAATTAGTAGTAAAACCAATACTGCTATATTGTTCAAATAGAGATATACATACATTTCTATTCATATCTGTATATATTTCAAATTGCAATAAATTGAATTAAACAAGGTCGATACCTCACTGTGCATCTACGAAAATCCTGCTCGCGACTTCGAGTGAACTGCACGCAACCCCAGATCCGCCGACGAACTCCATCGACCACCTGACTTCGCAGTCGCCACTGCCACCAACACCCAGTCGCCTCGCCCATCTCCACGTCGTCTTCTACTCGACTCCGACCTCGCGAAATCGAGTACGTCCACCATCCCTTATTGTAACGACCCGTAATTTTACGGATCGACAAGTTCGTCAAAATCTAGAATTTTAGCATTTTTAAGTCATTTCAGATTTTTAGGCAGATTTATCTAAGTCCTAGGTCGTGAACGACCTAAGAGCTAAGTCGTGACCGAGTTAAGGAATTCGGCGAGTTAGTGTTAGGTCGTGGGTTAGTTGGAGCGACCTATAGAATTATGCAACCTAGGATTTAGTTAAGTATTAGGTCGGCAGGGCGAGTTAACGACCTAAAGAACTGACCGACTTAAGGATATGGCGACTCAAGGGTAGGCAGACCTAGTGGAGTAAGCGACCTAGTGGTTACTGGGTTAGTGTGGTTAGGTCGGCAACGACTTAGAGCGTATAGAAGTTAGGTCGGTTGGATGAGTTAGTGGGTTGACCGACTTATGATTGTAGACGACTTAAGGCTAGAGTTAGGTCGTAGTGACCGAGTTAAGGGATAGGTCGCTATGTGTTAGGTCGTCTGGTAGCTTGGTTGGTTAGGTCGTAAGCGACCTAAGGGTTAAGTTGTTACCAAGTTAAGTCGACTGGGTGGGTTAGCGACCTAAGGAGTACGTGTTGGCGACCTTAAGAGAGCCTATGTGTTAAGTCGTAGACGACTTAGGGGTTGAGTCGTAACCCAGTTGTTTGTTAAGTCGTAGAAGCACAGATCTGTTAAATCGTATCTTCTGCCGAGTTATAAGTCGTGACTAGTGGTAAGTCGCTAGAGGCGCATGAGTCTTAAGTCGTAGGCGCGCATGCTATAAGTCGTGACCGACTTAGGAGATAGCAGTTGTTAGGTCGCAGATGCTTCTGGTTAAGTCGTAGGATGGCAAAGCGTTAGGTCGTAGGTCGGCATAGTGTTAAGTCGGCAGCGACTTAAGAAGATAGCCGAGTTACGACTTAGGGTATTTTCTGCTATAAATAGGAGAGCTTCTCTTCATTTTTGGGATCCGGATTTTGAAGCGACGAAGTGCTGCCATTTTGACAGCTCGACTTCTACACTTCTTCACTTCTTTTCTCCACTCTAATCTAGTGCTTCCATCCATCCAAATCGAAGATCAAGATTGAAGATTGAAGATCTTAGATTGAAGATCTTCATCTTTTCAAGAGAGATTTCTTCATTTGAAGCGGATTTGTGATAGATCAAGCTTGATCCTTTGCTGTCCAGATCTGAAGCGTGTTGATTTGGGGTTGTTTAGGTGATTTGGTGAGTGGTGATTATCTCTCACACGGATCCAAAGGAGTATATCGGATTGTTGGCTCGATTTGGTGTTAAAATAAAGATTTCCATGCATTTTCTTCATCCAAAGTGTAGATCCATATAGATCCATTGTTCATGATGATGTTACATCCATTTTATCATATGTTAACCTATGCAAGTTCATTCATCAAGTTTGTAGAGATATAATCCATGTTTTCATGCTTATTGGACTTTCAACTCTTTAATTACGAAAATGCCATTATTGTTATAATTGTCTACTTAGATCATATTTGAATGCTTGATTGTTTGGATTGATGTTTGATTTGATTGATTGTTATGAACTAGATGATTGATGATTAGATTTAGACCGAAGACGATTCAAAAGCTAAGGGAAAGGCTCTTGAATTGGAAAAGCTGCTCGTGGCATATGTAGCGGAATGATGAAGCTCTTATGCATAGATTCGATGATGTGATGTTGAGATGAGGCTTTGCGAGGATGTAATGAAGCGAGGCAATCATATGATGAAGACTTGGTCTAATCCAGACGGGATCATTCCAAGCATGTTGATAACTCGGTGATATGATTCGAGTTGAGGATAATGAATGGATATGAGAATAGTCGTCGAGGAGGATGACTAGGAGGCTTGGATAGCATCGTTGTTGAAGGTTCTAGCATGCTCTAAGCAAGAGTACGTTTGGGCAGATTCGATAGTCCCAACGGCCAACTGTTGATGGTCGAGTACTCTGGGCAGATTCGATAGTCCTAGGCACGGGCTGCGACGACGTGCGGGAGTTATGTCTAGAACCGGGGTTTCCATTAGCCCTTGATGGACGGCTGAAAGAATGTGCCGGTCATTCAATTAACGGTGATATCGAAGCAATGATAACCGTGATAGCCAGAGTCATGGATGTTTGGTTGTATCGTCATTCGGACTCAAGAGCGGTATTTTCTGGGTGCTTATCTGATTTAGGCCTTGGTATTTGGAAAACATCGCCCTTGACTCGAGTGATAGTAGTTTTACTTTAAATTGTATGCTCTGCTATGTTTGCTTCTGCTTAGTGTGTGTCTGGGGGCTATCACTGTAGAATGAGGTTGGAGTGGGAGAGTTGTATTCCTATTCCTTTTTCCTTTATGCTCTGTTGGTATGTTGTTAGTTAATTTACTGCTCACTAAGACTGTTGTCTGACTCAAGGCTTTATGTTTTAATTCTTATTGCCTTGGGCTGTTCGTCCATTTTGGGACGGGCAGACTAGGTAGCAGGTGACAGGTGCTGTTCTCTTCTCACGATGCTGATATCGAAGACGAGCTGGAGGGTTGCATATTATCTTCTTATTATATGTACTGGATATTCCGCTGTGTTGTATTCTCTGAGAGATATGTAGTGAGGCTTGATGTATTGACTATGTGGATGCTTGTATTCAACTATTATGGAGTTTTATATGATGTCATTTTGTTCTGTAAAGCTTCACTATACATATGTTCTATTGTATTTTGTCCATGCGCTGTGAGTAATACGATAGACTCTGTTGCTTTAATCTTACCTTGACAGTTGTCCATGGTCGCCTGGCACACTTTACAGCGCTCTATCTTTAGATTTGGTGCAGGGGTCATGGGCGGTCGTCACATTTGGTATCAGAGCATTGGTTAATCGATTTTACCCAACGCTCGCTGTCGTAACTACGTATGAGAGACGTAATTGTATTTTGATGGATGATTACTATATATAATATAGTAGTTTAGCAGTAAGTTAGTCCTTTATGCAGTTGTTTCTCTAGATGTTCTAATCATTCCTTTTTATAGATATTGAGAATGAGTCGAAGAGGGAGACCAGCTGCTAGGGAAGGCCGTGTTACTGAAGAGACTGCTGATTATGCAGCCATGTTCGAAGCTATGATGACTTCGGTCAAGAGGAGGATACCAGTTCCGGGGGCGGCAGTTGATGTTGGAGTTCAAGTCCAAACTCCGAAACCAGTGGATTTTGCTAAGTTGTGCAAGGATTATACTGCTCTTGGAGGGAAGGTTTTCTTGGGAACAGAATCAACTATCGAAGTCCAGAGGTGGATGGATGCTTGTAGAAGGATCTTTGGTGATTTGGGAATTGATGATGCAACTAAGAGGAAGTTGGCATCAAGACAGCTTCAAGGGAGAGCCTCTGATTGGTGGAACTCTATTACCATCAATATTGCGGAGGAAGAGATTACTTGGGAGCAATTCCAAGCTAGATTTGAAGCTAAGTTCATTTCTACAGCTCAGAAGTCTGTTCTGTTCAAGAGGTTTGTGGAGCTCAAGCAAGGTGGAAGATCAGTTCTTGAGTATGTTTCTGAGTTCAAAGCTTTGTCCAAGTATGCCCGGTCGTATATTGAATCTGCTTATCAGAAGAATGAGAAGTTTGTGACAGGCTTGGATAGTTATCTGGGGAGACAGTTGGTGGATCATTTGGACGATTCATTTGATAAGCTTGTGGAGAAAGCTCTTAGGCATGAGAGTCTGTTTCCTAAGGAAGGATCTGTTGTTGCTGTGACTAGGGAAGAGTCTAAACCCCAGCAGGGTGGAAACAAGAAGAGGAAGCAGCAGCAGCAGAAGGGTAAGGATGGCCAGAAGAAGCCGAAAGGCAAGGTGACTTGCTACAACTGTCAGCAGAAGGGCCATTTCTCGAAGGATTGTAAGAATCCTAAGGTGCCAATGAAGTGTCATAACTGTGACAAGCCGGGGCATTTCAGGAAGAATTGTCCAGAACCGAGGAGAGATAAGCAGATTGTGCAAGCTTATGCTTTGGGAGCTGTTCCGTCGTCTTCGAAAGCTCCTACTGCTGAAGAGAAAGGAAAGAGTGTGGTTGTTCAAGGTACTCTTTTCCTATGTGGTGCTCCAGTTAGAGTTTTGTTTGATACTGGAGCGTCGCATTCGTTTGTTTGTAATGAACTCGTAGGCCGGTTAGGCTTGGAACCGGATATTGTTGATAGGCCATTGGTTGTGACTAATCCAGTTGGGGGTTCGTCTTGTTTGTGTATGTTATGCCGTGGTCTAGTTGTATCGAGTCATGGTTGCTCTTTTGTTTGTGATTGCTTTGTTCTGAACTTTGCGGGGTTCGGAATTATTTTGGGTATGGACTGGCTTAGGAAGTATGCGGCTAAGGTTGATTGCGAAAGGTTGGAAGTGACAGTCGAGAATGTGGAGGGGCGAAAGATTGTGATACGATGTAAGCATGAAGAAGGCGTCTTCATGAGCTTCATGTATTCGCTAGTTGTTCCACGGGATGGACTGTCATCAGTGCCGATCGCTAATGGATTCGAGGATGTCTTTGACGAAGTCAAAGGGTTGCCGCCACATAGAGAGATCGAGTTTCGTATAGATCTAGTTGAAGGAGCCAGACCTGTTGTGATGCCTCTTAGGCGGATGGCGCCTAGGGAACAGCAGGAGTTGAGGGTGCAAGTTGATGATCTTTTACAGAAAGGATTCATTCGGCGTAGTGTGTCCGAGTGGGGTGCACCAGTTGTGTTCGCAACCAAGGCAGATGGATCATTGAGATTGTGTGTGGATTATCGTGAGCTGAATAAGGTGACAAAGAAGAACAAGTATCCATTGCCGAGAATAGATGACTTGTTTGATCAGCTTCACGAGGCTAAGGTGTTTTCTCAGATGGATTTGGCAACGAGATTTCACCAGTTGAGAGTGGCTAAGGATAGTGTGCCGAAGACTGCTTTTAGGACACCATCCGGTTTCTTTGAGTGGCTGGTAATGCCGTTTGGATTGACTAACGCGCCAGCATATTTTGTGGATCTTATGAATAGAGTGTTCAGAGATCAGTTGAACAAGTTCGTACTTGTGTTCGTGGATGATATTCTGATTTATTCCAGAACTGAAGAAGAGCACAAGACGCACTTGCGTATTGTTTTGGAAATCTTACGGAAACATCAGCTGAAGGCTAAGTTTTCGAAGTGTCACTTCTGGAAGAGTGAAGTGAGGTTCTTAGGCCATGTGATTTCTGGAAGTGGAATAGCGGTTGATCCCGCTAAGGTGGCAGCAATCCAGGATTGGGTTAGACCTAAGAATGCATCTGATATGAGAAGTTTTCTTGGATTAGCAGGATATTATCGACGGTTTATCAAAGACTTCTCCAAGGTAGCTGCACCGTTAACAGGATTGACGAAAAAGAACCAAGTGTTCAGTTGGGATGCTAAGTGTGAGCAAGCTTTTGGAATCCTGAAAGAGAGATTGACGAGTGCTCTTGTTTTGACTATTCCAAGTGGGAATGATGAGATGGTGGTTTACACCGACGCATGTGGTACTGGACTTGGAGCAGTGCTGATGCAGAAGGATAAAGTTGTTGCGTATGCCAGTCGACAATTGAAGCCGCATGAAAGGAATTACCCGACTCATGATTTGGAGTTAGCGGCGATTGTATTTGCTCTGAAGATGTGGAGACATTATCTGTTGGGAGTTCGATTTAAGTTGTTCACGGATCACAAGTCATTGAAGTATCTTTTCTCCCAAAAGGATTTGAATCTTCGGCAGCAACGTTGGCTAGAGTTTTTAGCATCATATGATTTTGGTATAGCTTATACTCCGGGAAAAGGTAACGCAGTGGCAGATGCGTTAAGTCGAAGACATGCAGGATTGGGAGTCATGTTTTCAGAATGGAAGAATCTCGAGTATTTAGCTGGATTTGACTTCAGGCCTAGATGTGAATTGGAACCTGAGATGTTGGCAAACTTATCGATAAGACCTTCTCTTGTGGAAAGAATTGGCGAGAGCCAAAAGCGAGATGATAAGCTTGTCAAGATTATCCGTGATTTGGAATCTGGATTGGTGCCAGAAAAGGATAAAGGATTCGAGGTCGATAGAGAAGGTTGGCTTCGAAAGCAAGGACGACTAGTTGTTCCCGGTATAGATGAATTGAGGAGTGAAGTTCTGAAGGAAAGTCATCACTCGAAGTTGACAATTCATCCAGGTGGAAATAAGATGTATCGGGATATGAAGAGAACCTACTACTGGGAAGGCATGAAGAAGGATGTTGGAAATTTCATTTCCAAGTGTATGAACTGCCAGTTGGTAAAGGCTGAACAGAAGAAGCCAAGTGGATTGCTTCAGCCCTTAGAAGTTCCTACATGGAAGTGGGAACAAGTGTCGATGGATTTTATTGATGGATTGCCTAGAACCAGAACGGGAAATGAAGGGATTTGGGTCATTGTGGATCGTCTGACTAAGAGTGCACGATTCATTCCTGTTCGATCGACTAGAACGGCATCAAAGTTGGCTAAGTTGTATGTTAAGTGGATAGTTCGATTCCATGGTATTCCGAAGAGTATAGTGAGCGATCGAGATCCATTGTTCACTAGTGGATTTTGGAAGAGCTTCCAGGAAGTTTTGGGAACCGAGTTGTGTTTGAGTACAGCTTATCACCCTCAAACAGATGGTCAGACCGAGAGAGTCAACCGAGTTTTGGAAGATCTCCTCAGAGCTTGTGTTTTGGATTTCGGAGGATCATGGGAAGATCACCTTCATTTGGTGGAGTTTGCATACAACAACAGTTACCAGTCAAGCATTGGTATGGCACCGTATGAGGCATTGTATGGAAGGTCGTGTAACTCTCCGACATGTTGGTTGGAAACTGGAGAAAAGCTGATGCTTGGGCCAGAGATGATTCGACAGACTTCGGATTGCATAGAGATCATTCGGCAACGAATGAAGGCAGCCCAAGACCGTCAGAAGAGTTATGCCGATAAGCATCGAAAGGATTTGAAATTCGACGTAGGAGATATGGTTTTTGTGAAGATTTCTCCACTGAAGAATGTTATTCGATTCGGGAAGAAAGGAAAATTGACTCCGAGATTTGTTGGACCATTCCCGATTATCGAGCGAATTGGAAAGCTCGCTTACAGATTGGAGTTACCAGAGAAGATGTCGAGTGTGCACAATGTTTTTCATGTATCATATCTACGGAAGTATGTACACGACTCGAGTACGGTGGTTTCTGCTGATAGCTGTGAAGACTTAGAAGTTGATCCAGTCGATAGAAGACCTCGTAAGCCGCTTCGTGTTGTTGAAACTGACACGAAACAGCTCAGGAGGAAGGTAGTTAAGTTGCTCAAGATACAATGGAGTGATGATGATAACGACTGTACGTGGGAGGTGGAAGAGAGGATGAAGGTAGCTCATCCTGAACTCTTCAAGGTATGGCCCTAAGGTGTCGTGTCATCTCGCGATATTGTAACTTGTTCTAATTTTAGAATTCTGTACGCTAAGTTAGAATTGGATGCATGGTTTGTTGATTGCTATGGATGGTAGGCGTACAGAATAGTTTTTGATTGCTTGGAATTTCGGGGGCGAAATTCCTAAGGGGGAGAGAATGTAATGACCCGTATTTTTACGGATCGACAAGTTCGTCAAAATCTGGAATTTTAGCATTTTTAAGTCATTTCAGATTTTTAGGCAGATTTATCTAAGTCCTAGGTCGTGAACGACCTAAGAGCTAAGTCGTGACCGAGTTAAGGAATTCGGCGAGTTAGTGTTAGGTCGTGGGTTAGTTGGAGCGACCTATAGAATTATGCAACCTAGGATTTAGTTAAGTATTAGGTCGGCAGGGCGAGTTAACGACCTAAAGAACTGACCGACTTAAGGATATGGCGACTCAAGGGTAGGCAGACCTAGTGGAGTAAGCGACCTAGTGGTTACTAGGTTAGTGTGGTTAGGTCGGCAACGACTTAGAGCGTATAGAAGTTAGGTCGGTTGGACGAGTTAGTGGGTTGACCGACTTATGATTGTAGACGACTTAAGGCTAGAGTTAGGTCGTAGTGACCGAGTTAAGGGATAGGTCGCTATGTGTTAGGTCGTCTGGTAGCTTGGTTGGTTAGGTCATAAGCGACCTAAGGGTTAAGTTGTTACCAAGTTAATTCGACTGGGTGGGTTAGCGACCTAAGGAGTACGTGTTGGCGACCTTAAGAGAGCCTATGTGTTAAGTCGTAGACGACTTAGGGGTTGAGTCGTAACCCAGTTGTTTGTTAAGTCGTAGAAGCACAGATCTGTTAAATCGTATCTTCTGCCGAGTTATAAGTCGTGACTAGTGGTAAGTCGCTAGAGGCGCATGAGTCTTAAGTCGTAGGCGCGCATGCTATAAGTCGTGACCGACTTAGGAGATAGCAGTTGTTAGGTCGCAGATGCTTCTGGTTAAGTCGTAGGATGGCAAAGCGTTAGGTCGTAGGTCGGCATAGTGTTAAGTCGGCAGCGACTTAAGAAGATAGCCGAGTTACGACTTAGGGTATTTTCTGCTATAAATAGGAGAGCTTCTCTTCATTTTTGGGATCCGGATTTTGAAGCGACGAAGTGCTGCCATTTTGACAGCTCGACTTCTACACTTCTTCACTTCTTTTCTCCACTCTAATCTAGTGCTTCCATCCATCCAAATCGAAGATCAAGATTGAAGATTGAAGATCTTAGATTGAAGATCTTCATCTTTTCAAGAGAGATTTCTTCATTTGAAGCGGATTTGTGATAGATCAAGCTTGATCCTTTGCTGTCCAGATCTGAAGCGTGTTGATTTGGGGTTGTTTAGGTGATTTGGTGAGTGGTGATTATCTCTCACACGGATCCAAAGGAGTATATCGGATTGTTGGCTCGATTTGGTGTTAAAATAGAGATTTCCATGCATTTTCTTCATCCAAAGTGTAGATCCATATAGATCCATTGTTCATGATGATGTTACATCCATTTTATCATATGTTAACCTATGCAAGTTCATTCATCAAGTTTGTAGAGATATAATCCATGTTTTCATGCTTATTGGACTTTCAACTCTTTAATTACGAAAATGCCATTATTGTTATAATTGTTTACTTAGATCATATTTGAATGCTTGATTGTTTGGATTGATGTTTGATTTGATTGATTGTTATGAACTAGATGATTGATGATTAGATTTAGACCAAAGACGATTCAAAAGCTAAGGGAAAGGCTCTTGAATTGGAAAAGCTGCTCGTGGCATATGTAGCGGAATGATGAAGCTCTTATGCATAGATTCGATGATGTGATGTTGAGATGAGGCTTTGCGAGGATGTAATGAAGCGAGGCAATCATATGATGAAGACTTGGTCTAATCCAGACGGGATCATTCCAAGCATGTTGATAACTCGGTGATATGATTCGAGTTGAGGATAATGAATGGATATGAGAATAGTCGTCGAGGAGGATGACTAGGAGGCTTGGATAGCATCGTTGTTGAAGGTTCTAGCATGCTCTAAGCAAGAGTACGTTTGGGCAGATTCGATAGTCCCAACGGCCAACTGTTGATGGTCGAGTACTCTGGGCAGATTCGATAGTCCTAGGCACGGGCTGCGACAACGTGCGGGAGTTATGTCTAGAACCGGGGTTTCCATTAGCCCTTGACGGACGGCTGAAAGAATGTGCCGGTCATTCAATTAACGGTGATATCGAAGCAATGATAACAGTGATAGCCAGAGTCATGGATGTTTGGTTGTATCGTCATTCGGACTCAAGAGCGGTATTTTCTGGGTGCTTATCTGATTTAGGCCTTGGTATTTGGAAAACATCGCCCTTGACTCGAGTGATAGTAGTTTTACTTTAAATTGTATGCTCTGCTATGTTTGCTTCTGCTTAGTGTGTGTCTGGGGGCTATCACTGTAGAATGAGGTTGGAGTGGGAGAGTTGTATTCCTATTCCTTTTTCCTTTATGCTCTGTTGGTATGTTGTTAGTTAATTTACTGCTCACTAAGAAGATTGTCTGACTCAAGGCTTTATGTTTTAATTCTTATTGCCTTGGGCTGTTCGTCCATTTTGGGACGGGCAGACTAGGTAGCAGGTGACAGGTGCTGTTCTCTTCTCACGATGCTGATATCGAAGACGAGCTGGAGGGTTGCATATTATCTTCTTATTATATGTACTGGATATTCCGCTGTGTTGTATTCTCTGAGAGATATGTAGTGAGGCTTGATGTATTGACTATGTGGATGCTTGTATTCAACTATTATGGAGTTTTATATGATGTCATTTTGTTCTGTAAAGCTTCACTATACATATGTTCTATTGTATTTTGTCCATGCGCTGTGAGTAATACGATAGACTCTGTTGTTTTAATCTTACCTTGACAATTGTCCATGGTCGCCTGGCACACTTTACAGCGCTCTATCTTTAGATTTGGTGCAGGGGTCATGGGCGGTCGTCACACTTATCCTCGAATCGAACTGCGACAACCCCACGCACACGCGCCACCCTCATCGCGAATTTGATACCCACGCGATGCCTCCTCGACGACTTCGACCATGCCAGTTGAACTTGCGACGTCGATAACCACTTCCAGTTTCCCTAAATTCCACACGAATCCCCAATTCGAACGCCCCTAATTGATTTGGATGCTTCGCCTTCGACGAACTCCACGACCACCGAACTGCTGTCCCAGATCTCCCCTAGCCTCGCCACGAGATCGCGACCCTCCCAACCCCCACAGTGCATCGTCCTCCACCAAAATCACGCGAATCCCCACTCGCGACACTGAATCGCCGACCATCTCGCCGCCATGGTTCCATTCGACTCGATCGATTGATTTGAGGGGAACGTAATTCTTCGCTCGAACGGAAAGAAAGAGGAAGGCAATTCGAATTAATTTAAATTGGAATGGGATATCTCAGTTACCATTTAAAATTTGAACGAGAGATTTTCTTTCTTTTGTTCTGAAGGGAAAATGGCGTGATGTTTTTAAAAGAATAGTGGAAGACATGATTTCGTGATTAGGGATACGCGACCATACTCTGAGATGACGGGGTATGTCGCGTGTACGAGTGGGGGACAAGAAAACGTGGTGGTATTGACCAAATATATATTTAAATTCAAATTGAATTCGATTTAAATTTCGATGCGTTTACACGTCGTGTGCTCATAGATTAACTGCAAAAAAATACGAAATTTGAAATCCGGTAATAATCCAATATTACGGACCCAATGGAACTGGTTTCGTCGAATTCCGAGACTGCGCCTCGGATGGCTATTTTTAAATATCAATTCGAACGATTAAATTTCAAACTGAACAATTCAATTTCAAATTCGATTTTGAAGCTTCTATTATCTTCAGTATTATCAATACGAATTTTAAAAGCTTTCGAAATATTTTTCTTCAGCTTAAAACTGAAGATTCAAATTTTCATCCAGTTTCAATAGATTAAATTTTATAATTTAATCGTCAAATTCAAAGTTATATCGGGGATTCAAATTAAATTATCGTTCAAATATTTAAAATAAATTAAATATTCTCAATTTAATTTGTTCAAAATTCTGGGTCGTTACAGACTTCCCCCCTTAAAAGAATTTCGTCCTCGAAATTACAAGTTAGGAAAAATGGTCCTTAACTCGTCTACTATTTTTCAACATCTAATAGTTTTATCAAATTTTTTCAAAACAAATCTTTCTACTAAAGATTCGTTATCAATTCAACTAACTTTCCAACTTCAATTTTAAGTTTCAAACAACATTGTTTTACTTTCAATTCCAATTTAAATTCGAATTCAAATTTAAACTTTTAAAATTTCTCAAAAATTTTCTAACACTCTAAATTTCCGAAAAATTTCGCCATCGTCTCCTTTGCGCGGCTAATACGGCACTACTACAAAACGTCCCTACGGACCCTCAGATTTCAAAAAGAAAAAGAAAAAGCCAAGCGGCTAGACAAGAAAGCAGCAAAAACTCATATTATAATTCCAATTTCTTATTCAATTTCAATGATAATAATTTACTATTATTACTTCCTAACATCCATGCAACCATATACTATAGTACTTTATAGAAAACCATTTCTTTTCTATACAAAATAGTTTTGGGCAAAATTATTTCATTCACCCTATTTTAAAACAATACTATGTTGTCTTGCCTCGTTTAAGTGTTTAGAAATCCCTATCGATAATATGGCGTCCCACATACCGACCAAAATTCATAAACATCTCAACGGATAAGCAAACACAATATAAAACATTTTTATATTCACTAACAAATACGCGCTCATATCTATTATTACACTCAACTCATTCTAGAGTACTACTGACTCTATCTCTAATGAGTAACACCCAACAGAGCAGGGTTGTCGCTTAACCATATGCTCTGATACCAAATGTAACATCCCGGAAATTTTCGACTTTCGAAAATTCAACATCGATACTCACTTTATCGACTGCTGAGCCATCGAATGCCGGAAACCCGAAAAGTTATGGTTTTAAGAAAGAAGAAAAAGGTAGAAGAAGAAGATAGAAGAAAAAGAAAGAAGAACAACAACAGAACAAGAGCAGAAACAGAAAACAATATCAGAATCTTACACATCGCAGCGGATCAATATATAATAAATAACACTAGTCTTTTAAAACGAAGAACTATATCAGTTTATACATACATCAATCATCAGAGTCAATATACAACAATGGATAGTTATATAACTTGTCCTCATACAGAATACACAGCGGAATAAATACTATCAGATACAAATACTACGTCTCGTCATCCAGCTTATCTCCAAAGCTCCAGAATATCCAGAATATCCTGATAACATAACTCTAGGCTGCCCGTGTGGAAATTGGTGGGCACCCAGAGTTTAGAAGGGAAACAATAAACTCCGAGTCAGTCATGGTGACTGGTGTGAGATCGTAAAACAGTTATTTATCTTTAAAATAAACAACAGGAAAATTTTAAAGTCAATTCGAAATGCTTTTGGAAAATGAAACTACCATAAGACCTCCCACCACACACACAATGCAAACGCAGACTTGGAGGAGATTTCTTCTTATGATAGTCAAAGATGCTTACTACGCAAAATCAAATCATTTTGGATATTATTATTAGTGCATAGTGGAAAACATTTCGAAAGTAGAATATTAATCTTAGCCAGCATAGGTACCATTATATTATGCCTGCTATAGCTGCCTCCTGAGGAGACAGGTTATACAATTGAAATCGTAAAGGCTCGTATTGTTTCTTTGGATTTCCAACAAATGGTCAGGCTAAGGAACTTCCTATCCACGATGGGTACGTCCCTGGAATAGACGACCCGAGAACCTAACCGGATCTCTGCCAACACAAGGCCGGGTTACCTCTGCAAAAATAGGTAACTACTGACACGCGTATGCCATCCCCCGATCGTCACCGATCTTCCCGAGGATCCCCGATTCGCAACAACCACAAAGTAATAAATTTGCAGCAACCACAGAGGTTAAGTATCTGGGCTCCATACCATGATACCACCTTTATCCAGAAGGAATGACATACACTAAGGGGCGCTACTCCCTAGAACCTTGCCGCATTCTTCCTGTTTCGACCATTTCCGGGGTGTGAGGCTCGACGAAGTCTCGTCCACAAAGCTACGCTTTCTACAAAGCCCTGCTTCGGGTCAAACAAAATGATCAACCTATGATCACAAAGATATAAGATCAAACAAATGATCATATCGCAAATGATCAAACACTGATCATTTCACAGCAACACTAAGTGTGCCACGTTACCAAATTGGGATATATCGCTGATAAATTTCAACTACATAACCTCTGAGCTCGTACGTCTCAGAGAAGGGTGTTAAGCTAAGAGAATAAATTCTCCGCCACCAACAGAAATGTATTTGAAAGAAATCAGCTTTATATCTCAAAT
The DNA here is from genome assembly GCA_030737815.1 of Allium fistulosum. Classification (NCBI taxonomy): domain Eukaryota; kingdom Viridiplantae; phylum Streptophyta; class Magnoliopsida; order Asparagales; family Amaryllidaceae; genus Allium; species Allium fistulosum. The sequence continues at coordinate 473,867,766 of CM060901.1, forward strand.
TGTAACGTCAGACATACAATCCATACAAGTCTGTTCCGGGATCGAACAGAACCGAAGGCACTTCTCACGAAGCCCTTGCATTTCCGGATAATTTTCTAATCACGTCCGGACTTCCCGTCACTAAGGGTGATAAAACCTCTAAATCGGAGATCAGCCGATGTAGAGTAACTCGACGGTAATCCTTCCGTTTTCAAAAATATCCGGTCTTCAACACCAGTCTTCGAATGCAATTCATAACGACGTATCACATATTCGGAATGGGTTATACGACCCCATGGTCCTTTCCCGGCTAACCCGAATAGTGAGCGTTTATTCAAAAATAAGTGTGGCATTCAAATTCATCCAATTCACAACAAATACCTATCTAAAGGTAATTATTGATAGTCGGTTATTTAACTATCAATAAAGATGCGCAACATCATCAGATCCCAAATAATTTTCCAAATTATTTATTTTCAAAAAATATCTTTACTAGATATAGAATTTCCACACTTAACCGTTTGAAAACAAATTTCGAATATTCACTTTTCAATTTATCTTTACAAAGATAAATTCTCAAACCCTTCGTTTCATATTGGAAAAGCAATTCCATACTTATTTAAAATAAGTAATTCACAAAACTATTTATTTTCAACATTTGAAAATATTCGATATACTTGAATCAAATTAAGTATATATTCATTCTTTAAGGAAAACATTCTTTTAACACCTTTATTTGAGTCAAAACGAATGTTACGTAAAACATCGTTACGACGACCCAAAAATCACTAGTATAGGGATTCGGATTTTAAGATAGATATATAAATCCCAATACTACACAAAACATTTCCTTTCGGAAATCATTTACTATAACAACAGGGTTATAGTCCACCATTTCCTTATATTTCTCGAAAACGTCTATTTCAACAATAAATGTTGAAATCTATGATTTCGATAGTTCACACGTTTTAAAACATCTTTTAAAACAATTTACTTCATTTCAAATATCACTTTTTCAAAACCATATCCATTTTACTTAACAATATATTCACTGTCCAAAATCGTGAATATACTTCACTAATTACATTTCACTATTTTCTACACGTTTTATTTCAATAATAATTCGCTATCCAAAATCGCGAATATATCTTCTTTGATAATCTCCTATATTTAATTTATCAAATTCAATCGATTTCGAATTTATAAAACAACGTTTATAAATTCTATTTCTATTTATAAAAACTTCAATTTATAAATCTTCTTTATTTACCAATTCAATTCACAATTCAAATTTTTTTTTTTAATACCACAATCCATATTATAAGTTAAATACTTATAATTCATTCATTTTCAAAAATTGTTCTTTTAAAACTTTACAACTGTAAAGTTTATCCCTTTATAAATCATTTTAACATCATTTCCATTTTAAATTCACATTCCCTTATTTCAATTGGATTCATTTTCCAAATATTCACTTTTAAATCTAAAATCGGATTTCAAATTTATTTCTAATTCTACTTCAATTCCAAATCAATTACAAATTGATTTCAAAATTTATTTTCACTACTAAAATAAATTCCTTATTCTTTTCAAATTATTCAATATCCTGTTTTTAAATGGATTCTTCAAATTGAAATCATTTTACATTGATTTCCCAAATTATTTCAATTTACCGACTAAATTTCTAATTGGATTTCCAACTTATCTCCTTTTAAATAAATTTCTTTTAAAGAAAATAAATTTCAATTGTTTCTTTCAATCTATTTAAAAATCCAATTTTTAACTAAATTCTTCAATTAAAAATCACTATTTTACGAAATCCATTTATTTAACATTTTCACTTGATTCTGGAATTAATTCGATAAGATTATAAAAATTTACTTTTTATACTTTAAAAATTCCTTTCTTCAAAATTTCTTCAATTTCAAAAATTGATTCACCTAGAAATTTTCTACTTGAATTTCAAAAATTCAATTTCGTTTATCTTTGGAATCCAATGATGTCAAACATCCATTCAGCTAAATTTTAGCTTTCAAACAATTTCCAGATATCAATATGATTAATAGCATCACTATAATCATTCACAGATTCATATCACAATAGAAATAAATTCAATCAATGTGAGGGGTCCAGTTGGATCCCTCCAACCTGTTTCCCTGCATCCAAAGATGTTAGCACAATACCAATTCCGCTCCAGTACGGAATTATCGCGGTATATGGGTTTTATAAAAATCCGCTTACTAACGGCGCAATAGGGTCTCATCCGCTATACGAGGCGGGAAATCATCAATCCAATATATACATATGCCAATATGTATATATTGCTATATATATAGATATATCCTACTATATCTAATACCACATCCAAATAGCAATCAATCAGTCAATAAATAACTGCAAAAATTTCACTTTTCAATTGAGTGAGAAAATCTCACCTTAGCTTTTATTTTGCGATCCACTTCCAATCCAATTTGTTTCTCGATTTTATAGACCTTCATAACATTATATGATTTCATTAATTATTCGAAATAAAATCGAAAGATTAAGTTTCCATTTATTTATCTAATTGATTAAGAATTTGGTTTTAAATTAATAATTTGATTCCAAACAGATTTTCCTTCTAATAAATTATTTCCAGTAAGTAAAATAAATTAATTAAGCTAATTAGATAAGTTAACCCTCTTAATATTTTTTTTTTCTGTTTATATATCTGTTTAAATCAAAACAAAAATTTTAAATTAGTAGTAAAACCAATACTGCTATATTGTTCAAATAGAGATATACATACATTTCTATTCATATTTGTATATATTTCAAATTGCAATAAATTGAATTAAACAAGGTCGATACCTCACTGTGCATCTACGAAAATCCTGCTCGCGACTTCGAGTGAACTGCACGCAACCCCAGATCTGCCGACGAACTCCATCGACCACCTGACTTCGCAGTCGCCACTGCCACCAACACCCAATCGCCTCGCCCATCTCCACGTCATCTTCTACTCGACTCCGACCTCGCGAAATCGAGTACGTCCACCGTCCCTTATCCTCGAATCGAACTGCGACAACCCCACGCACACGCGCCACCCTCATCGCGAATTTGATACCCACGCGATGCCTCCTCGACGACTTCGACCATGCCAGTTGAACTTGCGACGTCGATAACCACTTCCAGTTTCCCTAAATTCCACACGAATCCCCAATTCGAACGCCCCTAATTGATTTGGATGCTTCGCCTTCGACGAACTCCACGACCACCGAACTGCTGTCCCAGATCTCCCCTAGCCTCGCCACGAGATCGCGACCCTCCCAACCCCCACAGTGCATCGTCCTCCACCAAAATCACGCGAATCCCCACTCGCGACACTGAATCGCCGACCATCTCGCCGCCATGGTTCCATTCGACTCGATCGATTGATTTGAGGGGAACGTGATTCTTCGCTCGAACGGAAAGAAAGAGGAAGGCGATTCGAATTAATTTAAACTGGAATGGGATATCTCAGTTACCATTTAAAATTTGAACGAGAGATTTTCTTTCTTTTGTTCTGAAGGGAAAATGGCGTGATGTTTTTAAAAGAATAGTGGAAGACATGATTTCGTGATTAGGGATACGCGACCATACTCTGAGATGATGGGGTATGTCGCGTGTACGAGTGGGGGACAAGAAAACGTGGTGGTATTGACCAAATATATATTTAAATTCAAATTGAATTCTATTTAAATTTCGATGCGTTTACACGTCGTGTGCTCACAGATTAACTCCAAAAAAATACGAAATTTGAAATCCGGTAATAATCCAATATTACGGACCCAATGGAACTGGTTTCGTCGAATTCCGAGACTGTGCCTCGGATGGCTATTTTTAAATATCAATTCGAACGATTAAATTTCAAACTGAACAATTCAATTTCAAATTCGATTTTGAAGCTTCTATTATCTTCAGTATTATCAATACGAATTTTAAAAGCTTTCGAAATATTTTTCTTCAGCTTAAAACTGAAGATTCAAATTTTCATCCAGTTTCAATAGATTAAATTTTATAATTTAATCGTCAAATTCAAAGTTATATCGGGGATTCAAATTAAATTATCGTTCAAATATTTAAAATAAATTAAATATTCTCAATTTAATTTGTTCAAAATTCTGGGTCGTTACACCGCGACCCTCGAGCACCCCCAAGAATCTACCCGCGACATGCCTGCCAATGCCCACGCTTCAATCGCATACGCGAGATCCATGCTCTGCGAATTCAACGATCTGACTTCAATTGATGAACGAACGCACTGAGTTGCGAATGACCTTCATACTTCCCTCGCGAGTGATACGAACGAAAACAGATTTCTTTTTAATGAAGGGGACTCGCGATTTTTTTTCTTTCTTTCTTCTTTGAACTAATTTGATTTGAACGAGATAAGGAATACGCTGTTATTAAAATAATGAAGGCGGCATACGTGACTTTGCAGAGAAAAATCGTGCTTGCCTTACTCTCCAGTGTTTTGATTTGAGTCAGACGTGGTGACATTTGACCAAATTTAAATTTAAATTTTAAATTGAATCCAATTCAATTTTCAACTCATTTATGTGTCGTATGCTCGCCTAATAACTCCGAAAAATACGAAACTTGAAATCCAGCAATAATTTAATATTACGGACCCAATGGAACTGGTTTCGTCGAATCCCGAGACTGCGCCTCGGACGGCTATTTTCAAATATCGATACGAACGATAAATTTCAAAACTGAACAAAACAGTTTCAAATACAATTCTAAAGCTTCTATTATCTTCAGTATTATCATTACGAATTTTAAAAGCTTTTGAAATATTTTTCTTCAGCTCAAAATTGAAGTTTCAAATTTTTATTCGACTTTCAATAGATTAAATTTTATAATTTAATCACAAAATTCAAGGTTATATCGGGGATTCAAATTAAATCATCGTTCAAATATTTAAAATTAATTAAATATTTTCAATTTAATTTGTTCAAAATTCTGGGTCGTTACAGACTTCCCCCCTTAAAAGAATTTCGTCCTCGAAATTACAAGTCTGGAAGAAAAAGTCCTTAACTCGTCTACTATTTTTCACAATCTAAATAGTTTTATCAATTTTTCAAAACAAATCTTCTACTAAAGATTCGTTATCATTTCTACTAACTTTATAAACCTTCTATAGTTTTCAAACATCATTGTTTACTTCAAAATTCAAATTTTAAATTCAAATTCAAATTTTAACTTTCAAAATTTTCTCAAAATTTTCTAACGCCCTAAATTTCCAAAAAAATTCGCCAGCGTCTCCTTTGCGCGGCTAACACGGCACTACTACAAAACGTCCCTACGGACTCTCAGATTTCAAAAAGAAAAAGAAAAAGCCAAGCGGCTAGAGAAATAAGTCATCAAATCTCATATTCAAATTTAAATACATACCTTTTTCGAGCAATTCAAATTATCTTCGAAATCAAAATTTCCAATTCCTTTATAATACCTGTATATCCTACTAGCCATAATATCTAGTTGCATATATTCAAACCATTTTGCACATTCTATTACAAAATTTTCAATATAAACTGCTTATACATTTTTACTTCACTGTTGAAGTTATACATATTCATTTTCATTCCATTTTACATTTCACATTCATTTGAATTCAATTCATAATTCCAATCTAATTTGGATTTAGATTAACTTCTGAATATTGAATTTCATCGATTAACCTTCATTCTACTGCACTATTTTAAATTAGTTCCAATTACTAACTTATTACAATTTTTAATCCACTTACAAATTCAAATTTGTTTTTCAATATTTAGTTTCAATTCCATATGAATTTTTTGATTCATCTTTCATTTATAATTATTCAATTTATTTGCTTACAAATTCGAAATGAATTTCAACATTCAATCTCGCTTTCATTAAATCACAATTGTAAATTTATTTATTCATTCACAATTTACTTCCATAATTCAATACTCAATCCTAATTTATTTGTTACTACTCCAAATTTATTTTCAACTTAATAAATTTTTTTAAGTAATCATTTCACTTTATTTAATTGATTTGCTTATACTTACTTTGATTTAACTTCATTCTTTAAGTTAAATTAATTCTATCAAAATTCAATTTGTATAAGTTATCAACTTCGTAATATTTCATAAATATCTTGACAAAGAATTCCAGAGTTTTCCACCATTTCAAAGCCATTTTGAAAACAATTCAAATTATCCTTTGAATTTCCAAAACTAAACCCAAATTTTTCCAACAACTTCCATTTGAAATAATTTAGCAGCAATTCCTCTTTTGGAAACCCGAAAATGAACACCAATGATGCCGCGGTCATCATCGAAGTTATTTTCCAACGACCGAAAAGAGTTTAGAGCTTCCATCTCTTCAGAATACTTTTCAAAACCTTTGAAATTTATTTTCACTCCAAAAAGGATTTAAACTTTCCAAATCACCAAAATCTTCAAATTCTTTTCAAAACATTTCCAAATACTTCTCTGGAATTCCGTTTCAAATTACAATTCACGTTTATAATTTACATTCTTTAATTTCATTTATATGTGAATTTATTTCTTAACTTTGGAGTTATGATTTGAATTTCTTATTCAATTTCATATAATAATGATAACATTTCAATGTTATTATTTCCTAACAACCATGCATCCACATATCATAATGATCCATAGAAAATTATTTCCTTTATATACGAAAATAGTTTTGGGTAAAATTATTTCATTCACCCTATTTTAAAATCAATACTGTGTCGGTTTATCTTGTTTAAGAGTTTAGAAACCCCTATCGATTCCAGTTAGCTAGACTGCACCGACCAGAATCCATAAATAATCAACCGATAAGTCAACAGAATACAAAACAATTTCATATTCAAATAACAAATACGCGCTCATATCTATTATTACACTCAACTCATTCTAGAGTACTACTGACTCTATCTCTAATGAGTAACACCTAATAGAGCAGGGTTGTCGCTTAACCATATGCTCTGATACCACGCTGTCACGTACCGAAATTTTCGACTTTCAAAAATTCAACATCGATACTCACTTTATCGACTGCCGAGCCATCGAATGCCGGAAACTCCAATAGTGAGGGTTTTAAGAAAGAACAAAAGAGAAGAAGAAGAAGAGAAGAACAACATCAGAAGCAGAAACAATATCAGAATCTTACACATCGAAGCGGAACAATATATAATAAATAAACACTAGTCTTTTAAAACAAAGAGCTATATCAGTTTATACATACATCAATCATTAGAGTCAATATACAACAATGGACAGTTATATAACTTGTCCTCATACAGAATACACAGCGGAATAGATACTATCAGATACAAATACTACGTCTCGTCATCCAGCTTATCTCCAAAGCTCCAGAATATCCTGATAACATAACTCTAGGCTGCCCGTGTGGAAAATTGGTGGGCACCCAGAGTTTAGAAGGGAACAATAAACTCCGAGTCAGTCATGGTGACTGGTGTGAGATCGTAAAACAGTTTATCTTTAAAATAAACAAAGGAATATTTTGAAAGTCAATTCGTGTAACAACCCGCATATTTATCGATTTTTTATTTAAATATTTTATCGTTAGTCGGATGTTAGTCCGAAAAGCTACTTTTTGCATACGGTCAAATTAGGACTCGAGACCACCCCCATTGAGTTCAAAATGATGTTTGCGATCTTTTTGAGTGTAAACTTCGATATGTTTGGAGATAGTGAAATTTTCGTCACTTTTTGTGTTGAGCTTTTGGTTTGGGCTGCACCTCTTCTACCTCAGCCCAACCCCTTCCCTCTCTTCATCACTTCATCAACTTTCAAGCTTTGTCAAAAATGGTGGTGGGAAGTGGAAATTAAAACTCCAAGCACAAAATCCATTGCAAATCCGAGATTCAACATCAAATTCACGTGAAGACCATTGATTCAAGCTTGTTGGTGTTCTTGCTTTGCTCTCAAATCTCCATCTTCATCAAATTCCGTGAAAAGGTGAGATTTTTGATCTCACATCTTGCCTATATCTATCTTGGACTGTTGGGAATGGTTCCCTATCATCTTAGCATCAGCATTTGCATTTGGTTTGGATTGGATTGGTGAAAATCCCAAAATTCTAGTGTTTTTGGTGGAAAACTGCACTTAGGTCGTTTCTGCCTTCGCTAGGTCGCTCACGAGTTAAGGACTTAGGTCGTTCTGGCCATTTTTAGCTCGCTCGGAGTTAGGTCGCCTGCGAGTTAAAGGCTTAGGTCGCCTGCGAATTAAAGGCCTAGGTCGTTCACGAGCTAAAGGCTTAGGTCGTTCGTAAGTTAAAGAGTTAGGTCGTTCGCGAGTTAACTCCTTAGGTCGCAAGACCTTAGGTCGCGCACCATCCTTAGGTCGCGAACCAGTTAGGTCGCAAGACCTTAGGTCGCGCACCATCCTTAGGTCGCGAACCAGTTAGGTCGCGAACCAGTTAGGTCGCGCACCATCCTTAGGTCGCGAACCAGTTAGGTCGCGCACCATCCTTAGGTCGCGAACCTGTTAGGTCGCGCACCCTCCTTAGGTCGCGTCTTAACTTAGCTCGTCCACTATTTTAGGTCGCGTACCCAGTTAGGTCGCGCCTTCTTCTGTTAGGTCGCTGGACCTTTGACCAGTTAGGTCGCGAACCAGTTAGGTCGCGCACCATCCTTAGGTCGCGAACCAGTTAGGTCGCGCACCATCCTTAGGTCGCGAACCTGTTAGGTCGCGCACCCTCCTTAGGTCGCGTCTTAACTTAGCTCGTCCACTATTTTAGGTCGCGTACCCAGTTAGGTCGCGCCTTCTTCTGTTAGGTCGCTGGACCTTTGACCCGTTAGGTCGCGAACCCTCTTAGGTCGCGAACCCTATAGGTCGCGCACATTGTTCCTTCGTTAGGTCGCTCGCGAGTTAGCACTTAGGTCATTTGACCTGTTCTTCAGCTAGGTCGCACGGCAGTCTTTCCCTTAGGTCGTATGACCTACTTCTCCTTAGGTCGCTGGACCAGCTTGCCTTCGCTAAGTCGTACCGTGACGGGGCGCTGCCCCGCACCCCGCCGTGGGCGCTGCCCCCTGGACCCCCGCGACCTGACCGGGCAGGTCGAACCCCGTATTACTCTGCGTAGGCAAATCTTATCTGAAAAGCGTTCAACAGAACTCTACGTTGATGGTTTTGGGAATTGCTTTCTTTGAACTTTACTCACGTCTTCGAACGTGAACTTTTATGATTGATTGTTTCTACAATCACTTCTATGATTTGTCACTTCAAAATATAAAGGTTTCCAATACTAGTAGTAAATATCAAAACTCTTTCATCAAAACGATTTCAACTCTATTTTCAATATCAAACTCGTTTATAAAACTGTTTTCCAATCTACTAGTATATACAAGCCTTTACTTCACTCGAATGAGAAATCGACTTAAACGACTTAGTAAAACGAGTGGTATGAAACGCTTGCGTTCACTTCGTCGGTTAGCTCTTGGACTTGTTCGATTGAACCCTTTTCGTGACAATTTCCTAGTGAAGATTTACAGCTTGTTCGTAAATATTTAAGTTAAGCAAGTGGTTATGGGACATGAAGCTAAACTCATATATTTACTAGCTTGGTGTGATTGACACTTCTCGCTGATCATGATGATCATTTTATGATTTAGACTAGCGATTGTGCTATGTCTCTTTGTTTGCAAGGTTAGACTAGACACGATTTGTGTGATTTCGATTCACACACATCTCTTTATCTTCAAGGTTAGTCTATGCCTCATTGGTGTGATTTCGATTCACACATATTGAAACTCTTTATGATCGATGACGATCATTTTATGGTTTAGAGCATGGGGCGTATCTATTCAGATGCGTCGATGTTCATCTATGCATGGGTCGTATCTTTCTAGGTGCGTCGATGTTAGACTTTTCATGGGGTGTATCTTTTTAGGTGCATCGATGTTAGACTTTTCATGGGGTGTATCTTTTTAGGTGCATCAATGTTCGACTTCTCATGGGGTGTATCTTTTTAGGTGCATCGATGTTAGACTTTTCATGGGGTGTATCTTTTTAGGTGCATCGATGTTAGACATTACATGGGGCGTATCTTTCTAGTTGCGTCGATGTTTATTTATGCATGGGGCGTATCTTTCTAGGTGCGTCAATGCTAGAACATGGGTCGTATCTTTCTAGGTGCGTCGATGTTCGACTTTGCATAGGGTGCATCTTTCTAGGTGTATCGATTCTAGACTTTACATGGGTCATATCTTTCTAGGTGCGTCGATGTTCAGTTTATGGGATTGGTCATCCTCTTTTCTTGAGACTTTTGGATTTTTATGTTTCACCAGCTTTTACCATCGACATTGTTGAGTATGTCATTTTATTGTGGTTTGGTGAATTAAAATTAAGAATATGACATTCTTTTAATCTTTGAGAAGATTCTTGTGATATTGATTTATCTCTTGTTGGTTATCATTTTCATACTTGTAGTAGTATGCTTTTATGGATATCTTATATGTTTATGCCATATCTCTTGTTCTATAACACTTTATCTGATAATTATAGCTAGACTGATCCGTTTATTATTTTCTTCTTAAATAATACTCGGGTCAGACTGAGATTTTACAGGTGCTTCCTCATGACTTCATATCTGGAGCCATCTTCTGACTTTTGGCTAACTACTCTAGTTTAGTAGTTTTAGTTTGTATACATTTGAGATTAGACTCCTTGATGTATACGTATTCTATTATCTTGCACTTGTATCTATTAACTTGTGTTATTGTGGATCTTATTAGACCACCACTCTGATGTACACTTTCATGTGTTGTATTCATATCTCTTTCCGCCTTTGTGATATGAATTGTCTGTGACTGATTTGTGTTACGTTTATTTCTATATTTGTTTCCGAAGATCATATATAGCCACTGTGTGATAGCTTTGTGTTTGTATCGGTATGTCGGATTTCCTCCTTAAAAGATATGCATTCTATTCTATCCGACATATCGGTGCTCGCGCAAAGAAGTTACACGGATGGTCGCTCCTCAACAGCCTTATCCTCCGTGCTAATTGACAACACTACACCGTAGTGTTCTTGGTTAGCGTGGGTATAAAGGTGGGGCGTCACAATTCGCAATGCTTTTGGAAAATGAAACTACCATAAGACCTCCCGCCACACACACAATGCAAACGCAGAATTGGAGGAGATTTCTTCTTATGATAGTCAAAGATGCTTACTACGCAAAATCAAATCATCTTTGATATTATTATTAGTGCATAGTGTAGAAAATATTTCGAAAGTAGAATATTAATCTTAGTCAGCATAGACATTTCGAACTATGCCTACTATAGCTACCATCCAAACAGTGGGGCGCCACCATAAGTGAATGATAGGTTCTACAACTAAAACCGTACAAGGCTCGTATTGTTTCTTTGAATTTCCAACAAATGGTCAGGCTAAGGAACTTCCTTTCCCACGATGGGTACGTCCTTGGAATAGACGACCCGAGAACCTAACGTTACGGTTAGATCTCTGCCAACACAAGGCCGGGTTACCTCTGCAAAAATAGGTAACTACTGACACGCGTATGCCATCCCCCGATCGTCACCGATCTTCCCGAGGATCCCCGATTCGCAACAAACCACATAGCAAAAATGCAGCAACCACATAGGTTAAGTATCTGGGCTCCATACCATGATACCACCTTTATCCAGAAGGAATGACATACACTAAGGGGCGCTACTCCCTAGAACCTTGCCGCATCCTTCCTGTTTTGACCATTTCCGGGGTGTGAGGCTCGACGAAGTCTCGTCCACAAAGCTACGCTTTCTACAAAGCCATGCTTCGGGTCAAACAAAATGATCAACCTATGATCACAAAGATATAAGATCAAACAAATGATCATATCGCAAATGATCAAACACTGATCATTTCACAGCAACACTCAGTATGCCACGTTACCAAATTGGGATATATCGCTGATAAATTTCAACTACATAACCTCTGAGCTCGTACGTCTCAGAGAAGGGTGTTAAGCTAAGAGAATAAATTCTCCGCCACCAACAGAAATGTATTTGAAAGAAATTAGCTTTATATCTCAAATTGTAACGTCAGACACACAATCCATACAAGTCTGTTCCGGGATCGAACAGAACCGAAGGCACTTCTCACGAAGCCCTTGCATATCCGGATAATTTCCTAATCACGTCCGGACTTCCCGTCACTAAGGGTGATAAAACCTCTAAATCGGAGATCAGCCGATGTAGAGTAACTCGACGGTAATCCTTCCGTTTTCAAAAATATCTGGTCTTCAACACCGGTCTTCAAATGCAATTCATAACGACGTATCACATATTCGGAATGGGTTATACGACCCCATGGTCCTTTCCCGGCTAACCCGAATAGTGAGCAATTATTCAAAAATAAGTGTGGCATTCAAATTCATCCAAATCACAACAAATACCTATTTAAAGGTAAATATTGATAGTCGGTTATTTAACTATCAATAAAGATGCGCAACATCATCAGATTCCAAATAATTTTCCAAATTATTTTATCTTCCAAAATATCTTTTACTAGATATAAAATTTCCACACTTAACCATTTGAAAACAATTTCAAATCAATTTCCACATTTCATTTTATCTTTGAAGATAAAATCTCAAAACAGTTCATTTCATATTGGAAAAGCATTTCCATACTTATTTAAAAATAAGTATTCCACAAATCTATTTATTTTCAACATTTGAAAATATTCAATATACTTAAATCAATATTAAGTATACATTTCATTCTTTAAGGAAATCATAAATTTTAACATCTATTTGAGTCAAAACGAATGTTGCGTAAAACATCGTTACGACGACTCAAAATCACTAGTATAGGGATTCGGATTTAGATAGATATATAAATCCCAATACTACATTAAAAACATTTCCTTTTGGAAATCATTTACTATAACAACAGTGTTATAGTCCACCATTTCCTTATTTTTCGAAAACGTCTATTTCAACAATGAATGTTGAAATCTATGTATTCGATTCATAATACATTTTAAAATATCTTTAAAATGTTTAACTTCATTTTTTTATATCTCTTCTTAAAAAAATAAATCCATTTTACTTAAAAATATATTCACTGTCCAAAATCGTGAATATAATTCACTTAACCCAATTTCAATCATTTCTACACATTTTATTTCAATAATAATTCGCTATCCAAAAATCGCGAATATATCTTCTTTAAAAATCTTCTATATTTAATTTATCAAATTCAATCTATTTCGAATTTATAAACATGTTTATAAATTCTATTTCTCTTTTAATAACAACTTCGAATTATAAATTCCTTTTATTAACAAATTCAATTTATACTCGATATAAATATCACAAGTCCATATTTTAAGTTAATAACTTATCATTCATTTATTTTAAAAGAAATCGTTCTTTTGAACTTTACACAATTAAAACTTTTAGATTTCATTAACTTATGAAATTCCATTTTTACTTCATTTTACACTTATAGAAACTTGTCTTACAATCCCAATATTTTGAATTTATAAATATCCATTTTTGTACATCTTTTATTACATTGTTTTTAATACCTCAAAAATTCCAATTAACCATTTTATAAATTTCTTAACTCTTTATTTCAAAAGAAATTACTTTTTTTGTTACCATTCACAAAATCTTAACTTTTATAACTTTAAAGTTTTAAACGTTTATTTGTTTAAAATAAATCAAATTCACAATTTAAATACAACGTATATTTTTCAAAGATCACTTTAAAAATCTCTTTTAAAGTAAAGTCGTTATTTTTAAACTTCAAAAATGGATCCGATGATGCAACAGCACAAATTAGTCAATCACAACATCAAACATCATATATCAACATATGATAACAGAATATACATCAATTTCTGTAAATAAATAATTACTGGTGAGGAATCCAGTTGGATCCCTCCAACCTGTTTCCCTGCATCCACAGACGTTAGCACAATACCAATTCCACTTCGAGGTGGAATATCGCGGTATATGGGTTTTTATAATATATCCGCTTACTAACGGCGCAATAGGGTCTCATCCGCTATACGAGGCGGGAAATCATCAATCCAATATATACATATGCCAATATGTATATATTGCTATATATATAGATATATCCTACTATATCTAATATCACATTCAAACAGCAAACAAACAACAACTGAAAATTCCACTTTTCAATTTTGAGTGAGAAGATCTCACCTTAGCTTTTTAAATTTGCCATCCATTTTCCCATTTCGTCTTGATTTCACGGGTTTCGACCTTGTATAAATAATTATACAATTCTATTAATATCTGAATCAGTTGACAATTCAATTTGCCATTTAAAGATTTAAATTCGACTAATAATTTTATTTTATTTCATCATAATTTTTTTCTTTCAACTTAACTATAAATATAGTCATTTACAGTTCAATATAAATTTTAAATTCACAATACGCTGTTAAAACCAAAAGCAAAAATATTTTTCATTGAAACTAAAATTTTAATTCAACTAAAAATTTAGTTTTAAACAAACTTTCTTTACTGTAAACTGCATATATTTACAAAACTGTCCTATATAGATAAAAATCAAATCTTTTTATATAAATCCCTAGTTCTTTCCAAAGTCATATCTATATATATTTCTGCTTAAACAGTTTATAGCTATTGTATATATTATTTTTCTTTGAACAGTCAAATTTAATTTCCAATGTTCATCACTTAGAATTTCAAAACAACGGAAAAACAAAAAAATTTATACCTTACTGTTAGAAAACTTCCCCCTAAGTATGCTCGAACACCCAAACTTCGATCTGCCACCGATGAATCCTAAATCGAAAACGCAACCCATAGCTCCATCACGACCTCGCCAGCTGCATCGCACCGCTTGAACTCGCAATGTTGCTACCGCCTTCGACGCATCCCCCTCGCGATCTCGAAACCCTAAAACTGCTCGAATCTCTCCATCAGGCTGCGACCCCACGCCAAAAATCATCGCGACCAGATCACATCGTGAAACCCTAGCCTCGCCGTGCCACGAAGTTCGCCGCAACCCTCGAGCACCCCCAAGAATCTACTCGCGACATGCCTGCCAATGCCCACGCTTCAATCGCATACGCGAGATCCATGCTCTGCGAATTCAACGATCTGACTTCAATTGATGAACGAACGCACTGAGTTGCGAATGACCTTCATACTTCCCTCGCGAGTGATACGAACGAAAACAGATTTTCTTTTTAATGAAGGGGACTCGCGATTTTTTTTTCTTTCTTTCTTCTTTGAACTACTTTGATTTGAACGAGATAAGGAATACGCTGTTATTAAAATAATGAAGGCGGCATACGTGACTTTGCAGAGAAAAATCATGCTTGCCTTACTCTCCAGTGTTTTGATTTGAGTCAGACGTGGTGACATTTGACCAAATTTAAATTTAAATTTTAAATTGAATCCAATTCAATTTTCAACTCATTTATGTGTCGTATGCTCGCATAATAACTCCGAAAAATACGAAACTTGAAATCCAGTAATAATTTAATATTACGGACCCAATGGAACTGGTTTCGTCGAATCCCGAGACTGCGCCTCGGACGGCTATTTTCAAATATCGATACGAACGATAAATTTCAAAACTGAACAAAACAGTTTCAAATACAATTCTGAAGCTTCTATTATCTTCAGTATTATCATTACGAATTTTAAAAGCTTTTGAAATATTTTTCTTCAGCTCAAAATTGAAGTTTCAAATTTTTATTCGACTTTCAATAGATTAAATTTTATAATTTAATCACCAAATTCAAGGTTATATCGGGGATTCAAATTAAATCATCGTTCAAATATTTAAAATTAATTAAATATTTTCAATTTAATTTGTTCAAAATTCTGGGTCGTTACACTTTAAAATTTGAACGTTTATTTATTTAAAATAAATCACTTCAAAAATTCAATAAAACGTATAATTTCAAAAATCACTTTAAAATCTTTTTTTTAAAAGTAAAAGTCGTTACTTTTAAAACTTGAATCCGATGATGCAACAGCACCAATTAGTCAATCACAACAACAACATCATATATCAACATATGATAACAGAATATACATCAATATCTGTAAATAAATAAATACTGGTGAGGAATCCAGTTGGATCCCTCCAACCTGTTTCCCTGCATCCACAGACGTTAGCACAATACCATTCCACTTCGAGGTGGAATATCGCGGTACATGGGTTTTATAAAAATATCCGCTTACTAACGGCGCAATAGGGTCTCATCCGCTATACGAGGCGGGAAATCAATCAATCCAATATATACATATGCCAATATGTATATATTGCTATATATATAGATATATCCTACTATATCTAATATCACATCCAATAGCAATCATCAATAACTACAAAAATTCCACATTCAATTTGAGTGAGAAAAATCTCACCTTAGCTTTTAATTTGCCATCCATTCCCATTTTGATCATTTCTTCTTGATTTTTAACCTTGTATAAATAATTATACAATTCTATTAATATCCGAAATAAATCGAACCATTCATTTTCTTTTAATAAAATTTTATTTTATCTAATCAATTTAATTTCAAACAATTCCTTTAAATTATTTTTAGTAACCAAATAATTAAATTATTTAACTATTTACATTTAATTAATAAAATTTTAAATTTTTAAACTATTCTTTCTCATAAATAAATTATTTACTGACCAAATTAATCTCCAAAATATCATTTATTATTTTTCTTACAACACCTCAAAAATCCTATATATTGAAAATCTGCATATTCATGAATTCAAATGCTGCAATTAACAAAACAGCAGAAACATCTTCCCTTCTAGACTTAAGAATTTAAAAAGCTGCCTATATAAAATTTCTAATTTATAAATTAAATTTGAAAATAATTTATACCTCACTGTCGCAATCGAATGTACGCGACCCCGATTGAATGCCACCGGAAATCCTATCCCCAAATCGCGACCTTGCCCTACACTTCGAATTCCAGGCTCCGACCACCCCACATCTACTGTCGTCGCCCCCATCGCGACCCCTCCGATTCCTCGCGTGCGCGAGTCCTCCAAGAACGAACACTTAGCCCCTCTTGCTCCAATGAAATCGAGAACCACGTAATCGCGACTTCGCCTCTGACCTTCGACAAGCTCGAATTCGCGAACCCACTCGCCTCACGCGTTCGTACGCGAGTTCGTCGACCCTCTACCTGGTTGCGATCGAAACCACCCCAAGACCTCGTGCCTCCTAGCTCGCGTTCCCAGTCGAGCACGCGCGCCGCCCATCCTCCTTCGTCCATGCGACTCACCTTAAATCGCGATTCGATTTATTTTTCTTTCAGCGACCATGATTTCAGTTCGAACGAACGATTCTATTTGGGAGAGGATTTGAGGGACGCGGCCATTAAATTTTCTTTGAACAAGATACTTATCGTTTGTATTGATTTTTTTTCTCTGAACGAAACAGAAGAAGTCGTGATTTCAGGGAACGAGATGATGTTGTTTTCTTTGAATTGCTCACGTGATAAAGAAACAGAAGGGGACAATAGATCAGCGCGTTCAGATGTAGGGTGGCTGTGATTTGATTTGTACAAAAGTTTAAATCAAATTTCAATTTAATCCTCAACGCATTTGCTTATCGTACGATCTCAAAACAACTCCAAACGCTATGAAATTTGAAACCCGATAATAATACAATATTACAGATCCAATGGAACTCGTTTCGTCGAATTCCGAGACGGTGCCTCGGACGACTATTTTTAAATATTGATACGAACGATATAATTTCAAAACTGATCAAATCAATTCGAAATTAGATTCTGAAGCTTCTGTTATCTTCAGTATCATCAATATAAATTTTAAAAGCTTTTCGAAATATTTTTCTTCAACTTTAAATTGAAGATTCAAATTTTATCCAGTTTCAATAGATTAAATTTTATAATTTAATCGCCAAATTCAAAGTTATATCGGGGATTCAAATTAAATCATCGTTCAAATATTTAAAATTAATTAAATATTCTCAATTTAATTTGTTCAAAATTCTGGGTCGTTACAATTTGTGTTTCGGATTGTTTGAGTTGGACATGTGTGGATTATTGTCGATTTAACCCTTCCGAAATATGGGTCGTCACAGTTGGTATCAGAGCTTTGGTTTAGCTATAACCTTAGCTTTGTGGGGTTTGACTCATTCGAGATAGGGTAGTAATACCCTAGAATGAGTTGTTTGAGTGTGTGTGTGTGTGTGTGTGTGTGTGTATGTGAGCGCGTACTTCTTAGTGTTGTAAAATGTTTTATATTGTGTTTAATTATCCGTTGAGTTGTTTTTGAATTCTAGTCACTACGTGGGACGCCATGCTATCGATAGGGGTTTCTAAACACTTAAACGAGGCAAGTCGACATAATATTGTTTTAAAATCGGGTAAATGAAATAATTTACCTAAATTATATTTTATATAAAAAATGATTACTTTCATAAATCGATATGATTATCAATGAATGTTAGTTGTTAGGAGATGATAATATTTAGTTATCATCGATTATTGGTTGAATTAAACTAAAAATGAATACTTTGTGAACTCTATTTCACGAAGCGTTCGATAATCAAATTGAATTGAAACCTAATTACAATAATAATTGTTTGCAATAACAAAGATGTAAATTAATGAAATGTTTTCATAATAAAGTAATGGAATTTAGAAGTATATTTATAATATAATTTATAAATAGAAAGGATTTAAAAGGTGAGAATTTTAGAATTTGAATCCTGTTGCTTTCAAATTTTTTTTCAAAACCTTCAAAATTAATAATAATATTATTTGAAAGTATTTTGATTAGAAATACATTTTGAAAAGATTTTTGAAAGAAATAAAAGCATTGAACTTGCTTTAGTTGCTAGGAAATAATTCAAGGGATGACTGCAACATCGCTAGTATTCATTTTTCTGAATGAAAATTGCTACCAAAAGAAATTTATTTCCGATTAAAATATGTTTTGATTGCGAAAAAAATATTCCAAGTATGATTTGATAAATATGAAAATAGTATAGATAAGAAATATGTTTATAGCTTATGAATTTGAATAGGAAAGTAAGACCAAATTTAAAAAAACGGTTGAACATTTTGGTTAAGAAAACAAAAGAAAATGTGAATTTGAGATATGAAATAAAAGAATTAACATAAGAAATGTTAAATAAATCGAGTTAGGGAAATAAAGTTTAACTCAAGAAAGCTTAAATGAAAGTGAATTGTATTTGAAATGAATTAGATAAAATAATGAAATGAAATGTTAAGTGAATTAGTTTGTATAACTTATAGATTTGAGAAATATTAATTTAAAAACAAATTTTAAATTTGTTGAATGTGAATGATAAGAAAAAAAATTAACTTAAATGAAGTTAAATAAACCAAGTAATGGATTAAATGAAATAAAGTTGAATTTAATAAAGATTAAATGAATTGAATTGGACTTGAATGGAACTAGATGAATTAGTAAAGTGAATTAATTCCACTTAAGCTATAAAAGGAATTAATAGAATGAATACGAACTTGAATTATAAAAATGAAATGCAATTTGACTTGCAAAAGGAATTGAATGTGAATAAATGGGTGTAAGTAAAATTAGTGTGAGTAATTGAATTTGATTTAAATTAGATGTAAAAAAATTGAATGCAAATGGAACAGGTTTTAATAAATTGAATGTTAACTAATTGAATATGAAATAAGCGAATGTTAAATAAAAAAATGTTGATATATTTAAGTATAGGTGGTAAGAAATACCTTAAGTTTAAATTATAAAATGAACTAATGAAGTGAATCAATGAATTAATATGAACTTAAGTTATGAAGTAATAATAAACATGAGTTGCATTTTATAAAATGTTTATAATAAATTTAAATGGTTTTATGAAATGGTTTATACATGATATTGGTATTAAAGAGAATATACTAAGTGGTAATGAAATAAAATTTAACTTATATAAGATTAAATGAAATGGTTTATAAAATGGTTCATAAATGAATTGATATGAAATGTGATAACAAAAAGTGAAATAATTCAAATTTGAATAAATTGAATGTAAATGAAATAGATGTGAATAAATTGGAAGTAAACCAATTAAATGTTAATAAAAATTGGATGTTAACAAAAAATGATAATGTATAAATTAACTACGGCCATTGATAATGTAAATTCATATCGTTATGAATTAATTGGATGAATATAAATTGTTGGATGGTTTCTTTTTTCTGTAAATCATGGTTATAACTACTTTTGGCTGCATATGATTGATTTTTTGTGTATTAGTGCTTATGTTTATGGTTTGGATTTAAAATTCATGTTATATGGTTCTATTAAACTTATACATGTTTCTATATCCTTTTATATGCAACTAATATTCTAAATTGAGTTGAGATAGGTACATACGAAGGCCGTTTGGATGTATATGCAGATTTAATTTGCTTTTGCTTGCTTAATATGAGCGAAGTCGCTCGTATTAATAATAAGAATGTACATATCTCGAATTACATACCGCATTTTATATTTTTCCCTACAGGATGCCTCATCATTGAGATGAGATGTATATTTGGTATATTTGTGATAAATATTGTATTGTAAAAATTTTACGATCAAGCCGCGCAAAGGAGACGCTGCCGAAATTTTCCGTAAATCCGAGTGTTAGAATTTTTTTTAAGATTTTAAAATTTTATAACTTGATTTTATAAATAAGTTGTAATTTCCGTAAAGCCGGTATCGGAGTGGCATAGCGAAAGCGTAATATAGGTTTTGCAAAAATAAGATTTTAATGTTTTGTATGCTAATTATTTTGAGAAAATATACCAAATATTAAATTTCTTACTTAACACCTTTTCGAGGATGAAAAGTTTTGAGTGGGGAAGAATGTAATGACCCATATATTTTTACTATTTTAAATTATTAAATTTAATATGATTATTGAATAAAAATGGTTAGAAATAAAATTTTAATGGTTTATCAATGTAATTTATTTAATATGAACTTGAATAAAATTTTGAAAGAACCAATTTCAAAGATGGCAATAACAAGTACTGAAATGAAATTCCTAATATTGAATGTGTTTATAATCAATAGCTGAAATTTAATAATGTTGAATTTTTTAGATGTAAATAAAATAATTGGTTGATAACTAAAATTTATTTGAAATCTAATATTATAATTTATCGAAATTGGATTGTTGGAAATTATATAAATAATTGAATTCTGAATTTGATGTGAATGAAAATGATGTCGAAAGTTGATTTAAATTTTATTTAAACAAGAATGAAGATAGTTAAATTTTAAAATTGAATTTAAAGTGATTAGATTGATTTTGGAAATTTCTTATTTTAATCAACGTGTAAAAATAGCCTTTTTGGTCACTATCTCAGATTTCGATGAAACCAGTTTTATCGGATCTGTAATAGTGAATTATTATAGGATTTCAAGTTTCGTAGCGGTCAGACTTATCATTTTTTCATGCGAGCTTGAAACGAATAGAAATTAATTTAAGGAATTTAATTAAAATAATTTGATTTTGAAATGCTATCTTCTGAATATGATGGAATTGGCTCTCGAAGCTAGTTCCATTGTGTTTGGAATATGGGTATAACATATAAAACGTCAGGTGGCATGCTTCGTTTGGAGTTCGAAAAATTTATGTGTGATGGTGTCGGAAATTTATATATAAAGCCACGTTTATTTTCGTTTCGTCAAACCCTAACAAAGAAAACACGACCGCTCCTTGTATCAATTTCAATGGCAGAAAATCGCTTTTCTTTCTTCCTCGATTTTTCACCATCCGCTCATCGAAATCGCTCGACTCCAAAAGGAAATGTGAAGATCTCCTCGAGCTCTACGCTTTGGATGGTTGGATCATGGCGAAGCATCACGAAGTCGCCAGAATCGAGCTTGAGAGTCGCGCCCATTTTTGGGTTCTAGCTCACGAACGGTGGCAGCAGGGTTAACAGAATTTGGCGCGTTGTTGGAGTAGGGGACGACCGACGCCGTGGCGATGGCTGATCGAAGCTCGATGGTCCAAAGAGACGCGCGCGTTGAGGGTTTTATCACGATTGTTGGATTCGGCTTGGTATAATCACGTGAGAGAAGATGAGGGTACGGGTTTAGTTAGATTATTAATTAGTTTAATTAGTTGTTAATTGTATTTTAATTATCGTTATGTTAATTATTGCATAACTTTTCCATACGAGGTCCGATTCGAACGAAACAAGTCGCGTTGGAATCGTATCGACGAAGGCTATGACATGGAGTGGAAGTGGAATTTATTTGAAGCTGAAGAATTTTCAGTTTCAAATAAAGGTGAGTGTTTTAAATGCTCACGAATGACTAAATTATTTTTATGTTAGTTAAATTGAAATCCTAAAGTGATTTAAATTTATTGATTGTTGTTTGATAAATTTAACTGACATGGAAATCGACATAGAAATTTATATGTTAGAAATTTTGAATTAACAGTTAAATTGAAATTGGAATTAAACTGATAGTAAAATTCCCGATTATTGATAACTAGTAAATTATTATGATATTTTGACTGATTTGCTTGTTGATTATGATGGATGTTATTGGTTGATATTTTGGATGGTTGGATGTTTATTTATTTTCATGTATTCCTGCTATCACCTTGTAAATTATTTGATAGTATATAAAACTGTTATTTGAATTAGTCCGAATATATAAGAAATAGGTTGAAATGATATATATCTATGACACTTTGATTTGGATTGAAATGATATATATCCATCACTGAAATTAAATTGAAATAACTATTCACTTGGCCATAGGATAGAAAATTATATACGGACATCGGGTTGGTTAAATTAAATGATTTTAAATTCTTAGATTTGGGTTTATTTGAATGATTTTATTATATAAAAATAAAATGGAATGGAAATATGGAAATTGAATTATTTTTGAGCTCGAGCTTGAAATATTGAAATTGAAATTGGTCAAAAGAAATCATTTAAAGAATTGAATTTGGAAGTCTGTAGTATAATTGAAATATGATTTGAATTATGGAAATCCAATTTATTTTACAGATTGAATTTTATCCGAACTTTGAGATTTGTCTTAGAAAATGGGATTTAAAGTGATATTTCAAATTTGAGCTTGGAATTGAATTATTTTAAAAGATTTGAACCTTAATTTGAATATTGAAGTTAATTTGATTTAAGTGATTTAAATCGATATTCTAGAATTGAAATCGAATTTATATAAATTGAAATGGTTTAAAGTTGAGAATTGAATTAAAATTTAAACCGTTGAATCGAATAGTTGAATCGAATTTGAAATTGAAATTGAAATTAATTCAAATTGAAATCGAAATTGAGTCGATTTGAACAGAATTGAGATTGAAGATGATTTGAATTGGAAGAATTGGAATTGAATCAGTTTGACTTTGAAACTATTTTCAAATAAACTAATTTAATATATAAACTGTTAAAAATCTATTTTTTTAAATATTCAAACTATTTTGATTTTCCAAACTATATTCCTATATAAACCATTTTTAATACCTAAACCATTTTATAATACTATTTTAACTTTTAAACTATTTAAAACTATTCAAACTATTTTATAAAAATTCAAACCGTGCAAGGGTGGAATGTTTATTTTTAAATCGTGGATTTAAATGCGGATGTGGTTAAAATGAAGTTATAACCTAAGTCAGAATTCAAAACAATTTTGGGAAATGAAATTGATTTCAAAGTGAATATGATATTTTGAAGTGAAAAAGATTTTTGAAGAGAATATGATATTTTGATATCAAGTATGAATTGTTTTTGAAATGTAAAAGTACCAACCGGTGTGTAAAACGATGTTTGGTTGTTAAAGAGACTGGGACCTCTTATTGACATACTCTCTGTCAATATTGGAACCACTTTAATAACAGTGTACGCAGAGGAGACTCCAGAACGAATTGGTTTGATTTGGTGTACGTTTGCTGGATTTGAAGAAAGAGAATGATGATGGATAGACCCCGGCACTTGTGCCAATTTGAAATAAAACAGGACGGCTTGACAAGGCCAAGTGGGCTAGCTACCCCTAGCGGACATCCGTTCTTCAATTTTCTTCTTGGAATTGGTCTATACTATTACTCTTGATGTTGGTTTTGATTGGTGCACCTTGATTTGGGATGACCTCCCTTTGACTCGATATAGGATGGATGGACGTGGTGGGTGATCGTGGCTACGACGCATTACCACCAGCCCTGCGACCGGAACTTGCAGTATCCTACCTTGGGCATTGCCTCACGTGCCTTGTCATACTTTTATCACTATACGAGACCGCTACGATTTTGGTTTAGTGTTATCGTATCACAGCGCATCCCTATCCCCCGACGTGCTATTTGGGCGTTATATGCAAACTGTACGACAATGCTTAAAAACACGATGTAAAGCCTTAACGCTAAGAAAAATATTTATTTTACCGATTAGACATTACATATATAACGTATTCTACTATATATAAATATTTGACGGATCCTTAAGAGATGGAAAATACCGTAACATCTCTTGAGTTATTGCATGCATGTTATACACTAGATAGGAGACGTAAAATCCCGTAAACATCTCTGACGCTATTACACCCTTGTTATATGATTTGACTCACATAAGGATATTTTAGTCCTGACTCGAGTGTTTTGTCTTTTCATTACGCTCGGGTCAGCCCTAAGTTTTCAGCGTATTGAAGATTATTTTCTGGAGGATGAAGACGAAGATTTGGTATATTATTATTACTAGTATTATTTCACCACATTGTTGTTCTGCTGAATTATTCTATTGTTCTCTTGTATATATAACTCTGATAAATGTTGTATAAATTATAATCAAATGTATAGTATAAACAGCTTCATATACTATTTATTTGATTATTATATTTTGTCATTCCGATGCGAGTTTCTTTATTTGTGTTCTTCTTTCTTATTTTTCTTAATTAACCCCATTGATTATCTGTGTTTCAAATTGTTTGAGTTGGACATGTGTGGATTATTGTCGTTTTAACCCTTCCGAAATGTGGGTCGTCACATTATATATACTTTACTCAAGTTTTTGTTGATGTAAACACCTTTGAAAGTACCCCTTTTGATCCCATTGAAAGTATCCCTTTCGAAACCATTGAAAAACATCACCTTCAAAAGCTTTAAAAACCATAGACATCCTTCTTTTAAAACTCTTTAAACATTGCCTTTCGAAAACATTGGAACTCCTTTCCTTTTAAACCTTTCAAAACCATTGGGGAACCACCCCTTTGAAACCTTCATTAAAACCTTTAGAAAGCATTAAACATCAAACCTTTCGAAAGCCTTTGGGTTTAAGTAAAACATGTGGAATAACCTTTCGACGCCTTTTAAAATTATCTTCTCCGAAACCTTTGGGTTCTACCTTCAACAGAGCAAAAGGGTCATAAAAAATTTAAGTCGAAAGCACTCTTTCGAAAGAAATTCCTAAGTAAAGAAGTAGTGGTGTCGAAACCAACCCTTCCGAAAGCATTTGAGAAGTGTCTTAGTTTTTTTTGTTTTTTTAAACAGTATACCTTCCGAAACCATTGACTTCGAAAGGTAGAAAAGCAGCAACTAGGGATTTCGACTCCATTCGAAAGCATTTACTTAAAACAAAGGCGCAACCCCATTCGAAAGCATTCCTTAAATCAATCTGACCCAATCGGAAGCCAACCTAGTCGAAAGCATTACTTTTAAAAGCAAGCAGGAGCGTTTTCGTTTGAAAGCAAAGTAGCGCTTCGACCCCTTCGGAACCTATGGTTTCGACCCAATACTTTCCGCCTATATCCAATTCAATACGCACTAAGTCTTTGATGCCATGCGCATTGGTTTCGATGGTGATGGTGGCGGAACTACTAAGTCGGAACCTAGGAGCCGAAAGTGGCGACACAGGTAAAAAGCCCGTTTAGACTAAATTTTATCCTTTTAAAGTAATCTTTTCAACTAATCTGCCTTGTTTGTTAAAATATGATTCGTTGCAAATTTCTTTTCTAAAAGTGCTACCAATATTTCAGAAATAAACATTTAATTTATTTACAAAATACCCTTTCTCCATTTATAAATATATAAAACATTTAAGACCCATACCTTAAATAATTTTATATATCTATTAAAACACTTAAGAAAATTCTACAAAAATTCCAGAAAATTGAATTTAATATGTTTTCTAACATATATTAATATCAGACCCGAAATATAATTAATTTAGCCGTAAATTATTTCATACACAAATAAACATTTTCTTCACTAGAAAATTAATATAAAATCCACATTAATTCAGAAAATTACGAAAATTGAAACCCATCTCTAAAATATCATTTCTGATCTACACCAAAAATCACAAGGTATTTGGATGTCATTAAATAGGGTTTTCACATTAAAACATATCATAAAACCTATATGAATAAGCATAATTCATCAACAAGCATATATAAACATTTGATCATTCAAAACAGGGCATAATCTTGCAAAATAAATCGGCTTTAACCTGAAAACCAAAAATAATTAGAAAACATGAGATGTGGTCATTATTCATCTTAGCTTTGTGATTAAGGATTTGATATTTGATCTTGATTAAGTTGATTTGATTCTTCCTCTTGAAATCCTAGCTTTTATCTTCTCTTGATCTTGCTAATGGTGGTCGGCCTCTATATCTTGTTTTTGTGAATTGAAATGAATGTGTAAATGGATTCCTAAGGGTTTAGTGTATAAGAATATCCTTTTTCCTATTTTACCCCTTCTATATTTCATTTTAACTCATCTTTAGTTCATTATTTACATAGCACAACTACCTCATAGTTTAATCACAAATCTCAATCCCCTAATCATCCCATTATTTTATTTAATTTAGATAATTAAATATCCTAAATAATATTACTAAAAATTAGGGTCATTACACATATTGACTTGTATTACCCGAAAAATTAGCAGATATTCATAATGTTTTCCATACATCAATGCTACAAAAATATATTCCTAACCCATTGCATGTGGTTGATTTAAGTAACATCGAAGTCAAGAAGGGTTCCTCATACATTGAATAACACATCTGAGTTCTCGATAGGAAAGTCAAGAATGCATGAACAAAAGAAATACCCTTTGTAAAAGTTCAATGGAATAATCATGATGAAAATAAGGTATCATGGGAAGTTGAATTAGAAATGCAAAAAGATTATCTAGAGTTATTTGAGATTTAGATTTCGAGGGTGAAATCTTCTTTTAAGGTGGGTGGAATGTAAGAGCCCGATAACTTACCTTCATATGTGTTTGTAAAATCTGTATATCAAAATGAAATTATAATAACCCATAATTTAGTCGCCTGGAAATTTGAATATTTAGATATTCGAATGGTGAATTATAACCCTAATGCATGTCCTTTTAAATAACAAATGATATAAACACCATTTTCAAATATTTTTACATTACTGAGTAGAGAAAAGTATACTCGATAATATGACCGAAAATTGGCTTATCGATATACGACTTTAAACTTGTTAAAAGTTGTCAACAGTTTTGTACGTGTTTTTAAAAAAATGTGCAATTTATAGGAATGGTGCCTATTGGATCAAAAGATAGTCGAATCAAATAAATATATGATTGAGAAGGATGGTTTCTTTTGGACCAAAGAGTGGTCGAATCAAGTTATTCCATAAGAATGGTTTATATTGGACCAAAATGTGGTCTAATCAAGTTAGGCCATATGGATGGTTTCCATTGGACCAAAATGTGGTCAAATCAGGTTAAGCTATATGGATGGTTTCCATCGGACCAAAATATGGTCGAATTAGGTTAGGCCATACTTGATAAGAATTATTTCTATTGGAACTAAGGGTGGTCGAATCAGGTTAGCCTATAGAGGGTTAGGAAATTACTAAACTACCCTCCTCTTGGTCACCTATAAATAGCCCAAGCCATGGAGAAAGAGAAAAACATTACAACTAAACAAAAGTAAGAAACAAGGAAGATCTTGGGGAAAGTCAAGAAGCTAAACCATAGGCCGAAACTATTATTACTAAGGTGAGGAAAACTATCTAATTATTAAATTTCAAGTTATTCCATGAAGTAGTTTGTAACTTATAATATGTTTAATCTACATGTTGCACGATTTTAACCCTTTTGGTATTATAGACATACCTTTTGCTTATAATATTTTTGACCTCAGCCAAGTGTATGTGATCGATACTTCTTTTGTTTGAAAGAAAGAATAATCTATATTGGTTGATGATTATAAAACATGTTAAAGAATACTTATATATATATATATACTTATGATTTACGATGGCTTTTGGAAGAATGCGGTAAAAGACAAAAGATCTAGGATAGTGCATTATTGCTTTTTTCCATACTATGTGTTAGGAGATAAAGTACATCCATACCGTTGGTCAGGATGCCAACCGCGATGGGATAGAATGTTTCCAGGATCTAATTACCTACTTCATGTTCGGATTAGATCCATGTGTATCCAAATTGATTTTGACATGAGTTTTAGATTTGTTATGTTCCTTTTTTACATAAGATATCTATATATGTCGAATGAGTTTTAAAAAATATGTTTGGAGAAAATTTACCTATTTTAGTTGTGTAATATATTTTTGCATAGGTTAATGTACTTCAAAATATGGTTTGGACATCTTGGAGAATTCTTCGATATAACCTGAGATTTATTAAATGGATTCCTCACTAGGTCAGTGTTGCTCATGATGCTACACATAAACATTTCAGGTTCAGATAATTAAAGTGGATTTTAGGGATTTTCATGGAAAATCGAAAGTGAAGAATTTTTCATAGCTTTTGTTTAGTATTGTAAATCTTGATATACATATATGTATGAAGTCGAAGACAAGACCCAATGTAAATTACCTTGTATTGCAAGTATGAATGTATAATATTTCTTCCGCTTGAAGTCATTTACTCTGAATGATTTGAGGTTTTGGCATTTCTCCTTGTAACTTGTGAGACTAATATGATAGCACCATATTATGAGTGTAGCACTCCCGATTCTGGCCATGAGCGTCGAAGCGGGGTGTTACAACATGATGTGTGTGTGTGAGTATGATGTATGTAGTTTTTTTATATCTGTGAATAATATAGGATACCAAATATATATATGTACACACATACATATGTGTATGTATGTGTGTAAATTCGTTATAATATACAACATATATAAACATCATAAAAGATATGAACATCATATTGAACATAAATAATAAGTAATTAGGAAGTAACCAAAATTTTGAATTCAATGAATATCACCTTGAATATTGAATAAAGCTCCTTTAGATCTAATCTATACTCCTCAAAAAGTGAAGCCGACTAGAAATGAATACCACTCCTTGAAATAAATCAATTTGATTGAAGAATGAAAGGAGAATCCATTAGAGACTTACCGCCAAGATGAGTAGGGTAGGAGGCGAAAACAATTGTAAAAAAAGAAAGGAGAGGTGAGGTTTAAATAGGCAACATAAATAAGTAAAAAGTGGAGATCCAAATTTCCTTATTTACTCATTCGTTTAGCCAATTCAAAAACAGATTTTTTGCATTCAAAACTCCTTCCCTCAGCTCTTTTGGCCAAACATGATATGGATCATATGTGTCTACAAATTTTTTAAAATCCAATCGATATTTATTGAATTTAAATATAATTTAAATATTTATCGATATTGTATATCGGTACCTACATATATAATTTTTATATACGAATTTTATTGAATTCTAATTCAAATAAATCATATAAGATTTAATAATTAATATTCATAAATATTAATTAATTTATGATAGCAATGATTTAATTAAATCATTTGGTATTTCAGAGTATTTAAAATTGCGGTTGTGCGACTCTAAGATGTAAATTCAATCAATGATTAATAACCGAACAATTCAAATATAAATGTTTATATGTCACCTTTGCTAGTGGTATGATAATTTGGCTGAATTTATCGTTTACACATTTTTCGATAAAATCGAATTTGACTATTATAAGCTGTACTTGGTAGTAACGATTACTGACACTAATTCTCTTCGTCAACATTATATCACATTAGGACTTATAGAAATTGGTTTTGATCAAAATTCCAGTATCATCCACATTAAACTTGTTATCGAAATACAAAGTCGTTGGTTCAATAATAATAAGTTGACTACAACTGACTGTGATACTAACCTTATATAACTGATGATACAAATTCTCTATTAAATAATTTTTCACACTTTCACTTCTATTGCTTCTACTCAGACCCAATTATAGTCTTTCGATGGCCATCTTGCCACCATTTAACTATTATCTAAATAAAGGGTCCATATTGAAGTCCAATAATATTCTTAAGTCGAGAGAACTATGTAATATTGTCACTTCGAGATTCTCTATTTGATCTGGGTTATATTAACCAACAAGAAACTCTTGAGTGAGTCATTCCATAGTTATCCAATAACTATCAATATGTAACCCCTTGGTGCCCCTAACAGCCATGAGTAATAAATATGTAAATGATAATTGTGGATATTTATTTAACTAGCCTTGACAATTCAAACTAATTTGAATTAATATATTAAAAATATATTATGTCAGTTTAAAATTTAAAGTAAGATCCATATTTAAGTAAATATCTATTTTAAATTTTAAATTCAAATTACAACTAATATACATATAATTTTTTTTGAAAATATAAAGAGACATATAATTTATATTTAAATTTAAAATACACACACATGTATATATATGTATACATTTATAAATGGATTATATATATATATTAAAATTTAATTTTTTCTTTACTTTTGACCAAAACGGATTTTTTAAAAATGTATTTTTTTAGTATCAAATCTGTACGGATTTAATACATGTTTTTAATAATATATATATATATGTGTTAATAAAAATTATAAAAAAAATTATTTTTTTTAAACCAAAAATAAATATGATTATACTTTTTTTTAAATAATTATATATATATTTATATAATATACTATTATAGATATTTACATATGTTACATAATGAAGTTATTAAATTTATTTCAAAATTAATATTAAATTTCAAAAATTACAAATAAATAAATTTATAATGGTCGAAAATAAAATAGATGTATCAATGATATTTTCATATGGTTTTCTATTTATTTAAAAATACTTTGAATATATATATACAACCGGACAACACAAGCTATACAAATTCATTGTAATAGTATCAATCCAAATAATATAAACATGATGATCACTGTATATAATAATAATTACTATAAGAAATGAAATGTTACCAAAATAGTAGCACGTGAGTAGCGCCTTGAATGATGAATGAAAGTCCTATAAGATCTAATCAAAAGACCTCAAGGATTTGAAGTAGACTAGAGATGAATACCAATCCTTATTCAAATTTAATTTGATTTAAATTTGCTTTACAAATGATAGGTTAATACCTGTATGCTTGTGACTAAGGTAGGGTGGAGAGGAGGCAATATGTAAACTCGAAATGAATGAAGAGGTGAGGTTTAAAAAGGCATCACGGTGCAGTAAAAGTGGAGATCTGATATCCTATGTTTACTCCTTTCTCTCTAACAATTCAAATCCAGATAAGTGCATCTCAAACTCACACCCCTCTCCTTATGGTCAGCCGCAACATGGGCATGATGGGCCTTTAAAATTTTCAAAACCCATTCATTATTTAGTTTATTTAAAGCCAAGTTAAATATCTATCGATATCGTATATCGATACATACATATATAACATTTACATACACACTTTATTAAATAATAAAGGTATTTAAATAGACCAAATAATATTTTATAATTAACTTTCCATAAATGTTAATTAATTTACAGCAATTATAATTCAGTTAGATTGTGACGACCTAGGATTTTAGCAATATTTTTTTAATAAGCATTCAATCTGATTTATTAAAATACAACTTATCATTTTAAAAACAAATAAGATTTTAGCTTTTACCATTTATTTATATATATATATATATTCATTTTTGAAAAGAAGTTATGATTTGGAAATTGAAAATAAAAACTCTCAATATAATTAAATTTAAGTTCTACCTTATTAACATTTGATCTAAATATATATTTGAATGTAATCTAGATAATAATGATTGAAATAAATTCAATCTTATCAATACTAAATATAAGTATAACAAGATATATGATTATAAATTAAATGTTTAATAGTTAAGTTTAAAATAAAAATAAAAATAAAAATAAGGATTTATATTAGAAATAGAAATAAATAGGTAAGGTAAATTATATGGTTATATAAAAACATAAGTGAATACTTAAGATCATTCTAGAGATATATAGTCTATGGAAATACATGTTTGTAAGGCAAGAAAGAATTATATCTCTATACGTACAAATCAAAAGGGATAAGTATGAAAAATAAAACCAGACAATAGCATTAAATGCTCTCATTTTAGCCTCCTCAAGCAAGAAAAATCTCTGACTAAATTTGTACCAGTTAAATACAAGCCATGTATACTTGTTCTATATATATCAACCTCCTTATCTCATTTCGTTCATCAAAAACTTAGCTTACCAGAAAAAAGGAAATATAATCTTACAACTGAAGCTTAAACAATAACTCAACAAGCAAGAAGATTTAAAAGAAGATCAGGCTGATAACTGTTCAAAACCAGAAAGCTGCTCTCTGTTCAAATTATTTTTCAAGTGAGTATTCCAACCTGGTTTCCTCTGTTATGCCTGTGAGTAACATTTATTTTAAAAAAAAAGTTTAAGTATATAAATCTGGTTGCATGACTAATGTATGAAATAATATGTTTGTGTATGTATATTGTTGAATTTCTGGATGTATAGATGTGTGCATGTTTGTGATTTACCTGTAACACTTCTGTTCCAATTCCAAGACCCAGTTTTAAATCAAAAATCATTATCTCAGGATCTAATCTATGTTAGGATTTAAGTCCTATACAAAACTTGTTTGTTTGATCATAGAGTAGGTCTTAAAATTTTATTTAAGTTAAAATAATATTGTTTTGTCTTTGGAAATCAAAAACAACAGAGCAAGTATAATATAAGTGAAAATTTAAATTTCTAAATTCATTGATTCAGGCATGTAAGCTGAATCATCAACCAAAAACTTGATTTTTGAAACTAAAATCATGATTTTTAGTAATGGGATAGTGGAGCAGTTCTGGTTTGATCAGAAAATGTGTTTTGGGGAATTTCTGGTGTTCTCAGTGTTTGGGAATGTCGCGGTGATCGCTGGTGGTAGTGGAGTAATAGGGGAGTTTGGGAAAAATGTTAGGAAGGAGATCAAAGCTCTGTGATGGTGACGGTGATCGTTTTAAGTCTGTAAACCTAGTTTTAGGCTTGGTCGAAATCTGGGTTGCCACGGCGTCTTTGGTGGACCGAGCTCCACCAAACTCCGGGAATCGGTAGCATGGAGGTTGGCGAGGATGTGGTTGGAAGGTCAAGAGCTCAGGTGATCTGCATTACGAGTTCGAGGAAGTTTTGGTGAGGTGGTTTGTTCCAGAAATGATGCAGAGATGCTTGAATTCGATTTCGAGTTTGAATCAAAGTTCTGATGGTTGGATTTTAGTGCGAGGGTGATCGCCGATGTGTGGGAGCCATCGTGGTTGACCAGAAGTGGTCGGAGCCACCGTGCATATGCACGGTGCATTTTTGGTTCATGGTGAAGCCTGGGATGGAAGGAGAAGTGGTACTCGAGTTTTCTTGAGTCAATTGGGAGAGTTGCTCGAAGTTTTTGGTTTTTGGCTCGAAGCTTTTGAGGGTGGGCTCGGGTCATTGACCTGTTACAGGTTTTTAAACCTGTCAGGGTTTTTAAGTTTAAAATGAATTTAAATTTGAAAGTAAGATTTTAAACAAGTTTTTAATCAAAGTTTAAGTATGGATTCAAATTAAAAATTTGTATTCTAATTTTGAAATAAATAAAGTTTTATAAAATCAAATGTTTAAACAAGTTTAAAGGTTTAAAGGTTTAAAGTATATTTTATTTTAAATGAAGTAGTTATCCAATAAAATGTTTAGAACTTTATTTATATAAATTCTTCTATAAAAGTTTTCTTTAATATTTGAATGAAGAGTTATATAAATTTGTTTAACTTAAATATGCAAGTTAAATGATTAATTAATGTGATTAATTTAAGTTAATTAATTAGATTAATTAATTAAGGATAATCATTTATGGAATTGGTTAAGTACAATTACTTAATGAAAGTAATTAAAGGAATTAATTACTAAATGTAATTAATTAAATAAATGTGATTAGTTAAGTTAATTAATTAATTATTTTAATTAATTTAAGATAATCACTTGATGATTTGATAAGTATAATTACTTAATGTAATTAATAAAGTATAATTACTTAGAGAAGTAATTAATGGGTAATTACTGGTTGAGATTAATTGAAGAATGGAAGAAATTAAGGATTAATTACTTAGTGTAATTAATTAAAGGATTAATTAATTAAAGAAATTAATTAAGGGTTAGTTAATTAATGAGTGTGATTAATTAAAGGATAATTAATAAATGTAAGTGATTATAAGATAATTAATTTGAGTAATAAATTAAGGATCAATGTAATTAATATGGATGAGTAAAGGTTAATTAATTTGTGTAATTAATTAAGAGTTAATTACTTATTGTAATTAAGGGATAATTCGTCAAGGGTGATTAATTAGGATGGAAAATTAAAGGATGATTAATTAATTGGTTCGTAATTAATTAATGTTAAGTAAAGATAATCTAAGTGATTAAAGATTTGAAATTAATTTAATTAGAGATAAATTAAATTAATTTTGAAAGTGATAAATCTTGCTTATGAATGATTGAATATTGATGTTAAATGCCTTGAATTGGTTGATATCTTTGTTATGAATTTTTTTTGTGATATGATATGTTTGGGTTGAACAGAGATAATGTGGTTATCTATTGATGATGAATTACTATGTAAAAGTTACAACCTGCATCTAAAGTTTGAATTGTATTTCATTTGAATAACTTGTGTTAAGATGACATGGATTCGAAGAGACCGGAGTCGGGTATTTGTAAATATCTGAAACCACTTCGATTAGAAATTAGCGATAATTCTTTATATGTGATATCAACAGGCTGGAATGGAATGATTTAAGTGAATTGGACCATTTAATCTAAGTTTTGGTACTTAGAAATTGATGTGTGAAATAAGTAATGTCTCTAACAAATTGTGAATTTGTAAATTGACACGAGTTACCCTGGGTTTATGTAAGTTTTATGATGTTGTATTCCATGTTAGATGGGTTTACTCACGCTGGTTTCCAGCCTGACCCGGGTGTTACTTTGATGTAATGCTCGGGTCAGACCGAGTATTACAGATTTTCAAGTAAGGACGTTCTGGAGCTCAGGAGACGTGCTGGATGGCA
The DNA here is from genome assembly GCA_030737815.1 of Allium fistulosum. Taxonomy (NCBI): domain Eukaryota; kingdom Viridiplantae; phylum Streptophyta; class Magnoliopsida; order Asparagales; family Amaryllidaceae; genus Allium; species Allium fistulosum. The sequence continues at coordinate 473,903,144 of CM060901.1, forward strand.
GGAACGTATGGAGTGTTTCCGCTGTGATATATTTCTGTTTATCCGAGACAGGTTATTTTAACTGACCAGTCATTGTGTAAATGTTGTAACTCTGATGTATTAAAATTTAATTTACTGATACAGTTTTCCTTTCTAAACTGTTATTTTATGTGATATTATATTTTGATCTGCTGCGAATGTGAGGTTTCTGTGACTTGTTTCTGTTTCTTCTTCTATCTCTTTTCTTCTTTTCCTAACTATCCGGAATTTTCGGGATTGGAAATTTCAGGTCATCTCATAGATCATGTGGTATTTCAGAGTATTCCACATCGCAATTATGCGACTAAAAGGTATAAATTTAGTCAGCGATTAATATTGAATAATTCAAATATTAACGTTCATACGCCACCTTAGTTAATGGTGTGACAGTTTGGTCGAATTCATTACTTATACATTTTTAAATAAAATCCAATTTCTCTGCTTTAAGCAGTACTTGGTAGTAACAATTATATACACCAAATCTCTTCATCAAAACGATATTACTTTAGAACTTGTGGAATTTGGTTTTAGTCAAAATTCTAGTATCGTCCACATTCATCTTGTTTAATCGAAATAGAAGGTCTTTAGTTCAATAATAACAATTTTTACTAACCATACTACTCTGGCTATGACTTTGATTTGACTATAGTTGACCGAGATACAAACCTCATAAAATTAAGGAGACAAATTCTTTGTTGAATAGTGTTTCACTTTCAATGCTTCTAATTATAGTTGTTTGGTGGATGTCATGCCATGACTTAACTCTAACTAAAGTGGAGTGTCCACGTGGAAGTTCAACAGTATTCTCAAGTCAAGAAAACTGTGTAATATTGTTACCTTTGAGATTTTCTATTTGACTTCAGTTATATTAACCAATAGAAAATCTCGAGCGAGTCATTCTAAATTATCTAATAACTATTAGTACGTAACCCCTTGGTGCCCCTAACAACCATGAGTAATACACTGCTCAACATTTGGAGAGCATTATATACTCTAGTCTCACAGGATGATCGATATCCTATCTCAAAGCTCTTGACTAGGAATATTTAAAACAATATGTTATGTTTAATGTGAAAATTTTCTCATGGTTACAACACATTGTAATTATTATCATATAACATATTATCTAGGGATTTCTATTAGATATACCTAAATTAAATAATTAATTAACATAACACAGTATGACAAGTATATAATAAAAAGAATAACACCTTTTATTTCAAATGAGATTTTATTATAGTGTTAATAATTTACAATAAATTACAGAATTTTTCCTAGTGCATACCCTTAGTTTTATCAATCACCCACTTGTGCTTGGTGAAAGTCTATATGAGTGGATCGTATAGGATATATATATGCAAGTATAAACAGCTAACTATATAATATAACTTGATAAATGATAGTAGCAAAGTAAATGAAAATAATCACACCAGGATTTTATACTAGTTCGGACCTCCCGTCCTACGTCCAGTCCCGAAGCTCCTCTTCAGAATTTCCTTTCAACTAACCCTCACTTGACCCGGAGGAACAGGTTTACAATAACAGAATTTCTTTGTCAAGAATGTGTTCTATAACACGGATGTTGACTATTGAGTACAAATGCTTCCAATATATATTTATATATATATATATATATATATCTAGAGAATATTTGAATGAGGAGTTTTGTATATATGGAAGAGTTAAATACAGATAGTTGATTGCTTAGAGATCAGGTATAAATCGGAGTATAAGAGATAAGAGCGTAAGTGAGTAAGGTGAATCTTTCTCTTGAATTCCCGATGCTATTTATAGTGGTGAAGAGTTTCTATGTGTAGTTGCCTCCATTAATAATCGTTGTATAGTTGCTCCTGTTGGTGATGAAGAGTTGCAGTGAAGAGGAGCGGATGTGTCTTTTCGGATGTGACAGTTGGACTTTGAAAATACACAGTCGAGCCTATAATCAGACGTTTGGAAAGTGACCTCAAACGTATGGCCTTCATATATTTTTTGTCTGGTAGCATTTCAGACGTTTGTGTTTATTATCCAGACGTCTGGTCTTCATTTCTGTTTTATGTCTAGATGTCTTTCAGACGTCTGAGTTCAGGATCAGACGTCTGTTTTCTTCTGAGTTGTGAACCAAAGACTTTCTCCAGACGTCTGATATATTAACTAGACGTCTAAATGTGTGCATGTTGCTATTTCTGTGTCTGTGCAATTCCATTTCCAATTCTATCGACTTGTAGCCTCTTGATACTTCTTTTGAGTCTTGTTTTTGTCTCTTTGGTGATGTTACTTTATCATCTTCCTGTAAATGTAGATATATATGTACATTTGTTTTCCATTGCATAGTTGTCATCATCGAAACCAAGGAATTGATTTCCTAACAATCTCCCCCTTTTTGATGATGACAACTATTCAATGTACTTATATATATATTCTAAATCTCCCCCTGAATATGTGCTTAGTTTTGTTTTAAGAATATTTCTATATTTCTCCCCCTTTGACATTATCAAAAAGAATATAAAAGTTCAAGCCATATGTAAAAAAAGAAATTTTGCATTAATAACACGAAGGAGTTACATTCATAGATTTGAACAGAAAGACAACAAATCCTAAATTCTAGAGTTTCTTAGGAGAAGCTTGTTTTGGATCATCTTCCTTTGGTTCTATTTTTTCAGAAGTGCTAGCCTTTGAAGGAGATGTCAAAGCTTCTTTGGAAGGTTAATCCTCAAATAGTTTGGAATGTTTTGCGGGAGGAGAAGGCACAGGAGTTGTCCAATCTTCTGAGGGTGGAGATGGACCACGTACTTTTTGAAGTACCTCCTTGAGAACTGATAAAACAGTCGAAAGAGATTCTTCGACTGTGGGTAGTCTTGTAGCAAAAGATGTCTCGAAGTTGTCGATTCGGTTTGCTAGAATTTTTTGATTCTGAGACAAGATTTGTTGATTTCGAAGCGTTAGATCTCGAATGCTTTCATTTTGATTTGTTTCCGTTCGAGTTTCCAAAATGTCATCTTGTCCTGGATAGTCAAATGGAGCGGGAGGTGGGGGAGTGATTTCCCGATTTTGTTCTTCTTCTTGGGATAGACCAATATGTAGTTGAGGAGGAGGCTCAACCCTTCTAGATTGTTGATGGTGAGTCCAATCGACAAGATGAATGCCGGGGGAATTTCGGGTAAGTGCATCAAGGAGAAGAATTTGGTGGAGGCATACTTAGGTGAAATCTCTTCGAAGGTTGATAGGTAAGACGGAATATTGTTTGCACAAAGAAGTTTCATAATATAAGTTGGGTAAATGATTGATGGCCGCGATCGATTCCAAAATTGCTTGAGTTCATCAAATATGATTTTGGCCTAATTAACACGAGTTCCACTAAAAAGGGCATAGAGAGCTTTGTGTTCCAATTCGGTGATTTGTTCGTGACTACCCATGCGTGGAACAATTGTATTTATTATCATTCTTGTCAAGAGTCGAGCTTTTGGACGTAAGTATTTTAAAGAAAACTTTAGCATTTCATCCTCCCAAATTTGATGAGTAATGTTATTTCGTGGTTTGAAACGCATATCAGGGATATTGTGTAAATCTTCCCCATTGTCAGAGCATCCCAAGGCTCTACCTATTAATCCTGGAGTCAGTCGAATAGTATTTCCGTAGATACTAGACCAGAGCCAGTCGTCTTCATTTTCAGGATTCCATACAGAAGTACTATCTAAATTTGCATAAAATAGAAATATAGCTAACTGGTCTATTTGAATATCATTGGGAGTAAAAGAAATTAGAGTGTCTAAACCCGCATTTTCACATAGTTCATCTAGATCATACATAGGAAATTTAAGAAGATTGTAGAATGGACCTATGTGGATCTTCTTCTTTTGAATTTCTTCATATCTTTTGATGGAATGCGGTGCTCTATTCATCCATCGTTCAATCTGATCATCGGAACAAACCTGAGGGTTAGAAAAAGAAGTAGGATGATCTTGTTTCCTTTTGGATACTTTTGGATTCTTTGTTCTAGGAGGCATTGTGGAATTTGATTTTTGTTTATACTTCGATTTTTGTGTTGCAGAGAAGGTAAAGAAGAAATCGATTGTTAAGTTTATGATTGGGATAAAAAAATCGAACGTTATATGGCTAATTTTTATAGTCGATTGAAATTCTAACGTCTGGAATTGAGAGCAGACTTCTGGTTTGCCCTAATTTTAGTAAAGTAGGTAAATTTAGACGTTTGTTAATTTGGGGTAGACGTCTGGTTTGAAAAAAAGTTGGGAAATTAGGAGAGAGAAGGTTGTATCAGACGTTTGGTTTTAAATGTCAGGCGTCTGGTTTGATAAAGTTTTGAAAAACGTTGAGACATAGAGATTTTTCAAACGTCAGGAATTAAACACAGACGTCTGTTTTGGTTTGAATATGAAACGGATTACTAAGGTAGACATCTGGATATTATTTTAGACATTTGAAATATTCTGAATGTAATTTGGAGAAGGCAGAGCTTTATTCTAGACGTCTGAGGGGTATATCAGACGTCTGACATATGCACATTGCTTAAAACTGCAACATATATCAGTGGATCAGACGTCTGAAGACCATAGTCAGACGTCTGAAAGGAGCAGTTTTGCTAAAAATAGTCTAAAATTGATGGTTACATTTATTTATCAAATGTTGATAATAGAGATCTTTATTATTGTAAAATATAATAACATATAAATACATACAATAATTAATTTGATTTATTTATTTAGTAGGTGACGGAGTTTTAGAATTTCCTGAGTCGTTATCCTTCCATGGTTTAAGTGGAGACCATATATTCCTACGTTCGTGGGTCCGTGGGGAGCCAGAATATCGTCTTGGGGAAGGATCTGAAGGAGTGCGATACGAAGAAGATGGATCTAATGAACTACAAGGTTTTGGTAGTGGTTCATGAACATCTTTCTTTCGTGACGAGCAAAACTTCATCGCCACTTGTTCTAGAAAACTTAGCCTTCTTGGCGTAACTTTTTGTTCGAAATAAAGCTCTCGTTGAAGATCCATATGTTGTTTTTGGTAATGATGGATTTCATCAATTTTCTCCTTTGTATTAGGAGAAATAAACAAGGATCTTTTAGTTTTCTTATTCTCTGGAGTAAAACCCGTATGATACGAGGACTACCTATTTGTTGGTTCTTGCTTTGGTGTAGGTGTCGGAAGGCGTTGTGGTGTGTCTACTGAGCTGTCCGTCGATGGTGTGGAGATGGAGATAGATATATAGGAACTCCCAGAAGACATTGTTTTTCAAAATTTTAAGAATTTGATATTTTGTATATAGTTGTGATGTAAATATGTGTATATATATATATGATGAAAACGTTATTTATAGGACAACTAATTTTCTAAAATTTTAATGGTTCAGAAATTCATCAATTTCTGGTAATGAAGAGGTGAACTAAATTTAGTCTTTAATTCAATTTTAGTTAAGATCTTGAAGTGAAAAAATTCCCAAACTTCGTCTGAGTTTAATGAAAGTTTGTTCGTTTAATGGTTTTGTAAATATGTCGGCTACTTGATTTTCGGTACCTACGTATTCTAAAGAGATAGTTCCTTTTTCAACAGTGTCTCGTAAAAAATGATGTCGTATATCTATATGTTTGGTTCGTGAGTGATTAACAGGATTTTTTGATAAATTTATAGCGCTTGTGTTATCACAATATATTGGAGATTTTTTGATAATTTTACAAAAGTCCATTAGTGTTTGTTGCATGTATATTACTTGCGCACATGCTAGAGCTGCAGAGATGTATTCGGCTTCACAAGTAGATAAAGAAACACAATTTTTCTTTTTGCTAAACCATGAAACTAAAGATTGCCCGATAAAATGACATGTTCCACTAGTACTCTTACGGTCTGTTCTACAACCACCGAAATCCGCATTGCTATATGAGACAAGTTCAAAAGATGATCCTTTAGGATAAAACAAACCATAATCTTTAGTACTAGATAAATAACGTAAAATGCGCTTAACAGCTTGTAGATGAGATTCTTTTGGTTTTGCTTGAAATCGAGCACAATGACATACAATCATCATAATATCCGGCCAACTAGCCGTTAAATATAGTAAAGAACCAATCATGCTTCGATATAACTTTTCATCAAAATCTTTTCCATTTTCATCTTTTTCTAAGTGAATAGTGGTACTCATTGGTGTTGGTTTGCTTGAAGTTTTATCCATTTTAAATCGATGTAATAAACCGTTACAATATTTTTCTTGATGAATAAAAATTCCATTTTCGAGTTGTTTTATTTGTAATCCTAAGAAGAAATTTAATTCTCCCATGTGTGACATTTCAAATTCATTTTTCATAATATTTGAAAAATTATTACATAGATTTTCGTTGGTTGAACCAAAGATGATATCATCAACATAAATTTGTACAACCAAAATATCGTTATTTTCTCTTTTAATAAATAAAGTTGTATCTATTTTTCCTATATGGAAACCGGATGTTATTAGGTGATTTTTAAGACGTTCGTACCATGCACGAGGTGCTTGTTTTAATCCATATAGTGCTTTATGTAATTTAAAAACATGATCGGGATATTTTTCATGAACAAAAAGTGGTGGTTGTTCGACGTATACATTTTCTTTAATAAAACCATTCAAAAAGGCACTTTTGACATCCATTTGAAATAGTTTAAAATTGTTATGAGTTGCAAAGGAGAGTAAAGTACGAATGGCTTCTAATCTTGCTACCGGAGCAAAAGTTTCATCGTAATCTATGCCTTCTTCTTGATTGTAGCCCTGAGCAACTAATCGTGCTTTATTTCTAACAATATTTCCATTTTCGTCCGCCTTGTTTTTAAATACCCATTTTGTTCCTATTATCGATTGATCTTCAGGTTTTGGTACTAATTCCCTTACGTTATTACGTTCAAATTGATGTAATTCTTCTTGCATAGCAATTCTCCAAAAATTATCATTTGAGGCTTCTTTATAATTCTTTGGTTCAAGGTTTGATACAAACGCTATATGACTTATTTGATTAAGTTGATTTCTAGTAACTCTTGAATTAAGATCTCCAATAATATTATCTATTGGATGATTCTTAAGAATTCTAGGAGATGATACAAGAGTGTTATTTTGTATATTGGCTTCATTATTAATAGAATTTGTTGAATTTGTTAGTGGAATAATTTCTTCTTCATCATTAGTCTGATGTTTGAAAGGATTTTCGTCGAATGAGATATGTAAGCTCTCTTCTATAGTATTATTCCTTTTATTAAAAATTCTATATGCCTTGCTACGATCCGAATAACCAACAAAGATACCCTCATCGGCTTTTGGATCAAATTTTCCTAATTTATCTTTTGTATTTAATATAAAACATTTTGAGCCAAATGTTTTAAAGTATGACACTTTAGGTGTTTTACCAAAAAATATTTCAAAACAAGTTTGTTTAGTCATTGGGCGAATAGTTACTCGATTTAAAACATAACAAGATGTAGCAATAGCTTCGGCCCAAAAGTGTTTTGGTAATCCGCTACCATTTAATAATGTTCGTGCGCATTCTTGTAATGTACGATTTTTTCTTTCTACGACACCATTTTGTTGGGGTGTACGAGGAAAAGAAAAATTATGAGTTATTCCTTTTTTATTGCAAAAATTTGAAAAAAGATCATTTTCGAATTCTCCTCCATGATCACTTCTAATATTTTTATTTTTCAAATTCATTTGAGTTTTAATTCGTTTTGCATATATTTTAAATATACCAAAAGTATCGATTTTATGTTTTAGAAATAAAGTCCATGTATATCTCGAAAAATCATCGACTATTACAAAAACATATTTGTTGTGATTAATAGATCTTATTTGTGTTGGACCAAATAAATCTAAATGTAATAATTCTAATGGTTGTTTTGTAGAAATATTATTTTTAGATTTGAACGAGCTTTTCTTTAGTTTACCAATTTGACAATCGTCACATAAATTTTCTACTTTGTAACTTATTTTAGGTAACCCTCTTACTAACTCATATTTAGCTAACTTATTAATATTCTTAAAATTAATATGACAAAATCGTTTATGCCATAACTATGGATCATCATGTTTGGTGGTTAAGCTTAAGTTTGAATTTTTATTAATATTCATGTTTAATACATAAATATTTTTGTTTCTAAAACCTTCAAAAATGAGTTGTTTGTTATTATCTAAAATATTACATCTATCTTTTTCAAAATTTATTTGAAAACCTTTATCACATAATTGACTAATGCTTAACAAGTTGTGTTTTAAATTTTCTACTAATAAAACATTTGTAATAATAGGAGAGTTAGATATACCAGAGTTGATGACTTCTCCAATGCCTATGACAAATCCCTTTGAATTGTCTCCAAATGTTACCATTCCACCATCGATGTATGTTATATTTGATAACATTTTTGAATTTACGGTCATATGTTTGGAGCAACCGCTATCTAGTATCCATTTCTCCTTATTTTTTATTTTGGGTACCTGCAAGATAAAAAATGTTTTAATTGGTACCCATATATTTTATTAGGGTCCTAATTGTAAGAAGAAGGTAGCCACACCCAAGATGGTTTGGTACCTTTATAAATATAATTTTTATTATAGACTACATTCTCTAAGTAATTACTAATATGCTTTTGTCTAATCAAATTATTATTTGTTTTAGGAACCCAAATTTTCATATTTTTGGTATTCAATTTTTGTTTAGATAAACTTCTAGTTTTTATATAACTAATATTTTTAGCATTATTTTCTTTTTGTTTAGAACATTTTTTAAATCCAATTCCATTTCTATTACCTGATGGTTTTGATGTTTTGATAAGATTTTCCAAATCTTGTTTTCCTTTGTTGAATTTTGACACATTATTGGTAATTTTATCTAATTTTTCTTTTAATTCTCTATTTTCTGTTTTCAATAATTCAATACTATTTTTAAAATCAACATTTTTTTTTAGCAAATTTTCTTTTTCTACAGTAATGTTCTCACTTTCTATCACATTATTTCCTAATTTTTCTTGAGATATTTCAAGTTCTTTGTAAAGACCCGTAAATTCTCACCCTTTGAATTGACTAAAATGTATACAAGTCCAACTCAAAAGATAAAGATTCACGTCTTTCCTAGCGATTAGGATTATCGACCCTTCAAAATCGACACCTGAATATAATTGAATGTATTCAAATGTCGTAAATCAAATGATCGGAATCCTTGATCGTTAGGGGTTGGGATAATAAACATATCAGAAATATCAGAACACAACGGAAGTGAAACAACCTCTCTTTTATTCATATACAAAAGAGTTTACATTTCAGAGTTTACATAAATACAGCGGAATAACAACTACCGCGGAAAATAAAGCAAAATCTCCAAATGCTCCATCTTCAAGTCTTACATCCATAATTGCTCCAAATATCCTAGCTCCAGATCTAATTGACAAACCTAACTCTAGACTGCCCGTGTGGAAAATTATGGGCACCCAGAGTTTAGGGGAAAACAATAAACTCCAGGTCAGTCATGGGACTGGTGTGAGAACTTAAAAATATAGTTGCTTTTGAAAACAATTTCCGTATATGCTTTTGGAAAATGAAACTATCATAAGGTCTCGATCCGCACACTAGATGCAAACGCACACATGGTCGAGGTTTCTCCTTATGATAGTCAAACATGCCTTTGATACGTTAAAATATCCTTTAAATATTATTATAGTGCTTAGTGATTGAAAACCATTTTCAAAATAAAATTATTAATTTAGCTAGCATATGTTACATGATGGTATGCCTACTATAGCCACTGTATTAAACAGTGGGTAATACAATCAAAACCGTACAAGGTTCGTATTGGAGAATGGGTTTCCAATAATGACCAGGCAAAGGAACTTCCTCATCCACGATTAGTTACGCCTCTAGAGGGACGTCCCGAGAAAATACTGTCTCTGCCAACACAAGGCCGGGTTACCACTCAATGGTAACTACTTACTCAATTCTATCCATCCCCCGGTTGTTACCAAGCTTTAAAATGGGGCCCCGATCTTTTCCAACATCCACATCAAGCAAATATTGGGCATGTAAGACCACAGTACAGCTATATAAATATATAATCCACAAAGTGAATACCTGGGCTCCATACCATGGTATCACTATATATATCTAGAAGGGAATAGACATCCTACACCTTGCCGCATCCATTCCTGTTTCGGCCATTCCCGGGGTGTGAGGTTCGTGAAGTCTCGTACCCACAAGGCTCTGCTTTTCAACAAAAGCCTTGATCCATCCATAGCATTCTTCAGAATGTCACATTACCAATCCAAAATTACATAACTGATTTCTACCAACGCATAACCCTTGAGCTCATACGTCTCAAGGAAGGGTGTTAAGCTAAGAGAATAAATTCTCCACCACCAAGCAGATATACGTTAATAAAGATCAATCATATAAAGTCAGAATGTAATGTCAGACAATCCATCCATCCACAAGTTCGTTCTGGGACTGAACGAAATCGAAGGCACCTTATTCCTCAACCTTTGCCCAAAAGGTGAGAGGTCCTTGTATATCCGGTAAATCCCCAAACATTGTCAGGACCACTGCTAAATATATAGGGTTTTGTTCTCTAGATAGGAGCAACTCTGTAAAGAGAAATCAACAAGCAGTCCTTTCAATGAGAAGATCCCGGTCTTCATCATTGCCTTCTTATCCATCATTCTCTTCATAACGTCGTATTATTATTCAAAATGGGAAAATCCCGGTCTTTCCGAATAATAAGCGCTATTTCCAAACCATATGGATATACAGGATTGTATAAGTCTCTTCCTTAAAATTTGGTAAATAAAACCAATTATTAGACTTAACGTAAATCCGAATCGTATTCCTTTAAATATTTAAAAGATTTCACCATTCCATTTAAATCTTAATTAAAAGATTATATCATTAGATTCAAATCTTAATTAAAAGATTAATCCAATCAATTTCCGATTAAAACGACGTTACTTAATTTGTTAAGTAAGGTATAAGATTAGTGTCGCAAATATAGTGTATTTGTACAACTAAAACTATTCAAATATGATTTAAATTACTTCTATTATCTTTTAAATCATATATACTTCATATATACTATAAAACTTCATTTCTCAATTCATAACCTTTTTATTCAATTTAATTGATTTAATTGAATATTTAAATAATATAATAATATTATTTTTCTAATTTTCATCCGATTTAATCCAAACTTTCCAGAAATCAAAATAAACTATATATATTACTATTGGAATCATTTAATTGATTATAAACCTTTATTTATATAGCGAACTTAACTTCACTTTTCTAAAATTGATTTAAATTATTATTTATATTTCCAAAGTTGAACATGCCATTTTATATTTAAAATGATTTCAAATAAATAACTTCTTTTACAAAAGTTTTTCAATATATCTCCAATATCATTTCCAAATAGTTTAAATTATAAAATTCGAATATTCAAATTTCCACTCAAATTTGAATATTATATTATTATTATTTTAAATCGAGACTTAACCAATATCCGTTTAAATCCAAATGGGTGTGTATAATAAGTGTAACGTGCAGTGTTATCACTGTTAACATCCATATATACATTCATATCATCCAAACAAGCAGTATATGGTATAACTGAATATTTTAACAATTAAATACTGATATTATTATCATATAGTTAAAACATCCATAACTATCAATCCATTCATCCAATCACAACCAATATAAACACTATATTAAGTGATATAGTTTCTCACCGTGGGATCCACTCCTCCTTTCTTTAGTTTGTGAATGAAATAAAATGAGATATGGACTTGGCTATTTATAGGTGAAGAGAAGGGTACTTTAGTCATTTCCTATAGCCTAACCAGATTCGACCATATTTTGGTCCAATAGAAACCAGCCTTATGGCCTAATTTGATTCGACCACATTTTGGTCCAATAGAAAACATCTTGATGGCCAAATTTGATTCGGCCACATTTTGGTCCAATAGAAAACATCTTGATGGCTTAATTTGATTCGACCACATTTTGGTCCAATAGAAAACATCTTGATGGCTTAATTTGATTCGACCACATTTTGGTCCAATAGAAATCCTCCTTATCAACTATGGCACAACATGATTCGACCAGATTTTGGTCCAATTGCAACCATCCACATGGCAAAACCTGATTCGACCAGATTTTGGTCCAATAACAACCATCCACATGGAATATAATAATCATTATGCTATTTTGTTTTATTAGGCAAGTAATTATACTGTTCTGTTTTATTAGGCAAGGTTAATAATTCTCTCTTGTTTTATTAGACAAGTAATTATACTATTCTGTTTTATTAGGCAGGGTTAATAATTATTTCTTGTTTTATTAGGCAGGTAATTTTACTATTCTATTTTATTAGGCAGGGTTAATAATTCTAAATATAAAATCCATTATTTAATCATTTAAAAACATATTAACTATTCATGTTAAAAGTGATTAAATTATGGGTCGTTACATTTTAAATATTCGAATTCGATGACCGAAAAATACGGGTCGTTACATTCTTCTTCTAAAATAATTTTTTCATCTTTCAACATTCCTACTTTAAGTTCTAATCTATTTATTTTTACTATATATTCTTTGTTCAATTTTTTAATTTGTCTAAATTTATCATCTAATTCCATGCTAAGTTCAAATAATTCTTCATAGCTAAGTTCCGGACATACCTCATCATTTTGTGCCATAAAACATACATTAGCTTGTTCTCCGTCACTATCGCTATCACAATCTGAAGATGAAGAATCAGTGTCATCCCATGTTACTTTGAAAGCTTTCTTCTTTTTGAATTTTTCAAATTTGCTCTTCTTTTTATCATTGTTAAGTTTTGGGCAATCCTTTTTCATGTGTCCGTATTGATCACATTCATAACACTTAATTTGAGATAGATTTGTTGAGTTGGTCTTTCCTTCTTTTTGAAACTTGGTCATCTTTCTAAATTTCTTGAATCTATTATAGTTTTTGGCAATAAATACTATCTCATCTTCATCTAAATCTGAGTCATCATTCTTTATTGATGGAAATGCTATGTTCTTCTTCTCCGAATTTAATTCTTTACGTGCCTGCAAATTAGCTTCATAGGACATCAAATTTCCTATCAACTCTTCAACTTTGAGAGTAGAGAGATCATTAGCTTCTTCAATAGCTAATACCTTTCTTTCCCAATCAGGTGTTAAAGAGTTGAGTATTCGAGAAACTGAATCAAAATCAATAAACTTAACTCCTAATGCCATAAGATCATGTTGAATAGTTTGAAATCTAGAATACATGTCTACTATAGTTTCATTTTGTTTCATTTTAAATGATGAAAATTGGTTTTGCAAAATTGAAATTTTAGTTTGTTTGACCTTTGTTGTACCTTCATGTGTAATTTGTAAGGTACGCCAAATATCAAATGCAGTTGTACATAACATGACACATGAAAATTCATTTTTGTCTAGTGAGCAAAAGAAAACATTCATAGCTTTAGAATTATTTGATGCTAAGGTCTTTTGTACATCGGTCCATGTGTTCATAGCAGTAGTTGGAGCTTCATATTTATCTTGAGTGGCTGACCAAATTTCTAAACCATTAGCTTCCATAAAAATTCTCATACATGTTGACCAATATGAATAATTAGAGCCATTAAAAAGTGGGGGTCGTGCTGTGGATTGTCCTTCTTGAAAAATACTTGCCATATTAGAATGATTAAAAAACGTGTTACTGTTCTTTTAAACAAACTTTGCTTTGATACCAATTGAAAGTCTATATGAGTGAATCGTATAGGATATATATATGCAAGTATAAACAGCTAACTATATAATATAACTTGATAAATGATAGTAGCAAAGTAAATGAAAATAATCACACTAGGATTTTATACTGGTTCGGACCTCCCGTCCTACATCCAGTCCCGAAGCTCCTCTTCGGAATTTCCTTTCAACTAACCCTCACTTGACCTGGAGGAACAGGTTTACAATAGCAGAGTTTCTTTGTCAAGAATATGTTCTATAACACGGATGTTGACTATTGAGTACAAATGCTTCCAATATATATATATATATATATATATATATATCTAGAGAATATCTGAATGAGGAGTTCTGTATATATGGAAGAGTTAAATACAGATAGTTGATTGCTTAGAGATCATGTATAAATCAGAGTATAAGAGATAAGAGCGTAAGTGAGTAAGGTGAATCTTTCTCTTGAATTCCCGATGCTATTTATAGTGGTGAAGAGTTTCTATGTGTAGTTGCCTCCATTAACAATCGTTGTATAGTTGCTCCTGTTGGTGATGAAGAGTTGCAGTGAAGAGGAGCAGATGTGTCTTTTCGGATGTGACAGTTGGACTTTGAAAATACACAGTCGAGCTTATAATCAGACGTCTGGAAAGTGACCTCAGACGTCTGGCCTTCATATATTTTTCGTCTGGTAGCATTTCAGACGTCTGTGTTTATTATCCAGACGTCTGGTCTTCATTTCTGTTTTATGTCTGGATGTCTTTCAGACGTCTGAGTTCAGGATCAGACGTTTGTTTTCTTTTGAGTTGTGAACCAGAGTCCAGACGTCTGATATATTAACTAGACGTCTAAATGTGTGCATGTTGCTGTTTCTGTGTCTGTGCAATTCCTTTTCCAATTCTATCGACTTTAGCCTCTTGATACTTCTTTTGAGTCTTGTTTTTGTCTCTTTGGTGATGTTACTTTATCATCTTCCTGTAAATGTGGATATATATGTACATTTGTTTTCCATTGCATAGTTATGATCATCGAAACCAAGGAATTGATTTCCTAACACTTGGAGCCAATTATGGAATCTCATTCTCGTCCCTTCGATCAATTTGCTAATAACAGACCGAGCTAGTCCTTTCGTGAATGGATTTGCTATGTTGTGCTTGGTATCTACTCTATCAATCACCATTTCTTTATTAGCAACAAGTTCTATAATAAGGTGGAACATTTGAAGTATGTGTCTTGATTTCTTGTAGCTTTTAGTTCCTTTGCAATCTGCATCACAACATTGTTGTCATAAAACAATTTCATTGGATTCTCAATGTTCAAAATCACTCCTACCTCAGCCATAAACTTATGCATCCACACGGTTTCATTTACTGCTTCGTTTAGGGTGATGTTCTCATAAAGTTTTATGTATTGTTGGAGTTCTTGTCCAACGAACTCACCTCCTTGATCGGATCAAATTACTTTAATCTTTTAGTTTGTTTGATTTTCAACCTCATTCTTATACTCTTTAAATTTCTCACTAATATCAAATTTGTTCATCATAAGGAATATATATATGTATGTATGTATGTATATGTATGTATGTATCTGTAATGACCGTATTTTTGATAATTTAAAAATATTAAATTTAATTAAGATTTTGAAATTTAATATTGTGAGAAATTAAAATTTACGATTTATTAATGAGAAAAATAGTTAGAACATGATTTAATAATGTTGTTTGAATGTTATTGACAATTATTTCAATGTAATTTGTAACGACCCGTAAATTTTAACTGTTTTAAATATGTAATTAATGAATTTTTGTGAAATTTTAAACAATAAAATTTTGAAATAAAAGTTTGATATTTGAAATACGTCTATTTTAACATAGCAACTGGTAAATTTCCATCTGATAATATGGAAGTTTATTTTCTGATGTAATTTTATTTCAATTCAAATCAGTTAAATTTGATGATAATAAAATGTTTTCCAAACCTGAATATTTTTATGCAATAAATTTGTAAATCATCTTCTGAGTGAGACGTCATATTTCGTTTCTCCAAATTTGGACTGCTGTTGCCCCGTTTATCTTATTTTCGGCGTTTCAGCAGCATTTTCGGTACCGATTATCGACTTTTGATCGGATGATCCTCTCACTAATATCTATATACCATTTTGATCGTCTCGTCGCGTTGATCACCACAATATATTTATTTCTGTATTTTGAAGTCCGGTACGAAACGAAGACAATACAGCAGTTAGTTGAATCGGGACCATATTCATAACTTTTTAAATTCTCTCTACCGTTACACTGTAGGTGTGTACTCCAAGCAACAGTAAATGGCTTTAATAATTTTCGTCTAAATCATAGCTCCTGACCGTTCATTTTCATTTAAACTTTTCTTTTGCAACGTTACCTGTGAGCTGTTCTTATTGCAAATCTCCTCCATTATTTTTTCCTGTGACCTTTTTTTTCTCTGTTCCTCACATTTCTTTGTCCATGTAGCCTACCCTTTTATCCTCTTCATTTTTCCCTCTGCCTCCTTATCTCTTCACCCCGCCACATTCTGCCTCCGCCCAAACCCGTGCCCCGCTCGCAACACCAGCACCTACCGGCCTCACTCCGCCTTCATCACCCCCTTCCGCCTTGAAACCCATGCCCAAACCGAGAGCATCTTCACCAACCCCTCCTCTTTCTCATGCAATCAAACTGCCTGCAACAATTCCAGACCCACACACATACCCTCCGACCAAACTTCGACCTCCTCCGCCTTCAGCATGCTCACCCGACCCCTCTGACATCGCCACCGAGACCGACCCCTCGCTTCGTTCGACCGTTCCTCCTTGTCTCCTTCAATTATTATATGCGAGTAATATAAAAAGGTTAGTTTTATATATATATATAAACTAGTATTTGATATGAGCTTTGCACAGAATATATAGTTTTGTGTTGTATATAATTGTATATATATATATATATATATATTGAAGATCTGTTATATATTTACAGGGATATATATAGTTTACAATTTTGGATTTCATTTGTTGATATGTATATGATAACATGGGTTGTATATATATGGATTTCATGGATAAGTTTGTGTAGTTATATACGACCTGGGTAATCAGTATATGTATATTTATATAAACGGGATATATATATTTTCTGTATTTTTTTGCAACTTTTATATGAAATGATTGATAATTATATATATGTTAGAATATATATATATATATATATTATATATGTTAGCTTACTCTGTTATGATCTGTTCATTTAACTTATATATATACGTATATGTTTGTTGTTATATGTGTGAAGTGTTTACATTTTTGTTTAAGGTAACTTCATATGTTTATAGTTATACACATTTGTTTATGCATATATATTGAATTATATATAGGATATATGTTTATATATGATATGTGTATAAGATATATATATATATATATTTGTGTACTATATATATATAAGTTTTATAAAATACAGTTTTGTGTTATATGTTTTATACGCGTGATGGGTATATATATATATATATCAGTTTTATTATAAAATATAATGTTTAGTTATATAAGATTTTATTTTATATTAGTTACTGTAAGTATTGTTTTTTTATGTACAGTTTTTATAACTTGTTGTTTATAGGAAATATATATACAGTTTTATTTAATATTGAAAATATTATATATAATAAGTTTATAATATAGTACTATATACATATTCTAGGTTCTAAAGCAGTTTGTTTCATATATAAAGTTTATCTAAGTTAAGTTATATATATATTTACACAGTAACTTATTTGTCATTAATATGAAAATATATAAACTATAGAATAGTACTATGTAAAAGGTTGTACAAGTTGTATTGGCTGCTATTACATATATATGTAAATATAATATATATTTTTCTAAGTTATATTTCAACTGCAGTTTATATAGTAGTTTATGTAATAGTATATATATCTTTTGGGTTTTTGGTTGATTATATATATATAATATTGTATGTATTCTCAGTTATATCAAAAATGATTCTGATTGTCCTCATCGCTTTCCCATTTATCAGCTTTATCCGTCGTGCCTGTTTTCTTCATCGAATTGTATCCAATCTAGCTCTGCTTTGGAATTCGTAGCTTGTTGTGTTGTCTATCTTCTCTAGCCTCTAGCCACGAAAGGTGAGCAATCACTCACGATTAACGTTCTTATATTTATTAAATTTGATTTCAATTGAAAGGACAATTGAAATATGCTGTTGTTAGTTATTTACATTGTTATATGTGCTATTAACTGTATCTATTCACCTGTGACATCTAACATCATTATCTATTATTTACATTGATGATATATGCCTGTTATATTTTATCATATCTGTTATCACTCTGCAAGTTCCCTGTTAGTGTAGAATCACTATGGGTTGAAATGATACATACCCGAACAATCTGTAGAATAGGAGAAAATCATTATGGGTTAAAATGATAAACCCAAGCGATTTTCATTAAATTGAATTTGGGATTTCGATTTGAAAAGATATATACCCGTATATGTTTTAAATTGTGGATTGAAATGATAAATATCCATATCACTTGACCATAGGATAGAAAATTATATATAGACACCGTTGGTCTATTTATATATTTTTGAAAATGATTTCTATGGTTTTGAAAAGAAATATATGATTTTTATAAATATTGATTTTAAAGATTTATCAAGGTTGATTTAATAAAGTTGATATATATAATATGTTTAAGTATTTATTTAATATATATTTTCAAATATAGAGTTTATAATGATTCAGATTGGAAAGATAAATTTGAAATTGATTTGATATTTATTTAAGAATTTTACTTAAATAAGTTTGGTTTGAAATTATTAAATTTGAGATTTTAAAGATACGATTTTATAACTTGATTTTGATTTAAAGTGATTTAAATGCATATTTAAAATAAATTGAAGGAAATATTTAGTTTATTGTAATTTGGGGTTTGTATTAAATGATATTGGATTTATTAAGTGAAAATTTCAAGACTAAAAAAATAGTAAAATGAATTTGATATATATATATATATATATATGAAATTTTCGAATTAAGTTTTGAAATGTTGAATATTTAAAGCTTTGAAATATATTGAAATTGAAATGGCTTATTTTATGGTTTAAATATGTATTTCAAATCGATAATTTGAAATGGTTTATTTAGAAACTGAATCGAGTTGAAATTGATGATTTGAGATTTGATTAAATTTGAATTTTGTAATTCGAGTTGATCCGAATTGGTTTATGAATTTGTGGAAACTATTTTATTATATAAAGCATTTTTAAAACTATATCTAAAACTATTTATATTTTACTTTATAAATTATTTTAATATAACTCATTTTCAATATAAATTATTTTATTATAAGCTATTTTAACTTATAACTATTTTACATAAACTATTTTATTTTATAAACTATTTTACTATATATACTAATTTTAATATCTAAACTACTTAAGAGGAAAGTGCTATGGATTCCAAAATGTTATGATTTCAAGCTATGATTTCAAAGTGTTATGCATTTCAAGGATTTGATTTCCAAAGTGTTTTGATGTTAAAAGACTTATGATTTCGGAAGCATTATAACTTTGGAAAGTGATATGATTTGGAAATGGGTATATTTGAAGTAAAAAAATGATATTGTTTTGATATGGTTTAAAAATGGAAATGATATTTTGGTTTTGAAGTATAAACTATTTTGAAATGACCGCGGTGTTATAATAACATTTGGTTGTTAAAGAGACCGGGATCGGATATGGGTATACTCTCTGTCGATACCAAAAACCACTTTAGCAATCGTGTACGTGGTGGAGATTCCATAATGAAGTAGGATGGTGGCGACGATCCTATTGAGGTATATACGTGGACCCGACTCCCGTGAGTTGGCATAAGGTGGCTAAAACAGGAGCGATTGATGGGCCAATGAGGTAGCTCCTCTGATCGGACGCATTCCATCATATACCATTCTATTACTTGTGATTGATTTGGTGCGCACCCTTGATTTGGGAGTGTTGTTCGAGGTGGGCGGTAGTGGCTGCTATGTGTTACCACCAGCCCGGATGCGTAATTGGTATATCTACCCTGGCATTGCTTAGTTGTGCCGTGTCACCTACCATATCGAGCTTTACTACGAGTTTGGTTTTGTGCCGTAGCCTGTGGAGTATTTAGGGTAGCTCCCGATCTGGGGGTACGCTGATACTGGATAGACTATTGGGACTATTATGTGTTAAGGGGAATATTGGGTCACTCCTTAATGCTATTTTAAAGTAAGTTTATTTTACTTTAGACATTATTATAATAGTGTACATTAATACATAGCAGATAGTTTAATGGATCCTTAGAGGATGGTTATCCCAAACATCCTTTGAGTTACTTGTATTTCAGTTGATATTTCACTTGAGTTGGATTTATTGATATAAGAATGTTAATCCTGACTCGAGTGTTTTGTGTTTTGTGTTTTGCTTTATGCTTGGGTCAGACTAAGTGATACAGCATTTGAGACTCACCTTTGGAGTTGGAGCTTCGCTTGGAGATCCAGCCATCTATCAATTCTGCTTTCAATTATTCAATTGATTCCAGTGATGTATTCTGATCTTGTATTTGACTATTTCATTGAGACATCTATGTATTCGAGACCTCTATTGTATCTTATTTAACTCTTATATATATATAGTAGCCTCATGAGCTACTATTCTTTTGTTTCCACTGCATTATTGTTATATTACTTTGTGTCTGTGATTATTTATTTACTGTATATGCTGAGTTTTGCCAAATTTAAATTAACAAACTGTAACGACCCGTAAATTTTTGTCGTTTTATTTATTTAATTAATTGAATTTTTGTGAATTTTAAAAAAAAACAAAATTTTGAAATAAAAATTTAATATTTGGAATGCGTCTAATGTAACGACCCGGTATTTTCAACCATTCGCATCCATTATAAGTGTATAGGTAGACACTCATGCCGGAGTTGAATTGCTCAAAATACCGCGTTGTAAATAAAATTTGGCAAATATCAGAATATACAGGAAATAAATATAATCACAGACACAGAGTAAAATAATGCAGCGGAAGTAAAAGAAATAGTAGTTCATGAAGCTACTATATAAATATAACAAGGTTACATAAGATACAACAGAAGAGATAGAGTACAACAGAAGTCTAAATACAATAACCAAGTACAAGCTGAGTAGAACAACAGAACTGAAATAGATAGGACAAGACAAGCAGATAATCTCCAGCGATTCAAATCTCCAGAAAGTGGAATCCGAATCTGTGAATAACTCAGGCTGACCCGAGCGTAAAGCAAAACACAAAACACTCGAGTCAGGACAATATATACTTATATAATGTAAACCAACTCAAGCGAACTGTAATAAGGGTACAAGTAACTTAGAAGATGCTTGGGACCGCCCATCCTCTAAGGATCCGTTAAACTATCTACTATGTAGTAATATACGCTATATACAGTAGTGTCTAATCAGTAAAGTATAATCATATAGAAAATAGCGTTAAGGGGATGGAGAACCTTAACGCGGTCGGATCTTAAAATCATAATCGTAGTAAAGCTCGATATGGTAGGTGACACGGCACAACTAGGCAATGCCAGGGTAGATATACCAATTACGCATCCGGACTGGTGGTGACGCATAGCAGCCACTACCGCCCACCTCGAACAACACTCCCAAATCAAGGGTGCGCACCAAATCAATCACAAGTAATAGAATGGTATCGAAGAAGTGTGTCCGATCAGAGGTGCTACCTCATTGGTCCGTCAATCGCTCCTGTTTTAGCCACCTTATGCCAACTCACGGGAGTTGGGTCCACGTATATACCTTAGGATCGTCGCCACCATCCTACTTCATTCTGGAAACTCCACCGCGTACACAGTTGTCAAAGTGGTTTTCGGTATCGACAGAGAGTATGTCCATATCCGATCCCGGTCTCTTTAACAACCAATCGTTATTATAACCCGTGGTTATAACTTTTAAAACAATACTTTACTTCAAAATAAAATATCATTTCAAAACCATATATTTATCAAAATAAAGATTAAATCAATTCCAAACCATTTCCTTATATTTAAAATATCATATCATTTCAAATCCAAATATCAAATCATTTCAATATATCAAAATATCATATCTTTCCAAAACTTCATTTCAAATCATTTTAATATAATAAAATATCATATCCTTACAAAACTTCACTTCAAATCATTTTAATATAATAAAATATCGTATCAGTTCAAATCCAAATATTCAACTTTAAATACCTTTTATATTCAAAGATATTGTTCATTTATTGTCATTTCAAATCATCTTTAAATATTTTATATTTCAATCAAAATAATTCATTTAACCCTTTTAAAAGTGTAATTATTATACTTTCAGATCAAGTATTCAATTTCCAAAGTTTCAAACCATTCTGAGTTCGTTTACTAAGTCAAAAACCCTAATTATTAAAATTTCAGCATTTCATAGCATTTAAAAACAACTGCTATAAGTTATGTTTGAAAACATTTTTAATTCAGCAAAGACAGCACTTAAAACTGCTGTTAAAACTCAGTTTTAGTTGAATTATAGTGTGACGACCCGGAATTTTTGTATATTTGAAATAGGAATATTTAATTTATTTTAAATATTCGAAGGTTAAATTTTAACTTTAATTTCAAATATACAGTATTTATTTGGATAATTAATTATTAAATTTAATTATCGGGATTGGGTCAAATATTGAATCTTGCTTTTAAGCCTGTTAAAAATAGTTCAAAGGTTCAGAAAATTTATATTGTTAATACAGAAGATGATAGAACTTTTAAAATGGAATTTTAAAGAGTTTTGTTCAGTTTTAAAAATATATCGTTGAAATTGGAAAAAAAATAGCCGTCCGAGGCACAGTCTCGGAATTCAGCGAAACCAGTTCCATTGGATCCGTAATATTGTATTATTATCGGATTTCAATTTTCGTAGCAATCGGAGTTGTTGTTTGACCCTGGCAGCTCAAAACGCTTCGAATTTATTTGAATCGATTTAATTTGAAATTGATCGTTTACCTCCGTGACTCGTACATACGATCAAATTAACCTCTGAAACGTGTTCCATCGTGTTCGGAATACAGGTAAAACCCTGTAGATGTCTGTTGGAATGTCTGATTTGGGGTTTGGAATTTCGCGTTATGCAACTAGACGGTTTGAAGTTTTATAATATAATTTAAAATTTTAAGAGTACATTATCAGAGATATTTTCCACGTGTACTCGAGAAGCCTCTTCGAATCGATATTTCTTTCTTTCCTTTCCTGTTCAAATTTATTTCACAACTCAAAAAAATAAATCAATGGCCGAACGATTTCTTTTCCCTCTTCATTTCAGATAACGAAATCGAATACCGTTCTCTTTCCCTTCTCTTCTCTTATAAATCGCAATCTCCCTTGACAAATTTTAAAAAAAAAAACAACGGAGCATCTCAGTTAAAAACAAATTAATGATCGCGGCTCGATTTCCTTTTATTTCATTCTCGAATCAACGCGAAGTCATCGCGATCTGGAGGGGCGTAGCCGGAGGAACTCGACAGTTCGTCGATCTCGTTTGCTTGGGATTCGATTTAAAGGCAAGTGTGGCCTTCGATTCGAGCTGGGATGTCTCGAGGCGCGTACGATTCGAGGCTCGCGATTTCTGGAGGATATTTGGGAGGGCATCGCGATCGAATGTGGATGAGGCGCGTGAAGTAGGGGCGGCAATGGGTGCTAGGGTTTCGCGAGTCATTCCGATTGAGGCCAGGCTTGTCGCGATCGAGCTCGGGAAGGCAGCGTTCGATTTTTGGGCAAGGCTAGGGCTGATGGTTCGAGGCTGTAGGGTAACTACACTATCTCTAATTTAATTTATAACATATACACATATTTTATACAGAAAAGAAATGGGAAAATTTGTTGTCGAATTTTTATAAAAGATAGTTTTTATGCCTATACATGTAAATTCACAGTAATACATATTTAGACAAAGTTTTGAAAATAATAATAATAATAATAATAAATGAAGTTAGAAATAGGAAGTTGTCTGGTTTGAGAGAAAAAAAAATAATGTTAATGAGAGAGTATATACTGTTATTGTAATCAGATTTAAATTGGAACTGAAAAGGGAGTTATATACACATTTGCACACCTGACTCAATTATTTTAAATAATTTATAAAAGGAACATTAGTTTAAAATTTAACCTTTGATTTAATTAAATCAATAAAGGGTGAATAATTGTTCGATAATTCAAACACTAATAAAATCCTATAATTCTTATACAAGGTCATAAACGATGGAAACGAGCCGGTTTGGATTGAGTTGCAAAAGAATAATCGAAGGTGAGTTAATCTCACTCAGTTGAATTTAAATTTAAATGGTTAAATTTAAATCATTGATTGGATGATTGCATTGATGGATGTGCTATATATATATAGTAGTATATAGCAATATATACATATTGGCATATGTATATATTGGAATTGTTGATATTCCCGCATTATATAGCGGATGAGACCCTATGCGCCGCATAATAGCGGATGATTTTATATAAATCCCATATACCGCGATATTCCACCTCGAAGTGGAATTGGTATTGTGCTAACGTCTGTGGATGCAGGGAAACAGGTTGGAGGGATCCAACTGGATTCCTCAAAATATTTAATTTTGTTTAAATATTCTGTGATATGATTGTTGATATCCTGTGATGATTTATATTGGATAATCTGGTTGGGTTGAATTTCCCAGTATAATGAGTTATCAAAAGAAATTGAATTGGATTTTTGGAAAGAAATAAAAGAGAAAAATTGAAGTTAAATAATTCTAGTGAATTCGAATAAATTAAATAAGGAATTGTAAAAGAAATAAAGAAGTTGTTAATTCGAACAAAAATGGGAAAAAGAATTTTGAATTAATATGAGCATAATAAATTTTAAACTAAAGTGACATTATTGGAAAAAAATAAAGAAATTATTTTTAAAGTTTAAGGATTAAATTTAATTAAAGGATAAGAAGGAATTTTGGAGGTTAAAAATGGGTATTTTCAGTTAAAAAGGTTTTAACTCATAATAAAGAAATAAAATGTGAAAGTTAATGTATTTGAAATAATTGAAGTAAATAGGGAAATTTATTTCAAAGTAAAGTAAAATGGAAATCAATTGGAAATTGATTTAAGTATTTAAAAACTTGGATTTTTAAAGAGAATGAGATTTTAAAATTTATAAACTGGGTTTCTGAAGTGAAATGAAATATCAGTGGATATTTTAAATATAAATTCAAGGTGGGAATTTATTGAGGAATGTAAATGTGTTTAAAAATAAATGGTGATTTATTTTTAAAAGATATGGAAGAAAGTGTATTCCCTGGATAGCCAAGTACGATTTCAAAGAAAATTCTTAAATATAAGTTAAAAGTTTCATGTTGTTCAAAAGGGCATGTTTAGAAAATTTATTATTTCTAATATTTAAATTCTAAAGTAAATATTTTCCAAATCTATTATCGTAATAATTATTTAAAGAGTGACTAGTATTTTACTTAAAAAGTGAAAACTTAGTTTTATATTTTATAAAGTAACCTTATTTTAAATATTCTCAGAAGTATTATTTTTAATTAAGTATTAAAGTAGTTTTCCAAATTTAAATGTTAAAGTATATTTATAATAAAGTGTTTTAAAATTATTTTAAAATCTATAGGTATTTTGTACTTGGGGTTCCAGTGGAAATAAATATTTGGGAAATGTATTCCGTAAGAGGAAACTGTTTTGAAATTGTTTTCAAATGAACTTTGAAAATTTGGAAATATATCTTGCGAAGATATTTGAGGTTAATAAATAATGTGGGAAATTATTTACTGTGTGATGATTGCTTGTGGACGTTAATTGATAGTTAAATCACCGACTATCAATATTGGCCAAATGCGCTGATCGTTTCGAAGAGACCGGGATCGAGTTTCCGTATACCGGGATTCTAGGTCTGGAGACTCGAATACCACTTCGATTCGGTTTGTACGTTTCGTGTAACGTGTTCGGAGTCGAAGATGGAGCAGTGAAGTGCAAGGGCTAGTCGCTACTAATCCTGAGGATATTTCCAAATTGGATGTAGTAGGAATAGTGCCTTCGGTTCCGTTCGGACCCGGGACGGACTTGTATGGACGAATGCTTTCATGACATCGTCAGGTGGACGATGGGCATTCTAAGGGATATGTTCTGAAAAAGGTATCGTTTAGCCTCGAGCCTCATCAACCGGGAATGACTGAAAATCAGGGGTTATGCAGCAAGGCTTCGTGGGTAGCCCCCACTTGAGAGTAAAGTCATCCCTGTCTAGATGTCCCTTTATTTCGGCTTAGTGTTGCGGTTGCTGATCCCAACCGTGGGGTGATTTTATTTGGAATTATCCAGTAAGGGATGATTCCGGTCTTGTGTTGCAGGGGAGCGGGCGTACTCCTCGGTACGGTGATCTAGGCCACGTAGTGTGTCAGGTGGTACCCCAGTGCCTAGTCATTCGTTGGAAATCCATTCTCCCTACGTGCCTTGTACGAGTTTTGTTTGTATTACCCACTTTGTGGCTAGTATGCCGGAATTTAATAGATGTAACAATTTCAGCTATTTTAATAAGTATTTGTAAATAGACACTATGATAATATCAGAGGATTTTATTAAAAAGTGTTTTAGCTATCGTAAGGTAAAAACCCGACATGTTTATTTGTGGCGTGGTCTTACGAGATGCTTTTGTTTTCAAAAGATTTTGAAACTTTAATAATCAATTTGAGTGTGATTTTCTCACGCTGGTTTTCCAGACTGACTCGGGTATTGTTTTATATGATGCTCGGGTCAGACCGAGATAAACAGGTTCAGGTTATAGCTGTGGAGCTCAGGAGACGAGCTGGATGTCGATACGTACTCCCGTACTTGCTATTATTTTTCCGCTGTGTATTCAGTTGTATGTTATGGATGTTGATGTACTCTGATGATGTATTCTGATGTATTGTATAAACAGATATAGTTTTTGATTTGTGTAAAGATCTGTTAATATATTATATTTTATTCCGCTGCGATGGTTAGATTCTGATGTTGTCTTCTATTTTTCTTCTTCTACCTCTTCTTCTTAACTAAAATGGTTCGATTTTCCGGGTCTGGAAAGTCGGGCTGTTACAGTTGGTATCAGAGCGAAGGTTGGCGATAACCTTGGCTCTGGTGGGAATTTTGAGTGTAATAATATATATGAGTGCGTATTTGTTAGTGGATATAAAATGGTTTTATATTGTGTTGATTGATTTATTGAGTGGTGTATGAACCTTCGTCGGCACAGCCTCGAAACTGGATCGAAGGGGTTTCTAAACACTCGAATAGAACAATTCGACACAATATCGTTTTAAAATGGGTAGATGAAATAATTTTACCCAAATTATTTTTGTATATAAAGAATATAAATTTTTGTAAAGTATTATAGTATTTGGATGCTTGATTGTTAAGGAACGATAATATAAAATCATTAACACTATTGTGCAGAATTGAATAAGAAATTGAATTATAACCAAGTTGGAAAAAAATTTATATAACAAGTGGAATTTGGAAATGTAAAGTATGAATATAATTTATTAATTGAAATAAACTTCATATACAAATTTGATTTAACATTGGAAATAAAATCCCAGAATAATGTTGGAATATGAATTGGATGGATTTGAAATTTGGAATTTTGGGAAAGTTTAAAATTCCTTTGGATATGAAAATGGTTTTCAAAAGTTTTGAAGAAATAATAGTGAGATTATTTTAGAAATGTTTTTGAATTGGATTGAAATCTTGTGAGATTTGGAATTAGAAATGGTTGAAATGTTTTTAAAAGAAATAAAAGCACTAAACTCTTTGTGGTCGCTGGAAAATAATTCCGATGATGATCGCGACATCATCGGTGTTCATTTTCGAGTTTCCAAAAGAGGAATTGCTACCCGAATGTTTTAAATTGGAAATGTTTGCAAAATTGGATTTGGTTTTGAGATTTAAAAGAAATGGTTGATTTCAAAGGTGATATTGAAATTTGGAGAAAATTGTTTAAACTCTGGAATCTTAGTTAAAATGTTTATAGAATAATAAAAGTAATACACTTGGCTAAATACAGTGTATAATTCCAAGTTAAAAAGTAAAATGCAAATGGGAATGTGTTTAATTATAAATGAATGTGTGGAAATAAAATTTATTGGTTAAAAATGAATTAGAGAATGAACAAATGAATTTATAATTGTAAGCGGATGAAAGTGAAGAGAATATATTTGAATTTAACTTGAGATAAGTTAAATAAAAATTGAAAAAATTGAAATTGGATTAAATTGGATATAAAATTGAAAAGTAAAATGTAAATAAGTTTGTGACTTATAAAAATTTGAGTTGTGAACGTGAAGTTTGAGTTATTAATAGAAAATTCAACTTGAAATTATAAGTGAATTAAATTTGAATTGAAGTTGAATGGAAATTGAATTAACATAAAAATGGTTTGTATTGCAAATAAAAACCCAAGTAGGGGTAAATTGGAAATGGCCTTGATATAAATGAAAGGAATTCGAATTTGGTTAAATGGAAGTTGAATTATGATTTAATAATGAAATCGTATGGTTTATAAATAAT
The DNA here is from genome assembly GCA_030737815.1 of Allium fistulosum. Classification (NCBI taxonomy): domain Eukaryota; kingdom Viridiplantae; phylum Streptophyta; class Magnoliopsida; order Asparagales; family Amaryllidaceae; genus Allium; species Allium fistulosum. The sequence goes on from CM060901.1 coordinate 473,931,546, forward strand.
TGGGAATGGAACAGAATGAGATGCAAAATGAGTTGGAATAAATTTAGAATAGTTATAAGCCAAATAAAATTGTTCGTAATGGTAATGGATACAATCCCAAGCTTTAATTATTAAATAAATGGAGCTCCAGTAAAATAGTAAAAGTGGTTTAGAGATAAAAATAAAATATTGGGAATAAACCCTGAATTAACAAATTGATAATAAATTGGTAAATGAAATATGGGGATGGAACCTAAATCGGTTAAATGCAAGTCAGGTATAAATTTGATGTGACAAGTATTTTGCTTGTAAATGAATTATGAAATGAATATTCGATGTAAATATTATGGAATGTAAAATAAATTGAATGAATCAATTAAAATGAAATCGAATAAAATTCTATGAACTAATGGAAGTAAATATAATTGGTTTTTGAATCAATTGTAATAAATATAAGTTCGTTTGGATTCAAATGAATTGGATATAAGGAATTGAATTGTGAACCAATGGAATTGAACGAAATGAAATTAAAATTGGTGGTTGAAACTTTATAAATTACTTTTAAGTATTATTTGGCAAGTATGACTTGTAAACCCCATGATTTAGCTATTGAAATGAATTGGAATGCTATAATTTTTTTTATATTGTCAGTTAACTGTTTAAATTGAGTTAGTACAGGTTCAGGGAAGTCGCTTGGCTGATTTTGACTGCGTTAATTGCTAAAATAAATCGCCGCTTACTTTAAAAATGCTAAAATAAGGTACGCCTACGCAAAAAAATTCAAATAGGAGATATGAACTGTTTATATTGATATATATTGTGATTTCCGGCCTGAGGCCGATGTATATATATATTTGTGCATCCTGCGATATCGCAGAAGTCCCTCCGTACAAAGGAGACTCTGCCAAAATTTTCCATAACTTTTGGGAGTTAGAAAATTTTTGAAATTTTTGGAAATTTCCATTACCGGTAAATGATTTAAATTTGTTAAGCCAATGAAATTGAAACTGGATATTGAAATCTCATTCAAATGTGAATGTAAAGTAAAGTGAAATCGAAGGAACTAAAGAAAGAAAAGTTCACAAATAAATTTTTAATTGAGATTTAAACTAATTAGTAAGTGCAACTAATTAAACATTCGAGTGGAAGCCAAATTGAAATCAAATAGAATTTTAAAGACAAAAGTGATTAAAAATGAATATGAACTTCAATAGTGAAGTGAAAATAAGTATAAGCAGTATGTAAAATATTTATTTTTGAACTTAAGGAATATAGTGGGATTCTTAAGTAATTTGGTATTGAGGAAAGTTATTCTAGATGAATAATTGAATGACAATTAAAATTTGAAGCTGTGAAATGAGAAAATTGTGGATGAGTGAATGTAATCAAACTGAATGTGAATAAAAAGGAAATTGATATAAATGGTAACCAATTGAAATTTATACGTAAGATGTACGTATATTATTTTATTCGCATAGCTATTTGATCCGGATTCGAGCACAGAATTTCGAGATACATATATCGATCCGAGTTGGAATTTTTCACTCGATTTTCGACGGCGAACCTGGATATGGATTGTTGATTGATTTTGGATATTCTCTATCATAGTTTGAGACTATGCAAGGAGAATGACGGTTTCCGATCAAGAAACTAAATCTGAGTCCGCACTAGGAAGTCGGGTGGACGATACTAGTTCGAAAGTGAAATTGTGTGATCGAGTGAGCGATCGAATTTGATATTGCGTACGAATGATATATGTGCATCGTACGGGCATAAGTAAAGCAAATATTTGGAATTTGAAAAGAAGTCGATAAAATGTTTTTGGAAAGTTGTGATTTGATATTAGGGCTAAGCAGGATATGCAGGTAATTGATTTTGATTTTAGAAGATAAAATTTAAATGGCCTGACAAAAAGGTATGTATTTGAATTTCTATATGAAATTTGATTGGGTTTTTGATCCAGCCACTTGCCTTTTTGTTTTCTTTTGAGATTGGGAGGCCGTAGAGCCATTTTGTAGTAGTACCGAGCTAGCCGCGCAAAGGAGACGCTGGCAAAATTTTTCGAAAATTTAGAGAGTTAGAAAAATTTTGAGAAATTTTTGATAATTTAAAATTTGAATTCAAATTTAAATTTGAATTGATAAGTAAGTGATGTTGTTTGAGAAACTTATAGCTAAGTTTGAAAGGTGGGAAAGGATAGTGTGTCTGTGATAAAAAGATTTGTGGAGTAAATTGTTAAAAACTATTTGGATTGGGAAAATAGTTAACGAAAATAGAATCATTCTTCCTAACTGGTAATTTCGGGGACGAAATTCTTATAAGGGGGGAGGAATGTGACGACCCGGAATTTTTGTATATTTGAAATAGGAATATTTAATTTATTTTAAATATTCGAAGGTTAAATTTTAACTTTAATTTCAAATATACAGTATTTATTTGGATAATTAATTATTAAATTTAATTATCGGGATTGGGTCAAATATTGAATCTTGCTTTTAAGCCTGTTAAAAATAGTTCAAAGGTTCAGAAAATTTATATTGTTAATACTGAAGATGATAGAACTTTTAAAATGGAATTTTAAAGAGTTTTGTTCAGTTTTAAAAATATATCGTTGAAATTGAAAAAAAATAGCCGTCCGAGGCACAGTCTCGGAATTCAGCGAAACCAGTTCCATTGGATCCGTAATATTGTATTATTATCGGATTTCAATTTTCGTAGCAATCAGAGTTGTTGTTTGACCCTGGCAGCTCAAAACGCTTCGAATTTATTTGAATCGATTTAATTTGAAATTGATCGTTTACCTCCGTGACTCGTACATACGATCAAATTAACCTCCGAAACGTGTTCCATCGTGTTCGGAATACAGGTAAAACCCTGTAGATGTCTGTTGGAATGTCTGATTTGGGGTTTGGAATTTCGCGTTATGCAACTAAACGGTTTGAAGTTTTATAATATAATTTAAAATTTTAAGAGTACATTGTCAGAGATATTTTCCACGCGTACTCGAGAAGCCTCTTCGAATCGATATTTCTTTCCTTTCCTGTTCAAATTTATTTCACAACTCAAAAAAATAAATCAATGGCCGAACGATTTCTTTTCCCTCTTCATTTCAGATAACGAAATCGAATACCGTTCTCTTTCCCTTCTCTTCTCTTATAAATCGCAATCTTCCTTGACAAATTTAAAAAAAACAACGGAGCATCTCAGTTAAAAACAAATTAATGATCGCGGCTCGATTTCCTTTTATTTCATTCTCGAATCAACGCGAAGTCATCGCGATCTGGAGGGGCGTAGCCGGAGGAACTCGACAGTTCGTCGATCTCGTTTGCTTGGGATTCGATTTAAAGGCAAGTGTGGCCTTCGATTCGAGCTGGGATGTCTCGAGGCGCGTACGATTCGAGGCTCGCGATTTCTGGAGGATATTTGGGAGGGCATCGCGATCGAATGTGGATGAGGCGCGTGAAGTAGGGGCGGCAATGGGTGCTAGGGTTTCGCGAGTCATTCCGATTGAGGCCAGGCTTGTCGCGATCGAGCTCGGGAAGGCAGCGTTCGATTTTTGGGCAAGGCTAGGGCTGATGGTTCGAGGCTGTAGGGTAACTACACTATCTCTAATTTAATTTATAACATATACACATATTTTATACAGAAAAGAAATGGGAAAATTTGTTGTCGAATTTTTATAAAAGATAGTTTTTATGCCTATACATGTAAATTCACAGTAATACATATTTAGACAAAGTTTTGAAAATAATAATAATAATAATAATAAATGAAGTTAGAAATAGGAAGTTGTCTGGTTTGAGAGAAAAAAAAATGTTAATGAGAGAGTATATACTGTTATTGTAATCAGATTTAAATTGGAACTGAAAAGGGAGTTATATACACATTTGCACACCTGACTCAATTATTTTAAATAATTTATAAAAGGAACATTAGTTTAAAATTTAACCTTTGATTTAATTAAATCAATAAAGGGTGAATAATTGTTCGATAATTCAAACACTAATAAAATCCTATAATTCTTATACAAGGTCATAAACGATGGAAACGAGCCGGTTTGGATTGAGTTGCAAAAGAATAATCGAAGGTGAGTTAATCTCACTCAGTTGAATTTAAATTTAAATGGTTAAATTTAAATCATTGGTTGGATGATTGCATTGATGGATGTGCTATATATATATATAGTAGTATATAGCAATATATACATATTGGCATATGTATATATTGGAATTGTTGATATTCCCGCATTATATAGCGGATGAGACCCTATGCGCCGCATAATAGCGGATGATTTTATATAAATCCCATATACCGCGATATTCCACCTCGAAGTGGAATTGGTATTGTGCTAACGTCTGTGGATGCAGGGAAACAGGTTGGAGGGATCCAACTGGATTCCTCAAAATATTTAATTTTGTTTAAATATTCTGTGATATGATTGTTGATATCCTGTGATGATTTATATTGGATAATCTGGTTGGGTTGAATTTCCCAGTATAATGAGTTATCAAAAGAAATTGAATTGGATTTTTGGAAAGAAATAAAAGAGAAAAATTGAAGTTAAATAATTCTAGTGAATTCGAATAAATTAAATAAGGAATTGTAAAAGAAATAAAGAAGTTGTTAATTCGAACAAAAATGGGAAAAAGAATTTTGAATTAACATGAGCATAATAAATTTTAAACTAAAGTGACATTATTGGAAAAAAATAAAGAAATTATTTTTAAAGTTTAAGGATTAAATTTAATTAAAGGATAAGAAGGAATTTTGGAGGTTAAAAATGGGTATTTTCAGTTAAAAAGGTTTTAACTCATAATAAAGAAATAAAATGTGAAAGTTAATGTATTTGAAATAATTGAAGTAAATAGGGAAATTTATTTCAAAGTAAAGTAAAATGGAAATCAATTGGAAATTGATTTAAGTATTTAAAAACTTGGATTTTTAAAGAGAATGAGATTTTAAAATTTATAAACTGGGTTTCTGAAGTGAAATGAAATATCAGTGGATATTTTAAATATAAATTCAAGGTGGGAATTTATTGAGGAATGTAAATGTGTTTAAAAATAAATGGTGATTTATTTTTAAAAGATATGGAAGAAAGTGTATTCCCTGGATAGCCAAGTACGATTTCAAAGAAAATTCTTAAATATAAGTTAAAAGTTTCATGTTGTTCAAAAGGGCATGTTTAGAAAATTTATTATTTCTAATATTTAAATTCTAAAGTAAATATTTTCCAAATCTATTATCGTAATAATTATTTAAAGGGTGACTAGTATTTTACTTAAAAAGTGAAAACTTAGTTTTATATTTTATAAAGTAACCTTATTTTAAATATTCTCAAAAGTATTATTTTTAATTAAGTATTAAAGTAGTTTTCCAAATTTAAATGTTAAAGTATATTTCTAATAAAGTGTTTTAAAATTATTTTAAAATCTATAGGTATTTTGTACTTGGGGTGCCAGTGGAAATAAATATCTGGGAAATGTATTCCGTAAGAGGAAACTGTTTTGAAATTGTTTTCAAATGAACTTTGAAAATTTGGAAATATATCTTGCGAAGATATTTGAGGTTAATAAATAATGTGGGAAATTATTTACTGTGTGATGATTGCTTGTGGACGTTAATTGATAGTTAAATCACCGACTATCAATATTGGCCAAATGCGCTGATCGTTTCGAAGAGACCGGGATCGAGTTTCCGTATACCGGGATTCTAGGTCTGGAGACTCGAATACCACTTCGATTCGGTTTGTACGTTTCGTGTAACGTGTTCGGAGTCGAAGATGGAGCAGTGAAGTGCAAGGGCTAGTCGCTACTAATCCTGAGGATATTTCCAAAATGGATGTAGTAGGAATAGTGCCTTCGGTTCCGTTCGGACCCGGGACGGACTTGTATGGACGAATGCTTTCATGACATCGTCAGGTGGACGATGGGCATTCTAAGGGATATGTTCTGAAAAAGGTATCGTTTAGCCTCGAGCCTCATCAACCGGGAATGACTGAAAATCAGGGGTTATGCAGCAAGGCTTCGTGGGTAGCCCCCACTTAAGAGTAAAGTCATCCCTGTCTAGATGTCCCTTTATTTCGGCTTAGTGTTGCGGTTGCTGATCCCAACCGTGGGGTGATTTTATTTGGAATTATCCAGTAAGGGATGATTCCGGTCTTGTGTTGCAGGGGAGCGGGCGTACTCCTCGGTACGGTGATCTAGGCCACGTACTGTGTCAGGTGGTACCCCAGTGCCTAGTCATTCGTTGGAAATCCATTCTCCCTACGTGCCTTGTACGAGTTTTGTTTGTATTACCCACTTTGTGGCTAGTATGCCGGAATTTAATAGATGTAACAATTTCGGCTATTTTAATAAGTATTTGTAAATAGACACTATGATAATATCAGAGGATTTTATTAAAAAGTGTTTTAGCTATCGTAAGGTAAAAACCCGACATGTTTATTTGTGGCGTGGTCTTACGAGATGCTTTTGTTTTCAAAAGATTTTGAAACTTTAATAATCAATTTGAGTGTGATTTTCTCACGCTGGTTTTCCAGACTGACTCGGGTATTGTTTTATATGATGCTCGGGTCAGACCGAGATAAACAGGTTCAGGTTATAGCTGTGGAGCTCAGGAGACGAGCTGGATGTCGATACGTACTCCCGTACTTGCTATTATTTTTCCGCTGTGTATTCAGTTGTATGTTATGGATGTTGATGTACTCTGATGATGTATTCTGATGTATTGTATAAACAGATATAGTTTTTGATTTGTGTAAAGATCTGTTAATATATTATATTTTATTCCGCTGCGATGGTTAGATTCTGATGTTGTCTTCTAATTTTCTTCTTCTACCTCTTCTTCTTAACTAAAATGGTTCGATTTTCCGGGTCTGGAAAGTCGGGCTGTTACATATAGTTCAAAAACAGAAAAGACAGCATTTCAGAAGTGTTGCGGTAGTTCAGATTTCAAAACAAGGGTTAAATTTGGTTTTAGCAAAGACTGCAGACCATTATAGCATTTCCAGAAAATGCTATAATAGACCTGGGTTCAATATTAGCCTACAAGTTCAACTACAGCAACTGCAGCACTTCAGAAATGCTGTAGTAGCCCTTTTATTCAATTTTTAGTGTAATTCAGAACCATAGCATTTCTGAATGCTATTAAAAGTGATTTCCAGCTTTTTAGTGTATTTCCAACAATTAAATAACTTCATTTTAAACTCTTTAAACATTTTAAAAATCATAATTTAACATTTAAAATGTTCATTTACATATCATTTAACATGTATCTTTTTCACAATAAATTTCTTATAATTAAATCCAATTTTCAACAATTTACTTAATAAATCTAAGTGTAAAAGTGTCCAATTCTTCACTTTTCAACAAATAAACTTAACACTTCAAATTTAAATTACCATTTCACAATTTAACTAAATTTCCAATTTTATTTAATTAACTTAAACCTTTAATTAAAACCAAATTTCACATTTCCTAGTCAAGTTATATTTTAAAAGATCACTTTTAAACATTTATTTATTTAACCGCTTAAATTCATAGAAAAATCAATAATACTTTAATAAATCACTTAAATTAAAATTTAAATCAAACGATCATATTTACCATTTTCCAAATATAATTAAATTTCCATTTTTATTCATATAACTTAAATATCATTTTTAACCAAATTCCAAATTTCCAACTTAAGTTATATTTCAAAAATCCAGTTAAACCATTCATTAATTACATTTTTAACACATAGAAAAATCATAATTTCTTTATTTTAAAATAGTTCAAAATCTATTTAAATCAAATTTCATAAATTTATAATTTTTAAAATACTTAAAAATATCCAAAACACTTTATAAAATAACCACGGGCCTGTATATAATTTTCTAACTTAGGTCAAGTGATACGGATATGTATCATTTCAATCCGCAGTTAAAAAAAAGAAAAATCCGGGTTCTATCATTTCAAACCCGCAATCCCAAGTTAAAATAAATTAAATAAAAACCATTCAGGCCTATCATTTCAGCCCATAACGATTTTTCCCTATTCTAAAGTCCGTTCGGGTATGTATCATTTCAACCCATAGTGATTCTAGTCTACAGGGAACTTGCAATGGTGATAACAGATATAAATAACAGAATAACATTAAATAACAGTAACATATGATATAACAGGTGTAATAACAGGTGTGAACATCATATGATAATAATATAGGCATATATAACATGATAATATATTTCTACAGATTCACAGGGTGTCAATTTACTAGTTATATAGGTACATATTGTCTGGTGAGAATAACTCACCTGTTAAAGCTGGAGATTAGCGATCAAAACACACAACGAATTCCAAGAAGCACGATATGGCACAACGATGGATTCAAGTGGATGAGAACCAAGATGTTACTCTTGTATACAAAACAAAACAAAGCACCATATAAATAATTACAATACCAAAGTGTTGAAACAAAATTGAGATAGAATGGATAAGTGAACATCACCAAGTCTTTAAATCAACTTTGCTTGATCTTGCTTCAACTTTTGCTCGACCATACATGTATTAGGTTCGGCCTCAACATGTTTTAGGTTGAAATGGATCAGGTTTGGACCACAAATGGCACGACTAAGTCAAGAATATGAAGAGGAAGGAGTTTGCAAGCCTAGAATGCAAAGGGACAAGGCAAAATGGAGTTTTTGGTTCAACCCTTAGGCTCGACCATAGGGTCTATGGGTCAGGTCAGATCTGGACAGAGGGGAGGGTGATGTTCAGAGGTGGTAAACAAGCTGGTGGTGGTGGCTAAGGCGGTGGCCATGGTCAACAATGAAGGTGGTGAGGTGATATGTGCTCGGGTAGGCAATGTTTTGGAGTATAGCAATGTTTTTTGTGGTGTTTGCAACATGAGATGGTCAAGGCAACTTCAGGTCAGAGGAGGGGGATGATTTGGGCGTGGATGAAGTGGGAAAGAAGGGATGGTGGTGGTTGGTGAAGATGTGGAGGTGTATGGCCGAACCAAGCAAGAAGAAACAAGGCAAAATCAAAAGGAAAAATGAAGAGAAAAGTGAAAAAGAGAGGGGAGGCCATTACAAATCTTTGTAGCCATGAATGAAATGAGGAATGGTGCTTTTCTCACGTGAAAATGAGTTAAAACTCACGGCTATCAAATGAAAATGCACGGCCAACTCAAGGCAAATGAAAAGACTAAGGAAATTGAAGAGACGGGAAAACAAAGGGACAAAAGCAACTAAAAAGACACAAACCTTTCAAATTTCTTTTATATATATTTGTAATTTATAAATACATATAAAAACTGAGAAATAAAAATAACAACTCAGAAATAAAATAAATATATAAAATAAATAATTAAATTTTTGAATAAATATAATTTAAATTAAGAAAATGGCTTAAAAATGCAAACTAGGCTTTAAAAATTAGAAATAACTTCAGTACACTTTGGAAAAATCTATTTTAATTTAAATACATGTAGAATGCATATAAATAAAGTAAAAACAGCAAATAAAAGTGAAGGCATAAAATAATTAAATAAATTTTAATTATATATAATTAAATTAAGAAAATAGTAAAGAAAATGGAAACTAGGTTTCATAAATTGAAATAAATTCAAGTAAACTTTAGAAAAATTATATTATCATTTTAAAAATATTAAAAGACATTAAATAACATATTAACACATATTAAAACAAAATATGACAATAAAAATATAATTTATATGATTTAAAATAAATAATATTGCAAAATAAACAGTTTATACACAAAATTTAAAATTACATAACTTCTACAATTTAACTCCGTTTCCAACGAAACGAAAAGCTGTATTCAAGTTATTAAATCTATTTTCATAATAAAAGATAAAATTTATAATTTCAACTATTTAAAATTTAAATTTAAAAGTCAAAGTTTGACTATTTGACCAAAATTCACATTTTCTGGAAATATTAAATTTAGTCATATTTGGAATTCAAATCCACATCAAAGTCAAAGTTTATATTTAAAATAACAAAATTTATTCTTTTTCATAAATAAAGCTTTTGAATCTGGAAAAATCAATTTAAGAATATTTGTAAAATACAGGGTTGTTACATCTAATTAAACATGGAAAACTGTAAATTTTCATCCAAAAATATGGAAGTTTATTTTTGTGTGTAATTTTATTTCAATTTAATCAGTTAGAAATTGATGAAAATAAAATATTTTCGAAACCTGAATATTTTTAAATAGAAAAATTCTAAATCATCTTCTGAGCAAGACGTCATTTTTCATTTTTCCAAATTCGGACTCCTTTAGCTCCGTCGATATCTGTATACCATTTCAAATTTTTATAATTCAATCATACCACTGATATCTGTATACCATTTCGATCGTCTCGTCGTGCTGATTTCTTCGGTATATTCAATCATGTGTTTTGAGGTCCGGTACATAGCGGAATCCACAAAATTGTTCAATAAAATAGGTTTGTTTTATGCATTTTAATTTGTTGTGTCCATTCACCTATAACCATAGCCGTTGCTTTTATTATCTCGGTATTCAAGGGGCTGTCACTATTCCCAGAATTGATATCTAACTTTTATTATTCTTTTTTTTCTAACGGTTCAAAGATATTTGTTTTTATTCACTGTCCTGCAATAGTGCCTTCTCATTTTCTTCATACTGTTTATTTATAGAAAAATTATATGTGCCAGATCTACTTCTTCATTCCCATTTTGCCTCAAACCAGTCACTCTTCTTTCGTTTGTTATTAAAAGAAAAAGAAAAAAAACTTATAGCGACCGCATCTCCTTCCCAAAGCCTACCGCCCAGTTAACCGTTCGCCTCCACTCCCACGCGATCTTGCCTCCCGAACCGACCTCTGTTGTGCTCGCCCTCCCTTCACGAACCCCCTAATGCGTAGCTCACAACCTGACACTCTGCCACCGTGGCCTTTCACCTATGCTCGCCTTGCCCGCGCCGAACAACCGACCCAACCATCGAGCTGTAACCTCCCCTGTCCGGCCAAGCTTCACCTCGCACTCAGGCAACCACAAATTATCGTTAGTTTTATCTACATTCTCCTCTCCTATATTGTTTTATGCAAAGGTATATATATATCTCAGTTATATGAATATACTTTATCTTATTATAAATTTAGTATAGGTTGTAGATTTTATATACAAGTTATATATATAATCTAAGTTATTGAGTCAGTATATATATACATATATATATATATATATATTTCATATGGTTGATATAAATGGTTTGATAACTTTTGCTTTTAACTGAATATAGATGTGTGATAGTATATTTTCTGAAAAGCTATTTTATGTACCTAAGCCTATATTAGCATTTTTCTTATCTGTCTGTTAGTTATATTTTAATTTATATATATATAAACTTTTGGCAAACTGGTAGGATAGTATTATATTATATCTTTAGATTCTGCAGCAAGTTATATATATATATTTGTTTTACAGGTTTGATTTTTTTAGTTATCTTTCTATATATCTATTTTATATCATATTATATATATAGGGTCATATGGGTTGGTATAGAATATGTTGCAGATATATATTACATGAAGTACAGTTTGCTACTGAGTCTAGGTATATATGTGTGTTATATACGTATGTATATTTTATTGAAAGTTTATATGGAGTCTGCATATTTATCTTGTCTGCATAAGTCTATCTGCATATACCTACTGGATGATTTTTAGTAGAGCACATATATATATATATATATATATGTAAGTCAGGTGTAGTTTTTTTTATAAAAAAAGGGGTATGTTGGTTGTATGTATAAAGATTATATAAGTTATATGGGTTTTGTATATATTCTATTCGAATGTATATATCACAAATAAGTAGCACCGTGTATATATTTTAGTACAGCTGCATTTATTTTCATATATATATAGTATACTGCATAAAATATGTAAGAAAGTTATATAAAAATAATATATACTCTAAGACCTGTTGCATGTATTAAGTTGTACAGTAGCTTGTACATGAATTTAAGAATTTAGAAAAAAAAGAAGTGTGAGTGACTCTATTTTGATTTGGCTTTTCAAATATATGTATGACAGATTGTTTAAAAGATGTATAAGTGTATGTAATAATTTTAGTCTCCTATTTGCTTTACTGAAAAGTACATATTATATATATATATATATATATTTGTTATATATAAAATGTTTATAAACGTTTATATAGTTTATTCTATTGTTTGACTTTGGTGATATATGTATATTTCGATTTTGAGTATACGGCTGTTGTATACATGTAAAGTCTTCGGCAAATATATAATTTATTTTTATTTTTGTAAATATATTCTGTTATATTTTTCTGTTTTAGTATTCCTATAAAATTTGAATTTGCACGTGAACATATATATACAAGCTTTATATATAGGGTTTATAAAAGATTTTGCTTTATATTATATATACATGTGATATTTTTATATCTATATGAATATTTTTTTCAAGTATATTATTTAAACGACGGTTTTAATTATATGTATGTTATTTTGATATTTGTTTTAAATTTGAACATTGAATTCGTGGAATAATAATATAATATTTATTTATGTTCTATCAAGATGATTCCAATTATCTTCTACGAACCTGTTCTGATTTATTTCATCGATTCTATCTACCAGCTTTGATCGTCAAGTTCGTGCCCATCTCACCTTGCTTTGGATTCGTAACCCATCGTATTTTTCATTCAGCTCTAGCCTCGAAAGGTGAGCAATCACTCACGATTAACGTTCTTTTATTTATTAAATTTGATTTCAATTGAAACGACAACTGAAATATGCTGCTGTTAGTTATCTACACTGTTATATATATGTTTTACCTGTATCAGTTCACTTGTGACATCTGACACCATTATCTGTTAATTATACGATGATAATCCCGTTTGGTTGATAATTGATTGATTGTTTGTTGTTTATATTGGATGTAAATTGTAATGTATAAAGTGATAAATATTATGCAATTGAAATTAACGTAGGATAGTTAAAAAATTGAATTTACATATGTGTTGAATTTGATTAGTTAAATTTGATTAGTTAAATTTGTACAATATGACCCTTTAAATGTTTAATTATTTGACACGTAGAAAAATGGTTAATTATACTTGAACCATTTGAATTTATGTTGTATTAATTGATGAAGTATGAAATTTAATAATTGATGTCAAGTGTAGAATTGCATAGAATAATTAGTGTAATAATCTTTAATCTACATGAAATGATAGTGTAGATTCTAGAAATAATTATATTAATTTACACAAACAACAATGTAAATTAATACGATTATTTCGAGATTATTTGAATAAATTATTGGATTGTTATTGATGGTTGCTATTGCTTGTTTATTTATTTTGACACCATCCGAGTTATCACACTGCAAGTTCCCTTTGCTATGCTTTGATTTTGAATTGAAATGGAATCGGGTAGAAATGATAAATACCCAAATTAAACTTTGACCTAGGATAGAGAATTAAATAAAACCCGATTGGTCAATAATTTGATTTAAAAATAAAATAAAGATTTTATTTGAATAAATGATAAGTTTCTGAATTAAAGTTGGAATTTGGAATTTTAATAAAGGAAATGTTAATATTTAATAATCTGAATCAAAATATTAACATAGTAGTTGATGAAAGAACTTTGTTTTAAATTTAATTAATAATTGAGTTTTGAAATTGTAAATAATTAAGTTTTGAAATTATTTAATAATCAAATAAAATTGAACTTCTTGAATAAGTGAAATTTAGTTTCTTTATTAATTGAGCTTTGAAATTGTAACTAAGTAAATAAATAAGTGAAATTGAATTTTCTTTAACAAGAAATAAAAATGTGATTTATTGAAATGAATGTAAGACTTATAATTTAAAGAGTTGATTTGACGAATCTAATTTAATTCAATTTGAAGTTTTGATATAATGAAGTTGAACTTAAGTAATTGATTTAATGAAGTGGAAATGTAATACCCCAAGATTTTGAGGAAAATCCTTTTAAATAAATGATTAAAATTCTGGGGGTAAAATCAGAATTATTATATAGGTGGGATTTTCAGTGGTGCAAGGTTGTGTGCATGTGTGCACGTGCACACTAGTTATGGCACTAAGAGAAAATCCAGAATTCCTGAATAATAAAACAAAGAAGGAAAACATTTAGATAAAATGTTTTAAATAAAGGAAATATAGGCCTAGACATGAATATTAAAATTCCTGAGGATATGTATATATATATATCTATATATATATGCATATGTATGACTTGTCTGGAAATTAAGACAGAAGAGAACATTGATTTATAATGAATAAGTGAAATTTTATTTGAATAATAGGAGTGTAGAAATGCATATAAGAATGCACATGTTTTCTGCAAATAAAAGAAAGTTAAAGTTAAACTAACACCCATAGTTGTATAAATGTATATATACAGATATTATTTGAGCAGAAAATTAATAAAGGAAAAATAAGTGAAAGAAGCACTAAAATAGTAAGAACCAAAGTGCAAGAAAGCAAATGTATAAAGGCAGAAAATAGAAAGTCACACCATTATCATGTTTGAGGTAAGTATAATAAAAATACTTAAAGTAATCACTTTCTGAAAAGAAAAGAAAATGGGCACAACTTAGCCTTGTTTTAAAATATTGGCCGGGACATTAAGGGTTAGGAGGGAGAGAATATGCAATGCCAAATGCATGATTCTGGTTTGGGCTAAAATAGGGATTTTGCATCACCCAAAACCCTAGGTAGAACCCTTATATAAATCAAGAGCCTAACCAGAAAACTACTCTCTCACTGAATTAATTAACCTAAGGAAGAAGAGGAAGAAAAGGCTAAAGATTTGAGGGGTTTTCTGGATTAAGCTTGTGTAAGCATTTAGGTGAGTATCCTCACTCATATACATGGCATTAAGACCTGAGATTAGGCAGCCAAGCTTTTATATGCTATATTTTGCATGTTTTGATTTACAAACCATGTTGACTACTGATGGTTTCATGAATGCTTGATGAGATATGATCAGCTATGATGGATGTATAACTTTGTTGTTCTATTTTCATCCCTGTATGTTATACCAAAACCTTAAAGAACATGTAAGAGAGTATTTGTAACTAGTCTGAATCATGGCTTAAGACAAAGAATGAAGAAAGAAAACTATGAGCTGCATATACAATGGTATAGTGCTGAGGCTTGAAATAATTGGTTAAGGGTGCAATGGAGTCTTTCTCTATAAGTGCTGAGCCCTAAACCAAACAGAAAATTTACAAGCCTAAAAATTATGTTTAAACAAGATTAAAAATCTGGCTAAACATAGTTGCTTGCAAAATCAAAATAAACCCAATAGATCCATGCATTTATTCTCAGTTGCAAACATTCTGGTATATGTTTGAATAGGGTATTTATATGCTAAATAATGTGAGATGGAATGACTGGGTGTTATACCTCTAGAAAGTAACCTTTAACTTGCTTGCAATATTATGTCTGCAAGGTAACTAGTATGTTTCATGTATATAAGTGGTCTGTACACCTAGCTATCATTGATAAAATGAACATGAATACACTTAGTAATATAACTAAGGATTTTGTGCCAAGAAGGCTGCTGGAATGCTTGTCCTATTTGAAGTAGACAAGTTGACACATGGCTTGTTTAAGTCCTGAGATCTTTGTGCCATGATGTTAATTAGTTCATGGCAATGTGTCCCTTTGATTCCTTATAGCAGATGAGGCCAGGAATTTATAAGAAGAAAAGGCAACCTTAAATGATGATATAGGAAACTTGAGTCTTTCCGGGATTAGGGTTGGTATGAGGAACCTTAGTAGTTCCAGATAAAAATTGTTTTAATGCATATGTTTGCTCTTGTGTATGTATATGGGAATACCTGATCAATTTATACATTAATCATTCATGATAATACCTGTCAAGTTATGCAAGGTACATTTATGCTGTATCCTTAGCTTAATATCATGGATATGTTAGAAATGCTCACACCAGATCATAGATCTGACCCTTATTGCTCATGGCACATGGGGGTGTCTCATTCATAATGGGGCAGCCACTAATGCTTTTGCAGGTTGTGATGGAGCTAAGTAAGCAAGATTAAAAAGATATGGAATAGAGAATGCTAAGATAATTAGAAATAAGAGCTAGAATGTGTTAATTCATGCATGTATTTCCTGATTGATATGGCTATCTAAATGTATTAAGTAGGAAGAACTTGTAAGAAATACGTGTTATGTTGTTTCTGGTTATTTCTGGTTTGGTATGTATTAAGGATATTGATGTTAAACTGATTTGAAAATCTATTTGCTAAAGTTGTTTTTGATTTAGAGGAAAAACCTGGATTTTATAAGCATAATCATTTTATGATGATTATAGTTCATCCTAAGTCCTTTCAAAAGATAGATATATAGGAAATTATATTGGGAAAATCCAGAAAGAATTATAACTGTTATATTTTCAAGTCATGATATTGATATATGTCCAAATGCAAGTAAAAGTGTATATACCCTGAATATGCATTTTTAAAAGAGAATTATGGTTAGGAAGGATGATATAAATCTGATCACAAGGTGTCCGATTCATACATATATATAAACATGCTTTTGAAAAGAAGGAGTATCAATGTTTTGGGTAGATTCTGGTTTGTAAAATGCAAATAAAAGAATGGTCAGATTAACCACATGGTTAGACCATATGTCAGGCCAAATGTTCACTTCAAATCAATGAAGCAAGGAACCATTTGAACCCAGTTTTCTGGAAAATGAGCAAAGACATTGACATGTACATGTATATCTGTGTACATGTTGATATTTGGGCAAAAATATAAACATAAATTCCTAGAACAGTTGTAGGAATGGGTTTCAAAAATAATAAAGCAAGAAATATTGTTTTGTATGTTAGATTATAGGCAAAAATTAAGTATATATGTGTAGATATAGGTAGATATCAGATTTTAAACCATACAGGAGAAAAATAAAAAGAAAAACAAAAATTGGGTTTGAACCGACCAGCATAGCACTCGAACTCGTGACCTCTCATGTGTAAGTTAGGCGCGTTTCCATTACGCCTAGATGTTGCTTGTGTTCACTTATGATCCACTTTCTTTTAGCCTGAGTTTGATACTATACAGACTTTAACACAATCATCCATATTAAAAGCTTTCTTCCACCTGATTATTACTTGATCATTTCTTAATTAGAATAACAGACTAAAGTACATGTTTCCAGTGGATTCTATGGTCAAAAATCAGGATACAATAATTAATCTTTTATCAGGGAATTATCACATTTTAATAGATTTAAAAGGATTTCTACTTACATATTATCATGCTCTGATTCTAGTAGAATATAACATAGATATCTTCATATATGTATGTTAGGAATGATTTAGATTTAAAACAATATTTTTATATTGTGAAAGATCCTGGATAATATGAGAATAGGGAAGGATGACCCTAGGTAGTCTTAGCTAAGTATGATAAAAAAAAAAATTTTTGGTTAAGAATTAGGGTCATTGCATTTGGTATCAGAGCTATGTTTTAATTAACATAGCAAAATATTTGTATGCTTATGTTTATACTAGGTTTGTTTGTGATATATTTGACTGTTTATAAGTATTCCCTGAATGTATGTGTGTGCATGTGACATACACAATGATTAAATAGGAAAGATACAACCAATTTAAAATTAAAGCGAAGTATTATAAACTAATATAATGAAATACATATACTTTTAGAAATATGGTAGGAAGAGGGTCTCATCATCAAGGAGGATCTAGCACACCACAAATGCTTGACATGCAGGAATTTGTGAGAGTTTTGAGAGATGGAATTGGGCACAGACCTGAGAACCCATATGAGGAGCTCTCCAAGTTAGTGAAGACTTATACCAATTTGGGAGGTAAGAGCTTTGAAGGAACTGAAAGTGTAATGGAGATTCAAGCATGGCTGAGGACATTAGAGAGGATCTTCACTGATATGCAACTAGATGACCAAAGGAAGAGGCAAGTGGCCTCAAGGCAATTAAAAGGTGCAGCTTTGAGTTGGTGGGAGGTGATCATAGCTGGCCGGAATGAAAATGATATTAATTGGAATCAATTTAAGGAGATGTTAGAGGCAAGGTTTGTTCCAGCCTCAGCAAAAACCACTTTACTTGAGGAGTTCATCAAACTTAGACAGGGGACTATGAATGTCACAGAATACACCCAGAAGTTTGAGGGATTGTCAACCTATGGGGCAATGTTAGTGGCTGATGAAGCATCCAAAAATGATAGATACATCAAGGGATTGAACCCAGGGCTTAGCAGGGCTATATTACCTTATGCTGACAGAACTTTTGATCAAGTGATAGATTTGGCTCTGAAGATTGAGCAGCATGACAAGGAAAGAGATAAGTTTAGGAGCTTCAAAAACAATAGCAACAAGAAGAACAAAGGGAAGTACCATCCTTATGATAAGAAGAAAGGAGAGGCAGATGGTAAGAAGGCAGTAGATGCAAAACCCAATGAAGCCAAAAGAAAAATAGTTTGCAACCATTGTGGGAAAGAAGGCCATATTAAGCCAAGATGCCCAGAGCTTAAAGGGGGAGCTTTCAAATGCTTTCTATGTGGGAAGGAAGGGCATATGAAAAGAAATTGCCCAGAATACAAGCAACAAGGGAAAGTGGCAAACCTGGAAGGTAGGGGCAAGGCCATAATTGAGGCTAATGCTGAAAACCATGGTCAAGTGGAAGGTACACTATTTATTTGTACCATACCTTTAGCTGTAATATATGATACCGGGGCAACCCACTCACTCATTTCCCATGAAATAGTTAAAAGGTTGAAAATGAACTGCAATTTGGCTAAAATACCTCTGTTAATACAAAGCCCTTTAGGAAGTTCTAGTGTATTAGATATGATTTGTGTGGATGTGAATTTGAACATAGGGGGAAACACATTTGTTTCCAATTTATATGTTCTAAATTTCCCAAATATAGGAGTTATATTAGGGGCAGATTGGCTAAGACAATTCAAAGCCATAATTGACCTAGATGCATCCACCATTTCACTACAAAATTTTAAAGGCCAAAGGGTTACAATTCTGTGTGAACCTATCAAAGAAAACAGGCTAAATCATTTAATTGAATTAGAAAATAATCCCAAGGAAATAGCTATTAATGAAATCCCCATAGTTAAAGAATACTTGGATGTATTTGGGGAAGTAAAAGGTGTCTCACACCATAGACCTGTTGAATTCCAGATTAACCTTATGCCTGGGGCTAGCCCAATTATCAAAAAGCCTACAAGGATGGGGCCAAGTGAATTAAAGGAGCTAAAGAACCAGCTGGAAGAATTAGAAGCCAAGGGGTTTATAAGGCCAAGTAATTCATGCTGGGGTGCTCCTGTAGTATTTGTTAAAAAGCATGATGGTACCTTAAGAATGTGTATAGATTATAGAGAATTAAACAAAGTAACCATCAAAAACAAATACCCATTACCCAAGATAGATGATCTCTTTGATCAACTCAGTGGAGCTAAAGTGTTTTCTAGGCTAGACTTGGCATCTGGGTTTCATCAGATGAAGGTTGAGGATTCAAGTGTTAAATATACAGCATTTAACACAAGATATGGTTTGTATGAGTTTCTGGTTATGCCATTTGGGCTAACAAATGCCCCTTCTTACTTTGTAGACCTAATGAATAGGATATTCAGAGATTACTTAGACAAGTTTGTTCTGATTTTTATAGATGACATTCTAATCTATTCTAAAACAATAGAGGAACATGAGAACCACTTACATTTGGTCTTATCTAGATTAAGAGAAAAAGATTTGAAAGCAAAGTTCTCTAAGTGTGTGTTCTGGCAAGAGGAAGTACATTTTCTTGGACATGTTGTCTCTGCTAGAGGGATTTCTGTAAACCCCAATAAGATAGTAGCAATCCAAGCATGGAAGAAGCCTAACAATGTTAGTGAAGTTAGGTCATTCATGGGGATGGCAGGATACTATAGGAGGTTTATACAAGGATTTTCTAAAATAGCAATGCCACTCACTAACCTGACTAGGAAGAACCAAAAGTTTATATGGACTGATAAGTGTGAACAAGCTTTCACCCAGATCAAGGAGGCTTTGGTAAAATCACCAGTGTTGAGAGTACCAGAAGGCAATGAGGGATTAGTTGTATATACAGATGCATGTGGGTCAGGGCTAGGGGCTGTGTTGATGCAGCAAGATCAGGTCATAGCCTATGCATCTAGACAACTAAAACCCCATGAAACTAGATATGCAACTCATGATCTTGAGTTGGCAGCAGTAGTATATGCCTTGAAGCTCTGGAGGCATTACTTATTAGGTGCAAAGTTCATTTTATACACTGATCACAAGGCCTTAAAGTATCTCTTTTCACAGAAAGATTTGAATATGAGACAACACAGATGGGTTGAATTTCTTGCTGCTTATGACTTAGATATACTTTATACACCAGGCAAGGCTAATAAAGTGGCAGATGCATTGAGTAGGCAGCATGCAAAAGTGGCCATGTTGATGATGGAGGAGTTTAGAGACTTGACCATGCTCACTGATTTGGAAATAGATGAGAGTAGTGGGATAAGTATGGAGATAGTTGAGGAAGAAAGGAGTAAAGGAAGGTTAAGTTTAATTACTTTACAATCAAATTTGGTCTTGAAGGTGGCAAAGATGCAAGAAGAAGATCAAGACTTAGCAGAAAAAAGGTCTCTCCTATTAAAGAAGGAGGAAGTGAAGGATTATCACATTGATGAAAAAGGATACCTAAGGTACAAGGGTAGGATACGTGTCCCAAACATCATAGAATTGAAAGAAGAAATCCTTAATGAGTACCATAGGAGCAAATATTCCATACATCCAGGCAGCACCAAGATGTACAAAAACTTAAAAAGGGACTATTGGTGGAAGGGAATGAAGTCTAATGTAGCTAGACATGTTGCTAAGTGCATGGTTTGTCAACAAATAAAAGCTGAGACCCAAAGACCTTCAGGGTTGTTGCAGCCACTTAGCATACCACAGTGGAAGTGGGAAAACATATCTATGGATTTTATAGATGGTCTTCCTAGATCCAAGAGGGGAAATACAAGTATTTGGGTAATTGTAGATAGGCTGACTAAAGTAGCCCACTTCATACCAGTAAAAGCAGACAGAAATGCACCTAGGCTAGCCCAAACTTTTATGAGAGAAGTGGTAAAGTTGCATGGTGTTCCTAAAACTATAGTGAGTGATAGGGATACAATCTTCACTTCAAGATTCTGGAAGAGCTTCCAAGAAGCTATGGGGAGTGAATTGTGCCTAAGCACTGCTTATCACCCCCAATCAGATGGGCAAACAGAAGTGGTAAACAAGATTTTAGAGGATTTGCTTAGAGCATGTGTGTTAGACTTTGGAGGAAATTGGGAGGACCATCTCCATTTGGCTGAGTTCACATACAATAATAGCCACCAAAGCACAATTGGAATGGCACCCTTTGAAGCCCTATATGGAAAGCCATGTCTATCACCTATGTGTTGGGCTGAGGCATGAGAGAAAGCTATCCTAGGGCCAGAATATGTCAAGGACATCACAGAGAAAATAGGACTGGTGAGAAAGAGGATGGCAGCAGCTCAAGATAGGCAAAAGAAATATGCTGATGCAAAGAGGAAGTCAGTGGAATTCAAAGTAGGTGATTATGTCTTCATTAAGGTTTCACCAATGAAGAAAGTCTTGAGATTTGGCAAGCAAGGGAAACTCAGACCCAGATATGTTGGACCATACAAGATTTTGGAGAGGATAGGCTCACTAACCTATAAGCTGGAGCTTCCAGAGGAGATGAGTGCAATGCACAATGTGTTTCATGTGTCACAACTAAGGAGATGGGTACATGACAAGGAGGAAATCTTAGAAAAGCCTACTGAAGTTCAGATTAATCCAGATCTAATCTATGAGAAAGAGCCAGTGGGAATTGTGGCAAGGGAAGAAAAGAAATTAAGAAACAAGACATTGAAGCTTGTAAAGATTCAATGGAGTATAGATCCTAGTGATTGTACTTGGGAGCTAGAGGATAAAATCAGGATGGATTACCCTAGGCTCTTTGCAAATTTAAAAGGTAAATTCTTAGATTACTAAGAAAGTTTAATATGTATGATAGACAGTGACTAATTGATTTGCTCATGCATATGCTGAATAATTTTTCCCTAAGAAATTAGAAGTACTCAAAGATTATGTTGCAAATTGTGAGGACACAATTCCTAAAAGAAGGGGTGATTGTAATACCCCAAGATTTTGAGGAAAATCCTTTTAAATAAATGATTAAAATTCTGGGGGAAAAATCAGAATTATTATATAGGTGGGATTTTCAGTGGTGCAAGGTTGTGTGCATGTGTGCACGTGCACACTAGTTATGGCACTAAGAGAAAATCCAGAATTCCTGAATAATAAAACAAAGAAGGAAAACATTTAGATAAAATGTTTTAAATAAAGGAAATATAGGCCTAGACATGAATATTAAAATTCTTGAGGATATGTGTGTGTATATATATATATATATATATATATATATATATGCATATGTATGACTTGTCTGGAAATTAAGACAGAAGAGAACATTGATTTATAATGAATAAGTGAAATTTTATTTGAATAATAGGAGTGTAGAAATGCATATAAGAATGCACATGTTTTCTGCAAATAAAAGAAGGTTAAAGTTAAACTAACACCCATAGTTGTATAAATGTATATATACAGATATTATTTGAGCAGAAAATTAATAAAGGAAAAATAAGTGAAAGAAGCACTAAAATAGTAAGAACCAAAGTGCAAGAAAGCAAATGTATAAAGGCAGAAAATAGAAAGTCACACCATTATCATGTTTGAGGTAAGTATAATAAAAATACTTAAAGTAATCACTTTCTGAAAAGAAAAGAAAATGGGCACAACTTAGCCTTGTCTTAAAATATTGGCAGGGACATTAAGGGTTAGGAGGGAGAGAATATGCAATGCCAAATGCATGATTCTGGTTTGGGCTAAAATAGGGATTTTGCATCACCCAAAACCCTAGGTAGAACCCTTATATAAATCAAGAGCCTAACCAGAAAACTACTCTCTCACTGAATTAATTAACCTAAGGAAGAAGAGGAAGAAAAGGCTAAAGATTTGAGGGGTTTTCTGGATTAAGCTTGTGTAAGCATTTAGGTGAGTATCCTCACTCATATACATGGCATTAAGACCTGAGATTAGGCAGCCAAGCTTTTATATGCTATATTTTGCATGTTTTGATTTACAAACCATGTTGACTACTGATGGTTTCATGAATGCTTGATGAGATATGATCAGCTATGATGGATGTATAACTTTGTTGTTCTATTTTCATCCCTGTATGTTATACCAAAACCTTAAAGAACATGTAAGAGAGTATTTGTAACTAGTCTGAATCATGGCTTAAGACAAAGAATGAAGAAAAAAAACTATGAGCTGCATATACAATGGTATAGTGCTGAGGCTTGAAATAATTGGTTAAGGGTGCAATGGAGTCTTTCTCTATAAGTGCTGAGCCCTAAACCAAACAGAAAATTTACAAGCCTAAAAATTATGTTTAAACAAGATTAAAAATCTGGCTAAACATAGTTGCTTGCAAAATCAAAATAAACCCAATAGAGCCATGCATTTATTCTCAGTTGCAAACAGGCTTTTAAATCTCCCCGAGATGGCCGAGATGAAAAATCCGAGATATCAGCCAAAATCCGAGATTTGGCAGCCTATTTAGTTATAAGTGTTTTAAATATCGCCCGAGATAGCCGAGATATTTTCCCGAGATATTGGCCAAAATCCGAGATTTAAAACACTGGTTGCAAACATTCTGGTATATGTTTGAATAGGGTGTTTATATGCTAAATAATGTGAGATGGAATGACTGGGTGTTATACCTCTAGAAAGTAACCTTTAACTTGCTTGCAATATTATGTCTGCAAGGTAACTAGTATGTTTCATGTATATAAGTGGTCTGTACACCTAGCTATCATTGATAAAATGAACATGAATACACTTAGTAATATAACTAAGGATTTTGTGCCAAGAAGGCTGCTGGAATGCTTGTCCTATTTGAAGTAGACAAGTTGACACATGGCTTGTTTAAGTCCTGAGATCTTTGTGCCATGATGTTAATTAGTTCATGGCAATGTGTCCCTTTGATTCCTTATAGCAGATGAGGCCAGGAATTTATAAGAAGAAAAGGCAACCTTAAATGATGATATAGGAAACTTGAGTCTTTCCGGGATTAGGGTTGGTATGAGGAACCTTAGTAGTTCCAGATAAAAATTGTTTTAATGCATATGTTTGCTCTTGTGTATGTATATGGGAATACCTGATCAATTTATACATTAATCATTCATGATAATACCTGTCAAGTTATGCAAGGTACATTTATGCTGTATCCTTAGCTTAATATCATGGATATGTTAGAAATGCTCACACCAGATCATAGATCTGACCCTTATTGCTCATGGCACATGGGGGTGTCTCATTCATAATGGGGCAGCCACTAATGCTTTTGCAGGTTGTGATGGAGCTAAGTAAGCAAGATTAAAAAGATATGGAATAGAGAATGCTAAGATAATTAGAAATAAGAGCTAGAATGTGTTAATTCATGCATGTATTTCCTGATTGATATGGCTATCTAAATGTATTAAGTAGGAAGAACTTGTAAGAAATACGTGTTATGTTGTTTCTGGTTATTTCTGGTTTGGTATGTATTAAGGATATTGATGTTAAACTGATTTGAAAATCTATTTGCTAAAGTTGTTTTTGATTTAGAGGAAAAACCTGGATTTTATAAGCATAATCATTTTATGATGATTATAGTTCATCCTAAGTCCTTTCAAAAGATAGATATATAGGAAATTATATTGGGAAAATCCAGAAAGAATTATAACTGTTATATTTTCAAGTCATGATATTGATATATGTCCAAATGCAAGTAAAAGTGTATATACCCTGAATATGCATTTTTAAAAGAGAATTATGGTTAGGAAGGATGATATAAATCTGATCACAAGGTGTCCGATTCATACATATATATAAACATGCTTTTGAAAAGAAGGAGTATCAATGTTTTGGGTAGATTCTGGTTTGTAAAATGCAAATAAAAGAATGGTCAGATTAACCACATGGTTAGACCATAGGTCAGGCCAAATGTTCACTTCAAATCAATGAAGCAAGGAACCATTTGAACCCAGTTTTCTGGAAAATGAGCAAAGACATTGACATGTACATGTATATCTGTGTACATGTTGATATTTGGGCAAAAATATAAACATAAATTCCTAGAACAGTTGTAGGAATGGGTTTCAAAAATAATAAAGCAAGAAATATTGTTTTGTATGTTAGATTATAGGCAAAAATTAAGTATATATGTGTAGATATAGGTAGATATCAGATTTTAAACCATACAGGAGAAAAATAAAAAGAAAAACAAAAATTGGGTTTGAACCGACCAGCATAGCACTCGAACTCGTGACCTCTCATGTGTAAGTTAGGCGCGTTTCCATTACGCCTAGATGTTGCTTGTGTTCACTTATGATCCACTTTCTTTTAGCCTGAGTTTGATACTATACAGACTTTAACACAATCATCCATATTAAAAGCTTTCTTCCACCTGATTATTACTTGATCATTTCTTAATTAGAATAACAGACTAAAGTACATGTTTCCAGTGGATTCTATGGTCAAAAATCAGGATACAATAATTAATCTTTTATCAGGGAATTATCACATTTTAATAGATTTAAAAGGATTTCTACTTACATATTATCATGCTCTGATTCTAGTAGAATATAACATAGATATCTTCATATATGTATGTTAGGAATGATTTAGATTTAAAACAATATTTTTATATTGTGAAAGATCCTGGATAATATGAGAATAGGGAAGGATGACCCTAGGTAGTCTTAGCTAAGTATGATAAAAAAAAAAATTTTTTTTTGGTTAAGAATTAGGGTCATTGCAGGAAATTAAATAGAAATTATTTTGAATGACAAATTTACTTAATGAATATTGAATGAAGTCAATCAATGAATTTAAATTGTTTTGAATGCTAAATTAAATTAAATTAAATGATTTCAGAATGAAACTTATATACGAACTTGAATCAATATTTGAATTGTTTACATAAAAATTGAAATTGAATTATAAGATTTTGGAATGGTAATTTGGAAGTTTTGAAACGTAAATTATGGAAATTGATTTAGAAACACAAATGAAATGTTGATTTACAAATTCTAATTGAAATTGTAATTGATTTGGTTTTGAAATTTATTAAACGACCAATCGATGCAATAATTACGAAAGTTATTAAAGAGACCGGAATCGGTTAGGGACATACTCACTGTCTAAACCGAAAACCACTTTAATAACTACACGTGGAGTGTGATCCAGAATGAAGTGGTTGGAATGATGTACGTGATGACTGAAGAAAGAGAATGATAATGGATAGCCTTGACACTTGTGTCAAATTGGAAATGACTAAAATAGGAGCCGTGCCGGGCCAAATGGGGTTAGCTGCCTTGAGCGAACACACTTCTTCGAAAACTACTCATTACTTGTTGTCGATTGGTGCACCCTTGATTTGGGAGTGTTGTTTCGCGGTGTTGCGATCGCTGCGGCGATGCGTTCTCACCAGTCCGGATCAGGCAAACGCTAGTTTCACTACCTTGGGTATTGCCTCATGTGCCTTGTCATACTTGTATCCCTATATACGCGACCACTACGATTTGTTTTGTGTTATACCTATGGAGTACTCCCTGATATCCCACTAGTTTACGGTGGAGTTTACAGAGCTGTATAGACTATAACGCTTATATAAATTTGTAAAGGGGGATAATGGTAACGCCTTAACACTATTTTGATATTTTATATTACTGATAGGCATTATCTACTTATCGTACACTACTACATAGTAGATAGTTTAACGGATCCTTAAAGGATGGTTATTCCAAACATCCTTTGAGTTACTTGTATTTCAGTCGCTATTTCACTTGAGTTGGATTTATTGATATAAGAATGTTAATCTTGACTCGAGTGTTTTGTGTTTTGCTTTACGCTTGGGTCAGACTGAGTGTACCAGTATTCGAGACTCACCTTTGGAGTTGGAGCTTCGCTTGGAGATCCAGCTATCTATCCAGTTTCAGATATCTAGTTGATTCTAGTGATGTATTCTGATATTGTATTTGATTATTGTATCCGAGACATCTGTTGTACCTTATTTAACTCTGATATGTATATAATAGCTTCATGAACTACTATCTTTTGTTTCCGCTGCATTTATTACTCTGTGTCTGTGATCTGTGATTATTTATTTACTGTATATGCTTAGTTTTGCCAAATTTAAATTAACAATTCGGTATTTTGAATTATTCAAGTCTGACATGTGCGGATGCGAATAGTCCAATATAGCGGGACGTTACACAATCTGATATTTTGGGCAATTCAAATCCGACATGTATGGATGCGAATGGTTGAAATTTTCAGGTCGTTACATAATTTCAATCAATTGAAATAATTATAAAGTTAATTTGGTTAAAATTGTAAATAAGGAATAAATAATTGTTGGAATCAATTGTTGGAATTAATATAATTAAAATATTGCAGTTAATATAAAAAAACGTTAACTGTAGAAAATGAGTATAATAAGATGGAGACTTATGTTAAATAAATTCATAAGGTTTTGGTTGATTTAATAATAAGAGTGAAAATCAAAATAAAAGAATTTATTGGTATTTAAAATATAATAAACTAGGTTTTATTATAGTTGTAATTGAACGTTGAATTAATGTAATATTTAATTCTTGGATTTAATATGGAAAATTTTATTTTAAAGGATTATTATATTCAGTTTAATCAAAATGATGATATGAAACCTTTAATTTAGAATTTTAAAGTGATTAAATCAATTTAAGTATAATTTATTTAAATAACGTGAAAATTAGCCTTTTTGGCCAATGTATCGGATTTCGACGAAACTAGTTTCATCGGATTTGTAACAGTGAATTATTGTAGGATTTCAAGTTTCGTAGCGATCGGACTTATCGTTTGATCGTTCGGACTCGAAACGCGTAGAAATCAATTAAAAGATTTTAAATAAATATAATTTGATTTTGAAAGCTAACTTCTGTATACAATGGAATTAGGGTTTGAAACTAGTTCCATTGAGTTTAAAAATATCGAAAACCTATATTTCGATATATTGGATGACCTACTGTCGTTTCGGAAACGAAACGGGCTTTTCGGATCGTTGTTATAATTTCGACCCAATTCGATATGTCCATTCATTCTTATCCATCTCTCCTATATATAGGCTGTTCTAAACCCTAGCAGTTTCTCATTTTCATATTTTTGTACGTACTTTTATTCTCATCAGATCCTTCTCACACGACTGTCATCTCAAACCCTAATTCCCAATTTCAATATCAAATCAAATTTCATAATTCAAACTCCTCAAAACCTATCGAATAATATATCGTTGCGAAGCTCTCGATGAATGTAATCTAGATCTAAGATTTGTTTTTTGATTCGGAGTGTGCTGTGATAAAAAATCAGTGAATAAGTTTCGACCGTTCATATTAGGGTTTTCGATTTCAACCGTGGATCGTCGACTATACGACGATCGGGAGGCGCAGGCGCGTAGAGAGGAACGAGCAGACTTCATCCACCGGAGTCGTTCGTCTCATATGTGCTTAAATTCACCACAAAATCGATGATCTTTGACCGTTTCACGAACGGCGGTGCAGAGCTCCAGGCGGCGGCATAGTGGGCCGCGACTTTTGCGAGGGTGCAGCCTGGGACGGCGAGTCCATTGGCGTGCTCTGATCGGTGGTCAAACGCATGTAGGTGGCGACGTTTGGTCGTGAATCACCGGCGGTTGTGGTCTGTCTTATGTTCGAGGCGTGTTAGGGTTAGCAAGGCAATAGTATTTACAGTAATGCCCTTTGTTTAATTTAATTTTAATTTTAAAACTTCTAATTATTATAACTTTTTCATACGAGCTCAGATTTGGACGTGGTTTCTTGCGTTAGGTTCGTATCGAAATTTCGGGAGGCATGGAACTAGTTTGGTTGAATTTGGAGACTATTCAAATTTCGGGCTTTATTTGGATTTTAAATCGACTATAAACCAAAGGTGAGTGATTTAACCCACTCACGAAATACTAAACCTTCTTATGATTGTTGAATTAAATGTATGAAGTGATTATAATTTTATTGATTGCTGTTTAGTAATTTAAATTATCATTTAAATTTAATTTGAATTTATATTGAATTAACTTGACATTTATATTAATATTTAATTGAATTGCTAGTGAAATACCTGATATTGATAACTAGTTAATTTTTATGATTGATTGGTTGATTCGGATATTGAGTGTGATGGATGTCTATTTATTGATATTTTGGATGATTGAGTGTTTATTTATTTATATGCATCCCTGCTATTACACTGCATATTAATTGAAAGCACATAAACTGTTATTTGAATTATTTCGAATAAATTAAAGAAATAGGTTGAAATGATATATACCTATGAAACTTTGATTGGATTAAAATGATGTATCCATCCTTGAAATTAAAATTGAAATAACTGATCACTTGGCCATAGGATAGAAAACTATATACGGACACCGGAGTGGTTAAATTAAATGGTTTTGAAAATCTTGAAAATTTGGATTTTGATTAAATGATATTGTTTTAAAGGAATAGAATTTTGGATTTATATGAATTGGATTATTTTCTAATTCAAGGTTTGAAATGTGGAAACTGAAATTGGTTAAAAAGGAAACTGTTTTAAGAATTGAATTGAAAATGTGAGGTTGTAATTGATATATGACTTTAATTCGGAAGATTGAATTATTTTAAAGTTTGGATCATAAAATTTGAACAATGAGGTTTAATTTGATTAAATGGTTTAAATCGGTAAATTGGAATTGAACTCGGATTTGAAATTGGACATGGGTCTAGATTTGTTGAAATGGAAAGAACGGTTTGATTTGATATTATTTTCAAAAAAAATTATTTTTGATATAAACTGTGTAAAATCTATTATTTTTATTATTCAAAGTATTTAGATTTTTCAAAAACTATTTCACTATATAAAACATTTTCAATACTCAAACCATTTTATATTAAACTGTTTTAAATATCTAAACAATATAAACTATTTAAAACTATTCAAACTATTTTCTAGAATTTCAAACTGTGCAAAGTTGGAATTTTATATTTAAATCGTTGATTTAAATGCGAATGTGGTTTAATGAAGTTATAACCTACGTTGGAATTTGAAATGATATTTTCTAGTGAAATGGCATATTTTGAGTAAATATGATGGTTTGAAATAAAGGATATTTTTGAATTGAATATGATATTTTGATATCAAATATGAATTGGTTTTGAAATGTAAAAGAACCAACCAGTGTGAAAAATGACGTTTGGTTGTTAAAGAGACCGGGTCCTCTTATTGCCATACTCTCTGTCAATATTAAAACCACTTTAACAGCTGTGTACACGGTGGATGTTATCCAGAATGAAGTGGTTGAATTGGAGGGATTTGCTGGATTTGAAGAAAGAGAACGATGATGGATAGCCTTGACTTTCGAGTCATAATTAAAATGACTAAAACAGGAGCTATACCGGGCCAAGTGGGGTCGCTCCCCCTATCAGACACGCTTCTTCGATACCATATTTGTTACTTTGTGATTGATTGGTGGCCACCCTCGATTTCATTATGGGACTGTGTCTCGAGGTGGGCTATAGTAGCTGCTATGCGTTACCACCAGTCCGGGAGTGCAAAACGGTAGAATCCTACTCTGGGCATTGCCTCACGTGCCTTGTCATATTTATCCTGATCGAGCCCACTACGAATTTGGTTTGTATCGTACCTATGGAGTGCTCCTTGAGTATCCCACTAGTTTACGGTGGAGCTTACAGTTATAGACTACGATGCTGATATAAAAATGTGTTAAGGGTGATATGGGTAACGCCTTAACGCTATTTTAATACTTCACTTTACTGATAGACATTACATATATAGCGTATTTTACTACATATAGATAGTTTAACGGATCCTTAGGAGATGGAAAATCCAGAAACATCTCTTAAGTTATTGCACGCACGTTATACACTAGATAGGAGATGTAAAATACCGTAAACATCTCTGAAGCCATTACACTCATATTTACATATTGTTAATTTAAACTACATAAGATCTTCTAGTTCTGACTCGAGTGTTTTGTCTTTTCATTACGCTCGGGTCAGTCTGAGCTTTTTAGTGCATTGACGACCATTTTATTTTTGGAGGATGAAGATGTAGATTGGTATACTATTTATATATATTTATATATATTCCACTACATCATGTTGTTCCGCTGCATTATCCTATTATACTTGCTATATGTATAACTCTGATTGTATCGTAAAGGTGTAATCAAATGTATATTATAAAACAGCTTCATGAACTGTTTATTCGATTATTATATTTTGTCATTCCGTTGTGAGATTCTGTATTTTGTTTTCATTCTTTTCTCTTATTTTCTTATTTACATCATTGACAATCCTCTCTTTTGAATGGTTTGAGTTCGAAATGTGTAGTTTATTGTTGATTTAAACCGTCTAAAATGGTGGGTCGTTACAGTTGGTATCAGAGCTTTGGTTTATGGATACCTTTGCCTGTTCGGGGTTAACTCATTAGATATAGTGTTATTAATACCCTAGAATGATTTTGAGAGTACATATATGAGAGAGCGTACTTGTTAGTGTTATAAAATGTTTTATATTGTATTAATTTGTTTTGTTTAGTATTTATATATTCTGGTCGGTACATAGGACGCTATGGCATCGATAGGGATTTCTAAATACTTAATAGGGCAGACCGACACAATATTGTTTTTGAAAAGTAGGTAAATGAAATAATTTTACCTAGTATTATATTTTGTATATAAAAAAATAATTTTTATAAGTGGATATAGTTGTATATGATATGTTTGTTTGTTAGGAAGTGAAATTTTATAAATATTGGTTCCAAAATATGATTTATAAATAAAATGAATTTAATTGGAAATTTGAGAACTTAAGTTCCGGGGGTTTGAAATTGGTTTTCAAAGATTTTGGAATATAATATTAGTATTATTTGGAAGTATTTTCGGATATAAATATTTTCAATGTGATTTGAAAGAAATGTTTTAAAAGAATTCTAAAAGGAATTAAGTTCTGTACTCCCCTCTTCTATCGTTGGAAAATAATT
This sequence comes from Allium fistulosum, assembly GCA_030737815.1. Classification (NCBI taxonomy): domain Eukaryota; kingdom Viridiplantae; phylum Streptophyta; class Magnoliopsida; order Asparagales; family Amaryllidaceae; genus Allium; species Allium fistulosum. The sequence continues at coordinate 473,963,793 of CM060901.1, forward strand.
TCTGTGATGACCGCGACATCATCGACATTCATTTTCGAGTTTCAAAGTGGAAAGACCACTGTAGTAACTTTGCTGCACATTACTTTTGATAAAAAAAAATAATTTTAATTTCCAAGTATGTTTTGCTATATAAAGATATAAGTATATATTATTTTGAGATGATTTCCAATGAAATCCGGTATTTAGTTCTTAAGTTTTCTGTTAAATCAATGATTTTCAGTTATTATAATATAATGGAATCTTGACTATTTTAATAAGTTAGAAACTTCCAAAATTGAAATCTGAATTAGAAGGTAACTATTTAATGAAAATATAAAGAAGTTGGGATTTGTAACTTGGTAGTTAAAAGATAATGAAAATTAAGAAGATGAAAATTATTGAAGATTTTTTTAACTAAAATGAATAAGGTTAATTTATATAACATTCAATTACTTTCTAAAAACATATATAAAACTTACCGGAAATATTTAAAAGTTGAAATGTTAAATATGAATATGTAGTAGAATATTATACAAGTGAAAAATTAGATAATAATAATAATGTTCAAAAATGAAATCATGTCAATATATAAATTAAGAATTAAGATGTTACAAGACATGATATAAACTTAAGTTAATGCCTGAAATGCTTTATAATTAAATTGGATAGTAAAAGTGAATATCACTTAAGTAAATGATTATAAATTTAAGAAATCGTTAAAATGATTCATAAATAGATTTAATATTAAAGGAAATACTATGGTGAAAAATGAATGTTGTTTCCAGGAGATTTGACCAGGCAACTAAGTACTCGGCATAGGCGTACTGTCCGGCATTTATGGGTGATTCGTCATCCATACCGTTCGGCTCAACTGGGTTGTTCGGCATCTCGATATGCTCGGCATCCACGAAGCGCTTAGCATTAGCAAGCGCTCGGCATCCACGAAGCGCTTAGCATTAGCAAGCGCTCGGCATCCAAGAAGCGCTTGGCATCCAGGAGTGCTCGGCATCAAAGATCGTTCGGCATCTGTGAACGTTCGGCACAAGAGGTTTGCTCGGCATTTGGGTTCATCCGACATCCAAAGACTGTTCGGCATCCCGAGAATGTTCGGCAGCAAGAGGTGATCGGCATTCATCCAACCTCAGTCAACTTCAACCATTGCTCGGCATACACTCCCCACTCAGCACCTCACTTTGTTCGGCATGAAGATGGTTGTTCGGCACAGATACTTCCTATGGCATTCATAGTGTTCGACCCCACTTCGATCGGCATAAGGAGATCGTTCGGCATTCATGCCTTGTTCGGCATTTTGCCGTTCGGCATATTTGGGTCGGCACATAGAGTTACTCCATTTGGGCCGAGGAATTCAGCTACCAAGCCTGCCAGGGAAGTCCAACCCATCTTTGTCTATAAATAGAGAGGTAGGGGTACAGTGGAAGGGACCTTTTTTCGGGAACCCTGGGGAAACTCTGCCGCATTCAAGACTCATCCTCTTTACTTAGCAATTGTATTCAAGTATTTAGTCTACGGATTGTATCTGTAATCAATCATCAAGTAAAGCAATAAAGTTTAACCTCAAAGTGGACGTAGGCAATTACGCTGAACCACTATAAATCCGGTGTTCTTACTTTCTGCATTCAAATTAGTATATTCTTCCCTGTTTAAATTTACTTTCATCACTTATATCTCTACACAATCTTTCTCAACGAGGTTAGTGACCAATTTTGGTGCTAACACTTTGGTGCTTTCACTGAGAATTGAATTCTCAGACCTCAAGATCTGCTTTGAAGCTACTGGATTGAATAAATCCCCCAAAGAAGATCCGACTCATTCATAGGACGTTTGTTGATTCTACTCAGAGTTCGTACCAATAACTCTACAATGGAAAGACCACGTACCTGATCAGCCTCTCATAATGCGGACGCCCACGAAACTGCTAGCGTACAACAAGCAGGACCTAGCAATCAGCAAGCGATTCCGGGTTGAGGGACTACCGCCCAGGACCAAATGTCGGTTGTCACCAGAATAGAGTTCAACGACTTGATGAGAGAACTCAGGGAAAGTAGGAGACAACTCAGAGAGCAGATGCAAGCCAATGCCAACCTCATGGCACAACTCACTCAACAACAGCACCAGAATGGTGGGGGCAATCCCGCTCCTTATTCCTCATCCGACAGCTCAACTTCGTCTGATGAACCTCCCAGGCATAGACGCCGTAAGACTGAAACTGCGCAGGCAGGTGCTGCTGTCCGTACAGCTGGAGACCGTGACCAAGCCGTAGCTGGAAACTTAGGAGCTAGAGTGCAGGCGAGGCTGGAGGCCCAAACCATCAAGATGCTAACGGTGTCGAACCCCAAGATGCACATTTGGTAGAACGCCAGTAGAGGAGGCATCAGCATGATCAATCACGTAGAACAGACTCCAACCTTCCACCTTCCATACAAACACCAGACCTGACAGCCATGATCAGACAATTGATGGGATAGAATCAAGGCTTATCGAACGACGGTTGGGGAGTGTCAAGAAGTCATACTCCGTTCATAGACATCGTTCTACAGGCAACGTACCCCAGAAAGTTTAGTATGCCAACTATCCCGGCTTATGAAGGAAAGACTGATCCCAGACAGCATGTCATGAGGTACGAATGGATGATGGATTCAGCTAGGGCAAATGATGCAACCAAGTGCAGGTGCTTTCCAATAATCCTATCTGGGATCGCTACCATGTGGTTCACCCGACTTCCTCCGCAGTCCGTATCCAGTTTCGAGGAGTTGGCAAAGAAGTTTATAGAACAGTTCAGGATACACACTACTCGTCCAAAGGACGTGATATCTCTATCAAGTGTGATCCAAGCTCCTGGGGAGTCATTAAAGGAGTATTTACAAAGGTTTCATGTTGCGGCTATTGAAGTCAGTAATCCCAATGACCATGCAATTCTTATGGCTGTGATGCGAGGCGTGGATCCGGATTCAGAGTTTGGAGACTGGCTGGCAGGAAAACCTCCGACTACGCTAGAGCGTTTTTACTCAAAGGCACATCAGTTCATAAGAAAAGACGAAGCCAGGTGGGTAAGGCGAGATAAGGCACCGGGGCCTGTCCAGGAGTCCTTGAAAAGCAACATTGCTGTGAAGCAGTCCGGAGACAACTCGGGAAAAGTTCAAGTCAATGTCCAGAACTAGCCCGGGCAACCTAAGGAATCCGGAGGAAGAAATCAAGGGAAGAAGAGAGAAGCGGGGAAGTGGAAGCCGAGAATTTCGACCTACAATGAGTATACCCCGCAGAATGCGTCTCTTGAGAACATTTACCTATCAACCTGCAATACTTTTCAATACAGAAAGCCACGTCCAAAGGAGTCAACCGAAGAACAAAAGCGGACTGGGAAATACTGCCGCTTCCATAAGACTTATGGGCATAATACGGAAGAGTGCAGACACCTACACGATGCTATAGAGAAGTTGATCAGGCAGAAAAAGTTACAGGAGTTTGTGAAAAATCCGCAAGAAGGTGGACAGGGAACATCCAACCCAGGTCGTGCACCAGCTCCGCATCATCCCGAGGAGCCTGCCCGAACTGTGGGCAGATTAGTCATAAACACGATCATCGGCGGGCCTCACCCTGCTGATAAGAACTGGCAAGAGATGAACGGTATGCTAGTTCCCTGAAGCACGCTGATTTCGAGTGTTGTTCTAACGTAGAGGATGGGACCCCTGCTAAACAGCTGTGTGTGATGACAGACGATATAGTATTCAGGAGCAGAGATGCAGACCAAGTAGAGGCTCCTACCATCGACTCGATGGTCATATCTGCGACAATCGGGCCGGCTTATGTGAACAGAATTTTGATTGATTATGGAAGTTCTGTCAACATCATCTTCAAGAAGGCTTATGACCAGATGAAGATGGAAACGAAGGATTTGAAACCGTCTAAAGCTCGTATACATGGCTTTAATGGCGCAGCGACCGATGCAGTGGGGTATGTTGAGTTACCAGTTGAACTATGACAAGGCGAGCATCGGAGGGTGCGAATCCTACCCTTCGTAGTTTTGGATGTGGATTCTCCATACAGTGTGTTCTTGGGCCGACCGGCCCTGGCTGAGTTTAGGGCAGCATTAGCCCTGTGGTGCTTGACATTGAAGTTTCCGACTGACAAAGGAGTAGGTGTTGTTCATGGCGACCAGGCGACTGGTCGTGCCTGTTATGTGGCTGAGCTCCGAGAGGCCCGTCGGAGGGAGAAAGGAAAGGTCACAGACAATCCCGTCCGCATCCATAATACTGATAATTGACAAGTAATGCCCGAGCCCTGGCTCGGGCATAATTCTCGGATCTTCAGAGACATAGAAACGAGAGACGACGATGAGAAACCCAGGGAAGAAAAGGCAGCGCCGGCTGAATTAACAATTGACATTTCAGTCAGTCGAGATGATCCATCGCGATTACTGTAGATCGGATCACAACTCGGCCCCGCAATGACTGAAGACCTTAGTGATTTCCTCCGAGCGAATCTTGATGTTTTCGCCTGGACGCATTCTGATATGTGTGGGATTTCTCCTGCTATTACGAGTCATATGTTGAACATAGACCCGAAGTACGTCCCAGTTAAACAAAAGAGGAGAGGAATGGACCTGGAGAGGTCCGCTGCTCTCAGAGAGGAGGTGGACAAACTCAAAGCCAATGGATTCGTCCGTGACGCCCTCTACCCTGAATGGGCATCGAACCCCATGCTAGTGAAAAAGGCGAACGGGAAATGGAGAACTTGCATAGACTATTCCGATTTGAACAAAGCATGCCCCAAGGACAGTTTCCCATTGCCTAGGATTGATCAGTTGGTCGACTCCACTGCAGGACACGAGTTGTTATCATTCATGGATGCATACTTGGGATACAATCAAATCCCGATGCATATTCCGAACCAAGAACAAACCAGTTTCGTCACAGACGTTGGGCTATATTGCTATGTAGTAATGCCTTTCGGATTGAAAAACGCAGGAGCGACTTATTAGCATCTGGTGAATCGAATGTTCAAAGACCAGCTTGGTAGAACGATGGAAGTCTATGTGGATGACATGCTCGTGAAGTCACGACAGTCAAACGACCACATTCGAGACTTAGCGGAGATGTTCGATATACTCAGATATTATGGGATGAAGATCAACCCTCTGAAGTGTTCCTTCGGCGTTGCTTCGGGGAAGTTTTTGGGATTCATTGTTAATGCTAGGGGAATTGAAGCGAACCCAGAAAAGATTCAAGCTATTCGAGATGTGCAAGTGCCCAAAACTATAAAGCAGGTGCAAAGCTTGAATGGAAAGGTGGTTGCCCTGAGTCGATTTATATCCAGAGCCACGGACAAATGCATTCCCTTCTTCGATACAATAAAGAAAGGGAAGAGAAATTTCGAATGGACATCCAACTGTGAGGAAGCGTTCCGAGATCTAGTGAGGTATTTGGAGAGTCCTCCAGTGCTGTGAAAGCCAGTAGACCACGAGATGCTGTACGTATACTTGGCCGTATCCCCGCATGCTATAAGTGCGGCTTTGGTCCATGATGAGGACCGAGTCCAAAAGCTGGTGTATTACGTTAGTAAACGTTTAACGGGGGCAGAAAGAAATTACCCTAAAATTGAGAAACTGGCCTATTGCTTGGTGATTGCATCACGTAAGCTGCGCCCATACTTTCAAGCACACTCAGTCAGTGTCTATACCGATCAGCCCCTACGGCAGGTACTCCAACGACCAGAAACTTCTGGAAGGATGTTAAAATGGAATATCGAGTTGAGTCAGTTCGATATTACCTACCTGCCACGAAGAGCCATACAAGGGCAAGCATTAGCAGATTTCATCACTGAGTTTACTGTATTTGACGAACCAGATAATCACAGTGTCAATCCCCCCATTCGATGGAAGTTGTACACCGATGGGGCATCAAACGACCGTTGCTCCGGAGCTGGTGTAGTCCTCGTAACTCCAGAAAATCGATCAATTTGTTACGCTTTGAAGCTCAATTTCCCGGCTACAAATAATGAGGCAGGATATGAAGCACTGGTTGCTGGTTTAAAACTCGTTGGAGAACTTGGGGTTAAATCAGTTGAAATCTTTTGTGACTCGCAGCTGGTGGTGTACCAAGTGCGAGGAGACTACCAAGCAAGGGGACAGAAGCTTGCTCCGTACCTTGTTCTGGTTCATGAACTATTGTCGAACCTCGAACATTATGACATTTCGCATGTCCCGCGTGAACAGAACAAAGAAGCCGACTAATTGGCTAAATTCGCAAGCACTGGCGATGCACAGCAAATGGGATTGGTTCCCGTTGAAACCTTGCATGCTCCAAGCATAGACGCGATGAAAGTTGATTTTGTGTTGGAAACAGGAATCGAGAGGGAGTCATGGATAACCCCATTCAAACTATACCTGACGACCGGGACTTTACCAGGAAAAAGGAGCGAAAGACGACTGGTCATTCGAAAAGCCGCACGATACGTGATGCAGGATGGAGTAATGTATCGGAAGGGGTTTTCGGTCCCCTTATTACGATGCATTGCCCATAATGAGACAAAGCGGGTCTTGAAGGAGGTTCACGAAGGAGAATGTGGGGACCATACTGGAGATAGACACTAGCAAAAAAGATCCTCCGCTATGGATACTATTGGCCAACTGTAAATCGGGACGCTGCAGACTACGCAAGAAAATGTGACAAGTGTCAAAGAAATGCGAAAATCCCGAGAGCTCCACCAACAGATGTCACACAAATGGTTAGTCCCTGGCCATTTGCAATCTGGGAAATCGACATAATCGGCTCTTTGCCTATAACCAAAGGTGGTGCAAAATAAGCGATAGTTGCAGTCGACTATTTCACAAAATGGGCCGAGGCGGAACCTTTAGCCACAATCACCTCTAAGAAGGTCATTAATTTCGTTGTACAAAACATTATATGCCGCTTTGGTCTTCCTCGAACCATCATTACGGACAACGGAACGCAGTTTGAAAGCAGAGAGTTCAAAGATTTCTGTTTAAAGTACGGCGTTGAGAAGAAGTCCACCGCCGTTGCGCATCCGAAAGCTAACGGACAAGTCGAGGCTGTAAACAAAATAATCAAGTCCATACTGAAGAAGCGTTTGGAAAAAGCCGGAGGGAAGTGGGTAGATGAACTCCCAACAACATTATGGGCTTATAGAACTACCCACAAGTCCGCGACTGGCCACACTCCATTCGCATTGGCATACGGCTCGGAAGCCGTTATACCCGTGGAGCTTGAAGTTCCATCGCATCGAGTGACATATTATGATCCCAGGACGAATCAGGATCTCTTGTTGGAATCACTGGACTGCATCGCGAAAAACGTGAAGAGGCTGAACTAAGGGCGGCAGCACATAGGCACCGAGTCAAGCGATATTACGACGACAAAGTCCGCCCAAGGATCTTTGATGTGGGTGATCTCATTTTGAAACGAGTTTTCCCGGTACCATCACGTATGAATCCCAACTGGGAAGGTCCATACGTCGTTGAACGGAAGCTTGGAGAGGGAACATTCAAGCTAGCGACCGTTGATGGCGTGACACTCCTCCGAGCGTGGAACAGTGAACATTTGCGACATTATTACATTTAGCCTGTTTCTTTCTTGTTTTAGGCGCAGTTATTTTCTGTATGTTTTTGTTCTGTTATCTCTTAGTTTCTTTTTGACCGTGTAATCAGGGAATTTAGTTGGTTTTCTTTAATAAAGGCTTGAAGCCGTCTTTTCCATGAATTACTAATGTTTCTATATCTCATAGTCGAGTGATGAACTGCTGGAGTTTCATTATTCTGTATGATGTACGAACTCGTATAACCGACTTCAATCTCCAAGTTCCCTGAGTGCGGACCAGAATACTCTAAGTCCCCGAAGCGCGGACTAGAGTATAAATGACTTCAATCTCCGAGTCCCCTGAGCGCGGACCGGAGTATTCTAAGTCCCCGGAGCACGGACTAGAGTATAAACGACTTCAATCTCCGAGTCCCCTGAGCACGGACCGGAGTACTCTAAGTCCTCGGAGCGCGGACTAGAGTATAAACGACTTAAATCTCCGAGTCCCCTGAGCGCGGACCGTAGTACTCTAAGTCCCCGGAGCGCGGACTAGAGTATAAACGACTTCAATCTCCGAGTCCCCTGAGCGCGGACCGGAGTACTCTAAGTCCCCGGAGCGCGGACTAGAGTATAAACGACTTCAATCTCCGAGTCCCCTGAGCGCGGACCGGAGTACTCTAAGTCCCCGGAGCGCGGACTAGAGTATAAACAACTTCAATCTCCGAGTCCCCTGAGTGCGGACCGGAGTACTCCAAGTCCCCGGAGCGCGGAATAGAGTATAAACGAATTTAATCTCCGAGTCCTTTGAGCGCGGACCGGAGTACTCTAAGTCCCCGGAGCTCGGACTAGAGTATAAACGACTTCAATCTCCGAGTCCCCTGAGCGTGGACCGGAGTACTCTATGTCCCTGGAGCGCGGACTAGAGTATAAACGACTCGAATCTCTGAATCCCATGAGAGCGGACCAGAGTACTCTAAGTCCCCGGAGTGCGGACTAGAGTATAGACGATTCGAATCTCCAAGTCCCCTGAATGCGGACCGAAATTACTCTAAATCCCCGGAGCGAGGATTAGGAAAAATTCTAAGTACCCAAAGAATGTTCAAATAATGTAAAAATGAATTGGGAAATTATGCGACTCGTAAGAACTTGAGTTTCGAACACAGTTATACAGAAAGCTAAAAAAGCGAAAGAATCGTTCAAGTGACAAAGAAACTAAACTTTATTCGATAATCCAAAATAGGGTTACACAACTACTCCTCCAAAACTTGGAGTCAAAAATTCTATCTACATGAACTACGAAAACGAAAAAGCAAGAGTAGATACAGGACCTAAGCAAAATCTCGTTGAACGAGTATAGCGACTATTTCTTCGGCTTCTTTTTCTTGTCTTCCTTTGTTTTCTCAGATGACTCCACTCCCTCACGCTTCCTCTTGGATTTTTTGCTTGCCAAGGAAGCAGAGTCAAGTGCAGGAGAAGGAACATCAAGCGGTTTGGATTTGCCGTGGAGAATGATTTTCAAAGGCCTATTCAGCGGGTCGGTAAGTTCCAGTATTTGAGGCTCGACCTTGATCTCGACCTTCTTTTTCTTCTCTTCTGCGAGTCACTCCTTCATGCTCATCTTCGAAGTATGTTCGGAGGCGCCAGTGATCTCTATTTCATCACTCCCTTCAACGGGAGATGAAGTGTCAAACTTATCATCATCTAGCGCCCCGATCACTTGAGCGTCAGGGCCAGGAGTTACTCCTGCATGAGCGACATCGCTTGTTTTCTGTGCCTCCTCCTTGGCGTCATCGCTCCTCGGAGTTAGTTCAGGATTAGAGCGGCCTGCGTAAAAACATAAAGAATGAACATTAGGACTAATAACCGCCAACAGAAAGTGACAGATCTTTGAACTTCTAAAAGAATAGTTTTATATCGGGTTCTGGCTGGCTATCAGTTGTGCGTGGAGTTTCACCCTCTAGAATAGGGGATAGCACATGAACACCAAGACCGGGATCTTCCGTATCATAGCCGGCATGCTGCTCAAATGGGTTAATTGTTGGCCGACCGACCGATTGAGCAGAAGGAGGAGCAGCAGAAGGAGGAGCTGCAGCCTTAGCCCCAGATGGACCAGCTTCGTCGTTTTTCTCTTTTGATAGGGGAGAGCCTTTACTATAAAGAGCCAAAGCTGTAGACAAGTCCGCTGGCTCGTTCCCTCTGAGAAATTTTTCACTAGAGCCTCCTCATCGACTTCCTCAGTGCCCGACTCGATCTTTCTGATCTTTATTAAAGTCTCCCAGGCCTCAGCTAGAGATTCAAGATAGCCCTCGCCTAGGAATGTCAAGTCGCGGTGCATGAGGACGCAAGCGCTTTATTCGGCAATCAGCGGGTCAAACATGCACTTGACCTCTTCTCTACCGGCCTCTGCAGCTGCTTCGAGGCGAGAGTCAATCTCCTCAGAAGCTTTTCTCTTGCCCTCCTCACGGGCTTCGTCTTTCATTATCTCAACCTTAGCAAGCTCATCATCGAGCTTTGTTTTTAAGAGCCGTGTAGCAACAATTTCGTTGCAGTATCGTTGGGACTCTTCTTAAGCGGTTATTTTCTCTTCTTTCTCCTTAGAGAATAGCTCTTTCAACTCCCTGACTTGCAGGGCGAGCGCGTCCCTTTCTTTCTGGATATATTCTTTTTCTAAGGCAAGGGCCCCACTGCGCTGGACTGCTTCATCAAGCTCCTTTTTATGGGCCGCCTCTAGACGAGTGATGGCCTCGGCAGTGTCTTTTGCACTCTGCTCTGCGGCTTCAAGTTTCGACTTATACGAAGCAAGCTCCTCATCTTGATTCTTGATGATGTCCTTGTCGAAGATAGCTTCAAGCCTCAAACGGTCAATCTCCTGTTGGCACTCAATGGATACTTCCGAGACTTTTTCGACCAAATGTGCAAACACGTCATGTTGAACATAGACGTCATTGTTGTAGGCCAGGGCACTCTATTTGACGTGCCCTGGAATGTGGTGAATAGCTGGGAGGAGTTTCAGGCCGTCAGAGCAGATTTTTGGGAATTTAGCCTTAAGATCGACCATCTTCTGTGCTATCGTTGGGTCAACCGCAGTAACAGGGGGAGGAGGCTTTGAAAGTTCTGTTCTTTTCTGATGTTACTGAGATTGCCATGTGCTCGACGAACCGGAATGTTGTTCTTGGGAGACATCGAGTTGAGACCCCTTGTGCGAAAGTTTTTCTCTATTTGGCTCAGTTTGAGGAGGGGGGTCACGAGAATATGAAGACTGGGAATATGTTTTCTTTCGATAAGACGAATCACGAGGACGGTTGTCTCGATCTTCGTAATCTTCTCTGTCCCTACGTCTACCGGAGCCTGAATCCCGTCCCGGATGGTGAAATATAGAAGAACCGTGGAGGCGATCGAACCCGTGGGAGCACCTTATGTCACCTGCATTGAATAAAAATAACAATGAGTTAGGAAAAATTGGGGTAATGGAAAAAATTGAAGTGTATGGTGAAGTGCGTGTATGCGTGTGTGTCCTAGTGTTCCCGCCGACGGACCAGTTCCTTTATCTCTACTGATTGGAGTATTATCTCCCTGGACTCGGGCTTGAACTCCCGTATCGCTTCTAGCGGGCGAATGAAACTTAAGGGCCTCCAGATCGTCGAAACCGTAGTTGAGTAGATCGTCAGGAATGGTAAGGTTCGACAGACCCTTTAAAGAACTTTCCATGTGCTGTGAAGAAGCCTCTTTCTCTGGCGGGATGAGCGTAACTTTGGAAGTTCCGCCAACTTTCTCCTTCCGTATCTTATACGTCAATTTCTTTTTCCCCTTCGAAGGGGAAGATGACGTTTCAATATCATGCACTTCGACCAGCGGGTCCTGAGTAGGACTCACATTCTCGCCTCGTGTTTCAGGAGCTTCACTCTCTTTGATTTTCTCCCCTTCCTGTACATCAGGAGTATGGCGTGACGATGATTCAGCTAGTTTTTTCCCTTTACCGGATGCGGGCTTGGGAATGGAGACGCCCTCAGGAAGATTAATCCAATGACCTCCTACTAACAATCCGAACCTCGATAATGACTCATTTGAAATGAGGGTTTGGATGTCGCATTCATCGGCAGGAAGAGCTCTAATGGCTTCAACGGTCTCAGAATATCCTCGACCCTTAGGACGCGGGTTGATACCTGAATAGATGAAACTAGAAGTTAGCATAGCTCTGATAGAGCGCAAATATCGACTCAGGGAAAAGACTTACGACCTTCAACCCATCTCCTCGCGAAACCAGGAGGGCAACACACATAGAACCATTCCTGTTTGTACAGGGCAAATTTGCTACATGCTCCGGTTAAAATTTTGCATTTGTGGTTCGGCTCGAGGAACACAAAGGAGGGGTATCTTTCCGCTTCTTAATCATATAAATATATCTGATGTCACCGGAAGTTGGAGTCCTAGAGAAGACGGCCATGAAAAGGAGGTAGGTCCCGTATATGAACGCGTGGCTGTTTGGATGCAGCTGCGACGGGGCGATGTCTATGTATTGCAACACGTCCCGAAGGAATAAATTGAATGGAGGCACGCTGCCCATCCAGCACATAAACTTATTACAGGCAGTATACCCAACTGGGGGCAGATGTGGGCGATCATGCCTCGACGGAACCAACACATCGGCGAAAGGGATTCCGTGGATAGAGCATATTCGCCGAAGCACGACTTCGTTAATCTTCGAAGCCTGTGAATCGATCAGATCATCCAAGAGAATCGATGCCTCCAGGGCATCAGGAGCTAAATTATGCGCGGGGGAAGTCGACAGATTTGAAGTGTCCGCGACTTCTTGCTTTGAAGACGGCCCGGGCCTATCTGAGGTAGTGGCGGAGCTAGATTTTTTAGACATCTCCAATAAATAGTAAATCTGGCAAAGCACCTGTGAGAACTATACTTGAAAAATGTTCAACGTTAGAATTAACAACACGAATATTCCCCACACGTGGTGTGTGAACTAGTGCAGTCAATCGTGTATAAGCGTTGAAAATTTGAAAGTCACAAGGTTGCTGATATAAAACTGAGCTTCGAATCATCGCCTTCGAAGACCGTCATCGCTAACCGTCTCCAAAAACCTGCCTTAAGGTGATTACTATTTCAGATTCAGAAAACGTTAAAAGAAGTTATCCGATTATGTCAATCTAAGGTTTATGTCTACTGAAGCTAGGGAGTTAATAGTCCGGATCAGTTTGATATGCTAGTATGCTAGAGTCCTTGTCCTTGTTTTGTTATGTGATTGGGCAAGGCAATTGTTGGTTCGGCATTTGTGTTGTTCGGCCTAAGTGGGGTTCGGCATTTATGTTTGATCGGCACTTATGATTGTTCGGCATTTGTGTTGTTCGGCCTAAGTGTGGTTCGGCATTTATGTTTGATCGGCACTTATGATTGTTCGGCATTTGTGTTGTTCGGCCTAAGTTTGGTTCGGCATTTATGTTTGTTCGGCACTTATGATTGTTCGGCATTTGTGTTGTTCGGCCTAAGTATGGTTCGACATTTATGTTTGTTCGGCCTAAGTATGGTTTGGCATTCACGTTGTTTGGCCTAAGTATGTCTCGGCACTTATCATTGTTCGGCCTTGATATGGTTCGGCATTTGTGATTGTTCGGCAAAGCATCGTTCGACCAAGATTCTGTTCGGCCGAGACTACGTTCGACATCCTATCTAACTCATACTCCCTCCATATCCTTCCATTACACTTCCCGACATGTGACGAGTCATGCCGAGCCAAGGTTACGCCGAACCCCAACGCTCGACACACCGTCCTTAACAACGACCTCATTCTCCTCTTCTTCCTCCATCCACGTCGAACAACGAGGACGTATCGTTCGGCGAGTCATACCGGACCATGCTGTTCGGCATTCTAGCTAACTCCTACTTTCCTCCACATCATCTGGCCCTAAAAGAATATCCTAGTCGAAGTTCGATTCCTTCATCCACGCAACACCTATCAGCTACAGTTCTAATTTACGAACTCGAGCCTCGTGTTAAAACCTCTTTGTTCAGGGAAAGGATTTAATTAAAGGGATCGTTACCTAGTTAGTAGATCGAGACTTGGAGAAATCTGGAGTTGAGGGCGCGGTTTTAATTAATGCCGAATAGATTGGGAAGAATTGCTAAGTCTTTGGAGGCTGTTAACAGGCGAGTTTCTCAAGTACAAGATAGAAGAAGTGAGTGTAAAAAAGAGAAGAAGATGGAGCAGGTCGGCCTTTATATAGGGAAGAAGAAGAAGTCGAAGAGACGATGACCGATAGAACCGGTCAAAACGAAGTCGTTCGGCAGACACGGAGCGCTCGGCTTCAGATGTACTGTTCGGCATTCGCATGTCGTTCGGCACACATCACCTGGTAATCACAAGATGACACCTCCGAGAGAAATAAGACAAGGATCGAAGCGGAACACAGAGAGCATGTAATTCAAAGCGTATCACGTTCGGTCACTTGATACACTTTGGGGAGCAAGTGTTTCCTAGAGATTTGACCAGGCAACTAAGTACTCGGCATAGGCGTACTGTCCGACATTTATGGGTCATTCGGCATCCATACTGTTCGGCTCAACTGGGTTGTTCGACATCTCGTTACGCTCGGCATCCACGAAGCGCTTGGCATTAGCAAGCGCTCGGCATCCACGAAGCGCTCGGCATTAGCTAGCACTTGGCATCTAAGAAGCACTCGGCATCCAGTAGTGCTCGGCATCAAAGATCGTTCGGCATCTGTGAACGTTCGGCACAAGAGGTTTGCTCGGCATTTGGGTTCGTCCAGCATCCAAAGACTGTTCGGCATCCCGAGAATGTTCGGCAGCAAGAGGTGATCGGCATTCATCCAACCTCAGTTAACTTCAACCATTGCTCGGCATACACTCCCCACTCAGCACCTCACTTCATTCGGCATGAAGATGGTCGTTCGGCACAGATACTTCCTATGGCATTCAGAGTGTTCGACCCCACTTCGATCGGCATAAGGAGATCGTTCGGCATTCATGCCTTTTTCGGCATTTTGCCATCCGACGTATTTGGGTCGGCACATAGAGTTACTCCATTTGGGCCGAGGAATTCAGCTACCAGGCCCGCCAGGGAAGTCCAACCCATCTTTGTCTATAAATAGAGAGGCATGGGTATAGTGGAAGGGACCTTTTTTCGGGAACACTGGGGAAACTCTGCCGCATTCAAGACTCATCCTCTTTACTTAGCAATTGTATTCAAGTATTTGGTCTACGGATTGTATCTGTAATCAATCATCAAGTAAAGCAATAAAGTTTAACCTCAAAGTGGACGTAGGCGATGACGCTGAACCACTATAAATCCGGTGTTCTTACTTTCTGCATTCAAATTCGTATATTCTTCCCTGTTTAAATTTACTTTCATCACTTATATCTCTACACAATCTTTCTCAACGAGATTAGTGACCAATTTTGGTGCTAACAAATGAGAATTGAAAAGTAGAAAAACTTAAGTATGAATTTATTCACTAATGAATATTAATAATAAGTGGAAATCAAGTTATATAAGTAAATAATAAATGTGAATTAAACTGCAAGAAACTTATATAATATTTTAAGAATTGATTTATTGATGTTCTAAATAATTGAGTTTGAAATAATCTATGTGAATAAATGAATGCAAATTAATAAGAGATAATCTTGTATGAATAAATTGAAAATAAATGAAATGTATGTAATACTTTAACAATGTATTCAATGATGATTTCAAATATTGAATGGGAAATATATTATGTAAGTAACGGAATGAAAATTTATAAAAGATGACTTGGTATTAATGGGAAATGAAAATAAATAAAAGGTAAGTAATGTGAAAAGAAACCAATAGAATAAACTTAAATAATATTTAAATTTCTTTGTTGTTTGGCTTATGGGAAGTTTGGGAAAAGATGCTTTAAATTGTTTAAGGTTGTATGAACAATCTATTAAGTAATTATCTAAGGCTGTTGAGCATATGATACACTTGATAGTTTATTTATCACCCTTGTACGATAGAAAGTTTTTGAACCTAAACAAACCATTAGTTTTGGTTGCTATGGATGTATGATTGATTCCTTGCTGCATATAATGATCGTACTGTTTTGTTTGCATATGTTTTGTATTGTATTGCTTTTGCTACTAACTGAAACAACTAATATACTAATATTTGACATAATTTTAACTCTTTTGGATTATGTAAGTGCAATACAGGTTTATGGAAGCAATAGCAGTTGCTTTTGGTTTTATAAATAAAGTTTGTTTGCCCGACAAATAGGTACGTTTTCGGATTATGGTTTTGCAATGATATTTTAATTGTTTTTCCCATGGTTTGGGATATTTTATTATTTAAATATGATATATATATATATATATTGTAATTATTGATATTATTATTTTTTCGGACCTATCCGTACAAATGAGACTTTGCCGAAATTTTCCGTGAATTTAAGACTTAGAAAATTTCTGTAAAAGCTGAGTTATTTTCAAATTCTTATTAAACTAAATTATGTAAATTAATTGTTTGTAAATTGGGTATTTTGAATAAAAATATATCAAACTTCTTAATTCCTTCTTGTTCCTTTTCGAGGACAAAAGGTTTTGAGTGGCGGAGAGTGTAACGACCCATATTTTTTATAATTTAAAAATATTAAATATAAATAAGATTTTAAAATTTAATACCGTGAGAAATTAAAATTTATGATTTATTAATGAGAAAAATAGTTAGAACATGATTTAATAATGTTGTTTGAACGTTATTGACAACTATTTTAATGTAATTTCAATCAATTGAAATAATTGTAAAGTTAATTGGTTAAAATTGTAAATAAGGAATAAAATAATTGTTGGAATCAATTGTTAGAATTATTATTATTAAAATATTGCGGTTAATATAAGAAAAACATAAACTGTAGAAAATGAGTATAATAAGATGGAGACTTATGTTCAATAAATTCAAAAGGTTTTGGTTGATTTAATAATAAGAGTGAAAATCAAAATAAAAGAATTTATTGGTATTTAAAATATAATAAAATGGGTTTTATTACAGTTAATTTAACACTGAAGTAATGTAATATTTAATTCTTGGATTTAATATGGAAATTTTTATTTTAAAGGATTATTAATTTCAGTTTAATCAAATGATGATATGAAACCTTTAATTTAGAATTTTAAAGTGATTAAATCAATTTAATAATAATTTATTTAATTAACATGAAAATTAGGATTTTTGCCCACTGTCTCGGATTTCGACGAAACCCGTTTCAACGGATCCTTAATAGTGAATTATTGTAGGATTTCAAGTTTCATAGCGATCAGACTTATCGTTTATCGTTTGGGATCGAAACGTGTAGAAATCGATTAAAAGAATTTAAGTGAATATAATTTGATTTTGAAAGCTAACTTCTGTATACAATGGAATTAGGGTTTGAAACTAGTTCCATTGAGTTTAAAAATATCGAAAGCCTATATTTCGGTATATTGGATGACCTACTTTCGTTTCGGAAACGAAACGGGCTTTTCAGGTCGTTGTTATCATTTCGACCCAATTCGATTTGTCCATTCGTTCTTATCCATCTCTGTCTATAGATAGGCTGTTATAAACCCAAGTAGTTTCTCATTTTCATATTTCTGCACATACTTTTATTCTCATCAGATCCTTCTCACACGACTGTCATTTCAAACCCTAACTCCCAATTTCAAAACCCTACTTTCAATTTCAAATCAAATTTCAAAATTCAAACTCCTCAAAACCTATCAAATAATATATCGTTGCGAAGCTTTCGACGAACGTAATCTAGATCTGAGATTCGTTTTTTGATTTGTGGTGTGCTGTGACCAAAAATCAGTGAATACGTTTCGGCTGTTCATATTAGGGTTTTCGATTTCAAAGGTGGATCGTCGAGTATATGACGCTCGGGAGGCGCAGGCGCGTAGTGTAACGACCCGCAAAATTTAATGGTTTTAAAAGTATATATAATTGGAAATTTGTGAAATTTTAAACAATAAAATTTGAAATTAAAAATTTATTATTTGGAATACGTCTATTTTAATATAGAAACTGGTAAATTTTCATCTGATAATATTGAAGTTTATTTTCCTGTGAAATTTCATTCCAAATCAAGCCGGTTAATAATAGTGAATTTAAAAGTTTTTCGAAACCAAAATATGTCAACAGGAGGAAATTTATTCAGATCATTCTGAATCAGAATGCGAAATTCGTTTTTCCAAATTTGGACGTCTACTGCTCCGTTTATCTTAATTCTGGCAAAATGGCAGCATTGCCGGTACCGACATCGACTTTTTGATCGGATGATCGTGCCACCAAGATCTATATACCGTGTTGATCGTCCCGTCGTGCTGATCTCTGTGGTATATTCAATTCTGTTTTTGAAGTCCGATACGAAGCAGAACTAGTGAAATTGGTACCCGTATCGGTTCCACACCCGAGTCTTTTCGTATCTTACCCTTTCATATCTCACCGCCTATTACCCAATAGTCACTTGTTTTTTTTCAGAATTTATATCTACCCATTGCTATTCTACCGGTTCCTTTCCATCTTCTAAATTTCCGTTTGAGTACATTCATTTTGAAATAGAGATTAATATAACGATGCAAAATTTCACTTCCTTTTGCTTAACGTGTGTCTAACCTAAGCCTAGCTTTTCACCTCCCTTTTGTTTCTTATGGCTGCTTCCCTTCGTCCTTGCTACTCACGTGTCCTTCGCCTCCCCTCTCTGCAAATTTTCCTCCACCGCGACCTCCCCTCAAAACCCACCGAGCACCTACTGCCGCAGCCTTTCCCCTCACCTCGGCCTGCGACTCTGCTTTACCATCCACGCAGGCAACCGATGCCATCACCTTTCCACTCCCCAGGTCCTTCACCAAACCGAGCAGCAGTCATCACAGCCTGTCACCGCCCATAGCAGCGCCATGCCCCACCCTTTCAACCATTTCTCAACTCAGCCCTCTACCGTCCGACATCCCACCATCGAAACTAACCTCCTCCCTCTCTGGCCTTCCTCCGTCCGCCTTGTCACCTCACCCAAAGCCAACACCAGTTCGACTTCCGCCCTACCTTTCCCTTCCGCCGACGGCGATGGCCGCATCAGCCCGCAGCTCCTCTAGCTTCGCCGAGACCACGCTCTGACTTTCTGGTTATGGCTCGGTCCTTGCTTTTTGGTAGCCTACTCCCCTGCTTTTCTACTTCTATATGGATACAAGTTATAATCTGCTTATATTAATTTATTAAGTAAAATATGTTCTGTTTTATTATATATGTAAGATTGCTGCACATACATAAGTTATACCCATTTATGCATTTACGTCAGTTTACATAGGTTTGGATTGTATGGGTTATTTATATAGGTGTATACCCATATATCTATTTGCAATATATATACGTTTACAGATGTATATATATAGGTTATAATATTTTGATTATGCTTAATGGTATATAATTTAATTGGTTATAAGGTTTTAGTTAGCTGTATGTTCAGAAAAGAGAAAGTATTATATAAATATAGTAAACTTTGATTTTATATTGTTTTTAAAACTTATTGTCTTGTTGAAAAAAATACGTATATATGTAAAGTTATAAAAGTTATAAATTTATTTCAAATCTGGGAAGTTGCTTCCATTTTTTTTCTGAAGCTTATATACATAAAAGTACCGTATATATTGATCCAGGACACTTATATGTTTTCAAGAATAATTTGAATAGTGACATTGGCTGATTGGGTAAACATATAGTTACAAATATATATTTGTATAAGTTACGTACTTTATATTATAAGAGAAGTTAAAGTATATATATATTACCTTAGTATCATTTTTACATTTTTAGCTGTTATATGATTTTTTAGCAAAGATGGTTTTAAAAGATAGTGTATATAGGTTAGTTTGAGATCTATATATAGTATATTCTTTCCCTTGGTAGGCATATTTGTGTTCTAAACTTTGATATTTGGTCTGCTGCATTTCTATTTTATAAGCTAGCCTTAAACTTTTATACTAATATCTGCATATATATATATATATGTATTTATTCATATATAGTGGTCTGGTTTTGCTGCCAAGTGAAGAACTGTATACTGTGGTTTGATTTTTAATTTTATATAGATAGAAACTTTGTGTTTGGATTGAGTATTTATTTGAAATTTGTTTAAACTGACTTTTGAATATATACATTGATATTTTCAAGTGAACACATACAATTTGTGTGTATTTTGCATTTTTTTAAGTGTATATCTATAATATAGATATGTTGTTTTATTTATGTGTTTATTAATTAAGCTAATGACTTTGAAATATATATTAATTTAATATGTGTTTAAATTTATTGAAAATAAATATATATAAATGTTTTCTGTTTCTATCAAACTGATTTGATCCATTCTCATCGATTTCTTATCTATCAGCTTATCCGACGAATCCGTGTCCATTGTGCTTTTCTTTGCAATTCGTGCTTGTATTCGTAGCTCATTTCTTCGTCGAATCTATCTAGCCTCGAAAGGTGAGCAATCACTCACGATTAACGTTCTTGTATTTATTAAATTTGATTTCAATTTAAACGACAATTGAAATATGATGTTGTAGTTATTTAAATTGTTATGTATGCTATCATCTGTATATGTTCACCTGTGACATCTGACACCAGTATCTAGTATTTATATGCCTGTTATTACTATTATCTGTATATGTTCACCTGTGACATCTGACACCAGTATCTAGTATTTATATGCCTGTTATTACTATTATCTGTATATGTTCACCTGTGACATCTGACACCAGTATCTAGTATTTATATGCCTGTTATTACTATTATCTGTATATGTTCACCTATGACATCTGACACCAGTATCTAGTATTTATATGCCTGTTATTACTATTATCTGTATATGTTCACCTGTGACATCTGACACCAGTATCTGTTATATTATTATTGATGATATATGCCTGTTGTTGTATTTTATATTATCTGTTATCACTCTGCAAGTTCCCTGTTAGTATAGAATTCACTATGGGTTGAAATGATACATACCCGAACGGACTTTAGAATAGGAGAATTTTGTTATGGGTTGAAATGATAAACCCAAGCGATTTTCATTTGAATTGAAATTGGGATTACGGGTCGAAATGATATCTACCCGTATATATTTAAATTTCGGATTGAAATGATAAATATCCGTATCACTTAACCATATGTTAAATATATATACAGACACCGTTGGTCCATATATATAAATATTTTAAAAAAATGAATTCTATGGTTTTGGAAAGAGATATATGGTTTTAATAAGTGTTGAGCCTTAAATTTTTATATATAAATGGGAATGATTGATTTAAATACATATAATATGTTGAGTATTTAAATATATTTCAAAATAGATTTTGGTAATAATTTGAATAAGTTAAGGTTAGAAAGATAATTTGAATTTAGTTGAAATTGTATTCAATAAAGAATTTTATTTAATTAAACCGATTTGAAGCTTATTGAAATTGAGATGTAAGATATGATTTATAACTTGAGTTTGATTTATAAGTAATCTAATGAATATTTCTTGTTTAAATAAAGTTTAAGGAAATATTTAGTAAAATGTAATTTAAGGCTAGTTAAATGATATTGAATTTATTAAGTGAATATTCCCTGATTAAATAATAATAAAGTTAAATCAAGAGTTAAATCAAGTGCTATATGAAACTGTTAAATTTAACTTTGAAATGTTGAATATTAAAGATTTGAAATATATTGAAATTTAAATGGTATATTTAGAACTGAACTGAATTGATGAATTGAGCTTTGAATAAATTTGAATTTGGAATTTGAAGTTGATTTGAATCGATTTGCAAGACTTGAGGAAATTTTAAATACTGCACTTTTTAAATCATTTAATATATATACTATTATGGAAAATAGATATATTTGAAATGAAATGATATTTGGGTTTTGAAGTATAACTTAAATTGAAATGACCACGGTGTTATAATGTATATTCCCACCTTGTAGATAGTTCTGAAGATCCTTAGAGGATGGTTATCCCAAACATCCTTTAAGTTACTTGTATTTCAGTTGATATTTCACTTGAGTTGGATTTATTGATATAAGAATGTTAATCCTGACTCGAGTGTTTTGTGTTTTGCTTTACGCTCGGGTCAGACCGAGTGATACAGCATTTGAGACTCACCTTTGGAGTTTGGAGCTTCTTTGGAGATCCAACTATCGCCTCAGCTTTCAGCCCTTCTAGTTGATTTGTTCAGAGAAGTCATCTGTTGTACTGGAGACTTCACTGTATTTGAGATATTCTGTTGTATTTATTTTTAACTCTGATGTTTATATAGTAGCTTCATGAACTACTATTTTATCTATTCCGCTGCGTATTATTGTATTACTCTGTGTCTGTGTCTGTGATTGATTTATTTACTGCATATGCTGAGTTTTTGCCAAATTTAAATTAACAATCTGATATTTTGAATTATTCAAGTCAGACATGTGTGGATTTATTGTCGATTTGAATGGTCCAAAATAGCGGGTCGTTACAGTTGGTATCAGAGCTTTGGCTCTGGGCAAAAACTTAGCATATATAGTAAATTTATTTACAGAATCACTTTCGATCGAGTTTGAATCTCTTCCTTTTGACTCAATTTCCGTTGAACTTTGGAACGTTCCCTACGGTTTCAAAATTCATTCTTGTCTCTCCCTATTTGTATTCTTTTGATTCTAGAGTATCCCATAACTCCACTTCGAATGATCTCTATAAAAATAGGATCCCACCAATCTTTGAATGTTTTGTAAAAGGGTGGAACTCCTTTACAATAGGCATTGATTCACCGGAGATTTATATATCCCTTGGTTTTGATGTTGCCATCTCTTGTTATGCCGAATTCTATCTCTGGCGATCGAATGTCGATTTGCCTTAGATTTCTGCATCGATTATATTCTTAAATTCACGGTTGACCCGGTTAAGGTCGCCCGTGATTTATATAAGTGTATCCATCTACTGTTTTGTAATTAATTGTCTCATCTTCGTTTGAGCCTATCTTCGAATCAGAATCCTATTGATTAGAGTCCCTCTAAGTTGAATTTCTATCTTTGTTTTGAAATCCATTCTTGAACCATCCTTTGAAAAATCAGGCTTGTTTATATTTTAGAAATTGTTTTATATATCGAAATTATTATATTCTATATATAAAAGTGAAATGTTTTCGATAAAGATTATAAACCCTTTTAAAAAAAAATTAATGTTTCGAAAGGATTTGTAATTTTGAAAAAAAACTATATAAGAAATTTGGTTTATAACTGAAGGATTTTTAATTTGAAATTCGAGAATTGAACTCCGGTATTTTGAAATTGGTTTTAAGATTTTGAAATATATAATAATAATATGATTTAAAAGTATTTTCCGAATAAGAAATGTTTCAAATGATTTTAATGAGTTTCGAATGATTTCGAAGAAATTCCAAAAGAAGTTTGAGAAAAATAGAAGTCCAGAACTCACTTATGTCGCTGGAAAATAATTTCGGTGATGAGTGCACGCATCATCGACATTGATTTTCGAGTTTCAGAGTGAGGGATAGGCCACTTTAGTAGCATTGCTACGCGAGTGATTTTGTGAAACCATTTTGATTTCAAATTCTGAAGTAAGATTTGATATGCGAAAGATATATGGATATATATATATATATATATATCTGAAATGATTTGAAGTAAGCCGGTGTTCAGTCCTCGAGTTTTGGATTTGATATAACCCTATCTATTAAAATTAATTTACTGATTTGTTGATGATTTCCAACTCTTGAATTTGAAAATGATTTCTTCGACTATATTGGAGTTCGAGTACTTCCAAATCAAGGTTAACTTTTCAAAGCTAAGAAATTTTGAAAGGTATTTTGATAAAGTATATAGGTTGTTTTGAATGTTTAAGTATGAAGTAATATGACTTAAATAAGTTGAAACTGTTTGGTTAAGTAAATGAATAAGGCAAATTTTAAAATTTTCTAATATGAAATTTAGATTTGAAATGTCTTGAGAAGAATTTGGTCTTCAAAATATTTTGAATAAAATTTAGTTTAAATGTTTTAACTTAGTAACATCTTTATGAAACTATATATTTAACAAGTTGGAATAAATATATAAGTTGTACGTATGCTGTTTTTATTCGCATAATTAATTTGATCCAGGTTTCAGTACACAAGTTCGAGGTGGATTACACATTTCGTGTTATGATTTTTCATTCGATTCTTGATGGCGAATATTTGATATGGATTTTGGACTTGATTCTAGAATTCTCTATCGTAGTATATGGCTATGCAAGGAGACTGATGGCTTCTAGTCGAGAAACCATATCGAAATCCGCATTAGGGAAGTCGAATGGACAATACTAGTTCGAAAGCGAACTTGTGTGATCGAGCGAGCGATCAAATGTGATTTTGCGAAATAATGACGTATGTACATCTTATATTCTAATATCATTGATATATTTTGACGCTGAAATTGAAAGCTGTCGGGTTAAATATCTTTGCTTACTAAAGAAAATTCTAATTTAAATTTCAAAGATATATAACCCATAAAAGCAAAGATATACAATCCCATATAGCTGTTCGTACAGCGAAATTTATTTTGAAATTTGGCCCTTATATAAGATAGACCTTACATAAGTATAAGATGATTTTGAAAACATTTGATTTTGGAAATGAATTGGTTGACTTAAATTATCGATTTGGAAATTTGGATTTATTTTCTAAATCTATTATTTTGGAAACTTTGAAACTAAAGATATTTAATTTGAGAAGAAATAATTTGGTGAAATTGTATATGATTTTGAAATTGAACTGATATTGAAACAAATTGAAATTTGAGAACCTTATGTTACTAAACACTTGATTTGGGAGTTGTCGAACTTATATAAAATTGATTTGTATGAGTATGAAATGGATTCGAAAACTATAGATTTGAAAGGTACTCCATTTGAAAGTGAAATCTTATATAATTGAAGTCTATATAAGTATGATTTGATATACTATTGATTTTGGAAAGTATTTGATTTGAAAATTAAATCTTATATATAATGGATTTTATATAAGTACGATATTTGAAAGTGATTTGAAAAGGTACTATATGATACATATTTTCGAAGTAAAGATATGGAAAGTGCCTTCTGCTTGATATCCGATTTGTCGCCACATCTTGGATTCATTCTATCGATATTATTCTCTCTGATTTTGGTTTTCCGGATTCGAGTGTCCTTCGAATTCCATGACGTTACCCATGGTCTTACGAACTCGACTGCATAGCGTAATTCGTAAGGCAGTGATTGCTTAAAAGGTACGGATGTTTCCTGGGGGATCCAGGCGTAACCATTGTGTATCTGCGATCTATGGTCGTGTTAGTGGCGTAATCCGCAAGGCAGAGATTGCTTACGGGGTATGGATGTTTCCTGGGGGATCCAGGCGTAACCATTTTTAGGTATCCTGCGGTCCACCGTTTTGTTGCATGGCGAAATTCGCAAGGCAGTGAATGCTTAAAGGGTACGGATGTTTCCTGGGGGATCCAGGCGTAACCATTGTGTATCTGCGATCCATGATTTGATTCGTTTTGTTTGGATTGTACTTTCCATATCTGTTTTAAAAGTTTTTCCAGTATTTTCACTGGGTGTTGAAACAAGTCTACTAAGTACTTGGAGAATTCTAGTTTTGCGCCTGATCAACGCACTACCAGAGTCTACAGGAACAAGAATAAACTTGTTGAAACATCGAGTTATAAAAAGTATTTTATTATAAAGGTATTTTATTATAAAAGTATTTCCAACAAAGAAATTTTGTATTAATATTTGAAATTAAAACCCTTATGGTTCTAAATTAATTATTCGTGCCTGATACTATTCTTTTGAATCTACCTTATCTGCTCAGCTTTATTTATTCACCTATATCTTGTTTTCCAGATCCTCCTTCTTTTCCTTGTTGACTATATTCTTTTAAAATATTGTTATTTATATACTACATGGTTTAATAGAAATTTTTAGTGTTATAAATATCTTAGAAGTTATTAATTTAATAAAAACATATTTAAAGTAAATGATTATTTGTTTATTAATAGTATTTGAAAAGTACCTTGAGATAAAAAAAAAATTTAATAAATTATGAATTATGGATTTAATGTTTTCAAATAACTTCTTTGTAAATATAAGTAATAATGTAAATAGCTGTTTTCAAATAGTTTTCATATATTTATAAAGTTGTTATTTAAGCATATAAATGGTAATTGTAAGGAAGCAAGAAATTTTGCAAATGGATCTTGAAAAAAGTTTTAAAGTATATAAGACAATTGAATTGCAAATGAAGTTTTCAAATTTAAGTAAAATTTATATAGTTCAAATTAATTGTTTAATCTTGACTTTCAAACTACTTTTATTTCTGGTTGTTCTATTCTCCTACCTCCTTCCTTTTCGGGGACGAAAAGTTTTGAGTGGGGGAGAGTGTAACGACCCGCAAAATTTAATGGTTTTAAAAGTATATATAATTGGAAATTTGTGAAATTTTAAACAATAAAATTTGAAATTAAAAATTTATTATTTGGAATACGTCTATTTTAATATAGAAACTGGTAAATTTTCATCTGATAATATTGAAGTTTATTTTCCTGTGAAATTTCATTCCAAATCAAGCCGGTTAATAACAGTGAATTTAAAAGTTTTCCGAAACCAAAATATGTCAACAGGAGGAAATTTATTCAGATCATTCTGAATCAGAATGCGAAATTCGTTTTTCCAAATTTGGACGTCTACTGCTCCGTTTATCTTAATTCTGGCAAAATGGCAGCATTGCCGGTACCGACATCGACTTTTTGATCGGATGATCGTGCCACCAAGATCTATATACCGTTTTGATCGTCCCGTCGTGCTGATCTCTGTGGTATATTCAATTCTGTTTTTGAAGTCCGATACGTAGCAGAACTAGTGAAATTGGTACCCGTATCGGTTCCACACCCGAGTCTTTTCGTATCTTAACCTTTCATATCTCACCGCCTATTACCCAATAGTCACTTGTTTTTTTTCAGAATTTATATCTACCCATTGCTATTCTACCGGTTCCTTTCCATCTTCTAAATTTCCGTTTGAGTACGTTCATTTTGAAATAGAGATTAATATAACGATGCAAAATTTCACTTCCTTTTGCTTAACGTGTGTCTAACCTAAGCCTAGCTTTTCACCTCCCTTTTGTTTCTTATGGCTGCTTCCCTTCGTCCTTGCTACTCACGTGTCCTTCGCCTCCCCTCTCAGCAAATTTTCCTCCACCGCGACCTCCCCTCAAAACCCACTGAGCACCTACTGCCGCAACCTTTCCCCTCACCTCGGCCTGCAACTCCGCTTTACCATCCACGCAGGCAACCGATTCCATCACCTTTCCACTCCCCAGGTCCTTCACCAAACCGAGCAGCAGTCATCACAGCCTGTCACCGCCCATAGCAGCGCCATGCCCCACCATTTCAACCATTTCTCAACTCAGCCCTCTACCGTCCGACATCCCACCATCGAAACTAACCTCCTCCCTCTCCGGCCTTCCTCCGTCCGCCTTGTCACCTCACCCAAAGCCAACACCAGTTCGACTTCCGCACTACCTTTCCCTTCCGCCCACGGCGATGGCCGCATCAGCCCGCAGCTCCTCTAGCTTCGCCGAGACCACGCTCTGACTTTCCGGTTATGGCTCGGTCCTTGCTTTCTGGTAGCCTACTCCCCTGCTTTTCTACTTCTATATGGATACAAGTTATAATCTGCTTATATTAATTTATTAAGTAAAATATGTTCTGTTTTATTATATATGTAAGATTGCTGCACATATATAAGTTATACCCATTTATGCATTTACGTCAGTTTACATAGGTTTGGATTGTATGGGTTATTTATATAGGTGTATACCCATATATCTATTTGCAATATATATACGTTTCAGATGTGTATATATAGGTTATAATATTTTGATTATGCTTAATGGTATATAATTTAATTGGTTATAAGGTTTTAGTTAGCTGTATGTTCAGAAAAGAGAAAGTATTATATAAATATAGTAAACTTTGATTTTATATTGTTTTTAAAACTTATTGTCTTGTTGAAAAAAATACGTATATATGTAAAGTTATAAAAGTTATAAATTTATTTCAAATCTGGGAAGTTGCTTCCATTTTTTTTCTGAAGCTTATATACATAAAAGTACCGTATATATTGATCCAGGACACTTATATGTTTTCAAGAATAATTTGAATAGTGACATTGGCTGATTGGGTAAACATATAGTTACAAATATATATTTGTATAAGTTACGTACTTTATATTACAAGAGAAGTTAAAGTATATATATATTACCTTAGTATCATTTTTACATTTTTAGCTGTTATATGATTTTTTAGCAAAGATGGTTTTAAAAGATAGTGTATATAGGTTAGTTTGAGATCTATATATAGTATATTCTTTCCCTTGGCAGGCATATTTGTGTTCTAAACTTTGATATTTGGTCTGCTGCATTTCTATTTTATAAGCTAGCCTTAAACTTTTATACTAATGTCTGCATATATATATATGTATTTATTCATATATAGTGGTCTGGTTTTGCTGCCAAGTGAAGAACTGTATACTGTGGTTTGATTTTTAATTTTATATAGATAGAAACTTTGTGTTTGGATTGAGTATTTATTTGAAATTTGTTTAAACTGAATTTTGAATATATACATTGATATTTTCAAGTGAACACATACAATTTATGTGTATTTTGCATTTTTTAAGTGTATATCTATAATATAGATATGTTGTTTTATTTATGTGTTTATTAATTAAGCTAATGACTTTGAAATATATATTAATTTAATATGTGTTTAAATTTATTGAAAATAAATATATATAAATGTTTTCTGTTTCTATCAAACTGATTTGATCCATTCTCATCGATTTCTTATCTATCAACTTATCCGACGAATCCGTGTCCATTGTGCTTTTCTTTGCAATTCGTGCTTGTATTCGTAGCTCATTTCTTCGTCGAATCTATCTAGCCTCGAAAGATGAGCAATCACTCACGATTAACGTTCTTGTATTTATTAAATTTGATTTCAATTGAAACGACAATTGAAATATGATGCTGTAGTTATTTAAATTGTTATGTATGCTATCATCTGTATATGTTCACCTGTGACATCTGACACCAGTATCTAGTATTTATATGCCTGTTATTACTATTATCTGTATATGTTCACCTGTGACATCTGACACCAGTATCTAGTATTTATATGCCTGTTATTACTATTATCTGTATATGTTCACCTGTGACATCTGACACCAGTATCTAGTATTTATATGCCTGTTATTACTATTATCTGTATATGTTCACCTGTGACATCTGACACCAGTATCTGTTATATTATTATTGATGATATATGCCTGTTGTTGTATTTTATATTATCTGTTATCACTCTGCAAGTTCCCTGTTAGTATAGAATTCACTATGGGTTGAAATGATACATACCCGAACGGACTTTAGAATAGGAGAATTTTGTTATGGGTTGAAATGATAAACCCAAGCGATTTTCATTTGAATTGAAATTGGGATTACGGGTCGAAATGATATCTACCCGTATATATTTAAATTTCGGATTGAAATGATAAATATCCGTATCACTTAACCATATGTTAAATATATATACAGACACCGTTGGTCCATATATATAAATATTTTAAAAAAATGAATTCTATGGTTTTGGAAAGAGATATATGGTTTTAATAAGTGTTGAGCCTTAAATTTTTATATATAAATGGGAATGATTGATTTAAATACATATAATATGTTGAGTATTTAAATATATTTCAAAATAGATTTTGGTAATAATTTGAATAAGTTAAGGTTAGAAAGATAATTTGAATTTAGTTGAAATTGTATTCAATAAAGAATTTTATTTAATTAAACCGATTTGAAGCTTATTGAAATTGAGATGTAAGATATGATTTATAACTTGAGTTTGATTTATAAGTAATCTAATGAATATTTCTTGTTTAAATAAAGTTTAAGGAAATATTTAGTAAAATGTAATTTAAGGCTAGTTAAATGATATTGAATTTATTAAGTGAATATTCCCTGATTAAATAATAATAAAGTTAAATCAAGAGTTAAATCAAGTGCTATATGAAACTGTTAAATTTAACTTTGAAATGTTGAATATTAAAGATTTGAAATATATTGAAATTTAAATGGTATATTTAGAACTGAACTGAATTGATGAATTGAGCTTTGAATAAATTTGAATTTGGAATTTGAAGTTGATTTGAATCGATTTGCAAGACTTGAGGAAATTTTAAATACTGCACTTTTTAAATCATTTAATATATATACTATTATGGAAAATAGATATATTTGAAATGAAATGATATTTGGGTTTTGAAGTATAACTTAAATTGAAATGACCACGGTGTTATAATGTATATTCCCACCTTGTAGATAGTTCTGAAGATCCTTAGAGGATGGTTATCCCAAACATCCTTTAAGTTACTTGTATTTCAGTTGATATTTCACTTGAGTTGGATTTATTGATATAAGAATGTTAATCCTGACTCGAGTGTTTTGTGTTTTGCTTTACGCTCGGGTCAGACCGAGTGATACAGCATTTGAGACTCACCTTTGGAGTTTGGAGCTTCTTTGGAGATCCAACTATCGCCTCAGCTTTCAGCCCTTCTAGTTGATTTGTTCAGAGAAGTCATCTGTTGTACTGGAGACTTCACTGTATTTGAGATATTCTGTTGTATTTATTTTTAACTCTGATGTTTATATAGTAGCTTCATGAACTACTATTTTATCTATTCCGCTGCGTATTATTGTATTACTCTGTGTCTGTGTCTGTGATTGATTTATTTACTGCATATGCTGAGTTTTTGCCAAATTTAAATTAACAATCTGATATTTTGAATTATTCAAGTCAGACATGTGTGGATTTATTGTCGATTTGAATGGTCCAAAATAGCGGGTCGTTACACGTAGAGTTGAAAGAGCAACCTTCATCCACCGGAGCCGTTCGTCTCAGATGTGCTTATATTCGCCACAAATCAACGATCTTTGGCCGTTTCGTGAACGGCGGCGTAGAGCTCCAAGCGGCGGTGTAACGACCTGAAAATTTTAATGAGATAATTAATTGAGATTTTGTGAAATTTTAAACAACAAAATTTTGAAATAAAAATATAATATTTGGGATACGTATTTAAAAACATAGCAAATGGTAAATTTTTATTTGATAATATTGAAGTTTATTTTCTTGTGTAATTTTATTTCAATTCATATCAGTTGATATTTGATGATAATAAAATGTTTTCCAAACTTGAATATATTTGTATAGAAATTTTTTAAATCATCTTTTGAGTGAGACGTCATATTTCGTTTCTCCAAATTTGGACCGCTGTTGCTCCGTTTTTCTTATTTCTGGAAAATTAGCAGCATTTTCTGGTACCGAATATTGACTTTTGATTGAATGATCGTACCACTGATATCTAGATAACGTTTTGATCGTCTCATCGTGCTAATCTCTAAGGTATATCCATTTCTGTATTTTGAGGTCCGGTACGCGATGGAAACAATAAACTGTTCGTTGTAACGGCACCTTTAATCGTGACCAATAACTTTTCTTCGATTTCAAATATTGAAGCATATTGTAAACGCAAATATTAATTGCTTTAAATCATTCCAACCTGTCACCAACCTTTATTATATCAATTGGCACTGTTTGCTTTATTTGTCGGTACAAGTCATTTCAAAAATCTCCCTTCGTATTCTTCACTCCATCCGTTAATAAAATAAAATAAGTGTAACTGAACAGTTGATTCCTCATTTTACTCTTTTCACCATATCTATATTCGTTCTCTCTGCCATTTTTTTTCACTACCCTCTCCCTTCCTCATTTTCTTCCTCCCACCTCCATTTTCTTTTCTTTCCCTACCACTGCATTCGCCCGCTACATGACTCGACCTCACCCTTCCCCTCTCCTTCGGCCAGCCCCTCAGCACCTCCTGATCCCTGTCAACCTCACCAGCAGCTCGTCTCCATTCCAGCCTTGCCGAGCATCTCTCCCCTCCTCCTCTGTATTGTTGTAAGTTGAATATATATTCGTTATATATTATATATTTTGTTTGATTCCTACGGTATATACATTCATGGGTTGTTATATAGCGTGTATATAACGCAATTGATGTATGTATAGTGGTTGTGTAAATTGTATATTCTAAGCTATATATATAATGTTATAGTATATTATATATAGGCCTTCTTTGTTATATATGGTCTACTCTGTTTTTTTTATATAGGATATTTTTAGTAGACAGCCTACTCGCTTTCATCCACAAATATTACTCATACGTATTTTATAATTTGTGAATTGCTTATGTATTATGCCAACTTAGAGATGTGTTTAAGTAAGTATTATATACATTTATATGAATTTTAATATACTAGTTGTATAAATTAACTTGTAATACATGAAGATACTGACTTGCATATATACGTTCAAAATAAACATTGGGCGGCTTTACTATATATGTCTGTTTATATGTTAAGGTGTATATATATTATTTAAATATATTTTCTAATATATGGTTTTTAAAAGTTTTGTAATGTTTGCCCAGAGCCTGCTCACGTCTTATATGTGGTTGATGCGTAGATAGCTTGTAGGCAGGAGATTTGTTATATATTTTTAAGTATTGTTTTAAATATATAACATATAGGTGTCGACATGTTTAATTTTAAACTATACATTTATATATATTGATACTTTGAAAAAATAAATTTTGTTTTAAAGTTTAAAACTAGATATTGTTTGTGTATAGGTGAGCTGAAGTCACATATTTTACTCGTTTAAAACTCTGTTATATATGTCATCTATAGATTTCATATGAAATGCTTGTTGTATATGAAGACTCTGTTAGTGTATATAAATCAGTTTATATAGGTATATGAGATAGCAGCTTTAATATATAATGTATGACAATTATATTAGTCCTATAACTTTGAAGTTCGTGTATATATATGTTTGTATATATATGTGCTTAGCCTGCATTTATGTTAAGTCTACATATATATATATATATATATATATATATATATATATATATCTAGTCGTGTAAATATAAAATATATTGAAATAAAGTGCTGGTGTAGTTGTATTAGAACTGTATATTTAACTATTGTATAAAATTTAGGTTTGTCGGGGTATATCAGATTCTTTATATTAGTTTATATATGAATTAGTTTATAATCTAAGTTATATGCTCTGATATATGTTCTAGTATATGCGTTTACGTTTATTTTGTATATGGATTGGTTTCATTTCTTCATAGTAGCTGTTATATGATTTGTACCAATACTGGTTTAAAAAGATGATGAATATACGTTTATAATGATATTTATTTTTAAGTATATATGTATTATAGAAGTAGTAATTTGAATATGAACGTATATATATTTTTTATTTTATAAGTATGGGATTTAATATAAATTTGAAATAAATATATGTTTTGAATTGATACCAAAAATATAATAATAATAATAATAATAATAATAATAATATATATAGTTCAATATATATATCAACTGATTCTAATCGTTCTCATCGATTTTCCATTATTAGCTTTGTCCGTCGTGCCTGTTTTCTTCATAGAATCGTGTTCATCTAGCGTTGCTTTGGAATTCGTAACCCATTCTTTGTCAAATCTCTCTAGCCTCGAAAGGTGAGTAATCACTCACGATTTAACGTTCTTTTATTTATTAAATTTGATTTCAATTGAAACGATAATTTAAATATGCTACTGTAGTTATTTAATTGCTATAGATGCCACTATCTGTAATTGTTCACCTGTGGGATATGATACCATATCCTGTTGTTTATATATTATATTGTTAATTGATGATATATGCATGTTGTTATTATTTTCATATCTGTTATCACTCTGCAAGTTCCCTGTAAGTATAGAATTCACTATGGGTTGAAATGATACATACCCGAACGGACTTTAGAATAGGAGAAAATCGTTATGGGTTGAAATGATAAACCCAAGCGATTTTCATTGAATTGAATCAGGGATTGCGGGTCGAAATGATATCTACCCGTATATACTTAAATTACGGATTGAAATGATAAATATCTGTATCAATTGACCATAGGATATGAAATTACATACAGACACCATTGGTCCATATATATATATATATATATATATATATATATATATATATATATATATATATTGAAAATAGATTTTGGTAATAGTTTGAATAAGTTAAGGTTGGGAAGATAATTTTATTTAATTAAACCGATTTGAAACTTATCGAAATTGAGATTTAAGATATGGTTTATGTGATATCCCGGGTTTTTGGACAATTTAAATTTAATAATCGGTATTGATAATTTAATTGGATTGATAATTTTCTTTCTAATTTTAATTTAATTTGGTAATTTAATCCTTTATAGGCTAATAAATATTTAATTTGGTAATATTAGATCTTTTCTAATAATTTAAAATGGATAAAATTTATCTTTCAAAGCTAATAAAAAAATAGATTCTATTTATAATGTATATATTGATATATATATTGTGAATAGAGAATCTTTTGTTTAAATAAAAGATGAATTTTCAAATTGTAATATATATGTATGTATATGTTATAATTTGGATTGTTTTGAATTTAATTTAATCTATTGATAATTTATATATGTATGAATTGTGATTTAAAGCTTTGTTTTAAAATTAATATTTTTCAAAGGTTAGTTTAGATTAATTCAATTGTTTTCAAAATATAAGATAATTGTTTATTTTAAAAATGATAGTTTAAATAAAGTTTTATTTTGTATTCTTTAAAGTGTTTAAATTTTAAATGGTTATATAAATGTTCTAGATTTTAAAATACATGTATAAGGAATTTATTTATATTTATAATTAGTTTTAGCATATTTTCTTTTAAAGGTAAACTAATATTTATGAATTAAGTAACTTAAAAAGTAAGTTTATATTTACATTTAAATTAAATAAAATTTATATAAAAACACTTAAGTAATATGTGTAAACATATTAACATGATTAAAGACACTTGTAAGCTAAATGAATTTACATGGACATTTGTCCAATTTATAAAATAAACAAGTGGCAAGATTGTATTTTCTCTAAAAAATTGAGTTAAACTAATATAATGTTGTAAAAGAGAAACCTGATTATTTTCTTTCAGTTCAAAACGTTTTCTCAATTTTTCTTTCTTCTTCTAAAATCTGAAATAAAATTAAAGAGTAAATCAAACAACTTTTTCAAACTTCAACCTGAGATATTTCAAAACAAGATGAAGATTCAACAGCAAACTTCCACACCAGATTCAACATTAAACAACATGCAAATGGTTCTAATTCAACAATCAAGTTGAAGATTCAACTATTTACAAGCATGCAAAGGAGAATCAAAAGGCTTTTCACAAATCAAATTTCAAAGCCTGGAAATAATCTGCTCTCTGTTCTTTTTAAAACAAGTGAGTAAATTTATTTTAAAAACAGTTTAACCTGATGATTATAATTGATTTTAGTGATAGATTAAATTGTCTATATGGATCTGATATGAATGCATGTATATATATGAATATACTGTGCTCTGTTTAACAAGTGAGTAAACCATACTTTAAAAACAGTTTTTAAATCTGACCCTATAATTGAATTGCTATAGAATATGGTTGTATATGTTTATGATATGGATGCATGTATATATATATATATGAATGATTGTGCATATGAATATAAATGTTTATGTCTATAGGAATATAGCCTGACTCTGTTATGATTTCTGTCCAAAGAACAAACAAAAATTCAAATCTCCAAATCGATTTCATATTAACCTTTGATGTTTAAATAAAAGTTGTTTGTTTCAATGTAATGTTAGTTATAAAAATAGTTTTAGGGATTTAAACTTAGTAAATAATTTTTAAAATAGAAATAACAGAGGAATTCACATATATGATAAAAATCAACCAACTTAATTTTTGATTTGAATTGCATGAATGTGTTCGTGATTGAAAATCACGAATTTTAATATGCATATCATAATTTTTAGATTGTTAATCAATGAGGATTTTCGAGATGAACGTTATGGGTACTTTTATCAAATTCCGACGATCAAAGAGGTGATGGACGTCGAGTTTGTAACCGAAGGTGGTTGGTGTATCGTAGATACTAGGAAAAATGGCCAGGCATTTTATCGACGTTCGAGGCGATGGGAATTTGATGAGATAGGGTTTAGTGACCAGATTTTGTCATAAGGGATGGCGAGCTTCGTTCAACAATTGTGGATCATCGGAGTTGATCGCAAGGGTAGGAAAAGGTTCGTGGGAATGTAGCATGGCTTTGGGTGGATCGGAAGTTGATCTCGAGGTCGGAGGCGATGGAAGAAGAGGTTTTTACGGCCATGGTGTTTTCCAGTTGATCGAGATTTAGCTCGATTTTGTTTTAATGTATTTTCGTATGATCTGGGTTGGGATTCTTGATCAAGGTGGTTCGAGTGGTCAATGAGTATGGCCGCGACGATCATCTATAGTCGGCGGCGATGGTGCAAGTGCACCACGTGCACGTGAACGTTTGGATTGTCTGGGATTGTTTGGGTTTGGGGAAGAAGGGGGGAAACTCGGGGAAGTCTCGTGTAGATTGTAGTTCGACTCGAAGCTGAAGGAGGTTCGCG
Source organism: Allium fistulosum (assembly GCA_030737815.1). NCBI lineage: Eukaryota > Viridiplantae > Streptophyta > Magnoliopsida > Asparagales > Amaryllidaceae > Allium > Allium fistulosum. The sequence goes on from CM060901.1 coordinate 474,000,034, forward strand.
TGGACTCAGGGAAGGCTCGGGTTTTCTTTTGTTTAGACTCGGGGTTTTAGAGTAGTTTGCTCGGGAAAGAAATAAAGTTGCTCGGTGGTTTTATTTAAAGTAATCTGGTTTCTAAAATTTTGAAGAAAATGTTCCAGGTTTAAAAAAAAAGGAAGAACTCAAGTCTTTCCAAGAGTTTTAAAGTTTAAAAACAAAGTTCAATCAAAGTTTTAAGTTGAAGTTTGAAATAATGTTTTAATAACAAATTTTCATTTTATATTGAAAATAAATTAGTTTAAAACTTGATTAATTTGAAGTTTTAAATCTGGAAATGATTTATAAATACTTTATCTCCAAGTAAGGTTATTATTATTTTGTAAATCAAGTTTAATAATTTGTTTTGAATAATAAGATTTAAATAATTCAAATAATTTATTTATGAGGATAATAAGGTTAAATTAGTATTGATATGAATTTAAGAATACTTAATTTAAATATGATTTAAGTAAAGTTTAATTAAGAATAATGTTTTCATAATTAATTAAGGATTTTTAAATATAGAATGTTAATTAATTAATTGTTTAATTAATTTTAAATAATTAGTTAATTATTTATTTAATTTTTAAATAATCACTTAATTATGGATTAACTAAGTGTAATTTCTTAAAGAAGTAATTAATGGTTAATTATTGAATGTAATTATTTATGGAAGTAATTAATGGAAAATTACTCATGGAAGTAATTAGTTGAAGTGATTAATGGGTAATCACTTGTTGTAATCAATTAAGGAATTAATTAAGTTAATTGTTTGAAGTTAATTAATTATGGAATAATTAATTAATTAAAGAATTAAGAATTATTTAATGATGAGATTAATTACTCGTTAAGGTAATTAGTTAAGAGAGATCATTTAATAAAGTAATTAGAAGATAATTACTTATGTAAGTAATTAAGAGTTAATTACTTAATTATTTAGTTAATTAATTAATGTGATCAATTAAATATGTCAATTAAAGATTAATTACTAAGTGCAATTAATTAAAAAGTAATTAATAAATAAAGTAATAAATTAAGGATTAATTGTTAATTTAAGTGATTAATAATTACTTAATGAAGTAATTAAAGATGTATTAATTAAATTAATTAATCAAGGTTAATATAATTAATTAAGAAGTAATCAATTAAGATAAGTAATTACAAATTGTTAATTACTATTTATGATTAATGAGATAATTAATTACAAGTTAATTATTTAATTTAATTAAAAGGTTAATAAATTAATAAGGATTATTTAATTAATGAATTAATCAAGTTTGATTAATAAAAGTAATTAATTTAAGTATGATTAATTAATTGTAATTAATTGAAGATTAATATAATTAATTATAGTTAATTAATTAATAAAGGATCATTAATTATTGTAATTAAATGATAGTAATTAAAGGTTAATTACTGTGTATGGTTAAGGATAATTACTTGAATGTAATTAAAGTATAATTAATCAAAGGAGATTAATTAAGGAAGATCATTTAGATGTTTAATTAATTAATTTGTAATTAATTAATGATAATAAGCAGGATTAAGATAATCCAAGTAATTAAAGGATAGTAATTAATTTAATTAAAGGTTAATTAAATTGATTAGAGTTAATCAATTCTGTTTAGATAATTGATTAATACTGGATGTTTGATATTAGGTGATTGGTTGATATTGGATGATTTGAATATCTCTGATATATACATGATATATGCTGCTTTGTGAGATGAATGTTGATATGAATTATCAATTGTGATAATATGATTTATCTATCTGTTTATATCATCCTGAATAAGTTTAAATGTTTAAACCTTTAAACAACTTGGCCTTAAAAGATACGTTTTGGATTTCGATGAGACCGGGATCGGGTTTTCGTATACCGGATTTCCAGGTCTGGAGACCCGAATACCACATCGATCCAAATTAACGATAGGTCGTGAATCTCAAGTGAAGATGAAGATTCAGAGTGCAAGGGTTATTGTCGTTAACTCTGAGGGTGATTCCAAAACGAGTGTAACGAGATAATACCTTCGGTTTCGTTCGAACCCGGAACGAACTTGTATGGATTGAATGCTTTCAGCACATCGTCAGGCGGACGATGAGCATTCTAAGTGATATATGTTCTGATTAAAGGTAATCGTAAACCTCAAGCCTCATCAACCGGGAATGGCTAAAACAGGGGAGGTGCAGCAAGGCTTCGTGGGTAGCACCCACTGAGAGCAAGATAGATCCCTGTCTAGAGGTCCCTTTTCTTTTATTCGGCTTAGTGTGTGGTTGGTCGTGCCAACTACGGGATTGTCTTGTTCGGAATTATCCAGTAAGGGATGGTTCCGGCTTTGTGTTGCAGGGGATTGGGAGTGATCCTCGGTACGGTGATCTAGGCCACGTACTGTGATGGGCGGTACCCCAGTAGCCCTGCCATTGTATGGAATCCAAACTCCAATAAGTGCCGTACGTATTAGTTGTGCCCAACTATGTTGGAATGTGAGATGTAAGCATTTCAGCTATTTCTGTATTTTACTTGAAAACCCTAGACCCTATTATAATACAATCGGATTTCCTATCAAATGTTTTAGTTAGCGTAAGGTAAAAACTTACCCATGTTTATTTGTGGGAAGTCTTACGTGATACTTTTGTTTTCAAAGGTTTTCAAAGTTAAGCAATCTAACCGTTTACTCACACCAGACCCATGTCTGACCCAAGTGTTTATTTTCTGTTTTATTAAACTCTTGGGTACTCAATATTGTATTGAGTAGTCGAGGGATTCAGGTTAGCTTTGACGAATTCTGAAGGAGATTTGGAGCAGGAGGCTTCACCGTGTAGATATATGATGACTCCGCTGTGTATATGTTGTGTCTGTATCTGTGATACTTGAGTTGTATGAATTAGACAGATGTTTATAACTGTCTAATATGTGTTGTATAAGTTGTGTAACTCTGATGTATATGATACTATGTAATATTTTATATGATATATTATATTTCATTCGTTCCGCTGTGAGTTTCTGATGTTGTTGTTCTTTCTTCTTTTCTTTCTTTTCTTCTTCTATCCCTTTCTTTCTTAATTCACGATACGTCTTTCTGTGGAGAAAAAGCCAGGTCGTGACAGTTGGTATCAAAGCGAGGTTGAGTGAATACCTAGGCTCTGAAGTGGTGTCTATCTTGAGAGCGCGTAATTGTTAGTTATATAAAAATGATTTTATATTGTGTTAATTGATCGGTTGAGTGGTATATGGATTCTGGTCAATACGAGTAGCTAACGTTATTGATAGGGATCTCTAAACACTTGAACCAGGCCAACGGACACAATATTGTTTTAAAGAGGTAGATGAAATAATTTTACCTAGAAATAATTTCTATATAAAAAAAAAATATCATTTTAAATATATATATTTATGTATTTCTACCTATTTATTGGGTTACCTGTTCGGGTTTTCCAATATAAGTTATAAAGGTAGATAAGGTGGTAGTGTGTGTAACACAATTACCAATAGTTGGAGTTTGAATGTTTGAGGTTGGAAGTATATGTCGAGACTGTAGACCTAATACCGTCTCGAGTGAGCTTTGCTATGGTGTAAGGATTTCATCAATCTCTGAAGGAAACCTTTTAAAGGTTCGGAATCAATCTTTAAAGTGCGGTTGGATGAGTAGAGTTTGGATCTGTCGGATGTGCAGAAGCAAGTGATGGTAGCTTGGCAACCTCAAGGAGTAGTAGCTGCGTGAGGAGATGCAGTAACCATGGATTGTGTCCTAAGATGTTTTCTTTGGAGCAAGTTTAAGGAAGTATGTCTGCTTCGGTGTTGTGGCTGAGTTCAGCAGGGTGTTGAGTTTGGTTTGAGGTCCGAGTTCCTCAAGAAGCTATGGATTAGAAGTCTTTGGTTAGCAGTGGTAGCAGTGCAGCTCGTAGTGTTCGGTGTGCTGACGAAGAGGTCTTTGGCTTAGTAGTATCATCGAGGTAGAGTTTGGAAGCAGCAGTCTGGTTTGTTTTTCCGTTGGTTGAGGATTCTTTGTGGTTCTTCTATCAGCAGTCCGGGTAGATGGTGAATGTTTTCTTAGAGGATTAACCTTGTTTGGAAAAGCTTAAGGCTGTTTTAATTGGTAAAGAGAGAACAGTTTCTTTGGAATCTGAATTAGGTAGGATCGCAAAAGTGACTTGCGATTAGTTTGGGAAGTTATCTTGAGCAATCTTTTGTTTTGAGATTGAGGTTTCTCATGTGGAAGTAGGAGCTACTGAAGTAGTCAGCGATTCTTCCGGATATTTTCGAGGAAGTAGAAGTTTGTCTGCATTTGGAGTTAGAGTTCCGTATCGACTTGATTCCAGAAGCGATACCGGTAGTTATTCTGGTAGTAGGATGGTTCCTAGAAAGAAGAGTTGGTGTAGCAGCTCAGAAATTTTTAAAATGGATTGGTCATATCTATTTTTCAAGTTTGGATTTCAGCAAATTTTGGAAGGATCATCTTGTTGATAGGATCTAGAGATCATTTTGTTCTTGGTCCAGAATTGTTTCAAGAAGCATCAGCGAAGGTTAAGCTAATCAGGAAGAGATGAGGTAGCCCAGGAATCGTCTAGTGAGTTATGCAGATATGAGACAAGGAGTTTGGAATTCGGAGTGGGAGATTGGAAATTGTTTAAGTTTTTCTCCAATTAAAGAGCTATAAGATTTAGTAAGTCTGGAAGTTAGCACTGAAGTATTTTGGATTTTCCTGTGTTCTCGAGAGAAGTAGTTCTTTGATCTACAGGATTGAATGGCCAGTTTGGATAGCTGGAATTCATTGTATTTCACGTATCTCTGAGGAAGTACGTGTATGATTCATCGCTGGTTATAGGATCTGCAGTTCAGATGGATTTGGAAGTTTGAGCTGGACTTGGGTGTGATCTGATATTCTGTTCAGATTAGTGGATCTAGAGATAAGGGAAGCTCTGGATTATGGGGTGTAGTTTGTTTAGATTCTGTAGAGCGGGTCTCCCGGTGATTTATATCCGGGGAAACTCTAGATAGTGTTAGTAAGATCTATCCTGATTTGTATTAGGATAGTTAGTTAGGTTTGTTTGATTGTTTGATTGGTTACTTTGGTTGTTAGGAATTGGATGATAGGTATGCTTTGCTGTTTTAAAATCTTGGCTGGATTATTAAATTAACTTTGCTTTTAATTTCGAGGACGAAATTATTTTAAGGGGGGAGGAATGTGATATCCCGGGTTTTTGGACAATTTAAATTTAATAATCGGTATTGATAATTTAATTGGATTGATAATTTTCTTTCTAATTTTAATTTAATTTGGTAATTTAATCCTTTATAGGCTAATAAATATTTAATTTGGTAATATTAGATCTTTTCTAATAATTTAAAATGGATAAAATTTATCTTTCAAAGCTAATAAAAAAATAGATTCTATTTATAATGTATATATTGATATATATATTGTGAATAGAGAATCTTTTGTTTAAATAAAAGATGAATTTTCAAATTGTAATATATATGTATGTATATGTTATAATTTGGATTGTTTTGAATTTAATTTAATCTATTGATAATTTATATATGTATGAATTGTGATTTAAAGCTTTGTTTTAAAATTAATATTTTTCAAAGGTTAGTTTAGATTAATTCAATTGTTTTCAAAATATAAGATAATTGTTTATTTTAAAAATGATAGTTTAAATAAAGTTTTATTTTGTATTCTTTAAAGTGTTTAAATTTTAAATGGTTATATAAATGTTCTAGATTTTAAAATACATGTATAAGGAATTTATTTATATTTATAATTAGTTTTAGCATATTTTCTTTTAAAGGTAAACTAATATTTATGAATTAAGTAACTTAAAAAGTAAGTTTATATTTACATTTAAATTAAATAAAATTTATATAAAAACACTTAAGTAATATGTGTAAACATATTAACATGATTAAAGACACTTGTAAGCTAAATGAATTTACATGGACATTTGTCCAATTTATAAAATAAACAAGTGGCAAGATTGTATTTTCTCTAAAAAATTGAGTTAAACTAATATAATGTTGTAAAAGAGAAACCTGATTATTTTCTTTCAGTTCAAAACGTTTTCTCAGTTTTTCTTTCTTCTTCTAAAATCTGAAATAAAATTAAAGAGTAAATCAAACAACTTTTTCAAACTTCAACCTGAGATATTTCAAAACAAGATGAAGATTCAACAGCAAACTTCCACACCAGATTCAACATTAAACAACATGCAAATGGTTCTAATTCAACAATCAAGTTGAAGATTCAACTATTTACAAGCATGCAAAGGAGAATCAAAAGGCTTTTCACAAATCAAATTTCAAAGCCTGGAAATAATCTGCTCTCTGTTCTTTTTAAAACAAGTGAGTAAATTTATTTTAAAAACAGTTTAACCTGATGATTATAATTGATTTTAGTGATAGATTAAATTGTCTATATGGATCTGATATGAATGCATGTATATATATGAATATACTGTGCTCTGTTTAACAAGTGAGTAAACCATACTTTAAAAACAGTTTTTAAATTTGACCCTATAATTGAATTGCTATAGAATATGGTTGTATATGTTTATGATATGGATGCATGTATGTATATATATATGAATGATTGTGCATATGAATATAAATGTTTATGTCTATAGGAATATAGCCTGACTCTGTTATGATTTCTGTCCAAAGAACAAACAAAAATTCAAATCTCCAAATCGATTTCATATTAACCTTTGATGTTTAAATAAAAGTTGTTTGTTTCAATGTAATGTTAGTTATAAAAATAGTTTTAGGGATTTAAACTTAGTAAATAATTTTTAAAATAGAAATAACAGAGGAATTCACATATATGATAAAAATCAACCAACTTAATTTTTGATTTGAATTGCATGAATGTGTTCGTGATTGAAAATCACGAATTTTAATATGCATATCATAATTTTTAGATTGTTAATCAATGAGGATTTTCGAGATGAACGTTATGGGTACTTTTATCAAATTCCGACGATCAAAGAGGTGATGGACGTCGAGTTTGTAACCGAAGGTGGTTGGTGTATCGTAGATACTAGGAAAAATGGCCAGGCATTTTATCGACGTTCGAGGCGATGGGAATTTGATGAGATAGGGTTTAGTGACCAGATTTTGTCATAAGGGATGGCGAGCTTCGTTCAACAATTGTGGATCATCGGAGTTGATCGCAAGGGTAGGAAAAGGTTCGTGGGAATGTAGCATGGCTTTGGGTGGATCGGAAGTTGATCTCGAGGTCGGAGGCGATGGAAGAAGAGGTTTTTACGGCCATGGTGTTTTCCAGTTGATCGAGATTTAGCTCGATTTTGTTTTAATGTATTTTCGTATGATCTGGGTTGGGATTCTTGATCAAGGTGGTTCGAGTGGTCAATGAGTATGGCCGCGACGATCATCTATAGTCGGCGGCGATGGTGCAAGTGCACCACGTGCACGTGAACGTTTGGATTGTCTGGGATTGTTTGGGTTTGGGGAAGAAGGGGGGAAACTCGGGGAAGTCTCGTGTAGATTGTAGTTCGACTCGAAGCTGAAGGAGGTTCGCGTGGACTCAGGGAAGGCTCGGGTTTTCTTTTGTTTAGACTCGGGGTTTTAGAGTAGTTTGCTCGGGAAAGAAATAAAGTTGCTCGGTGGTTTTATTTAAAGTAATCTGGTTTCTAAAATTTTGAAGAAAATGTTCCAGGTTTAAAAAAAAAGGAAGAACTCAAGTCTTTCCAAGAGTTTTAAAGTTTAAAAACAAAGTTCAATCAAAGTTTTAAGTTGAAGTTTGAAATAATGTTTTAATAACAAATTTTCATTTTATATTGAAAATAAATTAGTTTAAAACTTGATTAATTTGAAGTTTTAAATCTGGAAATGATTTATAAATACTTTATCTCCAAGTAAGGTTATTATTATTTTGTAAATCAAGTTTAATAATTTGTTTTGAATAATAAGATTTAAATAATTCAAATAATTTATTTATGAGGATAATAAGGTTAAATTAGTATTGATATGAATTTAAGAATACTTAATTTAAATATGATTTAAGTAAAGTTTAATTAAGAATAATGTTTTCATAATTAATTAAGGATTTTTAAATATAGAATGTTAATTAATTAATTGTTTAATTAATTTTAAATAATTAGTTAATTATTTATTTAATTTTTAAATAATCACTTAATTATGGATTAACTAAGTGTAATTTCTTAAAGAAGTAATTAATGGTTAATTATTGAATGTAATTATTTATGGAAGTAATTAATGGAAAATTACTCATGGAAGTAATTAGTTGAAGTGATTAATGGGTAATCACTTGTTGTAATCAATTAAGGAATTAATTAAGTTAATTGTTTGAAGTTAATTAATTATGGAATAATTAATTAATTAAAGAATTAAGAATTATTTAATGATGAGATTAATTACTCGTTAAGGTAATTAGTTAAGAGAGATCATTTAATAAAGTAATTAGAAGATAATTACTTATGTAAGTAATTAAGAGTTAATTACTTAATTATTTAGTTAATTATTTAATGTGATCAATTAAATATGTCAATTAAAGATTAATTACTAAGTGCAATTAATTAAAAAGTAATTAATAAATAAAGTAATAAATTAAGGATTAATTGTTAATTTAAGTGATTAATAATTACTTAATGAAGTAATTAAAGATGTATTAATTAAATTAATTAATCAAGGTTAATATAATTAATTAAGAAGTAATCAATTAAGATAAGTAATTACAAATTGTTAATTACTATTTATGATTAATGAGATAATTAATTACAAGTTAATTATTTAATTTAATTAAAAGGTTAATAAATTAATAAGGATTATTTAATTAATGAATTAATCAAGTTTGATTAATAAAAGTAATTAATTTAAGTATGATTAATTAATTGTAATTAATTGAAGATTAATATAATTAATTATAGTTAATTAATTAATAAAGGATCATTAATTATTGTAATTAAATGATAGTAATTAAAGGTTAATTACTGTGTATGGTTAAGGATAATTACTTGAATGTAATTAAAGTATAATTAATCAAAGGAGATTAATTAAGGAAGATCATTTAGATGTTTAATTAATTAATTTGTAATTAATTAATGATAATAAGCAGGATTAAGATAATCCAAGTAATTAAAGGATAGTAATTAATTTAATTAAAGGTTAATTAAATGGATTAGAGTTAATCAATTCTGTTTAGATAATTGATTAATACTGGATGTTTGATATTGGGTGATTGGTTGATATTGGATGATTTGAATATCTCTGATATATACATGATATATGCTGCTTTGTGAGATGAATGTTGATATGAATTATCAATTGTGATAATATGATTTATCTATCTGTTTATATCATCCTGAATAAGTTTAAATGTTTAAACCTTTAAACAACTTGGCCTTAAAAGATACGTTTTGGATTTCGATGAGACCGGGATCGGGTTTCCGTATACCGGATTTCCAGGTCTGGAGACCCGAATACCACATCGATCCAAATTAACGATAGGTCGTGAATCTCAAGTGAAGATGAAGATTCAGAGTGCAAGGGTTATTGTCGTTAACTCTGAGGGTGATTCCAAAACGAGTGTAACGAGATAATACCTTCGGTTTCGTTCGAACCCGGAACGAACTTGTATGGATTGAATGCTTTCAGCACATCGTCAGGCGGACGATGAGCATTCTAAGTGATATATGTTCTGATTAAAGGTAATCGTAAACCTCAAGCCTCATCAACCGGGAATGGCTAAAACAGGGGAGGTGCAGCAAGGCTTCGTGGGTAGCACCCACTGAGAGCAAGATAGATCCCTGTCTAGAGGTCCCTTTTCTTTTATTCGGCTTAGTGTGTGGTTGGTCGCGCCAACTACGGGATTGTCTTGTTCGGAATTATCCAGTAAGGGATGGTTCCGGCTTTGTGTTGCAGGGGATTGGGAGTGATCCTCGGTACGGTGATCTAGGCCACGTACTGTGACGGGCGGTACCCCAGTAGCCCTGCCATTGTATGGAATCCAAACTCCAATAAGTGCCGTACGTATTAGTTGTGCCCAACTATGTTGGAATGTGAGATGTAAGCATTTCAGCTATTTCTGTATTTTACTTGAAAACCCTAGACCCTATTATAATACAATCGGATTTCCTATCAAATGTTTTAGTTAGCGTAAGGTAAAAACTTACCCATGTTTATTTGTGGGAAGTCTTACGTGATACTTTTGTTTTCAAAGGTTTTCAAAGTTAAGCAATCTAACCGTTTACTCACACCAGACCCATGTCTGACCCAAGTGTTTATTTTCTGTTTTATTAAACTCTTGGGTACTCAATATTGTATTGAGTAGTCGAGGGATTCAGGTTAGCTTTGACGAATTCTGAAGGAGATTTGGAGCAGGAGGCTTCACCGTGTAGATATATGATGACTCCGCTGTGTATATGTTGTGTCTGTATCTGTGATACTTGAGTTGTATGAATTAGACAGATGTTTATAACTGTCTAATATGTGTTGTATAAGTTGTGTAACTCTGATGTATATGATACTATGTAATATTTTATATGATATATTATATTTCATTCGTTCCGCTGTGAGTTTCTGATGTTGTTGTTCTTTCTTCTTTTCTTTCTTTTCTTCTTCTATCCCTTTCTTTCTTAATTCACGATACGTCTTTCTGTGGAGAAAAAGCCGGGTCGTGACAGTTTATAACTTGGGTTTGGTTTAAGTAATTTAATGAATATTTCTTATTTAAATAAATTTAAGGAAATATTTAGTAAAAATGTAATTTAAGGCTAGTTAAATGATATTGAATTTATTAAGTGAATATTCCCTGATTAAATAATAATAAAGTTAAATCAAGAGCTATATGAAACTGTTAAATTTAACTTTGAAAATGTTGAATATTAAAGCTTTGAAATATATTGAAAATTTAAATGGTCTATTGAGAACTGAATTGAATTGATGAATTGAGCTTTGAATACATTTGAATTTGGAATTTGAGTTGATTTAAATCGATTTGTGAGACTTGAGAAATTATAAATACTTTACTTTATAAATTATTTAATATATATACTATTTTGGAAAATAGATATATTTGAAATGAAATGATATTTGGGTTTGAAGAATAAATTAATTTGAAATGACCACGGTGTTATAGTGTATATTTCTACCTTGTAGATAGTTCCGCAGATCCTTAGAGGATGGTTATCCCAAACATCCTTTAAGTTACTTGTATTTCAATTGATATTTCACTTGAGTTGGATTTATTGATATAAGAATGTTAATCTTGACTCGAGTGTTTTGTGTTTTGCTTTATGCTCAGGTCAGACCGAGTGATACAGCATTTGAGACTCACCTTTGGAGTTTGGAGCTTCATTTGGAGGTCCAACTATCGACTCAGCTTTCAGCTTTTCTAGTTGATTCATTCAGAGAGGTCATCTGTTGTACTGAAGACTTCACTGCATTTGAGATATTCTGTTGTATTTTATTTCTAACTCTGATGTTTATATAGTAGCTTCATGAACTACTATTTATTTATTCCGCTGCGTATTATTGTATTACTCTGTGTTTGTGATTCTGTGATTGATTTATTTACTGTATATGCTGAGTTTTGCCAAATTTAAATTAACAATCTATTGTTTTGAATTATTCAAGTCTGACATGTGTGGATTTATTGTCGATTTGAATGGTCCAAAATAGTGGGTCGTTACAGTTGGTATCAGAGCTTTGGCTCTAGGCAAACCTTAGCATGTATGGTAAATTTAATTACAGAATCACTTTCGTTCGAGCTTGAATTCCTTTTTCTTGATTGAAAGTCCCTTTGATTTTTGGAACGTCCCTCGGTTCCGAAATCTATTCTTGTCTCTCTCTATTTGTATTCTTTTGATTCTGGAGTATCCCATAACCTCACTTCGAATGATCTCTATAAGAATAGGCGTTCCCGCAAATCTTTGAATGATTTGTAAAGGGGTGGAACTCCTTTACAATTGGCATTGATTCACCAGAGATTTATATATCCCTCGGTTTAGATGCTGCTATCTCTTGTTATGCCGAATTCTATCTCTGGCGATCGAATGCCTATGTGCCTCAGAATTCTGCACCGATGTTATTTTGAAATCACGGTTGACCCTAGGGTCATCCGCGATTTATAAAAATATATCTATCTTGTATTTTGTAATTTAGTAATCTCATCTTCGTTCGAGCTTATCTTTGAATTAGAATTTTATTTGATTAGAGCCCCTCTAATTTAAATCTCTATCTTCATTTTGAACTATATTCTTAAATAATCCTTTGAAAAATCGGGTTTGTTTGCATTTTGAAATTATTTTATATATCGAAATTATTATTTTGATAAGTATGATTATATTCTATATATAAAAGTGAAATGTTTTCGATAAAGATTATATACCCTTTTTAAAATGAGAATTTGAGGTTTAGAAAGGATTTGTAATTTTGAAAAAAATTATATAAGAAATTTGATTTATCTAAAAATGATTTATAACTGATGGATTTTAAATTTGAAATTCGAGAATTGAACTCCGGTATTTTGAAATTGGTTTTAAGATTTTGAAATATATAATAATAATATGATTTAAAAGTATTTTCCAAATAAGAAATGTTTCAAATGATTTTAATGAGTTTCGAATGATTTCGAAGAAATTTCAAAAGAAGTTTGAGAAAATAGAAGTCCAGAACTCACTTATGTCGTTGGAAAATAATTTCGGTGATGAGTGCACGCATCAGCGACATTGATTTTCGAGTTTCAGAGTGGCGGATAGGCCACTTCAGTAGCTTTGCTATGCGAGTGATTTTGTGAAACCATTTTGATTTCAAATTCCAAAGTAAGATTTGATATTCGAAAGATATATGTATGTATATATATATATATATATTTGAAATGATTTGTAGTAAGCCGGTGTTCAGTCCTCGAGTTTAGGATTTGATATAACCCTATCTATTAAAATTGATTTAATGATTTGTTGTTGATTTCCAACTCTTGGATTTGAAATTTGATTCCACCAACTATTTTGAAGGTTCGAACACTTCCAAATCGAGGTTTGATTTTTCAAAGCTAAGTAATTTCGAAAGATACAAATTATTGATGAAATATATAAGTTCAGTTTTGTATGTTTAAAGTGTGAAGTAATATGATTTAAATATGTTTGAAACTATTTTGTCAAGAAAATGAATAAAACTATTTGAATTATACTAATATGAAATTTTGAAATGTTTTAGATAAAATTTAGTTTAAATGTTTTAACTTAGTAACGTCTTTATGAAACTATATATTTAACAAGTTGGAGTAGATACATAAGTTGTACGTATGCTGTTTTATTCGCAAAATTAAATTGATCCAAGTTTGAGTACACAAGTTCGAGGTGAATTACACCAATTCGTGTTAGGATTTTTCATTTGTTTCTTGATGGCGAATATTTGATATGGATTTTGGGCTTGATTCTAGAATTCTCCATCATAGTATATGGCTATGCAAGGAGACTGATGGTTTCTAGTCGAGAAACCATATCGAAATCCGCATTAGGGAAGTCGAATGGACAATACTAGTTCGAATGCGAACTTGTGTGATTGAGCGAGCGATCGAATGTGATTTTGCAAAATGATGACATATGTACATCTTATATCCTAATATCATTGATATACTTGGCACTGAAATGGGAAGTTGTTGGGTTGGATATCTTTGTAATTTAACTGGAATTTTTCTTTTATGCAAAACTACTATCGATTTAAAACCATTTTCCAAACTATTTTCTTTTATTTTTCTTAAACCAACTATTCTACAAAACTATTTTACAAACTATTCTATTTACAAAACTATTTTCTTCAAACTATTTTATTTACAAAACTATTTTTTATACAAAACTATTTTACAAATTATTTTATATACAAAACTATTTTAAATCCAAAACCTTTCAGTAAGCAAAGATATTCAACCCCATATGGCTCTTCATGCAGCGAAATTTATTTTTGAAATTTTTTGACCCTGATATAGGATTGGTTTTATGTAAATATAAGATGATTTTGGAAATGAATTGGTTGACTTAAATTATATTGATTTGGAAATTTGGATTTATTTTCTAAATTTATTATGTTGGAAACTTTAAAACTAAAGATATTTAAATTGAGAAGAAATAATTTGGTGGGATTGTATATGATTTTGAAACTGAACTGATATTGAAACAAATTGAAATTTGAGAACCTTATTTTTTACTAAATACTTGATTTGGGAGTTATCAAACTTATATAAAAATTTGGTTTGTATAAGTATGAGGTTGATTCGAAAACTATTGATTTGATAAGGTACTCAATTTGAAAAGTGAAATCTTATGTAATTGAAGTCTATATAAGTGTGATTTGATATACTATTGACTTTGGAAAGGTATTTGATTTGAAAATTAAATCTTATATATAATGGACTTTATATAAGTACGATATTTGAAAGTGATTTGAAAAGGTACTATATGATACATATTTTCAAAGTAAAGATATGGAAAGTGCCTTATGCTTGATATCCGCTTTGTGGCCACATTGTGGATTCATTCTATCGATATTATCTGATTTTTGGTTTTCCGGATATGATACTCGAGTTTCCATCGAATTCCATGGCGTTACCCATGGTTTTACGAGCGCGGATGCATAGCGCAACTGCCTGGCTGAGATGGCCTAGGGGTACAGATTGCTTCCTGGGGGATCCAGGCGTAACCATTGTGTATCCTGCATCTATGTAGGTCGCATTAGTAGCGAAACCGCCTGGTTGAGATGGCCTAGGGGTACGGATTGTTTCCTGGGGGATCCAGGCGTAACCATTGTGTATCCTGCATTCTACTAGTCATCATGGCGTAACTCGCAGGGCTGAGAAAGCTTACGGATATGGATTGTTTCCTGGGGGATCCAGGCGTAACCATTGTGTATCTGCGAACCATGGTTAGACAAAGGTTTTGTTTGTTTTTTGTTTGGATTGTACTTTCCATATCTGTTTTTAAAAGTTTTTCCAGTATTTTCACTGGGTGTTGAAACAAGTCTACTAAGTACCTGGAGAATTCTAGCTTTGCGCCTGATCAACGCACTGCCAGAGTCTGTAGGAACGAGGATAAACTTGTTGAAACATCGAGTTATAAAAGTATTTTCGAAAGGAAATTTGTTTCGTTATAAAGGTATTTTATTATAAAAGTATTTCCAACAAAGAATTTTTTATTAATATTTGAAATTGAAATTCTTATGGTTTGAATTAATTATTCATGCCCGATACTATCCTTTTGAATCTACCTTATCTGCTCGGCTTTATTTATTCACCTATATTCTGTTTTTCCAAATCCTCCTTTTTCCTTGTTGACTATATTCTTTAAAATATTGTTTATTTATAAACTACCAGGTTTAATAGAAAATTTTAGTGTTATAAATATTTTAGAAGTTATTAATTAAATAAAACATATTTAAAGTAAATGATTATTAATTTATTAATAATATTTGAAAAGTATCTTGAGATAAAAAAATTAATAAATTTATGAATTATGGATTTAATGTTTTCAAATAGCTTCTTTGTAAATATAAGTAATGAGGTAAATAATTGTTTTCAAATATTTTTCATATATTTATAATGGTGTTATTTAAACATATAAATGGTATTTATAAAGGAAGTAAGAACTTTTACAAATGGGTTTTGAAAAGTATTGAAGTATTAAAAAAAATTGATTTGCAAATGAAGTTCTCAAATGAATATTTCAAGTAAAATTTATATAGTTTTAAATTAATTGTTTATCCTTGTCTTTCAATCTATTTTTCTTTCTGGCTGTTTCTGTTCTCCTACCTCCTTCCTTTTCGAGGATGAAAAGTTTTGAGTGGGGGAGAGTGTAACGACCCAAAAATTTTAGTAGTTTTAATGAGATAATTAATTGAGATTTTGTGAAATTTTAAACAATAAAATTTTGAAATAAAAATATAATATTTGGGATACGTATTTAAAAACATAGCAAATGGTAAATTTTCATTTGATAATATTGAAGTTTATTTTCTTGTGTAATTTTATTTCAATTCATATTAGTTGATATTTGATGATAATAAAATGTTTTCCAAGCTTGAATATTTTTATATAGAAATTTTTTAAATCATTTTCTGAGTGAGACGTCATATTTCGTTTCTCCAAATTTGGACCGCTATTGCTCCGTTTTTCTTATTTCTGGAAAATTAGCTGCATTTTCTGGTACTGAATATCGACTTTTGATCGAATGATCGTACCACTGATATCTATATACCGTTTCGATCGTCTCATCGTGCTAATCTCTGAGGTATATCCATTTCTGTATTTTGAGGTCCGGTACGCGACAGAAACAATAAACTGTTCGTTGTAACGGCACCTTTAATCGTGACCAATAACTTTTCTTCGATTTCAAATATTGAAGCATCTTGTAAACACAAATATTAATTGCTTTAAATCATTCCAACCTGTCACCAACCTTTATTATATCAATTGGCACTGTTTGCTTTATTTGTCGGTACAAGTCATTTCAAAAATCTCCCTTCGTATTCATCACTCCATCCGTTAATAAAATAAAATAAGTGTAACTGAACCATTGATTCCTCATTTTACTCTTTTCTCCATATCTATATTCGTTCTCTCTGCCATTTTTTTTCACTACCCTCTCCCTTCCTCATTTTCTTTCTCCCACCTCCATTTTCTTTTCTTTCCCTACCACTGCATTCACCCGCTACATGACTCGACCTCACCCTTCCCCTCTCCTTCGGCCAGCCCCTCAGCACCTCCTGATCCCTGTCAACCTCACCAGCAGCTCGTCTCCATTCCAGCCTTGCCGAGCATCTCTCCCCTCCTCCTCTGTATTGTTGTAAGTTGAATATATATTCGTTATATATTATATATTTTGTTTGATTCCTATGGTATATACATTCATGTATTGTTATATAGCATGTATATAATACAATTGATGTATGTATAGTGGTTGTGTAAATTGTATATTCTAAACTATATATATAATGTTATAGTATATTATATATAGGCCTTCTTTGTTATATATGGTCTGCTCTATTTTTTTTATATAGGATATTTTTAGTAGACAGCCTACTCGCTTTCATCCACAAATATTACTCATACGTATTTTATAATTTGTGAATTGCTTATGTATTATGCCAACTTAGAGATGTGTTTAAGTAAGTATTATATACATTTATATGAATTTTAATATACCAGTTGTATAAATTAACTTGTAATACATGAAGATACTGACTTTCATATATACGTTCAAAATAAACATTGGTCTGTTTTACTATATATGTCTGTTTATATGTTAAGGTGTATATATATTATTTAAATATATTTTCTAATATATGCTTTTTAAAAGTTTTGTAATGTTTGCCCAGAGCCTGCTCACGTCTTATATGTGGTTGATGCGTAGATAGCTTGTAGGCATGAGATTTGTTATATATTTTTAAGTATTGTTTTAAATATATAACATATAGGTGTTGACATGTTTAATTTTAAACTATACATTTATATATATTGATACTTTGAAAAAATAAATTTTGTTTTAAAGTTTAAAACTAGATATTGTTTGTGTATAGGTGAGCTGAAGTCACATATTTTACTCATTTAAAACTCTGTTATTTATGTCATCTATAGATTTCATATGAAATGCTTGTTGTATATGCAGACTCTGTTAGTGTATATAAATCAGTTTATATAGGTATATGAGATAGCAGCTTTAATATATAATGTATGTCAATTATATTAGTCCTATAACTTTGAAGTTCATGTATATATATGTTTGTATATATATGTGCTTAGCCTGCATTTATGTTAAGTCTACATATATATATATATATATATTTAGTCGTGTAAATATAAAATATATTGAAATAAAGTGCTGGTGTAGTTGTATTAGAACTGTATATTTAACTATTGTATAAAATTTAGATTTGTCGGGGTATATCAGATTCTTTATATTAGTTTATATATGTATTAGTTTATAATCTAAGTTATATGCTCTGATATATGTTCTAGTATATGCGTTTATGTTTATTTTGTATATGGATTGGTTTCATTTCTTCATAGTAGTTGTTATATGATTTGTAACAATACTGGTTTAAAAAGATGATGAATATACGTTTATAATGATATTTACTTTTAAGTATATATATATTAGAGAAGTAGTAATTTGAATATGAACGTATATATATATTTTATTTTATAAGTATGGGATTTAATATAAATTTGAAATAAATATATGTTTTGAATTGATACCAAAAATATAATAATAATAATAATAATATATAGTTCAATATATATATCAACTGATTCTAATCGTTCTCATCGATTTTCCATTATCAGCTTTGTCTGTCGTGCCTGTTTTCTTCATCGAATCGTGTCCATCTAGCGTTGCTTTGGAATTCGTAACCCATTCTTTGTCAAATATCTCTAGCCTCGAAATGTGAATAATCACTCACGATTTAACGTTCTTTTATTTATTAAATTTGATTTCAATTGAAATGACAATTGAAATATGCTGCTGTAGTTATTTAATTGCTATATATGCCACTATCTGTAATTATTCACCTGTGGGATATGACACCATACCCTGTTGTTTATATATTGTATTGTTAATTGATGATATATGCATGTTGTTATTATTTTCATATTTGTTATCACTCTGCAAGTTCCCTGTAAGTACAGAATTCACTATGGGTTGAAATGATACATACCCGAAAGGACTTTAGAATAGGAGAAAATCGTTATGGGTTGAAATGATAAACCCAAGCGATTTTCATTGAATTGAATCTGGAATTGCAGGTCGAAATGATATCTACCCGTATATACTTAAATTACGGATTGAAACGATAAATATCCGTATCAATTGACCATAGGATATGAAATTACATACAGACACCGTTGGTCCATATATATATATATATATTTTGAAAATAGATTTTGGTAATAGTTTGAATAAGTTAAGGTTGGGAAGATAATTTTATTTAATTAAACCGATTTGAAACTTATCGAAATTGAGATTTAAGATATGGTTTATAACTTGGGTTTGGTTTAAGTAATTTAATGAATATTTCTTGTTTAAATAAATTTAAGGAAATATTTAGTAAAAATGTAATTTAAGGCTAGTTAAATGATATTGAATTTATTAAGTGAATATTCCCTGATTAAATAATAATAAAGTTAAATCAAGAGCTATATGAAACTGTTAAATTTAACTTTGAAAATGTTGAATATTAAAGCTTTGAAATATATTGAAAATTTAAATGGTCTATTGAGAACTGAATTGAATTGATGAATTGAGCTTTGAATACATTTGAATTTGGAATTTGAGTTGATTTAAATCGATTTGTGAGACTTGAGAAATTATAAATACTTTACTTTATAAATTATTTAATATATATACTATTTTGGAAAATAGATATATTTGAAATGAAATGATATTTGGGTTTGAAGAATAAATTAATTTGAAATGACCACAGTGTTATTGTGTATATTTCTACCTTGTAGATAGTTCCAAAGATCCTTAGAGGATGGTTATCCCAAACATCCTTTAAGTTACTTGTATTTCAGTTGATATTTCACTTGAGTTGGATTTATTGATATAAGAATGTTAATCCTGACTCGAGTGTTTTGTGTTTTGCACTACGCTCGGGTCAAACCGAGTGATACAACATTTGAGACTCACCTTTGGAGTTTGGAGCTTCATTTGGAGATCCAACTATCGACTCAGCTTTCAGCTTTTCTAGTTGATTCGTTCAGAGAGGTCATCTGTTGTACTGAAGACTTCACTGCATTTGAGATATTCTGTTGTATTTTATTTCTAACTCTGATGTTTATATAGTAGCTTCATGAACTACAATCTATTTATTACGTTGCGTATTATTGTATTACTCTGTGTCTGTGATTCTGTGATTGATTTATTTACTGTATATGCTGTGTGACGACCGCCCATGACCCTTGCAC
The DNA here is from genome assembly GCA_030737815.1 of Allium fistulosum. Classification (NCBI taxonomy): domain Eukaryota; kingdom Viridiplantae; phylum Streptophyta; class Magnoliopsida; order Asparagales; family Amaryllidaceae; genus Allium; species Allium fistulosum. The sequence continues at coordinate 474,019,983 of CM060901.1, forward strand.
CGAATGAAGAGATAGTGCGCTGTAAAGTGTGCCAGGCGACCATGGACGATTGCCAGGGTAAATTAAAACAACAGAATCAATCGTATTACTCACAGCGCATGGACAAAATATAATAGAACATATATATAGTGAAGCTTCACAGAATAGAATCTCATCAATAAAACTTCATAATGGTTGAATACAAACATCTGAATAGTCAATACAACAAGCCTCACTACATATCACTCAGAGAATACAAAGCAGCGGAACATCCAGTACATATAGTAAGAAATAATATGCAATACTCCAGCTCGTCTTCGATATCAACACCGTGGAAAGCTAGAACAGCACCTGTCACCTGCTACCTAGTCTGCCCGTCCCAAAATGGACGAACAGCCCAAGGCAATAAGAATTAAAACATAAAGCCTTGAGTCAGACAACAGTCTAAGTGAGCAGTAAATTAACTAACAACATACCAAAAGAGCATAAAGGAAAAGGAATAGGAATACAACCCTCCCACTCCACCTCTTTCTACAGTGATAGCCCCCAAACACACACTAAGTAGAAGCAAGCATTGCAAAGCATACAATTTAAAAGTAAAGCAATTATCACTCGAGTCAAGGGCGATGTCTTCCAAGTACAAACCCCCAAGGCCTAAACCAAGATCAAATAAGCACCCAGAAAATACCGCTCTTAAGACCGAATGACGATACAACCAAACATCCATGACTCTGGCTATCACTGTTAACATTGCTTTGATATCATCGTTAATTGAATGACTGGCACATTCTTTCAGCCGTCCGTCAAGGGCTAATGGAAACCCCGGTTCTAGACATAACTCTGCACGTCATCGTGACCCGTGCCTAGGACTATCGAATCTGCCCAAAGTACTTGACTATCAATCATTAGGCTTCAGGGACTATCGAATCTGCCCAACGTACTCTTGCTTTGAGCAAGCTAGAACCTTCAACAACGATGAGATCTCAGCCTTCTAGTCATCCTCCTCAACGACTATTTTCATACTAGCTCAAGCGCCTCTCGAGCCAACCATTATCCTCAACTCGAACCATATCACCGAGTTATCAACATGCTTGGAATGATCCCGTCTGGATTAGACCAAGACTGTCTCATATCATGCCTCGCTTCATCACATCCTCGCAAAGCTTCATCTCAACATCATCATCATCAAATCTATGCATGAGAGCTTCATCATCCGCTACATATGCCACGAGCAGCTTCTCCAATTCAAGAGCCTTTCCCTTAGCTTTTGAATCATCTTCGACCAACTTGTCTAAATCAAATCATCAATCATCTAATTCATAGCAATCAATCAAGTCAAACATTAATCCAAGTAAACAAGCATTCAAATATGATCTAAATAGACAATTATAACAATAATGGCAATTTCGTAATTAAAGAGTCGAAAGTCTAACAAGCATGAAAACATGAGCAATGTCTCTAAAATCTTGATGAATGAACTTGCATAGGTTAACATGTAGTAAAATGGATGTCAAATCATCATGAGCAATGGATCTATATGGATCTACACATATGACTAGGAAAATGCATGGAAATCTCTACTTTAACACCAAATCAAGCCAACGGTCCGATATACTCCTTTGGATCCGTGTGAGAGATAATCACCACTCACCAAATCACCTAAACAACCCTAAATCAACACGCTTCAGATCTGGACAGCGAAGGATCTAGCTTGATCTATCACGAATTCGCTTCAAACGATGAAATCTCTCTTCGAAGGATGAAGATCCTCAATCTAAGCTCTTGAATCTTCAATTTGATCTTCAACTTGGATGGATGAAGTCACTAGATTAGAGTGGAGAAAAGAAGTGAAGAAGTGTAGAAGTCGAGCTCTCAAAATGTCAGCACTTCGTCGCTTCGAAATCCGGATCCCAAAAAGTGAGAAATGGACGAGTATTTATAGCTAAAAACCCCCTTAACTCGTCCGCCTTCTTAAGTCGTTGCCGACTTAACTCCTTCTCCGACCTAACACTCCAGACGACCTACGACTTAGCTGCTGTGCCGACCTAACACTACAGACGACCTACGACTTAGCTAACTCACCTGTCTACGACTTAACCAAGACGCGACCTAACACTTAGCTATCCTCCTTAGGTCGCTTACGAGCTAACAACTCACGCGACCTAACATTTAGCTAGGGTACGACCTAACGCAACACAGAACCCACGACCTAATTCTTAGGTCGCTACTCACCAGTTCCTTAGGTCGTTGCCGACCTACGACTTAACTGGGTATACGACATAACGACTCAACAACAGGTGCAACCTAACTGTATACGACTTACGACCTATCTCTGGCCGACTTAACACACATGCGACCTAACGACTCATCACCCTATTCCCTTAACTCGGCCACGACTCAACTGAGTTACGACTTAACTGCTAGACTTAGGTCGCTCACATCCTAACTCCAACACTCCTTAAGTCGTTAACTCGCCCAATCGACCTAACATTTAACCCGTCCATTCTCTTAGGTCGTCGCCGACCTACCCTTTAGGTCGTCACCGACTTAAGTCTTCTATCTATAAGTCGGTCACTTCCTTAAGCCTGCCTATTCTTGAGTCACCAAATCCTTAAGTCGTCCCAATCTCTCCTAAGTCTGTCAGTTCCTTAGATCGTCTATCTCTTAGGTCGTACACTTCCTAAGTCGGTCACTCGACCTAAGCCACCCCATACGACCTAATTTCCCCACGACTTATCCCAATGCCTAGGTCGCTCCAAACCTTCCTACGACCTAAGACTTAGACTCTAGATGACTTAGCAACAGTGCGACCAAATGTCAACTGTTTTACGATGTTTCGATCCGTAAAATACGGGTCGTTACATTCTCTTCCCCTTAGGAATTTCGCCCCCGAAATTCCAAACAAACAAGGCAATCAAAGACTATTATGCACGCCTACCATCCATAGCAATCAACAAACCATGCATCCAATTCTAGCTTAGCGTACAGAATTCTAACACCAGAACAAGTTACAATATCGTGAGATGACACGACACCTTAGGGCCATACCTTGAAGAGTTCAGGATGAGCTGCCTTCATCCTCTCTTCCACCTCCCACGTATAGTCGTTATCATCATCACTCCATTGTATCTTGAGTAACTTAACTATCTTCCTCCTAAGTTGTTTCGTGTCGTTTTCCACAACACGAAGCGGCTTACGAGGTCTCTTATCAACTGGATCAACTTCAAAATCTTCACAGCTATCAGCAGAAACCACTGTATTCGAGTCGTGCACATACTTCCGTAGATACGATACATGAAAAACATTGTGCACACTCGACATCTTTTCTGGTAACTCCAATCTGTGGGCGAGCTTTCCAATTCGCTCAATGATCGGAAATGGTCCAACAAATCTCGGAGTCAGTTTCCCTTTCTTCCCGAATCGAATAACATTCTTCAAAGGAGAAATCTTCACAAAAACCATATCTCCAACGTCGAATTCCAAATCCTTACGACGCTTATCGGCATAACTTTTCTGACGGTCTTGGGCTGCCTTCATTTGTTGCCGAATGATCTCTATAAAATCTGAAGTCTGTCGAATCATCTCTAGCCCAAGCATCAGCTTTTCTCCTGTCTCTAACCAACATGTCGGAGAGTTACACGGTCTTCCATACAATGCCTCATACGGTGCCATACCAATGCTTGACTGGTAACTGTTGTTGTATAAGAATTCCACCAAATGAAGGTGATCTTCCCATGATCCTCCGAAATCCAAAACACAAGCTCTGAGGAGATCTTCCAAAACTCGGTTGACTCTCTCGGTCTGGCCATCTGTTTGAGGATGATAAGCTGTACTCAAACACAACTCGGTTCCCAAAACTTCCTGGAAGCTCTTCCAAAATCCACTAGTGAACAATGGGTCTCGATCGCTCACTATACTCTTCGGAATACCATGGAATCGAACTATCCACTTAACATACAACTCAGCCAACTTTGATGCAGTCCTAGTCGATCGAACAGGAATGAACCTTGCACTCTTAGTCAAACGATCTGCAATGACCCAAATCCCTTCATTTCCCGTTCTGGTTCTAGGTAGTCCATCAATAAAATCCATCGATATCTGCTCCCACTTCCATGTAGGAACTTCTAATGGTTGAAGCAATCCACTTGGCTTCTTCTGCTCAGCTTTCACCAACTGGCAGTTCATGCATTTGGAAATAAAATTTCCAACATCCTTCTTCATACCTTCCCAGTAGTAGGTTCTCTTCATATCCCGATACATCTTATTTCCACCTGGATGAATTGTCAACTTCGAGTGATGACTTTCCTTCAGAACTTCACTCCTCAATTCATCTATATCGGGAACAACTAGTCGTCCTTGCTTTCGAAGCCAACCCTCTCGATCGACCTCGAATCCTTTATCCTTTTCTGGGTCTAATCCAGATTCCAATTCACGGATAATCTTGACAAGCTTATCGTCTCGCTTTTGGCTCTCGCCAATCCTTTCCACAAGAGTGGGTCTTATCGATAAGTTTGCCAACATCTCAGGTTCCAATTCGCATATGGACCTGAAGTCAAATCCAGCTAAATACTCGAGATTCTTCCATTCTGAAAACATGGCTCCCAATCCTGCATGTCTTCGACTTAACGCATCTGCCACTACGTTACCTTTTCCCGGAGTATAAGCTATACCAAAATCATATGATGCCAAAAACTCTAACCAACGTTGCTGCCGAAGATTCAAATCCTTTTGGGAGAAAAGATACTTCAATGACTTATGATCTGTAAACAACTCGAATCGAACTCCCAATAGATAGTGTCTCCACATCTTCAGAGCAAAAACAATCGCCGCTAACTCCAAATCATGAGTCGGGTAATTCCTTTCATGCGGCTTCAGTTGTCGACTAGCATACGCAACAACTTTATCCCTCTGCATTAGTACCGCTCCAAGTCCAGTACCACATGCGTCGGTGTAAACCACCATCTCATCATTCCCACCTGGAATAGTCAGAACAGGAGCACTTGTCAATCGCTCCTTCAGGATTCTAAAAGCTTGCTCACACTTATCTTCCCATCTGAACACTTGGTTCTTCTTTGTCAATCCTGTTAACGGTGCAGCTACCTTGGAGAAGTCTTTGATAAACCGTCGATAATATCCTGCTAATCCAAGAAAACTTCTCACATCAGATGCATTCTTAGGTCTAACCTAATCCTGGATTGCTGCCACCTTAGTGGGATCAACCGCTATTCCATTTCTAGAGATAACATGGCCTAAGAACCTCACTTCACTCTTCCAAAAGTGACACTTCGAAAACTTAGCCTTCAGCTGATGTTTCCGTAGGATTTCCAAAACAATACGCAAGTGCGTCTTGTGCTCTTCCTCAGTTCTGGAATAAATCAGAATATCATCCACGAACACTAGCACGAACTTGTTCAACTTATCTCTGAACACTCTATTCATAAGATCCACAAAATATGCTGGTGCGTTAGTCAATCCAAACGGCATTACCAGCCACTCAAAGAAACCGGATGGTGTCCTAAAAGCAGTCTTCGGCACACTATCCTTAGCCACTCTCAACTGGTGAAATCCCGTTGCCAAATCCATCTGAGAAAACACCTTAGCTTCGTGAAGCTGATCAAACAAGTCATCTATTCTCGGCAATGGATACTTGTTCTTCTTAGTCACCTTATTCAGCTCACGATAATCCACACACAATCTCAATGACCCATCTGCTTTGGTTGCGAACACAACTGGTGCACCCCATTTGGACACACTACGCCAAATGAATCCTTTCTGCAAATGGTCATCAACTTGCACCCTCAATTGTTGTTGTTCTCTAGGCATCATCCGCCTAAGAGGCATCACAACAGGTCTGGCTCCTTCAACTAGATCTATACGAAACTCGATCTCTCTATGCGGCGGTAACCCTTTGACCTCGTCAAAGACATCCTCAAATCCATTAGCGATTGGCACAGATGACAGTCCATCCTGTGGAACAACCAGCGAATACATGAAGCTCATGAAGACGCCTTCTTCATGCTTACATCGTATCACAATCTTTTGCCCCTCCACATTCTCGACTGTCACTTCCAACCTTTCACAATCAACCTTTCCGCATACTTCCTAAGCCAGTCCATACCCAAAATAATTCCGAACCCCGCAAAGTTCAGAACAAAACAATCACAAACAAAAGTGCAACCATGACTCGATACAATCAGACCACGGCATAGCATACACAAACAAGACGAACCCCCAACTAGATTAGTCACAACCAATGGCCTATCAACAATATCCGGTTCTAAATCCAACCGGCCTACAAGTTCATTACAAACAAACGAATGCGACGCCCCAGTATCAAACAACACTCTAACTGGAACACCACATAGGAAAAGAGTACCTTGAACCACCACACTCTTTCCCTTCTCTTCAGCGGTAGGAGCTTTCGAAGATGATGGAACAGCCCCCAAAGCATAAGCTTGCACAATCTGCTTGTCCTTCCTCGGTTCTGGACAATTCTTCCTGATATGCCCCGGCTTGTCATAGTTGTGACACTTCATCGGTACCTTCGGATTCTTGCAATCCCTAGAGAAATGGCCCTTCTGCTGACAATTGAAGCAGGTCACTTCGCCCTTCGGCTTCTTCTGGCCATCCTTACCCTTCTGCTATTGCTGCTTCCTCTTCTTGTTTCCACCCTGCTGGGGTTTAGACTCTTCCCTGGTCACAGCAACAACAGAACCTTCCTTAGGAAACAGACTCTCATGCCTGAGAGCTTTCTCTACAAGCTTCTCAAATGAATCGTCCAAATGATCCACTAACTGCCTCCCAAGATAACTGTCCAAGCCTGTTACAAACATCTCATTCTTCTGATATGAAGATTCGATATACGATCGGGCATACTTGGACAAAGCTTCAAACTCAGAAACATACTCAAGAACTTGTCTTCCTCCCTGCTTGAGCTCCACAAACTTCTTGAATAGAACAGACTTCTGAGCAGTAGAAATGAACTTGGCTTCAAATCTGGCTTGGAACTGCACCCAAGTAATCTCTTCCTCCGGAGTATCAATGGTGATAGAGTTCAACCAATCAGAAGCTCTCCCTTGAACTGCCTTGATGCCAACTTTCTCTTAGTTGCATCCTCAATTCCCAAGTCACCAAAGATCCTTCTACAAGCATCTATCCACCTCTGGACCTCAATGGTTGATTCTGTTCCCAAGAAAACTTTTCCTCCAAGAGCAATGTAGTCCTTACACAGCTTAGCAAAATCCACCGGTTTTGGAGTTTGAACTTGAACTCCAACATCTACTGCTGCCCCCGGAACTGGTATCCTTCTCATGATCGAAGTCATCATAGCTTCGAACATAGCAGCATAATCAGCAGCCCCCTCAGTAGCACGGCCTTCCCTAGCAGCTGGTCTCCCTCTTCGACTCATTCTCAATATCTATAAAAAGGAATGATTAGCACACCTAGAGAAACAACTACATAAAGGACTCAAACTCTACTAAGCTACTATATTATATATAGTAATCATCCATCAAAATACAATTACGTCTCTCATACGTAGTTACGTCAGCGAGCGTTGGGTAAAATCGATTAACCAAGGCTCCGATACCAAATGTGACGACCGCCCATGACCCCTGCACCGAATGAAGAGATAGTGCGCTGTAAAGTGTGCCAGGCGACCATGGACGATTGCCAGGGTAAATTAAAACAATAGAATCTATCGTATTACTCACAGCGCATGGACAAAATACAATAGAACATATATATAGTGAAGCTTCACAGAATAGAATCTCATCAATAAAACTTCATAATGGTTGAATACAAACATCTGAATAGTCAATACAACAAGCCTCACTACATATCACTCAGAGAATACAAAGCAGAGGAACATCCAGTACATATAGTAAGAAATAATATGCAATACTCCAGCTCGTCTTCGATATCAACACCGTGGAAAGCTAGAACAGCACCTGTCACCTGCTACCTAGTCTGCCCGTCCCAAAATGGACGAACAGCCCAAGGCAATAAGAATTAAAACATAAAGCCTTGAGTCAGACAACAGTCTTAGTGAGCAGTAAATTAACTAACAACATACCAAAAGAGCATAAAGGAAAAGGAATAGGAATACAACCCTCCCACTCCACCTCTTTCTACAGTGATAGCCCCCAGACACACACTAAGTAGAAGCAAGCATTGCAAAGCATACAATTTAAAAGTAAAGCAATTATCACTCGAGTCAAGGGCGATGTCTTCCAAGTACAAACCCCCAAGGCCTAAACCAAGATCAGATAAGCACCCAGAAAATACCGCTCTTGAGACCGAATGACGATACAACCAAACATCCATGACTCTGGCTATCACTATTAACATTGCTTTGATATCATCGTTAATTGAATGACCGACACATTCTTTCAGCCGTCCGTCAAGGGCTAATGGAAACCCCGGTTCTAGACATAACTCTGCACGTCATCGTGACCCGTGCCTAGGACTATCGAATCTGCCCAGAGTACTTGACTATCATCATTAGCCTTCAGGGACTATCGAATCTGCCCAACGTACTCTTGCTTTGAGCATGCTAGAACCTTCAACAACGATGAGATCTCAGCCTTCTAGTCATCCTCCTCGACGACTATTTTCATACTAGCTCAAGCGCCTCTCGAGCCAACCATTATCCTCAACTCGAACCATATCACCGAGTTATCAACATGCTTGGAATGATCCCGTCTGGATTAGACCAAGACTATCTCATATCATGCCTCGCTTCATCACATCCTCGCAAAGCTTCATCTCAACATCATCATCATCAAATCTATGCATAAGAGCTTCATCATCCGCTACATATGCCACGAGCAGCTTCTCCAATTCAAGAGCCTTTCCCTTAGCTTTTGAATCATCTTCGACCAACTTGTCTAAATCAAATCATCAATCATCTAATTCATAGCAATCAATCAAGTCAAACATTAATCCAAGTAAACAAGCATTCAAATATGATCTAAATAGACAATTATAACAATAATGGCAATTTCGTAATTAAAGAGTCGAAAGTCTAACAAGCATGAAAACATGAGCAATGTCTCTAAAATCTTGATGAATGAACTTGCATAGGTTAACATGTAGTAAAATGGATGTCAAATCATCATGAGCAATGGATCTATATGGATCTACACATATGACTAGGAAAATGCATGGAAATCTCTACTTTAACACCAAATCAAGCCAACGATCCGATATACTCCTTTGGATCCGTGTGAGAGATAATCACCACTCACCAAATCACCTAAACAACCCCAAATCAACACGCTTTAGATCTGGACAACGAAGGATCTAGCTTGATCTATCACGAATTCGCTTCAAACGATGAAATCTCTCTTCGAAGGATGAAGATCCTCAATCTAAGCTCTTGAATCTTCAATTTGATCTTCAACTTGGATGGATGAAGTCACTAGATTAGAGTGGAGAAAAGAAGTGAAGAAGTGTAGAAGTCGAGCTCTCAAAATGTCAGCACTTCGTCGCTTCGAAATCCGGATCCTAAAAAGTGAGAAATGGACGAGTATTTATAGCTGAAAACCTCCTTAACTCGTCCGCCTTCTTAAGTCATTGCCGACTTAACTCCTTCTCCGACCTAACACTCCAGACGACCTACGACTTAGCTGCTGTGCCGACCTAACACTCCAGACGACCTACGACTTAGCTAACTCACCTGTCTACGACTTAACCAAGACGCGACCTAACACTTAGCTATCCTCCTTAGGTCGCTTACGAGCTAACAACTCACGCAACCTAACATTTAGCTAGGGTACGACCTAACTTAACACAGAACCCACGACCTAATTCTTAGGTCGCTACTCACCAGTTCCTTAGGTCGTTGCCGACCTACGACTTAACTGGGTATACGACATAACGACTCAACAACAGGTGCGACCTAACTGTATACGACTTACGACCTATCTCTGGCCGACTTAACACACACGCGACCTAACGACTCATCACCCTATTCCCTTAACTCGGCCACAACTCAACTGAGTTACGACTTAACTGCTAGACTTAGGTCGCTCACATCCTAACTCCAACACTCCTTAAGTCGTTAACTCGCCCAGTCGACCTAACATTTAACCCGTCCATTCTCTTAGGTCGTCGCCGACCTAACCTTTAGGTCGTCACCGACTTAAGTCTTTTATCTATAAGTCGGTCACTTCCTTAAGCCTGCCTATTCTTGAGTCGCTAAATCCTTAAGTCGTCCCAATCTCTCCTAAGTCGGTCAGTTCCTTAGATCGTCTATCTCTTAGGTCGTACACTTCCTAAGTCGGTCACACGACCTAAGCCACCCCATACGACCTAATTTCCCCATGACTTATCCCAATGCCTAGGTCGCTCCAAACCTTCCTACGACCTAAGACTTAGACTCTAGATGACTTAGCAACAGTGCGACCAAATGTCAACTGTTTTACGATGTTTCGATCCGTAAAATACGGGTCGTTACATGCTGAGTTTTGCCAAATTTAAATTAACAATCTATTGTTTTGAATTATTCAAGTCTGACATGTGTGGATTTATTGTCGATTTGAATGGTCCAAAATAGTGGGTCGTTACAGGCGGCATGGTGGGCCGCGACTTCGGCGACGGTGTGGCCTGGGACGGTGGGTCAATTGGTGTGCTCCGATCGGTGGTCAAATGCGTGTAGGCGACGACGTATGGTTGTGAATCACTGGCGGCTATAGTATGTCTCGTGTTCGAGGCATGTTAGGGTTTGTAAGGTAATAGTATTTACGGTAATGCCCTTTATGTAATTTAATTTAAATTTGAATTTTAAAACTTCTAACAATCATAACTTTTTCAAACGAGCTCGGATTTGGACGCGGTTTCTTGCATTGGGTTCGTTTTGAAATTCTGGACAGAATGGAAGAGGTTTGGTTGAATTTGGAGACTGTTCAAATTTAAAGCTTTATTTGGATTTTAAATCGACTATAAACCAGAGGTGATTGATTTAACCCACTCACGAAATACTAAACCTTCTTATAATTGTTGAATTAAATGTATGAAGTGATTAGAATTTTATTGATTGCTGTTTAGTAATTTAAATTGTCATTTAAATTTAATTTGAATTTATATTGAATTAACTTGACATTTATATTAATATTTAATTGAATTGCTAGTGAAATACCTGATATTGATAACCAGTTAATTGTTGTGATTGATTGGGTGATTTGGATGTTGACTGTGATGGATGTCTATTTATTGACATTTTGGATGATTGGGTGTTTATTTATTTGTATTTATCCCTGCTATTACCCTACATATTAATTGAAAGCACATAAAATGTTATTTGAATTATTTTGAATAAATTAAGAAGTAGGTTGAAATGATATATACCTATGACACTTTGATTTGGATGGAAATGATATATCCATCCCTGAAATTAAAATTGAAATAACCAATCGCTTGGCCATAGGGTACAAAATTATATACGGACACCAGATTGGTTAAATTAAATGGTTTTGAAAATCTTGAAAATTTAGATTTTGATTAAATGATATTGTTTTAAAGGGATAGAATTTTGGATTTATATGAATTGAATTATTTTCTAATTTAATCTTTGAAATGTGGAAACTGAAATTGGTTAAAAAAGAAATTGTTTTAAGAATTGAATTGAAAATGTAAGGTTGTAATTGATATATGACTTTAATTCGGAAGATTGAATTATTTTAAAGTTTGGACCTTAAAATTTGAACAATGAGGTTTAATTTGATTAAATTGTTTAAATCGGTAAATTGGAATTGAACTTGGATTTGAAATTGGACATGGGTCCAGATTTGTTGAAATGGAAAGAACATTTTGATTTGATATTATTTTCAAAATAAATTATTTTTTATATAAACTACTTAAAATCTATTATTTTTAATATTCAAATTATTTCGATTTTTTCAAAAACTATTTCACTATATAAAACATATATTCGAACCATTTTATATTAAACTATTTTAAATATCTAAACTATATAAACTATTTTAAACTATTTATAACTATTCAATGTAACAACCCGAAATTTTCGACTCCGAAAATCCCAGATTGTTAAAGAAAAGAAGAAAGAGATAGAAGAAGAAGAAATCAGAAACACCAAACCACAGAATTCTCACATTCGCAACGGATCAAAATATAAAATCATATAAAATAGCAGCTATACAAATGAAAAACTGTACTTATCAAATTACACTTTAATACATCAGAGTTACACATATACACAACACTGGACAGATACAATCAACATGTCCCAAACAACTACAATATATCACAGCGGAATACACTCCATACGTTCCTGCCATCCAGCTCGCCTCCTGAGCTCCAGAACGTCCTTACCTGGAAATCTGTAATACTCGGTCTGACCCGAGCATTACAATAAAGTAACACCCGAGTCAGGCTAGAAACCAGCATGAGTAAACCCATATAACTAGAGATACTAATGCTTAAAACTTATTTAAAACCTGGGGTAACTCGTACCTCACAACGAGTTCTTAACTTGCCAAAGTCAAATACACATCTTACAATCATATCTATGTATTATTACTTAGATTAAATGACCAAGTTTACATCATTTATTCCATTCTAGCCTATTTATTCCAAAATCAAATCCATAAAGAATTATTGTAGATTACAAATCGAAGTGGTTTCGGGTATTTACTGATACCCGACCCCGGTCTCTTCGAATCCAATAACACCTTAAAACAAAGCTGTTTAAGTTTTAAACAATTCCATTTATATCCATAATTACATATTTAGATTGCCATTCATCACAGATAAACAAACCATATTATCACAGTTCAACCCAACATATCATATCACATAGCATCACAAATCACATATCAGTTATCAACTAATCTAAGGCATATAATATCATTCAATCATTCATAAACAAGATTAATTAGTCACACCATTTCTAATTAATTTAAATAAATTAAATTAATTACTTTAATCACCTTTAAATCCTGCTTACTTAACATTAATTAATTACAGATAAATTAATCAATCATCCTTTAATTATCAACTTAACTACATGAAGTAATTAGCCCTTAATTAATTACACAAAGTAATTATTCTTTAACTATTTACATTAATTAACCTTTAATTTCTATCATTAATTACATTAATTAATGATCCTCTAATTACTTTCATTAATTAATCATTCTTCTAATTAATTACATTTAATGATTAACCTTTAATCAACCTTAATTAATCACATACAGTAATTTACTATCCTTTAATTACTTACATTAATTAATCCATTAATTAATTACATTGAGTAATTAATCCCTATAATTACTTCCATTAATTAATTACTCTTTAATTAATTACCTTTAATTACTTAGATTAATTAACCCTTAATTAATTAACTAGCCTTTATAAATTAAACCAATTATCTTAAATTAATTTCATTAATCAATCATCTCATAATTACTAGTTAATGATCTTTAAATTACATTCATTAACTTCCCACTAATTACTTACTATGTAATTATCCTTTGATTATCAACATCAATCAATTATCCTTTATTAATCCCATTAAGTGATTATCTTTTAATTAATTCCACTAACTAATTATCTTTAATTAATCACAACCTTAATTAAATATAAATTCTTTACCTTCATAAATTACTTAATTACATCATTTTAAAACTGTTCATGTAATTACTTCCTTTTTACCCTGGTAGCTTAAAACACACGAAAAACCCGAGCTTAAGCAAAACAAAACCCGAGCCATCCTACCAGAAATCCCCGAGCAAAACATGAAATCCCCGATCTACTCACGAACCAACTTCCTCGAGTCTCTCACGAACACTACACGAGATCGTCCCCGAGAAACAGCTTCTTTCCCAAACTCAAAACAACACCCAGACACCATTTGCTCATGTGCACGTGCACACGATGCCGGAGCTACGGCGATCACCATCGACCACGTCACCAAGTCGTCGTCGACCTCACAGTCTACTTCAGCCACCCAGAAACCCGACACTAACCTCCCATCTAAATCGAGCAAATCGATACCCATTGAGACAAAACCGATCACCCAAAAACTTCATCATCCCGCCACCTCAGGCCATCTGAACCCACTTCACTTCGACCAGAGCTACTTCACACCCTCATGCATTGATTCCCCCTGGACCGGTCGATCCCGATCCATCATCGACGTCGCATTATCTGGGAATCCAAAGTCGACCAAAACTGTTCTTAAACCCTAGATCAACCACGTTCGGCCACCACGTACACTTAAAAGTTCATCCACAATTTTTTCGACGATCTGCATCCTCCAAGCTACCTTCGACATCAAACACTATGAAGCCAGACCCGCCGATCAATGGCAATTGACGAAAAGACCAAAACCGATCAACTCGATAAACCTCATTATTCCCAATACTAAAAATCATGATATTACTTTCAAAAATCAACATTTTCAAGTTCGAACCAGATTATAAAATCAAAACACAAAAATATGATTATTGATTTTTCTGATTTAAAGAAATTTCACTGTAATACCCAATTTTCTAAATATTTTCTAAATATTTCCACTTGGAACCATTTTTAAAATAATATTTCATTAATACAAACAAGTTTTCTTTACACATCATAAACTATAAGTGTTTGAGTGAAGAGAAAATGCATTTTGAATGGTATATGAACCTGTTAGAACAAGAACAGAGGCCATAACTATATACACAGGCATTTCATACATATACACCCAGGCACACTCTATTTTCCATCCATGCAATGCACATTCAAGTCATTTCTACCATTAATTCTTACATGCACGAGTTAATAAAGAAGATTTAGCTTTTAAAAGTTAAAGTTTACTCACCTTTTATAAAAAGCAGAGAACAGGCTCTGTTCAAATTGTTTTCCTGGAACTTTGTTTTGATCTGTAATTTGTCTTTAAATTTGAAATCCTATTGTTGTTTGAATCAGTGAAGGTGTTGTTGCATTCCATTTGATCTCAGGTTGAAGGCTGAAATCAAGCTGTTGCATTTACTTTCCAGGTTTCATTTGATTGCAGATTTGATTTGGTTTCAGGTTTTATTTTAGTTTGAATTTTGGTTTCTCAGATTGGTATATTTTAGTTTCTGGTTTGAGAAAAGTTGAACTGAAAAATGAAGAAAACAGGTTTCTCATAAACATACATTATATAAATTAAATCTTAAATGAAAAATATTGTGCCACTTGTTATTTTTAATTTAGACAAGTGTAATTTGCAAATTCATTTAGCTTACACATGTTAAAACAAAGCAATATTATGTTTATATCCTTATCTTACTAAGTATTTATGCTTTGTTAATTATGTAAATATGTATATATATTGTGATTTAAAGCTTTGTTTTAAATTTAATATTATTCAAAAGCTAATTATAAAGAAAATAAATATAAACTAATTATATTCTAATAAAAATCATATATATATATTAATTTTAAATCCAATATATTTTAAGGTGTTTATCTTTTGAATTTCCAATTCAAATTTAAATTTCAATTTAAAATCAACCTAAATATATATAGATATAAATATCTATTATCAAATCTATTTGTTCAATCTATAAATCAGTATCTCAATAGTAAAAATCAATTAATTTCCCTAGCTATCTGGAATTTTCGGGATCGAAAAATCCGGGTCGTTACAGTTAAACTATTTTCTAGAATTTCAAACTTTACAAAGTTCGAATTTTTATATTTAAATCGTTGATTTAAATGCGAATGTGGTTTAATGAAGTTATAACCTACGTTGGAATTTGAAATGATATTTTCTAGTGAAATGGCATATTTTGAGTAAATATGATGGTTTGAAATGAAGGATATTTTTGAATTGAATATGATATTTTGATATCAAATATGAATTTGTTTTGAAATGTAAAAGAACCAATCGGTGTGAAAAATGACGTTTGGTTGTTAAAGAGACCGGGTCCTCTTATTAGCATACTCTCTGTCAATATTGGAACCACTTTAACAACTGTGTACACGGTGGATGTTATCTAGAATGAAGTGGTTGAATTGGAGACATTTCCTTTAAGACACAACTCACACATATCAAATGATTCAGAATCATATGATGATAGAAAATCTTCAATTTTTAGTTTATGTAGTTGTTGGTCACTTATACGACCTAACCTATAATCCCATAAATAATTATTATTAATATCAGCGTTAGAAGAATTATTCACAACACATACATTATTAGAATTATACACATAAATGACATTATCCAAAACACCATTGCAGATTTTTTTTCCATCAAACATAATGTCCATAACATTATCAACACAACGTAAAACACATCTAGTCTAAAACAATCCAGACACGGAAACTATTCCATAAATAAAACCTTTAACACAATAGAAATTATACAAAATTAAATATAATCCATTTGGCAAAGACAAATGATAGTCTCCAATTATAGTTACATCTATTAGATATCCATCAGCAACTTGAAGTCTTATTTCATCCTTTGTCACATGCCACTTATTCCTAAGTCCTTATAACAAATTACAAATATGAGTTTCAGATCCATTATCTAAAACCATAGGTAATTTATTAATTGCAAAATAGTTTTGAATCATGAATATACTTGTAGGAGTGGTAAAACCATTCTCTTTCTTATTTTTTTGATAAGTTTTAGATAGTCCAATCAATTCCATTTCTAATGCCCCTTCTTATGACAGAGATGACACCTACCCTTGTCATTTAGAGTGCTCCTTTTATTTTTCTTGTGAACTCGCTTTCTCATCTTCGAACCATTCGAAGATGATGCTTTCCCTTTTATTTTGAGCAATTGTGACTTAATCCTTGGATGAAGACTCGGCTGATCTCATCATATTGAGCAACTCTGTAAGGCTTACATTTAACAAGTTCATATTATATTTCAATATGAACGGCTCAAATTATGGAGTAAGAGACCCCATGATCATTATAGCCTTTCATTAATAAGATGTATTCGTCTACACGCATGCCTTTTGTCATCTTCGTCTCGAACAGTTTCTTAGTAATCTCATACCTTACGAAATGAGATTTCTCCCCAGATAATGCTTTGAGGCTATTGAAGATTGATGGACAAACGTGTTTTCAAGTCGTTTTCGCAATAGTTTGTCTAATGTAGACAATACACAAACTTGAGCGATTTCTAGGTTTGCAACCCATTTGTTATAAGCGATTATTAATTCGAGATCATCATTTTCAACTAGTTTTTCTCTTGGAGGTTCAGTTATCAATGACCATACAAAGGTTAGTGCTATTTTGATTTCTATTAGCTAGTCTATGTAGTTAGGTCTAGTAAGCTTGTCATTATTAGAAAATATTTTTGGCATGGACATTTTCCACAAATTCAATTCAGTAGATTAGGAGATTTATACATAGAAAATGTTCTATATTATTAGTGAGGTTAAACATTATATTTCATTTTACTAATAAGCTCCCACCAGAATTTATGTTTCTCAAAACCTTAAGAGAAA
The DNA here is from genome assembly GCA_030737815.1 of Allium fistulosum. NCBI lineage: Eukaryota > Viridiplantae > Streptophyta > Magnoliopsida > Asparagales > Amaryllidaceae > Allium > Allium fistulosum. Next base: position 474,037,421 of record CM060901.1, read on the forward strand.
ACATAGAAACCTTTCAATTTCACTTGTGGGTGTTAAGACTTGCTTGCCTTGAGATTTTGGCCTTAAGCCTCAATAAGTCTTAGGCCTACAAGCGATGGACAACACCTTATCCATTATATCATGTACAACTCCTAACTCGTGGTCTTTTGTCCTAAACTCATTTTGACCTTGAGCTTGCTGAACAAATAAAAAAGGAATATTCACTCGTACCTACCATTTCGCGATGGCTTAAATATAGTTTATATACATTGAGTTTGCTCAACAAATACATATATTTGTCTTACACCATTTAGTTCATATATTAATAATATTACACGTAACATCTCTAGCTTAAGTTTACTCAACAACTAGAGAGTATATAAGTAATTTATTAATATATAAATTAGATGACATCACTTATATTAAAGATTAATAATCTAAGTATACTTATTTGGGTGATATCGACCTTTGGAGTAATGTATTCTTATGAATTACCTCCGTGATTAAAGTGTTAGACAGATCCAAAATCACGGTGTATATACTATATGTATGTGTTTATTCCTTAAATCTAATTTGGGTTTATTACAGTTCCACTTTAATTAATTAAATCATATTTAATTTAATATTTATGTTATTAATTAAATCATATTAAATTAATATTAATTAATTAATTAACATGTTAATTAAATTAATTTTATTCATTTTAAAAACTGAATATATGTATATACACACTATAACATTTATAGTAATGTACAAATATAATTATACATGTATATTTTAACATCTAATCAATATGTTAGTTATAAAAAATTTAACTAAATTTAATTAGTTTCAAAATTTTAATTATTAATTACCTTAACATTTTAAGATAAATGTACATATCTCATTATATATGTTTTAATTAAATCAATTATCTTTTAATTAACTATATATTTAATCAACCTAATTAGTTATATTAAAATTTTCAAAATTTATTTATTTATTTGTAAAACATTTTAGAAAAATATTTATAACATTTATAAAATTTCTTACATATTTTAAACTTAAATTTTAAAATTAAAAATATTATTTAAATTTCAAAACAAAATTTGAAAACTAGCCCAAGACCCAAAATCAATTCAATCCTTTATATTAGGGATAACCGTTGGGCTTACTTCATCTTTCGGGCTAGGTTATTAGCCAGGTATGGTGGAGGACTTGATTACCCGAACTCAATTTTAGACACCACCTTTCTAGACACCCTACAAAAAGACAGGCTTTAATATATTGCCCTAAAACTTTTAATTTAGACCGTATAGGCTATTGGGCTCTAATACCATTGAAGAAACCGGATTTTTGCGGGGTAAATGGGTGGATTTTAACAAAAATCCATTTTTAGATCTTATTATGTCTATGAACTCCAAATTGTTTTGGATCAGATCTAAATAATTTTAAATAAAATATTTATTTTATTTAATTAATTTATATAAAAGTATCAATTTTATTTATATAATGTATATGTGCACCAAATACATATATATGTGTGTAGTGCACGTGCAATATATAGGAAATGTACATGGTTTAATTTGCCAATATATAAGTGCTGGGATTTACATCACAATGAATACATTTTTTCCTCTATATACATATTTGATGTCCATAATTTTAATTTATTGTATACATATATACATACACAGATATATACATATATGTGTGTGTGTATAAAAAAACAATAATTTTATATAAATTTGAAGTCAAATTCAAATATAAATTTGTTTTATATATATATATATACATATATATATATATTGAAATGAATGATTAAAATATTTTATATTTTAGTTTAAAAAATATTTATTCATTGACTATTAATTAATAAATATAATTACACATGTAAAAATTGGTTTTTTTTAACTTTTGATCGAAAACATTTCTAATTAAAAATTAATTTTTTTATTAACAAATATAGATGGATTTGTATTATTTTTTCATGTACATTATAAATTAATTTTTTTAAATGTAAATTCATACGGAGATACAATAATAATTCTTTTAAACACATATATTATTTTTGCAGGCTTATTATTTTGCATAGACAAGCTGGTGTTATAGCGGTCGCACCACTTTACAAAATATAATTACGCATGAGGGAGAAAGTCATTATGAGCTTTGTAGCACCACGCAGGGTGAGGGTGCAAACGTACAGAACAAAATTGCATAACTAGTCACAAACACTATATAAGCACTATGTGGTGTGCAAACAAATATAAGCTGCATAAGGCAAATACAAACATCATAGTAATCAAGCGGAACCACTTGACTAACTATATGAATAAAACATACATAATTACCATAATGCTCGATGGCACCAAATACACTTGACAAAAGTATGCCAAAGATGCTTATTCCATACTTTGGGAGCAGCTTCCAAAATTAAAGTTTTTTTTGCATTAAAAACACCATGACAATCACAGGCCTAATCCCTATATTTCCAAATGAAAGACATTTTCCGAACGAAACTATATTACCAAACGACAACATGAGTGAGCAAATAACCCACAACAAGCTGCATAATATCACAAAAGAGTACAAACTACCATAAAAAGTGGGTATCCAAATTACCAAATTAAATCCAAATACCATATCACCAACAAAAGCTACAAGATAGGGCACTAAGATCATGCATAAGAGCACATGAAAGCTTATGACACCCAAACTTGCATGACACTAAGAGCAACCACCAAGGTTACAAAATGATAAAGTGAGAAATTAGCACGATAAGAAAGATTGCAACCAAGCACTAAGGCAGCAGAATGAATAGGCACCTTTCCAAGTCTAGAACCAAACACGTAGCTATCAAAAGAATTTTGAACAAAATAGCCAAAACGTACCATGATAGACGATGAAGTACAATTTGCAACTTAAAAAGCAAAGTACAATACCCTATAACTGATTTCAAATTTACTAGAGGCAGCTTAAGGGAGTAGAAGGACTTGTGACGCCAGATCTGGAGGTATGACAGGAGGCTGATGTGATAGAAAAGAAAAACAAGACGAAGACGTGGAACAAATGTATGGCAATGAGGCAATAAAATAGCAACAAGGAAAGCTAGGGTTTAGAAAGGAAAAGAGCGATGAATGGAGGAGGGAAAAAGATAGATCGGGATGGACGAAATGTAAGGGTAGATGGTAGCAGTAAAGTGCGTGCATGCGTGCATGCGTGTGTGTATATATATATGTAGGGGTGTGTGTGTGTATATATAAACATACTTATTACTCATATATATACGTATGTATGTATAGATTAGTAATATGTATGTTATATATATGTGTGTGTGTGTGTGTGTATTCCTTTTTTTAATTCGAATATATATATGTCTAAATAGATTAGTTATAAATACGTTTTGGGGAGTAGCTATTGGGACATAAAATAAAACATAAAACCAGATACAGTAAGTATCGACCGTTGGATCCTTTTGTCTTTATATGGAAGGTGAAATTTAGGAGGAGATCTAATGGTTAATATATCTTATGTCTTCTTTTGTGTCTATATTTTGTGTCCAAATAGAATTTCTCATGTTTTATATATATATATATATATATATATAATTCAATTACAAATTTATATTTTAAATTTGATAAATATTTAAAATTCATTTTAAATTTCAAAAATAATTATATTTAAAATATATGAATATGGTCGAATAAATATAAGTGACATATATGATCTATGTAGTTTTTTTATTTTTAATATATATGAATAATATAGAACAATATATATATATATATATGTATATATATGTTTATATTCATAATAATATACAACATATATAAACAAAATAAAAGAGATGAACATCATATGTGAATATAAATAACATGTAAAATAGGAAGTTATCAAAATTTTGAAGCCAATGAATAGCACCTTGAATATTGAATAAAGTTCCTTTAGATTTGATCTAAACTCCTCCAAAAAGTGTAGTTGACTGGAGGAGAATACAACTCCTTGAAATAAACTAATCAGATTGTATTTGAATTGAAAAATGAAAGGAAATCCCTTATAGTCTTGCGACCAAGATGGATAGGGAAGGAAGAAAAAAATCAGTAGAAAAAGAGGAAGTGAGGTTTAAATAGGCACCAGAAATGAGTAAAAAGTGGAGATCCATATCTCCTTCTTTACTCATTCTTTTAGCCAATTGAAAAACTTATTTTTTTGCACCCCAAAATCATCCCTCCCCCATCTTATGGTCGTCTATGATATTGGACATATAGGACCACAAAAATTTTCAAACCCAATCAATATTTATTTAATTTAAAACAAATTTAAATATTTATCGATAATATATCGATATGTATGTATGTTAGTTTTATATATGCATTTTATTAAGTACTAATTCATATAAATCAAATAAAATTTAATATTTAATACTTCATTAATTAATATTTATTATCTAATTAATTTATAATAATTATAATCTAATTAAATAGTGTGGTATTTCGGAGTATTCAACATTGCGGTTGGGCGACTCAAAATGATATTTTCTATTTTGGACTATTTACTCCCACAAAATAGAATTTTAATGTCACTTAAAATATTGCTAAAAAGTAAATATAAAATATGTGTCTTGAATACTTATTATTTATATCTTCACTACCTAAACATTTTCTACTATGATTCTTAAAACACAATAAATAATGCTATTTATTACAAATTCATTTTGATCACCTCACTTGTTTCAATAACATTTTCATTTCCTTTTTTGCACCACTCTTAATTTGAACTTCTAAAAATCAAAAGTTCAGCTTAATTTCTCATAAAATTCATTAAAATTCATTTGAAGGTTTAAGGATTTAATAACTTTTTGATACAAATTGATTATGCCAATGAATGTAAGGAATATAAGAGTTGCAATCAATTGATTTAGGTTTTGAGGATTTGAAATAGGTGGGGAAGGTTTGTGAGCTTGGATTCCCTATTTTGTTGAAATAAAAAGTAAGGTGGATGTAGGTGGGTGTTTAAATATTTCGAGTTTGCGGTGGAGTAACGAGTTTATAGAGAGGAGAATTGGGTGTAGCTGCACCCTTTATTATAAAAGGAGCATTTTAAATGGTGATAACACAGTAAACAAGAGAGTATTCACAATTATAAATAGTTAAGAATGCTAATGACCACATACAGGTAAGATTTCTAAATTGGATTGTTGCTAAAAGTCTCGGATTGGATCCTTTAGGCATACATTGAGAACCAATATTCAAGAAATTAATAGTTGAGAAGTGGTATACGTTCAAGGCAACAGTCTACCTTTAAAATTGCAAACAAGCAAACTGATAATAAAAGAAGTATGAAATGGTTACCAATGGTGGTACATAGAACGTTGGTTTAGTGAATGCAAGTATTTTTTGAACGTGTAGTGCTAAGGGCATCAGGGTTTCTGCTAGGGGAAACCATGTTCGAACAGGAAAAAAAATTAACTATGGTCGGTAGACAACCACCGACCAAACAGGGGTTTGGTCGACGGTTAACTATTGACTGCGGCTAGACGCGACAGCCTTTAGCATCCAGTCCAATGCCCTTAGCACTGCACTTTTTGGACGCTTTGAACATTAGACTCGAGAAGAGAAGGTTAAGTTCATTATTTAAATAACTATTATTTGACGCGTACAATGATGGAAGTCCACCCTAATTTCAATTCAAATTTTGAATTAAACTAAACCAAACATAGATAGTGGAAGCAAATTGACTAGGAGGACGACTTTAAAGAGGAATGGATGGAGGCTAGAAAGTGAGAAGACTATAAATGAAAATATGAATAAGGGAATTTGAACATATTCGCAAATGCAACATATAATTCTCAAAGGACAATTGTATCAAACATATGCAATCAAAGAAATTAGGGAACATGAGTAAAACTATAACGAGTCAAAATTTCCATAGTGTTATTAGATATAGTGTTACAGGGTGAAAATCCCTGCAAGATATGCCAAAGAATTTGCTAAAGAATCACAGAAAAATAAGGAAGAAAAAGATATAGAATTTCAAAAAATTTAGAGAGAGAGATTTTTGTTGATTTAGTTAATGAGTGAATCATTACAACTATGATACAAGATACTTATAACTACTGCTAACTACAACTAAGCTTCCAACAAGAAGTAACAGAATTCTAGAAAAACCGGAAAATGAAATGAAATAGAAAATAAGTTAATTATTGTAACCAATTTTCCGGCAAAAACAGCTAACTAATTTCTTCCTCTAACATACTTCCCTCCTTGAAAAAGGCTTGTCCTCAAGTCTGAGATTGCATTAATTCTGGATATTTAGCTTCAAAAACTTTTGCATTCTCCCATGAAGCCTCATACTCAGCAAAACCCTCCCATGGAACTAGATATTGAGTAACAGCCTTGTTTTAATGCTTCACAAATTTCCTATTTATAATAGCTTTAGGCTTGATTACAGTTGATTCTCTCTGCCCCTTAAACCATGAAGGAATATGAGCTGCAATAGGCAGAGTTCTATGAAATTTCTTCTATAGAGATACATGAAACACATCATGAATTTGAGCATCAGATGGTAAAGATAGTTTGTAAGCTACTTTTCAAATTTTGGCCAAAACTTGAAGTGGACCAAAAAACTCTCCAACTTGAAATTCTTTGGCAGACCTGTGTTTATCAGATCGGTTGTTCATTCTAGACTGAGCCCTTGCTAAGTGAAACTTTAGACTGCTGATCATTAACTCTCTATTCACCAAACTTCTATCTACCACTTTATTCATTGACTCACTAGCTAAGTAAGGAAGATGCAAAGGTGGTGGTTGGTTATAAACCACTTCATAAGGAGTCATTTGAATTGAAGAATAAAAATGAGTGTTGTACCACCATTCTGCCAGAGGAAGCCATAAGCACCAATCTTTAGGATTTTCTCCACATATACACCTCAAATAGGTTTCTAAACACCTATTGACAACCTCAGTCTGATCATCAGTTTCAGGGTGATAAGCTAATGACATTAAAAATTCTGTACCATATAAAGAGAATAAACTCTTCCAAGAATTGCTGAGGAAAGCAGAGCCTTTATCACTCACAATGCTCCTAGGCCATCCATGCAATTTAAAAACATTATCCAAATAAGCTCGAGCCACCTCTACTATAGTAAAAGGATGAGATAAAAGAATGAAATGGGCATACTTGCTGAATCTGTCAACTACCACAAATATGACCTCTTTTCCCATTGATTTAGGTAAACCAGTGATGAAGTCCATTGAAATATTCAAGCATACCTCTTCTGGGATTGGCAATGGTTGAAGTAAACCTGGACTTGCTGCATTGTCATACTTAGAAGCTTGGCAAACCAAATAGTTTTTAATAAATTTCTAACTTCTTTGGTTAGCTCTTTCCAATGAAAAACCTTCTCGAGTCTCTTTGAAGTTAGAGCCCTTCCAGAATGACCACCTTCAGGAGATGAATGCTGCCATTGAATGAGTTTGAGCCTTAGCTGATGGTCTGAACCTACCACAGTTCTTCATTTCTTCCTTAATAACCCATCTTTCAGCATGAATCCATTAAAGGTACGACTGTCCTACAACTCTTCAATTATATCCACTAAATTGTTATTTAAATGATAACTAAGCTTGATTTGACGAACCAAATCAGTTGAGATCATAGATATTGCCAAACCCATAATTTTAGAACCTTGAACCCTATATAAGGCATCAGTTGGAAGATTTTTTTTGTCCACTTATGTATAGGATTTCATAATCAAATCCCATCAATTTAGACAACAAAATTGCTGAAATGGTGTTGAGATTTTCTGTTGTAACAACCACTTCAAAATTTTTTGATCAGTCTTTGTTAAGAAACGGTTACCAATTAGATATTGTTCCCATTTTTGTACTACAAACACAATAGCCAAAAGTTCCTTTTCATATATTGATAATTTCTGACATTTAGGACCTAAAGTTCTACTAATATAAGCTATGGGATGCCCTTTATGCATTAACATAGCTCCAATGCCCAAATTAGAAGCATCAATCTCAACAATAATTTGTTTTGAGAAATCTGGTACAACCAAACGGGAGAAGATACCAATGCATCTTTAAGCTGCTGATAGCTTCTTGAGATTTTTCATTTTATGCAAACCCTCCTTTCTTCAAGAAATCATTCAAAGATCTACAAATTATAGCATAATTCTTCGCAAATTTTCTGTAATATCCAGTCAAACCCAAGAAACTTTTCAATTCTTTCAAAGAAGTGGGAGTAGGCCATCTTGCTACTGCTTCAATCTTCTTAGGATCAGTTTGTACACCTTCTACAGATATAAAATGTCCCAAATATTCTACCTTTCTCATGCCAAAAGAACATTTGCTTTCCTTCGCAAACATTTGGTTTTGTTTCATCAATTCAAACACCATTTCCAAATCTCTCCAATGATCAGCCTGTTTCTGCTATATACTAGTATATCATCAAAAAATACTAGTACACACTTCCTTAGCAATGGCTAAAACACTTGATTCATCCATTCTTGGAAGGAGGTAGGGGCATTTGTGAGGCCAAAGGGCATCACTATGAACTCAAAGTGACCTGTATGAGTCTTGAATGCAATTTTGAATACATTATCAAAATGTATTCTTAGTTGGCGATATCCTGCCCTTAAATCCAACTTAGAGCAGACTATTGCACCAGCTAATTCATCAATAAGCTCTTCCACCACTGGTATAGGGAATTTATCCTTCATTGTCCTCCCATTCAACTCTCTATAATGCACACAAAGCCTCCAAGTTCCATCTTTCTTCCTCACCAACACAACAGGAGATGCAAAAGGACTAGAGCTATTTTGGATAATGCCTCTATCAAGCATTTCCTATATCAATTACTCTATGATATCCTTTTGTTTCAAAGGATATCTATAAGGTCTAATGTTCACAGATCCCACGTAAGGTTGCAAAGTAATTTTGTGATCAAACACTCCCTTATAAGGAGGTAATTCAGTGGGATCTTCACAAATCATACTGAATTTCTATTTTAACTCCTGCAATTCTACTTCATCATTCATCTCATTCGCATTACTTTCAGCCTCATTCAAGTTATAATTTTCGTTACCTACATTAAACACATCTGAGCTGCATTCTTCATGTAACAACCCGCATATTTGTCGATTTTATATTTAAATATTTTATTTAAACATTTTATCGTTAGTCGGATGTTAGTCCGAAAAGCTACTTTTTGCATACGGTCAAATTAGGACTCGAGACCACCTTCATTGAGTTCAAAATGACGTTTGTGATCTTTTTGAGTGTAAACTTCGATATGTTTGGTGTTAGTGAAATTCTCGCTACTTTTTCCCGCTTGTGACTTTGGTTTGGACTGCACCTTCTTTAGCTCAGCCCAACCCTCTTCCCTTCATTACTTCATCTCTTCACTAAAACATTAAAGCTTCTTCAAAAATGGTGGAGGGAATGGGAAATTAAAACTCCAAACTCAAATTCAATTGCAAATCCAACATTCAACTCCAAATTCAAGTAGAAGATATTGGATTCAAGCTTTGGATTGCTTCTCCTTGCTTTCAAGCTTCATCTTCATCCATTTTAGTGAAAATGTGAGATTTTTAATCTCACATCTTGCCTATAACTATCATTGGGCTGTTGGGAATGATTCCCTATCGCATTAGCATCTTAGTTTGCTTTTGGTTTGGATTGAATGGGTGAAATACTCCAATTTTCAGCGTTGTTGGCAAATCCTGGCCCTTAGGTCGCACTGCCTCGTAGACTAGACCTGCAGATTCTCGTTCGTGCTTAGGTCGTTCGAAATTAGGTCGCTAGGTCATAGGTCGCTGGGCCATAGGTCGCTCTGGCGTGGAGAAGACTCTGCCTGCTTTTAGCTGCTATGGACTTAGGTCGTCCGTCCCTAGTTCGTAGGTCGCTCGATTACCCTAGGTCGCTCGCGAGTTAAACTTTAGGTCGCGTGGCCATCCCTCTTAGGTCGCATGACCACTTAGGTCGCACGATCTTGTTAGGTCGCTCGCGTGTTTCACTAGGTCGTTAGGCCTTTACCTCGTTAGGTCGTAGGTCGCTCGACCTTATTACCTTGTTAGGTCGCGAGTCCCTTAGGTCGCTCGCCTTATTATTTCGTTAGGTCGCGTACCAGTTAGGTCGCGCACCCTTTAGTTTGCGCACTCCATTAGGTCGCACGACCATTCAACCCTTAGGTCGCTCGCCTGTTAAGACCCTTAGGTCGCTCGGCCGATTCACGTGCTAGGTCGCTTGGCATTGTGCCGCTAGGTCGCTCAGCACTTTGGTGTTAGGTCGTTAGATCTTGTTTTCTACTAGGTCGTTTGGCCTTGTTTAATGCTAACTCGTGAACACCTCTAGGTCGCAACCACTAGGTTGCTTTACCCCTTAGACCCCTAGGTCACATCCATTAGGTCGTTCGATCTATTTGACTTATGGTCATTGCACTTCAACTCGACCATGTTAGGTCGCAAATATATTCCTACTTTGATGGTTTTGGGATTGATTTCTTTGGACTTTTCTCACGTCTTCGAACGTGAATTTATGTGATTCGATTTGTTTCAACAATCGTTTTGTGACTTGTCACTTTAAAAATGTGAAGGCTTCAATACTAGTAGTGAATATCAAAACTCTTTCATCAAAGCAATTTCAACATTGTTTTAACTACCAAGCTCTTTTTCTCAAACCGCTTTCCAATCTACTAGTATATACGAGCCTTTACTTCACTCGGATGAGAAATCGAATTAAACGACTTAGTAAAATGAGTGGTATGAAATGCTTGCGTTCACTTCGTCGGTTAGCTCTTGGACTTGTTCGATTGAACCCTTTTGTGACAATTTCCTAGTGGAGATCTACAGTTTGTTCGTAAATATTTAAGTTAAGCAAGTGGTTATGGGACATGAAGCTAAACTCATATATTTACTGGCTTAGTGTAATTGACACTTCTATATGATCATGACGATCATTTTTGTGATTTAGACTAGCGATTGAGCGATGTCTCTTTGTCTGCGAGGGAGACTAGACCCCGCTTCTGTGATGTTTCACCATCACATATATGGGGTAGCACCCCATGGTCTTCGGGCCATTCATGTGTTAAAATTTAATGGATAGCTTCCATGAGATAGCTTCTCGTTCATGTGTTATACGCGTTGGTGAGTTTTCATGCTCCCGTTTATGTGTTAGGCCTCCCCCCTTTTTATGTGTTTTTTGGATTTCGTGTGTTGATTTCTGGAAGTTGAGCTTCACCAATTTTCATGATTTTCATTGATATGATATCAGTTTTTGTGCATTGGTGAATTCATGTGTTATTGACATGTTATGAATACAAGTTTAGGGTATGATACCCTATTTTATCTTTGAGAAGATTCTTGTGATATTGATTAATCTCTTGTTGATTTTCAATTACATACTTATAGTAGTATGCTACGATGGTTATTACATGTTCATGTCACGTCTTTTACTTTATACCATATCACCTGATATTTATAGCTAGACTGGTCCGTTTATTATTTTCTTATAAATAATACTCGGGTCAGACTGAGATGTTACTGGTGCTTCTGCTTGACTTCTCTTCAGGATTATTCTGACTTTTGGCACTACTTAGATTAGTAGTTTTTTGGATGTACGCATTTGAGATATAGACTCTATGTTGTGTACTTATTCTTTTGTATAGCACGTGTTGCTATTCTTTTGTATTATCGTGGATCTTTCTAACCACTACTCTGATGTACACTTTCACGTGTTATATACATATTCATATCTTCTTCCGCCTTTGTGATATGGATGTCTGTGACTGATTTATGTTATGATTATTTCTATGTTTGTTTCCGAAGATTATATATATAGCCACCGTGTGATAGCTTTGAGTTTGTATCGGTATGTCGAATTTCCTCCTTAAATGATATGCATTCTAATCTATCTGACATATCGGTGCTTGCACAAAGAAGTTACATGGATGGTCGCTTCTCCACAGCCTTATTCTCCATGCTAAATGACAGCACTACATCGTAGTGTTCTTGGTTAGCGTGGGTATAGAGGTGGGGCGTCACAGCTTGGTATCGGAGCCAAACTTCAGAACAATGTAGAATAACTTAACAAGGATCATCGTCCTAAGTCCACCTTAGGAGTTGTGTTTCAGGATTTAGTTCGAGTCTTCGAACCAATTCATCCTGTTTTCTTTATGATTCCTTGTTTCATCTATCAAGAATTGCTTGATATTCATTTGGTGAATAACCTTTTTCTTCTTCTCTCTTTCTTAAAGAAGAGAATGTCTAGACCAGGCCGTCCCAGAGCTGGACCATCTACTGTTACTCCCCAGGATGGAGTTTTCATGACTGCTCAGCAGCTTCTTGATTTAGTAAAGAATGCTCAGGCAGCTGGTCCTAATCCGGAACCAACTCACCCTAAGTCTGGAATTGCACGTTTGTGCAACGATTATACCAACTTGGGCGGGAAACCATTCAAAGGTTCCAAAACTATTATTGAAGTCCAGGCTTGGTTAAGAACATGCGATAGAATCTTTTCTCGCATGAATCTTGTCGATCTTCATCGTGTTCAGGTGGCTTCCAATATGCTCCAAGAAAGAGCACTGGATTGGTACGAACTTCTCATTTCTGAAATTAATGAAGCTGATCTCACCTGGGAGCAATTCCGGGAACGCTTTGAATTAAAATTCGTACCAGAAGCAGAGAAAGTGACATTGGCACGACATTTCATAGACCTTGTTCAAGGTGAATCTTCCATGGCAGATTATGTTGCATCCTTTGAGTCACTGTCTAAATATGGGGTTGAATACATCAACACCCCATTGAAGAAGAACCAGAGGTTCGTCTATGGCTTAAACAAGAATCTCAAGAAGCCATTACTTCTAAAATTAGAAGTTTCTTTCGATCAACTCATCGATATCGCTCTTCGTCTTGAAGAGGCTGATAAGGACAGTGATGTTGAAGTGGTGGCTGCCAAACCAAACTTCAACAACAAGAAAAGGCCAAACAAATTCAAGGGTCCTTATCCCAACAAAAAGGGTAAACAAGCAACTCCTGCTGCAAAGGCATTTTCCCCCAGTGATAGGAAATGATTCAACTGTGGTGCTAAGGGCCATTTTTCGAACAAGTGTTCAAAGCCCCGCTCTTGCCGCTATTGTAAAAGTCCAGATCATTTTATGCACCAATGCCCTAAGCTTCAAGACAATGAGGGAAAGTTAAACGTTGCTCAAGCCCCTAGCAACACATCTCGCGGTCAAGGTATGTCTCATTCTATCCTTGATGGCATTATTATATTTCATGATCAACCTATTAGAGTTCTCTTTGATACGGGTGCATCCCATTCTTTTATATCAAAGGAACTTGTCGATACTTTTTCTTTAAGTGTTGTTGCTTTAATGACTTCTTTAAGAATTGTGAATCCGGTTGGTGGATCCGCAACTCTTAGTTTACTTTGTAAAGACGTGGAGATTATTTTGTGTGATTTTTCTTTCCTAGCCGATTTGCATGTCATGCGTTACTTAGGCTTTGGAATGATTTTGGGTATGGATTGGCTTACTCGTTATGAAGCTCATATCCTATGTCCTGAGCGGACTATTTATCTCCGTCATCCGCAATATGTTAACCAGATTTCTATTATTCTTATAGATTCGGATTCTGCTTTGGTTGCATCTTTATATTCTTTAAATCCTCGTGATGATGATAATTATGACGAGGAGGATGTCATTTCTCTTATTCGCGTCGTTCGTGAATTTTCCGACATCTTTGAGCCCGTTTTAGGACTACCACCTAAGTGAGCAATCGAGTTCAAAATTAATCTTATACCTGGAGCTCAACCTATTACCCGTCCTCCTTATCGCTTGTCCAATAAGGAGAATGAAGAGATGCGCAAACAATTATCCGAGTTAGAGACGAAGCAACTTATTCGCTCTAGTTCCTCGCCTTGGGGAGCTTCAGCTATTTTCGTAAGTAAGTCCGATGGTACACTTAGGCTTTGCGTTGACTACCGCAAGCTTAATGATCTTACTATTAAGAATAAATATCCTTTACCTCGGATTGATGATCTATTTGATCAACTTAGTGGTGCTAGAGTCTTTTCACAATTGGACTTGGCTATCGGTTTTCATCAGCTTCGTATTGCAGAGGATAGTATTCCTATGACTTCATTCCGTACTCGTTATGGATCTTATGAATGGCTAGTTATGCCATTCGGTTTAACGAATGCTCCGGCTTATTTCATTGACCTCATGAATCGAGTTTTCAAAGATTTCCTCGATCGGTTTGTTCTCATCTTTATTGATGATATTCTTGTGTATTCCAAAACCGAGGAGGAACATGAAAAGCATCTTCGGATTGTGTTGGAAACTCTTAGAAGCAATCAATTAAAGGCAAAATTTTCTAAATGCCACTTTTGGCAATCTAGTGTGAAGTTTCTCGGTCATATTATTTCTGAATCCAGAATATCAGTGGATCCTTCAAAGATTGAAGCGACTCAGAATTGGAAGAGACCGGAGAGCGTGACTGAAATCCATAGCTTTCTCGGATTGGCAGGTTATTACCACCGTTTTATAAAAGACTTTTCTAAGATTGTCGTGCCTCTTACTGGCTTAACAAAGAAAGGTGTCAAATACATTTGGTCAGACAAATGTGAAACTTCTTTTCAGAAATTTAAAGAAATCCTTTCTGATGCTCCTATTCTTATTATTCCCGAAGGGAATCAAGATTTTGTCGTTTATACCGATGCTAGTCGTGTTGGTTTGGATGTCGTTCTTATGCAAAAAGAACGAGTTATTGCTTATGCTTCTAGGCAATTGAAGCCGGCTGAGACTAGATATGCCACACATGATTTAGAACTCGCGGCTATCGTTTTCGCCCTTCGAATTTGGCAACATTATCTTTTGGGAGAAAAGTTTATACTTTATACTGATCATAAGTCTTTAAAATATTTATTTTCTCAAAAGGAACTTAATTTGCGTCAACAGCGTTGGCTCGAATTCCTTGCCTCTTATGATCTGGATATCCTTTATACTCCCGGAAAGGGAAATCGAGTTGCCGATGCATTTAGTCACAAGCAACAAGCAGTTGTTTCCATGATGATATCCGAATGGAGGGATCTCGAGGTTTTATCCACTTGTGAAATTCGAGATCGTGTCTCCGATTTATGTTCATCTCTTGTTTTATGTAGCCTTGAGGCTCATCCTTCTATTTTAGACCGCATTCTTGAAGCTCAACAGCTAGATCCTGAATTGGCTTTGCTGGGCCAAAATCTTAAGGATAAAACCGATATTGAAGGTTTGAAAGACTTTGATATCGATTCTCGTGGCGGCATTCGAAAATTTGGTAGACTTATCGTACCAAATATTAGTGATCTTCGTAAGGATATTCTAGAAGATTCTCATCGTTCCAAATATTCTATTCATCCCGGTAGAAGTAAAATGTACGCAGATATGAAACGACTTTATTACTGGGAGGGAATGAAATCTGATATCGCTAACTTTGTTAAGTGTTGCATGACTTGCCAACTTGTTGAGGCTGAACATCAAAGGCCCGGTGGGTTATTGCAACCATTGGAAATTCCAGTATGGAAGTAGGATCAAATTTCCATGGATTTTATTGATGGCCTTCCCCGTTCTCGTTCGGGTCATAATAGCTTATGGGTGATTGTTGATAGACTTACTAAATCTGCCCATTTTATCCCCATTCGGTCAAATCGAACCGTTCCTCTTCTGGCCAAAATTTTTATCAAAGAAATTGTCAAACTGCATGGAGTTCCTTCTTCCATTGTTAGTGATAGGGATCCACTGTTTACTAGTGGATTCTGGAAGAGTCTTCAAAAAGCTTTGGGAACGAAGCTTAATTTTAGCACCACTTATCACCCCCAGTCCGATGGACAAACTGAGCGTGTGAATCAAACACTTGAAGATCTTCTACATGCATGTGTTCTTGACTTTGGTGGAAGTTGGGAAGATCATATTTCACTTGTTGAATTTTCCTATAATAATAGCTTCCAATCTAGTATTGGTATGGCTCCTTTCGAGGCACTCTATGAAAGGCCATGCCGATCTCCTTCTTGTTGGCTAAAGGCCGGTGAGAAGCTGGTTTTAGGACCAGATTTTATTCGAGATTCCACAGAAAAGATCAAACTTATTCGACATAGGATGAAAGAAGCCCAGAGTAGACAAAAATCCTATGCCGATAACCGAAGAAGGAAATTAGAATTTTCTGTTGGTGATCTCGTATTTATTCGTGTTTCACCATGAAGGGTGTTGTACGTTTCAGTCGATCGGGAAAGTTAGGGCCTCGATATATTGGGCCATTTCCTATCACTGAACGTATTGGTTCCATGGCTTATCGCCTTTCATTACCGGCTCAGTTTTCTGCCATGCATGACATGTTTCACGTTTCACAATTACGGAAGTGCCTTCGGGATTCCGATTCTATTCTTGAGCCCGGTGCTGTGGAAGAGATAGAAGTTTTGCCTAATTTAACTTATGAGCAGCATCCAATTCGAATTATTGCTTCGGAGGTCAAACGACTTCGAAATAAAGATGTTCCGCTTGTTAAAGTTCAATGGTCCTCAAATCCTAAGGATTGCTCTTGGGAAACTAGAGAATTCATCGAACGTACACATCCGGAATTACTTTCTTATGCTCTTTGAGGTAAACTTCTTATTTCAATTTTCTTTTGTGTTAATATGCTTTTATGGTTGTTACTTCTTATTTCCATCTTATATATTGCGAGGACGCAATTCCTTTAAGGAGGGGAGTCTGTTACAACCTGCATATTTGTCGATTTTATATTTAAATATTTTATTTAAACATTTTATCGTTAGTCGGATGTTAGTCCGAAAAGCTACTTTTTGCATACGGTCAAATTAGGACTCGAGACCACCTTCATTGAGTTCAAAATGACGTTTGCGATCTTTTTGAGTGTAAACTTCGATATGTTTGGAGTTAGTGAAATTCTCGCTACTTTTTACCGCTTGTGACTTTGGTTTGGACTGCACCTTCTTTAGCTCAGCCCAACCCTCTTCCCTTCATTACTTCATCTCTTTACTAAAACATTAAAGCTTCTTCAAAAATGGTGGAGGGAATGGGAAATTAAAACTCCAAACTCAAATTCAATTGCAAATCCAACATTCAACTCCAAATTCAAGTAGAAGATATTGGATTCAAGCTTTGGATTGCTTCTCCTTGATTTCAAGCTTCATCCTCATCCATTTTAGTGAAAAGGTGAGATTTTTAATCTCACGTCTTGCTTATAACTATCATTGGGCTGTTGGGAATGATTCCCTATCGCTTTAGCATCTTAGTTTGCTTTTGGTTTGGATTGAATGGGTGAAAAACTCCAATTTTCAGCGTTGTTGGCAAATCCTGGCCCTTAGGTCGCACTGCCTCGTAGACTAGCCCTGCAGATTCTCGTTCGTGCTTAGGTCGTTCGAAATTAGGTCGCTAGGTCGTAGGTCGCTGGGACATAGGTCGCTCTGGCGTGGAGAAGACTCTGCATGCTTTTAGCTGCTCTGGACTTAGGTCGTTCGTCCCTAGTTCGTAAGTCGCTCGATCACCCTCGGTCGCTCGCGAGTTAAACTTTAGGTCGCGTGGCCATCCCTCTTAGGTCGCATGACCACTTAGATCGCACGATCTTGTTAGGTCGCTCGCGTGTTTCACTAGGTCGTTAGGCCTTTACCTCGTTAGGTCGTAGGTCGCTCGACCTTATTACCTTGTTAGGTCGTGAGTCCCTTAGGTCGCTCGCCTTATTATTTTGTTAGGTCGCGTACCAGTTAGGTCGTGCACCCTTTAGTTCGCGCACTCCATTAGGTCGCACGACCATTTAACCCTTAGGTCGCTCGCCTGTTAAAACCCTTAGGTCGCTCGGCCGATTCACGCGCTAGGTCGCTTGGCATTGTGCCGCTAGGTCGCTCAGCACTTTGGTGTTAGGTCGTTAGATCTTGTTTTCTACTAGGTCGTTTGGCCTTGTTTAATGCTAACTCGTGAACACCTCTAGGTCGCAACCACTAGGTCGCTTGACCCCTTAGACCCCTAGGTCACATCCATTAGGTCGTTCGATCTATTTGACTTATGGTCGTTGCACTTCAACTCGACCACGTTAGGTCGCAAATATATTCCTACTTTGATGGTTTTGGGATTGATTTCTTTGGACTTTTCTCACGTCTTCGAACGTGAATTTATGTGATTCGATTTGTTTCAACAATCGTTTTGTGACTTGTCACTTTAAAAAGGTGAAGGTTTCAATACTAGTAGTGAATATCAAAACTCTTTCATCAAAGCAATTTCAACACTGTTTTAACTACAAAGCTCTTTTTCTCAAACCGCTTTCCAATCTACTAGTATATACAAGCCTTTACTTCACTCGGATGAGAAATCGAATTAAACGACTTAGTAAAACGAGTGGTATGAAACGCTTGCGTTCACTTCGTCGGTTAGCTCTTGGACTTGTTCGATTGAACCCTTTTGTGACAATTTCCTAGTGGAGATCTACAGTTTGTTCGTAAATATTTAAGTTAAGCAAGTGGTTATGGGACATGAAGCTAAACTCATATATTTACTGGCTTAGTGTAATTGACACTTCTATATGATCATGACGATCATTTTTGTGATTTAGACTAGCGATTGAGCGATGTCTCTTTGTCTGCGAGGGAGACTAGACCCCGCTTTTGTGATGTTTCACCATCACATATATGGGGTAGCACCCCATGGTCTTCGGGCCGTTCATGTGTTAAAATTTAATGGATAGCTTCCATGAGATAGCTTCTCGTTCATGTGTTATACGCGTTAGTGAGTTTTCATGCTCCCGTTCATGTGTTAGGCCTCCTCCCTTTTTTATGTGTTTTCTGGATTTCGTGTGTTGATTTCTGGAAGTTGAGCTTCACCAATTTTCATGATTTTCATTGATATGATATCAGTTTTTGTGCATTGGTGAATTCATGTGTTATTGACTTGTTATGAATACAAGTTTAGGGTATGATACCCTATTTTATCTTTGAGAAGATTCTTGTGATATTGATTAATCTCTTGTTGATTTTCAATTACATACTTATAGTAGTATGCTACGATGGTTATTACATGTTCATGTCACGTCTTTTACTTTATACCATATCACCTGATATTTATAGCTAGACTGATCCGTCTATTATTTTCTTATAAATAATACTCGGGTCAGACCGGGATGTTACAGGTGCTTCTGCTTGACTTCTCTTCAGGATTATTCTGACTTTTGGCACTACTTAGATTAGTAGTTTTTTGGATGTACGCATTTGAGATATAGACTCTATGTTGTGTACTTATTCTTTTGTATAGCACGTGTTGCTATTCTTTTGTATTATCGTGGACCTTTCTGACCACTACTCTAATGTACACTTTCACGTGTTATATACATATTCATATCTTCTTCCGCCTTTGTGATATGGATGTCTGTGACTGATTTATGTTATGATTATTTCTATGTTTGTTTCCGAAGATTATATATATAGCCACCGTGTGATAGCTTTGAGTTTGTATCGGTATGTCGGATTTCCTCCTTAAATGATATGCATTCTAATCTATCTTACATATCGGTGCTCACACAAAGAAGTTACATGGATGGTCGCTCCTCCACAGCCTTATTCTCCGTGCTAATTGACAGCACTACATCGTAGTGTTCTTGGTTAGCGTGGGTATAGAGGTGGGGCGTCACACTTCAACATTTTGTTGGTTGGTTCTTTCTCAATCACCTTCAACTTCTTTGGAGGAATACCTCTCAAAGTGAACTGTTCTCCTTTCAAGTTGAACTACATAAGAAAATTCCTAAAATCCCAACTTATCTTTCCTAAAGTACTCGACCACTAAACTCCAAGGACCATATCACAACTGCCTAAAGAGATTGACATAACCTCAGAACTAAATTTCTTCTTATTCATCTCCCAAGAAAACTCTCTACACCTATGATGGCATGCTATGTGGTTTCCATCGGCCGCTGTAACTGCTTGAGGATCCATATTCTCCATCTTCCAACCAAATTTCTTAGCCAAGGAGAGATCTGAGAAATTATGGGTGCTACAAGAGTCAATGAAAATGTGTAAAGGTTTGCCACCTTCTACCCAGCCTATCGCTCTCATTTTATTAAAACTTCGATTTCCTGATAAAGCGTGAACAGAAATACAAGGCTCCATTGCAGTCACTTACTCCCCAAACTTCTCACTATCAGCTTCAATTATTTCAGCTTCATCACAGTGTATTTCAACTATAAGCAGTTGAGGTTCTTTGAACTGACATTTATGATTCTTTTCATACTTTTGATCACAATAATAGCAAAGCCCTTTTTGCTATTTTCTCAGCTTTAACATCAACAGGAATGTGTTAAAGGGTTTGGGATGAATTTTGATTAAGGCTTGGGATGTTTTATTTTGTGGGGTTGGAAGAATTGGGAGTTTGTTTGTGTTTGGGTTAAAGGGCGCAGCTTGTAATGGTTTAGGTGAAGGGTATGTGAATGTAATGACCCGTAAATTTTTAATAATTTTTATTTTTTTAATAATATATTTAAATTGAAATTTTGTACAATAAAATTTAAAATTTAAAATTTGATATTTGGAATACGTCTTCTTAAACATAGCAACTAGTAAATTTTCATCAGATAAGATGGAGGTTTATTTTCTTGTGTAATTTTATTTCAATTCAAATCAGTTAATATTTAAGGATTATGAAATGTTTTCCAAACCTGAATATTTTCTATAGAAAATTTGTAAATCATCTTCTGAGCGAGACGTCAAATTTCGTTTCGTCAAATTTGGACTTCTATTGCTCCGTTCATCTTATTTCTGACATTTGAGCAGCATTTCAATACCGATATGGACTTTTGATAGGACAATCGTGCCACTGACATCTGTATACCATTATGATCGTCTCGTCGTGTTGATCTCTGCGGTATATTCAACTCTGTGTTTTGGAGCCTGATACTCAGTGGGACACGTGAAACGGTAGCCGTATCGATACCGGTTTTGTACCTTTTGTCTTCCCATGACCTTTCAGCCATCTGCCTTTTTCTATTCCCAAGTAACTTTTGACCTTTACCATTCTTACATGTTCATCATTATTTGTTGCTTGTATCTTTTCGTTTTATTTGCTGTAAACAAAGTAAAGGCAACATTTCTGCCAGAAGATAACACGCCATTCCTTTTTTTCTCTCATCTTTTGACTCTGTGTCTTCTTCCTTCCTTCCATCTCACGCGTGCCTTTCTCAATGCTCCATCACGCGCCTGCTCTTCACACGTCACCCACCACTTTCCAGATCCGCCCCATTAACCAACCTCTGCCACCGGTTTCACCTCTATCTCAACTTCCTCTACCACGTGCAATCCAGATCATGTCGAGCATCTACCAATCTCTCAGCTTTTCCATCTCCTCTGGTAGTATATAGGCAGGTAATATATATATAATATATGTTATATATAAAGTTTACTTAAGTTGGAAACAAGTATTGATTTCTAAAAGTTGTTTTATATATATATCAACTTATATATATTTGATCTGTTTGGATATTTTGATATTTGTTTTCTAAAAGTTATTTATATGATATTTGTTCTGTAGCTTTGGAAGTGGGTGAAATGTGTTATGTTATGGTGATGTTTATATATATACAGATTTATATATATATTTGAACCAGTTTAGCTATATAAAAATAATATTTACAGCTTTATATGTATATGTATATAATATAGTATTGTTTGCCAGCGTCTCTGGTTTATATACGCGTGCACACACACACACATATATATTTATGGCAGTGATTTATATTTATAATAATAGAGTAAATTTTATTGTCTTTTAAGTATTGATTTCTAAGTTTAAGATATTGATATTTTGATATATATATATATAGTTTTACAAATCCCTGTCATGTTTTCAGTTTGATTTTTTTTCTATGTTTATGCATTCCTATATATCTATTTATAGCATATACTTTTCCAGTATGTATATATGAGTTTTTTTGGGTTATATATATAATAAGTGGTATTGTTATAGTTATAAAGTTATAAAAGTTTATGCATAGTTATAGTGTCAGATATGATATGTTGTGTGTTTATATGTCAGTTTAGTATATAGGTAAGGGGTTGTATAAATGTTAGTTTATATTATCTATAACTTATTTGGGTTTTGTATAAATTTACATTTGTATGTATAAATTATTTCACTATTTGTATAAGTATAATTTATATAAGATATTGAATATGGTGTGCAAATAGTGATCTTATTTTTATATGTATTTAGAATTGAATATAGTTATGAGTTATTTGAATACTTTTCTGGAATTTTGGAAAGTATATACGGGTGGAAAGTTGCATTTGTGTAAATATAAATTATAGTTTATAAAATGATTCATGTACAGTAATATATGTAGATATATAATAGGTTGTACATAGATTTTTGAAATCTTTCATTTCTGTTAAAGTTTATATAATTATAATAAATTGTTTATATTGACTTTTATTATAAATATTGATTTTTGAAATATGATAAAGATTTTTTTTAATTTTTTTATCTTATTTTATTAAGTGTTAATATTAGACTTTAAATTATATATATATATATATGATCTCACCGATTCCTATTTATCAGCTCTATCCGTCGAATTCGTGCCAATCTTGCTTTGCTTTGGAATTCGTAGCTTGTTCTGTTGTCAAACTCTCTAGCCTCGGAAGGTGAGAAATCACTCTTGATTAATGTTCTTATATTATTAAATTTGATTTCAATTGAAACGTCAATTGAAATATGCTGCTGTCAGTTATTTACATTGTTATATATGCTATTATATGTATCTGTTCACCTATGACATCTAACACCATTATCTGTTATTTATATTGATGATATATGCTTGTTATTTTATTATCATGTCTATTATCACTCTGCAAGTTCCCTGTTAGTATAGAATTCACTATGGGTTGAAATGATACATACCCGAACGATCTGTAGAATAGGGGAAAATCGTTATGGGTTGAAATGATAAACCCAAGCGATTTTCATTGAATTGAATTTGGGATTGTGGGTTGAAAAGATATATACCCGTATATAATTAAATTGCGAATTGAAATGATAAATATCTGTATCACTTGACCATAGGATAGAAAATTATATACAGACACCGTTGGTCTATATATAAATATTTTGAAATTGATTTCTATGGTTTTGGAAAGAAGTATATGGTTTATTAAATATTGATTTTTAATATTTTATATATAAATGTATTTATAAAGTTTAAAAATTTAGATTTTCTAAAATCATATGTTTTGAAAAATATATAGCTATAAGTAAAATTTGAAATTATAAATTTAAATAATTTTTATCATTTTTCTATTTTTTTAAATATATAAATAGATTAATGTTTAATATTGTTTAAGTATTTATTGAAAATTTATATTTTCAAATATAGAGTTTATAATGATTTTAATAAATTCAGGTTGGAAAGAGGAATAGAAATTGGGTTGAAATTTATTTATTTAAGAATTATGCTTAAATAAGTTTGATTTGAAATTTATTAAAAATTGAAATTTTAAAGATATGATTTTATAACTTGGATTTGATTAAAAGTGACTTAAATGAATATTTCAAATTTATATAAATTTAAATGGGGTATTTCGTTTATTTAAATTTGTAAATTGAAGTTTCATTTATATGATTATTGAAATGATTAAGTAAATATTTCAAAACTAAATAATAGTAAAGTGAATTTGATATATGTATGAAATTGGCATGATTTTTACGAATATAGCTGATAACAAGAATCGATGAAACAATTAGAATCAGCCTGATAGAGACAGAAATTATCTAAATATATTATTATTATTATTTCCATGAAATCAATATTTAATTTAAAAAAATATTAAAATAATATATATATATAATTTAAAAACCATTGTTTTTAATTAAACACATATATTAAAACCAACATATATAAATCATATATTTTAAAATAACTACTTATATATATATATATATGTGATATCCCGGAATTTTGGCAATATCAATTTAATAATCTTTATTAATAATTAAATTGATTTGTTGATTTTATTTTGTAAATTGACAAGTTTATTCATTTTAAAGGTTAATAATATTTTAAATTGGCAAGTTTATTTCTTTTGAAAACTAATAACATTTTAATTTGGGAATATCTTTTCTAACAATTTTAAATTGGGAAGATTTATCTTTCTAAAACTTATATAAATGTTTTATATTTATAATGTATATATATTGATATATATATATATTGTAAATAGGGAGTCTTTAATTTAATAAAGGATATGTTTTCAAATTATAATATATAAGTATATATATTGTTATTTGAAGTTATGTATTAAAATTAAATATGGTAATTATAAAGCTAATGTTAAAAGTATTTTCCATTTAGAATATATATATTTGTATATATTGGAATGGAAAGAATATTGAATTTGAATTTAATAAGATGTTTTCAAACTTTAATATATATATAATTTGTAAATTGGTTTAATACTTTTGAAAATGATATTTTAAGATTTAAGTAACAAGAATAATTTCTTATTTATTATAAACATATATTTTAAGTTTTATTTTAGTTAAGTTTTAAATTTAAAAGTTCAATTGTTTTTAATATTCTTTCATTTTAAAATTCAAACATAAGATAAATTGGTTTGTAAAAATATATATAAAGAAAATAAAATACTCAAGCATATAAAAATATGTTATATTCATTTGATCAAAGCATAAGTTATTTAAATAATTGTTTCTCACATTTGTATATTTATTAAAATCTAAAAGCTTATTTATAAAAGATAAATACATTTTATATACATGTAAATATTTTATAAATACATATGTATTACTTAAATAAATTAATAAAAGACAAGTTTAACACTTGTAAACATATGGAAGCTTGGAATGTTTAGGTGTAAGTTAATTAACTCTTAAGAGGACAAGTGGCTTTATTTTCTCTTTGGTAATTAAAGTTTAAAAAAAAAATTTAAAAGATAGAAGAAATCTGGCATTTTCTTTCTTCAGCTCTAATCTATCTTCTTTTCTTTCTCTACTAAAAAAAAAAGTAAAAGTACAATTCGAATCAAATCTAAAGAAGTAAAAGTCTGGAAATAAAAATCTGGAAGCAAACAATTCTGTAAATCAAATGGAAACTGGAAATTCAAATAAAAATCAGAGGAAGGAGATCAAAGGCAACATCAGTCTCAAATTTTCTCAAATACAAATCAGTTTCAAAGATCAACAGCAAGATTTAAAACTCAACAAGCAAAAGAAAAGCAAGTTTAAAATCAAATAACAAATCTGGAGAAAGCCTGGAACAACATATGTTCTCTGTTCCAAGTTTATGGTGAGTAAATTATTTTAAAAACAGTTTGAAATGGTTTAGACTCTAATGCATGTGTTAAATCTGTGGATTGATCTTGGTGATTGCATGAAAATCTTTTCAGTATTTATATTATTGAATCTATATGATCTGTATATATATGTGAAATAGGCTGTTTATATATGAATCTCTGTTTCTGTTTTATTTAAGATCCAAATTCTCTTCAAAATTTCAAATCTTCCACTAAACATCATTATTTGACATTGATGATTGAATAGAAGTTGTTTGATATGGTTTGTTGTAAATTTTAAAAATAGTTTCTTAATTTAAAACACAACAAATAATTTTTAAATTGGAAAATACAGTAAATCTTGATTTATGTCAGGAAATCAATAATCTTAATTCTTGCTTTGGATCATATAATTAGATTAGTGGTTGGAAATGATGAATTTTAACATGCGTTTCAAAAATTTTAAGTTGATATCCAATTGTGAATTTGGGAATGAAGAGTTTCGGCAATTTGATCAATTGCCGATGATAAACTACATGATTTAAGCTAAAATTTTGATCGAAGCTTGCTTTAGTGATGTGGATGATGGGAAAAATACAATTGAATTTTTCCAATTGTTGAATTGTTCGAATTCGAACAAATTAGGGTTTAAGGGTGGTATCGACTTTGGTGGCGTCGCGATGATTTCGAGAGATGGTGGTGCGATCGCGAGTTGAGGGATGGTGGAGTGGTGATGCTTCGGTGCTCTGGAGGGAATACCAGAGTTTCCAGTCAACATGATCGACGGTGGCGAGAGTTTTTGGGTGGATCGAGTTGCTCCAGAATTTGATCAATGGTCGAATTTCGTTTCGATGATGGAGATTGGTTTCTGGGTTGGTGTTAGGGATGTCGAGGCTAAGGGTGACTGGTCGACGTTCAGAGCGATGGTCGGAGCGGCGTTAGATGATCGTGCACGTGCACGTGTGCACGTTTGGGTAGGATTGCCTGTGTCTTTGGGGAAGAAGGAAGAGACTCGGAGTTGCCCTCGTGTTGTTTGCAGATTGACTCGAAGCAGATGAGCGTGGTGGAAGACTCGGGGCAGGCTCGTGTTTTTTGTGGGGTTTGCTCGGGTTGGTTTCGTACTGTATCTAGTTTAAATAATTTAACAAGGAACAATGTTATAAAGTTTTAATGTGAAGTAAATTTAGTTCCAGGTTTATAGTTTTTAAGTAAAACATGTACAGGTTTTTAAAATTTAAATAAAACATAATCCAGATTTATATTAAGCAAAGGAAATCAAGTTAAAAGTAAAGAAATTATTTAACAAGTTCAAAACTAAATAAAAATGAAACAAGTTTTCTTGTAAGAAGAAGTTTAGCCAAGTTTTAAAATGTATTTAAAATGAATAGGTTTCAAAAGGAATGTTTAACCAAGTTTTAAATATATTTAAAATAAATAAGTTTTAAAGGATTGATATTTAAGTTTTCAAAGAATAAGTATTTATTTAATTTATTAAACAAGTTTCAAAGATTTTAAATGTTAAAATTAAAAATTTAAATTATTTTGTTTCTAAGTTTTTAATTATATAATTGATTTCTAAATATTTTCTAATGAAGATTAAATGATGTAATTAAGTATTTAATTAAGATAAAAGAATTTATCTTAAATGAATTAAGGTTGTAATTAATTAGGATAATTAATTAGTGGGATTAATTAGAGTTAATCACTTAATGTAAATTAAAGGGTAATTACTTAATGTAAGTAATTAAATGGAAGTGAATAAGGGTTAATCACTTGATGTTATTAATTAAAGGATAATTAATATAATTGAATTGAAGTTAATTAATTAAAGAGTAAGTAATTAATTAAAGGATTAAGGTTAATTAATTAAGGTAATTAATTAAGGAAGTAATTAAGGATCATTAATTTATATAATAAATAATGTAATTAAGGATTGATTAATTAAGATTAATTAATCAATAATAACTGATTAAAGAGTAGTAAAATTAATATAATTAATTAAGGAGTTAATTAATTAAGGTAAGTAATTACAAGATGGTTAATTACTGTTTAAGATTAATTAAGGTTAATTAATGAATGTAGTTAATTAAAGATTAGTTAATTAAAGGTTAATTAATTAATAAAGTTATTAGAGGATTATTAATATAATTAATGGAATTAATCAAGGTTGATTTATAAAAGTAATTAATTTAAATATGATTAATTAATTATAATTAATTGAGGATTAATATAATTAATTATAGTTAATAAATAAATGAAGGTTCATTAATTATTGTAATTAATGATAGTAATTAAAGGTTAATTACTGTATATGGTTAAGGATAATTACTTGATGTAATTAAAGATAATTAATCAAAGGAGATTAATTAAGGAAGATCATTTAGATGTTTAATTAATTAATTTGTAATTAATTAATGATAGTGAGCAGGATTAAGATAATCCAAGTAATTAAAGGATAGTAATTAATTTAATTAAAGGTTAATTAAATTGATTAGAGTAAATCAATTCTGTTTAGATAATTGATTAATACTGGATGTTTGATATTGGGTGATTGGTTGATATTGGATGATTTGTATGTCTCTGATATATATATGATATATGCTGCTTTGTGAGATGAATGTTGATATGAATTATCTATTGTGATAATGTTATTTATCTATCTGTTTATATCATCCTGAATAAGTTTAAATGTTTAAACCTTTAAACAACTTGACCTTTAAGATACGTTTTGGATTTCGATGAGACCGGGATCGGGTTTCCGTATACCGGATTTCCAGGTCTGGAGACCCGAATACCACATCGATCCAAATTAACGATAGGTCGTGAATCAAGTGAAGATGAAGATTCAGAGTGCAAGGGTTATTGTCGTTAACTCTGAGGGTGATTCCAAAACGAGTGTAACGAGATAATGCCTTCGGTTTCGTTCGAACCCGGAACGAACTTGTATGGATTGAATGCTTTCAGCACATCGTCAGGTGGACGATGAGCATTCTAAGTGATATGTTCTGATTAAAGGTAATCGTAACCTCAAGCCTCATCAACCGGGAATGGCTAAAACAGGGGAGGTGCAGCAAGGCTTCGTGGGTAGCACCCACTGAGAGCAAGATAGATCCCTGTCTAGAGGTCCCTTTTCTTTTATTCGGCTTAGTGTGTGGTTGGTCGCGCCAACTACGGGATTATCTTGTTCGGGATTATCCAGTAAGGGATGGTTCCGGCTTTGTGTTGCAGGGGATTGGGCGTGATCCTCGGTACGGTGATCTAGGCCACGTACTGTGACGGGCGGTACCCCAGTAGCCCTGCCATTGTATGGAATCCAAACTCCAATAAGTGCCGTACGTATTAGTTGTGCCCAACTATGTTGGAATGTGAGATGTAAGCATTTCAGCTATTTCTGTATTTTACTTGGAAACCCTAGACCCTATTATAATATAACTGGATTTCCTATCAAATGTTTTGGTTAGCGTAAGGTAAAAACTTTTCCATGTTTATGTGTGGGAAGTCTTACGTGATACCTTTGTTTTCAAAAGGTTTTGAAGTTAAACAATATTAACCCGTTTACTCACACCAGACCAATGTCTGACCCAAGTGTTTATTTTCTGTTTTATTAAACTCTTGGGTACTCAATATTGTATTGAGTAGTCGAGGGATTCAGGTTAGCTTTGACGAATTCTGGAGGAGATTTGGAGCAGGAGGCTTCACCGTGTAGATATATGATGATTCCGCTGTGTATATGTTGTGTCTGTATCTGTGATACTTGAGTTGTATGAATTAGACAGATGTTTATAACTGTCTAATATGTGTTGTATAAGTTGTGTAACTCTGATGTATATGATACTATGTAATATTTTATATGATATATTATATTTCATTCGTTCCGCTGTGAGTTTCTGATGTTGTTGTTCTTTCTTCTTTTCTTTCTTTTCTTCTTCTATCCCTTTCTTTCTTCATGACGATACGACTTTTTCTATGGAGAAAAAGCCGGGTCGTTACAGTGGTATCAGAGCAGTAGGTTGAGTGAATACCTAGGCTCTGAAGTGGTGTCTATCTTGAGAGCGCGTAATTGTTAATTATATAAAAATGGTTTTATATTGTGTTAATTGATCGGTTGAGTGGTATATGGATTCTGGTCAATACGAGTAGCTAACGTTATTGATAGGGATCTCTAAACACTTGAACCAGGCCAACAGACACAATATTGTTTTAAAGAGGTAAATGAAATAATTTTACCCAGAAATAATTTCTATATAAAAAGTATCATTTTAAATATATATATATTTCTACCTATTTGTTGGGTTACCTGTTCGGGTTTTCCAATATAAGTTATAAAGGTAGATAAGGTGGTAGTGTGAGTAACACAACTACCAATAGTTAGAATTTGAGTGTTGAGGTTGGAAGTATATCTGACGAGACTGTAGACCTAATACTGTCTCGAGTGAACTTTTTTGTGGTGTAAAGATTTCACCGATCTCTGAAGGAAACCAGTTATGGTTTAGAATTTATCTTTGAAGTTGGATGAATAGAGTAGATCTATTGGATGAGCTGAAAAGAGTGATGGTATTTTGGTAACCTCAGGAAGTAGTAGCTGTGTGATGAGACACGGTGGCTATGGACGTTTCTGAAGATGTTTCTTCTGGAACAAGTTTGAAGAAGTGAGTCTGTTTCGGTGTTGTGGCTGAGTCCAGTGGGGTGTTTCTATTTGCTTTGAGGTCCGAGTTTCTCGAGGAGTTTCGGATAAGAAGTCTTTGGTTTGTGGCAGCAGTGCGGCTCGGAGTGTTCTGTGTGTTAGCAGGAGTTTCTGGCTGAGTAGTTTTTCTGAAGTTGGAGTCCAGAAGCAGCTAAGTGAATCCATTTCTTCGATGAATTGGATAGTTAAGTATGAGCTGTTCTAATTTGTGAAGAGAGAACAGTATCTGTGGAAGTTAGGTCGAGTTGATCGCAAAAGAGACTTGCGATTGATTGAGTGTTCTTTTGGGTTATTGGAGATTGAGATTCCGTATCGACTTGATTCGTGGAGTTACCGGTGGTTCAGCTTTGTAGGAGGATGTCTCCTAGAGAAGAAATTGGTGAAGCAACTGAAGATTGTTTGGAGAGGGATTGATCAGTCCTAATTTTCTGGAGGGGATTCTGCTAGGATGTTTTGACCAAGTAGAATGGTTCACTAAGATTTTATAGATATGGTGAACTGTGGATGATCAAGTTTGTGCTCGAGTTTTTCCGATGGCATTCTCATCTGTTCCAGATCAGAGTTGTGCAGCGAAAGCAAGATAACAACTATTCTAGAGTGGGAACAACCGGGAGTTGTGATTTTCTTGGAGTAGAGGATTTCTATAGGAAATTCAAGTGTATCTCTAAGTTTGAAGGAATATTCAGGATTTGGAGATAAGTTGTCAAGTGCAACTGTTTGGCTATTCCAGAAAGGAGGAGTAGTTCGAAATGCTCTAATGATTGTGGAGTAGAGTTATGTTCTGTATTTCGGTGTATTTTTGGAAGAACCATTTTGTTGAGAAGGATCCGGAAATTGGTTTGATGTTGGTCTAGATTATTTCAGGAAACATCAGCAAGGGCTAAGCTGATCAGGAAGGATGAAGTGACTCAGGATTATCAGGAGAGTTATGCAGTTAAGAATTGATGAAATTTGGAAATTGATGTTGAAATTGGATATTGTTTAAGTTTTTCTCCGATCAAAGGAGATATAAGATTTGGTAAGACTGGAGAGTAAGCTCCGGAAGTATTATGAGATTTTTCTGTGTTCTTTGGAGATTAGATTTTGATCCCCAGGATTGAGTTGCCAGTTCGGATAACTGGAATTCATTTTATTTCACATATCTCTGAGGAATATGTGTATGATTCATCGAGGGATGAAATCAGCAGTTCAGAAGGATTTGGTAGTTGGGATGGTTTTGAGTTTAGTCTGATATCTTGTTCAGATTGTGATCTAGAAGGGAAGGAGTTCTAGATTATTGTAGATAGTTAGTTAAGATCCTGTAGAACGAGTATCCCGGTATATATATATATATACTTGGGGAAACTCGAGGAAATTCTATCCAGATTTTGACTGGATAGTTAAATTTGTTTGATTAAATTGTTTGCTATGGTTGTTAGAATATGATTGATATCTATGGTTGCTGTTTAAAATAAAATTTTGCTGGGTTATTAAATTATCTTTGCTTTTAAATTTCGGGGACGAAATTATTTTAAGGGGGGAGGAATGTGATATCCCGGAATTTTGGCAATATCAATTTAATAATCTTTATTAATAATTAAATTGATTTGTTGATTTTATTTTGTAAATTGACAAGTTTATTCATTTTAAAGGTTAATAATATTTTAAATTGGCAAGTTTATTTCTTTTGAAAACTAATAACATTTTAATTTGGGAATATCTTTTCTAACAATTTTAAATTGGGAAGATTTATCTTTCTAAAACTTATATAAATGTTTTATATTTATAATGTATATATATTGATATATATATATATTGTAAATAGGGAGTCTTTAATTTAATAAAGGATATGTTTTCAAATTATAATATATAAGTATATATATTGTTATTTGAAGTTATGTATTAAAATTAAATATGGTAATTATAAAGCTAATGTTAAAAGTATTTTCCATTTAGAATATATATATTTGTATATATTGGAATGGAAAGAATATTGAATTTGAATTTAATAAGATGTTTTCAAACTTTAATATATATATAATTTGTAAATTGGTTTAATACTTTTGAAAATGATATTTTAAGATTTAAGTAACAAGAATAATTTCTTATTTATTATAAACATATATTTTAAGTTTTATTTTAGTTAAGTTTTAAATTTAAAAGTTCAATTGTTTTTAATATTCTTTCATTTTAAAATTCAAACATAAGATAAATTGGTTTGTAAAAATATATATAAAGAAAATAAAATACTCAAGCATATAAAAATATGTTATATTCATTTGATCAAAGCATAAGTTATTTAAATAATTGTTTCTCACATTTGTATATTTATTAAAATCTAAAAGCTTATTTATAAAAGATAAATACATTTTATATACATGTAAATATTTTATAAATACATATGTATTACTTAAATAAATTAATAAAAGACAAGTTTAACACTTGTAAACATATGGAAGCTTGGAATGTTTAGGTGTAAGTTAATTAACTCTTAAGAGGACAAGTGGCTTTATTTTCTCTTTGGTAATTAAAGTTTAAAAAAAAATTTAAAAGATAGAAGAAATCTGGCATTTTCTTTCTTCAGCTCTAATCTATCTTCTTTTCTTTCTCTACTAAAAAAAAAAAGTAAAAGTACAATTCGAATCAAATCTAAAGAAGTAAAAGTCTGGAAATAAAAATCTGGAAGCAAACAATTCTGTAAATCAAATGGAAACTGGAAATTCAAATAAAAATCAGAGGAAGGAGATCAAAGGCAACATCAGTCTCAAATTTTCTCAAATACAAATCAGTTTCAAAGATCAACAACAAGATTTAAAACTCAACAAGCAAAAGAAAAGCAAGTTTAAAATCAAATAACAAATCTGGAGAAAGCCTGGAACAACATATGTTCTCTGTTCAAAGTTTATGGTGAGTAAATTATTTTAAAAACAGTTTGAAATGGTTTAGACTCTAATGCATGTGTTAAATCTGTGGATTGATCTTGGTGATTGCATGAAAATCTTTTCAGTATTTATATTATTGAATCTATATGATCTGTATATATATGTGAAATAGGCTGTTTATATATGAATCTCTGTTTCTGTTTTATTTAAGATCCAAATTCTCTTCAAAATTTCAAATCTTCCACTAAACATCATTATTTGACATTGATGATTGAATAGAAGTTGTTTGATATGGTTTGTTGTAAATTTTAAAAATAGTTTCTTAATTTAAAACACAACAAATAATTTTTAAATTGGAAAATACAGTAAATCTTGATTTATGTCAGGAAATCAATAATCTTAATTCTTGCTTTGGATCATATAATTAGATTAGTGGTTGGAAATGATGAATTTTAACATGCGTTTCAAAAATTTTAAGTTGATATCCAATTGTGAATTTGGGAATGAAGAGTTTCGGCAATTTGATCAATTGCCGATGATAAACTACATGATTTAAGCTAAAATTTTGATCGAAGCTTGCTTTAGTGATGTGGATGATGGGAAAAATACAATTGAATTTTTCCAATTGTTGAATTGTTCGAATTCGAACAAATTAGGGTTTAAGGGTGGTATCGACTTTGGTGGCGTCGCGATGATTTCGAGAGATGGTGGTGCGATCGCGAGTTGAGGGATGGTGGAGTGGTGATGCTTCGGTGCTCTGGAGGGAATACCAGAGTTTCCAGTCAACATGATCGACGGTGGCGAGAGTTTTTGGGTGGATCGAGTTGCTCCAGAATTTGATCAATGGTCGAATTTCGTTTCGATGATGGAGATTGGTTTCTGGGTTGGTGTTAGGGATGTCGAGGCTAAGGGTGACTGGTCGACGTTCAGAGCGATGGTCGGAGCGGCGTTAGATGATCGTGCACGTGCACGTGTGCACGTTTGGGTAGGATTGCCTGTGTCTTTGGGGAAGAAGGAAGAGACTCGGAGTTGCCCTCGTGTTGTTTGCAGATTGACTCGAAGCAGATGAGCGTGGTGGAAGACTCGGGGCAGGCTCGTGTTTTTTGTGGGGTTTGCTCGGGTTGGTTTCGTACTGTATCTAGTTTAAATAATTTAACAAGGAACAATGTTATAAAGTTTTAATGTGAAGTAAATTTAGTTCCAGGTTTATAGTTTTTAAGTAAAACATGTACAGGTTTTTAAAATTTAAATAAAACATAATCCAGATTTATATTAAGCAAAGGAAATCAAGTTAAAAGTAAAGAAATTATTTAACAAGTTCAAAACTAAATAAAAATGAAACAAGTTTTCTTGTAAGAAGAAGTTTAGCCAAGTTTTAAAATGTATTTAAAATGAATAGGTTTCAAAAGGAATGTTTAACCAAGTTTTAAATATATTTAAAATAAATAAGTTTTAAAGGATTGATATTTAAGTTTTCAAAGAATAAGTATTTATTTAATTTATTAAACAAGTTTCAAAGATTTTAAATGTTAAAATTAAAAATTTAAATTATTTTGTTTCTAAGTTTTTAATTATATAATTGATTTCTAAATATTTTCTAATGAAGATTAAATGATGTAATTAAGTATTTAATTAAGATAAAAGAATTTATCTTAAATGAATTAAGGTTGTAATTAATTAGGATAATTAATTAGTGGGATTAATTAGAGTTAATCACTTAATGTAAATTAAAGGGTAATTACTTAATGTAAGTAATTAAATGGAAGTGAATAAGGGTTAATCACTTGATGTTATTAATTAAAGGATAATTAATATAATTGAATTGAAGTTAATTAATTAAAGAGTAAGTAATTAATTAAAGGATTAAGGTTAATTAATTTAGGTAATTAATTAAGGAAGTAATTAAGGATCATTAATTTATATAATAAATAATGTAATTAAGGATTGATTAATTAAGATTAATTAATCAATAATAACTGATTAAAGAGTAGTAAAATTAATATAATTAATTAAGGAGTTAATTAATTAAGGTAAGTAATTACAAGATGGTTAATTACTGTTTAAGATTAATTAAGGTTAATTAATGAATGTAGTTAATTAAAGATTAATTAATTAAAGGTTAATTAATTAATAAAGTTATTAGAGGATTATTAATATAATTAATGGAATTAATCAAGGTTGATTTATAAAAGTAATTAATTTAAATATGATTAATTAATTATAATTAATTGAGGATTAATATAATTAATTATAGTTAATAAATAAATGAAGGTTCATTAATTATTGTAATTAATGATAGTAATTAAAGGTTAATTACTGTATATGGTTAAGGATAATTACTTGATGTAATTAAAGATAATTAATCAAAGGAGATTAATTAAGGAAGATCATTTAGATGTTTAATTAATTAATTTGTAATTAATTAATGATAGTGAGCAGGATGAAGATAATCCAAGTAATTAAAGGATAGTAATTAATTTAATTAAAGGTTAATTAAATTGATTAGAGTAAATCAATTCTGTTTAGATAATTGATTAATACTGGATGTTTGATATTGGGTGATTGGTTGATATTGGATGATTTGTATGTCTCTGATATATATATGATATATGCTGCTTTGTGAGATGAATGTTGATATGAATTATCTATTGTGATAATGTTATTTATCTATCTGTTTATATCATCCTGAATAAGTTTAAATGTTTAAACCTTTAAACAACTTGACCTTTAAGATACGTTTTGGATTTCGATGAGACCGGGATCGGGTTTCCGTATACCGGATTTCCAGGTCTGGAGACCCGAATACCACATCGATCCAAATTAAAGATAGGTCGTGAATCAAGTGAAGATGAAGATTCAGAGTGCAAGGGTTATTGTCGTTAACTCTAAGGGTGATTCCAAAACGAGTGTAACGAGATAATGCCTTCGGTTTCTTTCGAACACGGAACGAACTTGTATGGATTGAATGCTTTCAGCACATCGTCAGGTGGACGATGAGCATTCTAAGTGATATGTTCTGATTAAAGGTAATCGTAACCTCAAGACTCATCAACCGGGAATGGCTAAAACAGGGGAGGTGCAGCAAGGCTTCGTGGGTAGCACCCACTGAGAGCAAGATAGATCCCTGTCTAGAGGTCCCTTTTCTTTTATTCGGCTTAGTGTGTGGTTGGTCGCGCCAACTACGGGATTATCTTGTTCGGGATTATCCAGTAAGGGATGGTTCCGGCTTTGTGTTGCAGGGGATTGGGCGTGATCCTCGGTACGGTGATCTAGGCCACGTACTGTGACGGGCGGTACCCCAGTAGCCCTGCCATTGTATGGAATCCAAACTCCAATAAGTGCCGTACGTATTAGTTGTGCCCAACTATGTTGGAATGTGAGATGTAAGCATTTCAGCTATTTCTGTATTTTACTTGGAAACCCTAGACCCTATTATAATATAACTGGATTTCCTATCAAATGTTTTGGTTAGCGTAAGGTAAAAACTTTTCCATGTTTATGTGTGGGAAGTCTTACGTGATACCTTTGTTTTCAAAAGGTTTTGAAGTTAAACAATATTAACCCGTTTACTCACACCAGACCAATGTCTGACCCAAGTGTTTATTTTCTGTTTTATTAAACTCTTGGGTACTCAATATTGTATTGAGTAGTCGAGGGATTCAGGTTAGCTTTGACGAATTCTGGAGGAGATTTGGAGCAGGAGGCTTCACCGTGTAGATATATGATGATTCCGCTGTGTATATGTTGTGTCTGTATCTGTGATACTTGAGTTGTATGAATTAGACAGATGTTTATAACTGTCTAATATGTGTTGTATAAGTTGTGTAACTCTGATGTATATGATACTATGTAATATTTTATATGATATATTATATTTCATTCGTTCCGCTGTGAGTTTCTGATGTTGTTGTTCTTTCTTCTTTTCTTTCTTTTCTTCTTCTATCCCTTTCTTTCTTCATGACGATACGACTTTTTCTGTGGAGAAAAAGCCGGGTCGTTACAATATATATATATATACTTTGAAATCAACAATATATATATCACTAATATATAAGTTATATACCATACAACATATATCATACACATACATCATGAAGAAGCCACCAAAGTAAAATATATATATACATATGCTAACCAATAGATCAAAATATATGTATTTACAGTCTATGTATGCAGACTTATGTAATATAACTTATATATATATATATATATATATACCAAAATGGACAGATCACATATAATCACTTTATATACACATAGATAATATATTTCTCAAAAGCAAGCCAACAGGCAAAACATATATAGAATAGATAACTCATATATATGTCAAAACATGTCATACTTTATACGAAAATCTATGTATACATTCAAAATCCAATTATTTATATGTATATAGTACATCGAACACGTAATATATTGAAAGTAGTAAGAAATCTTATATCATATAAAACACGCAACATATATATATATATATATATATATATATATATATATATTATTTGTACAAAACAAATATAACATATACAGTAAACATAAACTAATACGTATACAAATAAACATATATATTATTATTACAAAAACTATTAAATACAAACATAACATATAATACAAACATTTGAAACATAATTATAGGATATAAAGTAGGCACAGCTATAAACATACTCACACCTATATATACTTCAATATATTACATAGCCACTGCGCTTGGACTTATTTTCAAACAAATAAACAAATTTACAACAAAACAAAACAGGCTTATAATATAAACTATATGTAAACTAACAAAACATATAACTATTTATGTTTTAAAACCAAAAGTAAAACAATACTGTAAAGACATAATTTATATAAATAACATATTATATAATATAGCTACAGACCCATATATATACAGCAAAACTAGTATAACCTGTGTAACGACCCGCCATTTTGGACCATTCGCATCCATTATAAGTGTATAGGTAGACACTTATGCCGGAGTTGAATTGCTCAAAATACCGCGTTGTTAATTTAAATTGGCAAAACTGAACATATACAGTAAATAAAATATCACAGATCACAGACACAGAGTAATAAGTGCAGCGGAAATAAAAGAGATAGTAGTTCATGAAGCTACTATATGAATATATAAAATACATCAGAGTTTACAACAGAAGAGTAATACGATACATCAGAGTTAAACCAGATACAACGGAAGAGTAATATGATACATCAGATACAAAGCAGAATACATCACTGGAATCATCGAATATCTGAAAGCTGGATAGATAGCTGGATCTCCAAGCGAAGCTCCAACTCCAAAGGTGAGTCTCGAAAGCTGAACCACTCAGTCTGACCCGAGCGTAAAGCAAAACACAAGACACTCGAGTCAGGATTAACATTCTTATATTAATAAATCCAACTCAAGTGAAATAGCAATTGAAATACAAGTAACTCAAAGGATGTTTGGAATAACCATCCTTTAAGGATCCGTTAAACTATCTACTATGTAGTAGTGTACGATAAGTAGATAATGTCTATCAGTAATATAAAGATATCAAAATAGCGTTAAGTCATAGCCCATTCCACCCTTAACACATTTTTATTCCCAAAAGCATATACAAGACCGTAGTTTCCCCAAAACCGGAAGTCACCAGAGGGCAATCCATATACTCAAGGTACAAAACAAATTCGTAGTGGTCGCGCATAAATGGAATACAAGTATGACAAGGCACATGAGGCTATACCCAAGGTAGTGATACTACCGTTCGCCTGATCCGGACTAGTGAGAACGCAACGCCGCAGCGCCCGCAACACCGTGAAACAACACTCCCAAAATCAAGGGTGCACCAATCGACAACAAGTATAAGTAGTTCGAAGAAGTGTGTCCACTTGAGGTATCAATCCTCCATTGGCCCGGCACAGCTCCTGTTTTAGTCATTTCCAATTTGACACAAGTGTCAAGGCTATCCATCATCGTTCTCTTTCTTCAGTCAACACGTACATCATTCCATCCACTTCATTCTGGATCATCACTCCGCGCATAGTTATTAAAGTGGTTTCCGGTTTAGATAGAGAGTATATCCATAACCGAATTCCGGTCTCTTTAATAACTTCCGTAATTATTTCACCGATTGGTCGTTTGTATATTTCAAAAACCAAATCAATTACAATTTCAATTAGAATTCGCAAATCAACACTCATTTGTCTCTCAAAACCAATTTCCAATAATTTACGTTTCAAAACTTCCAAATTCACAATTTCAAAATCTTATAATTCAATTTCAATATCTATTTGAAACAATTCAAATTTTGATTCAAGTTCGCAAATAAGTTTCCTTCCAAATCATTTGAATTAACTAAATTTAACATTCGAATCAATTTAAACTTATTTATC
This sequence comes from Allium fistulosum, assembly GCA_030737815.1. Classification (NCBI taxonomy): domain Eukaryota; kingdom Viridiplantae; phylum Streptophyta; class Magnoliopsida; order Asparagales; family Amaryllidaceae; genus Allium; species Allium fistulosum. The sequence goes on from CM060901.1 coordinate 474,076,611, forward strand.
GATTTCATTCAATATTCGTTAAGTTACTTTATCATTCAAAACAATTTCTATTAAATTTCCAATTCATTAAACCCATTATTAAATTCAACTTCATTAAATCAAAACTTACAATTTTGAATTAAATTAAATTCATCAAATCGAATTCTTTAAACTTCAAGTCTTACATTAATTTCAATAAATCACATTTTATTCCTTGTTAAAGAAATTCAATTTCACTTAATTACTTACTTAAATAATTTCCAAGACTTAATTAATAAAGAACTCAATTTCATTTATTTGCGAAGTAAAATTTACTTATTCAAAAGTTCAATTTTTACTTATTAAAGAATTCAATTCTTATTCAATTATCAAATGATTCAATCTTATTCAATTATTAAATAATTCAAAACTTAATTATTAAATAATTTCAAATTTTAATAATTTCAAACTTAATTATAATTTCAAACTTAATTCAATCATTTCTCAAATTAAACAACCTTCTTTCATCAATTTCTTTATTAATATTTCATTTCAGATTATTAAATATTCACGTTTAAATTTCATTAAATTCAATTTCCAACTTCGTTTCAAAACCATATTATTTATTCAAATAAAATCTTCATTTTATTTTTAAATCAAATTATTGACCAATCGGTTTTATTTAATTTCCTATCCTAGGTAAAATTCAATTTGGGTATTTATCATTTCAACCCGATTCCAATTCAATTCAAAATCAAAACATATCAAAGGGAACTTGCAGTGTGATAACTGGGATGGTGTCAAAGTAAATAAACAAGCAATAACAACAATCAATATCAATCCAATAATCAATTCAAATAATCCCGAAATAACCGTATTAATTCGCATTGTTATTTGTACGAATTAATATAATTATTTCTAGAATCTACACTATCATTTCATGCAGATTAAAGATTATTACATTACGGTTTTTCACTTGTCATCTATTACAATTTCATACATCATCAATTTAACAACATACATTCAGTGTTTCAAAGTGTAACTAACAAATCCTACGTGTCAATAAATTTAACAGTTAAAGGGGTCATATTATACAAATGTCAGTTAATCAAATTTAACATTTAACTATCCTACATCAAGTTTAATTTCATACTGTTTATCATTTTAACATTAACAATTTAACGTCCAATATAAACATCAACAATCAATCAATTATCAGCCAAACTGTATTATCATCGCATAAATAATTAACAGATAATGGTGTCAGATGTCACAGGTGAACTGATACAGGCAATAGCATATATAACAGTGTAATTAACTAACAGCAGCATATTTCAATTGTCGTTTCAATTGAAATCAAATTTAATAAATAAAAGAACGTTAATCGTGAGTGAGTGCTCACCTTCCGAGGCTAGACAGATTTGACAACGAAATGAGCTACGGATCCGAGCACGAATTTCCGAAGCGAAGCAAGATGGGCACGAATCGACGGTCAAAGCTAATAATAGGAATAAACGAATTCAAATTAGGATTGGTCGAGGAAGATAAATAGGATGCATGAGCTTAATTTACAACTATATATAGATAAATGATATTCTAAATTCGAACATATTTTATATTAAATATACATGTATTATATTTATTTTACAAATAATTTAAACACATGCTAGCTAATCATTTATATTCAAATCATTGTTTTAGTCAACACGTATAAAAGTCAAAGTAATTTATATTTCCATAACAACCCTCGCATTTAAAACTAATGTCCTATGTACCCGCCTTTGTTAAACAAGACTCACACAATTTCTATAATATAGTAAATATACTACTTAAATTTCTCTCAGCTGCAGGTAGATAGTAAAACAGATGTACACATTTTTTTTAAGTTGGGCATTATACTTTCCTTTATATACGTACGAAATCATTTTCTCGAGGTCAGTAAAACAATAACATATATATTACTATATGATACATATAACGGACATATTAAAATTAATAAAAGAAAAAAAAAACAACTGGTTTTTAAATTTTGCATACATAACAACGGCTCACACCAAACTTATGTAACTTATAATATAACTAACTTACTGTATAACTTCCATATGCTTATATATAAAACTAACATAATAAAGTACTTTAACATGTGATATATACGACACCTTTACATAAAAGGTTGTTATAAAATGCTTGTATTCAGTTATAAAGTGTAGAGATAACAATTAGTAAACATTTAACAGCCTTCATAATTTCAATAGTTGAGAGACAAGTAGAATGGAAAAACAGTTCGCATGCAAATTATAAAAAGTTTTAAATTATGAAATTTATAAACTCTACAGGTAAGATACTTAAAACTCACTTACTAACTACCAAACAACACCAAATTGCTGCTCATATGAAAGTGGGAGTCTGGAAAGAGCAAGCTTTATAGGATTTGACTACATATGATTTCCACTTCTCACGTTTTTCTCAAAATATACATACATTACCTATATAAAACTAGTATGTTCTATAGCCTTCACAAACTGACATATAACTAGCCTATTCTGTAACTCATATGAACTGACATATATTAGACAAGTCATATACAAACTTGCATATAAAAATATATGTACTGATGTATAAATTTACATATATATAGTATATATATCCTTTCAAATCTTATATGCATAGTTTTCTTCAACCTCATATATAACTTTATATAAGCTAACATAACCAACTTACACTATATAGAACTAATACTGCACATATACATTAAATATAGATATTAACAAAACATACAAGAACTCGAGTTGGTAGGAAGAAAGGAAGCCACGCGCTCGGCCACTAGAGGAAGGTGGTGGCGAACGACAAGGAGGGTTGGTCGGCACATGGGTCAAGGGAAAAGGCGAGCGGCAGGGGGTCTGACGTGTCAGGCATGGGTGCGGCAGGCTGTCTGGTGGTTCGTGTTCATGCGGAAGGCGGTTGGTGGTGTTGACGAAGTGTTGGGTCCAGTGTTTGCGGTGGCTCACGCGGATGGGTTGAGCATGATGGGGGTAAGGCACACGGCGGGCATGTGGCAGGTGGAGTTACGGTTAGAGTAGTTGGCTGAGGCGATGACGTGGGGCATGGGAGGCTGGCGATGGGATGAGTAGTGAGGTGGTGGGAGGAAGAACGGTGGAAGTGGAAGTTGGTGGAGATGAGGCGTGTTTGGAAAAATGGGTTCAGAAATCTTTGGTATTGTTGGGTAGAGGCCAAGCAACAAGGAAGAGAAAGCGTGCATCAGAATTTAAAACGAACGAAAAATGTAAATAGAATTTTAAATGAAATGTATGAATATAGAGAGTCAAGTGGTTGTTCGGAAATGATAAATGAAAATGCCCATTGGTTTTCCCAGGTGAGCAAATAGAACGACACGTAGAAACCCAAAAGACCCAGACGTGAAACCGATATAATTAGTCGTTACGTCGATGTTGCAGTGTACTAGATCCCGAAATATTCAAATGAGTATACTATGATGATCAACGCGACGAGACGATCGAAATGGTACACAGGTATTGGTGATAGGATCATCCGATCAGAAGTCGATAATCGGTACCGAAAATGCTGCTATTTTGCAGAAAATAAGAACGACGGAGCAATAGATGTCCAAATTTCGAAAAACAACAAACTGATAACTTGCTCAGAAGATGGTTTAGAATTTTTCTATGTAAAAATATTTAGGTTTCGGAAACATTTTATTTTCATCGCTTTTTAACTGATTGAATTGAAGTGAATTTACGAGCGAAATAAACTTTCATATTTTCGGACGAAAATTTACCAGTTGCTATGTTTAACTAGACGTATTCCAAATATTAAATTTTTATTTCAAAATTTTTTCGTTTAAAATTTCACAAAATTTCAACTAATTACGTTATTAAAACAGTTGGAATTTACGGGTCGTTACATTCTCCCCCACTCAAAACTTTTCGTCCCCGAAAAGGAACGAGGTAGGAGAATAGAAACAACCAGAAAGAAAACAGATTTGAAATACAAAATAACAATTAATTTAAACCATATAAATTCAAATTTAAATTGATTGATATTTAATAATTGATTTAATCCATTTGATTTCACTAAAAATCAATCTCAACTATTTCTAAATTCATTATCCTATTATCCAATTATCTTAAATTTACAATTTCTAAAACCATAAATTTGAATAGTCTTTTATTATGATCATATTTTCTTCAACAATTTTAAATTCTTCTTTATTACAAATTATTGTTAAATTTATTCTACGTACTATATCTACTCCCATATATTTAACCATATAAATTAATTTCTTTTAAATTCGAGGTATTTTCATATGTTGATCAAATTACAATTTTTTCAAAACAAATTATTAATCCTTCCAAAACAAATTTTATTTCATTATTAACTGAGTTTACTTATTATCCTATCTAACTCTATTAACATCTTTATAACCAAAATTTAGTGTATAACATTTATTATAACACTCAAATTTTATTTATAAATTCAATTTATCTTATATATTATCCAATTACATATTCAACTTCTGAATGATTTAGGTAAGTTGTATTAAAATGCAGTTGAACAATATACAAATAAAATTTTCCCAATTCTATTATTCAAGATTAAATATTTATTCCAAATTTTGGGTTTTATAATTAAAATCATCCTTTAACAAAATTTAAGAATTAGATTTCCGATTAAGTTTAAACAATTTAGAGTTATATCATATATTTATATCAATCAAATTAATTTTTTTTAAATAAGATACTTATATATATATAAATCAAATTATACTGAAGAAATTCAAATCAAAATAATTTTCAAAACAAAACCGTAGCAAAGCTACAGAATAGTATCTCCACTTCGAAACTCGAAAATGAATGTCGATGATGCGGCCGCCATCACCGAAATTATTTTCCAGCGACAAAGAGAAGAGCATTGATTTCAACATTTAAAATTCTTTGGAAACGATTTCTATTCGAAAATACTTCCAATAATATATACTTTAAAATTTTAAAACCAAAGTTTGAAATCACCGGAAACTAAATTCTCAAATTTCTGAATTAAATTCATTTCAAATTCCAAATCAAATTATAACTAAGTTTATGAATTCATTTATTTATATTATGCAATAGTCAATGGTTTACAAAACAATAAATGAAAATCAAATATTATTATTTCAGACAACAAATTCATTAAAAATTTAATTTCAGAAAACTTATATTTATATATAATATAACCATACAAAACTTTTTATTTTATTTATCAAATTTGAAAACGATATTGTGTCAGTTTGCTCTGCTCAAGTGTTTTGGAAATCCTATCGATAGCGTTGATCAGACGAATCGATCGAAAACCCAAATCAACATAAACAACTCAAACAACACAATATATAAAACATTTTTATATAAATTTACAAATACACTTCTTTGCTCGACGATACAGGGATGAATTTTCAAAATAAGGATAGGGTTTCAAATTTTATGGACTCAAGTTAAAGAGAATTCTGATTTAAATACAAGTTCGAAAGAAAAGATAAGATGATTCAATTAACAGAATCGGGTTGGATAAGCTTATTTAATTTACGGGCAATCTTAACCGGATCGTCCGTAACTTCAAGAATAGGATCGATGCTGAATTCCGAGGTAAATCAACACTCGATCTCAAGAGATGGAATTCAGGTATAGCAGGGAATAGATAGCATCGTAAACCGAGGATACAGAAATCTCTGGTAAATCGATGCCTATTATAAAGGAGTTTCACCCCTTTACAAATCATTCGAAGTTTGGCGTGACCGCCGATTCACTATAAGGGTCATTTGGAGTGGAGTTATGTGATGCTCCAGAATTGAAAGGAGACGAATAGTGAGGGACACGAATGAATTTTTGGAACCGCAGGGAACGTTCCAAAATTCAAAGAAATTGAGTCAAAGGAAGAGACTGAAACTCAAATGAGAGTGATTCAGTGAATACATTTACCCTATATGTTAAGTTTTGCCTAGAGCTACCAAAGCTCTGATACCAACTGTAACGACCCGCCATTTTGGACCATTCGCATCCATTATAAGTGTATAGGTAGACACTTATGCCGGAGTTGAATTGCTCAAAATACCGCGTTGTTAATTTAAATTGGCAAAACTGAACATATACAGTAAATAAAATATCACAGATCACAGACACAGAGTAATAAGTGCAGCGGAAATAAAAGAGATAGTAGTTCATGAAGCTACTATATGAATATATAAAATACATCAGAGTTTACAACAGAAGAGTAATACGATACATCAGAGTTAAACCAGATACAACGGAAGAGTAATATGATACATCAGATACAAAGCAGAATACATCACTGGAATCATCGAATATCTGAAAGCTGGATAGATAGCTGGATCTCCAAGCGAAGCTCCAACTCCAAAGGTGAGTCTCGAAAGCTGAACCACTCAGTCTGACCCGAGCGTAAAGCAAAACACAAGACACTCGAGTCAGGATTAACATTCTTATATTAATAAATCCAACTCAAGTGAAATAGCAATTGAAATACAAGTAACTCAAAGGATGTTTGGAATAACCATCCTTTAAGGATCCGTTAAACTATCTACTATGTAGTAGTGTACGATAAGTAGATAATGTCTATCAGTAATATAAAGATATCAAAATAGCGTTAAGTCATGGCCCATTCCACCCTTAACACATTTTTATTCCCAAAAGCATATACAAGACCGTAGTTTCCCCAAAACCGGAAGTCACCAGAGGGCAATCCATATACTCAAGGTACAAAACAAATTCGTAGTGGTCGCGCATAAATGGAATACAAGTATGACAAGGCACATGAGGCTATACCCAAGGTAGTGATACTACCGTTCGCCTGATCCGGACTGGTGAGAACGCAACGCCGCAGCGCCCGCAACACCGTGAAACAACACTCCCAAAATCAAGGGTGCACCAATCGACAACAAGTATAAGTAGTTCGAAGAAGTGTGTCCACTTGAGGTATCAATCCTCCATTGGCCCGGCACAGCTCCTGTTTTAGTCGTTTCCAATTTGACACAAGTGTCAAGGCTATCCATCATCGTTCTCTTTCTTCAGTCAACACGTACATCATTCCATCCACTTCATTCTGGATCATCACTCCGCGCATAGTTATTAAAGTGGTTTCCGGTTTAGATAGAGAGTATATCCATAACCGAATTCCGGTCTCTTTAATAACTTCCGTAATTATTTCACCGATTGGTCGTTTGTATATTTCAAAAACCAAATCAATTACAATTTCAATTAGAATTCGCAAATCAACACTCATTTGTCTCTCAAAACCAATTTCCAATAATTTACGTTTCAAAACTTCCAAATTCACAATTTCAAAATCTTATAATTCAATTTCAATATCTATTTGAAACAATTCAAATTTTGATTCAAGTTCGCAAATAAGTTTCCTTCCAAATCATTTGAATTAACTAAATTTAACATTCGAATCAATTTAAACTTATTTATCGATTTCATTCAATATTCGTTAAGTTACTTTATCATTCAAAACAATTTCTATTAAATTTCCAATTCATTAAACCCATTATTAAATTCAACTTCATTAAATCAAAACTTACAATTTTGAATTAAATTAAATTCATCAAATCGAATTCTTTAAACTTCAAGTCTTACATTAATTTCAATAAATCACATTTTGTTCCTTGTTAAAGAAATTCAATTTCACTTATTTACTTACTTAAATAATTTCCAAGACTTAATTAATAAAGAACTCAATTTCATTTATTTGCGAAGTAAAATTTACTTATTCAAAAGTTCAATTTTTACTTATTAAAGAATTCAATTCTTATTCAATTATCAAATGATTCAATCTTATTCAATTATTAAATAATTCAAAACTTAATTATTAAATAATTTCAAAATTTAATAATTTCAAACTTAATTATAATTTCAAACTTAATTCAATCATTTCTCAAATTAAACAACCTTCTTTCATCAATTTCTTTATTAATATTTCATTTCAGATTATTAAATATTCACGTTTAAATTTCATTAAATTCAATTTCCAACTTCGTTTCAAAACCATATTATTTATTCAAATAAAATCTTCATTTTATTTTTAAATCAAATTATTGACCAATCGGTTTTATTTAATTTCCTATCCTAGGTAAAATTCAATTTGGGTATTTATCATTTCAACCCGATTCCAATTCAATTCAAAATCAAAACATATCAAAGGGAACTTGCAGTGTGATAACTGGGATGGTGTCAAAGTAAATAAACAAGCAATAACAACAATCAATATCAATCCAATAATCAATTCAAATAATCCCGAAATAACCGTATTAATTCGCATTGTTATTTGTACGAATTAATATAATTATTTCTAGAATCTACACTATCATTTCATGCAGATTAAAGATTATTACATTACGGTTTTTCACTTGTCATCTATTACAATTTCATACATCATCAATTTAACAACATACATTCAGTGTTTCAAAGTGTAACTAACAAATCCTACGTGTCAATAAATTTAACAGTTAAAGGGGTCATATTATACAAATGTCAGTTAATCAAATTTAACATTTAACTATCCTACATCAAGTTTAATTTCATACTGTTTATCATTTTAACATTAACAATTTAACGTCCAATATAAACATCAACAATCAATCAATTATCAGCCAAACTGTATTATCATCGCATAAATAATTAACAGATAATGGTGTCAGATGTCACAGGTGAACTGATACAGGCAATAGCATATATAACAGTGTAATTAACTAACAGCAGCATATTTCAATTGTCGTTTCAATTGAAATCAAATTTAATAAATAAAAGAACGTTAATCGTGAGTGAGTTCTCACCTTCCGAGGCTAGACAGATTTGACAACGAAATGAGCTACGGATCCGAGCACGAATTTCCGAAGCGAAGCAAGATGGGCACGAATCGACGGTCAAAGCTAATAATAGGAATAAACGAATTCAAATTAGGATTGGTCGAGGAAGATAAATAGGATGCATGAGCTTAATTTACAACTATATATAGATAAATGATATTCTAAATTCGAACATATTTTATATTAAATATACATGTATTATATTTATTTTACAAATAATTTAAACACATGCTAGCTAATCATTTATATTCAAATCATTGTTTTAGTCAACACGTATAAAAGTCAAAGTAATTTATATTTCCATAACAACCCTCGCATTTAAAACTAATGTCCTATGTACCCGCCTTTGTTAAACAAGACTCACACAATTTCTATAATATAGTAAATATACTACTTAAATTTCTCTCAGCTGCAGGTAGATAGTAAAACAGATGTACACATTTTTTTTAAGTTGGGCATTATACTTTCCTTTATATACGTACGAAATCATTTTCTCGAGGTCAGTAAAACAATAACATATATATTACTATATGATACATATAACGGACATATTAAAATTAATAAAAGAAAAAAAAACAACTGGTTTTTAAATTTTGCATACATAACAACGGCTCACACCAAACTTATGTAACTTATAATATAACTAACTTACTGTATAACTTCCATATGCTTATATATAAAACTAACATAATAAAGTACTTTAACATGTGATATATACGACACCTTTACATAAAAGGTTGTTATAAAATGCTTGTATTCAGTTATAAAGTGTAGAGATAACAATTAGTAAACATTTAACAGCCTTCATAATTTCAATAGTTGAGAGACAAGTAGAATGGAAAAACAGTTCGCATGCAAATTATAAAAAGTTTTAAATTATGAAATTTATAAACTCTACAGGTAAGATACTTAAAACTCACTTACTAACTACCAAACAACACCAAATTGCTGCTCATATGAAAGTGGGAGTCTGGAAAGAGCAAGCTTTATAGGATTTGACTACATATGATTTCCACTTCTCACGTTTTTCTCAAAATATACATACATTACCTATATAAAACTAGTATGTTCTATAGCCTTCACAAACTGACATATAACTAGCCTATTCTGTAACTCATATGAACTGACATATATTAGACAAGTCATATACAAACTTGCATATAAAAATATATGTACTGATGTATAAATTTACATATATATAGTATATATATCCTTTCAAATCTTATATGCATAGTTTTCTTCAACCTCATATATAACTTTATATAAGCTAACATAACCAACTTACACTATATAGAACTAATACTGCACATATACATTAAATATAGATATTAACAAAACATACAAGAACTCGAGTTGGTAGGAAGAAAGGAAGCCACGCGCTCGGCCACTAGAGGAAGGTGGTGGCGAACGGCAAGGAGGGTTGGTCGGCACATGGGTCAAGGGAAAAGGCGAGCGGCAGGGGGTCTGACGTGTCAGGCATGGGTGCGGCAGGCTGTCTGGTGGTTCGTGTTCATGCGGAAGGCGGTTGGTGGTGTTGACGAAGTGTTGGGTCCAGTGTTTGTGGTGGCTCACGCGGATGGGTTGAGCATGATGGGGGTAAGGCACACGGCGGGCATGTGGCAGGTGGAGTTACGGTTGGAGTAGTTGGCTGAGGCGATGACGTGGGGCATGGGAGGCTGGCGATGGGCTGAGCAGTGAGGTGGTGGGAGGAAGAACGGCGGAAGTGGAAGTTGGTGGAGATGAGGCGTGTTTGGAAAAATGGGTTCAGAAATCTTTGGTATTGTTGGGTAGAGGCCAAGCAACAAGGAAGAGAAAGCGTGCATCAGAATTTAAAACGAACGAAAAATGTAAATAGAATTTTAAATGAAATGTATGAATATAGAGAGTCAAGTGGTTGTTCGGAAATGATAAATGAAAATGCCCATTGGTTTTCCCAGGTGAGCAAATAGAACGACACGTAGAAACCCAAAAGACCCAGACGTGAAACCGATATAATTAGTCGTTACGTCGATGTTGCAGTGTACTAGATCCCGAAATATTCAAATGAGTATACTATGATGATCAACGCGACGAGACGATCGAAATGGTACACAGGTATTGGTGATAGGATCATCCGATCAGAAGTCGATAATCGGTACCGAAAATGCTGCTATTTTGCAGAAAATAAGAACGACGGAGCAATAGATGTCCAAATTTCGAAAAACAACAAACTGATAACTTGCTCAGAAGATGGTTTAGAATTTTTCTATGTAAAAATATTTAGGTTTCGGAAACATTTTATTTTCATCGCTTTTTAACTGATTGAATTGAAGTGAATTTACGCGCGAAATAAACTTTCATATTTTCGGACGAAAATTTACCAGTTGCTATGTTTAACTAGACGTATTCCAAATATTAAATTTTTATTACAAAATTTTTTCGTTTAAAATTTCACAAAATTTCAACTAATTACGTTATTAAAACAGTTGGAATTTACGGGTCGTTACAACCTGCTTTATAAATGCAAGATCTGGTATATTATAGAACAAGTATAACCTCACACACAGCAAATATATATATATATATATATATATATATATATATTCAAATTAAAACCAATATAGCAAAAGATTTATATGAAACTTTATAGATTCATATTTATATATATATATATATATATATGTATAAATAGCACGTCGATCATTCAAATCTTTGGAAAAAAAATCATATGTATACAACTGCCTTTGTATACCAACAGATAAAATATATACATACATACTAGTTAAGTAATAAATGCAAATCAGGGCGAAGATGAATGAGAACAAGAGAAGGTGAAGGCTAGTGGGTGGAGCTTCGATTCTGGAGAGTTTGGAGGGGATGAGACTATCATGCTATAGGGAGGGCGAAAGTCAAGGTGCGGCTGCCACACGGGGAAGGTGGATGTCTCGGGTTGCGTGAGTTAGTCGATGGTGGAAGGAGAAAGTGGGGTGGCTGAAGGCAGAAAGGGTAGGGCGAGCGGGCTGTGACTGGGCTCGGCATGGAGATGGAGTCGAGCATGCAAGGTGGATCATTAGTTTTCGGTGCAAAGGAGAATGCTTGATGAGGAGACAGCGTGCTTGGTGATGAAAATATGAGGTGGAAGACAAGTGAATGGGTGGGCGTGAAGAAAAGAAGAAGAATGAAGGAGCAGGTAAAAGAATGGGTGGGGAGAGGAATATGCATTGAACAATTAACTTCAATAGAAAAGAACAGCAAAAGCAAAAGTAAATTGTACGTTGGAAATCGTAGAGGTCAGGCATAAGAATTTAAGGAAATATAAATACAAACAGCTGTTGGTATAGTATGGTGAAAAATGAGAAGTCGCAATAACCAACATGCACAGAACCAGTACCGATACGGTTACCGTTTTTGCGGGTTCCGCTACGTACTAGACTTCAAAACACAAAGTTGAATATACCGTAGAGATCAGCACGACGAGACGATCAAAATGGTATACATATATCAATGGTACGATCATCCTATCAAAAGTCGATAATCGGTACCGAAAATGCTGCAAATTTGTCAGAAATAAGATGAACGGAGCAATAGAAGTCAAAATTTGCAGAAACGAAATATTACGTCTCACTCAGAAGATGATTTACAAATTTTCTATGTAAAAATATTTAGTTTTGGAAAACATTTTATTACCATCGATTTTTAACTGATTGGAATTAAAATAGAATTACACACAAAAATAAACTTCCATATTTTATAATGAAAATTTACCAGTTGCTATGTTAAAATAGACGTATTCCAAATATCAAATTTTTATTTCAAAATTTTCTTATTTAAAATTTCACAAAAATCCAATTAAATAAGTTATTAAAACCAATAAAATATATGGGTCGTTACACTCTCCTCCTCTCAAAACTTTTCGTCCCCGAAAAGGAAGGAGGTAGGAGAATAGAAACAACCAAAAAGAAAATAGATTTGGAAGACAAGATAAACAATTAATTTAAAACCATATAAATTTCAATTTAAATTAATTAATACTCAATAATTGATTTTAAATTCAAGGTATTTCATTAAGTTGATTTGATTTTAATTTAGAAATCCCTTCAAAACAAAATTTATTTATCTCGTTTATTATTCACTTAACTTATTATTCTATTTATCTCTATTAACACTTTTATAATTAAAATTTAAATGTATAACATTTATTATAAGCACTCAAATTTTATTTATAAAATCATTTTATATTGTATATTATCCAATTTTCAACTTCTGAATAATTTAGGTAAGTTATATTGAAATGTAATTAAGTATTATACAAGTAAAATTTTCTCATTCAACTTATTTCAAGTTTAAATATGTATTCAAAATTTTGGCTTTGTTTTATAATTGAAATCACTTTATCAAAATTTAAGAATAAAGTTTCCGGTTTCAATTCAAACCATTTAGAGATAAATATATATACTATATATATATCAAATCAAATCTATGATCATATACCAATATATATATTATAAATCAAGTCATACTTCGAAAATTCAAATAAAATTAATTTTCCAAAACAAAAATGTAGCAAGGCTACAGAATGATCTCTCCACTTCGAAACTCGAAAATGAATGTCGATGATGCTGCAGTCATCACCGAAATTATTTTCCAGCGACAAAAGAGGAGAGCACTGATTTCAACATTTTAAAATTCTTTGAAACGATTTCTATTTGAAAATACTTTAGATAATATACATTTTAAAACTTAAAACCAGAGTTTGAAATCACCAGAAATTAAATTCTCAAATTCTTAATTTAAATTTATTTCAATTCCCAAACCAATTTATAAACCATGTTATAAATTCATTTAGAACAATAAATGAAAACCGAATATTATCATTTCAAACAACCAATTTATTTAACAATTTAATTTCAGAAAATTTTACTTATATATACATAATATAATCATACAAAATTATTAAATTTTGAAAATAATTGTGTTAGTTTGCTCTGTTCAAGTGTTTTGGGATTCCTATCGATAGCGCTGATCAAAAGAATTGATCGAAAACCCAAATCAACATCAACAACTCAAACAACATAATATAGAAAACATTTTAATATAAATACACTTCCTCGCTTGATGATACAAGAAGGAATTTCAAACAGAGATAGAGATTCAAATTAAGGGGATCCTAACCAAAAGAATTCGACTAGAAGATAGGCTCGATAGGGAGATAAATAGATTTCAAAGAGAGAGACGAATGGATAAACTTATATAAATCGCGGGCAACCATAACCGGGTAAACCGTGACTTCAAAAATAAGATCGAGGTAGCATTCTGGAACAAATCGACATTCGATCGCCAGAGGTAGAATTCGGGTATAGTAGAAGATAGCAGCATCGTAAACCGAGGATACAGAAATCTCCGGTGAATCAATGCCTAATGTAAAGGAGTTTCACTCTTTAACAAATCATTCTAAGATTGGCGGAGTTGCCGATTATTATAGAAATCAATCGAAGTGGAGTTATGGGATGCTCCAGAGTCAAAAGAACCCGAATAAGAAAGACAAGGACGGATTTCAGAACAAGTGGGAGAGTTCCAAAGTTCAAAGGAAACCGAATCAAAGAGGAAGAGATTCAAGCTCGAACGAAAGTGATTCTGTAATTAAATTTACTATATATGCTAAGTATTGCCTAAAACTAGAGCTCTGATACCACATGCAACGACCTGAAATTTTCAACCATTCGCATCCATACATGTCGGATTTGAATTGCTCAAAATATCATATTGTTAATTTAAATTTGGCAAAACTTAGCATATACAGTAAATAAATAATCACTGAATCACAGACACAGAGTAATATAAAATAATGCAGCGGAAACAAAAGAATAGTAGTTCATGAAGCTACTATATAAATATACCATAGTTAAATAAGATACAACAGAGGTCTCGAATACATAGATATCTCAATACAATAGTCAAATACAAGACCTGAATACATCACTGGAATCAACTGAATAACTGAAAAGAGAATCGATATAGATGGATCTCCAAGCGAAGCTCCAACTCCAAAGGTGAGTCTCGAACATTGAGCCCCATAGTCTATACAGTTCCGTAATCTCCCCCGTAATGGGTGTCATCAGAGGGCACTCCATAGGTATGGTACAAAACAAATTCGTAGTAAAGCATGTTATGGTAGGTGACACGACACAACTAGGCAATGCCGGGGTAGATATACCAATTACACTTCCGGGCCGGTGGTAACGCAGAGCCGTAGCAATCGCCCACCTCGAGCCACACTCCCGAATCAAGGGTGCGCACCAAATCAATCACAAAGTAATAGAGTGGCATACGATGGAGTGTGTCCGATCAGAGGAGCTACCTCAGTAGCCCGTCAATTGCTCCTATTTTAGCCACCTTATGCCAACTCACGGGAGTCGGGTCCACGTATATACCTCATATAGGATCGTCGCCACCATCCTACTTCATTCTGGAATCTCCACCGCGTACACAGTTGTTAAAGTGGTTTTCGGTATCGATAGAGAGTATTCCCATATCCGATCCCGGTCTCTTTGACAACCAATCGTTATTATAACACCGCGGTCATTTCAAAATAGTTTATACTTCAAAACCAAAATATAATTTCCATTTCAAAAACATATCAATATGATATCATTTCCATTTCAAAAATATTCACTTCCAAAATCATAGTACTTTCAAAGATATAATACTTTCGAAACCAAAACAATTTGAAATAATAATACTTTGGAAATCATGATACTTTTAAATTCATAACTTTGGAAATCATAACACTTTGAAATCATAACACTTTCCTTCAAACAGTTTAGATATTAATAATAGCATATAAAATAAAATAGTTTATAAAGTAAAATAGTTTATATAAAATAGTTATAAGTTAATATAGTTTATATTAAAATAGGTTATATTAAAATAGTTTATATTAAATATAGTTTATATTAAATATAGTTTGTATTAAAAATAGTTTATATAAAAATAATTTATATTGAAAATGATTTATATTAAAATAGTTTATATTAAAATAATTTATAGAGTAAAATATAAATAGTTTTAGATATAGTTTAAAAGTACTTTATATAAAATAGTTTCCTCAAATTTCACAAATCGATTCAAATCAACTCGAATTCCAAAGTTCAAATTTAATCAAATCTCAAATCATCAATTTCAACTCGATTTAGTTTCTCAATAAACCATTTCAAATTATCGATTTCAAACACATATTTGAACCATAAAATAAGCTATTTCAATTTCAATATATTTCAAAGCTTTAAATATTCAACATTTCAAAACTAAATTCGATAATTTCATATATATATATCAAATTCACTTTACTATTATTTAGTTTGAAATATTCACTTAATAAACCCAATATCATTTAAATAAAACCCCAAATTTCAAACCGCTAAATATTCCTTTTGATTTATTAAACTTGAAATATTCATTTAATCACTTTAAACAAAAATCAAGTTACAAAATCATATCTTTAAAATTTCAAATCAAATTTATTTAAGTATAATTCTTAAGTAAATATAATTCCAAATCAATTTCAAATTTATCCTTTCAACCTGAATCATTTCAAACTCCATATTTGAAAATATAAAATTTTAAATAAATACTTAAACATATTATATATCAACTTTATTAAATCAACTTTAATAAATCTTTAAAAATCAATATTTATCAAAACCATATATTTCTTTTCGAAACCATAGAAATCATTTTCAAAATATTTATATATATAGACCAACGATGTCTGTATATAATTTTCTATCCTATGGTCAAGTGATACGGATATTTATCATTTCAATCCGCAATTTAAATATCCTATAATTTCTATCCTATGGTCAAGTGATTCTATACTAACATGGAACTTGCAGAGTGATAATAGATATGATAATAAAATAACAATAGTAACATGCATATATCAATAGTGATAAATAACAGATAATGGTGTCAGATGTTAGATGTGAACAGATACAAATAATTGCATATATATAGCAATGTAAAAATCTAACAGCAGCATATTTCAATTGTTGTTTCAATTGAAATCAAATTTAATAAATATAAGAACGTTAATCGTGAGTGATTGCTCACCTTTCGAGGCTAGAGAAATAGACGATGAGATTGAGTTACGAAGTCCAGGCACGAATCCTAAAACGAAGCTAGATTGGCACAATTTCAACGAATATAGCTGATAACAAGAATCGATGAAATAATTAGAATCAGCCTAATAGAGACAGAAATTATCTAAATATATTATTATTAATATTTCCATGAAATCAATATTTAATTTAAACAAATATTAAAATAATATAAATATATATATATAATTTAAAAACCATTGTTTTTAATTAAACACATATATTAAAACCAACATATATACATCATATATTTTTAAATAACTACTTATATATATACATACTTTGAAATCAACAATATATATATCACTAATATATAAGTTATATACCATACAACATATAGCATACGCATACATCATGAAGAAGCCCGCAAAGCAATATATATATATATATATATATATATATATATATATATATATGAACCAATAAATCAAAATATATGTATTTACAGTCTATGTATGCAGACTTATGTAATATAACATATATATATACCAAAATGGACAGATCACGTATACTCACTTTATATACACTCAGATAATATATTTCTTAAAAGCAAGCCAGCATGCAAAACTTATACATAACGATAAAACATATATAGAATAGATAACTCATATATATATGTCAAAACATGTCTTACTTTATACGAAAATCTATGTATACATTCAAAATCCAATTATTTATATGTATACAGTACATCGAACACGTAATATATAGAAAGCAGTAAGAAATCTTATATCATATAAAACACGCAACATATATATATACAAATTATTTATATAAAACAAATATAACATATACAGTAAACATAAACTAATACGTATACAAATAAACATATATATTATTATTACAAAAACTGTTAAATACAAACATAACATATAATACAAACATTTGAAACATAATTATAGGATATAAAGTAAGCACAGTTGTAAACATACTCACACCTATATATACTTTAATATATTATAGAGCCACTTCACTTGGACTTATTTTCAAACAAATGAACAAATTTATAGCAAAACAAAATAGGCTTATAATATAAACTATATGTAAACTAACAAAACATATAACTATTTATGTTTTAAAACCAAAAGTAAAACAATACTGTAAAGACATAATTTATATAAACAACATATTATATAATATAGCTACAGACCCATATATATACAGCAGAACTAGTATAACCTGCTTTATAAATGCAAGATCTGGTATATTATAAAACAAGTATAACCTCACACACAGCAAATATATATATATATATATATTCAAATTAAAACCAATATAGCAAAAGATTTATATGAAACTTTATAGATTCATATTTATATATATATGTATAAATAGTACGCCGGTCATTCAAATCTTTGGAAAAAAAATCATATGTATACAACTGCCTTTGTAGAGCAACAGATAAAATATATACATACGTACCAGTTAAGTAATAAATGCAAATCAGGGCGAAGACGAATGAGAACAAGAGAAAGTGAAGGCTAGTGGATGGAGCTTCAGTCGTGGAGAGTTTGGAAGGGAGGAGACTGTCATGCTATAGGGAGGGCAAGAGTCAGGGTGCGGCTGCCACACAGGGAAGGTGGCTGTCTCGGGTTGCGTGAGTTAGCCGATGGTGGAAGGAGAAAGTGGGGTGGCTGAAGGCAGAGAGGGTAGGGCGAGCGGGCTGTGGCTAGGCTCGGCATGGAGATGGAGTCGAGCATGCAAGGTGGATCAACAGTTTTTGGTGCAAAGGAGAATGCTTGATGAGGAGACGGCGTGCTTGGTGATGAAAATATGAGGTGGAAGACAAGTGAATGTGTGGGCGTGAAGAAAATAAGAAGAATGAAGCAGCAGGTAAAAGAATAGGTGGGGAGAGGAATAGGCATTGAACAGTTAACTTCAATAGAAAAGAACAGCAAAAAAAAAAGTAAATTGTACGTTGGAAATGGTAGAGGACAGGCACAAGAATTTAAGGAAATATAAATACAAACAGCTGTTGGTATAGTAAGGTGAAAAATGAGAAGTCGCAATAACCAACAGGCACATAACCAGTACCGATACGGTTACCGTTTTCGCGGGTTCCGCTGCATACCAGACTTCAAAACACAGAGTTGAATATATCACAGAGATCGGCACGACGAGACGATCAAAACGGTATACATATATCAATGGTACGATCATCCTATCAAAAGTCGATAATCGGTACCGAAAATGCTTCAAATTTGTCGGAAATAAGATGAACGGAGCAATAGAAGTCAAAATTTGCAGAAATGAAATATGACGTCTCACTCAAAAGATGATTTACAAATTTTCTATGTAAAAATATTTAGTTTTGGAAAACATTTTATTACCATCGATTTTTAACTGATTGGAATTAAAATATAATTACACACAAAAATAAACTTCCATATTTTCTGATGAAAATTTACCAGTTGCTATGTTAAACTAGACGTATTCCAAATATCAAATTTTTATTTCAAAATTTTCTTATTTAAAATTTCACAAAAATCCAATTAAATAAGTTATTAAAACCAATAAAATATACGGGTCGTTACAATATAGGCAGGTAATATATATATAATATATGTTATATATAAAGTTTACTTAAGTTGGAAACAAGTATTGATTTCTAAAAGTTGTTTTATATATATATATATATATATATATATATATATATATATATATATCAGCTTATATATATTTGATCTGTTTGGATATTTTGATATTTGTTTTCTAAAAGTTGTTTATATGATATTTGATTCGTAGCTTTGGAAGTGGGTGAAATGTGTTATGTTATGGTGATGTGTTTATATATATACAAATTTATATATATATTTGAACTAGTTTAGCTATATAAAAATAATATTTACAGCTTTATATGTATATAATATAGTATTGTTTGCCAGCCTCTCTGGTTTATATACGCGCATATATATATATATATATATATATATATATATATATATATATATATATATATATATTATGGTAGTGATTTATATTTATAATAATAGAGTAAATTTTATTGTCTTTTAAGTATTGATTTCTAAGTTTAAGGTATTGATATTTTGATATATATAGTTTTACATATCCATGTCCTATTTTCAGTTTGATTTTTTTATGTTTGTGTATTCCTATCCTATATATCTATTTATAGTAGATACTTTTACAGTATGTATATATGTGTTTTTTGGGTTATATATATAGTAAGTGGTATTGTTATAGTTATAAAGTTATAAAAGTTTATGCATAGTGTTGGGTATATTTTGACCCTGCCGGACCAAACATCCACCATGTTCGACTCCCTACCGGACCAAACACCCACCAAGTTACACCGGACCAACTCCTCACCGAATCAACCTATGCCGAATCAACCCACGACCGGACCAACTCCTCACCGAATCAACCTATGCCGAATCAACCTACACCGGACCAACTCCCTACCGGTCCAAACTACACGACCGGACCAACTCCTCACCGAATCAACCTACCACCGAATCAAGGGATGCCGAACCAAGGTGTTCCAGGCCAGATTGTCTCAGCCCAGGCCCGCCAGCTACTATATACCTCCAAGACCCCTACCCCCAGCTTCACTCTATAAATAGAGGGGCAGGGATACAACAATGGGGGCAAGTTTGAGAGCTCAAGCACGGAAGGAACTTTCAAACAACTTTCTTTTACTTGTACCAAAGCTTTGTACTTGTAAATCACAACAAAAGAAGAGAAATAACATATAAAGTGGACGTAGGCACATTCTGGCTGAACCACTATAAATCTGCGTGTCTTTTAACAATTTAGCCCCTGTTTTTCATATATTTGCATAAACCTCCAAAATCACTAAAAACAACATAAGATCTACTAAATCATACAACTTTGAGGTGTTTGTCCATTTTTTGTGCAAACATTTTTGGTGCTTTCATTGAGAGCTAGAAGCTCGAAGCTTCAGCTTCATCCGCTTAACAAGTTTTCCTAACAGCATCGTCCGCCACTTGGAAAACATGCCTCCCAAACAAAGAAAAGATGTTAACAAAGGAAAAAACATCGCATCCAGTAGCCTTCCTGATCCAGCTGCCGCGAATCAAGTAAATCGTCCTCCTCCAGCAACGGCAACAAATGAAGGACAGGCTAACCCAACCACTCCTGCCACAGAACAGCCTGCAACAATTACTAGGGCAGATTTGGACAGAGTTGTTGTTGAAGTAACTAACCGCTTCACGTCCCAGCAGGAAGCCTTGGTGGACCATCTCATGTCACGCTTGAGGGACGCTGAAGAATCCAACCGCAACACTGAATCATGGGGCGAGTCCCAGTCTGGAAGATCTCAGAGACAGCAAAGATCTTCCTTCTTCGAAGGAGCTAACGGCAGGAGTAGCCGTGGTAGGAGCCGAGACCGAGCCCAGCCCGAAGTTAGGCCTGAGGAAACGTTTGGTGCCGAACCCAACGGGGAAGGTACCGGGCGAAGGTCAACTGCAGCTGAGCCTGTCATGCTGCCTAACCACAGAAATACCGGTGAACGGGGCCGAGCTAGAGTTCAGCCCGAAGTTGGACCCGAGGAAGTGCTTAGATCAGAACCCAACAGGGGAAGATCAAGGCAAGGGCCAACTGTAGCTGACCCAAGCATGCTCCCAGAAGATCAAAGGCAGCCACTGGAAAATATGAGGAATGATAGACGATACCATCCCTACAGGTTGTCTGGACGGAATCAACCCCACAGAACAGAACCAAACTCATTTCTGTCCGCTCCAAATTCTGATGAAAGGATGGCGCGCTTATTCAGGGAGTGTGTCCAACGGGAGCAAAGAGATCGAGGGATAGGCGCTAGGGTAACCAGTCCTTTCGCCCGCAATATTGAAATTGCTATCACCCCCCGAGAATGGAAGATGCCAACAATGGAACCCTACAAAGGAACCTCCGATCCCGTTGTACACTTACAGAGATACACACAGCATATGCTCATGAGTGGAGCAACAGAGGGAGTACTATGCAAATGCTTTCCGCTCTTCTTAGCAGATCTTGCTACCTCCTGGTTCTGTCATCTACCCCAAGGATCCATCAGCTCATGGGAAATGTTGAAAGAAAAATTTATCAGTCAGTTCCGCATTCATGTGGAGCAACCTAAGGACGCTTATTCCTTATCCAGCGTCAAACAGAAACCTGGAGAGAAGCTGCAGCAATACCTAACCAGATTTAACGCCGCAGCAGCCGCGGTTCAAGACGCCGATGAGAAGCTTATCCTGATGGCCCTCTGCAGTGGGGTGCATCCGGACACTAAATTTGCTAGAAGATTGACAAAAGAAAAACCAGCTCCTTTACCCGATTTCTTCCATGAAGCCGGGAAATACATGAGGCTTGAGGATGCTGCCATTGAGGGGCAGTCAGGACAGCAAAGTAAGACGACCCATGGCAACGCCCCTGCTGTGGCAAGGGACGCTCGAAGAAATGATTCCAGAGACAATGCTGGGGGCAAGAAAGTAGAAAAACGCCTATATCGGCCAGGACCAAGATTCGACTCTTACACCCCTCTGAACGAGACCGTCGAAAATATCTTCCTCGCCACCCAAGGCGAAGTTAGATACAAGCGCCCACCATACAAGAAGGAATCAGATAGCGCACAGAAATCTGGAAAATTCTGCCGCTTCCACGAATCCCACGGACATGATACCAACGAGTGCCATCATCTCCGAGACCTGATTGAGGAACACATCAGAAGGAAGAAACTGGAACGCTATGTAAAAAGTCAAGACAGGACTCCAGCTCCTGCCAATGAAAACCCAAGGCTACCCTCACCAGGGACCGGCAGAGGCGACCGCAACGCTAGCAGCTCTAGTCAAGAGAAGATAGTGGTCCATACCATCTCAGGAGGTCCACACATCGCAGACAGAAGTTGGAAAGAGATGGAAAGATACGGGAAGTCGCTCAGAGACAATAGAGACTGTGTCAATACGGTTATAGAAGAGCGCCACCCAAAGCGGAAAGAAAGTGAAGACATCACATTCAGTAAACGCGACCTAGAAGGAAGACAGTACCCTCACATGGATCCCATGGTCATCTCTGCCCGACTCGGTCCCGCCGAAGTTTACCGAATCCTGGTAGATACCGGAAGCTCTGTAAATATCCTGTTCAAACACGCATTCGACAAAATGAGGCTATCAATGAAGGATGTATCTCCCTGCGATAAACCGCTACACGGTTTCACTGGAGATGCGAAAATGCCCATCGGGCAGCTGGACCTCTTCGTTGAAATTGGAAGCCATCCCCGCTCCGTTGTAAGGAAACAGACGTTTGTGCTGATAGAAAACCATTCGGCCTACAACGCCTTCCTAGGAAGACCAGCCCTATCTGACTTCCAGATTGTCCTAGCCCCGTGGTGCCTGAAAATGAAATTTCCAACGGACAATGGAGTAGGGGAAGTGGAAGGAGACCAAGATATTGCACGAGACTGCTATGTAACCGAACTTCGCAACAACCACAGGAGAGATAAAGGGAAAGGTGTAGAGATTGCCCTCTGCACAAAAAGCCTTGAAGCATAGCAACTAAAGAAAGCCCCTCCTCTTCGATACACCAGCGACCCTTTCAATGAATTAGACCCTAGAGACAAAGAGGAGGAGGCCACCGCCGAGCCTGCAGAGGCTATGGAGTTTATATCTGTAGACAAGCACGACTCAAGTAGGCTACTGAAAATTGGGTCGCAGCTGAAAACTGAATTGAAGGAACAACTCGTTGATTTTCTCCGCCACAACTTGGATGTATTCGCTTGGTCACACGCTGACATGACCGGAATCTCCCCCAACATAGCGTGCCACGTATTAAAAATTGATCCTACCAAGGCACCTGTAAAACAAAAAAAGAGAAGTATGGGGGCAGAGCGATCAGCAGCCCTCGATGAAGAAGTAAAGAATCTACTCGCCAATGACTTCATACGAGAAGCTATTTACCCAGAATGGATCTCCAACCCGGTACTAGTAAAGAAGGCTAATGGGAAGTGGCGGACCTGCATTGACTTCTCCAACCTAAATGACGCCTGCCCAAAGGATTGCTTCCCGCTTCCCAGAATCGACCAACTTGTAGACAGCACAGCCGGGCACGAACTCCTATCTTTTATGGATGCATACTCAGGATATAACCAAATTCCTATGCATGCTCCCGACCAAGATCACACTAGTTTCATCACCGACCGAGGTTTGTACTGCTACAAAGTGATGCCCTTCGGACTTAAAAATGCAGGAGCCACCTACCAGCGCCTCGTCAACAAGATGTTCGCAGGGCTAATAGGACGAACAATGGAAGTATATGTAGACGACATGCTGGTAAAATCACGGAAAGCCAAAGATCACGTAAGCCACCTGGGCGAAATGTTCCAGGTACTTCGACAGTATGGGATGAAGTTGAATCCACTAAAGTGCTCCTTCGGAGTGTCATCAGGAAAATTCTTAGGATTCATCGTCCATGCCCGAGTGATAGAAGCAAACCCTGAACAAGTCCAAGCATTAAGAGACATCAAGATACCTTCCACCCGAAAGGAAATGCAAAGCCTAAATGGAAAAGTGGCTGCCCTAAGCCGATTCATCTCCAAAGCAACGGACAAGTGCGTCCCCTTTTTCGAAGCTCTAAAGAAAGATAAAGGAAAGTTCGAATGGACGGACGAATGCTTGACCGCTTTCCTTAACCTAATCGAACACCTCCAGAAACCACCGGTACTCTCGACCCCAAGCGAAGGCGAAGAATTATACCTATACCTTGCTGTGTCATCTCACGCTCTAAGCGCTGCCTTGGTAAGGGAAGATAACCGCACGCAACGACCAGTTTACTTCGTCAGTAAAAGGTTTACTGGGGCAGAAGTCAGATATCCTAAGCTTGAAAAGTTAGCATACTGTTTACTAATCACTTCACGAAAGCTACGTCATTACTTCCAATCCCATTCCATCAAGGTTCTAACCGATCAACCACTAAGGCAGGTACTCCATCGTCCCGACACTTCCGGGCGACTACTTAAATGGTGTATTGAGCTGAGTCAATATGATATCACCTATCACCCTCGCACCGCCATCAAGGGACAAGCCATGGCTGATTTCATCGCAGAATTCACTACCAACGAGGATAAGGAGCAACTGGAAATAACAGAAGATATCAAGTGGAATCTCTTTGTAGACGGTGCATCTAACGAACAAGGCTCGGGGGCAGGTGTGGTAATCATCACTCCCAGGGGAAATAAACTGCACTATGCTATAAGGTTGGAGTTCGCTGCCACCAACAACGATGCAGAATACGAAGCCGTAATAGCCGGATTAGAAATTGCTATCGAGATCGGAGCCAATTCTTTGTGTCTTCACAGCGATTCTCAGCTTATTGTTAATCAAATACTAGGGGAATTCCAAGCTCGAGAAGAACGACTCATAGCATATCTAAAGAAGACCAAGTTACTTCTCAGCCGATTGGACCACTACTTAGTCAAACACATCCCTCGGGAAGAGAACCAAGAGGCCGACGAATTGGCAAAGCAAGCAAGTATGAGAGACGTCGCCATCTTCGGGGCAGTAACTGTCTCAAAGCAAATGATCCCAAGTTTTGAGCAAGTGAATCTGATAGCTGCAACCGAAGAAGCAACTTGGATAACTCCCATCCGAGACTACCTACAAAATGGCACACTACCCGACGGGCGTAACGAAGTCAAGAAAATCTTGAGGAAAGCGTCCCGCTACACAATACAAGGAGACATCCTCTATCGGCGCGGGTTCTCTAACCCATTATTAAGGTGTGTCGCCGGAAGGGAAGCCAAGGAAATCTTATCCAACATTCATCAAGGAAGCTGCGGAGATCACACCGGAGGGCAAACGTTAGCAAAAAAGATACTCCGATACGGATATTTCTGGCCCACCTTAAGCAAGGACGCCTTGAATTTCGTCAAGAAGTGTGACAGATGCCAAAAATTTGCTAAGATCCCTCGGCTACCAACAACCGAGATCACTCAGATGACCAGCCCTTGGCCCTTTGCAGTATGGGTAATTGACTTAATCGGTGAACTGCCAATGGGTCGAGGCGGCGCCAAATATGCTATAGTAGCAGTCGACTATTTCACCAAATGGGTGGAAGCAGAACCTCTAAATAAAGTGTCTTCAGCGAAAGTTATCAACTTCTTAATCAAAAATGTTCTGTGCAGGTACGGAGTCCCACTAAAAATCATATCAGACAATGGACTTCAGTTTGACAGCGAAGAATTCGCCAACTGGTGCCAAGAACACGGAATTCACAAAAGCTTCTCATCCGTAGCATATCCCCAAGCAAACGGACAAGTCGAAGCAGTCAACAAAATTCTGAAAACTCTGATCAAAAAGAAGCTCGAAAAGTCAAAGGGCGCTTGGGTGGATGAACTCCCTACGGCACTATGGGCCTACCGCACATCCTTCAGAACATCAACAGGGCACACCCCTTTCTCTTTGGCATACGGATCGGAGGCTATGCTCCCAGTTGAAACCATTGTGCCTTCCCACTGTAGGATCCACTATAACCCAGAAGAGAACGAAGAGCTCCTCAACATGTCTTTGGATCTAGTCGAGGAGAGAAGGAATGATGCAGTCCTAAAAACAGCAGCCCACAAGCAAAAGGTGGCAGCACAATACAACTCCAAAGTCAAGCATCGTACCTTACGAGAAGGGGATCTTGTCCTCAAGCGAATCTTCCCTCGCCCCGGAGCACTAGACCCAATCTGGGATGGACCATATGTAATTCATAAAGATCTCCACAATGGAGCCTATATTTTGTCAACAGTGGACGGAGAGGTGTTCCAGAGGGCATGGAACATCCAACACCTCCGTCGATACTTTTCTTAACTTGTATTGCCCATACGAAGTGAATTAACAAAGAGAATCAGTGGACGTAGGCATTTTTTCGTGCCGAACCACTTTAAAAAAAGCCTTGTCTCTTTTTTTTTAACTTGTTCCTTTGTATCTTGGCTGCTTGTTAACTTTATCCTTTTCTGTTGCATGAAATCCTGAGCATATAGCATTCCTATTCAAAGCACTCCACAATGCAACTTCACGTGGACAAGACACAACAGGTACTATGCGAATCTATGCCCTCGTCAATGAGACACTTTTGCTCCAGCATCCCTCTGCTGCGGGTTAACTCATTGCTCGCGACGGCCCTTAAAGCCAACTGTAATGAGCCGATTATAAGCCACCGAGAAGGCCGACTATAGCCGAGGCAGCTCATTACGGCGTTAGGCTCGCCGGCGACTGTGAACCGATTATAAGCCCCAACATAAGGTGTGGCCAGCCAGGGGCAGTTCACAGTTGACGATCGGCACCCACGCTAGCCGGCCACAGTAAGTCGAATAATACCCATGAGTACGGGCCATAATGGCCCGGGTAGTTACTGTGCGCGATCTCGGCTCCGGTGTGTCTTAAGTGCGGCTGTGGTAAAAAAGAATTAACTCCCCGCGGAGGCGTAAGATGGGTGACAAATGTCTCCAAGACCCACAGCTAGGGAAAGTGACTACAAAACCCGTTTGCCACGAACTTAAGCACATCGAAGGCCTTCCGTGACTGGAAGTTTTACTATTTCACATATTTCAATTTTACTTAAAAAACTTTCCACCTATCCTCTATAACAAACCATAAAGTACAGGATGCAGGGTAAGAGATATCCGCCAATGGATGCAGAGATTCACAATCAGATGACAGGGCAGTCAACTGTTTTCCATGCTTGGTCATACAAGATATTCGAAACTGCCATTTACAAACAGGACATGAAAGGCGGTATTTTCTTCCTTTATGTACAAATGCATGACTATAATTTGATTTTTTCACACCACACGCTAACATTGCAAGTCGTGAAATTATGATTTAAAACCAGAATCTGACATCAAACACAATTTAATTACAAGAATACACATAGCTACATTTCTCATACGATATGTCGAAATAGCAACAAATATTCAAGAAATGACAAAATCAACTTGAGCTAAAAAATTACACGTCAAGAATAATGTTATTACAAGTAGCAAGAATTACAACTCAGAAGTTACTCTACTGTCTTAAGACTAACAGATGCAACAATGCCAAGCCTACAAAAAGAATTTTTCAGGTTCAGTCATGGAGCCGGTTGCGTCGAAGTCTTGTCCTTGTTCTTTTGCCCGCCTGTCCGGTCATAAAAAGGATTCATTAGTGATGAGTAACCAAGTTAACAGAAAGACCAGAAAGGAAGACTTACCAGTACTAGCTTCTTGACCATCCTGGTCGTCATCCTCTACCTGCACACCCGCCTCTTCAGCAGCAAGCAGCCGCATACCCTCCTTTACCGCCACTTTCTCCTCCTTGGTGAACTGGGCCGTGACCACATCCATACTGAAGACCGTTCCACCCTCTCTATCTGCATCAGCCTTAGCCTCCTCCAAAGCCCGAAGATATGTCTTGGCCATGACTCTGGGATAATCATCCATCCAAGAGAGGTTACCCTGCTTCCAAGTCCGGAAATACATGTCCTGGAGCATGTCATCCATCATTCCTTCGTTCTCCTCAAACTCCCTCATCCGGGCATCGGAGGCCGACAACCTTTCCACGGCAGCATCTCTCTCCAGTCTGTATCTCGAGCAATCAGCTTGAAGGGACCTCCGCATCACCTCCATCTCTTCCCTTAACTTAGCTTGAGCAAGCTCTGCAGCCTCAAGCTTCTCGGACAATTCCTCCACCTGCTCGAGATCCGCTCTCCGAACCTCATCCACCGTGGTAATAGCCATGTCAATCCGCTCTTTGCAAGCAGCTTCCATTTTCCGCAATTCGGCCCGACTGGCCTCTTCCATGGTTCTCCTTAATCGCCCAGTAGCAGCCTCATGCTGAGAAATCTGGATAGCCTGATCCGCAAGCTGCTTGGCCTGATCCGAGACCACCAATCGAAGTCGGATATTGGCGCTCCCTATCTCCTCTCCGGCCTTAACCAGCCGAGCGTGATGCCCCATCAGCTTCTTGGCCTCCTCTGCCACCCGATCAATATTAGCTTTGGCCTCGTCTCCCATAGTGACTATACGAGTGGTGAGTAGATCGAGGTCTAAGGACTTGGCTTCGTCAAGTACTCGTACCATGGGGTTACGGGGGAGAAGGTGTTCACCAGTAACTTCGTCAAAAGTAATATCCTGAGAACCTGGATCCAGATCAGGGTGACCCGCGAAGGGATTACGGGCCAAGTCGGGACGGTCGATATGAATAACAGAAGGGTTTCCGGACGGGTGTGGAGAGGGTACAAACTCGCTACCCTCCTCAGTAATGTCATGAATAGGCTGAGCCGGAGGCTGAGGACCGAGCGAAGTTTCGGATAAAGGATGACTCCTCTTCCTCTGCTGAATACCCTCTTCGATGACCCCAAGAAGAGGACGGTACCCGACTACATCTCCGGAGCGTTGGGCTGAGGGCTTCGGCTTAGCAGAAATTTTGGAAAGTTTATATTGCTCGAGCCTGTGTCGAAGGTCTGAAGCTTTGGGCGTCTTGCCTGCCCCTAATATAAAGAACAAGTGTCATAATCTTACATTACTATATGATTCAAGAAACGCGGTAGGTTACAAGTTAGAAAAGGAAAAGAAACACAGCTGTGGTTGTACAAACCCTGGGGAGGAGTGGGATACTGCAATAAGTCCTGGATTTCATTCCAGGACGGGAGCGGGTCATAAAATATTCCTAAGTCCCTATCATTAGTGAAGCATGCAGGGGTCAAGAGTTCACCTTGAGTCGTCAGAGCCACCTTGGCCGGAATGGTCGGAGAAGACTCACTTGCACCAGTCCCGGTTTTGTCCACCTCCCCGGTCTTCTCTACCAAAGCCGGATCATCACCCAACCCCTCAAAAGCTTGACGGAGAGCATCATCCGTCCACTCTTGCATCTCGCCTACTTGCCCAGAAGACAGAGCCCTGGAACCATCACCACCCTGTCCATCGCCACCCTCGTCACCAAGACGCTCAACGTCACTTCCGCCCTCCGCCTCACCTCTTTCCTCCTCCGCGTCTATCTCCCCCTGAGTAAGTGGACAATTGCTGGGGGAAGGACCATCTGACCTCTTAAGTTTCTTACCTCCAACGGCTGGAGGTTTCGTGAATGGTTTTCTCTTTCCACCCTCTGCCGCAACGCCTCCCTTGGCCTGAGCAGCCGCCCTCTCTTCCGCCGTTTCCCTCAACTTAACTACAGACTGCTGCGGGAGGATCAAGTTGTATTCTAGAAGGATCGCATTTCTAATCAAGTAAGCAGATGATCTGTATTTCCCAAGAATGCCTTCTATCTCCGCCGCCGTCTGAACCAGGCGGTCAGTCTCCACAACCGGAAAGCCACCTGTCGCTAGCAAAAATGAGAAAGTATGAGAAGAAGCATCGCAATCAGGATAGAAATTATAAGTAAAAGCATCAACTTACATCCAGAGGTAAAGCGCCGGATGGAGACGGAGTCGTCCCTAACAAAGAACCACTCTTTCTTGAACATGCTAAATTTGGAATAAAGGTCCAGGACCGGCTTGAAGGTCACAGCAGATTCCAAGTTAATATATGGGGACCCCTTCTTGTAGCCCCTTAAATTGTACAAGTACCGGATCTCCCGGTTGGAGGGAGCGCGACCATACTTCCTCCGAAAAATAACGAAAAGGCTCACCAGTATGGCATAAGAGTTGGGCTGAAGCTGGAATGGGGCCACCTTCAGGTACGTGAGGAAGCTGACTATCCAAGCATTGAGAGGCGGGATAGCACCACACATGCAATGGTACCTACTATAAGCAAAGTACCCTTCGGGAGGACTGTATGGCATGACTCCTGGACCCGGCAGCAGCATGAGGGCTCTATCAATCCCAAAAGAACGAGATATAACATCGAGTTGCTCCTCTTTGAGAAAGCTAGGAAAGCAGTCAGGCGGGGAATCCAGCAACTCCTGGGGACCATATCCATCCACTAATGACCTCGGGGCGGGCCCATGACGCTCCGATCCTGATTGAGCTGGGGGCACAGCCGATGACTCTCCTTCACCCCCGGATCTCCTCTTATCTGATCGAGTTTCAACTTTCCGAGACATTTATCTGCAAAAATGGGAAAAATATATCGTTAGAATATACAAGCGGTATGATTTGGAATTTCACTGGAAGTTCGAAGTATAAAACACATGTTCACTCGGTACAAGTTCATTCGGGAAACAGATGCAACAGTTCATTCGGTCCTCTCGGGTTACCCGAGTTCATCCGGCTATTCACGAATGGGATTTCATTCGGCACTCGGAATCCCTGAGTCGATTCGGTAATAACTCATTCGGTGTTCTCAATACGAAGTCTCATTCGGCAGAATAAATCTCACCTGGTTCGGCTAAGTTGCTTGGTCCGGCTAAATTGCTTGGTTTGGCAACGCCCGAGATTAATTCGGATACACTTTGATTCGGCAAGAGACAACGGAATGGTTCGGTAGATGGAAAAACGGAGGCCCTAACCATCTACTTATAGACGAAAGCGGGCTACCGGACCAGATAAAAACGGAGAATTAGGATGGTCAAAAACAAAGCAGGATACGTGCATGCACCTACCCTGCTTTGGGGGCAAGTGTTGGGTATATTTTGACCCTGCCGGACCAAACATCCACCATGTTCGACTCCCTACCGGACCAAACACCCACCAAGTTACACCGGACCAACTCCTCACCGAATCAACCTATGCCGAATCAACCCACGACCGGACCAACTCCTCACCGAATCAACCTATGCCGAATCAACCTACACCGGACCAACTCCCTACCGGTCCAAACTACACGACCGGACCAACTCCTCACCGAATCAACCTACCACCGAATCAAGGGATGCCGAACCAAGGTGTTCCAGGCCAGATTGTCTCAGCCCAGGCCCGCCAGCTACTATATACCTCCAAGACCCCTACCCCCAGCTTCACTCTATAAATAGAGGGGCAGGGATACAACAATGGGGGCAAGTTTGAGAGCTCAAGCACGGAAGGAACTTTCAAACAACTTTCTTTTACTTGTACCAAAGCTTTGTACTTGTAAATCACAACAAAAGAAGAGAAATAACATATAAAGTGGACGTAGGCACATTCTGGCTGAACCACTATAAATCTGCGTGTCTTTTAACAATTTAGCCCCTGTTTTTCATATATTTGCATAAACCTCCAAAATCACTAAAAACAACATAAGATCTACTAAATCATACAACTTTGAGGTGTTTGTCCATTTTTTGTGCAAACACATAGTTACAGTGTCAGATATGATATGTTGTGTGTTTATATGTCAGTTTAGTATATAGGTAAGGGGTTGTATAAATGTTAGTTTATATTATCTATAACTTATTTGGGTTTTGTATAAATTTACATTTGTATGTATAAAGGATTTCACTGTTTGTATAAGTATAAGTTATATAAGATTTTGAATATGGTGTGTAAATAGTGACCTTATTTGTAACGACCCGAAAATTTTAGATATTTGAAATTGGGATGTTTAATTGAATTTAAATATTTAAAAGGTTAATTTTAACCTAAATTTCAAATATCTCTATTTATGGGACAATTTAATTATTGGACTAAACAATTGGAAATAGGGTAAAATAGAGAATCTTGAGTTTTGAGCTTGTTAAAAATAATTTAAAGGCTCAGAAAATTTAATTGGTAATAATTTAATTAGTCAAGCTTCTTGTATACGCCATCTCATCTTTATTTTAACACGCTACCCTTATCTTCCATCGTACACTTCTCGTTCCTTCTAAAACTGCTAGTTCCTTCCTCGTTTATTCAATTCAATTCCAGTCATTATTAAACGAAAAAATATATAATGGCAGAGCCCTATAAACCAAAATCTCATTCCTCTTTCCATCTTCGTTCGAAACCCATTACCACCCTCATTCTCTCAGTAAAATTCACGAAATCGAATCGACGTTGATGTAGGGCCGCGATAGGGGGAAGTCGGAGTGAACTAGGGTTTGGGTTCATCGAGGTGGTTCGAGGCGAACAAGGCGGCAAAGGCGATGTGGTGGCCGGCAAGTGGTTGTCGCGAGGTTGTGGTCGGATTGGAGTTGCCGCGAGGTGGAGCTTCGATTTGAGGCGTCGTTCGTCTCGGCATGGAATCGATGGAGGTGCGAGCGATGGCAACGTTCGCAGGATTGGAGGAAGGTGTCGGTTTTGTTGGTGGCACCGTAGGTTAGAAGGGTTGTCGCGATGGGCGGTTTAGGGTTCTCGTAGAGCTTGACCTGGTGGCAGCAGCGCGCGTGACGGGGGGGCGATGAGGATGGACTTGGCCGATGATCGAGCAGTGAGGTTAAAAGCTGAAAGGAAACAAGCTGGTTTGGTTGGATTGCAAATTCAAAGGTGAGTTAATCTCACTCAGTTTAATTTTATTTAAATTTAATTGGTTAAATTTAAATATGGATGAATGATTGAATTGATTGATTTGATTGATATGGTATATAGTAGTATATAGCAATATATACATATTGGCATATGTATATATTGGAGTTGTTGATATTCCCGCATTTTATAGCGGATGAGACCCTATGCGCCGCATAATAGCGAATGATATTTTATAAATCCCATATACCACGATATTCCACCTTGAAGTGGAATTGGTATTTTATATTGTGCTAACGTCTGTGGATGCAGGGAAACAGGTTGGAGGGATCCAACTTGATTCCTCAAAATTATTAGATTTATTTAATATTCTGTGTTCAGAATATTTGATATCATGTGATGATTTTATATTGGATGATGTGGTTGATTTGGATGGTCCAATATAATAAATTATAAAATCTATGGAATTGAATTTTTGAAAAGAAATAAAGGAATAAAAGTTTAAGTAAAATAATTCGAGGAATTGGGATAAAATTTATAACGAATTGAAATAAAAATAAGGTGATTTGGAATTTTAACAAATATGAAATAAGGGGATTTTGAATTCACAAGGGATAATAAATTTTATACTTAAGTGATATTATTTGAAGAATAAAAGAAGTTATTTTTGAAATTAAGGATTAAAGTTAATTAAAGAATAAATAAGGAGTTTTGGAAATCTGTAATCGATATTGGTAAAAAAAAAGGGGTTTAACTCGTAATAAGGAATAAAAATTTAAAGGTTAATGTATTTTGGAATAAATGAAGTAGCAAAGGAAATTTATTTCATGTAAAATAAATTGGGAAATCAATTATAAATTGATTTAAATACTTTGGGATTTGGAATTTAAAAGAGAAGTGAGATTCTGAAATTTATAAACTGGGTTTATAAAGTAAAATAAAATATCAGGGGATATTTGAGAATATAAATTCAAGGTGGGAATTTATAAAGGGATATGAATTGGTTTAAAAATAAATGTTGATTTATTTTTAAAAGATGGGAATGAGAAGTGTATTTCTCTGGATAGCCAAGTACGTTTCAAAGAAATTTTTAATATAAGTTAAAAGTTCAAATTGTGTTTTTAAAAGCATATTTTAGAAAATCTATTATTTCTAAATGTTAAAGCCTAAAGTAGTATTTTCAAAAATCTATTATTGTAGTAATTATATAAAAGTGATTTGCTATTATGTTTTAAAAAGAGAAATTTAGTTTATATTTGAAAAGTGGTTTCATTTTAAATATTCCTTAAGTATATATTTTGTTAAGGTATTAAAGTGGTTTTTAAATTTCAATATTATAAAGTATATTTATAGTAAGTGTTTTAAAATTATTTTAAAATCTAAAAGTATTTTGTGCTTGGTGATTCAGTGGAAATAAATATTTGGAAATGTTATTCCGTAAGCAGAAACTGTTTGAAATTGTTTTCAAAAGGAGTTTGAAAATAGAAATATATCTTGGAAAGATATTTGGGCAAATAAATAATGTGGGAAATTATTTATTGTGTGATGGTTGCTTGTGAATGTTAATTGATAGTTAAATAACCGACTATCAATATTGGCCAAATGCGCTGATCGTTTCGAAGAGACCGGGATCGGGTTTGCTACATTACAGCGTGATAGGGGGTTCTCGCTTTGCGTTAGGTGGCGAACGGGAGACTCTTACCCCTACATGTCCCCGGGGGTAGTATAAGGCCTTTTGGGGTTGGTTGCGACTCGAGAGGGTGGCCGTAAAAGCAAACCCGAGGTATCACTGTGAGCCACAGCGGGGCTGCGATGGTTAGATTCTGATGTTGTTTTCTATTTTTCTTCTTCTACCTCTTCTTCTTTTAGCACAAATGGTCCGGTTTTTCGTGTATGAAAAACCCGGGCTGTTACATTATTTTTATATGTATTTAGAATGGAATATAGTTATGAGTTATTTGAATACTTTTCTGGAATTTTGGAAAGTATATACGGGTGGAAATTTGCATTTGTGTAAATATAAATTATAGTTTATAAAATGTTTCATGTACAATAATATATGTAGAAATATAATAGGTTGTACATAGATTTTTGAAATCTTTCATTTCTGTTTAAGTTTGTATAATTATAATAAATTGTTTATATTGACTTTTATTATAAATATTGATTTTTGAAATATGATAAAGATTTTTTTATTTTATCTTATTTTATGAAGTGTTAATATTAGACTTTAAATTATATGTATATATATATATATATTTATATATATATACACACGATCTCATCGATTCCTATTTATCAGCTGTATCCGTCGAATTCGTGCCAATCTTGCTTTGCTTTGGAATTCATAGCTTGTTCAGTTGTAAAACTCTTTAGCCTCGGAAGGTGAGCAATCACTCACGATTAATGTTCTTATATTTATTAAAGTGGAAATTAGCCACAAAGGCCTCTTTAGCAAGTGGAATTAGTTTCTAGGACACACAACTAAAATAATTACTTTCAAGGACAAAACGTAAAATAATTAGTTTTTATGGCCTAAAAACCTATGAAATTATGTCCTTGAAAGTAATTGGACTGCTGACTTTGTCCTTGAAAGTAATTATTCTACTGACTTTGGCCTTGAAAGTAATTTCTTTGAATGTGTGTCCTAGAAACTAATTGGACTGCAAAGTTTGTCCTTCTGGTGAAATGCCCCTTTATTAAATTTTATTTCAATTGAAACGTCAATTGAAATATGCTGCTGTTAGTTATTTACATTGTTATATATGCTATTATCTATATCTGTTCACCTATGACATCTGACACCATTATCTTTTATTTATATTGATGATATATGCCTGTTAAGTTTTTATCATATCTGTTATCACTCTACAAGTTCCCTGTTAGTATAGAATTCACTATGGGTTGAAATGATACATACCCGAACGATCTGTAGAATAGGGGAAAATCGTTATGGATTGAAATGATAACCCAAGCGATTTTCATTGAATTGAATTTGGGATTGCGGATTGAAAAGATATATACCCGTATATATTTAAATTGCGGATTGAAATGATAAATATCTGTATCACTTGACCATAGGATAGAAAATTATATACAGACACCATTGGTCTATATATAAATATTTTGAAATTGATTTCTATGGTTTTGGAAAGACATATATGGTTTATTAAATATTGATTTTTAAGATTTTATATATAAATGTATTTATAAAGTTTAAAAATTAAGATTTTCTAAAATCATATGTTTTGAAAATTGTATAGCTATAAGTAAAATTTGAAATTATAAATTTAAATAATTTTTATCATTTTTCTATTTTTTTAAATATATAAATAGATTAATGTTTAATTTTTTTTAATTATTTATTGAAAATTTATATTTTCAAA
Organism: Allium fistulosum; assembly: GCA_030737815.1. NCBI lineage: Eukaryota > Viridiplantae > Streptophyta > Magnoliopsida > Asparagales > Amaryllidaceae > Allium > Allium fistulosum. The sequence goes on from CM060901.1 coordinate 474,113,234, forward strand.
TATAGAGTTTATAACGATTTTAATAAATTCGGGTTGGAAAGAGGAATAGAAATTGGGTTGAAATTTATTTATTTAAGAATTATGCTTAAATAAGTTTGATTTGAAATTTATTAAAAATTCAAATTTTAAGATATGATTTTATAACTTGGATTTGATTAAAAGTGACTTAAATGAATATTTCAAATTTATATAAATTTAAATGGGGTATTTTGTTTATTTAAATTTGCAAATTGAAGTTGCATTTAGATGATTATTGAAATGATTAAGTAAATATTTCAAAACTAAATAATAGTAAAGTGAATTTGATATATGTATGAAATTATCGAATTTAGCTTTGAAATGTTGAATATTTAAAACATTGAAATATATTGAAATTGAAATGGTTTATTTGTGGTTCAAATCGGTATTTGAAATCGATATAATTTGAAATGTTTAATTGAATTGAAATTAAAATTGAATTTTGGAATTCGAGTTGATTTGAATCGATTTGTGGAAGTTGAGGAAGCTATTTTATTATATAAAGTAATTTTAAATTATATTTAAAACAATTTATATATTTTACTTTATAAATTATTTTCATATAAACTATTTTTTATATAAACAATTTTTAATATAACTATTTTAATATAAACTATTTTAATATAAATTATTTTAATATAACTATTTTAACTTATAACTATTTTATATAAACTATTTTATTATATATACTATTATTTATATCTAAATTGTTCAAGTGGGAAGTTATGATTTCAAAGTTATGAATTTAAAAGTATTATATTATCAAGTGTTATGATTTCCAAAGTGTTACCATTTCTAAGCTTTATAATCTCGAAAGAGTGTTATAACTTTGAAAGTGCTATGATTTTGGAAATGGATATATTTGAAATGGAAGTGATATCGTACTGATATGGTTTTTGAAATGGAAATGATATTTTGGTTTTGAAGTATAAACTATTTTTAAATGACCACGGTGTTATAATAACGTTTGGTTGTTAAAGAGACCAGGATCAGATATGGACATACTCTCTGTCGATTCCGAAAACCACTTTAACAACTCTGTACGCGGTGGAGATTCCAGAATGAAGTAGGATGGTGGCGACGATCCTATATGAGGTATATACGTGGACCTGACTTCCGTGAGTTGGCATAAGGTGGCTAAAACAGGAGCAATCGACGGGTTAACAAGGTAGCTCCTCTGATCGGACACACTCCATCGTATGTCATTCTATTACTTTGTGATTGATTTGGTGCGCACCCTTGATTCGGGAGTGTGGCTCGAGGTGGGCGATTACTGCGGCTCTGCATCACCACCGGCCTGGAAGTGTAATTGGTATATCTACCCTGGCATCGCCTAGTGGTGACGTGTCACCTACCCCAGAGCGCCTTCTACGAGTTTGTTTTGTACCATACCTATGGAGAGCCCTCTAACGACGTCCATTACAGGGGAGATTACAGTACTGTATAGACTATGGGAATATATAAAATGTGTTAAGGTGGAAAATGTAAAGCCTTAATGCTATTTTAATAGTTTACTTTACTATATACATATTATAATAGCGTATTACTACATAGTAGATAGTTTAATGGATCCTTAGAGGATGGTTATCCCAAAAATCCTTTGAGTTACTTGTATTTCAGTTGATATTTCACTTGAGTTGGATTTATTGATATAAGAATATTAATCCTGACTCGAGTGTTTTGTGTTTTGCTTTACGCTCGGGTCAGACTGAGTGGCTCAGTGTTCGAGACTCACCTTTGGAGTTGGAGCTTCGCTTGGAGATCCAGCTTTCTATCCATCTTTCAGTTATTCAGTTGATTCCAGTGATGTATTCTGATCTTGTATTTGACTATTGTATTGAGACATCTATGTATTCGAGACTTCTGTTGTGTCTTGTTTAACTCTGTTATATATATATATGTATGGTAGCTTCATGAACTACTATTCTTTTGTTTCCGCTGCATTATTGTTATATTACTCTGTGTCTGTGATTCTGTGATTATTTATTTACTGTGTAAGCTGAGATTTGCCAAATTTAAATTAATAATCTGATATTTTGAGCAATTCAAATCCGACATGTATGGATGCGAATGGTTGAAAATTTCAGGTCGTTACAGTGAAAGATGAAGATGGCTTTGCTGTAGATTTTAGAGAACAAGCAAGTAACTGCTCTTCTTACAATCTTGAATATCTCACAGCCTTAGTGATGTTTGTGGGATTAAATGCTCTTACAAAAGGTTTAATAGTGGCTTTTAATCCTCCAATGAAGCCATCCAACACATATTCTTTAGGCAACATATATCTGTTTTGCAACAAAATAGATCTCAAGTGTTCAAATTCATCAATACATTCTTCCAAAGAATCATTCTGCACCAGTTTATTAAAGTGTTCAACAACATTATATCCTTCCCATCCTTAAATCTTAAAGTTAGATCAATGATAAATTCATCCCAATCTACATTTTCCCTGACAGCAAGATAGATGGAAACCCAACTCTCAGCCTTATCAGTCATGTTCAATGAAGCTAAATCAACTCTACATTCATCAGCAATCTTGCATAAAGCAAAGTATCTACTGCATTTCTTAATCCAAATTCTAGGGTTTGTCCTCTCAGATGTAGAAAATTGCAGTTTTGGTACCATACCTTGAGGTCTGGTGGAATTGACCCCATTAGAAGAGTATCTTGGAAACTCTGCATTGCTGCTAATATCCTTCATCTCTCAACAATCTGCATCAGCAATTGCATGTTGTTAGCTTGTTCTTCAAGCTTCTTTTCCAACGCCTTAACTTGATCTTCCATGGCTTCATATCTCTGAACAACTACTTTAGGAATTTGTGCCATGATTCCAGAATTTTGTGTAACATTCATCTCTACACTACAACAAACAGGACCTTTAACATCATTTTAAAAACGCTATAAAAGCTATTAACAACGTTTTTACATACGCTGTATATCGACATGCAGTTATATGTCAGAGATATACAATGACAACAAATAAACGCTGTTAAATGTCCTTTTTAACAGCGTTTCCCTGGTGTCATGAAATCATTTAACATCGTTTGGTTGGGTGAAGTTAGAGATCTTTCTTAGCGTTTGTTTCATGCTAAGATAAGATTTCATAGAGTTTTTTCAATGTTATGATATTTATTTACAGCGTTTTGTTGTTGCAATAAATCGTGCTTTATGTTTTTAGATACAATTTAATGGCATTTTTAAAATGCTGTTAAAACTTTCAACAGCGTTTTAAAAACGCCGTGGAATGTTTTAACAGCATTTTAAAAACGCTGTGGAATGTTTTAATTCCATTTCAGTAAACATCTGCCACAATGTGTATATATACCACATTTCAAAATTAACATATTATATCAATATCACATTTCAAAATCAACATATTGTATCAATACCACATTTTGGACACGTATTTGATAACCAACGTATGAAATTTCCTAATCAAAATACACAATATTCTTACACCAAACATAAATAGTTTGTCATGAATAGTTCAAAAACAAAATATAGAACAAGTAGCAATAGCAAAACAAAAGCAAGTAGTACATACGTTAAAACCAAAAAGTAGTTCTAGCAGCAAAAATAACTTCGATCCATAACTCGTTGCAACCTTTTTTTCCATCATAGTCATCTATCTACCTGTAAAGAAAAAGTAATGCTCGAGAATATGCTATAAAATTTAAAAAAAAAACTTAACAAGAGGATTTTCACTCATCACAGGTTCAATATGCTATAATAAGGTACTACCGTTATATCCTATAAGTAAACTAGTAGAAAAAATCTAAACTAAAGTGAAATGTTTCAAACCTATCAGTAGCCTTAGTAACAAGAGGATTTTCACTCATCACAGGTTCAGATGTTTTTCCATGCTTCTTTGACTTCCTCCTTTTCTTAACAACTCAATCATTTTCACTGCATACACATATGTATAAGAATTTAGAAAATGATGTGTGTGTGTTTGTAAACATCTTACGTATGAGGGCACAAGATGTTATACATTGTTAATGAAAGCTCAAAAATCCAAACAGCAATCAGTATGCTTAGAAAATTTTATAACATGAAACTCTAGGTGTATCTTTTGGTACTACAAGTAACTGCAAAGAACAACAACTTTGTTACTGGAATTAAGAATTTTTAGTAAATGGATGTCAACTGCACAATGCAAAATGCCAGTAAAGTTGATGATGAAATAAATATTGGATCTCCAAATTTTGATAAGCAGTATTCAAGGACATAAAGAACTACAACCTACCATACTGATGGCATGTAACCAAGACAAAGCGGCTTCCCAACTCCTTGCAGCTCCGTAATGTTCCAGGTTTCGTCAAGAACCATACATTGTTTCACCTGTTTCAATACTTTAACCCCTAACTGTACGCAGCAGCATTTGTGTACAGCCACACAACCCACCATGCAGCTTTATTCACACTATTATTGTGAATCTACTTCAATCTCAATGGTTTATCTTCAGCCCTTCAGCAAGTACTCGGCTTCTACAAAAGGAAACACAGATTGTTACTATTAATTTGTTACTACAATTACTCGGCCTGCTATAATTTAGCATGCTTTATTCAATTCAACCATCTCAAAATTATTCTCTAGTTTCTTACTTTTTTTCATATCCTATCACATCTAAATCACGTGTAAGGCCACTGCAGGCATGCATATGTTATGATGCATATCAGACACTTTGTGACGACCCGCCTTCCTATGCCCAGGAAAACGCATCGTTATGAAGAAAGAAAGGGATAGAAGAGGAAAAGAAAAGAAGAAAGAACAACCACACATCAGAAATCTCACAGCGGAACGAGAAATATATTATATCACATAAGATATTACATAGTATCATATACATCAGAGTACACAATCACAGAATAGACAGTTATAAACTTCTGTCTATTATACAACACAAGTACATCTATCATACACAGCGGAAACTCTATATATCTATTCGCTGAAGCCTCCTGCTCCACAGCTCTTCCAGTATTCGTCAAGACTAACCTGAATCCCCTTGACTACTCATACAAATTTGAGTACCCAAGAGTTTAATAAAACAGAAAATAAACACTTGGGTCAGACATGGGTCTGGTGTGAGTAAACGGTTAAATTGCTTAACTTTGAAAACCTTTGGAAACAAAAGTGTCACGTAAGACTCCCCACAAATAAACATGGGTAAGTTTTTACCTTACGCTAACTAAAACATTTGATAGGAAATCTGATTGTATTATAATAGGGTCTAGGGTTTTCAAGTAAATATGAAATAGCTGAAATTGTTACATTATTAAATTCCAGCATACTAGCCACAAAGTGGGTTATACAATCAAGTCCGTTGGCACTTATTGGATTTTGGATTCCATACAATGGCAGGGCTACTGGGGTACCGCCCGTCACAGTACGTGGCCTAGATCAACGTACCGAGGAGTACGCCCGCTCCCCTGCAACACAAAGCCGGAACCATCCCTTACTGGATAATCCCGAACAAGACAACCCCGTAGTTGGCTGCAGTTCCAACTACCCACTAAGCCGAAATATAGAAAGGGACCTCTAGACAGGGATCTATCTTGCTCTCAGTGGGCGCTACCCACGAAGCCTTGCTGCACCTCCCCTGTTTTAGCCATTCCCGGTTGATGAGGCTTGAGGTTACGATTACCTTTAATCAGAACATATCACTTAGAATGCTCATCGTCCGTCTGACGATGTGCTGAAAGCATTCAATCCATACAAGTTCGTTCCGGGTTCGAACGAAACCGAAGGCATTATCTCGTTACACTCGTTTTGGAATCACCCTCAGAGTTAACGACAATAACCCTTGCACTCTGAATCTTCATCTTCACTTGAGATTCACGACCTATCGTTAATTTGGATCGATGTGGTGTTCGGGTCTCCAGACCTGGAATACCGGTATACGGAAACCCGATCCCGGTCTCATCGAAATCCAAAACGTATCTTTTAAGGCCAAGTTGTTTAAAAGTTTAAACAATTTAACTTATCTATACAGATAGATAATTCACAAGTCACAATTGATAATCACATTATCAATTAAACAGATGATTCATAACAAAATAGGTAATCCATATCAACATCACAATAGTTAATCTATATTACCATCATAATGCAACCAAGCATTCATACCACATATCATCTTATCTCATTACTGAGATTACATCCATTCAAGACAAATCAATGTCATCCATTCTTATATAAGAAATGATTTACTTAATCATAACATAATTAATTTAAAATGAATTAAATTAACTATCTCTATCTTTAATTAATTTAAAGTGAATTAAATTAATTACTTCATCTCTTAATTAATTTAAAGTAAATTAAATTAATTACTTCATTATAAATTTTACTTATATAATCATTAATTAATTACAAATAATTTAATTAATCTTTCTCTAATTATCTATTTTAATTAATCACCTTGATTAATTATACTTTAATTACATTTAAGTAATTATCCTTAATTAATTTCACAAATTAATTATTCTTAACCAATACAGTAATTAACCTTTAATTACTTCATTAATTCATTAATTATAATCAATTACTTTAATCCTTAATTAATTTAAAATTAATTAGTTATCATTTGATTAATTAATCTTAATTATTCAAGTCTTAATCATATCATTAATTAATTATAAACTAATGATCTCTAATTACTTCTTTAATTATTTATTATATTTAAATTAATTAAATAATTAATCTTAATTAAACCACAATTATTAATCACTTTGATTAATTCCATCCAGTAATTGACTCCCTTAATTACTTCCATTAATTAATTACTTTTAATTAATTATCTTAACTAAAAATTTATTACCTTATTAATTAACCTTAATCCTTTAATTAACTTTATTAACTAAATTATTAAATTAATAACACTAAGTAATTAACTCTTAATCACTTTCTAATTAATTACTTTTAAAAAATAATTATTCTCTAATTACTTTATTAAATAATTTTCCTTACTTAATTACATCCAGTAATTATTCCTTAATTACTTCATCAAGTAATTATACTTAATTAAATTTATAAGTGATTATCTCTAATTAATCACTAATTAATTACTTAGTTAATTATTTAACTAATTATTTAAATAAATGAACTAATTTCTTAATCCTTATATTTAAAAGATCTTAATTAAGAAAATCATTTGTCTTAATTGAATAAATTAAATTGACCAACAATTTAATTATCTTCCCATATTAATTATCTTTAATTAATTAAATCTCTTAATTACTTAAGATAAATTCTCTATTATAATTTATTTACTAAAATCCTTATTATTTAATCTTTATTTAAAATAAAACAATTTTAGAAATCAATTACAATTAAAAGAACATAAACTTCTACTTCAACTTTCAAAACCTTTAAACTTCCAAAGTTATTAAATTAAGTTTAATATAAAAAGCATTTTGAAAGTCTACTTATCTACCTTTTCCAACTTATCTATTTAAATATTTAAAACTTGTTGAAAACATTTATTTTGAAAACCATTTATTTTACAAGTCAAAACTTGTTTAATCTTGTTTTAAAAACTTAGAAATATTACAAAAATCAAACTTCTTTTGTTTTAAAAACTTAAAGCATTTCTTTTTAAAAATCTAAATGCCTACTCCAAAACCAAACCCGAGTAAAACGTTAAAAAAAATCCCGAAATAACTCTCGAGACCAACCCACGTTACGACTTGCTTCGAGAAAAATATCAAAACCCCCGAGACAAACTTCGAGCTCCAGCCTTCCTCCCCAAAACCCATCTTCCTGATACATAACCGTGCACGTTAACATGCACACCCACGTTGATCGGCGGCGATCCTTCCTCCGGCCTCCAGCACGTCACGTTCGACCTCGACATCAAATCGCACTACCCAGAAAACTCCCCTCGATCGAGAATCGATTTCTGGCCATCGAACCCAAACTGCACGAACACCATTGCTAGTAAATTCCATCACCACGGCAACCCCCGGCCTCGAGAAAACCCACCAACTTCACCGTAGCTCCGCCTCACTTCCCTCTACCTCCTGAACCATATGCGATCGCCTCTTGATGCATGTCGAAGCCGCGAAACCCATATGAAAACCCACGACAATCACAGTGCCCAAAACCCTACCTTCTCGATTCCCAGCCAACCCCCACATCAATAAATTCAAATATGATTTTTCCTATGATCTCCATTGCCCCCTCCACCTTCGAGCTCAATCACGACCCCAACTTCGCCGTCGATTGTCGTGAATCGGCCAGAAAGCCCCAAACAAATAAACCCAAAATTCTCTTCAATTTCTAATCTAAAAATCATGATACAAATCTTAAAAATCATGCTTTAGCATTATGAATTCAATTATGTAATTCAAACTAAAAATTGATTCGATTAATTTTTGACCCAAACTATATTTCTCTATAATTTATAAATTTCTGAGTCAAATATTTAATGTAAATTTCAGGAATGAATCCTAGTAGGGATGTTTCACGATTTCAAACATTTTTCATTTACAAATAAAAATCTAACAGTGATTCAGAAGTGAGATACTAGATTTATAGAGGAATTGAAACCTGTTATCACACAACAGAGTTTATATTAAACAATATACAGACATTAAATACTTATACATACATGCATTCATTCCATTCCAAGTATTCAAACAAGCAACCAGAGTTTCATACATATTAAAGTGGAATTCCAGAATTTAAAACTGTTTTAAAAAAAAAATTTACTCACCAGGCAATAATGCAGAGAACAGAGACAGAGAACAGTTTTGGTTTCCAGGCTTTTCCCAGATTTTTGAATTTGATTTCTTTTTGCTTTGTTGAATTATAAACTTGCAATTTGATTCTTGTATTTAGTTGTTTGTTGATTTATTTGGAACTGCTACTGAATTTGCCTTTGATCACCTTTTGCTTTGCATTTGAATTTCCAGACTTCTCTTCTTGTTTCATTTGAAATTTCCAGATTTTGCTTTGCTTTGCTTTCAATTTAAATTTCCAGTTCTTCATTTTCTTATCATTTGATTTCCATACTTTTTACTTTATCTTTAAATTCGAATTATTTTGGTAGAGAAAGAAGTGAAGATAGTTTTTAGAGCTGAAGAAAATAAATTGCAGATCTTTCTTCTATATTTAAAATTTTAAAACTTTAATTACCAAAGAAAATAGCCACTTGTCTTCTTTAAGTGTTAATTTGCTTACACATAGGCTTACATCTTTACAAATGTCTTTAAACTACCTTTAAAAACTTACAAGTGTACATTCTTATTTTAATTAATTGACTTAAGCTATACCTATGTATTTATAAAATATTTTCATGTATATAAAAATGTATTTATCTTTTATAAATAAGCTTTTAGATTTTAATAAATATACAATGGTGAGAAACAAATATTTAAATTAACTTATACTTATATCAATTAAATATAACATATTTATATATGCTTGAGAAATTGAGTTTAACTCTCTATATATTTTTACAAAACCATTTTGACTTATATTTGAATATTAAAAGAGAAAAGATTATTAAAACAAATAAACTTCTTAATTTAAACCTTATTTAAACTTAAGCTTACATATATATTTTTAATAAATAAGAAATTACACTTGTTATTTAAATCTCAATTATCATTTCCAAAAGTACTAAGTCAAATTACAAATTTCCAAATTACAAATTATATATATATATTAAAGTTTGAAAATACTTTATTAAATTCAAATCCAATATTCTTTCCATTTCAATATATACAAATATATATTCTAAATGGAAAATATTTTTTTACCATTAGTTTTGATAATTATCATATTGAAATTTTAATACATAACTTCAAATAACAATATATATATATTCATTATAAATAGAAAACATTTATATAAGTTTTAAAAGATAAATCTTACCAATTTTAAATTATTAGAAAAGATAATAATAAATATTGCCAATTTAAAATATTATTAACCTTTTAAAATGAATTAAACTTGTCAATTTATAAAATAAATCAACTAATCAATTTAATTATTAATAAAGATTATTAAATTGATATTGCCAAATTTCCGGGGTATCACATTCCTCCCCCCTTAAAATAATTTCGTCCCCGAAATTTAAAAGCAAAGATAATTTAATAACCCAGCAAAAGTTTTTAATTTTAAACAGCAATCACACAATCAATCATACACTATCAATCATAGCAACCATAGTAAACAATTTAATCAAACAAATTTAACTATCCAGTCAAAATTCTGGATAGAATTTCCTCGAGTTTCCCCAAGTATATATATATATATATATACCGGGATACTCGTTCTACAGAATCTTAACTAACTATCTACAATAATCTAGAACTCCTTCCCATCTAGATCACAAATCTGAACAAGATATCAGACTAAACTCAAAACCATCCCAACTACCAAATCCTTCTGAACTGCTGATTTCACAACCAGTGACAGATCAAACACGTATTCCCTTAGAGATACATGAAATAAAATGAATTCCAGTTATTCGAACTGGCAACTCAATCCTGGGGATAAAAATCTAATTTCCAGAGAACACAGAAAAACTCAAAATACTTCCGGAACTAGCTCTTTAGTTTTTCCACACCTTATATCTCTTTTGATCGGAGAAAACTTAAATAATATCCAAAGTTCAACTTCAATTTCCAAATTCCATCAATTCTTAACTGCATAACTCCTTTGACGATCCTGAGTCACTTCATCCTTCCTGATCAGCTTAGCTCTTGCTGATGCTTCCTGAAATAGACTAGACTAATATCAAACCAATTTCCGGATCCTACTCAACAAAATTGTTTCCAAAAATACGCCAAAATCCAGAACACAACTCTACTCCACAATCATTAGAGCACTTCGAACTACTTCTCCTATCTGAATTAGCCAAACAGTTGCACTTGACAACCTTACCTCCAAATCCTGAAAAATTCTTCATACTTAGAGATACACTTGAATTTCCTATAGAAATCCTTTACTCCAAGAAAATTACAACTTCTGGTTGCTTCCACTCTAGAATAGCTGCTATCTTGCTTCCGCTGCACAACTCTGATCTGGAATAGATGAGAATGCTGTCGAAGAAACTCGAGCACAAACTTGATCATCCACAGTTCACCATACCATAAAATCTTAGTGAACCACTCCACTTGGTCAAAACATCCCAGAAGAATTCCCTCCAGAAAATTAGGACTGATCAATCCCTCTCCAAAGAATCCTAAGCTGCTTCACCAAATTCTTCTCTAGAAGACATCCTCCTACAAAGCTGAACCACCGGTAACTCCACGAATCAAGTCGATACGGAATCTCAATCTCCAATAACCCAAAAGAACACTCAAACTATCGCAAGTCACTTTTGCGATCAACTCAACCTAATTTCCAAAGATATTGTTCTCTCTTCACTAATCAGAACAGCTTATACTTGACTAACCAATCCATCGAAGAAATGGATCCACTCTGCTGCTTCTGGACTCCACCTTCAGAAAAACTACCCAGCCAGAAACTTCCTGCCAACACACAGAACACTTCCGAGTTGCACCGCTGACACAGATGCCAAAGACTTCTTATCCAAAACTCCTTGATCATCAAAACTATATCAACCAATCCCACACGGAGCCTTGAGATGAGCAAACACTCCTCAAGAAACTCGGCCTCAAACCAAACAGAAACACCCCGCTGGACTCAGCCACAACACCGGAACAGACTCACTTCCTTAAACTTGCTCCAGAAGAAACATCTTCAGAAACGTCCATAGTCACCGCGTCTCACCACACAGCTACTACTTCCTGAAGTTACCAAAATACCATCACTCGCTTCTGCTCATCTAATATCTAACTCTATTCATCCAACTTCAAAGATAAACTTCGAACCATAACTGGGTTCCTTCAGAGATCGGTGAAATCCTTCACCACAACAAAGCTCACTCGAGACAGTATTGGATCTACAGTCTCGACAAATACATTTCCAACCTCAACACTCAGACTCCAACCATTGGTAGTCGTGTTACACACACCACCACCCTATCTACTTTTATCTCTTATATTGGAAAACCCGAACAGGTAACCCAACAAATAGGTAGAAATACATATATATATATATATATATATATATATATATATTTAAAATGATACTTTTTATATAGAAATTATTTCTGGGTAAAATTATTTCATTTACCTCTTTAAAACAATATTGTGTCCGTTGACCTGGTTCAAGTGTTTAGAGATCCCTATCAATAACGTTAGCTACTCGTATTGACCAGAATCCATATACCACTCAACCGATCAATTAACACAATATAAAACCATTTTTATATAACTAACAATTACGCGCTCTCAAGATAGACACCACTCCAGAGCTTAGGTATTCACTCAACCTACCGCTCTGATACCAAATGTGACGACCCGCCTTCCTATGCCCAGGAAAACGCATCGTTATGAAGAAAGAAAGGGATAGAAGAGGAAAAGAAAAGAAGAAAGAACAACCACACATCAGAAATCTCACAGCGGAACGAGAAATATATTATATCACATAAGATATTACATAGTATCATATACATCAGAGTACACAATTTATACATCACAGAATAGACAGTTATAAACTTCTGTCTATTATACAACACAAGTACATCTATCATACACAGCGGAAACTCTATATATCTATTCGCTGAAGCCTCCTGCTCCACAGCTCTTCCAGTATTCGTCAAGACTAACCTGAATCCCCTTGACTACTCATACAAATTTGAGTACCCAAGAGTTTAATAAAACAGAAAATAAACACTTGGGTCAGACATGGGTCTGGTGTGAGTAAACGGTTAAATTGCTTAACTTTGAAAACCTTTGGAAACAAAAGTGTCACGTAAGACTCCCCACAAATAAACATGGGTAAGTTTTTACCTTACGCTAACTAAAACATTTGATAGGAAATCTGATTGTATTATAATAGGGTCTAGGGTTTTCAAGTAAATATGAAATAGCTGAAATTGTTACATTATTAAATTCCAGCATACTAGCCACAAAGTGGGTTATACAATCAAGTCCGTTGGCACTTATTGGATTTTGGATTCCATACAATGGCAGGGCTACTGGGGTACCGCCCGTCACAGTACGTGGCCTAGATCACCGTACCGAGGAGTACGCCCGCTCCCCTGCAACACAAAGCCGGAACCATCCCTTACTGGATAATCCCGAACAAGACAACCCCGTAGTTGGCTGCAGTTCCAACTACCCACTAAGCCGAAATATAGAAAGGGACCTCTAGACAGGGATCTATCTTGCTCTCAGTGGGCGCTACCCACGAAGCCTTGCTGCACCTCCCCTGTTTTAGCCATTCCCGGTTGATGAGGCTTGAGGTTACGATTACCTTTAATCAGAACATATCACTTAGAATGCTCATCGTCCGTCTGACGATGTGCTGAAAGCATTCAATCCATACAAGTTCGTTCCGGGTTCGAACGAAACCGAAGGCATTATCTCGTTACACTCGTTTTGGAATCACCCTCAGAGTTAACGACAATAACCCTTGCACTCTGAATCTTCATCTTCACTTGAGATTCACGACCTATCGTTAATTTGGATCGATGTGGTGTTCGGGTCTCCAGACCTGGAATACCGGTATACGGAAACCCGATCCCGGTCTCATCGAAATCCAAAACGTATCTTTTAAGGCCAAGTTGTTTAAAAGTTTAAACAATTTAACTTATCTATACAGATAGATAATTCACAAGTCACAATTGATAATCACATTATCAATTAAACAGATGATTCATAACAAAATAGGTAATCCATATCAACATCACAATAGTTAATCTATATTACCATCATAATGCAACCAAGCATTCATACCACATATCATCTTATCTCATTACTGAGATTACATCCATTCAAGACAAATCAATGTCATCCATTCTTATATAAGAAATGATTTACTTAATCATAACATAATTAATTTAAAATGAATTAAATTAACTATCTCTATCTTTAATTAATTTAAAGTGAATTAAATTAATTACTTCATCTCTTAATTAATTTAAAGTAAATTAAATTAATTACTACATTATAAATTTTACTTATATAATCATTAATTAATTACAAATAATTTAATTAATCTTTCTCTAATTATCTATTTTAATTAATCACCTTGATTAATTATACTTTAATTACATTTAAGTAATTATCCTTAATTAATTTCACAAATTAATTATTCTTAACCAATACAGTAATTAACCTTTAATTACTTCATTAATTAATTAATTATAATCAATTACTTTAATCCTTAATTAATTTAAAATTAATTAGTTATCATTTGATTAATTAATCTTAATTATTCAAGTCTTAATCATATCATTAATTAATTATAAACTAATGATCTCTAATTACTTCTTTAATTATTTATTATATTTAAATTAATTAAATAATTAATCTTAATTAAACCACAATTATTAATCACTTTGATTAATTCCATCCAGTAATTAACTCCCTTAATTACTTCCATTAATTAATTACTTTTAATTAATTATCTTAACTAAAAATTTATTACCTTATTAATTAACCTTAATCCTTTAATTAACTTTATTAACTAAATTATTAAATTAATAACACTAAGTAATTAACTCTTAATCACTTTCTAATTAATTACTTTTATAAAATAATTATTCTCTAATTACTTTATTAAATAATTTTCCTTACTTAATTACATCCAGTAATTATTCCTTAATTACTTCATCAAGTAATTATACTTAATTAAATTTATAAGTGATTATCTCTAATTAATCACTAATTAATTACTTAGTTAATTATTTAACTAATTATTTAAATAAATGAACTAATTTCTTAATCCTTATATTTAAAAGATCTTAATTAAGAAAATCATTTGTCTTAATTGAATAAATTAAATTGACCAATAATTTAATTATCTTCCCATATTAATTATCTTTAATTAATTAAATCTCTTAATTACTTAAGATAAATTCTCTATTATAATTTATTTACTAAAATCCTTATTATTTAATCTTTATTTAAAATAAAACAATTTTAGAAATCAATTACAATTAAAAGAACATAAACTTCTACTTCAACTTTCAAAACCTTTAAACTTCCAAAGTTATTAAATTAACTTTAATATAAAAAGCATTTTGAAAGTCTACTTATCTACCTTTTCCAACTTATCTATTTAAATATTTAAAACTTGTTGAAAACATTTATTTTGAAAACCATTTATTTTACAAGTCAAAACTTGTTTAATCTTGTTTTAAAAACTTAGAAATATTACAAAAATCAAACTTCTTTTGTTTTAAAAACTTAAAGCATTTCTTTTTAAAAATCTAAATGCCTGCTCCAAAACCAAACCCGAGTAAAACGTTAAAAAAAATCCCGAAGTAACTCTCGAGACCAACCCACGTTACGACTTGCTTCGAGAAAAATATCAAAACCCCCGAGACAAACTTCGAGCTCCAGCCTTCCTCCCCAAAACCCATCTTCCTGATACATAACCGTGCACGTTAACATGCACACCCACGTTGATCGGCGGCGATCCTTCCTCCGGCCTCCAGCACGTCACGTTCGACCTCGACATCAAATCGCACTACCCAGAAAACTCCCCTCGATCGAGAATCGATTTCTGGCCATCGAACCCAAACTGCACGAACACCATTGCTAGTAAATTCCATCACCACGGCAACCCCCGGCCTCGAGAAAACCCACCACCTTCACCGTAGCTCCGCCTCACTTCCCTCTACCTCCTGAACCATATGCGATCGCCTCCTGATGCACGTCGAAGCCGCGAAACCCATATGAAAACCCATGACAATCACAGTGCCCAAAACCCTACCTTCTCGATTCCCAGCCAACCCCCACATCAATAAATTCAAATATGATTTTTCCTATGATCTCCATTGCCCCCTCCACCTTCGAGCTCAATCACGACCCCAACTTCGCCGTCGATTGTCGTGAATCGGCCAGAAAGCCCCAAACAAATAAACCCAAAATTCTCTTCAATTTCTAATCTAAAAATCATGATACAAATCTTAAAAATCATGCTTTAGCATTATGAATTCAATTATGTAATTCAAACTAAAAATTGATTCGATTAATTTTTGACCCAAACTATATTTCTCTATAATTTATAAATTTCTGAGTCAAATATTTAATGTAAATTTCAGGAATGAATCCTAGTAGGGATGTTTCACGATTTCAAACATTTTTCATTTACAAATAAAAATCTAACAGTGATTCAGAAGTGAGATACTAGATTTATAGAGGAATTGAAACCTGTTATCACACAACAGAGTTTATATTAAACAATATACAGACATTAAATACTTATACATACATGCATTCATTCCAATCCAAGTATTCAAACAAGCAACCAGAGTTTCATACATATTAAAGTGGAATTCCAGAATTTAAAACTATTTTAAAAAAAAAATTTACTCACCAGGCAATAATGCAGAGAACAGAGACAGAGAACAGTTTTGGTTTCCAGGCTTTTCCCAGATTTTTGAATTTGATTTCTTTTTGCTTTGTTGAATTATAAACTTGCAATTTGATTCTTGTATTTAGTTGTTTGTTGATTTATTTGGAACTGCTACTGAATTTGCCTTTGATCACCTTTTGCTTTGCATTTGAATTTCCAGACTTCTCTTCTTGTTTCATTTGAAATTTCCAGATTTTTCTTTGCTTTGCTTTCAATTTAAATTTCCAGTTCTTCATTTTCTTATCATTTGATTTCCATACTTTTTACTTTATCTTTAAATTCGAATTATTTTGGTAGAGAAAGAAGTGAAGATAGTTTTTAGAGCTGAAGAAAATAAATTGCAGATCTTTCTTCTATATTTAAAATTTTAAAACTTTAATTACCAAAGAAAATAGCCACTTGTCTTCTTTAAGTGTTAATTTGCTTACACATAGGCTTACATCTTTACAAATGTCTTTAAACTACCTTTAAAAACTTACAAGTGTACATTCTTATTTTAATTAATTGACTTAAGCTATACCTATGTATTTATAAAATATTTACATGTATATAAAAATGTATTTATCTTTTATAAATAAGCTTTTAGATTTTAATAAATATACAATGGTGAGAAACAAATATTTAAATTAACTTATACTTATATCAATTAAATATAACATATTTATATATGCTTGAGAAATTGAGTTTAACTCTCTATATATTTTTACAAAACCATTTTGACTTATATTTGAATATTAAAAGAGAAAAGATTATTAAAACAAATAAACTTCTTAATTTAAACCTTATTTAAACTTAAGCTTACATATATATTTTTAATAAATAAGAAATTACACTTGTTATTTAAATCTCAATTATCATTTCCAAAAGTACTAAGTCAAATTACAAATTTCCAAATTACAAATTATATATATATATTAAAGTTTGAAAATACTTTATTAAATTCAAATCCAATATTCTTTCCATTTCAATATATACAAATATATATTCTAAATGGAAAATATTTTTTTACCATTAGTTTTGATAATTATCATATTGAAATTTTAATACATAACTTCAAATAACAATATATATATATATTCATTATAAATAGAAAACATTTATATAAGTTTTAAAAGATAAATCTTACCAATTTTAAATTATTAGAAAAGATAATAATAAATATTGCCAATTTAAAATATTATTAACCTTTTAAAATGAATTAAACTTGTCAATTTATAAAATAAATCAACTAATCAATTTAATTATTAATAAAGATTATTAAATTGATATTGCCAAATTTCCGGGATATCACACACTTGTAGTTATATAAAGCAACAAGTTTATGAAAAATTTAAACCAAGATAAAAAAAATGATTGCCTAACCAATATATTGGGAAGAAGACATTTAATTTACTTTACAAAGGTAACATTCTCCTACTTGAGGTGATCATATAGATTATTAAAGGTAGTTTATTGGCAACTTTCATGAACCTGATCCTATAATCAATCACCAAATATTGAAATTTACAGTGTTTTTCAAGCATTTCATGAAAGGGTACAAAAAAATACAAGGTTAACAATTAACAGAATTACCAGTAATTGCCTTTGTTTGAACAGCAACAACATCCATTGTTGATCCAGATCGACATTGCTTAAGATTCATTGATAGAAAAATTCATGCTCCTTCAATAACACTTTGTTGTTGTTCGCTTTAGTTGCCGTCCTACCGTGCAAGCTTGCTTCTCTGATCGTGGTTCATCTTGCCCACATCAGTTGTAGTTTCAGCCCACTAGTCTTCCACCATTACTTCTATGCTTGTAGTTCTCGTCATGAATTTGGTTAGAGTTCGCATTCGCCATGCTGAAGTAAGTACAGAAGTTGAGATATTTGTTTAGACTGATATTTGTTTTATATTCGATAATTGAAGGTTTATAGAAATTTTCCACTATTTAATTTGTGTTGTTTACATTTACTTCCTGTAATATGGCTTAAAGTTGAGTGATCAATCCAAATATATTAGGCGACACTAGTGACAGTACTAGTTGCTTTTTAATCGTCGTTTAAATTGTCCTTGTCTCAACACATTGTTGCACAAGGTACAATGCCCAACTTCTTAATTTTATAGCCAATTAAAATACAAATGAACCTAGTCTAAATGCAGTCCAATAGTGGATAAGTGATTAGCCCATATATAAACATATAAGTGAGTAGCCTATATATAAATATATACATATACATACATACATATATATATATATATATGATATAATCTATATATATCATTTATATAATTTTTATTAATTTATATAAAGTTTATATTAATTTAAATACTTATTATATGCATATATTATATAATTTATTATATATTAATTCATATATATATATATTACAATAATTGGTAAAAATTATCAATAACTATAAAACATAGTTAACTTTGTTGTTTTTTATAAATTTAATTAATTTTCATATAACTTATTTAACTTAGTTAAATTTTTATAAAACTTTTTAAGTTTCCTTAAACTTAGTTGATTTCTATAGAACTTGGTTACTTCTTAATAAAACTTATACTTTGTATAAAAATTATACTTTTTATAAAACTTAATTAACTTAGTTAACTCTTATAAATTAGTTAATTTTTATAAATTTAGTTACTTTGTTACATTTCTATAGCATTCGGTCAACCTTTATAAAAGTTGGTTAATTTAATAAAACTTAGCTACCTTAGTTTAATTGTTACAAAACTTTGTTAATTTTTACAAAACTTACTTAATTTTATAAATTTAAGTTACACAAACCTATAAATAAGCAGTAAGAGTTCAAACTTTTAAATATATATGCGTACATAGTTTCATATATATTTATTTATGCAATATATATATATATGCATAGGGGAAAGTCACACAAACCTATAAATAAGCAGGAGGAGTTCAAACTTTTAAATATATATGCATTTATATATTAGCACTGATACACACTACACTATGCACGCAGATGCAATAGGAAGTAATAGGTAAGATGAAACACACACAACAGAAGCAAACTCACATGACCATAATAAAAAATTAGCTCATACAACCTGGAACACATGTTCCAGGTCGTGTTTGTGGCTAGTTTAGGTGGCTTCAGTCGCCTATTTTCCCTTTCAATCATTCTATTTTTAGTTGACACATATAAACAATTCTCTAAACTATAACACAACCCATAAATAAATTAAAACTTAGGTGATTAGAATCATAGATGTGTGAGTGGAAGGGGATATCACTCACCTGACATTCACTAGCACCCATCTTATTCACGAACGTGACCACCAGTCATCAAGTGTAAATGGAACGTGCTCATGGACAAGTGGCCCTAAATATGAATTTTAAAATTGTATTTACCCACGTGGTATATAAAACTAAATACAGTCCAACCCAAATGATGTATCACAGGCCCACAACTATGATTTGATCACTAATCTCAATGTTACACAAAATATACCAAAGCAAATAAAAAATGGCTGGAAAAAAACCTAAATGAAAATCATAGCATAGATTTGGCATGAGAAATGGCAATAAATCATTTAGTATGACCTACAATGAGACAGCATCAACAATAACTCTTAACAATTCATTATGACTAAGGATAAGATAATAATCAGGATAAATGATTATGCAAGCGCATCCCTAAAGTAAAATGTTCTATCAAAGAAATAAAGTACAAGAAATTTAAGCACTTAACTTTTAACCTTGGAATAAACTGTCAAAGGTAATACACAGTAAGAACAAAAATAAAAGTAAAAGCATTGACATGTAAATTTCACCTTGATTATTATCTCATAAACATCATCAGTAATTAGAGGAGCTTCCAGGCCTGACCTCTCATCAAAATGATTATACAAGATTTTAATCCTGTAGGAAAAACAAATTTTACATTCAAATAAATTCAGTTAAAAAACCGATAAATAACAAAGCTTACATTTCTGAAAATGATTTCTTTGTACTCTTATGAAGGTTTGACTTCAGCTGTAGGGTGCTACGATAAAGAACGAACAAATTTCACGATGATTCCAATCACCGACTTCGACTATGAGGAAAACCTGAGGAGGACTTCCGTGTTTCAATTTGAGAGAGTGTCGATGGCGACTACAACGATCTAAGAATTTATTCAACATTTTGGGAGGGCGAATATGGAAGGAAATAAACTAGGGTTACGAGGAGAAGAAGGTAGGATGTGTTGAAAAAAGATGAAATGAGCGGCCAAAAATTTTAGAAGCCCGCTTTAAGAGTTTCTCAACATTTCACAGCGATGTAATTAGGAAAACAATAAAGAAAAAATAACTAAAAATTGTAGTATGGCCTAACACGCCATCTTTTTGTGCAATAAATTAGTGCTTTTGTTGTAGTGTGCATATTATCAACGTATGAAGTGGTCTATTTACAAATCACGTAAACTAGTCATCGATGTTGTTAACTAAGTGGTCCTCTCAGTATACCAATATAGGTGTAGTCAGTTTTCAAAAATTAGACTCAGTTTTTAAGTTTGACTCGGTTCTTGAAACTGATGAAGTTTTTTGATGAAGTTTATTTCAAAAATCTAAACCATCAAATAATGATATTTTTGATGAAGTTTATTTATGATAGATTATGAGTGGAGTTATAACTTGTAAGTTGTAAGCAGAGAGAGTTCGAGTATATTCTACCGAAGTCCACAATAGCTAAACAACTGGTAATAAAAGTTGGACAACAACTCAATTAAAACTTGGCACCCAAGAAAAACGAATAATTCTACTTTGCCGGAAAAGAAACGCGTTGGTTTAGGCGGGAACGATCTCAGCCATGAAATAGGAATAACCCACCTGATATCCATCTGTACAATATGCTTTCGGGTGTTTCGAGCATGTTTTTTTTTGGGCAGAGTAGCAGCTTCCAAGAAAAACAACCCTGTATATAAACAACTCCAATTCATTTCGTTTCTCAAATAAAAATGTCCAAGCAAACATAAAGAAAAGACAGAACTAGAAGAGCAGAATGGAATGGTGATGACTCAACCCATCGAACAAGAAGAAAATCCCGACCACAGGCCAAGGGGCAATCATTTCAACGCAATCAAAAGCCCTCCAACTGCCGATGTATTGCCATTGAAGTTAACCAACCATTCGTAACCAGGTGTAGTGAAGGCAATAACTGATAAATTCTGCTCTAAGAGATTCAGATCCAAGTGTGACATTATTTCAATCCTCATTATGTCTTATAGAGCATGAACAATGCTCATTTTGATGAAGACAAAGATGATTATGAAGCTTAATTAAATCATAATAATGCCAAAGAACTGTTCTTCCTGTTTGTTATCATTAATCATATTTGTAATGAAACATTTGCATTCTTTGTCATGGAAATATACATCCTCATAATTATAAAAACTAAGTTTTTGATCTTCCAATTATAATCAATTACATTGCTCTACATTTGAGGTATTAACCAGGGTCAGTCTTCTCAGTTTTCACATAGTGATAGCATGTGAATCCCAGGCAAATGTATCTATGGGATAACATAAAAATCATAATGTAATGCATATCTACACATGTATTACATATCAAGTAAGAGCACGATCACAAATTTTATACTTAGTTAATTTTCATAAATTTATTTAAATTTTAGAAAATTATTTATTTTTATAAAAATTGATTAACTTAGTTAATTTTTATAAACTTGGTTAACATATCTAACTTGCAACTACTTGAAAATTACGACACAACAAATTTAATGGGTTTTAAACACTTATCGGATTTTATAAAATTCAACAAGTAAACACTTACAATGTTCCATGGAATATTTCAAAGTAAAAGCTATTACATATGAGCTATGTCTTCTTGTATGTTTTCTGATATGTCTTCTGATACTGCATTATCGTATTGGGTAAGCATAATCAAATGCAAAGTTGCTGAGACAAACCTAATTATGATTTTGATCAACTATTGCTTACCTTGGCTTCAACTCCAGTGCTTGCTCGGTCATCCACTTGTGCCATTTACGATGCTGCAAGATGCATTAGTTCTGCCTAAATCATTTTGTTAGCTCACAGAAATTCTATACAGTAACTCATTCCCTCTGCAGTTGAATAACAACTTGCCAGCTTTGGCCATTTCTGCTGCGACTTGCATTTATCTTCTACCTCTATTGATGCATTTGTTATTCTGCTTACTATCTTTTGATATAATAGTTAGCCGTTCTTTTTCGGACCTGCATTAGTAGGAGTGGAAATGGCTTCAGATTGCTGAAGTGCATCAACTTGTGAGCATTTGCATTCAAGAAATGGACGGCATGTGAATTTTGAGCTAGACAAATGTTAGCATCGTCACTTGGCATGGACAAACCCACACCAAGATGAGAATGCACATTTTGAATAATAACAGCCTGATTATGCACAAATCCCATTGTAACAGCAGCACTTAAAGCTTGTGGTTGCACTTGATATGCATGAGAGACATGCACAGACTGTGCTAGAGGATGGCACATGGTTGTGCATCAGTTGTAACGACCCAGAATTTTGAACGAATTAAATTGAGGATATTTAATTAATTTTAAATATTTGAACGATGATTTAATTTGAATTCCCGATCTAAGTTTGAAATTGGTGATTAAGTTATAATATTTAATCGATTGAGAGTTGAATAAAATTTAAATCTTCAATTTAAAGCTGAAGAAAGATATTTCGAAAGCTTTTAAAATTCGTATTGATGATACCGAGGATAATAGAAACTTCAGAATTGAAATTTAAACTGTTTTACTCAGTTTTGAATTTATATCGTTCGAATCGAATTTGAAAATAGCCGTCCGAGGCGCAGTCTCGGAATTCGACGAAACCAGTTCCATTGGGTCCGGAATGTTGTATTATTGCCGGATTTCAATTTTCGTATTTTTCGGTGTTGATCTGTGAGCACACGATAGGTAAACGAATTGAAATATAAATTGAATTCAATTTATATTTAAATTTAAAATGGGTCAAAGGCACACGTTTTCTCCCCTAAAATCACGCCTAAAATCACGAAGATGATCGTGCACAACATACCCCTTCCTTTCAAAGCATGGCCATCCACTTCTTTTCGTTTAAAATCAAACTCGCCTGATAAAGAAAAAAAAAATGGCCACAGAACTTCACAATACCATTCGTTCCACCTTTCTTCCTCCGCCCTTTAAATTATTCGAAAACGAAATCTTCGTTCCCTCTCGTTTTTCAACTCGTAAGAAATAAAGAAAAGGGGGAAACCGCGTTTGAATTCGCGAGTGGGAGCAGGCGTTCAAGGCAGCGGCGACTCGCGTAGGCGCGATCGAAAACCTGAGGCGGCGACAAGGTAGAGGCGCACGCGTCTCTCGATCGAGATTTGCATTCAGGATCAAGGGGATGTCGGAGAGGCGTTCGAATAAGGGGAGTAACGGCAACATCAGTGACTAGGGTTTCAACGCGTCAATCGAGCGCGCGCGAGCTCGAAGGCGCGTGGCTGGTGGCGGCGTCGTCGTGATTTGACGAGGCGACATCAGTGGTCCAACTCGAGAGCGATGGAGGCTGGCTGTGGGCTTCGCAATGGTTCTGGGATCGACGGCAAGCAAGTGTAGCAGAGGGTCGCGGCGAACTTCGCGAGTAGGAGTAATACTTGTTCGATGGGCTGTAGGTATTTTCCTTTAATTTTATTTATATGTGTACAAATATATATTCAGAGAAAATTTTATCAAGTTAAATTTCATATTTACAGTCAAATATATATGCAGTTTCACAAGAGAGAAAAATAAAATATTATACTTTACGAATGTCCATTTTTATTTTCTAAGTTTATTTTAGAATGATGGATAAAAAAAAATGAGATTTTAAATATATATATGATTATATGTAAAGTTTGAACAGAAAAGTTTAAAAAGTAAATTTTTGGTTAATATTTTATTTCAAGAAATTAAAACATTAGGTTATATAAGCAGTTGTTTATATAAAAGGAAAAATCAGTTAAAAATATAATTTTTAGTGAAATCAATTAATAAAGAAGAGATTATTTAAAAAGGAAGTTTAATTGATTTATCTAAAACTATTTAGATTACTAGAGAAAAATCTATATAAAAAGGATTAGTTTGAAATTAAAAGGTTTAGTTAAATAAATTTAATTCTTAGTTAAAAGAAGTTGGGTTAAAACAAAATCATTGGACAATTAAAATTACCAAACGAAAATTGGTTATTCGATTATCTCGAATATTAATAGATTGTATAAATTATTTATACAAGGTTAAAGTCGAGAAAACAAAAGAAGGATCGGATTGGGAATGGGATGGCAAATTAAAAGCTAAGGTGAGATCTTCTCACTCACATTGAAAAGTGGAAATTTTCAGTTATTGATTTGATTGACTGTTTGATTGCTATTGAATGTGCTATTAGATATAATAGGATATATCTATATATATATAGCAGTATATACATATTGGCATATGTATATATTGGATTGATTGATTTCCCGCCTCGTATAGCGGATGAGACCCTATTGCGCCGTTAGTAAGCGGATTTATAAAAACATATATACCGCGATAATTCCGTACTGGAGCGGAATTGGTATTGTGCTAACATATTTGGATGCAGGGAAACAGGTTGGAGGGATCCAACTGGACCCCTCAATATTGTTGTGAATTTATTATATTGTGATATGATAATTCTGTGAATGATTATATTGATACGATCGATGATATTGATGATTGGGAATTGTTTGAAAACAAAAATTGGCCGAATGGATGTTTGATATCATTGGATTCCAAAATATACGAAATTGGATTTTTGAAATCAAAATAGAAATTTTTAAATGAATCAATTTTAGAAATTTAATAAATTCGAAGAAAGGAATTTTAAAGTATAAAAAGTTAATTCTTATAATCTTATCGAATTTATCTCCAGAATAAAGTGAAAATGTTAAATAAATGAATTTCGTATAATAGTGATTTTAAATTGAGGAAATTAATTTAAAATCTGGATTTCTAAATAGATTGAAAGAAGACAATAGAAATTTATTTTCTTTAAAAAGAATCTATTTAAAAGGAGATAAGTTGGAAATCAAATTAGAAATTTAATTGGTAAATTGAAATGATTTGGGAAATCAATGTAAAATGAGTTCAATTTAAAGAATCCATTTAAAAACAGGATATTGAATAATTTGAAGGAAGATAAGGAATTTATTTTAGTAAGTATGAATATAATTAGAAATCAATCTATAATTGATTTAATATTTGGAAATGAAATTTTGAGAAATCAGTATGGGAAGTTTATTTAAAGTTGAAAATAAATTTAGAAATCAATATCGAAATTGATTTGGGATTGAAGTTTATAAATAGAATTGGAATTTATAAAAGTTGTTATAAACCCAAAGTCACTTATTTTAATAAGTTAAATATAGAAGTTGATAAAAGAAGGTTTATAAGCCGAAGTTGTTATTAAAAAGAGAAATAGAATTTATAAACGTGCTTATAAATTCGAAATAGATTGAATGTGATAAATCTAATATAGAAGATTATTTAAGAAGATATATTCACGATTTTGAATAGCGAATTTTTATTGAAATAAAAATGTGTAGAAATGATTGAAATTGGGTTAAGTGAATTATATTCACGATTTTGGACAGTGAATATATTGTTAAGTAAAATGGATAGTTTTGAAGAAGTAATATTTTAAAAATGAAGTTAAACATTTTAAAGGTGTTTTAAAATGTGTTATGAATCGAAAGCATAGATTTCAACATTTATTGTTGAAATAGACGTTTTCGAGAAATATAAGGAAATGGTGGACTATAACACTATTGTTATAGTAAATGATTTCCGAAAGGAAATGTTTTTATCTAGTATTGGGATTTACATATCTATTTTAATTTCGAATCCCTATACTAGTGATTTTGAGTCGTCGTAACGATGTTTTACGTAACATTCGTTTTGACTCAAATTGATGTTGTTATAGAAAATAGATTTCCTTAAAGAATGAATATATACTTAATTTGATTTAAGTATATCGAATATTTTCAAATGTGAAAATAAATAGATTTGTGAAATACTTATTATTTAATAAGTAAGGAAATACTTTTCCAATATGAAATGAACGTTTTGAGAATTTATCTTCTTAAAGATAAATTGAAATTGAATATTGAAAACGATTTGAAAATCGAATATCAGTAGATATTCGAAAGTATAAATTCAATACGGAATTTATAAAAGAAAGCGAAGTTGTTTAAAAATAAATATTGATTTACTTTTGTAATGTGGAAATTGATTTGAAATCGTTTTTCAAATGGTTAAGTGTGGAAATTTTATATCTCGTAAAGATATTTTTGAAGATGAAATAATTTGGAAAATTATTTGGAATCTGATGATGTTGCGCAACTTTATTGATAGTTAAATAACCGACTATCAATAATTACCTTGAGTAGGTATTTGTTGTGAATTGGATGAAATTGAATGCCACACTTATTTTTGAATTAACGCTCACTATTCGGGTTAACCGGGAAAGGACCATGGGGTCGTATAACCCATTCCGAATATGTGATACGTCGTTATGAATCGCAATTGAAGACCGGTGTTGAAGACCGGATATTTTTGAAAACGTAAGGATTACCGTCGAGTTACTCTACACCGACTGATCCTCGGTTTAGAGGTTTTATCACCCTTAGTGATGGGAAGTCCTGACGTGATTGAAAATTATCCGGATATGCAAGGGCTTCGTGAGAAGTGCCTTCGGTTCTGTTCGATCCCGGAACAGACTTGTATGGATTGTGTGTCTGACGTTACAATTTGAGATATAAAGCTGATTTCTTTCAAATACATTTCTGTTGGTGGCGGAGAATTTATTCTCTTAGCTTAACACCCTTCTCTGAGACGTACGAGCTCAGAGGTTATGTAGTTGAAATTTATCAGCGATATATCCCAATTTGGTAACGTGGCATACTAAGTGTTGCTGTGAAATGATCGGTGTTTGATCATTTGTGATATGATCATTTGTTTGATCTTATATCTTTGTGATCATAGGTTGATCATTTTGTTTGACCCGAAGCAGGGCTTTTTGAGAAAGCGTAGCTTTGTGGACGAGACTTCGTCGAGCCTCACACCCCGGAAATGGTCGAAACAGGACGAATGCAGCAAGGTTCTAGGGAGTAGCGCCCCTTAGTGTATGTCATTCCTTCTGGATAAAGGTGGTATCATGGTATGGAGCCCAGATACTTAACCTCTGTGGTTACTGCATTATTATTATTATCTATGTGGTTTGTTGGAATCGGGGATCCTCGGGAAGATCGGTGACGATCGGGGGATGGCATACGCGTGTCAGTAGTTACCTATTTTTGCAGAGGTAACCCGGCCTTGTGTTGGCAGAGATCCGGTTAGGTTCTCGGGTCGTCTATTCCAGGGACGTACCCATCGTGGATAGGAAGTTCCTTTGCCTGACCATTTGTTGGAAATCCAGACTCCAATACGAACTTTGTACGGTATTAGTTGTAGAACCTGCCATTTACGTACGGTGGTCACCACTGTTTAGATGGTAGCTATAGTAGGCATACGATACTGGTCGTATGTTGGCTAAGATTAATATTATACTTTCGAAAATGATTTCTACACTATGCACTAATAATAATATCAAAAAGAATTTGATTTTTGCGTAGTAAGCATCTTTGACTATCATAAGAAGAAATCTCCTCCAATTCTGCGTTTGCATTGTGTGTGTGGTGGGAGGTCTTATGGTAGTTTCATTTTCCAAAAGCATTTCGAATTGACTTTAAAATCCTATTGTTTATTTTAAAGAATAACTGTTTTACGATCTCACACCAGTCACCATGACTGACTCGGAGTTTATTGTTTCCCTTCTAAACTCTGGGTGCCCACAAATTTCCACACGGGCAGCCTAGAGTTATGTTATCAGGATATTCTGGATATTCTGGAGCTTTGGAGATAAGCTGGATGGCGAGACGTAGTATTTGTATCTGATAGTATTTATTCCGCTGTGTATTCTGTATGAGGACATGTTTTATAAAACTGTCCATTGTTGTATATGACTCTGATGATTGATGTATGTATAAACTGATATAGCTCTTTGTTTTAAAAGACTAGTGTTTTATTTATTATATATTGTTCCGCTGCGATATGTGAGGTTCTGATATTGTTTTCTGTTTCTGTATCTGATGTTATTCTGTTGTTGTTCTTTCTTCTCTTTTTCCTCTTTCTTCTTCTTCTGCCTTTTTCTTCTTCTTAAAAACCCTCACTCTTGGAGTTTCCGGCACTCGATTGCTCGGCAGTCGATAAAGTGAGTATCGATGTCGAATTTTCGAAAGTCGAAAATTTCTGGTCGTGACAAGTGGTATCAGAGCATATGGTTAAGCGACAACCCTGCTCTGTTGGGTGTTACTCATTAGAGATAGAGTCAGTAGTACTCTAGAATGAGTTGAGTGTAATAATAGATATGAGCGCGTATTTGTTATTTGAATATAAAAATGTTTTATATTATGTTTGCTTATCCGTTGAGATGTTTGTGAATTTCGGTCGGTATGTGGGACGCCATATTATCGATAGAGATTTCTAAACACTTAAACGAGGCAAGACGACATAGTATTGTTTTAAAATAGGGTGAATGAAATAATTTTACCCAAAACTATTTTTGTATAGAAAAGAAATGATTTTCTATGAATTATCATAATATATGGATGCTTGTTTGTTAGGAAAGTGATAATATTGAAAGTTATCATTATTGTATGAAATGGAATAAGAAATTCAAATCGCAACTCCAAAGTTAAGAAATAAAATTCATATACGAATGAAATTTAAGAATGTAAATTATAATTGTAACTTATAATTTAAAACGGGATTCCAGAGAAGTTTTTGGAAATGTTTTGAAAAGAATTTGAAAATTTTGGAGATTTGAAAAGTTTAAATCATTTTTGATTTGAAAATGAATTTCAAAGGTTTGAAAAGTATTTTAGAGAGATGAGAGCTCTAAACTCTTTTCGGTCGCTGGAAAATAACTTCGATGATGACCGCGGCATCATTGGGTGTTCATTTTCGGGTTTCCAAAAGAGGAATTGCTGCCAAATCATTTTAAATAGAAGTTGTTTGAAAATTTTGAGTTTTGTTTTGAAAATTCAAGGGATAAATTGAATTGTTTTCAAAAATGGTTTTGAAAAAGTGGAAACGACTCTGGAATCCTATTTAAAAATACTTACGAAATATTAATGAGTTGATAACTTATCCAAATAAAAATTGTAATGTAAAATATGTAAATGTGATGGGAATTAAAGTTCATTTAACAAATGAGAATTATTAATGTGAATTAAGAATATAAAGAGACGAATTCATATATGAATAAAATTGTAAATATTAAGTGTAAGTGAATTTACAATTGGAAAATGGAATTCCAGAAAAGATAATTGAAATTAAAATTCATTTTGAATTTGTAAGTAAATGAGACTGAATTGAATTTGATTTGTAATAAACAAAGTGAAGTATTGAAATAAGAAAATTAGTAAGCAAAACTAAGTGAAAAAAATTAGTGATACGAATCAGCTAAAATTGAAAGATAAAATTCAATATTTCAGAATTGAAGATAAATTGAATTCAAATTGAATTGAAATTGTGAATTGAATTCAAATGAAAATTGAAATGTAAAATTGAACGAAATTGAATATGTAACTTCAATAGTGAATTTAAAGATGATATAAGCAGTTATATTGAAAATTTTGTAATTGAATGTACGAAATGGTTTGAATATATGTAACTAGATATCATGGCTAGTAGGATATGCAGGTGTATAAAGGGATTGGAAAATTTATTTCACAGATAAATTTGAATTGCTCGAAAAAGGTACGTATTTTAAATTATAATATGAGTTTTTGATGATTTCTCTCTAGCCGCTTGGCTTTTTCTTTTTCTTTTTGAAATCTGAGAGTCCGTAGGGACGTTTTGTAGTCGTACCGTATTAGCCGCGCAAAGGAGACGCTGGCGAAATTTTTCGAAAATTTCAAGTGTTAGAAAATTTTTGAGAAATTTTGAAAGTTTAAAATTTGAATTTAAACTCGAATTTGAATTTTGAAGTAAACAATGTGTTTGGAAATTATGAAAGGGTTTAGAAAACTAGTTGATTGATAACGAATCTTTAGTAGGAAGATTTGTTTTGATAAATTGATAAAACTATTAGATGTTGAAAAATAGTAGACGAGTTAAGGACCATTTTTCCTGACTTGTAATTTCGAGGACGAAATTCTTTTAAGGGGGGAAGTTTGTAACGACCCAGAATTTTGAACGAATTAAATTGAGGATATTTAATTAATTTTAAATATTTGAACGATGATTTAATTTGAATTCCCGATCTAAGTTTGAAATTGGTGATTAAGTTATAATATTTAATCGATTGAGAGTTGAATAAAATTTAAATCTTCAATTTAAAGCTGAAGAAAGATATTTCGAAAGCTTTTAAAATTCGTATTGATGATACCGAGGATAATAGAAACTTCAGAATTGAAATTTAAACTGTTTTACTCAGTTTTGAATTTATATCGTTCGAATCGAATTTGAAAATAGCCGTCCGAGGCGCAGTCTCGGAATTCGACGAAACCAGTTCCATTGGGTCCGGAATGTTGTATTATTGCCGGATTTCAATTTTCGTATTTTTTGGTGTTGATCTGTGAGCACACGATAGGTAAACGAATTGAAATATAAATTGAATTCAATTTATATTTAAATTTAAAATGGGTCAAAGGCACACGTTTTCTCCCCTAAAATCACGCCTAAAATCACGAAGATGATCGTGCACAACATACCCCTTCCTTTCAAAGCATGGCCATCCACTTCTTTTCGTTTAAAATCAAACTCGCCTGATAAAGAAAAAAAATGGCCACAGAACTTCACAATACCATTCGTTCCACCTTTCTTCCTCCGCCCTTTAAATTATTCGAAAACGAAATCTTCGTTCCCTCTCGTTTTTCAACTCGTAAGAAATAAAGAAAAGGGGGAAACCGCGTTTGAATTCGCGAGTGGGAGCAGGCGTTCAAGGCAGCGGCGACTCGCGTAGGCGCGATCGAAAACCTGAGGCGGCGACAAGGTAGAGGCGCACGCGTCTCTCGATCGAGATTTGCATTCAGGATCAAGGGGATGTCGGAGAGGCGTTCGAATAAGGGGAGTAACGGCAACATCAGTGACTAGGGTTTCAACGCGTCAATCGAGCGCGCGCGAGCTCGAAGGCGCGTGGCTGGTGGCGGCGTCGTCGTGATTTGACGAGGCGACATCAGTGGTCCAACTCGAGAGCGATGGAGGCTGGCTGTGGGCTTCGCAATGGTTCTGGGATCGACGGCAAGCAAGTGTAGCAGAGGGTCGCGGCGAACTTCGCGAGTAGGAGTAATACTTGTTCGATGGGCTGTAGGTATTTTCCTTTAATTTTATTTATATGTGTACAAATATATATTCAGAGAAAATTTTATCAAGTTAAATTTCATATTTACAGTCAAATATATATGCAGTTTCACAAGAGAGAAAAATAAAATATTATACTTTACGAATGTCCATTTTTATTTTCTAAGTTTATTTTAGAATGATGGATAAAAAAAAAATGAGATTTTAAATATATATATGATTATATGTAAAGTTTGAACAGAAAAGTTTAAAAAGTAAATTTTTGGTTAATATTTTATTTCAAGAAATTAAAACATTAGGTTATATAAGCAGTTGTTTATATAAAAGGAAAAATCAGTTAAAAATATAATTTTTAGTGAAATCAATTAATAAAGAAGAGATTATTTAAAAAGGAAGTTTAATTGATTTATCTAAAACTATTTAGATTACTAGAGAAAAATCTATATAAAAAGGATTAGTTTGAAATTAAAAGGTTTAGTTAAATAAATTTAATTCTTAGTTAAAAGAAGTTGGGTTAAAACAAAATCATTGGACAATTAAAATTACCAAACGAAAATTGGTTATTCGATTATCTCGAATATTAATAGATTGTATAAATTATTTATACAAGGTTAAAGTCGAGAAAACAAAAGAAGGATCGGATTGGGAATGGGATGGCAAATTAAAAGCTAAGGTGAGATCTTCTCACTCACATTGAAAAGTGGAAATTTTCAGTTATTGATTTGATTGACTGTTTGATTGCTATTGAATGTGCTATTAGATATAATAGGATATATCTATATATATATAGCAGTATATACATATTGGCATATGTATATATTGGATTGATTGATTTCCCGCCTCGTATAGCGGATGAGACCCTATTGCGCCGTTAGTAAGCGGATTTATAAAAACCTATATACCGCGATAATTCCGTACTGGAGCGGAATTGGTATTGTGCTAACATATTTGGATGCAGGGAAACAGGTTGGAGGGATCCAACTGGACCCCTCAATATTGTTGTGAATTTATTATATTGTGATATGATAATTCTGTGAATGATTATATTGATACGATCGATGATATTGATGATTGGGAATTGTTTGAAAACAAAAATTGGCCGAATGGATGTTTGATATCATTGGATTCCAAAATATACGAAATTGGATTTTTGAAATCAAAATAGAAATTTTTAAATGAATCAATTTTAGAAATTTAATAAATTCGAAGAAAGGAATTTTAAAGTATAAAAAGTTAATTCTTATAATCTTATCGAATTTATCTCCAGAATAAAGTGAAAATGTTAAATAAATGAATTTCGTATAATAGTGATTTTAAATTGAGGAAATTAATTTAAAATCTGGATTTCTAAATAGATTGAAAGAAGACAATAGAAATTTATTTTCTTTAAAAAGAATCTATTTAAAAGGAGATAAGTTGGAAATCAAATTAGAAATTTAATTGGTAAATTGAAATGATTTGGGAAATCAATGTAAAATGAGTTCAATTTAAAGAATCCATTTAAAAACAGGATATTGAATAATTTGAAGGAAGATAAGGAATTTATTTTAGTAAGTATGAATATAATTAGAAATCAATCTATAATTGATTTAATATTTGGAAATGAAATTTTGAGAAATCAGTATGGGAAGTTTATTTAAAGTTGAAAATAAATTTAGAAATCAATATCGAAATTGATTTGGGATTGAAGTTTATAAATAGAATTGGAATTTATAAAAGTTGTTATAAACCCAAAGTCACTTATTTTAATAAGTTAAATATAGAAGTTGATAAAAGAAGGTTTATAAGCCGAAGTTGTTATTAAAAAGAGAAATAGAATTTATAAACGTGCTTATAAATTCGAAATAGATTGAATGTGATAAATCTAATATAGAAGATTATTTAAGAAGATATATTCACGATTTTGAATAGCGAATTTTTATTGAAATAAAAATGTGTAGAAATGATTGAAATTGGGTTAAGTGAATTATATTCACGATTTTGGACAGTGAATATATTGTTAAGTAAAATGGATAGTTTTGAAGAAGTAATATTTTAAAAATGAAGTTAAACATTTTAAAGGTGTTTTAAAATGTGTTATGAATCGAAAGCATAGATTTCAACATTTATTGTTGAAATAGACGTTTTCGAGAAATATAAGGAAATGGTGGACTATAACACTATTGTTATAGTAAATGATTTCCGAAAGGAAATGTTTTTATCTAGTATTGGGATTTACATATCTATTTTAATTTCGAATCCCTATACTAGTGATTTTGAGTCGTCGTAACGATGTTTTACGTAACATTCGTTTTGACTCAAATTGATGTTGTTATAGAAAATAGATTTCCTTAAAGAATGAATATATACTTAATTTGATTTAAGTATATCGAATATTTTCAAATGTGAAAATAAATAGATTTGTGAAATACTTATTATTTAATAAGTAAGGAAATACTTTTCCAATATGAAATGAACGTTTTGAGAATTTATCTTCTTAAAGATAAATTGAAATTGAATATTGAAAACGATTTGAAAATCGAATATCAGTAGATATTCGAAAGTATAAATTCAATACGGAATTTATAAAAGAAAGCGAAGTTGTTTAAAAATAAATATTGATTTACTTTTGTAATGTGGAAATTGATTTGAAATCGTTTTTCAAATGGTTAAGTGTGGAAATTTTATATCTCGTAAAGATATTTTTGAAGATGAAATAATTTGGAAAATTATTTGGAATCTGATGATGTTGCGCAACTTTATTGATAGTTAAATAACCGACTATCAATAATTACCTTGAGTAGGTATTTGTTGTGAATTGGATGAAATTGAATGCCACACTTATTTTTGAATTAACGCTCACTATTCGGGTTAACCGGGAAAGGACCATGGGGTCGTATAACCCATTCCGAATATGTGATACGTCGTTATGAATCGCAATTGAAGACCGGTGTTGAAGACCGGATATTTTTGAAAACGTAAGGATTACCGTCGAGTTACTCTACACCGACTGATCCTCGGTTTAGAGGTTTTATCACCCTTAGTGACGGGAAGTCCTGACGTGATTGAAAATTATCCGGATATGCAAGGGCTTCGTGAGAAGTGCCTTCGGTTCTGTTCGATCCCGGAACAGACTTGTATGGATTGTGTGTCTGACGTTACAATTTGAGATATAAAGCTGATTTCTTTCAAATACATTTCTGTTGGTGGCGGAGAATTTATTCTCTTAGCTTAACACCCTTCTCTGAGACGTACGAGCTCAGAGGTTATGTAGTTGAAATTTATCAGCGATATATCCCAATTTGGTAACGTGGCATACTAAGTGTTGCTGTGAAATGATCGGTGTTTGATCATTTGTGATATGATCATTTGTTTGATCTTATATCTTTGTGATCATAGGTTGATCATTTTGTTTGACCCGAAGCAGGGCTTTTTGAGAAAGCGTAGCTTTGTGGACGAGACTTCGTCGAGCCTCACACCCCGGAAATGGTCGAAACAGGACGAATGCAGCAAGGTTCTAGGGAGTAGCGCCCCTTAGTGTATGTCATTCCTTCTGGATAAAGGTGGTATCATGGTATGGAGCCCAGATACTTAACCTCTGTGGTTACTGCATTATTATTATTATCTATGTGGTTTGTTGGAATCGGGGATCCTCGGGAAGATCGGTGACGATCGGGGGATGGCATACGCGTGTCAGTAGTTACCTATTTTTGCAGAGGTAACCCGGCCTTGTGTTGGCAGAGATCCGGTTAGGTTCTCGGGTCGTCTATTCCAGGGACGTACCCATCGTGGATAGGAAGTTCCTTTGCCTGACCATTTGTTGGAAATCCAGACTCCAATACGAACTTTGTACGGTATTAGTTGTAGAACCTGCCATTTACGTACGGTGGTCACCACTGTTTAGATGGTAGCTATAGTAGGCATACGATACTGGTCGTATGTTGGCTAAGATTAATATTATACTTTCGAAAATGATTTCTACACTATGCACTAATAATAATATCAAAAAGAATTTGATTTTTGCGTAGTAAGCATCTTTGACTATCATAAGAAGAAATCTCCTCCAATTCTGCGTTTGCATTGTGTGTGTGGTGGGAGGTCTTATGGTAGTTTCATTTTCCAAAAGCATTTCGAATTGACTTTAAAATCCTATTGTTTATTTTAAAGAATAACTGTTTTACGATCTCACACCAGTCACCATGACTGACTCGGAGTTTATTGTTTCCCTTCTAAACTCTGGGTGCCCACAAATTTCCACACGGGCAGCCTAGAGTTATGTTATCAGGATATTCTGGATATTCTGGAGCTTTGGAGATAAGCTGGATGGCGAGACGTAGTATTTGTATCTGATAGTATTTATTCCGCTGTGTATTCTGTATGAGGACATGTTTTATAAAACTGTCCATTGTTGTATATGACTCTGATGATTGATGTATGTATAAACTGATATAGCTCTTTGTTTTAAAAGACTAGTGTTTTATTTATTATATATTGTTCCGCTGCGATATGTGAGGTTCTGATATTGTTTTCTGTTTCTGTATCTGATGTTATTCTGTTGTTGTTCTTTCTTCTCTTTTTCCTCTTTCTTCTTCTTCTGCCTTTTTCTTCTTCTTAAAAACCCTCACTCTTGGAGTTTCCGGCACTCGATTGCTCGGCAGTCGATAAAGTGAGTATCGATGTCGAATTTTCGAAAGTCGAAAATTTCTGGTCGTGACATCAGTGTAAGCCTAAATCTGAAATGACTGTGCATAAGTTCGAGTGGAGCATGATTCACTGCGACTAAGCTGCAGTGAATCAGAAACATCAAGTAATGTATCATCAAACTACACTCGATAAATACAACTTTTTGTTTAGGTAATGATAGGATAGAAATGTAATTTACTATATGATAGGACAGAAATTTAATTTACTATATGATAGGATAAAAATGTAATCCCAGGGCATGAACATTTGGGAATGCAATTTACTATATGATAGGATAGAAATGTAATAAACTACACCCGATAAATACAACTTTTTGTTTAGGTCGGTTAAAATAAATAATAAAATGAACAATGGTAGGTTAGAATCAAGAATTTCAACATAGGTGAAGTAAATCTCAAATAACAACGTCCAAGCCAAACTTCTAGATGGATCGTTATCTAAACTAGCAATGACAATAGAATGAATGAGCTGAAGCTACTTAATAAGTTACCAGATGAAGTTGGGACCAATTTCTTACAATGCAGTTTGCCAACCAGCAGCCCACATTTTGGATCCTTCCATAGCAATTGCAAATTGGGTGAGAATCAGTAGAGAAAGAATGGAGAGACATGCATAGTAATTCATTCCACTAACTGATTTTCATTTCATTCCCCTTTTTGAGAAAATGTTTCTTAACACAAATGCAACATTTGATATCATGGCACCCATGAAGCCTGTAATTATAATTAAGTACATTAAATCAAAATATAATTCCTTTATCAAGTAGGTATAATACATAAAAAAACAACATTTGCAGCCCACATTCAGTTACTAAACAATATATAAAATTAATGAACAAAATAAATTTGTCCTAAAAGAACTGAGGTTTGGGTAATGACAATGCTTATTTAACCTGTTAGTGCAGCTCACTAATTATTGAATCCTAAGAATTTGTGGATATCTACTGCAACATCTTATTGCTGAGCTAGTTTATGAATAACATAATAAGTGGTCATCGATAACCTTAACACACAATAGCACATCAGGTAAAATTTAGGTTAAGTTACTGCTCTAGACTAAATTGACAGTCAAGAATATAACTTACCAATCATGTTAAAGTTAAGTTCAGTTATTGCAGCCGGAGCATAACCACCAATAATTGGTAACAAAGATAGGTAACAGATAGTTACACGATTAAAGTAGATCGATCTTTCAGTTTTATTCTCCATGATCATATTCAAGATCAATTTAAATAAGACACAGACAAAAGAAGTCATGATTCTACATTCTATGCCCAGAAACTCACACTCAAGAATAATAGTTTAATTAAATTATTAGATCAATTCAGGATAAACCAAAGCTACACACCATGTCAACATATGCCCATTACCCATAAGTAATAAAACCAAGTAAAAATTAGACAAATTTTCCATTATTTAGGTGACATATGTTTTGTGAGAAGGGAATAATTACCTGACAAATGGTAGAGCAGGATCTACACAACAGGTACTAGGTGTGAGTCTTTTTGAAGAAGTGGTAATAGTGCTTGCAAGGCCACTTTGCCCAGTAGGTGTGATTAGGGGATAAAAAAGCCTAAGTTGTAGCATTCCAAGCTGATATAGGATCACTAGCATGAACAAACGACATTAATATATCCCTTAAAATAACCATATCTACAGTGCTTCATTGGGATTCAAATAATGATGTTATGGACCGAGGTTGCACTTTTGCACCTGCGATATGGTTAGTTCTGTGTTCTTGAACAAAATTATAAATTACATATTAAACTACCGTGTGAAAGTACTTTTCCTAAGTACTAGTGTGCATGACATGCAAGATGTGTGCATGTACTACTACAATAAGCTGTCATTTTTGCATAGCTTCAACACTACAATTCAGACTATGCCTATCAGTACAATAAATGGTCGAAAGACTCAAAACACTTGCAGCCAAACTTGGTTTTATATATGAGGTGCTAGGGGAACATGACAGTGAGTCCTCGAATTCACAACAAAGTAAATCACAACAACAACTATTTAACTATAATTGCAGAAATAGCTCCTAATACACATTTCAAACATGCTTTTATATTGGCCATGACTTTCTTATAATATCTCTAATAAATGTATAACTGTGTACTGTTCATAAGTAGCACTCTCTACTATTGCAACTTCCATGGAAAAAAGATGTACATAACTCAAATATGAATATTTCTAGAGTTTTCATCAATGTCCTTATTTTAAAAACGAAATAAACAATGGAACCGATAAACTCCCATTATTTATTGTAGCTATATTAAGACTTAGGCATGTGTTATGAAGAAATGTACCATAATACCATATTGCTGTATATTCAATTATTTTAGCATTGTAGCTATTTTAAATTGAATATACTACAATATGGTGTGCTTGTAACCTCATAACATGTAATTCAGACAGTTCATAAATCAAGGTGTAACCCACACTTATGACCGTTCACACACAATACATTACCACCACAATTTTGACTGAGATGATGTTCTAGCACCATCAATAATGACTAGCACCTGCAGCTAATACACAAGTTGTACCTAATTAACCATCCCGGCCAGTATGAGCAAAATTAACAAGATAGCCTTGTTTTTCAAAAAAAAGATAAATAAATAATATTGTAACCTCTAGTGTTCAATGTTGGCTAACATGGAACAAATTTCTTATGGTCTAACAGTTTTTTGACAAAAAAATGCTCACACGTAAATTTTATTTATTGTGCTATAGATGATCAGGATAGATATACTATATTGTTTTTTTGTAGGTGTGGATTTTTAAAAGTAAGTAATGCTTGAGGATGAATGTTATGATGAAACTGAATTTGTAAAAGCTAAAAGGAAAAAGAAAAAAAGACAATATTATCCTATTTTTCTTTGCTTTTACTTTGCGTCTGCTCTTTGTGGTACATAGTTTTTAGTTTTGTACTTGATATACACCAGGATGAATACATCACTAATAAAAATTTATCACTTTCATCTTATTTCAAAACAGAATCGACTTATGCGTGTTACAATCAACCTTGTTCCTATATAATTTCTTATTCTTCCGAATTCAAAATCCAGTCAAGGTAGAGATTCATATCCAATCAGACAGCCTGAACACTCACCTATATATCATTACTTGCAAGATTCAGTTCTTAGTTACGTCTTTTATGGTATATACTTTGTTTACATTAAAAACTTGTTGCTGAGTTGTTGTATAATCCTAAATTCATGTTAGACATCCCGTAGAACAAAAAAGTATAAACAATAATCATAATCAAATTTGTCTTAGATCAAAATCATGATAAATACATAAAAACTAACCCTAGTTTTGAGAAGCGCAAGCAACCAATCCTAAGTAAATCAAAAAATTGATTTTGTTAACAGCGAGTGCTCATTGATCAACGTTGAAGGTGATTTAGGCGAGAAAAGCACAGCAACAAAGGGGTAGAGTTCACTTGTCCAGAGTAGCAACAAGTAAATTAGGAATTTGTTTTCTTAGGGTTCTAATTGAGAGGCGGGAATGGGAAAGCAAACGCGTGAGAATACTAAAATAATTGGAAAAGAAGCGACCTAAAAAATATAGTTGTATGCATGCCCATAAATTTTGACGTCTTATTGTTTTACAGCATAGTAGAACGCCATGTATATTTTCTTGCACTTCAGACGGAAGTAATAATTGCAACCAGCGATTAAACAATGTTACACGTTGCAATCTATAACCCATTTTCTTGTAGTGCAAACTTACTCCGATCATTGTCCAATTATTCTAAATTGTGATTTCCATAGGGTTATTATTAACAATTTTAAATTTGAAAAGATGTGGTTTTTGGAATCTAACTTTGTGAATCTAGTTAAAGGTAAATGGATTTCTTTGAGTTACTATAATTTCAGAAATAAGGAAAATTCTGCAAAAGCTTTCGTTTCTAAACTTAGGGAGCTTAGGATTTTTCTTAAAAATTGGAACAAACATGTTTTTGGCAATTTAAAAATTAAAAAAGATAATATTCTTAATGAAATGCTAAAAATTAATAAGATAGAAGAATCTAGATCTCTAAATATAGGAGAACGTAATATTCTTGCTAATTTAAAAGATGATTTAAA
Source organism: Allium fistulosum (assembly GCA_030737815.1). Lineage (NCBI taxonomy): Eukaryota > Viridiplantae > Streptophyta > Magnoliopsida > Asparagales > Amaryllidaceae > Allium > Allium fistulosum. Next base: position 474,153,829 of record CM060901.1, read on the forward strand.
TTCTATTTTAGAAAAGGAGGAGGTTATGTGGAAACAACGATCCAGAATTCAATGGATCAATGAAGGTGATAATAATACCAAATTTTTTCATAATATAGCTAATGGTAGAAAATGTAGTAATACAATTAACTCAATTTTTGTTAATAATATAGAGTTAGTTGATCAAAGAGACCTTAACAAGGCTTTTACAGACTATTATAAGGATATTTTAGGTACTAAAATTAAGCATAGAATTAATGTTAGTTGGATAGATCTGTATCCAACTGATTCTTTTATTGATTTATCAGAGTTAGATAATCCTTTTACTGAAGAGGAAATTAAAAAAGCGATTAATGACTTGCAAAGTGATAAATCCCCGGGTCCTGACGGTTTTCCTATTTTATTTTATAATACTTTTTGGGACGTTTTAAAATTTGACTTAGTTAATATGTTTAATGATTTTTACAATGGTAATTTGCAATTAGGGAGATTTAATTTCGCAAATGTTATTTTGTTACACAAAATAGTAGGGGCTAAAAACTTAAAAGATTTTAGACCTATTTCTTTGATTAACTGTTCAGTTAAAATCATTTCTAAAGTTCTAGCTAATAGACTTAGTAAAAGAATGAACGAATTAATTGATTGTTCACAATCGGCTTTTATTAAAGGGAGAAATATCACTGATGGAGTGGCAGTGGTTCAAGAATATATCAATTTCTGTTGTAAGAATAACATTACTTGTGCGATTTTAAAACTTGATTTTGCTAAACCTTTTGATTTAGTAGATTGGGATTTTCTTGTAGATATTTTTCATGCTAGAGGTTTTAGTCATAGATGGATCTCTTGGGTTTCGAATTTGGTTAGAACTGGAAACTCTAGCATTATGGTTAACGGTATATTAGGTAATAGAATTCAATCTAAGAGAGGTTTAAGGCAAGGAGATCCCTTATCACCTTTATTATTTAACTTAGCTGCGGATGTTTTTGCTAAAATTATTAAAAGATCAGTGGATAATGGATCTCTCGGGCGTGTAGGCAATGAGATCTCACGTAATGGTTTATCGGTTCTTCAATTTGCTGATGATACCTTACTTTTTTCTTCCCATCTTCCTAGACACATCATTACCCTTAAGTTTATCCTCTACAGTTTTGAACTTTTATCTGGTTTAAGAATAAATTTTGACAAAAGTTCTATATTAGTTTTAAATGATTCTGATAAAGTTGAGAACTTAGTTGCTAATACTCTTAATTGCAAAACCATGAAATTTCCTTTTAACTATCTCGGTTTTGTGATTAGACCCACTAAACTCAAACATGACGATTGGATTATTATCATTGATAAAATTAAAAATAAGATTTCAAACTGGAATGGGAGATTTCTTTCTAGAGCTGGTAGATTAATTTTAATAAATTCGGTTTTATCAGCCCTTCCGATTTATTGGATGTCCTTGCATTTATTCCCGGATTGGGTTATTGATAAAATTGATAGGATTAGAAGAGATTTTCTTTGGAGTGGCAAAAATTCTAATAATAGTATTAAATGTCTTGTAAATTGGGAAACTGTCTGTAAGGCCAAAAAGGAAGGTGGTTTAGGTGTTATTAATTTGCGTAATATGAATTTGTCTCTGTTAGGTAAGTGGCTTTGGAAGTTCAATGATATAAATGATAATGCTATTTGGAAAGAGATCATTTCTAAATATTACTATAATGGAAATAGCAATTTATATCAAATTGCTCCTCCAGCCGCTCAAAATATTTCTAACTTTTGGAAAAACATTTTAAAATGTAATGAGATTTTTAATTTAGGTATAAATACAATTGTTCACTCTGGTAATCGTACTTTGTTTTGGCATGACCGCTGGATTTCGATCTTGCCTCTTAATATTGAATTTAAGGATCTTTATGATATTTGTAACTTTAAGTATGCTTTAATTAAAGATGTTTATTCTCCTGAAGAAGATCCTCCTTGGAATTTCAGTTTTAACAGAATTTTAGTTGATACTACTTTTAGACAACTTTCTTTGCTTTATGCCAGATTAAATCTTTATAATATTGATAATGTCAATGATTTTATTAGTTGGGAATGGGATAAAAGTAAGAAATATACTTCTAATTCTTTCTACAGATTCATCAATTTTTCAGGTACAATAAACAACTCTTTCAAATATATGTGGAAATCTAATGCTCCTCCTAAATCCAAAATTCACATATGGTTAATTCTTCATGGAAAACTTAATACAATCGAATTTTTAATGGGAAAAAATATTCAAAATGACAATAAATGTTATTTTTGTAATCAGTATCTTGAGGACATTAATCATATATACTATAATTGTATGGATTCTAACTACATTCTAATTAACACTCTTAAATTTTTTAACTTTAATATAACAACTAAAATTTCGGATTGTGAATTTTACTAGAACATTTATAGATTCAAATTCAATAAGAATATTAGATTTTTACTAGACACATTATTCATTATTATTAGTTGGTTTATTTGGTTTGAAAGAAATCAAAGATTTTTCAATAATAATAATAGTCATTTTAACAAATTGATTTTTACAATTTCTTCATTTTGTTTTAATTGGATCTCAAATCCCAAATATAAATTAGCTAAAAATATCCTTTTCAAAAGTTATCTTAATAAGGTTAATCATAATATTAATTTATTTAATCACAACAATAATTTTTTTAATAATAATAATAGTATTATTAATATTTTCTCTAATTTAGATAATGTCTTCACTTCTAATCATAACTTACTTTTGATTAAAGGTTCATAAGATAGATCAGTCTTAAAAGTTGTACTTGTCTCTGTTTGGTTTTGGCTTTTAGGTTTTTTAGTTTATTCTGTTATTGTCCAGATTAGTCTTATTTAGGTTTGTTTTTCATTCCTTATTAAATACATATATATGTATATTTATTATATAAATATACATATATATGTATCATTCTAATTTTTTTCTTTAGTTTTTTTCCAGATACAGGTATGGGAGATAGGATTTCAGGTTCATTTTGCAGATCCACTTCAGAGCAGATGCTTATTCACTTTCCAGCACTTTCCAGCAGATTGGAGCTTCCTCATTAGTCTAGGACGTCTTCCAGTAGTTTTTTGTATTTCCTCTTGTTTTTAGGTACTTCTAACACCTCAACATCGGGCGGTGGCCATGCCGGAGCTTGATATTTGGGTGTGATGGGTGGTGGCCTTGCCGGAACTCCTCTTAGGAGTACTTGAGTTTAGATTTATATTTGTTTTTGGTTTTTTGTTACCTGCCAGGCATGTTGGCAGCACTTTATATTAGTGTTATATATATATAGATTCGCATGTGTGCTCTCCTCTTTTCGAAGAGGATCACACATTTTTCTCAAAAAAAAAGAGTAATACTGTCATATAATATGAAGAATGAGGCTAAATGAGGTTCACATGTGGATATTTCCTTGGACTAACACTGGTACATTTTATAAACATCCGATAAGTAACTAATCTATATATACACAATATCAGTACAAAGAAATAGACACACGTGCCTCCAGGATAGAATAATACATAATATAAACTAAAATAATAGAAAACACATAGTCAATCGCAGCGATAACATATAATATATAAAATACATCAATGTTATAATACAATACAACTCAATGTCAATTACAAATACATAAAATGAATCTGATATCATATACAATCCTAGTATTGTACTCCTCCAAGCCTATTAAAACTCAAGCTGGTCATGTCGTCCATGTACCTGAAATGTCTCGGACTGACCCGAGCATTATAAAATAACACACGGGTAAGACTACGTCTAATCAAGGGTATATAATAATAATGGAAGCATAATATAATCATCAAATAATAAGTTGTATTTATATATATGACTATAAGTAGTCATCAAGGTATCACATTACCCAATAACTCAAATCCATATGAAATAGTCAATACCGAATTCAAACATGTCATCACCCATAAAGAAATATCTCTAATCATACAATCATAGAATCAATACAAATGGGTGAATAATACATATCCAGATATCGTCATTAAATCCAAAATAATCAGTAATGAGACATCCTCAAAATGAGACATCCTCAAGCGAAATCGGACGGTAATGAAGCAATGCCCAATATCTCTCTCAATCCCATATATAAAATACCACTATCAAATCAATAGAATCAATAAGGAAGATTTGAGCTAGCTCATAACAATATCCAAATATAATCAATAATAAGTAGGCCACCTGCCTGTAAAATATAGGCCGTTTGTCTAAGAAAGATACGGGGTCGACCATACTCTAGACACAGTCTCAGGTATAATCTCATCTATACATAATATATGTCTATCTACTACCCACATACATACATATACATCCACATATTCTGGGACCAGACGTGATACTGATGGCCGCCTACCGCAAGCTTGCTCCAGAAACCCTGGTCTACTCGCCTTCCACAGAGTAACCGTCTATTCGTACACTCTTCAGTTACCTCAATGGACATCGTGACCCCATCCACCAGTGGCTCGTTTACGCTTAGCCCGGTCATGACCCTGCTTCGCCCCTAATGGTAACAGACTGCTGGCCCCAGCGACACAACACAAGAGGCTCTAGGCAACTACTAATCTCGTGATGCACATCAAAATCATGAACAAAACGGTGTCGCGGATCTGTGGTGCAACCCCACGATCAAGCCCCCAGTGTGAATTCTAGCCAATCTGGTTCACTTCCAAAATATAAATGGAGTTGGACAAAGGTAGAAAGACACATAATGTACACAAACTAGGTGGCTAACAAGTAGCCTCCATACGTGCTCACCGCAGCGAGTCACACACAACATACCCCGTAAGAGTGTCATCCACGAGCAAAGGATAACTGAGTAAATAACACAACGACGTCCATACCACTGCATGTTACTAGTCCATTTATTCAGTGCTTATACATCACACTCGCCCTTTCTTATTCTATATAACAAGTCCAAAGAATAACCGAAGAAGTGTTACCAAAAGTCCCATACCATACGGTATCACTAATCCGTTTATCCAGATTTCTCATCATAGAGAATAAATCAATAAATAATACAGAAAGATGTCAGCATTGTACCATCTTAAATTATATCACAAATATATATCAATAATGAACCATTCATAGCAAATAAATTAATGTAGAAGGAACATGAACTACAAAGAGGTAATACAATAACATTAAACCAAATATCTAGAACATACAACTATTACGATTAATTATTAGATAATCCTCTTAATTAATTTATGTAATCACAATATACGGTTTAAATATAGAAATTTCTTTACAATCCATATGTATAATTATATAAGTGTGTAATTTAACTTCTAGATCACTATATAAGTGTAATATAATTATAAAAGTCATTTACAGCTTTTACATAACTAAATAACTTTTAAAACAACCAGCACACTTTATCAATAGAAAATATAATAATTATAATTATATAAACAATATTATACCTGTCTATAACTAAATAATACTTTACAATAAATTTATAAATCTCAAAAATACTTATTTTCACTTTAAATTATAATTCAAAGCCTTCACTTTATATTTTAATAGTTAGAAATAAATTATTTTCAAATCAACTTTTATATTCAAAATACTTTCCCATAAATCATTTTACTTTCCAATCAAATATTATTTATTTATAATATACTTCAATTTAATTTTAAAATTACCGATAACAATGTATCGAAACTTCCAAAATATTTCAGAATAGAAAATCAATTAAATGACCAAAAATATGAATTATGAAACAAATAATCTCCAAATTCAACAATCAAATTATCAACATTAATCTATCAAGTGGTCGAGTCGAATTCAATCGAATTTCGACCATCGATAAACTGTATACATAATATAAATAAATTTCAAATACTAAAATACAAACGGACATCATTTCCTTATTATTTTAATAATCCAATAAACGTGAAACTCCATTATTAACCACCAAAATAACATCTAACAATTCAATTTCATCCAATGTCACACAATTCTATCCAATATAGAACCAAATGTTTAAACAATATATCAAGCAATTTTCCAAGCAATATAATCAAATCGGGATAAATATTTATATAATTATCAAATGATGGACTAGATATAGTATGAGTGAGAGACTCACCGAAATTTCCAAGAAAAAATTTGAAGCCTCCGCCTCATCACTGATTCACTGCTCTAACCTACAATCGTCGACAGCACTTTGTCTTGAACGCAGCAAAGCTACACGCGTCGCGACCTCCAACAGCCATTAGCTCATGCTACAATCGGCCACCATAACTTGCTTGGGTCACTCCAAAATGTCGCTCGCCACCCGTGTGGCCTCCACCTTCACCAAAGATCACAGTCGTTCCTCCCTCTACACCAAGTCATTGCACGACTTCACCAATTCCGCACATCGATGCAAGCACAAACCCCAGGTCACGCTCTTCTTCTTGAACGCGGACTGCTCTCAACCGTCCACAAAATCGATATGCTTCAGTCCTAAGGCGCTCGTCACAACTCCCTCTCCCCTTGGCAATCGCCGACTTAGCCACAACAGCTCGTGATTGTTGTTAGAGGCATGCCAAGCCTCCATCGATCACTCACCTTCGAATCGTGATTTCGTTCTCTGTTTTTTTTATGAAGACGCGACTTTGTGATATCAAAAGGGGATTAGGGATTCTGGCTGAAGAGAGAATGAAGCGGGTTGGGTTTTGGACGTGAATGGATAAGGCGATGGAGAGTATTCAAGAAGCACCAAGAAAAAGATGGTGGCCTTGGGCTTGTTTTAATTAATTTAGTTTGTCCAATTAATTACTCTTTTCATTTTAACAACTTATTTAAGTTATTTGTTAATAAGTTTCAATCTATTATAAATTGATTCACCCCTCATTTACAAATTATATTATAAATAATCGAACAAATTTTTTTTTCAATTAGACACCCACTTAGTTTTATTTAATCGTTCATTGTATTCTTGTAAAATAAATTTATTCTCCAACTATTTCAATCATATAAAATTATTTACTCTTTGATATATTTATTTTCAACTAAAAGAATTTATTCAATTTATAAATCATCGCAGATTGAATTCAAACACTATCATTTTAATTAAATTTATTTACAACGTAGAAAGCAGGGTTGTTACAGACTCCCTCTTTAACAAAATTGTGTCATTGCAATTTCTTATAGGAAGACGTCGTACGACTTATACCCTAACTTTCTTTTATCTACGAACTACTATTAAACCAAACTCACACAAGTCCTCTATGTGACTCTCACATTACAACTAATCTTATCATATGCTACTATTTCAAATAGATTCAATTCACGACTTTCTATATTTTCGACATACAATAAAAAAATTGGGAAATTTTCTAAAGTGTCAAATTTTTTGGAAAATTTCGACAGGGTCTCCTTTGTACGTAGAGTATTCCAAAAAATCAAAATAATATAATTATAAAACATACATCCCAATTAATGAGGCATCCCGAAACACGGGAAATAACACAATATCACATAATATATCATTATCGTGTAAAAACGTACCTTTTTGTTTGCGTTTAATGCAAATTACCTTGCTATTATGCAAGCAAAAACAAGCAATCGTCATCACTAAATCCCATAAACCCTTTCTAAGCACCTATACTTAACTCAAGCCAAACATTAGTCGCATATAGTATAATATGATGAGTATGTATAAGTTTAGTATAGATATAAGCTACATGCAATTATTTAATATAAAACAACATCACTTCCACATTTAAACCAATTTCAACAAATTTTCAAAGATCAAAAATACGAAATCAAGTCATGGTTTCTAAAAGTAAATTGTCACATAGTGTTATAGCTTTCCAAAATAATTTTCGGATTACAAAATGTCAAGCAATAGTTGATCATAGCTGTTTTTCTTTAAAAAGTAAAGATCGAAATTAAATTTAAAAATGCAGGCCCGCTTATTAAAATTGCAATTTTAACCTATTAAATGATAAAATTTCGCAAAACACTTGAAATAAAATTTGTTGTTTAGGTTATAAGCTTTATAGTCAAAACAACCTATGCATTGTCCAAATTATTCCTTTACTAACAAATTCAGAATTCTAAATTCATTTCAATTAAAATTCGAGTTCCATTTAATTATTCCTCCATTTCTTGCAGATTTAGAAATTTCAATTTCCTTGTGTTGACTTTTTGCCCTAATTGGAGCAAGTATTTGATTTTTAATTAATCTCTATAAAAGAAAATGAAATGATAAAATGAAAGAAAATAAAACATAAAGTTGCAATTGATTTTTTTTTGACTTATGAGTTTAGCAAAGCTTCATAGTGAACTTGATTTGAATCATCCTTCACTTTCTGAGCTTGAAACCAGGTGACCTTTAAAAAAACTAGTGTGAACCCGTGCTTCACACACAGATGTTGAAAAAATATTGTTGTTGCATAGGTCATATCCAAATGTATAAGAAATTTAATACGCTGGTAATGAAAAAACATTGTTGAACGATAGTGTTATATCATGAATAACAATTTGGTAGGATAAAGAATACATAGATATATTTGGTTATGATAATCACAATTAAAATCGAACAAAACAAATATAGTGAATATGTTAAAGTTCATAGACTATTTAGAGGATAATGTGTTAAAAATTTATCCGCTAATGCATAGATATATTCACTGTGGCATATAACGCCAATGTTGTTGCTTTTGCAATTACACAGCTGCTTCAATGTACATAGATATAGTTGAAGTATTCACTGTGAACTGCAGACACAAAGACACAGTGCAGTTCGATTCAATTAAATAAGACTAACAAAAGTTTTTTGTAATGGGGAGAAATAAAGTAATAGGATGAAATTTGTAAACAGTCAGGAAAAGTATTTGTCAACGGCTGAAAAAAGGGAGCAAAAGAAAAAAGAAAAAGCAACAGATGTAGTACAGGGGAAAAGTAGTAAAACAGAAGATTCAATTGAAATATAAATAATGATGCAATAAGAAAATAACATGGGTTCTAATATAAATTACTATTGTTCACCGAATCTGATCTATGTCGATGCAGGGTACAAAACACGGCATACAGCTGGTCGCAGTAACCAATATTTGAAAATATCCAAAACATACAGAAGAGAACAATTGTGAGAAGTCCATTCATTTTTTAGCCTCAGAAATAACTGCTAGCAATGCGTGTATGATATTGGCTTGAGCGCAAATAGGTGATGTTTTCTTGGTCTTAATAGATGCATTACATCGGTCAATTATTTTAACCATTGGAGGTATTTGTACCTGCAGCCAAAAAAGGCAAAAGTGTCATTGATGCAGTATTATTACTAAATTCTCTCACTTCTCGTCTGACCTATTAAATATATCTAATAATCAAACCATGACTACATAATCATCTATACAAAGATACATTCATAAATTGTTTTCTAGAAGTTTTCCGACGGAGGTGGTGCAAGTGATTTTAGAATTTACTGCAAAAAATAAAAAATAAACTCTTTTAGGTGGTTATCAACATTATTCTCACTACAACACATGTTTTGACCCAGCACTTAAACTGTGCATCTACCTTAAGCCCGAATACAACAACTTATATGCTTATTGTATTATTGATCATCGTAATTGTAAACGAAATTGAGTAAACTTAGCCAAATTATGTCATCAAACCTAAAAGCAATGTATTAAACTATGACGACCGCCCATGACCCCTGCACTGAACCTAGAGAAAGTGCGCTGTAAAGTGTGCCAGGCAGCCATGGACGATTGTCAGGGTGAATTAAAACAGCAGAATATATCGTATTACTCACAGCGCATGGACAAAATACAATAGAATATATATATATAGTGAAGCTTCACAGAATAGAAACTCATCGATAAAACTTCATAATAGTTGAATACAAATATCTGAATAGTCAATACATCAAGCCTCACTACATAACACTCAGAGAATATACAAACAGCGGAATATCCAGTACATATAGTAAGAAGATAATATGCAAGCCTCCAGCTCGTCTTCGACATCAGCATCGTGGGAAGCAAGAACAGCACCTGTCACCTGCTACCTAGTCTGCCCATCCTAAAATGGACGAACAGCCCAAGGCAATAAGAGTTAAAAACATAAAGCCTTGAGTCAGACAACAGTCTTAGTGAGCAGTAAATTAACTAACAGCATACCAAAAGAGCATAAAGGAAAAAGGAATAGGAATACAACCCGCCCACTCCACCTCTTTCTACAGTGATAGCCCCCAGACACACACTAAGCAGAAACAAACATAGCAGAGCATACAATTTATAGTAAAGCAATTATCACTCGAGTCAAGGGCGATGTTTTCCAAGTACAAACCCCCAAGGCGTAAACCAAGATCAGATAAGCACCAAGAAAATACCGCTCTTGAGAACGAATGACGATACAACCAAACATCCATGACTCTGGCTATCACTGTTATCATTGCCTCAATATCACCGTTAGTTGAATGACCGGCACATTCTTTCAGCCGTCCGTCAAGGGCTAATGGAAAACCCCGGTTCTAGACATAACTCTGCACGTCATCGTGACCCGAGCCTAGGACTATCGAATCTGCCCAGAGTACTTGACTACCAATCATTAGCCTTCAGGGACTATCGAATTTGCCCAACGTACTCTTGCTTTGAGCATGCTAAAACCTTCAACAACGATGAGATCTCAGCCTTCTAGTCATCCTCCTCGACGACTATTTCCATACTAGCTCAAGCGCCTCTCGAGCAAACCATTATCCTCTAACTCGAACCATTTCACCGAGTTATCAACATGCTTGGAATGATCCTGTCTGGATTAGACCAAGACTATCTCATCTCATGCTTCGCCTCATCATCATCATAGCAAAGCTTCATCTCATCATCATCAAATCTATCCATATGAGCTTCATCTCATCCGCTACATATGCCACGAGCAGCTTTTCCAATTCAAGAGCCTTTCCCTTAGCTTTTGAATCATCTTCGACCAACTTGTCTAAATCAAATCATCAATCATCTAATTCATAGCAATCAATCAAGTAAAACATTAATCCAAGTAATCAAGCATTCAAATATAAGCTAAATGGACAATTATAACAATAATGGCAATTTCGTAATTAAAGAGTCAAAAGTCTAACAAGCATGAAACATGATCAATATCTCTATAATCTTGATGAATGAACTTGCATAGGTTAACATGTAGTAAAATGGTTGTCAAATCATCATGAACAATAAATCTATATGGATCTATACTTAGGTTTACAAAAGTGCATGGAAATCACTACTTTAACACCAAATCAAGCTAACGATCCGATATACTCCTTTGGATCCATGTGAGAGATAATCACCACTCACCAAATCACCAAATCAACTCAAAAGCAACACACTTCAGATCTGGACATCGAAGGATCTAACACGATCTACCACGAATCCGCTTCAAACGATGAAATCTCTCTTCGAAGAATGTAGATCTTCAATCTAAGCTCTTTGATCGTCGATTCGATCTTCGAATTGGATGGACGGAATCACTAGATTAGAGTGGAGAAAAGAAGTGAAGAAGTGTAGAGGTCGAGCTCTCAAAATGCCAGCACTTCGTCGCTTCAAAAATTCGCATCTCAAAAATGAAGATAACCCGTGTATTTATTGGCAGATTTTAGGTCGTTCGCTCCTTAAGTCGTCGCCGACTTAATTCTCCCTCCGACCTACGACCTAGCAAAATTGCCGACCTAAAAACCCACGCGACTTAACAACTCACGACCTAACTTATATGCACGACTCACGACTTACGACCTAACTGCATACGACTTAACTCATGCGCGCGACTTAACTATGGCCGACCTAACAAATCTACAACCTAACGTACGCGCGACTTAACAACTCCTAGGTCGCTCACGACCTAACACTCAGGCAAAACCCAGCGACCTAATGCAGATACTTCCTCGCGACCTAACCACTCAACAGAGTTACGACCTACGACATAACTAAGACGCGACCTAACTAATCTTAGGTCGTCTACGACCTAACAAACCCGCGACCTTACTAACTTAGTCAAGATACGACTTAACTCCTTAAGTCGTCTAACGACCTAACTACTAAGTCGCTCCACTCCACTAGGTTGTTAACTCTCTTAGGTCGTTGCCTTTCCTATAGGTCGCTCCAATACTTAGGTCGTTCACTCGACCTATCCTACCTCACGACCTAAGCTTATCCCACAACCTATCTCCTATACGACCTATCCCAACTCCTTAGGTCGCCAGTTTCTATAAGTCGCCTATTTCCTTAAGTCGGTCAATTCTCTTAAGTCGCTCCATTCTCTTAAGTCACTCTCAATCTAATTCTACTCGACTTAAGCTTCGAACGACTTAAACCCTAGACGACTTAACAACATTACGACCTAATGACAATAGTCTTACGATGTTTCGATCCGTAAAAATACGGGTCGTTACATTCTCTCCCCCTTAGGAATTTCGCCCCCGAAATTCCAAACAAACAAGAGCAAACAAAGGCTATTCTGCATGCCTACCATCCACAGCAATCAACAAACCATGCATCCAATTCTAGCTTAGCATGCAGAATTCTAAGACTTAGAACAAGTTACAATGTCGTTAGATGACACGGCATCTTAGGGCCATACCTTGAAGAGTTCAGGATGAGCTGCCTTCATCCTCTCTTCCACCTCCCACGTACAGTCGTTATCATCATCACTCCCTTGTATCTTGAGCAACTTAACTACCTTCCTCCTAAGTTGTTTCGTGTCGGTTTCCACAACACGAAGCGGCTTACGAGGTCTCTTATCGACTGGATCAACTTCAAAATCTTCACAGCTATCAGCAAAAATCACTGTATTCGAGTTGTGCACATACTTCCGTAGATACGATACGTGAAAAACATTGTGCACACCCGACATCTTCTCAGGCAACTCCAATCTGTAGGCGAGCTTTCCAATTCGCTCGATGATCGGGAATGGTCCAACAAATATTGTAGTCAATTTTCCTTTCTTCCTGAATCGAATAACATTCTTCAGTGGGGAAATCTTCACAAAAACCATATCACCTACGTCGAATTCCAAATCCTTACGACGCTTATCGGCATAGCTTTTCTGACGGTCTTGGGCTGCCTTCATTCGTTGCCGAATGATCTCTATGAAATCCGAAGTCTGTCGAATCATCTCTGGCCCAAGCATCAACTTTTCTCCGGTCTCTAACCAACATGTCGGAGAGTTACACGGTCTTCCATACAATGCCTCATACGGTGCCATACCAATGATTGACTGGTAACTGTTGTTATACGAAAATTCCACCAAATGAAGATGATCTTCCCATGATCCTCCGAAATCCAAAACACAAGCTCTAAGAAGATCTTCCAAAACTCGGTTGACTCTCTCGGTCTGACCATCTGTTTGAGGATGATAAGCTGTACTCAAACACAACTCGGTTCCCAAAACTTCCTGAAAGCTCTTCCAAAATCCACTAGTGAACAATGGGTCCCGATCGCTCACTATACTCTTCGGAATACCATGGAATTGAACTATCCACTTAACATACAACTCAGCCAACTTTGATGCGGTCCTAGTCGATCGAACAGGAATGAATCTTGCACTTTTAGTTAGACGATCTACGATGACCCAAATCCCTTCATTTCCCGTTCTGGTTCTAGGTAGTCCATCAATAAAATCCATCGACACTTGTTCCCACTTCCATGTAGGAACCTCTAATGGCTGAAGCAATCCACTGGGCTTCTTCTGCTCAGCTTTCACCAACTGGCAGTTCATGCACTTGGAAATAAAATTTCCAACATCCTTCTTCATACCTTCCCAGTAGTAGGTTCTCTTCATATCCCGATACATTTTATTTCCACCTGGATGAATTATCAACTTCGAGTGATGACTTTCCCTCAGAACTTCATTCCTCAATTCATCGATATCGGGAACAACTAGTCGTCCTTGCTTCCGAAGCCAACCCTCTCGATCGACCTCGAATCCTTTATCCTTTTCTGGGTCCAATCCAGATTCCAAATCATGGATAATCTTGACAAGCTTATCGTCTCGCTTTTGGCTCTCGCCAATCCTTTCCACAAGAGTCGGTCTTATCGATAAGTTTGCCAACATCTCAGGTTCCAATTCACATCTAGGCCTGAAGTCAAATCCAGCTAAATACTCGAGATTCTTCCATTCTGAAAACATGGCTCCCAATCCTGCATGTCTTCGACTTAACGCATCTGCCACTGCGTTACCTTTTCCCGGAGTATAAGCTATACCAAAATCATACGATGCCAAAAAATCTAACCAACGTTGCTGCCGAAGATTCAAATCCTTTTGGGAGAAAAGATACTTCAACGACTTATGATCCGTAAACAACTCGAATCGAACCCCCAATAGATAATGTCTCCACATCTTCAGAGCAAAAACAATCGCCGCTAACTCCAAATCATGAGTCGGATAATTCCTTTCATGCGGCTTCAGTTGTCGACTTGCATACGCAACAACTTTATTCCTTTGCATCAGCACTGCTCCAAGTCCAGTACCACATGCGTCGGTGTAAACCACCATCTCATCATTCCCACTTGGAATAGTCAAAACAAGAGCACTCGTCAGTCGCTCTTTCAGGATTCTGAAAGCTTGCTCACACTTATCTTCCCATCTGAACACTTAGTTCTTTTTCGTCAATCCAGTTAACGGTGCAGCCACCTTAGAGAAGTCTTTGATAAACCGTCGATAATATCCTGCTAATCCAAGAAAACTTCTCACATCAGATGCATTCTTAGGTCTAACCCAATCCTGGATCGCTGTCACCTTAGCGGGATCAACCGCTATTCCACTTCCAGAGATAACATGGCCTAAGAACCACACTTCACTCTTCCAGAAGTGACACTTCGAAAACTTAGCCTTCAGCTGATGTTTCCGTAAGATTTCCAAAAAAATTCGCAAGTGTGTCTTGTGCTCTTCTTCAGTTCTGGAATAAATCAGAATATCATCCACGAACACAAGTACAAACTTGTTCAACTGATCTCTGAACACTCTATTCATAAGATCCACAAAATATGCTGGCGCGTTAGTCAACCCAAACGGCATTACCAGCCACTCAAAGAAACCAGATGGTGTTCGAAAAGCAGTCTTCGGCACACTATCCTTAGCCACTCTCAACTGGTGAAATCCCGTTGCCAAATCCATCTGAGAAAACACCTTAGCTTCGTGAAGCTGATCAAACAAGTCATCTATTCTCGACAATGGATACTTGTTCTTCTTAGTCACTTTATTCAGCTCACGATAATCCACACACAATCTCAATGACCCATCTGCCTTGGTTGCAAACACAACTGGTGCACCCCACTCGGACACACTACGCCGAATGAATCCTTTCTGTAAAAGGTCATCAACCTACACCCTCAACTCCTACTGTTCCCTAGGCGCCATTCGCCTAAGAGGCATCACAACAGGTCTGGCTCCTTCAACTAGATCTATACGAAACTCGATCTCTCTATGCGGCGGTAACCCTTTGACCTCGTCAAAGACATCCTCAAATCCATTAGCGATTGGCACCGATGACAGTTCATCCCGTGGAACAACTAGCGAATACATGAAGCTCATGAAGAAGCCTTCTTCATGCTTACATCGTATCACAATCTTTCGCCCCTCCACATTCTCAACTGTCACCTCCAACCTTTCGCAATCAACCTTTGCCGCATACTTCCTAAGCCAGTCCATACCCAAAATAATTCCGAACCCCGCAAAGTTCAGAACAAAACAATCACAAACAAAAGAGCAACCATGACTCGACACAATCAGACCACGACATAACATACACAAACAAGACGAACCCCCAACTGGATTAGTCACAACCAATGGCCTATCAACAATATCCGGTTCCAAACCTAACCGGCCTACAAGATCCCTACAAACAAACGAATGCGACACCCCAGTATCAAACAACACTCTAACTGAAACACCACATATGGAAAGAGTACCTTGAACAACCACACTCTTTCCTTTCTCTTCTGCGGTAGGAGCTTTCGAAGACGATGGAACATCCCCCAAAGCATAAGCTTGCACAATCTGCTTGTCCCTCCTCGGTTCTGGACAATTCCTCTTAATATGCCCCGGCTTGTCACAGCTGTGACACTTCATCGGCACCTTCGGATTCTTGTAATCCCTGGAGAAATGGCCCTTCTGCTGGCAATTGTAGCAGGTAACTTAGCCCTTCGGCTTCTTCTGGCCATCCTTACCCTTCTGCTGTTGTTGCTTCCTTTTCTTGTTTCCACCCTGCTGTGGTTTAGACTCTTCCCTGGTCACAGCAACAACAGATCCTTCCTTATGAAACAGATTCTCATGCCTAAGAGCCTTCTCCACAAGCTTCTCAAATGGATCGTCCAAATGATCCACCAACTGCCTCCCAAGATAACTGTCCAAGCCTGTCACAAACTTCTCGTTCTTTTGATACGAAGATTCAATATACGACCGGGCATACTTGGACAAGGCTTCAAACTCAGAAACATACTCAAGAACTGGTCTTCCACCTTGCTTGAGCTCCACAAACTTCTTGAACAGAACAGACTTCTGAGCTGTAGAAATGAACTTAGCTTCAAATCTGGCTTGGAATTGCACCCAAGTGATCTCTTCCTCCGGAGTATCAATAGTGATAGAGTTCCACCAATCAGAAGCTCTTCCTTGAAGCTGTCTTGATGCTAACTTCCTCTTAGTTGCATCCTCAATTCCCAAATCACCAAAAATCCTTCTACAAGCATCAATCCACCTCTGAACTTCAATGGTTGATTCTGTTCCCAAGAAAACGTTTCCTCCAAGAGCAGTATAGTCCTTACACAACTTAGCAAAATCTACCGGCTTTGGACTTTGGACTTGAACTCCAACATCAACTGCTGTTCCCGAAACTGGTATCCTTCTCATGATCGAAGTCATCATAGCTTCGAACATAGCTGCGTAATCAGCAGTCCCCTCAGCAGCACGGCCTTCCCTAGCAGCTGATCTCCCTCTTCGACTCATCCTTAATATCGATAAAAAGGAATGATTAGCACACCTAGAGAAACAACTGCATAAAGGACTCAAACTCTACTAAGCTACTATATTATATATAGTAATCATCCATCAAAATACAATTAGGTCTCTCATACGTAGTTACGTCAGCGAGCGTTGGGTAAAATCGATTAACCAAAGCTCTAATACCAAATGTGACGACCGCCCATGACCCCTGCACTGAACCTAGAGAAAGTGCGCTGTAAAGTGTGCCAGGCAGCCATGGATGATTGTCAGGGTGAATTAAAACAGCAGAATCTATCGTATTACTCATAGCGCACGGACAAAATACAATAGAATATATATAGTGAAGCTTCATAGAATAGAAACTCATCGATAAAACTTCATAATAGTTGAATACAAATATCTGAATAGTCAATACATCAAGCCTCACTACATAACACTCAGAGAATATACAAACAGCGGAATATCCAGTACATACAGTAAGAAGATAATATGCAAGCCTCCAGCTCGTCTTCGACATCAGCATCGTGGGAAGCAAGAACAGCACCTGTCACCTGCTACCTAGTCTGCCCGTCCCAAAATGGACGAACAACCCAAGGCAATAAGAGTTAAAAACATAAAGCCTTGAGTCAGACAACAGTCTTAGTGAGCAGTAAATTAACTAACAACATACCAAAAGAGCATAAAGGAAAAAGGAATAGGAATACAACCCTCCCACTCCACCTCTTTCTACAGTGATAGCCCCCAGACACACACTAAGCAGAAACAAACATAGCAGAGCATACAATTTATAGTAAAGCAATTATCACTCGAGTCAAGGGCGATGTTTTCCAAGTACAAACCCCCAAGGCCTAAACCAAGATCAGATAAGCACCAAGAAAATACCGCTCTTGAGACCGAATGACGATACAACCAAACATCCATGACTCTAGCTATCACTGTTATCATTGCCTCATTATCACCGTTAGTTGAATGACCGGCACATTCTTTCAGCCATCCGTCAAGGGCTAATGGAAAACCCCGGTTCTAGACATAACTCCGCACGTCATCATGACCTGTGCCTAGGACTATCAAATCTGCCCATAGTACTTGACTACCAATCATTAGCCTTCAGGGACTATCGAATCTGCCCAACGTACTCTTGCTTTGAGCATGCTAGAACCTTCAACAACGATGGGATCTCAGCCTTCTAGTCATCCTCCTCGACGACTATTTCCATACTAGCTCAAGCGCCTCTCGAGCAAACCATTATCCTCTAACTCGAACCATTTCACCGAGTTATCAACATGCTTGAAATGATCCCGTCTGGATTAGACCAAGACTATCTCATCTCATGCTTCGCCTCATCATCATCATAGCAAAGCTTCATCTCATCATCATCAAATCTATCCATATGAGCTTCATCATCCGCTACATATGCCACGAGCAGCTTTTCTAATTCAAGAGCCTTTCCCTTAGCTTTTGAATCATCTTCGACCAACTTGTCTAAATCAAATCATCAATCATCTAGTTCATAGCAATCAATCAAGTCAAACATTAATCCAAGTAATCAAGCATTCAAATATAAGCTAAATGGACAATTATAACAATAATGGCAATTTCGTAATTAAAGAGTCAAAAGTCTAACAAGCATGAAACATGATCAATATCTCTATAATCTTGATGAATGAACTTGCATAGGTTAACATGTAGTAAAATGGTTGTCAAATCATCATGAACAATGAATCTATATGGATCTATACTTAGGTTTACAAAAGTGCATGGAAATCACTACTTTAACACCAAATCAAGCCAACGATCCGATATACTCCTTTGGATCCGTGTGAGAGATAATCTCCACTCACCAAATCTCCAAATCAACTCAAAAGCAACACACTTCAGATCTGGATAGCGAAGGATCTAACACGATCTACCACGAATTCGCTTCAAACGATGAAATCTCTCTTCGAAGAATGTAGATCTTCAATCTAAGCTCTTTGATCGTCGATTCGATCTTCGAATTGGATGGAAGGAATCACTAGATTAGAGTGGAGAAAAGAAGTGAAGAAGTGTAGAGGTCGAGCTCTCAAAATGCCAGCACTTCGTCGCTTCAAAAATTCGCATCTCAAAAATGAAGATAACCCGTGTATTTATTGGCAGATTTTAGGTCGTCCGCCCCTTAAGTCGTCGCCGACTTAATTCTCCCTCCGACCTACGACCTAGCAAAATTGCCGACCTAAAAACCCACGCGGCTTAACAACTCACGACCTAAATTATATGCGCGACTCACGACTTACGACCTAACTGCATACGACTTAACTCATGCGCGCGACTTAACTATGGCCGACCTAACAATCTACAACCTAACGTACACGCGACTTAACAACTCCTAGGTCGCTCACGACCTAACACTCAGGCAAAACCCAGCGACCTAACGCAGATACTTCCTCGCGACCTAACCACTCAATAGAGTTACGACCTACGACTTAACTAAGACGCGACCTAACTAATCTTAGGTCGTCTACGACCTAACAAACCTGCGACCTTACTAACTTAGCCAGGATACGACTTAACTCCTTAAGTCGTCTAACGACCTAACTACTAAGTCGCTCCACTCCACTAGGTTGTTAACTCTCTTAGGTCGCTGCCTTTCCTATAGGTCGCTCCAATACTTAGGTCGTTCACTCGACCTATCCTACCTCACGACCTAAGCTTATCCCACAACCTATCTCTTATACGACCTATCCCAACTCCTTAGGTCGCCAGTTTCTATAAGTCGCCTATTTCCTTAAGTCGGTCAATTCTCTTAAGTCGCTCCATTCTCTTAAGTCGCTCTCGATCTAATTCTACTCGACTTAAGCTTCGAACGACTTAAACCCTAGACGACTTAACAACATTACGACCTAATGGCAATAGTCTTACGATGTTTCGATCCGTAAAAATACGGATCGTTACATAAACGCCGAGCTGCACGGTTGAATCAAGCATTAATTATGTGAAGTCATTATTTAATCATCTCAAGCTATCAAAAATCAAAATTCATTTTTCAATTATATTTTCATAATGCGGTTAAATAACTATCGTTAACATCAAACAAAATTAATGCTACAGCTAAATTAGTATTGCATCACACAAATGCAGTTAAAATATTCAAAAACAATAATTGCTTAATTCCAAAAATACCGCAAAATAATAACCGTTTTTTCTTAATGCATTTAAATTTTAACTACAGTAAGCTCGAGTAAATCATCGTGTACAACAAAAATTATTACTGCATCACATAAATATAGCTGAAATATTCAATTTCTACCATGCATAATTCAAAATTGTCATTAAATTATAACTGCATTTTATTAATGTAGTTAAATTTTAATTGTATTAAGATTGAATAAATTCCTGAAATGTAGCCAAATTTATTACTTCATCACATAAATGTGGTTAAAAATCTTCAAATATAGTTAAATTTACCCAAAACTTGCTAGTAAATTATAATTGCATTTTCTTAATTTCATTAATTTATAACTGTTTTAAAATTGAATAAAATTATCAAATATAGTCAAAATCATCAATAGTAAATGCAATAAAAAAATGCTAACGTAGTTAAATTAATTCAAAAAATGCCTATAAATTATTACACCAATTTTGATGGGGTTAAATTATAACTACACTAAGTTTGAATACTATCAAACACAATCAAGATTATTACTTTATTACATGATGTAGTTACAATATTCAAAGGCAACCATAATTGTATAATTCAAAAAAAATATTCCTTTCAAATATGTTAAAAGATAATAAATACATTATAATAATCTAGGTAAAACTACTATGTAATGTTTATGATCATCATAATAATGCTATTACAGAAACGCGGTACACAGCGGTGACATAAAATAATTGTGCAATTAAAGCTGCTATATAAAATTATGATTTTAAAAAATTTATTTTTAGCTATCAACAATGGATATCATTGGAAAGCAAATTAAATTTGAGATTTAATAGTGAAAACGATTCTTAAATCCAATCAATGTAGAAAAAGTTATCACATTTTAAAGTTTGGAATATAAAGAAATTAAAAATGCGATTGTTCAGTTGCCAAATTTCAAGTGGGCCTATGTGAGCTTGAAATTCAACTCACTAATAATAATATAGTATAGATATGTTGAACTGTCCATCATTTCTTTGTAGAGCTACTGCATATCGCAGTAGCTTGCATTGTTCGTAGCAGCAGCAACCATGCGTGCTGCTGCCTTATAGACCGCTTTTTTTTGGGGCTTCAATACAATTACAATTTTGCAGTCAATATGATTTCAAAATTTTTTCTGCAATGCCTTTGCATTAAATTTCATGTCGTGAATATTAAGAGCGGTATCAAATTTTCTTAAATCCCAGTACTCCTAACACTAGCATATTAACTCAGGGTCCTTCACAATACAATGCCACTGTATAAGCACTTAAGATATAAATTTGAGAATAGTGTAATTTATGTATGAATTTAGGAGAAACTTAATGCAACTGGTAATATGTAAATGCAAGACTGATTTGGCTTATTTATGTACTTTAGGTATTATAGTTGATACTTCAAGTACTAATTCAAGATATGCACCTATTACGCTATCATAATGGAAACTATATGAGATTAATAGTGCAAAATTTCTAGTATTGAGGACTAAACAACAACAACTAACAGCCATTTAAAATGTATACAAATCAACTGGAATATAGCATATAACCAAAATATGAACTGTAAGTAGTTGAGATATAAAAATCAAATAAAACCGCAGGCCTACTGTAATGAAGTTGAAGAAGAAAAATATTACTCAAAACGGTAGTAAAAAGCCATAAATCACTACTCTAGGGCTTCGGTACACAAAAATGCAGCACGCATATTGATGCAGGCCAAGTACTAGGTCGTGACCGACCTAGCAAACTAGTAGGTCATAACATGTTGATAAGTCAAATCCGACCTAAAGCTAAGGAGTTAACGTCTTGTGAAGACCGGTGGAAAGCTAAAGTCTTGGGTCGTCTACGACCTAAGGAATTGATAGGTCGCGAACGACCTAACTTTGCAGTGCAACATGGTGAACGACCTAACATAGCACCAGGGAATGAGCTACGACCTAACGGGGTTGAGGAGGGCGAGCTAAAACTAAGAGATAGGTCGCTGGTACGACCTAACATGCTTTTAGGTCGCGTACGACCTAGCGAGATAGGAAAGAAGGTTCTACGACCTAACAAGTCACGACCTATGATAGGCCGCAGGAAGACGTTACGACCTAAGTTAGGTCGCAAGAAGTTAGGTCGCGGAGTTTTGATTCGACTTATACTAGGTCGCAAGAAAAGGTCGCGACCTATGATAGGTCGCTGGGTAATCTGGGAAGATAAGTCCCAAGGCTTAGGTCGCGAAGTTTCTGATGCGCATGTTCTTAAGTCGCTGAAGCTTGTGACCGTAGATTCTTCTGCCGAGTTAATCTCAACCATTGATTTCTTTAAACCACTAATCTGAGATGCGCATGTTTTAAGTCGCTGAAGACTTGTTGCCGTTGATTTTTGCTACCGAGTTAATCTCTACCGCTGATGGAAGCTGGAGCTGTTGATAAGTCGTTACCGACCTATATTAAGTCGTAGGCCGCAACTTTTATAAGTCGTATGTCGTCTGTTTGTATTTTTGTCTGAGTTTGTTAAGTCGCTGAAGGTTGTAAAGAGTTGTAACTGTTGAGTCGGAGTCTTTGTTAAGTCATACGTCTTGTTTTGGTAAGTCGTAGGTCGGAAGCTATAACTCGGAACCGACTTAGGACTTGATGTATTTTGTTGTTTTTTTGTGTAAGTTGTAAAAAGTTATAAATAGGCTGGTGGTGCCATTTGTAAAGGTTGTTGATTTTTGAATAAAATTCTCTTTTGATTGCTGTGTGCTTTCATCTAAATTGGTAGTTGAGTGTAATCTCCTATCTCCTCTTTCGGTTAATCGAGTGCGCTCGATTCAACGATTGTAGAAGCCGATTCGCGGAATCAAGTGCGCTTGATCAACGCTTGAAGAATTGAAGATCTTTGAACCCGGTATCGTGCGCGATCAACGAGTTCGGGATAGCTAGAGTTCGGTATCTTCGGATCAACGAATTCGGGCATTTCAGTATCCATCAATCCACAGATTGCTACTTTCATCGACTGAAGATCGTTTTGATTAATCCGCTGCGTCAGTTTTGGTATCAGAGCTTGTTCTAGCCAATCATAGCTAGATCGAGACTTGGAGCCTATTCATTTAGAAGGTGAAGAGATTTGTCGAGCTTGAAATGAAGATTCGAATTTGTTTATCACGGCCGAGAGTAAGAAGGCTTGTTCGAAGATTGATTGATCGAAATTGAATTGGAGGCCGAAACTTTGTCCATCGTGTTCATCGCGATTTGCTACAAAGTGGAAGTTTTCGATCCATTTCATTTTGGATCAAAGTCCGAAAAGTGTTTGAATTTTGAAGTGTTGAGGAGTTTGTGAAGTTTTCAAGTATGCCGCCAAGAAGAGCTAATCGCCACCAAAACGTAGAAGCTTTGTATCGAAGAGAAGAAGCTGATGAGATGGAGCAAAGAATCAATGAGAACTTTAGTGAAAAGCTTAACGAAGGAATTGGCCGGTTAGAGAAGCTTATGACGGAGATGAATCAAAATCGGAGAAGGGTTTCACCAGAATCTAACCATGGGGGAAGTAGAGTCTCACCGCATTCTAATCGAGACAGAAGTGTTGAAAATGATCAAGGGCGTGGGAGGAACGTGAATGATCGTGAACGGAGGAATGTCGATAGAAGGGATGAAGGTGGAAGGCGTGATGGTAGTAGAGATGTGGGTGGACGAGATAGACAACGATATACATCTGATTTTGAAGAGGAGTATGATGGTGGTAGTGTTCAAGGACAAGGACGAGGACAAGGAAGAAATCACTTTGAGTATGATCACAAATGGGAGTCGGGGATGAAGACTGAAATTCCCGAATTCAAAGGTGGTATGCAAGCAGAGGAGTTTCTAGATTGGGTAGCTAATGTTGAAGAGATTTTTGACTTTAAAGAAGTTCCAGAACATCGTAGAGTGAAGTTGGTTGCTACAAGGTTGAGGGGTAGAGCTTTGGCATGGTGGCAGCAGACCAAACTTACACATGATCGGATGGGAAAGTCAAAAGTTGAATCTTGGGAGAAGATGAAGAAATTGATGAAAGCAACGTTCTTACCTTACAATTATCAGTCTTTGATGTATCAACGTTTGCAGAACTTGAGACAAGGGACAAAATCTGTGAATGACTATGCTGATGAATTCTATCAACTTATTGCAAGGAATGATATTATGGAAACGGAAGAGCAGCTGACATCTAGGTTCATTGGGGGATTGCGAATGCAGATTCAGGATATGGTTAACATGTTTGATCCCAGATCTGTAGCGGAAGCACATCAGAAAGCGTTGGCTTGGGAGAAACAGGGACGAGGAGGAAGTGGTGTGTTTACTAATTCTAACAATCAAGTGAAGGGTGTTGGTGGAAGTTCTAATGTTTCTAAACCTATCAGTAGACTAGTAGTGAAGGAGGCTGAGAAGACAAAGGTTAACAACGGTTTCAAATGTTACAATTGTCAGGAATTGGGTCACAAAAGTAATGAATGTCCAAAGCCGAAGAAGAGAGCTATGATAGTTGAGGTTGAGGATGAGGATGAAGAAGCTGAATGCTCTAATTCTTTACCAGTTGAGGAGGAAGACTTATTGTCAGGAGATGATGGGTACGCATTGATGATGAGGAGAAGTTGTTTAACACCGAAGCAAAAGGAGGAAAGTAGTTGGTTGAGGAACAATATCTTTCAATCTACATGCACTATTCTGGGAAGAGTTTGTAAATTTGTTATTGATGCTGGGAGTTGTGATAATATTATCTCTACAGAAGCGGTGAAGAAGTTGGAGTTGAAAACCGAGAAACATCCTAAACCGTACAAGTTAGCTTGGTTGAGGAAGGGTGGTGAAGTGAAAGTTGGGCGTAGAGCTTGTGTGAAGTTTTCAATTGGGAAGAAATACAAAGATGAAATCTGGTGTGATGTCGTAGATATGGACGTTTGTCATTTGTTGCTGGGGAGACCGTGGCAGTATGATCGAGCTGTGCAGCATGACGGACGAACCAACAGTTACAGTTTAATGTTCGAAGGCACAAAGATTACTCTAGTTCCAAAGAAGCGACAACAGGAGGAAAACAAGTTGGAGGAGATTGAAGAGCTCAAAACTTTGTTATCGTTGAAGGAGTTTGTGAAGGAAGTAGAGGAGGAGCCTGAAGTGTTCTTATTGATCGGACGGGAGAGTCAGGAATTGGTTGAAATCCCAGAAGAAGTAAAACCAGTACTGAAAGAATTTGACGATGTATTTCCAGAGGAGTTACCAACGGAGTTACCACCGTTGAGAGATATCCAACATCAGATAGATCTTGTTCCAGGTGCTGTGTTGCCACACAGTCCACATTATCGAATGAGCCCGAAGGAACATGAAGAGTTGCGAAGGCAAGTGGAAGAATTGCTTGAACAGGGGCGTGTGCAGGAGAGTTTAAGTCCTTGTGCTGTACCAGCTTTATTGGTACCCAAAAAGGATGGAACGTGGAGGATGTGCACTGACAGTCGAGCATTGAATAAGATTACTGTGAGATATAGATTTCCGATGCCGAGGCTTGATGACTTATTGGATCAAATAAGAGGAGCTACTATCTTTTCGAAGATTGATTTGAAGAGCGGATATCATCAAATTCGTATCAGACCAGGCGATGAGTGGAAAACTGCTTTTAAAACCAGGGAGCGTCTATACGAATGGTTGGTCATGCCATTTGGTTTATCCAATGCACCGAGTACTTTTATGAGGGTGATGAATCAGATTTTTCGACCGTTCATTGGGAAATTTGTGGTGGTGTATTTTGATGATATTCTGATTTACAGTGGGAGTCCAGAAGAACATTTGAATCATCTTAGAGAAGTGCTGATGGTATTGCGACAAGAACAATTTTATGCTGCAAGCCTGCAACGAAGAAATGTGTGTTCATGACGCATAGCGTTTTATTTCTTGGATATGTTGTGTCGGAAAAAGGAATACAGGTTGACTAAAGTAAAGTTGAAGCAATTAGAGATTGGCCGCAGCCCAAGACGATAACGGAAGTTCGTAGTTTTCATGGGTTGGCTTCATTTTATCGAAAATTTATTCCACACTTTAGTAGTGTGATGGCACCTGTTACGGATTGCATGAAGGGTAAACAGTTTGCATGGACGGAGGAAGCCGGGGTTGCTTTTGAACGAATCAAAGATCTTTTGACCTCTACACCAATTCTAGTGCTACCTGATTTTCAGTTAGTGTTTGAACTACATACTGATGCATCCAAGGTTGGAATTGGAGGAGTGTTGAGTCAGAAGGGACGTCCAATTGCATATTTCAGTGAGAAGTTATCAGGAGCGAAGATGAGGTACAGTACGTATGATGTGGAATTCTATGCTGTTGTACAATCTATTAAACACTGGAGACACTATCTATTTCAGAAGGAGTTTGTTCTGTATACTGATCATGAAGCATTGAAGCATTTGCAAGGGCAAGACAAGATTTCAGTGAGACATGCATCGTGGATTGCATATCTGCAACAGTTTACATTTGTTGTGAAACACAAGTCGGGAGTGACAAATCGTGTTGCGGATGCGTTGAGTAGAAGAAATAACTTGTTAACTACATTGAAGGTTGAAGTGACGGGGTTTGAAATATTGCCAGAATTATTTACCGATGATCCTTACTTTGCAAAGTTTGTTGATAAAGTCAAGGATGGAGAGACGGATGAGTTCGTAATGGTAGATGGTTTTTTTTTAAAGCAAATCGATTGTGCATACCGGAGGGTAGTCTGAGAATGAAGATTATCAAGGAGTTACACGACGAGGGACATGTTGGTAGAGACCGTACCTTACAGTTGATTTCACAGTCCTACTTTTGGCCATCAATGAGGAAAGAGGTGGAAAGGTTTGTGGAGCGTTGTCATATTTGTCAGGTTTCGAAAGGAACTGCGACTAATGCTGGTTTATATATGCCATTACCTGTACCAATTAAACCATGGGTTGATGTGAGTATGGACTTCGTGTTGGGATTACCTAGGACACAGCGTGGTAACGATTCCATATATGTGGTGGTGGACAGATTTTCGAAGATGGCACATTTTATTGCTTGTAAGAAGACGGCAGATGCTGTTCATGTTGCTCAGTTGTTTTTCAAGGAGATCTATCGACTTCATGGATTGCCAGAATCTATTGTGTCGGATAGAGATACTCGATTTCTCAGTCATTTTTGGTTGAGTTTGTGGAAAATGGTGGGAACGAAGCTGAAGTTTAGTAGTGCTTATCACCCGCAAACGGATGGACAGACCGAGGTTGTGAACAGATCGTTGGGAAACTTATTGAGGTGTCTTGTTCAAGACAATCTGAAGAGTTGGGATATGAAGTTATGCCAGGCAGAGTTTGCCCATAATCATGCTGTGAATCGAAGTACTGGGTTCAGTCCATTCCAGATTGTTTATTCGAGCTTACCGAAGGGACCGTTGGATTTGACGGTAGTGCCACAATCAAAGAAGACAGTTAAGAAAGCTGCTGATTTTGTTGAGGGGTTAGCGGAATGTCATAAAATCGTTCAAGAACGATTGGAGAAAGAAAATGAGAAATATAAACGATCTGCAGACTTGAAGCGAAGGAATGTTGAGTTTAACGAAGGAGATATGGTTTATGCAATGTTAACAAAAGATCGTTTTCCAGTAGGTGCATACAATAAATTGAAAGCACAAAAGATTGGTCCAGTGGAAATTTTGAAGAGAATCAATGAAAATGCTTATAAATTGAAGCTGCCAAATGATGTGTATACGTCTGACGTGTTCAATGTTAAACATCTCGTACCATATCATGAAGATGAACGAGCTGAGGTGGTAGAATTTACAAATTCGAGGACGAATTTCTCTCAACCAGGGGAGGATGATGCAGGCCAAGTACTAGGTCGTGACCGACCTAGCAAACTAGTAGGTCATAACATGTTAATAAGTCAAAGCCGACCTAAAGCTAAGGAGTTAACGTCTTGTGAAGACCGGTGGAAAGCTAAAGTCTTGGGTCGTCTACGACCTAAGGAATTGATAGGTCGCGAACGACCTAACTTTGCAGTGCAACATGGTGAACGACCTAACATAGCACCAGGGAATGAGCTACGACCTAACAGGGTTGAGGAGGGCGAGCTAAAACTAAGAGATAGGTCGCTGGTACGACCTAACATGCTTTTAGGTCGCGTACGACCTAGCGAGATAGGAAAGAAGGTGCTACGACATAACAAGTCACGACCTATGATAGGCCGCAGGAAGACGTTACGACCTAAGTTAGGTCGCAAGGAGTTAGGTCGCGGAGTTTTGATTCGACTTATACTAGGTCGCAAGAAAAGGTCGCGACCTATGATAGGTCGCTGGGTAATCTGGGAAGATAAGTCGCAAGGCTTAGGTCGCGAAGTTTCTGATGCGCATGTTCTTAAGTCGCTGAAGCTTGTGACCGTAGATTCTTCTGCCGAGATAATCTCAACCATTGATTTCTTTAAACCACTAATCTGAGATGCGCATGTTTTAAGTCGCTGAAGACTTGTTGCCGTTGATTTTTGCTACCGAGTTAATCTCTACCGCTGATGGAAGCTGGAGCTGTTGATAAGTCATTACCGACCTATATTAAGTCGTAGGTCGCAACTTTTATAAGTCGTATGTCGTCTGTTTGTATTTTTGTCTGAGTTTGTTAAGTCGCTGAAGGTTGTAAAGAGTTGTAGCTATTGAGTCGGAGTCTTTGTTAAGTCGTATGTCTTGTTCTGGTAAGTCGTAGGTCGGAAGCTATAACTCGGAACCGACTTAGGACTTGATGTATTTTGTTGTTGTTTTTTGTGTAAGTTGTAAAAAGCTATAAATAGGCCGGTGGTGCCATTTGTAAAGGTTGTTGATTTTTGAATAAAATTCTCTTTTGATTGCTGTGTGCTTTCATCTAAATTGGTCGTTGAGTGTAATCTCCTATCTCCTCTTTCGGTTAATCGAGTGCGCTCGATTCAACGATTGCAGAAGCCGATTCGCGGAAT
Organism: Allium fistulosum; assembly: GCA_030737815.1. NCBI lineage: Eukaryota > Viridiplantae > Streptophyta > Magnoliopsida > Asparagales > Amaryllidaceae > Allium > Allium fistulosum. The sequence goes on from CM060901.1 coordinate 474,182,881, forward strand.
CAAGTGCGCTTGATCAACGCTTGAAGAATTGAAGATCTTTGAACCCGGTATCGTGCGCGATCAACGAGTTCGGGATAGCTAGAGTTCGGTATCTTCGGATCAACGAATTCGGGCATTTCAGTATCCATCAATCCACAGATTGCTACTTTCATCGATTGAAGATCGTTTTGATTAATCCGCTGCGTCACATATATGCAACACACATGCATGCACAACACATAAACACACATGATTAGATGATTTTTTTAAGATAATATATTCTCATACTAATAGATTAGTTCGGTAAATAACTGTTTTATTTGGTCCAGATTTAACATTTAAATGGTATTTCAAATCAGCATGCAAAGTAAGTGTTTTAGCAATTAACATATGGACTTGCAATTTTGAAGCAGCTAAGATGTCAAAATGTTTTGTTTTCCAACTTGCAAAGCTGCCTCTTTAATTTTTAATATTATTTGAGATTGGGTAGCTAAAACATTTAAAAGGTACAATAGATGTGGGTCAATGTCAACCAACTGTGTGGACCTTAGGCTCACTAGCAACTTAATTCATATTATCGTTCATTGACAAAAAAAGAATTCGTGATAACAGACCTCAGAAATTTAACTGTATATTGAAAGTTGAACAATATTTGTTTTTTGCTTTAAAGTGTGGATATTAATCAAAGATGGTAGAAAATGACATGACTGGGAATTAACTAAAGATTAACAAAATATCATGATTGAACCTTGAAACTTCGACCCCATCATCCCTTTTCCGTTTGAGAAAACAAATTTTTTTTTCAAACATCACTAAAATATAATTTTCGAAATGGTAGTTACTTCGCAAAATAGTATTTATATCACTCCAAAATCTTTATTATTATCATTACTTACTTATTTATTTCAAAACATATTTTTTTCTTCAAATCATTATGTCGAAATGTCTCGTTCTAATGTTTAAGAATCTCTATCAATAACGTTGGCCAGACGCATCGACCAGAATTCTTAACTCACTCAACAGACAAGTTAACACAATTTTTATTTCAAAAACAACTATAAACATCACTTTAACAAATCACTTAATATACACTACTAAAACGGCTTCGTATAGCGGCAGGCGTTTGCGACGGCTGGCGACGGCTAAAAAATGCGGTCGTCGCTAGCCGTCGCTATACGAAATATACAGGCTTCTTCCTGCGAGCAGAACTTTCATTCCTTTCCCACCAAAATTAAACCCTCCTTCCCTCAATCCGCCGCCCCCCGTCACCGCAGCCGCCGCTCCGCCTTCCGCCGCCTCCAAATTACCCAAAATTCGCCTAGGTATGCTTCTAATATCTATTTTGAATGTAAATTTGATGTCTTTTAGGTTTAGTTTAAACCCTAATTAATTTAGGATTTGTTGTTAAATTAGGATTTGTTGTTAAATTAGGTATTAGTAGTGTTGTTAAATTAGGTATTAGTAGTGTTGTATGTTGATTTGGTAGATTAATTAGTTTATTATCATGAAGTTAAATTAGGTATTAGATTAATTAGTTTATCATGAAGTTGAATAAATGGTTGATGTAGATAATTAGTGTTGGCGATTAACATGGTTAGTTGTGTTAGATGAAAAATTAGTGTATATTAATGATTAACTTGGTTATTGATAAATTTACATGAAAGTATTTCATAGTTTATAAAATTGATAAATTACAAATTTAAGTTGTTAAGTGAATTTAAATTGACAAATTTTTATTTAATAATTAGATTTTTATTGTTTTCTAATTATCTATTTGATAATTAGATTTTGTTGTTTTCTAATTATCTTCATTGATAATTCTTCTATTTATCTTGTTGATTTAGCGACGGCTAGCGACGGCCATTTTAATAATTTTAGCGATGGCTAGCGACGGCCAAAATGCAAAAGGTTGTATATATTGTATAAAAATAAAGTTTATACAAAAAATTAAAAAATGAATATGAGAACATTAAAAATTCTGCAATTATCTAATTTTTTTTAAAAATAATTAGGAAATGACTTTAAAAACAACTGATATTGTACTAAAATCGATTTTGTAAAGAAATTAAGAAATGAATATAACAACAACAAATATTCCGCTAAAATCTATGTCGTAAAAAAATAAAGAAATGAATATTGAACTAAAATTGTTAATTGAATGTTGAACTAAAATTTAAATATACAAATTTATGAAATAAAATTTAAATAGTTGAAACATTGTCAAAATTTGAAAAGAACAACAATATTTGATAAAATTTAAAGAAATTTTTTTATCTCTTAGATTGGCTTTGGCCCCATCTGGCAAGTGTTGTATATGATCGTTATATGGATGTTCGTTTTGTAACGGAACGGACATTTATATTCATCTTATACAATATTTGTCGGATTTGTCCCTGTATTGGACAAGTTACAAACACAATAAAGTAATTACATATTATAAATCATTTCATTTTAAATGGTTACAAAATTTCGACAGCACTTCCTTTACGTTTCCCGTGTACACGCATTTGTGTACGATACAGGGAACAGAAGGGAAGTGCTGCCGAAATTTTGTTGAACCGTTTAATCTGAAATGATTTATAAAATGTAATTACATTATTGTGTTTGGAATGGGAAGTAGGATGACTGACCACCGAAGTGAAAACCAAAATACCAAAAAATAAAAAAATAAAGTGAAGTTTTTATTTTCAATTTTCTGCAACGATGAACTGTTTACAATGGAGAATGGTTGAAAATTAATGATTTAAATTGTCTAACATACATTTTCAAATCAAGAAAAATGTTCAATTATTTTCTCGACCATACTTGGATGTATGAAGTCAGAACTGGAAAGAAGGGATCAATAAAGCAACATTTCTACAACGGTGTACACGAATTTATTAGATTTGCTAAATCTAATAACCGAAACAACACAGAAATTCATTGCCCATGTAGTAAGTAACAACATTTGAAGCATTGGAAACCAGATATAGTTGAAGTACATTTGTATCAATATGGTTTCGTGCCTGATTATTATTTCTGGGATCGTCATGGAGAACTTGTTGAACCTACATCTAATACTGAAGTGTTAGAGGACGGTAATATGATGACGAATCCGATAGAAAATATGATGGATGATGCAGCACGATCAATGTTTCCTACAACTGAAGCTGTCGATGAAGATGAAAATGTCGAAGAAGAACCGACTGCGGGAGCTAAAAAATATACGATTTGTTGGATTCTGCTAAGAGGCCGTTGTAGGACGGATGTAAAAGCGGAACCGAACTTTCAGTAACCGCCGAATACATAACTATGAAATCAAAATTCAACCTTACGGAAGCTGCATTTACAGCAGTTGTACAAGCTGCAAAACGACACATGCCACCCAATAATCTAATGTGGGATAGTCATTATAAAGTAAAAAAATTGATGTCCGCTTTCGGTCTACCGTACGAGAAGATAGATGCATGTGTGAAAGGTTGCATGTTGTATTGGAAAGACGACGTTGACCTTAGAAAATGCAAAATATGTAACGAAGAAAGACACAAACCAAGAAAGAAGAAAGGGAAAGAAGTCCCATACAAGAGAATGCATTATTTACCCATCACTCCCAGACTTCAAAGATTATATGCATCTTCTGCTACGGCCTGTCATATGCGATGGCATAGTGTGAGAACAGCGGAAGAAGGAACTTTGATACATCCATCCGACGGAGAAGCATGGAAACATTACGATAAGACTTATCCCGCATTTGCTATGGAAAGCCGTAATGTCAGACTTGGTTTATGTACGGATGGATTTTCACCATTTTCACAGTTTGGTAGGAAATATTCATCCTGGCCAATTATCGTTGCTCCGTATAATTTACCTCCATGGATGTGTATGAAGACACCATATATGTTTCTCACCACTGTCGTTCCCGGCCCTCATGATCCAACCCAAGGAATTGATGTTTATTTACAACCATTGATCGAAGAGTTGAAGAAACTGTGGAATGAAGGAGTCGAAACATACGATGTACCAAGGAATTTTTTTTTCGTATGTTCGCTTCTTTGTTATGGACTATTAATGATTTTCCTGCATATGGGATGCTTTCTGGTTGGAGTACGGCCGGTCGTCTAGCATGCCCTTATTGTATGGAAGAAACACGAGCATTTTCGTTACGATATGGGAAGAAAGTTTCGTGGTTTGATTGTCATCGGTGTTTTCTTCATCCCAATCATACTTTTAGAAGAGATAAGAAAATTTTCATAGCTAACAGAGAAGAGAATTTGAAACCACTCAAGGTTTGTTCAGGCGAGGAAATATACGAAATTGTAAGGGACTATCCAAAGATACATGAAACTGGAGTGCATACTGAAATCCCAGGAAAGTCAGACATTCATAATTGGTGCAAACAAAGTATATTTTGGGAGTTACCATATTGGAAAGATCTCTTACTCCGACATAATATTGACGTGATGCACAACGAAAAGAACGTGTTTGATAATCTGTTTAATACAATTTTGAATGTAAAGGGCAAAACCAAGGACGATTTGAATTCAAGGCTTGATATAGCAAACTATTGTAAGCGCCTGGAACTTCATATGAAGCCTAATGACAATAAAAAACTGAAAGCATGCTATAAGCTAGACAATAAGCAAATAAAACTCGTGCTAAAGTGGGTGGAAGAATTAAGATTTCCCGATGGGATTTCTTCCAATCTTCGTAGATGTGTTGACTTCAAAAATAGTAAACTGAGTGGGAGGAAAAGTCACGATTGTCATATCATGATGGAATATTTACTACCCGTGGCTTTCAAAGAACTATTGCCCGTAAAAGTATGGAACGTTATAACAGAGTTATGTTTGTTTTATAAACAGCTTTGTTCGACAACATTAAAGGTGGATCGTATACGTAAACTTGAAGTAGAAATACCCATACTGCTATGAAAACTGGAGAAAATACTTCCGCCTGGTTTCTTTAACGTAATGGAGCATTTACCTATTCATCTTCCATCCGAAGCACTTCTTCGAGGTCTTGTGCAATATGGATGGATGTATTCGTTTGAGAGGTAAAACATGTGCAATGTTCATGTCAATTTCAAATTCAAATTTGTATATCTAAATATGTAATAAATATCTTAATAGGTACTTGAATCATCTGAAGAAGAAGATTCGACAAAAAGCCCGAGTTGAGGGTTCGATATGCAAATCGTATCTTGAAGAAGAAGCCTCATTTTTTTCTCTCACTACTTCAAGGATAATGTGAACTTATCGTTTGTAACTGTTCCTCGAAATGAGGAAGTCGTTGAACAAAATTCTTCTCAAACAATGTTATCTGTTTTTAGACAACATGGTAGACCTGGTGGAAAATGTGTGGAAATATGGTTGGACGATAGAGACCACCATGTAGCACACACGTATGTTCTTTTAAATTGTGTCGGAGTCGCACCATTTGTCAGGTAATAATTAATTCACTTGTAATTTACTTTTACGTACATAATAATTATAACACATATTACATATATGTAGTATCTACGAATCACAGTATCCATCTGGCGATCTCAGTAAAGAATTTGCCAAATGGTTTTTGAACTATATTTATGAGCCAAGAAACTGTGTCATTGATGAAGGCTTAAGACATCTTGCGATTGGACCGAAAAGAAATGTGAAGACTTATCCAATATTCTTCGTCAATGGGTTTAAGTTCAACACGAAAGATTACGGGGCTGAAAAATTAACATATAACAGCGGGGTATTTGTCAAAGACAGTGATGATCCAGATGAGCATTTAAAAGATTTTTACGGCATCTTAACACAGATTCTAGAGTTGACATATTATGTTGAACCTTTAGAAAAGGTTTTTTTATTTAAGTGCAATTGGTTCAGTAACGTTCCTGGTTCCGGAATCAACGTGCATAAAGAGTATAAACTTATTGAAATAAGGCATACATCATACTACTATAAGTACGATCCTTTTGTATTAGCCAAGCAAGTGTTACAAGTTTATTTTGCTCCGTATCCATCTTTGAAAAGAGATAAAGCGGATTGGTCTGCTATTTTCAAAACAAAACCAAGGTTTACGTTTGATGGAAATAATATTCCAGATGAAGCAGCATATCAAGCCGATCTTGAACCAAATACAGAAATAATAATAACTGATGATATTGATGTAGGGCCTTTGAATGATGAATCGAACGTCTTATTTGATGCATTCGAAAGTACCGAAGAAAATGAGATAGAATACGAGACTGAGTCTGAATCAAAAAACGATGAAGACTGATCGTTATTGATATAATTGTTATGTGATAGTGATTGAAACATGCTATGTAATAGTAAATTTCTGAAATTTTTCTGTGATGATCATTTAGTTAATTTTTATCCATGTTTTGTACTAGTAAATTTTTATAATTGTTTCTGCGAAAGTGATTGAAACATGCTATGTAGTAGTGAATTTCTATAATTATTCTGTGATGATATTGTTTTTCTATAGTAGATATGTCTAGCAGGAGACGAAGTATGACAGGCACGCCATCCCCATCTCCCGGTGCAGGTGGTAGTGGCACTGTGCCGGACTTACGTCCGATGGCAGAAGTTGTTCCGAAAAGTGCCATGTAAGTATCAATTTTATTTAAAGTATAAGTTTTAAAATCCACTAAACATGTATATCATAACTTTTGCAGGGGCTTTGAGGTGGAGCCATCAGATTATATTCTACAGGTTTCGAGGAAGGCTTTTCAGAGCCGGATGGATGGTTTTTGGCCTCGCTGGGACGACATCCCCCCTCATGTCAAGAACGCAATACAGGCCGATTTACTTGTAAGTAGTAGTTTGAATTTCAGCTGTAAATTAATATAGTCTATATAACCTAAAATAATTTCAATTTACAGGCTGCAGTCCGCGTTGACCCTGACGACATGGACATTTTTTTAAATCACTGGAACAAAAGAATGAGGAAAAATTACAGGGATACATTGTCCAAGGCTAAGAATTCAGGCAAAAAGCCGAACTGAATGGGTGACGGTGTATGGACTGATCTTCTTCGGCTTTGGGACACTCCGGCAGCAAAAGTAAGTAATATATGTTTGCTTTGTTATTTAAATCTAATATAAATCTTGCAAGATATATACGTGATAATTTATCTTAATTTGTAGGAATTATCTGGGCGGAACCGTGCTAACAAGAATAAAAATCCTGCATTGCACCATGGTGGCTCCAAATCCTTCCAAGAGCATAAGAGAGAGCTGGTAATTAAATTTATAAACTGTGTTTACATTTTATTAAAATATTTTATAATCAGATTAGCAATAATATTTATATATTTTCAGGCCTCGAGATACAACCGCGAGCCCACTATGGCCGAGTTGTTCAAGGTAACACATGCCGTGGAGAGGACTGATGAAGAAGGCAATGTTTCGTACGAGTGGACGGATGACAAATCCCAATCCATAATGGTAAACTTATTTATTGTTAATAACAATATTTTTTCTTATTTTATTTTCAAAAACTTGAAATTCGGTTTTTATCGTGTAAAACAATTGTTTGTAATCGCAGGAGAGGTACGAAGCTGAGCGGGCTCGGGTAGCACAGTCCACTGGTCGGGAAGAGCTTACGCTAGAGGAGGCGAACAATATCTGGGATGCTATTATTGACCCGCCTTCTCGGACCAATGTGCGGTATAGCTATGGAAATCTAGAGGTAAATTTTGACATGTACTAATATATAAATTTACACATGCATATGAATAGTTAAATAATTTTAATAATATTATATATATATATACTAATATATAAATAATTATGAACTATTTTACAGGCGATGAGATCACAGAGTGCATACAGGAGGTCCCAGCAAGAAGAGGAGATTGCTCATTTGAAGAAAACAGTGGATGAAATAAATGATTGGAGGAAGAGTTTCTTCGAGCAACAGTTGGATGAGCGGATTGCAGGTTATTTGCAACAGCATGGTGAGGAGTAGGTATGCTTCTTTGCTCATGTTACAGTTTGGTATATATACATTTTGGTTGGTTTGGTGTATATATATTTTGAGATATTATGTACATATTTTGATGACTTGTAGTTGTGTTAACGGTTTGTTTGGGTTAACGGTTTGTAGTTGTGGTTGGAAACTATGTACACATTTTGGTTGGGAAACTATGTACATATTTTGATGACTTGTATTGGTTACATGATATGTATTGTTGTTGGGATTGTATATGATTTTGTTTGGTTTTGTTGGATTTTATATTGTTTGAATGTATAGTGATGTTATATGATGGATATATGATGGTTATAGTTGATGAATATAGTGTGTAGTGGCTGTGATGATGGTATTTGATGGTTATTGTTTGAAGTGTATATGGGCTATGCAAGTGCATAGAATTTTGTTCAGTATAGCGACGGCTAGTGACGACCATTTTTTTCAGATTAGCGACGGCTAGCGACAGCCAAAGTGGTGTCGCTTAGCGACGGCTAGTGACGCCAATTAGACGTTGGAAAATTTCCACGTGGCACATTTGCAGTCGCGAGCCGTTGCTATTTAGGTGACAGAGCCATCGCTAAAGCCGTCGTGATTCTATTGGGCGACGAGGTAAATAGCGACGGCATTTAGCGTCGGCTAGCGACGGCCGGCGACGGCTAAAAGCCGTCGCTATCAGGTGCCGTTCTTATAGTGATACTCATTTCAATGAAAATTTTACTAATTTATTTTCAAACCTCATTTAATACTATACTTTATAATATATTCTTTTCAATAAATTTCTAATTACATCATTCACTTGACATCTAAAATCATTTGATAATAATCAACATTATATATATATATAAGTCTTTTCTTCCATCAAGTACTTATTAATTTCAAACTGTTTCCAAACTATCTTTAAAACACACGTAGATATTTATATTTTTCAATAAAACATTTCAATAGACATTTATAAAATCAAATAAACACCATTAATGTTAATTTAGAATAAATATAAACGAATAATTGAAATTCACTTCACAACTTGGATAAATGCACTCAAATTTAAAAATTAAATTCAACTTCAGCAAAAAAAATTGAATATCCAAACAAACATAATAGAGCAAAATAGATATAGTCAGCGGAAACTAAATAGATTTCCTGCCGTTCACTCTGATCAAAATCAAATCAAGACTTAACCATAATAACAAACCAACACCACAATGAATTATTAAACCATCTAAAATCATAAATACAAATGCTACTGGTTGGACTAACTCCTTTAGTCCTTACTATTCCAATCATTTTATAAATTATTTAAATGCATATATATATTTGTACAATCACAAATACGCCCCTTGACGATTAACCCCGTAATCATCATATAAAAATAATATAAATACTCTTTCTTGTTATAAAAATTTCCCAACTCACCCAAGGGTTAGGGACTCTAAGTCACACTAAAGTCAAGACTCGTGTCTCTTATATATATGATGTATTATTCTGAACCTACTCTGATACCATTCTATAACACCCCACCTCTATATCCATACTATCCAAGAGTATTACAGACTAATACTGTCAGATAATACGGAGAATAAGGCTATATGGGGTACACACGTGGATATTCCCTTGGACTAACACTGGTACGTTTTATAAACATCTGTTTCCTGGGGATTTGACCAGGCAACTAGTGCTCGGCATCAGAAAGTGTCCGGCATCCAGGAATGTTCGGAGAAGCAACCATCATCCATGAGTACTCGGCGTAGTACTCGGCGTCCTTAGTGTCCGGTGTCCAGGAGTGTTCGGCATAATACTCAGCAGTGTTCGGCATCGAGACTACTCGGCGTAGTACTCGGCAGCAAGGGTACTCGGCGACAAGTAGTGTTCGGCATCAACTGGCACTCGGCAACAACCTATGCTCAGCGTCAACTAGTGTTCGGCATCCCATAAGTGCTCGGCACCAAGACTGCTCGGCTTCCTGGAGTACTCGGCATCAAGGCTGTTCGGCATCAAGACTGCTCGGCATGCAAGACTGCTCGGCATGCAAGACTGCTCGGCACACCAGAGTACTCGGCATCAAGGCTGTTCGGCATCAAGACTGCTCGGCATACAAGGTCGCTCGGCATACCAGAGTACTCGGCACCAAGACTGCTCGGCATACAAGGTCGCTCGGAATCAAGGCTGCTCGGCATACAAGAGCACTCGGCATCTCATGGTGTTCGGCGTAATACTCGTCATTCAGGAGACATTCAACACAACTAGCCAGCACACCGTTCGGCATAGAAGGAATGGTTCGGCGGATATCGTTCGGCGAACCTTGCTCGGCATGCGGCGACCACAGTACTCGGGCTGGAACGTTCGGCAATCAGCCCACTTGGGAAGTCCAGCCCATCTTTGCCTATAAATAGAGGGGCAGGGTCACAGTGAAAGGGATCCTTTTCTGGAGAGAAAATACGGGGAGACTCTGCCATTTTCAAGACTCATCTTCTCTACTTAAACACCTTCATTCAAGCATTTGATTCACGAATTGTATTTGTAATCAATCATAAAGGAGATCAATAAAGTTGAGCAAAGTGGACGTAGGCAATTACGCCGAACCACTATAAATTTGGTGTTCTTACTTTCTGCACTTGAATTAGGATTGTCTTCTCTGTTTAATTTGCTTTCATCACTTATATCTCTACACAATCTTTCTGAACGAGGTTAGTGACCAATTTTGGTGCTAACACTTTGGTGCTTTCACTGAGAATTGAATTCTCAGACCTCAAGGATCTGCTTTGAAGCTACTGGATTGAATAAATCCCCCAAAGAAGATCCGACTCACTGATAGGACATCCGTTGATTCTACTCAGAGTTCATACCAATAACTCTACAATGGCAAGACCACGTACCAGGTCAGCTTCTCTTAATGCGGATGCCCGAGAGACTGCTAGCGTACAACAAGCAGGACCTAGCAATCAATCGGCAATCCCGAGTGCAGGGATTGCCGCTCAAGAACAGACTCCAGTTGTCACCAGAGTGGAGTTCAACGACTTGATGAGGGAACTTAGGGAAAGCAGGAGACAACTGGGAGAACAGATGCAGGCTAATGCCAACCTGATGGCACAACTCACTCAACAGCAGCAACAGAATGCTGGGGGCAATCCAGCTGCTTATTCCTCTTCTGACAGCTCAACTTCTTCTGATGAGCCACCCAGGCGCAGACGCCGTAAGACTGAAACTGCAAGGGCAGATGCTGCTGTTCGAACAGCAGGAGACCACGACCAAGCCAGAACTGGAAACTTCCGAACCGGAGTACAAGTGGAGGAGGGAGCTCCAAATCATCAAGATGTTAACAATGTTGAACCTCATGACGCACGATTGGCAGATCGCCAGGAAAGGAGGCATCAGCATGGACAGGCACGTAGAACTGACTCCAACCTCCCAGCTTCCATACAGACACCCGATCTGACAGCCATGATCAGGCAACTGATGAAGGAAAATCAGGGCTTATCAAATGACGATTGGGGAGTGTCAAGAAGTCATACTCCATTCACGGATGTTGTGCTACAAGCGTCCTACCCCAAGAAGTTTAGCATGCCAACCATTCCTGCATACGAAGGAAAGACTGACCCCAGACAACATGTAATGAGGTATGAATGGATGATGGATTCAGCCAGAGCAAATGATGCCACCAAGTGTAGGTGCTTTCCGATTACTCTATCTGGGATCGCTACTATGTGGTTCACCCGACTTCCTCCGCGATCCGTATCAAATTTCGAGGAGTTGGCAAAGAAGTTTATTGAGCAATTCCGGATACACACTACACGCCCGAAGGACGTGATGTCTTTGTCAAGTGTAATCCAAAATCCCGGAGAGTCGCTGAAGGAGTACTTACAGAGATTCCACGTTGCGGCAACTGAAGTCAGTAATCCCAACGACCATGCAATTCTAATGGCTGTAATGAGAGGTGTAGATCCGGATTCTGAATTCGGAGATTGGCTGGCAGGAAAACCTCCGACTACGCTAGAGCGTTTTTACTCCAAGGCACACCAGTTCATAAGAAGAGAGGAAGCTAGGTGGGTACGACGAGACAAGGTACCGGGACCTGCCCAAGAGTCAATCAAGAGCAACATTGCTGTGAAGCAATCTGGAGACAATTCAGGGAAAGTCCAAGTCAACGTCCAGAATAAGCCTGTGCAGCCCAAAGAGTCCGGAGGAAGGAGTCAAGGAAAGAGGAAAGAAGCGGGAAAGTGGAAGTCGAGAATTCCAAGCTACAGCGAGTACACTCCGCTAAACGCCCCACTTGAGAACATTTACCTATCCACATGCAATACTTTTCAGTACAGAAAACCACGTCCGAAAGAATCAACTGAAGAACAGAAACGGACTGGGAAATATTGCCGCTTCCATGAAACCTATGGACACAACACGGAGGAATGCAGACACCTACATGACGCTATCGAGAAATTGATCAGACAAAAGAAGTTGCAAGAATTTGTGAAGGATCCGCAGGAAGGAGGACAGGGAACGTCCGACCCAGGTCGTGCACCGGCTCCACGTCATCCAGAGGAACCTGCCCGGACTGTTGGAAGACTGGTTATAAATACAATTATCGGCGGACCTCATCTCGCAGATAAGAACTGGCAAGAGATGGAGCGATATGCGAGCTCCTTGAAGCATGCGGATTTCGAGTGCTGTTCAAACATAGAGGACGGGGCCCCTGCCAAGCAGCAGCGCGTGATGACAGACGATATTGTGTTCCGAAACAGAGACGCTGATCAGATAGAGGCTCCGACCATCGATCCCATGGTCATATCTGCAACAATCGGACCAGCGTATGTAAAAAGAATTTTGATTGATTGTGGAAGTTCAGTCAACATCATCTTCAAGAAGGCATATGATCAGATGAAGCTAGAGACAAAAGACTTAAAACCATCCAAAGCTCGTATCCACGGTTTTAACGGCGCTGCGACTGACGCAGTGGGATATGTCGAGTTACCAGTTGAACTGGGACAAGGCGAGCGTCGGAGGGTACGAATTCTACCCTTTGTAGTTTTGGATGTGGACTCTCCATATAATGTTTTCTTGGGTCGGCCGGCCCTGGCTGAATTTAGGGCGGCACTAGCCCCGTGGTGCTTGACTTTGAAGTTCCCAACTAACAAAGGAGTAGGCATTGTTCACGGAGACCAAGCAGCTGGTCGTTCCTGTTATGTGGCCGAGCTCCGAGAATCCCACCGGAGGGAAAAAGGAAAGGGTGCGGACAATCCTGTCCGCATCCTCAACGCGAATAATTGACAAGTAGTGCCCGAGCCCTGGCTCGGGCATAGTTCTCGGATCTACGGAGATATAGATCCGAGAGACGACGATGAGAAACCCAGAGAAGAGAAGGCGGCGCCGGCTGAATTAACAATTGACGTTTCGGTTAGCCGTGACGACCCTTCGCGAATACTGAAGATCGGATCACAGTTAGGCCCCGCAATGACAGAAGACCTTAGCGACTTCCTCCGAGCAAACCTTGATGTTTTTGCCTGGACGCATTCTGATATGTGTGGGATTTCTCCCGCCATCACAAGTCATATGTTGAACATAGACCCGAAATACGTCCCAGTCAAGCAAAAGAGGAGAGGAATGGATCCAGAGAGATCCGCCGCTCTTGGAGAGGAGGTGGACAAACTCAAAGCAAATGGGTTCGTCCGCGACGCCCTCTACCCGGAGTGGGTCTCCAACCCCGTGCTAGTGAAAAAGGCAAATGGGAAATGGAGGACTTGCGTAGATTATTCCGACTTGAACAAAGCATGCCCTAAGGACAGTTTCCCGTTGCCTAGGATCGATCAGTTGGTCGATTCCACAGCAGGACACGAATTATTATCATTCATGGATGCGTACTCGGGATACAACCAAATCCCAATGCATATTCCGGACCAAGAACACACCAGCTTCGTTACAAATGTCGGGCTGTACTGCTATGTAGTGATGCCCTTTGGATTAAAGAATGCTGGAGCAACTTACCAACGTCTGGTGAATCGAATGTTCAAGGACCAGCTGGGCAAAACCATGGAAGTCTATGTGGATGACATGCTCGTGAAGTCGCGGCAGTCAAACGACCACATTCAAGACTTAGCTGAAATGTTTAACATACTCAGGTCTTATGGAATGAAGATCAACCCGCTGAAGTGTTCTTTCGGCGTTGCATCAGGGAAGTTTTTAGGATTCATCGTCAACGCTAGGGGAATCGAAGCCAACCCAGAAAAGATCCAAGCCATTCGGGACGTACAAGCGCCCAGGACTGTAAAGCAGGTACAGAGCTTGAACGGAAAAGTGGCTGCGCTAAGTCGATTTATATCCAAGGCAACTGACAAATGCATCCCATTCTTCGACATAATAAAGAAAGGAAAGAGGAATTTTGAATGGACGTCTAGCTGCGAGGAAGCTTTCCAGAACCTGGTAAGGCATCTGGAGAGCCCACCGATGCTATCTAAACCAGTTGACCATGAGATGCTGTACGTTTACTTGGCTATATCCCCTCATGCGATAAGCGCAGCTTTGGTCCGGGAGGAGGATCGAGTCCAGAAGCCGGTATATTATGTTAGCAAGCGTTTAACGGGGGCAGAGAAGAATTACCCTAAAATTGAGAAATTGGCTTATTGCTTGGTGATTGCATCACGCAAGCTACACCCATACTTTCAAGCGCATTCAATCGGCGTTTATACCGATCAACCCTTGAGGCAGGTACTTCAACGACCGGAAACTTCTGGAAGATTGCTAAAATGGAACATCGAGTTGAGCCAATTCGATATCGCGTACTTACCACGGAGAGCTATCCGAGGGCAAGCGTTAGCAGACTTCATCGCTGAATTTACCATACCCATCGAACCGGACGATCACGACATCATTCCCCCCATTCGATGGAAATTATACACTGACGGTGCATCAAACGACCGTTGCTCCAGCGCGGGCGTAGTTCTTATAACTCCGGAAAACCGATCAATCTGTTATGCCCTAAAGCTCGATTTTCCGGCTACGAACAACGAAGCTGAATATGAAGCGTTGATCGCTGGCTTGAAGCTTATCAAAGAACTCGGAATCAAATCGATCGAAATCTTTTGTGACTCGCAGTTAGTGGTTTACCAAGTACGAGGAGACTACCAAGCAAAAGGACGGAAACTTGCTCCGTACCTCGTTCAGGTCCAGGAACTACTATCAAATCTTGAGCGCTATGACATTTCACATATCCCGCGAGAGCAAAACAAAGAAGCCGACTTGTTGGCTAAGTTCGCAAGTACCGACGATGTTCAACAAATGGGATTGTATCCCGTGGAAGTCTTGCATGCCCCGAGTGCAGACGAGATGAAAATCGACCTTGTGTTGGAAACAGAGATCGAGAAGGACTCGTGGATAACCCCATTCAAACTGTACCTGACAACCGGGGCTTTACCAGAAAGAAGAAGCGAAAGACGACAGGTCCTTCGAAAGGCTGCGCGGTACATAATGCAGGATGGATCCATGTACCGGAAAGGGTTCTCAATCCCATTGTTACGATGCATCGCTCATGATGAAACAAAGCGAGTCTTGAGGGAAGTCCACGAAGGGGAATGCGGCGACCATACTGGGGGGCAAACGCTAGCAAAGAAGATCCTCCGCTATGGGTATTACTGGCCCACTGTAAACCGGGATGCCGCGGACTACGCAAGAAAATGCGACAAGTGTCAAAGATATGCAAAAATCCCGAGGGCTCCGTCAACGGAACTCACACAAATGATCAGCCCTTGGCCATTCGCGATCTGGGGAATCGATATAATCGGCTCTTTGCCTCTATCCAAAGGTGGTGCGAAGTACGCGATAGTTGCAGTCGACTATTTCACGAAATGGGCTGAGGCAGAACCTTTGGCCACTATCACCTCTAAGAAAGTCATTAACTTCGTTGTACGAAACATTATATGCCGCTTCGGTCTTCCACGCACCATCATTACAGACAACGGAACGCAATTCGAAAGTAAAGAGTTCAAAGAGTTCTGTTTGAAGTACGTCATCGAGAAAAAGTTCGCTGCCGTTGCACACCCAAAAGCTAACGGACAAGTCGAGGCCGTTAACAAAATAATCAAGTCCATACTAAAGAAGCGTCTGGAGAAGGTTGGAGGCAAGTGGGTAGATGAACTCCCGACAGCATTATGGGCATATAGGACTACCCACAAGTCCGCGACCGGCCACACTCCGTTCGCCTTGGCATACGGCTCTGAAGCCGTAATACCCGTGGAACTTGAAGTTCCATCGCACCGAGTGACATACTATGACCCCAAGACGAACCAAAACCTCTTGCTGGAATCACTGGACTGCATCGACGAAAAGCGTGAAGAAGCTGAGTTAAGGGCGGCGGCGCACAAACATCGAGTCAAGCGCTACTACGATGGCAGAGTCCGCCCAAGAATCTTTGATGTGGGTGATCTCGTTCTGAAACGAGTCTTCCCAGTACCATCACGCATGAATCCCAGCTGGGAAGGTCCATATGCCATTGAACGGAAGCTTGGAGAAGGAACCTTCAAGCTAGCGACCGTTGATGGCGCGACACTCCCCCGAGCATGGAACAGTGAACATTTGCGGCACTATTACGTTTAGCATGTTTCCCTTTCTTGTTATAAGCACTATTGTTTTGTGCATGTTTCCATTCAATAATGACTTAGTTTCCTTTTGAAGTTGTAATCGAGCAATTTAGTTGATTTTCATTAATAAAGGCTTGAAACCGCATTTTCTATGAAGTTTCTGTATCTCTTAATTGAATGATAAATTACATTATTCTGTGCGGCGTACAGACTCATACGAACGATTCCAACCTCCGAGTCCCCAGAGTGCGGAGCGGAGTACTCTAAGTCCCCAGAGCGCGGACTAGAGTATAAACGATTTCCAATCTCCGAATCCCCAGAGTGCGGAGCGGAGTACTCTAAGTCCCCAGAGCGCGGACTAGAGTATAAACGATTTCCAATCTCCGAATCCCCAGAGTGCGGAGCGGAGTACTCTAAGTCCCCAGAGCGTGGACTAGAGTATAAACGATTTCCAATCTCCGAATCCCCAGAGTGTGGAGCGGAGTACTCTAAGTCCCCAGAGCGCGGACTAGAGTATAAACGATTTCCAATCTCCGAGTCCCCAGAATGCGGAGCGGAGTACTCTAAGTCCCCAGAGCGCGGACTAGAGTATAAACGATTTCCAATCTCCGAGTCCCCAGAGTGTGGAGCGGAGTACTCTAAGTCCCCAGAGCGCGGACTAGAGTATAAACGATTTCCAATCTCCGAATCCCCAGAGTGCGGAGCGGAGTACTCTAAGTCCCCAGAGCGCGGACTAGAGTATAAACGATTTCCAATCTCCGAATCCCCAGAGTGCGGAGCGGAGTACTCTAAGTCCCCAGAGCGCGGACTAGAGTATAAACGATTTCCAATCTCCGAATCCCCAGAGTGCGGAGCGGAGTACTCTAAGTCCTCAGAGCGTGGACTAGAGTATAAACGATTTCCAATCTCCGAATCCCCAGAGTGTGGAGCGGAGTACTCTAAGTCCCCAGAGCGCGGACTAGAGTATAAACGATTCTCAATCTCCGAGTCCCCAGAGTGCGGAGCGGAGTACTCTAAGTCCCCAGAGCGCGGACTAGAGTATAAACGATTTCCAATCTCCGAATCCCCAGAGTGCGGAGCGGAGTACTCTAAGTCCCCAGAGCGCGGACTAGAGTATAAACGATTTCCAATCTCCGAATCCCCAGAGTGCGGAGCGGAGTACTCTAAGTCCCCAGAGCGCGGACTAGAGTATAAACGATTTCCAATCTCCGAATCCCCAGAGTGCGGAGCGGAGTACTCTAAGTCCCCAGAGCGCGGACTAGAGTATAAACGATTTCCAATCTCCGAATCCCCAGAGTGCGGAGCGGAGTACTCTAAGTCCCCAGAGCGTGGACTAGAGTATAAACGATTTCCAATCTCCGAATCCCCAGAGTGTGGAGCGGAGTACTCTAAGTCCCCAGAGCGCGGACTAGAGTATAAACGATTTCCAATCTCCGAGTCCCCAGAATGCGGAGCGGAGTACTCTAAGTCCCCAGAGCGCGGACTAGAGTATAAACGATTTCCAATCTCCGAGTCCCCAGAGTGCGGAGCGGAGTACTCTAAGTCCCCAGAGCGCGGACTAGAGTATAAACGATTTCCAATCTCCGAATCCCCAGAGTGCGGAGCGGAGTACTCTAAGTCCCCAGAGCGCGGACTAGAGTATAAACGATTTCCAATCTCCGAATCCCCAGAGTGCGGAGCGGAGTACTCTAAGTCCCCAGAGCGCGGACTAGAGTATAAACGATTTCCAATCTCCGAATCCCCAGAGTGCGGAGCGGAGTACTCTAAGTCCCCAGAGCGTGGACTAGAGTATAAACGATTTCCAATCTCCGAGTCCCCAGAATGCGGAGCGGAATACTCTAAGTCCTCAGAGCGTGGACTAGAGTATAAACGATTTCCAATCTCCGAATCCCCAGAGTGTGGAGCGGAGTACTCTAAGTCCCCAGAGCGCGGACTAGAGTATAAACGATTTCCAATCTCCGAGTCCCCCAGAGTGCGGTGCGGAGCACTCTGAGTCCCCAGAGCGCGGACTAGAGTATGAACAGTCTCAAGTCTCCAAGTCCCCGGAGCACAGTGTCAGCAAACCAAATAAAGACAAGAGAATCATTCAAACAAGAAGAAACTAAAATTTTATTTGATAAGTCCAAAATAGGGATACAAGATCACTCCTACAAGATTCGGGCCTATACAAACTACAAGTTATGAAAGATAGAAACTGTTACAAACTTAGGCAAAAAACTTGTTGAACAAGTGCATCGATCATTTCTTCGACTTTTTCTTCTTGTCCGCCTTCGGTGTTTCCGACGACTCCTCTCCCTCACGTTTCTTCTTGGACTTTTTGCTTGCTAGAGAGACGGAGTCAGGAGTAGGAGACGGAACATTTAATGGTTTAGACCTGCCCGGGAGAATGATTTTCAAAGGTCTATTCCGCGGGTCAGTAAGTTCCAGGACTTCAGATTCAACTTTGACTTTGACTTTTCTCTTCTCCTCGTCGGCAAGACGATCCTTCATGCTCATCTCTGAAGTATGTTCAGAGGCGCCAGTGATTTTAACTTCGTCGCTTCCTTCGGCAGGAGACGAAGTATCAAGCTTGTCATCGTCTAGCGCCCCGATCACTTGAGCGTCTGGGCCGGGAGTTGCCCCTGCGTGAGCAGCGTCGCTTGTTTTCCCCGCTTCCTCCTTGGCGTCATCGCTCCTCGGAGTTAGCTCAGTGTCAGAACAACCTGTGAGACATATAAGAAGTGGGCATTAGAACGAATGACCACTGCTAAAAAATGACGGATCACTTCGACTTCTAGAGAAAGAAGAGTCTCCTACCAGGATCAGGTTGGCTGTCGGTGGCGCGCGGGGTTTCACCCTCCAGGATAGGTGACAGCACATGAACGCCGAGCCCAGGATCTTCGGGGTCGTAGCTGGCATGCTGTTCGAATGGATCAAGCGTCGACCGACTAGGTGATTGAGCAGCATAAGGAGCGGCAGTGTGAGGAGTAGTAGTGTCGGCCTCTGACGGGCCAGCCTCGTTATTCTTCTCCTTCGAAGGGGAAGAGCCTTTGCCATAGAGAGCCAATGCTACGGATAAATCCGATGGCTCATTCCCCCTCAGGAACTCCTTCACCAGTGCATCTTCGTCGATCTCTTCGGAGCCTGATTCGACTTTCTTGATCTTTATCAGAGTCTCCCATGCCTCAGCCAGGGATTCATGGTAGCCGTCGCCCAAGAATGTTAGGTCGCGGTGCATAAGGACGCGGGCTCCGTACTCGGCGATCAACGGGTCAAACATACTTTTGACCTCTTCCCTGCCAGTCTCTGCGGCCGCCTCAAGGCGAGAATCAAGTTCCTCCTCAGCCATTCTTTTACCCTCCTCACGGGCTTCATCCTTCATTCTCTCGACCCCGGCAAGTTCACCGTCGAGCTTTGCCTTGAGGAGCCGGGTAGCAACAATCTCATTGCAATACCGCTGTGATTCTTCCTGAGCGGCTATTTTGTCTTCTTTCTCCTTGGAGAGTTGTTCTTTCAGCTCTTTGACTTGAATAGCGAGCACATCCCTTTCTTTTTGAACAGAGTCTTTTTCTAGGGCAAGGGCGCCGCTGCGCTGAACTGCTTCATCAAGCTCCTTTTTGTGAGCCACCTCTAAGCGAGTAACTGCCTCGGCAGTATCTTTTGCGCCTTGTTCAGCGGCTTCTAGCTTTAACTTATACGAGGCGAGTTCTTCGTCTTGGAGTTTGATGATTTTCTTATCGCTGTCAGCCTCCAGAGTCAGACGGTCAATCTCGTGTTGACGCTCAACAGATACTTCTGATATCTTCTCCACCAAGTGCACGAATGCGTCATGTTGAACATAGACGTCATTGTTGCATGCAATGGCACTTTGCTTCACGTGCCCAGGAATGTGATGGATGGCCGGGAGGAATTTCAAACCGTCAAAACAAATCTTCGGAAACTTGGCCTTAAGGTCGACCATCTTTTCCGCAACGGTTGGGTCCACGGCAGGAGCAGGAGGAGGAGGCTTAGAGAATTCCGTTCTTTTACGCGGCTCCCGAACTTGCCTCGTACTCGATGAACTGGAATGTTGTTCTCGAGCAGCATCGGACTGATAGCCCTTCTGCAGAGACTTCTCTTTATCCGGCTCAGTTGTAGGAGGAAGATCACGGGACTGAGAAGATTGGTAGTGCGCTTTCTTGCGATGAGACGATTCGCGCGGACGATTGTCCCTATCCTCATAATCACCTCGGTCCCGGCGTCTGCCCGAACCGGAATCCCGTCCGGAGTGATGAAATATTGAAGACCCCTGAAGGCGATCAAGTCCGTGGGAGCGGCCCATATCACCTGCAAAGAAGGAAGATAACAACGAGTTAAGGAGAATTCACGAATTAAAAAGACTTGAAGTATGCTATGGAATGCGCGTGTGCGTGTGTGTCCTAAGTGTTCCCCCCGACGGACCCGTTCGTTTGTCTTTGCTAATCGGGGTATTATCTCTGTGCGCCGGGAGTTGAACTCCTACATTGCCTCTAGCGGGCGAGGAGAATTTGAGAGCTTCAGGATCATCGAACCCATAATTAAGTATGTCTTCGGGGATAGAGAGGTTCGAGAGACCCCTAAGAGAACTCTCCAGACGCTGTGAAGAAGCCTCTTTTTCAGGAGGGATAGGCGTAGGTTTTGAGGTGTCGCCGACTTTCTCTTTCTGAACCGTATATTTCAGCTTTTTCTTTCCCTTCGAAGGGGAGGATGACGTCTCAATATCCTGAACTTCGATTGCCGGATTCCAAGCAGGACCCACGTTCTCGCCCTGAGTGTCGGGTGCATCACCCTCTCTACGCTCGCCTTCTTCGCGCGCGACGGGAGCGCGACGCGACGACGGGCCGGCAAGTTTTTTCCCTTTACCGGATGGAGGTTTGGGAATTGTAACGCCTTCCGGAAGGCTAACCCGACGATCGGGAGCTAGTAAGCCGAATCCCGACAGCGATTCATTTGAAATGATAGTTCGAATATCTCGGTCCTCGGCCGGAAGAGCTCTAATCGCGTCGACAGCATCAGAATATCCTCGGCCTTCCGGACGCGGGTTAATACCTGAAAAGATGAAACGAAGAGTTAAGAAAAACATGACTCTCATTAAGTACGAGTAACGGTTCAGCAGAGAGACTTACTGCCTTCAACCCATCTCCTAGCAAAACCAGACGGGCATCGCACATAGAACCATTCCTGTTTGTACAGGGCGAACTTGCTGCAGGCCCCTGTCAAGATCTGGCACTTGTGATACGGCTCGAGGAAGATGAAGGAAGGGCTATCTTTCCACCTCTTGAACATGTAAATGTATCGAATATCACCGGGGGTTGGAGGTCTGGAGAAGACAGCCATGAAGAGTAAGTAAGTCCCATATAGGAACGCATGACCATTCGGGTGCAGCTGCGACGGGGCGATGTCTATATACTGCAGCACATCCCGGAGAAATAGGTTAAACGGAGGCACGCTGCCCATCCAGCACATAAACTTGTTGCAGGCCGTGTACCCGACTGGGGGCAAATGAGGACGGTCGTGTCTCGAAGGAACTAACACGTCGGTGAAGGGAATTCCGTGAATGGAACAAATCCATTGCAGAGCGGCCTCATTGATCCTCGAGGCTTGAGAATCGACCGGATTGTCCAGTAAGATGGTTGACTCAAGAGCATCGGGCGCCAGATTATGAGCGGGAGAGATTGACGGGTTGGAAGCATCTGCGGCTCCTTGCTTTACTGACGGCCCAGGCCTGTCAGATATGGTTGCAGAACTAGATTTTCCTGACATCCTGAATAAATAATGAACCTGGCTAAGTGCTTGAGAAAGCTATACTTGAAAAACGTTGAGCGTTAGAATTAGCAACACGAGTTTTCCCCCCACGTGGTGTGTGAACTAGTGCAAGCAATTGTGTACAGACAATAAGAAGGTTTTAAAGATATAATAATTAGCTTCGAATCATCGCCTTCGAGGACCGTCATTGCTGACCGTCTCAAAAAGCTTGCCTTGAGGTGATTACAGTTCAAGGTTCAAAAGACATACGATTTCTAGAGTAACCGGCCTAAGTGTAGTTTAACAATTATATTATTCGGCATGAAGTAGTGTTCGGCAATTGCATTGTTCGGCATGAAGTAATGTTCGGCAATTGTATTGTTCGGCATGAAGTAGTGTTCGGCAATTGTATTGTTCGGCATGTCAAGTTGTTCGGCAATTATATTGTTCGGCATGTCAAGTGTTCGGCAATTATATTGTTCGGCATGTCAAGTGTTCGGCAATCATATTGTTCGGCTAAAGTCACGGTTCGACCTAAGGATTGTTCGGCCGGATTCAACGTTCGGTCTGAGGTCAATGTTCGGCGTAACAGTCGTTCGGCATTTGGGCATTGTTCGGCTTTAGTTCGTTCGGCTCAATTATAGTTTGACATGTTAGTGAGCGTTCGGCCTAGCATTGTCCGGCCGAGGTAGCGTTCGGCAACTAACCATTACACCGTCCGGCACATGACCACAGGCGCCGGAGCAGCGAACGGCGCCATTACTCCCTCCAACACCTTTCTTTCTTTTTCTTCCTTTTGACCTCGATCCAACACGAGGAAACTAAGGCAAATAAGCGGGCATACTCCTAACTCCTCCACGCTATGTCGTTCGGCAATGCAGTCAAGCTATACAAAGACCCTCTACACGACATCGTTCGAACATCTCGTTTGAATATACGATGAAAAATACCTAAGTTTGCAGATCGAAGATTGAGATGGAGTAGTTAAGTCTCAGATTCGGACGATTGAACAGAATTGTGAGTACGGAGGAAATAAGAAGTAAAAGGAGAAAAGAAGAGAAGGGACTGGTTTTATAGGGGGGAATGGAGGAAGTCGAAGGGGCTATACCCGGTAGAACCGGTCAATACCGAAGCGCTCGGCATTAAGGTGGAATGACGTTCGGCACGCTAGGAACGTTCGGCTCAGAACGTGTCGTTCGGCATCCCAAGCTTGTTCGTCTCGCACCTCCCTTTGCTAGCATTCTCGAGAGGGTACCTCCGAGGTAGAGTGTACCAGATTCAAAGCGCACCACGTTTGGCCACGAGATACACTTTGGGGGGCAAGTTTTTCCTGGGGATTTGACCAGGCAACTAGTGCTCGGCATCAGAAAGTGTCCGGCATCCAGGAATGTTCGGAGAAGCAACCATCATCCATGAGTACTCGGCGTAGTACTCGGCGTCCTTAGTGTCCGGTGTCCAGGAGTGTTCGGCATAATACTCAGCAGTGTTCGGCATCGAGACTACTCGGCGTAGTACTCGGCGGCAAGGGTACTCGGCGACAAGTAGTGTTCGGCATCAACTGGCACTCGGCAACAACCTATGCTCAGCGTCAACTAGTGTTCGGCATCCCATAAGTGCTCGGCACCAAGACTGCTTGGCTTCCTGGAGTACTCGGCATCAAGGCTGTTCGGCATCAAGACTGCTCGGCATGCAAGACTGCTCGGCATGCAAGACTGCTCGGCACACCAGAGTACTCGGCATCAAGGCTGTTCGGCATCAAGACTGCTCGGCATACAAGGTCGCTCGGCATACCAGAGTACTCGGCACCAAGACTGCTCGGCATACAAGGTCGCTCGGAATCAAGGCTGCTCGGCATACAAGAGCACTCGGCATCTCATGGTGTTCGGCGTAATACTCGTCATCCAGGAGACATTCAACACAACTAGCCAGCACACCGTTCGGCATAGAAGGAATGGTTCGGCAGATATCGTTCGGCGAACCTTGCTCGGCATGCGGCGACCACAGTACTCGGGCTGGAACGTTCGGCAATCAGCCCACTTGGGAAGTCCAGCCCATCTTTGCCTATAAATAGAGGGGCAGGGTCACAGTGAAAGGGATCCTTTTCTGGAGAGAAAATACGGGGAGACTCTGCCATTTTCAAGACTCATCTTCTCTACTTAAACACCTTCATTCAAGCATTTGATTCACGAATTGTATTTGTAATCAATCATAAAGGAGATCAATAAAGTTGAGCAAAGTGGACGTAGGCAATTACGCCGAACCACTATAAATTTGGTGTTCTTACTTTCTGCACTTGAATTAGGATTGTCTTCTCTGTTTAATTTGCTTTCATCACTTATATCTCTACACAATCTTTCTGAACGAGGTTAGTGACCAATTTTGGTGCTAACAACATCTAATAAATAACTAATCTATACGTACACAACATTAGTACAAAGCAATAGACACGTGTGCCTCCAGGATAGAACAATACATAATATACAGTAAAATAACAGAAAACACAAAGTCAATCGCAGCAATAACATATAATATATAAAATATATCAATGTTATAATACAATACAACTCAATGTCAATTATAATTACATATAATGAATCTGATATCATATACAATCTTAGTATTGTACTCCTCTAAGTCGATTAAGACACAAGCTGGTCATATTGTCCCTGTACCTGAAATGTCTCGGACCGACCCGAGCATTATAAAATAACACACGGGTCAGACTATGTCTAATCAGGGTATATAATAATAATGGAAGAACAATATAATCATCAAATAATAAGTTGTATATATATATATATGACTATAAGTAGTCGTCAAGATGTCACATTACCTAATAACTCAAATCCATAAGAAATAGTCAATACTGAATTCAAAGATGTCATCACCCATAAAGAAATATATCTAATCATACAATCATAGAATCAATACAAATAGGTGAATCATACATATCCAGAAATCGTCATCAAATCCAAAATAATCAATAATGAGACATCCTCAAGCGAAGTCGGGCAGTAATGAAGCAATGCCCACTATCTCTCTCAATCCCATATATAAAATACCACTATCAAATCAATAGAATCAATAAGGAAGATTTGAGCCAGTTTATAACAATATCCAAATATAATTAATAATAAGTAGGCCATCTGCCTGTAAAAGATAGGCCATCTGTCTAAGAAAGATACGGGGTTGAACATACTTTGGACATAGTCTCGGGTATAATCTCATCTATACATAATATATGTCTATCTACTACACACATACATACATATACATCCAATTATTCCGGATCAGACGGGATATAATGGCCGCCTACCGCAAGCTTGCACCAGAAACCCAGGTCTACTTGCCTTCCGCAGAGTAACCGTCTATTCGTACAGTCTTCAGTTACCTCGACGGACATCGTGTCCCCATCCACCAGTGGCTCATCTACGCTTAGCCCGGTCATGACCTTGATTTGCCCTAATGGTAACAGACTGCTGGCCTCGGTGACACAACACAAGAGGCTATTGGCAACTACTGATCTCGTGATGCGCATTAAAATCATGAACAAAACGGTGTCGTGGATCTAGGATGCGACCCCATGATCAGGCCGCCCGGGTGGATTCTGACCACTCTGGTTCACTTTCGAAATATAAAGGGAGTTGGAAAATGGTAAACAGACACATAATGTACACAAACTATGTGGCTAACAAGTAGCCTCCATACGGGCTTACCGCAATGAGACACACAACATACCCTCGTATTAGTGTCATCCACGAGCAAAGGATAACTGAGTAAATAATACAACGACGTCCCATACCACTGCATGTTACTAGTCTATTTATTCGGTGCTCAAACATCACACTTGCCCTTTCTTATTCTATATTACGAGTCCAAAGAATAACCGAAGAAGTGATACCGAAAGTCCCATAACGGACGGTATCACTAATCCGTTTATTAAGATTTCTCATCATATAGAATAAATTAATAAATCATATAGAAAGATACCATCATCATACCTTCTTAAAATATATCACAAATATATATCAATAATGAATCATTCATAGCAAATAAATTAATGTAGAAGGAACTTGAACTACAAAGAGGTAATACAATAACATTAAACTAAATATTTAGAACATACAACTATTACGATTAATTATTATACAATCCTTTTAATTAATTTATGTAATCACAATATACGATTTAAATATAGAAATTCCTTTACAATCCATACATATAATTATATAACTGTATAATTTAACTTCAAGATCACTATATAAGTCTAATATAATTATAAAAGTAATTTACAGCTTTTACATAATTAAATAACTTTCAAAACAACCAACACCCTTCATCAATAGAAAATATAATAATTATAATTATATAAACTATACTATACCTTTCTATAACTAAATAATACTTTACAGTAAATTTATAAATCTCAAAAATACTTCTTTTCACTTTAAATTATAATTTATAATTCAAATCCTTCACTTTATATTTTAACAGTTAGAAATAAATTATTTTCAAATCAACTTTTATATTCAAAGTACTTTCCCATAAATCATTTTACTTTCCAATCAATTATTATTTATTTATAGTATACTTCAATTTAATTTTAAAATTACTAATAACGATTTATCTAAACTTCCAAAATATTTCAAAATAGAAAATCAATTAAATGAGAAAAAATATGAATTATGGAACAAATAATCTCCAAATTCAATAATCAAATTATCAACATTAATATATCATGCGGTCAAGTCGAATTCCATCGAATTTCGACCATCGATAAACTATATACATAATATAAATAAATTTCAAATACTAAAATACAAACGGACACCATTTCCTTATTATTTTAATAATCCAATAAACGTGAAACTCCATTATTAACCACCAAAATAACATCTAACAATTCAATTTCATCCAATGTCACACAATTCTATCCAATATCCAACCAAATTTTTAAACAATATATCAAGAAATTTTTCAAGCAATATAATCAAATCGGGAAATATTTATATAATTATCAAACGATGGACTAGATATAGTGTGAGTGAGAGACTCACCGAAATTTCCAAGCAAAAACTTGAAGCCTCCACCTCATCACTAATTCACTGCTCTAACCTACAGTCGTCGACAACACTTTGCCTTGAACGCAGCAAATCTACACGCGTCGCGACCTCCAACTGCCATTAGCACATGCTACAATCGGCCACCATAACTTGCTTGGGTCACTCCAAAACATCGCTTACCACCCGTGTGTCCTCCACTTTCACCAGAGATCACGGCCGCTTCTTCCTCTTCACCAAGTCATTGAACGACTTCACCAATTGCCCGGGTCACGCTCTTCTTCTTGAACGTGGATTGCTCTCAATCATCCATAAAATCAATATGCTTCAGCCCTAAGTTGCTCATCACAGCTCCCTCTCCCCTTGGCAATCGCCGACTTAGCCACAACAACTCGCGATTGCTGTTAAAGGCATGCCAAGCCTCCATCGATCATTCGCCTTCGAATCATGATTCCGTTGTTTTTTATGAAGACGATACTTTGTGATACCAAAAGGGGATTAGGGCTTCTGGCTGAAGAGAGAATGAAGCGGGTTGGGTTTTGGGCGTGAATGGATAAGGCGATGGAGAGTATTCGAGAAGCACCGAGAAAAAGAAGGTGGCCTTGGGCATGTTTTAATTAATTAGTTTGTCCAACTAATTACTCTTTTCATTTTAACAACTTATTTAAGTTATTTGTTAATAAGTTTCTATCTACTATAAATTGATTCACCCCTCATTTACAAATTATATTATAAATAATCGAACGGTTTTTTTTCAATTCGAAACCCTTTAATTTTTATTTAATCGTTCATTATACTCTTGTAAA
Source organism: Allium fistulosum (assembly GCA_030737815.1). Taxonomy (NCBI): domain Eukaryota; kingdom Viridiplantae; phylum Streptophyta; class Magnoliopsida; order Asparagales; family Amaryllidaceae; genus Allium; species Allium fistulosum. The sequence goes on from CM060901.1 coordinate 474,210,969, forward strand.
ATAAATTTATTCTCCAACTATTTCAATCATATAAAAATTATTTACACTTTGATATATTTGTTTCCAACTAAAATAATTTATTCAATTTATAAGTCATAGCAGATTGAATTCAAACACTATTATTTTAATTAAATTTATTTACAACGTAGAAAGTAGGGTTGTTACATTTTGAGTTAAGGGTCTTCAACAAAGAACACAATTACGCGCAATTTCCTCAAGAAATTGCAAAATATTTAAGGAAATTTCTTGGTTTTTCTGTGATTTTCACTCAAGCAAACTATCATACAATTTATCGACACTCCATTGGTTGAGATTGGATATATGGCTAGTTAAAAATCTAATGGATGGAAGAAGAAGGAAGTTAGTAAGAAACCAAAAGGTTATTGTTATCAATGCTCCAATTTTGGATATGAAGGGGCCAAATTTTATGAGCACTCCCTACAAAATTAAATTGCTTTGAGGGGTTACACATCCTATTAATCAAACATAAATTTTTACCTCTTTCGCCCTTAGTTAAAACGTCAAAATCATAAACACTTTCACTTAATCTCTCTTTCTCCGTCCTTTTCTGAAATAGAAAATAATGGTGAGAACAAAAATCTCATATTGATCTTCACAATCAGATCCAAACTTTACAAAGAAGGTGATAGAAAGATAATTTCTAAATTCAATTTATTGCACGTTTTTTTAAACTATGATGAAAAGAAAGGTTTAATTTTACTGTGTTGAATGCTTTTTTGAGTAAGAAAACAATCTTGTCCCTTTCCCATTTGCAATTCCATCTGGAGGTGAGTTTGAATTCTCTATTGTTTGCTTCATGGTTTTGAAAGACTAATGATAATTAAAGAAAAATTGGAATAAATAAATAAAAGGACAATTAGGACAATTAGGTCAATTTGATTGTAATATTATGAGAGGGCTAGTCTGTTTAATGCCCCTCATAATAAAAAACCATTTTAATAAAAAATGGCCCTCTCATATCCAAAAACGGAGTGTCAATAAAAATATCCAACCATAAGAAGATAAAAGTGTGTGACATTTCAGGAAACATGGGAAATTCTACGGTCAATAATAAAAGCAAAGAGCAAAATAACATAAATAAAAAATTAAATAAAGCATCACAAAATAGATAAAGAAAACACACAAGAAGTTAGAAAAGTGGAAATAAGGAATGAGAAAATAAAACCAAAGTAATGATGCTACTAAGGCACTAGACTCCATGAATGATGCTACTACCAGTAGTGCATTATCAAGTAATGGAAGCATCAAATACCACCAACTTGCTACAAAACCATCCATCATAAGCAAATTTGAACAGCTTACCAATCGGTAAATATCCAAATAATAATGCATCATAAAAGTAAACAAATAAAATAGTATGCAATGAACTATCACATCTAAATTAGATGTCATTAATAGACTGATCACATATGTAATGAAAGTAACTAAAATTTTACATAAACAATGGAAGTTATTGGAGAAGCAAGCAACTCTTGAATAATGGATAGTAGTGGAGATCCATTTGACACAAATATACTTGTTGACAGTGGTGGTATAATACCTAAATATATGATATATGAGGATAATTCATACAACATAGTATTGTGAAACTCCAAATGGGTGGAATTGTTAAATATGAAGTGTGAATGCATAAGAAAGAATAACCCTTACAGAGGAGGTGAGCATAAAAATGGTATGGCTCCTATAGAGTAGGAAAACCTTTTTAATGTCTAATATTCATAGGAAAAAAAGTACCGAGTGTTGGATCAGGTGCATCGGAAGCCAGGGTAGAAAAGGAAAATTACAAAAATTCCTTTCAATTCATTATACAGTAGATTTTTTTATAGTTTTACCATGAATAATGTCATTAGCTTTAAATCATATTTAATGTTTTATTGGTTGATTTTTGAGTGTTGGATCAGGTGCATCGGAAGCCAAGGTAGAAAAGGAAAATTACAAAAAAATTCCTTTTAATTAATTATACAGTAGATTTTTTATAGTTTTACCATGAATAATGTCATTAGCTTTAAATCATATTTAATGTTTTATTGGTTGACTTTTATTTGAATTTTAATTATGTTATTATTTTAGTAATAATATTTTGATTTAAAATGTTATTATTTGTTCTAAATATTTGATAAAGCAATTTATTCCTAATATTAATATCAAATTTTTTTGTGAAGGCAAGTCGGTTTTATAGTGGATCGTCCATTGTTTTATAAAAATATAAATAGGCATGAGGCAAAATACCTCAACAACTATGAATACAACAATATACATAAGAGTAAGATAGAAATATCTGAACTACTATGGATTACTGAATTGGTCCTTGTCCAAGGAGGAAGAACCACTAGAACTTAGAATTAGGGCAGGCTATGACATGAACATACTCTAAAAATAGCCAAGTGCGATTTGGTATATAACCAAAGTCCGTAGAATAAATAAAACTCCTAAGCTAGTTGTTATCCTATGAGACTTCATGGTTTCTCTTCCCAAGATCACCACCAAAAATGAGGGACAAGGCGTCCCCATTAATGTGATAATACAAATATTTATGTTCTCTAAGATAAAAAAAACATGTTACTATAGCAGGCAAGGCCAGCCCTGGGCATAGGCCAGCTAGGCGGCCGCCTAGGGCCTCCGATCTGGAGGAGGCCTCGCCTTTGATTATAGGGGCCTCAAATTTACAGAATATTTTACATATAATAATATTATAGAAGCCTCAAATTATTAAAAGATAGCTTGGTGAAGTGTTAAAGTGCTAAATTGTTGAAGATAAGGTTGCAAGTTCGATTCCTAGCGTCTCGAATTTTTTCCCTTTACAAAAATTTCGCCTAGGGCCTCATACATCCCAGGCCCGGCACTGATAGCAGGGTCATTTGGCTCGAAAAGCGAAACTGTTACTATAGCAGGTCTATTTGATGCAACAACTTCCATAAGTTGATGAAGATCGATAGAGCATGTGTCTATAGTAGGGTGTATTACATTCGGAGGAGGGTATATAAGTGGATGAAGCACTTTTTAGAATCGCTTCCTAATAGAAGGTCTGGATAAAGGGATCTTCTCAAGAATAGGAAAATCTATATCATCTTCGTCTACTAGAATAGGATTTGGGACTATGAGAGTGTGCTTGCAACTAGAAGCCAAGTGACCAAAAGAAAAAAATTAGCACATATAGGAAGTTTCCAATTGTAGTTGACATCATTAAGGCTACCTTCCCTAAGGAAGTTTCAATTTTCAAAATGGATTACAATAATTTATTAGCCTAATATCAATCAAAGCTTTCATATATCCAAGTTTATCTCGCTTAACCATTTCAATATCAAAACAAATCATATCTCCAATCAAATTTGTCAACCAATTAATTCCAATTATATACCACAGAACAGTCGGAATTTTTAAGAAATGGACCCAAACGAGGATAGAATGTACCTACCTATGAGCAAAGTTGACGGAGGGGATATAATGAGTAGCAATGAAAAGTTGAACTTTGATAATTGTGGGTTTGCTACCTAGAATCTTCTACATGTCTTCAAGAGAATAAAAATTGAAGAAAAAGAGTTAGTTGTCATATTGTATCTTAATCTTTTCATTAAGATGCCAACGATGAATTAAGTGACTCGTTTCCCTCCTCAATGACTTCAGTATGTGGAATGTCTTCCATAAACATTTTCTATGTTAAATTTGTGAGGAGAGTACTCACCAACATTGCCCAGTTTTTATGATGCAAAGAGAAGACCAAGGACTTGAGGAAGTAGCAGTTAGGATGGATTGGGTAGACTTGCTTTTATCATTCAAAGCTTCAGGATCGCTCCAGGATCCTGTAACTCAACTTTTGTCAAAGGCGAACTTTCCACTACAAGAACAAGGGCAATTTCTGATGGCTCACAGCTGTCGCGATCCGTCGGAATACGGACCATGCATTCGTCCACTTCCAACGGCTTCGACGAAGGAATTGCGACGGCTCCGACAGCGTTTTCGACGGCAATTCCGACCGCAAAGACGACCACGTGGCATGAAAATTTTCCATTAAGCCGTCGCAGTTTTCGCCCATAAAGCAATCAGAAGACATCGCTCACCGTCGAAAATATTGACCAGTAGGCTACCGAAAGTCGTCGGAAATCTGGGTAAAATTTTTTTCTACAGCACAACATCACTTCCATACAAATATATAACACAACTCATCAAAATCATTATAAAAACTAAGATATATAAGCTGAAATCAATATCAATATCAATATAAAACCCAAACATCATCATATCAAATGCAAACATATTCAACCAATACAAAACAAACCTTCCATCATCAGTCTCACTAAACCAACCCCAATATTTACATCCAACACCAATGTACAATATATACATCCAACATCCATCATCAAACTCCACATATCAACTCTACAAATCAACCACCAAATTAACCACACAAATTAATGTCAAACACCATATGTCCATAAATTAACCTCACTGTCACTCAATCTTTATATACACCTGTTTGCACAAAAATGGGCAAACACCTCCAAGTCGTATGATTTAGTTGATTTTATGTTGTTTTTTAGTGATTTGGGAGATTTATGCAAATATGTAAAAAGCAGGGACTAAAATGTAAAAGACACGTGGATTTATAGTGGTTCAGCCAGAATGTTCGTACGTCCACTTTATATATTATTTCTCCTTTCTTGTTCAGATTACAAGTACAAAGCTTTGACACAAGTAAATGAAAGTTGTTTGAAAGTTCTGTCCGTGCTTGAGCTCTCCAACTCGTCCCCCATTGTTGTGCCCCTGCCCCTCTATTTATAGAGTGAGGCTGGGGGTAGGGGTCTTTGATGTATATAGCTGCTGGTGGGCCTAGGCTGATGCAATCTGGCCTGGTAAAGTTGGTTCGATAGTACGTTGGTTCGGTGGAGGTTGATCCGGTAGTACGTTGGTTCGGTGGAGGTTGATCCGGTGGATGTTGATCCGGTGGATGTTGATCCGGTGGATGTCGGTTCGGTGGAGGTTGATCCGGTAGCACGTCGGTTCGGTGGAGGTTGATCCGGTGGATGTTGATCCGGTAGTAAGTGGCCCGGTGGTGGCTTCCCTTGCTTCTAGTTTGGCAGTGGATGGAGGTAGATGATTCGGTAGTGTCTACGTAGCTATGATTCGGTAGTGTCGGAAGTGGGTTGGTTCGGTAAGTTGGTTGGTTCGGTGGATTTGGTCCGGTGAAGGGTGGAAACGCACCCAAAATTTGCCCCCCAAAGTGGGGCATAGGCCAACATATGTCGCGCTTTGTTTTGGTTTGGGGGATTCTCATCCGGCTTTGTGTGCCGAATCTGTTGGTCCGGTTATTTGTATTTTTCCTATAAGTATGGGCCTAATGCTTTTGTTATTCCTTATCAGCCGAACCAAACTTCTCGTTTTTGCCGAATCAAACGTATTAGCCGAGCCAAAATCTCATCTGCCGGACCAGGTGAGGCCCTCTTCCGCCGAATGAGTTTTTGCTTTGAACTACCGAATGGACTCGGGGACGTGACATATCGAATGAACTTTAAACCTTTCATGTTTTTAAATTACGAGTGAAATTCCAGACTATATACTCTCATACTCTCTTATGTTGCAGATAAATGTCTCATAAAGTTGAAACCCGATCAGAAAAGAAGAAATCCCAGGACAGAGAAGATCCTTCTGCAGTGCCCCCAGCTCAGTCAGGACCGGGACGTCATGGGCCCACCCCGAGGTCACTGGTAGATGGGTACGGCCCTCAGGAGCTTTTGAACTCACCTCCTGACTGTTTCCCTAGCTCTCTCAAAGGCGAGCAGCTTGATGTTATTTCTCGCTCCTTTGGGATTGACAGAGCGCGTATGCTATTGCCGGGGGAGGTAGTGATGCCATATAATACCCCCGAAGGATATTTCGCCTATAGTAGGTACCATTGTATGTGTGGGGCCATTCCCCCGATCAATGCTTGGATAATCAGCTTCATCACCTACTTGAAGGTGGCTCCATTTCAGCTTCAGCCTAACTCCTACGCCATCCTGGTGAGCCAGTTTGTCATTTTCCAGAGGAGATACGGGCGTCCTCCCTCCAACCGGGAGATCCGGTATTTGTACAATTTGAGAAGCTATAAGAAGGGATCTCCATACATCAGCTTGGAATCAGCCGTATCTTTCAAGCCGGTCCTAGACTTATATTCGAAGTTCAGCATGTTCAAGAAAGAATGGTTTTTCGTCAAGGATGACTCTATCTCTATTCATTGCTTCAGCTCCGGTTGTAAGTTGAAGCTTATTTATAATTTCTGTTCTGACTGCAATGCTTCTTCTTATGTGCTTTTATTTCTTGCTAGCGACAGGTGGCTTTGCGGTTGTGGAGAACGATCGCCTGGTTCAGATGGCTGCGGAAATAGAAGCCATTTCGGGAAGGGATAGGTCGGCTTCTTACTTGATCAGGAACGCTACACTTCTGGGGCACAACCTGATTCTACCACATCAGTCCGTGGTCAAGCAGAGAGACACGATGGAGGAGAGGGCTGCCAAAGCTACAGGAGGGGCCACGGCGAAGAGCAGCAAAAGGGGACCCTTCTCGATACATCCAATCGCCGGGGGGAAGAAACTCAAGAAGTCCAATGGACCCTCTCCCAGCACACATCCAGATGTTCAGGAGGAGGAAAAAGTAGAGGGGGAAAAAGGCGAGGATGAAGGAGGTGAGGCGGAGAGTGGTAGAGAAGGTGACGGTGATTGTCACGGCGATAATGGTGGCGAAGGATAGGGCGGTGATGGCACCGGGGCTTTGCCTCCTGGGCAGGCAGGCGTGATTCTAGAGTGGACAGATGACGCTCTCCGCCAAGCCTTCGAAGAGTTGGAGGAAGGACCGGCCTTGACGGAGAAGCCCAAGAAAGCTGATAAGGCCGGGACCGGCGCCGATTTATCTTCCGGGAGTGCTTCTACTGAGGCAACTTCTGCGATTCAAGGTGAATTTCTCTTTATTCTTTTTAATTCTTGAATGATGGCTCAATGCATGCTGGTGACACTTGGTTTTCATTCCAGGAGCGGGCAAAACGGCCAAGACCTCAGATCTTCGGCACAGGCTTGAACAATACAGACTCCTCAAAGCTTCTGCCAAACCGAAGCCTCCTACTAACCGTCCTGGAGACGTAGTCGGCTATCGTCCTCTTCTTGGAGTTATTGAAGAAGATATACAAAAGAGGAAGAGAAGTCGATCTTCGTTTGAATCTCTTCCTGGCCCTCCGGCCCCACTCCAGCCTATTCACGATATTACGGAGGAGGATACTGAGTTTATGCCTTCCCCACATCTGTTTGAGAATCCAACCGTCACCCCGATAGATCACCCTAGCTTGGTTCGTAATCCATTTGCAGGTCATCCAGACCTGGACCCGGCCTCTCATGACATCTCCTTCGATGAGGCTACTAGTGAGCACCTTCTCCCCAGCAATCCTATGGTATGGGTGCTTGACGAAGCTAAGTCCCTGGACCTTGATTTGCTTACCACTCGGGTTGTAACTCTGGGGGATGAAGCTAAAGCGAACATCGACCGAGTTGCCGAGGAGATCAAGAAACTGATGGGGCATCATGCCCGACTAGTCAAGGCCGGGGAGGAAATTGGGAGTGCCAACATTCGACTACGGTTAATGGTTTCCGACCAGGCTAAGCAACTTGCCGATCAAGCCATTCAAATTTCTCAGCACGAGGCTGCATCCAGGCAACTGAAGAAGACTATGGAAGAGGCCAGCAGGGCAGAGTTGCGAAAAATGGAGGCCGCCTGCAAGGAGCGGATTGACATGGCCATTGCGACGGTGGATGAGGTTCGACAAGCGGACCTCGAGCGGGCACAGGAATTATCGGGGAGACTTGAGGCCGCGGAGCTTGCTCAGTCCAGGTTGAAGGAGGAGATGGAGGCGATGAGGATATCCTTTCAGGCTGACCGCTCACGATATCGATCGGAGAGGGATGCTGCCGTTGCAAAGCTGCGTGCTTCTGAGGCCCGAATGAGGGAGCTTGAGGAAAACGAGGGGATGATGGATGAGATGCTCCAGGTATGTATTTCCGCACTTGGAAATAGGGTAGCTTGTCCTGGATGGATGATTACCCCCGTGTTATGGCCAGGATTTATCTCAGGGCTCTGGAGGAGGCTAGGGCTGATGCGGATAAAGAGGGTGGCGCGGTCTTCAGAATGGATGTGGTCACTGCCTAGTTTACCAAGGAGGAGAAGGTGGCGGTGAAGGAGGGTATGCGGCTGCTTGCCGCTGAGGAGGCAGGTGTGCAAGTAGAGGATGATGATCAGGATGGTCAGGAAGCAGGCGCTGGTAAGTCTTCCCTTCTAGTCTTTCCGTTAACTTGGTTGCTTATCACTAATGAATTCTTTCTTCGACCGGACAGGTGGGCAGCAGGACAAGGGTAAAGCTCCGATGCAGCCGGCTCCTTGACTTGACCTGGATATCTTTTTGTTGACTTGACATTGTTGTATATGTTAGTCTCAAAACAGTAACGTAACTTTTAGGTTGTAATTATGTTACTTGTAATAAACAACATTATTCTTGACGTGTAATTTTTTAACTTAAGCTGATTCTGTCATTTTTGAATGTTTTTGCTATTTTGATACGTTGTGTGAGAAACATAGCTGTGCGTGTGCTTGTAATTCAATTGTGTTTGATGTCAAGTTCTCGCTTAAAATATAATTTCATGCCTTGCAATGCTAGTGTGATGTATGAATAAATTATAGCCATGTATTTGTTCACAAAGGAAGGAAATACCGCCTTTCATGTTCTAATTGTAGATGGCAGTTTTGAATATCTTGTATGACTGAGTATGGAATGCAGTTGAATGCCCTGCCATCCAATTGTGAGTTCCTACTCCCATTGGCGAGTATCTCCTACTCTGTATCCTGAACTTTAGGGATTGTTATAGGGGACAGGAGAAAAGTTCTTTAAATAGAATTGAAATATGAGAAATAGTAAAACTTCCAATCACGGAAGGCCTTCGACGTGCTTAAGTTCGTAGCAAACGGGCTTTGTAGTCACTTTCCCTAGCTGTGGGTCTTGGAGACATTTGTCACCCATCTTACGCCTCCGCGGGGAGTTAATCTTTTTTACCCCAGCCGTACTTAAGACACATCGGAGCCGAGATCGCGCACAGTAACTACCCGGGCCATTATGGCCCGTAATCTTGGGTATTATTCGATTTACTGTGGCCGGCTAGCGTGGGTGCCAATCGTCAACCGTGAACTACCCCTGGCTGGCCACACCTTATGTTGGGGCTTAAAGTAGGTTCACGGCTGCCGGCGAGCCGAACGCCGTAATGAGCTGCCTCGGCTATAGTCGGCCTTCTCGGTGGCTTATAATCGGCTCATTACAGTTGGCTTTGAGGGCCGTCGCGAGCAATGAGTTAACCCGCAGCAGAGGGATGCCGGATCAAAAGTGTCTCATTGGCGAGGGCATAGATTCGTATAGTACCTGTTAGGTCTTGTCCAGGAGAAGTCGCGCTGTGGAGCGCCTTGAGTGAAAATGCTATTTGCACAGGGTTTTGTTCAACAGAAAAGGATAAAGTTAACAAGCAGCCAAGATATAAAGGAACAAGTTAAAAAAGAGACAAGGTTTTTAAAGTGGTTCGGCACGAAAATGCCTACGTCCACTGATTCTCTTTGTTAATTCACTTCATATGGGCAGTACAAGTTAAGAAAAGTATCGACGGAGGTGTTGGATGTTCTATGCCCTCTGGAACACCTCTCCGTCCACTGTTGACAAAATATAAGCTCCATTGTGGAGATCTTTATGAATTACATATGGTCTATCCCAGATTGGATCTAGTGCTCCGGGGCGAGGGAAGATTCGCTTGAGGACAAGATCTCCTTCTTGTAAGATACGATGCTTGACCTTGGAGTTGTTTTGTACTGCCACTTTTTGCTTGTGGGCTGCTGCTTTGAGGGCTGCATCATTTCTTCTCTCCTCAATTAGATCCAAAGACATGTGAAGGAGTTCTTCGTTCTCTTCTGGGTTATAGTGAATCCTACGGTGGGAAGGCACGATGGTTTCAACTGGGAGGATAGCCTCCGATCCGTATGCCAAAGAGAAAGGAGTATGCCCCGTTGATGTTCTGAAAGATGTGCGATAGGCCCACTGTGATATCCCAGAACTTCAAGATATTTAAAATGTGATAATTTCCTTTATAAATTATTTAAAATTGGTAAATTTGTTGTTTTCAAACAATAATAATAATATGATGTTTTTAAATATGAATATAAATAGATTTTTAATAGAATTATTGTTTGCAAATTTAATTTATGTGTGTTTAAATATATATATGTTGAGTTGATTTTAAATTGGATTTTTAAATTGCATTTGAATTTGGATTTAAACTTGAATTTAAAGGATATATATATCTTTAAAATATTTTGGATATAAAATATATGGATAAGGTTTTTATTTAAAATAAGATTTGTTTTATATAAATTTGGGAAGTATTTATTAAATAAGATAAGTATTTATCTATTTAAGAAATTTAATTTAAAAGCTTTTAAAATCTTTTAAATATAATATAAAAATGAATTAGGACAAGTGTTAAGTTCTAAACCTCTTAAGTAACATGTGTTAACATAATAAACAATGGTAGAGACAAGTGTCATTCCTTTTATTTTTATTTTCTCTAATTTTAATAAATCCTAATTTACATTATATAAACAAACATCTACCTTCTTCATTTTTTTCCTATCTTCATAATTTCTAAAGCAAAGAAAACAAAATCGAATCCTATAAAGCAAACCTCAGATCAAAACTTAAAACCCTGTAATTCATTTCCAAACCTGAAACTAAAAACCAAAACTAAAATCCTGTTCTAAAGCAAATGCCACAACTTCATCTATATTCATCTTCAACCTGAATTAAAGCATGCAGTAATTAAGACCAACCCAATATTACATCAACAATCAAGTAATTCAAATCATAGGAAGTTTCATATCAATTATTTCCAGATCAAAGTTGAGCTTACTTCTCTGTTCTTTATAACTGGGAATTTGTTCTCTGTTCAACATCATAACAGGTGAGTAAACTAACCTTTTTAAAAAGTTTAAACCTGTTATATCTTGATTTGTATGTGATAAATACTTGAAGTAAAATTGTGGAAAATGTTTGTATGAATGTAAATAGGCTTGCATGTGTATATATATGTGTAGACTTAGATGTGCATGTCTGTATATATATAAACAGACCTCTGTTTGGTTTTACAGACCCAAACAAGTTCAAAAATCAATTTCTCTTCCCCTAGTCTTCTATAGGTTATGATGTATAAACCAAATATGTTTGGAATAACAAGATATTAGTTTTAAAAATATTTTCAAGTAAAATTTGAAGGTAGTTTTACTGGTAGAAGAGAATTACAGTGAAAAATCAATTAAAGTCCGAAAATCAAGTATCCAAATTCCACGTTTTAATTATATGATATGATTCGTATTGAAGAATGGTGAATTTTGATAATCATATCATGATTTTTAAGATTGTATTTGATGGGAATTCTCGAGTTGAACGGAATTCATTTTGGAGTGAATTCTGGCGATCGGCGAGGAGTGAGAGGTCGTGATCATGGCTGGGGGAAGTGTGAAGGTTGTCGATCGTGGGAAAAATAGTGGTAGAATTTTAAGATGGTTTTGGTGGTCGTACGGCGATGATTTAGGGTTTAGTGATGGGTTTGGTTCGTCATTGTTGACGAGGTGATTGTGGCAACGATGGAGCTTCGGGTCTGTTCGCATGGAGGGGAAATCAAAGACTGGAGGTCGAGGCAACTTTGGTGAAGTCGGCGTGGGTTCAAAGGGACGAGTTCGTCAGTGATAGATGGATTTCTGATGGGGTTCGTTCCAGATTTTTGGAACGATGGGTTCGATTTCATCTTGCTCGCGTATTCGCAAATCTGGGTGGTCGTTCGGTACGAGATGATTGTCGTCGACATGTCGTGGGTCTCGGCGATGGTCAGAGGGCGTTGGATCGCCGGTGCATGTGCACGTGTGTCCTGTTCGTATCTGGTTGCTGTGTTGTTCGAGCTTGGGGAAAGAAGGAAGTTACATTGGGTCAGACTCGAAGTCGAACGCGAGTAGATGTGTGGTTGACTCGGCTAGTTTTGTCTTGGGCTCGGGTTGCTTTTGTTTTAACCAGGTTTTTAAAATTTAAAAATAAAACAGGTACCAGGTTTTTAAAAGAAAATTTAATCGGGTTCTAAAGCAAAAGAAAATGCTTAGCCAAGTTTTTTTTAAAAGTGTATTTAAAAGAATAAGATTTAAATGATGAAATTAGGTAATTAATTAAGATAAAGGATTTATCTTTAATTAATTAAGGTATTGATTAATGAAAATTATGGTGATTAAGTAAGTAGTTTATCTTTGATTAATTAAGAATGATTACTTAATGAAAGTGGTTTAGGATAATTACTCAATGTAATTAAATTAAAGGTTAATTTGTTAATTAATTAATATAAATAAATTAAAGGATAATTAACTAAAGGTTAATTAATGAAAGTAATTAGAGGAATAAATTGATAAAAGGTTAATTACCTAAATGGAAGTAATTAAGGATTAATTACTTAGTATAATTAATTTATTAATTTATTAAGGGTTAGCTAATTAATGAGTGTGATTAATTAAAGGATATTTAATCGATATAAGTGATTATAAGATAATTAATTTAAGTGATTAATTAAGGATAATTACTATAAATGGTTAAGGATAATTAATTTGTGAAATTAATTAACGGTTAATTACTTCATTAAAGTATAATCAATCAAGGATGATTAATTAAAATAGATTTTTTTTTGATGATTAATTAATTGGTTTGTAATTAATAAGCAAGGTTTAAAAGTAAATGAAGTAATTAATTTAATTCAATTGTGGTTAATTAAATTAATTAGAGATGGCATGGTTGATTAATCTTGCTATGAATGATTGAATGATATTGTATGCTTAGATTAGTTGATATCTCTGGTATGTGATATGGAATGCTATGTGATATAATATGTTTGGGTTAAAACAGTGACACCCTATATTTAAAGTTTGAATTGTATTTCATTTGAATAACTTGGGTTAAGATGACATTGGATTCGAAGAGACAGGAGTCGGGTATTAGTTAATACCCGAAACCACTTCGATTTGGAATCTTCTATAATTCTTTATAGATTGATATGTGAAACCAATAGGCTGGTTTGGGATAAAATGGACCATTTAAACTAAGTTGGATACTTAGATATTATTTTGTGAAAATAAGTGTTGACTATATAAGTTGTTTACTTATAGTAAAGTACGAGTTACCCCGGGTTTAAATAAGTTCTTTGGATTGAAATTTCATGTTAGATGAGTTTACTCACGCTGGTTTCCAGCCTGACCCGGGTGTTACTTTGATGTAATGCTCGGGTCAGACCGAGTATTACAGATTTCAGGTAAGGACGTTCTGGAGCTCAGGAGACGAGTTGGATGGCAGGAACGTATGGAGTATATTCCGCTGTGATATTATAGTTGTCTGAGACATGTTAATTCTAACTGTCTAGTACATTTGTGAATGTTGTAACTCTGATGTATTAAAATGTAATTAACAAATACAGTTTTCTTTGTATAACTGATATTATTATTTGTTATTATATTTAATCCGCTGCGAATGTGAGATGTTGTGTTCTCTGTTCTTCTTTCTTCTTTCTGTTTCTTTCTTCTATCTCTTTCTTTTTCTTCTAACTATCTGGAATTTTCGGGTAAGAAAATTCCGGGTCGTTACAGTTGGTATCAGAGCGAAGGTTAAGCGAGAACCTTGGCTCTGGTGGGATTACTCATTAGGGATAGGGTCAATGGTACCCTAAAAATGAGTTGAGTATATATATATATGAGAGAACGTACTTGTTATTTTTCTATATAAAGATTTTAAATGATTTTAAGGGTAAATGATTTTATATAAAATTATATTTTGATATATAAAATGATATTTCTTTTTAATAAATATTAAGGTAATTGGTTGTTGAATCATTGGAATTAAATTAAATAATGAGAATTAAGTGATAAAAGTAATACAACCAAATTGGAATTAAATGAAGATAAGTTTGAAATGGATTCAAACTGAAATTAAAATCTTGAATTTGTAGAAGTGTTATCGGAATAAAGATAATAATAAATTGGTTTCCAAATATGATAATCTTGATTATTATCATAAATGATTGTTGTGCTTAATAATGAATGTTGTTAATGACTAAGAAAAATGAAATATTTTAGGGAAGTAAACTTTTAGGTGAATATGACTTATAATTTGTAAATTAAATTGGATTTAAATTGTGAAGTTTTGAATCCTAAGTTTGAAAACATTTGAAATTGTTTTCAAAATATTAAAAGAAAAGGAATAAATATTTTTCAGGTTGTTTTTGAATATGATCTTATTTTAAAATAAGAGTTGTTTGGAAAATTAAAAAAAAAATTGAATTAAACCAAGAATGGTTTAAAATTTAAAGTATAACTTGGTGTGTAAAGAAAATGTATATATGAGGAATATACATAATACCAATGATGATTTGAAATGAACACTTAGTGTTGAGTTTTAAATTGGAATGTGATGTAAAACCCAAAGTAAAGTAAGTTTTTAAACTTAAAAGGGGAAAGATTATTAATCTGAAGTTTAAAATTTGAATGGGAATTCAAATTGTGTAAAGTTGACCGGATTAAGTAAATATAATTTAACTTAAGGAAGTTAAATAAGTTTAGATTGAACAACTTGAATTGGAAATTTCAAGATGAAATTTAAATTTAACTTGGGTAGTTAAATGATTAATTTAAATAGGAGCTATGAGTGATCTCAAAATGGGTTTGAGATTTGGAAATGGAAAATGGATAATAAATTAGAATCTGAAATTTAATTGTTTTTAAATTCTTATTTGAACTTTATAATAAGTTAAGTAAAGATAATTTTAAAATGGAATTTGGAATTTGGATTCAGAATTTAATGGTTTAAAGATATAAGTTAATTTGATTTAAGAAATTAAATCAACATTTAGAAATTTAACTCGAATTTATATAAATTTGAGATAGCTTAAAATTGAGTTTTAAATTGAAATTTTTTCAAATGGGATTTGGTTTGAATTAATTAGAATTGTGATTGAAGATTTATAAGTTTAAAATCAAATGGAATTTGATTTGAATTTGGAAAGGAATTAAGGTTAATTCAACTTGAATTGGGATTAAATCAATTTCAATGGAAATTGAAGTTATTTAAATTGCAATTGAGTTAATTTAAATGGAGATGGAAATTTAAATTGAATTGATGAGAATTGAACAGTTTGGCTCTGGATTATTTTCAAAATAAATTTTTTTAATACAAATAAATTTTTCCAAACTATTTACTATATAATCTTCCTTCTTAAACCCCAAACTATCTCATACTTATTTTACAATTATTTTGGAACTATTTAACTATTTTGAAACTGTCTTATAAACTAATTACTATTTTTCAGTTACCTACATCTAATCACTATTTTAAATCTATTTTGCAATTATCTAACTATTTTATATCTACTTAACTATTTTACAGATATTTTACAAACTAATAACTATTTTTCAACTACTTATCTATTTTAAATTTTTTTCAAGTTATTTTTAAATTTAAATAGGTCAGAGTTCAGACTGTTTGTAATTGAAGTAATAACTCAATTGGAAATGGAAGCAATTGAGATTAAGTGAATGAAATTAAAGGAAATATGAATAGAAAAGGAAACTGATTTGGCTAATAACCAATAAAGATAAATACGTAGGATATACGTATATTATTCTATTCGCATAGTGATTTGATCCAGATTCGAGCACAGAATTTCGAGATAGTATTATCGATCCGAGTTGGGATTTTTCGCTCGATTTTCGACGGCGAACCTGGATATGGATTGTTGATTAGTTCTGGATATTCTCTCTCATGGCTACGACTATGCAAGGAGAATGACGGTTTCTGATCAAGAAACCAGATCTGAGTCCGCACTAGGAAGTCGGGTGGACGATACTAGTTCGGAAGTGAAATTGTGTGATCGATTGAGTGATCAGATTGATATTGTGTACGGATGATATGTGTGCATCGTACGGATTTGAATGAAATTGATATTGAAGATTGGGGATAAGAACTGTAAAATGGTTTTTGAAAAGAAATATGGTTAATAACTTTATAAAAGATTTATCAAATGTGAATATTTGATTTAGAATAAAATAAAGTTATATATCCTTGTTATATAAGGTAAATCTTCCCTTGTTGAATCTATTGCTAAAAGAAAAGGGTTTTGAAATATTTGAAGTATAAAAGAGGTTTTATACAAAGTTTGAAATGATCCAAAGATTTTCAAAGTATATATCTATATCTATATCTATATATATATAAAGGATCTTATGAGAATGATTTTGGAAAAGGTTTTGGGAACCTATGGATTTTGGAAAGGGCTTTTGATTTTTGAGAAATCAATTTTGGATTTTGGAAAGCCTAGTTTGAGAATTATCGATTTTGGTAATCGATTTTGTGTAAAGGATATTTTGATATAAATCATAAAGGGTATGATTTGAAGATACTATAAGTATATAGTATAAAGTGTTTTGAGAATAGCTCTGGGGAAAAAGGCGCTTCCTTGAAATGAACTTCTCAGGAGTACCACTGGGTGGTACTGCCTTGAACCCCAAGGGGGGATTCTAAAGTTGATCCTGTGAGGAGTCCGGACAAAACTAGTTCCTGAGGATTATTTGTGTAGCGAAAGTCGAGGGGCTGGTGCCCACAGAGGCATTTGGGTTATTCTATGACGACAATGTAACTCGATGTCACTGCGATCTACTGCAGACCATAGCGAAAGTCATGTGTGCCGCTGAGAGCCAACTATCTACGTTTGATTTTATATCGGTAGACTGTGACACTATGGTAACATAGCGAAAGTCGTGTGTGCCGCTGAGAGCCAACTGTCTACGTTTGATTTTATATCGGTAGACTGCGACCTTTGTGGGAGAAGTTTCATTATTTGGCAGCGAAATTCGGTGGCGCTGATGCCTACAGTTATATGGGTTTGTGCTGTGATAGCAACGTAAGGCCCGGGTATAACTGCGATCTATAGCGGGTTCCATGGCGTAATCGAGGAGCGCGGAGACCTACAGTTATCTGTGGATTTTGCTGGGACGGCAACGTAACCATCGAGTTAACTGCGACCATGGATGGGGGTGATGATTTCCAGAGCATTCTCACCAAAGATATTTCCTCGATTTCAAAAATGTTTTCCATATTTTCAATAAAATTATTTTCCAAATATTTTCACTAGGTGTTGAAAACGGGTTTACCAAGTACTGATAGATTTTCAGTCTTACGCCTGATCAACGTATGACTGAATTTCTATGAGAACAAGGATGGACTGGTTGAGACATCGAGTTACAAAATTTTTTTTTTATAAAAACTATTTTGATAATATTATATAGATTTTTAAAATATTTTGAATTTTTTTTTAATAAAAAGAGTTAAGAATTAAGATGTCTAAGGAATAATTTAACTAATAATCAATATTGTAATAAAATTCTTGCTTCGTTCCTTTTCGAGGACGAAAAGATTCTAAGGGGGGAGGAATGTGATATCCCAGAACTTCAAGCAATTTAAAATGTGATAATTTCCTTTATAAATTATTTAAAATTGGTAAATTTGTTGTTTTCAAACAATAATAATAATATGATGTTTTTAAATATGAATATAAATAGATTTTTAATAGAATTATTGTTTGCAAATTTAATTTATGTGTGTTTAAATATATATATGTTGAGTTGATTTTAAATTGGATTTTTAAATTGCATTTGAATTTGGATTTAAACTTGAATTTAAAGGATATATATATCTTTAAAATATTTTGGATATAAAATATATGGATAAGGTTTTTATTTAAAATAAGATTTGTTTTATATAAATTTGGGAAGTATTTATTAAATAAGATATGTATTTATCTATTTAAGAAATTTAATTTAAAAGCTTTTAAAATCTTTTAAATATAATATAAAAATGAATTAGGACAAGTGTTAAGTTCTAAACCTCTTAAGTAACATGTGTTAACATAATAAACAATGGTAGAGACAAGTGTCATTCCTTTTATTTTTATTTTCTCTAATTTTAATAAATCCTAATTTACATTATATAAACAAACATCTACCTTCTTCATTTTTTTTCCTATCTTCATAATTTCTAAAGCAAAGAAAACAAAATCGAATCCTATAAAGCAAACCTCAGATCAAAACTTAAAACCCTGTAATTCATTTCCAAACCTGAAACTAAAAACCAAAACTAAAATCCTGTTCTAAAGCAAATGCCACAACTTCATCTATATTCATCTTCAACCTGAATTAAAGCATGCAGTAATTAAGACCAACCCAATATTACATCAACAATCAAGTAATTCAAATCATAGGAAGTTTCAGATCAATTATTTCCAGATCAAAGTTGAGCTTACTTCTTTGTTCTTTATAACTGGGAATTTGTTCTCTGTTCAACATCATAACAGGTGAGTAAACTAACCTTTTTAAAAAGTTTAAACCTGTTATATCTTGATTTGTATGTGATAAATACTTGAAGTAAAATTGTGGAAAATGTTTGTATGAATGTAAATAGGCTTGCATGTGTATATATATGTGTAGACTTAGATGTGCATGTCTGTATATATATAAACAGACCTCTGTTTGGTTTTACAGACCCAAACAAGTTCAAAAATCAATTTCTCTTCCCCTAATCTTCTATAGGTTATGATGTATAAACCAAATATGTTTGGAATAACAAGATATTAGTTTTAAAAATATTTTCAATTAAAATTTGAAGGTAGTTTTACTGGTAGAAGAGAATTACAGTGAAAAATCAATTAAAGTCCGAAAATCAAGTATCCAAATTCCACGTTTTAATTATATGATCTGATTCGTATTGAAGAATGGTGAATTTTGATAATCATATCATGATTTTTAAGATTGTATTTGATGGGAATTCTCGAGTTGAACGGAATTCATTTTGGAGTGAATTCTGGCGATCGGCGAGGAGTGAGAGGTCGTGATCATGGCTGGGGGAAGTGTGAAGGTTGTCGATCGTGGGAAAAATAGTGGTAGAATTTTAAGATGGTTTTGGTGGTCGTACGGCGATGATTTAGGGTTTAGTGATGGGTTTGGTTCGTCATTGTTGACGAGGTGATTGTGGCAACGATGGAGCTTCGGGTCTGTTCGCATGGAGGGGAAATCAAAGACTGGAGGTCGAGGCAACTTTGGTGAAGTCGGCGTGGGTTCAAAGGGACGAGTTCGTCAGTGATAGATGGATTTCCGATGGGGTTCGTTCCAGATTTTTGGAACGATGGGTTCGATTTCATCTTGCTCGCGTATTCGCAAATCTGGGTGGTCGTTCGGTACGAGATGATTGTCGTCGACATGTCGTGGGTCTCGGCGATGGTCAGAGGGCGTTGGATCGCCGGTGCATGTGCACGTGTGTCCTGTTCGTATCTGGTTGCTGTGTTGTTCGAGCTTGGGGAAAGAAGGAAGTTACATCGGGTCAGACTCGAAGTCGAACGCGAGTAGATGTGTGGTTGACTCGGCTAGTTTTGTCTTGGGCTCGGGTTGCTTTTGTTTTAACCAGGTTTTTAAAATTTAAAAATAAAACAGGTACCAGGTTTTTAAAAGAAAATTTAATCGGGTTCTAAAGCAAAAGAAAATGCTTAGCCAAGTTTTTTTTAAAAGTGTATTTAAAAGAATAAGATTTAAATGATGAAATTAGGTAATTAATTAAGATAAAGGATTTATCTTTAATTAATTAAGGTATTGATTAATGAAAATTATGGTGATTAAGTAAGTAGTTTATCTTTGATTAATTAAGAATGATTACTTAATGAAAGTGGTTTAGGATAATTACTCAATGTAATTAAATTAAAGGTTAATTTGTTAATTAATTAATATAAATAAATTAAAGGATAATTAACTAAAGGTTAATTAATTAAAGTAATTAGAGGAATAAATTGATAAAAGGTTAATTACCTAAATGGAAGTAATTAAGGATTAATTACTTAGTATAATTAATTTATTAATTTATTAAGGGTTAGCTAATTAATGAGTGTGATTAATTAAAGGATATTTAATCGATATAAGTGATTATAAGATAATTAATTTAAGTGATTAATTAAGGATAATTACTATAAATGGTTAAGGATAATTAATTTGTGAAATTAATTAACGGTTAATTACTTAATTAAAGTATAATCAATCAAGGATGATTAATTAAAATAGATTTTTTTTTGATGATTAATTAATTGGTTTGTAATTAATAAGCAAGGTTTAAAAGTAAATGAAGTAATTAATTTAATTCAATTGTGGTTAATTAAATTAATTAGAGATGGTATGGTTGATTAATCTTGTTATGAATGATTGAATGATATTGTATGCTTAGATTAGTTGATATCTCTGGTATGTGATATGGAATGCTATGTGATATAATATGTTTGGGTTAAAACAGTGACACCCTATATTTAAAGTTTGAATTGTATTTCATTTGAATAACTTGGGTTAAGATGACATTGGATTCGAAGAGACATGAGTCGGGTATTAGTTAATACCCGAAACCACTTCGATTTGGAATCTTCTATAATTCTTTATAGATTGATATGTGAAACCAATAGGCTGGTTTGGGATAAAATGGACCATTTAAACTAAGTTGGATACTTAGATATTATTTTGTGAAAATAAGTGTTGACTATATAAGTTGTTTACTTATAGTAAAGTACGAGTTACCCCGGGTTTAAATAAGTTCTTTGGATTGAAATTTCATGTTAGATGAGTTTACTCACGCTGGTTTCCAGCCTGACCCGGGTGTTACTTTGATGTAATGCTCGGGTCAGACCGAGTATTACAGATTTCAGGTAAGGACGTTCTGGAGCTCAGGAGACGAGTTGGATGGCAGGAACGTATGGAGTATATTCCGCTGTGATATTATAGTTGTCTGAGACATGTTAATTCTAACTGTCTAGTACATTTGTGAATGTTGTAACTCTGATGTATTAAAATGTAATTAACAAATACAGTTTTCTTTGTATAACTGATATTATTATTTGTTATTATATTTAATCCGCTGCGAATGTGAGATGTTGTGTTCTCTGTTCTTCTTTCTTCTTTCTGTTTCTTTCTTCTATCTCTTTCTTTTTCTTCTAACTATCTGGAATTTTCGGGTAAGAAAATTCCGGGTCGTTACACCCACAGTGCCGTAGGGAGTTCATCCACCCAAGCACCCTTTGACTTTTCGAGTTTCTTTTTTATTAGAGTTTTCAGAATTTTGTTGACAGCTTCGACTTTTCCGTTTGCCTGGGGATAAGCTACGGATGAGAAGCTTTTGTGAATTCCGTGCTCTTGGCACCAGTTGGCGAACTCCTCGCTATCAAATTGAAGTCCATTGTCCGATATAATTTTGAATGGTACTCCGTACCTGCATAGAACATTTTTGATCAAGAAGTTAATAACTTTCGCTGAAGATACTTTATCTAGGGGATCTGCTTCCACCCATTTGGTGAAATAGTCGACTGCCACTATAGCATATTTGGCCCCGCCTCGGACCATTGGCAGTTCGCTGATCAAGTCAATTCCCCATACTACAAAGGGCCAAGGGCTGGTCATTTGAGTAATCTCAGTTGTTGGTAGCCGCAGAATCTTAGCAAACTTCTGGCATCTGTCACATTTTCTGAC
The DNA here is from genome assembly GCA_030737815.1 of Allium fistulosum. Lineage (NCBI taxonomy): Eukaryota > Viridiplantae > Streptophyta > Magnoliopsida > Asparagales > Amaryllidaceae > Allium > Allium fistulosum. The sequence continues at coordinate 474,232,656 of CM060901.1, forward strand.
GAAATCTAAGGCGTCCTTGCTTAAGGTGGGCCAGAAATATCCATATCGGAGTATCTTTTTTGCCAAAGTCTACCCTCCAGTGTGATCTCCGCAGCTTCCTTGATGAATGTTGGATAAGATTTCCTTGGTTTCCCTTCCAGCGACACACCTTAATAAGGGGTTAGAGAAGCCGCGCTGATAGAGGGTGCCCTCTTGTATTGTGTAGCGGGAAGCTTTCCTCAAGATTTTCTTGACTTCGTTACGCCCGTTGGGCAGTGTGCCACTTTGTAAGTAGTTTCGGATGGGAGTCATCCAAGTTGCTTCTTTGGTTGCAGCTATCAGATTTACTTGCTCAAAACTTGGGGTTAGTTGCTTTGAGATGGCTACTGCTCCGGAAATAGCGCCGTCTCTCATGCTAGCTTGCTTCGCCAATTCGTCGGCCTCTTGGTTCTCTTCCTGAGGGATGTGTTTGACTAAATAGTGGTCCAATCGATTGAGAAGTAACTTGGTCTTCTTTAAATATGCTATGAGTCGTTCTTCTCGAGCCTGGAATTCTCCTAGCATTTGATTTACAATAAGTTGAGAATCGCTATGAAGCCATAAAGAATTGGCTCCGATTTCTAAGGCAAGTTCAAATCCAGCTATCACTGCTTCATACTCTGCATCGTTGTTGGTGGCAGCGAATTCCAACCTTATAGCATAGTGTAGCTTATTTCCCCGGGAGTGATTATTACCACACCTGCCCCCGAGCCTTGTTCGTTTGACGCACCATCCACAAAGAGGTTCCACTTGATGTCTTCTGCTATTTCTGATTGCTCCTTACCTTCGTTGGTAGTGAATTCTGCAATGAAATCGGCCATGGCTTGCCCCTTGATGGTGGTGCGAGGATGGTAGGTAATATCATATTGACTTAGTTCAATGCACCATTTAAGTAGTCGCCCAGAAGTGTCGGAACGATGGAGTACCTGCCTCAGTGGTTGATCGGTTAGAACTCTGATGGAATGGGATTGAAAATAGTGTCATAGTTTTCGTGATGCGATTAGTAGACAATATGCTAGCTTCTCAAGTTTAGGATATCTGACTTCTACCCCCGTAAAGCTCTTACTTACAAAGTATACTGGCCGTTGTGTGCGGTTGTCCTCTCTTACCAAAGCAGCGCTTCGAGCATGAGATGATACAACAAGGTATATGTATAACTCTTCGCCTTCGTTTGGAGTCGAGAGTACCGGTGGTTTTTGGAGGTGTTCAATTAGGTTAAGGAAAGTTGTTAAGCATTCGTCAGTCCATTCGAACTTTCCTTTGTCTTTCTTCAGAGCTTCGAAGAAGGGGACGCACTTGTCCGTTGCTTTGGAGATGAATCGGCTTAGGGCGGCCACTTTCCCATTCAGGCTTTGCATTTCCTATCGAGTGGAAGGTATCTTGATATCTTTCAGAGCTTGGACTTGTTCAGGGTTTGCTTCAATTCCTCTGGCATGGACGATGAATCCTAGGAACTTTCCTGATGATACTCCGAAGGAGCACTTTAGAGGATTCAGCTTCATTCCATATTGGCGAAGTACTTGAAACATTTCATCTAGGTGGCTTACGTGATCGTCGGCTTCCCTTGACTTTACCAGCATGTCATCCACATAAACTTCCATAGCTTGTCCTATTAGCCCCACAAACATCTTGTTGACGAGGCGCTGATAGGTGGCTCCTGCGTTTTTAAGTCCGAAAGGCATTACCTTGTAGCAGTACAATCCTCGGTCAGTGATGAAACTAGTGTGGTCTTGATCGGGAGCATGCATAGGAATTTGGTTATATCCTGAGTATGCGTCCATAAAAGATAAGAGTTCGTGCCCGGCTGTGGTGTCTACAAGCTGATCGATTCGGGGAAGTGGGAAGCAATCCTTAGGGCAGGCGTCATTTAAGTTGGAGAAGTCAATGCATGTTCGCCACTTCCCATTAGCCTTCTTTACCAGCACCGGGTTGGCGATCCACTCTGGGTAGATGGCTTCTCGTATGAAGTCATTGGCAAGTAGGTTCTTTACTTCTTCATCGAGGGCTGCCGATCGTTCTGCCCCCATACTTCTCTTTTTCTGTTTTACTGGCGCCTTGGTAGGATCAATGTTTAGTACGTGGCATGCTATGTCAGGGGAGATTCAAGTCATGTCAGCGTGTGACCATGCAAATACATCCAATTTGTGGTGGAGAAAGTCAATGATTTGTTCCTTCAACTCTGCTTTTAGTTGGGACCCGACTTTCAATAGTCTACTCGAGTCATGTTTGTCTACAGATACAAATTCCATAGCCTCTGCAGGCTCGGCGGTGGCCTCCTCCTCTTTGTCCCTGGGGTCTAATTCATTGAAAGGGTTGCTGGTATATCGAAGAGGAGGGGCTTTCTTTAGTTGCTATGCTTCCAAACATTTTGTGCAGAGGGCAACCTCTACACTCTTCCCTTTATCCTTCCTGTGGTTATTGCGAAGTTCAGTTACATAGCAATCTCGAGCAATGTCCTGGTCTCCCTCTACCTCCCCTACTGCATTGTCCGTTGGAAATTTCATCTTCAGGCACCATGGGGCCAGGACAATTTGGAAGTCAGACAAGGCTGGCCTTCCTAAGAAAGCATTGTAGGCCGAGTGGCTTTCTATCAGCACAAATGCCTGTTTCCGCACAACGGAGCGGGGATGACTTCCAATTTCAACAAAGAGATCCAGTCGCCCGAGGGGCATCTTCGCATTTCCTGTGAAACCGTGTAGTGGTTTATTGCAGGGAAGAACATCCTTTAATGACAGCTTCATTTTGTCAAAGGCATGCTTGAATAGGATATTCACTGAGCTTCCAGTGTCTACTAGAATTCGGAAAACCTCGGCTGGACCGAGCCGGGCAGAGATAACCATGGGATCCGTGTGAGGGTACTGCCTTCCCTCCAGGTCACGCCTACTGAATGTGATGTCACCATTCTCTATCCGCTTCGGGTGGCGTTCTCCTATAATAGAATTGACGCATTCTTCATTGTTTCTAAGTGACTTTCCATACCTTTCCATCTCTGTCGAGCTTCCGTCGGCGATGTGCGGCCCTCCCGAGATGGTATGGACCACTATCTTCTCTTGAGTGGAGCCGTTGGTGTTGCGATTTCCTCTGCCTATTTCTGGGGAGGGTAGCCTTGGGTTCTCATTGGCAGGAACTGGAGTCCTGTTCTGGCCTTTCACATAGTGTTCTAGTCTTCTTCTTCTGATGTGCTCTTCAATCAAGTCCCGGAGATGATGGCATTCGTTGGTATCATGCCCATGGGATTCGTGGAAGCGGTAGAATTTTCCAGACTTTATTGCGTTATCCGATTCCTTCTTGTGTGGGGGGCGTTTGTATCTAACTTCGTCTTGAGTGGCCAGGAAGATGTTTTCGATCGTTTCATTCAATGGGGTGTTCAAATCTCGATCCCGGCCGATATAGGCGCTTTTCTCCCTTCTTGCCCCCAGCGTTGTCTCTAGAATCATTTCTTCGAACGTCCTTCGCTACAGCAGGCGTGTTGCCATGAGCTTCCTTATTTTGTTGCCCTGTCTGCCTCTCAGTGGCAGCATCTTCAAGTCTCATATATTTCCCAGCTTCATGGAAGAAATCGGGTAAAATAGCTGGTTTTTCTTTGGTCAATCTTCTAGCAAATTTAGTATCCGGATGCACACCACTACAGAGGGCCATTAAGATAAGCTTCTCATCGGCATCTTGGACTGAGGCTGGTGCGGCATTGAATCGGGTTAGATATTGCTGCACTTTCTCTCCAGGTTTCTGTTTGATACTGGATAAGGAATAAGCGTCCTTGGGTTGCTCCACATGAATGCGGAATTGGCTGATGAACTTTTCTTTCAACATCTCCCATGAGCTGATGGATCCTTGGGGTAGATGGCAGAACCAGGAGGTAGCTAGATCTGCTAAGAATAGCGGAAAACATTTGCACAACACTCCTTCTGTTGCTCCACTCATGAGCATATGCTGTGTGTATCTCTGTAAGTGTACAACTGGGTCAAAGGTTCCCTTGTAAGGTTCCATCGTTGGCATTTTACATTCTCGGGGGGTGATGGCAATTTCGATATTGCGGGAGAAAGGGCTGGTTACCCTCGCGCCTATCCCTCGATCTCTTTGGTCCCGTTGGACGCACTCATTGAACAAGCGTGCCATCCTTTCATCAGAATTTGGAGCAGATAGAAATGAGTTTGGTTCTTCCCTGCGGGATTGATTCCGTCCTGATGACCTGTAGGGATGGTATCGCCTATCACTCCTAATATTTTCCAGTGGCTATCTTTGGCCTTCTGGGAGCATGCTAGGGTCAGCTACAGTTGGCCCTTGCCTTGGTCTTCCCCTGCTAGGTTCCGTTCTGAGTACTTGCTCGGGTCCAACTTCGCGCGGGGCTCTAGCTCGGCCCTGTTCATTAGTGTTCTCATGGCTAGGTAGCATGACAGGCTCGGCTACAGTTGACCTTCGCCCGGTACTTCCCCCGTTGGGTTCGGTTCCAAGTGTTTCCTCAGGTCCAACTTCGGGCTGAGCTCGGTCTCGGCTCCTACCATGGCCGCTTCTGTCGTTAGCTCCTTCGAAGAAAGAAGATTTTTGTTGTCTCTGAGATCCTCCAGACTGGGACTCACCCCATGATTCAGTGTTGCGGTTGGACTCTTCAGCATCCATTAAGCATGACATGAGTTGGTCCACCAAGGCTTCCTACTGGGATGTGAAGCGGTTAGTCACTTCAGCCACAACCCTGTCTAGATCTGCCCTAGTAATTACTGCCGGCTGTTCTGTGGCAGGGGTTGTCGGATTTTCCTGACCTTCATTTGGTACTGCTGTTGGAACGGGATGATTTACTTGATCTGTGACCACTGGATCTGGAAGACTGCTGGTTGCGATGTTTTTTCCTTTATTAACATCTTTCTTCTGCTTAGGAGGCATGTCTTCCAAGCAATGTGCGACGCTGATAGGAAGAAAGTTAAGTGGGAGAAGCTGAAGTCCTGAGTTCAGTTCTAAGTGAAAGCACCAAAAATGTTTGCACAAAAAATGGGCAAACACCTCCAAGTCGTATGATTTAGTTGATTTTATGTTGTTTTTTAGTGATTTGGGAGATTTATGCAAATATGTAAAAAGCAGGGACTAAACTATAAAAGACACGCGGATTTATAGTGGTTCAGCCAGAATGTGCCTACGTCCACTTTATATATTATTTCTCCTTTCTTGTTCAGATTACAAGTACAAAGCTTTGACACAAGTAAATGAAAGTTGTTTGAAAGTTCTGTCCGTGCTTGAGCTCTCCAACTCGTCCCCCATTGTTGTACCCCTTCCCCTCTATTTATAGAGTGAGGCTGGGGGTAGGGGTCTTTGATGTATATAGCTGCTGGTGGGCCTGGGCTGATGCAATCTGGCCTGGTAAAGTTGGTTCGGTAGTACGTTGGTTCGGTGGAGGTTGATCCGGTAGTACGTTGGTTCGGTGGAGGTTGATCCGGTGGATGTTGATCAGGTGGATGTTGATCCAGTGGATGTCGGTTCGGTGGAGGTTGATCCGGTAGCACGTTGATCCGGTGGAGGTTGATCCGGTGGATGTCGGTTCGGTGGAGGTTGATCCGGTGGATGTTGATCCGGTAGTAAGTGGCCCGGTGGTGGCTTCCCTTGCTTCTGGTTCGGCAGTGGGATGATTCGGTAGTGTCGGAAGTGGGTTGGTTCGGTAAGTTGGTTGGTTCGGTGGATTTGGTCCGGTGAAGGGTGGAAACGCACCCAACAACACCAGTTTCAAAAAAAACTGCAAATCGTACCTCAAGACTCATCATTAGCTCTAGAGCCACCAGACCAAGGGAATGCTCCATGACACTCCACATACTCGGCAAACGCTGGTTAAGTTGCTTTATTTGCACTGCTCGGAGGTGTTCCTACTCCTGCAGCTATGCTATCTGCTGTCAAAGCGGATTAATCTCCGCGTTGTCCCGAGCCCTTCGGTAAGCCCTTTGTGATGTCCGAACCTACAAAACAAGTTGAAATATGTTTAAGTTATTATGTATCTTTTATAAAAATTAAGAAAATTTTACAATGTAGTTAATTTTTATAAATTACCGCTTGATTGTCATAGCCGTAGCGCCTATTTCTCTAGGATGGGTCCATAACAGAGTCAAAGATCACATCCTCCTCGTCAGTGGCCAACTTCTCCCATCCCTAATGCTTAAGCATCTGTGTACGTGCCTGCATAAATTTTTCCTGCAATGCACAATTAAATACAAATAAATATTACATGACATTATTATAATATATTATAACTAATAAATTATAATGATCATTATTAATAACTTATAACTTAAAATATACTTAAACGTGCGGCGTACGCTCTATCATCCTCATGTTAGGCACACGACACTGATCCCTCATCGTTTGTCTGCCTAATGGCATGGGTATGCTCAAACATGTCTATATACGAGACGGGACCCCCACGCGCTCTTTCCTGCAATAATTGGTGTATATTATTGTTGTTTATATAAATTTATACTAAAAATGTAATAACTGTTCGTAATTGCAATTAATTAATTTACCAAGTCCTCGCGATGGTGCTGAAATGATTTTGACCCACCACGATGTGTGACTGGATTTTTGACCTGTTCACAGAGCTCCTATCTGACTCCGCCTACAAATTAAAAATTAAGATTATATTTTACAGGTATAAATCATGTAGTCTATACTAAATAAATTAAGGTGATAACTGATCGACTTACCTTGAATTCGTCGCTACTCCACCATGCGACCCAAACATCCCAGACGTTGGCGCTCATCCATTGTGGCTTCTTTCTAGATTTTCTTATGGTAGACATCATATCCCTATAATTCTTTGCCACTTTTGAGTTCCACTGGCATTGGCAAAGAGACACATCCTCCTTTAGTAAGTCTGCTACCCTCTATATATATTTTGAAAAAATATAAGTTATAAATTTATACTTATTTAGTAAATTGTAAAGTGATTATATATAATGGTATATAATTTTACACTTACCAGGTAGTCCTGCCATATGCTCTCCCGTACATGGTCCGGGATCCTGCTCCACTTCGGCCAGCATGCAGTCATACAGCTCATGTATGCCTGCTTCGATATGCTGAGCACAATGTTAGAAGGCTCAAGCTCAAAACCCATGCATTAAATATTATATAGACAAATCATGACTAATATATCATACAAAATATTTACAATGTTGAAGTAAGCTTAATACTTACAAGCCATCAGCTTTCGGTAGCAATCTAACTACCGTACGCGACTCCTCCTACAAAGGGCCGCTACCATCAACACCGCTGCGACCTGTACTTCTCTGAGACCTAGAGGGGGAACCAGACTATGAAGAACTCCAACACCTAAAGAATGACATCTGCAATATCTGTCACATACATATTATTTTATTATGGTAGAATATATCATTCAATTATGAGTAAACATATCAAGATTTAACATCAATAATCGCATGTAACATACAAAAAAGTGTAACATCAATACTCCCATAAATTACCTTTTTTTCAACATGTATACTATTAAATTATTCCTCGTCATTTTTTGATTTAGACTCTGTCTCATACTCTATATTGTTTTTCTTTGTAGACTCAAATGCTTCTACTAATACATTTGATTCATCATTTAGAGGCCCTATATCGGTTTGATCATCTGTTATTGCAAATTCGCCATTTTCCTCGATATCTGTTTGGTACGCTTGTTCATCCAGAATATTCTTTCAATCAAACATAAAATTTGCCTTCGTTTTAAAAACCGCCGACCAATCTACTTTATCTTTTATTATAGATGGATATGGAGCATAATAAACTTGTAGGGCCTGTTTTGCTAGTATAAATGGATCGTACTTACGATAACGTGATGTATGCTTTATTTCAATAATATTATATTTTTGGTGCACATTGATTCCAGAACCTGGAACGTTACTGAACCAGTTGAAAATTCTTTAGTTGGTCTGGTGAAATATGTTAAATGCAAAACTTGAGTTAACATACCATAAAAATCATTTATGTGATCATTTGGATCATCACTACCTTTAACATATACACCGGTATTTTTAGTTAATTTTTCAGCCCCATATTCTTTGGTGTTGAATTTGTATCTATTGACAAAGAATATTGGATATGTCTTGACTTTTCTTTGTGGTCCCATCACAAGTTGTTTCAACACTTCATCAACCACATAATTTATCGGATCATACACATGGTTCGAAAACCAAGTAGCAAATTTTTTGCTGATATCCTCGCTTGGATGCTGTGATTCATAAATACTGCATATATAGATAATATATTACATTATAATTAATTCACACATGTATTATTCAAGTAAATAATTTTAGATGTGTTATTCATTAGTACTTAACAAATGGAGCAACTTCTGCACAGTTAAGAAGAACATATGTGTGGGCTACATGGTAATCTCTGTCGTCTAACCATACTTCCACACATTTTCTAGCAGGGCGTCCCTGCTGTCTAAAAATAGATAGCATTGAGTCAGAAGAATCTTGTTCAATGCCCTCATCATTTCGCATAGCACTTTCAAAAGATGAGTTCATATGGTCACTGAAATAATGAGAGAAAAAGAACGAAGATTCTTCGATATATGATTTGCATATTGAACCTTCAACTCTTGCTTTTTGTCTTACTTTTTTCTTCAGATGATTAAAGTACCTGCTAAGAATAATTATAATTAAATTTTATTACATATGGTTAAACTAAAATTTAACAACTCAATATTAATACCTTTCAAATGGATACATCAATCCATATTGCACAGGACCTCGAAGACGTGCTTCAAACGGAAGATGAACATGTAAATGCTCCATTACATTAAAGAAACCATGAGGAAATATTTTCTCCAGTTTACAGAGTAGTATAGGAATTTCTTCCTCTAGTTTACGTAGGCGATCAACTTTTAAGGTAATTAAACAAAGCTGCTCATAAAACAAACTAAGTTCTGTTACAACCGTCCAAACTTTTATGGGCAACAATTCTTTGAAAGTGATGGGTAACAAATGTTCCATAATTACATGACAATCGTGACTTTTCATCCCATTCAGTTTATCGTTCTTATAGTCGACACATCTACGAAGATTAGAGGAAATCCCATCAGGAAATCTTAATCCTTCCACCCACTTTAACAGTACTTTAACTTGGTTACTGTCTAGCTCGTAGCATGCTTTGGATTTTTTGTGTCATTTGGCTTCATATGAAGTTCAGGATGATTTCATATTGCTTCTATATCACATCTTGATTTCAAATCGTCTTTAGTCTTTCCTTTAACATTCAGAACTATGTTAAATACATTATCGAACATGTTTTTTTCGTTGTGCATCACGTCGATATTATGACGAATTAGGAGATTTTTCCAATAAGGCAACTCCCAAAATATACTTTGTTTGCACTAATTATGAACTGTCGATTTACCTTGAATTTCAATTTGTTCGCTGGTTTCATGTATCTTTGGATAATCCTTTACAAGGTCATAAATATCTTCTCTTGACCAAATCGTTGGTGGTCACAAGGTCTCAACTCTATTACTTGTAATGTTTTTTTATCTTTTCTAAAAGGATGATTAATATAGAAAAAAACACCGATGACAGTCAAACCACGAAATTTTCTTCCCATGTGGTAAAGAAAATGCTCATGTTTCTTTCATGCAATAAGGGCAAGCTAGATGACTAGCCGTACTCCAACCCGATAGCGTTGCATACGAAGGAAAATCGCTTATAGTCCACAGTAGAGAAGCAAAGATACAATTTTTTTTTGAAATGTCGTATGTTTCAGGACCATTATACCACAGTGTTTTCAACTCTTCAATCAACGGTTGTAAATATACGTCGATTCCTTATGTCGGATCATCAGGGCCAGGGATGACAATAGTGAGAAACATATACAGAGTTTTCATACACATCCACGGAGGTAAATTGTAAGGTGTAACGATTATAGGCCAAGATTAATATTTTGAACCAAATTGAGAGAACGGTGAAAATTCATTCGTACATAAACCAAGTCTAACAATACGGCTCTCCGCTGCGAAAGCGGGGTATGTCTTATTAAAATGCTTCCATGCTTCTCCATCAACTGGGTGTGTTAACGTACCTTCAGTCTGTGTTCTCACACAGTGACATCTCATATGATGCACGATTACAGAAGATGCATATAAGCCTTGAAGCCTAGGAGTGATGGGTAAATAATGCATACGCTTGTACGGTACTTCCTTTCCCTTCTTTTTTCTTGGTTTGTATCTTTTCTAATTACATATTTTACAATTCCTAAGACTGACATCTTCTTTCCAAAACAACATGCAACCATTTAAACATGTATCTATTTTTGATACGGCAAACCAAAAGCAGTCATAAGTTTTTTCACTTCATAATGATTTTCGCACATTAAATTATCGGGTGGCATATGTTGGTTTGCAGCTTGTACTATAGCTGTAAACACGGCTTGTAACACCCCACATTTTTAGATAATTAAATAATCAAATAAACGCTGAATAGTGAATAAACATTTTGGAATTGTCAGAATATAGCCTCGAAAATTATACCATTGTTTTCGTCGCGATTTTTTGATCAATTTCCATATATAGCTTGTCAAAATCCGTGTTAATACGAAGAAGTTACGAGAGAAACGATAATCAGAAGAACGAAAAAAATAAAAAAATAAGGCCTATGGGTCAGCCCACAGTGCACAAGGGTCGGCCCTAAGGTCGACCCCTGATGAACACAGGTCGACCTATAGGTCGACCCACGTTTTCCCCTGGACGTGAATTCGTCTAGGGATGTGCCAAGCCTATTTAATTCAATTTTTGTGAAATCTCAAACGTAGGTTTCAAAATCCAACCATCCGCAGCAAGCCTGTGACGTGGTTGCACCAGATTCAATCCTAAAATCCGACGGTCTAAGATCCCCAAACTCCCTTATAAATAGAACCCTAGGCCTAGCAATTTTCTCACAATCAGATTTTCTCCCAATTGGGTTCATTGCACGAGGCTGAACCCTAAATAAAAAATATTTCTAGGGAGAAGATCTTCTTAATAAAAATATTAGACACCTTAGAAGGGGTTCCAGGAAGGCCATGGAACTGAGCTAAGACCGTGGAGCAAAGCTAAGGACGACAAATGAGTGGATTTAAATTATATATCTTTTATGTTTATGATATATTATCGTTAGATTCTTGTTAAATATTTTAATTCAGCATTTATTTCAGTAATTAGTTCTACTAATTAGTTATGTTGAAACTGTAAATTCTATAAGAGAGCTTATATTTAGTTATTATTTATATGGAAAAGAAAGATAGGAATCCAATTAAATATAAATAATATTAGGCTTAACAGTTATAGAGAAAGGCATAAGCCTAAAAGTAAGAAATTACAGTAAATTATGCTAAAACGGGAGAAATAAATTAAAAAGGGGTAAATTTAATAACTTGATTTGGAAGTTAGTGATAGATTAGTTGGTTGGATTAGAAAACAGAATACATTTCCATAGTTTAATATTGTAAGAATAACGATAAACGTAATTGCAAGAATAAAAGAAAGAAAAAGGGAATTAGTGTAAAATAGAGACATTTCTATATTTTGCATTATCCAATAATTAAAGAGACAATAAAAGAAATATCTTGCAATTACAAGTTATTGTTTATAGCATTATTTAGTATTAAAATATGGAAATGGATTTTTAGCACATTTTTTGTAACCAACCAAATAGAATAGAACTACTTCCTAGAATAAAAGAAAATAAAGTGAAGAGTTGAAGAAATTAAAGAAGAAATCAAGTTAATTATTTGACAAGACTAGAAATAATAAACAGAAATGTGCCTAGATCTGCATTTACTGCGTAGGTAGTAAAATAAAAGTAAAGCAATTATTATGATAAGTAATTTGTGATAATTGGACACAACCACTTAGCTCTTTAGAGGACTTTCGATTAGTTGAGGGGTGGCTGCGTGGGGCCATAACCACGATGAGAAAAGAGACAGACCAAGTAGAATATCTGTATTGTAGGCTTGACGAAGCTGTCCTTTACAGATATAGAAAATCTCCGATTGAGTTCCGTACAAGGTAGACCTTGTTGGCGGGATTCATGGAATAGACAGAACAATTACGTATAGTCCTCAAATTATGCACTGGGTGGTACATTGTGGATATTCGAGCATTAGTATAGGCTAGTGCATACATAGTTTTACCTTTTCGTAGTAGACGATGGAACCTTTGTATTGTAGGCCTCACGAAGCTGTCTTTTATAGATGTAGTTACAGAACGCTCTAGGAGTAAGATGATGGAGTCCTTTTCGAGGAGGATACAGAAGGTACTATAGGTAGTACCTAGGACCGATGTTGTCATTGGGCATGTAGCTACATATATATTTGTTATTAGGTTTTAATCTACTTGGAGTAGATGGGTACGATTCACGCACATAGGCGTGAGTATTATAAACCAAATAAACCTAATGTAACAGAAAATAGAGATAAGAAGGTATATGTAGAATTAAGCTTAGAAGTGTATATTTGTCCATTCACTAGAACTTTAGTTCTGACCCCCTCCTCATACATCCCACAGGTTAGGTAGACGATAAAGACTTTCCAGCTTTGAGACACTTGTTTAGAAAGTGTTATTATATTGGTGAATATTTACTTACTATTATATTTTAGCCAATTTCGCTGTGAGATATTTTACTTGAGCTCTGATATATTTGTCTTTGCCTATTTGCAGGATACCAGATACCCAACTCGGGCCTTAGTGGCTTGGGTTTTAGCATTTTTGCAAAAAATCCGGACCCACTGGAATTCTGGTTGTTACATTTGGTATCAGAGCCTAGGTTTAGGGTTCCTAGGTAGATAGTGAGTGAACGTATTTGTATTTTTGAATAAAATATAAAAATATTATGTACTAAAATCCAAATAGTCCCCAATTATAGATTTTAGCATATGGAAAGTTTTTAGAAGTACATTTGTGCATAGTTTGCTAGTTGGGTTTAGGATGATCCTAGAGTGTTGAGCCCTAAGTCATTACTGATTTATAGTGTACGATAAGCTATGTTTTGAAGAAGATTAGTATCCATATGTCATAAGAAGTGGGAAAGTTTCCTAAGGATAATAGGGAGAGTATTTTTATTTTGGAAGGAATAAGATATTTTAGTAAGGGAATGAGATTTCCAAAGTTTAGGAAGGATATTCCTAGGGTAGTAAGAAGAAAATCCACTTTATGTCTAGCCCAATAAAACGAAACCTTTTGGAACTGAAAAGTTGAAAAATATAATTGTTGATATGTTTGAAGCAAATATTGGGTTTTTGAAAAAAAAGTGGTATGAAATTTAAATTGGTTTTTATATAATGTGAATTTTAATTCTTTTTGAAGAATTATAGAGCATATATAGCTCGCTGGTTTCCTTGTCGGTAAACAAAGATTTTAAAATATAAAAACCTAGAGTGTGTTAAGTATCGAAAACGTAGGTTACATCATTTATTGTTGTAATAGATGTTTTCATGAAAAATAAAGAAGCATAGACTATGACACTATTGTTATAGTAGATGACTCCCAAAGGAAATGTTATCACATAGCATATGGGATTTATTAATATTTATTTTAACTGAATCCATATACTAGTATTTTTGGGTTGTAGTAACGGTGTTTTACGCAACATCTGTTTTAACCCAAATAAAAATGTGTTTTGAAGATAATTTCTAAGTATAGAAATAAAGTGGTTTGTAAGCACACTTATTATTTAAATAAGTATATGGAAATGTTTTCTAGTTATGAAAATGTTAAAACAGTTTGGAAAATGAATTCTTCTAAAAAAGATGTAAGTCAAATATTAGGAAATTAATAAATTTCGTAGGAAATATCTATTGTAAGTGAATATAGATTAAACATACTTTAATCTATTGGAATGAAATGAATAATGGTATAATTTTCTATGAAACCAAACCGCAAGTGAAGATATTTTGTGCAAGTTATAAGGAATGCGTGGAAGAGATGTACAAGGTATGGAAAGCACCATATTTTGTATAGCCTATTTCGATAAACTATAAAATAAGTTCCTTGTAATTTCACACAAACATGAAATCCTCTTTTAAAAGATTCATAGAAGGTTTTAGCGTTAATGGTTTCTCATAAGAGAAAGTAGTTCCAGTACATTAAGGTATAAAACCATTAGGTATAACGAGAAGTGTAATAATTAGAGACAGTGTTAGTTAGGAGGGATATTATAGAGAGCCTTAGTAGGAAAGCTAAGCAATGGAAATTTCATATTTTTCCATTGATTATGCACATGGGTTCCTTGCCTTTGTAGAAAATCCTAATTTGTAGTAAATTAGAAACTCCTCCAAGGTTAGGTAATTGGAAGAGTAGGAAAGTTAAGGGATTTTCGATAGAATAATTGTTCTTATCTACTCCAATTTTTGTAAATTTGAAAATCTATGAAATGAAGATGTTTTGAAAACATGTGAGGACATTTTTAGAAGTCAAGAAAAGGAAAATGTTTTAAAAACAAGCAAGGCATGTTTTAAAGAAAAATGGTTAGGTGAAAAAGTAAATAAGTTTTTGGAAGAGAAAAACTTAGTAAACGGTTAAATTTAAAATCCAATTATTTTTATGAAAAGCTGTTAAGGTCTTTAAAAGGAAAAGAGGAATAAGCTTTGAACTTAGAATTTGTAAGTTTACCCCTCTAGGTTTGGAGAGTACCTTTGAATTTAATATAAACTTCAAAGTAACACTTTTAAAGGCAAGAATTTTGGGATTTGCTGTTTCTAAAATTTAGAAGCTTTAATTTTTGAAATGAAATGATAAATACCAAACCAAACTTTTAAATATCGAGTAAATAGGAATCATTTCCTATGTGTGACGGGAAAATTCTAAGGCTATGTAGGAGATAGCGGTGATTACTTTTAGTAGTAGTAATAAAAGTTCCCATAAAGTGTATATTACACTAGTGAGAACCTAGGAATGTCGCTTCATGTGTGTAGACTATAGAAGAATAGTAAAGTGATATTAGTAAGATAGTAAGACACACGTGATTGGGATAAATAGACCTTAGTTGGGGAAAAATGAAAAGTAAAGGTAAAGAGAAAATTTCCCTAAGCTTAGTTGCCTTTTTAGATAGAGACTACATAGATTAAAATCCTTATTCATTGCAGTAAATGAGACTTGGTTATTCCATTTTGAGTATGGAAAGGAAGAGATGAATAGATCTTATTCATCGTGAGTAATACAGCATAAGTTAGTAAAAGTAATGGCGGCAGGAGGAGTGTATGAGTTACTTGGATTCCTAGAGTAGGACCTTTCTGTGTCAGAGTGGGCATGCTCCTAGGCTTCCTAGCTCTAGAAGATAGCTGTGTTTAGCTGCTATTTTAAAGAAAAGTAAAAGCAGATAAAAGTAACTAAAAGAAAAACAGTAAGATCTAAAGAAAGCGATAGAAACATCAATAGAAATAAATGAGAATTACAAAATAAAAATACATTTTTCCATAAATTAAGCTTGGGAAAAAGTTTGAAAATGAAAGTTTTTCTTATGTGAACCGTGCTTGGGAAAGAAAATAGAGAAATTTATAGAATAGCGGCATAAGTTCCAAGTACGGGGAAAGAGGTGCACAAAAGTAAAACGGTAAATGTAAGGTTTTCCATTTTCTACCTTCTTTCTGACATAAGAAATCGAGTTCGGAAAATTAGATTTTTTCTGAAATTCGAATATTACAAGTTGTGTGGTAGGATTTGGATGTAAAAATTCGTTGAACTACACCCCTATTTAGTAGGAGTGTGGGAAAAATTGGATGAAAAACGTTAGGAGTTCTCAAAAGATTGCATTCACATAGAAATTGAAATTATATTTAGGGTGTGTGCATCATGTTTTAAAATAATTTTTTAAAGAAGAAAAGCATTCATATAGGAGGTACCGCTTTGCACAAAGACAGGGATGGTCGTAAAGATGTACACAAAATGGATGTGATTGATGCGAGGAATTACATAATTTTACCCTTGTCAAATTTCGGAGACGAAATTTCCTAAAGGGTGGGAGAATGTAACACCCCATATTTTTAGATAATTAAATAATCAAATAAACGCTGAACAGTGAAAATAAACATTTTAGAATTTTCAAAATATGGCCTCGAAACTTATATCATTGTGTTTGTGGCAATTTTCTGATCAATTTCCATATATAACTTGTCAAAATCCGAGTTAATACGAAGAAGTTATAAGAGAAACGAAAATCAGAAGAAGGAAAAAAATAAAATAAATAAGGCCCATGGGTCGACCCATATGTTGACCCACAGTGCACAAGGATCGACCCTAAGGTCGACCCGTGATGAACACATGTCGACCTATTGGTTGACCCGCGTTTTCCCCTGGACGTGAATTCGTCCATGGACATGCCGAGCCTATTTAATTCAATTTTTGTGCAATCTCAAACGTTGGTTTCTAAATCCAACGATCCGCAGCAAGCCTGTGACGTGGTTGCACCAGATTTAATCCTAAAATCCGACGGTCTGAGATCCTCAAACACCCCTATAAATAGAACCCTAGGCCTAGCTATTTTCTCACAATTAGATTTTCTCCCAATTGGGTTCATTGCTTGAGGCTGAACCCTAAATAGAAAATTTTTCTAGGGAAATTCTTAATAAAAATATTAGAAAAGGGGATCTGGGAAGGCCATGGAGCAGAGCTAAGACCATGGAGAAAAGCTAAGGACGACAAATGAGTGGATTTAAATTATATATTTTTTATGTTTATGATATATTATTGTTAGATTCTTGTTAAATATTTTAATTCAGCATTTATTTCAGTAATTAGTTCTACTAATTAGTTATGTTGAAACTGTAAATTCTATAAGAGAGCTTATATTTAATTATTATTTATATGGAAAAGAAAGATAGGAATCCAATTAAATATGAATAATATTAGGCTTAACAATTATAGAGAAATGCATAAGCCTAAAAGTAAGAAATTTACAGTAAATTATGCTAAAACGGGAGAAATAAATTAAAAAGGGGAAAATTTAATAACTTGATTTGGAAGTTAGTGATAGATTAGTTGGTTGGTTTAGAAAAGAGAATACATTTCCATAGTTTAATATTGTAAGAATAACGATAAACGTAATTGCAAGAATAAAAGAAAGAAAAAGGGAATTAGCGTAAAATAGAGACATTTCTGTATTTTGCATTATCTTATAATTAAAGAGACAATAAAAGAAATACCTTGCAATTATGAGTTATTGTTTATAGCATTATTTTGTATTAAAATATGGAAATGGAATTTTAGCATAGTTTTTGTAACCAACCAAATAGAATAGAACTACTTCCTAGAATAAAAGAAAATAAAGTGAAGAGTTGAAGAAATTATAGAAGAAATCAAGTTAATTATTTGACAAGACTAGAAATAATAAACAGAAATGTGCCTAGATCTGCATTTACTGCGCAGATAGTAAAATAAAAGTAAAACAATTATTATGATAAGTAATTTGTGATAATTGGACGCAGTCCCAAGCTAAGGTGTTATATAATATAAGAGAACTAAAAAGAATATAGTATCATAATAAAAGAGGATGGACAGACACTTGCAATTATATTTATAACATGTAGATTATAAAAGAATATAGAAGTAACAATTGCAAGTATAATTATAACATAGGTTATAATTAGAGATAACATAAAAGGCTTATTTTAAAACTTACACTAAGTTAATAAGAAAACTTAGAAGAAAGGCCCATACCAACAACATTCCCTTTCAGTCAGGAACTAATGGTCCCATAATAGTTAGGTGAGGCTGGGACACGCTTATGCTGATTAGGGTAAATAAGTAGCCAACAAAATTAGAAAAGTAAACTAAACGCATAATAAAAGATTAGACGTAGGGTCTAATAAAAAGGTAAGATGCGTTTGGAGCAGCCCAAAGGATGAAGAGCCTAACGGAGCAGTTCATCACAAATTTTTAGCATAGAAATAGCACGTCCAACTTAGTTAATTTGGGCTAGAAGGAAGTACGAGACTTCAACGGGGCATGAGGGTACTCTAGGATGGCCCTTTGGGCTAGGTCTAACGTAGCTGCACCCCCGGAGGCAGGTATGTAGGTGTTCCATCAAGTAAGTATGCCTTGATTGCTTTTGCATTGCATGTCTAACGAAGCGGACCTTTATAGGCAGTCAAAAGGTTGATGAATGAAGTAGGATATTCGTATGACACCATACTCTGACTTGCGAATTGGTTTTAGTGGGCAGGACCCAAATGGATAGTCGCATGCGGAGATCAAGCCATCATCAACCAAGAGCGAGTTCGTAAAAGACTAGAGTTAAACCAACAGGCTAATTATTCTTTCACTATCGAGACATTGGATGAGGGGCGCAGCCAATTGGATGTTTAGATTGTTTGCAGTAGGGCACTGCCACTTAGCTCTTTAGAGGACTTTCGATTAGTTGAGGGGTGGCTGCATGGGGCCATAGCCATGATGAGAAAAGAGACAACCAAGTAGAATATTTGTATTGTAGGCTTAACGAAGCTGTCCTTTACAGATATAGATCCCCGACTGAGTTCCGTACAAGGTAGACCTTATTGGCGGGAATAAGGGAGTAGACAGAACGATCACGTATAGTCCTCAAGGTACGCACTGGGTGGTACATTGTGGGTGTTCGAGCATTAGTATAGGCTAGTGCGGACGTAGTTTTACATTTTCATAGTAGACGATGGAACATTTGTATTGTAGGCCTCACGAAGCTGTCCTTTACAGATGTAGTTACAGAACGCTCTAGGATCAAGATGATGGAGTCCTTTTCGAGGAGGATACGGAAGGTACTATGGGTAGTACCTAGCACCGATGCGGTCATTGGGCATATAGCTACCTCTATACACTTTATGATTGATTTCTGAAATGTTGATAACGTCTATTTGTTATTAGGTTTTAATCTACTAGGGAGTAGATAGGTACGATTCACGCACATAAGCGAGAGTATTATAAACCCAATAAACCTAACATAACAGAAAATGGAGATAAGGCGGTATATGTAGAATTAAGCTTAGAAGTGTATAATTTGACCATTCACCAGAACTTTAGTATTGACTCCCTCCTCATACATCCCACAGGTTAGGTAGATGGCAGAGATTTTCCAGCTTTGAGATACTTGTTTTGAAATTTGTTATTATCTTGGTGAGTATTTACTTACTATTATATTTTAGTCAGTTCCGTTGTGAGATATTTACTTGAGCTCTGATATATTTTCCTTTGCCTATTTGCAGGATACCAGATACCCAACTCGAGCCTCAGTGGGCTTGGGTTTTAGTATTTTTGCGAAAAATCCGGACCCATTGGAATTCGGGTTATTACACGGCTTCTGTGAAGTTGTATTTTGATTTCATTGCGATGTATTCTGTAGTTACTGATAGTTGAGTACCGCTTGTAGAACCATCCCAAAGGGGTTTCTTAGTAGCCTCCAATAAATCATAAATTTTTTTGCTCCAATACTTGGTTCTTCTTTAACATTAACATCGTTACCATCAACTTCAACAATAGAGAACATTGAACGTGATGTATCTTCAACCCTATCTTCTATGAGATTCGTTGGAACAAGTTCATTATCCACCTCCTCCTTCGAATGTACGGGATTAGGTGCTATAAGTTCTCCATGACGATCCCACGCCAAATAATTCGGCACGAAACCATATTGGTGCAAATGAACTATTACCATATCTGGTATCAAATGCTTCAATAGTTTGCACCTACTACATGGACAATGAATTTCTTCGTCGTTTCCATTATTACGTAAAGGGAATTCAATAAAGATCTGTACACCATTTTGAAAATGTTCACTTATTGAGTCTACAGTTTCTTTTCTTTGTTGGTACATCTAGCTCCGATCGATAAAATAATTGACCATTTTCCCTACTTTAAAACATAAAAATGCATTAATCATTTACCTGTTGATATTTTTTTTCCAAATAAATCATACATTTAAATTTTTGCAAATATATAATATTATTCTATTTAATTTTATTTTCAAACGGATTTACACAAATTATGATATGAATATAATCTACAATTTTTAGGTTATTGTTTTACACTTTGATGGTTGGTCATCCTACTTCCCATTACAAACACAGTAGTAATTGTATTTTACAAATCATTTTATTTTAAATGATTCAACAAAATTTTGACAGCACTTCCCCTTTGTTCCCTATATCGTACATATATGTGTGTACATAGGGAACAAAAAGAAAGTGTTGTCAAAATATTGTGAACCGTTTAAAATAAAATGATTTGCAAAATATAATTACTACCATGTTTGTAACTTGTCCAATACAGGGACTAATCCGACAAATGTTGTATCAGATGAATATAAATGTCTGTTCTGTGATAAAAACGAATATCCATACAACGATCATATACAATATTTGTCAAACAGAGTCAAAAACTCTCTTAGGAAATTACAAAAAGTAAAGCGTATTATACAATAATTTTTACAATAATTTATTTACATTCTAAGAAACACATACACCAAATCGTCGTTTTCGTCATCTTGAAAACGCATACACCAAATTTTGAGCGTCGACTCTAATCAATCCAAAGTAGCCCTAATGCACATATGCACGAATTTATCAACGCATATACACCAATTAATGCACATATACACTAAAATTGTTCTCTCTCAACATTTCAATGATAAACAATTATAATAACAACCTAATTAGCATTCAATAGGGTATACCAAACAATCAATGAGGTATTATACAACTATAACAACAAATTAACCATAATTTAACAAATCAATATTAATTAGAATTTAGGAATAAAACTAGATTGGAGATTGATGAAGGGGCTAGGCTTGTTGAGAGTGGAGAATGATGAAGTTGGAGAAGCCCGGAGAGGCACGACGGTTAGCTGACGATGGGGAGGAGTTGGTGGTAGTAGGGATTTGGCTAAAATTGGGGGAATGAAAATAATGAATCAGCTCTTGGCCAGGAGGCCTGTATACACGATAATTGTCGACGGCTAGCGACGACCGCCGACGGCATTGTTGTTTCGGTTTTCGACAACTAGTGGTGGCTAGTATATTTTATTTACGAAAGCACCACGGAGTTCAACAACCATCCCTAGCCATCGGAAAAGGGCATCGGCAGCCGTTGGAACGCTCCATCGCTATTTACTATTGTTCTAGTAGTGTTCATAGCCAATTGTAGAACTAGTTTCAACATTTAATAATGGAGACCCTAGTATAATAGGAAAACATAATGGTGGCACTGGCTGACTGCAGATGGAACCGAAGACATCACCGGAGGTAGAAAATCATTGGAGCTAAGATAAACTACAAAAGGGACGTCACGAGTTAGACTAGCTGGACAGTAGGTAGAGGTAGATTGCGACGAGACAACATGTAGATAACATTTATTCAAATATAAACTTGACGATATTATTACTTTTCATATACAATGACACACGCACAAAAAATATTTAACTTCAGAAAAAATGTGGTATCATATATATTTATATGTAAAATATTTAACTTTGAGCAACAAATGTCTCAATAAGACCAATAATATCATTATCCATATATGTGTGTTTGTAATGGTGTCAATGCACATTTATTTAACTAATAATTTAATGTAATTGAATAATATCTTTGATGTTATATACAAGTGTACAATACACAGTTAAATAAGGCTAATGTGTCCAGAGTTATAATACGGACTCAACGATGGAAGTCGCATGCAAAATGGAGTCCTACGTGAGATTTATTTGTGTTTGAAAATATAGGGTTTAAATATAGTTTAAATTTAATAGAGGCTTTTAAAACCTTTTACTCTTCTTCTTCAAATCAAAACCCTAGCCGCAACATTCATATCATCATGCAACTTTTGCGAAATGCCAGAGCCTCCTAGACCACCATCGATTTACTCTATTTCTTCAAACGATTCTAACTATGTCCTTCGATCAAAGTTCAATATTGATTTTCTATAAACCTAATTTCGAATACATTGAACGTGCTACTCCACTAAACACTGTAGCTTTACCTAAAAGTTGTTAATCATCTTATCACTAGTCATCTCCTCACTAGAATTTAATCATGGGCAGCCGAATTAGGTTGTCGGGGAGAGATGGGGTGGAGACACATGCATGGTGGTATGCTTGTGCATGAACAGTGAGAAAAAAATGTAATTTTTTTAAATAAATTTAAAATTTAAAAACAAATAAAAATAATATGTATATATATATATGTAAAACTATATATACATGTATGGACATATTTAAAAAAATTATATATATATATATATATATATGTATATGTGTGTGTATTTATGTATTTAAAAAACATGATGTAAATAGAATTTTTTTTGACAATCCAACCCATCGATAACACCTTAAACCATCAGCTTTGCCTTGGAAATAGCATTTCTCTAACTTAATGTGGGGTTGCAAAGTCCACCATTATGATATAATTTATTTAATTTTACAATGAATATTCATTTTAAGACAATGTTGCATCTATTTTCAATCAAAACTGAAAACGTTTATTTTATTGTTTTGAAATGGTACTTAGATACAACATGTCACTAGGACAACAAACCACAAATCATGTGTGGATAAATGTTCGAATCACGCTACTCAAGTTTTGAACTTGTGACCTCTCGCACCAAAGTCGAATCACTTAACCACTGGGACAATGGTGCTTGTCAACTGAAAACATTTATTATTTCATAAATAATATTTAGTATACGCAAATGTAATTATTCAAAACTTGATGCAACCACTAACAAGTGTGACACCTCACCTCTATACCCATACTATCCAAGAGTATTACAAAGGAATACTTTTAGATAATATGGAAAATGAGACTATATGGGGTACACACATGAATACTCCCTTGAACTAACACAGTTACGTATTTAAACACCAAATAAACATCTAATCTATATGTACATAGTATCGGTACAAAGCAATAGACATGTGTGTTTCCAGGATAGAACAATACACAAGTTACAATGAACAGCGGAGAACACAGAGTCAGTCGCAGCGATAACATATAATATTTATAATACAATAATGTTATAAGAAAACAATACAACTCAAATGTCAATTATATATATATAGACATACATACAGTGAATCAATATCATACGAAATCAGGTAATTATCCTAATATAATACTCCTCTAAGCCTACTAAAACAAATGCGGGTCAAGTCATCCCTATAGTTGTAATGTCTCGGACTGACCCGAGTAATATAAAATAACACATGGGTCAGACTATGTCTAATCAAGGATCATAAATAAGGGTAAATGGTTTGTATTGAAAATAACAATATAATATCACAATCAAAGATAACAATCATCAACTAGCATGTCAAGTTAGATAAGTAAGTATAGAAACGTATGTCCAAAGTATCAATACAAGACTATAGATATTTATCAAGGCATCATGCCTCTTAAATAACTCAATTCCATACGGAGCAATCAACATTAATATCAAAAGATGTCATCACCCATATAGAAATACATCGAATAGCAAAAACAAAGAATCAACATAAATGGATGAATCGTATATATTCAGAAATCAACATCAAACCCAAAATAATCGGTAATGAGACAAACTTAATTAAATTTAGGCAGTAATAAAGCAACGTCCACTATCTCTCTCAATCTCATATTTTAAAATATCAATATCAAATCAATGAAATCAACAAGAAAGATTGTGCCAACTCATAACAATGTCTCAAGGTGCAAAATCATATACCTCGACCAACAACCCATGGAGAGGCAAAACTCTTGACTGAAAGGTGTTAAGAGATAGAAATAACAAATCAATAATAAGTAGGTCGTATGCCTAAGAAGGATACGTGATTGATCATAATCTGGGCACAGTATCAAGTATAATCTCATCCATACATAATATATGTGTATTTAAAACCCACATACATACACCCACACCGGAACCATACGGGAGGCTGACAGCATGTCTGCTAGCTCTAGGAGCCACATGTGGTCCATAAGACATGACTTCTACAGTCGCCGGTTACCATTACCTCTCCCCTCTCAGTATCATGACAATGATCAACCATAGGCTTGAAAATGCATAGCCTCTTCGGCCATGACTTCTAACATGTTCCACTATGGTAACTGACTATTGGCCTAAGCGACACAAGGGGCAACTATCTGTCGATCTTGTGATGTGCTTGAATATCATAAACAACACCGGTGTCGTAGATCTAGGTCGCGATCCCATGATCAAGCCGTCTGGGTAGATACTGGCCAATTTGGTTCACTCCTGAAAAATAAAGGAAGTTGAACAAAGGTAAACAGACATATAACGTGCACAGACATATAACGTGCACAGACTATATGGCTAACAAATAGCCTCCACACATGCTCACCGTAGCGAGTCGCACACACATACCACATACCCCTGTATGAGTGTCATCCATAAGCAAAGAATAACTGAATAAATAACACGACAACGCCCCATACCACCGTGTGTTACTAATCCATTTATTTAGTAATCACGCATCACACTCGCTCCTCCAATATTCTATATAATGAATCTAAAGAATGACCAAAAAGTGTTATTGAATGTCCCATACCAAAGGATATCACAATCCGTTTATTCTAATTTCTCATCATACAGAATAAATATCAATAAATAAAATCAAGAGGATGTCGTCACTGTATCATAATCAAATCATCAACCAAATTAATATCAATAATGAATCATTTATATAACTCAGTTCAATATACATAAAAGAAGTGAAATCAAAATAAAAACAAGATAAAAGAGATCAATCAAAAAGACATAAAATAAAATAATGAATCAGTATTCAACAATAAATTAAATGCAACATATTAATTTTATATAACAAAATTAATACTTAAAATTGGAAAATAAATATTAAATATTGAATTTAGAATTTACTCGATTAGTTTCTACGTCATCATTATTGTCCAAGATCATATATATATCCCATCATATTCTAATAAATATTACTATAATCATATTCAAGTGATTACATATTTGATTTTTATTTAGTAAAACTAACACTTTAATTATACATATATATTAATATAATGTAAAATGAAATGTATTGTTTAATTATATATTTATATATTAAATATGATACCCCACAATCTAGACTGTCATTAGGTAAAATTCTCTCGACCAAAATGCACAACAGCCTTAATATTAATAAGACACTTTAATATCAAAGTTATCAATCAGGTCATTCTTTATAATATCCAATATACTATATAAATTTATATAATCAAACCTATTAATATACAATCGTATAATATTTGTATACAAGAATGCTTATAATTTGTAATTGTATTCACGTTATAACTTGAATAACGTGATCATATTCAATTTAAGTTGCTATATGCATATTTCTATATATATAATGTAATCATGTTTTTTTAAATTTAAATGTAAATACACACATATGTAGATTATAAAGTACTGAAGCTTCATAACCAAATAAATTGAACTATTAAATATGCTCCTTTATTGGTTTCAACAGGGTAGAATAGGGTGTAATACAACAGAACAAAATAAAACGAAGCAGCAAAAGAAAATGACGAAGGAGATAACAAAGAAGACAAAAACTTATCTACTGACATACTCAAGCTTAAGTTCAAGAAAAATGCAAGAAATAATATAGCAAAATTCTATTCGGCAAAGAGTAAAGAAGAGAAGGTATATGCACGCACTATCCCGTCATAACGCATGAACAAAGAACTCTACTTACACACACTAACACAGTGCACATGCACATATTTATACATTTTTTTCTAAATAACAATCAAAAGCAATTGAGTTCGTTTATCCATTCAATTAGGCTCTTACTTACATTCACACACACACATATATATTATGTAGTTCATATATAAAATAATATGGTTTAAGTTAAATGTTTTATTTAGTTTAATATGAAATATCTATAGACACATTTATTTACTAATTATAAACTTCAAAAATTAATGCTCGCATGAAGTCGTAAACAAACCCACTTGCAGCGTACTTATAAAGCTATTCAAAGATATGTACATGATCGCATATAGAAATATAGAAAGTAAAAGGTAAGCTTAGGCTAAATAAAATGAAGGATGCTACAGGGCCTGAAATAATATGGCCAGGTTTGTGCGGAAATCGACGGAATTTAAGGGGATGCATTGATTTTTATTTATTCACTCAGTAGCAGCCATGAGATAAGAGTCGGGTAATTTTTCTTACCCTTATTTCGGGCATTGTAGCTTTATTGAAATAAAATAGAAAAAAACAAGAGGATGAAGACAAAAAAAGCTAGCACTTCCTAAACCAATACAACGCCCACGTATATAATTCCTTACACAGCCACACTTTCCATGTTCACGTGCGCAGACAACCACACAGACACACACGCTTCAACCCAGTAGTTGAAACACACTCACACACTCGCGCACACTAGCACACACTAGAAGACGCACAAAAATCACCAGATACCGGTTGAAGCTTTTCTCTGTAAAAACCATTACCTGCTAACGGCAATACTCCCTCATACTATGCACAGTATATTTAATACTTGATGTATATAATGAATCATATTCCTCACAGCAAACCAATACATATAAAACAGGATTTAAAAGGATTAGGACATAGATTTGTAAGTGGTAATCACTTACCAAAAACTATCGCTTCCCTCTCGCATACACGCATTCCATTCGCCACCGCAATCAACTCAATTCGTGCTAGGGATGCTATATGATATGTGGAAGCTAGTACTTGAATTTTATGATTTTTACTAATTTATGCAATTTGATTTTTAATTTTGAAGTTGAGGAAGATAATGAAGTAAATTGTTTTTAGGAAGATCGAAGTTAGCCAAAATGAAGTGAGTATATGTGAGTGTTTTGAGTGGGAAGAAGAATATTCTAGAGATAGATTATTTTCTAGAGTGAAAACTTGGGCTTGTTTTAAGGTTTGGGCAATGAAAACGAGAATATATATAAATGTTTGTATTTTCCTTTATTCTTTAAATTAAATTCCATTCAATTAATTAAATACAAATTTCCATTCAAAATAGTCTCTTTTACTAAGTATTAAATTTCAATTACATTAATATTATAAAATAGTATTTTTATACTTTTAACTTATTTAATTATAGATATTACATTCTCATAATTTAAATTCTTTTATTAAATAATTTCAAAATCAAATAGTCAAAATGATCTCCAAATTCAAATCTAATCAATTAAATTACTATTATTATATTAAACTAATTACCATTTAAAATTCGCGTTGTTATAGACTCCCCCCTTAACAAAATTGCGTCATTACAATTTCCAATCATGAGAAATCTATAACAATTCAATTATACAAATTTAATTATAATTTTTTCACTATATTTCAAATACCAAAACTTTAAAGAAAAGTGCTTTATGAAATCTCGAAATCCTTCATTTAAATTAATTTCTTTTCATCTATTATATAACTTACATAAACTTTCTAAAGTTCTCTTTTAATTCTATTTCGAATACAATTCAAAACACATTCCTTTTCGAGTAATCTTCAAAATATTTTATCCAAATTCATAGTCTTATTTATAAATTTTTCTACCAACATCATCATTTCTATTTTAACAAAAATCTTTTGATGTATTTCTTAATTTTAAACATTTCATATCCTAAAAATTAATTTCAACTTCTATTTTGCAAACTCTTTTCTCAAATTTAAACAAATATTTTGTTCTTTTAAATCAAGTCTAGGAGGAAAATTCTAGATTTATTTTCAAAATTGTACACTCTAAAATTAATCCTGTAACACTTATCAAAATAATTCTCAGTTTAATTAACTCATGCAATTATTAATATTTTAAAATCTACATATGTATATACATATCCACATCTTAAAATCCTAAAGCTTTACATTATTTACACAACCTATATAAAAAAAACATTATCGAATATACATATACTTATATTCATTAATTTTTAATACAAAAATAAAGTGATATTGCCTCGCCATGTAATATAGTCATTACCAATATCAATTGCCTGCAATATTGACCACATAATCAATACCGCCTTGCTAGTGATCACAGCTATGCACTAACATTCATTGGCTGCAACTATTGCCAAAAATATGTAATAACCACAAAATATTCTTTACAAATATAAATCTCAAATATCATTTTACTAAAATAATTTAATTTGCTAAATTTCCCATTTAAAATTTTTAGTTCTATTTCAAAATACTTTAATCTCCCGTAAATTACTTATGTTATTCTAAATCATCATGTTTAAATGTCTCGTTCAAGTGTTTAAGAATTTCTATCGAATACATGTGCACCTGAATCGACCAAAATCCTTAACACACTCAAAAGACAAGTTAACCCAATTTTCGTTTCTAAAAAATATCTATAGTTTTACTTCCACTAATTGTCGAGTTTACCAGTTTCAATAAAATAATTTTTCGAATCCATATTTTATACTTTACTTATAGCATATATACTTTCACTTTACTACTAAAACTATTTGGTGATAATAATAACCAACATTTATACACGATAAACCTTTGCTTCCACCAAACCCATATCAGATTTTTTTCCTTAACATTTTCAACAATCTTTAAAACTAACATTCCTATATATATATATATATATATATATATATGTCTCACTCAACAAACCATTTTAAAAAAATAAATTTAATATCAACAAACACTATTTATATTTATTTATTAATAATAAGTACAAACCAAATAATTAAATTCATTTCATAGCTTTGATAATTATACACAATTCTCAAAAATCAAATTCAATTCCCTTAATTTTGAAATAATCAAATAAACACAAGAGACTAAATAAAAACACTTAGCGGAACCTAATAATTCCACTGCGCACTCTGATAAGAACAAATCAAAACTCAAATACGCAACAACAACTTAAACACCATAACATATTACAAAGCCATCCAAAATCATAAGTTAAAATACTACTGGTTGGACTAACTCCTTTTGTTCATGCTACCCAAACCATTTACTTCATATTTAATAGATAACTGTAAAATATTATATATAGAAAATATAAATATTATATTTTATGACACCCTACCTCCATACCCATACTATCCAAGAGTATTTTAGTGAAATACTATCAGATAGTATGGAGAATGAGGCTATATGGGGTACACGGGTGAATACTCCTTTGGACTAATACCGGTACGTATTCAAACATCAAATAAACATATAATTTATACGTACACAATATCGATACAAAGAAATAGACACATGTGCCTCTAGGAAAAAACAATACACAATTTATAATGAATAGCAAAGAACACAAAGTCAGTCTGAGCATTAACAAATAATATATATAATACAATAATGTGATAAGAATACAATGCTACTCAAATGTCAATTATACATACATACATACATATACATATATATATATATATGTACATATAGTGAATCAATATAAAAAAATTCAGGTAATTATCCTAATATAATACTCCTCTAAGCCCACTAAAACAAATTCTAGTCAAGTCGTCCCTATACCTGTAATGTCTTCAAATGACCTGAGTATTATAAAATAACACATGGGTCAAACTATATCTAATCAAGGATCATAAATAAGGGTAATAGTGTGTACTAGAAATAACAATATAATATCACAATCAAAGATACCAATCATCAACTAGAATGTCTATTTAGATAAATAAATATAGAAATATATGTCTTAAATATCAATATAAGATTATAGATATTTTAAATAACTCGATTCCATATAAAGAAATCAACAATAACATCTAAAGATGTCATCACCCATACAGAAATACATCGAATCTAAAAATCAGTGAATCAATACAAATGGGTAAATCACATATATATAGAAATCAACATCAAATCTGAAATAATCAGTAGTGAGACATCTTTAGATGAAGTCGGGTAGTAATAAAGCAATGCCCACTATCTCGTTCAATCTCATATTATAAAATATCAATATTAAATCAATGAAATCAACAAAAAAGATTAATCCAGCTCATAACGATGTCGCAAGGTGCGAAATCATAAATCTCGACCCACAACCCTTTGAGAGGCGAAACTCTCGACTGAAAGGTGTTAAGAGATAGAAACAACAAATCAATAATAAGTAGGTCATCTGGCTAAGAAGGATAGGAGGTTGATCATACTCTAGACACAGTCTCAGGTATAACCTCATCCATACATATATATGTCTTATCTACTACCTACATACATATACCCACACAGGAACCAGAAGGGAGGTTGCCAGCATGTCTGCTAGCTCCAAGAGCTACACGTGGTCCATAAGACATGACTCCTACATCATTGGTTACAATTACCTCTCTGCTCTTAGTATCATGACAACGATCCACCATAGGTTCGACATCGCGTAGCCTCTTCAGCCACGACTACCGACTCGTGCCCCTATGGTAACCGACTGCTAGCCTATGCCATACAAAGGGCAACTAACTACCAATCTCGTGATGTGCATGAATATCCTAAAACGGTGTCGTGGATCTAGGGCACGACTTCAGGATCAGGCCGCCATGATAGATACTGGCCAATCTGGTTCACTCCTGAAATATAAAGGAAGTTGAACAAAGGTAGACAGACATACAATGTTCATAAACTATGTGGCTAACAAGTAGCCTGCATATGTGCTCACCGCTGCGAGTCACACACACACACCCCTACATATCCCCGTATGAGTGTCATCCATGAGCAAAGAATAACTGAATAAATAACACGACGGCGTCCCATACCACCGCGTGTTACTAGTCTATTTATCCAGTGCTCACACATCACATTCGCTAATCCAATATTCTATATAATGAGTCCAAAGAATATCTGAAAAAGTATTACCAAATATCTCATTTTTTTTCCAAAAAGATATATATATATATATATATATATAACAAAAGGGAGGAGAAAACCTTCCTCTAGAGGCTCACAGAAGAAGGCGAAGCATATGGGTAACATATACCTCCCAAAAGAGACAGCAAAAAGAAAAGGAAAAAAACTAGCAAAAAAACACAAACCACAGACTCAAAGCAGCCATGAAGGCTCAGACGAACGCCCAAAAACACAGATACAGCCTGCAGATCCTCTCTCTCGCCACAACCAAAAGGTGTGGGCCAGTCCACCCATCACGCCACTAGCCGTAAACAAGACGAAATAAAAACTAACACAAGCAGCAAAACCAAGCCGAGAATGAACCAACGGATCCCCGAATCTGCCTACACCATCGAGCTCCGGCTAGGCCACCGCCCAATGGTGTGTATAGAAAATGAATAAGAGCCGACTAGGTAGGCTGCAAGAACCCCCAATCACAAGAGCAAGGATCGACTGCTGAGAGTGCGGTAGAAGACCCTAACGAGTAAACCGAAAGGGCAACAGAAATCACTAGCGAATCCAGCAAAGTCGAAATCCGGACCAAGAAGACAGCAAAAACACCTGAAACTAAAAACAATACGCGAAATTAAAATAAAAAAGGGGGGAGGGAACGGATGGAGGAAACCACCACCCGACAGCAGAGACCTATCCAACACCCAATCTGGCGGCAGTTGGAGAACGGGAAATTGACAGAAGTCCCACAAGCCGCCCAGAACGGTGGCTCATTGGACCCCTGAAAGGTCTACCCCGGAAAGCCAGGAAGACGTCACTCCTCACTCGATGGATAATGGATGGCGGATCCATTGAGCTGCTCTCGAAAGTAGCCTTATTCCGCGCACACCAGACGTGCCAGCAGATAAGACAAGGAATCAAACGGAAAATGATAGACCGAAGCGATTTCCCAGAACTCCCAGCCCACCAGGAATTCAGAATCCCTAGTAGAGAATTCGCAGTACTTCGAACACCGACAAGATTTCCGAAGTAGTTCCAGCAAGCTCTGGCCGAGAAACCACCGAAAAACAAGTGGTTCAAGGATTCCAAATCACCGTTTCCATAGCATCTACAGCGGGAAACGGTAGGAATACCGATATTTTGAAAATTCTCGTCCAGTGGCAGCCCATCATGTAGCAAACGCCACATAAATAGAGAGACCTTTAGGGGAATGCGAGAATCCCAAATAAAAAAAAATTCAGGGTGGATGAGGGAAGGGGTTCTGATGGAGGACCAGGCATTCAGAATCGAAAAGGAAGAGCTCCCATCCTGACATACCGCCGTGAGAATCAGATAAAATCTTCACAGACTGCATGTGCTTCCAGGTCTCGCTAGCGTAGGAAGGAGTGCCCGAAAAATTCGCACCCGCGAGTCTGTGGTACTTAGCTCGGAGGAACGAAGCCCATAAAGAGTTGTTGGCGCCAAACCTGTACCACAACTTACAAGCAAAGGCCGCGCAAAGGTCGGTGGGCTTACGAAGACCCAACCCACCTTCATTTTTGGGGCGACAAATCGCGTCCCAAGACACCCAGTGGTGGCGACGAACGTTGTCCTTGTTTCCCTAGAAGAAAGACGAAGCCAGAGACCGATAAGATCGGAAAAAGGCGGAGGTAGGGGTCAGAGTCGCAAAAATATGAGATCCCATCGAATCTAGAACTGACTTGATAAGAACAAGTCTACCAGCCTGAGAGAGAATGAAAGAATTCCAGCGTAAGATCTTCCCCCTCACTTTGTCGGTCAAGGGGTCGAAAAGAGTGTTAAGTTTTCTGCCCCGGTACAGAACAATACCAAGGTAGGGAAGGGGAAGGGAAGCTTCCTTGAAACCGGAGATAGTCTCGATCCAAGAAGCACGAGATTGAGACATGTCCTTCGAATGAACGAAACAACATTTGGAAGGGTTAACGAGTTGGCCCGAAGACCTCTCGTATTGATGGATGAAGCGAAGAAGCCACCGAACCGAGGAACGACTGCCATTAGAGAAAATGACTATGTCATCTGCAACGGATAAAGAAGAAATGAGAGGGCAACCCCTTGGAATACCGAAACGCTGGATTTGACCGTAAATGGTTAAAGATTGGAGCCCACGAATAAAAGCCTCTGCCGCAATCACAAAAAGAGAAGGTGAGAGAGGGTCACCTTGACGTAAGCCCCTCCCAGCTTTGAAATACCCATGGGCCGAACCGTTAATGAGGACAGAGAACCAGCAGTTGGAGACAAGCCTCCACACCAAGTCTATCAGGGCCTCCGGAAAACCGAAAGTCCTTAAAACCTTGATGATGAAGAACCAGGACATACGGTCGTAGGCCTTAGCCATGTCCAGTTTGAAGACAACATTTGATCCCCAAACTTTCCGATCAATTTGGGAGATCAGTTCCTGGGCTAGAAGGACGTTATCAGAGATAAGACGCCCCTTGACAAACCCTGCTTGAGACGGAGAAATGATACGCTCAAGGAAAGGAGCCAAACGGGAGGCCAGGATTTTAGAAATGACCTTATTAGAGAAATTGCAAAGACTTATAGGTCGGAAATCCACACAAGCCTTTGGGTTTTCGCATTTAGGAATAAGAATCAGGTTGGTGGAAGTCCAACCAGCTGGAAGATTTCCACCAGAGAAGAAGGATTGAATGGCC
Organism: Allium fistulosum; assembly: GCA_030737815.1. Classification (NCBI taxonomy): domain Eukaryota; kingdom Viridiplantae; phylum Streptophyta; class Magnoliopsida; order Asparagales; family Amaryllidaceae; genus Allium; species Allium fistulosum. The sequence continues at coordinate 474,266,111 of CM060901.1, forward strand.
AGACATAAATCAGCCTGGATAATAGGCCAAGAGCTCCTATAAAAATCACCATTGAATCCATCAGGGCCACTGGCACTATCCTTGCTAAGAGTAAAGACACAAGCACGGATCTCCTCAGTGGAAGGGAGATCCGCAATCATGGCACCTTCCGAAGGGAGGATCACCGGAGGAATGAAAGCTAAAAGGGCCGGATCTGTAACCGAAACTGAAGGAGATCCCAAAAAGGATTGGAAGTGGGATAGGATGATGTCTTTGACTTCCTCTGGCGACGAAGTCGAAGACAGATCAGGCCTCATACCAAATATCTCATACCAGATGGTGTCACTAGTCCATTTGTTCTAATTTCTCATCACACAAAATAAATATCAATAAATCAAATCAAAAGGATGTCATCACCATATCATATTCAAATCATTAACCAAATTAAAATCAATGGTGAATCATTTATATAATTGTATTCAATATATATAAAAGAAGTAAAATTAGAAGAAAAACAAGATAAAATAGATTAATCAAAAAGGCATATAAGAATAAAATAACAAATCAAAATTCAGTAATAAATTAAGTGCAACATATAAAATTTATATAACAAAATTAATACTTAAAATTGGATAATAAATAATATATATTTAATCTAGAATTTACTCGATTATGTTCTACGTCATCACTATTGTCCAAGCCCATGTTTACATCCCATCATGTTCTAATAAATATTACTATAATCATTTTCACATGATTAAATATTTAATCCTTATTTAGTAAAGTAATACATTAATTATACGTGTGTATATATATATAATGTATTACTTTACTAAATAAGGATTAAATTTTTAAATACTATAAAATAGAGTGAAATTGCCTCGCCATGTATTTTAGTGATTACTAATATCAATTGGCTGCAATAATGACCACATAATTAATACTGCCTCGCTAGTGATCACAGCTCTGCACTAACATCCATTGGCTGCAACTATCACCAAAAATACACACTAACCACAAAATATTGTTTACAAATATAAATCTCAAATTCTTTTTACCAAAATAATTTACTTTGCTAAATTTCCCTTTTAAAACTTTCAGATCTATTCCAAATAATTTAGTCTTCCACAAATTACATATATCATTCTAAATCATCGTGTTAAATGTCTTGTTCAAGCATTTAAGAAATTCTATCGAATATGTGTGCAAGCGCATCGACCAAAATCCTTAACATACTCAACGAACAAGTTAACACAATTTTCATTTCTAAAAAAATACCTATAGTATTACTTCCACATATTATCAATTTTACTACTTTGAAAAAAATAATTTTCCAAATCCACATTTTATACTTTACTTATAGTATGTATGCTTTCTAAATGATTTTTAATTAAAAAATTCACTTTACTACTAAAACTATTTGATGATAATAACAACCAACATTTATATAGATAAACCTTTGCTTCCACCAAACCCTTATTAAATATTTTTTGAACATTTTCAACAATCTTTAAAACTAACATTCCTACATACATACATACATACATACATATATTACTCAATAAACCATTTCAAAAAATATAACTTTAATACCAACAAAAACTATTTATATTTATTTATTTATAATAAGTACAAACCAAATAATTAAATTCATTTCATAGCTTTGATAATTATACACAACTCTTAAAATAAGATTCAATTGCCGTAATTTTTAAATCATCAAATAAACATAAGAGACTAAATAAAAACACTCAGCAAAACCTAATATTTCCACTGTGCATTCTGATAAAAACAAATCAAAACCCAAATACGCAACAACATAAACATAACAATATATCACAAAACCATCCAAAATCATAAATACAAATACTACTGATTGGACTAACTCCTTTCGTCATTGCTACTCCAATCATTTACTTCATATTTAATAGATAACTGTAAAATATTATGTATACAAAATATAAATATTATATTTTGCGGCATCCCGTCTCTATACCCATACCATTCAAGAGTATTACAGAGGAATACTGTCATATAATATGGGGAATGAGGCTATATGTGGTACGCACATGAATATTCCTTTGGACTAACATTGGTACATATTAAAACATCAAATAAACATCTAATCTATATATATGCAATATCGGTACAAAGAAATAGACACGTGTGCCTCCAGGACAGAACAATACACAATGTACAATGAACAACAGAGAATAAAAAGTCAATTGCAGCGATAACATATATAATACAATAATGTTATAAGAATACAATACAACTCAAATATCAATTATACACACACACACACACACATATATGCACATACAGTGAATCAATATCATACAAATATCAAGTAATTATCCTAATATAATACTTCTCTAAGCCCACTAAAGCAAATGCTAGTCAAGTCGTCTCTGTACCTGTAATGTCTCGGACTGACCCGAATATTATAAAATAACACACGCGGTCAGATTATGTCTAATCAAGGATCATAAATAAGGGTAATAATTTGTACTAAAAATAACAATATAATATCACAATCAAAGATACCAATCATGAACTATCATGTCAAATTAGATAAATAAGTACAAAATGTATGTCTAAAATATCCTTATAAGACTATAGATATTTATTAAGGCATCACGCCTCTTAATAACTTGGTTCCATATAGAGTAATAGACATTAATGTCAAAAGATGTCATCTCCTATATAGAAATACATTGAATCTAAAAATCACAGAATTAGAACAAATGGGTGAATCAGATATATTCAGAAATCAACATCAAACCCAAAATAATCAATAATCAGATATCCTCAAGTGAAGTCGAGCAGTAATAAAACAATGCCCACTCTCAATCTCATATTATAAAATATAAATATCAAATCAATGAAATCAACAAGAAATATTGAGCCAGCTCATAACAATGTCGCAAGGTGCAAAATCATATACCTCGACCCATAGCCCTTGGAGAGGCAAAACTCTCGACTGAAAGGTCCTAAGAGATAGAAACAACAAATCAATAATAAGTACGCCGTCTTCCTAAGAAGGATACGAGGTTGATCATATTCTGGATACAGTCTCTAGTATAATCTCATCCATACATAATATATGTGTATCTACTACCCACATACATACACCCACACCGGAACCAAATGGGAGGCTTACAACACATTTGCTAGCTCTAGCAGCCACATGTGGTCTATAAGACACGAATCCTACAGTCATCGGTTACCATTACCTCTCCCATCTTCGTATCATGACAATGATCCACCATAAGCTCGACAACGCGTAGCTTCTTCAGCCATGACTACCGACATGTGCCGTTAGTGTGTGGCCTATGCGACACAAGGGCAACTAACTACCAATCTCGTGATGTGCTCGAATATCATAAACAACAATAATGTCACTGATCTAGGGTGTGACCCCAAGATCAGGCCGCTAGGGTGGATACTGGCTAATCTGGTTCACTCCCGAAATATAAAGAAAATTGAACAAAGTTAGACAGACATATAATGTACACAAACTATGTAGACAGACATACATGATCACCGCAGTGGGTCACACATGCACACACCACATACGCCCATATGAGTGTCATCCTTGAGTAAAGAATAACTGAATAAATAACACGATGGTGTCCCATACAACCACATGTTACTATTCCATTTATTCAGTGCTCACACATCACACTCGCTCTTTCAGTATTCTATATAACAAGTCCAAAGAATAACCGAAAAAGTGTTATCGAATGTCGCATACCAAACGGTATCACTAATTCGTTTGTTCTAATTTCTCGTCACATGGAATAAATATCAATAAATCAAATCAAAAGGATGTCATCATTGTATCATATTCAAATCATTAACCAAATTTATGTCATTAGTAAATTATTTATATAATTCAATTCAATATATATAAAGAAGTAAAATTAGAAGAAAAACTAGATAAAATAGATTAATCAAAAAGACATATAAGAATAAATAACATATCAATATTTGGTAATAAATAAAGTGCAACATATAAATTTTATATAACAAAATTAATACTTAAATTGGATAATAAATAATAAATATTTAATCTAGAATTTATCGATTATGTTCTACTTCATCATATTCTAATAAATATTACTATAATCATATTCATGTGATTAAATATTTGATTTTTATTTAGTAAAAGTAACACATTAATTATACGTATTTTAATATAATGTAAAATGAAATGTATGGTTTGATTATATACTTATGCTTAACAATATGTTACCCCACAATCTCGACTGTCGCTAGATGAAATTCTCCTGATCAAAATACACAACAATGTTAATATGTATAATACGCTTTAATATAAAATTTATCAATCAGGTCATTTTGTATAATATCCAGTATATTATATCAATTTATATAATCAAACCTATTAATATACAGTTGTATAATATTTATATACGATTGTGTTTCTAATTTGCAATCATATTCACGTGTATAATTTGAATAACCCAATCATACTCAATTTAGGTTACTATATGCATATTTCTATATGTGTAATGTAAACGGGTTTTTGTTTAATCTAAATGTAGATGCACACATAGGCTGATTATAAAGTATTGAAGCTTCATAACAAAATAAATTGAACTAGTAAATATGCTCCTTTATTGGTTTTAATAGGGTAGAACAAGGTATAATACAGCACATCAAAATACAGTGAATCGGTAAAAGAAAACGATGAAGGAAAAATAAAGAAGACAAAAACTTATCCATTGACATACTCAAGCTTAAGTTCAAAAGAAATGCAAGAAATGATACAACAAAATTCTGTTTGGTAAAGAGTAAAGAAGACAAGGTATATGCAAGCACTATCCCATCGTAATGCATGAACACAGAACTCTGCTTACACACACTAACACAGTGCACATGCACATATTTATACAATTTTTTAAATAACAACCAAAAGTAATTGAGTTCACTTTATCCATTCAATTAGGTTCTTACTTACGTTATATATATATTATCCAGTCATATATAAAATAATATGGTTTAAGGTAAATATTTTATTTAGTTTAATATGAAATATATATAGACACATTTATTTACTAATTATAAAAATTAAAGTTAATGCTCATATAAAGTTGTATGCAAAACCACTTGTGGCATACTTATAAAGCTGCTTAAAAATATGTACGTGATCGCATATAGCAATATTGAAATTAAAAGGTAAGTTTAGGCTAAACAAAATAGAAAAAAAAGAGGAAACATGAAGACAAAAAAACCCAGCACTTCTTAAATCAATACAGCACTCAAATATGTAATTCCTCACACAGCCACGTTTTCTTTGTTCATGCATGCAGACAACCACACAGACACACACGCTTCAACTCAGTAGTTAAAAGTTAAAACACACTCACACACTAAACACACATAATGGCACACAACAGAAGAAGCACAAAAATCACAAGAGACTGGTTGAAGGCCTTTTCTCCATAAACCATTGCCTGCTAATGGCAATACTCCCTCATGCTACACACAATATATTTAATATTTGATGTATATAATGAATCTTATTCCTCACAGCAAACCAATACATATAAAACATGATTTAAAAGGATTAGGGCATAGATTTGTAATCGGTAATCACTTACCGAAAACTGTCGCTTCCCTCTTACATACGCGCACTTAATTAGCCACCGCAGCCAACTCAATTTGTGCTAGGGATGCTATATGATATGTGGAAGCTCATACTTGAATTTTATTATTTTCACTAATTTATGCAATTTGATTTTTAATTTTGAAGTTGAGGAAGATAACGAAGTAAATAGGTTTTAGGAAGATCGAAATTACCTAAAATGAAGTGAGCATATGTGAGTGTTTTGAGTGGAAAGAAGAAAATTCCGGAGATAGATTTCTCTGGAGTGAAAACTTAGGCTTGTTATAAGGTCTGGGCCATGCAAATGAGAATATAAACAAATGTTTGTATTTTCTTTGATTCTTTAAATTAAATTCCATTCCATTTACAAATTTCCATTTCAAAATAGTCTCTTTTACTAAGTATTAAATTTCAATTACATTACTATTATAAAATATTATTTTTATACTTTTAAATTATTTAAATATAAATATTACATTCTCATAATTTAAATTCTTTTATTAGCTAATTTCAAAACCAATTTGTCAAAACAATCTCCAAATTCAAATCTAATCAATTAAATTACTATTATTATCTTAAATTAATTACCATATAAAATTCAAGTTGTTACAAACTCCCTAGCAAAATTGTGTCCTTGCAATTTCCTATTAGGAGAAATCTATAACAATTCAATTATACCAATTCAATTATAATTTTTTCACTATATTTTAAATACCAAAATTTTTATTCAAGAAAAGTGCTTTATGAAATCTTGAAATCCTTCATTTAAATTAATTTCTTTTCATCTATTATATAACTTAATAAAATTTCTAAAATTCTCTTTTTGTTCTAGTTCAAATACAATTAAAAACACATTCCTTTTCGATTAATCTCCAAAATATTTTATCCAAAGTCATAATCTTCTTTATAAATTTTTCTACTAACATCATCATTTCTATTTTAATAAAAAAATTTTGATGTATTTCTTAATTTTAAAAAATTTATATCCTAAAAATTAATTTTAACTTCTATTTTGCAAAATCTTTTCACAAATTTAAACAAATATTTAACTCTTTTAAATCAAGTCTAGGAGGAAAATTCTAAATTTATTTTCCACATTGAACACTTCAAAATTAATCCAATGTCTCTTATCCAAGTGATTCTCAATTTAATTAACTCATACAGTTATAAATCTTTTAAATTCTATATATGTATATACATATCCACATCTTAAAATCTCACAACTTTATAATATTTACACATCCTATATAATATTCATCAATTTTAAATACTATAAAATAGAGTGATATTGCCTCACCATGTATTATAGTGATTACTAATATCAATTGACTGCAATATTGACCACATAATCAATACAGCCTTGCCAGTTTTCAGAGCTCTGCACTAACATCCATTTGCTACAACTATCATCAAAAATACATACTAACCACAAAATATTGTTTACAAATATAAATCTCAAATATCATTTTACCAAAATAATTTACTTCACTAAATTTCCATTTAAAACTTTCAGTTCTATTCCAAAATACTTTTGTAACGAACCAATATTTTCAACCATTCGCATCCGCACATGTCGGACTTGAATTGCTCAAAATACCGCATTGTAAATAAAATTTGGAAAATCTCAGAATATACCGTAAATAAATAATCACAGATCACAGACACAGAGTAAAATAATGCAGTGGAAGTAAAAGAAATAGTAGTTCATGAAGCTACTATGTAAATATATCAGAGTTAAATAAGATACAATAGAAGAAATAAAGTACAACGGATGTCTCAATACAATAACCAAGTACAAGCTGAGTAGGACAACGAAACTGAAGTAGATAGGACAAGACAAGCAGAAAATCTCCAGCGATTCAAATCTCCAAGAGAGTGGAAATCCAAATCTGTGAATAACTTAGGCTGACCCGAGCGTAAAGCAAAACACAAAACACTCGAGTCAGGACAATATATACTTATATAATGTAAACCAACTCAAGTGAACTGTAATAAGGTACAAGTAACTTAAAGAATGCTTGGGATCGCCCATCCTTTAAGGATCCGTTAAACTATTTACTATGTAATAATATACGCTATATATAGTAGTGTCTAATTAGTAAAGTATAATCATATAGAAAATAGCGTTAAGGGGAAGGTGAACCTTAACGCGGTCGGATCTTTAAACCAAAATCGTAGTAAAGCTCGCTATGGTAGGTGACACGGCACAACTAGGCAATGCCAGGGTAGATATACCAATTACGCATCTGGACTGGTGGTGACGCATAGCAGCCACTACCGCCCACCTCGAACAACACTCCCAAATCAAGGGTGCGCACCAAATCAATCACAAGTAATAGAATGGTATCGAAGAAGTGTGTCCGATCAGAGGTGCTACCTCATTGGTCCGTCAATCGCTCCTGTTTTAGTCACCTTATGCCAACTCACGGGAGTTGGGTCCACGTATATACCTTAGGATCGCCGCCGCCATCCTACTTCATTCTGGAAACTCCACCGCGTACACAGTTGTCAAAGTGGTTTTCGGTATCGACAGAGAGTATGTCCATATCCGATCCCGGTCTCTTTAACAACCAATCGTTATTATAACCCGTGGTTATAAATTTAAACAGTTTATACTTCAAAATAGAATATCATTTCAAATCCAAATCTTTATCAAAATAAAGATTAAATCAATTCCAAACCATTTCAATATATTTAAAGTAACATATCATTTCAAAACTTCATTTCAAATCATTTCAATATATTTAAAATAACATATCATTTCAAAAATTCATTACAAATCATTTCAATATATTTTTAAAATAACATATCTTTCCAAAACTTCATTTCAAATCATTTTAATATATCAAAATATCATATCCTTTCAAAACTTCATTTCAAATCATTTTAATATATCAAAAATATCTTATCTTAAACACCCCTCTAAATTCAAAGATAACATTCATTCATTTTCGATTCAAACCACCTTTTAATTGATTCATATTTCAATTAAATTACTTCATTTAAACCCTTTAAAAGTATAATTATTATTCTCTCAATTCAAGTATTCAGTTTCCAAAGTTTCAAACCATCCTGAGTTCGTTTACTAAGTCAAAAACCATAATTATTAAAATTTTAGCCTTTCACAGCATAAAAAAAACTGTTATAAGTTATACTTGAAAACATTTTTATTCAGCAAAGACAGCAATTAAAACTGCTGTTAAAACTCAGGTTTTAGTTAAATTATAGTTCAAAACAGAAAAGACAGCATTTCAGAAGTGCTGCGGTAACTCAGATTTCAAAACAAAGGTTTTATTTGATTTCAGCAAAGACTGCAGACCACTATAGCTTTTCCAGAGAATTCTATAATAGACCTGAGTTCAATATTAGCCTATAAGTTCAACCACAGCAACTACAGCATTTCAAAAATGCTGTAATAGCTCTTTTTACACAATTTAGTTCAATTCAGAAACTATAGCATTTTTGAATGTTATTAAAGTTAATTCCAGATTTTAGTGTATTTCCAGCAAATAATAAACTTTATTTTAAATCATTTAAACATTTCAAAATCATATTTTTAACATTAAAAATGTTCATTAACATATCATTTAACATATATATTTTTCACAATAAATTTCTTGTAATTAAATCCAATTTTCAACAATTTACTTAATAAATTTAAGTGTAAAAGTTTCCAATTTTTCACATTTCAACAAATAAACTCAACACTTCAAATTTAAATTTCCATTTCACAAATTTAACTAAATTTCCAATTTTATTTAATTAACTTAAACCTTTAATTAAAACCAAATTTCACATTTCCAAGTCAAGTTATATTTTAAAAGATCACTTTTAAACATTCATTTATTTAACCACTTAAATTCAAAGAAAAATCAATAATGCTTTAATAAATTGCCTAAATTCAAAATTTAATCAAATTATCATATTTACCAATTTCCAATATAATTAAATTTCCATTTTATTGATATAACTTAAATATCATTTTAAATCAAAATTCCAAATTTCCAAACTTAAGTTATATTTCAAAAATCCAGTTAAACCATTCATTAATTACATTTTTAACACATAGAAAAATCATAATTTCTTTATTTTAAAACATTTCAAAATCTATTTAAATCAAATTTCATAAATTTATATTTTTAAAATACTTAAAAATATCCAAAACACTTTATAAAATAACCACGGGCGTGTATATAGATTTCTAACCTAGGTCAAGTGATACGGATATATATATCATTTCAATCCGCAGTTTAAAAAGAAAAATCCGGGTTCTATCATTTCAAACCCGCAATCCCAAGTTAAATAAAATAAATAAATAAATAAATAAATAAAAATCGTTCAGGCCTATCATTTCAGCCCATAACGATTTTTCCCTATTCTAAAGTCCGTTCGGGTATGTATTATTTCAACCCATAGTGAATCTAATCTACAGGGAACTTGCAGTGTGATAAACAGATATAAATAAACAGAATAGCATCATATAACAATAACAAATAAGATGACAGGTAAATTAACAATTTAACATCATATATAAATGATCACAAGCAGTTATAACATCACATAATGTCCTACACATTCAAATGGTGTCAATTCACATTTGTATAAGTATAAATGTCTGGTGAGATTTACTCACCTTTCGCTGCTGAAGATTCAAATCAAACAACGATATCTACCCCGAAAGAGAAGAACAGAGGGCACGATAAAAAATTGGAAGAGGAGACAAACTGGTCTCGATCTTGAAACAAGATAAATAAATCAAACTTAGTACTCGAATTGAATCACAAATCAAAGCGAAATTTTAAATAAAAATTTGAACGAGATAATTTGACACATCTAAATTATATGCATGTACGTGATTCCTAGTGGGAAATTCAGGCAATGATTTTAAAAAGGCAAGAACAGTGCATGCAACCTTTATTTTTCTTTAAACATGCAAAAGGTGACACAAATTTAGGTTCAAGAGTTGACAACTCATTTCCATGCTTGGCCCATATGTGCATGCAGGTAAATCATGGCAGTGACACAAATTTTCCTTCTTTTTTTCCCGTATAATAGAGGGATGGAACTACAGAAACAAAGCAAAATGAAAAGGAAACAAGAGGAGGAAGAGGCCATACCTACTGGCACACGCAAGGAAGAAGAGAACAAAAGAAGTGGAAAATTGCTTGACGTGATGCTTCTTTTTTTTTCAAAGGGGATGCGTGAGTTTAGTACTGGAGGAGATGGAGGCCCAAAGAGATGATATGGAAATGGTACGAGGCTTTAATTTATAGGAAAAATATTGGTTTCTTTGCACGCAAGGAAATAGGGATATGCGTAATCAAGGCATGAGAGTTTTATGGCCAGAAAGGAAAGAGTTTTATGGGCAACATTTATTGCATTGATTGATTAAAACGGCAAGAATTATTTGTTAACAAATTTTATTCGTTTAGAAATTCTTAGGAATAGGATGCGTTGATTGGTGAAAGATTAAACTGGTCAGCGAAATTGGCGTGAATAAAGGGTAGAGAAACGGCAAGTAATCAATTAGCTTTAAACGGAAATGGAAAATCTGGTGCGAACGTGTTTAAATGTTGATTAAGGTGAAGGACAGAAATATATTTATTATTTTGAAACGTCTATGAATTAAAAATTGGCAATTATTCACAAAAAGGAAAGTGGAAACCCCCGATGATTTTAATCTAGTTTAAAAATAAATTAACAGCTCTTTGGAAGAGTCAAAAGATTATATACATTTATAACAAATGGAAGAAATGGCAAGGCACAGTGAATTTCCTCCTTTAAACGTGCACGACAATTGATTTAGGAACAAAGACCATAATTAGAATGTGAACGGTTTTAATTTTGCGGGTAACGCTTCTATTAAATCAGAAGGAAAGTAAATATATTTAAAAGTGCGTACAACATACGCAATAGTTTATGCCCAAAATATAACAAAACAACGGTTTTAAATTTTATACGTTTTCCTATTTATACGTTATTTATTCCATCAAATAACGCGCCTTTTTAAACGCGTAATTAACAGTTTAATTATACATAAATTTTGCAATCTATTACTTAATAAAACATGATTTGTTTACATTGGGTTTTTATTCATTTACCATGTACTAAGAATCTATTACTAAACGTAACTAAGAAAAATATAAATGATTAAATTTAAAAGTATATAATCCATTTTTATAGAACAAAAGTGAAATAAAACTTTGTTATGAATATATTCAATTAAACTAACAGATTTGAAAACTAGAAAAAGATTTAGATTCTGATGAACGTAAATTTATAACCAAAATATTCATTTTAGAGTTTTCTTATAAATAAAAATCTTGGGCGAGCTAAATTTAGAAAAGGACAAAAAAATAAAAAAGGAAAAAGAAGAAGAAGGGAAGCGATGAAAAATTAGAGCTTGTAATACTTTTCTCTCTCTTAGGAAATGAGAAAATAAAGAAGATGAGAAAATGAGAAACTTGTACGTGAATTGCAAGGCAAAGTATACGGCTAAACTAAAGGAATGAATGCCTAGAAAAGGAATAAATGTTAGGAAAACAAAAAGGTAAGAATTAAGGCAACCTTTCTTTTCTTTTCCTAAAAACAGGTAATTAATTTAGAGCTTAATTATGTATATGGAGAGAAACCTTTCATTCTTTCTCTAATCAAATTGATTGATAAATTAAATGTCATTAACAAGCTATTTATTCATGGCATGGAATGTAACTATGTCCAAATGTATTCTACAGTAAATTATGTAAGTGCAATATACTAAATTGTGTACAAAGATGATGTTTCCTTCATATATATCTTTATTGGTCATAGTATTATTATAACTTTGCATACAAGTCCATCTTATAAATCTTAAGTCAAATTAACGCACACAAATATGTATATACAAATCACTGTAAATAATGTCTTAAACTTAATACAACACATTTTTTTGTTAAAATTTATAACTTAAAATTTTAATTATTGAAAATTTTACGGGTCGTTACACTCTCCCCCACTCAAAACTTTTCGTCATCGAAAAGGAAGAAGGTAGGAGAATAGAAACACCCTAAAATAAAACTAAATTGAAACTCAAAATAGGATCATTGATTTAAACCATTATAAATTCAATTTAAATTAATTAATATTCAATAATCGATTTAATCCATTTGATTTTTACTGAAGTTAAATCAATCTTAACTATTTCCAAATTGATTATCTTATTATCCAATTATTTTGAAATTAAAAATTTCTAAAATCATAAATTTGTATAATCATTTATAAAAATCATCTTTTATTCAACAAATTTAATTCTTCTTTATTCCAGATTATTATTAAATATATTCTACTTAATATATCTTATCACACATATTAAGTAGATTACATTTATTATAACTGTTTTAATTTATTTTTAATTCCCTTAACATCATTTATATTGTAAATTATTCAATTAACCTTTTAGTCTATTTATCTCTGTTAATCTTTTTATAACTAAAATTTATGTGTATAATATTTATTATAACCACTCAAATTTTATTTATAAAAATCTTTTTATATTGTATATTATCCAATTACATTGTTAACTTTCTAAAATTAAGGTAAGTTATATTGGAATGCAATTGAGAATTATACAAATAAAACTTTCTAAAATTAATATACAATATAGACATTCTAATTAAATCATTTCAAGCTCGAATATTTATTCAAAAATTTTGATTTTCTTTTTTATACTTGAAGTTATTATTTAAGATAGAATTTAAGAATAAAATTTCCGATTTCTTTCAAACCATTTAGAGATAAATAAATGTATGCACAAAATTTGTCAAATCAAATTTAACCATATATCTATATATATTATAAATCAAATCATAATTTAGAAATTCAAATCAATTAAATTTCCCAAAACAAAGCTGTAGCAAGACTATAGAATGGTCTCTTCACTTCGAAACTAGAAAATGAAAGTCGATGATGCCGCGGTCATCACCAAAGTTATTTTCCAGCGACAAAGAGAAGAGCACTAAAATTTTAAAACTTTAAAATTCTTTGGAAACAAATTTCTATTCACAAATACTTTAAATAATATATCCTTTTAAGACTTTAAACACAAGGTTTGAAACCATCGGAAATTAAATTCTCAAATTCTTGATTTAAATTCATTTCAGTTCCCAAATCAGATTTATAAACAACTATTTATAAATTCATTTATAGAATGATAAATCAAGTATTATCATTTCAATTAATCAATTTAAATCAATTTATTAAGTTCCATAATATTTACTTATATAAAAATTTATTTCATTAACCAAATTTTAAAATAATATTGTGTTAGTTTGTTCTGTCAAAGTGTTTTAGAAATCCTGTCGATAACGTTGATCAGACGAATCGATCGGAAGCCCAAATCAACATCAACAACTCAAACAACACAATATATAAAACAAACATAGATTTACAAGTACAATTCAAAATGTTTGGAGATAGTTTGGAAACAAAGACAAGATGATTAATTAACAAAATATGAAGATGGATAAGCTTAGATAAGTCGCGGGCAACCTTAACCGGGTCAACCGTGACTTAATAAGATCAATGTTGATTTTTCTAGGGTAAATCTACATTCGATCTCAAGAGATAGAGTTTGGAGCAACAAAAGATATTAGCATCTAAACCAAGGATAAATATAAGTCTATGGTGAATCAATGCTAATTTGTAAAGGAGTTTCCCCCTTTACAAGTCATTAGAGTATTGGCGAGACCGCCAATTCACTATAAAGATCATTCAAAGTGGAGTTATGTGGTACTCCAAAATCAAAAGAAGATGAATAGTGAGGGACAAGAATGAATTTTGGAACCGTAGGGAACGTTCCAAAAATTCAAAGGAAATTCGAATCAAGAGGAAAAGATTCAAACTCGAACGAAAATGATTCTGTAAATAAATCTACCATACATTCTAAGTTTTGCCTACAGCTACCAAAGCTCTGATACCAACTGTAACGACCCGATATTTTCAACCATTCGCATCCGCACATGTCGGACTTGAATTGCTCAAAATACCGCGTTGTAAATAAAATTTGGCAAATCTCAGAATATACAGTAAATAAATAATCACAGACACAGAGTAAAATAATGCAGCGGAAGTAAAAGAAATAGTAGTTCATGAAGCTACTATGTAAATATATCAGAGTTAAATAAGATACAATAGAAGAAATAAAGTACAACGGAAGTCTCAATACAATAACCAAGTACAAGCTGAGTAGGACAACGAAACTGAAGTAGATAGGACAAGACAATCAGAAAATCTCCAGCGATTCAAATCTCCAAGAGAGTGGAAATCCAAATCTGTGAATAACTCAGGCTGACCCGAGCGTAAAGCAAAACACAAAAAACTCGAGTCAGGACAATATATACTTATATAATGTAAACCAACTCAAGTGAACTGTAATAAGGTACAAGTAACTTAAAGAATGCTTGGGATCGCCCATCCTTTAAGGATCCGTTAAACTATTTACTATGTAGTAATATACGCTATATACAGTAGTGTCTAATTAGTAAAGTATAATCATATAGAAAATAGCGTTAAGGGGATGGTGAACCTTAACGCGGTCGGATCTTTAAACCAAAATCGTAGTAAAGCTCGCTATGGTAGGTGACACGGCACAACTAGGCAATGCCAGAGTAGATATACCAATTACGTATCCGGACTGGTGGTGACGCATAGCAGCCACTACCGCCCACCTCGAACAACACTCCCAAATCAAGGGTGCGCACCAAATCAATCACAAGTAATAGAATGGTATCGAAGAAGTGTGTCCGATCAGAGGTGCTACCTCATTGGTCCGTCAATCGCTCCTGTTTTAGCCACCTTATGCCAACTCATGGGAGTTGGGTCCACGTATATACCTTAGGATCGCCACCACCATCCTACTTCATTCTGGAAACTCCACCGCGTACACAGTTGTCAAAGTGGTTTTCGGTATCGACAGAGAGTATGTCCATATCCGATCCCGGTCTCTTTAATAACCAATCGTTATTATAACCCGTGGTTATAAATTTAAACAGTTTATACTTAAAAATAGAATATCATTTCAAATCCAAATCTTTATCAAAATAAAGATTAAATTAATTCCAAACCATTTCAATATATTTAAAGTAACATATCATTTCAAAACTTCATTTCAAATCATTTCAATATATTTAAAATAACATATCATTTCAAAAATTCATTACAAATCATTTCAATATATTTTTAAAATAACATATCTTTCCAAAACTTCATTTCAAATCATTTTAATATATCAAAATATCATATCCTTTCAAAACTTCATTTCAAATCATTTTAATATATCAAAAATATCTTATCTTAAACACCCCTCTAAATTCAAAGATAACATTCATTCATTTTCGATTCAAACCACCTTTTAATTGATTCATATTTCGATTAAATTAATTCATTTAAACCCTTTAAAAGTATAATTATTATTCTCTCAATTCAAGTATTCAGTTTCCAAAGTTTCAAATCATCCTGAGTTCGTTTACTAAGTCAAAAACCATAATTATTAAAATTTCAGCCTTTCACAGCATAAAAAAAACTGTTATAAGTTATACTTGAAAACATTTTTATTCAGCAAAGACAGCATTTAAAACTGTTGTTAAAACTCAGTTTTTAGTTAAATTATAGTTCAAAACAGAAAAGACAGCATTTCAGAAGTGCTGCGGTAACTCAGATTTCAAAACAAAGGTTTTATTTGATTTCAACAAAGACTACAGACCACTATAGCTTTTCCAGAGAATGCTATAATAGACCTGAGTTCAATATTAGCCTATAAGTTCAACCACAGCAACTACAGCATTTCAGAAATGCTGTAATAGCTCTTTTTACACAATTTTAGTTCAATTCAGAAACTATAGCATTTCTGAATGTTATTAAAGTTAATTCCAGATTTTAGTGTATTTTCAGCAAATAATAAACTTTATTTTAAATCATTTAAACATTTCAAAATCATATTTTTAACATTAAAAATGTTCATTAACATATCATTTAACATATATATTTTTCACAATAAATTTCTTGTAATTAAATCCACTTTTCAACAATTTACTTAATAAATTTAAGTGTAAAAGTTTCCAATTTTTCACATTTCAACAAATTATAAACTCAACACTTCAAATTTAAATTTCCATTTCACAAATTTAACTAAATTTCCAATTTTATTTAATTAACTTAAACCTTTAATTAAAACCAAATTTCACATTTCCAAGTCAAGTTATATTTTAAAAGATCACTTTTAAACATTCATTTATTTAACCACTTAAATTCAAAGAAAAATCAATAATGCTTTAATAAATTGCCTAAATTCAAAATTTAATCAAATTATCATATTTACCAATTTTCCAATATAATTAAATTTCCATTTTATTCATATAACTTAAATATCATTTTAAATCAAAATTCCAAATTTCCAAACTTAAGTTATATTTCAAAAATCCAGTTAAACCATTCATTAATTACATTTTTAACACATAGAAAAATCATAATTTCTTTATTTTAAAACATTTCAAAATCTATTTAAATCAAATTTCATAAATTTATATTTTTAAAATACTTAAAAATATCCAAAACACTTTATAAAATAACCACGGGCGTGTATATAGTTTTCTAACCTAGGTCAAGTGATACGGATATGTATCATTTCAATCCGCAGTTTAAAAAGAAAAATCCGGGTTCTATCATTTCAAACCCGCAATCCCAAGTTAAATAAAATAAATAAATAAATAAATAAAAATCGTTCAGGCCTATCATTTCGGCCCATAATGATTTTTCCCTATTCTAAAGTCCATTCGGGTATGTATCATTTCAACCCATAGTGAATCTAATCTACAGGGAACTTGCAGTGTGATAAACAGATATAAATAAACAGAATAGCATCATATAACAATAACAAATAAGATGACAGGTAAATTAACAATTTAACATCATATATAAATGATCACAGGAAGTTATAACATCACATAATAGTCCTACACATTCAAATGGTGTCAATTCACATTTGTATAAGTATAAATGTCTGGTGAGATTTACTCACCTTTCGCTGCTGAAGATTCAAATCAAACAACGATATCTACCCCGAAAGAGAAGAACAGAGGGCACGATCAAAAATTGGAAGAGGAGACAAACTGGTCTCGATCTTGAAACAAGATAAATAAATCAAACTTAGTACTCGAATTGAATCACAAATCAAAGCAAAATTTTAAATATAAATTTGAACGAGATAATTTGACACATCTAAATTATATGCATGTACGTGATTCCTAGTGGGAAATTCAGGCAGTGATTTTAAAAAGGCAAGAACAGTGCACGCAACCTTTATTTTTCTTTAAACATGCAAAAGGTGACACAAATTTAGGTTCAAGAGTTGACAACTCATTTCCATGCTTGGCCCATATGTGCAGGCAGGTAAATCATGGCAGTGACACAAATTTTCCTTCCTTTTTTTCCGTATAATAGAGGGATGGAACTACAGAAACAAAGCAAAATGAAAAGGAAACAAGAGGAGGAAGAGGCCATACCTACTGGCACACGCAAGGAAGAAGAGAACAAAAGAAGTGGAAAATTGCTTGACGCGATGCTTCTTTTTTTTCAAAGGGGATGCGTGAGTTTAGTACTGGAGGAGATGGAGGCCAAAAGAGATGAAATGGAAATGGTACGAGGCTTTAATTTATAGGAAAAATATTGGTTGCTTTGCATGCAAGGAAATAGGGATATGCGTAATCAAGGCATGAGAGTTTTATGGCCAGAAAGGAAAGAGTTTTATGGGCAACATTTATTGCATTGATTGATTAAAATGGCAAGAATTATTTGTTAACAAATTTTATTCGTTTAGAAATTCTTAGGAATAGGATGCGTTGATTGGTGAAAGATAGGCAAGAAATAATTTGCACGGGTCAGCGAAATTGGCATGAATAAAGGGTAGAGAAACGGCAAGTAATCAATTAGCTTTAAACGGAAATAGAAAATCTGGTGCGGACGTGTTTAAATGTTGATTAAGGTGAAGGACATAAATATATTTATTATTTTGAAACGTATATGAATTAAAAATGGGCAATTATTCACAAAAAGGAAAGTGGAAACCCCCGATGATTTTAATCTAGTTTAAAAAAAAATTAACAGCTCTTTGGAAGAGTCAAAAGATTATACCCATTTATAAAAAATGGAAGAAATGGCAAGGCACGGTGAATTTCCTCCTTTAAACGTGCACGACAATTGATTTAGGAACAAAGACCATAATTAGAATGTGAACTGTTTTAATTTTGCGGGTAACGCTTCTATTAAATCAGAAGGAAAGTAAATATATTTAAAAGTGCGTACAACAGACGTAATAGTTTATGCCCAAAATATAACAAAACAACGGTTTTAAATTTTATACGTTTTCCTATTTATACGTTATTTATTCCATCAAATTACGCGCCTTTTTAAACGCGTAATTAACAGTTTAATTATACATAAATTTTGCAATCTATTGCTTAATAAAACATGATTTGTTTACATTGGGTTTTTATTCATTTACCATGTACTAAGAATCTATTACTAAACGTAACTAAGAAAAATATAAATGATTAAATTTAAAAGTATATAATCCATTTTTAAAGAACAAAAGTGAAATAAAACTTTGTTATGAATATATTCAATTAAACTAACAGATTTGAAAACTAGAAAAAGATTTAGATCCCGATGAACGTAAATTTATAACCAAAATATGCATTTTAGAGTTTTCTTATAAATAAAAATCTTGGGCGAGCTAAATTTAGAAAAGGACAAAAAAACAAAAAAAGGAAAATAGAGCTTGTAATATTTTTCTCTCTCTTAGGAAATGAGAAAATAAAGAAGATGAGAAAATGAGAAACTTGTACGTGAATTGCAAGGCAAAGTATACGGCTAAACTAAAGGAATGAATGCCTAGAAAAGGAATAAATGTTAGGAAAACAAAAAGGTAAGAATTAAGGCAACCTTTCTTTTCTTTCCCTAAAAACAGGTAATTAATTTAGAGCTTAATTATGTATATGGAGAGAAACCTTTCATTCTTTCTCTAATCAAATTGATTGATAAATTAAATGTCATTAATAAGCTATTTATTCATGGCATGGAATGTAACTATGTCCAAATGTATTCTACAGTAAATTATGTAAGTGCAATATACTAAATTGTGTACAAAGATGATGTTTCCTTCATATATATCTTTATTGGTCATAGTATTATTATAACTTTGCATACAAGTCCATCTTATAAATCTTAAGTCAAATTAACGCACATAAATATGTATATACAAATCACTGTAAATAATGTCTTAAACTTAATACAACACATTTTTTTTGTTAAAATTTATAACTTAAAATTTTAATTATTGAAAATTTTACGGGTCGTTACAACTTTAATCTTCCACAAATTACTTATATCATTCTAAATCATTGTGTCTAAATGTCTTGATAAAGAATTCAAGAATTTCTACCATATATGTGTGCAACCGTATCAACCAAAATCCTTAACACACTCAACGGACAAGTTAGGCAATTTTCATTTCCAAAAAATATCTATAGTATTACTTCCACAAATTATCAATTTTACCAGTTTTAATAAAATAATTTTCCAAACCCACATTTTATACTTTAGTTACGAAATATATACTTTCTAAATGATTTTTAATTAAAACATTCACTTTACTACTAAAACTATTTGACGATAACAACAACCAACATTTATATAAATAAACCTTTGCTTCCACCAATCCATTACTAAATTTTTTTTAAAACATTTTCGGCAATTTTTAAAACTAACATTCCTATATATATACATATATCACTCAACAAACCATTTTAAAAAAATAACTTTAATATCAACAAACACTATTTATATTTATTTATAATAAGTACAAACCAAATAATTAAAATCATTTCATAGCTTTGATAATTATACACAACTCTCAAAATCAAATTCAATTCTCGTAATTTATAATTATCAAATAAACATAAGAGACTAAATAAAAACACTCAGTGAAACCTAATAATTCAGCTGCGCACTCTGATAAAAACAAATCAAAACTCAAATACGCAACAACAACTTAAACACCATAACATATTACAAAACCATCCAAAATCATGAATACAAATACTACTGGTTGGACTAACTCCTTTCGTCCTTGCTACTCTAAATAGATAACTATAAAACATTATGTATACAAAATGTAAATATTACATTTTATAATACCCCACCTCTATACCCATACTATCTAAGAGTATTACAGAGGAATACTGTCAAATAATATGGGAATGAGGCTATATGGGGTACACACACGTGAATATTCCCTTGGACTAACACTGGTATGTATTCAAACATCAAATAAAAATCTAATTTATATCGATACAAAGAAATCGACAAATGTGCCTCCAGGATACACCAATACACAATTTACAACAAACAGGAGAGAATACAAAGTTAGTCATAGTGATAACATATAATATATAAAAACAATAATGTTTAAGAATATAATACAACTCAAATGTTAATTATCTATATATATATATATACATATAGTGAATCAATATCATACAAATATCAGAATATTATAACCCGAGTATTATAACCAGCTAGTCAAGTCATCCCTATACCTGTAATATCTCGTACTAACCCGAGTATTATAAAATAACACACGGAGGTCAGATTATGTCTAATCAAGGATCATAAATAAGGGTAATAATGTGTACTAAAATTAATAATATAATATCATAATCAAAGATACTAATCATCAACTAGCATATCAAGTTAGGTAAATAAGTACAGAAATGTATGTCTAAAATATCAATATAAGACTATAAATATTTACAAAGGCATCACGCCTCTTAAGTAACTCGATTCCATATAGAGCAATCAACATTAATATTAAAAGATGTCATCACCTATATAGAAATAAATTGAATTGGAAAATCATATAATCAATGCAAATGGGTGAATCATATATATTCAGAAACCAACATCACACCCAAAATATTCAGTAATGAGATATCCTCAAGTGAAGTTAGGCAGTAATAAAGCAATGCCCACTGTAACGACCCTGAATTTTTGACATTGAAAATCAGGATATTTAATTGATTTTAAATATATGGAAGTTAATTTAATTTGAAATTCAAATATCAGATTGGATTTGGCGATTAAATTATTGAATTTAATTATTGAAACTGGGTAAAAATATTGTCTCTTCAATTTTAAGCTGATTTAAAATATTTTCAAGGCTTAGAAAATTTATATTAACCATACTGAAGATAATAGAAGCTTCAGAATTGAATTTGGAAATGATTTGTTCAGTTTTGAATTTTATCGTTTAAATCGATATTCAAAAATAGCATTCCGGGGCACAGTCTCGGAATTCGACGAAACCAATTCCATTGGATCTATAATATTGTATTATTACCGGATTTCAATTTTCGTAATGTTTGGAGTGATCGTTTGGCCGTACGATAAGCAAACGCGCTGAAATTTAAATTGGAAATAGCTGAGTCCAAAAAGCTATCTTCTCCATACGATCGAATTTGGAGCCGAAACCTTTTCCATTGCGTTCGGAATAGGCGTATAACATTATGAATGCCTGGTGGCACGCTTTGACAGGATGTCGAGATTTCAAGTTGTGTTTATCGAGAGAATTTGAATTTAAATTTAAATCTATATTTATATATTTGTCAACATCAGCTGTTTTTCTATCATTTCGTGGTCACTGTAGCAAGACAACTTCCTCACGCAACTATCTCTTCCTGTCTCCCCTTTTTCTAACATCACGTTCTCTCCTCCCCTTCATTTTAAAACACCCTACCGAGATTGCAAAACTTCAGTAAAATAAAAATTTTAAACAATGACCGCCCCTTTCCTCTTATCAGAATAAATATAGTTCGAGAATGAAAATCGAATGGCCCAGATCTCAAATTCAACAGAGAAAAATCAAAGCTACTTATCAATGGCCGAACTAAATTATTCGTTCTTCTTCCATCCCTTTTCATTCATTCAAAAACAAATAAAACAAAATGGCAGAAAGAAATCGCGAGTTCGAAATCATAATCGAACTCGGGATGGGGAGATGTTGCCCTTGCCGATATTCGTAAGGGAGGGAGATTCGCGCTCGTCAGGGAAGCACGAAGTCGCGTGATTTGACATCGTCGAAGGCGGGCTACGTCAGTACCCAGGGTTTCGCGATTGACTGGGCGCATGGAGGAAAGAACGAGGAGGCGCGTGCGATTTGTCGTGACCTGATGGAGGCGTTCGAGCACGAATTTTGGGTTGCAAATCGATCGAGGCTGTTCGTGGTCATCGATGTTCGCGTATGCGGGCAAGCACGAGGGAAAGAGCTGGGTTCTTGCTGTAAGGTATAAACAATTTATTCACTTTGACATAAACCTGAAAACGTATATAGATGTTCAGGAAAAATTTTAATAGTAAAGAAAATCACTATTTGTTTATACACTGTAAAGGAAAAGTATAAATAAATATATATGTATATACCCACATATCTATTTTAATTTAAAGGTATATAGATAAGCAGTTAAAATAAAATCATTAGTTGGATTAAAAATATTAAATGGAAAATTGATTATTCGATTTATTTCGAATACTTATAAATTGTATAAATTGTTTTATACAAGGTTAAAAATGGAGAAACAAGCTGAAATGAAAATGGATTGCAAATAAAAAGCAAAGGTGAGATCTTCTCACTTAAACAAAGGGTTTTGTTTAATTTTAAATAGTTATATTTAAAATTATTGATTGTGTGCTTGAATGATAGTATATACATAGTAGTATATAGCAATATATATATATATATATATTGGCATATGTATATATTGGAGTTGTTGATTTCCCGCATTATTTAGCGGATGAGACCCTATTGCGCCGCATCATAGCGGATGATATTTTATAAATCCCATATACCGCGATATTCCACCTCGAAGTGGAATTGGTATTGTGCTAACATCTGTGGATGCAGGGAAACAGGTTGGAGGGATCCAACTGGATTCCTCAAAACATTTGAATTGGTTTCATATGTTGTGTGTTGATTATTTATAATCTGTGTATGATTATATCTGTGATTGAATTGTTGAAGGCTAAATTTAGCCGAATGTATTTTTGGTATCGTTGGATACCAGGAATGAATATAAATTGGATTTTTGAAATTAAAGTTGGAAATTTTAAGTAAATTTCTTTTGAAAGAATTGGGTGAATTTAAAAGAAGGAATTTTTAAAGTATAAAGTTGATTTTTCTATCTTGTCGAATTATTTCCAAAATATGGGAAAGGATATTAATAAATGGGTTTTGAATAATATTGTTTGAAAGTTGAAGAATTTATTTGAAAATGGAATTTTGAATAATTTGGAGAGATAAAGGAATTTATTTAAAAAGGTGATAAATTGGCTTGAAATCAATTTGATAAAATGATTTGATATTGGAAAATAAACCTTTGGGAAATCGATATGAAAATTTATTTGATGTTGAATGAGAAAATTGATTTGTGTTGAAATGAATTTTGAAGTCGACTTGTAAAATGATTTGGTGTTGAAATAAATTTAGAAATCAATTTGGAAATTGATTTGGTGTTTGAAAGTGAATCTTTGGAAAACGATTTTTGAAAATTGTATATAAGTGGATATTTGGAAATTTAAATTCACAATGGAATTTATAAAGGGAAGGGAAACTTGTTTTAAAAATAAACATTGATTTATTTTTAAAGGTGTGGAAATTATGATTTGAAATTGGTTTTCAAAGTGATGAAGTGTGGAAATAAATTTACTGATTGGGATGTAAATTTGAAATAAATCGATAAGGATTTATTTAGGGTTAAATGGACCAATTTGAGATGAAGTGTGAAATATGATTTGAAATTGGTTTTCAAATGTTGAAGTGTGGAAAAATATATATCTTGTGAAGATATTTTGGAAATTTAATAATTTGGGAAAAAATTATTTAAATTGGTTGATTGTTGTGATATGTTGTTGATAGTTAAATAACCGACTATCAATATTTGCCTTTGAAATGGCACTTGATTTGTTTTTAAAACAAACACTCATTATTCGGTTAAGCCGGGAGAGGACTTTATGTCATATAACCAATTCCGAATAGTGATACGTCGTGAATGGATTGCATTTGAAGACCGGTGTGAAGACCGGGTATTTTCGAAAATGATGGGAAGTCCGGCCGTGATTAGAGAATACCCGGATAGAGATTCCGAGTTGCTCCGGTATAGAGATTTATATCACTCTTCTTGTGATGGGAAGTCCGGCCGTGATTAGTGAATACCCGGATTGCAAGGGCTTCTTTGGAAGTGCCTTCGGTTCCGTTCGATCCCGGAACGGACCTGTATGGATGTGTGTCTGACGTTACACTTTGAGATGTAAAGCTGGTTTCTATCAAATACATTTCTGTTGGTGGCGGAGAATTTATTCGTTTAGCTTAACATCCTTCTCTGAGACTTACGAGCTCAGAGGTTATGTAGTTGATGGCTACTAGTGATACATTCCCAATTTGGTAATGTGGCATACGAAGTGCTGTTGATCATTTGTTGATCAAAGCGTGGCTTTGTGATAAAGCGTGGCTTTGTGAAAAAGCGTGGCTTTGTGAAAAAGCGTGGCTTTGTGAAAAAGCGTGGCTTTGTGGACGAGGCTTCGTCGAGCCTCACAACCCGGTAATGATCGAAACAGGAATGTTGCGGCAAAGGTTTTTAGGGGTAGTGCCCCTAGGGTATGTCATTTCCTTCTGGATAAAAGGTGATATCATGGTATGGAGCCTGGATATTTTACCTATGTTGATGCTGCAAATTTATTATACTTTGTGGTTGTTGCTTTGTGGTTGAGGATCCTCGGATAAAGGTCAGTAACGACCGGGGGATGGCATAGCTCGTGTGTTAGTTACCTAGTTACAGCTTGGTTAAAGCATGAGGTAGCATCGGCCTTGTGTTTGCAAAGATCCGGTTAGGTTCTCGGGGCATCTTTCCAGAGGCGTTTCCATTTCGGTGTAAGGAAGTTCATTTGCCTGACCATTTGTTGGAAATCCAAAGAAACAATACGCGCCCTGTACGGTTTTAGTTGTAGAACCTGCCATTTACTTATGGTGGTCACCACTGTTTAAATGGTAGCTATAGTAGGCATACAATAATGGTTGTATGTTGGCTAAGATTAATATTATACTTTCGAAATGGTTTCGACACTATGCACTAATAATAATATTAGAAACATTTTGCGTAGCAAGCATATTTGACTATCATAAGGAGAAATCTCCTCCAATTCTGCGTTTGTGTGTGTGGCGGGAGGCCTTATGGTAGTTTCATTTTCCAAAAGCATTGCGAATTTGTTTTATTTTCTTTGTGAAAATAACTGTTTTACGATCTCACACCAGCCACCATGACTGACTCGGAGTTTATTGTTCCCTTTCTAAATTCTGGGTGCCCATAATTTTCCACACGGGCAGCCTAGAGTTATGTTATCAGGATATTCTGGATATTCTGGAGGTTTGGAGATGAGCTGGATGGCGAGACGTACTACCGTACTTGTTTATTTATTCTGCTGTGTATTCTGTATGAGGACAAGTTTATATAACTGTCCATTGTTGTATTGAGTTGTATATTGACTCTGATTGATGTATGTATAAACTGATATAGTCTTTTGTTTTAAAGATTATTCATTCATCTATTGTATATTGTTCCGCTGCGAATGTGAGATTCTGATATTGTTTCTGTTTCTGTTTCTATTTCTTTTTCTTCTGTCTTCTTCTCCCTCTTCTTTTTAACCCTAATGGTTCGGTTTTCCGGCATTCGATTGCATGGCATTTGATACAGTGGACGTATTAATGTCGACTTTCGAGCGTCGAAAAATCGCAATCGTTACAAGTGGTATCGGAGCAGCCGGTTAAGGGATAACCCTGGCTCTGTTGGGAATTACTTATTAGAGATAGAGTCAGTAGTACTCTAGAATGAGTGTGAGTGTAATAATAGATATGAGTGCGTATTTGTTAGTGAATACAAAAATTTGTTTTGTATTGCGTTGACTTATCGGTTGATTGTTTATAGATTCTGGTTGGTGCAGTCTGACCAACTGTAATCGATAGGGGTTTCTAAACTCTTGAACAAGATAAACCGACACAGTATTGTTTATATAGGGTAAATGAGATAATTTTACCCAAAACTATTTTTGTATAGAAAAGAAATGATTTTCTATGAATTATTATAGTATATGGATGCTTGGCTGTTAGGAAGTGATAATATTGAATTATTATCATCGTTATATGGAAATTGAATAAGAAATTGAAATTGAAGCAAAAGCTAAGAAATAAATCCATATACAAATAGAATTTGTGAATATAAAATGTAAATGTGATTTATAATTTGAAATAGTGTTTCAGAAAAATATTTGAAATAAAATTCAACTTGAGTTGACTTGAATAAAAGGAAATTGAAGAAGTGGGTCTAATAGACTAAATGATTGGAATAAGATTATTAAGTTGGAAAATAAATTGTGAATGAATAAATAAATTTGCAGTTGCAAGTGCAAGAAAATGAATTTGAAAGTTGAAATTCATTTTGAATTTGTAAGTAAATAGAACTGGAATTGAATTTGATTTGTGAAAAAACAAAGTGAAGTATTAAACTAAAATTAGTAAGTGAAGCTAATTGAAGATTGACCAAATGAATAAGGTTTAAAATGAATTGAATTCAATAATTATAAATGAAAGATTGATTGAAAATGGAAATGAAACTGATATGAATTGAGTTGGAATCAATTTAAAATGGTTATGAGTTCAAGTGATAGTTTATTTACATAAATTTCGTCGAATGGCATAAAAATTTGTTTGTCGTTTGATGTAAATAAGATATATAAATTCTATGGCTTAATAAAAACAAATAGAATTGATTTTGGAATCGATTGAAATGAATATGAGTTGTTTGGACATAAAAATGAATTGAATGGAAGGAAGTGAATAGTAAATCACTTGAATTGAATAGAAATGGTATAGAATGTAGTGTAAGCAATTTAATTTGTATTGAAACTTTATAAATTGCTAATGAAATTTATTTTGAATGCATTGCTTATGAAATCTATATATTTGCTATTGAAATAAGTTAAATGTTAACAGATTTCCTATATTTGTCACTTACGTGTTTAAACTGAGTAATTACAGGTTTTTGGAAGCCGTTTGGCTACGTTGGGTTGCGCAAATGCTTAAAAAATAAACTGCTTTGCTTAAAAATGCTAAAAAGGTACGCCTACGCAATAAAAATAGGAAATATGAACTGTTTTTCTGCTTTTCCGACCGAGTGGGTCGATGTATATATATTTATATCTTTTGTCAAATTGCAAAAGCTCCTCCGTACAAAGGAGACTCCGCCAAAATTTTATGAAAATTTTGGGATTTTGAAAAATTTGGAAAATTTTGTTAACGAAAAATTGATTTTCAAATTATAATGAAAGCGTAGGAAATTGAACTAGAAAATGAAAACCATTGTTTTGGTCGAAGTTAAAAGCTTTGGAAAAAGTGAATATCGAATTTCACTAAGTGAAATTTTAGCTTTGAAGATAAAATGAATTCAAATAGAATTGAAATTTTAATTGAATTCAAATGGAATTGAAAATACAAAGTTGAATGGAAATGGATATACAACTTTGTTAGTGATGTGAAAATAAATATAAGAAGTATGTAAATACTTATATTGAACTTAAGAAATAAAGAATGAAATTCTTAAGTAAAATGGGTATTAGGAAATCCAATAAGTAAATTTGGACATTGTTGTTAAATAAAGTATACAGGGATTATAAAGGCTATAGGGAAATGGAATTTGATTTTGATTTCGAAGATGAATTTGAATTTGCTCGACAAAAGGTATGTATTTAAATTTCAGTATGAAATTTGATGAGTTTCTGATTTTGCCACTTGGCATTTTGTTTTCTATTGGAATTTGGGAGTCCGTAAGGACATTTTGTAGTTGTACCGAGCTAGCCGGGCAAAGGAGACGCTGGCGAAATTTTTTGGAAATTTAGAGAGTTAGAAAATTTTTGAGAAATTTTGAATAATTTACAATTTGAATTTAAGTTTAAATTTGAATTGTGAAGTGATTTAAAGTTGTTTGAACTTATGAATAAGTTTGGAAACTTAGAAAAAGATTAGTGTCTTAATAAAAGATTATTCTGGAAAGTTGTTTAAAACTATTTGGATTTGAGAAAATAGTTAAAGGGTATTGGAGCATTTTTCTTAACTTGTAATTTCGGGACGAAATTCTTTTAAGGGAGGAAGATTGTAACGACCCTGCATTTTTGACATTGAAAATCAGGATATTTAATTGATTTTAAATATCTGGAAGTTAGTTTAATTTGAAATTCAAATATCAGATTGGATTTGGCGATTAAATTATTGAATTTAATTATTGAAACTGGGTAAAAATATTTTCTCTTCAGTTTTAAGCTGATTTAAAATATTTTCAAGGCTTAGAAAATTTATATTAACCATACTGAAGATAATAGAAGCTTCAGAATTGAATTTGGAAATGATTTGTTCAGTTTTGAATTTTATCGTTTAAATTGATATTCAAAAATAGCATTCCGAGGCACAGTCTCGGAATTTGATGAAACCAGTTCCATTGGATCCATAATATTGTATTATTACCGGATTTCAATTTTCGTAATGTTTGGAGTGATCGTTTGGCCGTACGATAGGCAAACGCGCTGAAATTTAAATTGGAAATAGCTGAGTCCAAAAAGCTATCTTCTCCATACGATCGAATTTGGAGCCGAAACCTTATCCATTGCGTTCGGAATAGGTGTATAACATTACGAACACATGGCGGCACGCCTTGACAGGAGGTCGAGATTTCATGTTGTGTTTATCGAGAGAATTTGAATTTAAATTTAAATATATATTTATATATTTGTCAACATCAGCTGTTTTTCTTTCATTTCGTGGTCATTGTAGCAAGACACCTTCCTCACGCAACTATATCTTCCTGTCTCCCCTTTTTCTAACATCACGTTCTCTCCTCCCCTTCATTTTAAAACACCCTACCGAGATTGCAAAACTTCAGTAAAATAAAAATTTAAAACAATGGCCGCCCCTTTCCTCTTATCAAAATAAATACAGTTTGAGAATGAAAATCGAATGGCCCAGATCTCAAATTCAACAGAGCAAAATCAAAGCTACTTATCAATGGCCGAACTAAATTAGTCGTTCTTCTTCCATCGCTTTTCATTCATTCAAAAACAAATAAAACAAAATGGCAGAAAGAAATCGCGAGTTCGAAATCATAATCGAACTTGGGATGGGGAGATGTTGCGCTTGCCGATATTCCTAAGGGAGGGAGATTTGCGCTCGTCTGGGAAGCACGAAGTCGCGTGATTTGACATCGTCGAAGGCGAGCCACGTCAGTACCCAGGGTTTCGCGATTGACTGGGCGCGTGGAGGAAAGAACGAGGAGGCGCGTGCGATTTGTCGTGACCTGATGGAGGCGTTCGAGCATGAATTTTGGGTTGCAAATCGATCGAGGCTGTTCATGGTCATCGATGTTCGCGTATGCGGGCAAGCACGAGGGAAAGAGCTAGGTTCTGGCTGTAAGGTATAAACAATTTATTCACTTTGACATAAATCTGAAAACGTATATAGATGTTTAGGAAAAATTTTAATAGTAAAGAAAATCTCTATTTGTTTATACACTGTAAAGGAAAAGTATAAATAAATATATATGTATATACCCACATATCTATTTTAATTTAAAGGTATATAGATAAGCAGTTAAAATAAAATCATTAGTTGGATTAAAACTATTAAATGGAAAATTGATTATTCGATTTATTTCGAATATTTATAAATTGTATAAATTGTTTTATACAAGGTTAAAAATGAAGAAACAAGCTGAAATGAAAATGTATTGCAAATTAAAAGCAAAGGTGAGATCTTCTCACTCAAACAAAGGGTTTTGTTTAATTTTAAATAGTTATATTTAAAATTATTGATTATGTGCTTGAATGATAGTATATACATAGTAGTATATAGCAATATATATATATATATATATATATATTGGCATATGTATATATTGGAGTTGTTGATTTCCCGCATTATATAGCGGATGAGACCCTATTGCGCCGCATAATAGCGGATGATATTTTATAAATCCCATATACCGCGATATTCCACCTCGAAGTGGAATTGGTATTGTGCTAACATCTGTGGATGTAGGGAAACAGGTTGGAGGGATCCAACAGGATTCCTCAAAACATTTGAATTGGTTTCATATGTTGTGTGTTGATTATTTATAATCTGTGTATGATTATATCTGTGATTGAATTGTTGAAGGCTAAATTTAGCCGAATGTATTTTTGGTATAGTTGGATACCAGGAATGAATATAAATTGGATTTTTGAAATTAAAGTTGGAAATTTTAAGTAAATTTCTTTTGAAAGAATTGGGTGAATTTAAAAGAAGGAATTTTTAAAGTATAAAGTTGATTTTTCTATCTTGTCAAATTTTTTCCAAAATATGGGAAAGGATATTAATAAATGGGTTTTGAATAGTATTGTTTGAAAGTTGAAGAATTTATTTGAAAATGGAATTTTGACTAATTTGGAGAGATAAAGGAATTTATTTAAAAAAGTGATAAATTGGTTTGAAATCAATTTGATAAAATGATTTGATATTGGAAAATAAATCTTTGGCAAATCGATATGAAAATTTATTTGATGTTGAATGAGAAAATTGATTTGTGTTGAAATGAATTTTGAAATCGACTTGTAAAATGATTTGGTGTTGAAATAAATTTAGAAATCAATTTGGAAATTGATTTGGTGTTTGAAAGTGAATCTTTGGAAAATGATTTTTGAAAATCTTATATAAGTGGATATTTGGAAATTTAAATTCACAATGGAATTTATAAAGGGAAGGGAAACTTTTTTAAAAAATAAACATTGATTTATTTTTAAAGGTGTGGAAATTATGATTTGAAATTGGTTTTCAAAGTGATGAAGTGTGGAAATAAATTTACTGATTGGGATGTAAATTTGAAATAAATCGATAAGGATTTATTTAATTGGGTTAAATGGACCAATTTGAGATGAAGTGTGAAATATGATTTGAAATTGGTTTTCAAATGTTGAAGTGTGGAAAAATATATATCTTGTGAAGATATTTTGGAAATTGAATAATTTGGGAAAAAATTATTTAAATTGGTTGATTGCTGTGATATGTTGTTGATAGTTAAATAACCAACTATCAATATTTGCCTTTGAAATGGCACTTGATTTGTTTTTAAAACAAAAGCTCATTATTCAGTTAAGCCGGGAGAGGACTTTATCTCATATAACCCATTCCGAATAGTGATACGTCGTGAATGGATTGCATTTGAAGACCGGTGTGAAGACCGGGTATTTTCGAAAATGAAAGGACAACCTGTCGAATGTCTCTGCACCGAGTTGCTCCGGTATAGAGATTTATATCACACTTCTTGTGATGGGAAGTCCGGACGTGATTAGTGAATACCCGGATTGCAAGGGCTTCTTTGGAAGTGCCTTCGGTTCCGTTCGATCCCGGAACAGACTTGTATGGATGTGTGTCTGACGTTACACTTTGAGATGTAAAGCTGGTTTTTGGCAAATACATTTCTGTTGGTGGCAGAGAATTTATTCTTTTAGATTAACACCCTTCTCTGAAACGTACGAGCTCAGAGGTTATGTAGTTGATGGCTACTAGTGATACATTCCCAATTTGGTAATGTGGCATACGAAGTGCTGTTGATCAAAGCGTGGCTTTGTGAAAAAGCGTGGCTTTGTGAAAAAGCGTGGCTTTGTGAAAAAGCGTGGCTTTGTGGACAAGCCTTCGTCGAGCCTCACAACCCGGTAATGGTCGAAACAGGAATGTTGCGGCAAAGGTTTTTAGGGGTAGCGCCCCTAGGGTATGTCATTTCCTTCTGGGTAAAAGGTGATATCATGGTATGGAGCCCAGATATTTTACCTATGTTGATGCTGCAAATTTATTATACTTTGTGGTTGTTGCTTTGTGGTTGAGGATCCTCGGATAAAGGTCGGTGACGACCGGGGGATGGCATAGCTCGTGTGTTAGTTACCTAGTTACATCTTGGTTAAAGCGTGCAGTAGCGTCGGCCTTGTGTTTGCAGAGATCCGGTTAGGTTCTCGGGGCGTCTTTCCAGAGGCGTTTCCATTTCGATGTAAGGAAGTTCCTTTGCCTGACCATTTGTTGGAAATCCAAAGAAACAATACGCGCCCTGTACGGTTTTAGTTGTAGAAACTGCCATTTACTTATGGTGGTCACCAC
This sequence comes from Allium fistulosum, assembly GCA_030737815.1. Classification (NCBI taxonomy): domain Eukaryota; kingdom Viridiplantae; phylum Streptophyta; class Magnoliopsida; order Asparagales; family Amaryllidaceae; genus Allium; species Allium fistulosum. Next base: position 474,299,026 of record CM060901.1, read on the forward strand.
TGTTTAAATGGTAGCTATAGTAGGCATACAATAATGGTTGTATGTTGGCTAAGATTAATATTATACTTTCGAAATGGTTTCGACACTATGCACTAATAATAATATTAGAAAGATTTTGCGTAGCAAGCATATTTGACTATCATAAGGAGAAATCTCCTCCAATTCTGCGTTTGCATTGTGTGTGTGGCGGGAGGCCTTATGGTAGTTTCATTTTCCAAAAGCATTGCGAATTTGTTTTATTTTCTTTGTGAAAATAACTGTTTTACGATCTCACACCAGCCACCATGACTGACTCGGAGTTTATTGTTCCCTTTCTAAATTCTGGGTGCCCATAATTTTCCACACGGGCAGCCTAGAGTTATGTTATCAGGATATTCTAGATATTCTGGAGCTTTGGAGATGAGTTGGATGGCGAGACATACTACCGTACTTGTTTATTTATTCTGCTATGTTTTCTGTATGAGGACAAGTTTATATAACTGTCCATTGTTGTATTGAGTTGTATATTGACTCTAATTGATGTATGTATAAACTAATATAGTCTTTTTTTTTCAAGATTATTCATTCATCTATTGTATATTGTTCCGCTGCGAATGTGAGATTCTGATATTGTTTCTGTTTCTGTTTCTTTTTCTTCTGTCTTCTTCTCCCTCTTCTTTTTAACCCTAATGGTTCGGTTTTCCGGCATTCGATTGCGCGACATTTGATACAGTGGACGTATTAATGTCGACTTTCGAGCGTCGAAAAATCGCAATCGTTACACCCACTCTTAATCTCATATTATAAAATATCAATATCAAATCAATGAAATCAACAAGAAAGATTGAGCTAGCTCATAACAATGTCATAAGGTGCAAAATTATATATCTTGACCCACAACCCTTGGATAGGCAAAACTCTGGACCAAAGGACCCTAAGAGATAGAAATAACAAATCAATAATAAGTAGGCCTTTTACCTAAGAGGGATATGGGTTTGATCATACTATGGATACAGTCTCTGGTATAATCTCATCCATACATAATGTATGTCTATCTACTACCCACATAGAAACACCCACACTAGAACCAGACGGGAGGCTGATAGCACATCTGCTAGCACCAGGAGCAACATATGGTCTATAAGAGATGACTCATATAGTCATCATGTGACATCCCGAAAATTTAGCAATATTATTTTAATAAGAATTTAATCAGATTAATTAAATATAAACTAAAAACAGATATATATATATAGGTATTTTGGGAAAAATATGATCTGGACTATAAAATAAAGAGTTTTAAAATTTCAGTAATGTTTTAAAGTACAAACATATCTTATAAATATTTAAACAATTATATGATAAGAAAAAAAATATTTTTTTATTAATTTAAAACATAAGTATAAATCAAAATATGGTTATAAATAAATATAAGATATATGTACACAAGAGGAGTATGAAATGAACATAAGTATAAAATAAATGATAAATAAGTATATTAAAATTTTGATAGTTAAATTGTAAAAAGAAATAACATAAGTATTAATGTAAAATAAACGTCTCAAATAAATTTTAGTTATGTAAATATAGAAATAAACACTTAGTATAATACTTATATTAATGTGTATACAAATGTGTACATAATCTAAAAAAAAGAGATAAGATAAGCATAAGCTTGTAAAATAAGACAAAGGTAATTAATGCTAGAACACCTTAAATCTTTTCAGCCTCCAATTTGAATATAAAAATCTCTGGCCAAAGTATAAACAAAATATTATTAGTACATAAAAATCTTGCATCAACATCATATTTCAGCCTGTACAACAATTTTGTATATATCATCTTCATAATTCCAGTTCGATCATAATCAACCTGAGCATCTAAAAAATAATAATAATAAAGGAAGAAAATAGCAATCTGAAACTAAACTCTGCAACTTGATCAACACCTTCTATTACACAGCATCATCATCAATTAGGGACTGGGAATCAAGACAAGCTGTGTTCTTGTTCAACCCAGAAGCAACTTCTGTTTAATCATTTTTAGGTGAGTAAACAACCAGTAATTTAAACTTAAGTTATATATATTGAAATTTGTTCTGCATATATCCATGTATCAATGTATATCTTCTTCTCTGTTTAGTCCCAGGGTATAGAACAACAAAGGAAATTTGATTTCATATTATCTGATTAGTATTAGACTTTGGATTCAAAAACAAATAGATGTGTTTAGGTATGAATGATAATTTAAAAATGGTTGCATGAAGTATAAATGTATACAGAATGAAAAATTAAATTTTTACATAGGAAACTTTAAATTTTGGAAATTTTGAATTTCATAAAATATTGATTCAAGTATATAACTCGAATCCTTACTGAAAACTATGATTTTTAAGATGGGTTTGGTGATTTTTAGAGGTGGCGTTTAAGAGCAGTTTGGTAATGAATGGGAAATGGTTTTTGGGTTTAAGAGAGGCCGGGGTTTCTCGTAGAGATGGAGGAGCCTACGGTGGTGCGTGGAAAAATAGTCGGAGATGGCATCGATGACTATGGCGACGGCGGCGTATGGTTTAAGTTTGTAAACCTAAATTTTAAGTGGTTGGGAAATTTGTGCACCACAGCCTCGTACAAGCATCGAGTTGCTCGTGCCTTTGGGTACTGGTGGCTGGGTGGTTGACGAAGTCGAGGCTGGAAGCTCGAGACGTCTGGTGATCGGAGCTGCAACGGCGAGACAAACTTTTGGTTGTCGTCTGGGTCGAGGTTGACCGAGCCATGCTCGATTTTGATTGAGGGTATGTTTGGGTATTGGATCGATCGGGGTTCGATGTCGTGATCGTTCGCGACTTGCCGAAGGCCTCGCCGATCATCGGAGTGCCGTCGAGGCCTTGTGTACGTGCACGGCGATGGTTTTATGTCTGGTGATGAGTTTGTGAGTGACTCGAGGTAGTTCTCGAGCGTGAAAGGTTTTTGACTCGAAGTGGAACTCGAGTTTGCGTGGAAATAAAAACAGCAGTTTAAAACTTAACTAAGTTTAAGAATTTGATGAAGAAGAAGGACTCGGGGAAGATAGGGAGTGAACCCGGTTTTGACTCGGGAAATGCTGAGATTTTCTCGGGTTTTGGGTTCAGATTTCAGTTCAATAAAATTAAGCTAATTATCTTAAAACTGTATTTAAGTATTAATGAATTAATTAATGTTTGAAAATTTAAGTTAAGTATTTATTTTAAGATTTCATTAATTTTGTAAATACTTAAGAATGTATTTAAATCTGAATTAATATTTTAATTCAGGAGTTAATTTAAGATAAGTGTTTGAAATTTAATTAACATTTAAGTTTTAAGATGAAAATAATTTGATTTCAAAGTTATTAAAGAAGATTTTTAAATGTAGGCTAAATGATCTTTATTTAATTAGTTTATATTGTAAGTTAATTAAGAACGTTAATTAATTTATAATTGTAATTAACTAAGTAATTAGAGATTTATAAATTCGTAATTATAGATTGGTTAATTAATAATTAAGTGTCTAATTGATTTGTAATTAAGAATTATTAATTAGATAATTAAAGTTAATTAATTAATAATTAGTAGTTAATTAATTAAGTAATTTAATTAAGGATTAATAATTGATTAATTAAGTAATTAGTAATTAATTAATTTGTAATTAAGTTTTATTAATTATTAATTAAGGTATATCAATTAATAGTTAAAGGATAATTAATCTATGATTAAGATTAATTAGTTGATTATAAAGGTGATTAAGAAATGATAAATTAATTAAATGGTTTGTAATTAATTAATTAATTAATTAATGATGGATTAAGCAAGATTAAGTGATTAATTCTTAAGTAATTAATTTAATTTGAATTAATTAAATTAATTATAATATGGATTAAAGGTATGCTCGCTTATGGATGATTATTGTGTAGAATATCTGAATTGGATGATATCTATTGGATGATATGCTGTGATATTCTATGATGAGATATTGGATATATCTGTGATAAATCTGTAATATTTATCTATGTTAAATGCTGTGTGAATTCAAGTATTAAATTGAATTAAATTGTTTTAACTCTAAAACAACTTGGCTTTAAAAGACACGTTTGGATTTCGATGAGACCGGGATCGGGAATCAGTTATGATTTTCCGAAAACCACATCGATCCAAGTTAAACGTTAGGTCATGACATCTCAAAGTGAAGATCGAGATGGATTTTCAGAATGCAAGGGTTATTGTCGTTAACTCTGAGGGTGATCCCAAAATGAGTGTAACGAGATAATGCCTTCGGTTTCGTTCGAACCCGGAACGAACTTGTATGGATTGAATGCTTTCAGCACATCGTCAGGTGGACGATGAGCATTCTAAGAGATGAGTTCTATAAAGTTAATCATAGCCTCAAGCCTCATCAACCGGGAATGGCTAAAACAGGAGAGGTGCAACAAGGTTAAGTGGGTAGCACCCAAGTAGGATGAGATATACTCCTGTCTAGATGTCCCTTTTTATTTCGGCTTAGTGGGCAGTTGTTGGCCACAACTGCGGGGTTATCTTGTTCGGGACTATCTAGTAAGGGATGGTTCCAGCCTTGTGTTGTAGGGGGTCGGGCGTGATCCTCGGTACGTTGATCTAGGCTAGGTACTGTGACGGACGGTACCCCAGTAGCCCTACCATTGTATGGAATCCAATCTCCAATAAGTGCCCTCGGATTTGATTGTAAACCTATGTATGCTGGAATTCAATAGATGTAACAATTTCAGCTATTTCTTATTTATTTGAAAACCCTAGACACTATTATAATATCACCGGATTTCCTATAAAATGTTTTGGTTAGCGTAAGGTAAAAACTTACCCGTGTTTATGTGTGGGAAGACTTACGTGATACTTTTGTTTCAAATGGTTTTCAAAGTTCAGCAACTTTAACCGTTTACTCACACCAGACCCATGTCTGACCCGGAGTTTATTCTTTTTTCTTAAACTCTTGGGTACTCAAATTTTTATGAGTAGCCAAGTGATTAGGTCTTGGATTATTGAAATCCGGAGGAGCTTGGAGCAGAAGTCCAGACGTATATATCTATCTATCTAGTTCCGCTGTGTTAGTGATGTATGTGGTATTTTGGGATGTATGATATGGCAGATATGTATATATGACTGTCTTGTTTGGATGATGTTGTGTAACTCTGATATATGTAAGACTATGTAATAGTTATGTGATGTATTATATTTTGTTCCGTTTCCACTGTAAGATTCTGAATTGTGTTGTTCTTTCTTCTTTCTTTCTATTTCTACCTAATTCTTTCTTAACGATGATGCGTCTTTTTATGGATAGAAAGGCGGGTCGTCATAGTTGGTATCTGTGACGACCCAACTTTCCACTACCGGAAAATCATGCCGTTTTTAAGAAAGAAAGGGGTGAGAAATAGAAAAGATAAAGAAGAAGAAGAAACAACATCAGAATCTCAACAGCGGAACGAATAAAATATAATATATCACATAAGAGAATACATAATATCATATACATCAGAGTTACACAGATAATACAACACATACTAGACAGTTATAAACACCTGTCTAGTTAATACAACTTGATACAATACAAATACAACACAGAGATACCAACACAGCGGAACACTATATATATATCTACAACGCTGAAGCCTCCTGCTCCATTGCTCCTCCACAATTCGTCAAAGCTGACCTGAATCCCTTGGCTACCCGTAAAAATTTGGGTACCCGAGAGTTTAAGAAAAACAGGAAATAAACTCCGGGTCAGACATGGGTCTGGTATGAGTAACAGGTTAAAGTTGCTTAACTTTGAAAATCCTTTGAAAACAAAAGGTATCACGTAAGACATCCCACACATAAACATGGAAATGTTTTTACCTTACGCTAACCAAAACATTTGATAGGAAATCCAGTTATATTATAATAGTGTCTAGGGTTTTCAAGTAAATAGAAAATAGCCGAAATTGTTACATTCATTAAATTCCAGCATACTAGGTTTACAATCAAATCCGTTGGCACTTATTGGATTTTGGATTCCATACAATGGCAGGGCTACTGGGGTACCGCCCGTCACAGTACGTGGCCTAGATCACCGTACCGAGAAACCACCCTAAGTTCCCTGCAACACAAGACCGGAACCATCCCTTACTGGACAGTCCCGAACAAGACAACCCCGGCAGTTGGAGCTCAAAACTGCCCACACAGCCGAAAATAAAAAGGGACATCTAGACAGGGGTATATCTCGCTCTCAAGTGGGTGCTACCCACGAAGCCTTGCTGCACCTCCCCTGTTTTATCCATTCCCGGTTGATGAGGCTTGAGGTCACGATTACCTTGTCAGAACTCATCACTTAGAATGCTCATCGTCCGCCTGACGATGTGTTGAAAGCATTCAATCCATACAAGTTCGTTCTGGGTTCGAACGAAACCGAAGGCATTATCTCGTTACACTCATTTTGGAATCACCCTCAGAGTTAACGACAATAACCCTTGCACTCTAAATCTTCATCTTCACTTGAGATTCACGACCTATCGTTATTTTGGATCGATGTGGTATTCGGGTCTCCAGACCTAGAATCCCGGTATACGGAAACCCGATCCCGGTCTCATCGAAATCCAAACCGTGTCTTTTAAGGCCAAGTTGTTTTAAAGTTAAAACAATTCATTTCAATTATCTATTACACACAGATAGATAATTCATAATATCACAGATAGATAATCTACAGTACCATAGATAGATAATCTACAATATCATCATAAATAGACAATCCATATGACACCATTATTTATCTCATATCTGAGATTTTAAACCATTCAAGGAAATCAATATCATCCATCAATATAAGCAATGATTCATAAGCACATCATTTATAATTAATTTAAAATGAATTAAATTAATTACTTCATCTCTAATTAATTTAAAGTAAATTAAATTAATTACTTCATCACTATAAATCTTACTTACTTAACCATTGATTAATTACAAATCAATTAATTAATCATTCTCTAGATTTCCATCTTAATTAATCATCCTGGATTAATTATCTTTTAATTACATTCAAGTAATTATCTTTCAATTAATTTCACAAATTAATTATCTTTAACCAAAAACAGTAATTAACCTTTAATTACTCTATTTATTAATTAACCATAATTAATTACATTTACCCTTAATTAATTACAATTAATTAATTACTCAAAATCACTTATTATTGATTAATTAGTTTTAATGAATCAATTCTTAATCAATTATAGAAATTAATGATCCCTAATTATATTTCAATTAATTATTTCATTAAAATTAATTTATTAACTAACTACACTTATTAATCAGTCTTGATTAATCTCATTCAGTAATTAACTACTCTTAATTACTTCACTTAAGAAATTAATTACTCCTTTAATTAATTATCTCAATTAATCCCTTGATTAATTTTACAAAGTAATTTAATCCAAATTACTTTCATTATTAAATCATCTTCAATTAATTACATATAGTAATTACCATTAATTACTTCATCCCGTAATTATACTTCATTTATTATATTTAAGCAATTACTTATCAAATCATTCAATGATAAATTTAAATTAATTAAACTAAATTAATTAACTTAAACAAATCAAATTAAACTCAATTAATTATATTAAGTAATATTCCTTTAATTGCTTCACTTAAGTAATTATACTTAACTATTTTCACAATTGATTCTCTTAATCAATTAATCTAATTAATTATTAAAATTTATCACATAAATACATTATTTAACAAATCTTAAGTTAACGACCTTCATTAACTAATTACAATTCTTAATTTCCTTTCTTAAGAATTTAAACTTAGATTAATCATTTTTAATTACAAGTTAATTTATCTTTGATAAACCATTAATTAACCACTAATTATTAAATTAATTTAAGTTCTAACTGTAACTTAATTAACTTTTAATTACTTGATTAATTAATTCTTAATCATTAATTAACATCCAATCTTTATCCATTTAATCATCCCATTAATTTAATTTAAGATAAAACTTTACTCTTACTTATAAATTGAATTATCTTTAACAAAACATTTTTAACACAATTTACCTTTAAACTACTCTTTTAAATTTCATTTTAAATTCGAATCCTTTAAAATACACTTAGCATTTTAAAATGGTTAAAGAATTAAATTTATAACTTAATTCAAATTTAAAACTAGGATACAAAATTCAGTTTTGGACTCCTATTTTTAAATTTAGTTTAAACTTGTTTAAACTTACATTCAAAATTTAAAATTGAATTTAAATTTTGAAACTGTCAGGTTATAAAAGCCTGACACAAACCTTACCCGAAGTCACCCCATTTACTACGAGTCACACCCCATCTTGCTTCGAGTAAATCATGGGTTCTACTCGAGAAACTCAGACTCATCTCTCCTTCCTTCTAAAAATTGTTTAAAGTAGTTAAAAACAATTTAAGTTTAAAACTTTAAATATTTTTAAACTGATATTCAACTAACTTGAAACCAGATTGAAACTTAAATTTTAAAGCTTGTTTTAAAACTTTACTCTCCAGTTAACTTCAGTTTAAATTTATTTAAAAAGATTTAAGAAACCAGAACAGTTTCCACTTAAGCCTGTAAACGAATATTAACCCGAGACAACCCCTGATACACTTCGAGCCTGATACGCGAAACACTCGAGAATGTCTCGAGACCAAACTTTTACCACCAGAACCCAAACTAACTTCCCCAGTACAACACTTCACCGTGCATATGCACGATCGCTCCGGCCACTATTGATCATCGACGATGATCGCATCCCACCAGAAATCACTTCAACATCCCACCTCGATCATCAAAAGGTGCCCGACAACTAGAAATCCAGATCGAGCCCCACATCCCAAACCTGGAACCAAGAACTGTACCATCACCCAAACCTGAAACAACTTCGTGTTCGCGACTCCGACCACCGGATCGTCAATGCCTCCGGTCACAGCCTCAACTACCACCCCTCTATCACCTCCCCGAGTTGCAGTACACTCGAACAACTACACGCGCCGTGGTGGTCAATCCATTCGACCCAGTAAAAACTAGGTCACCAGACTTCATCAACCTCCCATCGCCACCACAGTGACCTACCGTTGCTTCCACCATTTTTCCACCAATCTCCGGTCATTCCTCCACCTTCACGAGGAATTCCAACACTCAAATCCAAGTAGATCATCAGAGAAACCCAAATTTCATGTTTTTGAGAAACCCAGAACTGCTCATTCATCCCATCTCTAAAAATTATAATTTTAGTTGTAAAAATCATGGTTTCATTTGAGTATTCGATTTATAACCCTGAGTTTATAAACTAAGAAGTTTGAAATTTTCACAAATCTCAAACTTTCCTGTTCTTAGAGTTTCCAGAGTAGAATTAAATTTATTTTAGCTTAAATAAAATTTTAAAAACTTACCCTATGATTCAACAACAAATTTTGTTTAGAACTTAAACCCTACCAAGGTTTGATCAGGAGATAGAGTGTTTTTTTTTAATTCTTTAGTTTGAAAACATGAAACAGAGATGTTTCAGGCATACACTCAGATATACATTCACAGCACATTACTCTTATATATATGCATATAAACACCAAACATATATATCACAGAAACAACAGGCAACCATAATCATACTTATATTTGAAAATATGATGTTACTCACCAGACTTTGAAAATTGAAGAACAGAGCACATTTGTTTGAAAACAGGCTTTGAAAACTGCCAGTTGAAACCTTTAATTTGATCTTCATATTTGTTGAGTTGCTTGTTGATGATAAATAGAAGATTTGATTAAACTGTTGTTTTGATTACTGAAACTTTGTCTTGTTAAAAACTGGAATGCTAAGTCTTTTGTAGACGAAAATGAGATAAGGAAGGTATAGAAAAGAGTTACAGGGTTGTACAAGATTTTTATAAATTTGGTCAGAGATTTTTTTTTAGTGTTGGGGGCTGGAATGATCTATGCATGTACTAGGGGTGTTTAACATTTAATGAAGATGTCCTTAAGCCTACATATATTTATCTTCGTATGTACTACTATGATTTTTCTATTCAAGTGAACATAGTTGATGATACTTCCTGTACAAGCATTCATAAAGATATTTTTCCTGTTATACTTAGTTTTATTCTTGCCCTTTTTACTTACAGCCTTGCAACTAAATGCCTTTTCCAGAATTATCAAAGTGTTTAATTTTCTCTGACTTGCCTTGCAAATTTAATTTATAGGCAACATACATATTCTATGTTGATATATTTTTCTTCTTTTATTTTGTTCTTGCCAGTAACTACTTCACATATACAATTTACTTGCTTAACTTACTTTTATTTTATGTACATAACATCAAGTGGTTTTAGCCATTTTTATAAATTTTTAACTTAAGTATTTATCTTAGTTTTCTTATGTATATAACCATATATTTATTTTATACTTTTAAATTCCTTTTGAGAGAAAATAAAATAAAACTATTTATATATATATATATACCAATAAAAGCTTATGCAAATATCTTTAAAAATCCAATATTAAATCAAGTTATATATATATACATATATAACTACATATTAAATTTGAAAATAACACTTCTATTTTAAAGTCTATGTATATTTATATATAAAACAATACACTACTAAATGTTATTTGAAAACAATAATTTGTCAAATTAAATAATTATAAAAGAGATTATAACTTCCTATTATTATTTAAATGAATAAATGTCTCATATTTATTAAACCATATTTTTAAAACAAACCTTTTTATTTAATTCTTGAACTTAAGCTAAGATATATATTTAAATCAATTAACATTTACCCTAACTATTTTAAAACTATATATTCTATATTAACTCCTAATTTCCAAATTACCAAAAATATATTTGAATTAGAAAACAAGCTTTATTTATTTATTAAATTCAAATTCAAGATTTCTATCTGTAATATATATACAAATATATATACATTATAAATAGAAAACAATTTATTGGCTTTTTAAAAGATCAGTTATCAGTTAAATATCATTTAAAAAAAGATTATTATATCAATTCTAAATTTATCAACAAGAATTTATCAAATCAATTTAATTTTAAATGCAAATTATTAAATTGATATTGTCAGAAATTCCGGGATGTCACATTCCTCCCCTCTTAAAAGAATTTCGTCCCCGAAATTTAAAACAAAGGTAATTTAATATCTTATTAAAGATTTTATTTTAAAACACAAGCATATATCAATCATATGCTAACAACCATAGCAACCAACACATCCAATCAAACAAACAATCAAAACTAACTATCCAGACAAAATACTGGATAGAATTCTCTCGAGTTTTCCCGAGTATAAATATCGGGTTACTCGCTCTACAGAATCCAAACAATCAATAATACTAAGCTACAGAGCTACCACTCATCTAGATCTACACAACTAGACAGGATATCAGACTATATACAAGTCTGACTCCACATCCAAAACTCCCTGAACTGTTGGCTCCACAACCAGAGATAGATCTTACACGTACTCCCTCAGAGATACGCGAAACACATCGAATTCCAGTTATCCAACTGACACTCCACTCCAGAAGACCAAACACTTACCCTCACCAGAACAAGAGAAAATCCAAGATATCTCGGAGCTGACTTCCCAGTCTTACTAAACTTAAAGCTCCTTCGGTCGGAGAAAGCTTATCCAAAATCAAATTCCCGACTTCGAAATCCAAATTCCTCCGTCTCTTATCCACAAAATTCTTCGGACGATCCTGGGCTGCCTTCATCCCTACTAATCAGCTCATCCTCCGCTGATGCCTCAAAAAGCAACTCATCAAAATGATCCACTCACGATCAATCCAAGAACACAAACTCGACTCCTCAAACATCATAAGACTGAACTTACTTTTTCAATCCGAAAAGATAAAACAGATGCACCTCCAAACTGCTTCCGCTGCACAACTCTGATCCGGAGAAGATGAAAATGCTGATGATACACACGAGCACAAACTGGACAACACCTCCCAGAAATATGGTTCAACGGATCCATAAAGAAAACTCAGAAATCCAGAAAGATCTCTGACAAACCAAGAGAACACTCAACTATCGCAAGTCACTTTTGCGATCAACCCAATCTAATGTCCAAAGAAAACTGCTCTCTCTCTATCAATCAGAACAGCTCAAGCTTATCTAGCCAATCCATCGAAGAAATGGGTCCACACAGCTGCTTCTGAACTTCTCTTCTAGAAAACTGCTGACAGATGACCTCCTTGCCTGCACACAGAACAAATCTGAACTGTGACGCTGCCACCGAAGCCAAAGACTTCCTAATCCAAAACTCCTCGAGAAACTCAGGCCTCAAAGCCAAACACAACACCCGGCTGAACACAGCCTCAACACCGATGCAAACACACTTCCTTAACTTGCTCCAAAGAAAATCTTCGGAGACATCCATAGTCACTGTGTCTCATCACACAGCTACTAATTCCTAAGGTATCAAGATACCATCACTAGCTTCTACTCACTGGCAGATCCAAATTCTACTCAAAGATGGACTCTGAACCCTTCAGATTCCCTTCAGAAATTGGTGAAATCCTTACACCACACAAAGATTCACTCGAGACGGTATTAGATCTACAGTCTCGGTAGAAACACTTCCATCCTCATCAGACTCCAATCATTGGTAGTCGTGTTATACACACCACTACCCTATTCTACCTTTATAACTTATATTGGAAAACCCGAACAGGTAACCCAACAGATAGGTAGAAATATATAAATATATATCAAAAATACAAGTACGCTCTCTCAAGATAGACACCACTCCAGAGCCTAGGTATTCACTCAACCTAACGCTCTGATACCACGTGTGACGACCTAGGCTTTTCAACCATCAGCAACGGCTCACGACCGGTAGGCTTTTCAACCATCCCAGCCCCGCTGTGGCTCACAGTGATACCTCGGGTTTGCTTTTACGGCCAGCCTCTCGACTGTAAGCACCTAGCAAACCAACTCCAAAAGGCCTTATACTACCCCCGGGGACATGTAGGGGTAAGAGTCTCCCGTTCGCCACCTAACGCAAAGCGAGAACCCCCTATCACGCTGTAATGTAGCAAACCCGATCCCGGTCTCATCGAAATCCAAACCGTGTCTTTTAAGGCCAAGTTGTTTTAAAGTTAAAACAATTCATTTCAATTATCTATTACACACAGATAGATAATTCATAATATCACAGATAGATAATCTACAGTACCACAGATAGATAATCTACAATATCATCATAAATAGACAATCCATATCACACCATTATTTATCTCATATCTGAGATTTTAAACCATTCAAGGAAATCAATATCATCCATCAATATAAGCAATGATTCATAAGCACATCATTTATAATTAATTTAAAATGAATTAAATTAATTACTTCATCTCTAATTAATTTAAAGTAAATTAAATTAATTACTTCATCACTATAAATCTTGCTTACTTAACCATTGATTAATTACAAATCAATTAATTAATCATTCTCTAGATTTCCATCTTAATTAATCATCCTGGATTAATTATCTTTTAATTACATTCAAGTAATTATCTTTCAATTAATTTCACAAATTAATTATCTTTAACCAAAAACAGTAATTAACCTTTAATTACTCTATTTATTAATTAACCATAATTAATTACATTTACCCTTAATTAATTACAATTAATTAATTACTCAAAATCACTTATTATTGATTAATTAGTTTTAATGAATCAATTCTTAATCAATTATAGAAATTAATGATCCCTAATTATATTTCAATTAATTATTTCATTAAAATTAATTTATTAACTAACTACACTTATTAATCAGTCTTGATTAATCTCATTCAGTAATTAACTACTCTTAATTACTTCACTTAAGAAATTAATTACTCCTTTAATTAATTATCTCAATTAATCCCTTGATTAATTTTACAAAGTAATTTAATCCAAATTACTTTCATTATTAAATCATCTTCAATTAATTACATATAGTAATTACCATTAATTACTTCATCCCGTAATTATACTTCATTTATTATATTTAAGCAATTTCTTATCAAATCATTCAATGATAAATTTAAATTAATTAAACTAAATTAATTAACTTAAACAAATCAAATTAAACTCAATTAATTATATTAAGTAATATTCCTTTAATTGCTTCACTTAAGTAATTATACTTAACTATTTTCACAATTGATTCTCTTAATCAATTAATCTAATTAATTATTAAAATTTATCACATAAATACATTATTTAACAAATCTTAAGTTAACGACCTTCATTAACTAATTACAATTCTTAATTTCCTTTCTTAAGAATTTAAACTTAGATTAATCATTTTTAATTACAAGTTAATTTATCTTTGATAAACCATTAATTAACCACTAATTATTAAATTAATTTAAGTTCTAACTGTAACTTAATTAACTTTTAATTACTTGATTAATTAATTCTTAATCATTAATTAACATCCAATCTTTATCCATTTAATCATCCCATTAATTTAATTTAAGATAAAACTTTACTCTTACTTATAAATTGAATTATCTTTAACAAAACATTTTTAACACAATTTACCTTTAAACTACTCTTTTAAATTTCATTTTAAATTCGAATCCTTTAAAATACACTTAGCATTTTAAAATGGTTAAAGAATTAAATTTATAACTTAATTCAAATTTAAAACTAGGATACAAAATTCAGTTTTGGACTCCTATTTTTAAATTTAGTTTAAACTTGTTTAAACTTACATTCAAAATTTAAAATTGAATTTAAATTTTGAAACTGTCAGGTTATAAAAGCCTGACACAAACCTTACCCGAAGTCACCCCATTTACTACGAGTCACACCCCATCTTGCTTCGAGTAAATCATGGGTTCTACTCGAGAAACTCAGACTCATCTCTCCTTCCTTCTAAAAATTGTTTAAAGTAGTTAAAAACAATTTAAGTTTAAAACTTTAAATATTTTTAAACTGATATTCAACTAACTTGAAACCAGATTGAAACTTAAATTTTAAAGCTTGTTTTAAAACTTTACTCTCCAGTTAACTTCAGTTTAAATTTATTTAAAAAAATTTAAGAAACCAGAACAGTTTCCCCTTAAGCCTGTAAACGAATATTAACCCGAGACAACCCCTAATACACTTCGAGCCTGATACGCGAAACACTCGAGAATGTCTCGAGACCAAACTTTTACCACCAGAACCCAAACTAACTTCCCCAGTACAACACTTCACCGTGCATATGCACGATCGCTCCGGCCACTATTGATCATCGACGATGATCGCATCCCACCAGAAATCACCTCAACATCCCACCTCGATCATCAAAAGGCGCCCGACAACTAGAAATCCAGATCGAGCCCCACATCCCAAACCTGGAACCAAGAACTGTACCATCACCCAAACCTGAAACAACTTCGTGTTCGCGACTCCGACCACCGGATCGTCAATGCCTCCGGTCACAGCCTCAACTACCACCCCTCTATTACCTCCCCGAGTTGCAGTACACTCGAACAACTACACGCGCCGTGGTGGTCAATCCATTCGACCCAGTAAAAACTAGGTCACCAGACTTCATCAACCTCCCATCGCCACCACAGTGACCTACCGTTGCTTCCACCATTTTTCCACCAATCTCCGGTCATTCCTCCACCTTCACGAGGAATTCCAACACTCAAATCCAAGTAGATCATCAGAGAAACCCAGATTTCATGTTTTTGAGAAACCCAGAACTGCTCATTCATCCCATCTTTAAAAATTATAATTTTAGTTGTAAAAATCATGGTTTCATTTGAGTATTCGATTTATAACCCTGAGTTTATAAACTAAGAAGTTTGAAATTTTCACAAATCTCAAACTTTCCTGTTCTTAGAGTTTCCAGAGTAGAATTAAATTTATTTTAGCTTAAATAAAATTTTAAAAACTTACCCTATGATTCAACAACAAATTTTGTTTAGAACTTAAACCCTACCAAGGTTTGATCAGGAGATAGAGTGTTTTTTTTTTAATTCTTTAGTTTGAAAACATGAAACAGAGATGTTTCAGGCATACACTCAGATATACATTCACAGCACATTACTCTTATATATATGCATATAAACACCAAACATATATATCACAGAAACAACAGGCAACCATAATCATACTTATATTTGAAAATATGATGTTACTCACCAGACTTTGAAAATTGAAGAACAGAGCACATTTGTTTGAAAACAGGCTTTGAAAACTGCCAGTTGAAACCTTTAATTTGATCTTCATATTTGTTGAGTTGCTTGTTGATGATAAATAGAAGATTTGATTAAACTGTTGTTTTGATTACTGAAACTTTGTCTTGTTAAAAACTGGAATGCTAAGTCTTTTGTAGACGAAAATGAGATAAGGAAGGTATAGAAAAGAGTTACAGGGTTGTACAAGATTTTTATAAATTTGGTCAGAGATTTTTTTTAGTGTTGGGGGCTGGAATGATCTATGCATGTACTAGGGGTGTTTAACATTTAATGAAGATGTCCTTAAGCCTACATATATTTATCTTCGTATGTACTACTATGATTTTTCTATTCAAGTGAACATAGTTGATGATACTTCCTGTACAAGCATTCATAAAGATATTTTTCCTGTTATACATAGTTTTATTCTTGCCCTTTTTACTTACAGCCTTGCAACTAAATGCCTTTTCCAGAATTATCAAAGTGTTTAATTTTCTCTGACTTGCCTTGTAAATTTAATTTATAGGCAACATACATATTCTATGTTGATATATTTTTCTTCTTTTATTTTGTTCTTGCCAGTAACTACTTCACATATACAATTTACTTGCTTAACTTACTTTTATTTTATGTACATAACATCAAGTGGTTTTAGCCATTTTTATAAATTTTTAACTTAAGTATTTATCTTAGTTTTCTTATGTTTATAACAATATATTTATTTTATACTTTTAAATTCCTTTTGAGAGAAAATAAAATAAAACTATTTATATATATATACCAATAAAAGCTTATGCAAATATCTTTAAAAATCCAATATTAAATCAAGTTATATATATATATACATATATAACTACATATTAAATTTGAAAATAACACTTCTATTTTAAAGTCTATATTTATATATAAAACAATACACTACTAAATGTTATTTGAAAACAATAATTTGTCAAATTAAATAATTATAAAAGAGATTATAACTTCCTATTATTATTTAAATGAATAAATGTCTCATATTTATTAAACCATATTTTTAAAACAAACCTTTTTATTTAATTCTTGAACTTAAGCTAAGATATATATTTAAATCAATTAACATTTACCCTAACTATTTTAAAACTATATATTCTATATTAACTCCTAATTTCCAAATTACCAAAAATATATTAGAATTAGAAAACAAGCTTTATTTATTTATTAAATTCAAATTCAAGATTTCTATCTGTAATATATATACAAATATATATACATTATAAATAGAAAACAATTTATTGGCTTTTTAAAAGATCAGTTGAGCGGTGCGAAGGTCTTCTCTCAGCTTGACCTTGCCACCGGATTCTATCAGCTACGAGTCGTGGAAGACAGCATTCCTCTTACAGCATTTCGCACTCGTTATGGTTCTTTTGAGTGGTTGGTCATGCCGTTCGGCTTGACGAACGCTCCGGCTTTCTTCGTCGATCTCATGAATCGAGTATTCCGGGAATACATCAATAGATTCGTTCTGGTTTTCATCGACGATATTCTTGAGACTCTTTCTATGTGTGATATTCGAAATCGAGCTCCGTCTTCTGTATTCCTTTTGTGGATTAGATGTTATAGACGACTTCTATATTTAAGGAATTGCGGGGACGCAATTTTCTTAAGGGGGGGAGTCTGTAACAACCCGTGATTGCGGTTACCAAATAATAAATTAAAATTGGGATTTTAATTTAATTGGAGCTATTAATGAATTTTTAATGTGGCTAATTTGTTCAAAATTTAGTCATTTTGAATAAATTAATATTTTGGGCTTAAGTGTAAAATGGAGCATTTCAAGGAAAATAATTAGGGAAATTTGTAATTTATATTATTGCAAAATTTTATATGTGTAAAATAGTGCAATATTTGATTTGGGAAATTAATTTGTAATTTATTTGCAAAATGGTGATTTTGGTTAATATTAACTATAAACGGTGTTTTGGAAAAATTAGGGGTTAAAATGTAAAATATTGTTGATATAGGATTTTATGAAATGGCTAAAAGTAATTGTTAACATATTTTCATAATTTTCTATGGTTTGAAATGTATTTAGTAATTTGTATGTAGAGTGTACTTAGAGAAAATTGCTTATATGTATGCACATGAATAATACAAAGTCCTAATGGGTATTAGATCCAATAACCCTAACCATTAGCCTATAAAGTATCTTTTACTCTCCCATTTCAGCCAACACTTCATTTCATAACCACTAAAACCTAATTAGAAAGCTCCAAAACCTAGTCATGGCCTCCTAAGCAAGACTCCAATCTACACCAAATCAAAGAGAGTTAATCCAAACTACTAAAAGAGGTAATAGCAATCACAAAACCCACCTCTAATTCATTCTTTAATTTCTGAAATTATTTTGTAATCCTCTTTTTTTTGTGCATTTAGATTGTGAAACTCTTTGATCTTCTTTTCATTGCTTGGAAAGAGGTAATATATGCTAGCTGAAATTATAATTAGTTTATTGCTGTTAGTAAATTAGGCATATCTCATTCATCTTAAATCGGAATTAAGATTTTCTTGAAGTTCTGGAAAGCTTATTCTGTAGCCTATAACTTTCATGTTTTGAGCCTTGCCTAATTTTGTGGTTTCAATAGTCGAAATCACGTTTGTTTGTCGCTGACCTGACAACAAACTACAAGGTTGATAAAATAAAACCCTGAAATTGATTTGGCCATTAGTTACTCATTTTTGATCCGAATTAGATAATTTTGGATGTTCCGGAAAGCTTAAAACATATGCTACAATTTTTGTTCAGTGAGTTTTCTGTAATATTGCCATTTAGATGACCTGAAATGCGTTCAAAGACAGAAGACCAATTCTGTCTTTAACAAGTTATCTTGAGTTTCAATCTGATATTGTTTTGCATGTATCTCTCTCGTTTCTTATCCAAATCTAATAATTTTGGATGTTCTGGAAAGCTTAGATTTAGAGCTAAAACTTTCATGTTTTGAGTTTTATGAAATTTCGAAGTTATTTTGGTTAAAATTGTACATTCTTACCACTGTCCCGAGAAAAAAAAAAGAAAAAAAATAATAAATAATTTTTTTTTAAACCCTGTTCCAGATTTTTTTTCTCCACTTCGCGATGCCGCCACGATCGCATCCGAAGTCGGAATTCGACGTTCTTCGTCTCGTTGGAAAGGTGGAGTTTCGAACTCCATCTCTGTAAAATTTAGGCATCATCGGCATTCTTTTGGTACTTCGAATTTCGTGTCGAAGTTGAACTCTTGTCGCTGTTTGTAAACAGTGTGAATCTTGTTATGGGTCCAACTTTGAGACGTCGCTGCTACTTCGTCTCAACTCGGATTCCAGAAATTCTTTTTGCATCTTATAGTAGGGATGTTGGAATATATTCCTACCAGTTTTCATGTCATTTGGATTCAGTTTGCTGGTCCAAATAAATTGCCGAACTTGGGTTCGCAGAAGTTTTTGAATGGTCAAACACTTAGAATGAAAATCAAATATCCCTTCTGTTTCCAGCTTTTGAGCGCCACTCCGTGATGCCTCCACGTTCGCATCGGAAGTCGGAATTCAACGTTTTTAGTCTCGTTAGAAAGGTGGAGTTCCGAACTCCATCTCAGGAAAATTTGGACAACATTGGAGTTCGTTTGGTACTTCTAATTTCATGTCGAAGTTGAACTCTAGTCGCTGTTTGTAAACAGTGTAAATCTTGTTCTGGGTCCAACTTTGAGACGTCGCTGCCACTTCGTCTCAACTCGGAATCCAGAAACTCTTTTTGCATATTAAAGTAGGGATGTTGGACTACATGCCTGCAAATTTTCATGACATTTGGACACAGTTTGCTGGTCCAAATAAATTATCTAACTTGAGTTCACAGCTGTTTTTGAATGTTTACAAACACTTGGAATATTTTTGATGATTTTCTGGTTTTCATTGATTTCTTTGAGATTTGTCTCTAGATTTCGTACAAGGGTTTTATGAATCATTTTTAAAAGATTTTTCACTCCTAAATGGCTTTTGAAAATTATTATATAATATTATTTTAATTATTAAATTAGTTACTCCATAATAGGAGACCTTTCAAAAGACCGTTTTAAAAGTGATTCCGAAAATCAATTATAAATCCGTTTTACACCATTATTTTCTATAATAAAAATCTCACACTCACTTTTAGCACGTCGAGCGAAGTGGAAAGGTGCTTAAATGGTTAGGAAATCTCCGGCCTATGGAAACCGTGTGTATTTTCTTTCCGGTTAATCCCCGACCTATTCGATTGATCGTTTTGACCTTTGGGTCTAGTTTACCGATGATATGAGGTAGACTTTTTATTGTTTGGAGTGTGAGCTTGCTATTGGTTAGGAAACCGTTTAGTGCGAACGTGGGGTATGGGACTCATTGTTAACACTTTGCGGGTTCCTCTCCAAGAAGTTAGTGACACATTAGCCTCTGGGCGGCCAGTACTGGACCTTTGGGTCACCACGCCTCTGGGCAACCGTCTCTGGACACCTGCTCTATGGAGCAGTTTATTTTTCGGCGTGTGCCTCTGGGCCTTTATCCTTCTGGGAAGGATCTCGCCGTCTCGCGCGTTTCGCATCGGTGCGAGTGATCGATCACAACTCTACAGTACTTGGCAACAACGACTCTGGTCGGTGCACGTGCAAAACTTGTATTATCTGATTATTTTTATATCCATTCGAGTACCGCCATTCGGTGTTGGTTCTATGGAACCATACGATGTAAGTGCGATTACCTTATGGATCCACAGTGTCTCTGGACACTGCTTTTCAGTGTTTGATTCCATTGACTTTTCAGTATATCCCCATGGCTCTTTGGAGCATCGATCTTTGCTTGGGCATTGATCACAGACTCTGGTCACTATTGGGATTATTGCCTATGGGCATCTTTTTATGGCTTTGGCTACGCCGAAGATATGAGGCGACTTTATTTATTCTACACTTTGGTGTTGATTTCTCTTTGGAGATTTTTATTGTTTATTGATGATTAGGGATCGTCATTATATTCATGTGGTTCATAATATACTTCTCTTTGGATAAGTACTATTTTATTTATGTACCGCATTATTATATATCTCAGTTATTACTGATTGTTTAGCTAGCCTGACCCGAGTGTTTTCGCTCGGGTCAGACCGAGTTGTTTCAGGTTAGGTCTCTGGACTTAGCTTCTGTGCTTCCGCTTGGACATTATCTGCTATGCTGATAGATAGCGCTTTCATTTGTCCACTATTCCGCTACTCTCTTATTATTCAGACTTTGATATGTACATATTTTTAACCCACATGTGTGGGCAGTGGCTTTGTACCCACTTACAGTATTTGGATCTGTATTGACGATGTATTGTTCTGGGATTTTATATCTGTTATGTGATTCTGTTCTGTGATGTTTTATCATTTATTATTATGCTTTGTCCTGATAGATCTTTAGCCATTTGTAATTTCGTTATAAGTATTTACCGAATATGTCGAACCACTTGAAAAAAATATATAGATACCATCCTTTCGACGTATTCAGTAGATAGTCATAGCTTGATTACAAATGGTCGCTTCCACTATACTCTATTCTCTGCTTTAACAGATAGTATTACTGCCGTAATACTCTTTGTTACAGTGGGTCTCAGAGTGGGGCGTTACAGCTTGGTATCAGAGCCTGGTTTCAGGAATAAGCATAATAAACACAGAACAAATACACTTAGTACAATACATTTTAAATTAGATCAAAATTAAATCAAATCCCTCCCTTATGTTTATTGATAGTTAAGTTAGGAATATGTATAGGAATCCGTTATATTCCGTAGTATTCCTTAATTAATTATCTATCATTGAATCATGTCTAACTCTAATTCCCGTTACGACATGTTTGACCAATTGAGCGGTGCGAAGGTCTTCTCTCAGCTTGACCTTGCCATCGGATTCTATCAGCTACGAGTCGTGGAAGACAGCATTCCTCTTACAGCATTTCGCACTCGTTATGGTTCTTTTGAGTGGTTGGTCATGCCGTTCGGCTTGACGAACGCTCCGGCTTTCTCCGTCGATCTCATGAATCGAGTATTCCAGGAATACATCAATAGATTCGTTCTGGTTTTCATCGACGATATTCTTGAGACTCTTTCTATGTGTGATATTCGAAATCGAGCTCCGTCTTCTGTATTCCTTTTGTGGATTAGATGTTATAGACGACTTCTATATTTAAGGAATTGCGGGGATGCAATTTTCTTAAGGGGGGGAGTCTGTAACAACCCGTGATTGCGGTTACCAAATAATAAATTAAAATTGGGATTTTAATTTAATTGGAGCTATTAATGAATTTTTAATGTGGCTAATTTGTTCAAAATTTAGTCATTTTGAATAAATTAATATTTTGGGCTTAAGTGTAAAATGGAGCATTTCAAGGAAATTAATTAGGGAAATTTGTAATTTATATTATTGCAAAATTTTATATGTGTAAAATAGTGCAATATTTGATTTGGGAAATTAATTTGCAATTTATTTGCAAAATGGTGATTTTGGTTAATATTAACTATAAACGGTGTTTTGGAAAAATTAGGGGTTAAAATGTAAAATATTGTTGATATAGGATTTTATGAAATGGCTAAAAGTAATTGTTAACATATTTTCATAATTTTCTATTGTTTGAAATGTATTTAGTAATTTGTATGTAGAGTGTACTTAGAGAAAATTGCCTATATATGTATGCACATGAATAATACAAAGTCCTAATGGGTATTAGATCCAATAACCCTAACCATTAGCCTATAAAGTATCTTTTACTCTCCCATTTCAGCCAACACTTCATTTCATAACCACTAAAACCTAATTAGAAAGCTCCAAAACCTAGTCATGGCCTCCTAAGCAAGACTCCAATCTACACCAAATCAAAGAGAGTTAATCCAAACTACTAAAAGAGGTAATAGCAATCACAAAACCCACCTCTAATTCATTCTTTAATTTCTGAAATTATTTTGTAATCCTCTTTTTTTTGTGCATTTAGATTGTGAAACTCTTTGATCTTCTTTTCATTGCTTGGAAAGAGGTAATATATGCTAGCTGAAATTATAATTAGTTTATTGCTGTTAGTAAATTAGGCATATCTCATTCATCTTAAATCGAATTAAGATTTTCTTGAAGTTCTGGAAAGCTTATTCTGTAGCCTATAACTTTCATGTTTTGAGCTTCGCCTAATTTTGTGGTTTCAATAGTCGAAATCACGTTTGTTTGTCGCTGACCTGACAACAAACTACAAGGTTGATAAAATAAAACCCTGAAATTGATTTGGCCATAAGTTAC
Source organism: Allium fistulosum (assembly GCA_030737815.1). NCBI lineage: Eukaryota > Viridiplantae > Streptophyta > Magnoliopsida > Asparagales > Amaryllidaceae > Allium > Allium fistulosum. The sequence goes on from CM060901.1 coordinate 474,322,531, forward strand.
TCGTTTTTGATCCGAATTAGATAATTTTGGATGTTCCGGAAAGCATAAAACATATGCTACAATTTTTGTTCAGTGAGTTTTCTGTATTATTGCCATTTAGATGACCTGAAATGCGTTCAAAGACAGAAGACCAATTCTGTCTTTAACAAGTTATCTTGAGTTTCAATCTGATATTGTTTTGCATGTATCTCTCTCGTTTCTTATCCAAATCTAATAATTTTGGATGTTCTGGAAAGCTTAGATTTAGAGCTAAAACTTTCATGTTTTGAGTTTCATGAAATTTCGAAGTTATTTTGGTTAAAATTGTACATTCTTACCACTGTCCCGAGAAAAAAAAAGAAAAAAAATAATAAATAATTTTTTTTTAAACCCTGTTCCAGATTTTTTTTTCCACTTCGCGATGCCGCCACGATCGCATCCGAAGTCGGAATTCGACGTTTTTGGTCTCGTTGGAAAGGTGGAGTTTCGAACTCCATCTCTGTAAAATTTAGGCATCATCGGCATTCTTTTGGTACTTCGAATTTCGTGTCGAAGTTGAACTCTTGTCGCTGTTTGTAAACAGTGTGAATCTTGTTATGGGTCCAACTTTGAGACGTCGCTGCTACTTCGTCTCAACTCGGATTCCAGAAATTCTTTTTGCATCTTATAGTAGGGATGTTGGACTATATTCCTACCTGTTTTCATGTCATTTGGATTCAGTTTACTGGTCCAAAAAAATTGCCGAACTTGGGTTCGCAGCAGTTTTTGAATGGTCAAACACTTAGAATGAAAATCAAATATCCCTTCTGTTTCCAGCTTTTGAGCACCACTCCGCGATGCCTCCACGTTCGCATCGGAAGTCGGAATTCAACGTTTTTGGTCTCGTTAGAAAGGTGGAGTTCCGAACTCCATCTCAGGAAAATTTGGACAACATTGGAGTTCGTTTGGTACTTCGAATTTCGTGTCGAAGTTGAACTCTAGTCGCTGTTTGTAAACAGTGTAAATCTTGTTCTGGGTCCAACTTTGAGACGTCGCTGCCACTTCGTCTCAACTCGGAATCCAGAAACTCTTTTTGCATATTAAAGTAGGGATGTTGGACTACATGCCTGCAAATTTTCATGACATTTGGACACAGTTTGCTGGTCCAAATAAATTATCTAACTTGAGTTCACAGCTGTTTTTGAATGTTTACAAACACTTGGAATATTTTTGATGATTTTCTGGTTTTCATTGATTTCTTTGAGATTTGTCTCTAGATTTCGTACAAGGGTTTTATGAATCATTTTTAAAAGATTTTTCACTCCTAAATGGCTTTTGAAAATTATTATATAATATTATTTTAATTATTAAATTAATTACTCCATAATAGGAGACCTTTCAAAAGACCGTTTTAAAAGTGATTCCGAAAATCAATTATAAATCCGTTTTACACCATTATTTTCTATAATAAAAATCTCACACTCACTTTTAGCACGTCGAGCGAAGTGGAAAGGTGCTTAAATGGTTAGGAAATCTCCGGCCTATGGAAACCGTGTGTATTTTCTTTCCGGTTAATCCCCGACCTATTCGATTGATCGTTTTGACCTTTGGGTCTAGTTTACCGATGATATGAGGTAGACTTTTTATTGTTTGGAGTGTGAGCTTGCTATTGGTTAGGAAACCGTTTAGTGCGAACGTGGGGTATGAGACTCATTGTTAACACTTTGCGGGTTCCTCTCCAAGAAGTTAGTGACACATTAGCCTCTGGGCGGCCAGTACTGGACCTTTGGGTCACCACGCCTCTGGGCAACCGTCTCTGGACACCTGCTCTATGGAGCAGTTTATTTTTCGGCGTGTGCCTCTGGGCCTTTATCCTTCTGGGAAGGATCTCGCCGTCTCGCGCGTTTCGCATCGGTGCGAGTGATCGATCACAACTCTACAGTACTTGGCAACAACGACTCTGGTCGGTGCACGTGCAAAACTTGTATTATCTGATTATTTTTATATCCATTCGAGTACCGCCATTCGGTGTTGGTTCTATGGAACCATACGATGTAAGTGCGATTACCTTATGGATCCACACTGTCTCTGGACACTGCTTTTCAGTGTTTGATTTCATTGACTTTTCAGTATATCCCCATGGCTCTTTGGAGCATCGATCTTTGCTTGGGCATTGATCACAGACTCTGGTCACTATTGGGATTATTGCCTATGGGCATCTTTTTATGGCTTTGGCTACGCCGAAGATATGAGGCGACTTTATTTATTCTACACTTTGGTGTTGATTTCTCTTTGGAGATTTTTATTGTTTATTGATGATTAGGGATCGTCATTATATTCATGTGGTTCATAATATACTTCTCTTTGGATAAGTACTATTTTATTTATGTACCGCATTATTATATATCTCAGTTATTACTGATTGTTTAGCTAGCCTGACCAGAGTGTTTTCGCTCGGGTTAGACCGAGTTGTTTCAGGTTAGGTCTCTGGACTTAGCTTCTGTGCTTCCGCTTGGACATTATCTGCTATGCTGATAGATAGCGCTTTCATTTGTCCACTATTCCGCTACTCTCTTATTATTCAGACTTTGATATGTACATATTTTTAACTCACATGTGTGGGCAGTGGCTTTGTACCCACTTACAGTATTTGGATCTGTATTGACGATGTATTGTTCTGGGATTTTATATCTGTTATGTGATTCTGTTCTGTGATGTTTTATCATTTATTATTATGCTTTGTCCTGATAGATCTTTAGCCATTTGTAATTTCGTTATAAGTATTTACCGAATATGTCGAACCACTTGAAAAAATATATAGATACCATCCTTTCGACGTATTCAGTAGATAGTCATAGCTTGATTACAAATGGTCGCTTCCACTATACTCTATTCTCCGCTTTAACAGATAGTATTACTGCCATAATACTCTTTGTTACAGTGGGTCTCAGAGTGGGGCGTTACAGAATACCTAGGCTTTGGAATAATATCTATCTTGAGAGTGCGTAGTTGTAATTTTTATATAACTATATACCTATCTAAATTTGTTGGGTTACCTGTCCAGGTTGTCAACATGAGTACCAGGGGAAGGAGAGGCAGAGGTACGAGTAGCACGACAACCACAAATTGTAACAACCCGCTATTTTGCACCATTCGCATCCGCACATGTCGAACTTGAATGATTCAAAATACCGAATTGTTAATTTATATTTGGCAAAACTGAGCATATACAGTAAATAAAATAATCACAGATCACAGACACAGTGTAATAAATGCAGCAAAAGCAAAAGATAGTAGTTCATGAAGCTACTATATACATATCAGAGTTAAATAAGGTACAACAGATGTCTCGAATACATAATCAAATACAATATCAGAATACATCACTGGAATCAACTGGATATCTGAAAGCTGGTAGATAGCTAGATCTCCAAGCGAAGCTCCAACTCCAAAGGTGAGTCTCAAATACCGGTACACTCAGTCTGACCCGAGCGTAAACCAAAACACAAAACACTCGAGTCAGGATTAACATTCTTATATCAATAAATCCAACTCAAGTGAAATAACAACTGAAATACAAGTAACTCAAAGGATGTTTGGAATAACCATCCTTTAAGGATCTGTTAAACTATCTACTATGTAGTAGTGTACGATAAGTAGATAATGGCTATCAGTAATATAAGATATCAAAATAGTGTTAAGGCGTTACCATTATCCCCCTTAAAACATTTTATATAAGCGTTATAGACTATACAGCACTGTAAACTCCACCGTAAACTAGTGGGATATCAGGGAGTACTCCATAGGTATAACACAAAACAAATCGTAGTGGTCGCGTATAGGGATACAAGTATGACAAGGCACATGAGGCAATACCCAAGGTAGTGAAACTACCATTTGCCTGATCCGAACTGGTGAGAACGCATCGTCGCAGCGATCGCAACACCGCAAAACAACACTCCCAAAATCAAGGGTGCACCAATCGACAACAAGTAATGAGTAGTTTTCGAAGAAGTGTGTTCGCTCGAGGCAGCTAACCTCCATTTGGCCCGGCACGGCTCCTGTTTTAGTCATTTCCAATTTGACACAAGTGTCAAGGCTATCCATTTTCGTTCTCTTTCTTCAGTCATCACGTTCATCATTCCAACCACTTCATTCTGGATCACACTCCGCGTATAGTTATTAAAGTGGTTTTCGGTTTAGACAGTGAGTATGTCCCTAACTGATTCCGGTCTCTTCAATAACTTTCGAAATTTATTACACCGATTGGTCGTTTATATATTTCAAAACCAAATCAATTACAATTTCAATTAGAATTTGTAAACCAACATTTCATTTGTCTTTCTAAATCAATTTCCATAATTTACGTTTCAAAACTTCCAAATTACCATTTCAAAATCTTATAATTCAATTTCAATTTTTATTTAAAACAAATCAAATATTGATTCAAGTTCGTATATAAGTTTCATTCCGAAATCATTTAAATTAATTTAATTTAACATTCAAATCAATTTAAAATCATTGATTGATTTCATTCAATATTCGTTAAGTTAATTTATCATTCAAAACAATTTCTATTTAATTTCCAATTCACTAAATCAATTACTTAAGTTCAACTTCATTGTATCAAAACATCAAATTTAATTGAATTAGATTCGTCAAATCAATTCTTTAAATTTCAAGTCTTACATTAATTTCAATAAAACACATTTTATTTCTTGTTAGAGAAATTCAATTTCACTTATTAATTTACTTAGTTACAATATCAAAACTCAATTAATAAAGATACTTAATTTCACTTATTCAAGAAGTCCAATTTTACTTATCAAAGAATTCAATTTATTTAATTATTAAATAATTCAATCTTATTTAATTATTAAATAATTTCAAAACTTAATTATTATATAATTTCAAACTTAATTATTTATAATTCCAAATTTTAAACAACGTTCTTTCATCAATTACTATGTTAATATTTTGTTTTGGATTATTACATATTAACATTTTCCTTTCATAAAATTCAAATTCCAACTTCATTTTAAAACCTTATTATTTATTCAAATAAAATCTTTATTTTATTTTTTAAATCAAATTATTGACCAATCGGTTTTTATTTAATTCTCTATCCTGAGTCAAAGTTTAATTTGGGTATTTATCATTTCAACCCGATTCCAATTAAATTCAAAATCAAAGCATAGCAAAGGGAACTTGCAGTGTGATAACTGGGATGGTGTCAAAGTAAATAAACAAGCAATAACAACAACCAATATCAATCCAATAATTAATTCAAATAATCCTGAAATAATCAGTATTAATTCACATTGTTATTTGTGCAAATTAATATAATTATTTCTAGAATCTACACTGTCATTTCATGTAGATTAAAGATTATTACACTAATTATTCTATGCAATTCTACACTTAACATCAATTATTCAATTTCATACTTCATCGATTAATACAACATAAATTCAAATGGTTCAAGGGTAATTAACTATTTTTCTACGTGTCAATTAATTTAAACATTTAAAGGGGTTACATTATACAAATTTGTCTAATTAAATTCAAAATATATCAATTTCAAGTTGCTAACAATCCTACATCAAATTCAATTTCATATTTTTATCACTTCCTACATTAACAATTTTAACGTTCAATATCAATATCAAACAATCAATCATTATCAACCAAACTGAATTATCATTGTATAAATAACAGATAGTGGTGTCAGATATCACAGGTGAACTGATACAGGTAATAACAGTGTAAATAACTAACAGCTGCATATTTTAATTGTCGTTTCAATTGAAATCAAATTTAATAAATAAAAGAACATTAATCGTGAGTGATTGCTCACCTTTCGAGGCTAGATGATGAACGAGAAGATGACACGGATCCGCACACTGATACGGATACAGAATTTGAATTGCGAATCCAAGCACAACAAAATCGGCACGAATTCGACGAATAAAGCTGATAACAGAAATCGATGAGAACGAATCCGAATTTATCTGATAGAACGGCAATATTATTATTATATATTTTCAATAATTTAATTTTTAAGACAATATTAAATATAAAAATTTCGAAATCATGTTTAGCTACATACATATAAAATAAATAACTTATGAACTCATAACATATTAAACCAAGATTAAATGCAAATAAAAGCAGCAAATATTACATACACCACACATATGCAAACCCATGAGTAATTAGAACTAGTGTACTATGCAAGTTAATATATAAATACACAGACCTATGATAATATAAATATACAATGCAAGAATATAACAAAACACCTAACACATATACATATTTTATTTTATTTTTGAAATTCTAAGTACATATATATATATATATACACGCAAGATCATAAATAACCAGAGAAGCTGCTTCACTCATGTATATAAAAATATATATAAACGTATATGATATAATACTTAAACAATTCGAAAATTATACAATATATACACTTAAACATATATAAACACTGCCGTAAGTCATATACTTCAATATACAATACTAACAAATATATATATAACGTTGGAAAGATGCAAGTAAAGAACATAACGGTATTCCAGTTGAAAGAACATATGTGTCAGCTCATATATAAAATATTATAGACAGCCTTATAAAATACAACCCTTCAACAAATTTAAAATTTTACTAAAGCATACAAGACCCATCAGGCAAATACAAAATGTATAAAATTTGTATACATATACACTTTCAAAAACCAATACCTTAAACAAAATAAATCTAAAATACCTTACTGTAAGAATTTATGGAATCAAGCATTCTTAACTAAAATACTATAAACTTATAAATAGCCAATTGTAGATAATATACGTATAAACCAACCGTGTTATATGAAACTTATACATATATAAAGTAATAAAATTTACACCAACATTGATTATATAAATATATATGTACCTTTTATATAAACAACTGAGGACAACGAATAGGGTGTTTGGCAGTTCAAAGGAGGGCTGGGCGACGAAGTTAGGGTGGTAGATGGTCTCGGTGGGCGGAGCTCGACCGTAGGGTTTGAGGTGGTGAAGCTAAACCTCGGCTGGACTCAGATGAAGTGGAGGATGGCAACGAGGTGTTAGGCATGCGGAGGGGAAGATGGACTGAGGAGCGGAGGCGATGCAAGGCTACGGTGCTCGAAAACATGGTGGGCGACCAAGAAGGGGAGTATGGTGGGGTTCGGCTGTAGGAAGGGAGGTGGGTCGGAGGGGAGCAGCTATGCCGATGGAGGCACGCGGGTCAGAGAGGAAGGCGCAGTAGTTGGGTCAAGTGGTGGAATGATCGGAGCTTGTGGTGGTGTTGCCGGGCTTGGCGATGGTGAGATGAAGGCAGTGCAGAGAAGTTTATGGCTGCCGAGGCAAGTGGAGGAAATGTATGAGTTTGGAAGGAGAGGCCTGTTGAGTGAGGCTTGAGCACGGAAAAAAAAAGAAAGGGAGGATTGGGAACCAAATACATGATAGCTCATATGTTATTAATTTTCTTGAAAAATACGTAGTGGGAATAGGAAAGAAATCAATAGTTGGATTCTAAGCAAAATTAATAGCTAGTGACCATTGGGTTGTTCAGTAGGAAAAGAAAAGATATTGAAATTATTTAAATGCTATTGACTGATGAAACAACGAAAACTCAAGCAACGCAACGGCTAACCGTTACCGATTTCATGGCCTACCAGAGTTCAAAAACAGAAATGAATATACCACTGAAATCGGCACGCCAAAACAATCAAAACTGTATACAAATATCAGTGGTATGATTTAATTATAAAAATTCAAATTTTTTTACTAGCGGAAAATGCAGCAAAAACGTAGAAAAATAAGATCGACGGAGCTAAAGAAGTCCGAATTTGGAAAAACGAAAAATGTCGTCTTGCTCAGAAGATGTTTTATAATTTTTCTATGTAAAAATATTTAGGTTTCGAAAATGTTTTATTTTCATCGCTTTTTAACTGATTAAATTGAGGTAAATTTACGCACGAAATAAACTTTCATATTTTCGGACGAAAATTTACCAGTTGCTATGTTTAACTAGACTCATTCCAAATATCAAATTTATATCTCAAAATTTTATCGTTTAAAGTTTCACAAAATTTCAATTAATAACGTTATTAAAAATAGTTAAAATTAACGGGTCGTTACACAAATGGAAGGGGACCAAATGTTGAAGGTGGTAGAGTAACCGTCGAGGCTGTGACCCCAATACCACCTTGGGTGAACTTTGCAACGCTATGCAAAGACTTTGCAAATCTCGGAGGAAAGCCTTTTAAAGGAACAGAGTCCATAATTGAGGTTCAAGCTTGGCTATGCTCTTGCGAGCGGATCTTTAAGAGTCTTAAATTGTCTGATGAGCAGAAAAGGGTAATGGCTTCATGGAAATTGCAAGAAGGTGCTGCAGCTTGGTGGGATGCAGTTACAGTGAATGTTTCAGAAGATGATATTTCTTGGAGTAGATTTAAAGAATTATTTGAGGAGCAGTTCATGCCAACAGCAGGGAAAACTCGTCTGTACCGAGATTTTTTGGATTTGAAGCAAGGAAGCATGTCTATAGCTGAATATGAGACCAAATTCAATGAGCTATCTCGCTATGGACCGGGACTCATTGACACTCCCCTCAAAAAGAATGAAATGTTTGTGCAAGGATTAAGGCCAGAATTTCATGAAAAGATGACAGCGCATTTGAAAGGATCTGTAACGTTTCGAGATTTTCGACTTCCGAAAATCGACATTAATACGTCCACTGTATCAACTGCCGAGCAATCGAATGCCGGAAAACCGAATTGTTATGGTTAAAAAAAAGAGGTAGAAGAAGACAGAAAGAAAGAAAGAAAGAAGAAACAACAGAAACAATATCAGAATCTCACATATCGCAGCGGAACAACATATAATAGATAAATGAATAATCTTTAAATCAAAGAACTATATTAGTTTATACATTACATCATCATCAGAGTTTACAACAACAGTATACAACACAACTGGACAATTATATGAACTTGTCCTCATACAGAATACACAGCGGAATAATAATATCATATACAAGTGATACATCTCGCCATCCAGCTCGCCTCCTGAGCTCCACAGCACTTATGAAATCCATAATGACCTGATAACCTGACTCTAGGCTGCCCGTGTGGAAAATTATGGGCACCCAGAGTTTAAGAAGGGAACAATAAACTCCAGGTCAGTCATGGGACTGGTGTGAGAAATAAAACAGTTATTATCTTTAAAACAACAACAAAAGAATTTTAAACATTGAAATCCGCAATGCTTTTGGAAAATGAAACTACCATAAGACCTCCCACCACACACACAATGCAATCGCGGACTTGGAGGAGATTTCTTCTTATGATAGTCAAATATGCTTACTAGTTACTATGCAAGAAAACTCCTTTGATATTATTACTAGTGCATAGTGTACAACATCATTTCGAAAATACAATATTAATCTTAGCCAGCATAGGTACCATTATATTATGCCTGCTATAGCTGCCATTTTAAATGGCAGGTTCTACAACTAAAACCGTACAAGGTTCGTATTGTTTCTTTGGATTTTCCAACAAATGGTCAGGCTAAGGAACTTCCTACTGCCACATGGGTACGCCTCTGGCGGGACGTCCCGAGAACTAACTAGCTCTCTGCCAACATAAGGCCAGGTTACCTCTTACACTAGGTAACTACTACACGAATATGCCACCCCCCGGTCCTTTGGGACCTTTATCTGAGGCGCCTCGATCACACAGCAAAAATCACACAGTAAATGAGATTGGAGCAACCACATAGGTTAAATACCAGGGCTCCATACCTGATACCACCCTTTTCCAAAAGGAAATGACATACCATAAAAAGAGCGACCCTCATAACCTTGCTGCATCATTCCTATTTCGACCATTTTCGGGTTGTGAGGTCCGAAGAAGTCTCGTCCACAAAGCTACGCTTTTTCCACAAAGCCATGCTTTGATCACAAATGATCAATAAATAATCATCACACAGCAACACTCAGCATGCCACACTACCAAATTGGGAGTATATCACTGATAACCTTCAACTACATAACCTCTGAGCTCGTACGTCTCAGAGAAGGGTGTTAAGCTAAGAGAATAAATTCTCCGCCACCAACAGAAATGTATTTAAAAGAAATCAGCTTTATATCTCAAAGTGTAATGTCAGACATGTAACCATACAAGTTTGTTCTAGGTTCGAACAGAACCGAAGGCACTTCCAAAGAAGCCCTTGCAATCCAGGTATTCACAATCCCGATCGAACTTCCCATCACAAAGGAAATCTCTATACCGTAGCTAACGGTGCAGAGACAATCGATAGGTCATCCTATCGTTTTCACAAATACCCGGTCTTCACCACCGGTCTTCAAATGTTATCCATATCGTCATATCACTTATTCGGAATGGGTTATATGACACAAAGGTCATTTCCCGGCTAAAATGAATAGTGAGAATATTTTAAACATATGGATATAGGGATTTCAATTAAGTCACAACTTATTACCCAAATCCTTTCCTTTAAATGGTTTAAACAAACAGGAAATTATTGTCAAGGACAAAAATTTTCAGCATTTTTGCCTCAAGGACAGGGCTTCAATATTTTATCCTGAAGGACAACTTTCTTTAGGTATCAGTTTTTAGTCATTGATAGTATCAGTTTGTAGTTATCGGTAGCAGTTTTTAGGTATCAGTTTTTAACTTGGTAGCAGTTTTTTTGTCCTTATGAATAATTTTGAAAAATATTTGTCCTTATGAATAATTTTTAAAAGAATGTTTCTCCTTATGGTAAAAATATTGAGGTTGTGTCCTTGAGGCAAAAAATATACAAATCTTTGTCCTTTAAATTAATTCCCCCTTAAACAAATTACCATTTTAAATCTTTAAACAAAAAGATTTGCTTCACAAAGTTCACCCAATTTCACAAAGATTCATTCACAGATTCCCAAATCATTTCCCATTTCAATTGAATTAACCCATTAAATCTTTAAATCAAGATTTAACTTATAGCTTTCAAAACTATTCACAATTCAAGTCTTTTATAATATAAAAGATACACCTTTTAAAATCTTCTTTGATTTCAAAATAAAGCTTAACCATCTTCACAAAGGTTAATTCATAGTTTTTCCAAACTATTCACAATTTCATTTCAACATGAAATATTTCGATAAATTGGAAATCTTTTCGCTTTATGAAAGCTATTATTATTTGAAAACATATAGTTTTCGTTTTGGGAGAAACTGGTTACAATTACACAGGTTAAAGCCATCCAAGTACAAATCTTGGATTAAAATTTAAATTTCCAAAACCATATTTTTAAATGGTTAAAAACCCATATAAACACCTTTTATACTTGTACAATCTTTTAGACCATAGTTCCCAAATCATTGAATTCAATTTCAAGTATTGAATTCAAAATTTAAATCAAATGATTTAAATTCCAATTTTTATTAAGTTATTTAAAATAACTCTTATTTTTGAATCTCATTTTCAAAAACTTTCAATTCCAATTCTAAAACTAGTTTGGATTCAAAAATTCAATCTTTAGAATTGTCAAAAATCTGTGACTTAACAGATTTCCACGTGAAATCCATATTTGTGTGTGTATGGTGTAGTCCAGGGGTTTAACACAATAGTGCAACAACATTCAACCATCACAGATCAAATATAACAATATATTTGATAAGCGGTATAAACTATAACGCTTATCTTTCATTCACAGATCATATATATATATATATATATATATATATATATATATATCATAGATAAACAAATTATAGATCACAACACAAATCAGGATATATCACAAAGCATCACATATCAGAGATATAAAAAAATTCAACATCCAGTATAATCCAAATATCCATAAGTAGGATCAATTTAATCTTCTGATTAATTTAAATCAGATAAATTTAAAGTCAGATTAATTTCTAAACACCAAATCAAATTTCCAATTAATTTCCAAATTATTCCCTTTTTAAAAATAAATTTCTTTATCTCTTCAAATCTATTTAAAAATCCAAATTTTTAAATAAATTCTTCAACTTATAAATAATATTATTAAAAATCCCTTTACTAAGCCCTTTTTCCCAAAATTTGAAATTCAATTCAATATAGTTCAAAAATAAGACTTTTATCTTTTTAAAACTCCTTTTAAATTTATCCAATTCTCAAAAATAAATTTTTCGATAAATTTCAACCTGAATTTCGAAAATTCAATTTTTATTTATTTCTGGTATCCAATGATACCAAAAATATATTCGGCTAAATTATAGCCTTCAACAATTCCAATTTATAAATATAATCACACGAAGATTATAAATAATCAACACACAACATTGAAATAAATTCAAATGTTTGAGGAATCCAGTTGGATCCCTCCAACCTGTTTCCCTGCATCCACAAATGTTAGCGCAATACCAATTCCACTTCGAGGTGGAATATCACAGTATATGGGATTTATAAATATTATCCGCTATTATGCAGCGCAATAGGGTCTCATCCGCTATATAATGCGGGAAATCAACTCCAAATACATATATAATACCAATTCCAGTTCACGGTGGAATATTGCGGTATATGTTTTTAATATAATAACCTCCGCTCAATATGCGGCGTATAGGGTCTATTTCAATTCAACCAATAACAATCATCATCCAATCACACAATCAACCAATTTTAAATTTTACTATTTAAAATTTAAATCAAAACACAATTCGATTGAGTGAGAAGTTCTCACCTTGAGTTTCTGATAACAATTGCAGTGTTTTATTTCAAATAAAATTAAACACACGTTTAATTTTCCCCGAAATTATCGCTGGCTCCAATCGACTCCAAACCATCTCCATTGCATAGTGCTCGTCAATACAAACCCGACGCAAGTCGTTTCGTTAAATTCCGACCTCGTATGACAATGTTATGGTATTTAGAAGTTTATACGATTTTAAAAGGTAATTTCACATTTTATTTTATATTTTATAACCTTTCTTTAATCTCAGCCATTGATTGGGCTTCTTCAAATCAAGGCCATGAGTTACATCTTCTTCCTCCATTGTGAAAAGCTACAACCGAACAAACTCAAACACGCTGAACTTCCCAGCGTTGCTACTCCCACCACGATCGCCGAGGAGATGATCAGACGACGCCGATCGAACGCCCCGGCCGAGCACTACCATCGACCCGAGACCGGTTGAGCTCGGTGCCTCCCACGCCTCAATATTTGTGCTTGAACGCGCGTCCTTCGAATGCAAATTGTCGTTGATTCACTCAATTAAATCCGATCACAACCGTTGAAAACATAGATTTCATCACGCTTGACATTTTTGTAGTTGATAGTTTTTGTTGAAAGTTGATTGATTTCAAGATATTGGGGGTGGAAGATGATGATTTTCTGGCCATGGAATAGAACACAGCGGCCAGCCCTAATTCTCTAGGGTTTAGTGCAAAGAACAAAGAATGAGGTCCTTATATAGAAAATTGACAAAAACACTATTCATCCGAGATTTTCTTAACTCCAAACGAAGTGTGCTGGCTGACGTTTCTAAAGTTTAGCCCACATTACGGACAAAATGGAACGTGTTTTGGAAGCTAATTTGATCATATGTGCGAGTTACGGAATTAAACGATCAATTTTAAATTAAATCGATTAAAACGATTTCTATGCGTTTTGGCTTGCCCCGGACAAACGGTAAATCCGATTGACACGAAATTTGAAATCTTACAATAATTTCACATTACGGATCCGATGAAACCAGTTTGGTCGAAATCCGAGACTGTTTGAAAAATAACTATTTTTACTAGTCAATTAAATATTAAAATATTCAATTTCTACAAATTAACTTTTAAATCAATTTTAAAAGTCCTATAACATCATTCTAACTCCAATATGATTTAATATAACTTTATACATCATTTTTATACACATTAAACCCAATTTCCAATTATTTCTGGAATTTCAAATATTAAATTATCGATTTAATTATCCAATTAAATCACTATATTCGAAATAAAAATTATTCGACTTACAAATCTTACTTGTTAATATTTAAAATTAATTAAATATCTGAATTTCAAATGATAGAAATTCTGGGTCGTTACAATCTTCCCCTCTTAATAGAATTTCGTCCTCGAAATTGCAAAGTAAGAAAAATGCCCGAAATCCATTAACTTTTCAAAAATCCACTTAGTGAAAATTTTATATTCACCTTTCCCAAAACCTTTAACTTCAACCAAAACAATGGTTTCCATTTTCTAGTTCAATTGCTAAGTTTTATTACAATTTGGGAAATCGACTTTCTGTTAACAAAAATTTTCCAAAAGTTCAAAAATTTCCTAACTCCCAAAATTCACAGAAAATTTTGGCAGAGTCTCCTTTGTACGGAGAAGCTTTCGCAATTTCACAATAGATATAAATATATATACATCGACCCACACGGTCGGAAAAACAGAAAAACAGTTCATATTTCCTATTTTTATTGCGTAGGCGTACCTTTTAAGCATTTTTAAGCAAAGCAGTTATTTATTAAGCATTTTAGCGCAACCCAACCAGCCGAACGTCTGCCACGGCACATGTACTTACTCAATTTAAACATGTAAGTGCCACATATATGAAGTTATTAACATTTTACTCTTTTAAACAACTATAACATATGCATATTAAAAAAAATGCATATTAAACAAGGTTTATAAGCAACTTATATAATTTAGACAACACTTGTAATTGTTTACAACCAATTTATATACAACGACATTCAATTATTCATTTTCAATTAGTTTACATTCACTAATTTAAATTCAAGTTGGTTCACTTTCAATTTAAATCCAATTACATAGCTTTCATACGTTAGCTTTCCATTTTATTAATTCAATTTCATTAACACTTAATGAATTATATACAATCAACCAACAATCATATAACAACCAATGTATATTCAACATAACCAAGTTATTAAATTTACTTTCAATTTGGTTTAACACTTTTTAATTTTCCAATTGGTTTAATATTAAGTTGACTTTCATTGAATTTCCAATTTATTAGCTTTTAATGAATTAACGTTTATATCCATTATTCCATATCAATTTATTCACATTCGGTTGATTAACTTCAATCCATTAGTTCAATTCAATTGCTAATTCATTTTACAAATAAAGTTGAATCTCCTTTATATAACTCAAGTTCACATCCATTTAATTCACTTTGTTATTTCACTTCGACACCAGAATCAACTTCATTTAACATCACTTAAGTTATATTCCATTTCAAATTTCCACTTATAAATCCAATTCAGATTTTGTTTTTCTTAACAAAATTGTTTAACCATTTTATCATTTGGTTTCACTTACATCTTCTCATTTTATAAGTTATACAACTTATTTATTTAAACTTCCAAATTCATTTTATATAATAACTTTACCCTTAGGTTTAATTTCTATTCCAATAATTTATCAAATCTGGTTCAATTCCAATTCAATTCATTTAACTTTCCTTTAGTTAAATTTCACATCATATATTTACTATGCTAACTCAAATTCTTTATTTTTACTAAAGCTAAAATCTTTATTTCATATTATAAGTCTAAAACTCGTTTCACTTATATTCATCAATTTCAATTTGGATTTCTAGTTTAAATTTTTGTTTATCACAACAAAACTTCAATTTTTCAATTTATTATGGTAGCAAATCCATCACACAGAAACTCGAAAATGATACTGATGATGCTGCAGTCATCACCCTTATTATTTCCTAGTAATAGTAGTGAATTCAGTGCTTAAAATTCTTTTAAAGTTTCCTTTTATTTATAAATCACATTTATAAATCTTTTTCTCATATAATTTCACTATTTTACTTTACTTATACAGGATTATTTCACAATTGTAAATCATTTTGATTATAATTCTATACTTATACAATTGTTGCTCTTATATAATTTATTCTTTCATAATTGTTGTTTTTATTTAGATTATTCAAACAACTTTTATTGACTTATATATATTCTTACATTTTTAACAACCAAACAATTAATTTTATATACATTTAATAATTTTTGAAAAATTATTTCCTTTATATGTAAAATATAATCAAGGTAGAATTATTTCATTTACCAAATTTAAAATGATACTATGTCGGTTCATCTTGTTTAAGAGTTTAGAAACCCCTATCGATACAGTTAGCTAGACTGCACCGACCAGAATCCATAAACACTCAATCGATAAGTCAACACAATCCAAAACAATTTCATATTCACTAACAAATACGTGCTCATATCTATTATTACACTCAACTCATTCTAGAGTACTACTGACTCTATCTCTAATGAGTAACACCCAACAGAGCCAATGTTATCGCTTAACCATATGCTCTGATACCACATGTAATGTTTCGAGATTTTCGACTTCCGAAAATCGACATTAATACGTCCACTGTATCAACTGCCGAGCAATCGAATGCCGGAAAACCGAATTGTTATGGTTAAAAAGAAGAGGTAGAAGAAGACAGAAAGAAATAAAGAAGAAACAACAGAAACAATATCAGAATCTAACATATCGCAGCGGAACAACATATAATAGATAAATGAATAATCTTTAAATCGAAGAACTATATCAGTTTATACATTACATCATCATCAGAGTTTACAACAACAATATACAACACAACCGGACAATTATATGAACTTGTCCTCATACAGAATACACAGCGGAATAATAATATCATATAAAAGTGATACGTCTCGCCATCCAGCTCGCCTCCTGAGCTCCACAGCACTTCTGAAATCCATAATGACCTGATAACCTAACTCTAGGCTGCCCGTGTGGAAAATTATGGGCACCCAGAGTTTAGGAAGGGAACAATAAACTCCAGGTCAGTCATGGGACTGGTGTGAGAACTAAAACAGTTATTATCTTAAAAACAACAACAAAAGAATTTTAAACATTGAAATCCGTAATGCTTTTGGAAAATGAAACTACCATAAGACCTCCCACCACACACACAATGTAATCGCAGACTTGGAGCAGATTTCTCCTTATGATAGTCAAATATGCTTACTACGCAAGAAAACTCTTTTGATATTATTACTAGTGCATAGTGTACAACATCATTTCGAAAATACAATATTAATCTTAGCCAGCATAGGTACCATTATATTATGCCTGCTATAGCTGCCATTTTAAATGGCAGGTTCTACAACTAAAACCGTACAAGGTTCGTATTGTTTCTTTGGATTTTCCAACAAATGGTCAGGCTAAGGAACTTCCTACTGCCACATGGGTACGCCTTTGGCGGGACATCCCGAGAACTAACTAGCTCTCTGCCAACACAAGGCCGGGTTACCTCTTACACTAGGTAACTACTACACGAATATGCCACCCCCCGGTCCTTTGGGACCTTTATCCGAGGCGCCTCGATCACACAACAACAATCACACAGTAAATGAGATTGGAGCAACAACATGGGTTAAATACCAGGGCTCCATACCTGATACCACCCTTTTCCAGAAGGAAATGACATACCCTAAAGGGAGCGACCCTCATAACCTTGCCGCATCATTCCTGTTTCGACCATTTCCGGGTTGTGAGGTCCGATGAGGTCTCCTCCACAAAGCTACGCTTTTTCCACAAAGCCATGCTTTGATCACAAATGATCAATAAATAATCATCACACAGCAACACTCAGCATGCCACACTAACAAATTGGGAGTATATCACTGATAACCTTCAACTACATAACCTCTGAGCTCGTACGTCTCAGAGAAGGGTGTTAAGCTAAGAGAATAAATTCTCCGCCACCAACAGAAATGTATTTAAAATAAATCAGCTTTATATCTCAAAGTGTAATGTCAGACATGTAACCATACAAGTCTATTCCGGGTTCGAACAGAACCGAAGGCACTTCCAAAGAAGCCCTTGCAATCCGGGTATTAACAATCCCGATCGAACTTCCCATCACAAAGGAAATCTCTATACCGTAGCTAACGGTGCAGAGACATTCGATAGGTCATCCTATCGTTTTCACAAATACTCGGTCTTCACCACCGGTCTTCAAATGTTATCCATATCGTCATATCACTTATTCAGAATGGGTTATATGACATAAAGGTTCTTTCCCGGCTAAACCGAATAATGAGCACAATATTTAAAACATATGGATATGGGGATTTCAATTAAGTCACAACTTATTACCCAAATCCTTTCCTTTAAATGGTTTAAACAAATTACCATTTTAAATCTTTAAACAAAAAGATTTACTTCACAAAGTTCACCCAATTTCACAAAGATTCATTCACAGATTCCCAAATCATTTCCCTTTTCAATTAGATTAACCCATTAAATCTTTAAATCAAGATTTAACTTATAGCTTTCAAAACTATTCACAATTCAAGTCTTTTATAATATAAAAGATACACCTTTTAAAATCTTCTTTGATTTCAAAATAAAGCTTAATCATCTTCACAAAGGTTAATTCATAGTTTTTCCAAACTATTCAAAATTTCATTTCAACTTGAAATATTTCGATAAATTGGAAATCTTTTCGCTTTATGGAAGCTATTATTATTTGAAAACATATAGTTTTCGTTTTGGGAGAAACTGGTTACAATTACACAGGTTAAAGCCATCCAAGTACAAATCTTGGATTTAAATTTAAATTTCCAAAACCATATTTTTAAATGGTTAAAAACCCATATAAACACCTTTTATACTTGTACAATCTTTTAGACCATAGTTCCCAAATCATTGAATTCAATTTCAAGTATTGAATTCAAAATTTAAATCAAATGATTTAAATTCCAATTTTTATTAAGTTATTTAAAATAACTCTTATTTTTGAATCTCATTTTCAAAAACTTTTAATTCCAATTCCAAAACTAATTTGGATTAAAAAATTCAATCTTTGGAATTGTCAAAAATCTGTGACTTAACCAATTTCCACGTGAAATCCACATTTGTGTGTGTATGGTGTAGTCCATGGGTTTAACACAATAGTGCAACAACATTCAACCATCACAGATCAAATATAACAATATATTTGATAAGGGGTATAAACTATAACGCTTATCTTTCATTCACAGATCATATATATATATATATATATATATATATATATATATATCACAGATAGACAAATTATTGATCACAACACAAATCAGGATATATCATAAAGCATCACATATCAGAGATATCAAACAATTCAACATCCAATATAATCCAAATATCCATAAGTAGGATCAATTTAATCTTCTAATTAATTTAAATCAGATAAATTTAAAGTCAGGTTAATTTCTAAACACCAAATCAAATTTCCAATTAATTTCCAAATTATTCCCTTTTTAAAAATAAATTTCTTTATCTCTTCAAATCTATTTAAAAATCCAAATTTTTAAATAAATTCTTAAACTTATAAATAATATTATTAAAAATCCCTTTACTAAGCCCTTTTTCCCAAAATTTGAAATTCAATTCAATATAGTTCAAAAATAAGACTTTTATCTTTTTAAAACTCCATATAAATTTATCCAATTCTCAAAAATAAATTTTTCGATAAATTTTCAACTTGAATTTCAAAAATCCAATTTTTATTTATTTCTGGTATCCAATGATCGATACCAAAAATATATTTGGCTAAATTATAGCCTTCAACAAATCCAATTCACAAATATAATCATACGGAGATTATAAATAATCAACACACAACATTGAAATAAATTCAAATGTTTGAGGAATCCAGTTGGATCCCTCCAACATGTTTCCCTGCATCCACAGATGTTAGCACAATACCTGTGACGACCCGGCTTTCTTTGCCCAGAAAGACGCATCGTTATGAAGAAAGAAAGGGATAGAAGAAGAAAAGAAAAGAAGAGAGAACAACAACACATCAGAAATCTCACAGCGGAACGAGAAATATATTATCACATAAGATATTACATAGTATCATATACATCAGAGTACACAATTTATACATCACAGAATAGACAGTTATAAACTTCTGTCTATTATACAACACAAGTACACCAGTACAATACAGACTAATACAAACACAGCGGAAACTTTATATATCTACTCGCTGAAGCCTCCTACTTCACAGCTCCTCCAGAATTCGTCAAGATTATCCTGAATCCCTTGACTACTCAATACAATATTGAGTACCCAAGAGTTTAATAAAACAGAAAATAAACACTTGGGTCAGACATGGGTCTGGTGTGAGTAAACGGTTAGATTGCTTAACTTTGAAAACCTTTGAAACAAAAGTATCACGTAAGACTTCCCACAAATAAACATGGGTAAGTTTTTACCTTACGCTAACTAAAACATTTGATAGCAAATCCGATTGTATTATAATAGGGTCTAGGGTTTTCAAGTAAAATACAGAAATAGCTGAAATGCTTACATCTCACATTCCAACATAGTTGGGCACAACTAATACGTACGGCACTTATTGGAGTTTGGATTCCATACAATGGCAGGGCTACTGGGGTACCGCCCGTCACAGTACGTGGCCTAGATCACCGTACCGAGGAGTACGCCCGCTCCTCTGCAACACAAAGCCGGAACCATCCCTTACTGGATAATCCCGAACAAGACAATCCCGTAGTTGGCGCGACCAACCACACACTAAGCCGAATAAAAGAAAAGGGACCTCTAGACAGGGATCTATCTTGCTCTCAGTGGGTGCTACCCACGAAGCCTTGCTGCACCTCCCCTGTTTTAGCCATTCCCGGTTGATGAGGCTTGAGGTTACGATTACCTTTAATCAGAACATATCACTTAGAATGCTCATCGTCCGCCTGACGATGTGCTGAAAGCATTCAATCCATACAAGTTCGTTCCGGGTTCGAACGAAACCGAAGGCATTATCTCGTTACACTCGTTTTGGAATCACCCTCAGAGTTAACGACAATAACCCTTGCACTCTGAATCTTCATCTTCACTTGAGATTCACGACCTATCGTTAATTTGGATCGATGTGGTATTCAGGTCTCCAGACCTGGAAATCCGGTATACGGAAACCCGATCCCGGTCTCATCGAAATCCAAAACGTATCTTTTAAGGCCAAGTTGTTTTAAAGTTAAAACAATTCAATTTACTTATCTATATACACACAGATAGATAATTCACAATATCATACTAGATAATCAACATTATTATCACAAACAGATAATCCATATCATCATCACTATGCAACCAATACATCCATATCACATAGTATCAATTATCTCATATCTGAGATCTCAACTATTCAAGACAATTAATATCATCCATTCATATATAAGCAATGATCTATTAATCATACTATAATTGATTTAAAATGAATTAAATTAATTACTTCATCTCTAATTAATTTAAAATAAATTAAATTAATTACCTTATTCTATAAATCCTGCTTATTTAACCATTAATTAATCACAATTTAATTAATTAATTATCCCCTAGTTATTTATTTTAATTAATCATCCTTGATTAATTATCCTTTAATTACATTCAAGTAATTAGCCTTAATTAATTTCACACATTAATTATCCTTAATCAAATACAGTAATTAACCTTTAATTACTTCATTAATTAATTAACTATAATTAATTACATTAATCTTTAATTAATTAAATTAATTAATTTCTCTATAATCACTTATTATTGATTAATTAATCTTAATTAATCAAACTTAATTACATCATTAATTATATTAATTAATGATCCTTAATTACTACTTTAATTATTAATTATATTTAAATTAATTACATTAAGTAATTAATCATTAATTAAACCATATTCATTAATCACTCTTGATTAACCATATTCAGTAATTACCCATCTTTAATTACTTCATTTAATAAATCAATTACTCCTTAATTAATTATCTTTAATTAATCCCTTGATTAATTTCAAAAAGTAATTAAATCCAAATTACTTCCATAAATATACTTAACTGTTTCCATAATTGATTATCCTTAATTAATCTAATTAATTATTAAAATTAATCACATTAATTAATTATTTAATAATCTCAAGTTAATGATTTTCATTAACTATTATCAATTCTTTAATTACTTCTCTTAAGCAATTAACTTAAATTAATTAATATTAATTCCAAATATAATTCATCTTAATTACTTAACTTGACCTTAATTAAATTATTCAAACCTTAATTAATTAAATAAATTAATTAATTATCTTACTTAAATTACCTTATTAATTTAGAGAATCAAAATCATTAAATCTTTGATTTACTTTAAAATAAAACATCTCTTATTAATGATTACATTATCATAAAAAAAAAAATTTAAAACAATTTACTTTAAATTTGTTTCAAATTTAATTTTAAACTTAGACTTAAAATGAAGTTAAACTTAACTTCAACAAAGTTTAAAAACATTTTAAAACCCCTTTAAAACTTATGCCTAAGGTTTCTTATTTTATAAAAGAAGTTTAAAGAAATTTAAAACCAAAATTTATTTTTAAAATAGAAATCATATTTAAATTACCTTAACATTCAAAGTTGTTTTTATCAATTAAATTTCAGAAACTTCCTTTATTTCTAAACTATGATTCAAATCTGAATTTGAATCTAGATTTATACTTAAGTTAAATCTTTACTTTTATTTTTAAGCTTTACTTTTAAATTAAACTATTTAAACCCTTTAAAATTTGTTTAAACATTTTAATTTATAAAAATTAAATTAAATTTTAAACTGGGGTTTTCAAACTTAGTTTGAAATTCATACTTTAAATTAAGTTTAAATTTTGTTTTAAGACTTGTTTCAGATTTTTAAAACTAAGATTTTATTTGAAAACAACCAGGTTCTCCCCAGAAACCTGTAACCAATTCAATACCCAAGCCTCTTTCAGTTTACTCCGAGAAAAACCCTGTACATCTTCGACTAAAAACTCGAGTTACTCGAATATGACTCGAGTACAAAATATTTGCAAAACCCAAACATTCCTAACACCATTTCTTCACCGTGCATATGCACAATGGCTCCGGCCGCCTCCAGTCACCTCCAAGTTGACGAACATGCCGACGCTTGCCCACAGATCCAATCACGATCATCCAAAACTCAACTTCTACTCGAAATCAAATTCGAGTTCCCAAACGCAAAACCTGGCAACAGTATTGCAACCATACCCCCAAACCTGTCAACGGCTCGCCCTCGCCTCTCCAGTCACCAGAGAACCGTCACCATCGACCATGGCTTCCCCTATACTCCAGCTTCAATTTCCCAAAGTTGTGTTAAACTCGATCAACTTGAGATTCACTACTGATCCAAAAATCAAAACCAAGCAAAACTAGGTTTACAGACTTCATCAACCTCCCATCGCCTCCACCGAGCCCTGTTCATCTTCCTGGCATTTTTGCCACACCCTCTGATCACTACACTACCTCCACCAAGAACCCCAAACCTTCTGATCAACTCGATCACCATAGATTGACTAAAACCCATTTCCAGTTCAAATAAGTACTACAGTCTCAATTTCTAAATAAACACTATGATTTTATTTTTAAAAATCATCTTTTTATTTATGTTTTCAGTTTATAATACTGAATTTATAATTTATTATGTTTGAGTTTTTACCTTTATTTATCATACTTTGATATTTTAATTACAGAGACAACTCCAAATTTATTTTTACTTAATAAGTATAAACTAAAACTATGATATAATTAACATGTTTATTTCAAGACTTAAGACTTAACAAAAATATTGAACAAGAGCAAGAGGATTTTCTTTTTTCTTAAAAACTGGTAACAAAGAATGTTACAGACATTCACATTCATGCATATCCAAAATGCCCAGAAATTTCAACAATAAACATTCACAAAACATACTTATTTCAAGAAAAAAAAAATGCAACAGATCATACTTAAACTTTTAAATTACTGAAGTTACTCACTGTTATTTATAAACTTTCAAATATTTAAAAACAACAGAGCATATATATAGGCATTCAATACTAACACATACACATGCATCCATTTCAATCCAGATTTTCAGGCAAGCAACATGATTTTCATTCATATATCAAAGTGAAGTTCAGGGTTTTAAACTTGTTTTTTAAAAATATAGTTTACTCACCTTTTAAAAAAAAACAGAGAGCTTGATAAAACTGGGATTTGAAAACTGAGATACTGATGCTTTGAATTCGAATCTGAAGTTGATTAGAACTGAAGTTTGATTCTTGCTTTACTGGAACTTGAATGCCTTAAACTTTTGATTTCAGGTTGTATTTGAAAATAACCCTTATCACAGGCTTTTGATTTTGATTTGCCTCTGGTATGAATATCACAGGTTGATGACATTTTCTGGTTTGAGGAATTTACAGGCTTTGGATTTGTTTTTTGAGAAGTGTTACAGGGTTTCGATTTGTTAGAGGATATGTTTTACAGATCTTGATTCTTGGATTCTCTGGTTTGAAATGGTTTTACAGATTGTTTCTTTGTTTAGGAATGAGAAATAGATAAAGGAATGAAGGGGAAAGATAGAGGTTTATATAAATTAATTTAGATTTTATAAAAGAAAATCAAAATAAATGTGACACTTGTCCTTAACCTAACTTAGTTTGCTAACACATGTCCTTTTATTTAATTTATATTTATTCTAAATGTAAAAACTTTTTTCTTTATTTATTAAATACAATTACTTATCTATATATATATAGATAACTTCTTAAAGAGAATAAAATCAATTATACTTATAAATAAAAGTTCATACATATATTTTAAAATACAAAACTATTAAAATGTATATTAGAAATTTAAAACAAGACTTTATTTATTTATTAAATTTCAAACCAAAGCCTATCTATTTACAATATATATACACACATATATATATACATTATAAATAGAAATCATTTTATTAGTTTTTAAAAGATAAATTTCACTAATTAAATATTTATTCAATTAGATTATTAAACCAATTCAAATTTTATTATCAAAAATTATCAATCAATTTAATTATTTAAACAGATTATTAAATTGATATTGTCCCAAATTTCCGGGATATCACATTCCTCCCCCCTTAAAATAATTTCGTCCCCGAAATTTAAAACAAAGGTAATTTAATAATCTATTTAAATCACAAGCATATATTATCATCTATATGCTAACAACCATAGCAACCAATCATTCAAACAAACAATTCTAACTATCCAGCGAAAATAAATTTTGAATAGAATTTCCTCGAGTTTCCCCAAGTATATATATACCGGGATACTCGCTCTACAAACAATCCAAACAACCAATACTACTAAGCTATAGAGTTCTTACTCATCTAGATCTATAAAACTAAACGGGATATCAGACTACAGACGAGTCTGACTCAACAACCAATACCTCCAGAACTGCTGGTTTCAAAACCAGAGATAGATCAAATACGTACTCCCTCAGAGATACGTAAAATACATTGAATTCCAGTTATCCAAACTGACAATTCAACCTTGTAGATCAAAGTACTTATCCAAATTAGATCACAGAAAAGTTCCAAAATAACTCGGAGCTAACTTCCCAGACTTACCCAATCTTATAGCTCCCTTTAACCAGAGAAAAAACATCATAACAACGAAGTCTCCAACTTCGAATTTCAAATTCCTTCGTCTTTTATCCACAAAATTCTTCAGACGATCCTGGCTTCCTACAAATCCTTCCTGATCAACTCAACCTTCGCCGATGCTTCTCGAAACAAACAGGACCAAAAACAACCCAATACAATGATCTCCTTAAGATCAACCAACAATCAAGAACAAATTCTACTCCTCAAATAACAGAAGACTAAACTTACTCTTTTAATCCAGAAAGGACAAACAGGAGCACTCGCCAAACTGCTTCTGCTGCACAACTCTGATCTGGAGCAGAAGAAAATGCTGATGAAGAACACGAGCACAGACTGGACAACACATCTCCCAGAAATATGGTTCAACGGATCCATAAAGAAAACTCAGATACTCCATCAAAACTTGAGCTGCTTCACCAAACTCTATCTCTAGGAACTATCCTTCAACTAGACTGAACCACCGGTACCACTCCTGGAATCCAGTCGATAAGAAAACTCAACCTTCAGATGCGGACAACTCCTGACTTCTCTGAAGACATCCAGAAAAATTCTGACCACCCAAGAGAACACTCAGACAATCGCAAGTCACTTTTGCGATCAACCCATCCTAATTCCAAACAGACTGTTCTCTCTTTACCAATCAGAACAGCTTACACTTATTTATCCAATTTATCGAAGAAATGGATCCACTATATTGCTTCTGAACTCCTCCTTCAGAAAAACTGCTCAGCCAGAAAACTTCCTGCCAACACAGAATACTCCGAGCTGCACTGCTGCCACAGATGCTCCTATCCAAAGCTCTTCGAGAAACTCGGACCCAAACCAACACAAACACCATGTTGAACTCAGCCACAATGCCGAAATATACATACTTCCTTAAACTTGTTCCAAAGAAAACATCTTCGGGAACATCCATAGTCACTGCATCTCATCACGCAGCTACTTCTTCCAGAAGTATCAAGATACCATCTCTCGCTTCTGCCTCACTGACAGATCCAACTCTAGAAAATCTGCTCACCCGAGCTCAACCAATCTTACATTCCAATAATGGACTCCGAATCTTGAAAAGGATTTTCTTCAGAGATCCGAGACATCCTTACTCCATACTGCCAACTTACTCGAGACGATATTGGGTTTACAGTCTCGATATATACTTCCAACCTCAAACATTCAAACTCCAACTATTGGTAATTGTGTTACACACACTACCACCTTATCTACCTTTATAACTTATATTGGAAAACCCGAACAGGTAACCCAATAAATAGGTAGAAATACATAAATATATATATTTAAAATGATATTTTTTTTTTGTATAGAAATTATTTCTGGGTAAAATTATTTCATCTACCTCTTTAAAACAATATTGTGTCCGTTGGCCTGGTCCAAGTGTTTAGAGATCCCTATCAATAACGTTAGCTACTCGTATTGACCAGAATCCATATACCACCCGACCGATCAATTAACACAATATAAAATCATTTTATATAACTAACAAATACGCGCTCTCGTATATATATATATATATACACTCAGACTCAAACAGGTTGCTACATATCCTGTCTCTAATGATCAATCCTTCCGAACCTAGGTATTCACTTAACCAATAGCTTAGGTATTCACTCAACCTATGCTCTGATACCACTGTGACGACCCAGCTTTCTTTGCCCAGAAAGACGCATCGTTATGAAGAAAGAAAGGGATAGAAGAAGAAAAGAAAAGAAGAGAGAACAACAACACATCAGAAATCTCACAGCGGAACGAGAAATATATTATCACATAAGATATTACATAGTATCATATACATCAGAGTACACAATTTATACATCACAGAATAGACAGTTATAAACTTCTGTCTATTATACAACACAAGTACACCAGTACAATACAGACTAATACAAACACAGCGGAAACTTTATATATCTACTCGCTGAAGCCTCCTGCTTCACAGCTCCTCCAGAATTCGTCAAGATTATCCTGAATCCCTTGACTACTCAATACAATATTGAGTACCCAAGAGTTTAAAAAAACAGAAAATAAACACTTGGGTCAGACATGGGTCTGGTGTGAGTAAACGGTTAGATTGCTTAACTTTGAAAACCTTTGAAACAAAAGTATCACGTAAGACTTCCCACAAATAAACATGGGTAAGTTTTTACCTTACGCTAACTAAAACATTTGATAGCAAATCCGATTGTATTATAATAGGGTCTAGGGTTTTCAAGTAAAATACAAAAATAGCTGAAATGCTTACATCTCACATTCCAACATAGTTGGGCACAACTAATATGTACGGCACTTATTGGAGTTTGGATTCCATACAATGGCAGGGCTACTGGGGTACCGCCCGTCACAGTACGTGGCCTAGATCACCGTACCGAGGAGTACGCCCGCTCCTCTGCAACACAAAGCCGGAACCATCCCTTACTGGATAATCCCGAACAAGACAATCCCGTAGTTGGCGCGACCAACCACACACTAAGCCGAATAAAAGAAAAGGGACCTCTAGACAGGGATCTATCTTGCTCTCAATGGGTGCTACCCACGAAGCCTTGCTGCACCTCCCCTGTTTTAGCCATTCCCGGTTGATGAGGCTTGAGGTTACGATTACCTTTAATCAGAACATATCACTTAGAATGCTCATCGTCCGCCTGACGATGTGCTGAAAGCATTCAATCCATACAAGTTCGTTCCGGGTTCGAACGAAACCGAAGGCATTATCTCGTTACACTCGTTTTGGAATCACCCTCAGAGTTAACGACAATAACCCTTGCACTCTGAATCTTCATCTTCACTTGAGATTCACGACCTATCGTTAATTTGGATCGATGTGGTATTCGGGTCTCCAGACCTGGAAATCCGGTATACGGAAACCCGATCCCGGTCTCATCGAAATCCAAAACGTATCTTTTAAGGCCAAGTTGTTTTAAAGTTAAAACAATTCAATTTACTTATCTATATACACACAGATAGATAATTCACAATATCATACTAGATAATCAACATTATTATCACAAACAGATAATCCATATCATCATCACTATGCAACCAATACATCCATATCACATAGTATCAATTATCTCATATCTGAGATCTCAACTATTCAAGACAATTAATATCATCCATTCATATATAAGCAATGATCTATTAATCATACTATAATTGATTTAAAATGAATTAAATTAATTACTTCATCTCTAATTAATTTAAAATAAATTAAATTAATTACCTTATTCTATAAATCCTGCTTATTTAACCATTAATTAATCACAATTTAATTAATTAATTATCCCCTAGTTATTTATTTTAATTAATCATCCTTGATTAATTATCCTTTAATTACATTCAAGTAATTAGCCTTAATTAATTTCACACATTAATTATCCTTAATCAAATACAGTAATTAACCTTTAATTACTTCATTAATTAATTAACTATAATTAATTACATTAATCTTTAATTAATTAAATTAATTAATTTCTCTATAATCACTTATTATTGATTAATTAATCTTAATTAATCAAACTTAATTACATCATTAATTATATTAATTAATGATCCTTAATTACTACTTTAATTATTAATTATATTTAAATTAATTACATTAAGTAATTAATCATTAATTAAACCATATTCATTAATCACTCTTGATTAACCATATTCAGTAATTACCCATCTTTAATTACTTCATTTAATAAATCAATTACTCCTTAATTAATTATCTTTAATTAATCCCTTGATTAATTTCAAAAAGTAATTAAATCCAAATTACTTCCATAAATATACTTAACTGTTTCCATAATTGATTATCCTTAATTAATCTAATTAATTATTAAAATTAATCACATTAATTAATTATTTAATAATCTCAAGTTAATGATTTTCATTAACTATTATCAATTCTTTAATTACTTCTCTTAAGCAATTAACTTAAATTAATTAATATTAATTCCAAATATAATTCATCTTAATTACTTAACTTGACCTTAATTAAATTATTCAAACCTTAATTAATTAAATAAATTAATTAATTATCTTACTTAAATTACCTTATTAATTTAGAGAATCAAAATCATTAAATCTTTGATTTACTTTAAAATAAAACATCTCTTATTAATGATTACATTATCATAAAAAAAAAAAATTAAAACAATTTACTTTAAATTTGTTTCAAATTTAATTTTAAACTTAGACTTAAAATGAAGTTAAACTTAACTTCAACAAAGTTTAAAAACATTTTAAAACCCCTTTAAAACTTATGCCTAAGGTTTCTTATTTTATAAAAGAAGTTTAAAGAAATTTAAAACCAAAATTTATTTTTAAAATAGAAATCATATTTAAATTACCTTAACATTCAAAGTTGTTTTTATCAATTAAATTTCAGAAACTTCCTTTATTTCTAAACTATGATTCAAATCTGAATTTGAATCTAGATTTATACTTAAGTTAAATCTTTACTTTTATTTTTAAGCTTTACTTTTAAATTAAACTATTTAAACCCTTTAAAATTTGTTTAAACATTTTAATTTATAAAAATTAAATTAAATTTTAAACTGGGGTTTTCAAACTTAGTTTGAAATTCATACTTTAAATTAAGTTTAAATTTTGTTTTAAGACTTGTTTCAGATTTTTAAAACTAAGATTTTATTTGAAAACAACCAGGTTCTCCCCAGAAACCTGTAACCAATTCAATACCCAAGCCTCTTTCAGTTTACTCCGAGAAAAACCCTGTACATCTTCGACTAAAAACTCGAGTTACTCGAATATGACTCGAGTACAAAATATTTGCAAAACCCAAACATTCCTAACACCATTTCTTCACCGTGCATATGCACAATGGCTCTGGCCGCCTCCAGTCACCTCCAAGTTGACGAACATGCCGACGCTTGCCCACAGATCCAATCACGATCATCCAAAACTCAACTTCTACTCGAAATCAAATTCGAGTTCCCAAACGCAAAACCTGGCAACAGTATTGCAACCATACCCCCAAACCTGTCAACGGCTCGCCCTCGCCTCTCCAGTCACCAGAGAACCGTCACCATCGACCATGGCTTCCCCTATACTCCAGCTTCAATTTCCCAAAGTTGTGTTAAACTCGATCAACTTGAGATTCACTACTGATCCAAAAATCAAAACCAAGCAAAACTAGGTTTACAGACTTCATCAACCTCCCATCGCCTCCACCGAGCCCTGTTCATCTTCCTGGCATTTTTGCCACACCCTCTGATCACTACACTACCTCCACCAAGAACCCCAAACCTTCTGATCAACTCGATCACCATAGATTGACTAAAACCCATTTCCAGTTCAAATAAGTACTACAGTCTCAATTTCTAAATAAACACTATGATTTTATTTTTAAAAATCATCTTTTTATTTATGTTTTCAGTTTATAATACTGAATTTATAATTTATTATGTTTGAGTTTTTACCTTTATTTATCATACTTTGATATTTTAATTACAGAGACAACTCCAAATTTATTTTTACTTAATAAGTATAAACTAAAACTATGATATAATTAACATGTTTATTTCAAGACTTAAGACTTAACAAAAATATTGAACAAGAGCAAGAGGATTTTCTTTTTTCTTAAAAACTGGTAACAAAGAATGTTACAGACATTCACATTCATGCATATCCAAAATGCCCAGAAATTTCAACAATAAACATTCACAAAACATACTTATTTCAAGAAAAAAAAATGCAACAGATCATACTTAAACTTTTAAATTACTGAAGTTACTCACTGTTATTTATAAACTTTCAAATATTTAAAAACAACAGAGAATATATATAGGCATTCAATACTAACACATACACATGCATCCATTTCAATCCAGATTTTCAGGCAAGCAACATGATTTTCATTCATATATCAAAGTGAAGTTCAGGGTTTTAAACTTGTTTTTTAAAAATATAGTTTACTCACCTTTTAAAAAAAACAGCGAGCTTGATAAAATTGGGATTTGAAAACTGAGATACTGATGCTTTGAATTCGAATCTGAAGTTGATTAGAACTGAAGTTTGATTCTTGCTTTACTGGAACTTGAATGCCTTAAACTTTTGATTTCAGGTTGTATTTGAAAATAACCCTTATCACAGGCTTTTGATTTTGATTTGCCTCTGGTATGAATATCACAGGTTGATGACATTTTCTGGTTTGAGGAATTTACAGGCTTTGGATTTGTTTTTTTGAGAAGTGTTACAGGGTTTCGATTTGTTAGAGGATATGTTTTACAGATCTTGATTCTTGGATTCTCTGGTTTGAAATGGTTTTACAGATTGTTTCTTTGTTTAGGAATGAGAAATAGATAAAGGAATGAAGGGGAAAGATAGAGGTTTATATAAATTAATTTAGATTTTATAAAAGAAAATCAAAATAAATGTGACACTTGTCCTTAACCTAACTTAGTTTGCTAACACATGTCCTTTTATTTAATTTATATTTATTCTAAATGTAAAAACTTTTTTCTTTATTTATTAAATACAATTACTTATCTATATATATATATATAACTTCTTAAAGAGAATAAAATCAATTATACTTATAAATAAAAGTTCATACATATATTTTAAAATACAAAACTATTAAAATGTATATTAGAAATTTAAAACAAGACTTTATTTATTTATTAAATTTCAAACCAAAGCCTATCTATTTACAATATATATACACACATATATATATACATTATAAATAGAAATCATTTTATTAGTTTTTAAAAGATAAATTTCACTAATTAAATATTTATTCAATTAGATTATTAAACCAATTCAAATTTTATTATCAAAAATTATCAATCAATTTAATTATTTAAACAGATTATTAAATTGATATTGTCCCAAATTTCCGGGATATCACAATACCAATTCCACTTCGAGGTGGAATATCGCGGTATATGGGATTTATAAATATTATCCGCTATTATGCAGCGCAATAGGGTCTCATCCGCTATATAATGCGGGAAATCAACTCCAAATACATATATAATACTAATTCCACTTCAAGGTGGAATATCGCGGTATATGTTTTTAATATAATAACCTCAGCTTAATATGCGGCGTATAGGGTCTATTTCAATTCAACCAATAACAATCATCATCCAATCACACAATCAACCAATTTTAAATTTAACTATTTAAAATTTAAATCGAAACACAATTCAATTGAGTGAGAAGTTCTCACCTTGAGTTTCTGATAACAGTTACAGTGTTTTATTTCAAATAAAATTAAACACGCGTTTAATTTTCCTCGAAATTATCGCTGGCTCCAATCGACTCCAAACCAGCTCCATTGCATAGTGCTCGTCAATACGAACCCGACGCAACTCATTTTGTTAAATTCCGACCTCATATGACAATGTTATGGTATTTAGAAGTTTATACGATTTTAAAAGGTAATTTCACATTTTATTTTATATTTTTATAACCTTTCTTTAATCTCAACCATTGATTGGGCTTCTTCAAATCAAGGCCGTGAGTTACATCTTCTTCCTCCATTGTGAAAAGCTACAGCCGAACAAACCCAAACACGCTGAACTTCCCAGCGTTGCTACTCCCACCACGATCGCCGAGGAGACGATCAGACGACGCCGATCGAACGCCCCGGCCGAGCACTACCATCGACCCGAGACCGGTCGAGCTCGGTGCCTCCCATGCCTCTATATTTGTGCTTGAACGCGCGTCCTTCGAATGCAAATTGTCATTGATTCACTCAATTAAATCCGATCACAACCGTTGAAAACATAGATTTCATCACGCTTGACATTTTTGTAGTTGATAGTTTTTGTTGAAAGTGGATTGATTTCAAGATATTGGGGGCAGAAGATGATGATTTTATGGCCATGGAATAGAACACGGCGGCCAGCCCTAATTCTCTAGGGTTTAGTGCAAAGAACAAAGAATGAGGTCCTTATATAGAAAATTGACAAAAACACTATTCATCCGAGATTTTCCGAACTCCAAACGAAGCGTGTCGGCTGACGTTTCTAATGTTTAACCCGCATTCCGGACACAATGGAATGTGTTTCGGAAGCTAATTTGATCATATGTTCGAGTTACGGAATTAAACGATCAATTTTAAATTAAATCGATTAAAACGATTTCTATGCGTTTTGGCTTGCCCCGGACAAACGGTAAATCCGATTGACACGAAATTTGAAATCTTACAATAATTTCACATTACGGATCCGATGGAACTAGTTTCATCGAAATCCGAGACTATTTGAAAAATGACTATTTTTACTAGTCAATTAAATATTAAAATATTCAATTTCTACAAATTAACTTTTAAATCAATTTTAAAAGTCCTATAACATCATTCTAACTCCAATATGATTTAATATAACTTTATACATCATTTTTATACACATTAAACCCAATTTCCAATTATTTCTGGAATTTCAAATATTAAATTATCGATTTAATTATCAAATTAAATCACTATATTCGAAATAAAAATTATTCGACTTACAAATCTTACTTGTTAATATTTAAAATTAATTAAATATCTGAATTTCAAATGATAGAAATTCTGGGTTGTTACAATCTTCCCCCTTAAAAGAATTTCGTCCTCGAAATTGCAAAGTAAGAAAAATGCCCCAAATCCATTAACTTTTCAAAAATCCACTTAGTGAAAATTTTATATTCACCTTTTCCAAAACCTTTAACTTCAACCAAAACAATGGTTTCCATTTTCTAGTTCAATTCCTACGTTTTATTACAATTTGGTAAATCGACTTTCTGTTAACAAAATTTTTCCAAAAGTTCAAAATTTTCCTAACTCCCAAAATTCACGGAAAATTTTGGTAGAGTCTCCTTTGTACGGAGGAGCTTTCGTAATTTTACAATAGATATAAATATATATACATCGACCCACACGGTCGGAAAAACAGAAAAACAGTTCATATTTCCTATTTTTATTGCGTAGGCATACCTTTTAAGCATTTTTAAGCAAAGCAGTTATTTATTAAGCATTTTAGCGCGACCCAACCAGCCAAACGGCAGCCACGGCACCTGTATTTACTCAATTTAAACATGTAAGTGCCACATATATGAAGTTATTAACATTTTACTCTTTTAAACAACTACAACATATGCATATTAAAAAAATGCATACTAAACAAGGTTTATAAGCAACTTAAATAATTTAGGCAACACTTGTAATTGTTTACAACCAATTTATATACAACGACATTCAGTTATTCATTTTCAATTAGTTTACATTCACTAATTTAAATTCAAGTTGGTTCACTTTCAATTTAAATCCAATTACATAGCTTTCATATGTTAGCTTTCCATTTGATTAATTCAATTTCATTAACACTTAATGAATTATATACAATCAACCAACAATCATATAACAACCAATGTATATTCAACATAACCAAGTTATTAAATTTACTTTCAATTTGGTTTAACACTTTTTAATTTTCCAATTGGTTTAATATTAAGTTGACTTTCATTGAATTTCCAATTTATTAGCTTTTAATGAATTAACGCTTATATCCATTATTCCATATCAATTTATTCACATTCGGTTGATTAACTTCAATCCATTAGTTCAATTCAATTGCTAATTCATTTTAAAAATAAAGTTGAATCTCCTTTATATAACTCAAGTTCACATCCATTTAATTCACTTTGTTATTTCACTTCGACACCAGAATCAACTTCATTTAACATCACTTAAGTTATATTCCATTTCAAATTTCCACTTATAAATCCAATTCAGATTTTGTTTTTCTTAACAAAATTGTTTAACCATTTTATCATTTGGTTTCACTTACATCTTCTCATTTTATAATTTATACAACCTATTTATTTAAACTTCCAAATTCATTTTATATAATCACTTTACCCTTAGGTTTAATTTCTATTCCAATAATTTATCAAATCTGGTTCAATTCCAATTCAATTCATTTAACTTTCCTTTAGTTAAATTTCATATCATATATTTACTATGCTAACTCAAATTCTTTATTTTTACCAAAGCTAAAATCTTTATTTCATATTATAAGTCTAAAACTCGTTTCACTTATATTTATCAATTTCAATTTGGATTTCTAGTTTAAATTTTTGTTTATCACAACAAAACTTCAATTTTTCAATTTATTATGGTAGCAAATCCATCACACAGAAACTCGAAAATGATACTGATGATGCTGCAGTCATCACCCTTATTATTTCCCAGTAATAGTAGTGAATTCAGTGCTTAAAATTCTTTTAAAGTTTCCTTTTATTTATAAATCACATTTATAAATCTTTTTCTCATATAATTTCACTATTTTACTTTACTTATTTAAGATTATTTCACAATTGTAAATCATTTTAATTATAATTCTATACTTATAAAATTGTTGCTCTTATATAATTTATTCTTTCATAATTGTTGTTTTTATTTAGATTATTCAAACAACTTTTATTGACTTATATATATTCTTACATTTTTAACAACAAAACAATTAATTTTATATACACTTTAATAATTTATGAAAAATTATTTCCTTTATATGTAAAATATAATCAAGGTAAAAATTAGTTCATTTACCCAATTTAAAATGATACTATGTCGGTTCATCTTGTTTAAGAGTTTAGAAACCCCTATCGATACAGTTAGCTAGACTGCACCGACCAGAATCCATAAACACTCAATCGATAAGTCAACACAATCCAAAACAATTTCATATTCACTAACAAATACGTGCTCATATCTATTATTACACTCAACTCATTCTAGAGTACTACTGACTCTATCTCTAATGAGTAACACCCAACATAGCCAAGGTTATCGCTTAACCATATGCTTTGATACCAAATGTAACATTTCGAGATTTTCGACTTCCGAAAATCGACATTAATACGTCAACTGTATCAACTGCCGAGCAATCGAATGCCGAAAAACCGAATTGTTATGGTTAAAAAAAAGAGGTAGAAGAAGACAGAAAGAAAGAAAGAAAGAAGAAACAACAGAAACAATATCAGAATCTCACATATCGCAGCGGAACAACATATAATAGATAAATGAATAATCTTTAAATCAAAGAACTATATCAGTTTATACATTACATCATCATCAGAGTTTACAACAACAGTATACAACACAACTGGACAATTATATGAACTTGTCCCCATACAGAATACACAGCGGAATAATAATATCATATACAAGTGATACATCTCGCCATCCAGCTCTCCTCCTGAGCTCCACAACACTTCTGAAATCCATAATGACCTGATAACCTGACTCTAGGCTGCCCGTGTGGAAAATTATGGGCACCCAGAGTTTAGGAAGGGAACAATAAACTCCAGGTCAGTCATGGGATTGGTGTGAGAAATAAAACAGTTATTATCTTTAAAACAACAACAAAAGAATTTTAAACATTGAAATCCACAATGCTTTTGGAAAATGAAACTACCATAAGACCTCCCACCACACACACAATGCAATCGCGGACTTGGAGGAGATTTCTTCTTATGATAGTCAAATATGCTTACTATGCAAGAAAACTCCTTTGATATTATTACTAGTGCATAGTGTACAACATCATTTCGAAAATACAATATTAATCTTAGCCAGCATAGGAACCATTATATTATGCCTGCTATAGCTGCCATTTTAAATGGCAGGTTCTACAACTAAAACCGTACAAGGTTCGTATTGTTTCTTTGGATTTTCCAACAAATGGTCAGGCTAAGGAACTTCCTACTGCCACATGGGTACGCCTTTGGCGGGACTTCCCGAGAACTAACTAGCTCTCTGCCAACACAAGGCCGGGTTACCTCTTACACTAGGTAACTACTACACGAATATGCCACCCCCGGTCCTTTGGGACCTTTATCCGAGGCGCCTCGATCACACAGCAACAATCACACAGTAAATGAGATTGGAGCAACACCATAGGTTAAATACCAGGGCTCCATACCTGATACCACCCTTTTCCAAAAGGAAATGACATACCCTAAAGGGAGCGACCCTCATAACCTTGCCGCATCATTCCTGTTTCGACCATTTCCGGGTTGTGAGGTCCGATGAGGTCTCGTCCACAAAGCTACGCTTTTTCCACAAAGCCATGCTTTGATCACAAATGATCAATAAATAATCATCACACATCAACACTCAGCATGCCACACTACCAAATTGGGAGTATATCACTGATAACCTTCAACTACATAACCTCTAAGCTCGTACGTCTCAAAGAAGGGTGTTAAGCTAAGAGAATAAATTCTCCGCCACCAATAGAAATGTATTTAAAATAAATCAGCTTTATATCTCAAAGTGTAATGTCAGACATGTAACCATACAAGTCTGTTCCGGGTTCGAACAGAACCGAAGGCACTTCCAAAGAAGCCCTTGCAATCCGAGTATTCACAATCCCGATCGAACTTCCCATCACAAAGGAAATCTCTATACCGTAGCTAACGGTGCAGAGACAATCGATAGGTCATCCTATCATTTTCACAAATACCCTGTCTTCACCACCGGTCTTCAAATGTTATCCATATCGTCATATCACTTATTCGGAATGGGTTATATGACACAAAGGTCCTTTCCCGGCTAAACCGAATAGTGAGCACAATATTTAAATCATATGGATATAGGAATTTCAATTAAGTCACAACTTATTACCCAAATCCTTTCCTTTAAAGTGTTTAAACAAATTACCATTTTAAATCTTTAAACAAAAAGATTTACTTCACAAATTTCACCCAATTTCACAAAGATTCATTCACAGATTCCCAAATCATTTCCCATTTCAATTGGATTAACCCATTAAATCTTTAAATCAAGATTTAACTTATAGCTTTCTAAACTATTCACAATTCAAGTCTTTTATAATATAAAAGATACACCTTTTAAAATCTTCTTTGATTTCAAAATAAAGCTTAATCATCTTCACAAAGGTTAATTCATAGTTTTTCCAAACTATTCACAATTTCATTTCAACTTGAAATGTTTTGATACAAATTGGAAATCTTTTCACTTTATGAAAGCTATTATTATTTGAAAACAGATAGTTTTCGTTTTGGGAGAAACTGGTTACAATTACACAGGTTAATGCCATCCAAGTACAAATCTTGGATTTAAATTTAAATTTCCAAAACCATATTTTTAAATGGTTAAAAACCCATATAAACACCTTTTACACTTGTACAATCTTTTAGACCATAGTTCCCAAATCATTGAATTCAATTTCAAGTATTGAATTCAAAATTTAAATCAAATGATTTAAATTCCAATTTTTATTAAGTTATTTAAAATAACTCTTATTTTTTAATCTCATTTTCAAAAACTTTCAATTCCAATTCCAAAACTAATTTGGATTCAAAAATTCAATCTTTAGAATTGTCAAAAATCTGTGACTTAACCGATTTCCATGTGAAATCCACATTTGTGTGTGTATGGTGTAGTCCATGGGTTTAACACAATAGTGCAACAACATTCAACCATCACAGATCAAATATAACAATATATTTGATAAGCGGTATAAACTATAACGCTTATCTTTAATTCACAGATCACATATATATATATATCACAGATAAACAAATTATAGATCACAATACAAATCAGGATATATCACAAAGCATCGCATATCAGAGATATCAAACAATTCAACATCCAATATAATCCATATATCCATATGTAGGATCAATATAATCTTTTGATTAATTTAAATCAGATTAATTTAAAGTCAGATTAATTTCTAAACACCAAATCAAATTTCCAAA
This sequence comes from Allium fistulosum, assembly GCA_030737815.1. NCBI lineage: Eukaryota > Viridiplantae > Streptophyta > Magnoliopsida > Asparagales > Amaryllidaceae > Allium > Allium fistulosum. The sequence goes on from CM060901.1 coordinate 474,361,795, forward strand.
TTATTCCCTTTTTAAAAATAAATTTCTTTATCCCTTCAAATCTATTTAAAAATCCAAATTTTTAAATAAATTCTTCAACTTATAAATAATATTATTAAAAATCCCTTTACTAAGCCCTTTTTCCCAAAATTTGAAATTCAATTCAATATAGTTCAAAAATAAGACTTTTATCTTTTTAAATCTCCTTTTAAATTTATCTAATTCTCAAAAATAAATTTTTCGATAAATTTTCAAATTGAATTTCAAAAATCCAATTTTTATTTATTTCTGGTATCCAATAATACCAAAAATATATTTGGCTAAATTATAGCCTTCAACAATTCCAATTCACAAATATAATCACACGGAGATTATAAATAATCAATACACAACATTGAAATAAATTCAAATGTTTGAGGAATCCAGTTGGATCCCTCCAACCTGTTTCCCTGCATCCACAGATGTTAGCACAATACCAATTCCACTTCGAGGTGGAATATCGCGGTATATGGGATTTATAAATATTATCCGCTATTATGCGGCGCAATAGGGTCTCATCCGCTATATAATGCGGAAAATCAACTCCAAATACATATATAATACTAATTCCACTTCAAGATGGAATATCGCGGTATATGTTTTTAATATAATAACCTCCACTTAATATGCGGCGTATATGGTCTATTTCAATTCAACCAATAACAATCATCATCCAATCACACAATCAACCAATTTTAAATTTAACTATTTAAAATTTAAATCGAAACACAATTCGATTGAGTGAGAAGTTCTCACGTTGAGTTTCTGATAACAATTACAGTGTTTTATTTCAAATAAAATTAAACACGCGTTTAATTTTCCCCGAAATAATCACTGGCTCCAATCTACTCCAAACCAGCTCCATTGCATAGTGCTCGTCAATACGAACCCGACGCAAGTCGTTTCGTTAAATTCCGACCTCGTATGACAATGTTATGGTGTTTAGAAGTTTATACGATTTTAAAAGATAATTTCACATTTTATTTTATATTTTTATAACATTTCTTTAATCTCAGCCATTGATTGGGCTTCTTCCAATCAAGGCCGTGAGTTACATCTTCTTCCTCCATCGTGAAAAGCTACAGCCGAACAAACCCAAACACGCTGAACTTCCCAGCGTTGCTACTCCCACCACGATCGCCGAGGAGACGATCAGACGACGCCGATCGAACGCCCCGGCCGAGCACTACCATCGACCCGAGACCGGTCGAGCTTGGTGCCTCCCACGCCTCTATATTTGTGCTTGAACGCGCGTCCTTCGAATGAAAATTGTCATTGATTCACTCAATTAAATCCGATCACAACCGTTGAAAACATAGATTTCATCACGCTTGACATTTTTGTAGTTGATAGTTTTTGTTGAAAGTAGATTGATTTCAAGATATTGGGGTGGAAGATGATGATTTTCTGGCCATGGAATAGAACATGGCGGCCAGCCTTAATTCTCTAGGGTTTAGTGCAAAGAACAAAGAATGAGGTCCTTATATAGAAAATTGACAAAAACACTATTCATCCGAGATTTTCCGAACTCCAAACGAAGCGTGCCGGCTAACGTTTTTAAGGTTTAACCTGCATTCTGGACACAATGGAACGTGTTTCGGAAGCTAATTTGATCATATGTGCGAGTTACGGAATTAAATGATCAATTTTAAATTAAGTCGATTAAAACGATTTCTATGCGTTTTGGCTTGCCCTGGACAAACGGTAAATCCGATTGACACAAAATTTGAAAACTTACAATAATTTCACATTACGGATCCGATGAAACTAGTTTCGTCGAAATCCAAGACTGTTTGAAAAATAACTATTTTTACTAGTCAATTAAATATTAAAATATTCAATTTCTACAAATTAACTTTTAAATCAATTTTAAAAGTTCTATAACATCATTCTAACTCCAATATGATTTAATATAACTTTATACATCATTTTTATACACATTAAACCCAATTTCCAATTATTTCTGGAATTTCAAATATTAAATTATCGATTTAATTATCCAATTAAATCACTATATTCGAAATAAAAATTATTCGACTTACAAATCTTACTTGTTAATATTTAAAATTAATTAAATATCTGAATTTCAAATGATAGAAATTCTGGGTCGTTACAGGATCTTTTGTGGAGTTGATTGATATGGCACTTAGATATGAGGATTTGATGAATAAGAAACCAGTGGCACCTGTAGCAGCATCAGGAGGGAATTCTGCTAATCCAAATAAGAGGAAATTCAATCCATTTTGGAAAAAGCAAGGCAAAGGGAAGAAACCAGGAGGGAACAACGGACCTCGCAAGTGGTATATTTGTCAGCAAGAGGGTCACTTGGCTAATAGATGTCCCAGGAGAGGTTCTCAGCAGCAGCATCAGAGTGGTCCGGGTTCAGCAATGGTTCAGAAATCTTTGTGCTTTAATTGTCACCAACCGGGACACATGATCAAAGATTGCCCGCTTCTTCAAAAAGTCCAGCCGAACAAAGTGTTTGCTTTGGAAGGTGCACCATCAACTTCTTCTAAAGGCAAGGGAGTTTTGGAAGGTACTTTACTTATTAATGGCGTTTATGTTAAAGTATTATTTGATTCTGGAGCATCTCTCAGTTTTATTTCTTTGGAGACGGTAGCAAAATTCCACCTTATCCCTAGCGTCGTGGAAAATTCTATTTGCGTCTCTAATCCCATAGGGGGAGTAACCCGACTTAATATGATTTGCAAGGGCTTGCGAATTACTTATCTTTCCCATAGTTTTTCGTGTGAGCCTTATGTATTGGATTTTAAAGGGTTTGACCTTATTCTGGGAATGTATTGGCTTGATAAGCATAAAGCCGTCCTAAATTGTGAAGAGAGAACAGTTTCGTTGGAGACTGATCTGGGTAGGATTGCTAAAGTGACGTGTGATAGTTCTGAAGTTCACTTGAGTAGTCTTTTACATGGAGTTGAGACTTCTCAAGAGAAGGAAGGCGTAGAATCCATCATAGTGGTCCAAGATTTTCCTGATGTTTTCGAGGAAGTCAAGTGTTTACCTCCACATCGAGAGATAGAGTTTCAGATTGATCTGATTTCAGGGGCAGTACCTGTTGTTCAGCCCAGTAGAAGAATGGCACCGAAGGAGAGAGAAGAGTTGGTGAAGCAGACCCAAGATTTCTTAGAGAAAGGTTTGATCCAGCCTAGTTTTTCCAGTTGGGGTTCTGCCGTTGTCTTTGTAACCAAGTCGGATGGATTGCTAAGATTCTGTGTTGATTATAGGGAATTGAACAAAGTGACTACCCGAAATAAGTATCCATTGCCTCTTATTGATGATCTCTTTGATCAGTTGCATGGAGCTTCAGTTTTCTCTCAGTTTGATTTAGCATCAGGTTTTCATCAGTTAATGGTAGCTGAGGACAGTATTTGTAACGACCCTGAATTTCGAATAAATTAAATTTAGAATATTTAATTAATTTTAAATATTTGAACGATGATTTAATTTGAATCCCCGATATACATTTGAATTTGACGATTAAAGTATAAAATTTAATATATTGAGAGTTGAATAAAAATTTATATTGATAACACTGAAGATAACAACGTCTTCAGAATTTATTTTCGAACTGTTTTGTTCAGTTTTGAAAATAATCGTTCAAACCGATATTTAAAAATAGTCATTTTTCAAACAGTCTCGGAATTCGACGAAACCAGTTCCATTGGGTCCGTAATATTGTATTATTACTGGATTTCAATTTTCGTATTTTTCGGAGTTGTTATGTGAGAATACGACGTGTAAACGCATCGAAATTTATTCGAACTCGAATTTAAATTTAAATTTAAATTTAAAGGCATCGGCCACGTTACATTTCCTTTTATCACGCCAAATATCACGGAACGAAATCGTGAAGACCCATACCTTCGTTCAAAAAAATCAAAGCATCAGAGAAAACAAATAATGGCCGAGCAAATGAAAATGAAGAAATCTCGTTTCCCTTCCTCCTCCATTTTTAAAATACCAAGCTTCTTCCTTCTATTCAAAACAAACGAAAACCATCTCGTTCGAAAATCAAAACCCCCCTTCCCTAACGAAATCGAACTCGGTTTCGATCAAATAAAAAAAAAAAAAAAAGAAAAAAAAAAAGAAATTCGAGCTTCCTTCTCCGATTCAATCAAGGCAGCGATAGGGGAGACGAGGCATTCGCGACTTCGTCGCGATATGGGGTTCGAGGACAGTGATGGCAATAGGCGATTCAGTCGAAGGCGAGGCGCGTTCGAATCGAGCAGTGGCGACGACGTGTGGGTCGCGATGTTTTCTGGTCAGGCGATTGCGTGGTGAAGTTCGCTAAGCATCAGGCGATGTACTCGAGCATGGCGTCGTGAGGTACGGCAGTGGAACGGGATGTCCTGGAGGTAGTCGCGACTGGCGATTCAAGGTCGCGAGCAATTGATCTGGGGCAAATGTCATCGTCGAGTGGATTAGGGCTTCTCGGCAGCATCGCGGGTCTGGGTGGTCGCAGTTCGAAGTCAAGGCGGCGCCGCGTCATGGACTCGCGACATAGGAATCGTGGTAGTGGGCGAACTCGAGTTCGAGCCTGAGTTCATCTTTGTTCAGTAAGGTATAATGTTTTTCTTTTATTCAATTTAATCAATGTATATATATATGTAAATATATATATATGAAAATAAAATTCTAGTTTACAGTGAAAAGAAAATGAATTTTTATAAAAATAATATGCAGAGAAATTAAGAAAGTGATTGATTGGGTATTCGATTTAAACTTGGAAAAAAATTTATTTAAATATTGTATATTGACAATAAAATGAATTACTGTGATTTTCTTTACAGAAAATATTTTTTTTAAATAAATATTGGAAAAAGGAGAAGATTTTAAAGAAAATTTTAGTTAAACAAATTTATTTAGGGTAATGAATTGTTTGATAAAGTTAAAGTATTAATAACACAAATATACCTATTTCCATTTACTAGTGAAATTTTTAAATAATGAACTAGGGGAAAATGTATTTGTTCTTAGACACTTAAAGAAATTTATTAAAAGAGAAAATTGGTTTAGATAAAAATTATCAGCTAATCAAAACTATTAAACGATGATTGGCTGTTCGATTTATTCGAATATTAATAAATGTATAAATTGTTTATACAAGGTTCAAAAAAAATTGTGAAGTCAAGCCGGATTGGAAATGGGATAGCAAAATAAAAGCTAAGGTGAGATCTTCTCACTCAGATTTATAATTGAATTGCAGTTATTGATTGATTTGTTTGAATGTGCTATTAGATATGATAGGATATATCTATATATATATAGCAGTATATACATATTGGCATATGTATATATTGGATTGATTGATTTCCCGCCTCGTATAGCGGATGAGACCCTATTGCGCCGTTAGTAAGCGGATTTATAAAAACCTATATACCGCGATAATTCCGTACTGGAACGGAATTGGTATTGTGCTAACGTCTTTGGATGCAGGGAAACAGGTTGGAGGGATCCAACTGGACCCCTCACATTGATTGAATTTATTTATACTGTGATATGGATATGTGAATGATTATATTGATGTTATCGACCATATTGATGTCTGGAAAATTGTTGAAAGCTAAAATTTAGCTGAATGGATGTTTGATATCATTGGATTCCAAAAATAAACGAAATTGAATTTTTGGAAATAAAAATAGAAATTTCTAAGTGAATTTGATTTTAGAAATTTAATGAATTCGAAGAAAGAAATTTTAAAGTATAAAAAGTTAATTTTTATAATCTTATCGAAGTTATTTCCAGAATAAAGTGAAAATGTTAAATAAATGAATTTCGCATAATCGTGAGTATAAATTGAAGAATTTAATTTAAGAATTTGGATTTTTAAATAGATTGAAAGAAACGATTGAGATTTATTTTCTTAAAAAGGAATTTATTTAAAAGAAGATAAGTTGGAAATCCGATTTGAAATTTACTTGGTAAATTGAAACGATTTGGGAAGTAAATGTAAAATGACTTCAATTTAAAGAATCCATTTAAAAACAGGATATCGAATAATTTGAAAAGAATAAGAATTTATTTTAGTAGTGAAAATAAATTTAGAAATCAATCTGTAATTGATTTGGAGTTAAAGTAGAATTAGAAATTAAGTTGAAATCCGATTTTAGATTCAAAAGTGAATATTTGGAAAAATGAATCCAAATTGAAATAAGGGAATGTGAATTTAAAATGGAAATGATGTTAAAACGATTTATAAAGGGATGAACTTTACAATTGTAAAGTTTTAAAAGAATGATTTTTGAAAATAAATGAATTATAAGTATTAACTTATAAGGTGGACCGTTAGTATAAAAATTGAGTTACGAATTGAACTAGTTAATAAAGAAGATTTATAAATTGTAGTTTTTATAAATGGAAATAGAATTTATAGACGTGTTTATAAATTCGAAATAGATTGAATTTGATAAATTAAATATGGAAGATTATTAAAGAAGATATATTCACGATTTTGGACAGTGAATATATTATTGAATAAAACGGATTCATTTTTGAAGAAATGATATTTTAAAAATGAAGTTAAATTGTTTTTAACGATGTTTCAAAAATGTGTTGAATATCGAAAACATAGATTTCAACAGTTCTTGTTGAAATAGACGTTTTCGAGAAATTTAAGGAAATGATGGACTATAACACTGTTGTTATAGTAAATGATTTCCGAAAGGAAATGTTTTGATGTAGTATTGGGATTTATATATCTATTAAAATCCGAATCCATATACTAGTGATTTTGAGTCGTCGTAACGATGTTTTACGTAACATTCGTTTTGACTCAAATAAATGTGTTTAAAGAGAATGATTTCCTTAAAGATTGAGTATATACTTAATTTGATTTAAGTATATCGAATATTTTCAAATGTTGAAAATAAATAGATTTGTGAAATACTTGTTATTAAATAAGCATGGAAATGCTTTTTCCAATATGAAATAAACTGTTTTGAGATTTTATCTTCGAAGATAAAATGAAATGTGAATATTTGAAATTGTTTTCAAATGGTTAAGTGTGGAAATTTTATATCTAGTAAAGATAGTTTTGAAGATGAAATAATTTGGAAAATTATTTGGAATCTGATGACGTTGCGCATCTTTATTGATAGTTAAATAACCGACTATCAATAATTACCTTTAGATAGGTATTTGTTGTGAATTGGACGAAATTGAATGCCACACTTATTTTTAAATAATCGCTCACTATTCGGGTTAGCCGGGAAAGGACCATGGGGTCGTATAACCCATTCCGAATATGTGATACGTCGTTATGAATCGCATTTGAAGACCGGTGTTGAAGACCGGATATTTTTGAAAACGGAAGGATTACCGTCGAGTTACTCTACATCGACTGATCTTCGATTTAGAGGTTTTATCACCCTTAGTGACGGGAAGTCCTGACGTGATTGAAAATTATCCGGAAATGCAAGGTCTTCGTGAGAAGTGCCTTCGGTTCTGTTCGATCCCGGAACAGACTTGTATGGATTGTGTGTCTGACGTTACAATTTGAGATATAAAGCTGATTTCTTTCAAATACATTTCTGTTGGTGGCGGAGAATTTATTCTCTTAGCTTAACACCCTTCTCTGAGACGTACGAGCTCAAAGGTTATGTAGTTGAAATTTATCAGCGATATATCCCAATTTGGTAACGTGGCATACTGAGTGTTGCTGTGAAATGATCAGTGTTTGATCATTTGTGATAGGATCATTTGTTTGATCTTATATCTTTGTGATCATAGGTTGATCATTTTGTTGGACCCGAAGCAGGGCTTTTTGAGAAAGCGTAGCTTTGTGGACGAGACTTCGTCGAGCCTCACACCCCGAAAATGGTCGAAACAGGAAGAATGCAGCAAGGTTCTAGGGAGTAGCGCCCCTTAGTGTATGTCATTCCTTCTGGATAAAGGTGGTATCATGGTATGGAGCCCAGATACTTAACCTCTGTGGTTACTGCATTATTATTATCTATGTGGTTTGTTGCGAATCGGGGATCCTCGGGAAGATCGGTGACGATCGGGGGATGGCATACGCGTGTCAGTAGTTACCTATTTTTGCAGAGGTAACCCGGCCTTGTGTTGGCAGAGATCCGGTTAGGTTCTCGGGTCGTCTATTCCAGGGACGTACCCATCGTGGATAGGAAGTTCCTTAGCCTGACCATTTGTTGGAAATCCAAAGAAACAATACGATCTTGTACGGTTTTAGTTGTAGAACCTATCATTCACTTATGGTGGTCACCACTGTTTGGATGGTAGCTATAGTAGGCATAAGTGCGGAATGCCTATGCTGGCTAAGATTAATATTATACTTTCGAAATGATTTCTACACTATGCACTAATAATAATATCAAAAATGATTTGATTTTGCGTAGTAAGCATCTTTGACTATCATAAGAAGAAATCTCCTCCAATTCTGCGTTTGCATTGTGTGTGTGGTGGGAGGTCTTATGGTAGTTTCATTTTCCAAAAGCATTTCGAATTGACTTTAAAATTTTCCTGTTGTTTATTTTTAAAGTGTAACTGTTTTACGATCTCACACCAGTCACCATGACTGACTCGGAGTTTATTGTTCCCTTCTAAACTCTGGGTGCCCAAAAAATTTCCACACGGGCAGCCTAGAGTTATATTATCAGGATATTCTGGATATTCTGGAGCTTGGAGATAAGCTGGAGTTCGAGACGTATTATTTGTATCTGATATTATTTTATTCCGCTGTGTATTCTGTATGAGGACGAGTTTATATAACTGTCCATTGTTGTATATTGACTCTGATGATTGATGTATGTATAAACTGATATAGTTCTTTGTTTTAAAAGACTAGTGTTTATCTATTATATATTGTTCCGCTGCGATGTGTAAGATTCTGATATTGTTTTCTGTCTGATGTTGTTCAGTTGTTCTTTCTTTCTCTTCTTCTTCTCTTTTTCTTCTATTTCTTCTTTCTAAAACCCTCACTATTGGAATTTCCGGCACTCGATTGCTCGACAGTCGATAAAGTGAGTATCGATGTTGAATTTTCGAAAGTCGAAAATTTCGGTATGTGACAAAGTGGTATCAGAGCATATGGTTAAGCGACAACCCTGCTCTGTTGGGTGTTACTCATTAGAGATAGAGTCAGTAGTACTCTAGAATGAGTTGAGTGTAATAATAGATATGAGCGCGTATTTGTTATTTGAATATAAAATTGTTTTATATTGTGATGATTGGTTTATTGAGTGGTATATGAACCTTCGTCGGCACAGTCTTGCAAAACTGTATCGAAGGGGTTTCTAAACACTCGAATAGAACAATTCGGCACAGTATTGTTTTGAATAGGGTAAATGAAATAATTTTACCCAAAGCTATTTTTGTATAGAAAAGAAATCATTTTCTATGAATCACTATAGTATATGGTTGCATGGTTGTTAGAGGTGATAATATTAATCTATTATCATTGAAATTGAATAAGAAACTGAAATCATAACTCCAAAATTAAGAAATTAATCCATATACGAAAGGAATTTAAGAATGTAAATTATAAATGTGATTTGTAATTTGAAACGGAATTCCAGAGAAGTTTTGGAAATGTTTTGAAAAGAATTTGTAAATTTTGGAGATTTGGAAAGTTTAATTTCTTTTTTTTGATTTGAAAATGAATTTCAAAGATTTTGAAAAGTATTTTAGAGAGATGGAAGCTCTAAACTCTTTTAGGTCGCTGGAAAATAATTCCGATGATGACCGCGGCATCGTTGGTGTTCATTTTCGGGTTTCCAAAAGAGAAATTGCTGTCAAATTGTTTTAAATAGGAGTTGTTTGAAAATTTGGGGTTTTGTTTGGAAATTCAAATGGAATTTGAATTGTTTTCAAATGGTTTTGAAAAAGTGGAAACGACTCTGGAATCCTATTTAAAAATACTTACGAAATATTAATAAGTTGATAACTTATAGAATATTGGGAATCTGATTGAAATGAAAGTTCAAAATTGAAAATAAAAGAATGGTTCGGAATTGCAAATAAATTCAAGTAAGAAGAAATAAATTTCAAATGAATGGAATTTACAATTGTAAGTGAATAAAAATTGAAAACTGAAGGTTGAAACAAATTTGAATTGTGTGAAATAAAATGAAGCTTTAAGATTAGTTTGAAGTGAACTAAAGATAATTGATGAAATTCAATATTCGGAAGTAAACTGAATCTAAATTAGATTGAAAGTGTAGATTAAATTCAAATGAATGTGAAATGTGAAATTGAATGATAATGGATATAACTTCTACAGTAAACTAAAAATGGTATAAGAAGTTGATATTAGAAGTTGTAATAAAATTTGCAAAATAGTTGGATGTTATAACTAGATATTATGGCTAGTAGATATACAGGTATAAAGGGAATTGAATTTGATTTCACAGATAATTTGAATTGCTCGACAAAAGGTACGTATTTTAATTTCTATATGAGTTTTTGATGATTTCTCTCTAGCCGCTTGGCTTTTTCTTTTTCTTTTTGAAATCTGAGAGTCCGTAGGGACGTTTTGTAGTCGTACCGTATTAGCCGCGCAAAGGAGACGCTGGCGAAATTTTTCGGAAATTTAGGGCGTTAGAAAATTTTTGAGAAATTTTGAAAGTTTAAAATTTGAATTTAAACTCGAATTTGAATTTTGAAGTAAACAATGTTGTTTGAAACTTATAATTGAAATTGGAAAGTTAGTTGAATTAATAACGAATCTCTAGTAGGGAGATTGGTTTGGAGAAATTTGATAAAACTATTGAATGTTGAAAAATAGTAGACGAGTTAAGTACTTTTTTCTTAACTTGTAATTTCGAGGACGAAATTCTTTTAAGGAGGGAAGTTTGTAACGACCCTGAATTTCGAATAAATTAAATTTAGAATATTTAATTAATTTTAAATATTTGAACGATGATTTAATTTGAATCCCCGATATACATTTGAATTTGACGATTAAAGTATAAAATTTAATATATTGAGAGTTGAATAAAAATTTATATTGATAACACTGAAGATAACAACGTCTTCAGAATTTATTTTCGAACTGTTTTGTTCAGTTTTGAAAATAATCGTTCAAACCGATATTTAAAAATAGTCATTTTTCAAACAGTCTCGGAATTCGACGAAACCAGTTCCATTGGGTCCGTAATATTGTATTATTACTGGATTTCAATTTTCGTATTTTTCGGAGTTGTTCTGTGAGAATACGACGTGTAAACGCATCGAAATTTATTCGAACTCGAATTTAAATTTAAATTTAAATTTAAAGGCATCGGCCACGTTACATTTCCTTTTATCACGCCAAATATCACGGAACGAAATCGTGAAGACCCATACCTTCGTTCAAAAAAATCAAAGCATCAGAGAAAACAAATAATGGCCGAGCAAATGAAAATGAAGAAATCTCGTTTCCCTTCCTCCTCCATTTTTAAAATACCAAGCTTCTTCCTTCTATTCAAAACAAACGAAAACCATCTCGTTCGAAAATCAAAACCCCCCTTCCCTAACGAAATCGAACTCGGTTTCGATCAAATAAAAAAAAAAAATAAAAAAAAAAAAAAAAAAAGAAATTCGAGCTTCCTTCTCCGATTCAATCAAGGCAGCGATAGGGGAGACGAGGCATTCGCGACTTCGTCGCGATATGGGGTTCGAGGACAGTGATGGCAATAGGCGATTCAGTCGAAGGCGAGGCGCGTTCGAATCGAGCAGTGGCGACGACGTGTGGGTCGCGATGTTTTCTGGTCAGGCGATTGCGTGGTGAAGTTCGCTAAGCATCAGGCGATGTACTCGAGCATGGCGTCGTGAGGTACGGCAGTGGAACGGGATGTCCTGGAGGTAGTCGCGACTGGCGATTCAAGGTCGCGAGCAATTGATCTGGGGCAAATGTCATCGTCGAGTGGATTAGGGCTTCTCGGCAGCATCGCGGGTCTGGGTGGTCGCAGTTCGAAGTCAAGGCGGCGCCGCGTCATGGACTCGCGACATAGGAATCGTGGTAGTGGGCGAACTCGAGTTCGAGCCTGAGTTCATCTTTGTTCAGTAAGGTATAATGTTTTTCTTTTATTCAATTTAATCAATGTATATATATATGTAAATATATATATATATGAAAATAAAATTCTAGTTTACAGTGAAAAGAAAATGAATTTTTATAAAAATAATATGCAGAGAAATTAAGAAAGTGATTGATTGGGTATTCGATTTAAACTTGGAAAAAAATTTATTTAAATATTGTATATTGACAATAAAATGAATTACTGTGATTTTCTTTACAGAAAATATTTTTTTTAAATAAATATTGGAAAAAGGAGAAGATTTTAAAGAAAATTTTAGTTAAACAAATTTATTTAGGGTAATGAATTGTTTGATAAAGTTAAAGTATTAATAACACAAATATACCTATTTCCATTTACTAGTGAAATTTTTAAATAATGAACTAGGGGAAAATGTATTTGTTCTTAGACACTTAAAGAAATTTATTAAAAGAGAAAATTGGTTTAGATAAAAATTATCAGCTAATCAAAACTATTAAACGATGATTGGCTGTTCGATTTATTCGAATATTAATAAATGTATAAATTGTTTATACAAGGTTCAAAAAAAATTGTGAAGTCAAGCCGGATTGGAAATGGGATAGCAAAATAAAAGCTAAGGTGAGATCTTCTCACTCAGATTTATAATTGAATTGCAGTTATTGATTGATTTGTTTGAATGTGCTATTAGATATGATAGGATATATCTATATATATATAGCAGTATATACATATTGGCATATGTATATATTGGATTGATTGATTTCCCGCCTCGTATAGCGGATGAGACCCTATTGCGCCGTTAGTAAGCGGATTTATAAAAACCTATATACCGCGATAATTCCGTACTGGAACGGAATTGGTATTGTGCTAACGTCTTTGGATGCAGGGAAACAGGTTGGAGGGATCCAACTGGACCCCTCACATTGATTGAATTTATTTATACTGTGATATGGATATGTGAATGATTATATTGATGTTATCGACCATATTGATGTCTGGAAAATTGTTGAAAGCTAAAATTTAGCTGAATGGATGTTTGATATCATTGGATTCCAAAAATAAACGAAATTGAATTTTTGGAAATAAAAATAGAAATTTCTAAGTGAATTTGATTTTAGAAATTTAATGAATTCGAAGAAAGAAATTTTAAAGTATAAAAAGTTAATTTTTATAATCTTATCGAAGTTATTTCCAGAATAAAGTGAAAATGTTAAATAAATGAATTTCGCATAATCGTGAGTATAAATTGAAGAATTTAATTTAAGAATTTGGATTTTTAAATAGATTGAAAGAAACGATTGAGATTTATTTTCTTAAAAAGGAATTTATTTAAAAGAAGATAAGTTGGAAATCCGATTTGAAATTTACTTGGTAAATTGAAACGATTTGGGAAGTAAATGTAAAATGACTTCAATTTAAAGAATCCATTTAAAAACAGGATATCGAATAATTTGAAAAGAATAAGAATTTATTTTAGTAGTGAAAATAAATTTAGAAATCAATCTGTAATTGATTTGGAGTTAAAGTAGAATTAGAAATTAAGTTGAAATCCGATTTTAGATTCAAAAGTGAATATTTGGAAAAATGAATCCAAATTGAAATAAGGGAATGTGAATTTAAAATGGAAATGATGTTAAAACGATTTATAAAGGGATGAACTTTACAATTGTAAAGTTTTAAAAGAATGATTTTTGAAAATAAATGAATTATAAGTATTAACTTATAAGGTGGACCGTTAGTATAAAAATTGAGTTACGAATTGAACTAGTTAATAAAGAAGATTTATAAATTGTAGTTTTTATAAATGGAAATAGAATTTATAGACGTGTTTATAAATTCGAAATAGATTGAATTTGATAAATTAAATATGGAAGATTATTAAAGAAGATATATTCACGATTTTGGACAGTGAATATATTATTGAATAAAACGGATTCATTTTTGAAGAAATGATATTTTAAAAATGAAGTTAAATTGTTTTTAACGATGTTTCAAAAATGTGTTGAATATCGAAAACATAGATTTCAACAGTTCTTGTTGAAATAGACGTTTTCGAGAAATTTAAGGAAATGATGGACTATAACACTGTTGTTATAGTAAATGATTTCCGAAAGGAAATGTTTTGATGTAGTATTGGGATTTATATATCTATTAAAATCCGAATCCATATACTAGTGATTTTGAGTCGTCGTAACGATGTTTTACGTAACATTCGTTTTGACTCAAATAAATGTGTTTAAAGAGAATGATTTCCTTAAAGATTGAGTATATACTTAATTTGATTTAAGTATATCGAATATTTTCAAATGTTGAAAATAAATAGATTTGTGAAATACTTGTTATTAAATAAGCATGGAAATGCTTTTTCCAATATGAAATAAACTGTTTTGAGATTTTATCTTCGAAGATAAAATGAAATGTGAATATTTGAAATTGTTTTCAAATGGTTAAGTGTGGAAATTTTATATCTAGTAAAGATAGTTTTGAAGATGAAATAATTTGGAAAATTATTTGGAATCTGATGACGTTGCGCATCTTTATTGATAGTTAAATAACCGACTATCAATAATTACCTTTAGATAGGTATTTGTTGTGAATTGGACGAAATTGAATGCCACACTTATTTTTAAATAATCGCTCACTATTCGGGTTAGCCGGGAAAGGACCATGGGGTCGTATAACCCATTCCGAATATGTGATACGTCGTTATGAATCGCATTTGAAGACCGGTGTTGAAGACCGGATATTTTTGAAAACGGAAGGATTACCGTCGAGTTACTCTACATCGACTGATCTTCGATTTAGAGGTTTTATCACCCTTAGTGACGGGAAGTCCTGACGTGATTGAAAATTATCCGGAAATGCAAGGTCTTCGTGAGAAGTGCCTTCGGTTCTGTTCGATCCCGGAACAGACTTGTATGGATTGTGTGTCTGACGTTACAATTTGAGATATAAAGCTGATTTCTTTCAAATACATTTCTGTTGGTGGCGGAGAATTTATTCTCTTAGCTTAACACCCTTCTCTGAGACGTACGAGCTCAAAGGTTATGTAGTTGAAATTTATCAGCGATATATCCCAATTTGGTAACGTGGCATACTGAGTGTTGCTGTGAAATGATCAGTGTTTGATCATTTGTGATAGGATCATTTGTTTGATCTTATATCTTTGTGATCATAGGTTGATCATTTTGTTGGACCCGAAGCAGGGCTTTTTGAGAAAGCGTAGCTTTGTGGACGAGACTTCGTCGAGCCTCACACCCCGAAAATGGTCGAAACAGGAAGAATGCAGCAAGGTTCTAGGGAGTAGCGCCCCTTAGTGTATGTCATTCCTTCTGGATAAAGGTGGTATCATGGTATGGAGCCCAGATACTTAACCTCTGTGGTTACTGCATTATTATTATCTATGTGGTTTGTTGCGAATCGGGGATCCTCGGGAAGATCGGTGACGATCGGGGGATGGCATACGCGTGTCAGTAGTTACCTATTTTTGCAGAGGTAACCCGGCCTTGTGTTGGCAGAGATCCGGTTAGGTTCTCGGGTCGTCTATTCCAGGGACGTACCCATCGTGGATAGGAAGTTCCTTAGCCTGACCATTTGTTGGAAATCCAAAGAAACAATACGATCTTGTACGGTTTTAGTTGTAGAACCTATCATTCACTTATGGTGGTCACCACTGTTTGGATGGTAGCTATAGTAGGCATAAGTGCGGAATGCCTATGCTGGCTAAGATTAATATTATACTTTCGAAATGATTTCTACACTATGCACTAATAATAATATCAAAAATGATTTGATTTTGCGTAGTAAGCATCTTTGACTATCATAAGAAGAAATCTCCTCCAATTCTGCGTTTGCATTGTGTGTGTGGTGGGAGGTCTTATGGTAGTTTCATTTTCCAAAAGCATTTCGAATTGACTTTAAAATTTTCCTGTTGTTTATTTTTAAAGTGTAACTGTTTTACGATCTCACACCAGTCACCATGACTGACTCGGAGTTTATTGTTCCCTTCTAAACTCTGGGTGCCCAAAAAATTTCCACACGGGCAGCCTAGAGTTATATTATCAGGATATTCTGGATATTCTGGAGCTTGGAGATAAGCTGGAGTTCGAGACGTAGTATTTGTATCTGATATTATTTTATTCCGCTGTGTATTCTGTATGAGGACGAGTTTATATAACTGTCCATTGTTGTATATTGACTCTGATGATTGATGTATGTATAAACTGATATAGTTCTTTGTTTTAAAAGACTAGTGTTTATCTATTATATATTGTTCCGCTGCGATGTGTAAGATTCTGATATTGTTTTCTGTCTGATGTTGTTCAGTTGTTCTTTCTTTCTCTTCTTCTTCTCTTTTTCTTCTATTTCTTCTTTCTAAAACCCTCACTATTGGAATTTCCGGCACTCGATTGCTCGACAGTCGATAAAGTGAGTATCGATGTTGAATTTTCGAAAGTCGAAAATTTCGGTATGTGACAGTATTCCCTTGACTGCATTTCGAGGACCTAACTGTTTTTATGAGTGGTTGGTTATGCCTTTCGGATTAACCAATGCTCCAGCCTATTTTGTTGACTTGATGAACTGAGTTTATCGGAATGTGTTGAATAAGTTTGTGCTCGTATTCATCGATGATATTCTTATCTATTCCAAGTCAGAAGAGGAGCATAAGCAGCATTTAGAGATAGTTTTGGAGACTCTGAGGAGGCATGTTCTGAAGGCTAAGTTCTCCAAATGTCATTTCTGGAAGTCAGAAGTTAAATTTTTGGGACACATTGTTTCTAGTGAGGGTATTTCGGTAGATCCAGCCAAAGTAGCTACTATTCTAGAGTGGAAGCAACCGAAAACTCCGACTGAAGTCCGCACTTTTCTGGGTTTAGTTGGTTACTATACGAAGTTCATTAAGGATTATTCTAAGATTTCTTCGCACTTAACTAAGTTGACTCAGAAGGGAACAAAGTTTAAGTGGACACCTCAATGTGAAGAGGCTTTCCAAGAGTTGAAGACAAGGCTGACCAGTGCACTTGTGCTAGCTATTCCGGATGGGAAAAGCAAGTTTGAGGTTTATACAGATGCATGTATAGTTGGACTGGGAGCAGTACTGATGCAGAATGGGAGAGTAATTGCGTATGCGAGTTGGCAATTGAAGCCACATGAAAAGTACTACGCTACGCACGATCTGGAATTGTTAGCCATTGTTTTTGCTTTAAAGATCTGGAGGCACTATCTTTTGTGTGATATCCCAGGTTTTTGGGCAATATAAATTTAATAATCTGTATTAATAATTTAATTAATTTGATAAATTTTCTTTATAATTTTAGTTTAAATTGGTAATTTAATCTTTAAAGGATAATCAATATTTAATCTGGCAATATTTAATTTAGTAATATTTATTTATATCATTTCTAACAATTTAAAATGGATAAAATTTATCTTTCAAAGCTAATAAAAATATATTCTATTTATAATGTATATATTAGTATACATATTGTAAATAGGAAGTCTTTGATTTAAATTTAATATTTTTCAAATGCTAATTTAAGGATAATTTTATATTTTCAAAATATAAGATAATTATTATTTCTAAAGTATGATAGTTTAAATAAGATTTAATAAAAGAATTATTTTATCTTGTTTTCTTTTAAAAAGTACTAAACTAAAATGGTTATAAGTGTGTATATATAATATTAAATAAACTTTCTTTTTAAATATCTCTTAAATTTAGAAGGTTTGTAAAAATAAATAATAATTCACATTTACATAAATAGAAAAACATAATTACTTTTATTAATAAGGGTCTAGACATAATTATGCATTGTTTTAACACTTGTAAACATATAAAAACAAGTTGGACATTTGTCTAATTTATAATAATACAAGTGGCATACTTAATTTCTTTTGAAATTTAAATTATAAGTAAATGTAGAAGAAGATCTGATCTTCATTTTTTTCTTCAGTTCAAATCGTTCAAAACATATTTTCTCAATTCTTTTTCTCCTCTTTTCTAAAATCTAAAAGAAAACTGAAAACAAATTTTCAAAGAAAAAGATCAAAGCCTGTAAAAATTCTCAATGCAAATGAAGATAAAAATCTAGGATTCAAACATGCATTTCGAATGAAGATTCAACATAAATAAGGCATGCAAGGATTTCAAATCTCAATAACAAACAAAATCAAAATCATTGCCAGAATTCAAAGTTTAAAAGCCTGGAAAATGCTCTGCCCTGTTCTCTGCTCTGTTTATAGGTGAGTAAACATTCTTTTAAAAACAGTTTTAATCAATGTTTATACTTAATGCATGTGATAAACTTGTGTAGTTATGTTGTAAATGTGGTTTGCCTGAATGAATGGATGTGATTTCATGTATATATATATGGAATAACTGTGCATGTTTGTGTACATGAAAATATACATTACTCTGTTGATTTACAGGGTTCTGTTTTGCTTTCAAAAATCAAAACCTCCCACTAACATCAGTATTTGGTCTTGTTGATTAAATGAAAATTGTTTGTTTATGATTGAAGGTGATATTAAAAATAGTTTTTGAAAATTTTAATTTACAAATAATTTTAAAAAGGAAAAATACAGTAAGATACTGTTGCATGTCGAAAATTAAATAACTCGAATTTTAGTTTGGATTGTATGGGTGAATTCGTGATAGGAAATCACGAATTTTAACACTAATTTCATAATTTTTAATTATGTATTTAAGATGAATTTGGGTTTATACGAAATTGGAAATTTTGTGGATTTCTGATTATCCATGCAATATTTTGATTCGAAATTTGGATCTAAGCTAGATGGTGGGTTGTGGATGTTAGGAAAAATGCGAGTAGATTTTTCAAATGAGGGATTTTTTCGAGATCGATCGAACTAGGGTTTTAGGGTTGTTTTGCTCGGCTTGAGTATCGTGGTATTTGCGACATGGAGGTGGCATCGAGTGCGTTCGCATTAGGGGGAATAGAGGCTTGGGTTCGAGGTGATTCGATGGGGGGTCTGGCGGAATTCAACGGCGGCGAGGATGGTCGTGGGTGAGGGAATTTCCGGTACGAAGCTACTGCAGTTTTCGAGCACGAGGTCGAATTTTTGTTTCGAGTGAATTGGTTCGATCTGGGTTGAGGAACGAACTGCCGAGATCATGCGTGGTTGGTCGGCGATCAGTTGGATGGTCGGAGAAGGCTGGAAGCACTGTGCACGTGCACGTTATCATGCACATTGGTTTCGTTATGGTGGACTTAGCGTTGGAGAAGACGAAGAAGTCTCGGGTATTGGCTCGTACAAATGAGAGGAAGTCTCGAAGCAGAAGACGTGCGTGAGTTCCTCGCGAGTGACTCAGGAAAGAATCGTGTTTGGCTCGGGTTATTTTAATAAGTAACCAGGTTTAAATGTTTAAAAGAAAACCAGACTAAAAGCAAAAACAAAAGTAAATTTGGTTAGCAAAGTTTCAAAATATTTATTTACTGGATTTCAAAAGCAATAGGAAGAGAAGTTTTCAAAACAAAGTTTCAAAGTAAATGTTTAAACAAGTTTTCAAATTAAACTTATAAACAAGGTTTTCAAAACAGTTTTAAGATTTGATAATCAAATTTTTTTAAAATAACTATATGAAAATGTATTTAAACGATCGTTGAAAGATTTCAAAGATTTAAAGGTTAAAATTAAGATGTTTAAACTTCTTTTAAATTGATCTCTAAATGTTTTATTTGTAAATATGGTTTAATTAAGTAATCAATTATAATAAAGGATTTTGTCTTTAAGTTATTAAGATTTTGTTTAAAATTAAATAATTAATTTGTGGAAATAAATAAGGTTAATAAATTATTGTTATTAACTTAAGAATAGTTAATTAATAAGTAAAAGTTTAATTAAGATAAATGATTTTCTTAATTTATTTAAGTATTTTTAAATATAAGGAGTTAACTAATTATTTAATTAATTTTAAATGATTGTTAAATGTTTGGTTAATTTAAATAATCACTTAATTATGAATTAATTAAGTATAATTAGTTGATAGAGAAATTAGTGGATAATTACTAAATGTAATTAAGATAAGAGAAAATTACTTATGGAAGTAATTAAAGTGGAAGTGATTAAGAGTTAATCACTTGATGTTATTAATTAAAGGGTAATTAATAAAATCGAATTGAAGTTAATTAATTAAAGAGAAATTAATTAATTAAAGTATTAAGGTTAATTAAAAATGTGATTAATTACTAGTTAAGATAATTAATTAAAAGAGAATAATTAATTAAGGAAGTAATTAGTGATCATTAATTAATATAATAAATGATATAATTAGGGTTGATTAATTAAGATTAATAAATCAATAATAAGTGATTAAAGAATTAATTAATTAAGGTAAGTAATTACAAGATGGTTAATTATTGTTTATGATTTAATTAAGGTAAATTAATGAATGTAGTTAATTAAAGATTAATTATTTAATTAATTAAAAGGTTAATTAATTAATGAATTATTTAGAGGATTATTAATTAATATAATTAATGAATTAATCAAGGTTGATTAATAAAAGTAATTAATATAAGTATGATTAATTAATTGTAATTAATTGAGGATTAATATAATTAATTATAGTAAATTAATTAATGAAGGTTCATTAATTATTGTAATTAATGATAGTAATTAAAGGTTAATTACTATAAATGGTTAAGGATAATTAATTTGTGAAATTAATTAAAGGTTAATTACTTGTATGTAATTAAAGATAATTAATCAAGGAAGATTAATTAAGGAAGATCATTAAGAGATGATTAATAAATTGATTTGTAATTAATCAATGATAGTAAGCAGGATTAAGATAATCCAAGTGATTAAAGAATAGTAATTAATTTAATTAAAGGTTAATTAAATTGATATGGAGTTAATCAAACCTGATTATGGATGATTGATTGATATTGGGTGATTGGTTGATATTAGATGATTTGGATATCTCTGATATATGTGATATATATGTGATATGCTGCTTTGTGAGATAAATGTTGATATGAATTATCTATTGTGATAATGTGATTTATCTATCTGTTTATATCATCCTGAATATAAGTTTAAATGATTAAAACCTTTAAACAACTTGGCCTTAAAAGATACGTTTTGGATTTCGATGAGACCGGGATCGGGTTTCCGTATACCGGAATTCCAGGTCTGGAGACCCGAATACCACATCGATCCAAATTTACGATAGGTCGTGAATCTCAAGTGAAGATGAAGATTCAGAGTGCAAGGGTTATTGTCGTTAACTCTGAGGGTGATTCCAAAACGAGTGTAACGAGATAATGCCTTCGGTTTCGTTCGAACCCGGAACGAACTTGTATGGATTGAATGTTTTCAACACATCGTCAGGCGGACGATGAGCATTCTAAGTGATATGTTCTGATTAAAGGTAATCGTAACCTCAAGCCTCATCAACCGGGAATGGCTAAAACAGGGGAGGTGCAGCAAGGCTTCGTGGGTAGCACCCACTGAGAGCAAGATAGATCCCTGTCTAGAGGTCCCTTTTCTTTTTATTCGGCTTAGTGTGTGGTTGGTCGCGCCAACTACGGGGTTATCTTGTTCGGAATTATCCAGTAAGGGATGGTTACGGCTTTGTGTTGCAGGGGAGCGGGCGTACTCCTCGGTACGGTGATCTAGGCCACGTACTGTGACGGGCGGTACCCCAGTAGCCCTGCCATTGATGGAAACCCATTCTTCCTACGTGCCCTTACGGTTTTGATTGTATAACCCACTTTGTGGCTAGTATGCTGGAATTTAATAATGTAACAATTTCAGCTATTTCATATTTACTTGGAAACCCTAGACCCTATTATAATATAATCGGATTTCCTATCAAATGTTTTAGTTAGCGTAAGGTAAAAACTTACCCATGTTTATTTGTGGGAAGTCTTACGTGATACTTTTGTTTTCAAAGGTTTTCAAAGTTAAACAAGTTTAAACCGTTTACTCACACCAGACCCATGTCTGACCCAAGTGTTTATTTTCTGTTTTATTAAACTCTTGGGTACTCAATATTGTATTGAGTAGTCGAGGGATTCAGGTTAGCTTTGACGAATGCTGGAGGAGATTTGGAGCAGGTGGCTTCAACGTGTAGATATTATGGTTTCCGCTGTGTTAGAGTTGTGTCTGTATTGTATTGATATATAGAGATGTATGATAGACAGATGTTTATAACTGTCTAATATGAGATGTATAGTTGTGTAACTCTGTTGTATATGATACTATGTAATATTTTATGTGATATATTATATTTCATTCGTTCCGCTATGAGTATCTGATGTTGTTGTTCTTTCTTCTTTCTCTTCTTTTCTTTTCTTCTTCTATCCCTTTCTTTCTTCATAACGATGCGTTTTCCTGGGCATAGGAAGGCGGGTCGTTACATTTTGGGAGAGAAATTCGAGTTATTCATGGACCACAAACCATTGAAGTATCTTTTCTCTCAGACGGATCTGAATTTAAGATAACAACGATGGGTTGAGTTTTTAGCATCCTATGACTTGGATATTCTATATACTCCAGGGAAGGGTAATGTGGTAGCAGATGCTCTGAGTAGAAATGCAGTTCTGTCTCTTTTGGAAGTTGTTCCGTCTCTCCAGGAAAGAATCATAAGCAAGCAGATGGAGGATAAGATTTTAAAGAAGATTAGTCAAGGGACCAAAGGGGGTAGACACTCAGATTTCGAGATTGACGATCAAGGAACTTTAAGGGTAAACGGTCGTCTATGTGTGCCTAATGTGAATGGATTAAAGCAAGAAGTTTTGGTAGAGGGTCATCGCTCAATGTTGAATATACACCCAGGAATTTCAAAGATGTATAAAGATATGAAGAGAGTCTTCTGGTGGTTGAGTATGAAGAAAGATATTGCTAGATTTGTCAATAGTTGTGCTATCTGCCAACAGGTGAAGGGTAATCAACAGAAGTCAGCAGGTTTGTTGCAACCTTTGGAAGTTCCTCAGTGGAAGTGGGAGATGATCTCTATGGATTTCATCGACGGTTTGCCAAGAACCAAGAGAGGAAACAAAGGGATATGGGTGATTGTGGATCGTTTAACTAAAAGCGCCCATTTTATTCCAATTAAGGCGACCCGTACTGCAGCATCGTTGGCTGAGATTTTCTTGAAGGAGATAGTCAGGTTACATTGAGTTTCTATTAGCATAGTAAGTGACCATGATCCTATCTTCACCATCAAGTTTTGGGAGGCTTTGCAATCAGCTATGGGCACGAGATTGAGTTTGAGTACAGCATATCATCCTCAGACAGACGGAGAGGCTGAATCGTATTTTAGAGGATATGCTGAGAGCTTGTGTTTTGGATTTTGGTGGATCTTGGGAAGACCATCTTCATTTAGTGGAATTCTCATACAATAATAGTTATCAGGCGAGTATCAAGATGGCACCCTATGAAGCTTTATATGGCAGACCTTGTAGATCCCCATCATGTTGGATCGAGTCGAGAGATCATCTTGTGCTTCGTGAAGCATCTGCGAAAGTTGAGCTTATGAAGAAGAGAATGAAAGCTGCTCAGGACTGTCAGAAGAAGTATGCAGATAAAAGGCAAAGATAATTGGAATTTGAAATCGGAGATTTAATCTTTGTCAAAGTTTCCCCAATTAAAGGAGCAGTAAGATTTGGAAAGACGGGAAAACTTGCCCCGAGATATATTGGGCCATTCCGAGTGCTGGAAAGGATTGGTGTTGTGTCTTACAGAATTGAATTGCCAGAACAGATGTCTGGAATTCATAATGAATTTCATGTATCCCATCTAAAGAAGTTTGTCCATGATCCATCACTGGTTGTGGAACCAGCAGTTCAGGAAGATTTGGAGGTTGAGCCAAACTTGACTATGGTCAGAAATACAGTTCAGATTGTAGATCAGGACGAGAAGCAACTCAGAAGCAAAGTAGTGAAGCTTGTCAAAGTCCAGTGGAGCGAGGATCCCAGAGACTGTACCTGGGAAACTTTGGATAGTTTTAGGAAAGCTTATCCGGATTTGTGTCCAGATAGTTAGTGATGATTGTTTAGATGACTTGTTTGGTTGGTTGTTAATGTATGGATGTTATGTATGTTTGACCTATTGAAATTTTTTTAAATTATCTTTTGCTTTAAATTTCGAGGACGAAATTCTTTTAAGGGGGGAGGAATGTGACATCCCGAAAATTTAGCAATATTATTTTAATAAGAATTTAATCAGATTAATTAAATATAAACTAAAAACAGATATATATATATATAGGTATTTTGGGAAAAATATGATCTGGACTATGAAATAAAGAGTTTTAAAATTTCAATAATGTTTTAAAGTACAAACATATCTTATAAATATTTAAACAATTATATGATAAGAAAAAAAAATATTTTTTTTATTAATTTAAAACATAAGTATAAATCAAAATATGGTTATAAATAAATATAAGATATATGTACACAAGAGGAGTATGAAATGAACATAAGTATAAAATAAATGATAAATAGGTATATTAAAATTTTGATAGTTAAATTGAAAAAAAAATAACATAAGTAATATGTAAAATAAATGTCTCAAATAAATTTTAGTTATGTAAATATAGAAATAAACACTTAGTATAATACTTATATTAATATGTATACAAATGTGTACATAATCTAAAAAAAAAGAGATAAGATAAGCATAAGCCTGTAAAATAAGACAAAGGTAATTAATGCTAGCACACCTTAAATCTTTTCAGCCTCCAATTTGAATATAAAAATCTTTGGCCAAAGTATAAACAAAATATTATTAGTACATAAAAATCTTGCATCAACATCATATTTCAGCCTGTACAACAATTTTGTATATATCATCTTCATAATTCCAGTTCGTTCATAATCAACCTGAGCATCTAAAAAAAATAATAAAGGAAGAAAATAGCAATATGAAACTAAACTCTACAACTTGATCAACACCTTCTATTACACAGCATCATCATCAATTAGAGACTGGGAATCAAGACAAGCTGTGTTCTTGTTCAACCCAGAAGCAACTTCTGTTTAGTCATTTTTAGGTGAGTAAACAACCAGTAATTTAAACTTAAGTTATATATATTGAAATTTGCTCTGCATATATCCATGTATGTAATACCCCAAGATTTTGAGGAAAATCCTTTTAAATAAATGATTAAAATTCTGGGGGAAAAATCAGAATTATTATATAGGTGGGATTTTCAGTGGTGCAAGGTTGTGTGCATGTGTGCACGTGCACACTAGTTATGGCACTAAGAGAAAATCCAGAATTCCTGAATAATAAAACAAAGAAGGAAAACATTTAGATAAAATGTTTTAAATAAAGGAAATATAGGCCTAGACATGAATATTAAAATTCCTAAGGATATGTATATATATATATATATATATATATATATATATATATATATCTATATATATATGCATATGTATGACTTGTCTGGAAATTAAGACAGAAGAGAACATTGATTTATAATGAATAAGTGAAATTTTATTTGAATAATAAGAGTGTAGAAATGCATATAAGAATGCACATGTTTTCTGCAAATAAAAGAAGGTTAAAGTTAAACTAACACCCATAGTTGTATAAATGTATATATACAGATATTATTTGAGCAGAAAATTAATAAAGGAAAAATAAGTGAAAGAAGCACTAAAATAGTAAGAACCAAAGTGCAAGAAAGCAAATGTATAAAGGCAGAAAATAGAAAGTCACACCATTATCATGTTTGAGGTAAGTATAATAAAAATACTTAAAGTAATCACTTTCTGAAAAGAAAAGAAAATGGGCACAACTTAGCCTTGTTTTAAAATATTGGTCGGGACATTAAGGGTTAGGAGGGAGAGAATATGCAATGCCAAATGCATGATTCTGGTTTGGGCTAAAATAGGGATTTTGCATCACCCAAAACCCTAGGTAGAACCCTTATATAAATCAAGAGCCTAACCAGAAAACTACTCTCTCACTGAATTAATTAACCTAAGGAAGAAGAGGAAGAAAAGGCTAAAGATTTGAGGGGTTTTCTGGATTAAGCTTGTGTAAGCATTTTGGTGAGTATCCTCACTCATATACATGGCATTAAGACCTGAGATTAGGCAGCCAAGCTTTTATATGCTATATTTTGCATGTTTTGATTTACAAACCATGTTGACTACTGATGGTTTCATGAATGCTTGATGAGATATGATCAGCTATGATGGATGTATAACTTTGTTGTTCTATTTTCATCCCTGTATGTTATACCAAAACCTTAAAGAACATGTAAGAGAGTATTTGTAACTAGTCTGAATCATGGCTTAAGACAAAGAATGAAGAAAAAAAACTATGAGCTGCATATACAATGGTATAGTGCTGAGGCTTGAAATAATTGGTTAAGGGTGCAATGGAGTCTTTCTCTATAAGTGCTGAGCCCTAAACCAAACAGAAAATTTACAAGCCTAAAAATTATGTTTAAACAAGATTAAAAATCTGGCTAAACATAGTTGCTTGCAAAATCAAAATAAACCCAATAGAGCCATGCATTTATTCTCAGTTGCAAACATTCTGGTATATGTTTGAATAGGGTGTTTATATGCTAAATAATGTGAGATGGAATGACTGGGTGTTATACCTCTAGAAAGTAACCTTTAACTTGCTTGCATTTATGTCTGCAAGGTAACTAGTATGTTTCATGTATATAAGTGGTCTGTACACCTAGCTATCATTGATAAAATGAACATGAATACACTTAGTAATATAACTTAGGATTTTGTGCCAAGAAGGCTGCTGGAATGCTTGTCCTATTTGAAGTAGACAAGTTGACACATGGCTTGTTTAATTCCTGAGATCTTTGTGCCATGATGTTAATTAGTTCATGGCAATGTGTCCCTTTGATTCCTTATAGCAGATGAGGCCAGGAATTTATAAGAAGAAAAGGCAACCTTAAATGATGATATAGGAAACTTGAGTCTTTCCGGGATTAGGGTTGGTATGAGGAACCTTAGTAGTTCCAGATAAAAATTGTTTTAATGCATATGTTTGCTCTTGTGTATGTATATGGGAATACCTGATCAATTTATACATTAATCATTCATGATAATACCTGTCAAGTTATGCAAGGTACATTTATGCTGTATCCTTAGCTTAATATCATGGATATGTTAGAAATGCTCACACCAGATCATAGATCTGACCCTTATTGCTCATGGCACATGGGGGTGTCTCATTCATAATGGGGCAGCCACTAATGCTTTTGCAGGTTGTGATGGAGCTAAGTAAGCAAGATTAAAAAGATATGGAATAGAGAATGCTAAGATAATTAGAAATAAGAGCTAGAATGTGTTAATTCATGCATGTATTTCCTGATTGATATGGCTATCTAAATGTATTAAGTAGGAAGAACTTGTAAGAAATACGTGTTATGTTGTTTCTGGTTATTTCTGGTTTGGTATGTATTAAGGATATTGATGTTAAACTGATTTGAAAATCTATTTGCTAAAGTTGTTTTTGATTTAGAGGAAAAACCTGGATTTTATAAGCATAATCATTTTATGATGATTATAGTTCATCCTAAGTCCTTTCAAAAGATAGATATATAGGAAATTATATTGGGAAAATCCAGAAAGAATTATAACTGTTATATTTTCAAGTCATTATATTGATATATGTCCAAATGCAAGTAAAAGTGTATATACCCTGAATATGCATTTTTAAAAGAGAATTATGGTTAGGAAGGATGATATAAATCTGATCACAAGGTGTCTGATTCATACATATATATAAACATGCTTTTGAAAAGAAGGAGTATCAATGTTTTGGGTAGATTCTGGTTTGTAAAATGCAAATAAAAGAATGGTCAGATTAACCACATGGTTAGACCATAGGTCAGGCCAAATGTTCACTTCAAATCAATGAAGCAAGGAACCATTTGAACCCAGTTTTCTGGAAAATGAGCAAAGACATTGACATGTACATGTATATCTGTGTACATGTTGATATTTGGGCAAAAATATAAACATAAATTCCTAGAACAGTTGTAGGAATGGGTTTCAAAAATAATAAAGCAAGAAATATTGTTTTGTATGTTAGATTATAGGCAAAAATTAAGTATATATGTGTAGATATAGGTAGATATCAGATTTTAAACCATACAGGAGAAAAATAAAAAGAAAAACAAAAATTGGGTTTGAACCGACCAGCATAGCACTCGAACTCGTGACCTCTCATGTGTAAGTTAGGCGCGTTTCCATTACGCCTAGATGTTGCTTGTGTTCACTTATGATCCACTTTCTTTTAGCCTGAGTTTGATACTATACAGACTTTAACACAATCATCCATATTAAAAGCTTTCTTCCACCTGATTATTACTTGATCATTTCTTAATTAGAATAACAGACTAAAGTACATGTTTCCAGTGGATTCTATGGTCAAAAATCAGGATACAATAATTAATCGTTTATCAGGGAATTATCACATTTTAATAGATTTAAAAGGATTTCTACTTACATATTATCATGCTCTGATTCTAGTAGAATATAACATAGATATCTTCATATATGTATGTTAGGAATGATTTAGATTTAAAACAATATTTTTATATTGTGAAAGATCCTGGATAATATGAGAATAGGGAAGGATGACCCTAGGTAGTCTTAGCTAAGTATGATAAAAAAAAAAAATTTTTTTGGTTAAGAATTAGGGTCATTGCATTTGGTATCAGAGCTATGTTTTTATTAACATAGCAAAATATTTGTATGCTTATGTTTATACTAGGTTTGTTTGTGATATATTTGACTGTTTATAAGTATTCCCTGAATGTATGTGTGTGCATGTGACATACACAATGATTAAATAGGAAAGATACAACCAATTTAAAATTAAAGTGAAGTATTATAAACTAATATAATGAAATACATATACTTTTAGAAATATGGTAGGAAGAGGGTCTCATCATCAAGGAGGATCTAGCACACCACAAATGCTTGACATGCAGGAATTTGTGAGAGTTTTGAGAGATGGAATTGGGCACAGATCTGAGAACCCATATGAGGAGCTCTCCAAGTTAGTGAAGACTTATACCAATTTGGGAGGCAAGAGCTTTGAAGGAACTGAAAGTGTAATGGAGATTCAAGCATGGCTGAGGACATTAGAGAGGATCTTCACTGATATGCAACTAGATGACCAAAGGAAGAGGCAAGTGGCCTCAAGGCAATTAAAAGGTGCAGCTTTGAGTTGGTGGGAGGTGATCATAGCTGGCCGGAATGAAAATGATATTAATTGGAATCAATTTAAGGAGATGTTAGAGGCAAGGTTTGTTCCAGCCTCAGCAAAAACCACTTTACTTGAGGAGTTCATCAAACATAGACAGGGGACTATGAATGTCACAGAATACACCCAGAAGTTTGAGGGATTGTCAACCTATGGGGCAATGTTAGTGGCTGATGAAGCATCCAAAAATGATAGATACATCAAGGGATTGAACCCAGGGCTTAGCAGGGCTATATTACCTTATGCTGACAGAACTTTTGATCAAGTGATAGATTTGTCTCTGAAGATTGAGCAGCATGACAAGTAAAGAGATAAGTTTAGGAGCTTCAAAAACAATAGCAACAAGAAGAACAAAGGGAAGTACCATCCTTATGATAAGAAGAAAGGAGAGGCAGATGGTAAGAAGGCAGTAGATGCAAAACCCAATGAAGCCAAAAGAAAAATAGTTTGCAACCATTGTGGGAAAGAAGGCCATATTAAGCCAAGATGCCCAGAGCTTAAAGGGGGAGCTTTCAAATGCTTTCTATGTGGGAAGGAAGGGCATATGAAAAGAAATTGCCCAGAATACAAGCAACAAGGGAAAGTGGCAAACCTGGAAGGTAGGGGCAAGGCCATAATTGAGGCTAATGCTGAAAACCATGGTCAAGTGGAAGGTACACTATTTATTTGTACCATACCTTTAGCTGTAATATATGATACCGGGGCAACCCACTCACTCATTTCCCATGAAATAGTTAAAAGGTTGAAAATGAACTGCAATTTGGCTAAAATACCTCTGTTAATACAAAGCCCTTTAGGAAGTTCTAGTGTATTAGATATGATTTGTGTGGATGTGAATTTGAACATAGGGGGAAACACATTTGTTTCCAATTTATATGTTCTAAATTTCCCAAATATAGGAGTTATATTAGGGGCAGATTGGCTAAGACAATTCAAAGCCATAATTGACCTAGATGCATCCACCATTTCACTACAAAATTCTAAAGGCCAAAGGGTTACAATTCTGTGTGAACCTATCAAAGAAAACATGCTAAATCATTTAATTGAATTAGAAAATAATCCCAAGGAAATAGCTATTAATGAAATCCCCATAGTTAAAGAATACTTGGATGTATTTGGGGAAGTAAAAGGTGTCTCACACCATAGACCTGTTGAATTCCAGATTAACCTTATGCCTGGGGCTAGCCCAATTATCAAAAAGCCTACAAGGATGGGGCCAAGTGAATTAAAGGAGCTAAAGAACCAGCTGGAAGAATTAGAAGCCAAGGGGTTTATAAGGCCAAGTAATTCATGCTGGGGTGCTCCTGTAGTATTTGTTAAAAAGCATGATGGTACCTTAAGAATGTGTATAGATTATAGAGAATTAAACAAAGTAACCATCAAAAACAAATACCCATTACCCAGGATAGATGATCTCTTTGATCAACTCAGTGGAGCTAAAGTGTTTTCTAGGCTAGACTTGGCATCTGGGTTTCATCAGATGAAGGTTGAGGATTAAAGTGTTAAATATACAGCATTTAACACAAGATATGGTTTGTATGAGTTTCTGGTTATGCCATTTGGGCTAACAAATGCCCCTTCTTACTTTGTAGACCTAATGAATAGGATATTCAGAGATTACTTAGACAAGTTTGTTCTGATTTTTATAGATGACATTCTAATCTATTCTAAAACAATAGAGGAACATGAGAACCACTTACATTTGGTCTTATCTAGATTAAGAGAAAAAGATTTGAAAGCAAAGTTCTCTAAGTGTGTGTTCTGGCAAGAGGAAGTACATTTTCTTGGACATGTTGTCTCTGCTAGAGGGATTTCTGTAAACCCCAATAAGATAGTAGCAATCCAAGCATGGAAGAAGCCTAACAATGTTAGTGAAGTTAGGTCATTCATGGGGATGGCAGGATACTATAGGAGGTTTATACAAGGATTTTCTAAAATAGCAATGCCACTCACTAACCTGACTAGGAAGAACCAAAAGTTTATATGGACTGATAAGTGTGAACAAGCTTTCACCCAGATCAAGGAGGCTTTGGTAAAATCACCAGTGTTGAGAGTACCAGAAGGCAATGAGGGATTAGTTGTATATACAGATGCATGTGGGTCAGGGCTAGGGGCTGTGTTGATGCAGCAAGATCAGGTCATAGCCTATGCATCTAGACAACTAAAACCCCATGAAACTAGATATGCAACTCATGATCTTGAGTTGGCAGCAGTAGTATATGCCTTGAAGCTCTGGAGGCATTACTTATTAGGTGCAAAGTTCATTTTATACACTGATCACAAGGCCTTAAAGTATCTCTTTTCACAGAAAGATTTGAATATGAGACAACACAGATGGGTTGAATTTCTTGCTGCTTATGACTTAGATATACTTTATACACCAGGCAAGGCTAATAAAGTGGCAGATGCATTGAGTAGGCAGCATGCAAAAGTGGCCATGTTGATGATGGAGGAGTTTAGAGACTTGACCATGCTCACTGATTTGGAAATAGATGAGAGCAGTGGGATAAGTATGGAGATAGTTGAGGAAGAAAGGAGTAAAGGAAGGTTAAGTTTAATTACTTTACAATCAAATTTGGCCTTGAAGGTGGCAAAGATGCAAGAAGAAGATCAAGACTTAGCAGAAAAAAGGTCTCTCCTATTAAAGAAGGAGGAAGTGAAGGATTCTCACATTGATGAAAAAGGATACCTAAGGTACAAGGGTAGGATATGTGTCCCAAACATCATAGAATTGAAAGAAGAAATCCTTAGTGAGTACCATAGGAGCAAATATTCCATACATCCAGGCAGCACCAAGATGTACCAAAACTTAAAAAGGGACTATTGGTGGAAGGGAATGAAGTCTAATGTAGCTAGACATGTTGCTAAGTGCATGGTTTGTCAACAAATAAAAGCTGAGACCCAAAGACCTTCAGGGTTGTTGCAGCCACTTAGCATACCACAGTGGAAGTGGGAAAACATATCTATGGATTTTATAGATGGTCTTCCTAGATCCAAGAGGGGAAATACAAGTATTTGGGTAATTGTAGATAGGCTGACTAAAGTAGCCCACTTCATACCAGTAAAAGCAGACAGAAATGCACCTAGGCTAGCCCAAACTTTTATGAGAGAAGTGGTAAAGTTGCATGGTGTTCCTAAAACTATAGTGAGTGATAGGGATACAATCTTCACTTCAAGATTCTAGAAGAGCTTCCAAGAAGCTATGGGGAGTGAATTGTGCCTAAGCACTTCTTATCACCCCCAATCAGATGGGCAAACAGAAGTGGTAAACAAGATTTTAGAGGATTTGCTTAGAGCATGTGTGTTAGACTTTGGAGGAAATTGGGAGGACCATCTCCATTTGGCTGAGTTCACATACAATAATAGCCACCAAAGCACAATTGGAATGGCACCCTTTGAAGCCCTATATGGAAAGCCATGTCTATCACCTATGTGTTGGGCTGAGGCAGGAGAGAAAGCTATCCTAGGGCCAGAATATGTCAAGGACATCACAGAGAAAATAGGACTGGTGAGAAAGAGGATGGCAGCAGCTCAAGATAGGCAAAAGAAATATGCTGATGCAAAGAGGAAGTCAGTGGAATTCAAAGTAGGTGATTATGTCTTCATTAAGGTTTCACCAATGAAGAAAGTCTTGAGATTTGGCAAGCAAGGGAAACTCAGACCCAGATATGTTGGACCATACAAGATTTTGGAGAGGATAGGCTCACTAGCCTATAAGCTGGAGCTTCCAGAGGAGATGAGTGCAATGCACAATGTGTTTCATGTGTCACAACTAAGGAGATGGGTACATGACAAGGAGGAAATCTTAGAAAAGCCTACTGAAGTTCAGATTAATCCGGATCTAATCTATGAGAAAGAGCCAGTGGGAATTGTGGCAAGGGAAGAAAAGAAATTAAGAAACAAGACATTGAAGCTTGTAAAGATTCAATGGAGTATAGATCCTAGTGATTGTACTTGGGAGCTAGAGGATAAAATCAGGATGGATTACCCTAGGCACTTTGCAAATTTAAAAGGTAAATTCTTAGATTACTAAGAAAGTTTAATATGTATGATAGACAGTGACTAATTGATTTGCTCATGCATATGCTGAATAATTTTTCCCTAAGAAATTAGAAATACTCAAAGATTATGTTGCAAATTGTGAGGACACAATTCCTAAAAGAAGGGGTGATTGTAATACCCCAAGATTTTGAGGAAAATCCTTTTAAATAAATGATTAAAATTCTGGGGGAAAAATCATAATTATTATATAGGTGGGATTTTCAGTGGTGCAAGGTTGTGTGCATGTGTGCACGTGCACACTAGTTATGGCACTAAGAGAAAATCCAGAATTCCTGAATAATAAAACAAAGAAGGAAAACATTTAGATAAAATGTTTTAAATAAAGGAAATATAGGCCTAGACATGAATATTAAAATTCCTGAGGATATGTGTGTATATATATATATATATATATATCTATATATATATGCATATGTATGACTTGTTTGGAAATTAAGACAGAAGAGAACATTGATTTATAATGAATAAGTGAAATTTTATTTGAATAATAGGAGTGTAGAAATGCATATAAGAATGCACATGTTTTCTGCAAATAAAAGAAGGTTAAAGTTAAACTAACACCCATAGTTGTATAAATGTATATATACAGATATTATTTGAGCAGAAAATTAATAAAGGAAAAATAAGTGAAAGAAGCACTAAAATAGTAAGAACCAAAGTGCAAGAAAGCAAATGTATAAAGGCAGAAAATAGAAAGTCACACCATTATCATGTTTGAGGTAAGTATAATAAAAATACTTAAAGTAATCACTTTCTGAAAAGAAAAGAAAATGGGCACAACTTAGCCTTGTTTTAAAATATTGGTCGGGACATTAAGGGTTAGGAGGGAGAGAATATGCAATGCCAAATGCATGATTCTGGTTTGGGCTAAAATAGGGATTTTGCATCACCCAAAACCCTAGGTAGAACCCTTATATAAATCAAGAGCCTAACCAGAAAACTACTCTCTCACTGAATTAATTAACCTAAGGAAGAAGAGGAAGAAAAGGCTAAAGATTTGAGGGGTTTTCTGGATTAAGCTTGTGTAAGCATTTTGGTGAGTATCCTCACTCATATACATGGCATTAAGACCTGAGATTAGGCAGCCAAGCTTTTATATGCTATATTTTGCATGTTTTGATTTACAAACCATGTTGACTACTGATGGTTTCATGAATGCTTGATGAGATATGATCAGCTATGATGGATGTATAACTTTGTTGTTCTATTTTCATCCCTGTATGTTATACCAAAACCTTAAAGAACATGTAAGAGAGTATTTGTAACTAGTCTGAATCATGGCTTAAGACAAAGAATGAAGAAAAAAAACTATGAGCTGCATATACAATGGTATAGTGCTGAGGCTTGAAATAATTGGTTAAGGGTGCAATGGAGTCTTTCTCTATAAGTGCTGAGCCCTAAACCAAACAGAAAATTTACAAGCCTAAAAATTATGTTTAAACAAGATTAAAAATCTGGCTAAACATAGTTGCTTGCAAAATCAAAATAAACCCAATAGAGCCATGCATTTATTCTCAGTTGCAAACATTCTGGTATATGTTTGAATAGGGTGTTTATATGCTAAATAATGTGAGATGGAATGACTGGGTGTTATACCTCTAGAAAGTAACCTTTAACTTGCTTGCATTTATGTCTGCAAGGTAACTAGTATGTTTCATGTATATAAGTGGTCTGTACACCTAGCTATCATTGATAAAATGAACATGAATACACTTAGTAATATAACTTAGGATTTTGTGCCAAGAAGGCTGTTGGAATGCTTGTCCTATTTGAAGTAGACAAGTTGACACATGGCTTGTTTAATTCCTGAGATCTTTGTGCCATGATGTTAATTAGTTCATGGCAATGTGTCCCTTTGATTCCTTATAGCAGATGAGGCCAGGAATTTATAAGAAGAAAAGGCAACCTTAAATGATGATATAGGAAACTTGAGTCTTTCCGGGATTAGGGTTGGTATGAGGAACCTTAGTAGTTCCAGATAAAAATTGTTTTAATGCATATGTTTGCTCTTGTGTATGTATATGGGAATACCTGATCAATTTATACATTAATCATTCATGATAATACCTGTCAAGTTATGCAAGGTACATTTATGCTGTATCCTTAGCTTAATATCATGGATATGTTAGAAATGCTCACACCAGATCATAGATCTGACCCTTATTGCTCATGGCACATGGGGGTGTCTCATTCATAATGGGGCAGCCACTAATGCTTTTGCAGGTTGTGATGGAGCTAAGTAAGCAAGATTAAAAAGATATGGAATAGAGAATGCTAAGATAATTAGAAATAAGAGCTAGAATGTGTTAATTCATGCATGTATTTCCTGATTGATATGGCTATCTAAATGTATTAAGTAGGAAGAACTTGTAAGAAATACGTGTTATGTTGTTTCTGGTTATTTCTGGTTTGGTATGTATTAAGGATATTGATGTTAAACTGATTTGAAAATCTATTTGCTAAAGTTGTTTTTGATTTAGAGGAAAAACCTGGATTTTATAAGCATAATCATTTTATGATGATTATAGTTCATCCTATGTCCTTTCAAAAGATAGATATATAGGAAATTATATTGGGAAAATCCAAAAAGAATTATAACTGTTATATTTTCAAGTCATTATATTGATATATGTTCAAATGCAAGTAAAAGTGTATATACCCTGAATATGCATTTTTAAAAGAGAATTATGGTTAGGAAGGATGATATAAATCTGATCACAAGGTGTCTGATTCATACATATATATAAACATGCTTTTGAAAAGAAGGAGTATCAATGTTTTGGGTAGATTCTGGTTTGTAAAATGCAAATAAAAGAATGGTCAGATTATGTAACGACCCGACTTTCCAGACCCGGAAAATCGAACCATTTTAGTTAAAGAAGAAGAGGTAGAAGAAGAAAATAAAAGAAAAACAACATCAGAATCTAACCATCGCAGCGGAATAAAATATAATATATATCAACAGATCTTTACACAAATCAAAAACTATATCTGTTTATACAATACATCATCAGAGTACATCATCAGAGTACATCAACATCCATAACATACAACTGAATACACAGCGGAAAAATAATAGCAAGTACGGGAGTACGTATCGACATCCAGCTCGTCTCCTGAGCTCCACAGCATCATATCCTGAACCTGTTTATCTCGGTCTGACCCGAGCATCATATAAAACAATACCCGAGTCAGTCTGGAATACCAGCGTGAGAAAATCACACTCAAATTGATTATTAAAGTTTCAAAATCTTTTGAAAACAAAAGCATCTCGTAAGACCACGCCACAAATAAACATGTCGGGTTTTTACCTTATGATAGCTAAAACACTTTATATCAAAATCCTCTGATATTATAATAGTGTCTACAGAAAGTAAAATAGAATCTAGCTGAAATGCTTGCATCTCACATTTCAACAATAGTTGGGCACAATCAAAACCGTACAGGCACGTAGGGAGAATGGATTTCCAACGAATGACTAGGCACTGGGTACCACCTGTCACAGTACGTGGCCTAGATCATAGTACCGAGGAGTACGCCCGCTCCCCTGCAACACAAAGCCGGAATCATCCCTTACTGGATAATTCCAAGTAAAATCACCCCACGGTTGGGATCAGCAACCGCAACACTAAGCCGAAATAAAAGGGACATCTAGACAGGGATGACCTTACTCTCAAGTGGGGGCTACCCACGAAGCCTTGCTGCATAACCCCTGATTTTCAGTCATTCCCGGTTGATGAGGCTCGAGGCTAAACGATAACTTTTCAGAACATATCCCTTAGAATGCCCATCGTCCACCTGACGATGTTTCGTAAGCATTCGTCCATACAAGTCCGTCCCGGGTTCGAACGGAACCGAAGGCACTATTCCTACTACATCCATTTTGGAAATATCCTCAGGATTAGTAGCGACTAGCCCTTGCACTTCACTGCTCCATCTTCGACTCTGAACACGTTACACGAAATGTACAAACCGGATCGAAGTGGTATTCGAGTCTCCAGACCTAGAATCCCGGTATACGGAAACCCGATCCCGGTCTCTTCGAAACGATCAGCGCATTTGGCCAATATTGATAGTCGGTTATTTAACTATCAATTAACATCCACAAGCAACCATCACACAATAAATAATTTCCCACATTATTTATTTGCCTCAAATATCTTTCCAAGATATATTTTCAAATTTTCAAAGCTCATTTGAAAACAATTTCAAACAGTTTCCGCTTACGGAAAACATTTCCCAAATAATTATTTCCACTGAATCACCAAGTACAAAATACTTTTAATTTTAAAATAATTTAAAAACACTTTATTTTTAAATATATTTTATAACATTGAAATTAAACTACTTTAATACTTTATTAAAAATATATACTTTAAAATAAACCACTTTATAAATATAAACTAAATTTCTCCTTTTAAAACATAATAGCAAATCACTTTTATATAATTACTACAATAATAGATTTTTGAAAATACTTACTTTGGAAATTAACCTTTAGAAATAATCAATTTCCTAAAACATGCATTTTTAAACAAATTAGAACTTTTAACTTATATTAAAAATTACTTTGAAAACGTACTTGGCTATCCAGAGAAATACACTTCTCTTCACATCCTTTTAAAAATAAATCAACACTTATTTTTAAACCAATTCATATTCCTTTTATAAATTCCCACCTTGAATTTATATTCTCAAATATCCAATGATATCCCATTTCACTTTATAAACCCAGTTTATCTCTCCAAAATCTCATTTCTCTTTAAATTTCAAATCCCAAAGTATTTAAATCAATTAACAATTGATTCTCCAATTTAATTTACTTTGAAATAAATTTCCTTACTTAATCCATTTATTTCCAAATTCATTAACTTCCAGATTTTATTTCTCATTATGATTTAAAATCTTTAAACTGAAACACAAGTTTCAGATTTTACCAAATTCCTTCTTTCTTTTTAATTACATTTAAACATTGAATTAAAATAAATTTTTATCCCTTTAAATAACATCACATACGTTTTCTTTAAATTCAATATTTCTCTATTTATTCAAAATTCCTTTTTTCCATATTTAATTTATTCGAATTCACTCTTTTATTTCTTTCCAAAAATCCAATTCAATTGCTTTTGGTAACACATTATACTGGGAAATTCAATCCAACCAGATTATCCAATATAAATCATCACAGGATATCAACAATCATATCACAGAATATTTAAAAAAAATTAAATATTTTGAGGAATCCAGTTGGATCCCTCCAACCTGTTTTCCTGCATCCACAGATGTTAGCACAATACCAATTCCACTTCAAGGTGGAATATCGCGGTATATGGGATTTATAAAATATCATCCGCTATTATGCGGCGCATAGGGTCTCATCCGCTATATAATGCGGGAATATCAACAACTCCAATATATACATATGCCAATATGTATATATTGCTATATATTACTATATATAATATAGCACATCAATCAATGCAATCATCCAATCAATTATTTAAATTTAACCATTTAAATTTAACTGAGTGAGATTAACTCACCTTTGCTTTTATTTTGCCAATCCGATCCAATCCTGACTGTTTCTTCTTGATTTTAGACCTTGAATAAATATTAGATGATTTATTAATATTCGAACTAATCGAGCAATTTATTTCTATTAAATAGATTTGATTAACAAATCATTCATTAATTAAATTTACAACATTTCAGATGATCGAACAGTCAATTACATTAAATTTAATTGACTAATAATTTAGTTTTCAACTAACTCCCCTTAGCAATTTCTAACAAAATTTAAATAAGTTAATTTGACAGATTGACCTCCATAATACCTATTTTAAAATACTAGTAATTTCTAAAATGAATATCCATTTATTCTTGGAACTACATATATAATTATAAAAATAATTTATCGACTCCAAAAATAAAACTGCTTTTATAAATTCTTCAATATTTACTTGATTAGGAACAGAACTACTTTCTACCCTTACGGCAACTTTTTCTTTGTCTATGAACATATATTAAATTAAAAACGAAACTGCTTTTTAAATCTTTTGTTTTTCTGCTGTTCGTAAAAATTTCTATCATCTATACATGAATCGAATTAAAGACATAATGATTACCTTACTGCTCTCATCGAAACCCCATCGTGGCCTCGAATAACTGTGCAAATCGAACGTGGCTACGCTTTGCCTCGCCCCTTTTTTGCGAACGCGACCAACGATGCTACCTCGCTACCCGATTCGAGAGCCTACTCTGCCTCCACGCGAACCCACTACTCGAACCCATCGCGTCACTCCACCCTCTGCCCCAAACGCCTTCGAATCGAGCAAGTCGATTTCCAGTCGCCAAGACCTCGAGTCACCGTGCGAAACCCCTTTGTCGCGAGCATCGCGGCATGCGCGTGTTCACCCTTCGATCGCGGCTCGACTCCGATTCCCCCTCCTTTTTGTTTTCGTTCGTCTTTTTGAAGAAGATGGAAAAAACGAAATCTGGTTTTAATTTGAGAGGAAGGGAGGATAGGAAGAACATCGGCCTTAATTTATTTTAGAGATCGAACTGATTTTCTTTTTTTTTTCTCTGGCTTTGCTTCATTCGATCTACTATGAATAACTGAAGAGGGGACGAGAACGAGATAACATATCGGCTGTGAAGCTTCACGAGTACGCATTGGGAAAAATATCTCTGACCATTGTACTATAAATTTTAAATTATATTATAACACTTCAAACCGTCTCGTTGCATAACGCGAAATCCCGAACCCCAAACCAGACATTCCAACAGACGTTTACAGGGTTTTACCCGCATTCCGAACACGATGGAACGCGTTTCAGAGGCTAATTTGATCGTATACGCGAGTTACTGAAGAAAACGATCAATTTCAAATTAAATCGATTCAAACAATATAATTTCAAAACTGAACAAAACAGTTTGAAATTACATTCTGAAGCTTCTATTATCTTCAGTATTATCATTACGAATTTTACGAGCTTTCAAAATATTTTTAATTAGCTTAGAATGCCAGATTTACTATTTTATCCAACTTCAAATAAATTTAATTTAATTATTAAATTACTCAATAAACAGCGATATTTGAAATTTAAGTTTATAATTAACCTCTGAATATTTAAAATTAATTAAATATTCCAATTTCAAATACTCAAAAATTCCGGGTCGTCACATTCCTCCCCCTTAAAAGAATTTCGTCCCCGAAATTACCAGTTAAGAAGAATGTCCCATATCCCGTTAGCTATTTCCCTCAACCCAAATAGTTTTTAACAATTTACCCAACAAATCTTTTGACAATGATACACTAATCATCTTTTAACTTCCCAAACTTATTCATAAGCCCCAAACCATATCACTTACTTAACAATTCAAATTTTAAATTTGAATTCAAATTTTAACTTATCAAAATTTTCCAAAATTTTTCTAACTCCCTAAATTCCCGAAAAATTTTGCCAGCGTCTCCTTTGCGCGGCTAGCTCGGTACTACTACAAAATGGCTCTACGGCCTCCCAATCTCAAAAGAAAACAAAAAGCCAAGTGGCTGGATCAAAAACCCAATCAAATTTCATACAGAAATTCAAATACATACCTTTTTGTCGGGCCATTAAATTTTATCTTCTAAAATCAAAAATCTCAATTTATCCATTGCTTTTATACACCTGTATATCCTACTAAGCAATAATATTCAATCTCAATTCCAAAGTCATTTCATACTTTTCTTTACAAATTTACAATATTTGTTTTACTTAAGCCCGTACGATGCACATATATCATCCATACGCAAAATCACATTCGATCGCTCAATCGATCACACAATTTCACTTCCGAACTAGTATTGTCCACCCGACTTCCTAGTGCGGACTCAGATCTGATTTCTTGATCAGAAACCGTTATCCTCCTTGCATAGCCACAAACTATGATAGAGAATTTCCAGAATCAATCAATAATCCATATCCAGGTTCGCCGTCGAAAATCGAGTGAAAAATCCTGATTCGGATCGATAAAACTATCTCGAAATTCTGTGTTCGAATCCGGATCAAATAGCTATGCGAATAAAATAATATACGTACATCTTACGTATAAATTCCAATTGATTACCAATTATATCAATTCTCTTTTATTTCGCATTCCTTTTTATTGTTATCCACTTATTCACAACTATCCCATTTCACAACTTCAGTTTTAGTCTTCATTCAACTATTCACTTAGTATATATACATTTTTTTCCAAAATTACTAAGTATATTTCCAATACCAATTTTCTTAAGAATTTCATTCTTCAATTCTTAAGTTCAATATAAATTTTCTTATATTTATTTACTACTTCACCACCGAAGTGTATATATTCAAATTGAACTCCCATTTCATATGAATCTCAACTTACTTCAATTTACTACTTCATTTCCAAATTTTTCCTTAAATTCAATTCATCTCCAACTTCCAAAAATTGAATTTTATTTAGCTCTAAAACAATCCAAGTTAATTCATTCAATAACTATTTCTTAACTTATTTAAACCACTCTTCTGTTTGACTTCAGTTTCCATTCAACATTTACTTAAGTCAATAACTTAAGTTTATTTTCCATTTAACCAACCCTTTAAAGTTTTATTTCCATCTTTCATTTGATTCTTATTTAATCAAATTCCATCCATTTATTTATTTAATATAAGTGGTTTATTCACTCAATCATTATGAATTTTATTTTCCATACTCAATTCATCTGGAATTATTTTATTAATAACCAGGCCATTTCCAATTTATTTTCACTTATTTGGATTTCATTCGCAATCCAAACCATCACTATGTTAATCCAATTTCATTAACTCACAATTCAATTTCATTAACTAATTTATTATCTAATTAGTTCCTCCGCTGGTTAAAATTTAATACTTGCTTTTTAATTCCAAATATCACTTCACTTAATTATCTTAAGTTCAATTTATTCTATAATTCAAGTTTGGATTTATTTAAAAATTAAGATTACTCATCTTAGTCGTTTCCATTTGATAATTACAATTTCAAATTATAACTCTTAATGGTTCAAAGTAATGGATTCCCATTTATGACTTACAATTTCATTTCTATTCATAGGTTTTAACTTACTTGCTGAAGACCTGGGACTATTCATTTAAGTCCATTTCAAATTATTACACTTAAGAACTTAAGAATACGAATTTCTTCACACAATTA
Source organism: Allium fistulosum (assembly GCA_030737815.1). Taxonomy (NCBI): domain Eukaryota; kingdom Viridiplantae; phylum Streptophyta; class Magnoliopsida; order Asparagales; family Amaryllidaceae; genus Allium; species Allium fistulosum. The sequence continues at coordinate 474,404,322 of CM060901.1, forward strand.
TAAGCATTTTACATTACCTTTACATCCAATTTAATTCGACTTCAACTTATTTACATTTAATTCAATTCCAAATCTCAATTTTATTTAACTTATCTTAAGTTAAATTCAAATATATTTTATTCACCTTCATATACTCGAATTAAATTTTAATTCTATGATACAATTTTATATAAGTTTTACAATTCATTCACCTTCAAGTTCTCTAACTCTTTTATCTACCAACTTATATTACCCATTGAGTTATTTTCATCTCATAATTATAATCCCAAAATTAAACTTTCATTCCCTTCTTATTTCAATCAACTTCATTCTATACTTTATATTGTTGATTCATTTAAATTTCCACATTTTTATTTTAAATAGAATTCCCAGAATTCAATTGCCCGGTTTTATTTCAAAACCCTTTTGAATCCATAAATAACTCATACACATCTGGTATATCACATCAAATCCAAATTTCCAAAACAATCTGCTTTTACTAAACAATTTTCCCTTTGAATTTCAAAACCAACCCAGTTCACAGTCATTTCCAATTTTAAACAGTTTGGTTGCAATTTCTCTTTGGAAACTCGAAAATAGACATCGATGATGCTGCAGTCATCACCGAAATTATTTTCCAGCGACCGAAAGAGAATTTAATGCTTTTATCACTTTAAAACATTTCAAACATTTTTAAAAATCCCAAATTCCCACCAGATTTCAATTCAATTTCAAAAATATTCATGAAATAATATCACCATTATTTCCCAAAACCTTTAAAGACTATTTTTAAATCTAAAGGAATTTAAACCTTTCCCAAAACTTCAAATTCAAAATCCATTCAATTTTATATCCAAACATTACTCTGGAATTCTATCACATTTTATTTCAAGTTATAAGTCACATTTACAATTTACATTTACAAATTCCATTTGTTTATGAATTTATCTCATTTGATTATAAATCACATTTGTAATTCACATTTATATATAAAGTTTATCTCAATTTATAAATTTGATTTATAGTCTATATTTCAAATTCCATTTTGTTATATAAATTTATTCTTCAACTTAGGTTATAAGTTTTCAATTTCTACTCAATAATGAGACTAACTCATTATGGTCATTTTCTAACAACCAAGCATCCAAATATAACTATAATAAATTCCGAATAATTATTTCTTTTATATACAAAATAGTTTGGGCAAAATTATTTCATTCACCCTATTTAAAACAATACTGTGTCGAACTGTTCTATTCAAGTGTTTAGAAACCCCTTCGATACAGTTGTCCAGACTGTGCCGACGAAGGTTCATATGCCACTCAATAAATCAACCAACACAATATAAAACCATTTTATATTCACTAACAAATACGCGCTCATATCTATTAATACTCTCAAAATTCCCACCAGAGCCAAGGTTATCGCTAGTCTAAGCTCTGATACCACTGTAACGTCCTAGGCTTTTCAACCATCAGCAACGGCTCACGACCGGTAGGCTTTTCAACCATCCCAGCCCGCTGTGGCTCACAGTGATACCTCGGGTTTGCTTTTACGGCCAGCCTCTCGACTGTAAGCACCTAGCAAACCAACCCCAAAAGGCCTTATACTACCCCCGGGGACATGTAGGGGTAAGGGTCTCCCGTTCGCCACCTAACGCAAAGCGAGAACCCCCTATCACGCTGTAATGTAGCAAACCCGATCCCGGTCTCTTCGAAACGATCAGCGCATTTGGCCAATATTGATAGTCGGTTATTTAACTATCAATTAACATCCACAAGCAACCATCACACAATAAATAATTTCCCACATTATTTATTTGCCTCAAATATCTTTCCAAGATATATTTTCAAATTTTCAAAGCTCATTTGAAAACAATTTCAAACAGTTTCCGCTTACGGAAAACATTTCCCAAATAATTATTTCCACTGAATCACCAAGTACAAAATACTTTTAATTTTAAAATAATTTAAAAACACTTTATTTTTAAATATATTTTATAACATTGAAATTAAACTACTTTAATACTTTATTAAAAATATATACTTTAAAATAAACCACTTTATAAATATAAACTAAATTTCTCCTTTTAAAACATAATAGCAAATCACTTTTATATAATTACTACAATAATAGATTTTTGAAAATACTTACTTTGGAAATTAACCTTTAGAAATAATCAATTTCCTAAAACATGCATTTTTAAACAAATTAGAACTTTTAACTTATATTAAAAATTACTTTGAAAACGTACTTGGCTATCCAGAGAAATACACTTCTCTTCACATCCTTTTAAAAATAAATCAACACTTATTTTTAAACCAATTCATATTCCTTTTATAAATTCCCACCTTGAATTTATATTCTCAAATATCCAATGATATCCCATTTCACTTTATAAACCCAGTTTATCTCTCCAAAATCTCATTTCTCTTTAAATTTCAAATCCCAAAGTATTTAAATCAATTAACAATTGATTCTCCAATTTAATTTACTTTGAAATAAATTTCCTTACTTAATCCATTTATTTCCAAATTCATTAACTTCCAGATTTTATTTCTCATTATGATTTAAAATCTTTAAACTGAAACACAAGTTTCAGATTTTACCAAATTCCTTCTTTCTTTTTAATTACATTTAAACATTGAATTAAAATAAATTTTTATCCCTTTAAATAACATCACATACGTTTTCTTTAAATTCAATATTTCTCTATTTATTCAAAATTCCTTTTTTCCATATTTAATTTATTCGAATTCACTAGAATTACTTAACTAAATTTTACTCTTTTATTTCTTTCCAAAAATCCAATTCAATTGCTTTTGGTAACACATTATACTGGGAAATTCAATCCAACCAGATTATCCAATATAAATCATCACAGGATATCAACAATCATATCACAGAATATTTAAACAAAATTAAATATTTTGAGGAATCCAGTTGGATCCCTCCAACCTGTTTCCCTGCATCCACAGATGTTAGCACTATACCAATTCCACTTCAAGGTGGAATATCGAGGTATATGGGATTTATAAAATATCATCCGCTATTATGCGGCGCATAGGGTCTCATCCGCTATATAATGCGGGAATATCAACAACTCCAATATATACATATGCCAATATGTATATATTGCTATATATTACTATATATAATATAGCACATCAATCAATGCAATCATCCAATCAATTATTTAAATTTAACCATTTAAATTTAACTGAGTGAGATTAACTCACCTTTGCTTTTATTTTGCCAATCCGATCCAATCCTGACTGTTTCTTCTTGATTTTAGACCTTGAATAAATATTAGATGATTTATTAATATTCGAACTAATCGAGCAATTTATTTCTATTAAATAGATTTGATTAACAAATCATTCATTAATTAAATTTACAACATTTCAGATGATCGAACAGTCAATTACATTAAATTTAATTGACTAATAATTTAGTTTTCAACTAATTCCCCTTAGCAATTTCTAACAAAATTTAAATAAGTTAATTAGACAGATTGACCTCCATAATACCTATTTTAAAATACTAGTAATTTCTAAAATGAATATCCATTTATTCTTGGAACTACATATATAATTATAAAAATAATTTATCGACTCCAAAAATAAAACTGCTTTTATAAATTCTTCAATATTTACTTGATTAGGAACAGAACTACTTTCTACCCTTACGGTAACTTTTTCTTTGTCTATGAACATATATTAAATTAAAAACGAAACTGCTTTTTAAATCTTTTGTTTTTCTGCTGTTCGTAAAAATTTCTATCATCTATACATGAATCGAATTAAAGACATAATGATTACCTTACTGCTCTCATCGAAACCCCATCGTGGCCTCGAATAACTGTGCAAATCGAACGTGGCTACGCTTTGCCTCGCCCCTTTTTTGCGAACGCGACCAACGATGCTACCTCGCTACCCGATTCGAGAGCCTACTCTGCCTCCACGCGAACCCACTACTCGAACCCATCGCGTCACTCCACCCTCTACCCCAAACGCCTTCGAATCGAGCAAGTCGATTTCCAGTCGCCAAGACCTCGAGTCACCGTGCGAAACCCCTTTGTCGCGAGCATCGCGGCATGCGCGTGTTCACCCTTCGATCGCGGCTCGACTCCGATTCCCCCTCCTTTTTGTTTTCGTTCGTCTTTTTGAAGAAGATGGAAAAAACGAAATCTGGTTTTAATTTGAGAGGAAGGGAGGATAGGAAGAACATCGACCTTCATTTATTTTAGAGATCGAACTGATTTTCTTTTTTTTTTCTCTGGCTTTGCTTCGTTCGATCTACTATGAATAACTGAAGAGGGGACGAGAACGAGATAACATATCGGCTGTGAAGCTTCACGAGTACGCATTGGGAAAAATATCTCTGACCATTGTACTATAAATTTTAAATTATATTATAACACTTCAAACCGTCTCGTTGCATAACGCGAAATCCCGAACCCCAAACCAGACATTCCAACAGACGTTTACAGGGTTTTACCCGCATTCCGAACACGATGGAACGCGTTTCAGAGGCTAATTTGATCGTATACACGAGTTACTGAAGAAAACGATCAATTTCGAATTAAATCGATTCAAACAATATAATTTCAAAACTGAACAAAACAGTTTGAAATTACATTCTGAAGCTTCTATTATCTTCAGTATTATCATTACGAATTTTACGAGCTTTCAAAATATTTTTAATTAGCTTAGAATGCCAGATTTACTATTTTATCCAACTTCAAATAAATTTAATTTAATTATTAAATTACTCAATAAACAGCGATATTTGAAATTTAAGTTTATAATTAACCTCTGAATATTTAAAATTAATTAAATATTCCAATTTCAAATACTCAAAAATTCCGGGTCGTCACAGATTAACCACATGGTTAGACCATAGGTCAGGCCAAATGTTCACTTCAAATAAATGAAGCAAGGAACCATTTGAACCCAGTTTTCTGGAAAATGAGCAAAGACATTGACATGTACATGTATATCTGTGTACATGTTGATATTTGGGCAAAAATATAAACATAAATTCCTAGAACAGTTGTAGGAATGGGTTTCAAAAATAATAAAGCAAGAAATATTGTTTTGTATGTTAGATTATAGGCAAAAATTAAGTATATATGTGTAGATATAGGTAGATATCAGATTTTAAACCATACAGGAGAAAAATAAAAAGAAAAACAAAAATTGGGTTTGAACCGACCAGCATAGCACTCGAACTCGTGACCTCTCATGTGTAAGTTAGGCGCGTTTCCATTACGCCTAGATGTTGCTTGTGTTCACTTATGATCCACTTTCTTTTAGCCCGAGTTTGATACTATACAGACTTTAACACAATCATCCATATTAAAAGCTTTCTTCCACCTGATTATTACTTGATCATTTCTTAATTAGAATAACAGACTAAAGTACATGTTTCCAGTGGATTCTATGGTCAAAAATCAGGATACAATAATTAATCTTTTATCAGGGAATTATCACATTTTAATAGATTTAAAAGGATTTCTACTTACATATTATCATGCTCTGATTCTAGTAGAATATAACATAGATATCTTCATATATGTATGTTAGGAATGATTTAGATTTAAAACAATATTTTTATATTGTGAAAGATCCTGGATAATATGAGAATAGGGAAGGATGACCCTAGGTAGTCTTAGCTAAGTATGATAAAAAAAAAAAATTTTTTTGGTTAAGAATTAGGGTCATTGCAATGTATCAGTGTATATCTTCTTCTCTGTTTAGTCCCAGGGTATAGAACAACAAAGGAAATTCGATTTCATATTATCTGATTAGTATTAGACTTTGGATTCAAAAACAAATAGATGTGTTTAGGTATTAATGATAATTTAAAAATGATTTCATGAAGTATAAATGAATACAGAATGAAAAATTAAATTTTTACAGAGGAAACTTTAAATTTTGGAAATTTCGAATTTCATAAAATATTGATTCAAGTATATAACTCGAATCCTTTCTGAAAACTATTATTTTTAAGATGGGTTTGGTGATTTTTAGAGGTGCGGTTTAAGAGCAGTTTGGTAATGAATGGGAAATGGTTTTTGGGAAAATTCCAGTGGTCTGAGGTACTAGAGAGGCCGGGGTTTCTTGTGGAGATGGAGGAGCCTACGATGGTGCATGGAAAAATAGTCGGAGATGGCATCGATGACTGTGGCGACGACGGCATAGGGTTTAAGTTTGTAAACGTAAATTTTAAGTGGTTGGGAAATTTGTGCACCACGGCCTCGTACGAGCATCGAGTTGCTCGTGCCTTTGGGTACTGGTGGCTGGGTGGTTGACGAAGTCGAGGCTGGAAGCTCGAGACGTCTGGTGATCGGAGCTGCGATGGCGAGACAAACTTTTGGTTGTCGTCTGGGTCTAGGTTGACCGAGCCATGCTCGATTTTTATTGAGGGTATGTTTGGGTATTGGATCGATCGGGGTTCGATGTCGTGATCGTTCGCGACTTGCCGGAGGCCTCGCCGATCATCGGTGTGGCGTCGAGGCCTTGTGTACGTGCACGGCGATGGTTTTGTGTCTGGTGATGAGTTCGTGAGTGATTCGAGGTAGTTCTCGAGCGGGAAAGGTTTTTGACTCGACGTGGAACTCGAGTTTGCATGGGAATAAAAACAGCAGTTTAAAACTTTAACTAAGTTTAAGAATTTGATGAAGAAGAAGGACTCGGGGAAGATAGGGAGTGAACCCGGGTTTTGACTCGGGAAATGCTGAGATTTTCTCAAGTTTTGGGTTCAGATTTCAGTTCAATAAAATTAAGCTAATTATCTTAAAACTGTATTTAAGTATTAATGAATTAATTAATGTTTGAAAATTTAAGTTAAGTATTTATTTTAAGATTTCATTAATTTTGTAAATACTTAAGAATGTATTTAAATCTGAACTAATATTTTAATTCAGGAGTTAATTTAAGATAAGTGTTTGAAATTTAATTAACATTTAAGTTTTAAGATGAAAATAATTTGATTTCAAAGTTATTAAGGAAGATTTTTAAATGTAGGCTAAATGATCTTTATTTAATTAATTTATATTGTAAGTTAATTAAGAATGTTAATTAATTTGTAATTGTAATTAACTAAGTAATTAGAGATTTATAAATTCGTAATTAAAGATTGGTTAATTAATAATTAAGTGTCTAATTGATTTGTAATTAAGAATTATTAATTAGATAATTAAAGTTAATTAATTAATAATTAGTAGTTAATTAATAAAGTAATTTAATTAAGGATTAATAATTTATTAATTAAGTAATTAGTAATTAATTAATTTGTAATTAAGTTTTACTAATTAATAATTAAGGTTTATCAATTAATAGTTAAATGATAATTAATCTCTGATTAAGATTAATTAGTTGATTATAAAGGTGATTAAGAAATGATAAATTAATTAAATGGTTTGTAATTAATTAATTAATGATGGATTAAGCAAGATTAAGTGATTAATTCTTAAGTAATTAATTTAATTTGAATTAATTAAATTAATTATAATATGGATTAAAGGTATGCTTGCTTATGGATGATTGTTGTGTAGAATATCTGAATTGGATGATATATATTGGATGATATGCTGTGATATTCAATGATGAGATATTGGATATATCTGTGATAAATGTATAATATTTATCTGTGTTAAATGCCGTGTGAATTCAAGTATTAAATTGAATTAAATTGTTTTAACTCTAAAACAACTTGGCCTTAAAAGACACATTTGGATTTCGATGAGACCGGGATCGGGAATCAGTTATGATTTTCCGAAAACCACATCGATCCAAGTTAAACGTTAGGTCGTGGCATCTCAAAGTGAAGATCGAGATGGAGTTTCAGAGTGCAAGGGTTATTGTCGTTAACTCTGAGGGTGATTCCAAAATGAGTGTAACGAGATAATGCCTTCGGTTTCGTTCGAACCCGGAACGAACTTGTATGGATTGAATGCTTTCAGCACATCGTCAGGTGGACGATGAGCATTCTAAGAGATGAGTTCTATAAAGGTAGTCGTAGCCTCAAGCCTCATCAACCGGGAATGGCTAAAACAGGGGAGGTGCAGCTAGGTTAAGTGGGTAGAACCCAAGTAGGACGAGATATACCCCTGTCTAGATGTCCCTTTTTATTTTGGCTTAGTGGGCAGTTGTTGGCCACAACTGTGGGGTTATCTTGTTCGGGATTGTCTAGTAAGGGATGGTTCCGGCCTTGTGTTGCAAGGGGTCAGGCGTGATCCTTGGTACGTTGATCTAGGCCAGGTACTGTGATGGGCGGTACCCCAGTAGCCATGCCATTGTATGGAATCCAATCTCCAATAAGTGCCCTCGGATTTGATTGTAAACCTATGTATGCTGGAATCTAATAGATGTAACAATTTCAGCTATTTCTTATTTATTTGAAAACCCTAGACATTATTATGATATCACTGGATTTCCTATAAAATGTTTTGGTTAGCGTAAGGTAAAAACTTACCCGTGTTTACGTGTGGAAAGTCTTACGTGATACTTTTATTTCAAATGGTTTTCAAAGTTAAGAGACTTTAACCATTTACTCACACCAGACCCATGTCTGACCCGGAGTTTATTCTGTTTTCTTAAACTCTTGGGTACTCAAATTTTTATGAGTAGCCAAGTGATCAGGTCTTGGATTATTGAAATATGGAGGAGCTTGGAGCAGAAGTCCAGACGTATATATCTATCTATCTAGTTCCATTGTGTTAGTGATGTATGTGGTATTTTGGGATGTATGATATGGCAGATATGTATATATGACTGTCTTGTTTGGATGATGTTGTGTAACTCTGATATATGTAAGACTATGTAATAGTTATGTGATGTATTATATTTTATTCCGTTTCCATTGTAAGATTCTGAATTGTGTTGTTCTTTCTTCTTTCTTTATATTTCTACCTATTTCTTTCTTAACGATGATGCGTCTTTCTGTGGATAGAAAGGCGGGTCGTCACACATCGGTTACCATTATCTCTCCTCTCTCGCTATCATGACAGTGATCCACCATAGGCTCGACAACGCGTAGCCTCTTCAGCCATGACTATCGACATGTGCCCCTATGGTAACTGACAGTTAGCCTATGTGATACAAAGGGCAACTAGCTACCAGTCTCGTGATGTGCTCGAATATCATAAACAACAATGGTGTCGCAGATCTAGGGTGCGACCTACGATCAGGCCGCCAGGGTGGATACTGGCCAATCTGGGTCACTCCCGAAATATAAAGGAAATTGGACAAAGGTAAACAAATATTTAATGATAAAAACTATGTAGCTAACAAGTAGCCTCCATACATGCTCACCGTAGCGAGTCACACGCACACCCCATATACCCCCGTATGAGTGTCATCCATGAGCAAAGAATAACTGAATAAATAACACGATGGCGTCCCATACCACCATGTGTTACTAGTCCATTTATTTAGTGCTCACACATCACACTCGCTCCTCCAATATTCTATATAACGAGTCCAAAGAATAACCAAAAACATGTTACCGAATGTCCCATACCAGATGGTATCACTAATATGCAATATGCCACAAAGTGAATCAGATAACAGTGATCACACAACATAAGGTAGATTTTTTTGTTATCCCACTTTTTCACAACTCAATAAATAACCATCTGTTATCTGAAGAGCCCTTGAAATCTTTCATTTGTTGTCTGAATAGCCTGTGAAATCTCTATGAACATGCTTGTTATTCAGACAACATTTTATTTGTCATTTGATTTAAGTTATCAAATTTTTTAGTTTTGGCTCCATCTTTTCCCCCTCAATTATTTCGTGACCACTCCTTTTATTTTGTTTCCCCTATGTATTTGTTAATTATTCCTTCTTCTTTTCATTTTTCCCCTATCTATCACATTAGAGAATCAAACGATGGAACCCTATTCACCCCTATTTACTGTATTTTGATTGTGTCGATTGATTAAACCCTATTCTCGCCCTAGCTCCTCTTCGTCGATTGATTGCGTGCTTGATTCTCTAGATGAGGAACCTTTTTGGTAGCTTCTTTGTCGAGCAATATTGATCTAAAATTTGGTATGGACTCTCTGATTTTAGTTTTCAATTTTATGCGTTGTGCTCGACTATTTGCCAATGATGATTTCGGGTGAAATTTATAGGGATCGAAACCCAATATTTTCGTTTTGATATTTTAGTTTGAATATTTCTACCGACTAGTTCAATTTCACTTTGTGCTCAATTTGCTTTGTTGTAACAATCCGTAAATTTTAAAGGTTTTATTTATTAAATTAATTGAAATTTTGTGAAATTTTAAATAATAAGGTTTGAAAATAAAAATGTATTATTTGGAATATGTCTATTTAAATATAGCAACTGGTAAATTTTCATCTGATAATATTGAAGTTTATTTTTCTTGTGAGATTCTATTCCATTTAAATCAGTTAATAACAGTTGAATTTAAAAGTTTTCCGAAACCTAAATATGTCAACATAAGAAAATATATTTAGAACACTCTGAATAAGACTGCGTAATTCGTTTTGCAAATTTCGGACGTTTCTAGCTCCATTTAGATTTTTCCGTGCGGAATAGCAACGTATATCAATGTCCGTATCGACCTTTTGATCGGATGATCTTGTCACTAATATCTATATACCTTTTTGATCGTCTCGTCATGCTAATCTCTGCGATATATTCATTTCTGTATTTTGAAGTCCGGTGCACAGTGGAATCGGCGAAACCGGTAACCGTATCGGTACCGGATTCGTGACCTTTTGTTTCCGTTTGAATTTCAAACTTTAACTGGTACTGCCCAGCAACAAAATTAATTGCTCTAATTATTTTGGATGAACTTATAGCGGTTGCTTTTATATTTTTCGGAATTTAAGGGTGATCATTTCTATTCCCAACGTTTGATTTATTAAAGTTGGTTCGTTTCTTTCTATTTGAACCTTTTAGTTTCTGTACATTTAAAACTAATATATATATTATATTCCTTCATCCTCTTTTACCTTTTCTGTTTAACTCACAGCCCAACTCACACTTCTTCCCTGATCTTTCCTCGGCCCTACTTAACCTCTTCCCTGACCGTGAAACACATCGCACGCACCCCACGACCCTCCGCCGAACCAACTAGTCTTGCCGACTTCATCACCTGACCTCCGCCCGCTTTCATCTTCATGAACCCTTCCTCCTCGCGCCCAGATCCACGCCTGTTCCCTCTCCGGCTCAGACCGACCTTCATCTCGCCTCCATCGTTTTGTATATAGGTGAGATTGTAGGATATATGGTGTGTATAGGTTGTAAATCGTTGTTCATAATCTGTTGTATATAATCAGTAATATATCTTGTCTGTTTAAGTTACTTGGAAACGTTGGTTTAACATATGTTAGTTATATTATTTCCAATATACTTTTGCTATATGTTTATAGTATATATAGGCTATTGCATTTATAAAGTTATATAAGATATTGCTATATATTGGCTTTTGCTGTATATGTTTATACTAGTTTATATAATATTAGTTATATATTAGGTAATATATATATATTGTATTATATGGGTATGTATGTCTTAGTTTTCAAAATTAGATCTATATATACGTACCTTTGAGTCTGCACACATATTAGTCTACGCATGGGCATAGGATGCTTTATTGGATAAGTATGGGTTTGCTGTATATTATACTAGGAGAAAATATACATTTTAAAACAATTGTAGTCTACATATATATATATATGATTTTATTTTAAAGTTATATTTTCATCCTGTCATTTTTTTAGTGGTTATATATTTTGACAATTATCTATTCGTATATATATATATTTGAAATCTTGTAATAACATGTTGGTTGTATATATTTGTTACGGGTCTGCAAACATATTTTATTATATATATACACTATTAGGCTGCATAGTATATTAAATTTTGTAGTACAGTGTGCCTGCATTTATGCACTATTACCCTACATGCATGAGTCGGGTTTTATTATAATAATATGTGTTATTTCTAATGCATGTTTAAAATTGATTTTAAATACTAATTCTGAATATGGCAATATAAATATAGTATTTTAAAGTATATACATGATATGTTAGATGAAATGAATATAATATATACGTGTGGATTTCTTTTTAAGTAAATTATGTATATATATATATACCGAGTTTAATATATGTATTTTTAAGATTTAAACGATAGATTTTGAAACACACACACACACACAAATATATATATATATATATATATATATATATATTGAATTGAAATGTATTTGAATTTAGGATATGATTTTTATCTATATATAGTTATATATAGATTCACCTATACCAATTATCTTCATCGATCCAATTCTGACTTGATTTCGTCAAATTCGATTTATCAGCTTTATTCGTTGATTCGTGCCAACCTAGCTTTGCCTTGGAATTCATGTTCGGATGTGTAACTCGATTTCAGTGTTATCCTCTCTGGCCTCGAAAGGTGAGCAATCACTCACGATTAACGTTCTTATATTTATTAAATTTGATTTCAATTGAAACAACAATTGAAATATGCTGCTAATTTGAACTGTTAATTATTTAATTATTGTTAGATATGCTATTATCTATAAATGTTCACCTATGGGATATGACACCATATTCTATTGTTTATATTTTATTTAATTACTGAAGATATATGCCTGTTATTATTGTTATCATATCTGTTATCACTCTGCAAGTTCCCTGTTAGTATAGAAATCACTATGGGTTGAAATGATACATACCCGAATGAACTTTAGAATATGAGAAAATCGTTATGGGTTGAAATGATAAATGTAACGAACCCAAAATTTTAAACTATTTAAAATTAATAATTGAATTAAATTTTGATTTAAATTGTGAAATTGTTCGAATTGGCCAAGTTTAAAATATGAGGAATATACTTGAATTTAAAATTTGATATGATATATGCAAATGGAGGTAAAATAAATAATGATGTTTAAAAAGAAATGAATTATATCTACAAAATAAATAACATACTTTATTAATAAATTAAAACAAAATAAAAAGAAAAAAAAACTAACATACCTTAACCCATACCAGCCCATGCCCTCATTTTCTTTGATACCGTGATAAATCCAAACCCGTTTCCCTTTACCCATTCATTCAAAACCCTAGAAACGAAATAACGAAAAGAAAATAAATGGCGGCCACGTTTTTTTTGCTCGTTCCTTCGATCTGAAATAGAGAGGCGGCTTTGTTCGATGTTCTTGACTATTACTTGATCTTTGTTGCCCTGGGGTTCGTGGTACTGTGATTTAGGGTTTTCAAATTTTGGGGCTTCGTTCCCTTTGTGCTCGGCTTTGCTTGAGATTTCGATCTGTGCTTGAGCTTCGGCTTCTTTGACACTTGCCTCGACTGGAATTAGGGCTTCCTCGCGTTCGTTCCTGTGAGATTTGCTAGGGCTTCGTCTTCCTCTTCGCTCGCGACAGCTTCGATCTAAGGTGAGTGAATCCTTCACTCACATCCAATTCAAGCTTTTAGTAATTACTAGCTTGTTCAAATTCATGTTTTGTTGCTTGATTAACGTGACTCCCACGTTGCTGATTCTTTCCTGTTTATGCTTTGGTATTTTTGGGGATTTCTTCACGAGCACGGTTTCGATTTCGAGCGTGCGATCTTTGATTTTTATTCCATAAACTTTCCAAAATTATAAAGTTGACTGTTTCACTGATTTAAAAAGAACTTTCCTGTTTTTAAACATATGATTTCGGCATTGACTTCACTGTGACTTCGAACTTGTTTATTTCTGGTTTGACTTCGAACTTGTCTTTTATTTGCCGAGGTTGTTGTTTCACCACTGAGCCTTATGTTCTTCATACCACTCATGTTGTTCATCATCTGTGATATTGCTTGAACTTTTGATGACTTCTCTGCAGTTTTGTACACAAATTAGTTGAGCATGATTTAGGTGTAACTGTTGTTCTTGGGTTGATTCATTTAGTTTTCATTGTTCTTTGTAGTTGCTCATCATTTGTATACATTCCTAGACTCATATTTGTAGTCTGCACCTCTGCACTTCGGTGGCTGACCATCCTGTATCATATCTCTGTTTCATTTTAATTTGATTTGAGTTGTATTGCTTCATCACTTGAACTACTCTCTGACTGTTTGTCTGGGTTCATATATATATACTCCATTGATCATGTGTTCGATCACCTGCTATGTCTTGTTCATCTGGTTCTTGTATCACTTCGATATTGTTGCATTATAGTTGCATCACTGTATATAGATGTATGTTTCTCTGTTGCATTTGGTACACTTCATATGCATACTTTGTTTGCTATTTGGTCGTCTATACCTCTGTAAGCTTGAGTTTGCATAGTTTCATCATGGTTTGCATTTTGATGCTCTTTGAGTATCACTGAGTCTTTGGCATTTGGTCATTCTTTGTACTACCTGATCCTTCTAGAGTTTCAGTTTGTACATTCGATTGTTGTATGTTGGCAACTTGTATTTGTGATGCCTGTTTCATTTATAGGGTTGTCTTCACTGTATTCATTTGATTTGGTCATTGTTTGTAGTTGGCCTTGTTTAGTTTCTGGGTTTCACCATACTCTTGTTTGCATATATCAGTTGCTTGTACACGTGTCTGTGGTCTTCATATATGTGTCCTTCGCATTTGTGTACATGTATACCATGTGTTTGAGTCTGGTTCTTATTGCACTTCACCTGCTATGTCCTTGTTCATGATTTAGTGTACTTGAATGTCTGCTGTCTCATTCTAGTTTGCATTGCCTTTGTGATCTTCACTTAGGTGTAGTATGCACTTTGATAATCATGTAGCCAGGCATGTGTATAGATATGTACATATTCTATATTACTTCGGCATTAAATCAGATTTTGAGCCTGGTCCTTGATGATGTTTGACTACTTGTTGCATCGAGAGTACATCTGAAATTTTGGCGAGGCAGTGCACGCGTGCGTGCACTGCAGCCACCCAAAATCGACAGTTTTGAATTGATATTTCTTTTGTGTCGTGATGCATTGATTTTTATGCCTTTGATATTGATGACGAGGCCGTACACGCGTGCGTGTACGGCAGCCAATCGAACTCTGATGGTTTTAAAGTGACAATTTCAATTGTTTTAAATTGATTTAGTCGATTTGATAAATTATTTATTTATCTCTGTTGCTGATTTATTGCTTAACACTGTTTAGTGTTAAAATTTTCGTTATCCGATTTCTTTGTTAAAAGGATCGGATAGACGGGAATTATTGTGACTGTCGTCTATTTAAATTATTATCGCCTCTATGCACTAATAAACTGGTTTGAATTAGACTGACTTGTGTATTATTTTCTTTTGAATATAATACTCGGGTCAGACCGAGTATTTTACAGCTTGAAGATTTTCGAGCAGCGAAGTTAGAGAGAGAGTAAAGAATCACTTTAGTTTTCAGAAAGAAAATTGTATTTTAAGATATTCCGCTGTATCATTATCAAATTGTATAAACTCTGATGTATATAAAAAGATTTATAGTAATGAAATAAAGATTCATTTGTTTTAATTCATTGTTATTATTCTGTGTTTCTGTGGCTGATTCTGTTTAAACGTTATAAACTAAATAACAATTCGTCTTTTTGAACGTTTCTAGTTGGTTTAATCACCGACTGGAGGCGGTCAGAAGGGGGAATGTTATAGAGTGGTATCAGAGCTTTGGTTTACACAAAGCTTAGTTTATGATGTTTAATATGAATAGTTACTAGAAACACTTTAAAAGAAGATGTTTTTCAAATCTAAAGAAGTTTAAAATTGTTTGAATGGATTTGAAATTTAACTTAAGAAAAGTTAAATAAATTGAACTGGATCAGATAAATTATTGAGATGGAAAGTTAAACTTGAAAGATAAGTGATTATAAAATATTAATTGGGAAGATTTAAATTAATAAGTTGTATAACTTATAAAATGAGAAAATTTAAGTAAAACCAGTTGTTAAATGGTTAAACAGTTTTGTTAAGTAAAACAAAATCTGAGTTTTGAATAGTGATATGAATTTGACTTTAGTAAAAGTTAAATAAAATAGAATTTCAAATAAATTTGAGACGAACTTAAGTTGTATAGTGAAAATAAATGCAAGTGAAGATAAAATGAAACATAGCTTAAGTAATGTTGAATTTGATATCAAAATGAATTAATAAAGTGAAGTAATGAATATGAATTGAGTTATATAAAGGAAATTCAACTTTAATTGTAAAAGTGAATTTGAATATAAACCAATTGAAATTAAATGTGTTAAACCAAATTGAATGTAAGCAAAGTAAATAAATTTGGCTTTGCCAGTTGATTGTACAGAAATTCACTAAGTGTTTATGAAATTGAATTAATGGAATTTGGAAGTTAAGTAATTGAATTCAAATTGAAAGATAAGTAAATCTAAATAGAATCAAATTTGATTTGAATTGAAAGCAAACTAACTTGAATATAAATTAGTGAAAGTAAACTAATTGAATATGAATGAATGTTAGTAACATCCAATGTGAATGAATCAAATGTGATTAAATTGAAAACCAAGTCGATGAATGATTTACTAAAGAACTAGTTGATTATTTTGGAAATAGAAAGTAGATGCAAAGTTCAAATGGGAATTAGATTTGAAAATTTTGAAGTTGTCAACATGACAATCCATAATAAATTTAATAGATTCAGTGATGAATTTAAATTTGAACTTGCAGAGAATTAAGTTAAGTGGAAAACTTAATATTGGAAAATTCGAAGTTGGTTTAAAACCAATATTGTGAAAAGTATGCGGAATTCAAACTATAAATTGAAGTCTTTATAAATAGGAATGAAATTTATAACGTTGTTTATAAATCCGAAAATGACTTATTTTGATAAGTAAATTCTTATAGCTTGTTAAAAGATGTATATTCACGATTTTGGACAGTGAATATATTATTGAATAAAATGGACATGTTTTGGGAACTCGATATTTTAAAACGAAGATAATGGTTTTAAAAGATGCTTTAAAAGGCATTGAATATCGAAACCATAGATTTCAACATTCATTGTTGAAATAGACGTTTTCGAGAAATAAGGAAATGATGGACTATAACGGCTATTGTTATAGTAAATGATTTCCGAAAGGAAATGTTTTGTATAGTATTGGGAATTATATATCTATCTAAATTTCGAATTCCTATACTAGTGATTTTGAGTTGTCGTAACGATGTTTTACGTAACATTCGTTTTGACTCAAATAAATATGTGAAAGAGAATGATTTCCTTAAGAATGAAATATATACTTAATATGATTTAAGTATATCGAATATTTTCAAATGTTGAAAATAAATTGGATTTGTGAATTACTTATTTTTAAATAAGTATGGAAATGTTTTTCCAATATGAAATGAAATGTTGTGAATATATTCCGTAAGGGATAAATGATTTGAAATTCATTTTCAAAGTCGAAGTTGAAAAGTTAAATGAGAAATTTGAACAATTTGTTCAATTTGAAATTTTTCAAAAAGATTGAATCGTTAAGTTAAAATTGAGTTTAACTTCGACACTAAAGACAATATAAGTTGAGCTTTGAATTTCATATGATGGTTTGGATTGTATGTCTAACATTGTGAATTGATGACATAGAAATTGATCTCTATTAAATATATATCTGTTGGTGGCGGAGAATTTATTCTCTTAGCTTAACACCCTTCTCTGAGACGTACGAGCTCAGAGGTTATATATCGATAGACATCAATTCTGTGTTGAGAATTGACGATGTAACGTGTAATTCAAATCGAATGTGAAAGTCGATGATAAATGGAATTATGAATATGAATTAGGTTTGAGATAACCATAAATTTCTAAATTGACTTAGAGGAAAATTCTGAAATCCTCTATTTTGTTATGAATATGGAATATGTAAGTTTTTAGAACTTATATATATGAATGCGGTAAATTTGAAACCGTTAGTTTGGAAAGTAATTGTTATGGAAAACCTTATGTAAGCTTACATGGATATGATATGTACGAAATGTGAAATGTAGTACTACATATATATGATATTATGTTTTCCAAACTGAGGATATGGAAAAGTACCTTCCATTTATTATTGGAGAAGGTATTGGAACTCGTGAAGAGTGTCCATTTGAAATTCGTAGCTACGTAGAATTTTCCATAAGTTGGAATGTCCATTTGGACTAGAATCCCTCGTGATGGGATCATGTTGATTATGATGTATGTTAGCGTAATTTGAGGGGCGAGATGCCTACAGTTACAAGCGATTCCACTGGGATAGTGGCGCAACCGCCGAGTAAACTGCAATCTAAATGCCAAGCGAAATTCGAGGGGCGAGATGCCTACGGTTACAAGCGATTCTACTGGGATAGTAGCGTAACCGCCGTGTGGACCGCGATCTATGGCAACAACCATGGCGAAATTCAAGAGAGATGTGAAATCTACGGTTACAAGCGATTCTACTGAGATAGTAGCGTAACCGCCGTGTAAACTGTGATCCATGGGGGAACGTGCTTTCCATATCCATTTTTAAAAAGAATTTTTAAAAGTATTTTCACTGGGAATTGAAGCAAGTATATTTAGTACTTGGAGATTTTTAGACCTGCGCCTGGCCAGCGTATGTCTAATGTCTGTGAGAACGAAGATGGACTTGTTAAATTTCAAGTTAGCAAGTATTTTCAAACTTTAAATAGCAAATCAATGATCTGAAAGTAAAATTACGAAATTCCAACTTAATGAACTAAGGAAGAGGATCTTTGAAATGTTTTGAAAGTCCACAGCTTTGGAAGATATATATTATGTAAATCTCTAACATGACGAATTTTAAAGTTTAAATCTGAGTTTTATAAATCGAGAAATTTGGTAAAAGACTTTTGCGTTTTGATTGTAGAAATCAATAAACAAAAGAGAAGATAAACAAAATTAGTGAGATTAAACAAATGGAATGAATCCTATATTCATTTATTTGTATTGAGTTTCAAGCTTAGAAAAATTGAGTAGGATATAAATATCGGTGAAATTTTAACAACCTTTCCTTTTCGAGGACGAAAAGTTTTTAAGGAGGGGAGTTTGTAACGATCCCAAAATTTTAAACTATTTAAAATTAATAATTGAATTAAATTTTGATTTAAATTGTGAAATTGTTCGAATTGGCCAAGTTTAAAATATGAGGAATATACTTGAATTTAAAATTTGATATGATATATGCAAATGGAGGTAAAATAAATAATGATGTTTAAAAAGAAATGAATTATATCTACAAAATAAATAACATACTTTATTAATAAATTAAAACAAAATAAAAAGAAAAAAAAACTAACATACCTTAACCCATACCAGCCCATGCCCTCATTTTCTTTGATACCGTGATAAATCCAAACCCGTTTCCCTTTACCCATTCATTCAAAACCCTAGAAACGAAATAACGAAAAGAAAATAAATGGCGGCCACGTTTTTTTTGCTCGTTCCTTCGATCTGAAATAGAGAGGCGGCTTTGTTCGATGTTCTTGACTATTACTTGATCTTTGTTGCCCTGGGGTTCGTGGTACTGTGATTTAGGGTTTTCAAATTTTGGGGCTTCGTTCCCTTTGTGCTCGGCTTTGCTTGAGATTTCGATCTGTGCTTGAGCTTCAGCTTCTTCGACACTTGCCTCGACTGGAATTAGGGCTTCCTCGCGTTCGTTCCTGTGAGATTTGCTAGGGCTTCGTCTTCCTCTTCGCTCGTGACAGCTTCGATCTAAGGTGAGTGAATCCTTCACTCACATCCAATTCAAGCTTTTAGTAATTACTAGCTTGTTCAAATTCATGTTTTGTTGCTTGATTAACGTGACTCCCACGTTGCGGATTCTTTCCTGTTTATGCTTTGGTATTTTTGGGGATTTCTTCACGAGCACGGTTTCGATTTCGAACGTGCGATCTTTGATTTTTATTCCATAAACTTTCCAAAATTATAAAGTTGACTGTTTCACTGATTTACTAAGAACTTTCTTGTTTTTAAACATATGATTTCGGCATTGACTTCACTGTGACTTCGAACTTGTTTATTTCTGGTTTGACTTCGAACTTGTCTTTTATTTGCCGAGGTTGTTGTTTCACCACTGAGCCTTATGTTCTTCATACCACTCCTGTTGTTCATCACCTGTGATATTGCTTGAACTTTTGATGACTTCTCTGTAGTTTTGTACACTGATTAGTTGAGCATGATTTAGGTGTAACTGTTGTTCTTGGGTTGATTCATTTAGTTTTCATTGTTCTTTGTAGTTGCTGATCATTTGTATACATTCCTTGACTCATATTTGTAGTCTGCACCTCTGCACTTCGGTGGCTGACCATCATGTAGCATATCTCTGTTTCATTTTAATTTGATTTGAGTTGTATTGCTTCATCACTTGAACTACTCTCTGACTGTTTGTCTGGGTTCATATATATATACTCCATTGATCATGTGTTCGATCACCTGCTATGTCTTGTTCATCTGGTTCTTGTATCACTTCGATATTGTTGCATTATAGTTGCATCACTGTATATAGATGTATGTTTCTCTGTTGCATTTGGTACACTTCATATGCATACTTTGTTTGCTATTTGGTCGTCTATACCTCTGTAAGCTTGAGTTTGCATAGTTTCATCATGGTTTGCATTTTGATGCTCTTTGAGTATCACTGAGTCTTTGGCATTTGGTCATTCTTTGTACTACCTGATCCTTCTGGAGTTTCAGTTTGTACATTCGATTGTTGTATGTTGGCAACTTGTATTTGTGATGCATGTTTCATTTATAGGGTTGTATTCACTGTATTTGTTATCCCACCTTTTGGTCAAAGCCGGAATACCAAACAAATCGACAAGAAAGGATGGATATCAGGATTGGAGTTCACTTGGAAACAAGGCTGCCATGGATATCGTCAAAATTTGGCCGAGTTCCGATCAGGACGGAATCGATTGGAGATGATGATGAGGACTAGGAGAGGCTACGTTTCAAGTTTCAGGTTAATCGGAGTTCGTACGGAGGAGATACGATCGATACAAGGTAGGAAGAAGGTACTGTTCGAATCCATCACCTTCGACTCCAACAAGTTCGACTCCATCTGCTTCGTACCCATCAGAGCGGACCCAATGGAACAAGCTGTAGTTCGAATCCATAGATGTCACTATACTTCGAATCGGTCCTAAGCCTCGCTTCGAATCGATAGGGACGAGGCCATCGTTCGTATCCATCTAACGCAAGCCTCTGCCTCGAATCGATTAGAACAGATCACACTTCGAATCCATCGAAGCCAGTACTTACTTCGAATCCATCGAGGAGAGATCCTTCGAATCGATATAAGTTGTAGAAGCTTCGACTCCATTTGGAAACTATCTTCGAATCCACTAAGTCCAGGCAGCGAAAATGATGGAGTCGACCCAGTAAACTCGGGGGAAAAGGAGTATCAACTCGTAGATTGCGCGCCACGTCATCGTCTTCACGTGCAGAAGCATGGATTCGACCCTATGGATTCGAACCATATCGATTCGAACGAATCCATAGGGCGAGAACGTCAATTTGAATCGATCATAACTTGAGATCTACAAGTCCAAATGCTATGAAATTTCCACAGTAGCTTGGGCACATGTTAAAGAATGTTCACGCCAAATTTCAGCTCGATTGGACAATTTCTTGATCGATTCGAACATAGCTTCGAATCTATCCCAAAGTGGGCCCGGATTTCCAGAAAGCGGGCATGCGGGCCCCCTCACATGCCAGAACTGGTCTCCCTTCAGTTTAGGCGAAATATCAGCCTCCTACACCTATAAATAGACCCCCAGGTCATTCAGAAAAGGGGTCGGAAAATTGTGAGAGCTAAGAGCGCCCGGACTCTGCCAGATTTACTCCAGATCACCATTTCTGCCTTAGATTCAGATTATAATCATAAAATCCGTTGTACTACGCGATAGGAAATTGTAATCTTCAAGCATCGATCAATAAAAGATAAAAACTTTGGAGTGGACGTAGGCCGGAGATAGCCGAACCACTATAAATCTCGTGTTTTTGTTCATTATTTCTGGATTGCTGTTTGTTGTTTGTTTAGATCTGAGATTTGTGTTTGAATATTGCTGATTTATATTCATACACTGGTGCTTTCACCACATTCGGGGTTTGTGACCATTTTTGGCGCAAACACTTTGGTGCTTTCACTGAGAAGAACTAGCACCCGCTACACCAATTCATAGTTTAGCCTTGAAAGTTTGAAGGATTCAGATTGACGCTACAATGACTCGACAAACAAGACAAAGAGCTGAGAGAAGCCAACAAGGAGGAAGTCAAGAGGCATCCTCCGGAGCTGGAGAAGGACGAGCTTCGATTTACATTACCAGAGACGAAATGGAAGCTATGGCGAATTCATTGCACGAGAGGTTGCTGAAGAGTCAACAGGATATGATGCAGACTTTCTTCGAGCAGATGAGAGCTGCAGGAACACAGAATCTTGGACCAACCATAGAGACTGCAAATGTGGAACAAGGAACTAGGGTTGCGGAACCCAATGGAGGACAGAATACAGAACCGGAAGGCAAACAGCAAGGGCTTGGGGGCAGGCCCGCCGGATCCAACGCAGAAGGACCTTTGGAAGGAGTTCAGCAGGCTAGAGCCAACGTTGCGGCTAATGAGCCACATGAAGAATATGTGCCGGAGTTCCCTCGGGAGCATGGTGGGCAGCCCCTAACAGGCAACGCTGGATTAATGGAAATCATTAGGAAGACTATGCGTGGAGGTTCAACCAATAGAGACTTGGAAGGAGTGAACAGGAGTCCGTTCGCTCGGGAAATCAGGATAGCTCAGAATCCACCTAAGTTCAAGTTACCTAGCGTGGAAGTATATAATGGCAAGGCTGATCCAACTGATCATTTGATGAGATACACTAGACACATGGAAGTGCTGGGGGCATCGGAGGAAGTGATGGCCAGATGTTTCCCTTTATACTTAACAGATCTAGCGGCAATGTGGTTTAGGCAGCTGGAGGAAGGATCTATCAGGAATTGGAGGGAATTGGTGGACAGGTTTTTGGGACAGTTTCGGGTTCATATCAAAAGACCTAAGAACGTGATGACGTTAACATCGATAAAGCAAAGAACGGATGAATCGCTTAGAGCATTTTTAACTCGATTTAATGCGGCGGTTTCTTCGGTGGATCGGCCGGATCCATCGATGGTTTTGATGGAGGTAGTGTCGGGAGTCAGAGAGGATTCAGATTTTAAGGTATCTTTAGTACGAGACCCACCACTGGATCTCGGGGAATTCTTCCATGAAGCTGAAAGGTTCCTTCGGCAAGAAGATGCATGTATGGACTTAAAGTTAAAGGAGGTGAATGTGACTGGGAGTGGAGGACCATCCAACGGAAGCTCGGATAAAGATAAAGGAAAAAGGAAGCTGGATGACGATTCAGGAAAAACCAGGAAGCAATGGAAGGATCCAAAGTTTTCCACATACACAGAATTAAACGAGACGCAGGAGCGGATATACATGGAAACTCGGGATCGCCTTCCTTACCGGAGGCCGGCTAGGAGAGAACCATCCGAGCGGGAGAGGGCATCAGGAAAGCATTGTCTCTTCCACGATTTGGACGGGCATGATACCAACAGCTGCAGGCATTTAAAGGACATAATTGAGGAGCATGTGAGGAATGGACAGTTGAGGCAGTATGTTGGAGTACGGAATGCAGCGGTGGAGCAGGAGCAACCACCGCCTACCTCGAGCCATGATGGTGCGAGGCCCAGGAATGATGGTCGATTGGTCATCCATTGACCAGGATAATATGAAATAAGTAACAAACCATTGGCGAGCAACTGAGCCATTTACACATGTATGGGGACGGAGATAACCCCTAGGCATGCTCTGAATGGTGATAAACCGCAAAGCCATGGTTTGCGAAATCTGTTTTTTGTTTTTGATTGGACACTTGGTTTTCTGATTTGGTTTTTGGAGTTTGGATTGAACTCCTGATTTTGCTTGTTTTTCTGGTTTAGGCATTCATTCGGATGATTGTTCTCCGTTTTGGATGATGATTTCGATTTTTGATATGGATTTCTGGTTTTCCGATTTGATTTGGATTTTGGATTGGATCTTGATTGGATTCTTTTTGGTTTTTGATGAACGGTCGTCGGGTGTGGATTACGCCTGGCAAGGGGTGAGTCCTTTTTGCCCGAATGTGGTAGATTGGCTCATTCAGGTCGTCGAGTATGGACTATGCTCGGCAAGGGTCCGGAGTGACCAGGATTCGGCCTAGGACTTAGGCCCCCTATTATCGATTATTGTTTCAGGTCGTTGAGTATGGACTATGCTCAACAAGGGTCCGGAGCGACCAGGATTCGGCTTAGGACTTAAGCCATGGCATTACTAACGTCCAGGGACACTGGACCACGGTCGTCAGGTGTGGATTGCGTTTGGCAAGAACCCGGAGAGGTTAGCTCAACGTCCAGGGACACTGGACCACGGTCGTCAGGTGTGGATTGCGCTTGGCAAGATCCCAGAGAGGTTATGGATTTGGATATCGACCCGGAGAGGTCTTGGATTCGGTTGTTGGATAAGGATGGATTAATAACTCAGTCTTCGAGTTCGGATGGACATGGAATTGGCTATGGACTTCGGATATCGGATTCGGAATTATACAAAACACGCCTTATTATCATAATGCATGTTTTGGGGGGCAAATGTTATCCCACCTTTTGGTCAAAGCCGGAATACCAAACAAATCGACAAGAAAGGATGGATATCAGGATTGGAGTTCACTTGGAAACAAGGCTGCCATGGATATCGTCAAAATTTGGCCGAGTTCCGATTAGGACGGAATCGATTGGAGATGATGATGAGGACTAGGAGAGGCTACGTTTCAAGTTTCAGGTTAATCGGAGTTCATACGGAGGAGATACGATCGATACAAGGTAGGAAGAAGGTACTGTTCGAATCCATCACCTTCGACTCCAACAAGTTCGACTCCATCTGCTTCGTACCCATCAGAGCGGACCCAATGGAACAAGCTGTAGTTCGAATCCATAGATGTCACTATACTTCGAATCGGTCCTAAGCCTCGCTTCGAATCGATAGGGACGAGGCCATCGTTCGTATCCATCTAACGCAAGCCTCTACCTCGAATCGATTAGAACAGATCACACTTCGAATCCATCGAAGCCAGTACTTACTTCGAATCCATCGAGGAGAGATCCTTCGAATCGATATAAGTTGTAGAAGCTTCGACTCCATTTGGAAACTATCTTCGAATCCACTAAGTCCAGGCAGCGAAAATGATGGAGTCGACCCAGTAAACTCGGGGGAAAAGGAGTATCAACTCGTAGATTGCACGCCACGTCATCGTCTTCACGTGCAGAAGCATGGATTCGACCCTATGGATTCGAACCATATCGATTCGAACGAATCCATAGGGCGAGAACGTCAATTTGAATCGATCATAACTTGAGATCTACAAGTCCAAATGCTATGAAATTTCCACAGTAGCTTGGGCACATGTTAAAGAATGTTCACGCCAAATTTCAGCTCGATTGGACAATTTCTTGATCGATTCGAACATAGCTTCGAATCGATCCCAAAGTGGGCCCGGATTTCCAGAAAGCGGGCATGCGGGCCCCCTCACATGCCAGAACTGGTCTCCCTTCAGTTTAGGCAAAATATCAGCCTCCTACACCTATAAATAGACCCCCAGATCATTCAGAAAAGGGGTCGGAAAATTGTGAGAGCTAAGAGCGCCCGGACTCTGCCAGATTTACTCCAGATCACCATTTCTGCCTTAGATTCAGATTATAATCATAAAATCCGTTGTACTACGCGATAGGAAATTGTAATCTTCAAGCATCGATCAATAAAAGATAAAAACTTTGGAGTGGACGTAGGCCGGAGATAGCCGAACCACTATAAATCTCGTGTTTTTGTTCATTATTTCTGGATTGCTGTTTGTTGTTTGTTTAGATCTGAGATTTGTGTTTGAATATTGCTGATTTATATTCATACACTGGTGCTTTTACCACATTCGGGGTTTGTGACCATTTTTGGCGCAAACAGTATTCATTTGATTTGGTCATTGTTTGTAGTTGGCCTTGTTTAGTTTCTGGGTTTCACCATACTCTTGTTTGCATATATCAGTTGCTTGTACACGTGTATGTGGTCTTCATATATGTGTCCTTCGCATTTGTGTACATGTATACCATGTGTTTGAGTCTGGTTCTTGTTGCACTTCACCTGCTATGTCCTTGTTCATGATTTAGTGTACTTGAATGTCTGTTGTCTCATTCTAGTTTGCATTGCCTTTGTGATCTTCACTTAGGTGTAGTCTGCACTTTGATAATCATGTAGCCAGGCATGTGTATAGATGTAACGACCCTAGATTTTAAATTTATTTAAATTAATAATTAAATGAATTTTTGAATTAAATTGAGTAATTAAATAAATTTTTGGATAAAATTAGTAAAATAAATCGATAAATTGAGAGCGAGTTTCCCCGACTCGATTTCGAGTGAATTTGAAAAAAATAAATATATAGATATATATTTTGACTTGATTTCAAATTGTAAATAAATGGTTTGATAATAAATGATAGTAATAAAACTTATACTAAACAAAGTAAATAAAACATATAGACATATACCCTTGCCAAAAGAAAAGAAATAAAAGATATAAATACATTCAAGTATATAAATAAACAAAGTTGTAAATATGTAAAGTAAACAAAACAAATCAATGCAAACCATCCCTATATCTATCAGCCGAAGGATGACATTGACAAAAGCAAATAGAAAAAGAATGTAACCTGGAAGCAAAGAAGACATAACAAAACAAACACATTAACTAAAACTTTTCATCAAAATTACAAAGCAATTTGACTAAATAAAGAAAAGTAATACAAAATCATTTCAGCCACTTAAATAAAACAAGAAACAGAAAAAAAAAAAGAAAATATATCAAACAGCATAGGCTGTAAACATATAGAGGGAGCATGAACATTACCTTACATGCTTTCATTTAATGCTATTTGCTTTTCAGCATGAACAAGATCACATCAGGGAGTAAAAGTATGGTTTAGTCTTATTTTTATATACCTCAACTTGTACCTGTATACAAACCCAAACATCACTTTGTATAAAATATATACACCCTGTATATTTCATCTCCACATCAAACTCTCTTACCATCTGTTCATTCGAAACTGAGAAAAATAAGTAGCATCATCTCAAAACTCCAACAAACCAAAAATGATCAAAGTAAAACAAATAAAATTATTACCTGATTCAATGCAAAGATCAAAAAGGCAGAGCAACTCAAAGCAAAGAGCAGTTTTCAAATCAAAGCCTACAAAGTAAATTCAACTGCTTTAACTTAAGTGAATCCAGTAGCCAACTCAAACAAATCAAAGATACAGATTTGAAATGAAAATACAAGTCCCAGATTTCATTCCTATCCTCTGTTTTTCTTTCCAGGTGAGCAAATCTCCTTCCTGGACCTGTTTGTTTTTGTTTGTGAGCAAACTCAACCTGATATATATCTAAATGATTTGTGAATTAGGATATGAAATGTGCTTGGATGATGTGTATATTTATCTGCATGTTTGTATATATGCAAATATTTGTGTGCATATGCATGTGTCTAGGAAAGTAGGCTCTGTTCTTAGTTTACAGGCTACAAACCCTGTTCAAAATTCAAAATCTCATTCCCCAATCCTTTTTAGGCTTTGAACTCTGAATGAAAAATGTTTGTAAGTGTGTAACATCATTTTTAAAAATGGTTTCAAGTGAAAATATTGAGTAAATATTTTGAAAAGAAGAAATTACAGTGCAATCTTTTAAAGACAGAAAAATTCGATCATCATAATTTTGAGTTTTTATTTTACAACCTGATCCGAGTTTGCAAATGATGAATTTTAATATAGAAATCATGATTTTTAAGTGTGGGGTTGTTGGGGATTCGCGAGTTGATCGTGTTTTGGTTTTTCATCAATATCTGACGAACGACGATGAATTGTGAGTCGTGCTTGATGTCGAAGCTAGCTCAAGCATCGGCGATCACCAGAAAAATAACAGTAAAATTTATTAACAACCAAAGTAATTGCACGGCATGATTTTAGGGTTTAAGAACCCAGTTTGATAGATGTGTTCATCGACATCGTGTAGCGATGTGGGTGGTTCGGAGTGAATCGCGACTGGGGGAAATGAAGAAGGGGATCGTGGTGCAGCAATGGGCGAGGCGACGCATTGTCTGATGGTCGAGGTCATCGTGGTGAGGCGTTGTTGATGATTGGTTTATTTCCAGTTTTTGATTGAAGTGTTCGTTTGTGATTGGTTGGTGAATACGTGGTTCTGTGAAGTCGAAAGGGATGGTGTGGCGAACGTCGACTTGCTGAGTGCCTCGGCGATGGCCGGAAGGGGAT
Organism: Allium fistulosum; assembly: GCA_030737815.1. Taxonomy (NCBI): domain Eukaryota; kingdom Viridiplantae; phylum Streptophyta; class Magnoliopsida; order Asparagales; family Amaryllidaceae; genus Allium; species Allium fistulosum. The sequence goes on from CM060901.1 coordinate 474,432,683, forward strand.
AGTTCATCGGTGCACGTGCACCGGTGCAAATGTGTGCCTGGGCAATTATAGGATTTGGGGTGTTTGAGGAAGATGAGGCCACTCGGGATGGTCTCGAGAAAACTGGTGGTTGAACTCGAAGTCGAACTCGAGTAGAACGATGGAGTACCGGGGCAAAATAACTTAAACAAAATTTAAAACAAAATTTAAAGTGTCTCGGGTTGATCTGGGGAAAAACTCGAAGCAGGAGGCAATTTTTCATGGGGACGACTCGGAGTAGCTTCGGGTTGGCCACGGAAACTACATATTCCAGTTTGATAAATTTTGAAAACTTAAGTTTCAACTATTTTATAAATCTTTCTTTATAAAATGAAGATAGTTTGAAAATGGAAGGTGAAGTAAATGATAGTGAAATGATTTATTGAAAATTTATGAAGTTCAAAGATATTAAGGGAGATTTTTAAATTTCAAGATGAATAATCAATAATTAATTGTTTAAAAAGGGGTAATAAATAAAGGGTTAATTAATTTGAAATAAAATAAGTAATTAAGAAATTGATTTAAACGTTTTAATGTGTTAACTTAAAAGTTAAGTTAATTTTATATTGATTAATGATTTAAAATTAACTAAAGATCAATTTATTATAAATTTAAAGCTAATTAATTTATAAGAAAGGATAATTAATTAAATGGTAATAAATTAAAGGTTAATTTATTAATTGAAGACAATCAATTAAATGGTGAAATTTATAATTAAAGATTTATGAATTAAAATTAAAGGTTAATTAATTTATTATTAACGGTTAATTATTAAATGATTAAAGAATAATTAATCAAAATGATCTGTAATTTATTAATGTTAATTAACCAGGATTAGTAATTTTCGTAAGTAATTAAAACTGATTTGGATTACTCAACCAATTAACTGATCTTACGTATAGATGTTTGATATTTTATTACATGTTATGTGATGGATTGATATATCAGTTATGTGATGCGATGCTATGTTATGTTTTGTGCTTAGCTGTGATTTCTGTTTTCTATGATATATTACTATGTGAATGTGAAAACCTTTTGACCCGTAAAACGGCACTTGAGTTTCGATGCGACAGGGAGTCGGATTCCAGTTGGTTATCCGAAACCCACATCGAATTGTAATAGTGAATCTTTGTGACTGATAAATTTATTTTATCTATGAATCTGTGAATGAAGATAAGCGTTATCGATTATACCGCTTATCGATATATCTGTGATGATTGATGTTGCACTATTGTGTGTGAAAACCCTGGACTACACTTTTACACACACAAATATGGATTTCACGTGGAAATCGGTTAAGTCACAGATAATTTAAATTTAATGTTTTGAAATTGAAATTTTAATTTCAATTGATTTTGAAATTTGGGTTTAAAGTGAAAGGCTTTTGAAATAGAATTTCAAAGATAAAAGTTATTTTGAATAACTCAATTGAGTTTTTGAAAATTTAAATAATTTAATTTAAATTTGAATTCAAGTTTGAAATTAAATCTATGATTTGGAAACTAGGGATAAAAGATGATATAAATGTGTTTGTATGAATTAAACCATTTTAAAGTATTAATTTGGGAATTTGAATTTAAACCAAGGATTTCAACTCGTATGAATGAATCAGATTTCCAAATTGAAAACTGTTGTTTTCAAATGATAAAAGCTTTTAGATAAGAAAAGAAATTCCAGTTTAAATTAAAGGAATTTCAAGTGAATTGAAAAATGGATTTTCCAACTTATGAATGAATTGTTTTGAAAGCTATGAATTAAATCTGTCTATTTTTAACAGATTTAAAATGATGATTTGTTTAAACCATTCGAAATGAAATTGTTTTGAAAGCTATAAGTTAAATCTTTGATTTAAAGATTTAACAAGTTAATTAAACTGAAATGGAAATCGATTTGGAAAATCTGTGAATGAATCTTTGTGAAATTAAGTGAACTTTATGAATTGAATCTTTTGTTTAAAGGATTAAAATGGTAATTTGTTAAACCATTTGAAAAGAGAAGTTTGGGTTTAAAGTTGTGACATAATTGAAATCCCAATATCCATATGTTTTTAAATATTTCGCTCACTATTCGGGTTAGCCGGGAAAGGACCTTTGGGTCGTATAACTCATTCCGAATAGTGATACGTCGTATATGGATAGCATTTGAAGACCGGTGTTGAAGACCGGATATTTTTCGAAAATGAAAGGACAACCTGTCGAATGTCTCTGCACTGAGTCACGCCGGTATAGAGATTTATATCACTCTTTTGTGACGGGAAGTCCGGACGTGATTGGAAATTATCCGGAATTGCAATGGCTTCGTGAGAAGTGCCTTCGGTTCTGTTCGAACCCGGAACAGACTTGTATGGATACATGTCTGACATTACACTTTGAGATATAGAGCCGATTTCTTTCAAATACATATCTGTTGGTGGCGGAGAATTTATTCTCTTAGCTTAACACCCTTCTCTGAGACATACGAGCTCAGAGGTTATGTAGTTGAAATTTATCAGCGATATATCCCAATTTGGTAATGTGGCATGCTGAGTGTTGCTGTGTGATGATCAGTGTTTGATCATTTGTGATATGATCATTTGTTTGATCTTATATCTTTGTGATCATAGGTTGATCATTTGTTGACCCGAAGCATGGCTTTGTGACAAAGCGTAGCTTTGTGGACGAGACTTCATCGAGCCTCACACCCCGGAAATGGTCAAAACAGGAAAGATGCGGCAAGGTTCTAGGGAGTAGCGCCCCTTAGTGTATGTCATTCCTTCTGGATAAAGGTGGTATCATGGTATGGAGCCCAGATACTTAACCTCTGTGGTTGCTGCAAATTTATTACTTTGTGGTTTGTTGGAAATCGGGGATCCTCGGGAAGATCGGTGACGATCGGGGGATGGCATACGCGTGTCAGTAGTTACCTATTTTTGCAGAGGTAACCCGGCCTTGTGTTGGCAGAGATCCGGTTAGGTTCTCGGGTCGTCTATTCCAGGGACGTACCCATCGTGGAAAAGGAAGTTCCTTAGCCTGACCATTTGTTGGAAATCCAAAGAAACAATACGAGCCTTTACGATTTCAATTGTATAACCTGTCTCCTCAGGAGGCAGCTATAGCAGGCATAATATAATGGTACCTATGCTGGCTAAGATTTATATTCTACTTTCGAAATATTTTCCACTATGCACTAATAATAATATCAAAAATGATTTGATTTTGCGTAGTAAGCATCTTTGACTAACATAAGAAGAAATCTCCTCCAAGTCTGCGTTTGCATTGTGTGTGTGGTGGGAGGTCTTATGGTAGTTTCATTTTCCAAAAGCATTGCGAATTGACTTTAAAATTCTCTACTATTTGTTTTTAAAGATAAACTGTTTTTGTTGCTCACACCAGTCCCATGACTGATCCGGAGTTTATTGTTCCCTTCCTAAACTCTGGGTGCCCACTATTTTCCACACGGGCAGTCTAGAGTTGGGTTTTTCAGATATTCAGGTTTAGTAGATTATCTGGAGCTAGTTCAGTTTTTGGATCGGACTGCACTTGCTTATCTTTGTGCATCGTTATTGAGAGTTCATGCTATATCTGGATCGTACTTTGAAGATGGAGATTATCCGCTGCTGATGTTATCGTTTTCTTTTCCGCTGCTGTTTCTTGTATCTTATCTCTGATCTATATTGATATTCATTGTATCACTCTGTTGTATCAGATATTGTATATCAATGTATTATTCTTTTATTCCGCTGTGTTATTTACTTAATGTTGTTATAAGCTCCCGAGAACCAGATTCGGCATTTGAATCTACGGCATTTTGAGTACAAGTGAAGTACGGGTGCCGATTTTCGAAGGTCGACTTTTGGGTCTTGACAAAGTGGTATCAGAGCTTTGGTTGAACTTTAGCTCAGGAGTATAACACGTTAAGTAGCTCGTTAGAGATAGAGTGAAGTAAACTCTAGAATGAGTAATCCTTAAGATATCCGTCTGAACGTCTCAGTAAATTCTCTTACTATCCACTGATAGTGAGTATGAGTGCAAGAAGAAGACGAGATAGGGGACAAGGGGAATACGACTATAAATGGTCAATACCCTGCAACAGTGGAAACAATCTTTCTCTATCAATTTTCTTTGATTCGATTCCAAATTCTTTTGATTGCTTCGTATCAGCTCAAGAAGAAGTTTCGGTGTGATGGTGGCTCTACGAATCGTTGTAGAAGATTTTACTTCGTATTTCATCGGTTTCTTATCAGTTTTTTGGATTTAAACCTTAATGAATTTGAAATTGGAATTTGAAATTGAATTAAATTGACTAATAAAATATGAGGGTAAATTGAATTGAATCAATTAAAACGATATCGTTTAAAACCAAATTTGAAATTCTATTGTAATTTCTTTTGAATACCGAAGTCCGAAGAGGGACAAATTGGTATGTATTCTGAGATATTCCGACTTGAGTTTGGAATCCATATCTTGTGTTTGAGGAATTATAGGAGATCACCTCTGTCTATCTCTGTGTTATTTTCGTGCCTGCAAATTTCGAGGATGAAATTCTTTTAAGGGGGGAAGTTTGTAACGACCCTAGATTTTAAATTTATTTAAATTAATAATTAAATGAATTTTTGAATTAAATTGAGTAATTAAATAAATTTTTGGATAAAATTAGTAAAATAAATCGATAAATTGAGAGCGAGTTTCCCCGACTCGATTTCGAGTGAATTTGAAAAAAATAAATATATAGATATATATTTTGACTTGATTTCAAATTGTAAATAAATGGTTTGATAATAAATGATAGTAATAAAACTTATACTAAACAAAGTAAATAAAACATATAGACATATACCCTTGCCAAAAGAAAAGAAATAAAAGATATAAATACATTCAAGTATATAAATAAACAAAGTTGTAAATATGTAAAGTAAACAAAACAAATCAATGCAAACCATCCCTATATCTATCAGCCGAAGTATGACATTGACAAAAGCAAATAGAAAAAGAATGTAACCTGGAAGCAAAGAAGACATAACAAAACAAACACATTAACTAAAACTTTTCATCAAAATTACAAAGCAATTTGACTAAATAAAGAAAAGTAATACAAAATCATTTCAGCCACTTAAATAAAACAAGAAACAGAAAAAAAAAAAGAAAATATATCAAACAGCATAGGCTGTAAACATATAGAGGGAGCATGAACATTACCATACATGCTTTCATTTAATGCTATTTGCTTTTCAGCATGAACAAGATCACATCAGGGAGTAAAAGTATGGTTTAGTCTTATTTTTATATACCTCAACTTGTACCTGTATACAAACCCAAACATCACTTTGTATAAAATATATACACCCTGTATATTTCATCTCCACATCAAACTCTCTTACCATCAGTTCATTCGAAACTGAGAAAAATAAGTAGCATCATCTCAAAACTCCAACAAACCAAAAATGATCAAAGTAAAACAAATAAAATTCTTACCTGATTCAATGCAAAGATCAAAAAGGCAGAGCAACTCAAAGCAAAGAGCAGTTTTCAAATCAAAGCCTACAAAGTAAATTCAACTGCTTTAACTTAAGTGAATCCAGTAGCCAACTCAAACAAATCAAAGATACAGATTTGAAATGAAAATACAAGTCCCAGATTTCATTCCTATCCTCTGTTTTTCTTTCCAGGTGAGCAAATCTCCTTCCTGAACCTGTTTGTTTTTGTTTGTGAGCAAACTCAACCTGATATATATCTAAATGATTTGTGAATTAGGATATGAAATGTGCTTGGATGATGTGTATATTTATCTGCATGTTTGTATATATGCAAATATTTGTGTGCATATGCATGTGTCTAGGAAAGTAGGCTCTGTTCTTAGTTTACAGGCTACAAACCCTGTTCAAAATTCAAAATCTCATTCCCCAATCCTTTTTAGGCTTTGAACTCTGAATGAAAAATGTTTGTAAGTGTGTAACATCATTTTTAAAAATGGTTTCAAGTGAAAATATTGAGTAAATATTTTGAAAAGAAGAAATTACAGTGCAATCTTTTAAAAACAGAAAAATTCGATCATCATAATTTTGAGTTTTGATTTTACAACCTGATCCGAGTTTGCAAATGATGAATTTTAATATAGAAATCATGATTTTTAAGTGTGGGGTTGTTGGGGATTCGCGAGTTGATCGTGTTTTGGTTTTTCATCAATATCTGACGAACGATGATGAATTGTGAGTCGTGCTTGATGTCGAAGCTAGCTCAAGCATCGGCGATCACCAGAAAAATAACAGTAAAATTTATTAACAACCAAAGTAATTGCACGGCATGATTTTAGGGTTTAAGAACCCAGTTTGATAGATGTGTTCATCGACATCGTGTAGCGATGTGGGTGGTTCGGAGTGAATCGCGACTGGGGGAAATGAAGAAGGGGATCGTGGTGCAGCTCTGGGCGAGGCGACGCATTGTCTGATGGTCGAGGTCATCGTGGTGAGGCGTTGTTGATGATTGGTTTATTTCCAGTTTTCGATTGAAGTGTTCGTTTGTGATTGGTTGGTGAATACGTGGTTCTGTGAAGTCGAAAGGGATGGTGTGGCGAACGTCGACTTGCTGAGTGCCTCGGCGATGGCCGGAAGGGGATAGTTCATCGGTGCACGTGCACCGGTGCAAATGTGTGCCTAGGCAATTATAGGATTTGGGGTGTTTGAGGAAGATGAGGCCACTCGGGATGGTCTCGAGAAAACTGGTGGTTGAACTCGAAGTCGAACTCGAGTAGAACGATGGAGTACCGGGGCAAAATAACTTAAACAAAATTTAAAACAAAATTTAAAGTGTCTCGGGTTGATCTGGGGAAAAACTCGAAGCAGGAGGCAATTTTTCACGGGGACGACTCGGAGTAGCTTCGGGTTGGCCACGGAAACTACATATTCTAGTTTGATAAATTTTGAAAACTTAAGTTTCAACTATTTTATAAATCTTTCTTTATAAAATGAAGATAGTTTGAAAATGGAAGGTGAAGTAAATGATAGTGAAATGATTTATTGAAAATTTATGAAGTTCAAAGATATTAAGGGAGATTTTTAAATTTCAAGATGAATAATCAATAATTAATTGTTTAAAAAGGGGTAATAAATAAAGGGTTAATTAATTTGAAATAAAATAAGTAATTAAGAAATTGATTTAAATGGTTTAATGTGTTAACTTAAAAGTTAAGTTAATTTTATATTGATTAATGATTTAAAATTAACTAAAGATCAATTTATTATAAATTTAAAGCTAATTAATTTATAAGAAAGGATAATTAATTAAATGGTAATAAATTAAAGGTTAATTTATTAATTGAAGACAATCAATTAAATGGTGAAATTTATAATTAAAGATTTATGAATTAAAATTAAAGGTTAATTAATTTATTATTAACGGTTAATTATTAAATGATTAAAGAATAATTAATCAAAATGATCTGTAATTTATTAATGTTAATTAACCAGGATTAGTAATTTTCGTAAGTAATTAAAACTGATTTGGATTACTCAACCAATTAACTGATCTTACGTATAGATGTTTGATATTTTATTACATGTTATGTGATGGATTGATATATCAGTTATGTGATGCGATGCTATGTTATGTTTTGTGCTTAGCTGTGATTTCTGTTTTCTGTGATATATTACTATGTGAATGTGAAAACCTTTTGACCCGTAAAATGGCACTTGAGTTTCGATGCGACAGGGAGTCGGATTCCAGTTGGTTATCCGAAACCCACATCGAATTGTAATAGTGAATCTTTGTGACTGATAAATTTATTTTATCTATGAATCTGTGAATGAAGATAAGCGTTATCGATTATACCGCTTATCGATATATCTGTGATGATTGATGTTGCACTATTGTGTGTGAAACCCCTGGACTACACTTTTACACACACAAATATGGATTTCACGTGGAAATCGATTAAGTCACAGATAATTTAAATTTAATGTTTTGAAATTGAAATTTTAATTTCAATTGATTTTGAAATTTGGGTTTAAAGTGAAAAGCTTTTGAAATAGAATTTCAAAGATAAAAGTTATTTTGAATAACTCAACTGAGTTTTTGAAAATTTAAATAATTTAATTTAAATTTGAATTCAAGTTTGAAATTAAATCTATATTTTGGAAACTAGGGATAAAAGATGATATAAATGTGTTTGTATGAATTAAACCATTTTAAAGTATTAATTTGGGAATTTGAATTTAAACCAAGGATTTCAACTCGTATGAATGAATCAGATTTCCAAATTGAAAACTGTTGTTTTCAAATGATAAAAGCTTTTAGATAAGAAAAGAAATTCCAGTTTAAATTAAAGGAATTTCAAGTGAATTGAAAAATGGATTTTCCAACTTATGAATGAATTGTTTTGAAAGCTATGAATTAAATCTGTCTATTTTTAACAGATTTAAAATGATGATTTGTTTAAACCATTCGAAATGAAATTGTTTTGAAAGCTATAAGTTAAATCTTTGATTTAAAGATTTAACGAGTTAATTAAACTGAAATGGAAATCGATTTGGAAAATCTGTGAATGAATCTTTGTGAAATTAAGTGAACTTTATGAATTGAATCTTTTGTTTAAAGGATTAAAATGGTAATTTGTTAAACCATTTGAAAAGAGAAGTTTGGGTTTAAAGTTGTGACTTAATTGAAATCCCAATATCCATATGTTTTTAAATATTTCGCTCACTATTCGGGTTAGCCGGGAAAGGACCTTTGGGTCGTATAACTCATTCCGAATAGTGATACGTCGTATATGGATAGCATTTGAAGACCGGTGTTGAAGACCGGATATTTTTCGAAAATGAAAGGACAACCTGTCGAATGTCTCTGCACTGAGTCGCGCCGGTATAGAGATTTATATCACTCTTTTGTGACGGGAAGTCCGGACGTGATTGGAAATTATCCGGAATTGCAAGGGCTTCGTGAGAAGTGCCTTCGGTTCTGTTCGAACCCGGAACAGACTTGTATGGATACATGTCTGACATTACACTTTGAGATATAGAGCCGATTTCTTTCAAATACATATCTGTTGGTGGCGGAGAATTTATTCTCTTAGCTTAACACCCTTCTCTGAGACATACGAGCTCAGAGGTTATGTAGTTGAAATTTATCAGCGATATATCCCAATTTGGTAATGTGGCATGCTGAGTGTTGCTGTGTGATGATCAGTGTTTGATCATTTGTGATATGATCATTTGTTTGATCTTATATCTTTGTGATCATAGGTTGATCATTTGTTGACCCGAAGCATGGCTTTGTGACAAAGCGTAGCTTTGTGGACGAGACTTCATCGAGCCTCACACCCCGGAAATGGTCAAAACAGGAAAGATGAGGCAAGGTTCTAGGGAGTAGCGCCCCTTAGTGTATGTCATTCCTTCTGGATAAAGGTGGTACCATGGTATGGAGCCCAGATACTTAACCTCTGTGGTTGGTGCAAATTTATTACTTTGTGGTTTGTTGGAAATCGGGGATCCTCGGGAAGATCGGTGACGATCGGGGGATGGCATACGCGTGTCAGTAGTTACCTATTTTTGCAGAGGTAACCCGGCCTTGTGTTGGCAGAGATCCGGTTAGGTTCTCGGGTCGTCTATTCCAGGGACGTACCCATCGTGGAAAAGGAAGTTCCTTAGCCTGACCATTTGTTGGAAATCCAAAGAAACAATACTAGCCTTTACGATTTCAATTGTATAACCTGTCTCCTCAGGAGGCAGCTATAGCAGGCATAATATAATGGTACCTATGCTGGCTAAGATTTATATTCTACTTTCGAAATATTTTCCACTATGCACTAATAATAATATCAAAAATGATTTGATTTTGCGTAGTAAGCATCTTTGACTAACATAAGAAGAAATCTCCTCCAAGTCTGCGTTTGCATTGTGTGTGTGGTGGGAGGTCTTATGGTAGTTTCATTTTCCAAAAGCATTGCGAATTGACTTTAAAATTCTCTACTATTTGTTTTTAAAGATAAACTGTTTTTGTTGCTCACACCAGTCCCATGACTGATCCGGAGTTTATTGTTCCCTTCCTAAACTCTGGGTGCCCACTATTTTCCACACGGGCAGTCTAGAGTTGGGTTTTTCAGATATTCAGGTTTAGTAGATTATCTGGAGCTAGTTCAGTTTTTGGATCGGACTGCACTTGCTTATCTTTGTGCATCGTTATTGAGAGTTCATGCTATATCTGGATCGTACTTTGAAGATGGAGATTATCCGCTGCCGATGTTATCGTTTTCTTTTCCGCTGCTGTTTCTTGTATCTTATCTCTGATGTATATTGATATTCATTGTATCACTCTGTTGTATCAGATATTGTATATCAATGTATTATTCTTTTATTCCGCTGTGTTATTTACTTAATGTTGTTATAAGCTCCCGAGAACCAGATTCGGCATTTGAATCTACGGCATTTTGAGTACAAGTGAAGTACGGGTGCCGATTTTCGATGGTCGACTTTTGGGTCTTGACAATAGATATGTACATATTCTATATTACTTCGGCATTAAATCAGATTTTGAGCCTGGTCCTTGATGATGTTTGACTACTTGTTGCATCGAGAGTACATCTGAAATTTTGGCGAGGCAGTGCACGCGTGCGTGCACTGCAGCCACCCAAAATCGACAGTTTTGAATTGATATTTCTTTTGTGTCATGATGCATTGATTTTTATGCCTTTGATATTGATGGCGAGGCCGTACACGCGTGCGTGTACGGCAGCCAATCGAATTCTGATGGTTTTAAAGTGACAATTTCAATTGTTTTAAATTGATTTAGTCGATTTGATAAATTATTTATTTATCTCTGTTGCTGATTTATTGCTTAACACTGTTTAGTGTTAAAATTTTCGTTATCCGATTTCTTTGTTAAAAGGATCGGATAGACGGGAATTATTGTGACTGTCGTCTATTTAAATTATTATCGCCTCTATGCACTAATAAACTGGTTTGAATTAGACTGACCTGTGTATTATTTTCTTTTGAATATAATACTCGGGTCAGACCGAGTATTTTACAACTTGAAGATTTTCGAGCAGCGAAGTTAGAGAGAGAGTAAAGAATCACTTTAGTTTTCAGAAAGAAAATTGTATTTTAAGATATTCCGCTGTATCATTATCAAATTGTATAAACTCTGATGTATATAAAAAGATTTATAGTAATGAAATAAAGATTCATTTGTTTTAATTCATTGTTATTATTCTGTGTTTCTGTAGCTGATTCTGTTTAAACGTTATAAACTAAATAACAATTCGTCTTTTTGAACGTTTCTAGTTGGTTTAACCACCGACTGGAGGCGGTCAGAAGGGGGAATGTTACAATAAACCCAAGCGATTTTCACTTGAATTGAATTTAGGATTACGGGTTGAAATGATATCCACCCGTATATATAAATTAAATTACGGATTTAAATGATAAATATCCGTATCACTTGACCATAGAATAGAAAATTATACACGGACGTCGTTGGTCTATATAAATATTTTGGGAATAAATTCTATGGTTTTGGAAAGAAATATATGGTTTTAATAAATGTTGATTCTTAAATTATTATATATAAATGGTAATGATATATATAGATTTAATAATAATATTTAATTTAATTAAGATTGACCTAATACATATAATATGTTTAAGTGTTTAAATTTATATTTCAAACTAAATTTTGGTAATAAGTTGAATAAGTTAAGGTTGGGAAGATAATGTGAATTTAGTTGAAATTGTATTCAATAAAGAATTTATTTAATAAACCGATTTGAAACTTATTGGAATTGAGATTTAAGATATGATTTTATAACTGGATTTTTGATTTAAGTGATTTAATGAACATTTCACGTTTAAATAAATTAAAGAAATATTTAGTCAAAATGTAATTTAAGGATAGTTTAATGATATTGAATGTATTAAGTGAATATTCCCTGACTAAAAGTAATGAAGTTAAATCAAGATCTATATGAAACTATTAAATTTAACTTTGAAAAATGGTGAAAAATAAAGCTGTGAAATATATAGGAATTTAAATGGTTTATTTTGTGATTCAGATTTGTATTTGAAGTTAATGTAATTTGAATTTGTTTGGTCAGAAAACTGAATTGAATGGAAATTGATAAATTGAGATTGAATTTAATGTGAATGGGAAAGTCGAATTGATTTTGAAGCAATTTGTGAAGTTTGAGGAAATTATAAATAATTTACTTTATGAATTATTTAATATATATATACTATTTTGGAAATATATATATTTGAAATGAAAATGATATTTTGTTTTTGAAGTATAAATTAATTTGAAATGACCATGGTGTTATACTGTATATTTCTACATTGTAGATAGTTCCACGGATCCTTAGAGGATGGTTATCCCAAACATCCTTTAAGTTACTTGTATTTCAGTTGATATTTCACTTGAATTGGATTTATTGGTATAAGAATGTTAATCCTGACTCGAGTGTTTTGTGTTTTTCTTTACGCTCGGGTCAGACCGAGTGATACACTATTTGAGACTCACCTTTAGAGTTTGGAGCTTCATTTGGAGATCCAACTATCGATTCAGCTTTCAGCTTTCCAGTTGATTTGTTCAGAGGGGTCATCTGTTTGGACTGGAGACTTCACTGTATTTAAGATATTATTTTGTATTTTATTTCATACTCTGTTGTTTATATAGTAGCTTCATGAACTACTATTTATCTATTCCGCTGCATTATTATATTACTCTGTGTCTGTGATTCTGTGATTGATTTATTTACAGTATATGCTAAGTTTGCCAAATTTATATTAACAATCTGATATTTTGAGCAATTCAAGTCCGACATGTGCGGATGCGAATAGTTGAAAATATCGGGTCGTTACATTTGTGCTCAACTATCTGCAATGTGTTGCCTTGTTTTTCCTTTTAGTTCAATTTGGTTTCGGTCATACCTTGTATTTTTGAAAATTGCTGAAACTTGCAATTTGGTTTCAATTGGACTTTTGTTTAGTGCCTTGCGCTCGACTATCTGAAACTTGTAATGTATTGACTTGTATTTCTTATACTGACTCGTTCAATTTGGTTTCGGTCATAATTGATTGCAATGTGTTGGCACTGATATGCTGCCTTTTTTTTTGAACTTCCATGTATATACATACATACATACATACATACATACATATGTATGTATGTATATGTGTATATATATGTGAAAGTTTTTGGCACTGCCTTGTTTTAATTTGTACCATTGCCTTGTTGTGGGAAGTTAAGTTCCACTGGTTTAGTTTCTGACTGATTTTGTTTTCGATTGATTTTGTTTGAGTTTTCTGATAATTTCTGAAATGTTTTTCCACTTGCATAAACATATGCACACTTGCACTTGAACTATGTACTTCATGATTGATGCACTGTGCATACATACATACATATATATATATATATATATGTATTTATGTGTCACACCATTTCTTGTTTTTCTGTATAGCTATGTGCGAAGCTTTGATACAAGTTTGCTTGCCCATGTTTGTTTATCTGCACTTGTAGTCATGTGTATTTCTTTATTTCTGGTTTGCTGGTCTTGCCTTGCATTCGCTACTCAATTTGTGACAAGCCAGTGCACTACCTTGACAAGACGTTGCACAACACTGCCTTGTCAAGGCAGTGCACACTAATATATACTTGTATGTGCTTGTATATACTTGTATGTACTTGTATATACATGTATGTTCATATGTACACTCGAGCTTGTATATAATTACTTCAGCACTTGCTATTTTGCTTGAGCTTGTTTATGTGCACTTGTATATACTTGCTCTATGGTTTGTTATAGTGCATTGTCCATGTTGAACCTGAGTTGAATTGTGAATTGTTTACTACACATACATGTATGCTTACTGCTTATACATTTATATACATGTATGCTTTGAACTTGCACTTGTTTCACCTGAGCACTTGCACTTGAATTTTTTACCTCATATACATATATATCCATGTTGCACATGAGCACTTGTACTTGTTTACTGCATATACATGTATACTTTGAACTAATGCATGTATGGTTTGCTGTTTGGTTTAAAACCCAAGTTCTCATTGTTTTCCTTATCTGTTTTGATGCTAATTTGTGGCACTGCCTTGTTCAATTTGTGACACTTGTTCAATTTGAGTCTTGTTCATATTTAAGCTTGAACCATTTTGAGCTTGAACCAATTGTTGAATTGTTTTGCCTGAGCTTGTTTGCTCCACTTTGCTCTATGGTTTGTTCCACTTTGCCATTCTAGTTTAAAACTAGGTTCAGCCTTGTTCATGATTTGTTCAAGGTAGTGCACACTGGACTTATTTGTGGCCTATGAATTTGAACCATTTCCTTGTTTTTAACTGTGTTGCTGAAATGTATTTATTTGTGCATTTATTTATGCCTTTATTTGTGCCTTTATTTGTGCCTTTTTTTGTGGCCTATGGACTTATTCAAGGCAGTGCACACTGGACTTATTTTGATAATGGATATTTATAGGAATTTGACTTGTTCATCCTTCGATTCCTAATATTTGACTCTGGTTGATTTCCTTAACTTCGGTCTTGACTTCGGTTTGCTGTATTGGTTGATTTCCTTGACTCTAAATATTAATTGACATTTTGTTGTTTTTTAGTGATGAGAATCATATAAATGTTGCCTTGTTTTGGGAATTTTAGTTTGACTGGTTTTGTTTGTGATTGATTTTGTTTCCAACCGATTTTGTTTGAGTTTTTCGATAAATGTATGATGTGCCTTGTTCAATGTGTATACTTATATGCACATATATATGTGTAAATGCTCGCTAAGCCAGTGAATGCATGTATATACATACTTCCATGTATATACATAATTTGTGGCACTTTGATGGCTTGAATCTCATGGTTGCGCTTTGATCTCGAACTTGAATTTCCTGGACAAGAACTACTTGGACTTATTATTATGTGATGATGGTCCATGTTGCTTTTGCACTGTGATTTCTTGTTATGCTATTGAGTACATAACTGATGTGTGCATTGAGTTGTTGAATATGCTAGTATATGATTTTTGTTTTTTGATAATAAACATATATATATTCATTTAAATGTATTTGTTATTGTACTATTTTATTTTCAACATAATTAATAAATATTTGTTGAATAAAATAAATAACACATAATTCATATTCGAACAAATATTTTATTCAAACAAATAATTTATTACAAATTCAAATAGTATAAATTTGAGCTCTCACTACATTTATACATTTTCAATACAATTTCAGTACAATTTCAATTACAACACATTTTTCAATTTACAATGTCACCTCACTACATATTCACTCACACTCATATTTTTATCTTCAACTCTATTCCAGTTTGTATCCAGCATCTGAATTATCTGCAAAATAAACACTGACGCAGTAAAATTGAAAAAGAAATATTTTTGCTGTGTACAATAAAAGTGTGTGTTTGAAAATATCATGTGCCTCAGTTATTTGGATTGTTCGTCATCATTTATTTTGAATTCATCTACATGAAGAACTTGTGACATGCACAATGTATCACTGTACATGCCAGAAGGCCGTGCACACCAATATACACTTGATAAAATTGCAGGGACATGTGAGCACAAGGTCAAACCCAAGCAAAAGTTGGATTCAACTCAGGTGCATGCAAACAAAATTTAGTTCAGAAAGTACAAAAGACTCAAGGCAGTTCTCTAACTAATGTACACATGAAGTCTCGACCAAAACAACAAAACATGCTCAGGTTCAACAAATATGACAACTGCCTCAATCACATGTACAAAGGATAGAGCAAATCCAGACTTCAAAATCAAACCAGGACCGCTTCAAATGGAACAGTCCAGTTAGAACAATGCAATTGAACCAAACCAGACTTTAAAAGGCCAACAAGACCAGAATCACTTCAAGTGGAACAAGATAACCAAAAGTCAACATGAATCCAAAACGAGCTAACAAAATGCAAACAGCAATACTAAAAAATCAAACAAAGTCAGGTATAAGCATGGATTGTCAAGGCAATGCTCAAAGCCACACAGCAATGATGACACAAGTGCACCATACCAGGGCAGTGTAATGCACAACAGCTCAACATTTCAATTAACCCATTTGGACATCAAGATATGTACAGTGAACATATACAACATGGATTCAAATCAGAACAGTAAGGCAAAAACATAACGGTGAAAAGGAGATCATAGTACAAGCTTCGATCAGGTGAACATGGCAACATGAGCATGCAGCAATCATACACTCACAAACACATATGTATACATATATGCATATATATATATATGTATACACATATTCAGTTCAAAGAACAAAGTCAACATGAATATAGATCAGTTTAACTCGAGTACACATGAAGTATCAACTAGCACAGTGGACAAATCATAGGCATCACAACACATACACACACACATACATATGTATGTATGTATATACATGGTGATGCACATAAAAGTGAACATGACATGATCAAAGAAACTATCAGTAGCAGTTCAATGCACAAGCATGTGGTAGGGCAAAACAGTGACAGTAATCAAGTGCAGAAAAGTATACATATATACATGCGCGAACACACATGTATACATATATATATGCAATGACAACACACATGAAAATATGAAGACTCAAATGAAACAAAGGTGACAGCAAATGGAGCAGTGACAACAGTTCATAATTGAACCAGACCGAAAATGTGCATCCAATATAAAAATTTCAAAGTATCTACACTAACATGAAGTGCAATGAAAATTCATATATTGCTAGAAAATGAATGGAACAGCAGGTTGAATAAAGTCACAGAGCAAATCATAGTGAACCAGAAAATTCTCAAAAGATCAACAATATATCTCGAGTTAAAATGACAAGCTGGAAGATGAACAAGTCAAGGCAGAGAAAAGAATGGATCAATTCAAATATGATTGAAAAATTCAAATTCATCAGAGGAATATGCAGTAACACGTCAACTAAGAACAAGTCAAAAATAAATCGCATCGTTCATGCAGAAATTCATGGCCAAGAAAAGCAACTGAAGAATTCAATCTCAAATATACGAACGTATATTTAGGGGATTTCATCCCTATATAAACCAATCATCATCATTAGCATTTCAACATTCGAGTTCAAGAAAAATACCAGAGCTAATCATTGAAGTAAATCAAAACCAATAACTCAAATCTAGGTCGAGCAAAAATCAAAATCGAAAAAGAAAGTCACGTACCAAATGTCATCTAAACATTCGAGCTCGACAAACTGGAGGAGCCAAAAGCCAACCAAAGCCAATGATCAATTAACGAACCCAATTGAATGGAATTATAATCTCAATTGATCATAATCGAAGTGGCGACTTCAATCGATCAGAAACCCTAAATTTGTGAAGAAGAACGAAAAAGAAACAAGGCGACCGATAATACAAAAGAAGGGGAGATGTCTATTGTCTCAAGTTTTAATTGATTTGGGCCAACCTTCTTTTTTTTGGGCTTATCTTTAATTAGGGTTTTAATTGTTTTAGTTTTAGTTTTTATTTTTGAATTCCTTTTAAAATTGTGTAATATTCTAGTCGTGTGACTAGGTACAAACTACGGGGTGTAGTTTGAGAATTCGCAACTCAGTGGCTGAGTTGTGGTAGGATTTTGAGTGTAGAGTTAGGTTAGTCGTTAGCGGGTGTCGCAAGTTTACATGTGTAAGCATTTGACTACTTAATTTATAGTAGAAACCTTGGGGGCAGCACGTAGGCAGGGTTTTGCCGAAGCTGGGTAAATCTGTGTTGTTCTATTTCTACTTTTATTATTCTGCTATTATCCATGCTGCAATTATTATACTTATTTCCGCATTAATTATTATTATTATTATTATCACCCTATTCACCCCCCCTCCAGGGTGAAATCAATCCTACAAGTGGTATTAGAGGTAGGAACAAAAACCATTTTTTGTTTTAAAAATTTGTTTTTTTAAAATGGCTTCTTTTAATAATGCTTTTGTTGAGGGTCAGTTCATAGTTAGACCATCCATGTTCATTGGTGAATATGCTTACTGGAAAAATAGAATGAAATTTCTTCTAAAAACCATAGATGCATGGAATATCGTTGAGACGAGATATAGGACACCAACTATAGTGTTAGATAATCAATAAATTGAAAATTCGATTGATCAATGGACAGATCTTGAAAATAAACTACAGAATTCTATTATTTGTTCATTAGATCAAATTGAATTTAATCGTGTCTCACATTGTCTAACTTTGCAGGAAATTTGGCACACACTTGAAGTGACTCATGAAGGAACCTCCCAAGTCAAAGAATCTCGCCTTGCCATACTTAGTAGAGAATATGAGAACTTCACAATGGCCAAGGATGAAAATGTCAAAGATATGTATGTACGACTTTCTAATCTCGTATACAAATAAAAAGCTCTTGGAAAACCATACACAGAATTGGAAATAGTCCGATAAATCCTCAGAGTCCTTCCATGAAATTTTGAAGCGAAAATTACTGCCATTCAAGAATCAAAAGATCTAAATCAAATCAAAGTTGAAGAACTCATCGGAAATCTCACCACTTATGAGCTAGAAATCAAATTCAAGGAAGAACGTGAAGGAGGTGATACACGAAAGAAATCAATAGCTCTAAACGGAACAATAGAAAGTGAAAATGATGATGATGAGGATGGAGCAGCTGAATTGTCACTGATAATAAAGAGATTCAAAAGGTGGAACAGCAAATTAAATCCTGCCTTGAATCAACAACTGAAGAATAGAATAGTCAAAGTTCTAGACGATTCAGAAGAGCGGGAGATCATCTGTCACAAGTGCAATAAACCTGGTCATATAAAGTCAAATTGTCCTCAAAATCAATTCAGCAAAGGAAAGAAACCAAAAAGGAGAAGCTTTGCAGCAACCTGGGATAAGAGTGATGAAAATGATAAAAGCACTGGTAGTGAGAGTGAAAGAGCAAATCTGTGTCTTCGAGGAGAAATAAGTGACAATGATGATGACGAGCCAAGCGAGGTATCAAAACTTACTCACTCAGAATTACTTAAATATTTTCACAAAGTAAATGGCTGTTTTGAAAGACCTAGGGAGAAGTACGCGAAAATTGAATCACAAAGAGATAGTTTGATAGAACTAAATAAACAGCTTGATCAATTGGTTAAAAACTATCGAAATAAGAGCCCTAAGTGTGATAAGTGTCCATCATTTGAAGAGGAAATAAAAAAATCAGAAATTAAAATTAAATCGCTTGAAAATAAAATTCTGATTTTGAAAGAAAGTGAAAATACTAGGAGAGAAAATTCTATCACAAAGTGCACTTTGTTATTGTATGAAAATGAATCTCTCAAAACACAAAAAGTCCAACAATTGTCTACAACTTTAGGGAAATTCTCTGTAACAACCCGCATATTTATCGGTTGTATATTTAAATATTTTATTTAAATATAATGTCGTTTGTCGGATTATAGTCCGAAAAGCTACTTTTTGCAAACGGCCGAATTGGAGCTCGAAACCACTTCCATTGAGTTCAAAATGCCGTTTGCGATCTTTTTGAGTATAAGCTTTAATATGTTTATAGTTTGTGGAGTTTTGACCCTTTTTCACTTTGGACTTGGGTTTGGGTTCAGCCCTTAACCCCACTTAACCCCCCTAACTCAGCTCCTTCTCTTCATTCCATCTTCATTTCATTTCTTTTCTCAAGCTAAAGCTGAAAATGGTGGAAAGGAAGAGGAATTAGATATTCCAAGCCCTAGTTTCTCCTTGCAAACTCGAATCCTTGCTCCAAAATCGAATAAAAGCCATTGGTAAGCCTCCTCTTCATCTTCCAACTCTTTCTCCTTCAATTCCAGAAAGTTTCCTAACCCTAACTTAGGAAATACTTGTTTTGATCTTAGATTGAAGCTTGTTGAGTTGAAGTAGTGAGTGGTTGATCTTCTCTTTGCAATTGAGCCTCTTCTTCTTTGTTTTGGGTAAAAAGGTGAGATTTTTATCTCACATCTATGTGTATATCTATCATTGATGTTGTGTATGAATTCCTAACAAATATTCATGTGCTATTGCTTTTGGTTTGGAAAGAATTGGAATTCACTTGATAGGGCAAGAAGTGCTGGAAAACAGGCTCCGGCCGACCGAACGCAGGGTCCGGTCGACCGACCTGCTACCTGAGCACTTCCCTGCCTCTGTTTTGGGAGCGTAGGAATCTGGGCTCCGGCTGACCGACCCAGGAAGTCCGGTCAACCGACCTGCTTCTCGAGAATTTTTCAGAACAGTGTCCGGTCGACCGAGCCCTGTAGCCGGCCGACCGACCTGCTCCTGTTTTCCCTGTTTTGCATATTTTTGTTCGTTTTGATCGGTTTTCCAAATCTTATCAATGCAAGTTGGGTTTTAATGTTTGTTATTGCATCTTTGGCTTTGATAACATACTTTTGACTTCATTCACGAGTTTTATAAATAATCCCTCTAAATCGTATTAAAAGCTCCCTTCTCCGCTTTATAAATTTCTATTTAAACACACACGATTTTGCACTTCGAACGAAGTGGAAAGGAGATTAAATGGTTAGGTAAAACACGGACCATGAATCCGCACGTTCACCTTTCCGATTAGTGCCCGACCTATTCGATTGATCGTTTTGACCTTTGTGTCTGGTTTACCGATGACATGAGGTAAACTTTGTAATGCTTTGAGTGTGAAATTGGCTAATGGATAGTAAACCGTTTAGTGCGAACGAGTGGTTATGGGACATACGTTAACACTTTTCGGGTTCCTTTTCGAGAGTTATGACACATTCCGCCAGTTAGTGGTGTCCAGTACTGGGCCTCCGGACCTTCACCACTACGGTTTGTTGCCTTTGGGATAGTGTCTTCGGACAGTCTCCCTAGGTTTGTTGCCTTCGGGTATGTGCCTTCGGGTTTGTGCCTTCGGGTTTGTTGCCCTATAGTATCGCTTCCGATGTTGGTCTTTATGAGCCGCATGGGTGATATTTGGGTTTGGAGCCTTCGGGCTCATGGATCCTTGTTTATACAGTACTGAGCTCGAGCAATCTTTTGTTGTTTTGATTGATATTTATATTCCCTAGTGCATCGCCCTTCGGTGTTGGTCTTTTTGAGCCGCATGATATGTAGCGATCATCTAGTGGAACTTGTATACCTTCATTGGTATTTGTTATTTGCCTTTTGACTTGATTTGGGATATGATATCCTTTGCTTGTTGAGATGCCGATGATATGAGGCTTGTTTTGTTATGATTCATCTTATGTCAGATGATTGAGTTATCTCCTTTAGAGATATTTGTTATACTATATGATCTTGCAGGTTCATTATCGTTCGGTTTATCTAACTGATTTGTTTAGCTAGACTGACCCGTGTATTTTATACTCGGGTCAGACCGAGTTGTTTCAGGTTAGGTGCTTTTGGACTTAGCCTCTTTTGCTTCCGCATGGACTATTCCGCTAGCTTCTTTTTGTTATAGCTTTTATGTAGTCCTTATCTGTTGTAACTCTGATATGTATTCTTGTGAACTCGTCTGTATATTGTGGTTTGCTATACCACTTGACATGTATCATTTTGTATACTCTGTTATGTATCAGTATATGTGTATATGATGATCCGATGTTCTGTGATGTATATTACATTGAGTTGTTACATTTTGTTCTGATAGATCCTATAGCCATTGTAGTTTTGCTTTAAGTATTTATTGAACTTGTCGAACCACATGAGATGATAAAAACCACTTTTCGGCGTGTTCAGTAGATTGTTAAAGCAAGACTACACATGGTCGCTTCCATTATACTCCATTGTCCGCATTAGCAGACGGTATTATCCATATAATACTCTTTGTTAATGAGGCTCTCGGAGTGGGGCGTTACATTCTCCAAAGGAGAAAAATCACTAAATATGTTATTAGGGAAACAAACTGTTAATCCTATTAGACAAGGACTTGGATATACTCAATCTGAACGTGCTAGAAGCGAAATTAGTCAAGTCAATTCCAAGTGCACGATTTGTGGAAAAATTGGACACAATCACAATAATTGCTGGTATAGACCTAAACATGTGAAAACCATACCAATTTGGGTTCCCAAAGGCACGAATATAAAATCCCTTAAAGTCAAACAAATCTGGGTGCCGAAAGGAACAAATATAGATTGTCTTGGGTCTACACAAACATATTTTTCAAAATCTTTTGCCACTAGCAATCATGGACCTATAAAAACAAATAGGTCACAAAAAACTTCTCTCGTGTAGGTGTGGTGGTTGGCTAAGGAACAACAAAAGTGATACCTAGATTATGGCTATTGTAACGACCCAGAATTTCCATCATTTGAAATTCGTATATTTAATTAATTTTAAATATTAATAAGTAAGATTTGGAAGTCGAATTAATTTAATTTCGATATAGTGATTTAATTGGGCGATTAAATTATTAATTTAATACTTGAAATTGGGTAAATAATTAAATCTGAATTAAATGTGATTAAAACTGATTTAAAAATTTATATTAAATGATATTGGAGTTATAACGATGTTATAGAACTTTTAAAATCGAATTAAAAGTTAAATTGCAAAAATTGAATATTTTAATATTTAATTGACGAGTAAAAATGACCATTTTTCAAATAGTCTCGGATTTCGACAAAACCAGTTTCATCGGATCCATAATGTGAAATTATTGTATGGTTTCAAATTTCGTGTCAATCGGAGTTGTCGTTTGTCCGGGGCAAGCCAAAACGCATCGAAATCGGTTTAATCGATTTAATTTTAAATTGATCGTTTATTTCCGTAACTCTCACATATGATCGAATTAGCTCCCGAAACACATTCCATTGTGTTCGGAATGCAGGGAAACCTTAGAATCGCCAGCCGGCACGCTTCGTTTGGTGTTCGGAAAATTTTGGGATGAATAGTGATTTGTAATTTTCTATAAAAGGACGTTATAATCTTCATTTTGCCAAAACCCTAAAACAATTAGGTTTAGCCGCCAGTTTAAATTTTGATGGCCTAGAGAGCTCGAATCTTCTTCCCTCAATTGCTTCCAATCCATTCACATTCACGAAAATCTTTCAACTACAAAGTGTTAGAGCTAGTCGTGATCTTCAAATCCATACGGGTAAGTCGACGAATCGTCGACCATAGGTGGAGAATTTTGCTCGCATTCACCTACCAGTCGCGCGCGTTTTACGAGGTGATGGGATGGCTGAGCTGCACGTGCTCACAACCGAAGGTAGAGGAGAGGAGGAGCTTCGTCGTGGCACTCGCCGATCATCTTCTCGTCGTCGTTAGTGGGTGCGATGATCAAAAATATCGAACGAGGTTGGGTTCGTTTGGAACCTAGAACGCGAGAGGAAGAATGGATCACGGCTGCAATCTGAAGAACGAAATCAAAGGCCCAGATTGAAGTGAGAGAAAAAAATGAAATAAAAATTGTAAATTTTATATATTTTAAATCGTTCAAACTTTAAATTGCTGTAATTTGTTCATACGAGGTCCGAAAATTACAAAACTTTTTGCATTAGAATCATTTTGACGAGCTCTTCACAATGGAGCTGGTTTGGAGTCAATTGGAGTCAGTGAAAATTTTGATTAAAATTAAACGCGCGTTTAATTTTATTTGAAATAAAATACCGCAACCGTTATTGAAAGCACGGTGAGAACTTCTCACTCAATCAAATATTGTGTTTGATTTAAATTTTAAATAGTAAGATTTAAAATTGTTAATAGTGTTGATTGTGTGAATTGGATGATAATTGTTATCTATTGTGTTAAATAGACCCTATACGCCGTATATTAAGCGGAGGTTATTTATAAAAAACATATACCGCGATAATTCTACTATGAAGTGGAATTGGTATTATATATGTATTTGGAGTTGATTTCCTGCATTATATAGCGGATGAGACCCTATTACGCCACATAATAGCGGATAGTATTTTATAAATCCCATATACCACGATATTCCACCGTGAAGTGGAATTGGTATTGTGCTAACATCTGTGGATGCAGGGAAACTTTGTGAAGTAAATCTTTTTGTTTAAAGATTTAAAATGGTAATTTGTTTAAACCATTTAAAGGAAAGGATTTGGGTAATAAGTTGTGACTTAATTGAAATCCCTATATCCATATGTTTTAAATATTGTGCTCACTATTCGGGTTAGCCGGGAAAAGACCTTTGTGTCATATAACCCATTCCGAATTAGTGATACGACGGTATGGATCGTATTGAAGACCGGTGGTGAAGACCGGGTATTTGTGAAAATGATAGGATGACCTATCGATTGTCTCTGCACCGTTAGCTACGGTATAGAGATTTCCTTTATGATGGGAAGTTTTATCGGGATTATGAATACCCGGATTGCAAGGGCTTCTTTGGAAGTGCCTTCGGTTCTGTTCGAACCCAGAACAGATTTGTATGGTTACATGTCTGACATTACATTTTGAGATATAAAGCTGATTTCTTTCAAATACATTTCTGTTGGTGGCGGAGAATTTATTCTCTTAGCTTAACACCCTTCTCTGAGACGTACGAGCTCAGAGGTTATGTAGTTGAAATTTATCAGCGATATATTCCCAATTTGGTAATGTGGCATGCTGAGTGTTGCTGTGTGATGATCATTTATTGATCATTTGTGATCAAAGCATGGCTTTGTGAAAAAGCATAGCTTTGTGGACGAGACTTCGTCAGACCTCACAACCCGGAAATGGCCGAAACAGGAAAGATGCGGCAAGGTTATGAGGGTCGCGCCCTTTAGGGTATGTCATTTCCTTCTGGAAAAGGGTGGTATCATGGTATGGAGCCCACATACTTACTCATGTGGACACACTTTATTTATTATGTGTGATGTTGGTTACCGAGCGCTCGGATAAAGGTCCTTAAGGACCGGGGAATGGCATAGTCGTGAAGTAGTTACATATACCCAGAGGTAACCCGGCCTTGTGTTTGCAGAGAGCCAGGTTGGTTTCTCGGGACGTCCATCCAGAGGCGATCCCATGTGACGGTAGGAAGTTCCTTAGCCTGACCATTTGTTGGCAATCCAATTTCCAATACGAACCTTATACGGTTTTAGTTGTAGAACCTGCCATTTACTTATGGTGGTGCCCCACTGTTTAGATGGTAGCTATAGTAGGCATAGTTTGGAATGTCTATGTTGGCTAAGATTAATATTATACTTTTGAAATGTTTTCCACTATGCACTAATAATAATAATCCAATGATTTTGCGTAGTAAGCATGTTTGACTATCATAAGAAGAAATCTCCTCCAATTCTGCGTTTGCATTGTGTGTGTGGCGGGAGGTCTTATGGTAGTTTCATTTTCCAAAAGCATTGCGGATATTCTGTACCTCTTTGTTGTTGTTGTTTTTAAAGATAAAAACTGTTTTAAGTTCTCACACTAGTCACCATGACTGACCTGGAGTTTATTGTTTCCTTCCTAAACTATGGGTGCCCACTAATTTCCACACGGGCAGTCTAGAGTAAGGTTATCAGGTCATTCTGGATTCAGGAGATGCTGTGGAGCTCAGTGACGAGCTGTATGGCGAGACGTATCACTTGTATATGATATTATTTATTCCGCTGTATATTCTGTATGAGGACAAGTTTATATAACTGTCCAGTGTTGTATTGTGTTCTGTAAACTCTGATGATGATGTAATGTATAAAATGATATAGTTCTTTGATTTAAAGATTATTCATTTATCTATTATATGTTGTTCCGCTGCGAATGTGAGATTCTGATATTGTTCAGTGTTTTCCTGTTGTTTCTTCTTTCTTTTCCTTATGTTTTCTTTTACCTCTTCTTTTTCTCCATAACAATTCAGTTTTCCGGCATTCGATTGCTGGGCAGTTGATACAGTGGACGTATTAATGTCGATTTTCGAGCGTCGAAAAATCGCGTTCGTTACAGCTATTCCAAGCACACGACGGGCGATAAATCAAAGTTCCTTAGCCTAGTACAAAGGTGGCAGAATCACAATGGGAAACAACGAAAAATTATCGACAAAGGTAAAATAGGTAACTGTACATTTATCTTGAATGATATATTAAATGTGAAAATCTACACCATAATCTGATTTAATTCAGCCAGTTATGTGATATGAAAATACATGTTGATTTTGATTCTGATGTTGACTAATCATCTTTTCATCTTTAAACTAGTTCATATAAATTTGTTTGGACTAATGATGTTGTTTTATTGGTGATGATTACTCTAGATACACATGGGTATATTTGTTTATCTTACTGCTTCTAGATATGACAATATGTTCACTAGTTGTTTATGTGCACATTTCAATAAAATCCTTAAAGAATCGCATTTTAAAAGCTGTAAAAGGATTATAAGGTATTTGTTGCACACATCAAGGTTTGGTCTATGATATCCAATTTATGATAACTGTGATTCAAAGAGGTATTCAGATGCAGATTCTGCTGGTATTCTAGTTGATAGAAAAAGTACTAGTGGAACGTATTGAGACATTCATTAGTTGCATAATTTTCAAAGAAAATATCTGCATATTTTTTATTTCGACTGATTTTCAATTAGTAGACATTTTTTTTATAAAACCCCTTCTAGAAAATAGTTTTTGTTGACTTCGTTTCAGATTAGACATTTTAGAAATTTGATTTTGTTTTTGTTTTTGGATTTGATCTTAAATGACTACATTAACTAATCTGACTCCCTACTGATTATCGAAAAGATAAATAGTAATTGAAATAGTGATGAGTGTCGATATTAATCATATATTATGACTTGAGACAGTATATTTATTAAATTTCTTTAAAAATTTAAACAAGAGTTATAATAACTTTTGATGGTAAAAATTCCATGACCATCTCTATTTCTATCATATTTTTAACGGCCATCACTCATTAAAATCCAATATAGTATGTCAAAATGTGGTATTTTAAACGGGAAATTATTCGTTTTTTAGCAATAAGAACATCTAAAGTATTCACTCTCATTTAAAAGTCCTCACGGTTATGCATGAGTGAATTACTTGGAATATTTGTTTATGTGCTTTTATGCTCATTTAAAAGTCCTCACAGTTATGCATGTATGGAACACATATCAAAATCGATTACTAATAGACGAGTTGATTCTAATCCCATTTAAAAGTCCTCACGGTTATGCAAGGTTAGAAGATGCTTGAAATTCGTTTTTTTTTTCTAAAATTTAAAGAATACTACTAATCTCATTTAAAAGTCCTAACGATTATGCATGGTTAGTAAGTATTCAAATTCCTGTTATAAACATACCACAAATAGACACAACTATATGGTTTTATATGCCGACATCACCCCTATCACTCTAAAGTGGAATATGCGACTAACAGAGTATTTATGATTTTTGTTTGATTTTCTATTGAAATTTAATTTTTATACTCGATTGGGCATTAATGTTGTATTAATGTCTATCACTTTATCTCTATTTTTCAAACACTATTACTCTTTTGCTGATAACAAAAGGGGGAGAGAAAAGTTAAGATTTTGGCAAATAAAGTTCAAATTTTTTATTTTTTATTTGCATATTCCCATCTAGGTTCATTTGCATATTTTTATTGATTTTCAAGCATATATGAAGAGGGAGCTTTGTTGTAGAGAGGGAGCATTCAAATAGGGGAGCAAATAGATTTCATCAATGACCAAATACATTTAATAAATTCAAAATCTTAATATATGTTTGTTATCATCAAAAGGGGGAGATTGTTGAATATGCTAGTATATGATTTTTGTTTGATGATAATAAACACACACACACACACATATTTTATATTCGTTTAAATGTATTTGTTATTGTACTATTTTATTTTCCACATAATTAATAAATATTTGTTTAATAAAATAAATAACACAGAATTCATATTCAAACAAATATTTTATTACAAATTCAAATAGTACAAATTTGAGTTCTCACTACATTTATACATTTTCAATTTCAATACAATTTCAATTACAACACATTTTTCAATTTACAATGTCACCTCACTACATATTCTCTCATACTTGTACTTTTATCCTCAACTCTATTCCAGTTTGTATCCAGCATCTGAATTATCTGCAAAATAAACACCGTCATAGTAAAATTGAGATATATATATATATATCTGTGTGTGTGTGTGCATATATATATAAATATATATATATGTATATACTCACAAACACACATGTATACATATATGCACATATATGTATACACTCACAAACACGCATGTATACATATATGCATATATATATATATATGTATGTATGTATACATATATTCAGTTCAAAGAACAAAGTCAACATGAATACATATCAGTTTAACTCGAGTACACATGACGTATCAACTAGCACAGTGGACAAAGCATAGGCATCACAACACATATACACATACATACATATGTATGTATGTATATACATAGTGACGCGCATACAAGTGAACATGACATGATCAAAGAAACTATCAGTAGCAGTTCAATGCACAAGCATGTGGAAGGGAAAAACAGTGACAGTAATCAAGTGTAGGCAAGCATACATATATACATGCGCGAAACCACATGTATACATACATATATATATATATGTAGTGACAACACACATAAATACATGAAGACTCAAATGAAACAGAGGTGACAGCAAATGGAGCAGTGACAACAGTTCATAATCGAACCAGACCGGAAATGTGCATCTAATATAAAAATTTCAAAGTATCTACACCAACATGAAGTGCAATGAAAATTCGTATTGTAACGATACGGATTTTTCCGCTCGAAAATCGACATCCATACTTTACATCGTACTCGAATGCCGTAGATTCGACCGTTCAAATCCGGTTCGCCGGAGCTTATAACAACATTAAGTAAATAACAACACAGCGGAATAAATGAATAATACATTGATATACAATATCTGATACAACAGAATGATACAATGAATATCTATATACATCAGAGATATGATACAAGAAACAGCAGCGGAAAAGAAAACGATAACATCAGCAGCGGATAATCTTCATCTTCAAAACAGTAATCCAGATATAGCTCGAACTTCCAATAACGAGGCACAAAGATAAGCAAGTGCAGTCCGATCCAAAGACTGAACTAGCTCCAAAAAATCTACAAATCCTGACTATCTGAAAAACCCAACTCTAGACTGCTCGTGTAGAAAAATTTTGAGCATCCAGAGTTTAGGAAAGAAACAATAAACTCCGGATCAGTCATGGGACTGGTGTGAGCAACAAAAACAGTTTATCTTTAAAACAAATAGCAGAGAAATTTTCAAGTCAATTCGCAATGCTTTTAGAAAATGAAACTACCATAAGGCCTCCCGCCACACACACAATGCAAACGCAGAATTGGAGGAGATTTCTCCTTATGATAGTCAAAGATGCTTACTACGCAAAATCAAATCATTTGATATTATTATTAGTGCATAGTGGAAAAACATTTCGAAAGTAGAATATAAATCTTAGCCAGCATAGACATTTCGAACTATGCCTACTATAGCTACCATCCAAACAGTGGGGCGCCACCATAAGTAGATGGCAGGTTCTACAACTAATATCGTACAAGGTTCGTATTTGGAAGATGGATTTCCAACAAATGGTCAGGCTAAGGAACTTCCTATTCCACGAAAGAAACGCCTCTGGCGGGACGCTCCGAGAACCAACTGTTCTCTGCCAAACAAGGCCGGCTACCCCTTTTCCCAAGGGATAAAAGAAACCTCAGATATGCCACCCCCGGTCCTTTGGGACCTTTAACCGAGGCGCCTCGAAACCAACATCACACGTCATAAATAAAGTGTGTCCACATGAGTAAGTATCTGGGCTCCATACCATGATACTACCCTTTTCAAGAAGGAATGGTCATACCCTAGGGAAGCTACCCCTGAAACCTTGCCGCAACATTCCTGTTTCGACCATTACCGGGTTGTGAGGCCCTGACGAAGTCTCGTCCACAAAGCTACGCTTTGTCACAAAGCCATGCTTTGGGTCAACAGATGATCAACCTATGATCACAAAGATAAATGATCAAACAAATGATCATATCACAAATGATCAAACACTGATCATCACACAGCAACACTTAGCATGCCACATTACCAAATTGGGAGTATATCGCTGATAACCTTCAACTACATAACCTCTGAGCTCGTACGTCTCAGAGAAGGGTGTTAAGCTAAGAGAATAAATTCTCCGCCACCAAACAGATATGTATTTGAAAGAAATCAGCTTTATATCTCAAAGTGTAATGTCAGACATACAATCCATACAAGTCTGTTCCGGGTTCGAACAGAACCGAAGGCACTTCTCACGAAGCCCTTGCAATTCCGGATAATTTCCAATCACGTCCGGACTTCCCGTCACTAAGGGTGATAAAAACTCTATACCGGGGATCAGCCGATGTAGAGTAACTCGACGGTAATCCTTCCGTTTTCAAAAGTATCCGGTCTTCAACACCGGTCTTCAAATGCCATCCATATCGACGTATCACATATTCGGAATGAGTTATACGACCCAAAGGTCCTCTCCCGGCTAAACCGAATAGTGAGCGAAATATTTAAAACATATGGATATGGGATTTCAATTAAGTCACAACTTATTACCCAAAATCTTTCTTTTCAAATGGTTTAACAAATTGCCATTTTCAAATCTTTAAACAAAAAGATTCATTTTAAACAACCTTCAACGGTTTAAACAATTTCACCTTAATCTTTTAAACAAAAGATTCATTCACAGATTTTCCAAATTAATTTCCCTTTCAATTTGATTAACTCGTTAAATCTTCAAATCAAAGATTTAACTTACAGTTTTCAAAACAATTCCATTTCAAATGATTTAAACCAATCATTATTTTAAATCTGTTAAAAATAAACAGATTCAAATCATAGCTTTTCAAAACAATTCATTCATAACTTGGAAAACCATTTTTCAATTCAATCTTGAAATTCCTTTAACTAAATTAGAATTTCATTTCTTATATGAAAGCTTTTATCATTAAAAACAAACAGTTCCATTTCAGAAAATCTGATTCATTCATACGAGTGGAAATCCTTGGGTTAAATCCAAATTCTCAAAATTATACTTTTAAATGGTTTAACTTTATATAAACACATTTATATCATCTTTAATCCCTAGTTTCAAATCATAGGATTTAATTCCAAACTTGAATTCAAATTTAAATCAAATTATTTAAATTTTTCAAGTCTCGATTAAGTTATTCAAAATAACTTTTATCTTTGAAATTCTATTTCAATTGCTTTTCACTTTAAACCCAAATTTCAAATTTCAAAATCAATTGAAATTAAAATTTCAATTTCAAGAACATCAAATTTAAATTATCTGTGACTTAACCGATTTCCACGTGAAATCCATAATTGTGTGTGTAAAAGTGTAATCTAGGGGTTTCACACACAATAGTGCACATCATACAATCATCACAGATCAGAATACAGAATATAGTTGATAAGCGATATAAACTATAACGCCTATCGTATAGATCACAGATATATATCACAGATAAGTAAATTACAAATCACAACATAAATCAGGATGTATCACAAAGCATCATATATCAGGGATATCAAACAATTCAAATTCAATAGAATTCAAACATTCATAAGTAAGATCAGTTAACATCTGATTTTAATTAATTTATACCAGGTTAATTACTTATGAATAAACTACAAATTTTGGTTAATTAACATCAATAAATTACAAATCGTTTTGATTAATTATTCTTTACTCATTTATTAATTTAAATTGACCAACTTTTAAATTATTTAACTTATTCAGTTATCCTTTAATTAATTTCCCTTAATCATTAATTAATAAATCTCAAAAAAATTTAATTAATAAACCTTTAATTTATCACCTAATTAAATTAATTACCTTGGTAAATTAATCTTTAAGTAATCACATAATTAATCCTTTTAATTACATTAGTTCATTATCCTTTTAAATTAGTCGCTTTGATTTATTAACCAATTAACTTTAAATCTTTAAGTTAATTAAGGATTAAAACGCTTTACTTTCCTTAATTACATCATCATATATTTCAAAATCACTTGTTTTTAACTTTACTTTTAAATTTTGAACTTTTCGCAAAACTTGAGTTCTTTGTTTAAATCTCGAAATACTTTCTTTCTTTTTCTTTTAAAAAATTTTAAACCTGTTCAAAACAACCCAACCCAAGCCCAACAATTCTTGCTTCGAGTCCCATCCTCAACTACTTCGAGTGAATACCCGAGTTGCTCGAGACAAATCTCGAGTCTTTTCCCTGCTTCATCCCAATTGCCCCAGACTTCCCAAAACATACTGATACGAACGCGACAGCGTGCACGTGCACAGATCGTCGACGACGATCCTACCTCCGGCAACACCACCTACAGGTCGCCGACCATCCCCACATGCCATTCCAGCCCCCCAAAACCTTGATGAGACTCGCGAACGAAAAACGACAGTTCGAGCTCCAAACAACAACAACTCTCCGACCATCTCTCCCCTTTTGCTGATGACCTCGCCCACTGTCAACCACGCCATTTCAACAGGAACTTTGTCAAACTCCACAGCTTCGATTCCCATGGGTCCGGTGCAACTCGATTCCTCCACGCCAACAAACCACCTCTTCAAACTTCGACGAAAAAAAACTGTGCCCTAAAACCCTATTTCGTCAAACCCAAACTTATCGGATCATCTAAAAAATGTCGTACTATTTTTCTAATGATCTATGACACATCATCCTTCTCTGATATCAAGCCCGAGGCTCGATTGTCCTTTGATCACCAGAAATCGATGTTTCTTTCAATTCTATTCAACTTCGATTTATTCACTTGTTACCAATCTTGAAGCACTGGTTTAACCTTTAGAAATCGTGATTCTTGATGGGGATTTAGATCACAGAAATGAATCAAAGGATTGTAATAATCGAAATTTTCATGTTCTTAAGTTTTACTGCTAATTTCTTCCTGTAAATCATTATTTTCCCAATATTTACTTAATACATTTTACCTAATATCATTTTTTTTTATTTAAATAACTTTACATGGTCATAGACAAATTTCCTTCAGAAACCATAGTTTGAAATAGTTTAGACATGAAGATTTGAACCTTTTTTTTTCTCTTGAATTGGTTATCCTGTCACTTAACCAGAGAAATGAATATACCCATGTACCTAACAATCTCTACCTATATATATATATACACTTATACAACCTAACTCACCACACACCCAAATATCAATCACTGATATCAAAATATATATATAAACAAACTAGAGGGAAGTTAGCTCACCCCTATATATATATGAACATTCAAGCATATTCAACAGCAAGGCAACACTTCAAACCATTTTCAATCTTTTATCACAAACATCAGAACAAAGCAAACATAGGGGTAAGTGAGTTGCTCACCTGAATATGGATGAAGCAGAGAAGTAGAGTTTTGAGGAGGTTAAAAACTGAATTGTTTTGAAAGCTTGTTTTACTGGAACCTTGAATCGCTTAGATTTCCATTGAAACTGAAATGCTTGAAAAACTGGAAACTTGCTTAGTTCATTCAGATTATAGCTTGTTTGTTGATGATTCAAGATTTTGA
Source organism: Allium fistulosum (assembly GCA_030737815.1). Taxonomy (NCBI): domain Eukaryota; kingdom Viridiplantae; phylum Streptophyta; class Magnoliopsida; order Asparagales; family Amaryllidaceae; genus Allium; species Allium fistulosum. The sequence goes on from CM060901.1 coordinate 474,466,213, forward strand.
TAATTTGTTTGATTCCAGGTTGCAACTGAAACAGTTCTTTATATTTTTTTCCTTTCCTCGGTTTTGTTTAAATTATGTTTTGAACGAACTAAAATGAAGAGGAAATTTGATATATAACAAAAGGTTTACAGGTTGATAAAAAAAATGAGTTTGTACAATACAATAGTGTAATATTAAAATGCTTTGTACAGGTGATAGTTTTATTTGTTTAAACTGATATGAAGTGTTGTGATGGCTTCATTAATGCCCATGTACAAATGAATATTTTTCTTCATTTCGGTGGCTGGTGGAAATGTGTATGGTGTACTCATAGATATGGCATAAAATTAACATGTACAACTTACCTTTATTTCGGCTGTACAAGCATGGAGATAGTTTGTGGTGGCTTGTACTTCTTGTTTTATTTTGGCTGAGAGGATGTTAGTTGGTACATAAATATGTTTATTTGTTTTATTACTTTGCAATGTTACATATTGTTATGTTGTCTTCTTTTGTTGCTTACACTTACTTATGTATTTGTTTTCAAATGTCTTTAACTTGTCTTTGTTTATTTTTCTTTTGTTGCTTATATGTGTATTTGTTTGTATGCATACATTTGTTTACTTTGTTTTATTCCTATTTCTTGTTGTTTGTTTTTAACTTTATGTTACTTTATATTTAGAACTTTGCTTTGTCATTTCTTTTATTCAACTTGACTATAGATCTTTATTCCTATTTATAGTTTGATTATCAAATATTACATTTATACCATATATTTTATTTTATACTTTTTATAACCTTTTTAAAGAAAACGGATTAAAAATACAATCTATACATTAAATAAATAATTATACATATGTTTTGCTTAATATGTAAGTTCTTATTTTAATGTATTCTTTGAGTCTTAACTAATTTGTTTAATGTGTTTATTTTATATCTTTGTTGCATTTGCATTCATTCACTATTTTTACAAAACCCAATTCGAATTCAGTTTCAAATACATTTCTCAAGTAATTCAAAATTCAACTAACATTTTTATATTTAATATTTAAACCATTTATTTAAGATTTAAATTCAAATCAAATATATACGTACATATTCAAATTTACTCATACATGCCCGTATACATATATATACAATATTTAAATTTTAAATGATTTATACAAAATATATTTGGATATCTGGGAAACTCGCTTCTATTAATTGATAAATTTCACAGTTTTATTCAAAAATTCATTTAATTATCAATTAATATTAAATTAAAATCTAGGGTCGTTACACGTATATTGCCAGAAAATGAATGGAACATCAGGTTGAATAAAGTCACAGAGCAAATCATAGTGAACCAGAAAATTCTCAAAAGATCAACAATATATCTCAAGTTAAAATGACAAGCTGGAAGATGAACAAGTCAAGGCAGAGAAAAGAATGGATCAATTCAAATATGATTGAGAAAATTCAAATTCATCAGAGGAATATGCAGTAACACGTCAACTAAGAACAAGTAAAAAATAAATCACATCGTTCATGCAGAAATCCGTGGCCAAGAAAAGCAACCGAAGAATTCAATCTCAAATATACGAACGTATATTTAGGGGTTTTTATCCCTATATAACCCAATCATCATCATCGACATTTCAACATTCGAGTTCAACAAAAATACCAGGGCTACTCACTGAAGTAAATCAAAACCAATAACTCAAATCAGGTCGAGCAAAAATCGAGAAAGAAAGTCACGTACCAAATTTCATCTAAACATTCGAGCTCGACAAATTAGAGCATACGAAAGCCAACCAAAGCCAATGGTCAATTAACGAAGCCAATTGAATGAAATTATAACCTCAATTGATCATAATCGAAGCAGCGAATTCAATCGATCAGAAACCCTAAATTTGTGAAGAGGAACAAAAAAGAAACAAGGCGGTCGATAATACAAAAGACTGGGAGATGTCTATTGTCTTAAGTTTTAATTGATTTGGGTCTGCCTTCTTTTTTTGGTTGGGATTATTTTTAATTAGGGTTTTAATTGTTTTAGTTTTAGTTTTTATTTTTGAATTCCTTTTAAAATTGTGTAATATTCTAGTCGTGTGACTAGGTACAAACTACGGGGCGTAGTTTGAGAATTCGCAACTCAGTGGCTGAGTTGTGGTAGGGTTTTGAGCATATAGTTAGGTTAGTCATTAGCGGGTGTTGCAAGTTTACGTGTGTAAGCATTTGACTACTTAATTTCTAGTAGATACCTTAGGGGCAGCACGTAGGCAGGATTTTGCCGAAGCTGGGTAAATCTGTGTTGTTCTATTTCTGCTATTATTATTCTGCTATTATCTGTGCTACAATTATTATATTTATTTCCGCATTAATTTTTTTAATTATTATTATCACCCTATTCACCCCCCCCCCTCTAGGGTGAAATCGATCCTACATGTGTTAGTTTCTTGATGCATATAATATCGAGTTGTAGCTCTATGTATCTCCTCTTGATACTCCGTGTGTCTACGTGAATCTGATTTCCATTTTGTTGCCCTGTTCAATCTGAATTACAATTCATGCTTGCTGTTGCATTAGTATTGACCTGATACACATATACATGCATTTTTGTTCATGTCTGAATTCATATTCTGGCCTGGATTCGATTTCCATTTTGTTTCATTTTGGTTTACTAATCCCTGAGCTTATGCATTTGTGTTCACTGCACCATATTCTTGTAACGACTCTTAAATTCGAACAATTTTTAAAAGAAATATTAATTATAATTATTGAATAGAATTTGGTTAGGAATAAAAATTTGATGTTTTATTTATGTAATTTATTGATATAAACTAGAACAAATTTATTAAATAACAAATTTCGATAAGTTATATAAGGATGATAACATAGGTTTGAATGCAATTGGATGAGAATTGGATGCGTAGTTAATGGCATGAATTGGGTAATAATGGAAATTGTAGGCGACAATAAAAGGCATATTTATTTAAGGAAAATAAATATGTAGTTTAAATGGTAACATACCAAGTTGATTTCAAATAACGGAATGAGGTAAAATAATTAATTGGTAAGTGATGAATGTCTTTTGTAACGACAATAGAAGTTACAAATATGTTAGTAACAATAAAGTGGAAATTTATAACCACCATTCAATTTGAAAAATATATATTGAATTAATTGACATGGAATCTTTAATAAGATAAAGGGGAAACAAATTTATATTGCATTAATTGATATTGAATCTTTTAATTAAGATAAAGTGTAACGATCTGTAACTTTTAACAACTTTAAAATGGCAGTATTTTGAATTTAAATAAAAATAAAATTTAAAATTTAAAATTTTGAATTTGTGATGTTGAGTGTTATATCTGACCAAATTCAATAAAATGAAATTTTTTGAGAAAACTATATTTTTGGTCAAACTTGGTCAAAATTCAAATTTAAGTTAAAATTTGAAAAGTTTTGAAATTTAAATTTTATTGCATGAAAAACATCTACACAAAATTTTAAGAATGATTCCATTTTTTGTTTTTATCGAAATCAAAATCCTATTGCTCTAAAAATATGAAATACTGTGAAAAATTAACATGAATTTGCAGTGTTTAGTTGTGTTTTATTTGGCTAAGTCCTATTGGACATTTTGGTCTAATAGGCCTTGGTTAACTAAGTGACTCTAGTCATACCAAGAGTCTTGTGACCATTCCTTTTTCTACGAACATTTGTTTCTTATCTAACTAAACAAGTACGTACAGAATAATTTCTCTTGAGAAACTTTCTATTCATTCTTCCTCCTTCCTCTCCAAATCTACAAAAAATGCTAGATCCAAACTCTAAATTCCCAATCCTAAAACTCCTTTCTTCCTCCTTCGGAATCCTTCCACCCTCTCACCTATAGCTGCCGCCCTCTCCTCCATCTCCAAGGCTATCTCCTCCTCCTCATTTCGGCCACCATCTCTTCTTCCAAAGTCGAAAATCCTAGCCTCTTTCCAAAGCCATAGCCGAGCCCTACCACACCAAAACCCATACATTCTTCCACCGTCTCCTCCTCTTGCCTAGCCGCACCCACTCTTCTCCCTTAGCCCACCTTGGCCACACCCAAACCCATCCAAAACCGCTTGGTCGTGACCTCCTTTCATCCCTGGGCCGAACCCTTAACCCTCTTCCTTCTCTTATTATAAAAAAAAGAATAAAAAAGAAATATATATTCATATATATTTTGTGCTTCACCAATTAAAGTTTTATTTGCTTTGGAATTGAGATTCAAATTCATTGCTTTTGGTGTTGTCAAAATTTCTAGCTTCGAAAGGTGAGCTATTCACTCACGATTTATAATCTTATGCTAAGTGAATGAATATCAATTGATATGTTATTGGAATGTTGCAATAGTTTGGATTTTGCATAGTTTGTATATGATTTTTATATGATCTATATCCTCTTATGTTCACTTATGATTTTAAAATGATATTTTTATTGACAATATGTTGTTCATTTATAAAAATAGATGTGATGATATGGTTATTGATATGCTTTATGATGTTAATATGAAATTTCTAGGTTGAAAAAATAGAGAAATGTTATATTGATTTAAAGTTGTCACACATGTTATGAAAAAAAAGAAAAACAAAAAAAAAGAAGAAAAATTTATATGCATATATGTGTTATGTTTGTAATATAGAAAATCACCTAAGTGCTATGTTAAAAATGATTGCATTTTATGTCATGTAATGGTAGTAATTTTATGTCACATTCCTTGTTAAAATATGAATATATGCTAGTGTATGTAATTGCTTATGTAAGTAATATGCTATGTTATGTAATTTGTTATGTAAGTAATATGCTATGCTATGTTATTTGTTATGTAAGTAATATGCTATGTTATGTGATTTGTTACGAAGGTCATGTGCTATCTTATGTAATATATCATGTATGAATATGTGTTATGATTATTTATTTTATGCAAATCATGCTGCAAGTTCCCATAGCTTTAGGAAATCACTGTGGGTTGAAAAGATACATAACCGAATGATCTTTTAGATTAGGAAAAATCGGTATGGATTGAAATGATAAACCAAAGCGATTTCATTGATTCTAAAATTTTGGGATTGCCGGTTGAAATGATATATACCCGTAAATATTAAATTATTGCGGATTGAAATGATAAATATCTATATCACTTGACCATAGGATAGAAAATTACATACGGACAACGTTGGTCTGTTTTTAAAATGATTTCTGAAATTCTGGAAATATGTGTTTTAATGAAAATTGATTTTAAAAAATTAAATATAAAGATTTTATTTTAATATATGAAAATTCTATATTTTAAATTATATGTTTTAGGAGTTTTAAATTTATAAGTTAAGTTTTTAAAAACTGTAAATTTTAAGATTTTACTTATAATTTTATTATTTTTTAAACATATAAATAAGATTTGATATAAAATAAAATAAATTTAATAATAAGATTTAATTTAATATAAATTTAATATACTAAAATTAATAAAAAATTAATTTAATTAATAGACATAATATGTTTAAAATATTTATTTAGATTTATGTTAATATTTTAAATTAGATTTTTTTTGTAATAATTTAATTAATATATATAATATGTTTAAAATATTTATTTAGATTTATGTTAATATTTAAAAATAGATATTATTTGTAATAACTTTATTAATATATATAATATGTTTATATATTTATTAAAAATTTATACTAATATTTTGAAAATTTATTTTTGTAATAACTTTAATAAATTAAGGTTGGAAAGATAAATTGAAATTGATTTGTAATTTAATTTGTTTAAGAATTATATTTAAAAGAATTGGTTTGAAACTTATTGATTTTAGGATTTTAAAGACATGATTTTATAACGATAACTTGATTTTGATTAAAGGTTATTAAATGAATATTTTCAAATTAAAATATAATTGAAATTGTATATTTAATTTTGATTTAAATTTGTATTGGAGATTTTATTTAAATGTTTATAAAAGGTAATTAAGTGAATATTTTCAGAATTAAATATAAATGAAGTTAGATATTTAATTATTGATTTTGATTAAAAATCGTAATTTGAGATTATATTTGAATGTTTATAAAAGTGATTTTTATAAAATGACCATGGTGTGAAATAAGTGGTTGGTTGTTAAAGAGACCGGGATCGGATATTGTCATACTCTCAGCCAATACCGAAAACCACTTTAACAAATGTGAACGTAGTGGAGATTCCAGAACGCAGTAGGATGGTTTGGCGAACGTCTGTATGAGGTATAAACGCAGCCCTGACCCCCTTGGGTCAGCTTGATGTCATTAAAACAGGAGCCATACCTGGGCCAAGTGAGGTCGCACCTCCGATCGAGCATGCTTCTTCGAAACCATATCTATTACTTTGTGATTTGATTAGGTGCACCTTTGATTATGGGAGTGTGTCTCAAGGTGGGCAGTAGTAGATGTTATGCGTTACCACCAGCCCAGTTCTGCAAAACAGTAGAATCCTACCCTAGGCATTGCCTTGCGTGCCTTGTCATATGTCTTATCGCGCTCACTACGAGTTTGGTTTGTATCGTACCTATGGAGTGCTCACTGAGTAAACCACTGGTTCGGTGGAGCTTACAGTATCTGTATAGACTACATTATTTATATAAAAATGTGTTAATGGGTATATAGGTAATGCCTTAACGTTATTTTAATATCTTTCTTTACTGTAGACATTATCTATGTAGCGTATTGTACTATGTATGTAGGTAGTTCCACGGATCCTTAAAGGATGGAATCCCAAACATCCTTGAATTACTTTGTATTTCACTTGACATTTCACTTGATTTTAATTTACTAGTATAAGAATGTTAATCCTGACTCGAGTGTTTTGTGTTTTACTTTATGCTTGGGTCTGACTGAATGTCTCAGCATTTGAGACTCGCCTTTGAAGCTTGGAGCTTTGCTTGAAGATCTGTCTCTTATATATTCAGCTGTGTAGTTATCTCAGTTATTTCTAATATTTGTGTCCAGACTTGTCATTGTTTATGTATTAGAGATTCCTTTGTATTTGGAATATTCGTTGTATTTTGTTTTGACTCTAATGTTTATTGTAGTAGCTTCATGAACTACTATTTATCTATTCTGTTGCTTATTGTTATAATACTCTGTGTCTGTGATTCTGTGATTGATTTATTTACTGTATATGCTGAGTTTTGCCAAATATAAATTAACAATCTGCTGTTTTGAGCAATTCAAGTTTGACATGAGTGGATGATTGTCGATTTGAATGGTTCAAAATAGCGGGTCGTTACAGTTGAAATTAAACTTAAGTAAATTTGTCGAATGGTTAATTAAGTGATATTGACATTAAAGGAAATATATTATATGAGTGAAATAAAATAAATGATAATAAATAAATTTGAATGTGAAAGAGAATAACAAATATGATTGTAAACGAATGTAAATAAATAGGGTGAACATAATGAACGTTAATAATTAAATGTAAGTTAATTGGACATAATAGAATGGAAATTAATGGAATGAGAATACATTGAATAGGAATAAGTAAGCATAGAAATTTTTTTTGTAACGAATGTTAATAAATTGAAAATAAATCAATTGAATGTAAACCAATTAAATGGGGATGACAAATGTAAATAATTGAAAAAAATCAATTGAATGTAAATAAATTAAATTGGAACCGATCAAATGTGAATGCAATGAATATTGATTGATTGAATAAAAATGGATTGAAACCAAATTAGTTGAATTAAATCAATTAAAATCGAATGAATTGAATATAAATCCGTTGATTGATTAACGAGATGAATAATAATAAGTGAATGTTAATCAATTAAGAAGTAAATAAGGTGAATGCAAATAAATTGGATATGAATATAAATTAATTGAAAGTGAGTTAATTAGAATGATAATAATAAATGGATGTTAATGAGTAATAAAATGTATAATGTTAACACTCGTAAATGAAATTTATGTGGTTTTGAATTAATTGTTGTATCTGCTACTATGCATTTCAAATCTATCTTATCTTTCTGTTTTACTTCTATTCTCCTATCTTCATTCATTTTCGAGGACGAAAAGTTCATGAGTGGGGGAGAGTGTAACGACTCGTAAATTCGAACAATTTTTAAAAGAAATATTAATTATAATTGTTGAATAGAATTTGGTTAGGAATAAAAATTTAATGCTTTATTTATGTAATTTATTGATATGAACTGGAACAAATTTATTAAATTACAAATTCCGATAAGTTATATAAGGATGATAACATAGGTTTGAATGCAATTGGATGAGAATTGGATGCGTAGTTAATGGCATGAATTGGGATTGTAGGCGACGATAAAAGGCATATTTATTTAAGGAAAATAAATGTGTGGTTTAAATGGTAACATACCAATTTGATTTCAAATAACGAATTGAGGTAAAATAATTAATTGGTAAGTGATGAATGTCTTTTGTTAATGCAATGAACGTTACAACTATTAATAACGACAATAGAAGTTACAAATATGTTAGTAACAATAAAGTGGAAATTTATAACCACCATTCAATTTGAAATATATATATATATATTGAATTAATTGACATGGAATCCTTAATAAGATAAAGGGGGAAACAAATTTATATTGCATTAATTGATACCGAATCTTTTAATTAAGATAAAGTGTAACGATCCATAACTTCTAACAACTTTAAAATGGCAATATTTTGAATTTAAATAAAAATAAAATTTGAAATTTAAAATTTTGAATTTGTGATGTTGAGTGTTATATTTGAACAAATTCAATAAAATGAAAATTTTGGAGATAACTAAATTTTTGGTCAAAATTCAAATTTAAGTTAAAATTTGAAAAGTTTTGAAATTTAAATTTTATTGCATGAAAAATATATACACTAAAATTTAAGAATGATTCCAATTTTCGTTTTGTCAAAATCAAATTTCTATTGCTTTAAGAATATGAAATACTGTGAAAAATTGACATGAATTTGCAGTGTTTAGTTATGTTTTATTTGGCTAAGTCCTATTGGGTTGTTTGGTCTACTAGGCCTTGGTAAACCAAGAGACTCTAGTCATACCAAGAGTCTTGTGGCCATTCCTTTGCCAATGACCATTTATTTCTTATCTGACTAAACAAGTACGTACATAATTATTTCTCCTGAGAAACTTTCTCTTCACTCTTCCTCCTTCCTCTCCAAATCTACAGAAAACTCTAGATCCAAACTCCAAATTCCCAATCCAAAAACTCCTTTCTTCCTCCTTCAAAATCCTTCCACCCTCTCCCCAATAGCAGCCGCCCTCTCCTCCATCTCCTCCTCCTCATTTCGGCCACCATCTCTTCCTCTAAGGCCGAAAACCCTAGCATCTTTCCAAAGCCATAGCTGAGCTCTGCCACACCAAAACCGATCCATTCTTCCACCATCTCCTCCGCTTTCCTAGCCGCACCCATTCTTCCACCTTAGCCCACCTTGGCCGCACCCAAACCCATCCAAAACCCCTTGGTCGTGATGTAACATTCCCCCTTCTGACCGCCTCTAGTCGGTGATTAAACCAACTAGAAACGTTCAAAAAGACGAATTGTTATTTAGTTTATAACGTTTAAACAGAATCAGCCACAGAAACACAGAATAATAACTATGAATTAAAACAAATGAGAATTTATTTCATTACTATAAATCTTTTTATATACATCAGAGTTTTATACAATTTAATACCGATACAGCGGAATATCTTAAAATACAATTTTCTCGAAATAAATGATTCTTTACTCTCTCTCTCTAACTTCGCTGCTCGAAAATCTTCAAGCTGTAAAAATACTCGGTCTGACCCGAGTATTATATTCAAAAGAAAATAATACACGGGTCAGTCTAATTCAAACCAGTTTATTAGCGCATAGAGGCAAAAATCAAATAGCCAAGACAATACATATATATACATACAAAAATGTATGTATACACATATACAAATGCAGGTCGAGAAAGTGCTCAGGGATAAAACACATCATAAATCAATGTCAAGGCCATGGTCAACAACCAGTTCAAACAAGTTCAACAATCAAAACTAGGATACATAGGCAACTGTCTACATGAGTTAGTTCAACATGCAAATGAAACTGGCCAAGGCCACTGACTCAATAGTGTATACATCAAAGACCAGAGCATGTACAAGTAAACTAAACAGGTTCAAATGATTCAAGTGAAGATGCAGTGAGGTTTGTACATGGATAAACAACATGAAGCACTGAATCAAGTGCAAATCCAATAACCCAGCTGACACCAAAACATATGCAGTGAAATAAGAAGTGGACTAGTCGAAACAACATAGTGAGCTCAAGCTCAAAAACTAAAACCAAGGTGACTAAAACCCAGTACTCAAGCAAGTGAACTTGATCGAAACAAAGTAGCAAGTCGAAATCATATGGTGAGCTCGACCAAGATCAAAATACATGACAAAGCCTCAGCAATCAAAATACATGAAGGCCACAGTAGTCAGATTATATGAAGTGCAGACTTGAAGTTCAAAAACAATATAGATCATCAGTACCAACATGAACCAGGAATGTGCAGCAGGGAACACATGTCACAAGCAAACAAGACCAAACTACCATGATCAGTAGTACAAGCAAAGACAAAGGAACTGCACAGCTTAAAATGAACATTACAAGGAGATACTAACAAGGACTAGTGTAACGACCCCGAAATTTAAATTTATTTAAATTAATAATTAATTGAGTTTTTGAATTAAATTGAGTAATTAAATAAATTTTTGGATAAAATTAGTAAAATAAATAGATAAAATGGAAGCGAGTTTCCCCGATCGTATATGAGTGAATTTGAAAATAATAAATATATTGATATATATTCTATTTGAGTTTAAATTGTAAAGTAATAAAATAACAAATACAACTTGAACAAAAGTTAAAATAAAAGAGGAATAAAAATAAGACAATAAAACAAAAAGGAATAAACAACACATGACAAAAATTTAACAACAAAGTTTCAACTTTAAAATGATGCAAGTAAAAACAAAACAAAACAAAGGATAAATTACAAAATATAAAACAAGCAAACAAGAAACTGTACATACAATAAACAAAGTAGCAAAGGTCGATTTTTGGGTCTTGACAAGTGGTATCAGAGCTAAGGTTGAACTTTAGCTCAGGAGTATAACACGTTAAGTAGCTCATTAGAGATAGAGTGAAGTAAACTCTAGAATGAGTATTCCTCAGATATCCATCTGTATGCCTCAGTAAATTCTCTTACTATCCACTGATAGTGAGTATGAGTGCAAGAAGAGGACGAGATAGGGGACAGGGAGTACGACTATAAATGGTCAATACCCTATGACAGTGGAAACAATCTTTCTCTATCAATTTTCTTTGATTCGTTTCCAAATTCTTTTCATTGCTTCGTATCAGTTACAAGAAGAAGTTCAGTACGATGATGGCTCTACGAATTGTTGTAGAAGATTTTACTTCGTATATTCAACGATTTCTTATCAGCTTTTTGATTTAAACCTTAATGAATTTGAAATTGGAATTTTAAATTGAATTAAATTGATTAATAGAATATGAGAATAAAATTGAATTGAATCAATAAAACGATTTCGATTAAAACTAAATTTGAAATTTTATTGTTATTTCTTGTGATTACCAAAGTCCGAAGAGGGACAAATTGGTATATATTCTGATATATTCCGACTTGAGTTTGGAATTCATATCTTTAGTTTGAGGAATGATAGGAGATCGAATCTGTCTATCTCTTTGTTGTTTTCGTGCCTGCGAATTTCGAGGACGAAATTCTTTTAAGGGGGGAAGTTTGTAACGACCCCGAAATTTAAATTTATTTAAATTAATAATTAATTGAGTTTTTGAATTAAATTGAGTAATTAAATAAATTTTTGGATAAAATTAGTAAAATAAATAGATAAAGTGGAAGCGAGTTTCCCCGATCGTATATGAGTGAATTTGAAAATAATAAATATATTGATATATATTCTATTTGAGTTTAAATTGTAAAGTAATAAAATAACAAATACAACTTGAACAAAAGTTAAAATAAAAGAGGAATAAAAATAAGACAATAAAACAAAAAGGAATAAACAACACATGACAAAAATTTAACAACAAAGTTTCAACTTTAAAATGATGCAAGTAAAAACAAAACAAAACAAAGGATAAATTACAAAATATAAAACAAGCAAACAAGAAACTGTACATACAATAAACAAAGTAGCAAAGGTCGATTTTTGGGTCTTGACAACTAGATTCAGGTATCAGTTTAAAACAGATGGAGTGCAACAACACTACATACTAACAGGAACCATCAAACCAAACAGAATATCATAATGCAGACAACAAAAGGATGGAACAACGACTTATTCAAATGAATACAGAACCGTAAACATATATGCAAATTCGAACATACATATATACATATAAAATGATGTATATACATACATGACTGCATACATATATACGAAGACTAAAATGGAACTGGGCGCAAATAGTATCCAAAAACAAGAATGTACAAGTGAAACAGGCTACATGAACACAGTGAAGTACTACCCAATGCAGCTACAAGAATGGTCACAGGCGTGTACACCTAACTGCATGCATGTGGTTGTGAACAAGCTAATGCAAGCTAATGCCATGAACAATGTACTAAGACTACAACTTCACATAACCCAAACAGTACACCTGTATGATAATAATTCTCGACAAAAATCAAATGGAACTGTGAGGCTACAGGTAAAAGAAGATACAGTGAAGAAGTGAAAATGCCAACTCACATATGCATTTTGGATATACAAGCAGGCAGTATCAACATAACAAAAGTGAAACCAGACTGGGCAACAGTGGAAATTCAAGTGATTGCAACTACATGAGTAAACAACATCAAAGAATGGTCAAGTGAACAATAAAGCAAATATGACAATGAAATGACAACTCAGTGATATATACAAACAGATGAACATCAGTGCAGACCAGAGACAAGGAGTATCAATATAGGACAGCACATATATGCAAAGCTTCAACATATGAAACATCAACATGGATGCAGAGGCTGTCACAAACAAATATGGACAGTGACACAGTGAAATGCCAACATCACAAACAAACTCATCAAGCCCATAGTCAACAAACAAACTAGCATCAATGCATACTGGAATAAATGCATCAAAGTGACAAAGGGATCAGATTAAAATACATTGTGAAAATCAGTGACTCAAGATCAAAGATTCAAATGCAAGGTCAACACATCAACAACAAAAATGCAACAGTTCATACATGAAGTCAGAGATGAGCACAAGATACAACATGCACAACTTAATATGAATTGCAGTTCAACTGAAATGAACACAGGTGAAGGCAGAGACCAAGAAGTGATAACATGAAACAGTGAGCATCACGACAATGTCAAAGCCATGACTATCACTTAGTGTTTATGAAAATATACGAATTTGAAAATGGTCAGACAATTCGAAGTCACAGAGGAAAGTATCACAGATAAACAGGCAGAAGGTCAGAGAAGAAAAATGTCAATGCCGAAATCATGTGTTTGAAAACAGGAAGTTTTTTTTTCTTTAAAAATCAGAGAAACAGTCAAAAATTATTTTTGGAAAGTTTATGGAATAAAAATCAAAAATTGCACGTTCGAAACAAAGCCGTGAATCGAAAGTAATTCCCAAATATATCGGAGCATAAAAAGGGAAAGTCTCAACAACGTGAAGATCACGTAAACCAAACTGTGAAACCCATCTTCTCGAGAATATAAGAGTTCGAACAAAGTCTAAGGAAACAAAATTTGAACAAATGTTTTCAACTTCAAACCAAAATCGAAGCAATGATAACCACAGAACGAACAGTTCAAAATCAACACCAATGAAATCAAAAATCGAAGCACACAGTTGAATTAGATGTGAGGGCTACTCACTTTTTTTCGAAGAGGTCGCGAGCGAGAACGAAGAAACGAATCGATCGGTCGTAGCCAGTGCCTTCGATTTCATGAAGCCCCAAATTCCAAAACGCCAGAGAATCGAATCAACGCCGAAGCCCTAGATTTTGAGTCGCCACCATTTTTTCGCTTATTTTTGTCTTAGGGTTTCGAATGAGAATGAAAGGGGATCGGGTTTGGATTTATCACGGTATCAAAGAACCATGGGCCAGTATATATTTTTCAAAGCCCACTTAACCCTTAACCAATTTTTCTTTTCTTCTTTTTTTTTCCAAAAGAATTTAACCGATTCAAAAATTTCAACAACAATTTTTATTAGACGAATTCCAATTCGAATCAATTCATCATTCAAATATTTAAAATTCATTAAATATTTTTGATTTGAAATTTTGAAATTTCAGGGTCGTTACAAACTCCCCTCCTTAAAAACTTTTCGTCCACGAAAAGGAAAGGTTGTTAAAATTTCATTAATATTTACACCCTACACAATTTTTTTTACTAAGCTCAATACTTATTAAAAATAAATAAATATAGATAAACATAGGATTCATTCCATTTGTTTAATCTCACTAGCTTTGTTCATTGGTTTCTACAATCAAACGCAAAAGTCTTTTACCAAAATTCTCGATTTATAACTCAGATTCGAACTTTAAAATTCGTCATGTTAGAGATTTATATAATATATCTCTTCCAAAGCTGTGAACTTTCAAAACATTGCAAAAATCCTCTTCCTTAGTTCATTAGGTAGGAATTTTGAAATTCTAATTTCAAACTATTGATTTGCTATTTAAAGTTTGAAAATACTTGCTAACTCGAAATTTAACAAGTCCATCTTCGTTCTCACAGACATTAGGCATACGCTGGTCAGGCGCAGTCTAAAAACCTCCAAGTACTAAATATACTTGCTTCAATTCCCAGTGAAAATACTTTAAAAATTCTTTTAAAAAATGGATATGGAAAGCACGTTCCCCCATGGATCACAGTTTACCCAGCGGTTACGCTACTATCCCAGTAGAATCGCTTGTAACCGTAGATTTCACATCTCTCTTGAATTACGCCATGGTTGTTGCCATAGATCGCGGTCCACACGGCGGTTACGCTACTATCCCAGTAGAATCGCTTGTAACCGTAGGCATCTCGCCCCTCGAATTTCGCTTGGCATTTAGATTCAGTTTACTCGGCGGTTGCGCCACTATCCCAGTGGAATCGCTTGTAACTGTAGGCATCTCGCCCCTCAAATTACGCTAACATACATCATAATCAACATGATCCCATCACGAGGGATTCTAGTCCAAATGGACATTCCAACTTATGGAAAATTCTACGTAGCTACGAATTTCAAATGGACACTCTTCACGAGTTCCAATACCTTCTCCAATAACAAATGGAAGGTACTTTTCCATATCCTCAGTTTAGAAAACATAATATCATATATATGTAGTACTTCATTTCACATTTCGTACATATCAAATCCATGTAAACATACATAAGATTTCCATAACAATGTCTTTCTAAACTAACGGTTTCAAATTTACCGCTTTCATATATATAAGTTCTGAAAACCTACATATCCTATATCCATAACAAATAGAGGATTTCAAAAAATTTCCTCTAAGTCGATTTGGAAATTTAAGGTTATCTCAAACCTAATTCATATTCATAATTCCATTTATTATCGACTTTCACATTCGATTTGGATTACACGTTACATCGTCAATTCTCAACACAGAATTGATGTCTATCGATATATAACCTCTGAGCTCGTACGTCTCAGAGAAGGGTGTTAAGCTAAGAGAATAAATTCTCCGCCACCAACAGATATATATTTAATAGAGATCAATTGCTATGTCATCAATTCACAATGTTAGACATACAATCCAAATCATCATCTGAAATTCAAAGCTCAACTTATATTGTCTTTGATGTCGAAGTTAAACTCAATTTTAACTCAACGATTCAATCTTTTTGAAAAATTTCAAATTGAACAAATTGTTCAAATTCTCATTTAATTTTTCAACTTCGACTTCAAAAAAATGAATTTCAAATCATTTATCCCTTACGGAATATATTCACAGCATTTCATATTTGGAAAAACATTTCCATACTTATTTAAAAATAAGTAATTCACAAATCCATTTTTATTTCCAACATTTGAAAATATTCGATATACTTAAATCAAAATTAAGTATATATTTCATCTTTAAGGAAATCATTCTCTTTCACACATTTATTTGAGTTAAAACGAATGTTACGTAAAACATCGTTACGACAACTCAAAATCACTAGTATAGGGATTCGAAATTTAGATAGATGTATAAATCCCAATACTATACAAAACATTTCCTTTCGGAAATCATTTACTATAACAACAGGGTTATAGTCCATCATTTCCTTTTATTCGAAAACGTCTATTTCAACAATGAATGTTGAAATCTATGGTTTCGATATTCAATGCCTTTTAAAACATCTTTTAAAACAATTAACTTCGTTTTAAAATATCGACTTCCCCAAACATGTCCATTTTATTCAATGATATATTCACTGTCCAAAATCGTGAATATACTCCACTAACCAAATTTCAATATTTCCTGCACATTTTATTTCAAAGATTATCCACTGTCCAAAATTATGGATATACTTCCTTTAACAAGCTATATAAAGATTTACTTATCAAAATAAGTCATTTCCGAATTTATAAAGACTTCAATTTATAGTTTGAATTCCGCGTACTTTTCACAATATTGGTTTTAAACCAACTTCAAATTTTCCAATACTAAGTTTTCCACTTAACTTAATTCTCTGCAAGTTCAAATTTAAATTCATCACTGAATCTATTAAATTTATTATGGATTGTCATGTTGACAACTTCAAAATTTTCAAATCTAATTCCCATTTGAACTTTGCATCTACTTTCTATTTCCAAAATAATCAACTAGTTTCTTTAGTAAATCATTCATCGACTTGGTTTTCAATTTAATCACATTTGATTCATTCACATTGGATTTTACTGACATTCATTCATATTCAATTAGTTCACCTTCACTAATTTATATTCAAGTTAGTTTGCTTTCAATTCAAATCAAATTTGATTCTATTTGGATTTCTTATCCTTCAATTTGAATTCAATTTGTAACGACCGTGACTTTTACCATCGTAAAATAAAATAAAATATTTTAAAAAAAAGCTGTAACGACCGTGATTTTTGAATTACTGTCGGAGTTAATGTTTTAAATAGAAATTTTAAATTAAAATTTGAAAAGAAAATAAAAATTGTTGCAAAGTCAGTTGCATATTTCCCAGTTGTAGCACGTTTTGGAACTAGACTGCATACTTTTGCATTCACGTGTACATGTGAAAAATTGGACTAATTCAAAACAAATTGGAAAACATTTTTGACTAGGTGTAAACACATTCTTTTATAAAAAGCAAGTTGAATTCTTTTGTTGCCTTTACATACGTGTAACAAATAAGGTGGTTCATTTCAAAAGCTAGTGCTAGTTCATTTTATTAACACATTATTTTCTTTCCTGTCATAAAGTTGAAATCACTTTGCTCTTTTCCATCATCACTTATGTGTACAGGCCGTGTACTATTTTCTCTTGAAGCATGTTTGCATTAAATGCGTTGTACAAAATATTGCCAGCTCATTGTTGCTTTCACTTGTTCAAAAATTTGATAAAAGAAAAGTGAAACAGCGGCATCATTTAATTCACTTCTTCAATAGCTCAGCAAAGATATTAATGGCAGTTGTAAATCCTGGCTTCAAACATTCATGTTTGATAACAGTTTTTGAGGCAAATCTGAGGTGAGTGAAAAACTCACATTGCTAATTTATACGTACTTCATTTTTGTGATACTGCAATGTTCGCTTGCATTCAGTTGTAGCTGCTGTCCACCATATTTCTGTTTTATTTATCTGGTTTTGTTCACTTGGATACACTACATATATTGCCCAGGTCTAAACTCTGTTTTGCTTTGCATATTTTTTTTTATGTTGCATTATATTAAAATGTATGCGTGAGTTTATACGTAAATGCATGCGTGAGTTTACACTTAAATGCATGCGTGAGTCTACAAAAAAAAAATGCATGCGTGTGTCTAACAAATTTTGTTTTGCTTTGCATTTTTCATTTGGAAGTGCATTTTACTCCTGTGCGTGTGAAAAAAATTGTTTGCAGGTTAAAAAGATTTTCCAGTCATTTTGCATTTGTTTAACTCTTTTTCGTAGGCATAAATCTCAAGTTAGCGTGCGTTTTGTTTCAATTAATATAGGCAGGTTCATGTTTTTTTTAAAGGGACGTGTGTGAGAAACTAGACCTTACTTTAGTAATTGCGTGCACTTATATTGTTGCACTGGTAGCTTTGGTTGATAATTCAATTGCATGAAAACTAAAGTGAACAAAAAGGTGTAGGCAAATAATTAATGCACGTGCTAAAGAAAAGTATGGCCAGGTGTTTTAATTTTAATCATCTTCACATTGCATGCAAAGTGTTTTGCAAAAATCATCACTTTGGGTATTTCATTTTACTGGTTATGTTTTGCTTACGTTGATGTGAGGGCACGTTAAATTTTATACTTGGTTTATATTTAAGATATGCGTACAAGATGAATAGAACGTCGTTAAACCCATGTCCTGATTTACGTTATTTACATTGGGTATATACGTACAAGTTTGAAAGGCGTTGTTAGGTCCAGACAATGCTATATTTATTGTATGTATAGTAGTGTCGACCAATGTTTACTTTATTTCTGAACCGGTGTTTAGTTTTAAAACGAATTTTTTACCGTTATTTTAAAACGGAAATTTTTACGCCGGTAGTATATTTTTGAAGCGCGTTGTTTTGGATGACATTTTTAATGAATGAAAATTCACTGTTATTTTAACGTCAGTAACCGTTAATTTAAAGTGAATTTTCAAGCGGTTACCCCGCAACGCTGATATCCGTTTTTACGGTGTTTTGTGAAGCGCAATTTCGATCCTCGTCGAAATTGCTACAGATGTTGCTGTTTTAATCACGTATTTTAAAAATCGTTTTAAAATAAAAGTGTTTTCAAAATTTTTACACTTTGCGTTTTCAAAAGAATGAGGAAGCGATTTAAACGCTTCAGCAAAATTGAGGACTATGAACCCTCACTTTTACTGATTCGCTTAATTCCGGACTTGTCCGTTTGAGAACGTAAAATGTTATTTAATTAAAATACACAATTTTGCACTTTCAAGGAAACGATGAAGAGATTTAAACGATTTAGCAAAAGTGCGGAGTATGGAACCACACTTTTACTATTTCGGTTAATTCCGGACTCGTTAATTGAAACATTTGCTGTTTGATGATTCTGATGATTTTGTTGGGCTTTCGAGCCACTCTGTTGGACCTTCGGGTCATCTGATGGACCTTCGGGTCAAATACCAGTACTAGACCTTCGGGTCACTCTGCGGACCTTCGGGTCATCTGATGGGCGCCAAAATTTATAGTACTTGGTAGGCTTCGGCCATCTGAGATGCACGTGCGGCGTAGCTAAAACTCGCCATCTGCTGGGATCGATCCACCTTTTATGCTGATTTTTCTAGTTATCTTGTTTTGATTTCTAGATTTTGCGACTGTTGATTTTCTAGTTATCTATTTTGATTTCTGGATTTTGTGAATTGCGGCTTTGAATTCAATTATGAATTTGGAAGTTGAGTTTGAGTATAATCTCATCTGAGATTATAAATTTGCGTATTGCTGTTTTAAATTCAATTATGAATTTGAAAACTGATTTTGATGAAGTTTAAATTGAGATTTCTTCATTTAAACTTGGTTGATTATTTATGCTATATAGTATCATTCGAGACTATAATTATTTGTTTAAGTGACATTTATCATTCACTTATTTCTGAGAATAAATTAGACTGATCCGTTTATTATTTTCTTTTAAATAATACTCGGGTCAGACCGAGTCATTTCAGGGTAATCTCTATCTCTGATTCAGTAGCAGCTTCAGCTTTTGGGATTTCGCATCATTTTTGTCTAGCCTTCGAGGAGTTCTTTTGGTTATTTGACTCTCATCTTATGTATGTATTGATGGATATGTATATATATCGGTTCATGTGAACCATCGATTGTTGTAGCATGTATTCCAGACTAGTCTTCCGCTATATATCTGATATTTCTGTTCTGATGTGATTATACTATCCGTGTTATTATTATTATGAGTTGTTCTGGATTTTTCTTTAGCCACCGTAGTTTCGTTTTAGATTTGGATTGAATATATATCTTTGGGAGTAATTTACACAACTCCTATCGATGAAATCAATACTCGTCTAAGGCATAACTTACGGATGGTCGCTTCTAACAAGCCTTATTCTTCGCAATAGCAGACGTTATTCCTTATAATAACCTTTGTTATTGTGAGCATAGAGGTGGGGCGTCACAGCTTGGTATCAGAGCTGAGATTCAGAACGAATTATAATAAACACAGAAGCAGAATGGAACATGTGTTACAACTAGTCGAGGGTTTTATTCGTGCCATTCTAATCGATTCCTTCGTTGTTCTTAAAACTTTTATCCTCTTTAACATGTTGGAATGTGTCTAGGAATATATCTCATATTTCCGTAGTATTCCATTTGTTAAAATTCCTTACCAATCTTGCTCGTAGTTTCCTTGAGTTAAAAACAAGGAAAGTCCTCTATTTCTGATTTTGTTGCATCTTTCGAGGCCTTGTCCAAATACGAAGTTGATCATCTTCTTCGTAGTTGTCCTAAACCTCACATTTGCCGCTATTGCAAGAAAGTAGGTCATTGGGTCTCTGATTTTCCTACTGCTCCTAAGGATTTCAAATGTAGGAAGCTTAATGTTGCTTAAGCTTCTGGTGATTCTACTCAGCTCAAAGGTATTCCTCCTTTTGTTTAGGAAGGTTTATTTTATTTCATGGCCATTCTATTAGAGTTCTTTTCGATACGAGTGCATCACATTCATTCGTGTCAAAGGAGCTTATTGAGATTATTCTATGTGGTTTCTCCTTTCATGCGAATCTGCGTGTTATGGATCATCTTGGTTTTGATATGATTTTGGGTGTGGATAGACTCGTTCGTTATGAAGTTCAATCCTATGTCCCGAAAGAATTTTACACCTCAAGCATCACGATGCTATCGAGCAGTTATTTTTTTCCGGAGCATAGACCATCCTTCGAATGCTATCATTTCTTCCTTCGAATCGGAGGCTGTTATAGCTAAATATTTTGGTTGTTTGTGATTTTTTTTTTGATATCTTCGTGCCTATTTTGAGATTGCCGCCGAAGCGGGCAATTGAGTTCCATATTGATCTTATCTCTAGTGCTCGCCCTGTCAGTCGTCCTCCTACAAGGATGTCGGCTAAGGAAATGAGGAACTCAGGTAACAATTATCTGAGTTGGAAGCCAAGCGATTTATTCGTTCTAGCTCTTCTCCCAACTCGAACTTACCACCAGTTTTCTTTTGGCTACGAGTTGCGGAAGTTAGCATTCCACTCACCGCATTCCGCCCTCGTTATGATTCTTATAAATGACTTATTATGTCATTCAGTTTGCCCAGCTTATTTCATCCATTTTATGAACCGAGTACTCTATGAATATCTCGATGACTCCATTTGTGCATTTATTGATTTTGGATGAAAACGGCAATTTAAAATTTTGTAAATCCTTTTCATAAGATTTATTTACAAGTATAATTGGATTTGTGTTTATCATATTAAAGATGATTTTGTGATTATATTGCCCATTGAGTGCTTTAAGAATTCTGGTCGATGCGCTTGATCAACGTTATCGATAGGAATATCCTAAACGCTTTGATGAGACAATTTGACACAATAAATTGACCTATAAAAAGTAAATTTTTCTAGAAAATGATTTCGTAAAGATGATTGAAATTTTTGGAAGTCTTATCTTTTCAGGAAAGAAGATTATTTGAAAGAACTTCTTTCCAATACTTTTATCCTTGTGATTCCCGAAGGGAACCAAGACTTCATTATCTATACCGATACTAGTCGTATTGGTTTCGGTGCAGTTCTCATGCAAAAAGATAGAGTAGTTGCCTACGCTTCTAGACAACTAAAGCCTAACGAGATTCGTTATGCTACCTATGATTTGAGTTAGCCGCCATAGTCTTTGCTCTAAAGATTTGGCGACATTATTTGTTGGGCGAGCGTTTTGTTCTCATCACTGATCACAAATCTCTGAAGTATTTGGTTACTCAGAAAGAGCTTAATATGAGGCAACAGTGTTGGCTCGAATTTCTTGGTTCATATGATTTCGATATTCAGTATACCCCTGGTAAGGGTAATCGAGTTGCTGATGCGCTTAGTCGCAAGCAGTAAGTTGTTGTTTCCATGATGCTAGCAGAGTAGAATATTTTGGAAGCTTTATCTCTTTGTGATATTAGAGACCGTCCTTCAGTTTCTGATTCTCCTGTGCTTTTATTTAGCATGAAAGCTCGTCCTAGTTTGTTGGATCGTGTTGCCGATGCCTAGGAACAAGATCCAAATCCCTCTTATCTTATTCAGAGTTGTAAATCAGAATCCCGAAGTGATGATCTAAAGGATTTTGATATTGATATTCATAGTTGTTTTCGAAAGAAGGGAAGGTTGATCGTGCATAATGTTTCTAATCTTAGAAATGACATTCTTAAGGACTGTCATCGTTCTAAGTATACTATCCATCCAGGTAGTAGTATGATGTATGTTGTTATGAAACGCTTATACTTTTGGGAAGGTATGAAGCGTGATGTTGCGAGTTATGTGAGTCGTTGCATGACTTGTCAACTTATTAAAGCTGAACACCATCGTGCTAGTGGTCTTTTGCATCCTCTTGAGATTCCATTATGGAAATAGGATCAAATTTCTATAGACTTTATTGATGGTCTACCTCGTTCGAGGTCGGCCCGTACTAGTGTTCGGATGATTGTTGACCGATTGACCAAATCAGCATATTTTATTCCAATCGAGTCCAATCGGACTGCTTCTTGATTTTGGTGATAGTTGGGAAGACCACTTATTTCTTGTTGAGTTTTCTTATACCAACATTTTCAATCAAGCATCGGTATGGCTCCTTTCGAAGCTCTTTACGGAAAGCCGTATCGATCACCACCTTGTTGGTTGGAATCGGGGGAAATGTTAGTTCTCGGGCTCGATTTTATTCATGATTCCTCTGAGAGGATCAATATTATTAGACAGAGAATGAAGGAGGCTCAGATTAGGCAGAAATCTTATGCCGATCATCGTAGGAAGCCTTCGGAATTTTCTATTGGCGATCGCGTATTCATTCGTGTCTCCCCGATGAAGGGTGTGGTGCGTTTTTATAGCTCCGGGAAATTGGCTCCACGTTATATTAGACTGTTTCCTATTACGGAACGCATTGGCCTAGTTGCTTATCGTGTATCGTTACCTGTTTAGTTTCGGGAATTTATGACGTACTTCATATTTCATAGCTTCGTCGATGCCATCGAGATTCAGATTTGTTATTGATCCTCATATGTTGCAAGATCTTGAGATCTCACCCGACTTGTCTATTGTGCAAAATCCTATTCGTGTGCTAGCTTCGGAGGTTAAACGCCTTCGGAATAAAGAAATCTCACTTGTGAAAATTCAATGGTCCACAAATCCTAAAGATTGCACTTGGGAAACCAGAGAATTCATCGAGCATTCTTATTCCGGTTTTCTCTCCTTTTCGGGTGGGGGTGAACATTCTTATCTATCTTGTCTATTTTGAATCTTTGTTGTGATGAATTATTTACGTTACTGACTGCTTCTAGTATGAAAATTGCGGGGTCGCAATTTTTATAAGGAGGGTAGTCTGTAACGACCGTGACTTTTACCATCGTAAAATAAAATAAAATATTTTAAAAAAAAGCTGTAACGACCGTGATTTTTGAATTACTGTCGGAGTTAATGTTTTAAATAGAAATTTTAAATTAAAATTTGAAAAGAAAATAAAAATTGTTGCAAAGTCAGTTGCATATTTCCCAGTTGTAGCACGTTTTGGAACTAGACTGCATACTTTTGCATTCACGTGTACATGTGAAAAATTGGACTAATTCAAAACAAATTGGAAAACATTTTTGACTAGGTGTAAACACATTCTTTTATAAAAAGCAAGTTGAATTCTTTTGTTGCCTTTACATACGTGTAACAAATAAGGTGGTTCATTTCAAAAGCTAGTGCTAGTTCATTTTATTAACACATTATTTTCTTTCCTGTCATAAAGTTGAAATCACTTTGCTCTTTTCCATCATCACTTATGTGTACAGGCCGTGTACTATTTTCTCTTGAAGCATGTTTGCATTAAATGCGTTGTACAAAATATTGCCAGCTCATTGTTGCTTTCACTTGTTCAAAAATTTGATAAAAGAAAAGTGAAACAGCGGCATCATTTAATTCACTTCTTCAATAGCTCAGCAAAGATATTAATGGCAGTTGTAAATCCTGGCTTCAAACATTCATGTTTGATAACAGTTTTTGAGGCAAATCTGAGGTGAGTGAAAAACTCACATTGCTAATTTATACGTACTTCATTTTTGTGATACTGCAATGTTCGCTTGCATTCAGTTGTAGCTGCTGTCCACCATATTTCTGTTTTATTTATCTGGTTTTGTTCACTTGGATACACTACATATATTGCCCAGGTCTAAACTCTGTTTTGCTTTGCATATTTTTTTTATGTTGCATTATATTAAAATGTATGCGTGAGTTTATACGTAAATGCATGCGTGAGTTTACACTTAAATGCATGCGTGAGTCTACAAAAAAAAAATGCATGCGTGTGTCTAACAAATTTTGTTTTAATTAGAGATAAAAGGCTTACGGCTGAACATTGTATAAAGCATCTCAAGTGTTATATCAACGGACCTTAGTATCTCTCAAGATCTGATGGCCAGGATGTATCTGGGCCTCATATGTCAGCCCATTATCTTTCAAGCTATTATAAATACATAGTTGTATACTCATCTGTATATACAATTGTAATAATACTTTCAGTATCAATAAAATTCTTGTTTTCATTTTCTCTTATATGGTATCAGAGCTCTTTCGCCTAACAGCAAGAAAACGCCTTGCCTAGACTTCATCAGAATCAAAGTCATCACCTGAAGCCTGGCTGCGCCTCTGAATCATCTGAGAATTCAATAATCAGAATTCTCATCATCTCTTTGCTGCTGCAAGCAGTTTTACTCTCACCAGTTCAAGATTCAAAGCAATCTTTCTTTTCTGTTCTCATCTGTTTCAAGATTGAGACCAATCCTTCTGCCTCGCCAAGAATCTCTGTCAGAACCCATCTCATCATCCAAAGAGTCTGGCTGCAAACTTGATCTCAAGAAAATCTTCCCTGAATCCAGCTTCTTGAATCTCAACGCAAATTCTGCATCATGGCAGAAGGAGATCAAGCCAACTCTAGCAACACCTCTGCCTCAAGCAATTTTGCACCAACCATCAATGGAACACAAGATTTGATCAAGTCTATTATCAAGCCCCAAAGTCAGCTGATCAACATCCAGCTAGATGATTCAAATTATCTGCTTTGGAAATTTCAAATCGAAACAGCCATCAGAGGATACGGTCTGGACGAGCATGTTCTTGGTACGCTTGCCACACCACCTAAGTATGTCACAAATCAAGAAGGGAAATTAGTCACTAATCAAGACTATACAATTCATCAAAGACAAGACAGCCTGATCAGTTCTTGGCTATTGTCATCGGTCAGTGCAAGCATATTGCCACAATTAGTTGGGTGCAAGACTGCACACGAAATTTGGACAACCATCGAACAAGTATTCAACACTCAGTCAGCAGCCAAGATAATGTATTATAAAAGGCAATTACAAAACTGCAGAAAGGAAAACTTATCTGTAAGGGAATATCAGACAAAGATTAAAACCCTGTGTGATCAACTTGCTTCTGTAGGCCACAAGGTCTCAGATACAGAACAAGTGCTGTGTATACTTGGAGGACTAGATGATGACTATGAATCTGTAGTTGCTGTCATTTCATCAAGGGAAGTCACTCCATCTATTCAATATGTCCACTCCACTCTTCTTGCCCATGAGGGAAGACTCGAACAAAAGAAACCTGTAATCTCAGAATTCTCTGCCAACCTTGTAAACAACAGTAAAGGCAGAGCACAAGAAAGAAACTCCAATACAAGAAGTCAGACAAACAATAATTCAAGAGGAAATGCTCAGTACAGAGGCAGAGGGAGAGGAAGATGGAGTAACAATAACAGTAATAGACTCAGGTGCCAAATCTGTGAAAGGTATGGGCACAGTGCAAATAAGTGCTACTTCAGATTCGACACAAACTATACTCCATCACAACAAGCTAACAATAACTCAAGAGGATTCACTCCCAATGCCAACATGGTCAATGCCCAACAGGAGACAAAAGGCAATTCTGACAATCAAGAATGTGCAAAACTAGAGGATATACAGGATGACAACTGGTATCCAGATACAAGTGCAACAAATCATGTGACAAATAATCTCAGCAACTTAAATCTTGGGAACAAAGAATACAAAGGTTCACATTCTTTACATATGGGGAATGGTAAACCCATTTCCATTACTCACACTGGATGTGCTTATATAAATGGAAAAAGGCTGTTTTATCTTAATAACTTGCTGAGAGTTCCCCTAATTAAAAAGAATTTAATTAGTGTATCACAATTTGCCAAAGACAATAATGTCTACTTTGAATTTTATCCAAAACACTGCCTTGTCAAAGATATTCTAACTAAGGAAACTCTTTTGCAGGGTAGAGAAATTAGGGGACTCTATCAATTCAATGTTGCTAATTCAAGATATTCCACAAATAAGCAGTGTAATATTTCTGAAATCAAACAGAGAGAAAACTGTGTGAAATTTGATGTTTGGCACTGTAAATTGGGACATCCAAGTGTAAAAATTGTAAGGAAAATTCTATATGATAATAATATTTCTGTTGGCAATATACCTATGTCTCATGTATGTACATACTGTCAAATGGGTAAGTCTCACAAGCTTCCATTTACTTACTCTGACACTGTTTATGAAAAACCACTTGAATTAGTTGCTGTTGATCTATGGGGACCAGCCCCAACTACTTCTGACTATGGATACAAATATTATATATCTTTTGTTGATGCCTATAGCAGATATGTGTGGATATATTTTCTAAAAACTAAGTCTGAAACTCATAATGCTGTTTTACAGTTCATAGCAAATGCAGAAAAACAAACAAACTGTCAACTGAAAATTATCCAAACTGATGGTGGATCTGAATTCATGCCATTAAAGGAATATTTTCAAAAGAGAGGAATAACACAGAGAATAACATGTCCACACACATCTGAACAAAATGGGCTTGTAGAGAGAAAGCACAGACATATAGTAGAAACAGGTCTCACCTTACTAGCAAATGCATCAATGCCACTAAAATTCTGGCCAGATGCATTTGCAACTTCAGTGTTCTTGATAAACAGGTTACCTACTAAAGTGCTGAAATTTAACAATCCATTAGAAGTACTCTACAAAATTAAACCTGATTATCAAGCACTGAAAGTTTTTGGGTGTTTGTGCTTTCCCTATTTGAGATGTTATAACTCTAACAAATTAAGTTTCAGATCATCTC
Source organism: Allium fistulosum (assembly GCA_030737815.1). Lineage (NCBI taxonomy): Eukaryota > Viridiplantae > Streptophyta > Magnoliopsida > Asparagales > Amaryllidaceae > Allium > Allium fistulosum. The sequence continues at coordinate 474,493,744 of CM060901.1, forward strand.
CTTGCACCTTTCTTGGTTATGCAACCAATCAGAAGGGGTACAAGTGCTTAGATACTAATGGAAGAATCTACATATCTAGACATGTAGTCTTCAATGAGCAGGTTTTTCCTTTTAATACATCAGAAATCAAAACAACACAGAAAGTGTACAATCCAAAGTGTTCTCTACCACCAATACCCAGTCAACTGGAGGAAACTACTCTAAAGCAAGCATATACAGAATATGAAAATCAGATCAAACAACCTACACCAATTTCAAGTCAAAGGGACCACGGTCAAGAATCAAGTCAGGAGCCAAATGAATTATCAGAGAGCTCAAGTCACTCATCTCAACAAAACAACTCTATCTCAGACTCTCATCAAATACTGAATGACATACAATCATCCAGTACTCAACTTGAATCCACATCATTTGAAGAAAGACAACAGCCTGCAAAAATTGGTCATCATATGACAACAAGGGCAAAAAGTGGTATATTCAAACCAAAAGTATACAATGCAGAGTTAGAGACTGAGGAGCCTAACACATACCAACAAGCAATTCAAAATGAAAAATGGGTCACTGCTATGAAAGAAGAGCATGATGCATTAATAAGGAACAAGACATGGGCACTTGTTCCCCTGCCACCAAATAAAAGCATTGTTGGATGCAAATGGACATATAGACTTAAAAAGAATGCTGATGGTTCAATATCTAAATACAAGGCAAGATTAGTAGCTAAAGGGTATTCACAACAACACGGATTTGATTTTAATGAAACTTTCTCGCCAGTTGTGAAACCCACATCTGTTAGAATTATCCTAACAATTGCCTTGCAAAGAGATTGGACCATCAAGCAATTAGACATAAATAATGCATTCCTAAATGGTATACTGCAAGAAGAGGTATACATGGATCAGCCCCAAGGGTTCATACAAAAAGGATATGAAAACTGTGTCTGCAAACTAAACAAGGCAATATATGGGCTTAAACAAGCCCCAAGGGTGTGGTTTGAAAAATTAAAGTCAACCCTAGCTAAACTTGGTTACAATTCCACAAAATCTGACAACTCACTATTTACCAAGTTTAGCAATGATTCCATTACTTATGTTCTAATATATGTTGATGACTTTATAATTACAGGGAACAATGCCACAGAAATAAAAAATCTCACAATGCATCTAAACAAGGAATTCTCAGTTAAGGACTTGGGAAGCTTGCACTACTTCCTTGGCATTGAAGTCAAAAGAACCTCACCTACTACTTTACACTTAAGTCAAAGCAAGTACATCACTGACATATTGATAAGGGCAAAAATGCTTCAGGCAAACTCTCTATGCACACCAATGGCAAGCAACTTACGTTTATCAAAGGAAAGAGGCAATCCAATAATTAATGACAGGCAATACAGAAGCATTGTTGGGGCCCTACAATATGTTACAATAACAAGACCAGAAATCACATATAGTGTAAATAAAGTAAGCCAGTTTATGCACAAGCCACTGGATGAACATTGGAAGGCAGTCAAACGAATATTGAGATATCTCAAAGGGACTGCAAATCAGGGGTTAACACTACAATCATGCAAAGCACTTAACATCAATGGCTATGCTGATGCAGACTGGGCTACTGACTGTGATGACAGAAAATCAACTAGTGGATATTGCATATTCCTAGGGGAGAATCCTATCTCTTGGTGCTCAAAGAAACAACCAACAGTGTCTCGTTCAAGTACTGAAGCTGAGTACAGGAGTGTTGCTAGTACTACAGCAGAAATAATGTGGATTGAATCTCTCCTAAGTGAGTTACAAGTTAAAACAAGCAGAAAAGCAACGATATGGTGTGATAATCTAAGTACAACTCTACTTGCAGCAAATCCAGTTTTACACTCTAGAACTAAACACATGGAGTTGGATCTATATTTCGTAAGAGAACAGGTTATGAAAGGAAATCTAATGATTAATCATATACCTGCTGCTTACCAGAAAGCAGACATCTTGACCAAACCACTGTCCAAACAAAGTTTCCTCAAATTGAAGCACGAACTTCATGTTGAAGACACAACCACCTCTTCAATAAAGCCGCAAGGCAAGGATCTCTCAGAAACCAAATCGGCAGACGATCAAGCGTCTGCTAAAGATGGAAAACCCTCTACAAAACCAATGCGAAGCAAGGATTTTGCAGAAGTCCATCGCTAATCTCTCTTCATTGTTTTCCTCTCATATGTCGTAACCCTACTTCTCAGCAAAAAGATCTCTATCCTACAAAGCACTGAAAAGTTCGATACTTTGCAAGATCGAGCGAAGTCTCCTTGATTAATTTTGGAGAAGATGATGAAAATCGCAAACCCTAACTTCGTTAGGTTTGAAGGGGGGAATTAGAGATAAAAGGCTTACGGCTGAACATTGTATAAAGCATCTCAAGTGTTATATCAACGGACCTTAGTATCTCTCAAGATCTGATGGCCAGGATGTATCTGGGCCTCATATGTCAGCCCATTATCTTTCAAGCTATTATAAATACATAGTTGTATACTCATCTGTATATACAATTGTAATAATACTTTCAGTATCAATAAAATTCTTGTTTTCATTTTCTCTTATAGTTTTGCTTTGCATTTTTCATTTGGAAGTGCATTTTACTCCTGTGCGTGTGAAAAAAATTGTTTGCAGGTTAAAAAGATTTTCCAGTCATTTTGCATTTGTTTAACTCTTTTTCGTAGGCATAAATCTCAAGTTAGCGTGCGTTTTGTTTCAATTAATATAGGCAGGTTCATGTTTTTTTTAAAGGGACGTGTGTGAGAAACTAGACCTTACTTTAGTAATTGCGTGCACTTATATTGTTGCACTGGTAGCTTTGGTTGATAATTCAATTGCATGAAAACTAAAGTGAACAAAAAGGTGTAGGCAAATAATTAATGCACGTGCTAAAGAAAAGTATGGCCAGGTGTTTTAATTTTAATCATCTTCACATTGCATGCAAAGTGTTTTGCAAAAATCATCACTTTGGGTATTTCATTTTACTGGTTATGTTTTGCTTACGTTGATGTGAGGGCACGTTAAATTTTATACTTGGTTTATATTTAAGATATGCGTACAAGATGAATAGAACGTCGTTAAACCCATGTCCTGATTTACGTTATTTACATTGGGTATATACGTACAAGTTTGAAAGGCGTTGTTAGGTCCAGACAATGCTATATTTATTGTATGTATAGTAGTGTCGACCAATGTTTACTTTATTTCTGAACCGGTGTTTAGTTTTAAAACGAATTTTTTACCGTTATTTTAAAACGGAAATTTTTACGCCGGTAGTATATTTTTGAAGCGCGTTGTTTTGGATGACATTTTTAATGAATGAAAATTCACTGTTATTTTAACGTCAGTAACCGTTAATTTAAAGTGAATTTTCAAGCGGTTACCCCGCAACGCTGATATCCGTTTTTACGGTGTTTTGTGAAGCGCAATTTCGATCCTCGTCGAAATTGCTACAGATGTTGCTGTTTTAATCACGTATTTTAAAAATCGTTTTAAAATAAAAGTGTTTTCAAAATTTTTACACTTTGCGTTTTCAAAAGAATGAGGAAGCGATTTAAACGCTTCAGCAAAATTGAGGACTATGAACCCTCACTTTTACTGATTCGCTTAATTCCGGACTTGTCCGTTTGAGAACGTAAAATGTTATTTAATTAAAATACACAATTTTGCACTTTCAAGGAAACGATGAAGAGATTTAAACGATTTAGCAAAAGTGCGGAGTATGGAACCACACTTTTACTATTTCGGTTAATTCCGGACTCGTTAATTGAAACATTTGCTGTTTGATGATTCTGATGATTTTGTTGGGCTTTCGAGCCACTCTGCTGGACCTTCGGGTCATCTGATGGACCTTCGGGTCAAATACCAGTACTAGACCTTCGGGTCACTCTGCGGACCTTCGGGTCATCTGATGGGCGCCAAAATTTATAGTACTTGGTAGGCTTCGGCCATCTGAGATGCACGTGCGGCGTAGCTAAAACTCGCCATCTGCTGGGATCGATCCACCTTTTATGCTGATTTTTCTAGTTATCTTGTTTTGATTTCTAGATTTTGCGACTGTTGATTTTCTAGTTATCTATTTTGATTTCTGGATTTTGTGAATTGCGGCTTTGAATTCAATTATGAATTTGGAAGTTGAGTTTGAGTATAATCTCATCTGAGATTATAAATTTGCGTATTGCTGTTTTAAATTCAATTATGAATTTGAAAACTGATTTTGATGAAGTTTAAATTGAGATTTCTTCATTTAAACTTGGTTGATTATTTATGCTATATAGTATCATTCGAGACTATAATTATTTGTTTAAGTGACATTTATCATTCACTTATTTCTGAGAATAAATTAGACTGATCCATTTATTATTTTCTTTTAAATAATACTCGGGTCAGACCGAGTCATTTCAGGGTAATCTCTATCTCTGATTCAGTAGCAGCTTCAGCTTTTGGGATTTCGCATCATATTTTGTCTAGCCTTCGAGGAGTTCTTTTGGTTATTTGACTCTCATCTTATGTATGTATTGATGGATATGTATATATATCGGTTCATGTGAACCATCGATTGTTGTAGCATGTATTCCAGACTAGTCTTCCGCTATATATCTGATATTTCTGTTCTGATGTGATTATACTATCCGTGTTATTATTATTATGAGTTGTTCTGGATTTTTCTTTAGCCACCGTAGTTTCGTTTTAGATTTGGATTGAATATATATCTTTGGGAGTAATTTACACAACTCCTATCGATGAAATCAATACTCGTCTAAGGCATAACTTACGGATGGTCGCTTCTAACAAGCCTTATTCTTCGCAATAGCAGACGTTATTCCTTATAATAACCTTTGTTATTGTGAGCATAGAGGTGGGGCGTCACAGCTTGGTATCAGAGCTGAGATTCAGAACGAATTATAATAAACACAGAAGCAGAATGAAACATGTGTTACAACTAGTCGAGGGTTTTATTCGTGCCATTCTAATCGATTCCTTCGTTGTTCTTAAAACTTTTATCCTCTTTAACATGTTGGAATGTGTCTAGGAATATATCTCATATTTCCGTAGTATTCCATTTGTTAAAATTCCTTACCAATCTTGCTCGTAGTTTCCTTGAGTTAAAAACAAGGAAAGTCCTCTATTTCTGATTTTGTTGCATCTTTTGTAACGACCCACTATTTTAGACCATTCAAATCGACAATAATCCACACATGTCTGACTTGAATAATTCAAAATAACAGATTGTAAGTAAATTTGGAGCAAATGAAATCAAATACACAGAATCACAGACACAGAACATATCAGAATAACTCACAGCGGAAATAAAATACCATAGTAGTTCATGAAGCTACTATATACAAACTCTCAAAACATAATACATAATATCATTCTGAAAACATATACAATAGAAATCCCAAATACATAGAAGTTTATAAATACCAGATCTGAAATAGAACAACTGAACTGGAAGGAAATAGATAACTAGACAAGCAGAATCTCCAGCGATTCCTAGCTCCAGAACAAAATCCAAAGCTAAGCTGTAAATACTCAGGCTGACCCGAGCGTAAAGTAAAACACAAAACACTCGAGTCAGGACAATATATACTTATATAATGTAAACCAACTCAAGTGAACTGTAGTAGAAATGCACAATAACTCAAAGGATGCTTGGGACCGCCCATCCTTTAAGGATCAGTTAAACTAAAAATTAAATACATCCCGTGGTTAAAATTTCAAAATGGTATTTTATACTTTGAAATAAAATATCATTTCAAAATTCAATATCATTCAAAATCCATATCAAAATATCATATTTCAGAATAGTTTATATTTCAAAACAAATTACTTCATTTTAAATCATAAAATGAAGTTATTATATTTAATAACTAAATTATTAAATTTCCAAAAATTTAACTTTTCAAAGTTCATTCGTTCACTTAAATTAATTAAAACAATGAAAATTCAACTTTCGCAGCATTTAGAAAATGCTACGAAAAGTCACATTTAAAACAGTTCAATTTAACAAAAGACAGCATTTAAAATGCTGTAATAGGGTTACATTAGTTTCAAATAAACTTAGTTAAATTCAACCATTATAACATTTACAAAAATGCTATAATAGCCTTTAATTAAATTTAGCCATTTGGTTCATTATTATCAACTACAGCATTTACAAATGTTGTATTACCATTTACATTAGAATTAATAACATTTCAGAAATGCAGTTAATTAATTTCAAATATTCAGTATAATTTCACAAACAATTATATTTTTATATAAATCATTTTTAACTTATAAAATCATATAATTTCACTTTTAAAACAATCATTCAAATACCCTTATATTCATGATTTTATAAAGTTAAACCTCCATTCAAAAATCAAAATTTAATAATAATTCACTTATTAAATTCCAATATTAAATTATAAATTCATTAAATTAAATTAACTTAACACTTAAGTTTAAATTTTCAAATATAACTTAATTCCATTTTTATTTACTTAACTTAAATTTCACTTTTAAGCCAAATTCACAAATTTCCAATTTTAGTTATATTTCAAAATTTCAACTTAAATATTCATTCATTTCACATTTTTACTTTATTCAAAAATCATTAATATAATATAAAAATCATTTAAATTCACTTTAATCCAAATTATCATGAAGTTATCACATTTCATATTTAATTTAAATTCCAATTATCACCCAATTAAAATTTCCCAAAATAACTTACATTTCAAATTTTCTAGTTTTACCAATAATTTATTTCACTTATAAATTTTCAAAAAAATCAATAATGCTTACATAAATCATTTTTTTATTTAGTTTAAATCAAATATTAGAATATTTACATTTCAAAAATATTTTTAAGATTTTTATAAAAACATATTTTAACAACGGGTCTGTATTTCATTTCTAGTCTAGGTAAAGTGATACGGGTAATATATCATTTCAACCCGTAATTTACAAAGAAAACCCGGGTTTGATCATTTCAAACCCGCAATCCCAAGGAAATGAAAAAAAATTGAAAATCATTCAGGCCTATCATTTCAGCCCATAATGATTTTCTCCTATTCTAAAGTCCGTTCGGGTATGTATCATTTCAACCCATAGTGATTCTAATCTAAAGGGAACTTGCAGTGTGATAAACTGATAAAAATAATAGAACAACATAATATAACAGTAACATATAATATAATAGGTGTTTAAGCATGGGTGAACATCATAAAATCATAACATAGCAGGTGTAACATGATAATGCATTTTTACAGATTCAAAAGGGGTCAATTCACTAGTTATATATGTACATATTGTCTGGTGAGAATAACTCACCTGTTAAGCTGGAGATTTGCCAACAAAGCACACAACACAAAGATTATGAAGGCACGACAACTCTAATACGATTTGAGTGTGGAGAGTCAACTCTAATTGCCTTGAATACATTTACACAAAACAATTCAAAATACATAAGTTTTCAAAGCAAAATTTCACTACTCAACATTAGAAATCACTGCCCAAAACAAAAACAAATGTCTTGCACTTGTTCTCAACTTCACATACTTCAGTTATGAACTGAAGTAGCATGGCCAAGGCAGGGATTAAGGTCAGGTTTGGGTCCCTATAGGGTCGGCCTAGCTTGTGTTTTATTGGTGTGAAGGTATAGGTGCAACAACTATCATCACAAGGCAATGCTACATCATCTCAAGGCTTCAAGAGGGTTCAGCCATGGGTCCTATGGGTACGGCCAGAGGTCCAGGTGGTGGTGGATGATGTGGCAGAGGGTGGTGGTCAGATCTGGGCTGGTGGTGGTGGTGGAAGTGGCGGCCAAAGGGATGTTGAAGGTGATGGAGTAAGAGGAGTTCGACTAGAGTGTAAAAAGGTGATGTTTATGTAGATTTGGTGGAGGATCATGCTATGGGTTCTCGGCCTGAAGTGGTGGTGATTTGGAGGGGGTGATGGTCAGCCTATAAGGTGGTGGAGTCAGCCTAGGTGATGGTGGAGGAGGAGCCGATCTACAAAGATGAGAACAAATGCAAATACAAGTTATAAAAATCAAGAAAATAATATAAAAGGAAGAGGAAATTACCTACAAAATTTTTGATAAAAAATGAGAGATGGCCGTGAGTTTTTTTGGTGGGAAGAGGAGTTTCTTTCACGTGAAAATTGAGGGGAGTACGGCAGAAATGAGAAATGAAGAGCACGGCCAAAACATGAAGAGGTGGGGTTGGGAAAATGAAAAGGTGGAAGCCAAAAAGCCAAAGGAAGATAAAAGGTTTTAAACCTTTCATATTTCCATATATATTTATATATTTTTAAATAACTGAAAATACTTATAATTTCAGTTAAAATTTCGAAAATATAACAGAAAAAAAAATATTAATAATTTAATATTAATTAGATATGATTAAAACAAGAAAATAGCACAAAAATGAAAACTAGTCTAGAAAATTTGAAATTAAATGGAACAAACTTTGAAAATTTTATATGTAGATGAAAAATATTTATAAATAAAGATAAGAACAAAAATAAAAATGCATTCACAAAATGAATAAATAAATTTTAATTAAATATAATTTAAATGAAGAAAATAGCAGAAAATGGAAACTAGCCTTTAAAAATAGGAAATAAATGCAATAAATTTTGGAAAAATTCTATTATCACTTTAGAATATTTTAAAATAAAATATATACCTAACATGTCATATAACACATATTAGAACATGATTTGACAAATAAAAATATTATTTATATAAATTAAAATGAAGAATATTGCTAAATAATTCAATATACACACAATATTGTAAAGGGTATAACTTTCACAATTTAAATCCAATTTTAACGAAACAAAAAGCAGTATTCATGATATTAAATCTATTTTCATAATAAAAGATAAAATTTAAGAATTCAAATATTTAAATTTTAAAATTAAAAGTCAAAGTTTGACCAGATTGACCAAAATCCACCTTTCAGGAAAATTATTCAATTTATACAAGTTTGAAATTAAAAGTTACATAATAATCAACATTTATATTTAAAAATGAAATGTTTGAAATAAAACAAGTTTAAAATAGTTTTCAAAATATAATAAAGTCAAATAAAATATATACAAAAATCTAGGGCTGTTACACTCTCCCCCACTCAAATCTTTTCGTCCTCGAAAAGGAATGAAGTATGGAAAACACAGAAAAAGATAGAATGGAATAGGATTAAGACAAGATGACAAGAATATTAAAATTATACCTGATAAATGTTGTTATAGGTAAGTTTAACAAGGTGGAGAATAGGAATAGCAAGAAGGGAAAATAGGACGAAAGACAAGGATGAGCCATTAATTTAAAATTGTTGGTTGAAGAGGTAAACAATATTTAAAACACTTTAAAATCTTTTAGAAAGGAAATAACTGATCAAAATATCCTTTATAATATTTTATCAAAATACTTTTTAACTCGATGTCTTAACAAGTTTACTTTCGTTCCTGCAGACTCTGGCCATGCGTTGATCAGGCGCAAAGCTAGAATTCTCCAGGTACTTAGTAGACTTGTTTCAACACCCAGTGAAAATACTTGAAAAACCTTTAAACCAGATATGGAAAGTACAATCCAAACAAAAACAAACAAAACCTTTGTCTAACCATGGTTCGCAGATACACAATGGTTACGCCTGGATCCCCCAGGAAACAATCCATATCCGTAAGCTTTCTCAGCCCTGCGAGTTACGCCATGATGACTAGTAGAATGCAGGATACACAATGGTTACGCCTGGATCCCCCAGGAAACAATCCGTACCCCCAGGCAAGACTCAGCCAAGCATTTGCGCTACTATTCACGACCTACACAGATTGCAGGATACACAATGATTACGCCTGGATCCCCCAGGAAACAATCCGTACCCCTAGGCAAGACTCAGCCAGGCAGTTGCGCTATGCAGTCACGAGAGAACAATAAGACCATGGGTAACGCCATGGAATTCGAAGGACACTCGAGTATCATATCCGGAAAACCAAAAATCAAAGAGAATAATATCGATAGAATGAATCCAAGATGTGGCCACAAATCGGATATCAAGCAGAAGGCACTTTCCATATCTTTACTTCGAAAATATGTATCATATAGTACCTTTTCAAATCACTTTCAAATATCGTACTTATATAAAATCCATTATATATAAGATTTAATTTTCAAATCGAATACTTTCCAAAATCAATAGTATATCAAATCATACTTATATAGACTTCAATTATATAAGATTTCACTTTCAAATTGAGTACCTTTTCAAATCTATAGTTTTCGAATCAATTTCATACTCATACAAATCAATTTTATATAAGTTCGACAACTCCCAAATCAAGTGTTTAGTAACATAAGGTTCTCAAATTTCAATTTGTTTCAATATCAGTTCAATTTCAAAATCATATACAATTTCACCAAATTATTTCTTCTCAAATTAATTATCTTTAGTTTCAAAGTTTCCAAAATAATAGATTTAGGAAATAAATCCAACTTTCCAAATCAATATAATTTAAGTCAACCAATTCATTTCCAAAATCAAATGTTTTCAAAATCATCTTATACTTATGTAAGGTCTATCTTACATAAGGATCAAATTTTCAAAATAATTTCGCTGTATGAAGAGCCATATGGGATTGAATATCTTTGCTTTTATGGGTTATATATCTTTGTAATTTAAATTGGAAATTTTCTTTTAGTAAGCAAAGATATTTTAACTCGACGGCTTTCAATTTCAGCGTCAAAATATATCAAAGATATTAGAATATAAGATGTACATATGTCATCATTTCGCAAAGTCACATTCGATCGCTCACTCGATCACACAAGTTCGCTTTCGAACTAGTATTGTCCATTCACTTCCCTAATGCGGATTTCGATATGGTTTCTCGACTAGAAGCCATCAGTCTCCTTGCATAGCCATATACTATGATAGAGAATTCTAGAATCGAGCCCAAAATCCATATCAAATATTCGTCATCAAGAATCAAATGAAAAATCCTAACACGAAATGGTGTAATTCACCTCGAACTTGTGTACTCAAACTTGGATCAAATTAATTATGCGAATAAAACAGCATACGTACAACTTATATATTTATTCCAACTTGTTACCTATATAGTTTCATAAAGATGTTACTAAGTTAAAACACTTAAAATTTATTCAAAATATTTTGAAGAACAATTTCTTTTCAAAACATTTCAAATCTAAATTTCATATTAGAAAAAATTTAAATTGCCTTATTCATTTACTTAACAAAACAGTTTCAACTTATTTAAATCAGATTACTTCATACTTAAACATTCAAAACAAACTTATATACTTTATCAAAATACTTTTCAAATTTCTCAGCTTTGAAAAGTTAACCTTGATTTGGAAGTACTCGAACTTCGAAATAGTTGAAGAAATCATTTTCAAATTCAAGAGTTGGAAATTAGCAACAAATTAGTTAATCAATTTTAATAGATAGGGTTATATCAAATCCAAAACTCGAGGACTGAACACCGGTTCATTTCAAATCGTTTCAAATATATTTACATATATCTTTCGAATATCAAATAATACTTCGGAATTTGAAATCAAAAATGGTTTCACAAAATCACTCGCATAGCAAAGCTATTAAAGTGGCCTCTCCCTCACTCAGAAACTCGAAAATCAATGTCGATGATGCGTGCACTCATCACCGAAATTATTTTCCAGCGACACAAGTGAGTTCTGGACTTCCATTTACTTTGAAAACTTCTTTGAAATTCCTTCAAAATCATTAAAACCCATTAAAATCATTGAAACATTACTTATTCGGAAAAATAATTTCAAATCATATTATTTATTATTTCAAAATCCTAAAACCAGTTCCAAAATGCCGGAGTTCAATCACTTAAATTCAGATTCAAAACCTTCAGTTATAAATCATTTTATATGAAACCATTTCTTATAAAATTTTCACAATTTCAAATCCTTTCAAAACTTCAAATTCTCATTTTTTTAAAAAGGTATATAATCCTTATCAAAAACATTTCATCTTTATATAAAAATATGGTCATCCTTATCAAAATAAAACTACGATGAATACACAATTTTCAAAAGACAATCAACCGCAAACTTTCCAAGGGACGATTCAAGGATGGATTTCAAAGCAAAACAGAGATTCAAATTTAGAAGGACTCTAATCAAATAGAATTCTAATTCAAAGATAGGCTCAAACGAAGATAAGATAATTAAATTACCAAATAGAAGATGGATAAGCCTATATGAATCGCGGGCGACCTTAACCGGTCAACCGTGACTTCAGGAATATAATCGATGCGAAAATCTAAGGCAAATCGACCTTCGATTGCCAGAGATAGAATCTAAATATAGCAGAAGATAGAAAACATCGTAAACCGAGGATACAGAAATATCCGATGAATCAATGCCAATTATAATCATTCAAAGATTGGTGGGATCCTATTCTTATAGAGATCCTTCGAAGTGGAGTTATGGGATACTCCAGAATCAAAAGAATACCAATAGAGAGAGACAGGAATGGATTTCAGAACAAGTGGGAGCGTTCCAAAATTAAAAGGAATCTTATTCGATAAGAATCCAAACGAAGATTAGAGATATATAACCTATATCGATACAGAAAAATTCCCATAAAAATTTGGAAAGACTCGAATTCATAACATACGAAAACAGAAGCATAAATATCTTTAGTTGGACAACTTTAGCTAAGCAAAAGATACAACAGAGTTTACTCAAAACAACTTAACAAACTACTGATTTTGCCATACTCAAAATAGATTCCTATCAACAATGGATCTAGATCAATCAAGAGAGAAGTTCAAAATTTTAGAGGATCCTAATCAAAGAAATTACTAACAAGGAGGATACGAAAGGAATGAAGTTTAGAAAATTTTACTTTCAAAGCAAGAAAATTTTATATCAAAATAATCTTTGAAAATTCTTTAAAATCATTTGAAAATCATTTTATACTTCAAAAATACGTCCTCTCACAAAGAAATGATTCTGAGATTGATTTCACTCATTCTAGGGTATTTCTACCCTATCTCTAATGAGTTTTTTGCTCCGTAGGCTAAGGTTTGCCTAAAACCAAAGCTCTGATACCAACTGTAACGACCCACTATTTTAGACCATTCAAATCGACAATAATCCACACATGTCTGACTTGAATAATTCAAAATAACAGATTGTAAGTAAATTTGGAGCAAATGAAATCAAATACACAGAATCACAGACACAGAACATATCAGAATAACTCACAGCGGAAATAAAATACCATAGTAGTTCATGAAGCTACTATATACAAACTCTCAAAACATAATACATAATATCATTCTGAAAACATATACAATAGAAATCCCAAATACATAGAAGTTTATAAATACCAGATCTGAAATAGAACAACTGAACTGGAAGGAAATAGATAACCAGACAAGCAGAATCTCCAGCGATTCCTAGCTCCAGAACAAAATCCAAAGCTAAGCTGTAAATACTCAGGCTGACCCGAGCGTAAAGTAAAACACAAAACACTCGAGTCAGGACAATATATACTTATATAATGTAAACCAACTCAAGTGAACTGTAGTAGAAATGCACAATAACTCAAAGGATGCTTGGGACCGCCCATCCTTTAAGGATCAGTTAAACTAAAAATTAAATACATCCCGTGGTTAAAATTTCAAAATGGTATTTTATACTTTGAAATAAAATATCATTTCAAAATTCAATATCATTCAAAATCCATATCAAAATATCATATTTCAGAATAGTTTATATTTCAAAACAAATTACTTCATTTTAAATCATAAAATGAAGTTATTATATTTAATAACTAAATTATTAAATTTCCAAAAATTTAACTTTTCAAAGTTCATTCGTTCACTTAAATTAATTAAAACAATGAAAATTCAACTTTCGCAGCATTTAGAAAATGCTACGAAAAGTCACATTTAAAACAGTTCAATTTAACAAAAGACAGCATTTAAAATGCTGTAATAGGGTTACATTAGTTTCAAATAAACTTAGTTAAATTCAACCATTATAACATTTACAAAAATGCTATAATAGCCTTTAATTAAATTTAGCCATTTGGTTCATTATTATCAACTACAGCATTTACAAATGTTGTATTACCATTTACATTAGAATTAATAACATTTCAGAAATGCAGTTAATTAATTTCAAATATTCAGTATAATTTCACAAACAATTATATTTTTATATAAATCATTTTTAACTTATAAAATCATATAATTTCACTTTTAAAACAATCATTCAAATACCCTTATATTCATGATTTTATAAAGTTAAACCTCCATTCAAAAATCAAAATTTAATAATAATTCACTTATTAAATTCCAATATTAAATTATAAATTCATTAAATTAAATTAACTTAACACTTAAGTTTAAATTTTCAAATATAACTTAATTCCATTTTTATTTACTTAACTTAAATTTCACTTTTAAGCCAAATTCACAAATTTCCAATTTTAGTTATATTTCAAAATTTCAACTTAAATATTCATTCATTTCACATTTTTACTTTATTCAAAAATCATTAATATAATATAAAAATCATTTAAATTCACTTTAATCCAAATTATCATGAAGTTATCACATTTCATATTTAATTTAAATTCCAATTATCACCCAATTAAAATTTCCCAAAATAACTTACATTTCAAATTTTCTAGTTTTACCAATAATTTATTTCACTTATAAATTTTCAAAAAAATCAATAATGCTTACATAAATCATTTTTTTATTTAGTTTAAATCAAATATTAGAATATTTACATTTCAAAAATATTTTTAAGATTTTTATAAAAACATATTTTAACAACGGGTCTGTATTTCATTTCTAGTCTAGGTAAAGTGATACGGGTAATATATCATTTCAACCCGTAATTTACAAAGAAAACCCGGGTTTGATCATTTCAAACCCGCAATCCCAAGGAAATGAAAAAAAATTGAAAATCATTCAGGCCTATCATTTCAGCCCATAATGATTTTCTCCTATTCTAAAGTCCGTTCGGGTATGTATCATTTCAACCCATAGTGATTCTAATCTAAAGGGAACTTGCAGTGTGATAAACTGATAAAAATAATAGAACAACATAATATAACAGTAACATATAATATAATAGGTGTTTAAGCATGGGTGAACATCATAAAATCATAACATAGCAGGTGTAACATGATAATGCATTTTTACAGATTCAAAAGGGGTCAATTCACTAGTTATATATGTACATATTGTCTGGTGAGAATAACTCACCTGTTAAGCTGGAGATTTGCCAACAAAGCACACAACACAAAGATTATGAAGGCACGACAACTCTAATACGATTTGAGTGTGGAGAGTCAACTCTAATTGCCTTGAATACATTTACACAAAACAATTCAAAATACATAAGTTTTCAAAGCAAAATTTCACTACTCAACATTAGAAATCACTGCCCAAAACAAAAACAAATGTCTTGCACTTGTTCTCAACTTCACATACTTCAGTTATGAACTGAAGTAGCATGGCCAAGGCAGGGATTAAGGTCAGGTTTGGGTCCCTATAGGGTCGGCCTAGCTTGTGTTTTATTGGTGTGAAGGTATAGGTGCAACAACTATCATCACAAGGCAATGCTACATCATCTCAAGGCTTCAAGAGGGTTCAGCCATGGGTCCTATGGGTACGGCCAGAGGTCCAGGTGGTGGTGGATGATGTGGCAGAGGGTGGTGGTCAGATCTGGGCTGGTGGTGGTGGTGGAAGTGGCGGCCAAAGGGATGTTGAAGGTGATGGAGTAAGAGGAGTTCGACTAGAGTGTAAAAAGGTGATGTTTATGTAGATTTGGTGGAGGATCATGCTATGGGTTCTCGGCCTGAAGTGGTGGTGATTTGGAGGGGGTGATGGTCAGCCTATAAGGTGGTGGAGTCAGCCTAGGTGATGGTGGAGGAGGAGCCGATCTACAAAGATGAGAACAAATGCAAATACAAGTTATAAAAATCAAGAAAATAATATAAAAGGAAGAGGAAATTACCTACAAAATTTTTGATAAAAAATGAGAGATGGCCGTGAGTTTTTTTGGTGGGAAGAGGAGTTTCTTTCACGTGAAAATTGAGGGGAGTACGGCAGAAATGAGAAATGAAGAGCACGGCCAAAACATGAAGAGGTGGGGTTGGGAAAATGAAAAGGTGGAAGCCAAAAAGCCAAAGGAAGATAAAAGGTTTTAAACCTTTCATATTTCCATATATATTTATATATTTTTAAATAACTGAAAATACTTATAATTTCAGTTAAAATTTCGAAAATATAACAGAAAAAAAAATATTAATAATTTAATATTAATTAGATATGATTAAAACAAGAAAATAGCACAAAAATGAAAACTAGTCTAGAAAATTTGAAATTAAATGGAACAAACTTTGAAAAATTTATATGTAGATGAAAAATATTTATAAATAAAGATAAGAACAAAAATAAAAATGCATTCACAAAATGAATAAATAAATTTTAATTAAATATAATTTAAATGAAGAAAATAGCAGAAAATGGAAACTAGCCTTTAAAAATAGGAAATAAATGCAATAAATTTTGGAAAAATTCTATTATCACTTTAGAATATTTTAAAATAAAATATATACCTAACATGTCATATAACACATATTAGAACATGATTTGACAAATAAAAATATTATTTATATAAATTAAAATGAAGAATATTGCTAAATAATTCAATATACACACAATATTGTAAAGGGTATAACTTTCACAATTTAAATCCAATTTTAACGAAACAAAAAGCAGTATTCATGATATTAAATCTATTTTCATAATAAAAGATAAAATTTAAGAATTCAAATATTTAAATTTTAAAATTAAAAGTCAAAGTTTGACCAGATTGACCAAAATCCACCTTTCAGGAAAATTATTCAATTTATACAAGTTTGAAATTAAAAGTTACATAATAATCAACATTTATATTTAAAAATGAAATGTTTGAAATAAAACAAGTTTAAAATAGTTTTCAAAATATAATAAAGTCAAATAAAATATATACAAAAATCTAGGGCTGTTACATCTTTCGAGGCCTTGTCCAAATACGAAGTTGATCATCTTCTTCGTAGTTGTCCTAAACCTCACATTTGCCGCTATTGCAAGAAAGTAGGTCATTGGGTCTCTGATTTTCCTACTGCTCCTAAGGATTTCAAATCTAGGAAGCTTAATGTTGCTTAAGCTTCTGGTGATTCTACTCAGCTCAAAGGTATTCCTCCTTTTGTTTAGGAAGGTTTATTTTATTTCATGGCCATTCTATTAGAGTTCTTTTCGATACGAGTGCATCACATTCATTCGTGTCAAAGGAGCTTATTGAGATTATTCTATGTGGTTTCTCCTTTCATGCGAATCTGCGTGTTATGGATCATCTTGGTTTTGATATGATTTTGGGTGTGGATAGACTCGTTCGTTATGAAGTTCAATCCTATGTCCCGAAAGAATTTTACACCTCAAGCATCACGATGCTATCGAGCAGTTATTTTTTTTCCGGAGCATAGACCATCCTTCGAATGCTATCATTTCTTCCTTCGAATCGGAGGCTGTTATAGCTAAATATTTTGGTTGTTTGTGATTTTTTTTTTGATATCTTCGTGCCTATTTTGAGATTGCCGCCGAAGCGGGCAATTGAGTTCCATATTGATCTTATCTCTAGTGCTCGCCCTGTCAGTCGTCCTCCTACAAGGATGTCGGCTAAGGAAATGAGGAACTCAGGTAACAATTATCTGAGTTGGAAGCCAAGCGATTTATTCGTTCTAGCTCTTCTCCCAACTCGAACTTACCACCAGTTTTCTTTTGGCTACGAGTTGCGGAAGTTAGCATTCCACTCACCGCATTCCGCCCTCGTTATGATTCTTATAAATGACTTATTATGTCATTCAGTTTGCCCAGCTTATTTCATCCATTTTATGAACCGAGTACTCTATGAATATCTCGATGACTCCATTTGTGCATTTATTGATTTTGGATGAAAACGGCAATTTAAAATTTTGTAAATCCTTTTCATAAGATTTATTTACAAGTATAATTGGATTTGTGTTTATCATATTAAAGATGATTTTGTGATTATATTGCCCATTGAGTGCTTTAAGAATTCTGGTCGATGCGCTTGATCAACGTTATCGATAGGAATATCCTAAACGCTTTGATGAGACAATTTGACACAATAAATTGACCTATAAAAAGTAAATTTTTCTAGAAAATGATTTCGTAAAGATGATTGAAATTTTTGGAAGTCTTATCTTTTCAGGAAAGAAGATTATTTGAAAGAACTTCTTTCCAATACTTTTATCCTTGTGATTCCCGAAGGGAACCAAGACTTCATTATCTATACCGATACTAGTCGTATTGGTTTCGGTGCAGTTCTCATGCAAAAAGATAGAGTAGTTGCCTACGCTTCTAGACAACTAAAGCCTAACGAGATTCGTTATGCTACATATGATTTGAGTTAGCCGCCATAGTCTTTGCTCTAAAGATTTGGCGACATTATTTGTTGGGCGAGCGTTTTGTTCTCATCACTGATCACAAATCTCTGAAGTATTTGGTTACTCAGAAAGAGCTTAATATGAGGCAACAGTGTTGGCTCGAATTTCTTGGTTCATATGATTTTGATATTCAGTATACCCCTGGTAAGGGTAATCGAGTTGCTGATGCGCTTAGTCGCAAGCAGTAAGTTGTTGTTTCCATGATGCTAGCAGAGTAGAATATTTTGGAAGCTTTATCTCTTTGTGATATTAGAGACCGTCCTTCAGTTTCTGATTCTCCCGTGCTTTTATTTAGCATGAAAGCTCGTCCTAGTTTGTTGGATCGTGTTGCCGATGCCTAGGAACAAGATCCAAATCCCTCTTATCTTATTCAGAGTTGTAAATCAGAATCCCGAAGTGATGATCTAAAGGATTTTGATATTGATATTCATAGTTGTTTTCGAAAGAAGGGAAGGTTGATCGTGCATAATGTTTCTAATCTTAGAAATGACATTCTTAAGGACTGTCATCGTTCTAAGTATACTATCCATCCAGGTAGTAGTATGATGTATGTTGTTATGAAACGCTTATACTTTTGGGAAGGTATGAAGCGTGATGTTGCGAGTTATGTGAGTCGTTGCATGACTTGTCAACTTATTAAAGCTGAACACCATCGTGCTAGTGGTCTTTTGCATCCTCTTGAGATTCCATTATGGAAATAGGATCAAATTTCTATAGACTTTATTGATGGTCTACCTCGTTCGAGGTCGGCCCGTACTAGTGTTCGGATGATTGTTGACCGATTGACCAAATCAGCATATTTTATTCCAATCGAGTCCAATCGGACTGCTTCTTGATTTTGGTGGTAGTTGGGAAGACCACTTATTTCTTGTTGAGTTTTCTTATACCAACATTTTCAATCAAGCATCGGTATGGCTCCTTTCGAAGCTCTTTACGGAAAGCCGTATCGATCACCACCTTGTTGGTTGGAATCGGGGGAAATGTTAGTTCTCGGGCTCGATTTTATTCATGATTCCTCTGAGAGGATCAATATTATTAGACAGAGAATGAAGGAGGCTCAGATTAGGCAGAAATCTTATGCCGATCATCGTAGGAAGCCTTCGGAATTTTCTATTGGCGATCGCGTATTCATTCGTGTCTCCCCGATGAAGGGTGTGGTGCGTTTTTATAGCTCCGGGAAATTGGCTCCACGTTATATTAGACTGTTTCCTATTACGGAACGCATTGGCCTAGTTGCTTATCGTGTATCGTTACCTGTTTAGTTTCGGGAATTTATGACGTACTTCATATTTCATAGCTTCGTCGATGCCATCGAGATTCAGATTTGTTATTGATCCTCATATGTTACAAGATCTTGAGATCTCACCCGACTTGTCTATTGTGCAAAATCCTATTCGTGTGCTAGCTTCGGAGGTTAAACGCCTTCGGAATAAAGAAATCTCACTTGTGAAAATTCAATGGTCCACAAATCCTAAAGATTGCACTTGGGAAACCAGAGAATTCATCGAGCATTCTTATTCCGGTTTTCTCTCCTTTTCGGGTGGGGGTGAACATTCTTATCTATCTTGTCTATTTTGAATCTTTGTTGTGATGAATTATTTACGTTACTGACTGCTTCTAGTATGAAAATTGCGGGGTCGCAATTTTTATAAGGAGGGTAGTCTGTAACGACCGTGACTTTTACCATCGTAAAATAAAATAAAATATTTTAAAAAAAAGCTGTAACGACCGTGATTTTTGAATTACTGTCGGAGTTAATGTTTTAAATAGAAATTTTAAATTAAAATTTGAAAAGAAAATAAAAATTGTTGCAAAGTCAGTTGCATATTTCCCAGTTGTAGCACGTTTTGGAACTAGACTGCATACTTTTGCATTCACGTGTACATGTGAAAAATTGGACTAATTCAAAACAAATTGGAAAACATTTTTGACTAGGTGTAAACACATTCTTTTATAAAAAGCAAGTTGAATTCTTTTGTTGCCTTTACATACGTGTAACAAATAAGGTGGTTCATTTCAAAAGCTAGTGCTAGTTCATTTTATTAACACATTATTTTCTTTCCTGTCATAAAGTTGAAATCACTTTGCTCTTTTCCATCATCACTTATGTGTACAGGCCGTGTACTATTTTCTCTTGAAGCATGTTTGCATTAAATGCGTTGTACAAAATATTGCCAGCTCATTGTTGCTTTCACTTGTTCAAAAATTTGATAAAAGAAAAGTGAAACAGCGGCATCATTTAATTCACTTCTTCAATAGCTCAGCAAAGATATTAATGGCAGTTGTAAATCCTGGCTTCAAACATTCATGTTTGATAACAGTTTTTGAGGCAAATCTGAGGTGAGTGAAAAACTCACATTGCTAATTTATACGTACTTCATTTTTGTGATACTGCAATGTTCGCTTGCATTCAGTTGTAGCTGCTGTCCACCATATTTCTGTTTTATTTATCTGGTTTTGTTCACTTGGATACACTACATATATTGCCCAGGTCTAAACTCTGTTTTGCTTTGCATATTTTTTTTATGTTGCATTATATTAAAATGTATGCGTGAGTTTATACGTAAATGCATGCGTGAGTTTACACTTAAATGCATGCGTGAGTCTACAAAAAAAAAATGCATGCGTGTGTCTAACAAATTTTGTTTTGCTTTGCATTTTTCATTTGGAAGTGCATTTTACTCCTGTGCGTGTGAAAAAAATTGTTTGCAGGTTAAAAAGATTTTCCAGTCATTTTGCATTTGTTTAACTCTTTTTCGTAGGCATAAATCTCAAGTTAGCGTGCGTTTTGTTTCAATTAATATAGGCAGGTTCATGTTTTTTTTAAAGGGACGTGTGTGAGAAACTAGACCTTACTTTAGTAATTGCGTGCACTTATATTGTTGCACTGGTAGCTTTGGTTGATAATTCAATTGCATGAAAACTAAAGTGAACAAAAAGGTGTAGGCAAATAATTAATGCACGTGCTAAAGAAAAGTATGGCCAGGTGTTTTAATTTTAATCATCTTCACATTGCATGCAAAGTGTTTTGCAAAAATCATCACTTTGGGTATTTCATTTTACTGGTTATGTTTTGCTTACGTTGATGTGAGGGCACGTTAAATTTTATACTTGGTTTATATTTAAGATATGCGTACAAGATGAATAGAATGTCGTTAAACCCATGTCCTGATTTACGTTATTTACATTGGGTATATACGTACAAGTTTGAAAGGCGTTGTTAGGTCCAGACAATGCTATATTTATTGTATGTATAGTAGTGTCGACCAATGTTTACTTTATTTCTGAACCGGTGTTTAGTTTTAAAACGAATTTTTTACCGTTATTTTAAAACGGAAATTTTTACGCCGGTAGTATATTTTTGAAGCGCGTTGTTTTGGATGACATTTTTAATGAATGAAAATTCACTGTTATTTTAACGTCAGTAACCGTTAATTTAAAGTGAATTTTCAAGCGGTTACCCCGCAACGCTGATATCCGTTTTTACGGTGTTTTGTGAAGCGCAATTTCGATCCTCGTCGAAATTGCTACAGATGTTGCTGTTTTAATCACGTATTTTAAAAATCGTTTTAAAATAAAAGTGTTTTCAAAATTTTTACACTTTGCGTTTTCAAAAGAATGAGGAAGCGATTTAAACGCTTCAGCAAAATTGAGGACTATGAACCCTCACTTTTACTGATTCGCTTAATTCCGGACTTGTCCGTTTGAGAACGTAAAATGTTATTTAATTAAAATACACAATTTTGCACTTTCAAGGAAACGATGAAGAGATTTAAACGATTTAGCAAAAGTGCGGAGTATGGAACCACACTTTTACTATTTCGGTTAATTCCGGACTCGTTAATTGAAACATTTGCTGTTTGATGATTCTGATGATTTTGTTGGGCTTTCGAGCCACTCTGCTGGACCTTCGGGTCATCTGATGGACCTTCGGGTCAAATACCAGTACTAGACCTTCGGGTCACTCTGCGGACCTTCGGGTCATCTGATGGGCGCCAAAATTTATAGTACTTGGTAGGCTTCGGCCATCTGAGATGCACGTGCGGCGTAGCTAAAACTCGCCATCTGCTGGGATCGATCCACCTTTTATGCTGATTTTTCTAGTTATCTTGTTTTGATTTCTAGATTTTGCGACTGTTGATTTTCTAGTTATCTATTTTGATTTCTGGATTTTGTGAATTGCGGCTTTGAATTCAATTATGAATTTGGAAGTTGAGTTTGAGTATAATCTCATCTGAGATTATAAATTTGCGTATTGCTGTTTTAAATTCAATTATGAATTTGAAAACTGATTTTGATGAAGTTTAAATTGAGATTTCTTCATTTAAACTTGGTTGATTATTTATGCTATATAGTATCATTCGAGACTATAATTATTTGTTTAAGTGACATTTATCATTCACTTATTTCTGAGAATAAATTAGACTGATCCGTTTATTATTTTCTTTTAAATAATACTCGGGTCAGACCGAGTCATTTCAGGGTAATCTCTATCTCTGATTCAGTAGCAGCTTCAGCTTTTGGGATTTCGCATCATATTTTGTCTAGCCTTCGAGGAGTTCTTTTGGTTATTTGACTCTCATCTTATGTATGTATTGATGGATATGTATATATATCGGTTCATGTGAACCATCGATTGTTGTAGCATGTATTCCAGACTAGTCTTCCGCTATATATCTGATATTTCTGTTCTGATGTGATTATACTATCCGTGTTATTATTATTATGAGTTGTTCTGGATTTTTCTTTAGCCACCGTAGTTTCGTTTTAGATTTGGATTGAATATATATCTTTGGGAGTAATTTACACAACTCCTATCGATGAAATCAATACTCGTCTAAGGCATAACTTACGGATGGTCGCTTCTAACAAGCCTTATTCTTCGCAATAGCAGACGTTATTCCTTATAATAACCTTTGTTATTGTGAGCATAGAGGTGGGGCGTCACACAATTACTTAACTCTCAATTTCCATTAATTCAATTTCATTAATACTTAATGAATTTCCATACAATCAACTAGCAAAACCAAATTTATTTACTTTGCTTAACATTCAATTTGGTTTAACACATTTAATTTCAATTGGTTTATATTCTAATTCAGATTGAATTCTTATACTCACCATATTCACAACTTCTTAACTTAAGTTTTATTCAACTCTTAACAACATTTCTAATCCATGTTTATTCACTAATTCACTTTTACAATTAAAGTTGAATTTCCTTTCTATAATTCAAATTCATATTCCTTACTTCACTTTATTAATTCATTTTGATATCAAATTCAATTTGATTCAATATTACTTAAGTTATGTTTCATTTTATCTTCATTTGCATTTATTTTCACTATACAACTTAAGTTCGTCTCAAATTTATTTGAAATTCTATTTTATTTAACTTTTACTAAAGTCAAATTCATATCACTATCAAAAATTCAGATTTTTGTTTTACTTAACAAAACTGTTTAACCATTTAACAACTGGTTTTACTTAAATTTTCTCATTTTATAAGTTAAACAACTTATTAATTTAAACTTCCCAATTCATATTACATAATCACTTATCTTTCAAGTTTAACTTTTCATCTCAATAATTTATCAAATCAAGTTCAATTTATTTAACTTTCCTTTAGTTAAATTCCAAATCCATATATTTATTAATGCCAACTCAATTCAATTTAACTTTTCTTAAGTAAAAAATCTTTATTTCAAAAACAATTTTATACTTCTTTAAATTTGAAAAACATTCTCCTTTAAAATGTTTCTAGTAACTATTCATATTAAACATCATAAACTAAGCTTTGTGTAAACCAAAGCTCTGATACCACTCTGTAACATTCCCCCTTCTGACCGCCTCCAGTCGGTGATTAAACCAACTAGAAACGTTCAAAAAGACGAATTGTTATTTAGTTTATAACGTTTAAACAGAATCAGCCACAGAAACACAGAATAATAACAATGAATTAAAACAAATGAGAATTTATTTCATTACTATAAATCTTTTTATATACATCAGAGTTTTATACAATTTAATACTGATACAGCGGAATATCTTAAAATACAATTTTCTCGAAATAAATGATTCTTTACTCTCTCTCTAACTTCGCTGCTCGAAAATTGTAACGACCCGACTTTCTATGCCCAGAAAGTCGCATCATTATGAAGAAAGAAAGGGGTAGAAAATAGAAAAGAAAAGAAGAAAGAAAGAAACAACAACAACGATCTCACAACGGAACGAATAAATTTGTTTAATAACATAAACTATTACATAGTATACAACAATTTACAGAGTTACACAGCATATACATCACTTACTAGACAGTTATAAACATCTGTCTAGACATTACAACTCAAATACAAGACAAGACACTATCACAGATATCAACACAGCGGAATACTATATCTACGAACGCCGAAGCCTCCTGCTCCATTGCTCCTCCAGAATATTCGTCAAAGCTAAACCTGAATCCCTTGGCTACTCGTAAAAATTTGAGTACCCAAGAGTTTATAAAACAGAAATAAACACTTGGGTCAGACATGGGTCTGGTGTGAGTAAACGGTTAGATGGCTTAACTTTGAAAACTTTTGAAAACAAAAGTATCACGTAAGACTCCCCACAAATAAACATGGGTAAGTTTTTACCTTACGCTAACTAAAACGTTTGATAGGAAATCTGATTGTATTATAATAGGGTCTAGGGTTTTCAAGTAAAATACAGAAATAGTTGAAATGCTTACATCTCACATTCCAACATAGTTGGGCACAACTAATACGTACGGCACTTATTGGAGTTTGGATTCCATACAATGGCAGGGCTACTGGGGTACCGCCCGTCACAGTACGTGGCCTAGATCACCGTACCGAGGAGTACGCCCGCTCCCCTGCAACACAAAGCCGGAACCATCCCTTACTGGATAATCCCGAACAAGATAATCCCGTAGTTGGCGCGACCAACCACACACTAAGCCGAATAAAAGAAAAGGGACCTCTAGACAGGGATCTATCTTGCTCTCAGTGGGTGCTACCCACGAAACCTTGCTGCACCTCCCCTGTTTTAGCCATTCTCGGTTGATGAGGCTTGAGGTTACGATTACCTTTAATCAGAACATATCACTTAGAATGCTCATCGTCCGCCTGACGATGTGCTGAAAGCATTCAATCCATACAAGTTCGTTCCGGGTTCGAACGAAACCGAAGGCATTATCTCGTTACACTCGTTTTGGAATCACCCTCAGAGTTAACGACAATAACCCTTGCACTCTGAATCTTCATCTTCACCTGATTCACGACCTATCGTAATTTTGGATCGATGTGGTATTCGGGTCTCCAGACCTGGAATCCCGGTATACGGAAACCCGATCCCGGTCTCATCGAAATCCAAAACGTATCTTTTAAGGCCAAGTTGTTTTAAGGTTAAAACAGTTCAATTCTTATCTATACTACACACAGATAGATAATTTACAATAGATAATCCATATTATCATCCAAATAGATAATTCCTATTATCATTTCAATCCAACCAAACATCTATATCATAGATCAACACATCTCTTATCAGAGATATCAACAATGCAAAGCATTCAATATCATTCATCCATTCTTAAGTAATGATTTATCATCTCTAATCAATTTAAAGTGAATTAAATTAATTACTTCATTCTATAAATCCTGCTTACTTAATTATTAATTAAACCAATTAATTAATCATTACTCTAAGTATCCATCTTAATTAATCATTCCTGATTAATTATCCTTTAATTACTTTAAGTAATTAATACTTAATTAATTTCACAAATTAATTATCTTAAACCATTCAGTAATTAATCTTTAATTACTTCATTAATTAATTAACTATATTTAATTACATTAATCCTTAATTAATTACAATTAATTAATTACTCTTTAATCACTTATTATTGATTAATTAGTTTAATTAATCAATCCTTAATTACATTATTAATTATATTAATTAATGATCCCTAATTAATCTTAATTAGTTATCCTATTTAAATTAATTACATTTAATAATTAATCTTTAATTAGTCATATTTATTAATCACCTTTGATAAATCTTATTTAGTAATTAACTACCCTTAATTACTCCATTTCATAAATTAATTACCCTTTAATTAATTATCTTTTAATTAATCCCTTGATTAATTATACAAAGTAATTAAACTCAAATTACTTTCATTATTAAATCTTCTTTAATTAATTTTATCCAGTAATTACCTTTAATTACTTCCTAAGTAATTACACTTCATTAATTACATTTAAGTAATTATACTTAACCAATTTCATAATTAACTAATTAATCTAATTGATTATCAAAATTAATCATATTAATTAATTATTTAATAATCCCTAATTAATGATCTCTCATTAATTAACAATTCTTTATTTTAGTAATTAAACTTAAATCAACCATTATTAATTACAAATTAATTAATTCTTAATTATCAATTAATTAATCTCTAACTACTTAATCAATTTCTTAATTAATCTTCAATCACTTGATTAATTAATTTCTAACCATTTATTAATACTCTATACTTATCTAATTAAATGATCCTTAATTTCAAATTAATTAACCTTTAATTAATTTACTTAAAATCTTAATTAATTAACACCAAATCATTAATTAATTAAATTATTAAATTACTCTTTAATTTCCTTATTAATTTAATGAATCCTAAATCATTAAACCTTAATTAATCTTTAAAATAAAGATTAGCCTTTATAACTACTTTAACTATTATTATCAAAGGGCTTTGAAACATTTTACTTTAAATCTTTTTTTTAATTCATTTCAAATTAAAGATTTAAAAATAAATTACAATTTTAACTTTAACCAAATTTAAATCAAATTTACAAATCCTTTTTAAATCCAAATGTTAAAGAAACACTTAACATTTATAAAAGAAATTTATAAGGTTTTTAAACCAATTCATTTAAATTCAAACCCTTTTAATCTATACTTTCAACATTTTAAATTTATTAAAACATTATAATTTATAAACTTATTTATTTTCAAACTAGGATACAAATTGAAATTAAATCCATACTTTAAAATTTTGATTTAAAACTTTGTTTTAAATCCTACTCTACACTTTTAAAACTCATTTTAAAATTTAAAACCCTGTCAGATTTTAAACTGGGACATCACTAATCTACCCGAGCCCATCTCAATTTACCCCGAGATAAAACCCTCCATGCTTCGAGTCATTTACGCGATCAACTCGAGTACGTCTCCTCTGCCAAAACCAACTTCACCAGGATACAAATCATCACCGTGCACATGCACGATGAAACTGATCAACTCCGGCCATCCACGACCATTCCTATATGTCGACGATCATCCTCACATTCCATTATGACCATCAGAACATCGAAACTAGCTCGAAATCAAAATCGATTCTACAAACCCAAAACTGGAATAACAATGAAACCTGGAACCATCTCGTCAACGCATCTCCGACCACCGTTGCCACTGAAATTCCGGGGAAGACCTCGTCAACCCACCATCTTTCAGAACCCAAGATATAGTTGAACTCGATCAACTACAATTGCCGAAGTGATCAATTCTTTCCTAACCTAGAAAACTAGGGTTCAAAACTGCAAATCACAATTACAATCTCAAAAACGAAATGTAACCAAATCCAACAATTTTCTCAACATCCCTAATCACTTCACCATCTCCAGAAGAAATTACAACACCTCCAGACACTTAAGGCAGCAGCAATGCTTCAAAATACAAAATGTAGAGAATAGGGAACTGCACTTTGTATAAAGCAATAAAAATTGTGATTTTATTTTTAAAAATCATGATTTAGTATGATGATTTGATTTATAACCCTGAAACTTCGAATCAACATACTTGAAATTTTACTAATTAATGATTTATCACCTGTTTACAAACTCCAGAGATGATACAGAGTTGTTTTCATTTTATTTTAACTTAATAAAATTTTAAACTCTATTCTATGATGAAATAAACAAATTTTGTTTGAACAAAAATCCTTAACAAAGATTAGTTCAAGAGGAATTATATTTTGTTTGAAAATCTTAGTTTTAAAACTAAGAACAGAGATGTCACAGAGACAACAAGCATGCACACATCTATATATCCATATATACAGATAATCTACTTATATAAAATCACACAGAACATATTTATTTCCAGAAATTTAACATGCAAACAGATATCCATACATTTAAGTTTTTTTTTTTAAAATGTTACTCACCATTTATAGAAGATGAACAGAGCACCATGGTTATTTGAAAACAGCTTTGAAACTTTAAAACTTTAATTCATAAACTTGAATTGCCTGTTACTGAATCTTGCATGCATGCCATTTATCTTGTTTGTTGATAGGTGCTTGCTCTAGATCAGGTTGCTTACTTTCAGATTCGAAAAGAAGAAATTGCAGTCTTGCTTAGATTCCAGATTGAAGAAAATGTGCAGGTTTGTTGTTCTCAGATTTACAAATGCAGGTTGAAGAAATGATTATAGATTGTATTTGAGGAATTTGGTTTGAGAGGAGAATTTTGTTACAGACTTTGTTTTTGGGAATTTTCAGGCTGAAAGTTTCTTGTCTTTGAGTTGAAGAAAAA
This sequence comes from Allium fistulosum, assembly GCA_030737815.1. Taxonomy (NCBI): domain Eukaryota; kingdom Viridiplantae; phylum Streptophyta; class Magnoliopsida; order Asparagales; family Amaryllidaceae; genus Allium; species Allium fistulosum. The sequence continues at coordinate 474,522,895 of CM060901.1, forward strand.
TAGAAAAAGAGAATGGAATGAGAAGTCTATGTTTATATAAGTTAATTTGTGGTTTAATAAAAATAAAAGAAAACCAAAAATTTAAAAACTTGACATTTGTCATTTACTCTAATTCATTAACTAACACATGTCACCATGGTTACTTAATATATTAACACTTGTCTTTTTTAATTAATTTGTAAAAAAAGCCTTTTTCTTTATTTATTAAATATTTATTACTTATTTATATATAGATAACTTTTAAAGAAATAAACCAATTATACTTATAAATAAAAGTTTATACATATATTTAGAAATCCAAAACTATTTAAAATATCACTCTTTTGAATTTCAAAATTAAATCTAATTCAAATTCAAATTATATTTTTAAAATCCAATTTAAAGTCAATTTAAAACAACACATTTAATTTGAAAATAACCATTTGTCAATTTTAAAATAATTTATAAAAGAGATTATAAATTACTACTATTACTAAATGAATTATAATATCATATGTTAATTGTATTTTAAACTTATATATATATATTCTTAAACCATATTTATTAAGCAATATAAAATAAACCTTATTATTAACCTTACTTAAAACCATATAGTTATTTGTTTAAATAGCTTTGAAAAGCTTAATATTAAATAAATCATAATTTCCAAACTATCAAAATATATATATTAGAAATTTAAAAACAATATTTTATTTATTTACTAAATTTCAAACCAAAGCTTATCTATTTACAATATATACACACATATATATACACATTATAAATAGAAATCATTTTATTAGTAAAATTCACTAATTAAATATTTATTTAATTAGATTATTAAACCAATTCAAATTTTATTATCAAAGATTATCAAATCAATTTAATTATTTAAACAGATTATTAAATTGATATTGCCCCAAATTTCCGGGATATTACATTCCTTCCCCCTTAAAATAATTTCGTCCCCGAAATTTAAAAAAAAGGTAATTTAATAATCTTTTTAAATCACAAGGATGTATTATCATTCATATGCTAACAATCATAGCAACCAATCGTCCAAACAAACAATTCTAACTATCTAGCGAAAAAAAATCTGAATAGAATTTCCTCGAGTTTCCCCAAGTATATATATACCGGGATACTCGCTCTACAAACAATCCAAACAAACAATACTAAGCTATAGAGCTCCTACTTATCTAGATTTACAAAACTAAACAGAATATCAGACTACAGACGAGTCTGACTCAACAACCAAATCCTCCAGAACTGCTGATTCCTAAACCAGAGATAGATCAAACACGTACTCCCTCAGAGATACGTAAAATACATTGAATTCCAGTTATCCAAACTGACAATTCAATCCAGTAGATCAAACTCTTATCCAAATCAGAACATAGAAAAGATCCAAAACAACTCGGAGCTGACTTCCGAGACTTACCCAATCTTATAGCTCCCTTTAATCAGAGAAAAACTTCACAACAACGAAGTCTCCAACTTCGAATTTCAAATTCCTTCGTCTCTTATCCACAAAATCTTCAGACAATCTCGGCTTCCTACAAATCCTTTCTGATCAGCTCAACCTTCGCCGATGCTTCTAGAAACAAACTAGACCAAAAATAACCCGACAAAATGATCCTCTCAAAATCTACCCATAATCCAAAACACAAATCTACTCACAACATCAGAAGACCGAACTAACTTCTCCTATCTGGAAAAGACAAACAGATGCACTCGCCAAACTACTTCCGCTGCACCATTCTGATCTGGAGTAGAATGAAAATGCTGATGAAGAACACAAGCACAGACTAGACAACATATCCCAGAAAATCTCAGATACCCAAAAGAATACTCAAACTATCGCAAGTCACTTTTGCGATCAACTCAGCCAAATTCCAAATAAAACTGTTCTCCCTTTAACCAATCAGAACAGCTCATACTTAACTATCCAATCTATCGAAGAAATGGATCCACTTTACTGCTTCTGAACTCTACCTTCAGAAAAACTGCTCAGCCAGAAAACTTCCTGCCAATGCACAGAATACTCCGAGCTGCACTGCTGCCACAAATGCCAAAGACTTCCTTTTCCAAAGCTCTTCGAGAAACTCGAACCCAAACCAAATAGAAACACCATGCTGAACTCAACCACAACACCGAAGCAGACACACTTCATTAACTTGTTCCAAAGAAAACATCTTCGGGAACATCCATAGTCACTGCATCTCATCACACAGCTACTATTACCTGAGATACCATCACTCGCTTCTGTTCTCCGACAGATCCAACTCTACTCATCCAACTCCTAAGATGAACTCCGAACCTTAACAGGTTTCCTTCAGAGATTGTGAAATCCTTACACAACTGTAAAGTTCACTCGAGACGGTATTAGGTTTACAGTCTCGACAGATACTCTTCCAACCTCAACACTCAGACTCCTAATCCTAGATGATAAATTATTATCATCTCAACCAATCATTTCAAATACCATATACATTTAAAATGATACTTTTTATATATAGAAAATATATCTGGGTAAAATTATTTCATCTACCTTTTTAAAACAATATTGTGTCCGTTGGCCTGGTCCAAGTGTTTAGAGATCCCTATCAATAACGTTAGCTACTCGTATTGACCAGAATCCATATACCACTTAACCGATCAATTAACACAATATAAAATCATTTTATATAACTAACAAATACGCGCTCTCATATATATATATACACTCAAACAGGTTGCTACAGATCCTATCTCTAATGAACAACCCTCCCGAACCTAGGTATTCACTCAACCTAGTGTTCTGATATTCACTTAACCAATAGCTTAGGTATTCGCTCAACCTATGCTCTGATACCAAATGTAACGACCCGACTTTCTATGCCCAGAAAGTCGCATCATTATGAAGAAAGAAAGGGGTAGAAAATAGAAAAGAAAAGAAGAAAGAAAGAAACAACAACAACGATCTCACAACGGAACGAATAAATTTGTTTAATAACATAAACTATTACATAGTATACAACAATTTACAGAGTTACACAGCATATACATCACTTACTAGACAGTTATAAACATCTGTCTAGACATTACAACTCAAATACAAGACAAGACACTATCACAGATATCAACACAGCGGAATACTATATCTACGAACGCCGAAGCCTCCTGCTCCATTGCTCCTCCAGAATATTCGTCAAAGCTAAACCTGAATCCCTTGGCTACTCGTAAAAATTTGAGTACCCAAGAGTTTATAAAACAGAAATAAACACTTGGGTCAGACATGGGTCTGGTGTGAGTAAACGGTTAGATGGCGTAACTTTGAAAACTTTTGAAAACAAAAGTATCACGTAAGACTCCCCACAAATAAACATGGGTAAGTTTTTACCTTACGCTAACTAAAACGTTTGATAGGAAATCTGATTGTATTATAATAGGGTCTAGGGTTTTCAAGTAAAATACAGAAATAGCTGAAATGCTTACATCTCACATTCCAACATAGTTGGGCACAACTAATACGTACGGCACTTATTGGAGTTTGGATTCCATACAATGGCAGGGCTACTGGGGTACCGCCCGTCACAGTACGTGGCCTAGATCACCGTACCGAGGAGTACGCCCGCTCCCCTGCAACACAAAGCCGGAACCATCCCTTACTGGATAATCCCGAACAAGATAATCCCGTAGTTGGCGCGACCAACCACACACTAAGCCGAATAAAAGAAAAGGGACCTCTAGACAGGGATCTATCTTGCTCTCAGTGGGTGCTACCCACAAAACCTTGCTGCACCTCCCCTGTTTTAGCCATTCTCGGTTGATGAGGCTTGAGGTTACGATTACCTTTAATCAGAACATATCACTTAGAATGCTCATCGTCCGCCTGACGATGTGCTGAAAGCATTCAATCCATACAAGTTCGTTCCGGGTTCGAACGAAACCGAAGGCATTATCTCGTTACACTCGTTTTGGAATCACCCTCAGAGTTAACGACAATAACCCTTGCACTCTGAATCTTCATCTTCACCTGATTCACGACCTATCGTAATTTTGGATCGATGTGGTATTCGGGTCTCCAGACCTGGAATCCCGGTATACGGAAACCCGATCCCGGTCTCATCGAAATCCAAAACGTATCTTTTAAGGCCAAGTTGTTTTAAGGTTAAAACAGTTCAATTCTTATCTATACTACACACAGATAGATAATTTACAATAGATAATCCATATTATCATCCAAATAGATAATTCCTATTATCATTTCAATCCAACCAAACATCTATATCATAGATCAACACATCTCTTATCAGAGATATCAACAATGCAAAGCATTCAATATCATTCATCCATTCTTAAGTAATGATTTATCATCTCTAATCAATTTAAAGTGAATTAAATTAATTACTTCATTCTATAAATCCTGCTTACTTAATTATTAATTAAACCAATTAATTAATCATTACTCTAAGTATCCATCTTAATTAATCATTCCTGATTAATTATCCTTTAATTACTTTAAGTAATTAATACTTAATTAATTTCACAAATTAATTATCTTAAACCATTCAGTAATTAATCTTTAATTACTTCATTAATTAATTAACTATATTTAATTACATTAATCCTTAATTAATTACAATTAATTAATTACTCTTTAATCACTTATTATTGATTAATTAGTTTAATTAATCAATCCTTAATTACATTATTAATTATATTAATTAATGATCCCTAATTAATCTTAATTAGTTATCCTATTTAAATTAATTACATTTAATAATTAATCTTTAATTAGTCATATTTATTAATCACCTTTGATAAATCTTATTTAGTAATTAACTACCCTTAATTACTCCATTTCATAAATTAATTACCCTTTAATTAATTATCTTTTAATTAATCCCTTGATTAATTATACAAAGTAATTAAACTCAAATTACTTTCATTATTAAATCTTCTTTAATTAATTTTATCCAGTAATTACCTTTAATTACTTCCTAAGTAATTACACTTCATTAATTACATTTAAGTAATTATACTTAACCAATTTCATAATTAACTAATTAATCTAATTGATTATCAAAATTAATCATATTAATTAATTATTTAATAATCCCTAATTAATGATCTCTCATTAATTAACAATTCTTTATTTTAGTAATTAAACTTAAATCAACCATTATTAATTACAAATTAATTAATTCTTAATTATCAATTAATTAATCTCTAACTACTTAATCAATTTCTTAATTAATCTTCAATCACTTGATTAATTAATTTCTAACCATTTATTAATACTCTATACTTATCTAATTAAATGATCCTTAATTTCAAATTAATTAACCTTTAATTAATTTACTTAAAATCTTAATTAATTAACACCAAATCATTAATTAATTAAATTATTAAATTACTCTTTAATTTCCTTATTAATTTAATGAATCCTAAATCATTAAACCTTAATTAATCTTTAAAATAAAGATTAGCCTTTATAACTACTTTAACTATTATTATCAAAGGGCTTTGAAACATTTTACTTTAAATCTTTTTTTTAATTCATTTCAAATTAAAGATTTAAAAATAAATTACAATTTTAACTTTAACCAAATTTAAATCAAATTTACAAATCCTTTTTAAATCCAAATGTTAAAGAAACACTTAACATTTATAAAAGAAATTTATAAGGTTTTTAAACCAATTCATTTAAATTCAAACCCTTTTAATCTATACTTTCAACATTTTAAATTTATTAAAACATTATAATTTATAAACTTATTTATTTTCAAACTAGGATACAAATTGAAATTAAATCCATACTTTAAAATTTTGATTTAAAACTTTGTTTTAAATCCTACTCTACACTTTTAAAACTCATTTTAAAATTTAAAACCCTGTCAGATTTTAAACTGGGACATCACTAATCTACCCGAGCCCATCTCAATTTACCCCGAGATAAAACCCTCCATGCTTCGAGTCATTTACGCGATCAACTCGAGTACGTCTCCTCTGCCAAAACCAACTTCACCAGGATACAAATCATCACCGTGCACATGCACGATGAAACTGATCAACTTCGGCCATCCACGACCATTCCTACATGTCGACGATCATCCTCACATTCCATTATGACCATCAGAACATCGAAACTAGCTTGAAATCAAAATCGATTCTACAAACCCAAAACTGGAATAACAATGAAACCTGGAACCATCTCGTCAACGCATCTCCGACCACCGTTGCCACTGAAATTCCGGGGAAGACCTCGTCAACCCACCATCTTTCAGAACCCAAGATATAGTTGAACTCGATCAACTACAATTGCCGAAGTGATCAATTCTTTCCTAACCTAGAAAACTAGGGTTCAAAACTGCAAATCACAATTACAATCTCAAAAACGAAATGTAACCAAATCCAACAATTTTCTCAACATCCCTAATCACTTCACCATCTCCAGAAGAAATTACAACACCTCCAGACACTTAAGGCAGCAGCAATGCTTCAAAATACAAAATGTAGAGAATAGGGAACTGCACTTTGTATAAAGCAATAAAAATTGTGATTTTATTTTTAAAAATCATGATTTAGTATGATGATTTGATTTATAACCCTGAAACTTCGAATCAACATACTTGAAATTTTACTAATTAATGATTTATCACCTGTTTACAAACTCCAGAGATGATACAGAGTTGTTTTCATTTTATTTTAACTTAATAAAATTTTAAACTCTATTCTATGATGAAATAAACAAATTTTGTTTGAACAAAAATCCTTAACAAAGATTAGTTCAAGAGGAATTATATTTTGTTTGAAAATCTTAGTTTTAAAACTAAGAACAGAGATGTCACAGAGACAACAAGCATGCACACATCTATACATCCATATATACAGATAATCTACTTATATAAAATCACACAGAACATATTTATTTCCAGAAATTTAACATGCAAACAGATATCCATACATTTAAGTTTTTTTTTAAAATGTTACTCACCATTTATAGAAGATGAACAGAGCACCATGGTTATTTGAAAACAGCTTTGAAACTTTAAAACTTTAATTCATAAACTTGAATTGCCTGTTACTGAATCTTGCATGCATGCCATTTATCTTGTTTGTTGATAGGTGCTTGCTCTAGATCAGGTTGCTTACTTTCAGATTCGAAAAGAAGAAATTGCAGTCTTGCTTAGATTCCAGATTGAAGAAAATGTGCAGGTTTGTTGTTCTCAGATTTACAAATGCAGATTGAAGAAATGATTATAGATTGTATTTGAGGAATTTGGTTTGAGAGGAGAATTTTGTTACAGACTTTGTTTTTGGGAATTTTCAGGCTGAAAGTTTCTTGTCTTTGAGTTGAAGAAAAATAGAAAAAGAGAATGGAATGAGAAGTCTATGTTTATATAAGTTAATTTGTGGTTTAATAAAAATAAAAGAAAACCAAAAATTTAAAAACTTGACATTTGTCATTTACTCTAATTCATTAACTAACACATGTCACCATGGTTACTTAATATATTAACACTTGTCTTTTTTAATTAATTTGTAAAAAAAGCCTTTTTCTTTATTTATTAAATATTTATTACTTATTTATATATAGATAACTTTTAAAGAAATAAACCAATTATACTTATAAATAAAAGTTTATACATATATTTAGAAATCCAAAACTATTTAAAATATCACTCTTTTGAATTTCAAAATTAAATCTAATTCAAATTCAAATTATATTTTTAAAATCCAATTTAAAGTCAATTTAAAACAACACATTTAATTTGAAAATAACCATTTGTCAATTTTAAAATAATTTATAAAAGAGATTATAAATTACTACTATTACTAAATGAATTATAATATCATATGTTAATTGTATTTTAAACTTATATATATATATTCTTAAACCATATTTATTAAGCAATATAAAATAAACCTTATTATTAACCTTACTTAAAACCATATAGTTATTTGTTTAAATAGCTTTGAAAAGCTTAATATTAAATAAATCATAATTTCCAAACTATCAAAATATATATATTAGAAATTTAAAAACAATATTTTATTTATTTATTAAATTTCAAACCAAAGCTTATCTATTTACAATATATACACACATATATATACACATTATAAATAGAAATCATTTTATTAGTAAAATTCACTAATTAAATATTTATTTAATTAGATTATTAAACCAATTCAAATTTTATTATCAAAGATTATCAAATCAATTTAATTATTTAAACAGATTATTAAATTGATATTGCCCCAAATTTCCGGGATATTACAAAAATCTTCAAGCTGTAAAAATACTCGGTCTGACCCGAGTATTATATTCAAAAGAAAATAATACACGGGTCAGTCTAATTCAAACCAGTTTATTAGTGCATAGAGGCAAAAATCAAATAGCCAAGACAATACATATATATACATACAAAAATGTATGTATACACATATACAAATGCAGGTCGAGAAAGTGCTCAGGGATAAAACACATCATAAATCAATGTCAAGGCCATGGTCAACAACCAGTTCAAACAAGTTCAACAATCAAAACTAGGATACATAGGCAACTGTCTACATGAGTTAGTTCAACATGCAAATGAAACTGGCCAAGGCCACTGACTCAATAGTGTATACATCAAAGACCAGAGCATGTACAAGTAAACTAAACAGGTTCAAATGATTCAAGTGAAGATGCAGTGAGGTTTGTACATGGATAAACAACATGAAGCACTGAATCAAGTGCAAATCCAATAACCCAGCTGACACCAAAACATATGCAGTGAAATAAGAAGTGGACTGGTCGAAACAACATAGTGAGCTCAAGCTCAAAAACTAAAACCAAGGTGACTAAAACCCAGTACTCAAGCAAGTGAACTTGATCGAAACAAAGTAGCAAGTCGAAATCATATGGTGAGCTCGACCAAGATCAAAATACATGACAAAGCCTCAGCAATCAAAATACATGAAGGCCACAGTAGTCAGATTATATGAAATGCAGACTTGAAGTTCAAAAACAATATAGATCATCAGTACCAACATGAACCAGGAATGTGCAGCAGGGAACACATGTCACAAGCAAACAAGACCAGACTACCATGATCAGTAGTACAAGCAAAGACAAAGGAACTGCACAGCTTAAAATGAACATTACAAGGAGATACTAACAAGGACCAGATTCAGGTATCAGTTTAAAACAGGTGGAGTGCAACAACACTACATACTAACAGGAACCATCAAACCAAACAGAATATCATAATGCAGACAACAAAAGGATGGAACAACGGCTAATTCAAATGAATACAGAACCGTAAACATATATGCAAATTCGAACATACATATATACATATAAAATGATGTATATACATACATGACTGCATACATATATACGAAGACTAAAATGGAACTGGGCGCAAATAGTCTCCAAAAACAAGAATGTACAAGTGAAACAGGCTACATGAACACAGTGAAGTACTACCCAATGCAGCTACAAGAATGGTCACAGGCGTGTACACCTAACTGCATGCATGTGGTTGTGAACAAGCTAATGCAAGCTAATGCCATGAACAATGTACTAAGACTACAACTTCACATAACCCAAACAGTACACCTGTATGATAATAATTCTCGACAAAAATCAAATGGAACTGTGAGGCTACAGGTAGAAGAAGATACAGTGAAGAAGTGAAAATGCCAACTCACATATGCATTTTGGATATACAAGCAGGCAGTATCAACATAACAAAAGTGAAACCAGACTGGGCAACAGTGGAAATTCAAGTGATTGCAACTACATGAGTAAACAACATCAAAGAATGGTCAAGTGAACAATAAAGCAAATATGACAATGAAATGACAACTCAGTGATATATACAAACAGATGAACATCAGTGCAGACCAGAGACAAGGAGTATCAATATAGGACAGCACATATATGCAAAGCTTCAACATATGAAACATCAACATGGATGCAGAGGCTGTCACAAACAAATATGGACAGTGACACAGTGAAATGCCAACATCACAAACAAACTCATCAATCCCATAGTCAACAAACAAACTAGCATCAATGCATACTGGAATAAATGCATCAAAGTGACAAAGGGATCAGATTAAAATACATTGTGAAAATCAGTGACTCAAGATCAAAGATTCAAATGCAAGGTCAACACATCAACAACAAAAATGCAACAGTTCATACATGAAGTCAGAGACGAGCACAAGATACAACATGCACAACTTAATATGAATTGCAGTTCAACTGAAATGAACACAGGTGAAGGCAGAGACCAAGAAGTGATAACATGAAATAGTGAGTATCACGACAATGTCAAAGCCGTGACTATCACTTAGTGTTTATGAAAATATACGAATTTGAAAATGGTCAGACAATTCGAAGTCACAGAGGAAAGTATCACAGATAAACAGGCAGAAGGTCAGAGAAGAAAAATGTCAATGCCGAAATCATGTGTTTGAAAACAGGAAGTTTTTTTTTCTTTAAAAATCAGAGAAACAGTCAAAAATTATTTTTGGAAAGTTTATGGAATAAAAATCAAAAATTGCACGTTCGAAACAAAGCCGTGAATCGAAAGTAATTCCTAAATATATCGGAGCATAAAAAGGGAAAGTCTCAACAACGTGAAGATCACGTAAACCAAACTGTGAAACCCATCTTCTCGAGAATATAAGAGTTCGAACAAAGTCTAAGGAAACAAAATTTGAACAAATGATTTCAACTTCAAACCAAAATCGAAGCAATGATAACCACGGAACGAACAGTTCAAAATCAACACCAATGAAATCAAAAATCGAAGCACACAGTTGAATTAGATGTGAGGGCTACTCACTTTTTTTCGAAGAGGTCGCGAGCGAGAACGAAGAAACGAATCGATCGATCGTAGCCAGTGCCTTCGATTTCATGAAGCCCCAAATTCCAAAACGCCAGAGAATCGAATCAACGCCGAAGCCCTAGATTTTGAGTCGCCACCATTTTTTCGCTTATTTTTGTCTTAGGGTTTCGAATGAGAATGAAAGGGGATCGGGTTTGGATTTATCATGGTATCAAAGAACCATGGGCCAGTATATATTTTTCAAAGCCCACTTAACCCTTAACCAATTTTCCTTTTCTTCTTCTTTTTTCCAAAAGAATTTAACCGATTCAAAAATTTCAACAACAATTTTTATTAGACGAATTCCAATTCGAATCAATTCATCATTCAAATATTTAAAATTCATTAAATATTTTCGATTTGAAATTTTGAAATTTCAGGGTCGTTACACGTGACCTCCTTTCATCCCTAGGCCGCACCCTTAGCCCATTTGCTTTTCTTGTTATATTAAAAAAAGAATCAAAAGAGAAATATATATATTCATATATATTTTGTGCTTCACCAATTCAAGTTTGCTTTGCTTTGGAATTGAGATTCAAATTCATAGCTTTTGGTGTTGTCAAATTTTCTAGCTTTAAAAGGTGAGCAATTCACTCATGATTTATAATCTTATGCTAAGTGAATGAATATCAATTGATATGTTATTGGAATGTTGCAATAGTTTAGATTTTGCGTAGTTTGTATATGGTTTTGATATGATCTATATCCACTTATGTTCACCTATGATTTTGACACGATATTGTTATTGATAATATGTCGTTCATTTATAAAAATAGATGCGATGATATGGTTATTGATTTGCTTCATGATGTAAATATGAAATTTCGAGGTTGAAAAAAAAGAGAAATGTTATATTGATTTAAAGTTGTCACACATGTTATGAAAGAAAAGAAAAAAAGAAAAAAAAAGAAAAAAAATGATATGCATATATGTGTTATGTTTGTAATATAGAAAATCACCTAAGTGCTATGTTAAAAATGATTGCATTTTATGTCATGTTATGGTAGTAATTTTATGTTCATCTCATGTTAAAATATGAATATATGCTATTGTATGTAATTGGTATGTAAGTAATATGCTATGTTATGTTATTTGTTATATAAGTAATATGCTATGTTATGTGATTTGTTATGAAGGTTATGTGCTATCTTATGTAATATGTCATGTATGAATATGTGTTATGATTACTTATTTTATGCAAATCATGCTGCAAGTTTCCTTAGCTTTAGGAAATCACCGTGGGTTGAAATGATACATATCCATATGATCTTTTAGATTAGGGAAAATTATTATGGGTTGAAATGATAAACCAAAGCGATTTCATTGATTTTGAAATTTTGGGATTGCGGGTTGAAATGTATATAACCGTAAATGTTGAATTATTGCGGATTGAAATGATAAATATCCGTATCACTTGACCATAGGATAGAAAAGTACATACACACACCGTTGGTCTGTTTTTAAAATAAGTTCTGAAATTCTAGAAATATTTGTTTTAATGAAAATTGATTTTTTTAAATTAAATATAAAGATTTTATTTTAATATATGAAAATTTGAGATTTTAAATTATATGTTTTAGGTGTTTTAAATTTATAAGTTAAGTTTTGAATAAATGTAAATTTTAAGATTTTACTTATAATTTTATTATTTTTAAAACATATGAATAAGATTTGATATAAAATAAAATAAATCTAATAATAAGATTTAATTTAATATACTAAAATTTAATAAATTTTTTATTTAATTAATATGCATAATATTTTAAATTATTTATTTAGATTTATGTTAATATTTTAAAATAGATTTTTTTTGTAATAATTTAATTAATATATATAATATGTTTAAAATATTTATTTAGATTTATTTTAATATTTTAAAATAGATTTTTTGTATTAACTTTATTAATATATATATAATATGTTTAAATATTTATTAAAAAATTATATTAATATTTTGAAAATTTATTTTTGTAATAACTTTAACAAATTAAGGTTGGAAAGATAAATTGAAATTGATTTGTAATTTAATTTGTTTAAGAATTATATTAAAATCAGAATTGATTTGAAACTTATTGATTTTAGGATTTTAAAGATATGATTTTATAACGTGATAACTTGATTTGATTAAATGTGATTAAATGAATATATTCAAATTTAAACAACATTGAAATTGTATATTTAATTTTGATTTAAATTTGTAATTGGAGATTTTATTTAAATGTTTATAAAAGGTGATTAAGTGAATATTTTCAGAATTAAATATAATTGAAGTTAGATATTTAATCATTGATTTAGATTAAAAATCGTAATTTGAGATTATATTTGAATGTTTATAAAAAGTGATTTTTATAAAATGACCACGGTGTGAAATAAGCGTTTGGTTGTTAAAGAGACCGGGATCAGATATTATCATACTCTCTGCCAATACCGAAAACCAATTTAACAACTGCGCACGTGGTGGAGATTTCAGAATAAAGTAGGATGGTTTGGCGAACGTCTGTATGAGGTATGAACGCAGCCCTGACTCCCTCGGATCAACTTGATGTGACTAAAACAGGAGCTATACCTGGGCCAAGTGAGGTCGCACCTCCGATCGAGCATGGTTCTTTGAAACCATATCTATTACTTTGTGATTTGATTGGGTGCACCTTGGATTATGGGAGTGTGTCTCGAGGTGGGAGGTAGTAGCTACTATGCGTTACCACCAGCCCGGTTCTGCAAAACGATAGAAACCTACCCTAGGCATTGTCTTGTGTGCCTTGTCATATGTCTTATCGCTCCTACTACGAGTTTGGTTTGTATCATACCTATGGAGTGCTCACTGAGTAAACCACCGGTTTGGTGGAGCTTACAGTATCTGTATATACTAGGGTATTTATATAAAAATGTGTTAAAGGGGATATGGGTAACGCATTAATGCTATTTTAATATTTTACTTTACTGTAGACAATATTTATGTAGCATATTGTACTATGTATGTGGATAGTTCCACAGATCCTTAAAGGATGTAAATCCCAAACGTCCTTTAAGTTATATTGCATTTCATTTGGACATTTCACTTGAGTTGATTTACTTGCATAGGATTGTTAATCCTGACTCGAGTGTTTTGTGTTTTGCTTTATGCTTGGGACAGCCTGAGTATTACAGCATTTGAGACTCACCTTTGGAGCCTGGAGCTTTGCTTTGGAGATCTATCTTTATCTATTTCAGATTTTCAATCGTTTCAGTTATTTCAGTTATTTTTCAGTTATTCCTATTCAGACTAGTCATTTGCTGTTGTATTAGAGACTTCTTTGTGTCTGGATTTCTGTTGTATTTGTTTTGGACTCTGATGTTTCTGTAGTAGCTTCATGAACTACTATTTATCTATTCCGCTATTTATTGTTGTATTACTCTGTGTCTGTGATTGATTTATTTACTATATATGCTAAGTTTTTCCAAATATAAATTAACAATCTGCTGTTTTGAGCAGTTCAAGTCTGACATGTGTCGATTACTGTCGATTTGAATGGTTCGAAATAGCGGATCGTTACAATTCTGGTCTTCACTTCTGTTGAACTACCTTTTGGTGATGTTCGCTACACTTGTGTTCGTTGCACCATATTCTGGTCTTCACTTGTGTTCGCTGCACCATATATATATGCATACATATGTATGTATATATGTGTGACTATGTAATGTTGAATGCTTATGTACACTACTTGGTCTGACCTTATGCACACTTTTCATGAGATTAGATTGACGCTCGGCCTTGTGATACTCACAGTGATACACTGTGAATATCATAAGTTGTCCTTGCACATATATATTTTTCCATGTCTAAAACATGAAGAAAAACAAACCTATAAACCGAGGCATTATTAATATTAAAATTCAATTTTATTATTTGTAATTTATGTTTGTTTCTTTTTCCATTTTGCTGCATTGTTTATTTAGTAGGTGTAGGAGATGGCTGGACGCAAGCTGGAGCAAACAAATCAAGATCAACATCAAAAATAAACTTGTGTGAGTGAGCGTGTGTGAGTAAAATAGATGTTTTATATGAGAGTATATAGAAATATTGTATATATGAGAGTGATAGTGGAAGTTGTATTTGAAAATGTAAGTAGAGTGATTATAACGATCCTGACTCGTCAAAAATCAGCACCCGTACTTCACTTGTACTCGAATGCCGCAGATTCAAACGCCGAATCTGGCTCGTCGGAGCTTATAACACAGTAAGTATAACAACACAGCGGAAGAAAGAAATGGATAATATCATATACAACTCCAATGAATACAATATCTAGAATGATATATAACAATGATATCAATATGATACAACAATATTAGAGACAGATAATAATGTTACAGCAGAAACAACAGAACTGATAACTCCAAATGATCTTTAAAAAAGAATGAGTCCAACAATTCCAACATCAAGCTCTAACCACCATCACGCTGCACCAAGATAAGCAAGTGCAGTCCGGTGAGTGAACTCCAAACATTGAACTAGTTCCAGATACTCTACTGAACCTGACTATCTGAAAACCCCAACTCTAGACTGCCCGTGTGAAAATTGTGGGCACCCAGAGTTTAGGAAGGGAACAATAAACTCCGGGTCAGTCATGGGACTGGTATGAGTAACAAAAACAGTTTATCTTTAAAACAAACAACAAAGGAAATTTAAACATTAAAATTCGCAATGCTTTTTTGGAAAATGAAACTACCATAAGGCCTACCGCCACACACACAATGCAAACGTAGAATTGGAGGAGATTCCTCCTTATGATAGTCAAATATGCTCAATACGTGAAAACTCTTTGATATTATCACTAGTGCATAGTGTGAAAGCATTTCGAAAATATAATATTAATCTTAGCCAACATAGGTACCATTATACTATGCCTACTATAGCTACCATTTTAAATGGCAGGTTCTACAACTAAAACCGTACAAGGCTCGTATTGTTTCTTTGGATTTTTCAACAAATGGTCAGGCTAAGGAACTTCCTACTGCCACATGGGAACGCCTCTGGAGGGACGCCCCAAGAGACAACTGCTCTCTGCCAATACAAGGGTGGTTACCCCCTTCCCGGGAAGTAAACCTAAGATATGCCACCCCCGGTCGTTTGCGACCTTTATTCGAGGCGCCTCGATCACAAAGCAACAATCACACAGTAAATGAGATTGGAGCAACCACACAGGTAAATATCTGGGCTCCATACCATGATATCACCTTTTTCCAGAAGGAATGGACATACCCTAGGGGAGCTACCCCTGAAACCTTGCCGCATCTTTCCTGTTTCGACCATTACCGGTTTGTGAGGCTCGATGAGGTCTCGTCCACAAAGCTACGCTTCTTCACAAAGCCATTCTTTGATCAACAAATGATCAATAAATGATCAGCAACACACAGCAACACTTAGCATGCCACACTACCAAATTGGGAGTATATCACTGATAACCTTCAACTACATAACCTCTAAGCTCGTACGTCTCAGAGAAGGGTGTTAAGCTAAGAGAATAAATTCTCCGCCACCAAACAGAAATGTATTTGAAAGAAATCAGCTTTATATCTCAAAGTGTAATGTCAGACATACAACCATACAAGTCTGTTCCGGGTTCGAAAAGAACCGAAGGCACTTCCAAAGAAGCCCTTGCAATCCGGGTATTCACAATCCCGATCGGACTTCCCATCACTTAGGAAATCTCTATACCGTAGCTACTCAGTGCAGAGACAATCGATAGGTTATCCTATCGTTCTTGCAAACACCCGGTCTTCAACACCGGTCTTCAAATGATATCAATTTACGTCGTATCACTATTCGGAACGGGTTATATGACACAAAGTCCTCTCCCGGCTAAACCGAATAATGAGCGTAATATTTAAAACATATGGATATTGGGATTTCAGTTAAGTCACAATTTATTACCCAAAACTTCTCTTTCAAATGGTTTAAACACACTACCATTTTAATCTTCTACACAAAAAGATTCATCTCACAAAGTTCACCCAGTTTCACAAAGATCTATTCATAGATTTTCAAATCAGTTTTCCTTTTCAAATTGGATTAACTCATTAAATCTTTAAATCAAAGATTTAATTGATAACTTTCAAAACAATTCCATCTCGACCTTTTATACAAAAATTACACCTTTCCAATTTCAAAACAAAGTTCAACAATCTTTCACAAAGATTTATACATAACTCGGAAAACCATTTTCCTTTCAATTTGAAATTCTTTTGACACAAATTGGAAATTCATTCCTTATATGAAAGCTTCTATCATTTGAAAACAAATAGTTTTCATTTCGGAAAATCTGAATCTTTTATACGAGTTAAAGTCCTTGGGTTAAATTCAAATTCTCAAAACCATACTTTTTAAAAATGGTTTAAATTCATATAAACACATTTATAACATCTTTAACCATAATTTCCAAACATGGAATTCAATTCCAAATTTTGAATTCAAATTCAAATTAAATTATTTAAATTGAAAAACTTTACCAAGTTATTCAAAATAACTTTTATCTTAAAAACTCCTTTCCTAAGCTTTAACATTTAACCCA
This sequence comes from Allium fistulosum, assembly GCA_030737815.1. Lineage (NCBI taxonomy): Eukaryota > Viridiplantae > Streptophyta > Magnoliopsida > Asparagales > Amaryllidaceae > Allium > Allium fistulosum. The sequence goes on from CM060901.1 coordinate 474,540,299, forward strand.
AATCCATTTCCAAAATCAATTGAAATCAAAATTTCAATTTCAAAAACATTAAATTTAAATCATCTGTGACTTAACTGATTTCCTCGTGAAATCCATATTTGTGTGTGTAAGAGTGTGGTCCAGGGGTTTCACACACAATAGTGCAACATCATCCAATCATCACAGATTCAATCATATCAATATCGATAAGCGGTATGATTTAAAACGCTTATCTTCATTCACAGATAAAGTCAATTTATCAATCACAAGGATTCATCATTACGATTTGATGTGGGTTTCGGATAACAAACTAGAATCTGACTCCCTGTCGCATCGAAATTCAAATGTGGTTTTACGGACAAAGGGGTATCATATTCATACAACAGTATATTCATCACAGATATAACAGCTCAACACAAAGCATTTCCTATTACATAGCATCACATCACATATCAGATATATCAATCCATCACACAGCATTCAATACCAATCAACCATCTTCAATTAAGATGAATAAATCGTGTGGTTTTAAATTTATCAACCACATAATTACTTTCATTAGTAATCTTTAATCAATGATTAATTATCATTAATTACAATTTGAATAGGTCTTAATTACCATCATTAATTAATCGTTCCTTAATTAATTATCTTAATTAATTAACCCTTAATTACATCATTAATTATATTAGTTAATGATCTCTAATTACTTCTTTAATTAATTACTCTATTTACATTAATTACATTAAGTAATTAATTTTTAATTAATCTTAACAAATCTCATTTATTAATTAATCCTTCCTTTATAATTTCAAATTCCATTTTAAATTCAAAATTTTCCTTTTCAATACTTAACAATTTTAAGTATTAAAACAATTTAAATTTTAAAACTTTATTTCACAAACTAAATTTCCAAACTGAACTGGAATTAATATTTATACTCAAATTTGAAACTCAGTTTAAACTTTAATTTATAAATTTTAGATTCGGTTTTAATCCCAAAAACCAAATCAGGTTTGAAAAATCTGAAGCAAAGCTATACCCGAGCCAACCCTATTCCTGCTCCGAGTCCTACCCCTCAATATCTCGAGTAAACACTCGAGAAAACACACGAACAAACCCTGCTTCATCTCAACCAACCAAAAATTTTCCCAGGCTTCCAGAATTCGTGCATGTACACGTGCACGACGCCGATGGTCGACTTCAGGCGACCTCACATCGTCGAGCATGTCGACGACCTTCCACACTCCTTTCCCCGACCACCAGAACCCAGCCTTCATCTCGAATTCGAAATCGAGATCGAACTCGAGAACCTGGAACAAAAAAACCCACCACCATAATACCTGTCATCGCCTCATTCTCGCAACCTCGACCACCAGACAACCCGAAACTCCGGCCACACGATCGTCAGCATCTCCTCTACCACTTCCCAGAGCCACGAGACACTCGATCAACTATTGGGGACGAACGAATCGAATTGCTCAGCCATGACAAAATTAGGTTTACAAACTTCAAAGGCTCGCCGTCGCCACCACGACCATCTGACCTCCATCACACTATTTTTCCTACAACCACCGTAGACTCCTCCACCTCCACACGAAACCCCGAGCTTCACGAACTAGCCGATCGCCGGAAATTGCCAAATCAATGGATTTCGAACAAACACTAACTGCTTTTAAATCCTAGCTCTAAAAATTATGATTTGTGCTTTAAAAATCATGTTTTGGTATGTGAGTTCAATCCCTATACCTGAATTCGTGAATTAAGTAGTTTGAATTTTGACTGAGTTGAGGTTGTGCTCAGATTTCTTGGTTTGCAGAGGCATTAACAAGTTGTTTTAACTTGAATTGTTTTTTTAACTTTAATACACGCCATAACAAACAAGTTTTGTTTTAATCCTATGTCCAAACATCAAGTAGATTAAGAGGGATTGATTTTTGAAACCAGAATCTTGAGTTAGAATTTTTAACGGAGAACATATATAAATAAAAGCTCGCACACTACATTCATCATTCATGTATACTCAAAGAATTCAAATATATATATACACACTAACATACTCATCACAGATATAACTTGCAACAGATTCATGCCTTTAAATTTAAAAAAATGATGTTACTCACCTTGGTTTCAGAAAAAGAACAGAGCTTTACTTTACTTTGAAATAGGCTGTAAACTAGCAAGCTGAATCCTTCTTCCATTCTCTGATTTTATTGATTATATTGTTTGTTTATGCTGAGGTTTGTTTTAAGTTTTAAGATGATGTTATTTTAGACTTTGCTCAGCTTGATGGACGAAAATGGGATGAGAAAGCTGATATATAAAATGAGTTTACAGGTGATAGGTTTTTGTACAGGGTAATATATTTTTATACAAGTGATATTTTTGTTTGTACAATAGTCAGTGATTTTTACTAGCAAATGGAGGCTGAGGTACCTTGCATTAATTATGATTATCTTGTTTAACAAGCTTATACTTATCCTATTTATTTATACATAGATATTTATGTTTTTACTTTACTTTGCCTATTACTTACTTCTACTCTTGCATACTACTACACACACATATTTACTTGCCTGGCAGCTTTATGTACAAATACATACTTTATAGCATAAAGTTGTTTTAGCCAATGTTATAAAATTTTAACTTAAACTATCAAATACTTAATTTACTTATTATTATTTTCATACTTATGCTAATATTTATAAGATTTATTTTATTAAATTATTTTTTTGAAAGACTTTATTTTAAATTTTCAAACCATAGCTTTCATTCAAAATACACACACACACACACAGATATATATATATATATATAAAAATTTGAAATAACCGTTTCTATTTATATTAAAATCCATTTGTAAAGACATTACATTATTAACATTGTTTAAAAATAACTCATTATTAAATTAAAATAATTTATAAAAGAAACTATCTCTTTATTAATAAATAACATATTTTTATTTGAATTTGAAGAAACTCAAATTTGTTTACCCATTAATTTCACAATTTTTATTCGAAAATTAAATTAATTATCAATTCAAAGTTATTTAAAATCCGGGATCGTTACAGTTTCCCTCCTTAAGAAATTTCGTCCTCGAAATTTGCTAGGGACACACAAGGATAGATGAAGAATATTTCATCAAATTAACTGAACATCTATTTTGCATTTGGCTTACCAAATCAGAATATCAATAATAGATACGAGAACAAATCTATTTAACACTTCACAAAATACTCGGGTTATCCAGATCTACGAAAAATGCATTGGCATTTGTTAGTTCAAAGGGATAACTAACCATTCGTAGAATATATTGGGACCCAAAGAATTGACAGATATATGGATACAATTCCAGAACTTTTTAATTTAGAACTAAAGTATACCTATCAACCATAACAACCAAAGCAACCAATTCATCCAAACAAACAATTTTGACCTATTTGGAGTTTATGTCCCATGCAAATATATCAAATCTTCTTCCTGGATCTACCAGAAACTATTGAAGAACTGAACAAAGATGACGAAGAAAAGAGATTGATAGATAAAAGATTGTTTCCTTGTTGTTACAGGATATTGACCATTTATAGTTATATTCCCCTGTTCCCTATCTCATCCTTCTCTTGCACTAATACTCACTATCAATGGATAGTAAGAGAATTTACTGAGGTGTACAGACAGATATCATAAGGATTACTCATTCTAGGGTATACTTCACCCAATCTCTAATGAGCTACTTAATGTGTTATACTCCTTAGCTAAAATTTAACCTTAGCTCTAATACCAATTATAACGATCCTTACTCGGCCATCGAAAATCGGCACCCGTACTTCACTTGTACTCGAATGCCGCAGATTCAAACGCCGAATCTGGCTCACCGGAGCTTATAACACAGTAAGTATAACAACACAACAGAAGAAAGAAATGGATAATATCATATACAACTCCAATGAATACAATATCCAGAATGATATACAACAATGATATCAATATGATACAACAATATCAGAGACAAATAATAATGTTATAGCGGAAACAACAAAACTGATAACTCCAAATGATCTTTAAAAAAGAATGAGTCCAACAATTCCAACATCAAGCTCTAACCACCATCACGATGCACCAAGATAAGCAAGTGCAGTCTGGTGAGTGGACTCCAAACACTGAACTAGTTCCAGATACTGTATTGAACCTGACTATCTGAAAACCCCAACTCTAGACTGCCCGTGTGGAAAATTGTGGGCACCCAGAGTTTAGGAAGGGAACAACAAACTCCGGGTCAGTCATGGGACTGGTATGAGTAACAAAAACAGTTTATCTTTAAAACAAACAACAAAGGAAATTTAAACATTGAAATTCGCAATGCTTTTTGGAAAATGAAACTACCATAAGGCCTCCCGCCACACACACAATGCAAACGCAGAATTGGAGAAGATTTCTCCTTATGATAGTCAAATATGCTCAATACGAGAAAACTCTTTGATATTATCACTAGTGCATAGTGTGAAAGCATTTCGAAAATATAGTATTAATCTTAGCCAGCATAGGTACCATTATACTATGCCTACTATAGCTACCATTTTAAATGGCAGGTTCTACAACTAAAACCGTACAAGGCTCGTATTGTTTCTTTGGATTTTCCAACAAATGATCAGGCTAAGGAACTTCCTACTGCCACATGGGAACGCCTCTGGAGGGACGCCCCGAGAGACAACTGCTCTCTGCCAACACAAGGCCGGTTACCCCCTTCCCGGGAAGTAAACCTAAGATATGCCACCCCGGTCGTTTGCGATCTTTATCCGAGGAGCCTCGATCACAAAGCAACAATCACACAGTAAATGAGATTGGAGCAACCACACAGGTAAATATCTGGGCTCCATACCATGATATCACCTTTTTCCAGAAGGAATGGACATACCCTAGGGGAGCTACCCTAAAACCTTGCCGCATCTTTCTTGTTTCGACCATTACCGGTTTGTGAGGCTCGATGAGGTCTCGTCCACAAAGCTATGCTTCTTCACAAAGCCATGCTTTGATCAACAAATGATCAGCAACACACAGCAACACTTAGCATGCCACACGACCAAATTGGGAGTATATCACTGATAACCTTCAACTACATAACCTTTGAGCTCATACGTCTCAGAGAAGGGTGTTAAGCTAAGAGAATAAATTCTCCGCCACCAAACATAAATGTATTTGAAAGAAATCAGCTTTATATCTCAAAGTGTAATGTCAGACATACAACCATACAAGTCTGTTCCGGGTTCGAACAGAACCGAAGGCACTTCCAAAGAAGCCCTTGCAATCCGGGTATTCACAATCCCGATCGGACTTCCCATCACTTAGGAAAACTCTATACTGTAGCTACTCAGTGTAGAGACAATCGATAGGTTATCCTATCATTCTCGCAAACACCCGATCTTCAACACCGGTCTTCAAATGCTATCCATTTACGTCGTATCACTATCCGGAATGGGTTATATGACACAAAGTCCTCTCCCGGCTAAACCGAATAATGAGCGTAATATTTAAAACATATGGATATTGGGATTTTAGTTAAGTTACAATTTATTACCCAAAACTTCTCTTTCAAATGGTTTAAACACATTACCATTTTAATTTTTTACATAAAAAGATTCATCTCACAAAGTTCACCTAGTTTCACAAAGATCTATTCATAGATTTTCAAATCAGTTTTCCTTTTCAAATTGGATTAACTCATTAAATCTTTAAATCTTTAAATCAAAGATTTAATTGATAGCTTTCAAAACAATTCCATCTCGACCTTTTATGCAAAAGGTACACCTTTCCAATTTCAAAACAAAGTTCAACAATCTTTCACAAAGATTTATTCATAACTCGGAAAACCATTTTCCTTTCAATTTGAAATTCTTTTGACACAAATTGGAAATTCATTCCTTATATGAAAGCTTCTATCATTTGAAAACAAATAGTTTTCATTTCGAAAAATCTGATTCTTTTATACGAGTTAAAGTCCTTGGGTTAAATTAAAATTCTCAAAACCATACTTTTTAAAAATGGTTTAAATTCATATAAACACATTTATAACATCTTTAACCATAATTTCCAAACATGGAATTCAATTCCAAATTTTGAATTCAAATTCAAATTAAATTATTTAAATTGAAAACCTTTACCAAGTTATTCAAAATAACTTTTATCTTAAAAACTCCTTTCCAAAGCTTTAACATTTAACCCAAATCCATTTCCAAAATCAATTGAAATCAAAATTTCATTTTCAAAAACATTAAATTTAAATCATCTGTGACTTAACCGATTTCCTCGTGAAATCCATATTTGTGTGTGTAAGAGTGTGGTCCAGGGGTTTCACACACAATAGTGCAACATCATCCAATCATCACTGTGACGACCCGACTTTCCACTCCCGGAAAATCGCATCGACAGTAAGAAAGAAAGGGGTGAGAAGTAGAAAAGAGAAGAAGAGAAAAGAAAACAAACACAAATACTCACAGCGGAAACGAACAAAATATATTATATCACATAAATATTACATAGTATCATATACAACACTTATCAGAGTTACACAGATTACACATCATATACTAGACAGTTATAAACATCTGTCTAGTTATTACAACTCAATACAAAACAAAGATCTAAACAAGATCAACACAGCGGAAACTACTATCTATATCTACAACGCTGAAGCCTCCTGCTCCATTGCTCCTCCACAATTCGTCAAGGCTAACCTGAATCCCTTGGCTACTCGTAAAAATTTGAGTACCCAAGAGTTTATAAAACAGAAATAAACAACTTGGGTCAGACATGGGTCTGGTGTGAGTAACAGGTTAAACTTGTTTAACTTCAAAACCTTTTTGAAAGAAAAGGTATCACGTAAGACTCCCCACAAATAAACATGGGTAAGTTTTTACCTTACGCTAACCAAAACATTTGATAGGAAATTCGATTGTATTATAATAGGGTCTAGGGTTTTCAAATAAATATGAAATAGCTGAAATTGTTACATTATTAAATTCCAGCATACTAGCCAACAAAGTGGGTTATACAATCAAGTCCGTTATCACTTATTGGAAATTGGATTCCATACAATGGCAGGGCTACCGGGGTACCGCCCATCACAGTACGTGGCCTAGATCACCGTACCGAGGATCACTCCCAATCCCCTGCAACACAAGGTCGGAACATCCCTTACTGGATAATTCCCGTACAAGATACCTCACGGTTGTGATCAGCAACCGCACCACTAAGTCGAAAATAGAAAGGGACATTTAGACAGAGGTAACCTTGTCCTACTTGGGTGCTACCCACTAACCTTGCTGCACCTCCCCTGTTTTAGCCATTTCCGGTTTGTGAGGCTTGAGGTCACGATTACCTTTAAAAAGAACACATCTATCTTAGAATGCTCATCGTCCACCTGACGATGTGCTGAAAGCATTCAATCCATACAAGTTCGTTCCGGGTTCGAACGAAACCGAAGGCATTATCTCGTTACACTCGTTTTGGAATCACCCTCAGAGTTAACGACAATAACCCTTGCACTCTGAATCTTCATCTTCACTTGATTCACGACCTATCGTAAATTTGGATCGATGTGGTATTCGGGTCTCCAGACCTGGAAATCCGGTATACGGAAACCCGATCCCGGTCTCATCGAAATCCAAAGCGTATCTTTTAAGGCCAAGTTGTTTTAAAGGTTAAAACAAATTCAATTCATTATCTTTATACACAAAGAAAGATAATTCACAACAGATAATCAACTTTATCAGATAATCCATACAATTCAACTAACATCCATATCACACAGCATATATCTCATCAGAGATATCAATCAATGTCAAGTATTCAATACTATCACCCATTCATAAGTAATGATTTATATCATCTCTAATTAATTTAAATTGAATTAAATTAATTACTTCATTTTATAAATCCTGCTTACTTAACCATTAATTAATTACAATTTAATTAATTAATTATCTTCTAATATTTCATTTCAATTAATCATCTTTGATTAATTATCTTTTAATTACATCCAAGTAATTTATCCTCAATTAATTTCTCAAATTAATTATCCTTAACCACTTATAGTAATTAACCTTTAATTACTTCATTAATTAATTAACTAAAATTAATTAAGTTAATCAACTATAATTAATTACATTAATCCTTAATTAATTACATTGATTAATTACTTCATTTATTAATTATTACTTAATTAACCAATCTTAATTACATCATTAATTATATTAATTATTGATCCTTAATTACAACTTAATTATTAATTACTTAATTAAATTAATTACATTAAGTAATTAACCTTTAATTAAACAACATTTATTAATCACTCTTGATTAATCTTCAATTAGTAATTAACTACCCTTAATTACTTTCACTAACTAAATTAATTACTTCCTTAATTAATTTCTTAATTAATCCCTTGATTAATTATTCAAAGTAATTAACTCAAATTACTTCTATTAATAAAATCATTTATTCAACTAATTACTTCCAGTAATTATCTTATTATTTACTTCTCTAAATAAACTTACCTTAATAATTACATTAAGTAATTATTATCAAATCATCTCTTGATTATTCTAAATTAATTAAACTTAATTAATTAACTTAAATAAATCAAATCAACTTAAATTAATTACTATAAGTAATTAATTCTTAATTACTTCCAACAAGTAATTACATTTAAACAAATTCTATAATTGATTATCTTTAAATTAATTAATCTAATTAACTATTAAATTAATCCTATTAATTAATTATTTAATAATCCATAGTTAATGACTTCATTAACTATTATTTAATTACTTTCCTTAAGTAATTAACTTATATTAATTATTATTAATTCTAAATTAATAAATCTTAATAACCAATTTATTAATTTCTAATTACTAAATTAATTAAGTATTAATACATAACTTAATTAATATTTAATTACTTATTAATTAATTCCTAACCATTAATTAATACTCTAATCTATAATCCCTAACTACAATTTAATCATCCCTAATTTATTTATCTTAATCCTAACTAAATTAGTTTAAACCTTTAATTATTTATTTAATTAATCCAAATGATTAATTAATCAAATAATTTAATTATCTATTAAATCTCCAAATAAATTAAATAAACACAAATCTTTAATTATTTTAAGATAAACTTTATTCTTATTGATAAACAAGTTATCATTTACCATTCATATTTGAAACATCCATTTCAAATCTACTTTTAAATTTCATTTTAAATTCTGTATTTAAAATGAATACCAATTTATTTTTAACTAAGTTTTTAAAACCAAATTAAAAACTTTTACTTATTAAAATTCTTATCTCTTATAAAAGAAATTTACGAAGAGTTTAAACCAATTTCCTTTTTATTTTTAAACATTTAATTAAATCTAACTATCATTTAAAACCTATTTAAAACATATAAATTTATAACTTATTTATTTCAAATCTTTAAGATTCAAACCCAACTTGAATCTACATAGTTAAATTTTTGATTTAAATTCTAGTTTAAAATTTTCTTTACAATTTAAACCCAGATTAAAGTTTTAAAAACCAGACAGTTATATAACCTGTCAACCCAAAAGTACTCGAGCCCACCACTAAATTACTTCGAGTCGACACCCTAATTTCCCCGAGACACGAACGAACAAAAACAAGGAAAACTCGAGTCTCTTCTTCCATCCCCAAAGAAACTGCTACCAGTACAAACATTCAAGCGTGCATGTGCACAGCCAAGATCGATGCCTCCGGCCATCACCGCATCGACGAGCAAGTCGAACATCACCTCCAGCTTCGATCCCAACCATCAGTTCCCCTCCGATCCCTCTCGAACTCGAATTCGACTAAATCAAAACCTGGAAACACTGGCTCGCGACCAACCACCCACCTGTCATCGCCTCGTCTTCGCAAAGCCGTCCACCAGAACTCCTCCAACTCCGGTCATCGCTTCAACTACCTCAAAGCTTCAATTTCCCAAAATATCTCAAAGCTCGATCCATCAACGAAGACAGACGAAACAAATTCATGCCTTACTTAAAACTAGGTTTAAAAATTTCAAACCCAAATCATTTTTGCCTTACTACCTTAAAAATCCTCCTGACAATTTTCCTATCATCCATGATCATTCCACTATCCCTAGTGCAGAATTCAACATACCAATCCATCTAGTTCAGCCGAATTACCCAAAATCCCCTTTTTAGTTCATCACAGAACTGCACTCTTATTACCAAACTAAGAATTATGATTTTAATGTTAAAAATCATGTTATAGCTTATATATTCAATACATATACTTGAATTTATAAATTACCAAGTTTAAGTTTTACTTTATTTTGACATGCATTGATATTTTAGGCTTCCAAAGACTCTCAGATTTCAATTTGCCTTAACTAAAAATTTTAAACCTTATTTTATGATAAAACAAACTTATTTTGTTTTAAAACTTAAGCCTATCAGAGATCAGATAAGGAGATAGAGATTTATATCAAGAATCTGAGCTTAAAGAAGATATAAAACAGGGATATCATACAAAACAGACATGCACATATTTATATCAATACATCCACATATATATACAAGAAGAATTTCACAATACACATATATATACAGAACTATCTACAAACATTCATATGAAATCAGTTTATAGACTAGGACTTAACATGAAATCATTAATTTTGATCAATATCTGAAACTGGCATTTGATAACAGGCAAGAACATACCACAATCAACATGCATTCAAACCAAGCAGAATACAGAGAATTGCATCATTTATTTACTGTCAACAGGATTATCAGATGAAGAGATCAAGCAACTTATTTAGGTTATTTTTAAATAAAATTGTTACTCACCTGATTAAAATGGAGACAGAGCCTATCTTTTGAAAAGCTTGGAATTCTTTAAACTTTAATTACTGGAAAATGATTTGATCCTTTAAAAACTTGAAACTGAAATGTTTTAAATCCCCAGAAGCTTTGCATGCTACTGAAGCTTGATTACAGACAGTCTTGAAGAATAACTGCAGGCTTCCAGAGATGAAAAATGCAGATTTGTTCCCTTTTGAAAAAATGATTTGCAGGCAGACAGATTTGAGAAAATGAATTTGGTTTTGAGGAAGATGTTTACTGATCTCAGTTTGAAGCATTTTGATTTCAGGTTTGAGAGGAGTTGATTTGGAAAAGAGAATTACAGGATTTGAATTTGGAAACTTGTTTACAAATTGTTGAATTTAATTTTTTTTGTTAGAGCATTTGAATTTCTGATTTGTTTCAGATTTTAGTTAGAAGAAAGATTTCTCTTGGCTTTTGAAAAAAAATGAAGATTAGAAAGAATGGGAAATGAAGAAATGCAATGTTTATATACATGTATATTATTTGATTTATAAAATAAAAGAAAATGAAAATAATTAAGGACACTTGTCCTATACATTTATTACTTACATTACACATGTTAAAACAAGGCTTTAGATAAAGACACATGTCTTTTAAGTAATTATTCATATTTTTATTTATTTTAAAAGTAATTAAAAAGTCTTTTTCTTATTTATTAAACACTTATCTATATATATTACTTATTAAAGAAAAACAAAAGCTAATTATACTTATAAATAAAAGTTTATACAAATATTTTAAAATCCAAAACAATTTAAATATATATTCTTTTGAATTTCAAAACTTTAAATTCAAGTTTAAATAAAATTAAATCCTAAGATTCAATTTAAAAGTTAAGTTATATATATTTACATACACTATTTATTCAATTTAAAATAACAATTCCTTTTAGCATTAAAATTCATACATATAAAAAAAAATACATTATACTTATTATTTGAAATTAACATATTTTATAATTTAAACCAGAGATTATATTATCAAGAAATATTTAAAAAGAAATAAAACAAACCATTTTTGTAAATCTTATTTATTTAAACTTAAGTAAAAATATCTTAAACCAATTAAATATTTTCTTGAAGTATTTTAAAACTATAAATTACTTATTTAAATATCTTTGAAAGTCCAGATTAAATTAAATATAAATTCCCAATTTATCAAAGCTTCTATTTACAATATATATAAATAAATATATATATTCAAATAGAAATATCTTATTAGAATTTAAAAGATAAAATCATCAATTAATACTAATTTAATCAGATTATTAAATTAAATTCAAATCTTATTATCAAAGATTATCCATATCAATTTAATTATTCAACAGATTATTAAATTGATATTGTTAAAATTTCCGGGATATTACATTCCTCCCCCCTTAAAATAATTTCGTCCCCGAAATTTAAACAAAGGTAATTTAATAATCTTATTAAAGATTTAAATTCAAAACACAAGCATCTACTATCATCCATATGCTAGCAACCATAGCAACCAAATCATCCAATCAAACAATTTAACTATCTAGACTAAATTCTAGATAAAATTCCTCGAGTTTCCCCAAGTATATATATATACCGGAATACTCGCTCTACAAACAATCTAAACTACTAAGCTATAGATCTCCTACTCATCTAGATTTATAGAACTAAACAGAATATCAGACTACAGACGAGTCTGACTCAACTACCAAACTTCCCAAAACTGCAGATTCTAAAACCAGAGATAGATCAAACACGTACTCCCTCAGAGATACGTAAAACTCAATGAATTCCAGTTATCCAAACTGACAATTCAACCAAGTAGACCAATTACTTATCCAAATCAGAACACAGACGAGATCCAAACATAACTCTACTTCACAACATCAGTAGATTCCAAACTTACTTCTCCCATCCAGAGATACATTCCAAACTCCTTTCGCTGCTCAACTCTGATCTGAGGTAGAACACAAGCACAGACTGGACAACTCATTTCTAGAAATAAGGTTCACTGATCCATAAAGAAAACTCAGATACTCCATCAAAACTTGAGCTGTTTCACCAACTCCATCTCTAGGAAACATCCTTCCACTAGACTGAACCACCGATATCACTCCTGGAATCCAGTCGATAAGAAAACTCAACCTTCAGATGCAGACAAACTTCTGACTTCTCTGAAGACATCCAGAAAAATTCTGACAACCCAAGAGAACACTCAGACAATCGCAAGTCACTTTTGCGATCAACCCATCCTAATTCCAAACAGACTGTTCTCTCTTTACCAATCAGAACAGCTTACACTTATTTATCCAATTTATCGAAGAAATGGATCCACTCTGCTGCTTCTGAACTTCACTTCCAGAAAAACTGCTCATCCAGAAAACTTCCTGCCATCACAGAACACTCCGAGCTGCACTGCTGACACTGATGCTCTTATCCAAAGCTCTTCGAGAAACTCGGACTCCAAACCAAAGCAGAAACTCCGTGCCGAACTCAGCCACAATACCAAAGCATACACACTTCCTTAATCTTGTTCCAAAGAAAACATCTTCAGGAACATCCATCATCACTGTATCTCATCATACAGCTACTATTACCTGAGGTATCAAGATACCATCACTCGCTTCTGTTCAACCGACAGATCCAACTCTACTCATCCACACTTCAAAGATAAACTCCGAACCATTACAGTTTCCTTCGGAGATCGATGAAATCCTTCACCACAGCAAAGCTTACTCGAGACAGTATTAGGTCTACAGTCTCGACAAATACACTTCCAACCTCAACTGTCAAACTCCAACCATTGGTAATCGTGTTACACACACTACCACCTTATCTACCTTTATAACTTATATTGGAAAACCTGTATGGGTAACCCAACAAATAGGTAGAATATATATATATATATTTAAAATGATACTTTTTATATAGAAATTATTTCTGGGTAAAATTATTTCATTTACCTCTTTAAAACAATATTGTGTCCGTTGGCCTGGTCCAAGTGTTTAGAGATCCCTATCAATAACGTTAGCTACTCGTATTGACCAGAATCCATATACCAACCAACCGATCAATTAACACAATATAAAACCATTTTATATAAATAACAAATACGCGCTCTCGAATATATATATATACACTCAGACTCAAACAGGTTGTTACAGATCCTGTCTCTAATGAACAATCCTTCCGAACCTAGGTATTCACTCAACCTAGTGCTCTGATACCACGTGTGACGACCCGACTTTCCACTCCCGGAAAATCGCATCGACAGTAAGAAAGAAAGGGGTGAGAAATAGAAAAGAGAAGAAGAGAAAAGAAAACAAACACAAATACTCACAGCGGAAACGAACAAAATATATTATATCACATAAATATTACATAGTATCATATACAACACTTATCAGAGTTACACAGATTACACATCATATACTAGACAGTTATAAACATCTGTCTAGTTATTACAACTCAATACAAAACAAAGATCTAAACAAGATCAACACAGCGTAAACTACTATCTATATCTACAACGCTGAAGCCTCCTGCTCCATTGCTCCTCCACAATTCGTCAAGCCTAACCTGAATCCCTTGGCTACTCGTAAAAATTTGAGTACCCAAGAGTTTATAAAACAGAAATAAACAACTTGGGTCAGACATGGGTCTGGTGTGAGTAACAGGGTAAACTTGTTTAACTTCAAAACCTTTTTGAAAGAAAAGGTATCACGTAAGACTCCCCACAAATAAACATGGGTAAGTTTTTACCTTACGCTAACCAAAACATTTGATAGGAAATTCGATTGTATTATAATAGGGTCTAGGGTTTTCAAATAAATATGAAATAGCTGAAATTGTTACATTATTAAATTCCAGCATACTAGCCAACAAAGTGGGTTATACAATCAAGTCCGTTATCACTTATTGGAAATTGGATTCCATACAATGGCAGGGCTACCGGGGTACCGCCCATCACAGTACGTGGCCTAGATCACCGTATCGAGGATCACTCCCAATCCCCTGCAACACAAGGTCGGAACATCCCTTACTGGATAATTCCCGCACAAGATACCTCACGGTTGTGATCAGCAACCGCACCACTAAGTCGAAAATAGAAAGGGACATCTAGACAGAGGTAACCTTGTCCTACTTGGGTGCTACCCACTAACCTTGCTGCACCTCCCCTGTTTTAGCCATTTCCGGTTTGTGAGGCTTGAGGTCACGATTACCTTTAAAAAGAACACATCTATCTTAGAATGCTCATCGTCCACCTGACGATGTGCTGAAAGCATTCAATCCATATAAGTTCGTTCCGGGTTCGAACGAAACCGAAGGCATTATCTCGTTACACTCGTTTTGGAATCACCCTCAGAGTTAACGACAATAACCCTTGCACTCTGAATCTTCATCTTCACTTGATTCACGACCTATCGTAAATTTGGATCGATGTGGTATTCGGGTCTCCAGACCTGGAAATCCGGTATACGGAAACCCGATCCCGGTCTCATCGAAATCCAAAGCGTATCTTTTAAGGCCAAGTTGTTTTAAAGGTTAAAACAAATTCAATTCATTATCTTTATACACAAAGAAAGATAATTCACAACAGATAATCAACATTATCAGATAATCCATACAATTCAACTAACATCCATATCACACAGCATATATCTCATCAGAGATATCAATCAATGTCAAGTATTCAATACTATCACCCATTCATAAGTAATGATTTATATCATCTCTAATTAATTTAAATTGAATTAAATTAATTACTTCATTTTATAAATCCTGCTTACTTAACCATTAATTAATTACAATTTAATTAATTAATTATCTTCTAATATTTCATTTCAATTAATCATCTTTGATTAATTATCTTTAAATTACATCCAAGTAATTTATCCTCAATTAATTTCTCAAATTAATTATCCTTAACCACTTATAGTAATTAACCTTTAATTACTTCATTAATTAATTAACTAAAATTAATTAAGTTAATCAACTATAATTAATTACATTAATCCTTAATTAATTACATTGATTAATTACTTCATTTATTAATTATTACTTAATTAACCAATCTTAATTACATCATTAATTATATTAATTAATGATCCTTAATTACAACTTAATTATTAATTACTTAATTAAATTAATTACATTAAGTAATTAACCTTTAATTAAACAACATTTATTAATCACTCTTGATTAATCTTCAATTAGTAATTAACTACCCTTAATTACTTACACTAACTAAATTAATTACTTCCTTAATTAATTTCTTAATTAATCCCTTGATTAATTATTCAAAGTAATTAACTCAAATTACTTCTATTAATAAAATCATTTATTCAACTAATTACTTCCAGTAATTATCTTATTATTTACTTCTCTAAATTAACTTACCTTAATAATTACATTAAGTAATTATTATCAAATCATCTCTTGATTATTCTAAATTAATTAAACTTAATTAATTAACTTAAATAAATCAAATCAACTTAAATTAATTACTATAAGTAATTACTTCTTAATTACTTCCAATAAGTAATTACATTTAAACAAATTCTATAATTGATTATCTTTAAATTAATTAATCTAATTAACTATTAAATTAATCCTATTAATTAATTATTTAATAATCCATAGTTAATGACTTCATTAACTATTATTTAATTACTTTCCTTAAGTAATTAACTTATATTAATTATTATTAATTCTAAATTAATAAATCTTAATAACCAATTTATTAATTTCTAATTACTAAATTAATTAAGTATTAATCCATAACTTAATTAATATTTAATTACTTATTAATTAATTCCTAACCATTAATTAATACTCTAATCTATAATCCCTAACTACAATTTAATCATCCCTAATTTATTTATCTTAATCCTAACTAAATTAGTTTAAACCTTTAATTATTTATTTAATTAATCCAAATGATTAATTAATCAAATAATTTAATTATCTATTAAATCTCCAAATAAATTAAATAAACACAAGTCTTTAATTATTTTAAGATAAACTTTATTCTTATTGATAAACAAGTTATCATTTACCATTCATATTTGAAACATCCATTTCAAATCTACTTTTAAATTTCATTTTAAATTCTGTATTTAAAATGAATACCAATTTATTTTTAACTAAGTTTTTAAAACCAAATTAAAAACTTTTACTTATTAAAATTCTTATCTCTTATAAAAGAAATTTAAGAAGAGTTTAAACCAATTTCCTTTTTATTTTTAAACATTTAATTAAATCTAACTATCATTTAAAACCTATTTAAAACATATAAATTTATAACTTATTTATTTCAAATCTTTAAGATTCAAACCTAACTTGAATCTACATAGTTAAATTTTTGATTTAAATTCTAGTTTAAAATTTTCTTTACAATTTAAACCCAGATTAAAGTTTTAAAAACCAGACAGTTATATAACCTGTCAACCCAAAAGTACTCGAGCCCACCACTAAATTACTTCGAGTCGACACCCTAATTTCCCCGAGACACGAACGAACAAAAACAAGGAAAACTCGAGTCTCTTCTTCCATCCCCAAAGAAACTGCTACCAGTACAAACATTCAAGCGTGCACGTGCACAGCCAAGATCGACGCCTCCGGCCATCACCGCATCGACGAGCAAGTCGAACATCACCTCCAGCTTCGATCCCAACCATCAGTTCCCCTCCGATCCCTCTCGAACTCGAATTCGACTAAATCAAAACCTGGAAACACTGGCTCGCGACCAACCACCCACCTGTCATCGCCTCGTCTTCGCAAAGCCGTCCACCAGAACTCCTCCAACTCCGGTCATTGCTTCAACTACCTCAAAGCTTCAATTTCCCAAAATATCTCAAAGCTCGATCCATCAACGAAGACAGACGAAACAAATTCATGCCTTACTTAAAACTAGGTTTAAAAATTTCAAACCCAAATCATTTTTGCCTTACTACCTTAAAAATCCTCCTGACAATTTTCCTATCATCCATGATCATTACACTATCCCTAGTGCAGAATTCAACATACCAATCCATCTAGTTCAGCCGAATTACCCAAAATCCCCTTTTTAGTTCATCACAGAACTGCACTCTTATTACCAAACTAAGAATTATGATTTTAATGTTAAAAATCATGTTATAGCTTATATATTCAATACATATACTTGAATTTATAAATTACCAAGTTTAAGTTTTACTTTATTTTGACATGCATTGATATTTTAGGCTTCCAGAGACTCTCAGATTTCAATTTGCCTTAACTAAAAATTTTAAACCTTAGTTTATGATAAAACAAACTTATTTTGTTTTAAAACTTAAGCCTATCAGAGATCAGATAAGGAGATAGAGATTTATATCAAGAATCTGAGCTTAAAGAAGATATAAAACAGGGATATCATACAAAACAGACATGCACATATTTATATCAATACATCCACATATATATACAAGAAGAATTTCACAATACACATATATATACAGAACTATCTACAAACATTCATATGAAATCAGTTTATAGACTAGGACTTAACATGAAATCATTAATTTTGATCAATATCTGAAACTGGCATTTGATAACAGGCAAGAACATACCACAATCAACATGCATTCAAACCAAGCAGAATACAGAGAATTGCATCATTTATTTACTGTCAACAGGATTATCAGATGAAGAGATCAAGCAACTTATTTAGGTTATTTTTAAATAAAATTGTTACTCACCTGATTAAAATGGAGACAGAGCCTATCTTTTGAAAAGCTTGGAATTCTTTAAACTTTAATTACTGGAAAATGATTTGATCCTTTAAAAACTTGAAACTGAAATGTTTTATGTCACGACCCTGAAATTTTGAATTTATTTAAATTAATAATTAAATGAAATTTTGAGTTAAATTTATGATTTAATAAATTTTTGAATAAAAATTGTGAAATTAAATTGATTAAATGGAGCGAGTTTCCCCGATTCAAATATGAGTGAGTTTGAAAATAATAAATATATAGATATATTTGACTTGAGTTTAAATTGTAAATATAATTGATAATAATATTAAATATTATAAATTGATGGTTAATAATAATTTGAGATTACAAATTTAATGTAAGATAATAAATATTTAAGTAAGATAACAATAAATATTTAAAACTAGGAATAGAAAATAAATTTGACAAATTCGAATAAATATATATATAATAAGATAAATTATAAAATATAAAGAAAGTTAAAAACAAACAACAAGAAATAAGAATACAAACAAGTACGAATATTAACAAAAACAAAAGAAATAAAATATCAAATACAACTTGAACAAATACAAACCGAATTATAAACCACATAACAAAAGAAGACAACATAACAATGTATAACATGGCAAAGTAATAAAATATACTCAAGTAAACAAAACAAATAAGTAAATATATGTAAAGGATGAGTAGGCAAGTAAAAGAAAGTAGATAGTAGATAAAGTAATAAACCAAAAAAAGCTATCATTATCATCTTCAAAACATGCTACAGCCGAAGTCAAAAATGATGCAAGTAAACCAAAAATAAAAGAAAAACAAAGCAAGAACTGTGCATACTTCACACATAATAAATAGTATAAGTGTAAAACATAAAGGGACATGCATTAAATGCAAGGCATGGGGCAAAGTCAATTGGAGTTTGCTTAGGATCATTTCAGCCTGCATAAGGTTGTAAGCCATTAATGCAAAGGTATCCTTAGTACAAACAATATTTTATCACCCTATACAATATGCATATCCCTGTACAACACTGCCTACATTTTTATTTTTATATACCTTAACTTCATCTCGGCTCGTTCACTAAAAACTGAGAGAATCTAAGGTAGCAACATTTTAAAAGCTAGAACAAACTTAAATTTTAACATCAGAGACCAAGGAAGCTTCAACTTGTAATTTCTCAGGCTGTTTCAAATAAAGGAGCAGGCTCTGTTTTCTTCTTCTCAGCCTAAGGTGAGCAAACCACCCTTTTTAGATTAAATCTGTTTAATCTCTGATGGTATATATATATATACTTGAAGTTAATGTGAATAACATCATTTCTGTTATTAAAAATATAAATCTATTGCCAGTTACATCTGTGTGTATATGTATGTATATGTACCAGTGTTTATCTTCTTCTCTTCTCTGTTTAGCTTACAGGATAATATCAAACAAGAAAATTTAAATTTCTTATTTCCAAATTAGTATCAGGCTTGGGTTTTAAAACGAAATAGTTGTGTTTGAGTAGGAACTATAATTTAAAAATTGTTTCCTAAAGTATAAGTATATACAGTTGAAGAAAAGTTGAGATTTACAGTAAAACAAAATCTTATGATAAATTCAAATATTCTAGACTTCTGATTCAACTATATAACTTGAATCTACATGTAAAAGTAGGATTTTTAAGACTCGAATGGTGATTTTTAGTCAAGTGTGCTTAGAGCAGTTTATAGTTGAACTGGAATGGGTTTTTATCCAATTTCTGGTGATCGGCAACATCGTTATCCTCGTGATCGAAGTTGGAGCTTCCTGGTAGGTCATGAAGCCTGGGAAAAATGCCCAAGAATTTTTATAATGGGTGTGGTGATTGCGGTGGATCAAAGTAGGGTTTTATGATAGATTTTGGTGGTCGTAGTTGACGAGGCTGGAATGGCAACGGTGGCGCATCGAGTTGGACCGGACAATGGGGAAAAGGTTCGTGGGGAAGTGGCTAAGCTTTAGTCAAGCTCGCATGATTTCTGATGGTCAGGAGGAGCGGCGGCGAGGCGTTTTAGTTGGTTGGGTCAACTGCAGTTTTTCGAGCTAGCAACGAAATTTTGATTCGATCAAATTTTCTTCGATCTGGGTTTGTATTTGGGTTCCCACGTGTTCGAGTGGTTGTAGGGGATGATCGAGACGCTCAACGGCGGCCGGAAGTTCGTGGGTAGGTGCACGGTGCACGTTGTGTGCACTGGGAAGATGGTTTTGGGGAAGATGAAGTTTTGAGAAGAAAACAGATGTTCGCGTTCGTGCTCGAGTGCCTTGCAAGAACGACTCGAAGCAGGTAATTTGCGTGATTACCCGAGAGTATCTCGGTGTCTTTGAGGGTTTTTCTCGGGTCTGTGATTTGAGGGTAAAAGCAGCTTTAACTTTTAAACAAAAATCAAGTAATTTAAACAAATTTTGTTAAACTCAGTTTCTTTG
The DNA here is from genome assembly GCA_030737815.1 of Allium fistulosum. Classification (NCBI taxonomy): domain Eukaryota; kingdom Viridiplantae; phylum Streptophyta; class Magnoliopsida; order Asparagales; family Amaryllidaceae; genus Allium; species Allium fistulosum. The sequence goes on from CM060901.1 coordinate 474,561,349, forward strand.
TAAATAAAAATGTTTATATAAGTTTTCAAGTTGTTGAAAAGTTTTGAAATAACAATATTTCTAAAGTAAATTAAGTTTAATTAAAATGTTTTAAACTTAGATTTGAAAAGGGTTTATTTTAAATAAAACTTAATTAAGTAATTAAGATATTGATTTAAATGTTTAATGTGTTAACTTAAAAAATTAAGTTAATTTTATATTGATAAATAATTCATAATTAACTAAAGATCAATTAATTATAAATTTAAAGCTAATTAATTTATAATTGAGGATAATTAATTAAATGGTAATAAATTAAGGGTTAATCAAATAAATAAATTAAAAGATAATTAAATAATTAAAGGATAATTATTTAATGATTAATCAGAATGATTTGTAATTAATTAATATTAATTAACCAGGATTAATAATTCATAAGAAATTAATCTGATTCAAATTTATCAGATAATTAATTTGATCTCACTTATGAGTGTTTGAATTGTATTGAATGGTTGAATTGTTTGATATCCCTGATATATGATGCTTTGTGATACATCCTGAATTTTGTTGTGATCTGAAATTTCTATTCTGTGATATATTACTATGTGAATATGAAACCCTTGACCCATAAAACGATATTTGAATTTCGATGCGACAGGGAGTCGGATTCCAGTTGGTTATCCGAAACCCACATCGAATTGTAATGATGAATCTTTGTGATCGATAAATTTATTTTATCTATGAATCTATGAATGAAGATGAGCGTTATCGATTATACCGCTTATCGATATATCTGTGATGATTGATGTTGCACCATTGTGTAAAACCCCTGGACTACACTTTTACACACACAAATATGGATTTCACGTGGAAATCGGTTAAGTCACAGATGATTTAAAATTGATGTTTTGAAATTGACATTTTAATTTCAATTGATTTTGAAATTAGAAATTTGGGTTTAAAGTGAAAAGCTTTTGAAATGGAATTTCAAAGATGAAATTTAATTTTGAATAACTTAATCGAGTTTTGAAAATTTAAATAATTGGGTTTGAATTCAAGTTTGAAATTGAATCTTAAGATTTGAAACTAGGAATATAAGGGTTAAACCATTTTAAAAGTAGTGATTTTGAAATATGAATATAATTCAAGGACTTTAACCCGTGCAAATAAAATTGGATTGTTCTTAAATGAAAACAGTTTGTTTTCAAATGATAAAAGCTTTCGTATATATAAGAAATGAAATTCCAATTTAAAGGAATTTCAAGTATGAATTGAAAGATGGTTTTCCAAGTTATAAATGAATTCTTTTTGAAAACTATGAATTGAATCTGTTATCTTTAACAGATTTAAAATGATGATTTGTTTAAAACATTCGAAAAGAAATTGTTTTGAAAGCTATAAGTTGAATCTTTATTTTAAAGATTTAACGAGTTAATCCAATTGAAACAGAAATTGTTTTGGAAAAAAAACTGTGAATGAATCTTTGTGAAAACTGAGTGAACTTTGTGAAATAAATCTTTTTGTTTAAAGGATTTGAAATGGTAATCGATTGAAACCATTTAAAAGAAGAAGTTGAATTATTAAGTTGTGACTTAATTGAAATCCCAATATCCATATGTTTTTAAAGATTTCGCTCGTTGTTCGGGTTAGCCGGGAAAAGACATTTGTGTCATATAACCCATTCCGAATAATGATACGTCGTATATGGATCGCATTTGAAGACCGGTGTTGAAGACCGGATATTCACGAAAACGAAAGGACAACTCGTCGAATGTCTCTGCACCGACTGGTCCCCGGTATAGAGATTTTATCACCCTTTGTGATGGGAAGTCCGGACGGGATTGTGAATACCCGGAAATGCAAGGGCTTCGTAAGAAGTGCCTTCGGTTCTGTTCGAACCCGGAACAGACTTGTATGGATACATGTCTGACATTACACTTTGAGATATAAAGCCGATTTCTTTCAAATACATTTCTGTTGGTGGCGGAGAATTTATTCTCTTAGCTTAACACCCTTCTCTGAGACGTACGAGCTCAGAGGTTATGTAGTTGAAATTTATCAGCGATATATCCCAATTTGGTAATGTGGCATGCTGAGTGTTGCTGTGAAATGATCAGTGTTTGATCATTTGTGATATGATCATTTGTTTGATCTTATATCTTTGTGATCATAGGTTGATCATTTTGTTTGACCCGAAGCAGGGCTTTTTAAGAAAGCATAGCTTTGTGGACGAGACTTCGTCGAGCCTCACACCCCGGAAATGGTCGAAACAGGACGAATGCAGCAAGGTTCTAGGGAGTAGCGCCCCTTAGTGTATGTCATTCCTTCTGGATAAAGGTGGTATCATGGTATGGAGCCCAGATACTTAACCTCTGTGGTTGCTGCACAGTTATTATTACTTTGTGGTTTGTTGGAAATCGGGGATCCTCGGGAAGATCGGTGACGATCGGGGGATGGCATACGCGTGTCAGTAGTTACCTATTTTTGCAGAGGTAACCCGGCCTTGTGTTGGCAGAGATCCGGTTAGGTTCTCGGGTCGTCTATTCCAGGGACGTACCCATCGTGGAAAAGGAAGTTCCTTAGCCTGACCATTTGTTGGAAATCCAAAGAAACAATACGAGACTTGTACGGTTTTAGTTGTATTACCTGCTATGGAATGTGGCGGTAACCTGCTATTGAACATAGTAGCTATAGTAGGCATAAGTGCGGAATGCCTATGCTGGCTAAGATTAATATTATACTTTCGAAATGATTTTTCTACACTATGCACTAATAATAATATCAAAAATGATTTGATTTTGCGTAGTAAGCATCTTTGACTATCATAAGAAGAAATCTCCTCCAATTCTGCGTTTGCATTGTGTGTGTGGTGGGAGGTCTTATGGTAGTTTCATTTTCCAAAAGCATTGCGGTTTTCAATGTTTAAATTCTTTTGTGTTGTTTAAAGATAAACTGTTTTTGTTGCTCACACCAGTCCCATGACTGATCCGGAGTTTATTGTTCATTTCCTAAACTCTGGGTGCTCATAATTTTCCTACACGAGCAGTCTAGAGTTTGGTTTTTCAGATATTCAGATTTAGTAGATTTTCTGGAGCTAGTTCAGTCTTTGGATCGGACTGCACTTGCTTATTCTTGGTGCATCGTTATTGGGAGTTCAAGCTATATCTGGATTGCTGCTTTGGAGATGGAGATTATCCGCTGCTGATGTTATCATTTTCTTTTCCGCTGCTATTTGTTGTATCATATCTCTGATGTATATTGATATTCATTGTATCACTCTGTTGTATCAGATATTGTATATCAATGTATTATTCATTTATTCCGCTGTGTTATTTACTTAATGTTGTTATAAGCTCCGGAGAACCAGATTTGGCATTTGAATCTACGGCATTTTGAGTACAAGTGAAGTACGGGTGCCGATTTTCGAAGGCCAACTTTTGGGTCTTCACATTTGGTATCAGAGCTAAGGTTGAACTTTAGCTCAGGAGTATAACACGTTAAGTAGCTCATTAGAGATAGAGTGATGTAAACTCTAGAATGAGTAATTCTCAGATATCCGTCTGAATGTCTCAGTAAATTCTCTTACTATTCACTGATAGTGAGTATGAGTGCAAGAAGAAGACGAGATAGGGGACAAGGGAATACGACTATAAATGGTCAATACCCTGCAACAGTGGAAACAATCTTTCTCTATCAATATTCTTTGATTCGTTTCCAAATTCTTTTGATTGCTTCGTATCAACTATAAGAAAGAAGTTTCGGTGTGATGATGGCTCTACGGATCATTGTCAAGGATCTTTACTTTGTATCTTTATCAGTTCTTATCAGCTTTTTGATTTAAACTTTATTGAATTTGAAATTTGAAATTTGAAGTTAGAAATTTGAAATAAATTGGAAATTTTAAATGGAGTTAAATTGATTAATCGAATATGAAGCTAAAATTGAATTGTATCAATAAAACGATTTCGTTTGAAACCAAATTTTGAAATTCTATTGAGATTTCTGTGAATACCAAAGTCCGAAGAAGGACAAAATTGGTATGTATTCTGAGATATTCCGACTTGAATTCGGAATCCGTATCGTAAGTTTGAGGAATTATAGGAGATCAAATTTATCTTTGATCTATCTGTCTTTGTTTTCGTGCCTGCGAATTTCGAGGACGAAATTCTTTTAAGGGGGGAAGTTTGTCACGACCCTGAAATTTTGAATTTATTTAAATTAATAATTAAATGAAATTTTGAGTTAAATTTATGATTTAATAAATTTTTGAATAAAAATTGTGAAATTAAATTGATTAAATGGAGCGAGTTTCCCCGATTCAAATATGAGTGAGTTTGAAAATAATAAATATATAGATATATTTGACTTGAGTTTAAATTGTAAATATAATTGATAATAATATTAAATATTATAAATTGATGGTTAATAATAATTTGAGATTACAAATTTAATGTAAGATAATAAATATTTAAGTAAGATAACAATAAATATTTAAAACTAGGAATAGAAAATAAATTTGACAAATTCGAATAAATATATATATAATAAGATAAATTATAAAATATAAAGAAAGTTAAAAACAAACAACAAGAAATAAGAATACAAACAAGTACGAATATTAACAAAAACAAAAGAAATAAAATATCAAATACAACTTGAACAAATACAAACCGAATTATAAACCACATAACAAAAGAAGACAACATAACAATGTATAACATGGCAAAGTAATAAAATATACTCAAGTAAACAAAACAAATAAGTAAATATATGTAAAGGATGAGTAGGCAAGTAAAAGAAAGTAGATAGTAGATAAAGTAATAAACCAAAAAAAGCTATCATTATCATCTTCAAAACATGCTACAGCCGAAGTCAAAAATGATGCAAGTAAACCAAAAATAAAAGAAAAACAAAGCAAGAACTGTGCATACTTCACACATAATAAATAGTATAAGTGTAAAACATAAAGGGACATGCATTAAATGCAAGGCATGGGGCAAAGTCAATTGGAGTTTGCTTAGGATCATTTCAGCCTGCATAAGGTTGTAAGCCATTAATGCAAAGGTATCCTTAGTACAAACAATATTTTATCACCCTATACAATATGCATATCCCTGTACAACACTGCCTACATTTTTATTTTTATATACCTTAACTTCATCTCGGCTCGTTCACTAAAAACTGAGAGAATCTAAGGTAGCAACATTTTAAAAGCTAGAACAAACTTAAATTTTAACATCAGAGACCAAGGAAGCTTCAACTTGTAATTTCTCAGGCTGTTTCAAATAAAGGAGCAGGCTCTGTTTTCTTCTTCTCAGCCTAAGGTGAGCAAACCACCCTTTTTAGATTAAATCTGTTTAATCTCTGATGGTATATATATATATATACACTTGAAGTTAATGTGAATAACATCATTTCTGTTATTAAAAATATAAATCTATTGCCAGTTACATCTGTGTGTATATGTATGTATATGTACCAGTGTTTATCTTCTTCTCTTCTCTGTTTAGCTTACAGGATAATATCAAACAAGAAAATTTAAATTTCTTATTTCCAAATTAGTATCAGGCTTGGGTTTTAAAACGAAATAGTTGTGTTTGAGTAGGAACTATAATTTAAAAATTGTTTCCTAAAGTATAAGTATATACAGTTGAAGAAAAGTTGAGATTTACAGTAAAACAAAATCTTATGATAAATTCAAATATTCTAGACTTCTGATTCAACTATATAACTTGAATCTACATGTAAAAGTAGGATTTTTAAGACTCGAATGGTGATTTTTAGTCAAGTGTGCTTAGAGCAGTTTATAGTTGAACTGGAATGGGTTTTTATCCAATTTCTGGTGATCGGCAACATCGTTATCCTCGTGATCGAAGTTGGAGCTTCCTGGTAGGTCATGAAGCCTGGGAAAAATGCCCAAGAATTTTTATAATGGGTGTGGTGATTGCGGTGGATCAAAGTAGGGTTTTATGATAGATTTTGGTGGTCGTAGTTGACGAGGCTGGAATGGCAACGGTGGCGCATCGAGTTGGACCGGACAATGGGGAAAAGGTTCGTGGGGAAGTGGCTAAGCTTTAGTCAAGCTCGCATGATTTCTGATGGTCAGGAGGAGCGGCGGCGAGGCGTTTTAGTTGGTTGGGTCAACTGCAGTTTTTCGAGCTAGCAACGAAATTTTGATTCGATCAAATTTTCTTCGATCTGGGTTTGTATTTGGGTTCCCACGTGTTCGAGTGGTTGTAGGGGATGATCGAGACGCTCAACGGCGGCCGGAAGTTCGTGGGTAGGTGCACGGTGCACGTTGTGTGCACTGGGAAGATGGTTTTGGGGAAGATGAAGTTTTGAGAAGAAAACAGATGTTCGCGTTCGTGCTCGAGTGCCTTGCAAGAACGACTCGAAGCAGGTAATTTGCGTGATTACCCGAGAGTATCTCGGTGTCTTTGAGGGTTTTTCTCGGGTCTGTGATTTGAGGGTAAAAGCAGCTTTAACTTTTAAACAAAAATCAAGTAATTTAAACAAATTTTGTTAAACTCAGTTTCTTTGTAAATAAAAATGTTTATATAAGTTTTCAAGTTGTTGAAAAGTTTTGAAATAACAATATTTCTAAAGTAAATTAAGTTTAATTAAAATGTTTTAAACTTAGATTTGAAAAGGGTTTATTTTAAATAAAACTTAATTAAGTAATTAAGATATTGATTTAAATGTTTAATGTGTTAACTTAAAAAATTAAGTTAATTTTATATTGATAAATAATTCATAATTAACTAAAGATCAATTAATTATAAATTTAAAGCTAATTAATTTATAATTGAGGATAATTAATTAAATGGTAATAAATTAAGGGTTAATCAAATAAATAAATTAAAAGATAATTAAATAATTAAAGGATAATTATTTAATGATTAATCAGAATGATTTGTAATTAATTAATATTAATTAACCAGGATTAATAATTCATAAGAAATTAATCTGATTCAAATTTATCAGATAATTAATTTGATCTCACTTATGAGTGTTTGAATTGTATTGAATGGTTGAATTGTTTGATATCCCTGATATATGATGCTTTGTGATACATCCTGAATTTTGTTGTGATCTGAAATTTCTATTCTGTGATATATTACTATGTGAATATGAAACCCTTGACCCATAAAACGATATTTGAATTTCGATGCGACAGGGAGTCGGATTCCAGTTGGTTATCCGAAACCCACATCGAATTGTAATGATGAATCTTTGTGATCGATAAATTTATTTTATCTATGAATCTATGAATGAAGATGAGCGTTATCGATTATACCGCTTATCGATATATCTGTGATGATTGATGTTGCACCATTGTGTAAAACCCCTGGACTACACTTTTACACACACAAATATGGATTTCACGTGGAAATCGGTTAAGTCACAGATGATTTAAAATTGATGTTTTGAAATTGACATTTTAATTTCAATTGATTTTGAAATTAGAAATTTGGGTTTAAAGTGAAAAGCTTTTGAAATGGAATTTCAAAGATGAAATTTAATTTTGAATAACTTAATCGAGTTTTGAAAATTTAAATAATTGGGTTTGAATTCAAGTTTGAAATTGAATCTTAAGATTTGAAACTAGGAATATAAGGGTTAAACCATTTTAAAAGTAGTGATTTTGAAATATGAATATAATTCAAGGACTTTAACCCGTGCAAATAAAATTGGATTGTTCTTAAATGAAAACAGTTTGTTTTCAAATGATAAAAGCTTTCGTATATATAAGAAATGAAATTCCAATTTAAAGGAATTTCAAGTATGAATTGAAAGATGGTTTTCCAAGTTATAAATGAATTCTTTTTGAAAACTATGAATTGAATCTGTTATCTTTAACAGATTTAAAATGATGATTTGTTTAAAACATTCGAAAAGAAATTGTTTTGAAAGCTATAAGTTGAATCTTTATTTTAAAGATTTAACGAGTTAATCCAATTGAAACAGAAATTGTTTTGGAAAAAAAACTGTGAATGAATCTTTGTGAAAACTGAGTGAACTTTGTGAAATAAATCTTTTTGTTTAAAGGATTTGAAATGGTAATCGATTGAAACCATTTAAAAGAAGAAGTTGAATTATTAAGTTGTGACTTAATTGAAATCCCAATATCCATATGTTTTTAAAGATTTCGCTCGTTGTTCGGGTTAGCCGGGAAAAGACATTTGTGTCATATAACCCATTCCGAATAATGATACGTCGTATATGGATCGCATTTGAAGACCGGTGTTGAAGACCGGATATTCACGAAAACGAAAGGACAACTCGTCGAATGTCTCTGCACCGACTGGTCCCCGGTATAGAGATTTTATCACCCTTTGTGATGGGAAGTCCGGACGGGATTGTGAATACCCGGAAATGCAAGGGCTTCGTAAGAAGTGCCTTCGGTTCTGTTCGAACCCGGAACAGACTTGTATGGATACATGTCTGACATTACACTTTGAGATATAAAGCCGATTTCTTTCAAATACATTTCTGTTGGTGGCGGAGAATTTATTCTCTTAGCTTAACACCCTTCTCTGAGACGTACGAGCTCAGAGGTTATGTAGTTGAAATTTATCAGCGATATATCCCAATTTGGTAATGTGGCATGCTGAGTGTTGCTGTGAAATGATCAGTGTTTGATCATTTGTGATATGATCATTTGTTTGATCTTATATCTTTGTGATCATAGGTTGATCATTTTGTTTGACCCGAAGCAGGGCTTTTTAAGAAAGCATAGCTTTGTGGACGAGACTTCGTCGAGCCTCACACCCCGGAAATGGTCGAAACAGGACGAATGCAGCAAGGTTCTAGGGAGTAGCGCCCCTTAGTGTATGTCATTCCTTCTGGATAAAGGTGGTATCATGGTATGGAGCCCAGATACTTAACCTCTGTGGTTGCTGCACAGTTATTATTACTTTGTGGTTTGTTGGAAATCGGGGATCCTCGGGAAGATCGGTGACGATCGGGGGATGGCATACGCGTGTCAGTAGTTACCTATTTTTGCAGAGGTAACCCGGCCTTGTGTTGGCAGAGATCCGGTTAGGTTCTCGGGTCGTCTATTCCAGGGACGTACCCATCGTGGAAAAGGAAGTTCCTTAGCCTGACCATTTGTTGGAAATCCAAAGAAACAATACGAGACTTGTACGGTTTTAGTTGTATTACCTGCTATGGAATGTGGCGGTAACCTGCTATTGAACATAGTAGCTATAGTAGGCATAAGTGCGGAATGCCTATGCTGGCTAAGATTAATATTATACTTTCGAAATGATTTTTCTACACTATGCACTAATAATAATATCAAAAATGATTTGATTTTGCGTAGTAAGCATCTTTGACTATCATAAGAAGAAATCTCCTCCAATTCTGCGTTTGCATTGTGTGTGTGGTGGGAGGTCTTATGGTAGTTTCATTTTCCAAAAGCATTGCGGTTTTCAATGTTTAAATTCTTTTGTGTTGTTTAAAGATAAACTGTTTTTGTTGCTCACACCAGTCCCATGACTGATCCGGAGTTTATTGTTCATTTCCTAAACTCTGGGTGCTCATAATTTTCCTACACGAGCAGTCTAGAGTTTGGTTTTTCAGATATTCAGATTTAGTAGATTTTCTGGAGCTAGTTCAGTCTTTGGATCGGACTGCACTTGCTTATTCTTGGTGCATCGTTATTGGGAGTTCAAGCTATATCTGGATTGCTGCTTTGGAGATGGAGATTATCCGCTGCTGATGTTATCATTTTCTTTTCCGCTGCTATTTGTTGTATCATATCTCTGATGTATATTGATATTCATTGTATCACTCTGTTGTATCAGATATTGTATATCAATGTATTATTCATTTATTCCGCTGTGTTATTTACTTAATGTTGTTATAAGCTCCGGAGAACCAGATTTGGCATTTGAATCTACGGCATTTTGAGTACAAGTGAAGTACGGGTGCCGATTTTCGAAGGCCAACTTTTGGGTCTTCACATTTTAAATCCCCAGAAGCTTTGCATGCTACTGAAGCTTGATTACAGACAGTCTTGAAGAATAACTGCAGGCTTCCAGAGATGAAAAATGCAGATTTGTTCCCTTTTGAAAAAATGATTTGCAGGCAGACAGATTTGAGAAAATGAATTTGGTTTTGAGGAAGATGTTTACTGATCTCAGTTTGAAGCATTTTGATTTCAGGTTTGAGAGGAGTTGATTTGGAAAAGAGAATTACAGGATTTGAATTTGGAAACTTGTTTACAAATTGTTGAATTTAATTTTTTTTGTTAGAGAATTTGAATTTCTGATTTGTTTCAGATTTTAGTTAGAAGAAAGATTTCTCTTGGCTTTTGAAAAAAAATGAAGATTAGAAAGAATGGGAAATGAAGAAATGTGTGAAGACCCAAAAATTATTGAGATAAGAATAATTTAAATAAAGTCAGAAAAAGGAGAATTTTCAAGGAAGAAAGAAATAATACAGCCTGAAAATAAATAGTGAGAATAAGTTAAAAAAAAAAATATATATAATGAAGGGAATAGTTGTTTTCAGTAAAACAAAAATGAAAATGGTAATTAAATATATGAATACATTTGTACATCAAGAGAAAATAAATAGCTTGAAGCATTAACAAGGAATCAATTCATAAAAGGATATACATGTATACATTACAGTTTAGCATAAAGAAAATAAACAATGCAAGATATTCACATGAGAATAGGGTGTGTGTATGAAACATGCAAATAGCATGCAAATCAGAAAAGAAAAAGAAAAGTTAAAGCAACTAAAAATACCCGAATTGGAAATCAGAAAGAAAATGGCATTTCTAGCCATGACATTGTATGTAAAATTCTCTCAACTGTATGGGGATAAGATGGGTTTTTCATTCTACTAAAACCCTAAACAATGTTTTAAAAATAAAAAGGGAAGCAGCAGTCTCACTGCAGAAAAACAGAAAACATTAAGAAAAGAAAGGAGAGCAATCCAAAGCCATTGTTCAAGTTAAAGAATTCTCAGGAAAAGAGGCAGGAAGGTGAGTGATTAATCAATCTATGAGGCTTAAGGCATTAAGACCCAAGTTAAGGGCAGCCATATTATTTTTATAAAAACCATATCATGTTTGTGCTTGTTCTATTTTTCAGTATAAATGAATGCTGAAAATAGTAGGAGTTTTGATAAATCTTTGGTTGATGATTTGGTTTGTTCTGTTTGATTGTTTGATAAGAAAAATACCATGATCACTGAAATAGATCCAGCACCTTAAAACACCAGTGTATAAATATGGTTAGTAATATAAATACATTTTTATTGTGAAGTAGGGTATTACTGAAAAATGAACTAGGCAGTGTGAATAAAGGAGGTTCATGCTCCTGTCTGGATTGTTTTAAAACTTAAGGTGAACAATGCAATAAATCATTTATGTGCTGATTTGTTCAGATCTTAAGCTAAAATGTTTTATGGGTTTTCTCAAAAACCTTACCCTATGTTCACAGTAGAATCAAGTATAAGAATTTCTATATGATTTTACAGGATTTGTTTAAGTGATCATGATATTCTTGAATATAGGAGATATGCAGTGTTAAAACAAATTTTGAATAAAACAACTGGAGAAAAATGAGATGTGGTATTCTTTTCATGAATGTTTACTATGGTTAGCTGAAATTCCTGAGTGAGTTAACCCTCTCTGATTAAAAATAAGAAAGAGAAGAAAAGAATATAGCAGCATTTCAAGAGTTAATAAATTTTCTGAAAGAAAATGAGAATGGTCTCTAGATTATAAAAACTAATCTAGGAGTAAAGCCTTGATCTATCCATCATAAGGGGGATGATGGGTATGTGCATGACTTGTTTAAGTCCTACAGGCCTTGGTGCAAGGGTTAACAGAATTGAGTCCCTTGCAATGCACACATGGTGTTCAATGGCAAAGAGTTAAGACCAAATTGAATTTTTAAATTGAGATTGAGAGCTGAGCTATGGAAATTAAATAAGTTAATTCCATAGGAGTATGTGTACATGTATACTGTATTGAATGGATGTATGGATGCTTGTGTGCATATGTGTTAGTAGGGGCTTATACATGTTCATATCCCCAGTTTACATTATGAATCCAAATAAGCATCAAGCACATAAATTTTCTGCACAATAATTTAAATGTCAAGTTATTATATTTTGATTTCACTCATACCAGAATTTTATTCTGACCCTATTTGTTGCCTTGCAATAATTGGGGTGTCTCATTTTTATGGAGGCAGTCCAAAGTATTGCTGCAGGAAAAGATGTTTAAATGGCTTGCTTGCATGGATATTTGAAGATCTTCATGAATTAAGGAAAAATAGATGCTTAAGGAAGTAGCAGTATAATCTGTAATAGATAATCTAGGCAAACTTTCTTCTATTTTGTGTATTCTCAGCAATGATGTTTATTTTGTTCACTTGAAAAGAACATGTAAAAACTTAAGTATTCTGTGGGGTTGTGAGTTACTGATTTAAGCAACTTATTTATATGATTTCTGGTGGAAAAGTGATGAAGGAAGTATGCCATATAATATGATATGTGGACATACATACCTTGGCAAGGTTTAAGTGATTTTAAATTATAAAGATAAGGCTGTTATTGAGAAGTATGCTATGAATTTTGTTAAATGGATAGGTGAATCTGGTCCTGGCTAACCAGTAAGGCTTGACCATGACTTATAATTGATATAGGTCCATGCAAAGGCTGGTAGACATAGCCTGTAATCTGGTTTTGGGCATTTGATTTTCCCCAGCAAAAACTTGTATTGCTTGGTGTAATAAGCTCATATGTATGCTAGATACTTGTAGGCATCACTGCAAATTAGACTCATCTAATTTTTGATTTCTGGATACTTAATTCAAATCTGGTAATATTGAGTCACAGTCAAAACCAGTAGTGATTTGTAGAGGCATGTTGTCTTGTTTGTAATGAGCATCTCCACAATTCAATAGAATAATGACCACTAACTTTTGTTATCTTTCCTAGAAAATCATCAGTTGTTTTCATTATGAGTTCATCCGGGAAGTCTTGCATTTTGTCAGGTCATTTTGCCTTTAGACACATTGTCTGCACATATGTTCTTAGTCTCCATTTAAAATGATAGTTTGAGTTAGCACTCTAGTATGACTGTGTTGTTTTCCTCTGCTTAGCCTTTAAATCAGTTTGTAATTTCAATGTTCACCTGATGATTGCTACTTAGTAAATTAAAGCATGGGTATTTCATCTGATATAAAGATTGTTTGAAGATGAAATGAGTAACACCAGTTAAACTAAATAGTATGGGTTAGGTTGAACACTTTTTACTTATTATAGAACAATAAGTATCATATTACAAAAATCCCAGGATTAAATAGTATGGCTTATAGATTCAGGGATAAACCAGTAGGTGAAATAGGATAAGAAAATAAGAGAACTAGTGGTATATAACCCTAAGGTTAATCAGGCTTGAGTTCTAAAAAAAAAAAAAAATGAAAAACAAAAATTGTGTTTGAACCGACCAGCATAGCACTCGAACTCGTGACCTTGTATGTATAAGTTAGGCGCGTTTCCATTACGCCTAGATGTTGCTTGTGATTCCTTAGGATCCACTTTATTTTATACTGATTTTGACACTATTCAGAACTTAACACATACACCTATATTAAAAGCTTGTTTACTAGTGATTATTTCTTGATCACTTCAGTATTGAGTTGCTTTGCTATTTTAATCACTCTGATCAGCAAAGAACCATTTATATATCTTCACATATATAAATGATAGGATTTATTTTAAATACTGATATATTTATATTAGTAAAATTCAGGATCTTGGGAAGAATTAAATTAAGGGTAGTGATCCATTGACATGTATATATATATATGTATATACAGTGAAAAAAAAAAAAACTCAACAGTAAATTCACTAAAAATAAATCAAGAAGAAGTGGGTCACTTCAGTTGGTATCAGAGCTATGTTGTTAAAACATAGCATAAATATATAGTAATGATAGAAATAAATATTCCCAGTAGAAATAAATTGCAGAAAATAATTGAATTAAAAATATGACTAATTAGCTATGCAATTGAATAGTGAATCATGGTAGGAAGACCACCAAGTCATGGAGCAGGATCCTCCAATGCAACACCAATGGTCAATTTGCAAGATTTGGTGAGGGCATTTAGAGAAGGAGCAGTGCATAGAGAAGAAAATCCTCATGAGGAATTATCTAAGCTATTGAAGACATTTTCAAATTTAGGAGGCAAGGATTTTGAAGGCACTGAGGGAGTTATGGGAGTGCAGACATGGTTGAGAACTTTGGATAGGATATTTGCAGATATGCAAATAAATGATCAAAGGAAGAGGCAAATTGCTTCCAGAAGACTCAAGGGAGCAGCACTTGATTGGTGGGAGGTCATTATCACAGGGAGGCCAGAAGATGAGATAACATGGGATCAATTCAAGGAGATGCTTGAGGCAAGATTTGTCCCAGCAACAGCCAAGGCAACACTGCTGGAGGAATTTATAAGGCTGAGGCAAGGGCCAATGAGTGTAACTGAATACATACAAAAATTTGAGAGCTTATCCAAATATGGAACCATGCTCATAGGGAATGAAGAATTAAAGAATTCCAGATTTATTCAAGGGCTTAATGCTAATTTAAGTAGAGCAATGCTACCCTACAAAGACAAAACCTTTGATCAAGTCATAGATCTTACTCTCTCTTTTGAACAACATGATAATGCTAGAGAAAAATTCAGGAGCATGAGGGCTAACAACAACAATAAAAAGGGGAAAAATAGAACTCACCCTTATGATAAGAGAAATTCAAATCAGAAGGTTGAAGGAGCAACCGGTGGAGAAGTCAAGAAGAAGATTATTTGCTACAATTGTGGTAAAGAAGGACACATGAGTAATAGGTGTCAGGCAGCTAAGAAAACCCCATTCAGTTGCTACAACTGTGGGAAAGAGGGTCATATTAAAAAGAATTGCCCAGAATTCAAAAAGGGAGCAAAGGTAGGAGCACTTGAGGGAAAAGCAACTGCAGTGGGAAGTTCTGGACAATTGGAAGGTATACTTCTAATTAAAGATCACCCCATCTCAGTTATATATGACACTGGAGCAACACATTCACTAATATCCCAAGACATAGTGAATAAATTAACTCTCACATGCTATTTAGTTGATAATCCCTTGTTCATTCAAAGTCCCCTGGGTAGCTCTTGTTTGCTAGGATTGAAATGTTTGGGAGTAGAATTAAACATAGGAGGAAATGTGTTTAAATCTGATTTGTTTGTATTAAAATACCCTGGAATAGGAATTATTTTAGGGGTAGATTGGTTGAGCAAATTCAAAGCAATTTTGAATTTGGAAAATTTTACTATTTCTCTGAAAACAGAAAATGGTAAAAATATCATAGTCATGAGTGAAATTGCTAAAATCAATTACCTTAACCAAATATGTAGCATGACTGAGAAAGAATTAACACTTGAAGACATAAAAATTATAAATGAATACCCAGATGTCTTTGGTGAAGTCATAGGTGTTCCAGAAAATAGGCAAGTAGAATTTCAAATAAGGCTAATCCCAGGAGCAAGCCCAATTATCAAGAAGCCTACTAGGATGGGTCCTAAAGAATTAGTGGAATTGAAACATCAGTTGGAAGAACTGGAGCAGAAAGGCTTCATAAGGCCTAGTAGTTCAAACTGGGGTTCTCCAGTTGTATTTGTGAAAAAGCATGATGGTACTTTGAGAATGTGTATAGATTATAGGGAATTAAACAAAGTCACCATTAAAAATAAATATCCACTTCCCAGAATTGATGATTTGTTTGATCAATTAAATGGAGCAAGGATTTTCTCAAGGCTAGACTTAGCCTCTGGATTTCACCAAATGAAGGTTGAAGAGGAAAGTATTAAATACACAGCATTCAACACAAGGTATGGGCTATATGAATATTTAGTAATGCCTTTTGGATTGACAAATGCACCATCATATTTTGTAGATTTAATGAATAGAACATTTAGAGATTTTCTGGATAAATTTGTGGTTGTCTTTATTGATGACATATTAGTGTATTCAAAATCAGAAGAAGAACATGCAAAACACTTGCATCTGGTTTTGTCTAGACTGAGGGCACATGATTTAAAAGCCAAATTTTCTAAGTGCACATTTTGGCAGAAGGAAGTAAAATTTTTGGGGCACATAGTATCACAACAAGGGGTTAGTGTAGACCCAAATAAGGTGATGGCAGTGCAATCTTGGAGCAGACCCAAATCAGTAACTGAGGTGAGGTCATTTTTGGGAATGGCAGGCTATTACAGGAGATTTATAAAAGATTTTGCAAGGATAGCTATCCCATTGACCAAGCTAACTAAAAAGGAGCAACCCTATGTGTGGACAGAGAAGTGTGAACAAGCTTTCATGTCACTAAAGAAGGCACTGGTAGAAGCTCCAGTTTTACAAGTGCCAGAAGGCAATGAAGAATTAGTAGTTTACACAGATGCTAGTGGATCTGGATTGGGGGCAGTGCTTATGCAACATGGTAGAGTCATAGCTTATGCATCAAGGCAACTCAAGCCAAATGAAACTAGGTATGCTACACATGACTTAGAACTAGCTGCTGTGGTGTATGCATTGAAACTATGGAGACATTATTTATTGGGTGCTAAGTTTGAATTGTTTACTGATCACAAGTCACTTAAATATTTGTTTTCCCAAAAAGACTTGAACATGAGACAACATAGGTGGGTAGAATTTCTAGCTGCCTATGATCTTGATATATTGTATACCCCTGGAAAAGCTAATAAAGTAGCAGATGCATTAAGTAGACATCAAGCTAAATTGGCAAGCTTAATGATGGCAGAGTTCAAGGATTTGACAATTCTTAGTGAGGTGGAAGTGAAAGAAGAAACTAGTGTATCAGATAAGACACACAGTAAGATGATTGAATATGGTAAATTAAGCCTCATATCCTTAAATTCAACACTGGTTGATAAAATAGGACAAATGCAGAATCATGATGTAAATTTGAAGGAGAAAAAGAACATGATATCCCAAGGCATGACAGTGGAAAACTATGAGGTAGATGGTAAAGGATACTTAAGGAAAAAGGGGAAACTCTGCATACCAAATGTAGAAGAACTAAAGCAAGAAGTTATGGATGAGCATCACAAAACAAAGTATACTATCCATCCTGGTGGTACAAAAATGTACCATGATCTCAAGAGAAATTATTGGTGGCCAGGAATGAAAGGGGCAGTAGCAAAATATGTGGCAAATTGCTTAACATGCCAACAAGTAAAGGCAGACTATCAAAGACCCTCAGGCCTATTGCAACCTTTGGAAGTGCCTACCTGGAAATGGGAGAGTATATCAATGGATTTTGTGGATGGTTTGCCAAGGACAAGAAGGGGAAATGATAGTATTTGGGTAGTGGTTGATAGACTCACAAAAACAGCACACTTCATCCCAATAAGTTCAAACAGAAATGCTCACAAGCTAGCTCAATTGTTTGTCAAGGAGATAGTAAGATTGCATGGCATCCCCAAGACTATCATTAGTGATAGAGATACTTTGTTTACTTCAAGATTTTGGAGTAGCTTTCAAGAAGCTATGGGGACAGAATTAAGCTTAAGCACATCCTACCATCCACAAACTGATGGGCAAACTGAGATTGTTAATAAAGTTTTAGAGGATTTGTTGAGAGCATGCATACTTGATTTTGGAGGCAACTGGGAAGATCATATTTATTTAGCTGAGTTTGCTTATAATAATAGCTACCAGTCCACTATAGGAATGGCTCCATTTGAGGCCTTATATGGGAAGCCTTGTTTATCTCCTGCATGTTGGATGGAGGCTGGTGAAAGGGTGTTGCTTGGACCAGACCAGGTAAAAGAAACTTCTGCAAGAATTGAATTAGTGAGGCAAAGAATGAGAGTGGCTCAAGAGAGACAGAAAGCTTATGCAGATAAAAAGAGGAGGCCAGTAGAGTTTGAGGTGGGAGACTATGTGTTTCTCAAAGTTTCACCAATGAGGAAAATATTGAGATTTGGGAAAGCAGGGAAACTGTCACCAAGGTATGTAGGACCATATGAAATTGTTCAAAGGATAGGGACTTTAGCTTATAGGTTGAAGTTACCAGAAGAATTGAGCAAAATACATGATGTATTTCATGTATCTCAATTAAGAAAGTGGGTGCATGATAAGAAAACTATTCTTGAATCCCCTACACATGTTGAAATTCAAGAAAGCCTGGTTTATACAAAGGAACCAGTGGGCATAGTGGCTAGAGAAGAGAGGAAATTAAGAAACAAAATAATTAAATTGGTAAAAATTCAGTGGAGTCTGGATGAGAATGATTGTACATGGGAGGCTGAAGATAGAATGAGGGATAAATATCCTAACCTATTCTCTGCTTAAAAGGTATGTTTAAAACTATGATGAAACCTTAAATTTTTTTTTTTATGTGAGTTTGATTGATTTAAAATGAATGAGTTTCTGAAAATTCATTCAATTGAAATTATGCTTTGTATACATTTGGATGGAAATGTATGAGAGAATAATTGTGGGACACAATTCCTTTTAGGAGGAGAGTATGTGAAGACCCAAAAATTATTGAGATAAGAATAATTTAAATAAAGTCAGAAAAAGGAGAATTTTCAAGGAAGAAAGAAATAATACAGCCTGAAAATAAATAGTGAGAATAAGTTAAAAAAAAAAAAATATATAATGAAGGGAATAGTTGTTTTCAGTAAAACAAAAATGAAAATGGTAATTAAATATATGAATACATTTGTACATCAAGAGAAAATAAATAGCTTGAAGCATTAACAAGGAATCAATTCATAAAAGGATATACATGTATACATTACAGTTTAGCATAAAGAAAATAAACAATGCAAGATATTCACATGAGAATAGGGTGTGTGTATGAAACATGCAAATAGCATGCAAATCAGAAAAGAAAAAGAAAAGTTAAAGTAACTAAAAATACCCGAATTGGAAATCAGAAAGAAAATGGCATTTCTAGCCATGACATTGTATGTAAAATTCTCTCAACTGTATGGGGATAAGATGGGTTTTTCATTCTACTAAAACCCTAAACAATGTTTTAAAAATAAAAAGGGAAGCAGCAGTCTCACTGCAGAAAAACAGAAAACATTAAGAAAAGAAAGGAGAGCAATCCAAAGCCATTGTTCAAGTTAAAGAATTCTCAGGAAAAGAGGCAGGAAGGTGAGTGATTAATCAATCTATGAGGCTTAAGGCATTAAGACCCAAGTTAAGGGCAGCCATATTATTTTTATAAAAACCATATCATGTTTGTGCTTGTTCTATTTTTCAGTATAAATGAATGCTGAAAATAGTAGGAGTTTTGATAAATCTTTGGTTGATGATTTGGTTTGTTCTGTTTGATTGTTTGATAAGAAAAATACCATGATCACTGAAATAGATCCAGCACCTTAAAACACCAGTGTATAAATATGGTTAGTAATATAAATACATTTTTATTGTGAAGTAGGGTATTACTGAAAAATGAACTAGGCAGTGTGAATAAAGGAGGTTCATGCTCCTGTCTGGATTGTTTTAAAACTTAAGGTGAACAATGCAATAAATCATTTATGTGCTGATTTGTTCAGATCTTAAGCTAAAATGTTTTATGGGTTTTCTCAAAAACCTTACCCTATGTTCACAGTAGAATCAAGTATAAGAATTTCTATATGATTTTACAGGATTTGTTTAAGTGATCATGATATTCTTGAATATAGGAGATATGCAGTGTTAAAACAAATTTTGAATAAAACAACTGGAGAAAAATGAGATGTGGTATTCTTTTCATGAATGTTTACTATGGTTAGCTGAAATTCCTGAGTGAGTTAACCCTCTCTGATTAAAAATAAGAAAGAGAAGAAAAGAATATAGCAGCATTTCAAGAGTTAATAAATTTTCTGAAAGAAAATGAGAATGGTCTCTAGATTATAAAAACTAATCTAGGAGTAAAGCCTTGATCTATCCATCATAAGGGGGATGATGGGTATGTGCATGACTTGTTTAAGTCCTACAGGCCTTGGTGCAAGGGTTAACAGAATTGAGTCCCTTGCAATGCACACATGGTGTTCAATGGCAAAGAGTTAAGACCAAATTGAATTTTTAAATTGAGATTGAGAGCTGAGCTATGGAAATTAAATAAGTTAATTCCATAGGAGTATGTGTACATGTATACTGTATTGAATGGATGTATGGATGCTTGTGTGCATATGTGTTAGTAGGGGCTTATACATGTTCATATCCCCAGTTTACATTATGAATCCAAATAAGCATCAAGCACATAAATTCTCTGCACAATAATTTAAATGTCAAGTTATTATATTTTGATTTCACTCATACCAGAATTTTATTCTGACCCTATTTGTTGCCTTGCAATAATTGGGGTGTCTCATTTTTATGGAGGCAGTCCAAAGTATTGCTGCAGGAAAAGATGTTTAAATGGCTTGCTTGCATGGATATTTGAAGATCTTCATGAATTAAGGAAAAATAGATGCTTAAGGAAGTAGCAGTATAATCTGTAATAGATAATCTAGGCAAACTTTCTTCTATTTTGTGTATTCTCAGCAATGATGTTTATTTTGTTCACTTGAAAAGAACATGTAAAAACTTAAGTATTCTGTGGGGTTGTGAGTTACTGATTTAAGCAACTTATTTATATGATTTCTGGTGGAAAAGTGATGAAGGAAGTATGCCATATAATATGATATGTGGACATACATACCTTGGCAAGGTTTAAGTGATTTTAAATTATAAAGATAAGGCTGTTATTGAGAAGTATGCTATGAATTTTGTTAAATGGATAGGTGAATCTGGTCCTGGCTAACCAGTAAGGCTTGACCATGACTTATAATTGATATAGGTCCATGCAAAGGCTGGTAGACATAGCCTGTAATCTGGTTTTGGGCATTTGATTTTCCCCAGCAAAAACTTGTATTGCTTGGTGTAATAAGCTCATATGTATGCTAGATACTTGTAGGCATCACTGCAAATTAGACTCATCTAATTTTTGATTTCTGGATACTTAATTCAAATCTGGTAATATTGAGTCACAGTCAAAACCAGTAGTGATTTGTAGAGGCATGTTGTCTTGTTTGTAATGAGCATCTCCACAATTCAATAGAATAATGACCACTAACTTTTGTTATCTTTCCTAGAAAATCATCAGTTGTTTTCATTATGAGTTCATCCGGGAAGTCTTGCATTTTGTCAGGTCATTTTGCCTTTAGACACATTGTCTGCACATATGTTCTTAGTCTCCATTTAAAATGATAGTTTGAGTTAGCACTCTAGTATGACTGTGTTGTTTTCCTCTGCTTAGCCTTTAAATCAGTTTGTAATTTCAATGTTCACCTGATGATTGCTACTTAGTAAATTAAAGCATGGGTATTTCATCTGATATAAAGATTGTTTGAAGATGAAATGAGTAACACCAGTTAAACTAAATAGTATGGGTTAGGTTGAACACTTTTTACTTATTATAGAACAATAAGTATCATATTACAAAAATCCCAGGATTAAATAGTATGGCTTATAGATTCAGGGATAAACCAGTAGGTGAAATAGGATAAGAAAATAAGAGAACTAGTGGTATATAACCCTAAGGTTAATCAGGCTTGAGTTCTAAAAAAAAAAAATGAAAAACAAAAATTGTGTTTGAACCGACCAGCATAGCACTCGAACTCGTGACCTTGTATGTATAAGTTAGGCGCGTTTCCATTACGCCTAGATGTTGCTTGTGATTCCTTAGGATCCACTTTATTTTATACTGATTTTGACACTATTCAGAACTTAACACATACACCTATATTAAAAGCTTGTTTACTAGTGATTATTTCTTGATCACTTCAGTATTGAGTTGCTTTGCTATTTTAATCACTCTGATCAGCAAAGAACCATTTATATATCTTCACATATATAAATGATAGGATTTATTTTAAATACTGATATATTTATATTAGTAAAATTCAGGATCTTGGGAAGAATTAAATTAAGGGTAGTGATCCATTGACATGTATATATATATATGTATATACAGTGAAAAAAAAAAAACTCAACAGTAAATTCACTAAAAATAAATCAAGAAGAAGTGGGTCACTTCAAAATGCAATGTTTATATACATGTATATTATTTGATTTATAAAATAAAAGAAAATGAAAATAATTAAGGACACTTGTCCTATACATTTATTACTTACATTACACATGTTAAAACAAGGCTTTAGATAAAGACACATGTCTTTTAAGTAATTATTCATATTTTTATTTATTTTAAAAGTAATTAAAAAGTCTTTTTCTTATTTATTAAACACTTATCTATATATATTACTTATTAAAGAAAAACAAAAGCTAATTATACTTATAAATAAAAGTTTATACAAATATTTTAAAATCCAAAACAATTTAAATATATATTCTTTTGAATTTCAAAACTTTAAATTCAAGTTTAAATAAAATTAAATCCTAAGATTCAATTTAAAAGTTAAGTTATATATATTTACATACACTATTTATTCAATTTAAAATAACAATTCCTTTTAGCATTAAAATTCATACATATAAAAAAAATACATTATACTTATTATTTGAAATTAACATATTTTATAATTTAAACAAGAGATTATATTATCAAGAAATATTTAAAAAGAAATAAAACAAACCATTTTTGTAAATCTTATTTATTTAAACTTAAGTAAAAATATCTTAAACCAATTAAATATTTTCTTGAAGTATTTTAAAACTATAAAATTACTTATTTAAATATCTTTGAAAGTCCAAATTAAATTAAATATAAATTCCCAATTTATCAAAGCTTCTATTTACAATATATATAAATAAATATATATATTCAAATAGAAATATCTTATTAGAATTTAAAAGATAAAATCATCAATTAATACTAATTTAATCAGATTATTAAATTAAATTCAAATCTTATTATCAAAGATTATCCATATCAATTTAATTATTCAACAGATTATTAAATTGATATTGTTAAAATTTCCGGGATATTACAATCACAGATTCAATCATATCAATATCGATAAGCGGTATGATTTAAAACGCTTATCTTCATTCACAGATTCACAGATAAAGTCAATTTATTAATCACAAGGATTCATCATTACGATTCGATGTGGGTTTCGGATAACAAACTAGAATCCGACTCCCTGTCGCATCGAAATTCAAATGTGGTTTTACGGGCAAAGGGGTTTCATATTCATACAACAGTATATTCATCACAGATATAACAGCTCAGCACAAAGCATTTCCTATTACATAACATCACATCACATATCAGATATATCAATCCATCACACAACATTCAATAACAATCAACCATCTTCAATTAAGATGAATAAATCGTGTGGTTTTAAATTTATCAACAACATAATTACTTTCATTAGTAATCTTTAATCAATGATTAATTATCATTAATTACAATTTGAATAGGTCTTAATTACCTTCATTAATTAATCATTCCTTAATTAATTATTTTAATTAATTAACCCTTAATTACATCATTAATTATATTAGTTAATGATCTCTAATTACTTCTTTAATTAATTACTCTATTTACATTAATTACATTAAGTAATTAATTTTTAATTAATCTTAAAAAATCTCATTTATTAATTAATCCTTCCTTTACAATTTCAAATTCCATTTTAAATTCAAAATTTTCCTTTTCAATACTTAACAATTTTAAGTATTAAAACAATTTAAATTTTAAAACTTTATTTCTCAAACTAAATTTCCAAACTGAACTGGAATTAATATTTAAACTCAAATTTGAAACTCAGTTTAAACTTTAATTTATAAATTTTAGATTCAGTTTTAATCCCAGAAACCAAACCAGGTTTGAAAAATCTGAAGCAAAGCTATACCCGAGCCAACCCTATTCCTGCTCCGAGTCCTACCCCTCAATATCTCGAGTAAACACTCGAGAAAACACACGAACAAACCCTGCTTCATCTCAACCAACCCAAATTTTTCCCAGGCTTCCAGAATTCGTGCACGTACACGTGCACGACGCCGATGGTCGACTTCAGACGACCTCACATCGTCAAGCAAGTCGACGACCTTCCACAATCCTTTCCCCGACGAACAGAACCCATCCTTCATCTCGAAGTCAAAATCGAGCTCGAACTCGAGAACCTGCAACACAAAAACCCACCACCACCAGACTTGTCATCGCCTCGTTCTTGCAACCTCGACCACCAGACAACCCGAAACTCCGGCCACACGATCGTCAGCATCTCCTCTACCACTTCCCAGAGCCACGAGACACTCGATCAACTATCGGGGACGAACGAATCGAATTGCTCAGCCACGACAAAATTAGGTTTACAAACTTCAAAGGCTCGCCGCCGCCACCACGACCATCTGACATCCATCACACTATTTTCCTACAACCGCCGTAGACTCCTCAACCTCCACACGAAACCCCGAGCTTCACGAACTAGCCGATCGCCGGAAATTGCCAAATCAATGGATTTCGAACAAACACTAACTGCTCTTAAATCCTAGCTCTAAAAATTATGATTTGTGCTTTAAAAATCATGTTTTGGTATGTGAGTTCAATCCCTATACCTGAATTCGTGAATTAAGTAGTTTGAATTTTGACTGAGTTGAGGTTGTGCTCAGATTTCTTGGTTTGCAGAGGCATTAACAAGTTGTTTTAACTTGAATTGTTTTTTTAACTTTAATACACGCCATAACAAAAAAATTTTGTTTTAATCCCTTTTCCAAACATCAAGTAGATTAAGAGGGATTTATTTTCGAAACCTGAATCTTGAGTTAGAATTCTTAACGGAGAACATATATAAATAAAAGCCTGCACACTTCATTCATCATTCATGTATACTTAAAGAATTCAAATATATATATACACACTAACAACTCATCACAGATATAACTTGCAACAGATTCATGCCTTTAAATTTAAAAAAAAATGATGTTACTCACCTTGGTTTCAGAAAAAGAACAGAGCTTTACTTTTCTTTGAAACAGGCTGTAAACTGGCAAGCTAAATCCTTCTTCCATTCTCTGATTTGTATTGATTGTATTGTTTGTTAATGTTGAGGTTTGTTTTAAGTTTTAAGATGATGTTATTTGAGACTTTGCTCAGCTTGATGGACGAAAATGGGATGAGAAAGCTGATATATAAAATGAGTTTATAGGTGATAGGTTTTTGTACAGGGTAATATATTTTTGTACAAGTGATATTTTTGTTTGTACAATAGTCAGTGATTTTTACTAGCAAATGGAGGCTGAGGTACCTTGCATTAATTATGATTGTCTTGTTTAACAAGCTTATACTTATCCTATTTATTTATACATGGATATTTATGTTTTTACTTTACTTTGCCTATTACTTACTTCTTGTCTTACATACTACTACACACACATATTTACTTGCCTGGCAGCTTTATGTACAAATACATACTTTATAGCATAAAGTTGTTTTAGCCAATGTTATAAAATTTTAACTTAAACTATCAAATACTTAATTTACTTATTATTATTTTCATACTTATGCTAATATTTATAAGATTTATTTTATTAAAAAAAAATTGAAAGACTTTATTTTAAATTTTCAAACCATAGCTTTCTTTCAAAATACACACATATATATATATATATATTTAAATTTGAAATAACCATTTCTATTTATATTAAAATCCATTTGTAAAGACATTACATTATTAACATTGTTTAAAAATAACTCATTATTAAATTAAAATAATTTATAAAAGAAACTATCTCTTTATTATTAAATAACATATTTTTATTTGAATTTGAAGAAACTCAAATTTGTTTACCCATTAATTTCACAATTTTTATTCAAAAATTAAATTAATTATCAATTCAAACTTATTTAAAATCCGAGATCGTTACAGTTTCCCCCCTTAAGAAATTTCATCCTCGAAATTTGCTAGGGAGACACAAGGATAGATGAAGAAATTTCATCAAATTAACTGAACATCTATTCTTCATTTGGCTTACCAAATCAGAATATTAATAATAGATACGAAAACGAATCTATTTAACACTTCACAAAATAATCGGGTTATCTAGATCTACGAAATATGCAGTGGCAATGGTTAGTTCAAAGGGATAACTAACCATTCGTAGAATATATTGGGACCCAAAGAATTGACAGATATATGGATACAATTCCAGAACTTTTTAATTTAGAACTAAAGTATACCTATCAACCATAACAACCAAAGCAACCAATTCATCCAAACAAACAATTATGACCTATTTGGAGTTTATGTCCCATGCAAATATATCAAATCTTCTTCCTGGATCTACTAGAAACTATCGAAGAATTGAAAAAAGATGATGAACAAAAGAGATTGATAGAGAAAAGATTGTTTCCTTGTTGTTACAGGGTATTGACCATTTATAGTTATATTCCCCTGTCCCCTATCTCATCCTCTTCTTGCACTCATACTCACTATCAGTGGATAGTAAGAGAATTTATTGAGGTGTACGGACAGATATCTTAGGGATCACTCATTCTAAGGTATACTTCACCCTATCTCTAATGAGCTACTTAATGTGTTATACTCCTGAGCTAAAATTTAACCTTAGCTCTGATACCAATTATAATGATCCTGACTCAGCCATCGAAAATCGGCACCTGTACTTCACTTGTACTCGAATGCCGCAGATTCAAACGCCGAATCTGGCTCGTCGGAGTTTATAACACAGTAAGTATAACAACACAGCGGAAGAAAGAAATGGATAATATCATATACAACTCCAATGAATACAATATCCAGAATGATATACAACAATGATATCAATATGATACAACAATATCAGAGACAAATAATAATGTTACAGCGGAAACAACAGAACTGATAACTCCAAATGATCTTTAAAAAAGAATGAGTCCAAAAATTCCAACATCAAGCTCTAACCACCATCACGTTGCACCAAGATAAGCAAGTGTAGTCCGGTGAGTGAACTCCAAACACTGAACTAGTTCCAGATACTCTATTGAACCTGACTATTTGGAAATCCCAACTCTAGACTGCCCGTGTGGAAAATTATGGGCACCCAGAGTTTAGGAAGGGTACAATAAACTCCTGGTCAGTCATGGGACTCGTATGAGTAACAAAAACAGTTTATCTTTAAAACAAACAACAAAGGAAATTTAAACATTGAAATTCTCAATGCTTTTTGGAAAATGAAACTACCATAAGGCCTCCCGCCACACACACACAATGCAAACGCAGAATTGGAGGAGATTTCTCCTTATGATAGTCAAATATGCTCAATACGAGAAAACTCTTTGATATTATCACTAGTGCATAGTGTGAAAGCATTTCGAAAATATAATATTAATCTTAGCCAGCATAGATACCATTATACTATGCCTACTATAGCTACCATTTTAAATGGCAGGTTCTACAACTAAAACCGTACAAGGCTCGTATTGTTTCTTTGGATTTCCAACAAATGGTCAGACTAAGGAACTTCCTACTGCCACATGGGAATGCCTCTGGAGGGACGCCCCGAGAGAAAACTGCTCTCTTCCAACACAAGGCCGGTTACCCCCTTCTCGAGAAGTAAACCTAAGATATGCTACCCCGGTCATTTGCGACCTTTATCCGAGGCGCCTCGATCACAAAGAAACAATCACACAGTAAATGAGATTGGAGCAACCACACAGGTAAATATCTGGGCTCCATACCATGATATCACCTTTTTCCAAAAGGAATGGACATACCCTAGGGGAGTTACCCCTAAAACCTTGACGCATCTTTAATGTTTCGACCATTACCGGTTTGTGAGGCTCGGTGAGGTCTTGTCCACAAAGCTACGCTTCTTCACAAAGCTACGCTTCTTCACAAAGCCATGTTTTGATCAACAAATGATCAGCAACACACAGCAACACTTAGCATGTCACACTACCAAATTGGGAGTATATCACTGATAACCTTCAACTACATAACCTCTGAGCTCGTACATCTCAGAGAAGGGTGTTAAGCTAAGAGAATAAATTCTCTGCCACCAAATAGAAATGTATTTGAAAGAAATCAGCTTTATATCTCAAAGTGTAATGTCATACATACAACCATACAAGTCTGTTCTGGGTTCGAACAGAACCGAAGGCACTTCCAAAGAAGCCCTTGCAATTCGGGTATTCACAATCCCGATCGGACTTCCCATCACTTAGGAAATCTCTATACCGTAGCTACTCAGTGCAGAGACAATCGATAGGTTATCCTATCGTTCTCGCAAACACCCGGTCTTCAACACCGGTCTTCAAATGATATCCATTTACATCGTATCACTATTCGGAATGGGTTATATGACACAAAGTCCTCTCCCGGCTAAACAGAATAATGAGCGTAATATTTAAAACATATGGATTTTGGGATTTCAGTTAAGTCACAATTTATTACCCAAAACTTCTCTTTCAAATGGTTTAAACACATTACCATTTTAATCTTTTACACAAAAAGATTCATCTCACAAAGTTCACCCAGTTTCACAAAGATCTATTCATAGATTTTCAAATCAGTTTTCCTTTTCAAATTGGATTAACTCATTAAATCTTTAAATCAAAGATTTAATTGATAGCTTTCAAAACAATTCCATCTCAACCTTTTATACAAAAGTTACACCTTTCCAATTTCAAAACAAAGTTCAACAATCTTTCACAAAGATTTATTCAGAACTCAAAAAACAATTTTCCTTTCAATTTGAAATTCTTTTGACACAAATTGGAAATTCATTCCTTATATAAAAGCTTCTATAATTTGAAAACAAATAGTTTTCATTTCGGAAAATCTGATTCTTTTATACGAGTTAAAGTCCTTGGGTTAAATTCAAATTCTCAAAACCATACTTTTTAAAAATGGTTTAAATTCGTATAAACACATTTATAACATCTTTAACCATAATTTCCAAACATGGAATTCAATTCCAAATTTTGAATTCAAATTCAAATTAAATTATTTAAACTGAAAAACTTTACCAAGTTATTCAAAATAACTTTTATCTTAAATACTCCTTTCTAAAGCTTTAACATTTAACCCAAATCCATTTCCAAAATCAATTGAAATCAAAATTTCAATTTCAAAAACATTAAATTTAAATAATCTGCGACATAACTGATTTCCTCATGAAATCCATATTTGTGTGTGTAAGAGTGTGGTCCAGGGGTTTCACACACAATAGTTCAACATCATCCAATCATCACAGATTCAATCATATCAATATCGATAAGCGGTATGATTTAAAACGCTTATCTTCATTCACAGATTCACAGATAAAGTCAATTTATCAACCACAAGGATTCATCATTACGATTCGATGTGGGTTTGATCAATGGATTTCGAACAAACACTAACTGTTTTTAAATCCTAGCTCTAAAAATTATGATTTGTGCTTTAAAAATCATGTTTTGGAATGTGAGTTCAATCCCCATACCAGAATTCGTGAATTAAGTAGTTTGAATTTTGACCGAGTTGAGGTTGTGCTCAGATTTCTTGGTTTCCAGAGGCATTAACAAGTTGTTTTAACTTGAATTGTTTTTTTAACTTTAATACACGCCATAACAAACAAGTTTTGTTTTAATCCTATGTCCAAACATCAAGTAGATTAAGAGGGATTGATTTTTGAAACCAGAATCTTGAGTTAGAATTTTAAACGGAGAACATATATAAATAAAAGCCTGCACACTTCATTCATCATTCATGTATACTCAAAGAATTCAAATATATATACACACTAACATACTCATCACAGATATAACTTGCAACAGATTCATGCCTTTAAATTTAAAAAAAATGATGTTACTCACCTTGGTTTCAGAAAAAGAACAGAGCTTTACTTTTCTTTGAAACAGGCTGTAAACTGGCAAGCTAAATCCTTCTTCCATTCTCTGATTTGTATTGATTGTATTGTTTGTTAATGTTGAGGTTTGTTTTAAGTTTTAAGATGATGTTATTTGAGACTTTGCTCAGCTTGATGGACGAAAATGGGATGAGAAAGCTGATATATAAAATGAGTTTACAGGTGATAGGTTTTTGTACAGGGTAATATATTTTTGTACAAGTGATATTTTTGTTTGTACAATAGTCAGTGCTTTTTACTAGCAACTGGAGGCTGAGGTACCTTGCATTTATTATGATTGTCTTGTTTAACAAGCTTATACTTATCCTATTTATTTATACATGGATATTTATGTTTTTACTTTACTTTGCCTAATACTTACTTCTTGTCTTGCATACTACTACACACACATATTTACTTGCCTGGTTATGTACAAATACATACTTTATAGCATAAAGTTGTTTTAGCCAATGTTATAAAATTTTAACTGAAACTATCAAATACTTAATTTACTTATTATTATTTTCATACTTATGCTAATATTTAAAAGATTTATTTTATTAATTTTTTTTGAAAGACTTTATTTTAAATTTTCAAACCATAGCTTTCTTTCAAAATACACACACACACACACACACACACACACATATATATATATATATATAAATTTGAAATAACCATTTCTATTTATATTAAAATCCATTTGTAAAGACATTACATTATTAACATTGTTTAAAAATAACTCATTATTAAATTAAAATAATTTATAAAAGAAACTATCTCTTTATTAATAAATAACATATTTTTATTTGAATTTGAAGAAACTCAAATTTGTTTACCCATTAGTTTCACAATTTTTATTCAAAAATTAAATTATTTATCAATTCAAACTTATTTAAAATCCGGGATTGTTACACTGATAGTGAAAGTTGTATTGTATTTGAATTTGATTTGAAATAAAATATTTGTTTAAATAAAATATTTGAATTTCATTTTGTGAACAATTATTCATATCAGTCGATATTTATATGTTGTCTAATAAGAATTTCTGGAAATGATACTATAACATCAGACAATATATGATTTTGTTTTGTCATGCTAGTGCATATCAGACGACGGGGAATCTCTGTAGTCTGATGTCTAATGAGACGACACTGGATTTAACGACAAATAGATATGCAATCAAACAACGGATCATATCCATTGTCTGATGCCTTTTTCCCCATAGTGTCATTTATTCTAATTTCTCGTCATATGGAATAAATATTAATAAATCAAATCAAAAGGATGTCACCAATGTATCATATTCAAATCATCAACCAAATTAATGCCAACGGTGAATCATTTATATAATTCAATTCTATATATATAAAAGAAGTAAAATTAAAAGAAAAACAAGATAAAATAGATTAATCAAAAAGACATATAAGAATAAAATAACAAATCAATATTCAGAAATAAATAAAGTGCAACATATAAATTTTATATAACAAAATTAATACTTAAAATTGGATAATTACTTTTAGGAACTCACTTTTGTTTCTTCCAACACTTAAGTGGTATATATTATATGTTGCTAATTACTCGGTAGATAGGCTAAACTTAACTGAAAGAACCATATATATATGTGTGTGGTGTCTTGATGATAAAAACCATACAACAATGCTACTAATATGTTTATTAAGTTATTTCAGGTCAAAACGATGATGGAAAAGGTGTAAAATAAAATGGCTAAAAATATGCAAAGCTAGGATATGAATTCGAGTGGGCTGAGAGATGAGCACATGTCCTTACCACTGCACCACGCAAGCTTTTGGAAAATACTATGATTTAGTCGACTGAACCTAGTCGAATGAATATGAACATCTTGTCTACTGTTTTTGGCTATGCTCTCGGACTCAAATTTTACACTAAGCCAGTCAAACGAAGCTTCAGTCGATTAACCTAATATAAAATGGCTAGATTTTTGAAGTGATATCTTCATGTCTCTTCGCTTTAGAAGTTTCATGTCTCTGTTCCTATAGCCACTTCTCTTCATCAATGGTGAAATTGGTAGGTTGCATCCCTACTATACCATCCCTACAATGTAACGACCCGTAAATTTTAACTGTTTTAATAACGTAATTAGTTGAAATTTTGTGAAATTTTAAACGATAAAATTTTGAAATATAAATTTGATATTTGGAATGCGTCTAGTTAAACATAGTAACTGGTAAATTTTCGTCCGAAAATATGAAAGTTTATTTCGTGTGTAATTTTATTTCAATTTAATCAGTTAGGAATTGATGAAAATAAAATGTTTTCGAAACAAAAATATTTTTACATAGAAAAATTCTAAAACATCTTCTGAGTAAGACGTCATTTTTTGTTTTGCCAAATTCGGACTTCTTTAGCTCCGTCGATCTTATTTTTCTGCGTTTTTGCTGCATTTTCCGCTTGTAGGAAAATTCGAAATTCTATAATTTGATCGTACCACTGATATCTTTATACCGTTTTGATTGTTTCGTAGTGCTGATCTCCACAGCATATTCATATCCATGTTTCAGTGTCCGATACGTGACAAAACCATAAAACGGTTAACCGGATCGGTACACGTTTCCGAACCTTTTGGTTTCAATGTCTATTCAATTTTCAACGTTTAAACCAAACTGTCGCCGGCTATTAACAATTTCTGTAATCCAACTTTAGACTATTACTATTCCCCATTGCAAATTTATTACGTTTTGGTTCATTTATTAGCTTACGTTTTCATTCATTTATCGTGAACTGTTCATTCCTAATCCTAATGTAATAGATGGCCTCGGTTACAGTTTATATATGCAGCTGGTTTCCAATTATGTTATAATATATATATTTCTTTTATTTTGCATTCATCATTTCCTAAAACCAACTCATCTTCACCATTTCTCAAATCCTCCTAGCTGTTTCACCTATCTTCTTCCTTCAGATCTAATTCTTCCCCTCTCCTTTTCCTTCCTCCTGCCATCTAGAACAAAGCAAATAAAAAGAAAACTTAATAATATTTCGACTTATCCTTCATGTCTTCACTACCGCTCCACTTCATGCGTCCGACCTCCCCTGTCCCATCAACCGCCTGTCTCCCCTTGGCCTCTGGCCGAAGCTCTGCCTCATGTAACATTCCCCCTTTTGACCGCCTCCAGTCGGTAATTAAACCAACTAAAAACGTTCAAAAAGACGAATTGTTATTTAGTTTATAAGGTTTAAACAGAATCAGCCACAGAAACACAGAATAATAACACTGAATTAAAACAAATGAGAATTTATTTCATTACTATAAATCTTTTGAATACATCAGAGGTTATACAATTTTAATACTGATACAGCGGAATATCTAAAAATACAATTTTCTCAAAATAAATGATTCTTTACTCTCTCTCTAACTTCGCTGCTCGAAAATCTTCAAGCTGTAAAAATACTCGATCTGACCCGAGTATTATATTCAAAAGAAAATAATACACAGGTCAGTCTAATTCAAACCAGTTTATTAGTGCATATAGGCAGTAATAATTTAAATAGACGACAGTCACAATAATTCTCGTCTATCCGATTCTTTTAACAAAGAAATCGGATAACGAAAAATTTAACACTAAACAGTGTTAAACAATAAATCAATAGATTTAAATCATCAACAGAGATAGGTAAACAATTTATCAACTCGACTAAATCAATTTTAAACAATTGAAATTGTCACTTTAAGATCACCGAAGATTTGATTGGCTGCCGTACACACACGCGTGTACGGCCTCGCCAATACGGCCTAAAAATCAATGCATCCGACGCAAAGAAACATCAATTCAAACTGTCGAGTTTGGGTGGCTGCAGTGCACGCGCACATACATGTGCACTGCCTCGCCAACTCGAGTGAAAACTAACAGAAATCAAAGTTGCAGAGGTCAAGTCAGTAAACTGCAAGTATCAAAGAGGCAAGAAACAGTTCAATACCCAAGCAAACTCAAGAACAAGTTTCCAAACAACTCATTACTGAACATTTCATCAAGTGCAAAATTCTTTATAAAAATGAACTGCAGCCCCACTTTGAATTCAAGGGCAAACTGCAACAATAACTGCAGCCACCGCATGGAAATTTTGGTGAAGGCAACAAAAATAACAAGGATGAATTAAACTGATCAAGCAAGTGCAGCAGGTACAAATTAGGCACATACATGAACCAGAGGAATCAGACTCTGCATGGTCAAAATGCAACAGAACTGAAACTGCAGAATGGAAGTGAAAGCAAACAAGATGGCAACATTAAATGAACCAAAGGAAGTCCAGGTATAATGCAACAACTCAACCCCAATGTTCTCAATTTCAACATGATAGAAAAAGACGTAGAGCAACTTTAAATAAGAATAATGTCACCAACAAGATATAGTGATTAAATACAAATTTATCAGATCAGTGGTGCTCAACCCAAGTCAAGATACAATGATCAAGTGGAAAGACACATGCAACCCCTAGTATGAATGAAAAAGGGCAGAACTACAAACGAGGACTGCAATGTTGTTTTTGAAATCGATAATCAGTGAAACCAACATTTTAAACTCATATATGCTCGAGAAAATCCATTTACTTCCGACTGCAACCAAAAGAATCAACAATGACAAGACTTAAGCATGTATATATGCAGACAGGCTTCTAAATGAATACAAGAGCAGTTTCACAAATACTTACATCAAATGCAGTTTCAAAAGAACAGTTGTACATACAGATGCCACAGTGTAAGCATCGACATGAACATGGCCGAAGTCGCAGGGACAAAATCAAACAAAGTACAGTTTCAAATGCACTAATACTTACAAAGGCTACAGACAGGTGGCGGTGTGCAGGATGAAGACAACTCCAGAACTAGTCAGAGCAAAATTCTATCAAGTAAACTACATGATTCAAGCTACATGAAGCATGTCGACAAGTTCACAATGAATAAAATGAATGGCAATGGATGGAAACAACATAGGACAGTGAAAAATCAAAGTCGAAGCCGAGAATTTTAAAAACCAAGTCCAGGCCGAAGTCAATGTGGAACAAGTCAAATTCAAATCAGAGCATATAAATTAGATACCAGTGTAGCATAACAGAGGTGGGTATATGCATGTACTTGCAGTGGGCAGTGAAAGCAATGAACTTGAATTGCAGACATACCATTTTTTTTTCAAGACAGAATCATTTAAAAATTTGAATTAGATGTGAGAATTACTCACAAAATTTCCAACATATAGACAGTGAACACTACAGGCAAGTGAACACTATCGGCATGTTGATAACAAAGCACTGCAACTAAAAAGACTCGAGTGATGAAGCACTGAAATGATGCAATTGTACAGACAACAAATGAATAGCCGTGACACTACAGAGCTACCCCAGGCAAGATGATAAACCATATATATACATGCAAGAATGCATATATATACATGTACAATGCCCAGAGATAATGAAACTGAAGTGCCCAAATATTGGAAAGTATCTGATTCCAGTACATCAACATGAAACCCAGACTCATGAACCATATCAATGCTAAAATGCTCACATGCTCAAAACTCAACTACCAGTGTACTGTAATACCATCAGAGAAGACAATAGCAAAACAAATCAGAAATGCACCAACCAAGCAATGGACTCGACCAAATTCAACTGCAAGTCCAGACTAAATACAATGCCACCATGAACTGTACTTGTAATAACAATGACTCAATGCACATCAAGCAAGAACCAGACCCACTCCAATCTGGCAACAATAAGTACACTGACCAGACTATGTACATGTACACAAATGCAAAGGCCACAACAAAGTCAACAGTGACCAAGTATGCAAAATGCAGACTCAAGTTCACAAATGCAGAGAAACCCAGATCCAATCCAAATCAGTTCGAATAAAGTTCGATAGCAACTATCAAGCATAAATAAGTGTGCAGTCATGACCAAGGAAATGAATTTGAACGTATAAGTCAAAACATTCTTAAGCATCGAAACGAAGATCAGTGGCCAGAGAAACAAGTTGACGAATTCAAAAACTTTATCAGATGAAATCAACCATTTTATACGAACGAAAATTATGGAGTTTGACTCCTATATAAAACCCTAACATCATCATTGGCAAGACTAAATAAACAACCAAAACACTTTCCCGAGCTGGAATTAGATGTGAGTGAAGGGGGAGTCACTCACCTTAGCAATTGGTCGAGAGCAAGGAACGAAGAAAGCATCGATGGAACGAGCTTCGAAGGTCGGAGCCTCTTCGAGTTTTATCCAGCCCTAGCTTTTGGAGACGAGCGAAAATCGAAGGAAGTCGAAGCCAGAAGATCGAATCGCCGAAGCCCTAGTTTCCTCTCGCCGCCATTTTTCTCTTCTCGCTTTTGTTTAGGGCACGAATGAATGAGATAAAGGAAAGGGGGAGACGTGGGGGTATGGCAGAAGAATGGGCTGGTGATAAGGGTATGGGCTGATATTATTTAAGGGGTATGGGTTTATTTTTTTCTTTTTTTTTCCTCTCTTTAAAATCTAATTTTGTTTTTGGTAATTACTTTCTTTAATTTGTTTTGTTTAATTTTGTTGTTAAAATCTAAACTATGTATATATATTCATTCGTACGAAAAAATTTAAATAAAAGAATTTCAATCGATTACAATTTCCAAATTCAAACAGAAATTAACAATCGATATCAAATCATTAATTTACGAAGATTTTATCGTTATAAAATTTTCCAACAATAACAACAAATTATCTGTCAACTTTAATCGTTTATCGATGATTATAATTCGGGCAAAAATCCAGGTTGTTACAGAAATTCAATTTGAATTCGATAAATTTTTATACGCGTTTATACGTCGGGTATTTACAAAACAATTCCGATAAATACGAAATTTGAAATCCAGTAATAATTCAATATTACGGACCCAATGAAACTCGTTTCGTCAAATTCCGAGACTGTGCCTCGGAAGGTTATTTTTAAATTCAATTCAAACGATACAATTTCACAACTGAACAAATCGCTTTCAAATTCAATTCTGAAGCTTCAATTATCTTCAGTATTATCAATATGAATTTTCTAAGCCTTTAAATTATTTTTAACCGGCTTGAAATTGAAGATTCAAATTTTATTCAACTTTCAATAGATTAAATTCAAAAATTAAATCGCCAATTCATTCTGATAATTTGAAATTCAAGTCAAATCATCGTTCAAATATTTAAAATTAATTAAATATTTTCAATTTAAATTGTTCAAAATTCAGGGTCGTTACAAACTCCCCTCCTTAAAAACTTTTCGTCCACGAAAAGGAAAAGTTGTTAAAATTTCATCGATATTTATACTCTACTCAATTTTTTTCAAAGCTTAAAACTTATTACAAATAAATGAATACAGGATTCATTCCATTTGTTTAATCTCACTAGTTCTGTTTATTTTCTCTTTTGTTCATAGATTTTCTAAAATCAAAACCCAAAAGTCATTTACTAAATTTTAAATTTACAACTCAGATTCAAACTTAAAATTATTCACGTTAGAGATTTATATAATATATATCTCTTCCAAAGCTGTGGACTTTCAAAACATTTCAAAGATCCTCTTCCTTAGTTCATTAGGTAGAAATTTTTGTAATTCTACTTTCAAATCATTGATTTGCTATTTACAGTTTGAAAATACTTGCTAACTCGAAATTTAACAAGTCCATCTTCGTTCTCACAGACATTAGACATACGCTGGCCAAGCGCAGGTCTAAAAATCTCCAAGTACTAAACATACTTGCTTCAATTCCCAATGAAAATACTTTTAAAAACTCTTTTAAAAATGGATATGGAAAGCACGTTCCCCCATGGATCACAGTTTACCCGGCGGTTACGCTACTATCTCAGTAGAATCGCTTGTAACCGTAGATTTCACATCTCTCTTGAATTTCGCCATGGTTGTTGCCATAGATCGCGGTCCACATGGCGGTTACGCTACTATCCCAGTAGAATCGCTTGTAACCGTAGGCATCTCGCCCCTCGAATTTCGCTTGGCGCTTAGATTGCAGTTTACTCGGCGGTTACGCCACTATCCCAGTGGAATCGCTTGTAACTGTGGGCATCTCGCCCCTCAAATTACGCTAACATACATCATAATCAACATGATCCCATCACGAGGGATTCTAGTCCAAATGGACATTCCAACTTATGGAAAATTCTACGTAGCTACGAATTTCAAATGGACACTCATCACGAGTTCCAATACCTTCTCCAATAATAAATGGAAGGTACTTTTCCATATCCTCAGTTTAGAAAACATAATACTATACATATATAGTACTTTCATTTCACATTTCGTACATATAACATCTATGTAAACATACATAAGATTTCCATAACAATGTCTTTCTAAACTAACGGTTTCAAATTTACCGCATTCATATATATAAGTTCTGAAACTTACATATTCCATATTCATAACAAAATAGAGGATTTCAAAATTTTCCTCTAAGTCGATTTGGAAATTTAAGGTTATCTCAAAACCTAATTCATATTCATAATTCCATTTTATTATCGACTTTCACATTCAATTTGGATTTCACGCTTACATCGTCAATTCTCAACACAGAATTGATGTCTATCGATATATAACCTCTGAGCTCGTACGTCTCAGAGAAGGGTGTTAAGCTAAGAGAATAAATTCTCCGCCACCAACAGATATATATTTAATAGAGATCAATTGCTATGTCATCAATTCACAATGTTAGACATGCAATCCAAATCATCATCTGAAATTCAAAGCTCAACTTATATTGTCTTTGATGTCGAAGTTAAACTCAATTTTAACTCCACGATTCAATCTTTTTTGAAAAATTTCAAATTGAACTAAT
The DNA here is from genome assembly GCA_030737815.1 of Allium fistulosum. Lineage (NCBI taxonomy): Eukaryota > Viridiplantae > Streptophyta > Magnoliopsida > Asparagales > Amaryllidaceae > Allium > Allium fistulosum. The sequence continues at coordinate 474,600,042 of CM060901.1, forward strand.
TGTTCAAATTCTCACTTAACTTTTCAACTTCGACTTCAAAAAATGAATTTCAAATCATTTATTCCTTACGGAATATATTCACAACATTTCATTTCATATTGAAAAAAAAACATCTCCATACTTATTTAAAAATAAGTAATTCACAAATCCATTTATTTTCAGCATTTGAAAATATTCGATATACTCAAATCAGAATTAAGTATATATTTCATCATTTAAGGAAAACATTCTTCTTCACATATTCATTTGAGTCAAAACGAATGTTACGTAAAACATCGTTACGACAACTCAAAATCATTAGTATAGGGATTCGAAATTTAGATAGATGTATAAATCCCAATACTATACAAAACATTTCCTTTCGGAAATCATTTACTATAACAACAGTGTTATAGTCCACCATTTCCTTATATTCGAAAACGTCTATTTCAACAATGAATGTTGAAATCTATGGTTTCGATATTCAATGCTTTGAAAACATCTTTTTTTTTTAAACAATTAACTTCGTTTTAAAATATCACTTTCCCAAAACATGTCCATTTAATTCAATAATATATTCACGGTCCAAAATTGTGAATATACTTCATTTAACAAGCTATAAGAATTTACTTATCAAAATAAGTCAGTTTCGAATTTATAAACAACGTTTATAAATTCTATTCCTATTTATAGACTTCAATTCATAAAAATTTACTTCATTAACTCATTCCTTTATAACTCAATTTTATATCAGAATTTTAATTTACAAGTAAATTACTTATAAATTCTTTTATTTCGCAACTTCGATTCATTTTATAACTTCACATTATAAAACTTTTAATTCTGAAACTTTTCATCCACTTATGAAATCCATTAAATATTTCACTTTTAACACTTATACAATTCCAATATTTTATCAACACTTTCAAATCTTCAATTTAAGCCGTTTATAATAATTCTAAATTTCCAATTTAAACTATTATATAAATTTATCAATTTTCCATTTCCAAGATAATCACTAGTTCTTTAGTAAATCATTCATCGATTTGATTTCCAATTTAATCGCATTTGATTCATTCACATTGGACTTTACTAACATTCATTCATATCCAATTAGTTTACTTTCAAATCAAATTTGATTCTATTTAGATTTCTTACCTTTCAATTTGAATTCAATTTACATAGCTTTCAATCCATTAATACAATTTCATTAACACTTAATGAATTTCTATACGATCAACTGGCAAAACCAATGCACATTCAACTTAACCAAATTTTATTTACTTTGCTTACATTCAATTTGGTTCAACACACTTAATTTCAATCGGTTTATATTCTAATTCAGATTGAATTTTTATACTCACCATATTCACAAATTCACTTTTACAATTAAAGTTGAATTTCCTTTCTATAACTCAAATTCATATTCATTCTTCACTTTATCAATTCATTTTGATATCAAATTCAATTTGATTCACTATTACTTAAGCCATGTTTCATTTCTAAAGTCATTTTATTTAACTTTTACAAAAGTCAAATTCATATCACGATTCAAAATTCAGATTTTGTTTTACTTAACAAAACTGTTTAACCATTTAACAACTGGTTTTATTTAAACTTTCACATTTTATAAGTTAAACAACTTATTAAATTTAAACTTTTCGATTCATATTATATAATCACTTATCTTTCATGTTTAAATTTCCATCTCAATAATTTATCTAATCAATTTCAATTTATTTAACTTCCTCTGTTAAACTTCAAATCGTATATTTATTAACACTAATTCAATTTAATTTAACTTTTCTTAAGTTAAAAATTTTCATTTCAAAAACAATTTTATACTTCTTTGGATTTGAAAAACGTTTCCTTTTAAAGTGTTTCTAGTAACTATTCATATTAAACATCATAAACTAAGCTTTGTGTAAACCAAAGCTCTGATACCACTCTGTAACATTCCCCCTTTTGACCGCCTCCAGTCGGTAATTAAACCAACTAAAAACGTTCAAAAAGACGAATTGTTATTTAGTTTATAAGGTTTAAACAGAATCAGCCACAGAAACACAGAATAATAACACTGAATTAAAACAAATGAGAATTTATTTCATTACTATAAATCTTTTGAATACATCAGAGTTTATACAATTTTAATACTGATACAGCGGAATATCTAAAAATACAATTTTCTCGAAATAAATGATTCTTTACTCTCTCTCTAACTTCGCTGCTCGAAAATCTTCAAGCTGTAAAAATACTCGGTCTGACCCGAGTATTATATTCAAAAGAAAATAATACACAGGTCAGTCTAATTCAAACCAGTTTATTAGTGCATATAGGCAGTAATAATTTAAATAGACGACAGTCACAATAATTCTCGTCTATCCGATTCTTTTAACAAAGAAATCGGATAACGAAAAATTTAACACTAAACAGTGTTAAACAATAAATCAACAGATTTAAATCATCAACAGAGATAGGTAAACAATTTATCAACTCGACTAAATCAATTTTAAACAATTGAAATTGTCACTTTAAGATCACCGAAGATTTGATTGGCTGCCGTACACACACGCGTGTACGGCCTCGCCAATACGGCCTAAAAATCAATGCATCCGACGCAAAGAAACATCAATTCAAACTGTCGAGTTTGGGTGGCTGCAGTGCACGCGCACATACATGTGCACTGCCTCGCCAACTCGAGTGAAAACTAACAGAAATCAAAGTTGCAGAGGTCAAGTCAGTAAACTGCAAGTATCAAAGAGGCAAGAAACAGTTCAATACCCAAGCAAACTCAAGAACAAGTTTCCAAACAACTCATTACTGAACATTTCATCAAGTGCAAAATTCTTTATAAAAATGAACTGCAGCCCCACTTTGAATTCAAGGGCAAACTGCAACAATAACTGCAGCCACCGCATGGAAATTTGGGTGAAGGCAACAAAAATAACAAGGATGAATTAAACTGATCAAGCAAGTGCAGCAGGTACAAATCAGGCACATACATGAACCAGAGGAATCAGACTCTGCATGGTCAAAATGCAACAGAACTGAAACTGCAGAATGGAAGTGAAAGCAAACAAGATGGCAACATTAAATGAACCAAAGGAAGTCCAGGTATAATGCAACAACTCAACCCCAATGTTCTCAATTTCAACATGATAGAAAAAGACGTAGAGCAACTTTAAATAAGAATAATGTCACCAACAAGATATAGTGATTAAATACAAATTTATCAGATCAGTGGTGCTCAACCCAAGTCAAGATACAATGATCAAGTGGAAAGACACATGCAACCCCTAGTATGAATGAAAAAGGGCAGAACTACAAACGGAGACTGCAATGTTGTTTTTGAAATCGATAATCAGTGAAACCAACATTTTAAACTCATATATGCTCGAGAAAATCCATTTACTTCCGACTGCAACCAAAAGAATCAACAATGACAAGACTTAAACATGTATATATGCAGACAGGCTTCTAAATGAATACAAGAGCAGTTTCACAAATACTTACATCAAATGCAGTTTCAAAAGAACAGTTGTACATACAGATGCCACAGTGTAAGCATCGACATGAACATGGCCGAAGTCGCAGGGACAAAATCAAACAAAGTACAGTTTCAAATGCACTAATACTTACAAAGGCTACAGACAGGTGGCGGTGTGCAGGATGAAGACAACTCCAGAACTAGTCAGAGCAAAATTCTATCAAGTAAACTACATGATTCAAGCTACATGAAGCATGTCGACCAGTTCACAATGAATAAAATGAATGGCAATGGATGGAAACAACATAGGACAGTGAAAAATCAAAGTCGAAGCCGAGAATTTTAAAAACCAAGTCCAGGCCGAAGTCAATGTGGAACAAGTCAAATTCAAATCAGAGCATATAAATTAGATACCAGTGTAGCATAACAGAGGTGGGTATATGCATGTACTTGCAGTGGGCAGTGAAAGCAATGAACTTGAATTGCAGACGTACCAATTTTTTTTTCAAGACAGAATCATTTAAAAATTTGAATTAGATGTGAGAATTACTCACAAAATTTCCAACATATAGACAGTGAACACTACAGGCAAGTGAACACTATCGGCATGTTGATAACAAAGCACTGCAACTAAAAAGACTCGAGTGATGAAGCACTGAAATGATGCAATTGTACAGACAACAAATGAATAGCCGTGACACTACAGAGCTACCCCAGGCAAGATGATAAACCATATATATACATGCAAGAATGCATATATATACATGTACAATGCCCAGAGATAATGAAACTGAAGTGCCCAAATATTGGAAAGTATCTGATTCCAGTACATCAACATGAAACCCAGACTCATGAACCATATCAATGCTAAAATGCTCACATGCTCAAAACTCAACTACCAGTGTACTGTAATACCATCAGAGAAGACAATAGCAAAACAAATCAGAAATGCACCAACCAAGCAATGGACTCGACCAAATTCAACTGCAAGTCCAGACTAAATACAATGCCACCATGAACTGTACTTGTAATAACAATGACTCAATGCACATCAAGCAAGAACCAGACCCACTCCAATCTGGCAACAATAAGTACACTGACCAGACTATGTACATGTACACAAATGCAAAGGCCACAACAAAGTCAACAGTGACCAAGTATGCAAAATGCAGACTCAAGTTCACAAATGCAGAGAAACCCAGATCCAATCCAAATCAGTTCGAATAAAGTTCGATAGCAACTATCAAGCATAAATAAGTGTGCAGTCATGACCAAGGAAATGAATTTGAACGTATAAGTCAAAACATTCTTAAGCATCGAAACGAAGATCAGTGGCCAGAGAAACAAGTTGACGAATTCAAAAACTTTATCAGATGAAATCAACCATTTTATACGAACGAAAATTATGGAGTTTGACTCCTATATAAATCCCTAACATCATCATTGGCAAGACTAAATAAACAACCAAAACACTTTCCCGAGCTGGAATTAGATGTGAGTGAAGGGGGAGTCACTCACCTTAGCAATTGGTCGAGAGCAAGGAACGAAGAAAGCATCGATGAAACGAGCTTCGAAGGTCGGAGCCTCTTCGAGTTTTATCCAGCCCTAGCTTTTGGAGACGAGCGAAAATCAAAGGAAGTCGAAGCCAGAAGATCGAATCGCCGAAGCCCTAGTTTCCTCTCGCCGCCATTTTTCTCTTCTCGCTTTTGTTTAGGGCACGAATGAATGAGATAAAGGAAAGGGGGAGACGTGGGGGTATGGCAGAAGAATGGGCTGGTGATAAGGGTATGGGCTGATATTATTTAAGGGGTATGGGTTTATTTTTTTCTTTTTTTTTCCTCTCTTTAAAATCTAATTTTGTTTTTGGTAATTACTTTCTTTAATTTGTTTTGTTTAATTTTGTTGTTAAAATCTAAACTATGTATATATATTCATTCGTACGAAAAAATTTAAATAAAAGAATTTCAATCGATTACAATTTCCAAATTCAAACAGAAATTAACAATCGATATCAAATCATTAATTTACGAAGATTTTATCGTTATAAAATTTTCCAACAATAACAACAAATTATCTGTCAACTTTAATCGTTTATCGATGATTATAATTCGGGCAAAAATCCAGGTTGTTACAGAAATTCAATTTGAATTCGATAAATTTTTATACGCGTTTATACGTCGGGTATTTACAAAACAATTCCGATAAATACGAAATTTGAAATCCAGTAATAATTCAATATTACGGACCCAATGAAACTCGTTTCGTCAAATTCCGAGACTGTGCCTCGGAAGGTTATTTTTAAATTCAATTCAAACGATACAATTTCACAACTGAACAAATCGCTTTCAAATTCAATTCTGAAGCTTCAATTATCTTCAGTATTATCAATATGAATTTTCTAAGCCTTTAAATTATTTTTAACCGGCTTGAAATTGAAGATTCAAATTTTATTCAACTTTCAATAGATTAAATTCAAAAATTAAATCGCCAATTCATTCTGATAATTTGAAATTCAAGTCAAATCATCGTTCAAATATTTAAAATTAATTAAATATTTTCAATTTAAATTGTTCAAAATTCAAGGTCGTTACACCTCACCTCCCAGTTGCCGAGCCTTAAGCCTGGAGCCGCTCTACATCATCTCCCCAGCCATCTCCTCCGCTTCATCGACCAACGTCACTCTCCTCCGAAATCCGAGCAAACTCCGCTGCCTCTCCGACCATGCTCCACGGCGACCACCATTTTTCCCCATCTCCATAGCAACGACCACCCTCGCATTCATGTGCCTCCAACACCGAGCACGCAAGCTAAGCCTACGTCAGCGCCACTTCACCCTCACGGCGGTGCAACCGTCACCACCGCCCAACACCAATCGTGGCAGCTCTTCTTACCGCCTGTCTTTGTCTCTGGCACTGCTGTAGATTCTTCTTGTATTTTTTTATGTAGGTTAGTCTTTATATATTACATGCATTTGCTGTTTTATATATTCTAGGCTTCTAGCACATGAAAATTTTGTTAAACATAGATATATATGTATATTTATCTATGTGTGATTTCAAGTATCCTGGTTTTGTTTGAAATGATATAAGATATGTTTATATATATTTTACATATATATATATGTTTGTTACAGGATATCGAAATATATATGTGTAGGTATTTAGTTATGTATATATATCATTTTATTATAAAATATATGTTTAGCTATATATGATTTTTTATTTATTTATATATATTGGTTTGTAAAGTTAATAAGGCTATACTGTTATACAGTTTATATATATATATAATCTATACTAGTATATTTTGTAAGTAACCTATTGTAAGCATTTATGCATTTAGTTGAAATATATATAAATATACGAAGATGTTTGCAGTATATATAAGTCCATATATAGTTACGAAATTTTGTCAGAAGCCCATATATTTATGTACAACTGTATTGTTCTCATGATAAAAATTTAGCTTTCCATTACAAGTTGGAACTCCTTTGCATTTCTGTACTTTTATATACAAATATATTATCGATTTTGAAATGTTGAAAATATAGTGATTTTGTATTGATATTTATATAATATTTATACATATACGTTAGTTTATGTAAACTATGCTAGTTAGCGAGAGATATATATATATATTTCGGTTATATACATAAATTATATATATCTGTTGGTTTTCAAATATAGTATTGGTTTAATATAATATATACATTAGATTATATATGATATATTGGATATAAAAGCTTATGTAAAGATTTTATAACCTGTTTAGTAGTTTATGTAAGTTCTGTTGTAGATTTCACTTATAGTTTTATATATATGTATGTCTGCTATATTAAGAGTGTAGTGATATATACATAGTTATATTTGCTACAGTATATAATATGTAGTGTATAAATTTGTATACATCGATATTATAAATTAAGTAGGCATACTAGTTTCGGCAATACATATAAGTTTTAGTTTTGCCAGCTCATTCGTCTTCATTTCCAATGTGATCTGGCATGGGTTTAGTTTAAGCTACTTTATTTGGCAAGTCTGTACTAGAATATATATTCTAGCCGTTATATATATATATATATGTATATTATCTAGAGTATAGGTCGGTATAATATATTATTTCTGATTTTGATAATATATATGTATTTGGTTACTTTATAACATATATATATATATATGTTCTAAGTTATATATTTTATAAGTTATAATAATATATATGCTTGACTTTAATATTGGAGTTTTAATCTAAACAATGATTTTGAAACACATGTGTGTGTATATATTTAATTTAATATGTGTTAAATTTAGAATATAATTTTGTATATATATATAATTTTATATGTTATATCTATATCAATTTACTTACATAACTAATCTTCATCGATTCAATTCTGACTTGATTTCATCAATTTATATCTATCAGCTTTGATCATCGAATCGTGTCCATCTAGCATTGCTTTGGAATTCGTAGCTCATTTCCTCATCAAATCTATCTAGCCTCGAAAGGTGAGCAATCACTCACGATTAATGTTCTTTTATTTATTAAATTTGATTTCAATTGAAACGACAAATTGAAATATGCTACTGTTAGTTATTTACACTGTTATTTATGCTATTAACTGTACCAGTTCACCTGTGACATCTGACACCATTATTTGTTAATTATACTATGATGATCCCGTTTGGTTGATAAGTGATTGATTGTTAGTTATTTATATTGGATGTTAAATTGTAATGTATAAAGTGAATAAATAGTATGCAATTGAATTTGACGAAGGATAGTTAAAAATTTGAATCGACATATGTGTTGAATTTGATTTGTTAAATTTGTATAATATGACCCATTGAATGTTTAATTACTTGACACGTAGTAATATGGTTAATTACACCTTGAACCATTTAAATGTATGTTGTTTAAATCGATGTAGTTTGAAATTGAACAATTGATATCAAATGAAGAACCGTATTAATATTATTGTAATAATCTTTAATCTACATGAAATGATAGTGTAGATTCTAGAAATAATTATATTAATTTACACAAATAACAATGTGAATTAATACGATTATTTCGGGATTATTTGAATCTATTATTGGATTATTATTGATTGTTGTTATTGCTTGTTTATTTACTTTGACACCATCCCAGTTATCACACTGCAAGTTCCCTTTGCTATGCTTTGATTTTGAATTGAATTGGAATCGGGTTGAAATGATAAATACCCAAATTAAACTTTGACCTAGGATAGAGAATTAAATAAAACCCGATTGGTCAATAATTTGATTTAAAAATAAAATAAAGATTTTATTTGAATAAATAATATGGTTTTGAAATGAAGTTGAAATTTGAATTTTTATCAAAGGAAAATGTTAATATTTAATAATCTGAAACAAAATATTAACATAGTAGTGATGAAAGAATGTTGTTTTGAATTTAATTAATAATTAAGTTTGGAATTATTTAATAATTGAGTTTTTGAATTATCTAATAATTAAGTTTTGAAATTATTTAATAATTTAATGAGATTGAATTATTTAATAATTAAATAAATTTGAATTCTTTGATAAGTGAAATTGAACTTCTTTAATAAGTGAAATTGGGTTTCTTTAATAATTAAGTTTTGAAATTTGTTTAAATTAAATAAGTAAACAAGTGAAATTGAATTTCTTTATCAAGAAATAAAAATGTGATTTATTGGAATAAATATAAGACTTGAAATTTAAAGAATTTGATTTGACGAATTTAATTTAATTCAATTTGTAAGTTTTGATATAATAAAGTTGAACTTAAATAATTGATTTTAATGAATTGGAAATCAAATAGAAATTGTTTTGATTGATAAATTTAACTTAATGAATATTGAATGAAATCGATCAATGAATTTAAATTGATTTGAATGCTAAATTAAATTAATTTAAATGATTTTGGAATGAAACTTATATACGAACTTAAATGAATACTTGAATTGTCTTAAATCAAATATTTAACTTGAATTATAAGATTTTGAAATGATAATTTGGATGTTTTGAAACGTAAATTATGGAAATTGTTTTAGAAAGACAAATGAAATGTTGATTTACAAATTCTAATTGAAATTGTAATTGATTTGGTTTTGAAATTTATTAAACGACCAATCGGTGTAATAATCACGAAAGTTATTAAAGAGACCGGAATCGGTTAGGGATATACTCACTGTCTAAACCGAAAACCACTTTAATAACTATACGCGGAGTGTGATCCAGAATGAAGTGGTTGGAATGATGAACGTGATGATTGAAGAAAGAGAACGATAATGCATAGCCTTGACACTTGTGTCAAATTGGAAATGACTAAAACAGGAGCCGTGCCGGGCTAAATGGGGGTTAGCTACCTCGAGCGAACACACTTCTTCGAAAATTACTTATTACTTGTTGTCGATTGGTGCACCCTTGATTTGGGAGTGTTGTTTCGCGGTGTTGCGATTGCTGCGGCGATGCGTTCTCACCAGTCCGGATCAGGAAAACGGTAGTTTCACTACCTTGGGTATTGCCTCATGTGCCTTGTCATACTTGTATCCCTATACGCGACCACTACAATTTGTTTTGTGTTATACCTATGGAGTACTCCCTGATATCCCACTAGTTTACGGTGGAGTTTACAGTGTTGTATAGACTATAACGCTTATATAAAATGTGTTAAGGGGGATAATGGTAATGCCTTAACACTATTTTGATACTTTATATTACTGATAGGCATTATCTACTTATCGTACACTACTACATAGTAGATAGTTTAACGGATCCTTAAAGGATGGTTATTCCAAACATCCTTTGAGTTACTTGTATTTCAATTGCTATTTCACTTGAGTTGGATTTATTGATATAATAATATTAATCCTGACTCGAGTGTTTTGTGTTTTGCTTTACGCTCGGGTCAGACTGTGTGAAGACCCAAAAGTTGGCCTTCGAAAATCGGCACCCGTACTCCACTCGTACTCAAAATGCCGTAGATTCAAATGCCAAATCTGGTTCTCCGGAGCTTATAACAACATTAAGTAAATAACACAGTGGAATAAAAGAATATAGATATACAACATCTGATACAATATCCAGATACAATGATGATACAATGAATATCTATATATATCAGAGATATGATACAACAAATAGCAGCGGAAAAGAAAACGATAACAAATATCAGCAGCGGAACAAATAACTCTAAGATAGTCTTCAAGAGAGAACTCCAGCAGTAGCTCGAACTCCCAATAACGATACACCAAGAATAAGCAAGTGCAGTCCGATCCAAAGACTGAACTAGCTCCAGATAAATCTACTAATCTGATTATCTGAAAAACCCAACTCTAGACTGCTCGTGTAGAAAAATTTTGAGCATCCAGAGTTTAGGAAAGAAACAATAAACTCCGGATCAGTCATGGGACTGGTGTGAGCAACAAAAACAGTTTATCTTTAAAACAAACAACAAAAAAATTTTAAAGTAAATTCGCAATGCTTTTGGAAAATGAAACTACCATAAGACCTCCCACCACACACACAATGCAAACGCAGAATTGGAGGAGATTTCTTCTTATGATAGTCAAAGATGTTTACTACGCAAAATCAAATCATTTTGATATTATTATTAGTGCATAGTGGAAAACATTTCGAAAGTAGAATATAAATCTTAGCCAACATACAACCATTATTGTATGCCTACTATAGCTACTATGTTCAATAGCAGGTTACCGCCACATTCCATAGCAGGTAATACAACTAAAACCGTACAAGTCTCGTATTGTTTCTTTGGATTTCCAACAAATGGTCAGGCTAAGGAACTTCCTATCCACGATGGGTACGTCCCTGGAATAGACGACCCGAGAACCTAACCAGATCTCTGCCAACACAAGGCCGGGTTACCTCTGCAAAAATAGGTAACTACTGACACGCGTATGCCATCCCCCGATCGTCACCGATCTTCCCGAGGATCCCCGATTCACAACAAACCACATAGTAAAAATGCAGCAACCACAGAGGTTAAGTATCTGGGCTCCATACCATGATACCACCTTTATCCAGAAGGAATGACATACACTAAGGGGCGCTACTCCCTAGAACCTTGCCGCATCTTTCCTGTTTTGACCATTTCCGGGGTGTGAGGCTCGACGAAGTCTCGTCCACAAAGCTACGCTTTGTCACAAAGCCATGCTTCGGGTCAAACAAATGATCAACCTATGATCACAAAGATATAAGATCAAACAAATGATCATATCGCAAATGATCAAACACTGATCATTTCACAGCAACACTCAGCATGCCACATTACCAAATTGGGATATATCGCTGATAAATTTCAACTACATAACCTCTGAGCTCGTACGTCTCAGAGAAGGGTGTTAAGCTAAGAGAATAAATCCTCCGCCACCAACAGAAATGTATTTGAAAGAAATCGGCTTTATATCTCAAAGTGTAATGTCAGACATGTATCCATACAAGTCTGTTCCGGGTTCGAACAGAACCGAAGGCACTTCTTACGAAGCCCTTGCATTTCCGGGTATTCACAATCCCGTCCGGACTTCCCATCACAAAGGGTGATAAAATCTCTATATCGGGGCCAGTCGATGCAGAGACATTCGACGAGTTGTCCTTTCGTTTTCGTAAATATCCGGTCTTCAACACCGGTCTTCAAATGCCATCCATATACGACGTATCATTATTCGGAATGGGTTATATGACACAAATGTCTTTTCCCGGCTAACCCGAATAACGAGCGCAAACTTCAAAAACATATGGATATGTGATTTTAATTAAGTCACAACTTATTACTCAAAATCTTTTCTTCAAATGGTTTAAACCAATTACCATTTCAAATCTTTTAACAAAAAGATTTATTTACAGAGTTCACTTAATTTTCACAAAGATTCATTCACAGTTTTTCCAAAACAATTTCTGTTTCAATTGGATTAACTCGTTAAATCTTTAAAATAAAGATTCAACTTATAGCTTTCAAAATAATTTCATTTTGGATGTTTTAAACAAAACATCATTCTAAATCTGTTAAAAATAAACAGATTCAATTCATAGCTTTCAAAAAGAATTCATTTATAACTTGGAAAACCATCTTTCAATTCATACTTGAAATTCCTTTAAATTGGAATTTCATTTCTTATATATACGAAAGCTTTTATCATTTGAAAACAAACAGTTTTCATTTAAGAGAAATCCAATTTTATTTGCACGGGTTAAAGTCCTTGAATTATATTCACATTCCAAAATCAATACCTTTTAAAATAGTTTAACCCATATATAAACATCTTTAATCCCTAGTTTCAAATCATAGAATTTAATTTCAAATCTTGAATTTAAGTTTTAAATCAAATTATTTAAATTTTCAAAACTCGATTAAGTTATTCAAAATAACTTTTATCTCTGAAATTCCATTTCAAAAGCTTTTCACTTTTAAACCCAAATTTCTAATTTCAAAATCAATTGAAATTAAAATTTCAATTTCAAAAACATCAGATTTAAATTATCTGTGACTTAACCGATTTTCACGTGAAATCCATATTTGTGTGTGTAAAAGTGTGGTCCAGGGGTTTCACACACAATAGTGCAACATCAATCATCACAGGTATATCGATAAGCGGTATAATCGATAACGCTTATCTTCATTCACTGATTCATAGATAAAATAAATTTATCAGTCACAAAGATTCACAATTATAATTTGATGTGGGTTTCGGATAACCAACTGGAATCCGACTCCCTGTCGCATTGAAATTCAAGTGCCGTTTTACGGGCCAGGGGTTTTCTCATCAATACAGAATAAACTTTCTAATCATAATCCAGCACAGAGTAATTTACATCTCACAGCATCACAATAACAAACAGAAATATTAATTCATTTTACAACAAATCAGATATCCTACATAAACAATCCATAAACAATTATCTTTAATTCTTATTGTAATTCATTCAATTTTAAAATTTTATCTCTTGAGATTTAATCCCTTAACCCTGTTTAATTAATCATTAATTATTAATTTATTACTTATTTCATTTCAATTTAGTTAATTAACAAATCATTCCTTAATCAATCATTAATCTTAATTACTTAATTGATTACCCTTAATCATTGATTAATAATCTTAATTATTATTTAATAAAATTTAATTACCCATTATTAATCATTAATTACTTAGTTAACCAATTATTAATTCATAATTAAATTTCTTAATTAATTAACTATTAATCATTCATAAATTAACTTAAGTAGTTAATTACCAATAAATTAAAATTAATCTCCAATTGCAATTGTAAAGTAATTATTCTTAATTCCTTTCTAAAATAATTTATTAATATTAATTGTTCAACTTAATTGACATTTTAAAAAGAATCCTCTTTAGCTTTGGAAATCAATTTATTACTAATTACAAACTTATATGTTAATAAGCTTTATACTATCTCATATTAATTACTTAATTAGAATAATAATTAAGGGTTTAAAATATTTAAAGTATTCACTAAAATAGTTAACTTGTTTCTAAGTTTCTAACTTAAACTGTTAAATACTTTTAGTTTTACAAGGTTCAAAGCTAGTTGGTAGAAGAGAAACCCGAGACTCCCTCATGTTGTCTCGAGTGTGACTCCGAGTCTCACCTGATTTGCCCCGTATCTCCTCTCTCCCTCTCGCGTTCTTCTTCTTCTTTTTTTTCTCTTTTCATTTTAAATTTGTAAACCACTGTATGTATTAACACTAGCAAACAACACGGCAGCGAACTCGAGCAAACGACTCTCTTCCTCGAGCGAACCCCTTCCTTCCCCAACACCTCCAATCGCTGATACACGCGATGACTTCGTGCACGTGCACACGATTCCAGCCACTGCCGATCGAAGCCAGGGTCATCGACATGTCGGCGATGGTCCCACAAACACCTACGTTCACCCAGAAATCGAAGACGATGGTGGAAGCGAAATCGAGCAATACGACCCAAACTGAAACCAAGACAATCCTCAAAGAAACGCCACACCCCGAATCCACAGGCCACCAGAGACGATAATACTCTGGTCAGAGCTTCTCCAACCCCTCTTCTATCAATTGCCATGGGTACGATTGATCCCGGTGCTGTGAAGAAACTGAAGCGATGCAAACTCCTATCGTGACTAAAGCAAGGGTTAAAACCCTAGATTCATCTCGTCAGCTCTTCACGGCAAATTGTAAAATCAACGAGTATTTTTCATATGACCATCGATCTACCACCCAGCTACTACCCCAATTTCGTGACCCATGATTATCCCGATCATCATAATTTGCTCGAAACCCATTTCCTTGTCAACCCGAATTTCCACTCGAAATACATACCTAAAAATCGAAATTTTACTATTAAAAATCCTAGATATCGATATCCCTTCGGGTTTTAGTCATGAAACCAGGAATTATTATCTTCGAAAAATTGATATAAACTGGAATTCTTTGAATTTCTACTTTCCAGTCAAGACTTAATATCAGATAAATCTTAAATGATTTTAATTTTGTTAAAACAAACAAACTTGGTTTACAGCCTATAGCCTAAAGAAGATCATATAAGGAAATTTGGTTTTTTAATCAAGATTTAAATCTTGAGAAAACCTGGAACAAACTCTGTATATATAAATACAGATATGCACTCCAACCGGTAAAAGCATACAAGCATCATATCACGATTTCCTCAACCTTATTCCAATCCATGTTCATAGATATCAAGATAAAAACTGTTTCAAATGTACTTATGGTTTTTAAAAGAAAGTTACTCACTTTGGAACAGTTCGAACAGAAGACATGAACAAAGAAGTAAGGCCTGGAAATGATGTGTTTGAAAAACTGGAAATTGCATTTGAATTTGAACTTGAACTTCCAGGTTTGAATTTAAACAGAAGCTTTGTTTACTTTGTTTGTTTTAGAGGAGATGGTATACTTTAGTTTTTTTTTTTTTTCCTTTTCATGGCTTGGAATGATCGAAACTGAGGTGAAGTTGATAGGTATAAAAGAAATGAAGTAAACAGGGATTATAACTTTGTACAGGGTTATTATATTTTTGTACAACACAATGTACACTTTTGTACAATTATCAGGGATAGTTTTATTAGCTTGGAGGCTGAAATGCTTGAACGTGATGGCTATAGGACATGGCATTAATTACTTGTACAAATTTGCATATAATTGTCTACATACTTATGCTTTGTCTCGGCTGTACAAAGATATATATGAAGATATTGTTGACTTCCTCTATAAGCTCTTCATTTATAAAATTTTGTTTCTCTCTTGTTCACTTTGCTTTACTAAGTAGAAGAAATTGTTTAGTTAATCAACTTGAATATGTTTGACTGTCTAGTGCTCATACTTAAGTATATTTTGTTTTGCTTGTTGACTATGCTTTTGTACATAGATGTTTGTTTTAATATGTTGTTATAGTTTACCAAGTTTGTTTACTTTATGTATAATTTATAAAGTTGTTTTAGTCGGATTCTTATATTTTATTTGCTCATTATTTACCTTTTTATATTTATCTTATATTTCTAGCTTAAATTATCTATTATTGATATTCTTACTTAAATACCAATTATATTGTATTTCTCTATATATTTATTTTAAAATTCATTTACTTGAAGTTTAAATGACACTCTAAAATAATATGTTGTTAAAATTTTATTTTATACTTATGCTTTTAATATTTATAAGGTTTATTCTATTTCAAACATTTACTTCTATTTTAATTTGGATCCGGGGAAACTCGCTTCCATTTTATCGATTTATTTTACTAATTTTTATCCAAAAATTTATTTAATTACTCAATTTAATTCAAAAATTCATTTAATTATTAATTTAAATAAATTAAAATTTCGGGGTCGTTACAGACTGAGTGTACCAGTATTCGAGACTCGCCTTTGGAGTTGGAGCTTCACTTGGAGATCTAGCTATCTACCCAGCTTTCAGATATCCAGTTGATTCTAGTGATGTATTCTGATATTGTATTTGATTATGTATTCGAGACATCTGTTGTACCTTATTTAACTCTGATATGTATATAGTAGCTTCATGAACTACTATCTTTTGCTTCTGCTGCATTTATTACTCTGTGTCTATGATCTGTGATTATTTATTTACTGTATATGTTCAGTTTTGCCAAATTTAAATTAACAACGCGGTATTTTGAATCATTCAAGTCCGACATGTGCGGATGCGAATGGTCTAAAATAGCGGGTCGTTACATACAACATCTATATAAACCCCTAACCATCCCTGAATCAAAACACAACTCTATGCTTTGAATTCTAGGCCTCAAACTCTCAATTCCTAAGCAATACTCTAAATACCAAGAAATTCATGTGATCGGAGATTTCGACTAGTGTGCTTCATCTCCATATCCCATATTCTAGTCGAATAAACTCCTTAGCCTCTATACCTCCACTCAATATAGTTTGATCTGGTTATAGGAGTTATTGGACATCAAAGTGACATTATGTATATCAAGATATGCTATGTCAGAAAGTATCATTTGTTACACTGCTTGTTATTGTTGCCGAAGTCATGTTTGGTTGTTCAAGCGAAGTTTGTAAACCCATTCCTCTGGGTGAAGTGAGTGTGTTTATAGTGAAATATCGAAGGGGATCTTCGGGACTGGACGTTGGACGAGAGGTCCGAACCATTATAAAAACTCGGGTGTGCTCGTTTCTTTTTACTTTTATTATATTATATTATATTGCTTATTTAGTCCATATAGTAGTATATGCTCACATATTAATATACAAGCCATAATATATGATCCACTATACTAACAAGTGGTATCAGAGCTTGGAATTCTATCGATTGTTACAACATCATAGAATAATGTCCAAAAATAAAAGTCTAGTCAGATCTCAAAGATAGTCGAGAAAAAGCAAATTTCTGGGAGCAAGCAACAATCTATAGAACCAAGGTACATGTGCTACGTGGCTAATCTCAGATAAAAATCGGTACACTTAGATTCTATATATAGTGATCATTTACAAACACATGAGAAGTTATTAAAAGATTTTAAAGTATCATAAAATGTCAATTCTATTGCTTTTGCTAAATTGGATGATTGTGAGCATAAAATTAGTATTTTAACGGAAGAAAATAAGTTTTTAGTAAAACAAGCTGAAAATTTTGAAAATACATCTGAAGAACTTATTTTACAAAAAGAATTTCTATTAAAAGATAATGAGTGCTTAAATGATAAAAATACCAATCTTTTAAAGGAAATCGAAGTTTTGCAAAATAAAATTGTATTTTTTGGAAAATTCTTTAAATGATTCTAATTCTAAACTTTTGTCTCTTGAAAAAGGGAATACGGCTTTAAATGATAAGAATCTAGAATTAATTAAAGAATGTCAATTTTTAAAAGATAATAATATTATGTTGCAAAAAGAAATTTGTGATTCCAAAGTTGTTTTTATGAACTAAATGAGAAAATCACAAATTTTAAAAGAGAAAAATATGATTTATCTTCCTTAACTACTAATAGCAAAACTCACAATAATAGAACTAGTTTAGACTATAAACAAGATAATTGTAGAAAAAGTACTAGATATGCATGCCCATATAACCATTTTAATGGTAGTACTAAAAGTAGAAATAGTTCTAAAACCAATCCATGTCATATGCATAGAAATAGAAAAAAAATCCTTTGAATACTAAATCAGTGACAATTAATGTTGATATATGGGTTCCTGCTAATCAAACTGATTATGATAGGCAATCGTACATTTGCAATTATTACGACACTACGATTAATAGTGAAAATTATTTTTAATGGGATCAACCACAGCCAACTGGATATGGTTTCGTAAGTCATAAAACTTATATCTATTATAAAATGATTATTATTTTGCTTACATTTGACATATTTATTGGATACTCATCGCTTTGCATTAATGTTAAAGTTATTTATTTTTTACTTTTCTATGATCTTGTCCATTTATTTTTAATTTTCTCATATTTTTTGTTAATTACAAAAGGAGGAGAAATCATGAGCATATTGATAGGGGGAGTACATTAAAGAAAAACATTATACTTGGGGTGGGGGGTTTATCATATAGTACGCCAATGCTCTTATCCCTTTTTGTTGGCGATAAAGGGGGAGAAGAACGTGTGTTTTACATATTTTATATTGGCATTTATACAAAGTTGAGGGGAATAAACTTACATAACATATATGGGCGAGCTTTTATTTTATATTAAAGTTTTGTGTTTTTCATCATCTAAAAGAGGGAGAATGAAAGAACTATATATATATATATATGAAGTTTTGATGATAAAAACCATACAACAATGCTACTAATATGTTTATTTAGTTATTTTAGGTCAAAACGATGATGGAAAAGGTGTAAAATAAAAAGGCTAAAAATATGCAAACCTAGGATTCGAACTCGGGTGGGCTGAGAGATGAGCACATGCCCTTACCTGTAACATCCCGCCCTTTTTGTAAGTTTTAAGCAGACACACATGCCCACTCAAACCATATAGAAGGGCGAATTGTTATTTGGGGTGAATAAGAAAAAGAGAAAGAAATAAAACAAAACAGAATCTCGCAGCGGAATGACAAAATATAATAATCAAATAACAGTTCATGAAGCTGTATACAAAACATTTGATTATACTTATACAATACAAAATCAGAGTTACACATATCAGAGATAAACAAATAATGCAGCGGAACAGTATGAATGCAGTGGAATAAATATAGTAAATAATAGTAGCAAAATCTTCGTCTTCGTCCTCCAGAAATAAGGTCTTCAAGTCCTGAAATGCTCAGGCTGACCCGAGCGAATTGAAAAGACAAAACACTCGAGTCAGAACTAAAAGATCTTATGTGAGTTAAATCAACGGTAAATAAATATGAGTGTAAACGACGTCGGAGATGTTTACGGGTTTTGACATCTCCTATCTAGTGTCTAACGTGAGTGCAGTAACTTAAAAGATGTTCGGGATTCACATCTCCTAAGGATCCGTTAAACTATCTACTATGTAGTACAATACGCTATTATAATATCTATAGTAATATAAACTATTAAAATAGCATTAAGGCGTTACCCATATCCCCCTTAACACATTTTATAGGTGTGCCAATAGTCTATACAGTACCGTAACTCCCCCTAAACTAGAGCCGCCAAAGGATACCACATAGGTACGACATAAAACAAACTCGTAGAAGGCGCACTAGGGTAGGTGACACGGCACAACTAGGAAATGACAGGCTAGATAAACCAATTACACTTCCGGACTGTTGGTAACGCATAGCCGCAATTACCGCCCAACTCAAAACACACTCCTGAGTAAAATCGAAGGGTGGCCACCAGATAAATCGCAAAGTCAGAATATAGTATCTATGGAATGTACCCGATCGGAGGAATGACCTCACTTAGCCCGTCGATTGCTCCTCTTTTAGCCACCTTAAGCCAACTCATGGGAGTCGGGTCCACGTATATACCTCATATAGGATCGTCGCCACCATCCTACTTCATTCTGGAATCTCCACCGCGTACACAGTTGTCAAAGTGGTTTTCGGTATCGACAGAGAGTATGCCCATATCCGATCCCGGGCTCTTTAACCACCAATCGCTTATTACACACCAGATGGTTCTTTTACATTTCCAAAATCGTTTCATAATTGATATCAAAATATCATATTCGATTCAAACCATATCACTTTCGAAATCATTACTTACTTTCGAAATCATATTCACCTTTGAAATCATAGTTCGATAATTTTATTTCCTTTCAAAAGTCATATTCACAATTTATACCAAATTATCGTATTCTCAAAACCATAATATTTTCGAAGTCATATTCACTTTAAAAATCGAGAATTTGAATGTAAACCCATCCATTTTACTTAGTTTGGAATTTGAAAGAAAGTAGTTTAAATAGTTATAAATAGTTAAAATACTCTAAAATAGTTTAATTCTAGGTAAAGTACCTTTAAATTGATTTAAGATAGTTAAATAGATTTAATTCAGATTAAATATAATTAAAATAGATTAAATAGCTTAAAATAGATTAGTTAGGTTTAAAATAAATTATAATGGTTTAATTAGTTTAAAATAAATTAAATTGGTTTAAAATAGTCAAATAATTTATATAGTTAATATTAGTTAAATAGTTTAATAAATTTGAAAATCTTAATAATTATAAATATATTTTTAATACATTTTATATTAAAATACGAGTTTGGAATTTATATCAGTTTAAACTATTTATTTCATTTCATCATATTTGGACCATTTCAAATTTCCAAATCGACAAACCAAATTTCAATAAACTATCGAATTTCATATCATTTAAATCCATGTTCAAAATATCAACACGGATTACTCCAACTTTAAAATATTTCAAAGTTATTTTCAAACAAATTCAATAACTCAATTTCGATAGAATTTCATTTATACTTAAAAGTTTAACTTTAAACTTTCGATTTAATTTTCTTAAAGCAATTCCTTTTTAAACCAATTCACATTTCATCATAAAACTTGATTTTTCCCAAAAATACTTCAATTTATATAAATCAAATTTCATCGCAAAATATCCTTTTGTTAAATTCAAAAATTCTGGATTTAAAAATCATTTAATTTAACTAATTCGGTGTCCGTATATAATTCTCTACCCTAGGGTCAAGTGATACAGATATTTATCATTTCAATCCGCAATTTAAACATTTTACGATTGTATATCATTTCAAACCGCAATCCCGAAATAATAATAAAATCCATAAAATCGCCTGAGTCTATCATTTTAACCCATAACGATTTTTCCTTAATCTATTGATCATTTGGGTATGTATCATTTCAACCCATAGTTGTCACATACCAAAATTTTCGACTTTCGAAAATTCGACATCGATACTCACTTTATCGACTGTCGAGCAATCGAGTGCCGGAAACTCCAATAGTGAGGGTTTTGAAAGAAAAAGTAGAAGAAAAGATAGAAGAGAAAGAAAGAAGAACAAGAGAACAACATCAGAACAGAAAACAGTATCAAAATCTCACATATCGCAGCGGAACAATATATAATAAATAAACACTAGTCTTTTTAAACAAAGAGCTATATCAGTTTATACATATATCAATCATCAGAGTCAATATACAACAATGGACAGTTATATAACTTGTCCTCATACAGAATACACAGCGGAATAAATAATATCAGATACAAATACTACGTCTCGTTCTCCAGCTTATCTCCAAAGCTCCAGAATATCCTGAATATCCTGATAATATAACTCTAGGCTGCCCGTGTGGAAATTGGTGGGCACCCAGAGTTTAGAAGGGAACAATAAACTCCGAGTCAGTCATGGTGACTGGTGTGAGATCGTAAAACAGTTTATCTTTAGAATAAACAACAGAAAAACTTTAATGTCAATTCGCAATGCTTTTGGAAAATGAAACTACCATAAGACCTCCCACCACACACACAATGCAAACGCAGAATTGGAGGAGATTTCTTCTTATGATAGTCAAAGATGCTTACTACGCAAAATCAAATTCTTTTTGATATTATTATTAGTGCATAGTGTACAAAACATTTCGAAAGTATAATATTAATCTTAGCCAACATACGACCAGTATCGTATGCCTACTATAGCTACCATCTAAACAGTGGTGACCACCGTACGTAAATGGCAGGTTCTACAACTAATACCGTACAAATCACGTATTGGAGTTTGGATTTCCAACAAATGGTCAGGCTAAGGAACTTCCTTTTCCACGATGGGTACGTCACTGGAATAGACGACCCGAGAAATAACCTAACATTACGGTTAGATCTCTGCCAACACAAGGCCGGGTTACCTCTGCAAAAATAGGTAACTACTGACACGCGTATGCCATCCCCCGATCGTAACCGATCTTCCCGAGGATCCCCGATTTCCAACAAACCACATAGTAAAAATGAAGCAACCACATAGGTTAAGTATCTGGGCTCCATACCATGATACCACCTCTATCCAGAAGGAATGACATACACTAAGGGGCGCTACTCCCTAGAACCTTGCCGCATCCTTCCTGTTTTGACCATTTCCGGGGTGTGAGGCTCGACGAAGTCTCGTCCACAAAGCTACGCTTTCTACAAAGCCATGCTTCGGGTCAAACAAAATGATCAACCTATGATCACAAAGATATAAGATCAAACAAATGATCATATCGCAAATGATCAAACACTGATCATTTCACAGCAACACTCAGTATGCCACATTACCAAATTGGGAGTATATCGCTGATAAATTTCAACTACATAACCTCTGAGCTCGTACGTCTCAGAGAAGGGTGTTAAGCTAAGAGAATAAATTCTCCGCCACCAACAGAAATGTATTTGAAAGAAATCAGCTTTATATCTCAAATTGTAACGTCAGACATACAATCCATACAAGTCTGTTCCGGGATCGAACAGAACCGAAGGCACTTCTCACGAAGCCCTTGCATTTCCGGATAATTTTCTAATCACGTCCGGACTTCCCATCACTAAGGGTGATAAAAACCTCTAAACCGGAGATCAGCCGATGTAGAGTAACTCGACGTTAATCCTTCCGTTTTCAAAAATATCCGGTCTTCAACACCGGTCTTCAAATGCAATTCATAACGACGTATCACATATTCGGAATGGGTTATACGACCCCATGGTCCTTTCCCGGCTAACTCGAATAGTGAGCGATTATTCAAAAATAAGTGTGGCATTCAAATTCATCCAATTCACAACAAATACCTATCTATAGGTAATTATTGATAGTCGGTTATTTAACTATCAATAAAGATGCGCAACATCATCAGATTCCAAATAATTTTCCAAATTATTTCATCTTCAAAAATATCTTTACTAGATATAAAATTTCCACACTTTAAAAATAAATCAATATTTATTTTTAAAACGAATTCCCATTTCTTTTATAAATTCCGTATTGAATTTATACTTTCAAATATCTACTGATATTCGATTTTCAAATCGTTTTCAATATTCAATTTCAATTTATCTTTACAAGGATAAATTCTCAAAAACATTTCTTTCTTTATTGGAAGAGCATTTCCTTACTTATTAATAAGTATTTCACAAATCTATTTATTTTCAACCTTTGAAAATGTTCGATATACTTAAATAAATGTTAAGTATATATTTCATTCGTTAAGGAAAATATTCTTTTAACACATTTATTTGGGTCAAAACGAATGTTACGTAAAACATCGTTACGACGACCCAAAATCACTAGTATAGGGATTCGAATTTTAAGATAGATATATAAATCCCAATACTATATAAAACATTTCCTTTCGGAAATCATTTACTATAACAACAGTGTTATAGTCAACCATTTCCTTAAATTTCTCGAAAACGTCTATTTCAACAACAAGTGTTGAAATCTATGTTTTCGATATTCGACGCATTTTAAAACGTCGTTACAACAATTAACTTCATTTTAAATATCACTTTCCTTAAGAATATATTCACTGTCCAAAATCGTGAATATAATTCACTTAACCAAATTTCAATATTTTCTACACATTTATTCCAAAAATTATCCACTATCCAAAATCGTGGATAAAATTCCCTTAATCACTTTCTATATTCAATTTATCAAATTTGATTTATTTTCGAATTCATAAACAACGTTTATAAATTCATCTTCATAATTCATAACAACTTTGATTTAATAAATCTCTTTTATTAACAAATTCGATCAATATTCCATTTAAAAGCAAAAATCCAATTTATAAGTTAATTTCTTATAAATCCCCTATTCGACAGTTTCATTCATTTTAACTTCACGATTTATAAATCTATAAACTTCATTTACTTATGGATTTCATAAATATTTCATTTTAACACTTATAAAAACTCATTTTATAATTCCAATATTTGATTTATAAATATCAATTTTTATAAATCTTTTTATACAAATCGCTTATAGTTATTCAAAAATCCCAACTTAAACCATTTTATAAATAAATCGACTTTTATTTCAAAAACGACACGTGGGTTATATTTCACTAAAAATTATAACTTTTATAACTTTAAAATTCTAACGTTTATAAATCAATTCAAAAATTCCATAAAACGTATATTTTCAAAAATCACTTTAAAAATCCTTTTAAAGTAAAGTCGTTATTTTTAAAACTTGAATCCGATGATGCAACAGCACCAATTAGTCAATCACAACATCAAACATCATATATCCACATATGATAACAGAATATATATCAATATCTGTAAATAAATAAATACTGGTGAGGAATCCAGTTGGATCCCTCCAACCTGTTTCCCTGCATCCAAAGACGTTAGCACAATACCAATTCCACTTCGAGGTGGAATATCGCGGTATATAGGTTTTATAAAAATCCGCTTACTAACGGCGCAATAGGGTCTCTGTAACGACCACGACTTTCTCTCCACAGAAAGTCGCATCGTTAATAAGAAAGAAAGGGGTAGAAAGAGAAAAGAAGAGAAGAAAGAAAGAACCAACAACAACGATCTCACAGCGGAACGAATAAATTATATTAATAACATAAACTATTACATAGTATACAACAATTTACAGAGTTACACAGCATATACATCACTTACTAGACAGTTATAAACATCTGTCTAGACATTACAACTCAAATACAAGACAAGACACTATCACAGATATCAACACAGCGGAATACTATATCTACGAACGCCGAAGCCTCCTGCTCCATTGCTCCTCCAGAATATTCGTCAAAGCTAAACCTGAATCCCTTGACTACTCGTAAAAATTTGAGTACCCAAGAGTTTATAAAACAGAAATAAACACTTGGGTCAGACATGGGTCTGGTGTGAGTAACAGGTTAAACTTGCTTAACTTCAAAACCTTTAGAAAGAAAAGGTATCACGTAAGACTCCCCACAAATAAACATGGGTAAGTTTTTACCTTACGCTAACCAAAACATTTGATAGGAAATCTGATTTTATTATAATAGGGTCTAGGGTTTTCAAGTAAAATATAGAAATAGCTGAAATGCTTACATCTCACATTCCAACATAGTTGGGCACACCTAATACGTACGGCACTTATTGGAGTTTGGATTCCATACAATGGCAGGGCTACTAGGGTACCGCCCGTCACAGTACGTGGCCTAGATCACCGTACCGAGGAGTACGCCCGCTCCCCTGCAACACAAAGCCGGAACCATCCCTTACTGGATAATCCCGAACAAGACAATCCCGTAGTTGGCGCGACCAACCACACACTAAGCCGAATAAAAGAAAAGGGACCTCTAGACAGGGATCTATCTTGCTCTCAGTGGGTGCTACCCACGAAGCCTTGCTGCACCTCCCCTGTTTTAGCCATTCCCGGTTGATGAGGCTTGAGGTTACGATTACCTTTAATCAGAACATATCACTTAGAATGCTCATCGTCCGCCTGACGATGTGCTGAAAGCATTCAATCCATACAAGTTCGTTCCGGGTTCGAACGAAACCGAAGGCATTATCTCGTTACACTCGTTTTGGAATCACCCTCAGAGTTAACGACAATAACCCTTGCACTCTGAATCTTCATCTTCACTTGAGATTCACGACCTATCGTTAATTTGGATCGATGTGGTATTCGGGTCTCCAGACCTGGAATACCGGTATACGGAAACCCGATCCCGGTCTCATCGAAATCCAAAACGTATCTTTTAAGGGCCAAGTTGTTTTAAGGTTAAAACAATTCAATTCTTATCTATATACACAAAGATAGATAATTCACAATAGATAATCTACATTATCATTTCAATTCAACCAAACATCCATATCATATATCAACACATATCTCATCAGAGATATCAACAATGCAAAGCATTCAATATCATTCATCTATTCTTAAGTAATGATTTATCATCTCTAATTAATTTAAAGTGAATTAAATTAATTACTTCATCCTATAAATCCTTCTTACTTAATTATTAATTAAACCAATTAATTAATCATACTCTAAGTATCATCTTAATTAATCATTCTTGATTAATTATCTTTTAATTACTTTAAGTAATTAATCCTTAATTAATTTCATAAATTAATTATCTTAAACCATTTCAGTAATTAATCATTAATTACTTCATTAATTAATTAACTATACTTAATTACATTAATCCTTAATTAATTAATTACCTTAATCACTTATTATTGATTAATTAGTCTTAATTAATCAACCCTTAATTACATCATTAATTATATAAATTAATTAATGATCCTTAATTACTTTTAAATTAATTACTCCATTTAAATTAATTATATTTAATAATTAATCTTTAATTAAACCATATTTATTAATCACCTTTGATTAATCACATTTAGTAATTAACTACCCTTAATTACTCTTCCATAATTTAATTACTCCTTAATTAATTATCCTTTAATTAATCCCTTGATTAATTATTCAAAGTAATTATCCTCAATTACTACCTTATTAAATCATCTTCAGTTAATTACATCCAGTAATTAACTTTAATTACTTTCCTAAGTAATTCATACTTCCACTAATTATATTTAAGTAATTATCAAATTACCAAATTATTACCTTAAATTAATTTAACTAATTAATTTAAGCTTATCAAATTTATCTAATTAATTACCTTAAGTAATTAATTCCTTTATTTACTTTTATTAAGTAATTATACTTAACCATTTTCACAAAATGATTATCATTACTTAATTAATCTAATTGATTATCAAAATAAATCACATTTATTAATTATTTATCCCTAATTAATGATCCCTCATTAATTATTTAACACTTCTTTAATTACTTCCTTTAAGTAATTAATCTTTAATAAACTATTTATTAATTACCACTTAAGAAATTCTTAATTACCAATTAATTAATTTCTAATTACTAAATTAATTGCTTAATTTATCTTTAATCACTTCATTTATTAATTTCTAATCATTTATTAAAAATCTATACTTATCTAAATAAATGATTAATCCCAAATTAATTAACCTTAATTAATTAACTTATAATCTTAATTATTTTAATTTATTAACACTAAACCATTAATTAATTAAATTATTAAATTATTCTTTAACCCATTAATTTAATGACTCCTATATCATTAAACCTTAATAAATCTTAAAAATAAAGATTAGCCTTTATAACTATTTTAATTATTATTAACAAAAGACTTTTAAACATTTTACTTTTAAATCTTTCTTTATAATTCATTTTAAATCAAAGATTTAAAATAATTACAATTTAACTTTAACTAAGACTTAAATCAAAATTTACAAAAATCTTTTTAAATTCAAATGTTAAGAACACTTAACATTTTTATAAGGAAATTTATAAGATTTTTAAATTCAAACCTTTATAAAATTATACTTTTAACATTTTTCATTTGTTAAAACATTATAAATTTTATCAACTTATTTATTTAAATAAGATACAAATTAACTTGAATCCATACTTTATATTTGATTTAAAACTAGATTTAAATCTTGCTTTCAATTTTAAAATAAGTTTAAAGTTTTAAAAACAAACAGATTAAAAAGAAAACTGCAACAGGTAATTGACCCGAGCCAAAACATCAATTACCCGAGAAAAATTCCAGAAATCCCGAGCCTGCTTCGAGTTTTTCCCTTTTCCTTTTTATTAAAAACTGTTATGTTTAAAATTTGAAACAGAGTTATAATCCACGCGAGTTTCCCTCTAAACAACTCGAACCAGAACCCCTTCTTCCCGAACATGACTTCGAGCCACTCGCTTATAAACATGAAAAGACTCTGTAAAAAAAAAACAAACTAAACACTGATACACCTAACACATGTTCACGTGCACAGTCGAGATGACCGTCTCCGACCATCAATTCCATCGCCATCATATCGACCCCGACCATCTCACACGATTCCGACTACCTGAGCTTCGTTCAAACACGAAATTCGAATTCAAGTTATTTGATCCCAACCTGGAACAGAACCCAACCTGGAAAAATGCTCGAACCCAACTTCTCCGATCATCAGATCATCTATGCTTCCACCTAAAGCTTCATCAACTTCACCACTTCAATTTCCCACAGTTTGGTGGAGCTCGATCCACCAGAGCATTCGCGACAACCAAAATTCCGACCAACCTATAAACTAGGGTTAAAAACGAAATCAAACTCCTACCATCGCCACAGTGAATTATTATCACTTCTGATATTTTTCTCAGATTCTCTGATCATCCATCATCCTCCAGCCTTAACCACGACCTCAATTCATCTCGCGATCACCAGAAATCAACATAAACCCATTTCACGTTCAACTTCCTAATGCTCTAGATTTACCCAATTAAAAATCGTGATTTTTCTTTCAAAAATCATTAATTTGTATAAGGAATCAGTTTATAAACCTGAATTTGCAAATTAAAAGTTTGAGTTTCACTTAATTTTTAGCATGCACTGATGTTTTAATTCTTCAGAGACACTCAGGTTTACATTTTGACTTAATTAAATTTTTAAATAATAGTTTATGATAATACAAACAACTTTTTTTTAAACTAAGCCTTAATAAAAACTAGGTCAAGTGGTAAGGGATTTAAAATGAAACCTTGATCCTGAGAAGATAAAATAAGAACAGAACACACAAATCACACATGCACATCAATACATCCATAAAAATATACAGAGATATACTTATAAATGCATTTACAAACATATTTGTACCAATTCATATAAATTCAAATTAAGAATTCCAATACAAGCCAATATCATCACATGCAAGCATATATACTTAAGTTTAAAAATGAAAGTTACTCACCTATTTTTAAAAGCAGAGAACAGAGCATATCTTTTGAAACTGCTTTTGAACCTTTTAAAACTGGAATTGTTGTGAATGAATCTTGCATGCATGTTAACTTGTTTGTTTTGATGTGTTGCTTTAGACTCCAGGTTTGATTTTTTTCCTTTGATCTTGCTTTAAAACAGGTTTACTTGTTTCCAGATTGAAGAAATGCAGGCTTTGATCAGATTTTGAAAAAAAGAACAGGCTTTTGCTTTGATTCCAGGTTTTAGATGATGAGAATGAATTGCAGATTTGATGAAGAAGCATTTTAGAGGAGTTGATCTACGGATTGTTTTTGAGAGGAGAGTTTTGTTACAGATTTGTTTTTTTCTGGGAATTTTGATTACAGGCTGAAAGTTTCTTAAGTTTTTGAAAAGAAATAGAAGGAAAATGAAGATGAGAGGTAATTGTTTATATAAGTAAAAATGATTTATTCAAATAAAAGAAAAACAAAAATTCACAACTTGACATTTGTCACTAGAGTGGTTAATTAGTTTACATTTGTTAAAACAAAGTCTTTAGAGAATTACACATGTCCTTTTAATTAGTTTTATTTATTGTAAATGTAATTAAAAGCCTTTACTTAATGTATTAAATACTTATCTATATATATATTAATATGGTATTTTATATTTTAAAATCATATTTATTAAGCAATATTTAAAAAGAAAATAAAATAACCTTATTATTAACCTTACTTAAAACCATATAGTTATTTGTTTAAATAGCTTCGAAAAGCTTAATATTAAATAAATCATAATTTCCAAACTATCAAAATGTATATTAGAAATTTAAAAACAAGATTTTATTTATTTATTAAATTTCAAACCAAAGCTTATCTATTTACAATATATACACACATATATATACATTATAAATAGAAATCATTTTATTAGTTTTAAAAGATAAAATTCACTAATTAAATATTTATTTAATTAGATTATTAAATCAATTCAAATATTTATTATCAAAGATTATCAAATCAATTTAATTATTTAAACAGATTATTAAATTGATATTGCCTAAAAATTCCGGGATATCACAGTCTCATCCGCTATACGAGGCGGGAAATCATCAATCCAATATATACATATGCCAATATGTATATATTGCTATATATATATAGATATATCCTACTATATCTAATATCACATCTAATAGCAATCAATATCAGTCAAATCAATAACTGTCATACAAAATATATTTTGAGTGAGAATATAATCTCACCTTTGTTTTTATTAGCAATCCCATTTTTCAATCCAGACTTGATTTTCTTGATATTAAACCTTATAAAAAAAAATTATACATTTATTAATATTCGAATAACTGAACACCTAAATTATCGTTCTATTCATTTACTTAACCAAATTTTATTTTAACTAATTTTTTTTTCCTTTTTAAAGAGAATATCCTTTTAACAACTAAACAAAACTACTTCCATGATATTTTTTTTTAAATCAAAAAAGTAATCAAAATGCATATACGTTTATTAATTTATTTTTCTCATTTTGAAACTCCTGTATACTTAAAATTATTTATAAATTTCCAAAATTTCCACATTTAAAATTTCTGTTGAACTTCCAAACCTATGTATATATATATCTGTTGTAAAATAAATTTGCTGTACAGAAATGAATATTTATTTACTCTATTTAAATTTATAACATAGGAATTACCTTACTACAACCAGAAATTTGACGAACAGCCCTCAACAGCCTTTATCGTGACACTACAATGATGCCGGAATCGCGTCGACCTCGTCGACACCCAGCTCCAACTACACGAAAATCGACCCATCCTTGATTCGAATACGAACACTCTCCCATCGAGTCGCCGTCTCGAATTCCCAGTCGCGTCACCGTGGATGCCGCCTCGAGTCGTGATGAACTCGAATAGACCATGCGAATTTACGTCCTCCTCCATTTCAGTTATCGCGACGCCTTCCAGACCTGCCGCTCGACCCCGCGTCAGCCATGTCGAAGTCGTGCCACAAATTGAGACGAGCACGACAACATCGAACCCCAGATCGCCTCTGCCCTAGTCGAGGTCGACGAGGAAGCCCAACTTCCCTTCGCGAAACCCTTCATCTCGCGACTTCGACAAAACTTCCACCGCCCACGAATTCGCCGCGCCACTGCCGCCTGCTTCACACGCGATCGCGAATCCAAAAATCACTCGCGAGTCGCCCCTGCTTGCGAATGAAATGCCCTCCTTGCTTCGCTTGCTCCCCTTGCCTATTTGAATGCGATCGATTTCCAACGTCGCGATTCTGAGAATGTTAGAACGGGGGAAAAAAGACTCGCGATTTGGTATGTATTTCCTTCGAACGAATTTGTTTTGAACGAAAGTTTTGAGAAGAACCGGATTTAAACGAGGCTTCGGCCATTGATTCAATACGAGATTTCTTTTCTTCGAAACTGAAATTGAAACGTAAGGGAGAAAGAGACGTGATATTTAAAATTGCTTGAGTAGGGGTTGCACGATTTTTCTCCGGGATCTTTTGCGTGATTTAAGGAGAGAAAGTGTGGGAATGTTGACCAGAAAATTCAAAGCTTAAATAAAAATTCGTTTGTAAAATTTCAACGCGTTAAATTTCCGTGTGCTCACATATCAACTTAGAAAATTACAAAAATTGAAATCCGGCAATAATACAACATTCCGGACCCAATGGAACTGGTTTCGTCGAATTCCGAGACTGTTTGAAAATTGACTATTTTTAAATATCGATTCGAACAATTAAATTTCAAAACTGATCAAATCAATCCGAAATTGGATTCTGAAGCTTCTGTTATCTTCAGAAATATCAATATATATTTTACAAGCGTTTGAAATATTTTTAATCAGCTTAAATTTGAAGATTCAAATTTTTATCCAACTTCCAATCGATTAAATTTTATAATTTAATCGCCAAATTCAAATTTAAATCGGGGATTCAAATTAAATCATCGTTCAAATATTTAAAATTAATTAAATATTCTCAATTTAATTCGTTCAAAATTCTGGGTCGTTACAATAGTGAACTTGCAGTTTATAACGATATAAAATAAAACATCCATTCATCCCATATCAACAATCAACATCCATTACAAACATCATCCAAATCAATCAATAAATATCAATATAGAACTGATAATCAATAACAGGTATTTAATTGGCAATTTATATTCAATAATAAATTAAATAACGATTTAATTCAAATAAATTCAAATTAACTGAGATGATGATTTAAAATATACCAAACAGTCATAAATAAATTTCTAATCACATCATAATTTAATTTAACAAACATATGAAATTTTAGAAGTTGTGAGTGGGTTAAAACACTCACCTTTGAATTTAAATTGAATTTAAATTCAAAATAAGCCCAAAATTTGAACGGTCTAAGAATTCGTCCAAACGAGTGTCAGAATGTCAGAAATTTAAATACGATCCCAGTGGATCGAACCGCGCGTAAATCAGACCTTGTATGCGGAAGTTACACGTGTTAGAACATTTGAACAAATTTTTTATTATTAAATTAAAATTAGAGAAAAACTTACATTCCTATTCTTTGCCACGTCACCCAGCCCAACCTTCTTCCCAGATTGTCGAATGAAACCCTATAGGCCCCTGCTCGCATATGAACGTCGTCGCGACGTTGCCTACGCACGCCCCACCCATTGCGCCACCACTGGAGAGCTGCCACCTCGCGCGAAGGCCCCCACGCGACTTCCCACGCGATCGCTATCGGCAGAAAACCCCTAGCCGCCGCCACCAATTCGTGACCTAATCAAATTTTATAGGCCGATCCGACTGTTGAATCATCCAACCACCTACGCCGATGAACTCTACTCGGCTCTCTCCTCAATACTGCAACTTCGAATCGTCGATCAGCCGCAGTCGATCGCGACGAAATAAACGGCCGAGAATACCTCGACGTTTACCGATTAAACGATGAACAAAATCGAAAAATGAATTGTTGCAGAAGATTACGCTCGTCGAGAAATTCAAATCGATATATAATATGATATAGTTCGAGGAGTTTGATTTTCAATTTGATTTTTGATTTGGATTTGCAATTTGGGAATTAGGGTTTGTTTGCCATTGAAAAGGGAGGAACATATGAAATTGTACGTACAGACAAACTGTGTTGAGAAACACTAGGGTTTATAATAGGATATTTATAGATAGGTCAGAAAATAGAAAGAACGGATAAGATTTGATTATAACATTGAACGATAAATGGCCCAAAAAGCCTGTTATGTCTCCGGAACGCAAATGGGTCAACCCATATATCAAAATAGATGATTTCAAATATTTTAAACTCAATGGGACAGGTTTCAGGTCCTAATTCTATCGTATGAAGAAGTTATGATGAAATCAGCTTATTTCAAATCGATTTCAATTGATTTTAATTAAATTGATTTCTAGGCGTTTCGAGTCCGTGCGATCAAACGACAAGTCCGATCGTTACGAAACTTGAAATATTACAATAATTCAGCGTTACGGATCCGATGAAACTGGTTTCGTCGAAATCCGAGTCAAAGGCCAAAATGGCTATATTTCAATTAATTAAATAAATTAATAATTAAATTAATTAAATTACTTTTCCCGTTTAGATTTTAATAATTTACAACTTTTAACATTTTTGATTTCTCAATCACTTACAATGATTTAAACAAATTTAGACGTCAATATAAAGTTGATTAATCCATCAATTCCAGTGTTAAATTTCAATTTCATAAAATTTAGAAATTATAAATTAAAATACCAAAATCCATTTATTAAATTTAGACCTTGTTATTCAAGTCTTTATTATGATGAGGATATAACTAACATGGGTTTATCTCACTGTACATTAATGTTTCTCAATTTCATCTTAATTTCAATTAACGTAATATTTAAATATTTAATTTCATTTATTTGCAATTAATCCAATTATTATAATTTGAATTCCAATAAATTAATAAATATTGATTTCCATTCTTTTTAATTCAACTAATTATCGTAATATGAATAAAATTAACATTATTTCCAAATATTAATTTAATTTACGTTAACATAACATTTAATTTAGATTTATTGCAATTGATTACCAATTTTAATTTAATAGACTAAATAAATGGTTAACTTATAATAATTTTTACCATTAACGTTTAATTACATTTATGAATTCATTATTTACACACAAATTTTACAATTCCTTACATAACCCGAATTTTATTCAATGGTCATTTATTTCATACTATTACATTTATTAATTCAATGTTTACATTTGTTTTCTTATATCAATTTATAAGCAAGTATAACATTTACATTATTTTATTTATTAGAATTCCATGCAAGCTATTAATAATGAACTTACATTTATTGTTTGTTACATTTTATTTCAGTATTCATTTCATTATTAAATTACAAATTTTTAATCTTTCAATATTAAATCACCAAAATCTTATTAGATTAACAAATTTAATTATCGAAAATTTATGGGTCGTTACACTTTGCCCCACTGAAAACTTTTTGTCCCCGAAAAGGAAAAAGAAGGGAAAAGTAGGAATTAAGAAATTAATATATCTTATTCAAAATATTAAATTCATAAACATTAAATTTACAAAAATAAAATACTTTAAACAAAATATATAAATTTATATACAATTATATCTTTTATTTTCAAGTTAACGAAAGTTTGGAAAACATTTCAGAAAAATTTCTAAGTCCAAAATTTATGAAAAATTTCGGTAGAGTCTCCTTTGTACGGAGAGGCTCGGGAGAAAAATATAATATCAAATATAACAATATGTATCACAAATATCTTAAAATAATATATCCCAACAACGGGAAAATATATAATACCGCTAGAAAACTGTAATTCGAGAATGTACCTATTTGTCGGGCAAACAACGCATAATTATGAAACCAAAAGCAGTAACAATTGCTTCCATAACCTATATTTCACTTATATAATCCAAAAGAGTTAATAATTATATAAAATGAAATATTTAAAGTTGTTTCAGCCACTAACAAACCAATCAATATAAAACAACAATCACTTGCAACCACAGCATACAAACATCACATGAAATCAAAACAAATCAATTATCCATCCATATCAGCCAAAACAAATAGTTTGTTCGGGCTTAGACACTTTTAAATTGCATAGAACAACAAATAAACTACTAAATGCACCATTACTCAACAGTCTTAAATGAAACTCAATAGACTATTCATATATTCAAACAATTAGAAGTATCCTTGCCCAGACAATCCATAAACCAAATAAACAACAGATCCTAACAATATTTAAGTTTATTCTTATTAATTTCTTTTCCCAAGATTTGTTGTTCATTCATTTTTCTCATTCATTCAGTGATTACTTCCTTTAATTTTACATTTATTTCTTTCAAAAAAAATTATTCCCATTTATTTATTCAGCACTTATTTTCATTTATTTTCATTCATTACTTACAAAATCTCATTTTCATTTGTTCAAAAAATGTCAATTTCTTTACATTACTTTATATTCATTTCTCACATATGTTATTCCATTCGATTGTTTATACTAATCACTGAATTTATTATTCAAGTATTTCATACATTTTATTACAAATTTAGTTTACATTAATTAATTTATATACTTGATTTCAATCAGACCTTAATATTTAGTAGTGCATAAATTCATTCTTAAGTTTCTTACTTTTGATTTACATTCATTTTCTTATTTATCAATGGCTTCAAACATTTACTTAAGTTTATAATTCATTTTTTTATAGTCTTCATGTTCCATTCAATTACCTAGCATATCAGTTCATTTACTTAAGTTTCTAATTACTTACATTTTCTATTTCATTTTATTATAGTAACATTTCAATTATAACTTAAGTTTATAAAACTACAACATCAAATTCTTATTTATTGTAACGACCCGATATTTTGGACCATTCACATCCGCACATGTCGGACTTGAATAATTCAAAATACCGCGTTGTTAATTTAAATTTGGCAAAACTGAACATATACAGTAAATAAAATAATCACAGATCACAGACACAGAGTAATAAATGTAGCGGAAATAAAAGAGATAGTAGTTCATGAAGCTACTATATAAATATATAAGTTACATCAGAGTTAAACCAGATACAACGGAAGAGTAACACGATACATCAGATACAAATCAGAATACATCACTGGAATCATCGAATACTGAAAGCAGAGTAGATGGCTGGATCTTCAAGCAAAGCTCCAACTCCAAAGGTGAGTCTCGAATACTGGTACACTCAGTCTGACCCAAGCGTAAAGCAAAACACAAGACACTCGAGTCAGGATTAACATTCTTATATCAATAAATCCAACTCAAGTGAAATAACAACTGAAATACAAGTAACTCAAAGGATGTTTGGAATAACCATCCTTTAAGGATCCATTAAACTATCTACTAGGTAGTAATGTACGCTAAGTAGATAATGTCTATCAGTAATATAAGGTATCAAAATAGTGTTAAGGCGTTACCATTATCTCCCTTAACACATTTTATACAAGCGTTATAGTCTATACAACACTGTAAACTCCACTGTAAACTAGTGGGATATCAGGGAGTACTCCATAGGTATAACACAAAACAAATTCGTAGTGGTCGCGAATAGGGATACAAGTATGACAAGGCACATGAGGCAATACCCAAGGTAGTGAAACTACCGTTTGCCTGATCCGGACTGGTGAGAACGCATCGCCGCAGCGACCGCAACACCGCGAAACAACACTCCCAAAATCAAGGGTGCACCAATCGACAACAAGTAATGAGTAGTTTTCGAAGAAGTGTGTTCGCTTGAGGTAGCTGACCTCCATTTGGCCCGGCACGGCTCTTGATTTTAGTCATTTCCAATTTGACACAAGTGTCAAGGCTATCAATTATCGTTCTCTTTCTTCAGTCATCACGTACGTCATTCCAACCACTTCATTCTGGATCACACTCCGCGTATAGTTATTAAAGTGGTTTTCGGTTTAGACAGTGAGTATGTCCCTAACCGATTCCGATTCCTTTAATAACCTTCGTAATTATAACACCGATTGGCCATTTATTATTTCAAAACCAAATCAATTTCAGTTTCAATTAGAATTTGTAAACCAACTTTTCATTTGTCTTTCTAAATCAATTTCCATAATTTACGTTTCAAAACTTCCAAATTCATGATTTCAAAATCTTATAATTCAATTTCAATTTCTATTCAAACAATTCAAATATTGATTCAAGTTCGTATATAAGTTTCGTTCCGAATCATTTAAATTAATTTAATTTTAACATTTAAATCAATTTAAATTCATTTATCGATTTCATTCAATATTAAATAAATTTATCATTCAAAACAATTTCTATTTAATTTCCAATTCATTAAATCAATTACTTAAGTTCAACTTCATTATATCAAAACTTCAAATTTTGAATTAAATTAAATTCGTCAAATCAATTCTTTCAATTACAAGTCTTACATTAAATTCAATAAATCACATTTTTCCTTGTTAAAGAAATTCAATTTCACTTATTTACTTACTTAAATAATTTTCCAAACTTAATTAATAAAGAAACTCAATTTCAATTATTCAAGAAATTCAATTCCACTTATTAAAGAATTCAATTTATTTATTTATTAAATAATTCAATCTTATTCAATTATTAAATAATTTCAAAAACTTAATTATTAAATAATTTCAAACTTAATAATTAAATTTTAAACAACATTCTTTCATCAACTACTATGTTAATATTTTGTTTCGGATTATTACATATTAACATTTTCCTTTCATAAAATTCAAATTCCAACTTCATTTAAAACCTTATTATTTAT
This sequence comes from Allium fistulosum, assembly GCA_030737815.1. NCBI lineage: Eukaryota > Viridiplantae > Streptophyta > Magnoliopsida > Asparagales > Amaryllidaceae > Allium > Allium fistulosum. The sequence continues at coordinate 474,638,106 of CM060901.1, forward strand.
TCAAACAAAATCTTTATTTTATTTTTAAATCAAATTATTGACCAATCGGGTTTTATTTAATTCTCTATCCTAGGTCAAAGTTTAATTTGGGTATTTATCATTTCAACCCGATTCCAATTCAATTCAAAATCAAAGCATAGCAAAGGGAACTTGCAGTGTGATAACTGGTATGGTGTCAAAGTAAATAAACAAGCAATAACAACAATCAATATCAATCCAATAATCAATTCAAATAATCCCGAAATAATCGTATTAATTCACATTGTTATTTGTGTAAATTAATATAATCATTTCTAGAATCTACACTATCATTTCATGTAGATTAAAGATTATTACACAATATTTATACGGTTTTTCACTTGATATCCACTATTCAATTCCATACTATATCAACATATACAACATACATTCAATGGTTCAAGGTATAGTTAACACTATTTCTACGTGTCAATTTATTTAACATTTAAAGAGGTCATATTATGCAGATGTCATCAAATCAAATTTATCACATATATCAAATCTAACTATCCTACGTCAATTTCAATTTCATATTATTTATCACTTACAACATTAACAATTTAACGTCCAATGTCAATATCAAACAATCAATCCTTTATCAACCAAACTGGATTATCAGATAAGGGTGTCGGGTGTCACAAGTGAACTAATACAGGTAATAACATATATAGTAGTGTAATTAACTAACAGCAATATATTCCAGTTGTCGTTTCAATTGAAATCAAATTTAATAAATAAAAGAACATTAATCGTGAGTGATTGCTCACCTTTTGAGGTTAGAGATATTTGAAAATGAACAGAGCTTGGGATCCAAGCACGAATTTTGAAACAAAGCTGAATTGGTACAAATTTGACGGACAAGCTGATAATATGAATAGACGAAATAAATCAGAACCAGATCGATAATGATAAATAGTAGACTGATATGTAACTACATACTATACTATATAAATTGCCAACAGCCCTCAAGCGAAATATATATACACTAGAATATGTGTGTAAACAACAGAGAAACCATTTTATTTAAAACCGAACATATTATATATATATATATATATATTATAACTTAAAATCAATACGCACATATATATATTAGACTTTATATAAAATAATATAACTGACAAAATCAATATATAGACTGTATAATATATTAAAATACTTACGTATGCGAACATCTATTTGTACTAGTAAATATATATATATATATATATATGAGCCTTCAACATACTTTATATCCTTACTTACTATATATATAAGAATAGAGCTAGCTGGCATCTTATAATATAATCTGATGTATAAAAATAGTACTTTATAAAGCAATTAAAAATCCAATCGAATGTATCGTTATACTATATAAAACCTTGTCTATATTATTATCACACTATTTCAATCAGAACTCCAGTATATATCAATTGCAGGTAAAGGCTTATACGTAAACTACTTATATATATAAATATTTATACATTACTTACTGTAAATAATATACATAAAAAATATGCTCACCTATATATATACTTAAATCATAGTACACGTAGAAATGTACTTAAAACACAAACATCCATATAAATACATATAAATATACATATATGCATAATTAAAATCAAATGTTAAATGAATAAAATGTACAACCTTTCAAACTTATATGCACAGATCTATGTATATATACCAGACTGTAAATATAGATGCGAACACTTATATATACGCGAATAGTAAAAATCTATATACTGCTATATGATGCAAGAGATTAAGTAATATACCTCTGAAATGAAAGTAGATAAGAGCAACAGAGGAATGGACATATAAATAGATATGTATACGCACGTATATAACGTATACAAATTTGCTGAGCTCAGCCAAGACTGGTGGAAGTGGCGGTGGCTGGTCTGATGTAAAGACCCAAAAGTTGGCCTTCGAAAATCGGCACCCGTACTTCACTTGTACTCAAAATGCCGTAGATTCAAATGCCAAATCTGGTTCTCCGGAGCTTATAACACAGTTAAGTAAATAACACAGCGGAATAAAAGAATAATACATTGATATACAATATCTGATACAACAGAGTGACACAATGAATATCAATATACATCAGAGATATGATACAACAAATAGCAGCGGAAAAGAAAAATAGATAACTAACATCAGCAGCGGAACAAATAACTCTAAGATAGTCTTCAAGAGAGAACTCCAGCAGTAGCTCGAACTCCCAATAACGATGCACAAAGATAAGCAAGTGCAGTCTGATCCAAAGACTGAACTATCTCCAGAAAATCTACTGAATCCGATTATCTGAAAAACCCAACTCTAGACTGCTCGTGTAGAAAATTATGAGCACCCAGAGTTTAGGAAATGAACAATAAACTCCGAGTCAGTCGTGGGACTGGTGTGAGCAACAAAAACAGTTTATCTTTAAACACTCAACAAAAGATTTTAAACATTGAAATCCGCAATGCTTTTGGAAAATGAAACTACCATAAGACCTCCCACCACACACACAATGCAAACGCAGACTTGGAGGAGATTTCTTCTTATGTTAGTCAAAGATGCTTACTACGCAAAATCAAATCATTTTTGATATTATTATTAGTGCATAGTGTAGAAAACATTTCGAAAGTAGAATATAAATCTTAGCCAGCATAGGTACCATTATATTATGCCTGCTATAGCTGCCTCCTGAGGAGACAGGTTCTACAATTTGCAATCGTAAAGGCTCGTATTGTTTCTTTGGATTTCCAACAAATGATCAGGCCAAGGAACTTCCCATTGCCACATGGAAACGCCTCTGGAATGACGTCCCGAGAACCTAACCGGATCTCTGCCAACAAAAGGCCGGGTTACCTCTGCAAAAAGAGGTAACTACTGACACGCGTATGCCATCCCTCGATCGTAACCGATCTTCCCGAGGATCCTCGATTCGCAACAAACTACATAATCATAATAATAATGCAGCAACCACATAGGTTAAGTATCTGGGCTCCATACCATGATACCACCTCTATCCAGAAAGAAATGACATACACTAAGGGGCGCTACTCCCTAGAACCTTGCTGCATCTTTCCTGTTTTGACCATTCCGGGGTGTGAGGTTCGACGAAGTCTCGTCCACAAAGCTACGCTTTGTTCACAAAGCCATGCTTCGGGTCAAACAAATGATCAACCTATGATCACAAAGATATAAGATCAAACAAATGATCATATCGCAAATGATCAAACACTGATCATCACACAGCAACACTCAGCATGCCACATTACCAAATTGGGATATATCGCTGATAAATTTCAACTACATAACCTCTGAGCTCGTACGTCTCAGAGAAGGGTGTTAAGCTAAGAGAATAAATTCTCCGCCACCAACAGAAATGTATTTGAAAGAAATCGGCTTTATATCTCAAAGTGTAATGTCAGACATGTATCCATACAAGTCTGTTCCGGGTTCGAACAGAACCGAAGGCACTTCTTACGAAGCCCTTGCATTTCCGGGTATTCACAATCCCGTCCGGACTTCCCATCACAAAGGGTGATAGAATCTCTATACCGGGGACCAGTCGGTGCAGAGACATTCGACGAGTTGTCCTTTCGTTTTCGTAAATATCCGGTCTTCAACACCGGTCTTCAAATGCTATCCATATACGACGTATCATTATTCGGAATGGGTTATATGACACGAATGTCTTTTCCCGGCTAACCCGAATAACGAGCGCAATCTTTAAAAACATATGGATATTGGGATTTCAATTAAGTCACAACTTAATAATTCAAAACTTTCCTCCAAAATAGTTTAAACCAATCATCATTTCAAATCTTTAAATAAAAAGATTTATTTCACAGTTCACCTCGTTTCATAAAGATCTATTCATAGGTTTCAAAACAATTCAATTTCAATTTGATTAACTCGTTAAATCTTTAAAAACAAAGATTTAACTTATAGCTTTCAAAAGAATTCCATTTCAAATGTTTTAAATAAAACATCATTTTAAATCTGTTAAAAATAGACAGATTTAATTCATAGCTTTCGAAAAGAATTCATTCATAACTTGGAAAATCCATTTTTCAATTCACTTGAAATTCCTTTAATTTAACTGGAATTTCTTTTCTTATCTAAAAGCTTTTATCATTCGAAAACAACAGTTTTCAATTTGGAAATCTGATTCATTCATACGAGTTGAAATCTTTGGTCAAATCTTAATTCTCAAAATTTTACTTTTAAAATGGTTCAACTTCATACAAACACATTTATATCATCTTTAATTCCTAGTGTCGAATCATAGAATTCAATTTCACACTTGAATTCAAATCAAATTATTTAAATTTCAAAACTCGATTAAGTTATTCAAAATAACTTTTATCTTTGAAATTCCATTTCAAAAGCTTTTCACTTTAAACCCAAATTTCTAATTTCAAAATCAATTGAAATTAAAATTTCAATTTCAAAAACATCAAATTTAAATTATTTGTGACTTAACCGATTTCCACGTGAAATCCATATTTGTGTGTGTAACAGTGTAGTCCAGGGTTTTCACACACAATAGTGCAACATCAATCATCACAGATATATCGATAAGCGGTATAATCGATAACGCTTATCTAAATTCACAGATTCATAGATAAAATAAATTTATCAGTCACAAAGATTCACTATTACAATTCGATGTGGGTTTCAGATAACCAACTGGAATCTGACTCCCTGTCGCATCGAAATTCAAGTGCCGTTTTACAGGCCAAGGGGTTTCGTATTAATATAACAATATATCACAGAAACAGAAATCACAGATCATGACATAAATCAGGATGTATCACAAAGCATCATATATCAGGGATGTCAAATAATTCAAATCATCCAATATAATCCAAGCATCCATAAGTAAGGTCAATAAATTATCTGATTAATTCAAATCAGATTAATTTCTTATGAATTAATTACTAATCCTGGTTAATTAATTGTTAATAAATTATAAACCATTTTGATTAATTATTCTTTAATCAGTTATTAATTATCCATTAATAATAAATTAATTAACCTTTAATTATAATTCATCAACCTTTAATTATTAAATAATTAACCTTTAATTATTTAATTCACTATTTAATTAATTATCTTTAATTAATAAATTTATCTTTAATTAATTACATTAATTAATTAGCCCTTAATTAATTATTGTTTAATCACTTGAGTAATCAACTTAAATCATTAATTAATATTTAATTAATAATCCTTAATTCACAAATTAATTACATTGATTAATCCTTTAATTATCCTAAGTAATCATCACTTAATTATATTTCTAGATTAAGTTTTAAAATAACTTAAGCATTCAAGTTAAACGAATTTTATAACTCTCTTAAATCGAATGTTAAATAAAACATTTATTTGCAACAAGATTTACTTTTAAAACTATTTTATTTGAACTATTTAAAACATTCAAAATTTAAAAATTGATTTAAATTTCAGATTTGGATTTTAAAACAAACTTGAATCCATAAATTAAGACATTGATTTCAACTTTGTTTTTAAGGTTTTGATTTTTAAATCTTAACAAAAATCCAAATTCCATCTTTTTATTTAGATTCAAAAGCTTTAACAAAATTTTACTTTAAACTTTAAATTCAAATACTGTTTAAAACTGGTTCAAAATTTGAATTTAAATTTTCAAAACATTATTTACATGGTGCTAAGGATTTGAATTAAGTTTGAAACCTGAAACAAACCAAGCTTAGCAACCCTGAAAACTCCACTGTCTCGAACCATTCCACATTGCTTCGAGAAAACCTTCCCCTGCTTCGAATTATACGCTCGAATAACTCGAGATTAACTCGAGTATGTCGTTCCACTTCCCTGTGAAAAATCATCAGCCCAAAGCACTTTCGCCCTTCCTCCCACTCCTTCTTCCCCAAAACATAACCACCCTGACACACCGTGCACCTGTGCACGTACACGATGCCACCACCATCTTCGATCAACTCCACAACGCTCAACAAACCATCGATCGACTCCCAGATCCTCACATCCATCCAGTACCACCTCGTTCTCCAAAAATCGAAAATGAACCAATTCGAACATCACTGGAGAAACTCGACCACCCCAAAACGTACCGTCCCAACACCCAAGATCACTGACAACCACGAAACGTGGTCCAGAGCTTCGCCACCCTATAACGCCCCTATCCAACTTGGTCCGATCGCCGATAGTCCACTGACGCCTTCGAATTTCTTCGACAACCCAGCCAGAACGAATCCCCCTCTTAGACCCTAAATTCGACCATTTCCCACTATCAAGGCATCAAATCAAATTTTGGCCATGGTTACCACCTTCGCCAAGTTCACCCGCATCTCCCAGTCAAATCACAACGTCTCTCGTTGACCAGATGGACGGAAAATAATTTTTGAACGGAAATCGTGCATCCTTCGATTTTTCATGATATAGATTACTAAAAATTATAATCTTGCCACTAAAATTCATATTTTTACACGAGCATCCTAATTTCATTCATGAATTCATGATTTAAAAACATTAAATTTACACCAAAGTAGGATGTTTTACTGTAAAACTTACTGAGAATGAACTGCACGGCAAAACTTATCCACAAACTATTTTTAACCTGAACTATACTACAAAATAAACAGATTCATGGTTTACCTTATCATCAGATATGATCTAGATTAAGGGATATAGATTTTTGAAGTGGGAATGAATATAAAGTTCACTGTCACAAAACAGACATTCCTTCATCACTCATTTGTTCTCAGGGAACACACATATATACAATATACCTATCACAGATGCTTGCCACAAAATCATATTTTAAAGTTTTAAAACAAAATGTTGCTCACAAGTAAAAGATATAGGGAAGGCTAGTTTAAAAGAAGGTTTGCTCACCTTTGCCAATATTTGGAAACAGAGAAGAACAGAGAACTTTTGCTTTGAAAAGAAAATGCAGTTTTGATCTTCCTATTTGTTGATGATGATTTGCTTGACTTCCAGGCTTTAAATCTTTGGGTTTACAGATAACATCATTTCAGATTTCTTTGGTTTTGAGGAACGAACAGATGAATTAAGGAAGGCTGATATTGATATAAAAAGAAAAAAGAAAAATGTACAGGGTATATATTATTTTGTTGTACTAAGGGTATAGCTGAGTGGTTTGTTTGTACAAAAGATATGGTGGCATATGCTTGCTCTTGCTTTCGGCTGATGGATGAAACTAGGGATGGTTTACATACTTGTTTATTATTTTATTTTTATCTTTTGTTTTACACTTATTTCGGCTGGAGACATTATGGTTTGATTTCACACTTGCTTGATTTTATCTTCATTTCTTTTATTATTTGGATGTATATTTCTTTTGTTTATACTTGCTGTTTATTATTTTATTAACTTACAATATAATTGAATTTCAAATTTATTCTATTTCAAACATTTACTTGAGATTTTTATTTCAAATCAAATGTATACACATATATATTCACATATATACAATATTATCATCATCATTTATTTACACTTTAAACTCAAGTCAAAATATATATCTATATATTTATTATTTTCAAATTCACTCATATTTAAGTCGGGGAAACTCGCTACAATTTAAACTCAATTTTACAATTTTTTATTCAAAAATTTATTTAATTACTCAATTAAATTCAAAAATTCAATAAATTATTAATTTAAATAAATTTAAATTTCGGGGTCGTTACAAACTTCCCTCCTTAAAAGAATTTCGTCCTCGAAATTCGCAGGCACGAAACAGCACAGAGATAGATAGATTCGATCTCCTATAATTCCTCAAACTAACGATATGAATTCCAAACTCAAGTCGGAATATCTCAGAACACGTACCAATTTGTCCCTCTTCGGACTTTGGTATTCACAAGAAATTTGAATAGAATTTCAAATTCGGATTTTAAACGAAATCGTTTTATTGATTTAATTCAAATTCAGCCCTATATTCTATTAATCGATTTAACTTAATTAAAATTTCCAATTTTAAATTCATGAAGGTTTAAATCAAAAAGCTAATAAGAAACCGATGAAGATACGAAGTAAGAATTGTCTACAACGATTCGTAGAGCATCATCACACCGAAACTTCTTCTTGTAGGTGGTACGAAGAAATCAAAAGAATTTGGAAACGAATCAAAGAAGATTGATAAGAAGGTTATTTCCACTGTTACAGGGTATTGATCATTTATAGTCGTATTCCCTTGTCCCCTATCTCGTTCTCTTCTTGCACTCATACTCACTATTAGTGGATAGCAAGAGAATTTACTGAGACGTTCAGACGGATATCTTAAGGATACTCATTCTAGAGTTTACTTCACTCTATCTCTAATGAGCTACTTAACGTGTTATACTCCTGAGCTAAAGTTCAACCTTAGCTCTGATACCAAATGTGAAGACCCAAAAGTTGGCCTTCGAAAATCGGCACCCGTACTTCACTTGTACTCAAAATGCCGTAGATTCAAATGCCAAATCTGGTTCTCCGGAGCTTATAACACAGTTAAGTAAATAACACAGCGGAATAAAAGAATAATACATTGATATACAATATCTGATACAACAGAGTGACACAATGAATATCAATATACATCAGAGATATGATACAACAAATAGCAGCGGAAAAGAAAAATAGATAACTAACATCAGCAGCGGAACAAATAACTCTAAGATAGTCTTCAAGAGAGAACTCCAGCAGTAGCTCGAACTCCCAATAACGATGCACAAAGATAAGCAAGTGCAGTCTGATCCAAAGACTGAACTATCTCCAGAAAATCTACTGAATCCGATTATCTGAAAAACCCAACTCTAGACTGCTCGTGTAGAAAATTATGAGCACCTAGAGTTTAGGAAATGAACAATAAACTCCGAGTCAGTCGTGGGACTGGTGTGAGCAACAAAAACAGTTTATCTTTAAACACTCAACAAAAGATTTTAAACATTGAAATCCGCAATGCTTTTGGAAAATGAAACTACCATAAGACCTCCCACCACACACACAATGCAAACGCAGACTTGGAGGAGATTTCTTCTTATGTTAGTCAAAGATGCTTACTACGCAAAATCAAATCATTTTTGATATTATTATTAGTGCATAGTGTAGAAAACATTTCGAAAGTAGAATATAAATCTTAGCCAGCATAGGTACCATTATATTATGCCTGCTATAGCTGCCTCCTGAGGAGACAGGTTCTACAATTTGCAATCGTAAAGGCTCGTATTGTTTCTTTGGATTTCCAATAAATGATCAGGCCAAGGAACTTCCCATTGCCACATGGAAACGCCTCTGGAATGACGTCCCGAGAACCTAACCGGATCTCTGCCAACACAAGGCCGGGTTACCTCTGCAAAAATAGGTAACTACTGACACGCGTATGCCATCCCTCGATCGTAACCGATCTCCCCGAGGATCCTCGATTCGCAACAAACTACATAATCATAATAATAATGCAGCAACCACATAGGTTAAGTATCTGGGCTCCATACCATGATACCACCTCTATCCAGAAAGAAATGACATACACTAAGGGGCGCTACTCCCTAGAACCTTGCTGCATCTTTCCTGTTTTGACCATTCCGGGGTGTGAGGTTCGACGAAGTCTCGTCCACAAAGCTACGCTTTGTTCACAAAGCCATGCTTCGGGTCAAACAAATGATCAACCTATGATCACAAAGATATAAGATCAAACAAATGATCATATCGCAAATGATCAAACACTGATCATCACACAGCAACACTCAGCATGCCACATTACCAAATTGGGATATATCGCTGATAAATTTCAACTACATAACCTCTGAGCTCGTACATCTCAGAGAAGGGTGTTAAGCTAAGAGAATAAATTCTCCGCTGTCACGTCCTAAAATTTTCGACTTTCGAAAATTCAACATCGATACTCACTTTATCGACTGCTGAGCCATCGAATGCCGGAAACCCGGAAAGTTATGGTTTTAAGAAAGAAGAAAAAGGTAGAAGAAGAAGATAGAAGAAAAAGAAAGAAGAACAACAACACAACATCAGATACAGAAGCAGAAAACAATATCAGAATCTCACATATCGCAGCGGAACAATATATAATAGATAAATGAATATCATTTAAAAACAAAGAATTATATCTGTTATTACATTACATCACATCATATCATCAAAGTCAATAAACAACAATGGACAGTTATATAAACTTGTCCTCATACAGAATACACAGCGGAATAAATACTATCAGATACAAATACTACGTCTCGTCACCCAACTTGCTTCCAAAGCTCCAGAATATCCTGATAATATAACTCTAGGCTGCCCGTGTGGAAATTGGTGGGCACCCAGAGTTTAGAAGGAAAACAATAAACTCCGAGTCAGTCATGGTGACTGGTGTGAGATCGTAAAACAGTTATTCTTTAAATAAACAGAGGAATATTTTTTAAAGTCAATTCGCAATGTTTTTGGAAAATGAAACTACCATAAGACCTCCCACCACACACACAATGCAAACGCAGACTTGGAGGAGATTTCTTCTTATGATAGTCAAAGATGCTTACTACGCAAAATCAAATCATTTTTGATATTATTATTAGTGCATAGTGGAAAACATTTCGAAAGTATAATATTAATCTTAGCCAGCATAGGCATTCCGCACTTATGCCTACTATAGCTACTATGTTCAATAGCAGGTTACCGCCACATTCCATAGCAGGTAATACAACTAAAACCGTACAAGTCACGTATTGTTTCTTTGGATTTCCAACAAATGGTCAGGCTAAGGAACTTCCTTTCCACGATGGGTACGTCCCTGGAATAGACGACCCGAGAACCTAACCGGATCTCTACCAACACAAGGCCGGGTTACCTCTGCAAAAATAGGTAACTACTGACACGCGTATGCCATCCCCCGATCGTCACCGATCTTCCCGAGGATCCCCGATTCGCAACAAACCACATAGATAATAATAATGCAGTAACCACAGAGGTTAAGTATCTGGGCTCCATACCATGATACCACCTTTATCCAGAAGGAATGACATACACTAAGGGGCGCTACTCCCTAGAACCTTGCTGCATCCTTCCTGTTTCGACCATTTCCGGGGTGTGAGGCTCGACGAAGTCTCGTCCACAAAGCTACGCTTTCTCAAAAAGTCCTGCTTCGGGTCAAACAAAATGATCAACCTATGATCACAAAGATATAAGATCAAACAAATGATCATATCACAATGATCAAACACTGATCATTTCACAGCAACACTCAGTATGCCACGTTACCAAATTGGGATATATCGCTGATAAATCTCAACTACATAACCTCTGAGCTCGTACGTCTCAGAGAAGGGTGTTAAGCTAAGAGAATAAATTCTCCGCCACCAACAGAAATGTATTTGAAAGAAATCAGCTTTATATCTCAAATTGTAACGTCAGACACACAATCCATACAAGTCTGTTCCGGGATCGAACAGAACCGAAGGCACTTCTCACGAAGCCCTTGCATTTCCGGATAATTTTCAATCATGTCAGGACTTCCCGTCACTAAGGGTGATAAAACCTCTAAATCGGAGATCAGCCGATGTAGAGTAACTCGACGGTAATCCTTCCGTTTTCAAAAATATCCGGTCTTCAACACCGGTCTTCAAATGCAATTCATAACGACGTATCACATATTCGGAATGGGTTATACGACCCCATGGTCCTTTCCTGGTTAACCCGAATAGTGAGCGTTTATTTAAAAACAAGTGTGGCATTCAAATTCATCCAATTCACAACAAATACCTACTCAAGGTAATTATTGATAGTCGGTTATTTAACTATCAATAAAGATGCGCAACATCATCAGATTCCAAATAATTTTCCAAATTATTTCATCTTCAAAAAAATATCTTTACTAGATATAAAATTTCCACACTTAACCGTTTGAAAACAAATTTCAAATCAATTCACTTTTCAATTTATCTTTAAAAGATAAAATTTCAAACCCTTCGTTTCATATGGGAAAACCATTTCCATACTTATTTAATTATAAGTAATTCACACAACTATTTATTTTCAACATTTGAAAATATTCGATATACTTAAATCAAATTAAGTATATATTCATTCTTTAAGGAAAACATTCTTTTAACACCTTTATTTGAGTCAAAACGAATGTTACGTAAAACATCGTTACGACGACTCAAAATCACTAGTATAGGGATTCAGAATTTAGATAGATGTGTAAATCCCAATACTATATAAAACATTTCCTTTCGGAAATCATTTACTATAACAACAGTGTTATAGTCCATCATTTCCTTATATTTCTCGAAAACGTCTATTTCAACAATAAATGTTGAAATCTATGATTTCGATATTTAACACGTTTTAAAACATCTTTTAAAACAATTAACTTCATTTATAATATCGCTTTCCCAAACATAACCATTTTTACTTAAAAATATATTCACTGTCCAAAATCGTGAATATACTTCATTTAACCCAATTCCAATCATTTCTACACATTTTCATTTCAATAGGAATTCGCTATCCAAAATCGCGAATATATCTACTCTGATAATCTTCTATATTTAATTCATCAAATTCCATCGCTTTCGAATTTATAAACACGGTTATAAATTCTACTTCTATTTTAATAACACTTCGACTTGTAAATCTTCTTTTTATCAACTTCTATATTCTACTTATCAAAATAAGTGATTTCGGATTTATAACCAACTTTTATAAATTCCAATACTATATATTAAAACTTCAATACCTAATCAATTTCAATATTGATTTCTAAATTTATTTTCAACTTTAAATAAAAGATTCCATACTGATTTCTCAAAGTTCTCCTCCAAATACTAAATCAATTACAGATTGATTTCTAATTTTATTTTTCACTACTAAATAAATTCCTTATTTTTCTCAAATATTCAACATCCCGTTTTTAAATGAATTCTTCAAATTGAAATCATTTTACATTTATTTTCCCAAATTATTTCAATTTACCAAATTAAATTTCTAATTGGATTTCCAACTTATCTCCTTTTAAATAAATTCCTTCTTAAGAAAACAAATTTCAATTGTTTCTTTCAGTCTATTTAAAAATCCAAATTTTAAATTAAATTCCTCAATTTAACATCACTATTATATGAAATTCATTTATTTAATCATTTTCACTTGATTCTGGAATAAATTCGATAATATTATAAAAATCAATTTTTTATACTTTTAAATTCTCTTTCTTCAAAATTTATTCAATTTCAAAAATTGATTCACTTAGAAATTCCTACTTTGATTTCAAAAATTCAATTTCGTTTATTTTTCGAATCCAATGATGTCAAAACATCCATTCAGCTAAATTTTAGCTTTTCAAACAATTTCCAGATATCAATTCAACAACATCAATAATCATTCACAGATTATCACATCATAGTAGAAATAAATTCAATCAATGTGAGGGGTCCAGTTGGATCCCTCCAACCTGTTTCCCTGCATCCAAAGACGTTAGCACAATACCAATTCCGCTCCAGTACGGAATTATCGCGGTATATAGGTTTTTATAAATCCGCTTACTAACGGCGCAATAGGGTCTCATCCGCTATACGAGGCGGGAAATCATCAATCCAATATATACATATGCCAATATGTATATACTGCTATATATATAGATATATCCTATCATATCTAATAGCACATTCAATAGCAGTCAAATCATCGATCAATAAATAACTGAAAATTCCACTTTTCATTTGAGTGAGAAAAAAAATCTCACCTTAGCTTTTATTTTGCAATCTCATTTCCATTCCAGTTTGTTTTCTCCATTTTTAACCTTGAATAAATAATTATACAATTTTATTAATATTCGAATAAGTCGAACAATTAATCATTTTCATTTATAAATTTAATTACCAGTAAGTTTATTTTAAACTAACAATATAAGTTTTTGAACCGATTTCTCTTACCAATTTAATTAAATCGAATAAATAAATTTCCACTTGCTAAATTAAGTTAACTAGTGATTAAAATAAAATTTAATAGGTTGACTTAACACTTTATTCTCAAATCCATTATTTAAAAATAAGCTAGTATATTTATTATCTTTTGAACTACCTATATATTATACTTATTTTATTTTATTTCCTGAAAACTACATATGTACATACATCTCACTGTTATGTGTTTATAAATTAAAACTGCATATTTATTATTTTGAAATCACACAAATTACCTTTACCAAAATTGCAGACAACAGTTTGCCCCAAGTTTTGAGCTCGAGCCATCGTCGCAGTTGACCCAACAACCACCTACCCTTCGATCGACACCTCCCTCGACTTGCGACCCCGCGACATCGCAGACGTGCGCCTGAATTATTTTCGAGTGCCACCTCCAATGTCCTCCAGTAGCCTACGCTCCTCTTGACATTGCAGCCTCGCGAATCGCCTCGCCTCTGACATCGCGATATCATCCCAAACGAACCCCCAGTCTCCTAGTCTCGACTGCCTCGCGGCCTCAAGCTCCTATCTCAATCGCGACCCTTCACTGCAGATCGAATAGCCCCAACTACGATGACCCAGCCTCGCGACGCGCCCTACATCGCGCTCGCCGCCTCACCCAATCGCGACTTCGAAGTCGCTTCCTCCGATCGCAAATCGCCGTTCCCCTTTTTTTTATTTTGTTTTGAATGAAAGGGTAACAGAAAAAAGGAAGAAGTCGCGTTTTGTTTTGAACTGGAAAAAGAATGGAGGAGTGGAAGTTCGACTTAAATTTTCTGAGGATTTCGATTTCGTTTTGAACGCGGCCATTGTTCATTGATTTTGAACGAAATAGTTTTCTTTCGTTTGAACTGTTTTGAATCTGAGGGGAAGAGGACGTATTTGAAAACGAAAGAGTATGGGTAACACGATTTTGTTCGTGATTCTCTGCGTGATTGAAGGAGATGAACGTGTGGTGATGTTGACCATTTTAAATTTAAATTCAAATTTAAATTCGATAAAGATTTTTAATGCATTTACACGCCGTACGATCACGTATTGACTCCGAAAAATACGAAAATTGAAATCCGACAATTATTCAAAATTACGGACCCAATGGAACTGGTTTCGTCGAATTCCGAGACTGTTTGAAAAATGACTATTTTTAAATATCGATTTGAACAATTAAATTCAAAACTGAATAAATCGATTTCAGATTCGATTCTGAAGTTTTAATTATCTTCAGTATAATCAATATAAATTTTACCATCCTTTGAAATATTTTTAATCGGCCTAAATTTGAAGATTCAAATTTTTATTCACTTTCAATAGATAAAATTTTATAATTTAAATCGTCAGCTTCAAATTTAAATCGGGGATTCAAATTAAATCATCGTTCAAATATTTAAAATTAATTAAATATTCTCAATTTAATTTGGTCAAAATTCTGGGTCGTTACAAACTTCCCTCCTTAAAAGAATTTCGTCCTCGAAATTACAAGTTAGGAAAAAAAAATCCTTAACTCGTCTACTATTTTTCAACATCCTAATAGTTTTATCACTATTCAAACAGATCTTCCTACTAAAGATTTGTTATCATCTCAACTAAATTTCCAACTTCAATTTTTAGTTTCAAACAACATTGTTTAACTTCTAAATTCAAATTCGAGTTTAAATTCAAATTTTAACTTTCAAATTTTCTCAAAAATTTTCTAACGCCCTAAATTTTCGAAAAATTTCGCCAGCGTCTCCTTTGCGCGGCTAATACGGTACGACTACAAAACGTCCCTACGGACCCTCAGATTTCAAAAAGAAAAAGAAAAACCAAGCGGCTAGACCAGAAAGTCATCAAATCTCATATAGAAATTTAAATGCTTACCTTTTTCGAGCAAATTCAAATTCATCTTTGAAGATCAAATCCAATTCCTTTATACCTGTATATCCTACTAGCCATTATATCTAGTTACAGCATTCAATCCAATTTGCAAATTCTATTACAAATTTTCAATATAAACTCCTTATATCATCTCTAATTCGCTATTGACGTTATATCCATTATCTTCAATTTTACATTTCAGATTTTATTTGAATTCAATTTCACATTTCAATTCCTCATTCGAATTCAATTCGCAATTCCAATCTAGTTTGGATTTAGTTTACTTCTGGATATTGAATTTTATCAATTAACTTTAGTTCACTTCAAACTAATTTCAAAACTTCATTTAATTTCACACAATTCAACTTCATTTTCAATATTCAGTTTTAATTCCAGTTTCATTAAATCACAATTGTAAATTTATCTATTCATTCACAATTTTATTTTCATAATTCAATACTCGATTCCAGAGTCGTTTCCACTTTTTCAAAACCATTTGAAAACAATTCAAATTCCATTTGAATTTCCAAACAAAAACCCAAATTTTCAAACAACTCCTATTTAAAACAATTTGACAGCAATTTCTCTTTTGGAAACTCGAAAATGAATTCTAATGATGTGGCCATCATCATCAGGATTATTTTCCAGCGACCTAAAAGAGTTTAGAGCTTTCAACTCTCCAAAATACTTTTCAAAACCTTTGAAATTCATTTTCAAATCAAACATGATTTATACTTCCAAATCTCCAAAATTTCCAAATTCTTTTCAAAACATTTCCAAATACCTCTCTGGAATTCCGTTTCAAATTACAAATCACATTTATAATTTATATTCTTAAATTTCATTCGTATGTGAATTTATTTCCTAACTTTGGAGTTATGGTTTCAATTTCTTATTCAATTTCAATGATAATAGATTAATATTATTACCTCTAACAACCATGCAACCATATACTATTATAATTCATAGAAAAATATTTCTTTTATATACAAAAATAGTTTTGGGTAAAATTATTTCATTTACCCTATTTAAAACAATACTGTGCCGAATTGTTCTATTCGAGCGTTTAGAAACCCCTTCGATACAGTTTTGCAAGACTGTGCCGACGAAGGTTCATATACCACTCAATAAACCAATCATCACAATATAAAACAATTTTATATTCACTAACAAATACGCGCTCGTATCTATAATTTCACTCAACTCATTCTAGAGTACTACTGACTCTATCTCTAATGAGTAACACCCAACAGAGCAGGGTTGTCGCTTAACCATATGCTCTGATACCACTTTGTCACGTCCTAAAATTTTCGACTTTCGAAAATTCAACATCGATACTCACTTTATCGACTGCTGAGCCATCGAATGCCGGAAACCCGGAAAGTTATGGTTTTAAGAAAGAAGAAAAAGGTAGAAGAAGAAGATAGAAGAAAAAGAAAGAAGAACAACAACACAACATCAGATACAGAAGCAGAAAACAATATCAGAATCTCACATATCGCAGCAGAACAATATATAATAGATAAATGAATATCATTTAAAAACAAAGAATTATATCTGTTATTACATTACATCACATCATATCATCAAAGTCAATAAACAACAATGGACAGTTATATAAACTTGTCCTCATACAGAATACACAGCGGAATAAATACTATCAGATACAAATACTACGTCTCGTCACCCAGCTTGCTTCCAAAGCTCCAGAATATCCAAAATATCCTGATAATATAACTCTAGGCTGCCCGTGTGGAAATTGGTGGGCACCCAGAGTTTAGAAGGAAAACAATAAACTCCGAGTCAGTCATGGTGACTGGTGTGAGATCGTAAAACAGTTATTCTTTAAATAAACAGAGGAATATTTTTTAAAGTCAATTCGCAATGTTTTTGGAAAATGAAACTACCATAAGACCTCCCACCACACACACAATGCAAACGCAGACTTGGAGGAGATTTCTTCTTATGATAGTCAAAGATGCTTACTACGCAAAATCAAATCATTTTTGATATTATTATTAGTGCATAGTGGAAAACATTTCGAAAGTATAATATTAATCTTAGCCAGCATAGGCATTCCGCACTTATGCCTACTATAGCTACTATGTTCAATAGCAGGTGTAACGATCCGGATTTTCGCGTTCGAAAATCGACATCCATACTTTACATCGTACTCGAATGTCATAGATTCGACCGTTCAAATCCGATTCGCCGGAGCTTATAACAACATTAAGTAAATAACACAGCGGAATAAATGAATAATACATTGATATACAATATCTGATACAACAGAGTGATACAATGAATATCAATATACATCAGAGTATGATACAACAAATAGCAGCGGAAAGAAAAATAGATAACAACAGCAGCGGAACAAATAACTCTAAGATAGTCTTCAAGAGAGAACTCCAGCAGTAGCTCGAACTCCCAATAACGATACACCAAGAATAAGCAAGTGCAGTCCGATCCAAAGACTGAACTAGCTCCAGAAAATCTACTGAACCTGACTATCTGAAAAACCCAACTCTAGACTGCTCGTGTAGAAAAATTTTGAGCATCCAGAGTTTAGGAAAGAACAATAAACTCCGGATCAGTCATGGGACTGGTGTGAGCAACAAAAACAGTTTATCTTTAAAAACAAATAGCAGAGAATTTTAAAGTCAATTCGCAATGCTTTTGGAAAATGAAACTACCATAAGACCTCCCACCACACACACAATGCAAACGCAGAATTGGAGGAGATTTCTTCTTATGATAGTCAAAGATGCTTACTACGCAAAATCGAATCATTTTTGATATTATTATTAGTGCATAGTGTAGAAACATTTCGAAAGTAGAATATAAATCTTAGCCAGCATAGGCATTCCGCACTTATGCCTACTATAGCTACTATGTTCAATAGCAGGTTACTGCCACATTCCATAGCAGGTAATACAACTAAAACCGTACAAGTCTCGTATTGTTTCTTTGGATTTCCAACAAATGATCAGGCTAAGGAACTTCCTATCCACGATGGGTACGTCCCTGGAATAGACGACCCGAGAACCTAACCGGATCTCTGCCAACACAAGGCCGGGTTACCTCTGCAAAAATAGGTAACTACTGACACGCGTATGCCATCCCCCGATCGTCACCGATCTTCCCGAGGATCCCCGATTTCCAACAACCACAAAGTAATAATGCAGTAACCACAGAGGTTAAGTATCTGGGCTCCATACCATGATACCACCTTTATCCAGAAGGAATGACATACACTAAGGGGCGCTACTCCCTAGAACCTTGCTGCATCCTTCCTGTTTCGACCATTTCCGGGGTGTGAGGCTCGACGAAGTCTCGTCCACAAAGCTACGCTTTGTTCACAAAGCCATGCTTCGGGTCAAACAAATGATCAACCTATGATCACAAAGATATAAGATCAAACAAATGATCATATCACAAATGATCAAACACTGATCATCACACAGCAACACTCAGCATGCCACATTACCAAATTGGGATATATCGCTGATAAATTTCAACTACATAACCTCTGAGCTCGTACGTCTCAGAGAAGGGTGTTAAGCTAAGAGAATAAATTCTCCGCCACCAAACAGAAATGTATTTGAAAGAAATCGGCTTTATATCTCAAAGTGTAATGTCAGACATGTATCCATACAAGTCTGTTCCGGGTTCGAACAGAACCGAAGGCACTTCTCACGAAGCCCTTGCAAATCCGGATAATTCTCAATCACGTCCGGACTTCCCGTCACACAAGAGTGATATAAATCTCTATACCGGCGCGACTCAGTGCAGAGACATTCGACAGGTTGTCCTTTCATTTTCGAAAAATATCCGGTCTTCAACACCGGTCTTCAAATGCTATCCATATACGACGTATCACTATTCGGAATGAGTTATATGACACAATTGTCTTTTCCCGGCTAACCCGAATAGTGAGCGAAATATTCAAAAACAAATGGATATTGGGATTTCAATTAAGTCACAACTTAAACCCAAACTTCTTTTCAAATGGTTTAACAAATTACCATTTTAATCTTTTTAAGCAAAAAAGATTCAATTCACAAAGTTCACTTAATTTCACAAAGATTCATTCACAGATTTTCCAAATCGATTTCCATTTCAGTTTAATTAACTCGTTAAATCTTTAAATCAAAGATTTAACTAATAGCTTTCAAAACAATTTCATTTAGAATGATTTAAATAAATCATCATTTTAAATCTGTTAAAAATAAACAGATTTAATTCATAGCTTTCAAAACAATTCATAACTTGGAAAATCCATTTTTCAATTCACTTGAAATTCCTTTAATTTGAACTGGAATTTCTTCTTATCTAAAAGCTTTTACCATTTAAAAACAACAGTTTTTACTTTGGAAATCTGATTCATTCATACTAGTTGAAATTCTTGGTTTAAATTCAAATTCCCAAATTAATACATTAAAATGGTTTAATTCATATAAACACATTTATATCATCTTTTATCCCTAGTTTCAAATCATATGATTCAATTTCAACTTGAATTTAAATTTAAATCAAATTATTTAAATTTCAAAACTCGATTAAGTTATTCAAAATAACTTTTATATTTGAAATTCCATTTCAAAAGCTTTTCACTTTAAACCCCAAATTTCTAACTTCAAAATCAATTGAAATTAAAATTTCAATTTCAAAACATCAAATTTAAATTATCTGTGACTTAACCGATTTCCACGTGAAATCCATATTGGTGTGTGTATAAAGTGTAGTCCAGGGGTTTCACACACAATAGTGCACAACATCAATCATCACAGATATATCGATAAGCGGTATAATCGATAACGCTTATCTTCATTCACAGATTCATAGATAAAGTAAATTTATCAGTCACAAAGATTCACTATTACAATTCGATGTGGGTTTCGGATAACCAACTGGAATCCGACTCCCTGTCGCATCGAAATTCAAGTGTCGTTTACGGGTCAAAGGTTTCATATTCATATAGTAATATATCACAGAAACAGAAATCACAGATCACGACATAAATCCGGATATATCACAAAGCATCACAAATCAGGGATATCAACAATCAAATCAATCAACAGAATCCAAACATTCATAAGTAAGGTCAATTTATATCTGATTAAAATTAATTTATACCAGATTAATTACTTATGTATAAACTACAAATCTTGGTTAATTAACATTAATTAATTACAAATTATTTTAAATTAATTAACCTTTACTAATAAATTAATGAGCCTCAATAAATGAATTCATTAATTACCATTTAATTAATTATTATCCAATTTTAATTACTTTCACGAAGTAATTATCTTTAATTAATCATTCATTAATTACTTGATTAATTAACTTGAATTATTAATTAATTTTATATTAATTTCTTTCATTAAGTAATTTACTTCAAGTAATAAATTTCTTTTAACAAATAAATTTAACATACACTTTGAAAGTTAACGAATACCTTTAAAACACCCCTTTATATATCAACCCACTAACCTTTAATTATTATCAAGTTAAAGTGAACTTTTCAAAAATAAAGGTTATATTTATTTTAAACCATTTTTAAACTTGGTAAATTTAAAACAATTTATCTAAAACCCTTCTTGACTAATTTTAAAACTTAGGCAACATTAAATATTGGGAGAAAATCAATTTTAACAAAAATTTATTTTCAAACTCTTGATTTTTCTTTAAAACTTAAAAACTGTTTTGGCCAATCATCAGTAAACTCGAGAAAAGCAACGTCCCACCCGAGCCTGAACCCGAGCAAATCCACAACCCCATCTTCTTCGAGACGAACGCGAGCAAAACTTCGAGTCGAACTCGTCTTCCCACATAACAAATTCCAGATGCACGAAATTGTACACGTACACGTGCACAGGTGATTGGATCACCTCCGATCATCACCACGTCAATGAGCAAGTCGTCGATCGACTCTAGACCATCCTCCAACCACTCGAGCTTCGCCATCACCTCGAATTCGAAATTTGAGTTCGAACTCGAGCCTGGAACCCATGACCTGGAAACAAAAGAACAGGTTCCACTCGAAACCTGGAAACGCCACCTCCCTCCAAACTCTGACCATCAGCACGCTTCCGCCTCCGGCTACATCATCGCAAACCTCCACGCTCTCGATTCCCCCACGACCGATCTTCTCCACATCACCCATGACCACGCGACAATCACGAGAACCCAACTGTTACCATCCTGACCTTAAACCCTACATTCGATTCGACTCGAAAATTCTTTCATTCGAAATTTTTTTTAGTATTTTTCTTGTGTTCGTGGATCATCAAGCTAGCTATACAACCAATTTCAATGGCTAATATTTGTTAATTCAATAGAAATTGGTGAAATTGCATTTTGAGTTCATACAGGAACGGCCTCATGTATACTCACCTAAAAATCTTCGTTTTTGTTTTAAAAATCTTTTCTTTGTATACTTATCAAGATATGAAATCAAATTAACAAATTAAAATGTTCAAATTTAACATCAAAATTTCTTTTTACTGTAAACTTAAATGTACCAGAACCCAATTCCACTGTCAAGCTTCAAAACAAAATTCAAGGCTAAGATTTAAGTTTAAACAACTTATTTTGGTTAAAATCCTAAGCTTATAATGTTTTGTATGAAGATATATTAGTTTTCTTCTACTTTATTTTGCTCTGTAACTAGAAATACAGGAGAATAAAATTCACAGTTCAACAGAAATACACACAGCAGATTCACACAAAATCATATCAACATCACTGGCATACAACTAAATTTTACTTGAAAGTTGACAAAGGAAAGTTACTCACATACAACCATTCAGGATCAAAGTAGAAAGTTTGCTCACCGTGGTTAAAAGAAAGAACAGAGCATCATCATCTTGAATTCGAAAGCAGGCTTTTAAAAGTTGCTAGTTGATCTTTTTATCTTCTTTCTGATTTTTATTTGTTTCCAGTTTTGAATCTTTGCATTGCTTGATTAAGTTGAATTTGTTTTTCTGGTTTTATTTCCTTGTTAAATTGAATTTGAGCTTGTATAAGTGGAAGCTTTGTTTTCACTGCTAAGTTTGAAAACAAACGAATGGAATGAAGTGGTGATGTTGTTTTTCTTTATACAAGGTGATATCTTTGTTTGTACAGGTGATTCTATTATTTAATTATAGGCGTGGCTGACATGGACTAGAGGTAAGGCAGGTAGGCTTCTAGAGATGTAAACATTAAATGCCATTGTTCAAATCTATACTTATTTTAATTTGCCTATACTTGATTTTGTATCTCCTGTCTCGGCTGAGATGACAAATTTGGGGTCTGCATTCATGAGCTTGTATATAAATGAAATCCTATATTTGTTTGGTTTGTACATTGCTTTACAATATCTCTTTTACTTTTAAAATGGTGGCTGCATTAAATTGCTTAAGTCCTTATTCCTCAGCCTACATGCTTAGCTTCATTTGCTTGATTTAACTCCCAGGCTTTTGTATTTGAATATAAATTTTTGTTTGTTTTACTTAATATTGTATTTACTTTTGTTTTATTTTAGTTTATTTTGTTCACTGGTTTGCCATCTTACTTTATTTTTGTAAGACTAAGTCTTGTTTTTGTTTTGGTTATTGTTTGAATGTATATATTTGTTTACAGCAATTTCTTTAGTTTGTACTCTTTTGTTTTTCTTTAGTTATATTCTTATACTATGTATTGTTATGTATGTATTTTATTTTATTTTTCTTTGTCTTTGTAAATATTTGTACTTGTTTGTATTCGTGCATTTAATTGTTTTGTGGCTATTTATTTGTTTAATTCATTTACAATTTGTTTTCAAAACCAATATATATACTTATATATAGAATTTCAAATTTACTCATATATCATATATACATATATATTCACATATATGCAATATTTATAATATTTTTAAATTAAAAGGATTTATACAGGATATATTTGATCTCGGGGAAACTCGCTCTTAATTTATCAATTAAATTTACAAATTTTTATCTAAAATTTATTTATTTACCCCATTAAATTCAAAAATTCATTTAATTATAAATTTAAATAAATTTAAATTTCAGGGTCGTGACAAACTTCCCCCCTTAAAAGAATTTCGTTCTCGAAATTCGCAGGCACGAAAACAACACGGAGATAGACAGATGCGATCTCCTTATAACTCCTCAAACTTACGATATGAATTCCATACTCAAGTCGGAATATCACAGAATACGTACCAATTTGTCCCTCTTCGGACTTCAGTCTTCACAAGAAATTACTATAGAATTTCAAATTCGGTTTTAAACGATATCGTTTTAATTGATTCAATTCAATTTGCCCCCATATTTTATTAGTCAATTTAATTCAATTTAAAATTCCAATTTCAAATTCATTAAGGTTTAAATCCAAAAAGCTGATAAGAAATCGATTAAGATACGAAGTAAGAATTTCTACTATGATTCGTAGAGCCACCATCACATCGAAACTTCTTCTTGTAGCTGTCACGAAGCAATCAAAAGAATTTGGAAAGACGAATTAGAGAAAATTGAGAAGAGAGAGATGTTTCCACTGTTGCAGGGTATTGACCATTTATAGTCGTATTTCCTGTCCCCTATCTCGTCCTCTTCTTGTACTCATATCTACTATCAGTGGATAGTAAGAGAATTTACTGAGACGTTCAGACGGATATCTGAGAATTACTCATTCTAGAGTTTACTTCACTCTATCTCTAATGAGCTACTTAACGTGTTATACTCCTGAGCTAAAATTCAACCTTAGCTCTGATACCAAATGTAACGATCCGGATTTTCGCGTTCGAAAATCGACATCCATACTTTACATCGTACTCGAATGTCATAGATTCGACCGTTCAAATCCGATTCGCCGGAGCTTATAACAACATTAAGTAAATAACACAGCGGAATAAATGAATAATACATTGATATACAATATCTGATACAACAGAGTGATACAATGAATATCAATATACATCAGAGTATGATACAATAAATAGCAGCGGAAAGAAAAATAGATAACAACAGCAGCGGAACAAATAACTCTAAGATAGTCTTCAAGAGAGAACTCCAGCAGTAGCTCGAACTCCCAATAACGATACACCAAGAATAAGCAAGTGCAGTCCGATCCAAAGACTGAACTAGCTCCAGAAAATCTACTGAACCTGACTATCTGAAAAACCCAACTCTAGACTGCTCGTGTAGAAAAATTTTGAGCATCCAGAGTTTAGGAAAGAACAATAAACTTCGGATCAGTCATGGGACTGGTGTGAGCAACAAAAACAGTTTATCTTTAAAAACAAATAGCAGAGAATTTTAAAGTCAATTCGCAATGCTTTTGGAAAATGAAACTACCATAAGACCTCCCACCACACACACAATGCAAACGTAGAATTGGAGGAGATTTCTTCTTATGATAGTCAAAGATGCTTACTACGCAAAATCAAATCATTTTTGATATTATTATTAGTGCATAGTGTAGAAACATTTCGAAAGTAGAATATAAATCTTAGCCAGCATAGGCATTCCGCACTTATGCCTACTATAGCTACTATGTTCAATAGCAGGTTACCGCCACATTCCATAGCAGGTAATACAACTAAAACCGTACAAGTCTCGTATTGTTTCTTTGGATTTCCAACAAATGATCAGGCTAAGGAACTTCCTATCCACGATGGGTACGTCCCTGGAATAGACGACCCGAGAACCTAACCGGATCTCTGCCAACACAAGGCCGGGTTACCTCTGCAAAAATAGGTAACTACTGACACGCGTATGCCATCCCCCGATCGTCACCGATCTTCCCGAGGATCCCCGATTTCCAACAACCACAAAGTAATAATGCAGTAACCACAGAGGTTAAGTATCTGGGCTCCATACCATGATACCACCTTTATCCAGAAGGAATGACATACACTAAGGGGCGCTACTCCCTAGAACCTTGCTGCATCCTTCCTGTTTCGACCATTTCCGGGGTGTGAGGCTCGACGAAGTCTCGTCCACAAAGCTACGCTTTGTTCACAAAGCCATGCTTCGGGTCAAACAAATGATCAACCTATGATCACAAAGATATAAGATCAAACAAATGATCATATCACAAATGATCAAACACTGATCATCACACAGCAACACTCAGCATGCCACATTACCAAATTGGGATATATCGCTGATAAATTTCAACTACATAACCTCTGAGCTCGTACGTCTCAGAGAAGGGTGTTAAGCTAAGAGAATAAATTCTCCGCCACCAAACAGAAATGTATTTGAAAGAAATCGGCTTTATATCTCAAAGTGTAATGTCAGACATGTATCCATACAAGTCTGTTCCGGGTTCGAACAGAACCGAAGGCACTTCTCACGAAGCCCTTGCAAATCCGGATAATTCTCAATCACGTCCGGACTTCCCGTCACACAAGAGTGATATAAATCTCTATACCGGCGCGACTCAGTGCAGAGACATTCGACAGGTTGTCCTTTCATTTTCGAAAAATATCCGGTCTTCAACACCGGTCTTCAAATGCTATCCATATACGACGTATCACTATTCGGAATGAGTTATATGACACAATTGTCTTTTCCCGGCTAACCCGAATAGTGAGCGAAATATTCAAAAACAAATGGATATTGGGATTTCAATTAAGTCACAACTTAAACCCAAACTTCTTTTCAAATGGTTTAACAAATTACCATTTTAATCTTTTTAAGCAAAAAAGATTCAATTCACAAAGTTCACTTAATTTCACAAAGATTCATTCACAGATTTTCCAAATCGATTTCCATTTCAGTTTAATTAACTCGTTAAATCTTTAAATCAAAGATTTAACTAATAGCTTTCAAAACAATTTCATTTAGAATGATTTAAATAAATCATCATTTTAAATCTGTTAAAAATAAACAGATTTAATTCATAGCTTTCAAAACAATTCATAACTTGGAAAATCCATTTTTCAATTCACTTGAAATTCCTTTAATTTGAACTGGAATTTCTTCTTATCTAAAAGCTTTTACCATTTAAAAACAACAGTTTTTACTTTGGAAATCTGATTCATTCATACTAGTTGAAATTCTTGGTTTAAATTCAAATTCCCAAATTAATACATTAAAATGGTTTAATTCATATAAACACATTTATATCATCTTTTATCCCTAGTTTCAAATCATATGATTCAATTTCAACTTGAATTTAAATTTAAATCAAATTATTTAAATTTCAAAACTCGATTAAGTTATTCAAAATAACTTTTATATTTGAAATTCCATTTCAAAAGCTTTTCACTTTAAACCCCAAATTTCTAACTTCAAAATCAATTGAAATTAAAATTTCAATTTCAAAACATCAAATTTAAATTATCTGTGACTTAACCGATTTCCACGTGAAATCCATATTGGTGTGTGTATAAAGTGTAGTCCAGGGGTTTCACACACAATAGTGCACAACATCAATCATCACAGATATATCGATAAGCGGTATAATCGATAACGCTTATCTTCATTCACAGATTCATAGATAAAGTAAATTTATCAGTCACAAAGATTCACTATTACAATTCGATGTGGGTTTCGGATAACCAACTGGAATCCGACTCCCTGTCGCATCGAAATTCAAGTGTCGTTTACGGGTCAAAGGTTTCATATTCATATAGTAATATATCACAGAAACAGAAATCACAGATCACGACATAAATCCGGATATATCACAAAGCATCACAAATCAGGGATATCAACAATCAAATCAATCAACAGAATCCAAACATTCATAAGTAAGGTCAATTTATATCTGATTAAAATTAATTTATACCAGATTAATTACTTATGTATAAACTACAAATCTTGGTTAATTAACATTAATTAATTACAAATTATTTTAAATTAATTAACCTTTACTAATAAATTAATGAGCCTCAATAAATGAATTCATTAATTACCATTTAATTAATTATTATCCAATTTTAATTACTTTCACGAAGTAATTATCTTTAATTAATCATTCATTAATTACTTGATTAATTAACTTGAATTATTAATTAATTTTATATTAATTTCTTTCATTAAGTAATTTACTTCAAGTAATAAATTTCTTTTAACAAATAAATTTAACATACACTTTGAAAGTTAACGAATACCTTTAAAACACCCCTTTATATATCAACCCACTAACCTTTAATTATTATCAAGTTAAAGTGAACTTTTCAAAAATAAAGGTTATATTTATTTTAAACCATTTTTAAACTTGGTAAATTTAAAACAATTTATCTAAAACCCTTCTTGACTAATTTTAAAACTTAGGCAACATTAAATATTGGGAGAAAATCAATTTTAACAAAAATTTATTTTCAAACTCTTGATTTTTCTTTAAAACTTAAAAACTGTTTTGGCCAATCATCAGTAAACTCGAGAAAAGCAACGTCCCACCCGAGCCTGAACCCGAGCAAATCCACAACCCCATCTTCTTCGAGACGAACGCGAGCAAAACTTCGAGTCGAACTCGTCTTCCCACATAACAAATTCCAGATGCACGAAATTGTACACGTACACGTGCACAGGTGATTGGATCACCTCCGATCATCACCACGTCAATGAGCAAGTCGTCGATCGACTCTAGACCATCCTCCAACCACTCGAGCTTCGCCATCACCTCGAATTCGAAATTTGAGTTCGAACTCGAGCCTGGAACCCATGACCTGGAAACAAAAGAACAGGTTCCACTCGAAACCTGGAAACGCCACCTCCCTCCAAACTCTGACCATCAGCACGCTTCCGCCTCCGGCTACATCATCGCAAACCTCCACGCTCTCGATTCCCCCACGACCGATCTTCTCCACATCACCCATGACCACGCGACAATCACGAGAACCCAACTGTTACCATCCTGACCTTAAACCCTACATTCGATTCGACTCGAAAATTCTTTCATTCGAAATTTTTTTTAGTATTTTTCTTGTGTTCGTGGATCATCAAGCTAGCTATACAACCAATTTCAATGGCTAATATTTGTTAATTCAATAGAAATTGGTGAAATTGCATTTTGAGTTCATACAGGAACGGCCTCATGTATACTCACCTAAAAATCTTCGTTTTTGTTTTAAAAATCTTTTCTTTGTATACTTAATCAAGATATGAAATCAAATTAACAAATTAAAATGTTCAAATTTAACATCAAAATTTCTTTTTACTGTAAACTTAAATGTACCAGAACCCAATTCCACTGTCAAGCTTCAAAACAAAATTCAAGGCTAAGATTTAAGTTTAAACAACTTATTTTGGTTAAAATCCTAAGCTTATAATGTTTTGTATGAAGATATATTAGTTTTCTTCTACTTTATTTTGCTCTGTAACTAGAAATACAGGAGAATAAAATTCACAGTTCAACAGAAATACACACAGCAGATTCACACAAAATCATATCAACATCACTGGCATACAACTAAATTTTACTTGAAAGTTGACAAAGGAAAGTTACTCACATACAACCATTCAGGATCAAAGTAGAAAGTTTGCTCACCGTGGTTAAAAGAAAGAACAGAGCATCATCATCTTGAATTCGAAAGCAGGCTTTTAAAAGTTGCTAGTTGATCTTTTTATCTTCTTTCTGATTTTTATTTGTTTCCAGTTTTGAATCTTTGCATTGCTTGATTAAGTTGAATTTGTTTTTCTGGTTTTATTTCCTTGTTAAATTGAATTTGAGCTTGTATAAGTGGAAGCTTTGTTTTCACTGCTAAGTTTGAAAACAAACGAATGGAATGAAGTGGTGATGTTGTTTTTCTTTATACAAGGTGATATCTTTGTTTGTACAGGTGATTCTATTATTTAATTATAGGCGTGGCTGACATGGACTAGAGGTAAGGCAGGTAGGCTTCTAGAGATGTAAACATTAAATGCCATTGTTCAAATCTATACTTATTTTAATTTGCCTATACTTGATTTTGTATCTCCTGTCTCGGCTGAGATGACAAATTTGGGGTCTGCATTCATGAGCTTGTATATAAATGAAATCCTATATTTGTTTGGTTTGTACATTGCTTTACAATATCTCTTTTACTTTTAAAATGGTGGCTGCATTAAATTGCTTAAGTCCTTATTCCTCAGCCTACATGCTTAGCTTCATTTGCTTGATTTAACTCCCAGGCTTTTGTATTTGAATATAAATTTTTGTTTGTTTTACTTAATATTGTATTTACTTTTGTTTTATTTTAGTTTATTTTGTTCACTGGTTTGCCATCTTACTTTATTTTTGTAAGACTAAGTCTTGTTTTTGTTTTGGTTATTGTTTGAATGTATATATTTGTTTACAGCAATTTCTTTAGTTTGTACTCTTTTGTTTTTCTTTAGTTATATTCTTATACTATGTATTGTTATGTATGTATTTTATTTTATTTTTCTTTGTCTTTGTAAATATTTGTACTTGTTTGTATTCGTGCATTTAATTGTTTTGTGGCTATTTATTTATTTAATTCATTTACAATTTGTTTTCAAAACCAATATATATACTTATATATAGAATTTCAAATTTACTCATATATCATATATACATATATATTCACATATATGCAATATTTATAATATTTTTAAATTAAAAGGATTTATACAGGATATATTTGATCTCGGGGAAACTCGCTCTTAATTTATCAATTAAATTTACAAATTTTTATCTAAAATTTATTTATTTACCCCATTAAATTCAAAAATTCATTTAATTATAAATTTAAATAAATTTAAATTTCAGGGTCGTGACAGCAGGTTACCGCCACATTCCATAGCAGGTAATACAACTAAAACCATACAAGTCACGTATTGTTTCTTTGGATTTCCAACAAATGGTCAGGCTAAGGAACTTCCTTTCCACGATGGGTACGTCCCTGGAATAGACGACCTGAGAACCTAACCGGATCTCTGCCAACACAAGGCCGGGTTACCTCTGCAAAAATAGGTAACTACTGACACGCGTATGCCATCCCCCGATCGTCACCGATCTTCCCGAGGATCCCCGATTCGCAACAAACCACATAGATAATAATAATGCAGTAACCACAGAGGTTAAGTATCTGGGCTCCATACCATGATACCACCTTTATCCAGAAGGAATGACATACACTAAGGGGCGCTACTCCCTAGAACCTTGCTGCATCCTTCCTGTTTCGACCATTTCCGGGGTGTGAGGCTCGACGAAGTCTCGTCCACAAAGCTACGCTTTCTCAAAAAGCCCTGCTTCGGGTCAAACAAAATGATCAACCTATGATCACAAAGATATAAGATCAAACAAATGATCATATCACAATGATCAAACACTGATCATTTCACAGCAACACTCAGTATGCCACGTTACCAAATTGGGATATATCGCTGATAAATCTCAACTACATAACCTCTGAGCTCGTACGTCTCAGAGAAGGGTGTTAAGCTAAGAGAATAAATTCTCCGCCACCAACAGAAATGTATTTGAAAGAAATCAGCTTTATATCTCAAATTGTAACGTCAGACACACAATCCATACAAGTCTGTTCCGGGATCGAACAGAACCGAAGGCACTTCTCACGAAGCCCTTGCAATTCCGGATAATTTTCAATCACGTCAGGACTTCCCGTCACTAAGGGTGATAAAACCTCTAAATCGGAGATCAGCCGATGTAGAGTAACTCGACGGTAATCCTTCCGTTTTCAAAAATATCCGGTCTTCAACACCGGTCTTCAAATGCAATTCATAACGACGTATCACATATTCGGAATGGGTTATACGACCCCATGGTCCTTTCCTGGTTAACCCGAATAGTGAGCGTTTATTTAAAAACAAGTGTGGCATTCAAATTCATCCAATTCACAACAAATACCTACTCAAGGTAATTATTGATAGTCGGTTATTTAACTATCAATAAAGATGCGCAACATCATCAGATTCCAAATAATTTTCCAAATTATTTCATCTTCAAAAAAATATCTTTACTAGATATAAAATTTCCACACTTAACCGTTTGAAAACAAATTTCAAATCAATTCACTTTTCAATTTATCTTTAAAAGATAAAATTTCAAACCCTTCGTTTCATATGGGAAAACCATTTCCATACTTATTTAATTATAAGTAATTCACACAACTATTTATTTTCAACATTTGAAAATATTCGATATACTTAAATCAAATTAAGTATATATTCATTCTTTAAGGAAAACATTCTTTTAACACCTTTATTTGAGTCAAAACGAATGTTACGTAAAACATCGTTACGACGACTCAAAATCACTAGTATAGGGATTCAGAATTTAGATAGATGTGTAAATCCCAATACTATATAAAACATTTCCTTTCGGAAATCATTTACTATAACAACAGTGTTATAGTCCATCATTTCCTTATATTTCTCGAAAACGTCTATTTCAACAATAAATGTTGAAATCTATGATTTCGATATTTAACACGTTTTAAAACATCTTTTAAAACAATTAACTTCATTTATAATATCGCTTTCCCAAACATAACCATTTTTACTTAAAAATATATTCACTGTCCAAAATCGTGAATATACTTCATTTAACCCAATTCCAATCATTTCTACACATTTTCATTTCAATAGGAATTCGCTATCCAAAATCGCGAATATATCTACTCTGATAATCTTCTATATTTAATTCATCAAATTCCATCGCTTTCGAATTTATAAACACGGTTATAAATTCTACTTCTATTTTAATAACACTTCGACTTGTAAATCTTCTTTTTATCAACTTCTATATTCTACTTATCAAAATAAGTGATTTCGGATTTATAACCAACTTTTATAAATTCCAATACTATATATTAAAACTTCAATACCTAATCAATTTCAATATTGATTTCTAAATTTATTTTCAACTTTAAATAAAAGATTCCATACTGATTTCTCAAAGTTCTCCTCCAAATACTAAATCAATTACAGATTGATTTCTAATTTTATTTATCACTACTAAATAAATTCCTTATTTTTCTCAAATATTCAACATCCCGTTTTTAAATGAATTCTTCAAATTGAAATCATTTTACATTTATTTTCCCAAATTATTTCAATTTACCAAATTAAATTTCTAATTGGATTTCCAACTTATCTCCTTTTAAATAAATTCCTTCTTAAGAAAACAAATTTCAATTGTTTCTTTCAGTCTATTTAAAAATCCAAATTTTAAATTAAATTCCTCAATTTAACATCACTATTATATGAAATTCATTTATTTAATCATTTTCACTTGATTCTGGAATAAATTCGATAATATTATAAAAATCAATTTTTTATACTTTTAAATTCTCTTTCTTCAAAATTTATTCAATTTCAAAAATTGATTCACTTAGAAATTCCTACTTTGATTTCAAAATTCAATTTCGTTTATTTTTGGAATCCAATGATGTCAAAACATCCATTCAGCTAAATTTTAGCTTTTCAAACAATTTCCAGATATCAATTCAACAACATCAATAATCATTCACAGATTATCACATCATAGTAGAAATAAATTCAATCAATGTGAGGGGTCCAGTTGGATCCCTCCAACCTGTTTCCCTGCATCCAAAGACGTTAGCACAATACCAATTCCGCTCCAGTACGGAATTATCGCGGTATATAGGTTTTTATAAATCCGCTTACTAACGGCGCAATAGGGTCTCATCCGCTATACGAGGCGGGAAATCATCAATCCAATATATACATATGCCAATATGTATATACTGCTATATATATAGATATATCCTATCATATCTAATAGCACATTCAATAGCAGTCAAATCATCGATCAATAAATAACTGAAAATTCCACTTTTCATTTGAGTGAGAAAAAAAATCTCACCTTAGCTTTTATTTTGCAATCTCATTTCCATTCCAGTTTGTTTTCTCCATTTTTAACCTTGAATAAATAATTATACAATTTTATTAATATTCGAATAAGTCGAACAATTAATCATTTTCATTTATAAATTTAATTACCAGTAAGTTTATTTTAAACTAACAATATAAGTTTTTGAACCGATTTCTCTTACCAATTTAATTAAATCGAATAAATAAATTTCCACTTGCTAAATTAAGTTAACTAGTGATTAAAATAAAATTTAATAGGTTGACTTAACACTTTATTCTCAAATCCATTATTTAAAAATAAGCTAGTATATTTATTATCTTTTGAACTACCTATATATTATACTTATTTTATTTTATTTCCTGAAAACTACATATGTACATACATCTCACTGTTATGTGTTTATAAATTAAAACTGCATATTTATTATTTTGAAATCACACAAATTACCTTTACCAAAATTGCAGACAACAGTTTGCCCCAAGTTTTGAGCTCGAGCCATCGTCGCAGTTGACCCAACAACCACCTACCCTTCGATCGACACCTCCCTCGACTTGCGACCCCGCGACATCGCAGACGTGCGCCTGAATTATTTTCGAGTGCCACCTCCAATGTCCTCCAGTAGCCTACGCTCCTCTTGACATTGCAGCCTCGCGAATCGCCTCGCCTCTGACATCGCGATATCATCCCAAACGAACCGCCAGTCTCCTAGTCTCGACTGCCTCGCGGCCTCAAGCTCCTATCTCAATCGCGACCCTTCACTGCAGATCGAATAGCCCCAACTACGATGACCCAGCCTCGCGACGCGTCCTACATCGCGCTCGCCGCCTCACCCAATCGCGACTTCGAAGTCGCTTCCTCCGATCGCAAATAGCCGTTCCCCTTTTTTTTATTTTGTTTTGAATGAAAGGGTAACAGAAAAAAGGAAGAAGTCGCGTTTTGTTTTGAACTGGAAAAAGAATGGAGGAGTGGAAGTTCGACTTAAATTTTCTGAGGATTTCGATTTCGTTTTGAACGCGGCCATTGTTCATTGATTTTGAACGAAATAGTTTTCTTTCGTTTGAACTGTTTTGAATCTGAGGGGAAGAGGACGTATTTGAAAACGAAAGAGTATGGGTAACACGATTTTGTTCGTGATTCTCTGCGTGATTGAAGGAGATGAACGTGTGGTGATGTTGACCATTTTAAATTTAAATTCAAATTTAAATTCGATAAAGATTTTTAATGCATTTACACGCCGTACGATCACGTATTGACTCCGAAAAATACGAAAATTGAAATCCGACAATTATTCAAAATTACGGACCCAATGGAACTGGTTTCGTCGAATTCCGAGACTGTTTGAAAAATGACTATTTTTAAATATCGATTTGAACAATTAAATTCAAAACTGAATAAATCGATTTCAGATTCGATTCTGAAGTTTTAATTATCTTCAGTATAATCAATATAAATTTTACCATCCTTTGAAATATTTTTAATCGGCCTAAATTTGAAGATTCAAATTTTTATTCACTTTCAATAGATAAAATTTTATAATTTAAATCGTCAGCTTCAAATTTAAATCGGGGATTCAAATTAAATCATCGTTCAAATATTTAAAATTAATTAAATATTCTCAATTTAATTTGGTCAAAATTCTGGGTCGTTACATCCGCCACCAACAGAAATGTATTTGAAAGAAATCGGCTTTATATCTCAAAGTGTAATGTCAGACATGTATCCATACAAGTCTGTTCCGAGTTCGAACAGAACCGAAGGCACTTCTTACGAAGCCCTTGCATTTCCGGGTATTCACAATCCCGTCCGGACTTCCCATCACAAAGGGTGATAGAATCTCTATACCGGGGACCAGTCGGTGCAGAGACATTCGACGAGTTGTCCTTTCGTTTTCGTAAATATCCGGTCTTCAACACCGGTCTTCAAATGCTATCCATATACGACGTATCATTATTCGGAATGGGTTATATGACACGAATGTCTTTTCCCGGCTAACCCGAATAACGAGCGCAATCTTTAAAAACATATGGATATTGGGATTTCAATTAAGTCACAACTTAATAATTCAAAACTTTCCTCCAAAATAGTTTAAACCAATCATCATTTCAAATCTTTAAATAAAAAGATTTATTTCACAGTTCACCTCGTTTCATAAAGATCTATTCATAGGTTTCAAAACAATTCAATTTCAATTTGATTAACTCGTTAAATCTTTAAAAACAAAGATTTAACTTATAGCTTTCAAAAGAATTCCATTTCAAATGTTTTAAATAAAACATCATTTTAAATCTGTTAAAAATAGACAGATTTAATTCATAGCTTTCGAAAAGAATTCATTCATAACTTGGAAAATCCATTTTTCAATTCACTTGAAATTCCTTTAATTTAACTGGAATTTCTTTTCTTATCTAAAAGCTTTTATCATTCGAAAACAACAGTTTTCAATTTGGAAATCTGATTCATTCATACGAGTTGAAATCTTTGGTCAAATCTTAATTCTCAAAATTTTACTTTTAAAATGGTTCAACTTCATACAAACACATTTATATCATCTTTAATTCCTAGTGTCGAATCATAGAATTCAATTTCACACTTGAATTCAAATCAAATTATTTAAATTTCAAAACTCGATTAAGTTATTCAAAATAACTTTTATCTTTGAAATTCCATTTCAAAAGCTTTTCACTTTAAACCCAAATTTCTAATTTCAAAATCAATTGAAATTAAAATTTCAATTTCAAAAACATCAAATTTAAATTATTTGTGACTTAACCGATTTCCACGTGAAATCCATATTTGTGTGTGTAACAGTGTAGTCCAGGGTTTTCACACACAATAGTGCAACATCAATCATCACAGATATATCGATAAGCGGTATAATCGATAACGCTTATCTAAATTCACAGATTCATAGATAAAATAAATTTATCAGTCACAAAGATTCACTATTACAATTCGATGTGGGTTTCAGATAACCAACTGGAATCTGACTCCCTGTCGCATCGAAATTCAAGTGCCGTTTTACAGGCCAAGGGGTTTCGTATTAATATAACAATATATCACAGAAACAGAAATCACAGATCATGACATAAATCAGGATGTATCACAAAGCATCATATATCAGGGATGTCAAATAATTCAAATCATCCAATATAATCCAAGCATCCATAAGTAAGGTCAATAAATTATCTGATTAATTCAAATCAGATTAATTTCTTATGAATTAATTACTAATCCTGGTTAATTAATTGTTAATAAATTATAAACCATTTTGATTAATTATTCTTTAATCAGTTATTAATTATCCATTAATAATAAATTAATTAACCTTTAATTATAATTCATCAACCTTTAATTATTAAATAATTAACCTTTAATTATTTAATTCACTATTTAATTAATTATCTTTAATTAATAAATTTATCTTTAATTAATTACATTAATTAATTAGCCCTTAATTAATTATTGTTTAATCACTTGAGTAATCAACTTAAATCATTAATTAATATTTAATTAATAATCCTTAATTCACAAATTAATTACATTGATTAATCCTTTAATTATCCTAAGTAATCATCACTTAATTATATTTCTAGATTAAGTTTTAAAATAACTTAAGCATTCAAGTTAAACGAATTTTATAACTCTCTTAAATCGAATGTTAAATAAAACATTTATTTGCAACAAGATTTACTTTTAAAACTATTTTATTTGAACTATTTAAAACATTCAAAATTTAAAAATTAATTTAAATTTCAGATTTGGATTTTAAAACAAACTTGAATCCATAAATTAAGACATTGATTTCAACTTTGTTTTTAAAGTTTTGATTTTTAAATCTTAACAAAAATCCAAATTCCATCTTTTTATTTAGATTCAAAAGCTTTAACTAAATTTTACTTTAAACTTTAAATTCAAATACTGTTTAAAACTGGTTCAAAATTTGAATTTAAATTTTCAAAACATTATTTACATGGTGCTAAGGATTTGAATTAAGTTTGAAACCTGAAACAAACCAAGCTTAGCAACCCTGAAAACTCCACTGTCTCGAACCATTCCACATTGCTTCGAGAAAACCTTCCCCTGCTTCGAATTATACGCTCGAATAACTCGAGATTAACTCGAGTATGTCGTTCCACTTCCCTGTGAAAAATCATCAGCCCAAAGCACTTTCGCCCTTCCTCCCACTCCTTCTTCCCCAAAACATAACCACCCTGACACACCGTGCACCTGTGCACGTACACGATGCCACCACCATCTTCGATCAACTCCACAACGCTCAACAAACCATCGATCGACTCCCAGACCCTCACATCCATCCAGTACCACCTCGTTCTCCAAAAATCGAAAATGAACCAATTCGAACATCACTGGAGAAACTCGACCACCCCAAAACGTACCGTCCCAACACCCAAGATCATTGACAACCACGAAACGTGGTCCAGAGCTTCGCCACCCTATAACGCCCCTATCCAACTTGGTCCGATCGCCGATAGTCCACTGACGCCTTCGAATTTCTTCGACAACCTAGCCAGAACGAATCCCCCTCTTAAACCCTAAATTCGACCATTTCCCACTATCAAGGCATCAAATCAAATTTTGGCCATGGTTACCACCTTCGCCAAGTTCACCCGCATCTCCCAGTCAAATCACAACGTCTCTCGTTGACTAGATGGACGGAAAATAATTTTTGAACGGAAATCGTGCATCCTTCGATTTTTCATGATATAGATTACTAAAAATTATAATCTTGCCACTAAAATTCATATTTTTACACGAGCATCCTAATTTCATTCATGAATTCATGATTTAAAAACATTGAATTTACACCAAAGTAGGATGTTTTACTGTAAAACTTACTGAGAATGAACTGCACGGCAAAACTTATCCACAAACTATTTTTAACCTGAACTATACTACAAAATAAACAGATTCATGGTTTACCTTATCATCAGATATGATCTAGATTAAGGGATATAGATTTTTGAAGTGGGAATGAATATAAAGTTCACTGTCACAAAACAGACATTCCTTCATCACTCATTTGTTCTCAGGGAACACACATATATACAATATACCTATCACAGATGCTTGCCACAAAATCATATTTTAAAGTTTTAAAACAAAATGTTACTCACAAGTAAAAGATATAGGGAAGGCTAGTTTAAAAGAAGGTTTGCTCACCTTTGCCAATATTTGGAAACAGAGAAGAACAGAGAACTTTTGCTTTGAAAAGAAAATGCAGTTTTGATCTTCCTATTTGTTGATGATGATTTGCTTGACTTCCAGGCTTTAAATCTTTGGGTTTACAGATAACATCATTTCAGATTTCTTTGGTTTTGAGGAACGAACAGATGAATTAAGGAAGGCTGATATTGATATAAAAAGAAAAAAAGAAAAATGTACAGGGTATATATTATTTTGTTGTACTAAGGGTATAGCTGAGTGGTTTGTTTGTACAAAAGATATGGTGGCATATGCTTGCTCTTGCTTTCGGCTGATGGATGAAACTAGGGATGGTTTACATACTTGTTTATTATTTTATTTTTATCTTTTGTTTTACACTTATTTCGGCTGGAGACATTATGGTTTGATTTCACACTTGCTTGATTTTATCTTCATTTCTTTTATTATTTGGATGTATATTTCTTTTGTTTATACTTGCTGTTTATTATTTTATTAACTTACAATATAATTGAATTTCAAATTTATTCCATTTCAAACATTTACTTGAGATTTTTATTTCAAATCAAATGTATACACATATATATTCACATATATACAATATTATCATCATCATTTATTTACACTTTAAACTCAAGTCAAAATATATATCTATATATTTATTATTTTCAAATTCACTCATATTTAAGTCGGGGAAACTCGCTACAATTTAAACTCAATTTTACAATTTTTTATTCAAAAATTTATTTAATTACTCAATTAAATTCAAAAATTCAATAAATTATTAATTTAAATAAATTTAAATTTCGGGGTCGTTACATCTGAGGTGTTCGGTGGTTGATGTGGTGGTCGTGCGAGCTGCGCTCGGTGGTGAAGATCGGGCTATGGCAAGGAAAGTGGGTGAGCTTCGGCCACGCATGTTGGAAGGGAACGAGCACAGAGAAAAAAACATGAGTATGCTCTGGATATTATTAGTATTATATATTTATATTAAAATAAAATAAAAACAAAATGAAAAGAAGGTAGTGAAGCTTTAGACCTGGAAAGAGATGAGCATGCTTCAAGCTTCAGGGAGATAACAAGTTCCAGGAACCAAAATACATAACTTAGATATAATATTATATTTCCATAAAGCATGAATAGATTTGGCAAAAGTGAACCAAAGAGAAAGGACACATTCTGTAGGAATATAATTATAACTATATAAAATATACCATATGTCTCAAAGAAAGACAGAGCAAAATAGATTAGGCATAGAGAATTTGAACGTGAAGGGAAGAGAAAAAATTGGTAGCCGTACCATCAAATATTAATTGAAACAGTGAACAACCAAAAGTCTGAAGTTATATCAGGGAATACTAAAAGTTAAAACATGAATTCAAGAAAAAAAATAAAAGCGATCGGCTGAATAGAAACAAGGAAGCCCAAAAGTTTAAAACGTGTACCGGTACGGTTAAATCGTTTCACAGATTCCACCATGCATCGGACATCAAAATTGACAATTGAATATACCGAAGAGATCGGCACGATGAGACGATCAAAATGGTATACAGATATCAGTGGTATGATTGAATTATAAAAATTCGAATTTTCTACTAGCGGAAAATGCAGCAAAAACGCAGAAAAATAAGATCGACGGAGCTAAAGAAGTCCGAATTTGGAAAAATGAAAAATGACGTTTGCTCAGAAGATGGTTTAGAATTTTTCTATGTAAAAATATTTAGGTTCCGAAAACATTTTATTTTCATCGCTTTTTAACTGATTAAATTGAAGTAAATTTACGCGCGAAATAAACTTTCGTATTTTTGGACGAAAATTTACCAGTTACTATGTTTAACTAGGCGCATTCCAAATATCTAATTTTTATTTAAAATTTTATCGTTTAAAATTTCACAAAATTTCAATTAATTACGTTATTAAAACGGTTAAAATTTACGGGTCGTTACATTTATTATAGAATTTCATTGAATACTTTCATTACTTTAAGTTTTACTTGTATAATATCCTATTACATTTTCTTATTAAACTTTACTACTTTTAATGATTGGTAAGTTATATATATGTTTTTAAGAATGCAATTTGAAAGTTATACAAGTTTTTCTCATTTCTTTTACAATTTAATGTTCAATAATCATCTCCTTTGTTTTATAGGTTACAAATTTCAACTTTCTGTAATTTCATTTATAACCTAGCATTTAATCTCTTATTTAATTTTAGAAGTTTCAATTATTAATTAGTTAAATTCCATTTCATTAATTAAAATCCCTAATTCATAGAAATTTAAGAACTAAATGCTGGGTTCCATTTCAAATCATTAAAAAATAATAGATAGATGTATACATGTAACGACCCGCTATTTTGGACCATTCAAATCGACAATAAATCCACACATGTCTGACTTGAATAATTCAAAATATCAGATTGTTAATTTAAATTTGGCAAAACTCAGCATATGCAGTAAATAAATCAATCACAGAATAACAGACACAGAGTAATACAATAATACGCAGCGGAATAGATAAAATAGTAGTTCATGAAGCTACTATATATACATCAGAGTTAGAAATAAAATACAACAGAATATCCCAAATGCAGTGAATTCTCCAATACAACAGATGACTTCTCTGGACAAATCAACTAGAAGAGCTGAAAGCTGAGGCGATAGTTGGATCTCCAAAGGAAGCTCCAAACTCCAAGGGTGAATCTCAAATGCTGTATCACTCGGTCTGACCCGAGCGTAAAGAAAAACACAAAACACTCGAGTCAGGATTAACATTCTTATATAAATAAATCCAACTCAAGCGAAATATCAACTGAAATACAAGTAACTTAAAGGATGTTTGGGATAACCATCCTCTAAGGATCTTCAAAACTATCTACAAGGTGGAAATATACATTATAACACCGTGGTCATTTCAATTTAATTTATACTTCAAAACCCAAATATCATTTCATTTCCAATATAACTATTTTCCAATATAGTATATGTAACGACCCGGAATTTTCGAACCCGAAAATTCCAGATAGTTAGAAGAAAAAGAAAAGAGATAGAAGAAAGAAACAGAAAGAAGAAAGAAGAACAGAGAACACAACATCTCACATTCGCAGCGGATTAAATATAATAACAAATAATAGCATTTTATAAAAGAAAGCTGTAATTGTTGCTTTACATACAATTCATCAGAGTTACAATCATTACAATAGACTGGATAGTTATAATTAACATGTCTCAGACTACAATCTATATATATATACACAATCTCATATGAACAGCGGAAAACACTCTATACGTTCCTGCCATCTAGCTCGTCTCCTGAGCTCCAGAACGTCCTTACCTGAAAATCTGTAATACTCGGTCTGACCCGAGCATTACATCAAAGTAACACCCGGGTCAGGCTGGAAACCAGCGTGAGTAAACTCATCTAACATGAAATTTCAATTCATAAAACTTAATTAAATCCCGGGTAACTCGTACTTTACTATAAGTAAACAACTTATATGGTCAACACATATTTTCACAAAACAATATCTAAGTATCCAACAAAGTTGAAATGATCCAAAGATTTTCAAAGTTATATATATATATACATAAAGGATCTTATGAGGATTTTGGAAAAGGTTTTGGGAACCTATGGATTTCTAAAAAGGCTTTTGATTTTTGGGAAAATCATTTGTGAGGCTTGAGGTCACGATTACCTTAGAAAAGAACACATCACTTAGAATGCTCATCGTCCACCTGACGATGTTCTGAAAGCATTCAATCCATACAAGTTCGTTCCGGGTTCGAACGAAACCGAAGGCATTATCTCGTTACACTCATTTTGGAATCACCCTCAGAGTTAACGACAATAACCCTTGCACTCTGAATCTTCATCTTCACTTGATTCACGACCTATCGTTAATTTGGATCGATGTGGTATTCGGGTCTCCAGACCTGGAAATCCGGTATACGGAAACCCGATCCCGGTCTCATCGAAATCCAAAGCGTATCTTTTAAGGCCAAGTTGTTTTAAAGGTTAAAACAAATTCAATTCATTATCTTTATACACAAAGAAAGATAATTCACAACAGATAATCAACATTATCAGATAATCCATACAATTCAACTAACATCCATAACATACAGCATATATCTCATCAGAGATATCAATCAATGCCAAGTGTTCAATATTATCATCCATTCTTAAGTAATGATTTATACCATTTCTAATTAATTTAAAATGAATTAAATTAATTACTTCATTTTATAAATCCTTCTTACTTAACCATTAATTAATTACAAATTAATTAATTATTCTCTAATTACCTTTTTTAATTAATCATCTTTGATTAATTATCTTTTAATTACATCCAAGTAATATATCTTCAATTAATTTCTCAAATTAATTATCCTTAACCACTTATAGTAATTAACCTTTAATTACTTCATTAATTAATTTACTAAAATTAATTAACTTAATCAACTATAATTAATTACATTAATCCTTAATTAATTACATTGATTAATTACTTCATTTATTAATTATTACTTAATTAACCAATCTTAATTACATCATTAATTATATTAATTAATGATCCTTAATTACAACTTAATTATTAATTACTCAATTAAATTAATTACATTAAGTAATTAATCTTTAATTAAACAACATTTATTAATCACCTTGATTAATCTTCAATCAGTAATTAATTACCCTTAATTACTTTCATTAACTAAATTAATTACTCCTTAATTAATTTCTTAATTAATCCCTTGATTAATTATTCAAAGTAATTAACTCAAAGTACTTCTATTAATAAAATCATTTATTCAACTAATTACTTCCAGTAATTATCTTATTATTTACTTCCCTAAATAATCTTACTTTAATAATTACATTAAGTAATTATTATCAAATCATCTCTTGATTATCCTAAATTAATTAAACTTAATTAATTAATTTAACTAAATCAAATTAACTTCAATTAATTACAATAAGTAATTAATTAAGTAATTCCATTAAACAATTTCGCAAATGATTATCTTTAAATTAATTAATCT
This sequence comes from Allium fistulosum, assembly GCA_030737815.1. Lineage (NCBI taxonomy): Eukaryota > Viridiplantae > Streptophyta > Magnoliopsida > Asparagales > Amaryllidaceae > Allium > Allium fistulosum. The sequence continues at coordinate 474,681,948 of CM060901.1, forward strand.
AATTAATTATTAAAATTAATTACATAAATTAATTATTTAATAATCCATAGTTAATGACCTTCATTAACAATTATTTAATTACTTTTCTTAAGTAATTAACTTAGATTAATTATTATTAATTCCAAATTAATAAATCTTAATAACCAATTAATTAATCTCTAATTATTTAATTAATTAAGTGTTAACCATAACTTAATTAATATTTAATTACTCTATTAATTAATTCTTTACCATTAATTAATATTCTAATTTATAAATCTTAATTACAATTTAATTATTCTAATTAATAAATCTTAATCATTAATTAATTAGTATAAACCTTTAATTACCTATGTAATTAATCCAAATGATTAATTAATCAAATTAAATTAATTATCCATTAAAATTCCTAATAAATTAAATAAACACAAATCTCTAATTACTTTAAGATAAAACTTTGTTCTTATTAAGTTATCATTTACAAAGTATTTTAAATCAATTTACTTAAATTTTATCTTCAATATTTCATTTTAAATTTAAAGATTTAAAATGAATACACATTATCTTTAATAATGTTTAAACAACATTTCTAAAACTCTTTTATTTACAAGTTAAAGAAATACTCATCTTATAAAAGAACCTAAAGAACTTAAATTAAATCTACTTTTAAGTTCTAACCATTTAATATACATTTTGACAATTAAAGTTATTAAACAATTTAAATTTTAAAAACCTTCTTTTATTTAAAACTGAAATACAAATTTAATTCTAATTCCAGATAAAACTTAGATTAAATTTACCTGCAAATTTAAAACTTCATCTTTTTAAATTCAACTACCTAATCATTTTAAAGTTGCTAAAATATTTTAAATATTTTAAAAACTTTATTTTATTTTTGAACTGAGATTCAAACTTAAACTTGAATCAGTTTTAAATTTAAATTTTATACTGGTTTAAAACCCTTATTTAATCATTTAAACTCAGTTTTAAAATTTTAAAACAGTTTAGTCTTTTAAATCTGAAACCCAGACTTTTACCCGAGACCCCTCAAAAATACTTCGAGTCGATAACCATATTAACCCGAGCAAGAATTCAAATGCCACGAGAAACTCCTGGTACCCCTCCTCTGTTTAAAACCAGACTTCATTCAGGCGTATCACAATCTCGTGCACGTGCACCGGAGATACAATCAACTCCTATATATATATATATATATATATATATAACAACACTTAATTATTTGTTTTAAAAGAAGAATTTGTCAAATATTAAATAATTTATACTGGAGATTATCACATCTAAATTTGTTAAATTTATATATCAGTATTTTTTTAAAATTTAAATCAGATAACTATCCAATTATCTGATGCCCGAAAATCCGGGATATCACAGTATATATATTAATTAATTTATAAAGTAAAGCATTTAATTTTCTCAAGTCTCGCAAATCGATTCAAATCAACTTCAAATTCCAAATTCAAATTTATTCAAGCTCCATTCATCAATTCAATTCAGTTCTAAATATACCATTTAAATTTTCAATATATTTCAAGGCTTTAATATTCAACATTTTCAAAGTAAATTTAACAGTTTCATATAGCTTTTGATTTAACTTCATTATTATTTAATCAGGGAATATTCACTTAATAGATTCAATATCATCTAACTAGCCCTAAATTTCGATTTTTCTAAATACTTCCTTAAATTTATTTAAACAAGAAATATTCATCAAATTATTTAAATCAAACCCAAGTTATAAATCATATCATAATCTCAATTTCAATAAATTTCAAATCGGTTTAATTAAATAAAAATTCTTTAATGAATACAATTTCAACTAAATTCAAATTATCTTCTCAACCTTAATTTGTTCAAATTATTACCAAAATCTATTTTGAAATATAAATTATTATTTTTTTCTTCCCAACTCCATAGAATTTATTTTCGAAATATTTAAATATATGGACCAACGGTGTTTGTATATATTTCTATCATATGGTTAAGTGATACAGATATTTATCATTTCAACCCGTAATTTAAATATATACGGGTAGATATCATTTCAACCCGTAATCCCAATTTCAATTCAAATGAAAATCGCTTCGGTCTATCATTTCAACCCATAACGATTTTCTCATATTCTAAAGTCCGTTCGGGTATGTATCATTTCAACCCATAGTGAATTCTATACTAACAGGGAACTTGCAGAGTGATAACATATAATATAAAATATGACAACATGCATATATCATCAATAACAATATAACATAAACAATAGGATATGGTGTCATATCCCACAGGTGAACAGTTACAGATAATAGCATATATAACAATTTAAATAACTACAGCAGCATATTTCAATTGTCGTTTCAATTGAAATCAAATTTAATCAATAAAAGAACGTTAATCGTGAGTGATTACTCACCTTTCGAGGCTAGAGGAATTTGATAACGAGGTGAGTTATGAATCTAGGCGTGAATTCCAAACCAAAATGAGATGGGCACGAATTCGATGGATAGAGCTGATAACCGAAATCGATGAGAACAAGTCAAGATTAGCTTAACATAAACCGAAACAAAATAAATATTATATCCATATATATCTCTAATAATTAATATAGAGATTAAATCATATTTTAAAATAAAATATATATTGCTAAAGAAAAATCCAAATATCAATGGTTATTAAAAAATCAATATAACAATTTATTATAATATATATATAACTCTTTAAAATTAACATTAAATAACATGAGTCATCAAACATAACAATAACTACCATATATATATATATATATATATATATAAACAAATAAATAAATATATGCATATATCTTCACATCCAGTCAACAGGGTATGTATATGGCTTATATGAAATCTGTACAAACATATAAAAAAACAACGAACATATATATAATACTTTACTGTACGAACATATGTATATGACTTATACAATGCATATGCCAACTTTAGATAAACCTTTATATAGATATATACCTACAAGTTTTAGAATTTACATAAACTAACAAAATATAACTATCATATATATATATATGTGAACGAAATTTTCTTTACTGCCTACAAATAGCAATTTTATAAATCTATACAAAACCGAATCATATATTAAATCATCAGAATCCATAACGAAGCATTCAAATACGAGGTATACTTCATACACTAAATGTATGTACCAAATGAAAACATCGCCTCAAAAATCTTTGTTTTTATATTCAAAACCAAATTCAACTATACTTATATAAATTACAGTTAATAGCTTATCTAAAACAATTTTTTTATTTATTTATACAATTTATAAACATACAACCGATTATATTTTGAAACCAAGTTATAAATATATATACTTTAGCTATAAACACCTCTTATAGTTTATATATAAGTGAATTGATATCATACCCAAGTGTAAAACAAAAGCAAAGAGGAGTTTAAAGCAACAGATCCAATCTAAAGAGCCAAGCAAACATACTTTATTCCACTTCAAATCTGTTATAATTAACATAATACCTATTATATATATTTTAAGATATAAGCTATGTTTATTATATAGAGTCAGAAAGCAAAGTACACGTAAAACAAAAAATAGAATATATAATACCTTTATATAAATAAAGAGGGAACATGAGTGGGAGAAGGGTGGTGAAGTGGTGATGCAGCTAGGCGTGGCCAGGGGCCGTGAGGGGGAAGGGCGGTTCAACGGTGATGGTGATGAGAAAGGCGGGTCGCGTGGTGCTCGAAGCGGTGACGTGGAGGGCTGGGTGCGCGGCAGAGGCTAGGCTGGGTCGGGAAATGGTGCGGCAGGTGGGTCTCGGCGATGAAGCAGGCTGCACTGGTGAGTTCGGCCGGTTGTGGTGGTGGAAGGAGAAGGGGCGGAGGTCGGGCTGTGTGGTGGCCGAGGTAAGTAGAAAGGTGGCGGCCATTTGGAGAGATAGTGGAAGTTTTCAGCTAACAGAAAAAATGGGACGATGAAATAGAACGTTTTATATTTATTATAAATAATATTTTGAAACTTGAAAAGGCAAAAGTCACGCCATAAATTATGGAAATAATAAAACGAAGGTGAAAAGGGATATGGCAACATTCTCAGCTGGAAAGAATTTATAACAATTTATTTCGGTGGCCACGGTTCAAAATGTTTTTTTTAGCAAAAGAAAATAAAGGGGCACAAAAGCGGTATCGATACAGAATCATTTTATCGATTCCATAGCGAACTGGACTTCAAAACACAGGATTGAATATACCGCAGAGATCAGCACGACGAGACGATCAAAACGGTATACAGATATCAGTGATAGGATCATCCGATCAAAAAGTCGATAATCGGTACCAGAAATGCTACTATTTTGCCAGAATTAAGATAAACGGAGCAATAGCAGTCCAAATTTTGAAAAACGAAAGATGACTCCTTACTCAGAAGATGATTTAGAAATTTATTATATAAAAATATTCAAGTTTGGAAAACGTTTTATTATCATCATTTTTTAACTGATCTGAATTGAAATAAAATTACACAATAAAATAAACTTCAATATTATCAGATGAAAATTTACCAGTTGCTATGATTAAATAGACGTATTCCTAATAATAAATTTTTAATTTCAAATTTTATTGTTTAAAATTTCACAAATTTCCAGTTAAATATACTTTTAAAACCATTAAATTTTTACGGGTCGTTACACTCTCCCCCACTCAAAACTTTTCGTCCCCGAAAAGGAAGGAGGTAGAAGAATAGAAACAACCAGATAGAAAAGATAGATTGAAAGTCAAGATTAAACAATTAATTTGAACTATATAAATTTTACTTAAAATTTGAAAACTTCATTTGCAATTCAATTATCTTATATACTTTAAAACCTTTCAAAAATCCATTTGTAAAATTTCTTGCTTCCTTTATAAATACCATTTATGTTTAAATGACACCTTTATAAATATATGAAAACCATTTGAAAACAATTATTTACATTATTACTTATATTTACAAAGAAGCTATTTGAAAACATTAAATCCATAATTCATAAATTTATTAATTCTATCTAAAATACTTTTCAAATATTATTAATAAATCAATAATCATTTACTTTAAATCTGTTTTATTTAATTAATAACTTCTAAAATATTTATAACACTAAATTTTTTTCTATTAAACCTTATAGTATATATATAACAATATTTAAAAGGATATAGTCAACAAGGAAAAGAAGGAGGACTTGGAAAAACAGAATATAGGTGAATAAATAAACTGAGCAGATAAGGTAGATTCAAAAGAATAGTATCGGGCACGAATAATTAATTCAAGCCATAAGGATTTCAATTTCAAATATTAATACAACATTTCTTTGTTGGAAATACTTTTATAATAAAATACTTTTATATCGAAACAAATTTTCCTTTCGAAAATACTTTTATAACTCGATGTTTCAACAAGTTTATCCTCGTTCCTGCAGACTCTGGCAGTGCGTTGATCAGGCGCAAAGCTAGAATTCCCCAGGTACTTAGTAGACTTGTTTCAACACCCAGTGAAAATACTGGAAAAACTTTTAAAAACAGATATGGAAAGTACAATCCAAACAAAAACAAACAAAACCTTTGTCTAACCATGGTTCGTAGATACACGATGGTTACGCCTGGTTCCCCCAGGAAACAATCCATATCCGTAAGCTTTCTCAGCCCTGCGAGTTACGCCATGATGACTAGTAGAATGCAGGATACACAATGGTTACGCCTAGATCCCCCAGGAAACAATCCGTACCCCCAGGCAAGACTTAGCCAAGCAGTTGCGCTACTATTCGCGACCTACACAGATTGCAGGATACACAATGGTTACGCTTGGATCCCCCAGGAAACAATCCGTACCCCTAGGCAAGACTCAGCCAGGCAGTTGCGCTATGTAGTCGCGCTCGTAAGACCATGGGTAACGCCATGGAATTCGAAGGACACTCGAGTATCATATCCGGAAAACAAAAAATCTGAGAGAATAATATCGATAGAATGAATCCAAGATGTGGCCACAAATCGGATATCAAGCAGAAGGCACTTTCCATATCTTTACTTCGAAAATATGTATCATATAGTACCTTTCAAATTAATTTCAAATATCATACTTATATAAAGTCCATTATATATAAGATTTCATTTTCAAATCAAATACTTTTCCAAAATCAAAAGTATATCAAATCACACTTATGTAGACTTTAATTATATAAGATTTCACTTTTCAAATTGAGTACCCTTTTCAAATCCATAGTTTTCGATTTAATTTCATACTCATACAAATCAATTTTATATAAGTTCGACAACTCCCAAATCAAGTATTTAGTAACACAAGGTTCTCAAATTTCAATTTGTTTCAATATCAGTTCAATTTCAAAATCATATACAATTTCACCAAATTATTTCTTCTCAAATTAAATATCTTTTGTTTCAAAGTTTCCAAAATAATAGATTTAGAAAATAAATCCAAATTTCCAAATCAATATAATTTAAGTCAACCAATTATTTTCCAAAATCAAATGTTTTCAAAATCATCTTATACTTACGTAAGATCCATCTTATATAAGGATCAAATTTTTACAAAATAAATTTCGTTGTATGAAGAGCCATATGGGATTGAATATCTTTGCTTTTATGGGTTATATATCTTTGTAATTTAAATTGGAATTTTCTTTTAGTAAGCAAAGATATTCTAACCTGACAGCTTTCAATTTCAGCGTCAAAATATATCAATGATATTAGAATATAAGATGTACGTCATCATTTCGCAAAATCATATTTTGATCGCTCGCTCGATCACACAAGTTCGCTTTCAAACTAGTATTGTCCATTCGACTTCCTTAATGCAGATTTCGATATGGTTTCTCGACTAGAAGCCATCAGTCTCCTTGCATAGCCATATACTATGATAGAGAATTCTAGAATCGAGCCCAAAATCCATATCAAATATTCGCCATCAAGAATCGAATGAAAAATCCTAGCACGAAATGGTGTAATTCACCTCGAACTTGTGTACTCAAACCTGGATCAAATTAATTATGCGAATAAAACAGCATACGTACAACCTATATATTTATTCCAACTTGTTAAATGTATAGTTTCATAAAGATGTTACTAAGTTAAAACTTTTAACTAAACTTTATTCAAAATATTTTGAAGACCAAATTCTTTTCAAAACATTTCAAATCTAAATTTCATATTAGAAAATTTTAAAATTGCCTTATTCATTTACTTAACAAACAGTTTCAACTTATTTAAATCATATTACTACATACTTTAACATACATACCAAACTTATATACTTTATACTTTTCAAAATTACTTAGCTTTGAAAAGTTAACCTTGATTTGGAAGTGCTCGAACCTTCGAAATAGTTGAAGAAATCATTTTCAAATTCAAGAGTTGGAAATCAACAACAAATCAGTAAATCAATTTCAAAAGATAGGTTTCAAATCCAAAACTCAAGGACTGAACACCGGCTTACTTCAAATCATTTCAAATATATATATACATATATCTTTCGAATATCAAATCTTACTTCGGAATTTGAAATCAAAATGGTTTCACAAAATCACTCGCATAGCAAAGCTACTGAAGTGGCCTATCCCCCACTCTAAAACTCGAAAATCAATGTCGATGATGCGTGCACTCATCACCGAAATTATTTTCCAGCTACATGAGTGAGTTCTGGACTTCTATTTTCTCAAACTTCTTTTGAAATTTCTTCGAAATCATTCGAAACTCATTAAAATTATTTGAAACATTTCTTATTCGGAAAATACTTTTAAATCATATTATTATTATATATTTCAAAATCTTAAAACCAATTTCAAAATACCGGAGTTCAGTTCTCGAATTTCAAATTTAAAATCCTTCAGTTATAAATCATTTTTAGATAAATCAAATTTCTTATATAGTTTTTTCAAAATTACAAATCCTTTCGAAACCTCAAATTCTTATTTTAAAAGGGTTTATAATCTTTATCGAAAACATTTCACTTTTATATATAGAATATAATAATTTCGATATATAAAACAATTTCTAAAATATAAACAAGCCTGATTTTTCAAAGGATTGTTCAAGAATGGATTTCAAAACAAAGATAGAAATTCAAATTAGAGGGACTCTAATCAAATACGATTCTGATTTGAAAATAAGTTCGAACGAAAATGAGATAATTAATTACAAAACAGTAGTCGAATACACTTATATAAATCGCGGGCGACCTTAACCGGGTCAACCGTGACTTCAGGAACAAGATCGATGCAGAATCCCAAGAAAAATCAACATTTGATCGCAAGAGATAGCGGCATCTAAACCAAAGATATAGAAATCTCCGGTGAATCAATGCCAATTGTGAAGGAGTTTCACCCCTTCACAAATCATTCAAAGATTGGTGGGATCCTATTCTTATAGAGATCATTCGAAGTGGAGTTATGGGATACTCCAGAATCAAAAGAATACAAATAGGGAGAGACAAGAATGAATTTTGGAACCGCAAGAAACGTTCCAAAGTTCAAAGGAAATCGAGTCAAACGTAAGAGATTCAAACTCGAACGAAAGTGATTCTGTAAATAAATTTACAATATATGCTAAGTTTTGCCTAGAGCCAAAGCTCTGATACCAACTGTAACGACCCGCTATTTTGGACCATTCAAATCGACAATAAATCCACACATGTCTGACTTGAATAATTCAAAATATCAGATTGTTAATTTAAATTTGGCAAAACTCAGCATATGCAGTAAATAAATCAATCACAGAATAACAGACACAGAGTAATACAATAATACGCAGCGGAATAGATAAAATAGTAGTTCATGAAGCTACTATATAAACATCAGAGTTAGAAATAAAATACAACAGAATATCCCAAATGCAGTGAAGTCTCCAATACAACAGATGACTTCTCTGGACAAATCAACTAGAAGAGCTGAAAGCTGAGGCGATAGTTGGATCTCCAAAGGAAGCTCCAAACTCCAAGGGTGAATCTCAAATGCTGTATCACTCGGTCTGACCCAAGCGTAAAGCAAAACACAAAACACTCGAGTCAGGATTAACATTCTTATATAAATAAATCCAACTCAAGCGAAATATCAACTGAAATACAAGTAACTTAAAGGATGTTTGGGATAACCATCCTCTAAGGATCTTCAAAACTATCTACAAGGTGGAAATATACATTATAACACTGTGGTCATTTCAATTTAATTTATACTTCAAAACCCAAATATCATTTCATTTCAAATATAACTATTTTCCAATATAGTATATATATTAATTAATTTATAAAGTAAAGCATTTAATTTTCTCAAGTCTCGCAAATCGATTCAAATCAACTTCAAATTCCAAATTCAAATTTATTCAAGCTCCATTCATCAATTCAATTCAGTTCTAAATATACCATTTTAATTTTCAATATATTTCAAGGCTTTAATATTCAACATTTTCAAAGTAAATTTAACAGTTTCATATAGCTTTTGATTTAACTTCATTATTATTTAATCAGGGAATATTCACTTAATAGATTCAATATCATCTAACTAGCCCTAAATTTCGATTTTTCTAAATACTTCCTTAAATTTATTTAAACAAGAAATATTCATCAAATTATTTAAATCAAACCCAAGTTATAAATCATATCATAATCTCAATTTCAATAAATTTCAAATCGGTTTAATTAAATAAAAATTCTTTAATGAATACAATTTCAACTAAATTCAAATTATTTTCTCAACCTTAATTTGTTCAAATTATTACCAAAATCTATTTTGAAATATAAATTATTATTTTTTTCTTCCCAACTCCATAGAATTTATTTTCAAAATATTTAAATATATGGACCAACGGTGTTTGTATATATTTCTATCATATGGTTAAGTGATACGGATATTTATCATTTCAACCCATAATTTAAATATATACGGGTAGATATCATTTCAACCCGTAATCCCAATTTCAATTCAAATGAAAATCGCTTGGGTCTATCATTTCAACCCATAACGATTTTCTCATATTCTAAAGTCCATTCGGGTATGTATCATTTCAACCCATAGTGAATTCTATACTAACAGGGAACTTGCAGAGTGATAACATATAATATAAAATATAACAACAGGCATATATCATCAATAACAATATAACATAAACAATAGGATATGGTGTCATATCCCACAGGTGAACAGTTACAGATAATAGCATATATAACAATTTAAATAACTACAGCAGCATATTTCAATTGTCGTTTCAATTGAAATCAAATTTAATCAATAAAAGAACGTTAATCATGAGTGATTACTCACCTTTCGAGGCTAGAGGAATTTGATAACGAGGTGAGTTATGAATCCAGGCGCGAATTCCAAACCAAAATGAGATGGGCACGAATTCGATGGATAGAGCTGATAACCGAAATCGATGAGAACAAGTCAAGATTAGCTTAACATAAACCAAAACAAAATAAATATTATATCCATATATATCTCTAATAATTAATATAGAGATTAAATCATATTTTAAAATAAAATATATATTGCTAAAGAAAAATCCAAATATCAATGGTTATTAAAAAATCAATATAACAATTTATTATAATATATATATAACTCTTTAAAATTAACATTAAATAACATGAGTCATCAAACATAACAATAACTACCATATATATATATATATATATAAACAAATAAATAAATATATGCATATATCTTCACATCCAGTCAACAGGGTATGTATATGGCTTATATGAAATCTGTACAAACTTATAAAAAAACAACGAACATATATAATACTTTACTGTACGAACATATGTATATGACTTATACAATGCATATGCCAACTTTAGATAAACCTTTATATAGATATATACCTACAAGTTTTAGAATTTACATAAACTAACAAAATATAACTATCATATATATATATGTGAACGAAATTTTCTTTACTGCCTACAAATAGCAATTTTATAAATCTATACAAAACCGGATCATATATTAAATCATCAGAATCCATAACGAAGCATTCAAATACGAGGTATACTTCATACACTAAATGTATGTACCAAATGAACACATCGCGTCAAAAATCTTTGTTTTTATATTCAAAACCAAATTCAACTATACTTATATAAATTACAGTTAATAGCTTATCTAAAACAATTTTTTTATTTATTTATACAATTTATAAACATACAACCGATTATATTTTGAAACCAAGTTATAAATATATATACTTTAGCTATAAACACCTCTTATAGTTTATATATAAGTGAATTGATATCATACCCAAGTGTAAAACAAAAGCAAAGAGGAGTTTAAAGCAACAGATCCAATCTAAAGAGCCAAGCAAACATACTTTATTCCACTTCAAATCTGTTATAATTAACATAATACCTATTATATATATTTTAAGATATAAGCTATGTTTATTATATAGAGTCAGAAAGCAAAGTACACGTAAAACAAAAAATAGAATATATAATACCTTTATATAAATAAAGAGGGAACACGAGTGGGAGAAGGGTGGTGAAGTGGTGATGCAGCTAGGCGTGGCCAGGGGCCGTGAGGGGGAAGGGCGGTTCAACGGTGATGGTGATGAGAAAGGCGGGTCGCGTGGTGCTCGAAGCGGTGACGTGGAGGGCTGGGTGCGCGGCAGAGGCTAGGCTGGGTCGGGAAATGGTGCGGCAGGCGGGTCTAGGCGATGAAGCAGGCTGCACTGGTGAGTTCGGCCGGTTGTGGTGGTGGAAGGAGAAGGGGCGGAGGTCGGGCTGTGTGGTGGCCGAGGTGAGTGGAAAAGTGGCGGCCATTTGGAGAGATAGTGGAAGTTTTCAGCTAACAGAAAAAATGGGGTTTGGATCTGGGAGGAGCAAAGGCTAGGCAACAAAATGATAAAGAAAGAAGAGAGGATGGAGGAAAATATGGGTAGAGGAAGGAAAAAATGCAGATCTGAAATGGGCTACTGAATATTTTATATTTGTAATGCCTCAGAAATTCATGGAATCTTATTTTGTTTGGATTTTGAAATATATGAATTTATTTGTATAGGAATATATGGGATTAATTATGTGCAAGTATGTGTGCATGTGTGCACGTGCACACTGATATGGCACAAGGAAGAACTCTAGATTTCCTGAATATAAAACAAGAATTAAAAAGCATTACAAACATGATTTTGTAACATGGATATTTGATTTCTGGAATTATATGGATCATCCCAGAGAATAAGAAAAGTAAGTTTTATTTTAAATCAGTAAACAGATTTTATTTAAAACCCAGGAATATATATATATATATATATATATATATATATAAGCAAGTGAAACTATAACACTAAAATGGCAAAAGACAAATGGCAAGCAAAATAATTGCTTTAGGCAGAAAATAGAAAGGAGGATTTTTTTAGAAAATAAACAAGAAAACTATGTCACACAATTATCATGACTTGGTAAGAATATGATATATTCTAGAAAAGAAAAAGGAGAGGCAGGTCTCACATATGGTCGGGATATTAAAGGTAAAAAATAAACAAATTTGAAATGCAAAATGCATGAGTCTTGGCCAGGGTAGGAATGGGATTTTACAATGATAAAACCCTAGAAAACTTCTCTTATAAATCCAAGTATAAACCAGAAAAATCATTTGCTACCCAAAACATTTAAGAAAACAAAGAAGAAAATACTTACAAGCAGAAAAGCAAGTTTTGAAAAGGTTTCTTTTCTAGGTTTAGCAAGAGAAGCATTTTCTGTGAGTAATCTCAGTAAACCCATGGCATTAAGTCCTGTTATGAGGCAGCCAAGCTTATGTTATTTTTCCATATATTGTTGATTTCATTAATATGGTTTTAATGGATGTTTTAATGGGTGTTTCTGAATGTTTTGATTGCTTTGATGTTTGAGTATTTTACTCTGTTTGGTTACACCCAGAAATGTAAAAGTATGAAATCATGAAAGTAAATAGAGGATACTTGTAATTGGTTTAGATATGGCATGGGAAATATAGAAATCAAAATGTATATGAGTTGCATTACACTTGTGTAAGTGCTGAGGCTCAAATGAAAGATTCAAGGTTGCAATGGAAATATCCAAAAGTGTTGAACCCTTGATCAAATAGAAAACCCATGAGCCAGAAATCTTGTTTAAGCTAGATCTTGAATTTAGTTCAAACATGGGTGCTTATGAAACAATAATAACCCACATGCCCAGTCTTTATTCCCAGTTGTAAATATTCCTGTATTTTCTTTAAGCCAAAATATTTGAAAATATGATTTCCTCTGGATAGGAATGTTAGCTCGTTTTTGAATTATGCTTGTGAGTTTTATAATTCATATACAATGTGATTCAGTCACCTAGCTATCTCATGATAGGATTAAACATGAACACTTAGTAAATAAACTAAGGATTGTGAGCCAAGAGGACTGCTGGAATGCTTGTTGTATTTAAAGTATGCAAGTTGGCACATGGCTTGTTTAAGCCCTGAGATCTTTGTGCAATAATGTGAATTATTTTATTGCAATGTGTCCCCGTGATTCCTTTATGGCAGATGAGGCTAGGAATTAATTTGGTAAATACAACCTTAAATTGATGAAGTAGGAACTTGAGTTATTCCTAAGATGGTTGGTCTGGATCTATGATAGTTCCTGAGTATTTCTATTTGAAATGTATGTTTACATGGTTGAAAGTGTGTACATAGTTAGTCTTAAACACTGATCATATATGCAAAATACATCATAAACAAGTCAGGCAAATTGAACAAAGAAGCTATGCCCACTTATACAGAATGTTTATGTCTCACTCATTTACTTAATATCATGGAATTTTTGATATTGCTCATACCAGATCTTGTATCTGACCCTTGTTTGCTTATGGCATCTGGGGTGTCTCATTTAAAAATGGGCAGCCTCTAATGCTCTTTCAGGGAATGCTGGTTCTAAATAGGAAGCTACTATGGCTATTGAGAATGATTGGATAAGCATGCTAAATTAGAATTAAATAAGAACTCAGAAGGAATTATTTGCATGTATTCTAAGAAGCTTTTATAGTTATGCTTTGGTTGTTATGTAATTGAATGCTTGAATTTATTTAGTTGTTTTAACTGAATCTAGTAATGTATTAAGTTTGGATTTACCAAAGAATTAGTTGAATCTATGCAAGAAAGTATATATTTGAGTATTATGGTGAAAATCTGTAAATGATATATGCCAGTAATTGAGAAATAGATATGTATATATATACATATATTGTATTAGTTAATTTCAAGTTACTTAAAACTTTAAGTTTGAAGGTTAAAAATCTGAGTTTAGCTAGAAGTAATATTTCAAGAATTTTGTGACAATATGCAGAAGTGTTTTGATAAAAGAAACAACATATTTGTACACTTTAAAAAGATATAAACATGTTTTAAGGGATTTTGCAAATGTTTGGTATCTGAATTTACATTGCAAAAGCCAGGCACTAATGTTTTGATGATCTAGTCATAAGGCTAACCCACTTCAAAAATAATGAGGTCTGGATTGATCAAGATGATCAGAGTTTTGGGTATAAAGGAAGAAAATACACTTTCTAAAATCTGAAGCTTTCTTTGCAAATGCATGAACAAAGACATTTTCAAATACTTGATCAACTCACATTTTATTTTGAATAGCTTTATTAACCCAGAGAGTACAATACATCTAATATGCACACATATTATCTAAATACTACTTTTGTCAAATGACCATAGAATCTGGATTCTCTAAATCCAGTAAAGCAACCTGTAAATTAGATGCAAGCTGAGGTAACTCAGGGGTTAGAGAATAAATTTGGTTAAGGAAAATACAACTATCTAGATTATGAAAGAATTACACAACTGACCTGGTAATAAGTAAAGAAATTTGTGATAAAATAACTTGTGTTGAAAATGATAAGTGAGTATATCATTTTCCTTTCTGACTTTAACCAAATCCCAAATAATTAAACTAAAATTTTGGTGGCTTGCTATATAATCTGAGATCACCTTACTATCTCAAACTAACAGACAATAACAATAAGAATGATAAAAAATTAATAGGTATAGATTACACATGATTATGGGAATTCACTCCCACGACTCAAATATTAAACAAAGGTAAATGAGCTATGTACTGGTTGATTAGAAATTCAAATTCAACCAGGATGCACTCTTGCTTACCAACACTCTGATCCAAGCAAGAGGGTCACATACATCTTCATATGTATGTGAATATATTATTAAAGAACTGATATAAATATATTAGTAGAAAATTAGGATCCTGGATAATTTAGTGGAGAGGTTAATGACTCTAGGAAATTATTGATGAAAATTAAAAAAAAAAATTAGGTGAAATAGCTAGGGTCATTTCAATATTGGTGAAGTAAAAAGGCAGAGAAATTAAGGGGACGTGTTTGTAAGCTATAGAGTGGAATATGTAAGGTTGAAATAAGATATAAATTTTGATCCAGCCGCTAGGAAACAAGGATATAAGAAGGCACGATGAAATAGAACGTTTTATATTTATTATAAATAATATTTTGAAACTTGAAAAGGCAAAAGTCACGCCATAAATTATGGAAATAATAAAACGAAGGTGAAAAGGGAAATGGCAACATTCTCAGCTGGAAAGAATTTATAACAATTTATTTCGGTGGCCACGGTTCAAAATGTTTTTTTTAGCAAAAGAAAATAAAGGGGCACAAAAGCGGTATCGATACAGAATCATTTTATCGATTCCGTAGCGAACTGGACTTCAAAACATAGGATTGAATATACCGCAGAGATCAGCACGACGAGACGATCAAAACGGTATACAGATATCAGTGTAAGGATCATCCGATCAAAAAGTCGATAATCGGTACCAGAAATGCTGCTATTTTGCCAGAATTAAGATAAACTAAGCAATAGCAGTCCAAATTTTGAAAAACGAAAGATGACGTCTTACTCATAAGATGATTTAGAAATTTATTATATAAAAATATTCAAGTTTGGAAAACGGTTTATTATCATCATTTTTTAACTGATCTGAATTGAAATAAAATTACACAATAAAATAAACTTCAATATTATCAGATGAAAATTTACCAGTTGCTATGATTAAATAGACGTATTCCAAATAATAAATTTTTAATTTCAAATTTTATTGTTTAAAATTTCACAAATTTCCAGTTAAATATACTTTTAAAACCATTAAATTTTTACGGGTCGTTACAATACACTTACAATTTATCTCCAATTATATTTAAACAATTTGAAATTTATATTCGTTTATCAAAATAAATCTGCAGTAAAACTACTACAGTGGCCTTCCCACTTCGAAACTCGAAAATGAATGTCGATAATGCGTGCACTCATCACCGAAATTATTTTTCCAACGACAGAGAGGGGAGTACAAAACTTATTTCTTTCCAAAATTTCTTCAAAACATTTCTTTCAAGTCGTATTGAAATATTTATATCAGAAAATACTTTTAACTAATATTATTATTATATTCCACAATCATTCGAAAGAAATTTTCAAATCCCGGAATTTAAGTTCTAAAATTTCCAATTTACATTCATTTATTTACAAATAATATTTCCAACCAATATTTATAAATTTCACTACCTAACAACCAACATATTACAACCATATATATATCATTTATAAAAAATTATTATTTTATATACAAAAAGATATAATAGGCAAAATTATTTCATTTACCTATATTTCAAAACAAATATTGTGTCGGTCTGTCCTATTAAGTGTTTAGAAATCCCTATCGATGTCATAGCGTCCTATGCACCAACCGAAATTTATAAATACAAAATGGAACAAATTAACACAATATAAAACCTTTTATAACACTAACAAATATGCTCTCATATATATATATATATATATATATATATATATATATATATACACACACACACACACACACTCAGTGACTCATCATAGGGTATTACAACCCTATTAATAAAGAGTCAGACCCCATAAAGCTAAGGTTATCGCTAAACCAAAGCTCTGATACCAACTATAACATCCCGCCCTTTTTGTAAGTTTTAAGCAGACACACATGCCTACTCAAACCATACAGAAGGGCGAATTGTTATTTGGGGTGAATAAGAAAAAGAGAAAGAAATAAAACAAAACAGAATCTCGCAGTGGAATGACAAAATATAATAATCAAATAACAGTTCATGAAGCTTTATAAAAAACATTTGATTATACTTATACAATACAAAATCAGAGTTACACATATCAGAGATAAACAAATAATGTAGCGGAACAGTATGAATGAAGTGGAATAAATATAGTAAATAAAAGTAGTACAAATCTTCGTCTTCGTCCTCCAGAAATAAGGTTTTCAAATCCTGAAATGCTCAGGCTGACCCGAGCGAATTGAAAAGCCAAAACACTCGAGTCAGAACTAGAAGATCTTATGTGAGTTAAATCAACGACAACTAAATATGAGTGTAAACGGCTTCGGAGTTGTTTATGGGTTTTGTAACGACCCACCTTCCTATGCCCAGGAAAACGCATCATTATTAAGAAAGAAAGGGATAGAAGAAGAAAAGAAGAGAAGAGAGAACAACAACACATCAGAATCTCACAGCGGAACGAATGAAATATAATATATCACATATGATATTACATAGTATCATATACATCACAGTACACAACTTACATCACAAAATAGACAGTTATAAATTCTGTCTATTATACAACACTACTACATCCATACAATACATCATCACAGCGGAAACTCTATATATCTACACGCTGAAGCCTCCTGCTCCAATCTCCTCCAGAATTCGTCAAGGCTAACCTGAATCCCTTGACTACTCATACAAATTTGAGTACCCAAGAGTTTAATAAAACAGAAAATAAACACTTGGGTCAGACATGGGTCTGGTGTGAGTAAACGGTTAAAAGTTGCTTAACTTTGAAAAACCTTTGAAAACAAAAGGTATCACGTAAGACTTCCCACACATAAACATGGGTAAGTTTTTACCTTACGCTAACCAAAACTTTGATAGGAAATTCGATTATATTATAATAGGGTCTAGGGTTTTCAAATAAATACTCATATAGCTGAAATTGTTACATTATTAAATTCCAGCATACTAGCCACAAAGTGGGTTATACAATCAAAACCGTAGGGTCTCGTAGGAAGAATGGGTTTCCATCAATGGCAGGGCTACTGGGGTACCGCCCGTCACAGTACGTGGCCTAGATCACCGTACCGAGGAGTACGCCCGCTCCCCTGCAACACAAAGCCGGAACCATCCCTTACTGGATAATCCCGAACAAGACAACCCCGTAGTCGGCTGCAGTTCCAACTACCCACTAAGCCGAAAAATAGAAAGGGACCTCTAGACAGGGATATATCTTGCTCTCAGTGGGCGCTACCCACGAAGCCTTGCTGCACCTCCCCTGTTTTAGCCATTCCCGGTTGATGAGGCTTGAGGTTACGATTACCTTTAATCAGAACATATCACTTAGAATGCTCATCGTCCGCTTGACGATGTGCTGAAAGCATTCAATCCATACAAGTTCGTTCCAGGTTCGAACGAAACCGAAGGCATTATCTCGTTACACTCGTTTTGGAATCACCCTCAGAGTTAACGACAATAACCCTTGCACTCTGAATCTTCATCTTCACTTGAGATTCACGACCTATCGTTAATTTGGATCGATGTGGTATTCGGGTCTCCAGACCTGGAATACCGGTATACGGAAACCCGATCCCGGTCTCATCGAAATCCAAAACGTATCTTTTAAGGCCAAGTTGTTTAAAGGTTTAAACAATTTAACTTATCTATATTCATACAGATAGATAATTCACAAATCACAATTGATAATCACATTATCAAATAAACAAATGATCTATAACCAAATAGGTAATCCATATCAACATCACAATAGTTAATCTATATTACCATCATAATGCAACCAAGCATTCATACTACACAACATTTCTTATCTCATTTCTGAGATTACATCCATTCAAGACAATCAATGTCATCCATTCTTATATAAGCAATGATTTACTTAATCACAACATAATTAATTTAAAATGAATTAAATTAACTATCTCTATCTTTAATTAATTTAAAGTGAATTAAATTAATTACTTCATCTCTTAATTAATTTAAAGTAAATCAAATCAATTACTTCATTATAAATTTTACTTATATAATCATTAATTAATTACAAATAATTTAATTAATCTTTCTCTAATTATCTATTTTAATTAATCACCTTGATTAATTATACTTTAATTACATTTAAGTAATTATCTTTAATTAATTTCACAAATTAATTATTCTTAACCAATACAGTAATTAACCTTTAATTACTTCATTTATTAATTAATTAATTATAATCAATTACTTTAATCCTTAATTAATTACAATTAGTCACTTATCATTTGATTAATTAATCTTAAT
The DNA here is from genome assembly GCA_030737815.1 of Allium fistulosum. Classification (NCBI taxonomy): domain Eukaryota; kingdom Viridiplantae; phylum Streptophyta; class Magnoliopsida; order Asparagales; family Amaryllidaceae; genus Allium; species Allium fistulosum. The sequence continues at coordinate 474,701,346 of CM060901.1, forward strand.
TAATCAACTCTTAATCATTAATTAATTATAACTAATGATCCCTAATTACATCTTTAATTATTTATTAATTACATTAAGTAATTATTCTTAATTAATCCATAATTATTAATCACCTTTGATTAATATAATCCAGTAATTAACTTCCCTTAATTAATTCCATTGATTAATTAATTTAATTAATTACCTTCACAAATAATTAATTACATTATTAATTAACCTTAATTAAACCACAATTATTAATCATCTTTGATTAATCTAATCCTTTAATTAATTTAATTTAATAAATTATTAAATTAATAATAAGTGATTAACTCTTAATCATTTTCATTTAATAAAATAATTATCCTCTAATTACTTTATTAAATATTTTACCTTTACTAAATTATATCCAGTAATTATTTCTTAATTACTTCATCAAGTAATTATACTAAATTAATTTATAAGTAATTATCTTTAATAATTACTAATTAATTACTTAGTTAATTATTTAACTAATTATTTAAATAAATGAACTAATTTCTTAATCCTTATATTTAAAAGATCTTTAATTAAGAAATCATTTATCTTAATTAAATAAATTAAATTGACCAATAATTTAATTATCTTTCCATATTAATTATCTTAATTTAATTAAATCTCTTAATTACTTAAGATAAATTCTTTATTATAATTGATTTACTAAAATCCTTATTATTTAAACTTCATTTAAAATAAAACAATTTTAGAAATCAATTATAATTAAAACATTTTAAACTCCTTCTCGACTTTCAAAATCTTTAAACTTCCATAGTTATTAAATTAACTTTAATACAAATAACCATTTGAAAATCTATTTATTTACCCTTTAAAAACTTATCTATTTAAATATTAAAACTTATTAAAACATTTATTTTAAAAACCATTTATTTTACAAGTGAAAACTTATTTAACTTTGCTTTTTAAAACTTAAACATTCTGTTATATTTAAAATCTGAACCACTGAAATCTACCTCAGCCAAAAACTCGAGCGAACTCCCAGAACTCACGCGTCAACCCCGAGTAAAACCCCACTAAACCCATGTTTACCCCGTGCTTCTCACTCTTCAACCTGCTTCGAGAAAAACTCGAACTTTCCTGGACAAAAACACGAGCAACTCGAGCCTCCAACCTTCTTCTCCAATGCTAAATACTGGTGCACGAAAACCGTGCACATCAACGTGCACTTCCTCCCCAGTCGACGGCGAACTCCACTCCGGCCTCCACTAAGTCGCAATCGAGTCCTACAACAACTCTCGAGATCCAGAAAACTCAATTCGATTGAGAATCAAATTTTGACTCTCAAACCCATTCGCTTGAAACCACCAACACCGGAAAACCAACCCTCCCCGGCAACCAAAGCTTCGAGACAACCCACGACTTCCACCGTAGCTACGCCACAACCTCCAGAACCTACGACAATGACCGCGATCGCCTCCGGTTGTCCTTCGTTGCCGCGAAACCAAGATGAACGTCACGAGAAAAACAGGGTCTTAAACCCTAACTTGATCAATTGCGACCAACTCACTCAGAAAAAAATTCACGAAAGATTTTTCCCAAGCTCACTACCTCCCCCTCCACCTTCGAGTTCACCCACGGCACGTCGATCGTCGCCGTTCACCGTGAATTGGCCATAATGCCAAAAACAATCAAGCCCCAAATTCTCTCGAAATTCAAATCTAAAAATCTTGATATACATACTAAAATTCATGATTTCCTATAGTGAATTCAATCCTGCAATCAATTCTTAAAATTGATTCTATTAATTTTTGACCATAATAAGATTTTTACTGTAAATTTGAAAAAAAAAGAGCTAATCATTTAATTTAAAATCCTATAACTATTTTTAACTGATAGGTTACTCGATTATAAACAACTTCTATTTACACTACGTAGTCTAATTCGAATTCAAGAACAAGCATTTGAATTTATTAGAAAATTTTGAACTGTTATGAGCACACAGTAATAACAAATTATCAATACAGTATTCAAGCACAAATTGTAACGACCCCAAATTTTATAAGTATTTAAATTAATAATTAATTGAGTTTTTGAATTTAAAATTGTTAATTTATTTCATTCTGAATAAAAATAGTAAAACAAATGGTTTAAAGTGAAATTAATCGATTTATTTATTGCGAGTTTCCCCGATATCCAAGTATATTCTGTATAAACCATTTGAGATTAAAATATTGTAAATAGTGTATATGTGAGTATATGTGTGTATATTGAATGTATATATATATATTTAGGTATATACGAGCAAATTTAATATATATATGTAGATATATATATATATATATATTTGAATTGATGGTTAAAGATGGTTTGAGTTTATAAAATAAATATAAGACAATAAATATTAAGTAAATAATGATAATTAATATTTGAATTAGAAATTGAAATTAATATAAGGTAAGTTTTAATAAAAATAGAAGTAGAATATTTGTTAAAATCTAACAACAATTTAGAATAGAAATTTATTTACAGTTCAAAGTAGTAAGAAGAATAGAGAAAACAAATAAACATAGAAATTGTCATTTTTAATTCTTGATAGATATATATATATATATATATATGTAAACAAAACATAAATCAAAGAAATAAAATATACTACAAGTATAACTATAAATGACCTTCATAAATAAAGATTACACAAATTCAAACCAAGTAATCAAAATAGGTGAAATAAAAATAAAGTACATCAACCTGGGAAAGTTAAATAAGTAACAAAACAAATACAAATAAACAAAGTATAAACAAATGAAAAAAATAATATAGAAATCACCTCAGCCTATAAAACAAGAATTAAAGCCTGGAAATAGAAACAAACAAAAATACAAGCCTGGTAATAAATGCAAACCTCCTTAGCCACCGAAAACAACATACCAGCCATGCCTATTTTACTAAACAAAACATAGAAAAGTGATAAAGGACTCATGCATTTAATACAAACATCTCAGCCTTACTCTGATTGTACAAACAACAACATACATCATCTGTAAACTCATTCTTTCATACCTCCTCTTCATTTCATTTCGTCCCTTGATACAAAACTGAGAAAAGAAAAAGCGAAAAAAAAAACAAAACAAAAAAAAAAGCTTCAGACTTAAAAACATTCATCAAGCAATGCAAAGATCATGCAAGTTTAAAAGCAAATCCAGTTTCCAGTTTCTCAGAGCACTTCCAGGCTTGTACTCTCTGTTTCAAACAAATAGGTGAGTAACATTCTATTTAAAGATATGACTTAAGTTAATATGGAACTTGTTTTTTTTTCTCTGTGACAATGTGTTTTGCTATAAATGATTGGGTAAATCTCTGGATAGCTGCTCTTCTTGATTCTCTGTTATCTGTAGTTGTTTCTTTTGAGTAGAATGGTAAAACAAACATCATCACTTAATCTTTTACTTGTTTGATTGTAGAATGTAAACAAAACTGTTGTTTGGTGGTAATCTAGATATTAAAAATGTACTCAAGTCAAAACAAAACTATATTTGTCTCTGGAAAACAAAAGAACAAAGCCAACTTCAATAAACTAAAAAAAAATTAAACTTCTTGTTTAAGAATACAGTTATATTAGGTGAAACTACATACAAAAAAATGATTTTTAAGACAAGTTTTGAGATTTCTAGATCAAGGGGTGAAGAGCAGATAGGCTTAAACTATTTTTAGCATTATGGGTTGCTGTAGATAATCTAATGCATTGACGAGGTCGAGTTCTGGTCAGAGGGTAGAGGGATGACCAGGGATTAAAGGAAAAATAGTGGGATGGTCGGAAAATCATCGTGGTGGCGGCGAGAAGTGTTTAAATTCTGGTGACCTAATTTGAGTGACTCGAGATTTTTTATTTCGTTCGAAGCCATGAAGTGATCGAGTGATTCGCGCTTCTGGAGTTGGATACAGGGAAGGTAGTCGAGGCTTTTGCCGGAGTTCGGTGATCTCTGGTGATCGGAGGTAGGAGCAGCGGCGAAGTTTACAGGAGGTGATGTTTTCTAATTTTGGGTTCCAGGTGAAATCGAACTCGATTTCGTTCGAATGTCAGAGAAGTTGATCGGAGGGCTGGAATAGGTTGTCGAGGTGGTCGCCGATATGTGGTGATGGTCATGGATGACCGGACGTGGTGATTGGAAGCGTGCACGTGCACGGTTGAGTGATCTGGTGACTGTGCCTTCGTGGTGATGACAGGGAATGGACTCGAGAATTTCTCGAGTAACTCTTCGCTTGGCTCGGGTGATTTTATAAAAGCCTCGAAGTAAATATAGAGATGGCTCGGGCAAAACTCCATTTTTCTCGAAGAAAACTGATGGGGGACTCGGGTCTTTGGTTTCAAGTCTGGAACAGTGCCAGTTAACAGTTTTTAAATTATCAAGTTTTAAATTTGTTTAAGTTCCAGATTTTGGAAAAGAAGAAAAAAGAAGTTATAAATTTAAATATTTTAAATAAGTAAATAATTTACTTAAGTAAATTTGTTTTAAAAATTCCTTTATAACTAAGTATTGTTTTAATTTATAAAGTGGTTAAATTTAAATTGGTGTCAGTTTAAACCTGGAATTTAAAAGGAAAGTTCAAAAGGAAGAGTGAAATAAATGTTTCAACATATTGAAAATAAAATAGATAATAGGAAATGGAATTACTCTAAGTAATAAAGATTTAAGATTTAAATTCTTTGACCATTAGGATAATTAGAGTGATAATTGATAATTTGTAATTATAAGTTTAAATGTATTAACTAAAGTTTAAATTAATAATCACTTGACGATTTGGAAAATAAAATAAAAAATTATTACTTAGAGAAGTAATGAATAAATAATTACTGAATGTAATTTATTAAATGATAATTTAAAATGTGAATTTATTATTTGTTAATAAATCAAAGGATTTATTAATAATGGCAATTAATTAAGATTAATTTAATAATTAAAGATCAATTCATTCATTTAATTAAGAATGATTAGTTAATGATTAAGGGTTAACTAAAAAAATTTGAAAGAAAGATTTTCAAATAATTCGTAATTAAATTACGATAATTAACCCAGATTAACAATTTGATACATCTGATTTAAATTAATCAGTTGATTAATGAATTCACTTGTGAATGTTTAGATTCTATTGAATGTTGAATTTTTTTGATATTCTGATCTGTGATGCTTGTGATATAGCCTGATATTGTGTGTGGTCTGTACTGTAATCTATTTATCTGTGATTTGTGATCTGTGAATGAACGATAAGCGTTATAGTTTATATCGCTTATCAACTATATCCTGTATTTTGTTATGTGATGATTGATGTTGCACTATTGTGTGTAAAACCCCTGGACTACACTATACACACAAATATGGATTTCACGTGGAAATCATTTAAGTCACAGATAATTTAAAGTTAATATTTTTGAAATTGAAATTTTAATTTCAATTGATTTTGAAATTAGAAATTTGGGGTTTAAAGTGAAAAGCTTTTGAAATGGAATTTCAAAGAGAAGAGTTATTTTGAATAACTTAAGCGAGTTTTGAAAATTTAAATAATTAGATTTAAATTTGAATTCGAGTTTGAAATTAAATCTATGATTTGGAAACTAGGGATAAAAGATGGTATAAATGTGTTTGTATGAATTTAAACCATTTTAAAAGTATAATTTTGGGAATTTGGATTTAACCTAAGGATTTCAACTAGTATGAATGAATCAGATTTCCAAAGAAAAAAAAATGTTGTTTTCAAATGATAAACACTTTCAGATAAGAAATGAAATTCCAGTTTAATGAAAGGAATTTCAAGATCGAATTGAAAAATGGATTTTCCAAGTTATAAATGAATTCTTTTCGAAAGCTATGAATTAAATCTGTTTATTTTTAACAGATTTAAAATGATGATTTATTTAAACCATTCGAAATGAAATTGTTTTGAAAGCTATGAGTTAAATCTTTGATTTAACGAATAAATCAAATTGAAAGGGAAATTGATTTGGAAAATCTATGAATGAATCTTTGTGAAATTAAGTGAACTTTGTGAATTGAATCTTTTTTGTTTAAAAAGATTAAAATGGTAATTTGATAAACCATTTGTAAAGGAAGTTTGGGTTTAAATTGTGACTTAATTGAAATCCCAATATCCATATGATTTCTAATAATTGCGCTCACTATTCGGGTTAGCCGGGAAAGGACCTTTGGGTCGTATAACTTATTCCGAATAGTGATACGTCGTATATGGATAGCATTTGAAGACCGGTGTTGAAGACCGGATATTTTTCGAAAATGAAAGGACAACCTGTCGAATGTCTCTGCACTGAGTCGCGCCGGTATAGAGATTTATATCACTCTTTTGTGACGGGAAGTCCGGACGTGATTGAAAGTTATCCGGAATTGCAAGGGCTTCGTGAGAAGTGCCTTCGGTTCTGTTCGAACCCGGAACAGACTTGTATGGATACATGTCTGACATTACACTTTGAGATATAGAGCCGATTTCTTTCAAATACATTTCTGTTGGTGGCGGAGAATTTATTCTCTTAGCTTAACACCCTTCTCTGAGACATATGAGCTCAGAGGTTATGTAGTTGAAATTTATCAGCGATATATCCCAATTTGGTAATGTGGCATGCTGAGTGTTGCTGTGTGATGATTAGTGTTTGATCATTTGTGATATGATCATTTGTTTGATCTTATATCTTTGTGATCATAGGTTGATCATTTGTTTGACCCGAAGCATGGCTTTGTAGAAAGCGTAGCTTTGTGGACGAGACTTCGTCGAGCCTCACACCTCGGAAATGGTTGAAACAGGAAAGATGCGGCAAGGTTCTAGGGAGTAGTGCCCCTTAGTGTATGTCATTCCTTCTGGATAAAGGTGGTATCATGGTATGGAGCCCAGATACTTAACCTCTGTGGTTGCTGCATTTTTACTATGTGGTTTGTTGGAAATCGGGGATCCTCGGGAAGATCGGTGACGATCGGGGGATGACATACGCGTGTCAGTAGTTACCTATTTTTGCAGAGGTAACCCGGCCTTGTGTTGGCAGAGACCCGGTTAGGTTCTCGGGTCGTCTATTCCAGGGACGTACCCATCGTGGATAGGAAGTTCCTTAGCCTGACCATTTGTTGGAAATCCATCTTCCAATACGAACTTTGTACGGTATTAGTTGTAGAACCTGCCATTTACGTACGGTGGTCACCACTGTTTAGATGGTAGCTATAGTAGGCATACGATACTGGTCGTATGTTGGCTAAGATTAATATTACACTTTCGAAATGTTTTCTACACTATGCACTAATAATAATATCAAATGATTTGATTTGCGTAGTAAGCATCTTTGACTATCATAAGAAGAAATCTCCTCCAATTCTGCGTTTGCATTGTGTGTGTGGTGGGAGGTCTTATGGTAGTTTCATTTTCCAAAAGCATTGCGGTTTTCAATGTTTAAATTCTTTTGTGTTATTTAAAGATAAACTGTTTTTGTTGCTCACACCAGTCCCACGACTGACTCGGAGTTTATTGTTCATTTCCTAAACTCTGGGTGCTCATAATTTTCTACACGAGCAGTCTAGAGTTGGGTTTTTCAGATATTCAGATGAGTAGATTATCTGGAGCTAGTTCAGTCTTTGGATATGGACTGCACTTGCTATCTTTGTGCATCGTTATTGAGAGTTCGAGCTATATTTGGATTTGCTGCTTTGAAGATGGAGATTATCCGCTGCTGTTGTTATCGTTTTCTTTTCCGCTGCTATTTGTTGTATCATATCTCTGATGTATATTGATATTCATTGTATCACTCTGTTGTATCAGATATTGTATATCAATGTATTATTCTTTTATTCCGCTGTGTTATTTACTTAATGTTGTTATAAGCTCCCGAGAACCAGATTCGGCATTTGAATCTATGGCATTTTGAGTACAAGGGAAGTACGGGTGCCGATTTTCGAAGGTCGACTTTTGGGTCTTGACAAGTGGTATCAGAGCTAAGGTTGAACTTTAGCTCAGGAGTGTAACACATTAAGTAGCTCATTAGAGATAGAGTGAAGTAAACTCTAGAATGAGTAATCTCTAAGATATCCGTCTGAACGTCTCAGTAAATTCTCTTACTATCCACAGATAGTGAGTATGAGTGCAAGAAGAAGACGAGATAGGGGACAGGAAATACGACTATAAATGGTCAATACCCTGCAACAGTGGAAACAATCTTTCTATCAATTTTCTTTGATTCGTTTCCAAATTCTTTTGATTGCTTCGTATCAGTTACAAGAAGAAGTTCAGTACGATGATGGCTCTACGAATCGTTGTCGAAGATCTTTACTTCGTATTTCATCGGTTTCTTATCAGCTTTTTGATTTAAACCTTAATGAATTTGAAATTGGAATTTTAAATTGAATTAAATTGACTAATAGAATATGAGAATAAAATTGAATTAAATCGATAAAACGATATCGTTTAAAACCGAATTTGAAATTCTATTGAAATTTCTTATGAATACCAAAGTCCGAAGAGGGATAAATTGGTATGTATTCTGAGATATTCCTACTTGTATTCGGAATCCGTATCTTGTGTTTGAGGAGTTATAGGAGATCGAACCTATCTATCTCTGTGTTATTTTCGGGCCTGCGAATTTCGAGGACGAAATTCTTTTAAGGGGGGAAATTTGTAACGACCCCAAATTTTATAAGTATTTAAATTAATAATTAATTGAGTTTTTGAATTTAAAATTGTTAATTTATTTCATTCTGAATAAAAATAGTAAAACAAATGGTTTAAAGTGAAATTAATCGATTTATTTATTGCGAGTTTCCCCGATATCCAAGTATATTCTGTATAAACCATTTGAGATTAAAATATTGTAAATAGTGTATATGTGAGTATATGTGTGTATATTGAATGTATATATATATATTTAGGTATATACGAGCAAATTTAATATATATATGTAGATATATATATATATATATATTTGAATTGATGGTTAAAGATGGTTTGAGTTTATAAAATAAATATAAGACAATAAATATTAAGTAAATAATGATAATTAATATTTGAATTAGAAATTGAAATTAATATAAGGTAAGTTTTAATAAAAATAGAAGTAGAATATTTGTTAAAATCTAACAACAATTTAGAATAGAAATTTATTTACAGTTCAAAGTAGTAAGAAGAATAGAGAAAACAAATAAACATAGAAATTGTCATTTTTAATTCTTGATAGATATATATATATATATATATATGTAAACAAAACATAAATCAAAGAAATAAAATATACTACAAGTATAACTATAAATGACCTTCATAAATAAAGATTACACAAATTCAAACCAAGTAATCAAAATAGGTGAAATAAAAATAAAGTACATCAACCTGGGAAAGTTAAATAAGTAACAAAACAAATACAAATAAACAAAGTATAAACAAATGAAAAAAATAATATAGAAATCACCTCAGCCTATAAAACAAGAATTAAAGCCTGGAAATAGAAACAAACAAAAATACAAGCCTGGTAATAAATGCAAACCTCCTTAGCCACCGAAAACAACATACCAGCCATGCCTATTTTACTAAACAAAACATAGAAAAGTGATAAAGGACTCATGCATTTAATACAAACATCTCAGCCTTACTCTGATTGTACAAACAACAACATACATCATCTGTAAACTCATTCTTTCATACCTCCTCTTCATTTCATTTCGTCCCTTGATACAAAACTGAGAAAAGAAAAAGCGAAAAAAAAAACAAAACAAAAAAAAAGCTTCAGACTTAAAAACATTCATCAAGCAATGCAAAGATCATGCAAGTTTAAAAGCAAATCCAGTTTCCAGTTTCTCAGAGCACTTCCAGGCTTGTACTCTCTGTTTCAAACAAATAGGTGAGTAACATTCTATTTAAAGATATGACTTAAGTTAATATGGAACTTGTTTTTTTTTCTCTGTGACAATGTGTTTTGCTATAAATGATTGGGTAAATCTCTGGATAGCTGCTCTTCTTGATTCTCTGTTATCTGTAGTTGTTTCTTTTGAGTAGAATGGTAAAACAAACATCATCACTTAATCTTTTACTTATTTGATTGTAGAATGTAAACAAAACTGTTGTTTGGTGGTAATCTAGATATTAAAAATGTACTCAAGTCAAAACAAAACTATATTTGTCTCTGGAAAACAAAAGAACAAAGCCAACTTCAATAAACTAAAAAAAAATTAAACTTCTTGTTTAAGAATACAGTTATATTAGGTGAAACTACATACAAAAAATGATTTTTAAGACAAGTTTTGAGATTTCTAGATCAAGGGGTGAAGAGCAGATAGGCTTAAACTATTTTTAGCATTATGGGTTGCTGTAGATAATCTAATGCATTGACGAGGTCGAGTTCTGGTCAGAGGGTAGAGGGATGACCAGGGATTAAAGGAAAAATAGTGGGATGGTCGGAAAATCATCGTGGTGGCGGCGAGAAGTGTTTAAATTCTGGTGACCTAATTTGAGTGACTCGAGATTTTTTATTTCGTTCGAAGCCATGAAGTGATCGAGTGATTCGCGCTTCTGGAGTTGGATACAGGGAAGGTAGTCGAGGCTTTTGCCAGAGTTCGGTGATCTCTCGTGATCGGAGGTAGGAGCAGCGGCGAAGTTTACAGGAGGTGATGTTTTCTAATTTTGGGTTCCAGGTGAAATCGAACTCGATTTCGTTCGAATGTCAGAGAAGTTGATCGGAGGGCTGGAATAGGTTGTCGAGGTGGTCGCCGATATGTGGTGATGGTCATGGATGACCGGACGTGGTGATTGGAAGCGTGCACGTGCACGGTTGAGTGATCTGGTGACTGTGCCTTCGTGGTGATGACAGGGAATGGACTCGAGAATTTCTCGAGTAACTCTTCGCTTGGCTCGGGTGATTTTATAAAAGCCTCGAAGTAAATATAGAGATGGCTCGGGCAAAACTCCATTTTTCTCGAAGAAAACTGATGGGGGACTCGGGTCTTTGGTTTCAAGTCTGGAACAGTGCCAGTTAACAGTTTTTAAATTATCAAGTTTTAAATTTGTTTAAGTTCCAGATTTTGGAAAAGAAGAAAAAAGAAGTTATAAATTTAAATATTTTAAATAAGTAAATAATTTACTTAAGTAAATTTGTTTTAAAAATTCCTTTATAACTAAGTATTGTTTTAATTTATAAAGTGGTTAAATTTAAATTGGTGTCAGTTTAAACCTGGAATTTAAAAGGAAAGTTCAAAAGGAAGAGTGAAATAAATGTTTCAACATATTGAAAATAAAATAGATAATAGGAAATGGAATTACTCTAAGTAATAAAGATTTAAGATTTAAATTCTTTGACCATTAGGATAATTAGAGTGATAATTGATAATTTGTAATTATAAGTTTAAATGTATTAACTAAAGTTTAAATTAATAATCACTTGACGATTTGGAAAATAAAATAAAAAATTATTACTTAGAGAAGTAATGAATAAATAATTACTGAATGTAATTTATTAAATGATAATTTAAAATGTGAATTTATTATTTGTTAATAAATCAAAGGATTTATTAATAATGGCAATTAATTAAGATTAATTTAATAATTAAAGATCAATTCATTCATTTAATTAAGAATGATTAGTTAATGATTAAGGGTTAACTAAAAAAATTTGAAAGAAAGATTTTCAAATAATTCGTAATTAAATTACGATAATTAACCTAGATTAACAATTTGATACATCTGATTTAAATTAATCAGTTGATTAATGAATTCACTTGTGAATGTTTAGATTCTATTGAATGTTGAATTTTTTTGATATTCTGATCTGTGATGCTTGTGATATAGCCTGATATTGTGTGTGGTCTGTACTGTAATCTATTTATCTGTGATTTGTGATCTGTGAATGAACGATAAGCGTTATAGTTTATATCGCTTATCAACTATATCCTGTATTTTGTTATGTGATGATTGATGTTGCACTATTGTGTGTAAAACCCCTGGACTACACTATACACACACAAATATGGATTTCACGTGGAAATCAGTTAAGTCACAGATAATTTAAAGTTAATATTTTTGAAATTGAAATTTTAATTTCAATTGATTTTGAAATTAGAAATTTGGGGTTTAAAGTGAAAAGCTTTTGAAATGGAATTTCAAAGAGAAGAGTTATTTTGAATAACTTAAGCGAGTTTTGAAAATTTAAATAATTAGATTTAAATTTGAATTCGAGTTTGAAATTAAATCTATGATTTGGAAACTAGGGATAAAAGATGATATAAATGTGTTTGTATGAATTTAAACCATTTTAAAAGTATAATTTTGGGAATTTGGATTTAACCTAAGGATTTCAACTAGTATGAATGAATCAGATTTCCAAAGAAAAAAAAATGTTGTTTTCAAATGATAAACACTTTCAGATAAGAAATGAAATTCCAGTTTAATTAAAGGAATTTCAAGATCGAATTGAAAAATGGATTTTCCAAGTTATAAATGAATTCTTTTCGAAAGCTATGAATTAAATCTGTTTATTTTTAACAGATTTAAAATGATGATTTATTTAAACCATTCGAAATGAAATTGTTTTGAAAGCTATGAGTTAAATCTTTGATTTAACGAATAAATCAAATTGAAAGGGAAATTGATTTGGAAAATCTATGAATGAATCTTTGTGAAATTAAGTGAACTTTGTGAATTGAATCTTTTTTGTTTAAAAAGATTAAAATGGTAATTTGATAAACCATTTGTAAAGGAAGTTTGGGTTTAAATTGTGACTTAATTGAAATCCCAATATCCATATGATTTCTAATAATTGCGCTCACTATTCGGGTTAGCCGGGAAAGGACCTTTGGGTCGTATAACTTATTCCGAATAGTGATACGTCGTATATGGATAGCATTTGAAGACCGGTGTTGAAGACCGGATATTTTTCGAAAATGAAAGGACAACCTGTCGAATGTCTCTGCACTGAGTCGCGCCGGTATAGAGATTTATATCACTCTTTTGTGACGGGAAGTCCGGACGTGATTGAAAGTTATCCGGAATTGCAAGGGCTTCGTGAGAAGTGCCTTCGGTTCTGTTCGAACCCGGAACAGACTTGTATGGATACATGTCTGACATTACACTTTGAGATATAGAGCCGATTTCTTTCAAATACATTTCTGTTGGTGGCGGAGAATTTATTCTCTTAGCTTAACACCCTTCTCTGAGACATATGAGCTCAGAGGTTATGTAGTTGAAATTTATCAGCGATATATCCCAATTTGGTAATGTGGCATGCTGAGTGTTGCTGTGTGATGATCAGTGTTTGATCATTTGTGATATGATCATTTGTTTGATCTTATATCTTTGTGATCATAGGTTGATCATTTGTTTGACCCGAAGCATGGCTTTGTAGAAAGCGTAGCTTTGTGGACGAGACTTCGTCGAACCTCACACCTCGGAAATGGTCGAAACAGGAAAGATGCGGCAAGGTTCTAGGGAGTAGCGCCCCTTAGTGTATGTCATTCCTTCTGGATAAAGGTGGTATCATGGTATGGAGCCCAGATACTTAACCTCTGTGGTTGCTGCATTTTTACTATGTGGTTTGTTGGAAATCGGGGATCCTCGGGAAGATCGGTGACGATCGGGGGATGACATACGCGTGTCAGTAGTTACCTATTTTTGCAGAGGTAACCCGGCCTTGTGTTGGCAGAGATCCGGTTAGGTTCTCGGGTCGTCTATTCCAGGGACGTACCCATCGTGGATAGGAAGTTCCTTAGCCTGACCATTTGTTGGAAATCCATCTTCCAATACGAACTTTGTACGGTATTAGTTGTAGAACCTGCCATTTACGTACGGTGGTCACCACTGTTTAGATGGTAGCTATAGTAGGCATACGATACTGGTCGTATGTTGGCTAAGATTAATATTATACTTTCGAAATGTTTTCTACACTATGCACTAATAATAATATCAAATGATTTGATTTGCGTAGTAAGCATCTTTGACTATCATAAGAAGAAATCTCCTCCAATTCTGCGTTTGCATTGTGTGTGTGGTGGGAGGTCTTATGGTAGTTTCATTTTCCAAAAGCATTGCGGTTTTCAATGTTTAAATTCTTTTGTGTTATTTAAAGATAAACTGTTTTTGTTGCTCACACCAGTCCCACGACTGACTCGGAGTTTATTGTTCATTTCCTAAACTCTGGGTGCTCATAATTTTCTACACGAGCAGTCTAGAGTTGGGTTTTTCAGATATTCAGATGAGTAGATTATCTGGAGCTAGTTCAGTCTTTGGATATGGACTGCACTTGTTATCTTTGTGCATCGTTATTGAGAGTTCGAGCTATATTTGGATTTGCTGCTTTGAAGATGGAGATTATCCGCTGCTGTTGTTATCGTTTTCTTTTCCGCTGCTATTTGTTGTATCATATCTCTGATGTATATTGATATTCATTGTATCACTCTGTTGTATCAGATATTGTATATCAATGTATTATTCTTTTATTCCGCTGTGTTATTTACTTAATGTTGTTATAAGCTCCCGAGAACCAGATTCGGCATTTGAATCTACGGCATTTTGAGTACAAGGGAAGTACGGGTGCCGATTTTCGAAGGTCGACTTTTGGGTCTTGACAAAAATGTTCAGACATGCATCCAAATTAAATTCAAACAATTCATTAACATCATGATATCCAACACAAAACTAAGTTAAGATCAAGATTTAACTGTTTTTAGAAAAATTCCATTTACTCACCAATAGAAACAGAGAAGTAGATTTTGTATATATACATTCACAGGCATACAGACATTTCAGATATATAAACATGCATTCATATCATATACTAAGCAACACAATTTACATAAAACATCCATCACAACAGATTTTTAAAACTGTTTTTAAGTTTAAGGTTTACTCACCAGACATGTAGAACAGAGACAGAGAACAGAAACTATTTCCAGGCTTGCATGTTTGGTTTTGAACTTCTATTTGCCTTTGATCTCCTTTAAGTTTGCATGATCACAGGTTGTTTGTTGATAGATTATACTTGAAGAAATTTCGAATCTTGTTGCTGTTGGTTTTCAGTTTGCATGTTGATTTACTTCTTTTGTTGATTGCATTTGAATTTCCAGCTTATCATCTTGTTTTCAGATTGCAATTCCAGATTTCATTTTCAAGATGAAATTCTAGGTTTCATTCATTTCCTGATATTTTACTTCTTCATTTTTATGATCTATGTTTCGATTCTAATTTTGGTTGAGAATTGTAGAAAATATCTTCAGCTGAAGAATAAAACCCCTCTTTTATTTTACAATTTTAGATTTTAAATTAAAATATCAAGAGTATGACATTTGTCCCCTCTTATGTCTTAATTATCTTACACCTAAGCTTATATGTTTACAAGTGTTTTTACCAAGTATTAAAATGTTTACAAGTGTTAATCTTGTTTTAATTAATTTATTTAAGTCATTTATATGTATTAATGAAATAATTATATGTATATAATGTATTTATCTTTTTATAATTTAAGCTTTTAGATTTACATAAATATACAAATGTGAATTCAAGTAAACATTTATTTATAATAACTTATGCTTTGATCAAATAAATATAACATATTTTTATATGCTTGAGAAACTTATTTTAACTATATATATATTTTTTTACAAACCAATTTATCTTATGTTTGAATTTTTTAAAAAGGAAAGAATATTAAAACAATAGAACTTCTAAATTTAATCTTATTTAAAAATTAAACTAAAATATATCTTTATAATAAATAAGAAATTATCCTTGTTATTTAAATCTCAAATATCATTTTCAAAAGTATTAAGTCAAATTACAATTTCCAAATTACAAATTATATATATATATATATATTAAAGTTTGAAAACATCTTAATTTAATTCAAATCATTACCTTTCCATTTCAATATATAAATATATACATTCTAAATGTGAAATATTTTTAACATAAATTTTGATAATTATCATATTGAAATTTAATACATAACTTCAAATAACAATATATATATACATATATATTATAAATTTGAAAACTTATCCTTTTATTAAATTAAAGACTCCCAATTTATAATATATATACCAATATATATACATTATAAATATAAAACATTTATATAAGTTTTAGAAAGATAAATCTTCCCAATTTAAAATTGTTAGAAAAGATATTTCCAAATTAAAATGTTATTAGTTTTCAAAAGAAATAAATTTGCCAATTAAAAATATTATTAACCTTTAAAAAGAATTAAACTTGTCAATTTATAAAATAAAATCAACAAATCAATTTAATTATTAATAAAGATTATTAAATTGATATTGCCAAATTTCCGGGATATCACAGGTTTTGACATCTCCTATCCAGTGTCTAACGTGAGTGCAGTAACTTAAAAGATGTTCGGGATTCACATCTCCTAAGGATACGTTAAACTATCTACTATGTAGTACAAAATGCTTGTATCATTAATTAAAACCATCTTCTAAATGCTTGTATCAAAATACTTTTACAAACATCTATTCACAAGCCCTTCTATTTTCAATGCTTATAAAATATTTATATACTTATCTCAACGGTATAAGTATATTACCAACACTAAGGAAGATCTCCTTTTTACCAACTTCTATAATCATTTATAAACTCCATTATAAATTTCTAAACCCATTTATAAACCATTTATAAATTATTTCTCAAGTCATTTCTAAACCCTTTTATGAGACCATGCAATTATTTATAAACTCTCTTTATAAATCTATAAACCCATTTCTAAAATTTGCTTATAAATATCCATCTATTTACAAACCTCTTTATCTTGTAAATAATTTCCTTCAAATCTTCAAACCAATTTATAAGCTCTTCTTATAAAAATCCAAGTCCATTTACAAAACTCGATTTATGAATCTTGAAAACATCATAAATAAGTCCTAATCACTTTCTTTAAAACACTATTATATACTAGTATTTATTCATAATAAACATCATAAGGAAATAATAATTATTAATTTTTAACCTCTTAAAAATAATAATTAACAATTCAAAACATTATGAATAAAATAATCATTAATTTTTACCATTAATACAAATAATAATAAATTACCAAAATATTATTAACAATTGTTATTATTAATTTCAAACCATATAAATAATTTAACTGATTAACCATTCAAAATATTTAAATTTTAATAAAAAACTTTAAATAATATTAATAGAAGTAACCAACTTTTGGAACATAATATATTTCCATGGTAAAAATCCATACTTAAATCTTCAACCCAGTCATTCCCATATTTATAAAACTATAATTAAGAATTTCTTTCCAATTTAAGAAAACATCCTTTTTTAAAACCCATTTATTTATGAACTCCATTTATAACTCTATTTCCTTTATGAATCCCACTAATTAAAATCTCATTTAAAAACATCAATCACCATCCGTTTTAATGTTACTTCCATATGGATAAATTCCTTTTATAAATTCCTTTCTATTTATAAAAATATCGTTTAACATTCCAAATTTATCCTTGTCTTCAATTTCCAAAATAGAGCCAACTATTTCTAAAATGTCATTCCATATCTTATAATATATCCACCTTTTGGTTTATTCTCCAATTTATTAAACGATAATAATTTGCTTTAATTTATAAAACCCGTTTATAAATCTATACTTTTTATTATCAAAATACAATTTTACAAATCTTCACTTCATTTGTAAATTATTACCTTTATAAATTATCACACTTACAAAATCTCGCATTTGTGATTAATCTTTCATATATGTACACATATACATATATATTACTTTGTATAAAATGGTTAATATATATTAATGTCAAAATATTTCTATTTTCCTTTAAACACATCCTTTATTATAAAAGTCAGACTTATTTCAAGATTTTAAAAATCTTTATTTACAGTTTGGAAATCTCTATTTGATAGTATTTTATGAAACTATTAACTTATGATATCCAAAAATCACACCTTTGATTTTAAAATAAATTACCCCTTCAAATAATTCAAGACTAATTATTTAAAACATATATAATTCCCAAAATCGCTGTGAAATCTCTTTTAAATCAAATCACTATTTTATGTATTTTAAAACACCAAAAATGAGGCCCGGTGCTACTAAAGCACTAATTAAGAAAATCATATCAATGTCATCAATATGACATTCAACAAGTCATATATCACTATATATATGAAAAGTCAAATCAACATTGTAAGGAATCATGTTAGATCCCTCCAACTTGTCTCCCTGCATCACATATAGTATATAATCATAAAAATATAAATGAACCACTTCGAGGCGGGATTCATATAGAAAGGGTCATTTGCTCTTACACAGGAACATAATAGGTCTCATCCGCTCCAATAGGCGGGAATATATCCAAACCAACAATATAAACTAGTAAATTATCCAAACAATCATTCTAACAATTTTCATCATTTATATATCATACTGGTTGACCAAAAAGGTAAGATTAACTCACTTTGATTTTAGTAGTCGCCAAAACATTCCGTTTTGATTTAAAATTGAACGAACGTTCAATTTTAACCTAAAATTCCAACTAGCTCTGAATCTGCCCAATCCAACTCTATAGAATAGTGCTCACTGATACGAACGCAATGCAACTTATCACGCTCGAAACGGACCTCGTACGATAAAGTTATGGATTAGTTATCATTCGAGATAATTAAATTTTAAAATTAACTTAATTGAATAAACTTAAAAATATAAACCTTATTATAACACCCGTAATTTTTGATAACATTATTTTGGAGATTTAATTAAATAAGTTATATAAAATAATGTAATTGTTAAGTGATAAGGGGATTTAGATTTGAATAAATATAATTAATGCCATGCTTAATTAATTAATTAAATGGGCTTAAAGCTAAGTAGTTTGCATAAGAGTATATTAGGAATTAGCCGCACGTAACCCCTTAGCCTTATATATTCTCATTCCTCATTTTCATTATCCCGTTCACGTCATTTGGTTAACAAAAATAAAAACGTAAGAAGAGCCGGCCATAATCAAAGAGAAAAGAGAAGAGAAATCAAAGTAAAACTAAGGATTAAAGTTGGGGGAATAAATCTCAGTCTCAATCCAATATCCTTACCATAATCAAGGTGACTAATAATTTATGCCATCTCTATTCTGTTTTATAATCATATGTTTTCGGATTTATGATTTAATTCGTTTTTATGATGATTTGGACGATGATATGCTTGAATTATGATTTGTTTGATTTAAATAAGTTTGTTTAAATGATGATTTATACAGTTTTAGGGCAAAACCAATTGATATTGATTCTTGAATGCCATGGAAAAAATTTATGTTATGTATAACATGATTTTGGAGTTGGGTTTTAATTTTGACAATTTTCCAAGCTATGAGAAGATTATTAGAATTTTCAAAGGAAAATATGGTTAATTGAGTTTATAAATTTATTTCAAAAATTATATTGAGAATTTGGGTCTAAAATTTTGATATGTTAGATAACATGATAAAGTGAATTTCTGTAATTTTTGGAGATTTTTCCTGAGTGATTCGCTATGCAAATTAAATTATTTTAGAAGAAGGACTTATTTGTAATATTGATTTTGCTTAATGGAAGGGCTTATTTGCTAACTTAACCATGGTTTTGATTTGAAATTAGGGGCAGTTATTTTTGTAAATAATTTTAAAAGTTATGGCAACCAATCATATGTTTATACGTGATTGGTTAGTTAGAAAGTGTTTGCTTTAATTAGTATTAAATAAGGTTTACCTAGAAAAGTTGGTTCCACCTTCTTTAGAAGTACCTTTCGACTCAGAGCTTCTTCCTTCAATAAAGTTGAAACCCCACTAATCCAAAACCAATACACAAGGTATCACTTAGATGGTATGTAGTGGATTGGAGGGAAGGTGGAAGGCATGGTGTCGAAAGCATTGCTTCCGATGGGGTCAATACCTTTTGTTTGTTTTAAAAAGAGAAGTGCCTGCCTTTGTTTTATTTAAGCCTTCAAAGGAGTCGAAGCATATGTTTTCGAAATAGGTTTTCTAAAGGCTTTCGAAAGGGTTGCCAACTTATGTTTTAAAGAATAAGCTTTTGAATGGGTCTCTTTACTTATATAAAATAATGCTTTTGAAAGAAGGGGTTCTGACCTAGTCGAAGCGGTGTTGCCGTTCTTCTGCCTTTCGAGTATATTGAAGTCATTAATGCTTTCGAAGGGTAGTTTTGTTTTAAAAATGTCTTAAGCCACTTCCTAAATGCTTTCAAAAGGGTCCAAGGGTTTCGAAGGCAATATCTTCGAAAGGGGGTTTCGATGCTATCCTTCAATGTTTTGTTTAAATGATTTGAAGCTTTCGAAAGGGATGGTGCCGACACCATCAAGCTTTCCCCAATACTTTTATATGATAAAGAATGGTTTCGGAAGAGATACTTTCGATTATATTCACTTTGACCCAAATGATATTTTAAATATAAACCCAGTTGTTTCGAAAGGGGGACTTTTAATGGTTTTGGAAGGGATACTTCCAAAGGTTTCAAAAGGGGGACTTTCAATGGTTTCGAAGCTATGATTCTAAGAGTTAATAGGTAATACTTTATTACATTTGAAAGGTTTTGAAAGAGAAGTTTTAAAGTGTTTCGTAGGCAGAGGCCTAATGTTTTGAAAAAAGATTTATATTCTTTCGAAGGAGGTTATCCAGTGAGGTCGAAAGCAAGGTTTTGAAGGTTTCAACAACCTTAGTTTCAAAACAAATAAGGCAATCTCATTTTTAAGGAAAACCATGGCATAAATAAATAAAGTGTTTTGAAAAGGAGTTTTTCAAGAAGTTTTCTTTGATTAAATGGTGTTAACCGGCATCTTGGCCCGGTTACAAAACGACGGTTGAAGAAATTATCATTAGCACTAGACAAGATTCTGATCAAGGAGAGACTAGAGGTGGTAGCAAGTTGTCAGGCCCACAATAAAGCAAGAGCATTCGGCCTGCCTGGCCTGGTGCGTAGATTCACCCACTATGGGCAGAGGCACCTTGCTCCTAAGCCCATGAAGGAAGTCCAACCCATCTTCCTCTATAAATAGAAGGGCAGGGGCATAATGAAAGGGATCCTTTTTGGAGAACACTGGGGAGACTCTGCCATTTTTTATACTCTCCTCTTTTTAATTCAAACTTGTATTCAAGTCATCAATATATGGATTGTATCTGTATTCAACTACTTGTGAAAGAAATAAAGATCAAAACTCAAAGTGGACGTAGGCAATTACGCTGAACAACTATAAATCCGGTGTTCTTACTTCTGCATTTAAATTAGCATATTCTTCCTTGTTTAATTTAACTTCATCACTTACATCTCTACACAATCTTTCTCAACGAGGTTAGTGACCAATTTTGGTGCTAACACTTTGGTGCTTTCACTGAGAATTGAATTCTCATCTTGATTGGATCTCATCATCTACTAGTGGATTTCCAAATTCGCGAGATAGATCCAGTTGTTTACTAGAAAACTTCCTATTCTACTCAGATTTGAAAGAAATCTAAAGGAAGCTGATAGCCGTAGATTGGATTCACTGATGTACGCAAGATCTGGGGATTGGACGTTGAAGTTTGCACTCAAGTTGAATGAAGGCCGACCCTCCTCTGAAGGCAATTCGGCCGATCGCCCCAGAAAAGGCGTATGCCGAACGCTCCAAAAAAGGGGTATGCCGAACGCTCCAGAAAAAGGGTATGCCGAACGCTCCAGAAAAGGCATATGCCGAACACCCCAGAAAAGGCTTATGCCGAACGCCCTTCCAGGCCGATCATACCTCTAGGCCGAACGCTCTTCCAGGCCGACCATACCTCTAGGCCGAACGCTCTTCCAGGCCGATCCATACCTCTATGCCGAACACCTCTGTAATGCCGAACGGTATTGTATGCCGAACGACTCGGTTGTGCCGAACAAGAATGAATGCCGAACAGTGTGGGATGCCGAACAGTGTGGGATGCCGAACAGTGTGGATGCCGAACAGTGTGAATGCCGAACACGAATGAATGCCGAACAGTGTGGATGCCGAACAGTGTGGGATGCCGAACAGTGTGGGATGCCGAACAGTGTGGATGCCGAACAGTGTGAATGCCGAACACGTGTGGATGCCGAACAGTGTGGATGCCGAACAGTGTGGGATGCCGAACAGTGTGGGATGCCGAACAGTGTGGATGCCGAACAGTGTGAATGCCGAACACGTGTGGATGCCGAACAGTGTGGCATGCCGAACAGTGTGAATGCCGAACAGTGAGGAATGCCGAACAGTGTGGGATGCCGAACATTCTTGTATGCCGAGCAACTTTGTCATGCCGAACGGCCCTCAATGCCGATCGAAACTTAAGTTACACCGGTCTCTTATATGACCCCTATTTACAAAAAAATACTTTTTCGGTTACGACCCAAATTTTCGAAAATGAGGCTAAAAAAAATTTTTTCGAGGGGAAACCCCCCCGAACCCTAGCCGCAGCGCAGTTCCTCCGGATAGTGAATTCAAAACTCAACTTAATAAAGGAACATTCTATCTACTTCCCTGACATCCCATGATCGACCAGGGCATAGAGGATCTAGCGGCAGCTTATGAACGGCATCAAGGGAACAGACAAGCAACCGCTATTCAAACGGTACTCCCAAAGGTTGGAGAACATAGATGATATGACTCTAGCAAACGCCAAGATGACTCCAAGCACCATTCTTCGCTGACCCAGCACTTCAAATTTAATGACCCCAAGCAAACCAATGCTCTAAGCAATTTATTCCAAATACTAACAAGGGTATCATACTGATCGCGTTTGAGGAAAGTCGACCTCCAGATATATTTTGACAGCTAGTTGGCTAAAGAGCCTCCTACGACTATGGATCATTTCTTTTACAAAATGAATCAGAACTAAAGTGAGGAGGAGTGGAGCAGACTAAGAAAAATAACAATGAAGGCCTGTTGGCTAAGGATGTAGATCCCAATAGCCGAAACAAGACTTCAGAATTTAGCTCATATGCTCTTTGAAAGGTTCAATTGACAACCTCTACTTGAAGACTCACGACTCGGAGTGGTACTGGAAACCAACCTCGAGAGAGTACACCAAAGTCTAAAGAAAATCAGGGGAATGTTGTATATTCCCAAATGCCCACTGATCCTAACACGGGCGATTACAAACATCTCCGAGGTATGATCAAAAAGATGACCTGGAAAGGAAAGCTTCAATAGTATGTACAAGTCCTGCAGAATGGCGGGCAGCGAATATCCGATGCTTATTAATAAAGGGCTATGATTATCAATTGGATGGTTGACGGCCAACATCCCTTTGAAAGGAGCCAGGGGCGGAGTCGAATAGCGAGCACACGATGCTGCTTCACATATCAATGAGACTTACCATAATCTTCTTTGAATTATTTCCATTTCCATCTCTATTTCAATTGTTCTATGAACTACGACTAGCTTGAACTAAACTACTTTCAAAACGATGCAGGTGTCCAGGTACTCAGATTTGGTTGCCAACCAATCTACGTAGACCATGATCGGACGTGTGGAGTTACATCTGGACGAGAATAATTCTATTGCTCATCATCAACCATATGCCTTTGATTTGGGGCTATGGATTAAATACAATGTACAACATCACGATGCACAGAGAGCTGAATTCCATCCTGCAAGTGGAATTTATTCAAGTAGAGAGCGGCTGCGATACGGCCAGCCACTCGCTAAGTGAAACTCGAGCTCGGGGGCAAGCCATCACATCAAGGTTAAAAATGGGTTGATACACGACGATCCTTCGCACAACTCCGTACTCCCAGAGTGCGAGATGGAGTATAAACATCTACTTAACTCCGTACTCCCAGAGTGCGAGACGGAGTATAAACATTAATCAACTCCGTACTCCCAGAGTGCGAGACGGAGTATAAACATTCGCATAACTCTGTACTCCCAGAGTGCGAGACGGAGTATAAACATTAATCAACTCCGTATTTCCAGAGTGCGAGACGGAGTATAAACATCTACTCAACTCCGTACTCCCAGAGTGCGAGACGGAGTATAAACATACATCAACTCCATGCTCATCCCCAAAACTGGGGGTAGAACCAAAGCAAAGCACGCTAGTTGAACATTTGTCTAAAAGAAGATTGCAACGAAACGATTAAAAGACGACTGTCAATCAATCAACTGAACGGAAATATTCAGCATGAAAGACTGCGGTTTTTCAAAGCACGTCATGTTTACACAAGACGTCCTTTGGGGGGCAAATGTTATCCCGCCTTTTGGCAAGGCCGTGACACCAAGAACTTGATTAGAAACCAGTGACAGTTCGTCTTGGAGATCGGTTACACAAAGGCTCACTATGGATATCGATGGATTTTGTCCAAGTCTGGATCGAGCCACGATTAACAAGACATAACAATCAAAGCCAGGGGAGCCAATGTTCCAAGTTTCAAGACGATCCGAGTTCGTATGCTCAACTTATGATCGATTCGAACAACCGACCAACCATCCATCAACCTCCACATTTGACTTGGAGACCTAAACTGCTTGGAATGAATATGGCCTGATCATCCACTCCAATTGAGTCATAGAACAAAGTTCGACAAAATACCCATCATGAAGCTCAGTGACGTCGGGATCCGTCTAAAGTGGACGTGATTTGATCATCTACCAATCAAATCCTACCCTGAACACGAAAGGTTGTTCGAAAGCCCAACTTGAAGTAGCTATGGTAGACTGCGTACTCGCTAACCATCACTGTCAATATATGGACACGACTGCACCTTGGAACATATGCAACTTACTTTGTCTACTCAATAATCTATTATCCTTATTTTCTAGAAGGAGATACGGAGCAAATTGTAAGAGATTTGGCTATCTAACCCAACATGGACGTGATTCAACCATCTGTCATATACCTCCTTCCTTGACTTGATTGGAAGAGCTATAATCACCAAGCGGACGAGAATCGATCGTCCATTTTTCAAATTTCGTCCCTCATCCTGGGGGGCAGAATTTCATTCCGTGAGCAAACGTGGTTCGATTGTTCATTCGACGACATTAGCCTCGATACAGTAGATGAATACAAATTAAAGAGTGGAAATACGACTGCTCTCAACTTAAACCTCCAAGTCCCCAGAGTGTGGACTGGAGTACTCTAAGTCCCCAGAGCGCGGACTAGAGTATAAACGACTTAAACCTTCAAGTCCCCAGAGTGCGGACTGGAGTACTCTAAGTCCCCAGAGCGCGGACAAGAGTATAAACGACTTAAACCTCCAAGTCCCCAGAGTGCGGACTGGAGTACTCTAAGTCCCCAGAGCGCGGACTAGAGTATAAATGACTAAAACCTCCAAGTCCCCAGAGTGCAGACTGGAGTACTCTAAGTCCCCAGAGCGCGGACTAGAGTATAAATGACTTAAAACCTCCAAGTCCCCAGAGTGTGGACTAGAGTACTCTAAGTCCCCAGAGCGCGGACTAGAGTATAAACGACTTAAACCTCCAAGTCCCCAGAGTGCGGACTGGAGTACTCTAAGTCTCCAGAGCGCGGACTAGAGTATAAACGACTTAAACCTCCAAGTCCCCAGAGTGCGGACTGGAGTACTCTAAGTCCCCAGAGCGCGGACTAGAGTATAAATGACTAAAACCTCCAAGTCCCCAGAGTGCAGACTGGAGTACTCTAAGTCCCCAGAGCACGGACTAGAGTATAAATAACTAAAACCTCCAAGTCCACAGAGTGCGGACTGGAGTACTCTAAGTCCCCAGAGCGCGGACTAGAGTATAAATGACTTAAACCTCCAAGTCCCCAAAGTGCGGACTGGAGTACTCTAAGTCCCTAGAGCGCGGACTAGAGTATAAATGACTAAAACCTCCAAGTCCCCAGAGTGCGGACTGGAGTACTCTAAGTCCCCAGAGTGCGGACTAGAGTATAAACGACTTAAACCTCCAAGTCCTCAGAGTGCGGACTGGAGTACTCTAAGTCCCTAGAGCGCGGACTAGAGTATAAATGACTAAAACCTCCAAGTCCCCAGAGTGCGGACTGGAGTACTCTAAGTCCCCAGAGTGCGGACTAGAGTATAAACGACTTAAACCTCCAAGTCCCCAGAGTGCGGACTGCAGTACTCTAAGTCCCCAGAGCACGGACTAGAGTATAAATGACTAAAACCTCCAAATCCCCAGAGTGCGGACTGGAGTACTCTAAGTCCCCAGAGCGCGGAATGGAAGTTCAACGACTCCCGAAGAGTTTCCGAGTTATATGAAGATGGACTGAGAAGTCTATGTTACTCACAACTGCTTGGATTAAAATCACAATCACAAAGAAAACTGAACAATAATAGTCTTTTGTAAGACAGAAAAAGGAACTAAACCTTATTCAGAAATGAGTTTCTATTACAACCCCTCCAAAGTTCAGAGTCGACATTCTATCTACAAGGACTAAGGAAATAGATGAAAATAATTACATGACTTAAACTAACCCTCGTTGAACGAGGATAGTAATAACTTCTTGTGCTTCTTCAACTTCTTTCTAGATGGCTCCTCTCCAGAGCATTTACCCTTGGTACTCTTCTTTGATAGAGGGGTAGCAACTGAAGGAGTACGAGGGCCTTCCATGGGCTTGGACCCGCCAGGAAGGATGACCTTCAACGGCTTGTTCAAAGGATCGTCCAAGTCCACAACTCGGGGATCTACTATGACCTTGACCGTCTCCTCCCTCTCTTTCTCGAGTCACTCCTCCATGCTCAATCTGGATGTGTGCTCAGAGGCGCCTGTAATTTCTACTTCATAACCCCCGTCGATAGGAGAGGAGGTTTCAGACTTGTCTTCATCAAGCGCTCCGATCACTTGAGCGTCTGGACCAGAAGCCTCCCCTGCGTGAGTGGCTTCACTTTTTTTCTCCCCCACTTCCTTGGCGACATCGCTCCTCGGAGTGGGCTCGGGGTCAGAACGGCATGCACAAAATCGTGGAAAACAAGAATGCAATAGTCCTGCATAAAGAATAACGACTTTCGAAATCTTAAAGAGAACCTTAAAGAGAAGGATTATCTACCAGGTTCGGGCAAACTCTCAGCCATCCGAGAGGTCTCACCCTCTGGAATGGGAGACAGAATGCGGACTAAAGTACTCTAAGTCCTTGAGTGCGGACTAGAGTATAAATGACTCAAAAACCTCTAAGTCCCCAGAGTGCGGACTACAGTACTCTCAGTCCCCAGAGCATGGACTAGATTATAGACGACTTCAGAAAAATCCCTAAATCCCAAAAGCGGACCAGATTACTCTAAGTTCCCAGAGTGCGAACTAGAGTATAAATGAGTTGACGAAAATCTCTGCGTCTCGAACTGTGGACTAAAGCGTAAACCGTTCGACAAATCTCTAAGTCCCCGGAGCGTGGACCGAAGCATGAACACAAATTGGGCGTGAGTAAACCGAAGGGAGAATAACACTAAGTCACCAGAATGTAGAGTGGTGTATAAACATCGATAAATAGACGAGTGGATTCCGACCATTTTCTATTCCGCAAACTTCGGCCTGGAATCGATAGGAGGATTATTAACCCCCTGAGGATGGAGTTTGACCATCCAACTAGTGACCTGGCCAAATCAATGCTGGGGGCAGGGGTACAAAAAACTAAAAAGCCGAATACGACAGCTTACTATAGCTCTAGCGTGGCGTTCTTTATAACTTGAGGCAGCGACTGCATGGAGGCCTCAATACAGAACCAATCGAAACGGCATCCAAAGCTACGAGCAACCTACTATATCATACCTCAGACCAAGGGTCAATGCCGATCCGAACCAAGCACATACGAATGTGACTCGGATGTTTGTTTTTTGAAAACTATGACCCCCAGAGTATGGAAAGGAGGGTAAACCACAAATACTTGGTCAAAAAGTCTCCAGCACCCTCGTTCGATTCGTCAGGAGGAGTATGAAACTGGATGAGCATAACCCGACTGCATTTGTAGCCAACTTTACCCCGAGATCTAATTACAGAGCATGAACCAAAGTGGACGTGGATGACCATCCACTGTCCAAATTACGCCCTGAAACTTACGTGGCATCGAAGTATTCCTCTTGGAATGAAAAACCACGATAAAATCCAAGATAGGCGAGACCTAGTCTCCTATCGCTTACATGATCCCACGATTCAACGGGAAAGAGAGTAAAGCTAAAGTGGGCATGGCTGGCCTTCCTACTTATCGGTATATGCCCTAGACCTGGGGGCACAAGCGAGAAGCAAGATGAATGTGAACCGACTATTCACCAATCACCTCTATGTCGTTGGAGTTTAGGTGAAAACATAAACATAGCTAGGACGAGACTCAACCGTCCATGCAGTACATTTATCAACCCGAGACTGGGAGAAGACGCATGGTCATCCAAAAACTGGCCACGATAGCTCAGTATTAAAACTTATATATAGTGCTTACAACTACTCAAGGCAACGACCGAGAGGATGCCTAGAGATAGAATCGTTAAATCGATGCCAAAGCTTGGGGGCAACTGACTGTCACTCCAACCCGAAGGGCGAGTGAAGGATCATGAATGCATTGAATAGAAAATGCGTTACTCGAATATACAAGCAAATTCAAACTCATAGCAAGATCCAGCTATGCAGTTGCACGCAACTCGAGGCTGGCCCCTACTCGACATTTCCTTCAACGTGCTTATAAGCCTGATCTTTGGCCATTTGCAGATAATCAATTAGAGCATTCAGAGCCCTTCATTATTTGACTTAACAACTCATGGCAAGACTCTAGGATTCGACCAGAGTAACCATCAACATTGACCATCCCAACCATATTTCACATTGAATGTTATGCAAAATAGTTACATCTTTACTCAAAGAATCTGGGATGGCACCTGCTAAGCTGACGGTCAACATAGCAGCCAGCCATGGCGACCTTTTCCGGGTGCTGAATATCGGATCACAACTCAGTGCAGTGATGATAAAAGAATTAGTTGGATTTTTCTGAATAAATGATGATATGTTCCCTTGGACCCATTCTGACATGCATATGTGATTTCATTAACTATCGCAAGCCATGCATTGGATATCAACCCGAAGCTACAAAAGCTTGCACAATCTCTATTGATTTCATCATGAAAGATCCACTCTTACTTTTAGGCTCACCCCATCAACGTCTATGCCTACCAGCCGTTGCGACAGGGCACACAATGACCTAAGACGTCTGAAAGACTACTTAAATAGAATATCGAATTAAGCTAATTCAATATCACTTATTTCCCACGAAGGGCTATCCAAGGACGGAAATTAGCAGACCTCACACCCAAATTCACTACCTCAGATGACTACTTGAAGAGTAGCAGAGAACCAACCATAAGATGAAAAATGTACGTAGATGGAGCATCCAATGATCAGTGTTATGGCTTGATAATGACTCCTGAGGAATGATCAATCTGCTACGTCCTAAAACTCGATTTACCTGTAACAAACAACGATGCTTAGTATGAAGCCTTAACTGCCAGCCTCAAACTTGCTAGAGGATTTGAAGTGAAAACTTTACATATCTTTTGTGATTCTTGATTGGTAGTATACAAATTTAAGGAAGTTGATCTTGCTAGGGGGCATTGTCTTGCTCCTTATCTCGGCCAAGTCCAAGAGCTACTAACCGACTTCACATATTACATCATTACACACGTACTCAGCGAACAAAATGAAAAGGTGGCATGGTTGACTCCTATCAAAGACTATCTACAATGAGGAATTCTTACTGAACGGGGGAATGGAAAACGACAGATCCTCCTCAAAGCTTCACGCCAAATCATCTAAGAATAAGTCGTGTGTCAAAAGGAGTCTACCCATCCCCATGCTTCGGCATATCGCCCATGATGATATCTTGAGCAAATTCTATGAAGAAGAATGCGGTAATAACATCAGGGGGAAAACCATGATAAAGAAGATACTCTGCTATAGGTATTACTGGCCAACTATCAACCCAGAAGCGGTTGATCATGCTAGACAATGTGACAAGTGCAAGATGTTTGCAAAAAATCCGAGAACCCCGCCGATGGAAATTATTCAAATGGCTAGTTCATAGCCGTTTGCCACTTGGGGGCACTGAAATCATCTTCTTGTCGATCCTAAAGGTGGTGCGAAATACACCATCATAGCAGTTGATTACGTCACTAAATGGGCAGATGAAGAACTCTTAACCACGACCAAGATGAAGAAAATAATCAACTTCTTTATCCGTAACGTCATCTGTCCTTATGACCTTCCATGATCCATTATAACTGCAAATGGACAGGTTGAAGCTGTGAACAAAATCATAGAGTCTGTACTGAAGAGAGGTTTGGAAAACTCCTCAAGTGGCTGATTGCAACCCTTATTTCACAGAAAATACAAAAGGAATCGCGATTGAATTACAATTAAACTGGATGGAGTTGGCGACGACTTATGAGCATATAAAACGCATCCGAGAGCCAATGGCAAGAACATGTACCCGAACGTGCATGTGTACATCCGAAAAAGTTCGACTTCTTGAAATCAACAGAAATTGAATTCTCACTAAGGGTTATTAAGAGAAGACTAGATCATATAGCCGAAGCTTATTAGCTCTGCAGAATCAGACACGGATGGACTAATGAACTACAACCCTGGATTTATAATATTGGGAATCGACCGAGCATCACGATGACCAAAGAAGGATACAACACCTTGGGAGGATAAATTGGAGGATAATGACTATTCAAGAAACATGGTGGATTTCTTTCTGAAGACAAGGAATACTCGCTGATTCAAAGCGTGTTGTGTTGCTTCACACGACACACTTTGGGGGGCAAGTGTTAAACGGCATCTTGGCCCGGTTACAAAACGACGGTTGAAGAAATTATCATTAGCACTAGACAAGATTCTGATCAAGGAGAGACTAGAGGTGGTAGCAAGTTGTCAGGCCCACAATAAAGCAAGAGCATTCGGCCTGCCTGGCCTGGTGCACAGATTCACCCACTATGGGCAGAGGCACCTTGCTCCTAAGCCTATGAAGGAAGTCCAACCCATCTTCCTCTATAAATAGAAGGGCAGGGGCATAATGAAAGGGATCCTTTTTGGAGAACACTGGGGAGACTCTGCCATTTTTTATACTCTCCTCTTTTTAATTCAAACTTGTATTCAAGTCATCAATATATGGATTGTATCTGTATTCAACTACTTGTGAAAGAAATAAAGATCAAAACTCAAAGTGGACGTAGGCAATTACGCTGAACCACTATAAATCCGGTGTTCTTACTTTCTGCATTTAAATTAGCATATTCTTCCTTGTTTAATTTAACTTCATCACTTACATCTCTACACAATCTTTCTCAACGAGGTTAGTGACCAATTTTGGTGCTAACAAATGGTTAGAGGGATTAACCAAGTTATTGTGTTTGCTTCTTCATATATGTATATATTCATATTGTAATGGACCCATAACTGTATTTTGAAGTAGGGCAGAATAACCAGCTAGGTTGACCCAGTAGTGAATATAAATTAAGTTAACTCTTGAATGAGCAGAATTTTATCCTAGAGGTCAAGAAGTCCAGAATATAGGATACTAAAATATTAAAGGGAGATATTGGCTGGGGCCAATAGGTTCTCAGTAAGCCCATGAAAGCTGTGTATAGGAAAAGATATTAGAAGGGTCCAATAGGTTCATAGTAAGACCATGAAAACTATGTATAATTGAAGATGTCAGAAAGGCAAGTTCATAGTTAGCCCATGAAAACTATTATTTGATATTGGCAGGGGCCAATAGGTTTATAGTAAGTCCATGAAAACTATACCTAGATTAAGATATTAACAGATGTCAATAAGTTCCTAGTCATCCCATGAAAACTAGGATACGAAGAGAAGATATTGGAGTTACCTATAGGTTCCTAGTCAATCGATGAAAACTAGGATAAGTGTAAAGATATTGGAGTTACCAATAGGTTCATAGTGATCCATTGAAAACTATGTAAATGGATAGGAAGTCCTTAAACATTTTATCGGTTATTAGTCAGCCCATGAAAACTATTAGGTTAATAATAATCATAGAAACTATAATTGAGACGAATAGTCAAAATGAATGGGGATAGGTAATCCAGAATTGATTCACTTGTTTCGCATATCATCATATCACACTATTCTGAGATGTTTTAACATTGTGGATGTAGGAGCATAGTATATGTTTTTATAAAGGTTTTGAGGTACTAGTGAGGGGAAAACCCGTTCCCCTAAGCTGCGTGGTCTCACTAGATATCTAAATGTTTTGAGATGGTAGATTATTATTCATACCAGGGTTTATGTCTGACTTGAAGTTTATGTTTTCCCCTTAAACTTTGGGTACTCAATTGATTTTGGGTAGTTTGAGAGTTGAGGTTTTCAAGTACCTCATTAGACGATTAAAGCTTTCGGAGACATGCAAGAGGCTTGATAGCTATCTAGAGTTCTCTTTTATTTTGATACTACTATGTTGTTTGTAATGGCAAAGTTGTTATATTGCCTGTATATACTCTGATCATCCAAGGAAGCATCTTCATATGTCGCTCTTGGCATATATTGTAATAAATATATTTTTCTCTAAACGTGGTTGACGATTGTGTGATTATGTAATGAATTGGAAATATTTTGAATGTGATCTTGATTAATGTTTTAAATTTTTCCATATTTATATGTTCCGGTGTATAAATGAATCTAACATCGTCGTATTTGGTCGCCGAGGATTAATAACTATGGATGACTGCAACATCCATAACCATTAGTTTTGGGCCTCCAAGTAGGGGGATGTTACACTTATCTCCCTCTCGCTCATGCTTCCTCCAAGCCGCGTTCATCTTTCTTTTATAAACCTCGATCAAATCGCCGACCACCACATCCACCGACCACCCACCTACCGCCTCGCCTATGTGCGCCCTCCGCCTCCACGCTTGCGATGCGTACGCATACGATTGAATCGAGAAACCCATAAATACCTCACCGTCGCTCAAAGATTTCCATGCCTCAAGCGATCTCACCTCAATCCGACCGTTGAAGTCCCTCGTCTTAACGCTGCAAACATTTCGTCAGTTGAAGCCTTCGCTTGATTTTGCCTCTAGTGGTTGAGATGATTATTGGCTGTTGGATTAGTGGAATTAGGGGAGACGTATTATGGTCATCGTATAGGGCATGGGCCTTGAGGAACGACATGGGTAGGGTATGGCTGATATTATATATATATATATTAAAATTTATAAAAAAATATTGAGTTACAAAACGTCCAAAAATCTCGAACCCCAAACGAGGCGTGCCGCCTAGCGTTCTTTATATTATATCCCTATTCCAAACATAATGGAACTAGTCTCAAGACCTTATTTGATCATATGTAGGAGATAGCTTTTTAAACCCAATTATTATATAAATTCCTTTAGTTAATTTCTACGCATTTCGATCTTGCGCGTCCCAACGATACTTCCGATTGTCACGAAATTCGACGGCATATAATAATTCACTATTACAGATTCGATGAAACTGATTTCGTCGAAATCTGAGACTGTGCCCTGAAAGGCTATTTTTACATGTTATTTAAATCGAATAATTTGCAAAATCAATTTAATCACTTTTAAATCCAATTTAAAAGTTTACTATCTTCATTCTTGTTCAAATTAAAATTAATTAAACTTTTGAATTTTTTTTCGTTCATATTAAATTCAAGATTCAATTACTTAACAATTTCGAATATTAAATTCAACAATTTAGTCTGCGGCCGTAGCTCGGTGGTAAGGGGTCCTCCCTGACTTCGAAGAGGTCGGGGGTTCGAGTCCCTTCCCTATGACCTACAGCCCCCCTTTGGGGATAGCATTAAAAATCAACCTGCCTGTTGTGGACTAGTTGGGTTGGGTTCTAATCTTCGGATTAGGGTTTTTGTATGTCTGCAAGCATAGCTCAGCTGGTTAGGACTACCTTGCAACTATGGAACAAAGTTCCTGGAGGTTGCGGGTTCGAGTCCTACCATGTCGAGATGTATTTCCCTTAAGGCTTGGAGTGGTTATCCCCAAAAAAACCAAATAAAAAAGGTAGGGGATTGATGCACTTGGTTGGGCTAACATTAAACGGGGAACCAGTGTGACAGACAACCAGTGTGACAGACAGCTGAATTCCCTGGCTCTACTCTCCGAAGTAGGATTTTAAAAAAAATTCAACAATTTAATTATCAAATAAATCGTTGTATTAGAATTCCAAGTTATTTAACTTATAAAAATAACTTTTCAATATTTAAAATAGATTAAATATTCAAAATTTGAATGACTGAAATTCTGGGTCGTTACAGGAGCTCGGGACTGGGCATAGGGTGAGAGGTCCGAACTTGTATAAAATGGACTATGTAATATACTGTTATACTGTTCCACTGCATTACATTGTTTATTACTGTTAGCCATCTTCGATTCTTCTTATAGCAACTAACATTAACACCTTTTATAGTATGTGAATTATTCGGTAGAGATGAACCTTATATGAATCACCTTAGTTGTTAAGCTGAGGTGACGCGGTGGAAGTGTTATCATTCAAACTTGATGCACAAGCTTTCAAGTTGAGTGGGTTTGGTCGATGAAATGTAACTTAGATTTATATCCAAGTAGGGTTTGGTGGATGCCCAGTAATAAGCAGAGGCCGAGCGGATGACTTATAGGCGTTTGCCTCGAGTCATTCGAGTTATAATTGTTTTTCTTTGTGTCATTAAACCTTTAGTTATAGGAGTAATCCCATATGTCGAAAGGGATATATTCTAAAGATTGGTCCATTCACGTACCAGTTCTTAACCTATAGTTCGAGTGTAGATTTTCTAGGTGATTTGTACCAGTTGGAAAAGGGTTTTTCACGACAGCAGCCTGGTCCGTGCCTCCTCCTTCTCACCAGCTCGGCCATGCCGCAACACTCCCGACCTCTGTTTTGTTCGCAATCCGACTTCTTTTCTTTTTTTATGTTTGAGGTATGCACGTGCTATTATATGTATTAATATGTATATATATTAGTTTATATATATTGTTTATAAGTATGTTTGTTTATGTTATATATATCAAGTATTATATGTAGTCTAGATATAAATATATATTGGACTGTAATATATGAGTTTAGTTATATAAGATATATATTCATTCTCTGTTGGTGCAGTTTCATGCATTTCCTTTGTGTCACATATAGTATATATGTAGAAGCTGGTTATATTTTATAAAGTTTATTATTATATATTGTGTTATTGCAGTTAAATATTTTATACGTAGGTCGGCTGAAGGTTTTAATGTTAGTTTATAGGCTTATGAACTCTGTTTTTATACAATGTATATAAAGTTATAAAGAAAAATATATATATAAGTCTTTGTATAATTAGGGTGTATATGTAAACAGGTAACTGTTGTATACATGTTTATATATATATATTAATTTATATGTTAGATTATATTAGTTTGGGTCTGCATATTTATACTATTCTGCATAATACATTTGGTTATATATAGGTTGAAATAATTGTTTACGGTTTTATCGTCTAATTTTGAAATAACTTATATATATATATATATATATTTTCCAATAGTATACTAGTATTATATATAGTCTGGTTTATGATATAAGTATATATATGTTTTAATATTAGTTAAAAAGATTATAGTAGATAATATATATTAGTGCGCCAGTTTATATATATTGATTGGAAAATATTGATTTTATCTTGGCCTTAATGATATGATTCAAAAAAAAAGTTCTTGCAGCTTAAGTATAGTTAATAGTATAGTATATATAGCTTTATATATGTTGTAGTCTACTACTTTGCATAGTATATAAGTTATATTATATAGGTACTCATTCATGTATATATGTCAAAATACTAAAGTTGAGACAAGTGTTATCAATATTATATTATTTGTTGAAAGGTATGTACAGGTTAGCAAGTTATTTTATAATACGTTTAAAGAGTATATATATATAGTTTATATAAGATTTTTGTTTTGTTATATATATACATGTAATATGTTGTATATCTATATAAGTATATATTATTGTATTTTAAGGTGTATGTTTGATTTTTAATAAATGTAATGTGTAAATATGTCATTTTAAAAATGTATTTAAATTGAGTATTTGTTTAAGGAAAATATTAATATAATATACATTTCATTTCAATGATATCGACTGGTTTTGATTTGTTCTCATCGACTCCTATTTGTCAGCTCTGTCATCAAATTCGTACCCATCTCACTTTGTGTTGAAATTCATGCTTGGATCTGTAACTCATTTCATCGTCAAAATATCTCTAGCCTCGAAAGGTGAGCAATCACTCACGATTAACGTTCTTATATTTATTAAATTTGATTTCAATTGAAACGACAATTGAAATATGCTGTTGTAGTTATTTAAATTGTTATATATGCTATTATCTGTAACTGTTCACCTGTGGGATATGACACCATATCCTATTGTTTATATTATATTGTTATTGATGATATATGCCTGTTTTATACTATTATATTTTCTCTTATCACTCTGCAAGTTCCCTGTAGTTTAGATTTCACTATGGGTTGAAATGATACATACCCGAACGGACTTTAGAATAGGAGAAAATCGTTATGGGTTGAAATGATAGACCCAAGCGATTTTCAATTGATTTGAATTTGGGATTACGGGTCGAAATGATATCTACCCGTATGTAATTAAATTTACGGATTGAAATGATAAATATCCGTATCACTTGACCATAAATAGGAAATTATATACAGACACCGTTGGTCCATATATAAATATTTTGAAAATAAATTCTATGGTTTTGGAAAGAAATATATGGTTTTAACAAATGTTGATTCTTAAAATTTTATATATAAATGGTAATGATATATATAGATTTAATAATAACATTTAATTTAATTAAGATAGATTTAATACATATAATATGTTAAGTATAAAATTTATATTTCAAAATATATTTTGGTAAAAATTTGAATAAGTTAAGGTTGGGAAGATAATTTGAATTTAGTAAAGAATTTTATTTAATTTAACCAATTTAAAGCTTATTGAAATTGGGATTTAAGATATGATTTATAACTTGAGTTTGATTTAAATAATTTAATGAATATTTCTTGTTTAAATAAGTTTAAGGAAATATTTAGTAAAAAATGAGACTTAAGGCTAGTCAAATGATATTGAATTTATTAAGTGAATATTCCCTGATTAAATAATAATAAAGTTGAATCAAGAGCTATATGAAACCGTTAAATTTAACTTTGAAAATGTTGAATATTAAAGCTTTGAAATATATTGAAAATTTAAATGGTATATTTAGAACTGAATTGAATTGATGAATTGAGCTTTGAATAAATTTGAATTTGGAATTTGAGTTAATTTGAATCGATTTGTGAGACTTGAGGAAATTATAAATACTTTACTTTATAAATTATTTAATGAACATACACTATTTTGGAAAATAGATATATTTGAAATGAAGATGTTATTTTGATTTTGAAGTAAATAAATTTAAAATGACCACGGTGTTGTAGTGTATATTTCTACCTTGTAGATAGTTTTGCAGATCCTTAGAGGATGGTTATCCCAAACATCCTTTAAGTTACTTGCATTTCATTTGATATTTCACTTGAGTTGGATTTATTAGTATAAGAATGTTAATCCTGACTCGAGTGTTTTGTGTTTTGCTTTACGCTCGGGTCAGACCGAGTGATACAGCATTTGAGACCCACCTTTGGAGTTTGGAGCTTCCTTTGGAGATCCAATTATCGACTCAGCTTTCAGCTCTTCTAGTTGATTTGTTCAGAGAAGTCCTCTATTCGTACTGAAGACTTCATTGTATTTGATATATTCTGTTGTATTTTATTTTTAACTCTGATGTTTATATAGTAGCTTCATGAACTACTATTTTATCTATTCCGCTGCGTATTATTGTATTACTCTGTGTTTGTGATTCTGTGATTGATTTATTTACTACATATGCTGAGTTTTGCCAAATTTAAATTAACAATCTGATATTTTGAATTATTCAAGTCAGACATGTGTGGATTTATTGTCGATTTGAATGGTCCAAAATACCGGGTCGTTACAGTTGGTATCAGAGCTTTGGCTCTAGGCGAAACTTAGCATATATTGTAAATTTATTTACAGAATCACTTTCGTTCGAGTTTAATCTCTTCCTTTTGACTCGATTTCCTTTGAACTTTGGAATGTTCCCTACGGTTCCAAAATTCATTCTTGTCTCTCTCTATTGGTATTCTTTTGATTCTGGAGTATCCCATAACTCCACTTCGAATAATCTCTATAAGAATAGGCGATCCCGCCAATCTTTGAATGTTTTGTAAAGGGGTGGAACACCTTTACAATAGGCATTGATTCACTGGAGATTTATATATCCCTCGGTTTTGATGTTGCCATCTCTTGTTATGCCGAATTCTATCTCTGGCGATCGAATGTCGATTTGCCTTAGATTTCCGCATCGATTATATTCTTGAAGTCACGGTTGACCCGGTTAAGGTCGCCCGCGATTTATATAAGTGTATCCATCTACTGTTTTGTAATTAATTATCTCATTTTCGTTCGAGCCTATCTTCGAATCAGAATCCTATTGATTAGAGTCCCTCTAAGTTGAATTTCTATCTTTGTTTTGAAATCCATTCTTGAACCATCCTTTGAAAAATCAGGCTTGTTTATATTTTAGAAATTGTTTTATATATCGAAATTATTATATTCTATATATAAAAGTGAAATGTTTTCGATAAAGATTATAAACCCTTTTAAAATAATAATTTGAGGTTTCGAAAGGATTTGTAATTTTGAAAAAACTATATAAGAAATTTGATTTATAACTGAAGGATTTTTAATTTGAAATTCGAGAATTGAACTCCGGTATTTTGGAATTGGTTTTAAGATTTTGAAATATATAATAATAATATGATTTAAAAGTATTTTCTGAATAAGAAATGTTTCAAATGATTTTAATGAGTTTCGAATGATTTCGAAGAAATTTCAAAAGAAGTTTGAGAAATAGAAGTCCAGAACTCACTCATGTCGCTGGAAAATAATTTCGGTGATGAGTGCACGCATCATCGACATTGATTTTCGAGTTTCAGAGTGGGGGATAGGCCACTTCAGGAGCTTTGCTATGCGAGTGATTTTGTGAAACCATTTTGATTTCAAATTCCGAAGTAAGATTTGATATTTGAAAGATATATGTATATATATATATTTGAAATGATTTGAAGTAAGCCGGTGTTCAGTCCTCGAGTTTCGGATTTGATATAACCCCATCTATTAAAATTGATTTACTAATTTGTTGCTTATTTCCAACTCTTGAATTTGAAAATGATTTCTTCAACTATTTTGAAGGTTCGAGCACTTCCAAATCAAGGTTAACTTTTCAAAAAGCTAAGAATTTTGAAAAGTATAAAGTATATAAGTTTGGTATGTATGTTAAAGTATGTAGTAATATGATTTAATAAGTTGAAACTGTTTTGTTAAGTAAATGAATAAGGCAATTTTAAATTTTTCTAAATATGAAATTTAGATTTGAAATGCTTTGAAAAGAAATGGGGTCTTCAAAATATTTGGAATAAAATTTAGTTTAAATGTTTTAACTTAGTAATGTAACGGCCCGATATTTTCAACCATTCGCATCCATTATAAGTGTATAGGTAGACACTCATGCCGGAGTTGAATTGCTCAAAATATCGCGTTGTAATTAAAATTTGGCAAATCTCAATACAGTAAATAAATATAATCACAGATCACAGACACAGAGTAAAATAATGCAGCGGAAGTAAAAGAAATAGTAGTTTATGAAGCTACTATGAAAATATATCAGAGTTACATAAGATACAACATAAGAAATAAAGTACAGCAGAAGTCTCAATACAATAACCAAGTACAGGCTGAATAGAACAACGGAACCGAAGTTGATAGAACAAGACTAGCAAATAATCTCCAGCGATTCAAATCTCCAGAAGGTGGAAATCCAAATCTGTGAATACTCAGGCTGACCCGAGCGTAAAGCAAAACACAAAACACTCGAGTCAGGACAATATATACTTATATAATGTAAACCAACTCAAGTGAACTGTAATAAAGGTACAAGTAACTTAGAAGATGCTTGGGACCGCCCATCCTCTAAGGATCCGTTAAAATATCTACTATGTAGTAATATTCGCTATTATAATAATGTCTAATAAGTAAAGTATAATCATATAGAAAATAGCGTTAAGGGGATGGAGAACCTTAACGCGGTCGGATCTTAAAATCATAATCGTAGTAAAGCTCGATATGGTAGGTGACACGGCACAACTAGGCAATGCCAGGGTAGATATACCAATTACGCACACGGACTGATGGATACGCATAGCAGCCACTACCGTTCCACCTCGAACAACACTCCCAAATCGGAGGATGGCCATCTAATCAATCACAAGTAAGAGTATAATATCGAAGAAATGTGTCCGAGAAGAGGTGCTACCTCACTGGTCCGAGATCGCTCCTGTTTTAGCCACCT
The DNA here is from genome assembly GCA_030737815.1 of Allium fistulosum. NCBI lineage: Eukaryota > Viridiplantae > Streptophyta > Magnoliopsida > Asparagales > Amaryllidaceae > Allium > Allium fistulosum. The sequence continues at coordinate 474,741,773 of CM060901.1, forward strand.
TATGCCAACTCATGGGAGTTGGGTCCACGTAACATACCTTAAGAACGTCGCCACCATCCTACTTCATTCTGGAATCTCCACCGCGTACACGGTTGTCAAAGTGGTTTTCGGTATCGACAGAGAGTATGTCCATATCCGATCCCGGTCTCTTTGCCAACCAATCGTTATTATAACCCGTGGTTATAACTTTTAAAAATAGTTTATGTTTCAAATCAAAATACATCCTTTAAACCATTTCAAAATCATATCATTTATTTCAAACTAATACATACTTTCAAACCCAAAACATATCTATTCAAAACCAATTCAAAAATATATCATTTCCATTTCAAAACCAATTCAATAATATATCATTTCAATAAAACCCAAATTTCAAAATCACTGAATATTTCCTTTAATTTATTAAACTTGAAATCTTCCTTTAAATTATCATAGCATTTTGGTAATGTAACCTTAAGGAATCATAGCATTTTTGGAATGTAATACTTCCCAATTTAACATTTTATATAATCAAAGTATTTATATACTTACAAATTTTTAACATGGTCATTTTATCATAGCCTTATAGTTAAATAAACTTTGTTACTGTAATATCCAATTTAATGCTAAAATTCTTATGTTAAGTTAAGAGTACCTTATTAACTTACATTATCATTACAATAAAGAAACTTTATTATTTTAGTCGTTAAAATATGTCATTTACATTAATTAAAACTTACATATTAAATGTACTTTTTAACTTACATTCCTATTACAGTAAAGAGCATTTATCATTTAATCAATATTACACTAATTAAACTTACATTATCGAATGTACGTTTTAATTTACGTTTTATTACAAAAGGGGCATTTATTATTTTAAATCAATATTACACAAATTAAGACTTACATGTTTCTTTCATTAATTAAGACTTTACATGTTTCTTTCAGTAGGTAAAACTTTACATATTTCTTTCATTAATTAGAACTTTACACGTTTCTTTCATAAATTAAACTTTACATATTTCTTTCATTAATTAGAACTTTACACGTTTCTTTCACAATAAATTTCTTATAATTAAATCCAATTTTCAACAATTTACTTAATAAGTTTAAGTGTAAAAGTTCCAATTCTTCACATTTCAACAAATAGACTTAACACTTCAAATTTAAATTACCATTTCACAATTTAACAAAATTTCCAATTTTATTTAATTAACTTAAACCTTTAATTAAAACCAAATTTCACATTTCCTAGTCAAGTTATATTTTAAAAGATCACTTTTAAACATTCATTTATTTAACCACTTAAATTCATAGAAAAATCAATAATACTTAATAATCACTTAAATTCAAATTTAATCAAATTATCATATTTACCATTTCCAAATAAAATTTAATATCCATTTTATTTATATAACTTAAATATCATTTTTAACCAAAATTCCAAATTTCCAACTTAAGTTATATTTCAAAAATCCAGTTAAACCATTCATTAATTACATTTTTAACACATAGAAAAATCATAATTTCTTTAATTCAAAATATTTCAAAATCTGTTTAAATCAAATTTCATAAATTTATATTTTTAAAATACTTAAAAATATTCAAAACACTTTATAAAATAACCACGGGCCTGTATATAATTTTCTAACCTAGGTCAAGTGATACGGATATGTATCATTTCAATCCGCAGTTAAAAAAGAAAAATCCGGGTTCTATCATTTCAAACCCGCAATCCCAAGTTAAAATAATTTAAATAAAAATCATTCAGGCCTATCATTTCAGCCCATAACGATTTTTCCCTATTCTAAAGTCCGTTCGGGTCTGTATCATTTCAACCCATAGTGATTCTAATCTACAGGGAACTTGCAATGGTGATAGCAGATATAAATAACAGAATAACATTAAATAATAGTAACATATGATATAATAAGTGTAATAACAGGTGTGAACATCATATGATAATAATATAAACATATATAACATGATGATATACATTACAGATTCAAATGGTGTCGGTTTATCAGTTATATAGGTACATATTGTCTGGTGAGAATAACTCACCTGTTTGTGCTGGAGATATCAAAACCAATGACACAATGGAACAAAAGCACGATGACAAGACTACGGACTTGAGTGGAGAGCAAGATCTAAAGCTACAACTCTTGTATTACAACCCAAAACATACATCAAAACAAACACAATTTCAACGCACTTGAAATGGAATAACTTTTAAACGAAAAGAGATTTGAATGTCAAATCTTTTGCCTTGCTTTCTCTATCCTTTTGCATGGCCTAGGGAATGTTTTGGTTCAGGTTTGGACATGGTTTGGGTCTGGTTTGGACCAAGGGATGCACGGCTACAAGCTAGAGATGATGGGGAAGTTACAACATAGGCATGTGAAGAGTTTTATGCAATATGGTGGAGTTTTGGTTCATCTTTGGCTCGGTCTACAAGGTCCTAGGCTTGGCCATGACTTGCTACAGGTCTGGACAGAGGAGATGGTGATGTGTAGTGGTGGTAGCAAGGTGGTGGTGGCGGGTAGAGGTGGTGTCCAAGGTGGTGGGCGAAGGTATGTTGCAACTAGTGGTGGCTATGCATTGTTTTAAGGGATTTGTGCAAGGTTTTGTGTGGTTTTTAGTCAAAAGGAGTGCATGGCCTGTCATGGTCAGAGGATGAGGGGGTTTGGTCGTGGATGGTGTGGGGAAGGAAGTGGTGGTGGTCGGTGGAGGAGATGATGGAGGTGTTAGGCCAAGCAAAGCAAGAGAAACATGGCAAAAATCATTGAAAATGAAGAGAAAAGAAGAAAAAGAAGGAGAGGCCATTACCTATTTTTGGATGAAGCCATGAGAAATGAGGAGCTGTTTTGTTTTCACGTGAAAAGATGAGAAACAAAAAGTGGCGGCTACACTAGGGTTTTAGATGGCTAGGGCAAAATTTGAGGAGTTAAAGAAAATGAAGGGTTTGGACAAAAAAGGGCTTAAGTTTCAAAGTGTTTTACAACCTTTCATATTTCTTTTCTTTTTAATCTTTATATAAACAAAAATATTCAGAAAAATAATTTACAAACCGAAATCAATTATAAATATGAGAAAACAAATAATAAATTTTGGAAAAATATAAAAAGAATGAAGAAAATTACTTAAAAATACCAAACAGTGTTCAAAAATTATAAATAAATCACTGTCAGTCTTGAAAAACTATACACTTCATTATAAAAATATTATGAAGTGAAAATTTGAATTAAAATAATTTATTTATCATTTTCAAAATAAAATAGATAATTAAATTGGAGAAAATAGAAAAGGATTAAAGAAAAATGTTTAAAATTTACAAACAGGGCATGGAAATTTGCAAGAAAAATACTACTAACTCTGGAAAAATTCCTACCTTACTTTAAAAATATTTAAAAGCCAAAATATATTTTATATAACATAAATTTACAAATTAGAATAAAATATATCAAATAAAAATGTCATTTTATATAATTTTAAAATAAAGAATATTGCTGAATAACCCAATATACACACAATATTGAAAATAGTATAACTTTTGCAATTTAAATCCGTTTGCAACGAAACGAAAAGCAGTATTCAAGTTATTAAATCTATTTTTATAATAAAAGATAAAATTCATAAATTTCAAACTTTTAAATTTTCAAGTTAAAAGTCGAAGTTTGACTATTTGACCAAAATTCACATTTTCTGGAAATATTAAATTTAGTCATATTTGGAATTCAAATCCACATACAAAATCAAAGTTTTTTATATTTACAATAACAACATTTATTCTTTTCATAAATAAAGCTCTTAAATTTGGAAAAATCAAATTAAAATAAATTGTAAAATACAGGGTTGTTACACTCTCCCCCACTCAAAACTTTTCGTCCCCGAAAAGGAACGAGGTACGGGAAAGCACCTAAAAAGATAGAATGAATAGAATTAAGACAAGATGATAAGAATATTGGAATTACACCTGATAACTATTGTTATAGGCAAGTTTAACAAGTTGGAGGTGATCAAATCAAGAACACAAACACAAAAAAGATCCTCTAGAGTCTGAATCACCCCTTTCACTTGACCGACGGTCTATGAATGGAAAAACAGTGTTCAGATCCAGATGAGTAACAAAGATTTCAAAGATTATAAAAAGATGTCTAAACAGACTGGTATAAGCAATAGCCTTCCCATTCTGTAACAAGATAAGAGAAATAAGGACAACCAAAAGATAGTTTGAAAAAAAAACAAAATAAGATAATAAATGTGAAACAATAACGCTTTGAAATCATAACAAATTAGAGATGTTTATCATTTGGAAATCATACTACTAAAATCATAACACTTTGGAAATGTAATTCTAAAAAAAAACATAATACTTAGAAAATCATAACACCTTTTAAAATAATCTTTATTTAAACCATTTTAATTCAAGGTCAAATAATATTCATTTTAAAGTTGCAACATTTCTAAGTTCATTCAATTATAAAACTTCCAAAACATTGTATTTTCAAAACAGCAGCACTTATAAAATGCTACAGTAGATATATTAATATTTCAAATCAGTTTTATTCTAGAATATTCATTTGGATATCATTTAACTTATGACTTATTAAAACAAACTTTTATGAATGGAATATCCAAATTAAACTATACTTCGTTTATTAAGTCAAAAGCTCACTATTTTACTTAGCTCTTCATTTAACAAATAACCTAACACTTTATTTAAAATGCCCATTTCATAAATAGATATTCCTTCAATAAGTTACACTTAAAATTTCCATTTGAAAACCAAATTCTCAATTATCAAATTTAGTGATGTTAAAATACATTATAACTATCATAATTATCCATTTTTCAAGACATATCAATTTCATAAATAAAATATTTATCATAGAAAATATAACAATCAATTTCTTTACACATTTATTCATTTAGACATCAATTAAACTATGAATTCAAGTTAAATAAACTTTATTACAAAATGTCCAATTCCAATGTATTTTACTTTATCTATTCAAAGATACATTATTTATTATACAACATATTCATTTCAGGAAATAACCATTATTAAAATTCCTAGGTTAGACTTAAGGTTCCATATTAAATCAAATTTGATTATCAAGTTATTTAAATAAAATCTCTTTAAATTCCTTTTTCACTATTTACCTCTGTAAATCTTTTATAACTAAAATTTAGGTGTATAAAATTTATTATAACCACTCAAATTTTATTTAAAAAATCCTTTTTATATTGTATATTATCCAATTACATTGTTAACTTCTAAATTTTTTTAAGGTAAGTTATATTTGAATGAAATTGTATTATACAAATAAAACTTTCCAATTCAATTATCTCAAGTTTGAATCATTTATTCAAAAAATTTAATTTTTCTTTTTATAACTGAAATTATTCTTTAAGATGAAATTTAAGAATTAATTTTCCGGTTTCCTTCAAACCAGTTAGAGATAAATAAATATATGTACATAATATGTCAATTCAATTTAAATCATATATCTATATATATTATAAATCAAATCATATTTAGAAATTCAAATAAATTAAATCTTTCAAAACAAAGCTGTAGTAAGACTACAGAACGGTCTCTTCAGTTCAAAACTCGAAAATGAACGTCGATGATGCTGCAGTCATCACCGAAATTATTTTCCAGCGACAAAGAGAAGAGCACTTAATTTTTAAACTTTAAAATCCTTTAGAGACAAATTTTTTTATTCAAAAATACTTTAAATTATATCCTTTAAAAAATTTTAAACACAAGGTTTGAAATCCATCAGAAACTTGAATTCTCAAATTCTTGATTCAAATTCATTTCAGTTTCCAAATCAATTTATAAACAACTATTTATAAATTCATTTGTAGAACAATAAATGATAAATCAAGTATTATCATTTCAAATTATCAATTTAAATCAATTTATTAAGTTCCATAAATTTTCTTATATATCAAAATTTTATTTCGTTAACCAAATTTAAAGTAATATCGTGTCAGTTTGTTCTGTTAAAGTGTTTTAGAAATCCTATCGATAGCGTTGATCAGACGAATCGATCGGAAATCCAAATCAACATCAACAACTCAAACAACACCATATATAAAACAAAACATAGATTTACAAGTACAATACAAAATGTTTGGAGATAGTTTAGAAACAAAAGACAAGATGGTTAAACAGAGTAGAGAGATGGGTAAGCTTAGGTAAATCGCGGACAACCTTAACCGGGTCAACCGTGACTTAAAGAATAAGATCGATGTGGATTTTTCTGGGATAAATCTACGTTCGATCTCAAGAGATAGAGTTTGGAATAATAAAAGATGTTAGCATCTAAACCAAGGATAGATAAAATCTCTGGTGAATCGATGCTGACTATAAAGGATTTTCACCCCTTTACAAGAAAATTAGAATATTGGCGAGATCGCCAATTCACTATAAAGATCATTCGAAGTGGAGTTATGTGATACTCCAAAATCAAAAGAAGATGAATAGTGAGGGACAAGAATGAATTTTGGAACCGCAGGAAACGTTCCAAAATTCAAAGGAAATCGAATCAAAAGGAAGAGATTCAAACTCGAACGAAAGTGATTCTGTAAATAAATTTACCATACATTCTAAGTTTTGCCTCAAAGCCAAAGCTCTGATACCAACTGTAACGGCCCGATATTTTCAACCATTCGCATCCATTATAAGTGTATAGGTAGACACTCATGCCGGAGTTGAATTGCTCAAAATATCGCGTTGTAATTAAAATTTGGCAAATCTCAATACAGTAAATAAATATAATCACAGATCACAGACACAGAGTAAAATAATGCAGCGAAAGTAAAAGAAATAGTAGTTCATGAAGCTACTATGAAAATATATCAGAGTTACATAAGATACAACATAAGAAATAAAGTACAGCAGAAGTCTCAATACAATAACCAAGTACAGGCTGAATAGAACAACGGAACCGAAGTTGATAGAACAAGACTAGCAAATAATCTCCAGCGATTCAAATCTCCAGAAGGTGGAAATCCAAATCTGTGAATACTCAGGCTGACCCGAGCGTAAAGCAAAACACAAAACACTCGAGTCAGAACAATATATACTTATATAATGTAAACCAACTCAAGTGAACTGTAATAAAGGTACAAGTAACTTATAAGATGCTTGGGACCACCCATCCTCTAAGGATCCGTTAAAATATCTACTATGTAGTAATATTCGCTATTATAATAATGTCTAATAAGTAAAGTATAATCATATAGAAAATAGCGTTAAGGGGATGGAGAACCTTAACGCGGTCGGATCTTAAAATCATAATCGTAGTAAAGCTCGATATGGTAGGTGACACGGCACAACTAGGCAATGCCAGGGTAGATATACCAATTACGCACAAGGACTGATGGATACGCATAGCAGCCACTACCGTTCCACCTCGAACAACACTCCCAAATCGGAGGATGGCCATCTAATCAATCACAAGTAAGAGTATAATATCGAAGAAATGTGTCCGAGAAGAGGTGCTACCTCACTGGTCCGAGATCGCTCCTGTTTTAGCCACCTTATGCCAACTCATGGGAGTTGGGTCCACGTAACATACCTTAAGAACGTCGCCACCATCCTACTTCATTCTGGAATCTCCACCGCGTACACGGTTGTCAAAGTGGTTTTCGGTATCGACAGAGAGTATGTCCATATCTGATCCCGGTCTCTTTGCCAACCAATCGTTATTATAACCCGTGGTTATAACTTTTAAAAATAGTTTATGTTTCAAATCAAAATACATCCTTTAAACCATTTCAAAATCATATCATTTATTTCAAACTAATACATACTTTCAAACCCAAAACATATCTATTCAAAACCAATTCAAAAATATATCATTTCCATTTCAAAACCAATTCAATAATATATCATTTCAATAAAACCCAAATTTCAAAATCACTGAATATTTCCTTTAATTTATTAAACTTAAAATCTTCCTTTAAATTATCATAGCATTTTGGTAATGTAACCTTAAGGAATCATAGCATTTTTGGAATGTAATACTTCCCAATTTAACATTTTATATAATCAAAGTATTTATATACTTACAAATTTTTAACATGGTCATTTTATCATAGCCTTATAGTTAAATAAACTTTGTTACTGTAATATCCAATTTAATGCTAAAATTCTTATGTTAAGTTAAGAGTACCTTATTAACTTACATTATCATTACAATAAAGAAACTTTATTATTTTAGTCGTTAAAATATGTCATTTACATTAATTAAAACTTACATATTAAATGTACTTTTTAACTTACATTCCTATTACAGTAAAGAGCATTTATCATTTAATCAATATTACACTAATTAAACTTACATTATCGAATGTACGTTTTAATTTACGTTTTATTACAAAAGGGGCATTTATTATTTTAAATCAATATTACACAAATTAAGACATACATGTTTCTTTCATTAATTAAGACTTTACATGTTTCCTTCAGTAGGTAAAACTTTACATATTTCTTTCATTAATCAGAACTTTACACGTTTCTTTCATAAATTAAACTTTACATATTTCTTTCATTAATTAGAACTTTACACGTTTCTTTCACAATAAATTTCTTATAATTAAATCCAATTTTCAACAATTTACTTAATAAGTTTAAGTGTAAAAGTTCCAATTCTTCACATTTCAACAAATAGACTTAACACTTCAAATTTAAATTACCATTTCACAATTTAACAAAATTTCCAATTTTATTTAATTAACTTAAACCTTTAATTAAAACCAAATTTCACATTTCCTAGTCAAGTTATATTTTAAAAGATCACTTTTAAACATTCATTTATTTAACCACTTAAATTCATAGAAAAATCAATAATACTTAATAATCACTTAAATTCAAATTTAATCAAATTATCATATTTACCATTTCCAAATAAAATTTAATATCCATTTTATTTATATAACTTAAATATCATTTTTAACCAAAATTCCAAATTTCCAACTTAAGTTATATTTCAAAAATCCAGTTAAACCATTCATTAATTACATTTTTAACACATAGAAAAATCAAAATTTCTTCAATTCAAAATATTTCAAAATCTGTTTAAATCAAATTTCATAAATTTATATTTTTAAAATACATAAAAATATTCAAAACACTTTATAAAATAACCACGGGCCTGTATATAATTTTCTAACCTAGGTCAAGTGATACGGATATGTATCATTTCAATCCGCAGTTAAAAAAGAAAAATCCGGGTTCTATCATTTCAAACCCGCAATCCCAAGTTAAAATAATTTAAATAAAAATCATTCAGGCCTATCATTTCAGCCCATAACGATTTTTCCCTATTCTAAAGTCCGTTCGGGTCTGTATCATTTCAACCCATAGTGATTCTAATCTACAGGGAACTTGCAATGGTGATAGCAGATATAAATAACAGAATAACATTAAATAATAGTAACATATGATATAATAAGTGTAATAACAGGTGTGAACATCATATGATAATAATATAAACATATATAACATGATGATATACATTATCGATTCAAATGGTGTCGGTTTATCAGTTATATAGGTACATATTGTCTGGTGAGAATAACTCACCTGTTTGTGCTGGAGATATCAAAACCAATGACACAATGGAACAAAAGCACGATGACAAGACTACCGACTTGAGTGGAGAGCAAGATCCAAAGCTACAACTCTTGTATTACAACCCAAAACATACATCAAAACAAACACAATTTCAACGCACTTGAAATGGAATAACTTTTAAACGAAAAGAGATTTGAATGTCAAATCTTTTGCCTTGCTTTCTCTATCCTTTTGCATGGCCTAGGGAATGTTTTGGTTCAGGTTTGGACATGGTTTGGGTCTGGTTTGGACCAAGGGATGCACGGCTACAAGCTAGAGATGATGAGGAAGTTACAACATAGGCATGTGAAGAGTTTTATGCAATATGGTGGAGTTTTGGTTCATCTTTGGCTCGGTCTACAAGGTCCTAGGCTTGGCCATGACTTGCTACAGGTCTGGACAGAGGAGATGGTGATGTGTAGTGGTGGTAGCAAGGTGGTGGTGGCGGGTAGAGGTGGTGTCCAAGGTGGTGGGCGAAGGTATGTTGCAACTAGTGGTGGCTATGCATTGTTTTAAGGGATTTGTGCAAGGTTTTGTGTGGTTTTTAGTCAAAAGGAGTGTGTAACGACCCAGAATTTTGAACAAATTAAATTGAAAATATTTAATTTATTTTAAATATTTGAACGATGATTTAATTTGAATCCCCGATATAATTTTGAAATTTGCGATTAAACTTTAAAATTTAATCTATTGATAGTCGAATAAAAATTTGTATCTTCAGTTTTAAGCCGAAGAAAAATATTTCGAAAGCTTTTAAAATTCGTATTGATAATACTGAAGATGATAGAAGCTTCAGAATTTAATTTCGAACTGTTTTGTTCAGTTTTGAAAATAATCACTCGAACCGATATTTATAAAATAGTCAATTTTCAAACAGTCTCGGAATTCGACGAAACCAGTTCCATTGGATCCGGAATATTGTATTATTGTCGGATTTCAATTCTCGTATTTTTCGGAGCTAATACGTAATCGTACGGAGAGTAAACGTGTTAAGCTTAAATCGAATTCAAATTAAAATTTTGATTTTTAAATTTTATAAGTTGGTCAATATCAGCACGTCACCTTCCTTAAGTGACGCCTACAATCACGAAAACAATCGTGCATACCCATTCCCCTGTCTCCCCCCTTCAATTCTTTAAACAATACGAACCCCCCTCTTCACTCTCGTTCAAGAATTCAGAGAAAAACGAAAAACCCTTTCTCGTTTAAAATCAAAACCACGAGCCCCTCCTCCCTTCGATCGAATTGGAATCACCGGCAGCTCGAGACGAGCAAGCAGGGGCGACGCGTGAGCTAGGGTTTCGAAAATCAACGCCTTCAAGATAGTCATCGCTGCATACTCGGCTATTCCATCAGCCAGCGTCGACGCGTCCTTGCCTCCTACGTGATATTTTCTACTGCCGATTTGAAGCCCTGCTGCAGTCTCTTTATACGGCAACCTGGAGGTGATCGAGCGCGATGACGACGGAGAGGCTCGAACAATCTGGAAGGCGCGCGATCGAGTAGGGGGGGAAACTCCAGCGTGGCGTGCACCATGGGGATGGTCTCGCGAAGCAAACTGGGATGGGTTCTCGAGTCGAGATGATGGCGAATCGATTAGGGCGTGAGGCAGAGGGTTTCTTCGATTTGGTCAGAAAGGTATTAACAATCCTAATTTTAAATTTAGTGTTTTGTTAAGAAAATAATAATAGTTTAATTTGTTGTAAATCATTCCTCTTATTAGAATTTTACAGTAAAATAAATTACTGGTTGGGTTGTTTTCCGGAAAGGAAAAAGAAAAAGAAAATAAATATTGATTGGTTCGACTGTTAATTTAAATTGTATAATATTTTGGAATTTTACAATGTTAAGTAGTATTTATAAATCGAAACTAATATAATTTATTTAGTGGAATATTTATTTAAAGGAAGAATAGTTTTGATTTAAAATTTTGTTAGATAAATTTATTAAAAGAAATTGGTTTAGGATTTAAAAGTATTAGTTAAAATATAGTTTTTGGTTAATTAGATTTATGTGAAGAGAAATAGAAAGGAAATTCTATTTTGATTTTATAAAAAGAAATATAATTTCAAATTTGTTTGTTAAGTTGTTATAAACAATAGTTTACGATAATAAATTTGTTTTATCTATTTTAGTTACTAAAAGGAGAAATTTTAGTTAAAACTAAATTTATAGTTAATTAAATTTATTTAAAGGGAACTGAGTTAAAAATGAGGTCATTGTATAATTAAAACATATCAAGTTAGAAATTTAATAGTTCGATTTATTTCGAATATTAATAAAATTGTATAATTATTTATACAAGGTATAAAGCAAGAAAAATCGAGAAAACAAGTCTGGGAAAACGGATTGCAAAATAAAAGCTAAGGTGAGATTTTCTCACTCGAAGGAAAAAATTTAATATTGCAGTTATTTATTGACTGATTGATTGCTATTTGAATGTGGTATTAGATATGATAGGATATATCTATATATATAGCAGTATATACATATTGGCATATGTATATACTGGATTGTTGATTTCCCGCCTCGTATAGCGGATGAGACCCTATTGCGCCGTTAGTAAGCGGATTTAAAAAAACCTATATACCGCGATAATTCCGTACTGGAGCGGAATTGGTATTGTGCTAACATCTTTGGATGCAGGGAAACAGGTTGGAGGGATCCAACTGGACCCCTCACATTGATTGAATTTATTTATACTGTGATATAAATCTGTGAATGGTTATATTGATGTTATTGACCATATTGATGTCTGGAAATTGTTTGAATGCTAAGATTTAGCTGAATGGATGTTTTGACATCATTGAATTCCAAAAATAAACGAAATTGAATTTCTGGAAATCAAAATAGAAATTTCTAAGTGAATTTAATTTTAGAAATTTAGTAAATTCGAAGAAAGGAATTTTAAAGTATAAAAAAGTTAATTTTTATAATCTTATCGAATTTATTTCCAGAATAAAGTGAAGATGTTAAATAAATGAATTTCGTATAATAGTGATTTTAAATTAAGGAAATTAATTTAAAATCTGAATTTCTAAATAAATTGAAAGAAACGATTGAAATTTATTTTCTTAAAAAGGAATTTATTTAAAAGAAGATAAGTTGGAAATTCAGTGTGAAATTTAATTGATAAATTAAAATAAGTTGTGAAATCAATGTAAAATGAATTCAATAAGGAATTTATTTTAGTAGTGATAAATAAAATTTGAAATCAATCTGTAATTGATTAAATATTTAGAAATGAATTTTTGAGAAATCAATGTGGAAATTTTATTCGAACGTTGAAAATAAAATTAGAAATCAACATTGAAATTGATTTGGTATTGAAGCTTTTATAAATGGAATTAAAATTTATAAAAGTTGTTTATGAACCCAGGGTCACTTATTTTAATAAGTGTATTATAGAAATTAATAAAAGGAGATTTATAAACCAAAGTTGTTATAAAACAGAAATGGAATTTATAAGCGTTGTTTTATAAATTCGAAATAAATTGAATTTGATGAATTTAATAGCGAAATGTGATTAGTGAAGTATATTCACGATTTTGGACAGTGAATATATTTTTGAAGTAGAATGGATATGGTTTAGGGAAAGCGATATTATAAAAATGAAGTAACTGTTTTAAAAGATGTTTTAAAACGTGTTAAGTATCGAATACATAGATTTCAACGTTCATTGTTGAAATAGACGTTTTCGAGAAATTTAAGGAAATGGTGGACTATAACACTGTTGTTATAGTAAATGATTTCCGGAAGGAAATGTTTTATATAGTATTGGGATTTACACATCTATCTTAATTCTGAATCCCTATACTAGTGGTTTTGAGTCGTCGTAACGATGTTTTACGTAACATTCGTTTTGACTCAAATAAAGGTGTTAAAAGAATATTTTCCTTAAAGAATGAAATTATACTTAATATTGATTTAAGTATATCGAATATTTTCTAAGTGTTGAAAATAAATGATTCGTGAATTACTTATTTTTAAATAAGTATGGAAATGCTTTTCCAATATAAAGTGAACTGTTTAGAGATTTTATCTTTTAAAGATAAATTGAAAAGTGAATATTTGAAAATTTGTTTTCAAACGGTTAAGTGTGGAAATTTTATATCTTATAAAGATATTTTTGAAGAATAAATAATTTGGGAAAATTTTTTGGAATCTGATGATGTTACGCATCTTTATTGATAGTTAAATAACCAACTATCAATAATTACCTTTAGATAGGTATTCGTTGTGAATTGGATGAATTTGAATGCCACACTTATTTTTGAATAATCGCTCACTATTCGGGTTAACCGGGAAAGGACCATGGGGTCGTATAACCCATTCCGAATATGTGATACGTCGTTATGAATCGCATTTGAAGACCGGTGTTGAAGACCGGATATTTTTGAAAACGAAAGGATTACCGTCGAGTTACTCTACATCGACTGATCTTCGATTTAGAGGTTTTATCACCCTTAGTGACGGGAAGTCCTGACGTGATTGAAAATTATCCGGAAATGCAAGGGCTTCGTGAGAAGTGCCTTCGGTTCTGTTCGATCCCGGAACAGACTTATATGGATTGTGTGTCTGACGTTACAATTTGAGATATAAAGCTGATTTCTTTCAAATACATTTCTGTTGGTGGCGGAGAATTTATTCTCTTAGCTTAACACCCTTCTCTGAGACGTACGAGCTCAGAGGTTATGTAGTTGAAATTTATCAGCGATATATCCCAATTTGGTAACGTGGCATACTGAGTGTTGCTGTGAAATGATCAGTGTTTGATCATTTGTGATATGATCATTTATTTGATCTTATATCTTTGTGATCATAGGTTGATCATTTTTTTGTTTGACCCGAAGCAGGGCTTTGTAGAAAGCGTAGCTTTGTGGACGAGACTTCATCGAGCCTCACACCCCGGAAATGGTCGAAACAGGACGAATGCAGCAAGGTTCTAGGGAGTAGCGCCCCTTAGTGTATGTCATTCCTTCTGGATAAAGGTGGTATCATGGTATGGAGCCCAGATACTTAACCTCTGTGGTTACTGCATTATTATTTCTATGTGGTTTGTTGCGAATCGGGGATCCTCGGGAAGATCGGTGACGATCGGGGGATGGCATACGCGTGTCAGTAGTTACCTATTTTTGCAGAGGTAACCCGGCCTTGTGTTGGCAGAGATCTAACCGTAATGTTAGGTTATTTCTCGGGTCGTCTATTCCAGGGACGTACCCATCGTGGATAGGAAGTTCCTTAGCCTGACCATTTGTTGGAAATCCAAACTCCAATACGTGATTTGTACGGTATTAGTTGTAGAACCTGCCATTTACGTACGGTGGTCACCACTGTTTAGATGGTAGCTATAGTAGGCATACGATACTGGTCGTATGTTGGCTAAGATTAATATTATACTTTCGAAATGTTTTTCTACACTATGCACTAATAATAATATCAAAAAGAATTTGATTTTGCGTAGTAAGCATCTTTGACTATCATAAGAAGAAATCTCCTCCAATTCTGCGTTTGCATTGTGTGTGTGGTGGGAGGTCTTATGGTAGTTTCATTTTCCAAAAGCATTTCGAATTGACTTTAAAATTATCCTGTTGTTTATTTTTAAAGTATAACTGTTTTACGATCTCACACCAGTCTTGCTATATTACAGCATGATAGGGGGTTCTCGCTTCGCGGTTAGGTGGCGAACGGGAGACTCTTACCCCTACATGTCCCTGAGAGGGATGGGTTGGTTAGGCAGATGCCGTGACAGTCGAGAGGCTGGCCGTAAAAGCAAGTTTGGGGTATCATTGTCAGCCACGGTGGGACTGGGATGGTTGCAAAGCCTACCGGTGGCCGCTGTTTGCGAACCTTGACAAAGTGGTATCAGAGCATATGGTTAAGCGACAACCCTGCTCTGTTGGGTGTTACTCATTAGAGATAGAGTCAGCAGTACTCTAGAATGAGTTGAGTGTAATAATAGATATGAGCGCGTATTTGTTATTTGAATATGAAATTGTTTTGTATTGTGTTGACTTATCGGTTGATTGTTTATAGATTCTGGTCGGTGCAGTCTAGCTAACTGTAATCGATAGGGGTTTCTAAACTCTAAACAAGATAAACCGACATAGTATTGATTTTAAAATGGGGTAAATGAGATAATTTTGCCCAAAACTATTTTTGTATATAAAAGAATTGATTTTCTGTAAATTATTACAGTATATGGTTGCATGGATGTTAGGAAAGTGATAATATTGAATGTTATCAACATTATATGAAATTGAATAAGAAATTGAAATCGTAACTCCAAAGTTAAGAAATAAATTCATATACGAATGAAATTTGAGAATATAAATTATAAATGTGATTTGTAATTTGAAACGGAATTCCAGAGAAGTATTTGGAAATGTTTTGAAAGGAGTTTGTAAATTTTGGAGATTTGGAAAGTTTAAATCCTTTTTGGAGTTGGAAATGAATTTCAAAGGTTTGAAAAGTATTTTGGAGAGTTAAAAGCTCTAAACTCTTTTCGGTCGCTGGAAAATAACTTCGATAATGACTGCAGCATTATCGATGTTCATTTTCGGGTTTCCAAAAGAGGTATTGCTGCCAAATTATTTTAAATGGAAAGTGTTTGGAAAATTTGGGTTTTGTTTTAGAAAATTCAAATGGAATTTGAATTGTTTTCAAATGATTTTGAAATGTTGGTAAGATTCTGGAATACCATATGAAAATATTTATGAAATATTAATGTGATATATAGTTCGAAATGAAGTTCCAGAAAAATATTTGAAGATAAAATTCATAAAGGAATGAAATTAGTAATATGAATGTACAAATGACTTTATAAATCAAATTGTAAATAAGTCGAAGACTTATAAAGTATTTGAAAATTCGATTGAAATGAGAATTCGAATTAAAAATGGATAAAATTACGAATGAATAAATGAATTTGCAATAGCAAATGCAAGAAAATGAAATTTGATGTAAAAAAAAAAAAATTTCATTCTGAATTGGTAAGTAAGACTGAATTGAATTTAGATTTGTGGGAAACAAAGTGAACTATTAAACTAAAAATTTGTAAGTAAAGTTAATTGAATGAAGTGAATGAGATTAAAATTGAATGTTGAACTTCTTTTGAAATGGGTAGTTAATGAAATTCAAACAAAATGTTGAAACCGAAATTGAATAAAGGGAATTGGATTTGTGATGAATTAGTAACTGAAACTAATCTAAAATAGTTGAGAATTGAATTTGAAATGTAAAATTGAAGATAATGGATATAACTTCAATAGTGAAGTAAAGAATATATAAGAAGTATATATTGGAAATTTTTGTAATAGAATTTGCAAAATGATTGAATGCTGTAACTAGATATAATGGCTAGTAGGATATACAGGTGTTATAAAGGAATTGGATTTGATTTCAAAGATAATTTGAATTGCTCGACAAAAGGTACGTATTTAATTTCAATATGAGTTTTTGATGATTTCTGGTCTAGCCGCTTGGCTTTTTCTTTTTCTTTTTGAAATCTGAGAGTCCGTAGGGACGTTTTGTAGTCGTGCCGTATCAGCCGCGCAAAGGAGACGCTGGCGAAATTTTTCGGAAATTTAGGGCGTTAGAAAATTTTTGAGAAATTTTGAAAGTTTAAAATTTGAATTTAAACTCGAATTTGAATTTGGAAGTAAAACAATGTTGTTTAAACTTATGATTGAAGTTGGAAATTTAGTTGAAATAATAACGAATCTTTAGTAGAAAGATTTGTTATGGTAAAAAAGTTTGATAAAACTATTGAATTGCGAAAAATAGTAGACGAGTTAAGGACCTTTCTTTCTTAACTTGTAATTTCGAGGACGAAATTCTTTTAAGGAGGGAAGTTTGTAACGACCCAGAATTTTGAACAAATTAAATTGAAAATATTTAATTTATTTTAAATATTTGAACGATGATTTAATTTGAATCCCCGATATAATTTTGAAATTTGCGATTAAACTTTAAAATTTAATCTATTGATAGTCGAATAAAAATTTGTATCTTCAGTTTTAAGCCGAAGAAAAATATTTCGAAAGCTTTTAAAATTCGTATTGATAATACTGAAGATGATAGAAGCTTCAGAATTTAATTTCGAACTGTTTTGTTCAGTTTTGAAAATAATCACTCGAACCGATATTTATAAAATAGTCAATTTTCAAACAGTCTCGGAATTCGACGAAACCAGTTCCATTGGATCCGGAATATTGTATTATTGTCGGATTTCAATTCTCGTATTTTTCGGAGCTAATACGTAATCGTACGGAGAGTAAACGTGTTAAGCTTAAATCGAATTCAAATTAAAATTTTGATTTTTAAATTTTATAAGTTGGTCAATATCAGCACGTCACCTTCCTTAAGTGACGCCTACAATCACGAAAACAATCGTGCATACCCATTCCCCTGTCTCCCCCCTTCAATTCTTTAAACAATACGAACCCCCCTCTTCACTCTCGTTCAAGAATTCAGAGAAAAATGAAAAACCCTTTCTCGTTTAAAATCAAAACCACGAGCCCCTCCTCCCTTCGATCGAATTGGAATCACCGGCAGCTCGAGACGAGCAAGCAGGGGCGACGCGTGAGCTAGGGTTTCGAAAATCAACGCCTTCAAGATAGTCATCGCTGCATACTCGGCTATTCCATCAGCCAGCGTCGACGCGTCCTTGCCTCCTACGTGATATTTTCTACTGCCGATTTGAAGCCCTGCTGCAGTCTCTTTATACGGCAACCTGGAGGTGATCGAGCGCGATGACGACGGAGAGGCTCGAACAATCTGGAAGGCGCGCGATCGAGTAGGGGGGGAAACTCCAGCGTGGCGTGCACCATGGGGATGGTCTCGCGAAGCAAACTGGGATGGGTTCTCGAGTCGAGATGATGGCGAATCGATTAGGGCGTGAGGCAGAGGGTTTCTTCGATTTGGTCAGAAAGGTATTAACAATCCTAATTTTAAATTTAGTGTTTTGTTAAGAAAATAATAATAGTTTAATTTGTTGTAAATCATTCCTCTTATTAGAATTTTACAGTAAAATAAATTACTGGTTGGGTTGTTTTCCGGAAAGGAAAAAGAAAAAGAAAATAAATATTGATTGGTTCGACTGTTAATTTAAATTGTATAATATTTTGGAATTTTACAATGTTAAGTAGTATTTATAAATCGAAACTAATATAATTTATTTAGTGGAATATTTATTTAAAGGAAGAATAGTTTTGATTTAAAATTTTGTTAGATAAATTTATTAAAAGAAATTGGTTTAGGATTTAAAAGTATTAGTTAAAATATAGTTTTTGGTTAATTAGATTTATGTGAAGAGAAATAGAAAGGAAATTCTATTTTGATTTTATAAAAAGAAATATAATTTCAAATTTGTTTGTTAAGTTGTTATAAACAATAGTTTACGATAATAAATTTGTTTTATCTATTTTAGTTACTAAAAGGAGAAATTTTAGTTAAAACTAAATTTATAGTTAATTAAATTTATTTAAAGGGAACTGAGTTAAAAATGAGGTCATTGTATAATTAAAACATATCAAGTTAGAAATTTAATAGTTCGATTTATTTCGAATATTAATAAAATTGTATAATTATTTATACAAGGTATAAAGCAAGAAAAATCGAGAAAACAAGTCTGGGAAAACGGATTGCAAAATAAAAGCTAAGGTGAGATTTTCTCACTCGAAGGAAAAAATTTAATATTGCAGTTATTTATTGACTGATTGATTGCTATTTGAATGTGGTATTAGATATGATAGGATATATCTATATATATAGCAGTATATACATATTGGCATATGTATATACTGGATTGTTGATTTCCCGCCTCGTATAGCGGATGAGACCCTATTGCGCCGTTAGTAAGCGGATTTAAAAAAACCTATATACCGCGATAATTCCGTACTGGAGCGGAATTGGTATTGTGCTAACATCTTTGGATGCAGGGAAACAGGTTGGAGGGATCCAACTGGACCCCTCACATTGATTGAATTTATTTATACTGTGATATAAATCTGTGAATGGTTATATTGATGTTATTGACCATATTGATGTCTGGAAATTGTTTGAATGCTAAGATTTAGCTGAATGGATGTTTTGACATCATTGAATTCCAAAAATAAACGAAATTGAATTTCTGGAAATCAAAATAGAAATTTCTAAGTGAATTTAATTTTAGAAATTTAGTAAATTCGAAGAAAGGAATTTTAAAGTATAAAAAAGTTAATTTTTATAATCTTATCGAATTTATTTCCAGAATAAAGTGAAGATGTTAAATAAATGAATTTCGTATAATAGTGATTTTAAATTAAGGAAATTAATTTAAAATCTGAATTTCTAAATAAATTGAAAGAAACGATTGAAATTTATTTTCTTAAAAAGGAATTTATTTAAAAGAAGATAAGTTGGAAATTCAGTGTGAAATTTAATTGATAAATTAAAATAAGTTGTGAAATCAATGTAAAATGAATTCAATAAGGAATTTATTTTAGTAGTGATAAATAAAATTTGAAATCAATCTGTAATTGATTAAATATTTAGAAATGAATTTTTGAGAAATCAATGTGGAAATTTTATTCGAACGTTGAAAATAAAATTAGAAATCAACATTGAAATTGATTTGGTATTGAAGCTTTTATAAATGGAATTAAAATTTATAAAAGTTGTTTATGAACCCAGGGTCACTTATTTTAATAAGTGTATTATAGAAATTAATAAAAGGAGATTTATAAACCAAAGTTGTTATAAAACAGAAATGGAATTTATAAGCGTTGTTTTATAAATTCGAAATAAATTGAATTTGATGAATTTAATAGCGAAATGTGATTAGTGAAGTATATTCACGATTTTGGACAGTGAATATATTTTTGAAGTAGAATGGATATGGTTTAGGGAAAGCGATATTATAAAAATGAAGTAACTGTTTTAAAAGATGTTTTAAAACGTGTTAAGTATCGAATACATAGATTTCAACGTTCATTGTTGAAATAGACGTTTTCGAGAAATTTAAGGAAATGGTGGACTATAACACTGTTGTTATAGTAAATGATTTCCGGAAGGAAATGTTTTATATAGTATTGGGATTTACACATCTATCTTAATTCTGAATCCCTATACTAGTGGTTTTGAGTCGTCGTAACGATGTTTTACGTAACATTCGTTTTGACTCAAATAAAGGTGTTAAAAGAATATTTTCCTTAAAGAATGAAATTATACTTAATATTGATTTAAGTATATCGAATATTTTCTAAGTGTTGAAAATAAATGATTCGTGAATTACTTATTTTTAAATAAGTATGGAAATGCTTTTCCAATATAAAGTGAACTGTTTAGAGATTTTATCTTTTAAAGATAAATTGAAAAGTGAATATTTGAAAATTTGTTTTCAAACGGTTAAGTGTGGAAATTTTATATCTTATAAAGATATTTTTGAAGAATAAATAATTTGGGAAAATTTTTTGGAATCTGATGATGTTACGCATCTTTATTGATAGTTAAATAACCAACTATCAATAATTACCTTTAGATAGGTATTCGTTGTGAATTGGATGAATTTGAATGCCACACTTATTTTTGAATAATCGCTCACTATTCGGGTTAACCGGGAAAGGACCATGGGGTCGTATAACCCATTCCGAATATGTGATACGTCGTTATGAATCGCATTTGAAGACCGGTGTTGAAGACCGGATATTTTTGAAAACGAAAGGATTACCGTCGAGTTACTCTACATCGACTGATCTTCGATTTAGAGGTTTTATCACCCTTAGTGACGGGAAGTCCTGACGTGATTGAAAATTATCCGGAAATGCAAGGGCTTCGTGAGAAGTGCCTTCGGTTCTGTTCGATCCCGGAACAGACTTATATGGATTGTGTGTCTGACGTTACAATTTGAGATATAAAGCTGATTTCTTTCAAATACATTTCTGTTGGTGGCGGAGAATTTATTCTCTTAGCTTAACACCCTTCTCTGAGACGTACGAGCTCAGAGGTTATGTAGTTGAAATTTATCAGCGATATATCCCAATTTGGTAACGTGGCATACTGAGTGTTGCTGTGAAATGATCAGTGTTTGATCATTTGTGATATGATCATTTATTTGATCTTATATCTTTGTGATCATAGGTTGATCATTTTTTTGTTTGACCCGAAGCAGGGCTTTGTAGAAAGCGTAGCTTTGTGGACGAGACTTCATCGAGCCTCACACCCCGGAAATGGTCGAAACAGGACGAATGCAGCAAGGTTCTAGGGAGTAGCGCCCCTTAGTGTATGTCATTCCTTCTGGATAAAGGTGGTATCATGGTATGGAGCCCAGATACTTAACCTCTGTGGTTACTGCATTATTATTTCTATGTGGTTTGTTGCGAATCGGGGATCCTCGGGAAGATCGGTGACGATCGGGGGATGGCATACGCGTGTCAGTAGTTACCTATTTTTGCAGAGGTAACCCGGCCTTGTGTTGGCAGAGATCTAACCGTAATGTTAGGTTATTTCTCGGGTCGTCTATTCCAGGGACGTACCCATCGTGGATAGGAAGTTCCTTAGCCTGACCATTTGTTGGAAATCCAAACTCCAATACGTGATTTGTACGGTATTAGTTGTAGAACCTGCCATTTACGTACGGTGGTCACCACTGTTTAGATGGTAGCTATAGTAGGCATACGATACTGGTCGTATGTTGGCTAAGATTAATATTATACTTTCGAAATGTTTTTCTACACTATGCACTAATAATAATATCAAAAAGAATTTGATTTTGCGTAGTAAGCATCTTTGACTATCATAAGAAGAAATCTCCTCCAATTCTGCGTTTGCATTGTGTGTGTGGTGGGAGGTCTTATGGTAGTTTCATTTTCCAAAAGCATTTCGAATTGACTTTAAAATTATCCTGTTGTTTATTTTTAAAGTATAACTGTTTTACGATCTCACACCAGTCACCATGACTGACTCGGAGTTTATTGTTTCCCTTCTAAACTCTGGGTGCCCACCAATTTCCACACGGGCAGTCTAGAGTTAGATTATCAGGATATTCTGGATATTCTGGAGCTTTGGAGATAAGCTGGATGGCGAGACGTAGTATTTGTATTTGATAGTATTTATTCCGCTGTATACTCTGTATAAGGACAAGTTATATAACTGTCCATTGTTGTATATTAACTCTGATGATTGATGTATGTATAAAATGATATAGTTCTTTGTTTTAAAAGACTAGTAATTATCTATTGTATATTGTTCCGCTGCGATATGTGAGATTCTGATATTGTCTCTGTTCTGTGTTTCTATTGATGTCGTTCAGATGTTTTCTGTTGTTCTTCTTTCTTTCTTCTCTTTTTCTTCTATCTTCTTCTTCTTCTACTTTTTCTTTTTCTTAAAACCCTCACTCTTGGAGTTTCCGGCACTCGATTGCTCGGCAGTCGATAAAGTAAGTATCGATGTCGAATTTTCGAAAGTCGAAAATTTCTGGATGTGACAGAGTGCATGGCCTGTCATGGTCAGAGGAGGAGGGGGTTTGGTCGTGGATGGTGTGGGGAAGGAAGTGGTGGTGGTCGGTGGAGGAGATGATGGAGGTGTTAGGCCAAGCAAAGCAAGAGAAACATGGCAAAAATCATTGAAAATGAAGAGAAAAGAAGAAAAAGAAGGAGAGGCCATTACCTATTTTTGGATGAAGCCATGAGAAATGAGGAGCTGTTTTGTTTTCACGTGAAAAGATGAGAAACAAAAAGTGGCGGCTACTCTAGGGTTTTAGATGGCTAGGGCAAAATTTGAGGAGTTAAAGAAAATGAAGGGTTTGGACAAAAAAGGGCTTAAGTTTCAAAGTGTTTTACAACCTTTCATATTTCTTTTCTTTTTAATCTTTATATAAACAAAAATATTCAGAAAAATAATTTACAAACCGAAATCAATTATAAATATGAGAAAACAAATAATAAATTTTGGAAAAATATAAAAAGAATGAAGAAAATTACTTAAAAATACCAAACAGTGTTCAAAAATTATAAATAAATCACTGTCAGTCTTGAAAAACTTTACACTTCATTATAAAAATATTATGAAGTGAAAATTTGAATTAAAATAATTTATTTATCATTTTCAAAATAAAATAGATAATTAAATTGGAGAAAATAGAAAAGGATTAAAGAAAAATGTTTAAAATTTACAAACAGGGCATGGAAATTTGCAAGAAAAATACTACTAACTCTGGAAAAATTCCTACCTTACTTTAAAAATATTTAAAAGCCAAAATATATTTTATATAACATAAATTTACAAATTAGAATAAAATATATCAAATAAAAATGTCATTTTATATAATTTTAAAATAAAGAATATTGCTGAATAACCCAATATACACACAATATTGAAAATAGTATAACTTTTGCAATTTAAATCCGTTTGCAACGAAACGAAAAGCAGTATTCAAGTTATTAAATCTATTTTTATAATAAAAGATAAAATTCATAAATTTCAAACTTTTAAATTTTCAAGTTAAAAGTCGAAGTTTGACTATTTGACCAAAATTCACATTTTCTGGAAATATTAAATTTAGTCATATTTGGAATTCAAATCCACATACAAAATCAAAGTTTTTTATATTTACAATAACAACATTTATTCTTTTCATAAATAAAGCTCTTAAATTTGGAAAAATCAAATTAAAATAAATTGTAAAATACAGGGTTGTTACAAGTAACATCTTTATGAAACTATATATTTAACAAGTTGGAATAAATATATAAGTTGTACGTATGATGTTTTATTTGCATAATTAATTTGACCCTGGTTGAGTACACAAATTCGAGGTGAATTACACCATTTCATGTTAGGATTTCTCATTCGATTCTTGACGGCGAATATTGGATATGGATTTTGGACTTGATTCTAGAATTCTCTATCATAGTATATGGCTATGCAAGGAGACTGATGGCTTCTAGTCGAGAAACCATATCGAAATCTGCATTAGGGAAGTCGAATGGACAATAC
Organism: Allium fistulosum; assembly: GCA_030737815.1. Taxonomy (NCBI): domain Eukaryota; kingdom Viridiplantae; phylum Streptophyta; class Magnoliopsida; order Asparagales; family Amaryllidaceae; genus Allium; species Allium fistulosum. The sequence continues at coordinate 474,766,365 of CM060901.1, forward strand.
TAGTTCGAAAGCGAACTTGTGTGATCGAGCGAGCGATCAAATGTGATTTTGCGAAATGATGGTGTATGTACATCTTATATTCTAATATCAGTGATATATTTTGACGCTAAAATTGGAAGCTGTCATGTTAGAATATCTCTGCTTACTAAAAGAAAATTTCCAATTTAAATTACAAAGATATATAACCCATAAAAGCAAAGATATTCAATCCCATATGGCTCTTCATACAGCGAAATTTATTTTGAAAAATTTGATCCTTATATAAGATGATGTTGAAAACATTTGATTTTGGAAATGAATTGGTTGACTTAAATTATTGATTTGAAAATTTGGATTTATTTTCAAAATCTATTATTTTGGAAACTTTGAAACTAAAGATAATTAATTTGAGAAGAAATAATTTGGTGAAATTGTATATGATTTTGAAATTGAACTGATATTGAAACAAATTGAAATTTGAGAACCTTATGTTACTAAACACTTGATTTGGGAGTTATCGAACTTATATAAAAATTTGATTTGTATAAGTATGAAATTGATTCGAAAACTATAGATTCGAAAAGGTACTCAATTTGAAAGTGAAATCTTATATAATTGAAGTCTATATAGGTATGATTTGATATACTATTGATTTTGGAAAGTATTTGATTTGAAAATTAAATCTTATATATAATTGATTTTATATAAGTACGATATTTGAAAGTGATTTGGAAAGGTACTATATGATACATATTTTCGAAGTAAAGATATGGAAAGTGCCTTCTGCTTGATATCCGATTTGTGGCCACATCTTGGATTCATTCTATCGATATTATTCTCTCTGATTTTTGGTTTTCCGGATATGATACTCGAGTGTCCTTCGAATTCCATGGCGTTACCCATGGTCTTACGATCGTGACTGCATAGCGCAACTGCCTGGCCGAGTCTTGCCTAGGGGTACGGATTGTTTCCTGGGGGATCGAGGCGTAACCATTGTGTATCCTGCAATCTGTGTAGGTCGCGAATAGTAGCGCAACTGCTTGGCTGAGTCTTGCCTGGGGGTACGGATTATTTCCTGGGGGATCCAGGCGTAACCATTGTGTATCCTGCATTCTACTAGTCATCATGGCGTAACTCGCAGGGCTGAGAAAGCTTACGGATATGGATTGTTTACTGGGGGATCCAGGCGTAACCATTGTGTATCTGCGAACCATGGTTGGACAAAGGTTTTGTTTGTTGTTTTGTTTGGATTGTACTTTCCATATCTGTTTTTAAAAAAGTTTTTCTAGTATTTTCACTAGGTGTTAAAACAAGTCTACTAAGTACCTGGAGAATTCTAGTTTTGCGCCTGATCAACGCACTACCAGAGTCTACAGGAACAAGGATAAACTTGTTGAAACATCGAGTTATAAAAGTATTTTATTATAAAGGTATTTTCAACAAAAGAAATTCTGTATTAATATTCGAAATTGAATTTCTCATGGTTTAAATTAATTATTCGTGCCCGATTCTATTCTTTTGAATCTACCTTATCTGCTCAGCTTTATTTATCCACCTATATTCTATTTTTCCAAATCCTCTTTCTTTTCCTTGTTCACTATATCCTTTTTAAGTATTGTTTATTTATATACTACATGGCTTAATAGAAAATTTTAGTATTATAAATATTTTAGAGGTTATTAATTAAATAAAACATATATAAAGTAAATGATTAGTGATTTATTAATAATATGTGAAAAGTATCCTGAGATAAAAATTAATAAATTTATGAATTATGGATTTAATGTTTTCAAATAGCTTCTTTGTAAAAATACGTAATAATGTAAATAACTGTTTTCAAATAGTTTTCATATCTTTATTAAAAAAAAGGGGGTGTTATTTAAACATAAATGGTGTTTATAAAGGAAGCAAGAAATTTTACAAATAGATTTTTGAAAGATTTTAAAGTATATAAGATAATTGAATTGCAAATGAAGTTTTCAAATTTTAAGTAAGATTTATATAGTTCAAATTAATTGTTTAATCTTGACTTTCAATCTACTTTTATTTCTGGTTATTCTATTCTCCTACCTCCTTCCTTTTCGGGGACGAAAAGTTTTGAGTGGGGGAGAGTGTAACGACCCGCAAAATTTAATGGTTTTAAAAGTATCTTTAACTGGAAATTTGTGAAATTTTAAACAGTAAAATTTGAAAATTTAAAATTTATTATTTGGAATATGTCTATTTTAATATAGCAACTGGTAAATTTTCATCTGATAATATTGAAGTTTATTTTCTTTTGAAATTCTATTTCAATTTAAGTCAGTTAATTTTTGATGAAAATAAAATGTTTTCCAATCTTGAATATTTTTATACAATAAATTTCTAAATCATCTTCTGAGTGAAACGTCATTCTTCGTTTCGTCGAATTTGGATTTCTATTGCTCCGTCTATCTTATTTTCGACAAAATAGCTGTATTTTCGATACCGATATCGATTTTGATCGGATGATCGTACCACTAATATCTGTATACCGTTCTGATCGTCTCGTCGTGCTGATCTCTATGATATATTCATTCATGAGTTTCGGAGTTCGGAACACGACGGAATCGGTTAACCGATCAGTCGTACCGGTTCCACATTCGAAACTTTTGGTTTATTTTGCCTTTTCAGTTATCCACGTGAACTCAAACGGTCATCAACTACTATTATTCAGCCTTGACCTTTTCTATTCTGTGACGACCGCCCATGACCCCTGCACCGAATCTAAAGATAGAGCGCTGTAAAGTGTGCTAGGCGACCATGGACGATTGTCAAGGTAAGATTTAAAACAACAGAATCTAACGTATTACTCACAGCGCATGGACAAAATACAATAGAACATATGTATAGTGAAGCTTTACAGAACAAAGTGACATCATATAAAACTCCAAAATAGTTGAATACAAGCATCCACATAGTCAATACATCTAGCCTCACTACATATCTCTCAGAGAATACAAAACAGCGGAATATCCAGTACATATAATAAGAAGATAATATGCAACCCTCCAGCTCGTCTTCGATATCAGCATCGTGAGAAGAGAACAGCACCTGTCACCTGCTACCTAGTCTGCCCGTCCCAAAATGGACGAACAGCCCAAGGCAATAAGAATTAAAAACATAAAGCCTTGAGTCAGACAACAGTCTTAGTGAGCAGTAAATTAACTAACAACATACCAAAAGAGCATAAAGGAAAAGGAATAGGAATACAACCCTCCCACTCCAACCTCATTCTACAGTGATAGCCCCCAGACACACATTAAGCAGAAGTAACATAGCAGAGCATACAACTTAAAGTAAAATAATAATCATTCGAGTCAAGGGCGATGTTTTCCAAGTACCAAGGCCTAAATCAGATAAGCACCCAGAAAATACCGCTCTTGAGTCCGAATGACGATACAACCAAACATCCATGACTCTGGCTATCACTGTTATCATTGCTTCGATATCACCGTTAATTGAATGACCGGCACATTCTTTCAGCCGTCCGTCAAGGGCTAATGGAAACCCCGGTTCTAGACATAACTCCCGCACGTCGTCGCAGCCCGTGCCTAGGACTATCGAATCTGCCCAGAGTACTCGACCATCAACAGTTGGCCGTTGGGACTATCGAATCTGCCCAAACGTACTCTTGCTTAGAGCATGCTAGAACCTTCAACAACGATGCTATCCAAGCCTCCTAGTCATCCTCCTCGACGACTATTCTCATATCCATTCATTATCCTCAACTCGAATCATATCACTGAGTTATCAACATGCTTGGAATGATCCCGTCTGGATTAGGCCAAGTCTTCATCACATGATTGCCTCGCTTCATTACATCCTCGCAAAGCCTCATCTCATCATCACATCATCAGTCTATGCATAAGAGCTTCATCATCCCGCTACATATGCCACGAGCAGCTTTTCCAATTCAAGAGCCTTTCCCTTAGCTTTTGAATCACCTTCGATCTAAATCTAATCATCAATCATCTAGTTCATAACAATCAATCAAATCAAACATCAATCCAAGAAATCAAGCATTCAAAAATGATCTAAGTAGACAATTATAACAATAATGGCATTTTCGTAATTAAAGAGTTGAAAGTCCAATAAGCATGAAAACATGGATTATATCTCTACAAACTTGATGAATGAACTTGCATAGGTTAACATATGATAAAATGGATGTAACATCATTATGAACAATGGATCTATATGGATCTACACATAGGATGAAGAAAATGCATGGAAATCTCTATTTTAACACCAAATCGAGCCAACAATCCGATATACTCCTTTGGATCCGTGTGAGAGATAATCACCACTCACCAAATCACCTAAACAATCCAAAAGACAACAACTTCAGATCTGGACAGCGAAGAACTAAGCTAGATCCGACAAGATCTCACTTCAAACGATGAAATCTCTCTTCGATGGATGAAGATCTTCAACTTTAGCTCTTGGATCTTCGATCTTGATCTTCGATTTAGATGGATGGAGATACTAGATTAAAGAAGAGAAAAGAGATGAAGAAATGTTGTAGTCGAGCTCTCAAAATGGCAGCACTTCGTTGCTTCAAAAACCGGTGCCAAAAAGTGAGCCAAACCCTTCTATTTATAGGCAGATTTTTATGTCATCCTCCCCTATAAGTCGTTGCCGACCTAACCCTCTGCCGACTTACGACCTACCGACTCACAACTCAACACACGCTGTCGACTCAACTACCTACCGACTTATGACTTAACCATATGGCCGACCTAACGAAGTTCAGACTCATCATACTGCCGCAAAACCCAAGTCCTAAGTCGTTTGACGACTCAACAACTTATCCACTAAAAGACTTAACCGCCTACGACTCAGCGACTTAAACGACTCAACAACTTAACACAGGAGACGACCTACCGACCCAATTACCCTGCCGACCTATTCTTAACTCGTATATAAGACGGTACTCCTATGGGTCGATCATCCCACTAACTCGCTTATCCCGGTAAGCCACTAACTACCTTAAGTCGGAGAAACTCTTAGGTCGTCTAAGTCTTAAGTCGGTCAAACCTATAAGTCGGTCCAACCTATGAGTCGTTAACTCGGTACAACCCTTAAGTCGGTGGACACTAACTCGCTAACCACCTTAAGTCGGCCAAACCTATAGGTCGCTCAACTCTTTATCTCCTAGGTCAGCAAACCGGTCGACCGACTCATCCTTAAGTCGCCCACTTTCTTAGGTCGGTCCAACACCATAAGTCGTTCCACCTACCTATTCTACACACGACCTAAGTCCAGTCCTACACGACTCAACTCCGAACGACTTAAACTACACTACAACCTAAGCCTCTACACGAGTTAACTTCCATACGACTTAAGTTTTTGGTCGACTAAAATCTAAACAACTTAACAACATCAATGAACTTAATGTCGATAGTTTTACAATCATTCGATCCGTAAAAATACGGGTCGTTACATTCTCTCCCCCTTAGGAATTTCGCCCCCGAAATTCCAAGCAATCATAGCAATCAAAGACTATTCTGTACGCCTACCATCCATAGCAATCAACAAACCATTCATCCAATTCTAGCTTAGCGTACAGAATTCTAAGACTTAGAACAAGTTACAATATCGCAAGATGAGACGACACCTTAGGGCCATACCTTGAAGAGTTCAGGATGAGCTGCCTTCATCCTCTCTTCCACCTCCCACGTACAGTCGTTATAATCATCACTCCATTGTATCTTGAGCAACTTAACTACCTTCCTCCTAAGCTATTTCGTGTCGGTTTCAACAACACGAAGCGGTTTACGAGGTCTTCTATCAACTGGATCAACTTCAAAATCTTCATAGCTATCTGCAGAAACTACTGCATTCGAGTCGTGCACATACTTCCGTAGATACGATACATGGAAAACGTTATGCACACTCGACATCTTCTCCGGCAACTCCAATCTATAGGCGAGCTTTCCAATTCGCTTGATGATCGGGAATGGTCCAACAAATCTCGGAGTCAATTTTCCTTTCTTCCCGAATCGGATAACATTCTTCAGTGGAGAAATCTTCACAAAAACCATGTCTCCTACGTCGAATTCCAAATCCTTTCGACGCTTATCGGCATAACTTTTCTGACGGTCTTGGGCTGCCTTCATTCGTTGCCGAATAATCTCTATGCAATCCGAAGTCTGCCGAATCATCTCTGGCCCAAGTATCAGTTTTTCTCCAGTTTCTATCCAACACGTCGGAGAGTTACACGGTCTTCCATACAATGCCTCATACGGTGCCATACCAATGCTTGACTGGTAACTGTTGTTGTACGCAAACTCCACCAAATGAAGGTGATCTTCCCATGATCCTCCGAAATCCAAAACACAAGCTCTGAGGAGATCTTCCAAAACTCGGTTGACTCTCTCGGTTTGACCATCTGTTTGAGGGTGATAAGCTGTACTCAAACACAACTCGGTACCCAAAACTTCCTGGAAGCTCTGCCAAAATCCACTAGTGAACAATGGATCTTGATCGCTCACTATACTCTTCGGAATACCATGGAATCGAACTATCCACTTAACATACAACTCAGCCAACTTTGATGCAGTCCTAGTCGATCGAACAGGAATGAATCGTGCACTCTTAGTCAGACGATCTACAATGACCCAAATCCCTTCATTTCCCGTTCTGGTTCTAGGCAATCCATCGATAAAATCCATCGACACTTGTTCCCACTTCCATGTAGGAACTTCCAATGGCTGAAGCAATCCACTTGGCTTCTTCTGTTCGGCTTTTACCAACTGGCAGTTCATACATTTGGAAATAAAATTTCCCACATCCTTCTTCATACCTTCCCAATAGTAGGTTCTCTTCATATCTCGATACATCTTGTTTCCACCTGGATGAATTGTCAACTTCGAGTGATGACTTTCCTTCAGAACTTCACTCCTCAATTCATCTATATCGGGAACAACTAGTCATCCCTGCTTTCGAAGCCAACTCTCTCGATCGACCTCGAATCCTTTATCCTTTTCTGGATCCACTCCAGATTCCAAATCACGGATAATCTTGACAAGCTTATCATCTCGCTTTTGACTCTCGCCAATCCTTTCCACAAGAGTCGGTCTTATTGATAAGTTTGCCAACATCTCAGGTTCCAATTCACATCTAGGCCTGAAGTCAAATCCAGCTAAATACTCGAGACTCTTCCATTCTGAAAACATGGCTCCCAATCCTGCATGTCTTCGACTCAACGCATCTGCCACTGCGTTACCTTTTCCCGGAGTATAAGCTATACCAAAATCATATGATGCCAAAAACTCTAGCCAACGTTGCTGCCGAAGATTCAAATCCTTTTGGGAGAAAAGATACTTCAACGACTTGTGATCCGTAAACAACTCGAATCGAACTCCCAATAGATAATGCCTCCACATCTTCAGAGCAAATACAATCGCCGCTAATTCCAAATCATGAGTTGGGTAATTCCTTTCATGCGGCTTCAGTTGTCGATTGGAATACGCAACAACTTTATCCTTCTGCATCAGCACCGCTCCAAGTCCAGTACCACATGCGTCGGTGTAAACCACCATCTCATCATTCCCACTTGGAATAGTCAAAACAGGAGCACTCGTCAATCTCTCTTTCAGGATTCCGAAAGCTTGCTCACACTTAGCATCCCAACTGAACACTTGGTTCTTCTTCGTCAATCCTGTTAATGGTGCAGCTATCTTGGAGAAGTCTTTGATAAACCGTCGATAATATCCTGCTAATCCAAGAAAACTTCTCACATCAGATGCATTCTTAGGTCTAACCCAATCCTGGATTGCTGCCACCTTAGCGGGATCAACCGCTATTCCACTTCCAGAAATCACATGGCCTAAGAACCTCACTTCACTCTTCCAGAAGTGACACTTCGAAAACTTAGCCCTCAGCTGATGTTTCCGCAAGATTTCCAAAACAATACGCAAGTGCGTCTTGTGCTCTTCCTCCGTTCTGGAATAAATCAGAATATCATCCACGAACACAAGTACGAATTTGTTCAACTGATCTCTGAACACTCTATTCATAAGATCCACAAAATAAGCTGGCGCGTTAGTCAATCCAAACGGCATTACCAGCCACTCAAAGAAACCGGATGGTGTCCTTAAAGCAGTCTTCGGCACACTATCCTTAGCTACTCTCAACTGGTGAAATCCGGTTGCCAAATCCATCTGAGAAAACACCTTAGCTTCGTGAAGCTGATCAAACAAGTCATCTATCCTCGGCAATGGATACTTGTTCTTCTTAGTTACCTTATTCAGCTCACGATAATCCACACACAATCTCAACGACCCATCTGCCGTGGTTGCAAACACAACTGGTGCACCCCACTCGGACACACTACGCCGAATGAATCCTTTCTGTAAAAGATCATCTACTTGCACCCTCAACTCCTGCTGTTCCCTAGGCGCCATCCGCCTAAGAGGCATTACAACAGGTCTGGCTCCTTCAACTAGATCTATCCGAAACTCGATCTCTCTATGCGGCGGCAACCCTTTGACTTCGTCAAAGACATCCTCGAATCCATTTGCGATTGGCACTAAAGACAGTCCATCCCGTGGAACAACTAGCGAATACATGAAGCTCATGAAGACGCCTTCCTCATGCTTACATCGTATCACAATCTTTCGCCCTTCCACATTCTCGACTGTCACCTCCAGCCTCTCACAATCAACCTTAGCCGCATACTTCCTAAGCCAGTCCATACCCAAGATAATTCCGAACCCCGCAAAGTTCAGAACAAAACAATCACAAACAAAAGAGCAACCATGACTCGACACAACTAGACCACGGCATAACATACACAAACAAGACGGACCCCCAACTGGATTAGTCACAACCAATGGCCTATCAACAATATCCGGTTCCAAACCTAACCGGTCTACGAGTTCACTACAAACAAACGAATGCGACGCTCCAGTATCAAACAAAACTCTAACTGGAACACCACATAGGAAAAGAGTACCTTGAACAACCACACTCTTTCCCTTCTCTTCAGTAGTAGGAGCTTTCGAAGACGACGGAACAGCTCCTAAAGCATAGGCTTGCACAATCTGCCTGTCCTTCCTTGGTTCTGGACAATTCTTCCTGAAATGCCCCGGCTTGTCACAGTTGTGACACTTCATCGGTGCCTTCGGATTCTTACAATCCTTAGAGAAATGGCCCTTCTGCTGACAATTGTAGCAAGTCACCTCGCCTTTCGGCTTCTTCTGGCCATCCTTACCCTTCTGCTGCTGCTGCTTCCTCTTCTTGTTTCCACCCTGCTGGGGTTTAGACTCTTCCCTGGTCACAGCAACAACGGATCCATCCTTAGGAAACAGACTCTCATGCCTGAGAGCTTTCTCCACAAGCTTCTCAAATGAATCGTCCAAATGATCCACCAACTGCCTCCCAAGATAACTATCCAAGCCGGTCACAAACTTCTCATTCTTCTGATAAGCAGATTCAATATATGACCGAGCATACTTGGACAAAGCTTCAAACTCAGAAACATACTCAAGAACAGATCTTCCACCTTGCTTGAGCTCCACAAACCTCTTGAACAGAACAGACTTCTGAGCTGTAGAAATGAACTTAGCTTCAAATCTGACTTGGAATTGCTCCCAAGTAATCTCTTCTTCCGGAGTAGTGATGGTAATAAAGTTCCACCAGTCAGAAGCTCTCCCTTGAAGCTGTCTCGATGCCAACTTCCTCTTAGTTGCATCATCAATTCCCAAATCACCAAAGATCCTTCTACAAGCATCTATCCACCTCTGGACCTCAATGGTAGATTCTGTTCCCAAGAAAACCTTCCCTCCAAGAGCAGTATAATCTTTGCACAACTTAGCAAAATCCACTGGTTTCGGAGTTTGGACTTGAACTCCAACATCTACTGCTGCCCCTGGAACTGGTATCCTTCTCATGATCGAAGTCATCATAGCTTCGAACATGGCTGCATAATCAGCAGTCTCTTCAGTAGCACGGCCTTCCCTAGCATCTGGTCTCCCTCTTCGACTCATTCTCAATATCTATAAAAAGGAATGATTAGAACATCTAGAGAAACAACTGCATAAAGGACTCAACTCTACTAAGCTACTATATTATATAGTATTCATCCATCAAAATACAATTACATCTCTCATACGTGGTTACTTCAGCGAGCGTTGGGTAAAATCGATTAACCAATGCTCTGATACCAAATGTGACGACCGCCCATGACCCCTGCACCGAATCTAAAGATAGAGCGCTGTAAAGTGTGCTAGGCGACCATGGACGATTGTCAAGGTAAGATTTAAAACAACAGAATCTAACGTATTACTCACAGCGCATGGACAAAATACAATAGAACATATGTATAGTGAAGCTTTACAGAACAAAGTGACATCATATAAAACTCCAAAATAGTTGAATACAAGCATCCACATAGTCAATACATCTAGCCTCACTACATATCTCTCAGAGAATACAAAATAGCGGAATATCCAGTACATATAATAAGAAGATAATATGCAACCCTCCAGCTCGTCTTCGATATCAGCATCGTGAGAAGAGAACAGCACCTGTCACCTGCTACCTAGTCTGCCCGTCCCAAAATGGACGAACAGCCCAAGGCAATAAGAATTAAAAACATAAAGCCTTGAGTCAGACAACAGTCTTAGTGAGCAGTAAATTAACTAACAACATACCAAAAGAGCATAAAGGAAAAGGAATAGGAATACAACCCTCCCACTCCAACCTCATTCTACAGTGATAGCCCCCAGACACACATTAAGCAGAAGTAACATAGCAGAGCATACAACTTAAAGTAAAATAATAATCATTCGAGTCAAGGGCGATGTTTTCCAAGTACCAAGGCCTAAATCAGATAAGCACCCAGAAAATACCGCTCTTGAGTCCGAATGACGATACAACCAAACATCCATGACTTTGGCTATCACTGTTATCATTGCTTCGATATCACCGTTAATTGAATGACCGGCACATTCTTTCAGCCGTCCGTCAAGGGCTAATGGAAACCCCGGTTCTAGACATAACTCCCGCACGTCGTCGCAGCCCGTGCCTAGGACTATCGAATCTGCCCAGAGTACTCGACCATCAACAGTTGGCCGTTGGGACTATCGAATCTGCCTAAACGTACTCTTGCTTAGAGCATGCTAGAACCTTCAACAACGATGCTATCCAAGCCTCCTAGTCATCCTCCTCGACGACTATTCTCATATCCATTCATTATCCTCAACTTGAATCATATCACCGAGTTATCAACATGCTTGGAATGATCCCGTCTGGATTAGTCCAAGTCGTCATCACATGATTGCCTCGCTTCATTACATCCTCGCAAAGCCTCATCTCATCATCACATCATCAATCTATGCATAAGAGCTTCATCATCCCGCTACATATGCCACGAGCAGCTTTTCCAATTCAAGAGCCTTTCCCTTAGCTTTTGAATCACCTTCGATCTAAATCTAATCATCAATCATCTAGTTCATAACAATCAATCAAATCAAACATCAATCCAAGCAATCAAGCATTCAAAAATGATCTAAGTAGACAATTATAACAATAATGGCATTTTCGTAATTAAAGAGTTGAAAGTCCAATAAGCATGAAAACATGGATTATATCTCTACAAACTTGATGAATGAACTTGCATAGGTTAACATATGATAAAATGGATGTAACATCATTATGAACAATGGATCTATATGGATCTACACATAGGATGAAGAAAATGCATGGAAATCTCTATTTTAACACCAAATCGAGCCAACAATCCGATATACTCCTTTGGATCCGTGTGAGAGATAATCACCACTCACCAAATCACCTAAACAATCCAAAAGACAACAACTTCAGATCTGGACAGCGAAGAACTAAGCTAGATCCGACAAGATCTCACTTCAAACGATGAAATCTCTCTTCGATGGATGAAGATCTTCAACTTTAGCTCTTGGATCTTCGATCTTGATCTTCGATTTAGATGGATGGAGATACTAGATTAAAGAAGAGAAAAGAGATGAAGAAATGTTGTAGTCGAGCTCTCAAAATGGCAGCACTTCGTTGCTTCAAAAACCGGTGCCAAAAAGTGAGCCAAACCCTTCTATTTATAGGCAGATTTTTATGTCATCCGCCCCTATAAGTCGTTGCCGACCTAACCCTCTGCCGACTTACGACCTACCGACTCACAACTCAACACACGCTGCCGACTCAACTACCTACCGACTTACGACTTAACCATATGGCCGACCTAACGAAGTTCAGACTCATCATACTGCCGCAAAACCCAAGTCCTAAGTCGTTTGACGACTCAACAACTTATCCACTAAAAGACTTAACCGCCTACGACTCAGCGACTTAAACGACTCAACAACTTAACACAGGAGACGACCTACCGACCCAATTACCCTGCCGACCTATTCTTAACTCGTATATAAGACGGTACTCCTATGGGTTGATCATCCCACTAACTCGCTTATCCCGGTAAGCCACTAACTACCTTAAGTCGGAGAAACTCTTAGGTCGTCTAAGTCTTAAGTCGGTCAAACCTATAAGTCGGTCCAACCTATGAGTCGTTAACTCGGTACAACCCTTAAGTCGGTGGACACTAACTCGCTAACCATCTTAAGTCGGCCAAACCTATAGGTCGCTCAACTCTTTATCTCCTAGGTCAGCAAACCGGTCGACCGACTCATCCTTAAGTCGCCCAATTTCTTAGGTCGGTCCAACACCATAAGTCGTTCCACCTACCTATTCTACACACGACCTAAGTCCAGTCCTACACGACTCAACTCCGAACGACTTAAACTACACTACAACCTAAGCCTCTACACGAGTTAACTTCCATACGACTTAAGTTTTTGGTCGACTAAAATCTAAACAACTTAACAACATCAATCAACTTAATGTCGATAGTTTTACAATCATTCGATCCGTAAAAATACGGGTCGTTACATATTCCAACGTTTCATCAATTTTTACTGGTTCGTTTATTTTGTACACGTCCATTTTTATGCCCGTTCATTTCTATGCGTTGAAGACTTTTGAGCTGCTCAATTCAAGTTCAAAACATTGCCTGACTTCACTCTTCACTCCTCCTCTTCTCAACCCGTGCAACTCTACCTCCCCATGAACCAAAACCCGACCACACCTCACAGCAAACCATTAACTACGCCTCCCCTCTCAGCTGCCGCCACCACCCCTGGCCACATCCGTTCATTTCACCCCTTCGCTTTTTTTCTTTACCGAGATTCTCTTTAGCCTCAGCCACCAGTTCACCGTCCCCTCTACGTGTTTGCCCCCTCCGCCGCCTTCCACCGCCATTCCAGCTTCCACCTTTCCCACTCGTGCACCCCACAGCCACGCAAGCAACCGTAGCTCTGCCGCCGACCTCGACAGCAGCCTGGTCCGTGCCTCCTCCTTCTCACCAGCTCGGCATGCCGCAACACTCCCGACCTCTGTTTTGTTCGCAACCCGACTTCTTTTCTTTTTATATGTTTGAGGTATGCACGTGCTGTTATATGTATTAATATGTATATATATTAGTTTATATATATTGTTTATAAGTATGTTTGTTTATGTTATATATATCAAGTATTATATGTAGTCTAGATATAAATATATATTGGACTGTAATATATGAGTTTAGTTATATAAGATATATATTCATTCTCTGTTGGTGCAGTTTCTTGCATTGCCTTTGTGTCACATATAGTATATATGTAGAAGCTGGTTATATTTTATAAAGTTTATTATTATATATTGTGTTATTGTAGTTAAATGTTTTATACGTAGGTCGGCTGAAGGTTTTAATGTTAGTTTATAGGCTTATGAACTCTGTTTTTATACAATGTATATAAAGTTATAAAGAAAAATATATATATAAGTCTTTGTATAATTGGGGTGTATATGTAAATAGGTAACTGTTGTATACATGTTTATATATATTAATTTATATGTTAGATTATATTAGTTTGGGTCTGCATATTTATATTATTCTGCATAATACATTTGGTTATATATAGGTTGAAATAATTGTTTACGGTTTTATCGTCTGATTTTGAAATAACTTTTATATATATATATATTCCGATAGTATACTAGTATTATATATAGTCTGGTTTATGATATAAGTATATATATGTTTTAATATTAGTTAAAAAGATTATAGTAGATAATATATATTAGTGCGCCAGTTTATATATATTGATTGGAAAATATTGATTTTATCTTGGCCTTAATGATATGATTCAAAAAAAAAAGTTCTTGCAGCTTAAGTATAGTTAATAGTATAGTATATATAGCTTTATATATGTTGTAGTCTGCTACTTTGCATAGTATATAAGTTATATTATATAGGTACTCATTCATGTATATATGTCAAAATACTAAAGTTGAGACAAGCGTTATCAATATTATATTATTTGTTGAAAGGTATGTACAGGTTAGCAAGTTATTTTATAATACGTTTAAAGAGTATATATATATAGTTTATATAAGATTTTTGTTTTGTTATATATATACATGTAATATGTTGTATATCTATACAAGTATATATTATTGTATTTTAAGGTGTATGTTTGATTTTTAATAAATGTAATGTGTAAATATGTCATTTTAAAAATGTATTTAAATTGAGTATGTCACGTAAGGGAATTTTCGACTTTCGAAAATTCGACATCGATACTCACTTTATCGACAGCCGAGCAATCGAGTGCCGGAAACTCCAATAGTGAGGGTTTAAGAAAGAAGAAAAAGGCAGAAGAAGAAGAAAACAGAAGAAGAGAAGAAGAAGAAAATAGAAGAAAGAAGAGAAGAAGAGAAGAACAACATCAGAACAGAAAAACAATATCAGAATCTTACACATCGCAGCGGAACAATATATAATAGATAAATGAATAATCTTTAAACAAAGAACTATATCATTTTATACATACATCAATCATCAGAGTCAATATACAACTCAGTACAACAATGGACAGTTTTATACTTGTCCTCATACAGAATACACAGCGGAATAAATAATATCAGATACAAATACTACGTCTCGTCCTCCAGCTTATCTCCAAAGCTCCAGAATATCCAGAATATCCTGATAACATAACTCTAGGCTGCCCGTGTGGAAATTGGTGGGCACCCAGAGTTTAGAAGGGAAACAATAAACTCCGAGTCAGTCATGGTGACTGGTGTGAGATCGTAAAACAGTTTTATCTTTAAAACAACAAGAAGATTTAAAGTCAATTCGCAATGCTTTTGGAAAATGAAACTACCATAAGACCTCCCGCCACACACACAATGCAAACGCAGAAATGGAGGAGATTTCTTCTTATGATAGTCAAAGATGCTTACTACGCAAAATCAAATCATTTTTGATATTATTATTAGTGCATAGTGGAAAACATTTCGAAAGTATAATATAAATCTTAGCCAGCATAGGTACCATTATATTATGCCTGCTATAGCTGCCTCCTGAGGAGACAGGTTATACAATTGAAATCGTAAAGGCTCGTATTGTTTCTTTGGATTTCCAACAAATGGTCAGGCTAAGGAACTTCCTTTTCCATGATGGGTACGTCCCTGGAATAGACGACCCGAGAAATAACCTAACATTACGGTTAGATCTCTGCCAACACAAGGCCGGGTTACCTCTGCAAAAGTAGGTAACTACTGACACGCGTATGCCATCCCCCGATCGTCACCGATCTTCCCGAGGATCCCCGATTTCCAACAAACCACATCAAAATAATAATGCAGCAACCACATAGGTTAAGTATCTGGGCTCCATACCATGATACCACCTTTATCCAGAAGGAATGACATACACTAAGGGGCGCTACTCCCTAGAACCTTGCCGCATCCTTCCTGTTTTGACCATTTCCGGGGTGTGAGGCTCGACGAAGTCTCGTCCACAAAGCTACGCTTTCTACAAAGCCCTGCTTCGGGTCAAACAAAATGATCAACCTATGATCACAAAGATATAAGATCAAACAAATGATCATATCGCAAATGATCAAACACTGATCATTTCACAGCAACACTCAGTATGTCACGTTACCAAATTGGGATATATCGCTGATAAATTTCAACTACATAACCTCTGAGCTCGTACGTCTCAGAGAAGGGTGTTAAGCTAAGAGAATAATGTGACGACCGCCCATGACCCCTGCACCGAATCTAGAGATAGAGCGCTGTAAAGTGTGCCAGGCGACATGGACGATTGTCAAGGTAAGATTTAAAACAACAGAATCTATCGTATTACTCACAGCGCATGGACAAAATACAATAGAACATATGTATAGTGAAGCTTTTCATAACAAAATGACATCATATAAAACTTCACAATAGTTGAATACAAGCATCCAAATAGTCAATACATCAAGCCTCACTACATATCTCTCAGAGAATACAAAACAATGGAAAATCCAGTACATATAAGAAGATAATATGCAACCCTCTAGCTCGTCTTCGATATCAGCATCGTGAGAAGAGAACAGCACCTGTCACCTGCTACCTAGTCTGCCCGTCCCAAAATGGACGAACAGCCCAAGGCAATAAGAATTAAAACATAAAGCCTTGAGTCAGACAACAGTCTTAGTGAGCAGTAAATTAACTAACAACATACCAAAAGAGCATAAAGGAAAAGGAATAGGAATACAACCCTCCCACTCCAACCTCATTCTACAGTGATAGCCCCAGACACACACTAAGCAGAAGCAAACATAGCAGAGCATACAATTTAAAGTAAAACTACTATCACTCGAGTCAAGGGAGATGTTTTCCAAGTACCAAGGCCTAAATCAGATAAGCACCCAGAAAATACCGTTCTTGAGTCCGAATGACGATACAACCAAACATCCATGACTCTGGCTATCACTGTTATCATTGCTTCGATATCACCGTAAATTGAATGACCGGCACATTCTTTCAGCCGTCCGTCAAGGGCTAATGAAAACCCCGGTTCTAGACATAGCTCCCGCACGTCGTCGCAGCCCGTGCCTAGGACTATCGAATCTGCCCAGAGTACTCGACCATCAACAGTTGGCCGTTGGGACTATCGAATCTGCCCAAACGTACCCTTGCTTAGAGCATGCTAGAACCTTCAACAACGATGCTATCCAAGCCTCCTAGTCATCCTCCTCGACGACTATTCTCATATTCATTCATTATCCTCAACTCGAATCATATCACCGAGTTATCAACATGCTTGGAATGATCCTGTCTGGATTAGACCAAGTCTTCATCACATGATTGCCTCGCTTCATTACATCCTCGCAAAGCCTCATCTCATCATCACATCATCAAATCTATGCATAAGAGCTTCATCATCCCGCTACATATGCCACGAGCAGCTTTCCCAATTCAAGAGCCTTTCCCTTAGCTTTTGAATCGTCTTCGGTCTAAATCTAATCATCAATCATCTAGTTCATAACAATCAATCAAATCAAACATCAATCCAAACAATCAAGCATTCAAATATGATCTTAAGTAGACAATTATAACAATAATGGCATTTTCGTAATTAAAGAGTTGAAAGTCCAATAAGCATGAAAACATGGATTATATCTCTAAACTTGATGAATGAACTTGCATAGGTTAACATATGATAAAATGGATGTAACATCATCATGAACAATGGATCTATATGGATCTACACATAGGATGAAGAAAATGCATGGAAATCACTATTTTAACACCAAATCGAGCCAACAATCCGATATACTCCTTTGGATCCGTGTGAGAGATAATCACCACTCACCAAATCACCTAAACAACCTCAAATCAACACGCTTCAGATCTGGACAGCAAAGGATCAAGCTTGATCTATCACAAATCCGCTTCAAATGAAGAAATCTCTCTTGAAAAGATGAAGATCTTCAATCTAAGCTCTTGAATCTTCAATCTTGATCTTCGATTTGGATAGATGGAAGCACTAGATTAGAGTGGAGAAAAGAAGTGAAGAAGTGTAGAAGTCGAGCTCTCAAAATGGCAGCACTTCGTCGCTTCAAAAATCCGGATCCCAAAAAGTGAGAACAACCCCTCCTATTTATAGCAGAAAATTCCTTAAGTCGAAATTTGGCTATCTCCTTAAGTCGCTTCCGACTTACGACCTAGGAACTTTCCGACCTAAAACCCACCGACTTAAGCCTAACGACCTACAACAACGCGCATCTGCGACTTAACACTTGTCGACCTAAAGCAATGCGCTTCCCTTCGACCTACGACTTAGCAACTGGTATGACCTAACACTTAGGAAACCCAGCGACCTAACATCCTAACGACTTAACTACCTACGACTCAGTTGGGTTGCGACCTAACAACTTAGGCTTCTATGCGACCTAACATATGTCGACCTAAAACAACATACGACCTAACAGTTAGATCCACGCGACCTAACACTTAAAATATCCTAGCGACCTAACAACTCACGCGACTTACGACTTAGCAAACTCGCGACCTAACACATACGCGACCTAACCATCTTAGGTCGCCTACGACCTAATCTCAACACAGAATTAACGACCTAACTACGCTAACACTTAGGTCGGTCAATTCCATAGGTCGCTAACCCCTATAGGTCGCAAACTGCTTATCCCTTAAGTCGTTAATTCTACTAGGTCGCTACCTCCTATCTCTTAGGTCGCTAACTCGAACTGCCGACCTAACACTTAACTCATCCAAACCCTTAGGTCGCTCCCAACATTTCCTTAGGTCGTTGCCGACCTAACTCTACCCCAGAATACTTAGGTCGCCTACTACTCTTCCTTAGGTCGCCTAAACCTCTTAAGTCGGTCACGACTCATCACTTAGGTCGGTCACTACCTTAAGTCGGCAACTCGACCCAGACTTATCCTTTAACTTGCCTATCCCCTTAGGTCGCAGATCTTCTCTAAGTCGCTCACGACTTATCTCCTAAGTCGCCAACAACATTTAGGTCGCGTACGACCTAGGACTTAGACAAATCTGCCTAAAAATCTGAAATGATATGAAAGTGCTAAAATTCCAGATTTTGACGAACATGTCGATCCGTAAAAATACGGGTCGTTACATTATCTCCCCCTTAGAAATTTCGCCCCCGAAATTCCAAGCAATCAAAAACTATTCTGTACGCCTACCATCCATAGCAATCAACAAACCATGCATCCAATTCTAGCTTAGCGTACAGAATTCTAAGACTTAGAACAAGTTACAATATCGCGAGATGAGACAACACCTTAGGGCCATACCTTGAAGAGTTCAGGATGAGCTGCCTTCATCCTCTCTTCCACCTCCCACGTACAGTCGTTATCATCGTCACTCCATTGTATCTTGAGCAACTTAACTACCTTCCTCCTAAGCTGTTTCGTGTCGGTTTCAACAACACGAAGCGGCTTACGAGGTCTTCTATCGACTGGATCAACTTCGAAGTCTTCACAACTATCAGCAGAAACCACTGTATTCGAGTCGTGCACATACTTCCATAGATATGATACATGAAAAACATTGTGCACACCCGACATCCTCTCTGGTAACTCCAATCTGTAAGCGAGCTTTCCAATTCGCTCGATGATCGGGAATGGTCCAACAAATCTCGGAGTCAATTTTCCTTTCTTCCCGAATCGAATAACATTCTTCAGAGGAGAAATCTTCACAAAAACCATATCACCAACGTCGAATTCCAAATCCTTTCGACGCTTATCAGCATAACTCTTCTGACGGTCTTGGGCTGCCTTCATTCGTTGCCGAATGATCTCTATACAATCTGAAGTCTGACGAATCATCTCTGGCCCAAGCATCAACTTTTCTCCAGTTTCCATCCAACATGTCGGAGAGTTACACGGTCTTCCATACAATGCCTCATACGGTGCCATACCAATACTTGACTGGTAACTGTTGTTGTATGCAAACTCCACCAAATGAAGGTGATCTTCCCATGATCCTCCGAAATCCAAAACACAAGCTCTAGGAAGATCTTCCAAAACTCGGTTGACTCTCTCGGTCTGACCATCTGTTTGGGGGTGATAAGCTGTACTCAAACACAACTTGGTTCCCAAGACTTCCTGGAAGCTCTTCCAAAATCCACTAGTGAACAATGGGTCTCGATCGCTCACTATACTCTTCGGGATACCATGGAAACGAACTATCCACTTAACATACAACTCAGCCAACTTTGATGCAGTCCTAGTCGATCGAACAGGAATGAATCGTGCACTCTTAGTCAGACGATCCACAATGACCCAAATCCCTTCATTTCCCGTTCTGGTTCTAGGCAATCCATCGATAAAATCCATCGACACTTGTTCCCACTTCCATGTAGGAACTTCTAATGGCTGAAGCAATCCACTTGGCTTCTTCTGTTCGGCTTTAACCAACTGGCAGTTCATACACTTGGAAATGAAATCTCCAACATCCTTCTTCATGCCTTCCCAGTAGTAGGTTCTCTTCATATCCCGATACATCTTATTTCCACCTGGATGAATTGTCAGCTTTGAGTGATGACTTTCCTTCAGCACTTCACTCCTTAATTCATCTATATCGGGAACAACTAGTCGTCCTTGCTTCCGAAGCCAACCCTCTCGATCGACCTCGAATCCTTTATCCTTTTCTGGATCCAATCCAGATTCCAATTCACGGATAATCTTGACAAGCTTATCATCTCGCTTTTGGCCCTCGCCAATCCTTTCCACAAGAGTGGGTCTTATCGATAAGTTTGCCAACATCTCAGGTTCTAATTCACATCTAGGCCTGAAGTCAAATCCAGCTAAATACTCGAGACTCTTCCATTCTGAAAACATGGCTCCCAATCCTGAATGTCTTCGACTTAACGCATCTGCCACTGCGTTACCTTTTCCCGGAGTATAAGCTATACCAAAATCATATGATGCCAAAAACTCTAGCCAACGTTGCTGCCAAAGATTCAAATCCTTTTGGGAGAAAAGATACTTCAACGACTTGTGATCCGTAAACAACTCGAATCGAACTCCCAACAAATAATGCCTCCACATCTTCAGAGCAAATACAATCGCCGCTAACTCCAAATCATGAGTCGGGTAATTCCTTTCATGCGGCTTCAGTTGTCGACTGGCATACGCAACAACTTTATCCCTCTGCATCAGCACTGCTCCAAGTCCAGTACCACATGCGTCGGTATAAACCACCATCTCATCATTCCCACTAGGAATAGTCAAAACAGGAGCACTCGTCAATCGCTCTTTCAGGATTTCGAAAGCTTGCTCGCACTTAGCATCCCAACAGAACACTTGGTTCTTTTTCGTCAATCCTGTTAACGGTGCAGCTACCTTGGAGAAGTCTTTGATAAACCGTCGATAATATCCTGCTAATCCAAGAAAACTTCTCACATCTGATGCATTCTTAGGTCTAACCCAATCCTGGATTGCCGCCACCTTAGCGGGATCAACCGCTATTCCATTTCCAGAAATCACATGGCCTAAGAACCTCACTTCACTCTTCCAGAAGTGACACTTTGAAAACTTAGCCTTCAGCTGATGTTTCCGCAAGATTTCCAAAACAATACACAAGTGCGTCTTGTGCTCTTCTTCCGTTCTGGAATAAATCAGAATATCATCCACGAACACAAGTACGAACTTGTTCAACTGATCTCTGAACACTCTATTCATAAGATCCACAAAATATGCTGGCGCGTTAGTCAATCCAAACGGCATTACCAGCCACTCAAAGAAACCGGATGGTGTCCTAAAAGCAGTCTTCGGCACACTATCCTTAGCCACTCTCAACTGGTGAAATCCCGTTGCCAAATCCATCTGAGAAAACACCTTAGCTTCGTGAAGCTGATCAAACAAGTCGTCTATCCTCGGCAATGGATACCTGTTCTTCTTAGTCACTTTATTCAGCTCACGATAATCCACACACAATCTCAACGACCCATCTGCCTTGGTTGCAAACACAACTGGTGCACCCCACTCGGACACACTACGCCGAATGAATCCTTTCTGTAAAAGGTCATCAACTTGCACCCTCAACTCCTGCTGTTCCCTAGGCGCCATCCGCCTTAGAGGCATCACAACAGGTCTGGCTCCTTCAACTAGATCTATTCGAAACTCGATCTCTCTATGCGGCGGCAACCCTTTGACTTCGTCAAAGACATCCTCGAATCTATTTGCGATAGGCACTAAAGACAGTCCATCCCGTGGAACAACTAGCGAATACATGAAGCTCATGAAGACGCCTTCCTCATGCTTACATCGTATCACAATCTTTCGCCCTTCCACATTCTCGACTCTCACCTCCAGCCTCTCACAATCAACCTTAGCCGCATACTTCCTAAGCCAGTCCATACCCAAGATAATTCCGAACCCCGCAAAGTTCAGAACAAAACAATCACAAACAAAAGAGCAACCATGACTCGATACAACTAGACCACGGCATAACATACACAAACAAGACGAACCCCCAACTGGATTAGTCACAACCAATGGCCTATCAACAATATCCGGCTCCAAACCTAACCGGTCTACGAGTTCACTACAAACAAACGAATGCGACGCTCCAGTATCAAACAAAACTCTAACTGGAACACCACATAGGAAAAGAGTACCTTGAACAAGCACACTCTTTCCCTTCTCTTCAGCAGTAGGAGCTTTCGAAGACGACGGAACAGCTCCTAAAGCATAGGCTTGCACAATCTGCCTGTCCTTCCTTGGCTCTGGACAATTCTTCCTGAAATGTCCCGGCTTGTCACAGTTGTGACACTTCATCGGTGCCTTAGGATTCTTACAATCCTTCGAGAAATGGCCCTTCTGCTGACAATTGTAGCAAGTCACCTCGCCTTTCGGCTTCTTCTGGCCATCCTTACCCTTCTGCTGCTGCTGCTTCCTCTTCTTATTTCCACCCTGCTGGGGTTTAGACTCTTCCCTGGTCACAGCAACAACAGATCCTTCCTTAGGAAACAGACTCTCATGCCTAAGAGCTTTCTCCACAAGCTTCTCAAATGAATCGTCCAAATGATCCACCAACTGTCTCCCAAGATAACTATCCAAGCCGGTCACAAACTTCTCATTCTTCTGGTAAGCAGACTCAATATATGACCGGGCATACTTGGACAAAGCTTCAAACTCAGAAACATACTCAAGAACAGATCTTCCACCCTGCTTGAGCTCCACAAACTTCTTGAACAGAACAGACTTCTGAGCTGCAGAAATGAACTTAGCTTCAAATCTGACTTGGAATTGCTCCCAAGTAATCTCTTCTTCCGGAGTAGTGATGGTAATAGAGTTCCACCAATCAGAAGCTCTCCCTTGAAGCTGCCTTGATGCCAACTTCCTCTTAGTTGCATCATCAATTCCCAAATCACCAAAGATCCTTCTACAAGCATCTATCCACCTCTGGACTTCAATGGTAGATTCTGTTCCCAAGAAAACCTTCCCTCCAAGAGCAGTATAGTCCTTGCACAACTTAGCAAAATCCATTGGTTTCGGAGTTTGGACTTGAACTCCAACATCAACCGCTGCCCCCGGAACTGGTATCCTTCTCATGATCGAAGTCATCATAGCTTCGAACATGGCTGCATAATCAGCAGTCTCTTCAGTAGCACGGCCTTCCCTAGCAGCTGGTCTCCCTCTTCGACTCATTCTCAATATCTATAAAAAGGAATGATTAGAACATCTAGAGAAACAACTGCATAAAGGACTCAAACTCTACTAAGCTACTATATTATATATAGTATTCATCCATCAAAATACAATTACGTCTCTCATACGTAATTACGACGGCAAGCGTTGGGTAAAATCGATTAACAAATGCTCTGATACCAAATGTGACGACCGCCCATGACCCCTGCACCGAATCTAGAGATAGAGCGCTGTAAAGTGTGCCAGGCGACATGGACGATTGTCAAGGTAAGATTTAAAACAACAGAATCTATCGTATTACTCACAGCGCATGGACAAAATACAATAGAACATATGTATAGTGAAGCTTTTCATAACAAAATGACATCATATAAAACTTCACAATAGTTGAATACAAGCATCCAAATAGTCAATACATCAAGCCTCACTACATATCTCTCAGAGAATACAAAACAGCGGAAAATCCAGTACATATAAGAAGATAATATGCAACCCTCTAGCTCGTCTTCGATATCAGCATCGTGAGAAGAGAACAGCACCTGTCACCTGCTACCTAGTCTGCCCGTCCCAAAATGGACGAACAGCCCAAGGCAATAAGAATTAAAACATAAAGCCTTGAGTCAGACAACAGTCTTAGTGAGCAGTAAATTAACTAACAACATACCAAAAGAGCATAAAGGAAAAGGAATAGGAATACAACCCTCCCACTCCAACCTCATTCTACAGTGATAGCCCCAGACACACACTAAGCAGAAGCAAACATAGCAGAGCATACAATTTAAAGTAAAACTACTATCACTCGAGTCAAGGGCGATGTTTTCCAAGTACCAAGGCCTAAATCAGATAAGCACCCAGAAAATACCGTTCTTGAGTCCGAATGACGATACAACCAAACATCCATGACTCTGGCTATCACTGTTATCATTGCTTCGATATCACCGTAAATTGAATGACCGGCACATTCTTTCAGCCGTCCGTCAAGGGCTAATGAAAACCCTGGTTCTAGACATAGCTCCCGCACGTCGTCGCAGCCCGTGCCTAGGACTATCGAATCTGCCCAGAGTACTCGACCATCAACAGTTGGCCGTTGGGACTATCGAATCTGCCCAAACGTACCCTTGCTTAGAGCATGCTAGAACCTTCAACAACGATGCTATCCAAGCCTCCTAGTCATCCTCCTCGACGACTATTCTCATATTCATTCATTATCCTCAACTCGAATCATATCACCGAGTTATCAACATGCTTGGAATGATCCCGTCTGGATTAGACCAGGTCTTCATCACATGATTGCCTCGCTTCATTACATCCTCGCAAAGCCTCATCTCATCATCACATCATCAAATCTATGCATAAGAGCTTCATCATCCCGCTACATATGCCACGAGCAGCTTTCCCAATTCAAGAGCCTTTCCCTTAGCTTTTGAATCGTCTTCGGTCTAAATCTAATCATCAATCATCTAGTTCATAACAATCAATCAAATCAAACATCAATCCAAACAATCAAGCATTCAAATATGATCTTAAGTAGACAATTATATCAATAATGGCATTTTCGTAATTAAAGAGTTGAAAGTCCAATAAGCATGAAAACATGGATTATATCTCTACAAACTTGATGAATGAACTTGCATAGGTTAACATATGATAAAATGGATGTAACATCATCATGAACAATGGATCTATATGGATCTACACATAGGATGAAGAAAATGCATGGAAATCACTATTTTAACACCAAATCGAGCCAACAATCCGATATACTCCTTTGGATCCGTGTGAGAGATAATCACCACTCACCAAATCACCTAAACAACCTCAAATCAACACGCTTCAGATCTGGACAGCAAAGGATCAAGCTTGATCTATCACAAATCCGCTTCAAATGAAGAAATCTCTCTTGAAAAGATGAAGATCTTCAATCTAAGCTCTTGAATCTTCAATCTTGATCTTCGATTTGGATAGATGGAAGCACTAGATTAGAGTGGAGAAAAGAAGTGAAGAAGTGTAGAAGTCGAGCTCTCAAAATGGCAGCACTTCGTCGCTTCAAAAATCCGGATCCCAAAAAGTGAGAACAACCCCTCCTATTTATAGCAGAAAATTCCTTAAGTCGAAATTTGGCTATCTCCTTAAGTCGCTTCCGACTTACGACCTAG
Source organism: Allium fistulosum (assembly GCA_030737815.1). Classification (NCBI taxonomy): domain Eukaryota; kingdom Viridiplantae; phylum Streptophyta; class Magnoliopsida; order Asparagales; family Amaryllidaceae; genus Allium; species Allium fistulosum. Next base: position 474,792,076 of record CM060901.1, read on the forward strand.
GAACTTTCCGACCTAAAACCCACCGACTTAAGCCTAACGACCTACAACAACGCGCATCTGCGACTTAACACTTGTCGACCTAAAGCAATGCGCTTCCCTTCGACCTACGACTTAGCAACTGGTATGACCTAACACTTAGGAAACCCAGCGACCTAACATCCTAACGACTTAACTACCTACGACTCAGTTGGGTTGCGACCTAACAACTTAGGCTTCTATGCGACCTAACATATGTCGACCTAAAACAACATACGACCTAACAGTTAGATCCACGCGACCTAACACTTAAAATATCCTAGCGACCTAACAACTCACGCGACTTACGACTTAGCAAACTCGCGACCTAACACATACGCGACCTAACCATCTTAGGTCGCCTACGACCTAATCTCAACACAGAACTAACGACCTAACTACGCTAACACTTAGGTCGGTCAATTCCATAGGTCGCTAACCCCTATAGGTCGCAAACTGCTTATCCCTTAAGTCGTTAATTCTACTAGGTCGCTACCTCCTATCTCTTAGGTCGCTAACTCGAACTGCCGACCTAACACTTAACTCATCCAAACCCTTAGGTCGCTCCCAACATTTCCTTAGGTCGTTGCCGACCTAACTCTACCCCAGAATACTTAGGTCGCCTACTACTCTTCCTTAGGTCGCCTAAACCTCTTAAGTCGGTCACGACTCATCACTTAGGTCGGTCACTACCTTAAGTCGGCAACTCGACCCAGACTTATCCTTTAACTTGCCTATCCCCTTAGGTCGCAGATCTTCTCTAAGTCGCTCACGACTTATCTCCTAAGTCGCCAACAACATTTAGGTCGCGTACGACCTAGGACTTAGACAAATCTGCCTAAAAATCTGAAATGATATGAAAGTGCTAAATTTCCAGATTTTGACGAACATGTCGATCCGTAAAAATACGGGTCGTTACAAATAAATTCTCCGCCACCAACAGAAATGTATTTGAAAGAAATCAGCTTTATATCTCAAATTGTAACGTCACACACAATCCATATAAGTCTGTTCCGGGATCGAACAGAACCGAAGGAACTTCTCACGAAGCCCTTGCAATTCCGGATAATTTTCAATCACGTCAGGACTTCCCGTCACTAAGGGTGATAAAACCTCTAAACCGGAGATCAGCCGATGTAGAGTAACTCGACGGTAATCCTTCCATTTTCAAAAATATCCAGTCTTCAACACCGGTCTTCGAATGCAATTCATAACGACGTATCACATATTCGGAATGGGTTATACGACCCCATGGTCCTTTCCCGGCTACCCCGAATAGTGAGCGCTTATTCAAAAATAAGTGTGGCATTCAAATTCATCCAATTCACAACAAATACCATTCAAGGTAATTATTGATAGTCGGTTATTTAACTATCAATAAAGATGCGCAACATCATCAGATTCCAAATAATTTTCCCAAATTATTTATTCTTCAAAAATATCTTTACTAGATATAAAATTTCCACACTTCAAAAATAAATCAACGTTTATTTTTTTAAACAGTTTCCCTTTCCTTTATAAATTCCATATTGAATTTATATTTTCAAAATATCTACTGATATACGATTCTCAAATCGATTTCAATATTCACTTTCACTTTATCTTTACAAAGATAAATTCTAAAGCGTTTCATTTCATTTTGGAAAAGCATTTCCATTCTTATTAATAATAAGAAATTCACAAGTCTATTTATTTTCAACATTTGAAAATATTCGATATACTTAAATCAAAATTAAGTATAATTTCATTCTTTAAGGAAATCATTCTCTTAAGCACATTTATTTGAGTCAAAACGAATGTTACGTAAAACATCGTTACGACGACTCAAAATCACTAGTATAGGGATTCGAAATTTAAGATAGATATGTAAATCCCAATACTATATAAACATTTCCTTTCGGAAATCATTTACTATAACAACAGTGTTATAGTCCATCATTTCCTTATATTTTCGAAAACGCCTATTTCAACAATGAACGTTGAAATCTATGCTTTCGATTCATAATACATTTTAAAACATCTTTAAAATGTTTAACTTCATTTTTAATATCACTTCTTCAAAAATAAATCCATTTTATTCAATAATATATTCACTGTCCAAAATCGTGAATATACTTCACTAACCACATTTCAATATTTTCTACACATTTTATTTCAATAATAATTCGCTATCCAAAATCGCGAATATAATTCACTGAATAACCTTCTATATTAAATTCATCAAATTTGATTGATTTTCGAATTTATAAAACAACGTTTATAAATTCCATTTTCTATTTTCTATAACAACTCCGGTTTATAAATCTCATTTTATTAACTTCTAAAATTCACTTAAAGAAAATACGTGATTTCGGATTCATAGACAACGTTTATAAATCGCATTTGTACTTTATAACGATTTCAACTTTTAAAAAGAATCATTTATGAACAAATTTGATCAATATTCCATTTAAAGGCAAAAATCCAATTTATAAGTAAATTACTTATAAATCCTTTATTCTACAACTTCATTCATTTTTAACTTCACAATATAAATCTATTAATTTCATTCACTTATGAAATCCATTTATACTTCTTTTTAACACTTATAAAAATTCGTTTTATAAGTCCAATATTTTGATTTATAAAATATCAATTTTATAAATCTTTTTATACAAATCGTTTATAGTTATTCAAAAATCCCAACTTAAACCATTTTATCAATAAATTAACTATTTATTTCAAAAATTACACTTTGGTTAAATTTCACCAAAAATCTTAACTTTTATAACTTTAAAATTTTAGACGCTTATTTATTTGAAATAAATCAATTCAAAAATTCAATAAACCGTCTACTTTCAAAAATCACTTTAAAAAATCCTTTTAAAGTAAAAGTCGTTATTTTTAAACTTCAAAACTGAATCCGATGATGCAACGCATCAATTAGTCCATCACAACATCAAACATCATATATCATCATATGATAACAGAATATATATCAATATCTGTAAATAAATAAATAAAGTTGAGGAATCCAGTTGGATCCCTCCAACCTGTTTCCCTGCATCCAAAGACGTTAGCACAATACCAATTCCACTTCGAGGTGGAATATCGCGGTATATGGGTTTTATAAAAATATCCGCTTACTAACGGCGCAATAGGGTCTCATCCGCTATACGAGGCGGGAAATCAATCAATCCAATATATACATATGCCAATATGTATATATTGCTATATATATAGATATATCCTACTATATCTAATATCACATCCAATAGCAACAATCAGTCAATAAATAACTGTCGAACACAATTTATTTTGAGTGAGAAAATAATCTCACCTTAGCTTTTATTTGCAATCCATTTCGATTCCAGAGTTGTTTTCTTCATTTTTACCTTGTATAAATAATTATACCATTTATTAATATTTGAATTAAATCGAACTACTCAATTTCTAACTTGATAAGTTTTAATTATACAATGATTTTATTTTACCCCGATTTCCTTTAATAAATCTAATTAACTAAAAAATTTCTTTTTAGTAACTAAAATAGGTAAAACAAACTAATTATCGTAAACTGTTGTTTATACAACTTAACAAATAAATTTAACATTATATTCCTTTTTATATAAACAAGATAGGATTTCCCTTCGAAATACATTCATTTAACTAAGATTTTGTTTTTAGACTATAATTTAATTTAACATCTTTAAACTAATAATTTCCTATAACACATTATTTCCTGTATATACATTTCTTTTAAACTAAATATATTTTCTTAACTGAAACAGAACTATCTTTATATATTTACTATAAAAATTATTTCCTGCATACATACATTATAATTTTTAAACTGCTTATATATATATATATATTTTCAACCGCGTATATATATTATTCTTAACTTATCTATATATAAATTAAATTGTATAAACAAGATTTTATACCTTCACTGCTTGATTTCACTGCCGATACCCTATTCAAAACCCAACCTTGCTAATCACGAACGACACATCGCGATAAGCTTCCATCACCTGAAGTCGACTGCCTGCCTGAGGCCCACGCGAGCGCCCAGCTTCCTTTCCAGATTTCCACGCGACCCCATCGAGTCGCCATCATCACGACATCGAACTCGCGACCGCTTCCTTCTTCCCAAACTTGCACGTCGCCTGCGATTCGATCGCGACCTTCCATCGCGAAACCCCACCAGAAGCCCTAAATCGCCACCATCGCGACTTCGTCGCTCTCCCCCGTGCACCCAGTCGCATCGCGACATCGCACGCCTTCCTACGTGCGTGCTCGAGACCGACCTGGCATCGCGCCCAAACCCTAGCTCGATTCCTTCGAGGCGTGCAGTGATTTTCAATTCGATTTTAAGGAGGAGGGCTCGTTTTAAATTGAAATGGAGGAAGTGGATTTTGAACGAGAATGAGAGAGAGAGGGAATTGCTAACGTTATTTTCTCGCGGCCATTGTTTTGAATTTGTTTTCGAACGAATTGCTTTTGAACTGGGAAGGGAGAGAGGGAGACAGAAGACATGGGTTGCGTGATTTTTCCCATGATGCTCGGCGTGTTTAAAGGCGTGGATGAAGGAGATGTCGTGCTGCTGTTGACCAAAATATTAAATTTAAATTTAATTTGAATTTGAATAAATTCCAATGCGTTTAGGTGTCGTGTGCTCACAGAACAACTCCGAACGCTACAAAATTTGAAACCCGATAATAATTCAATATTACGGACCCAATGAAACTGGTTTCGTCGAATTTCGAGACTGTTTGAAAATTGACTAATTTTAAATATCAATTCAAACTATATAATTTCAAAACTGAACAAATCAATTTCAAATTCGATTCTGAAGTTTCTATTATCTTCAGAATTATCAATACGAATTTTAAAAGCTTTTGAAATATTTTTCTTCAACTTAAAATTGAAGATTCAGATTTTTATTCAATTCAATAGATTAAATTATAAAATTCCATCGCCAAATCAGAGTTATATTGGGGATTCAAATTAAATCATCGTTCAAATATTTTAAAATTAATTAAATATTTTCAATTTAATTTGTTCAAAATTCTGGGTCGTTACAGACTTCCCTCCTTAAAAGAATTTCGTCCCGAAATTACAAGTCAGGAAGAAAAGGTCCTTAACTCGTCTATTATTTTTCACAGTCCAACAGTTTTATCAATTTGTCAAAACAAATCTTTCTACTAAAGATTTGTTATTCATCAACTAAATTTCAACTTCAACTCTAAGTTTCAAAACAACATTGTTTTACTTCAAAATTCAAATTTTATTTTAAATTCAAATTTTAACTTTCAAAATTTTCTCAAAAATTTTCTAACGCCTTAAATTTCCGAAAAATTTCGCCAGCGTCTCCTTTGTGCGGTTAATACGGCACGACTACAAAACGTCCCTACGGACTCTCAGATTTCAAAAAGAAAAAGAAAAAGCCAAGCGGCTAGACCAGAAATCATCAAAAACTCATATAAAAATTTAAATACTTACCTTTTGTCGAGCAATTCAAATTCTCTTCAAAATTAAAATCCCAATTCCTTTACACCTGTATACTACTAGCCATAATATCTAGTTACAACATTCAAACTAACATTTTGCAAACTCTATTACAAAATTTTCAATATAAACTACTTATATCATTTTTAGTTTACTATTGAAGTTACATATTCTATTTCATTCAATTTTACATTTCAAATTTCATTTGAATTCAATTTACCATTTTAATTCAATTTGGATTCTATTAGCTTCTGAATATTGAATTTTATCAGCTTCCTTTTATTCAACTGCACTATTTTAAATTAGTTTCAATTACTAATTCATTACTAATTTCAATTTTATTTATTCAATTTCGGTTTCAACATTCAGTTTTAATCTTATTCACTTCATTCAAATTTGCCTTTCTTTTATAATTATAATCCTTTCTTTTATAATCATTGAATTTAATTCGTTCCAACCTTTATTCATTTGGTCAATATTTAATTAGCTTTACTTACTAATTTTCAGTTTAATAGTTTACTTTGTTTTCCACAAATCTAAATTCAATTCAGTCTTACTTACTTACAATTTCAAAATGAATCTCAACTTTCAATTTCACTTTCATTTATTCAAATTCATTCACTTATACTTTCTTTAATTTAACTCCATTCTTTAAGTTAAATTTATTCTATCAAGATTCAATTTGTATAAGTTATCAACTCATTTCTTATTTCATAAATATTTTAAATAGGATTCCAGAGTCTTTTCAACTTTTCAAAAATCATTTTGAAAACAATTCAAATTATCCTTTGAATTTCCAAAACAAAACCCAAATTTCCAAACAACCTCCATTTAAAACAATTTGGCAGCAATTCCTCTTCTGGAAACCCGAAAATGAACATCGATAATGCTGCAGTCATTACCGAAGTTATTTTTCAGCGACCGAAAAGAGTTTAGAGCTTTTCATTCCTTCAAAACATTTTTCCAAAATCCTTTGAAATTCATTTTCAAATCAAAAATGATTTAAACTTTCCAAATCTCCAAAATTTCTTTTCAAAACATTTCCAAATACTTCTCTGGAATTCCGTTTTAAATTACAATTCACATTTATAATTTACATTCTTAAATTTCAGTTGTATGTGAATTTTATTTCTTAACTTTGGAGTTATAATTCCAATTTCTTATTCAATTTCAATGATAATGATAACAATTCAATATTATCACTTTCCTAACAACCAAACATCCATATACTATGATAATTCATAGAAAATTATTTCTTTTCTATACAAAAATAGTTTTGGGCAAAATTATTTCATTCAGCCTATTTTAAAACAATACTATGTCGTCTTGCCTCGTTTAAGTGTTTAGAAATCCCTATCGATAATATGGCGTCCCACATACCGACCAAAATTCACAAACATCTCAACGGATAAGCAAACACAATATAAAACATTTTTTTATATTCACTAACAAATACGCGCTCATATCTATTATTACACTCAACTCATTCTAGAGTACTACTGACTCTATCTCTAATGAGTAACACCCAACAGAGCAGGGTTGTCGCTTAACCATATGCTCTGATACCACGCTGTCACGTACGGGAATTAAGCGGCCACCGGTAGGCTTTGCAACCATCCCGGTCCCACCGTGGCTGACAATGGTACCCCAAACTTGCTTTTACGACCAGCCTCTCGACTGTCACGGCCTCTGCCTAACCAACCCATCCCTCTCAGGGACATGTAGGGGTAAGAGTCTCCCGTTCGCCACCTAACCGCGAAGCGAGAATCCCCTATCATGCTGTAATATAGCAAGACTGGTGTGGGATCGTAAAACAGTTTTATCTTTAAAACAACAAGAAGATTTAAAGTCAATTCGCAATGCTTTTGGAAAATGAAACTACCATAAGACCTCCCGCCACACACACAATGCAAACGCAGAATTGGAGGAGATTTCTTCTTATGATAGTCAAAGATGCTTACTACGCAAAATCAAATCATTTTTGATATTATTATTAGTGCATAGTGGAAAACATTTCGAAAGTATAATATAAATCTTAGCCAGCATAGGTACCATTATATTATGCCTGCTATAGGTGCCTCCTGAGGAGACAGGTTATACAATTGAAATCGTAAAGGCTCGTATTGTTTCTTTGGATTTCCAACAAATGGTCAGGCTAAGGAACTTCCTTTTCCACGATGGGTACGTCCCTGGAATAGACGACCCGAGAAATAACCTAACATTACGGTTAGATCTCTGCCAATACAAGGCCGGGTTACCTCTGCAAAAGTAGGTAACTACTGACACGCGTATGCCATCCCCCGATCGTCACCGATCTTCCCGAGGATCCCCGATTTCCAACAAACCACATCAAAATAATAATGCAGCAACCACATAGGTTAAGTATCTGGGCTCCATACCATGATACCACCTTTATCCAGAAGGAATGACATACACTAAGGGGCGCTACTCCCTAGAACCTTGCCGCATCCTTCCTGTTTTGACCATTTCCGGGGTGTGAGGCTCGACGAAGTCTCGTCCACAAAGCTACGCTTTCTACAAAGCCCTGCTTCGGGTCAAACAAAATGATCAACCTATGATCACAAAGATATAAGATCAAACAAATGATCATATCGCAAATGATCAAACACTGATCATTTCACAGCAACACTCAGTATGTCACGTTACCAAATTGGGATATATCGCTGATAAATTTCAACCACATAACCTCTGAGCTCGTACGTCTCAGAGAAGGGTGTTAAGCTAAGAGAATAAATTCTCCGCCACCAACAGAAATGTATTTGAAAGAAATCAGCTTTATATCTCAAATTGTAACGTCAGACACACAATCCATATAAGTCTGTTCCGGGATCGAACAGAACCGAAGGAACTTCTCACGAAGCCCTTGCAATTCCGGATAATTTTCAATCACGTCAGGACTTCCCGTCACTAAGGGTGATAAAACCTCTAAACCGGAGATCAGCCGATGTAGAGTAACTCGACGGTAATCCTTCCGTTTTCAAAAATATCCGGTCTTCAACACCGGTCTTCGAATGCAATTCATAACGACGTATCACATATTCGGAATGGGTTATACGACCCCATGGTCCTTTCCCGGCTAACCCGAATAGTGAGCACTTATTCAAAAATAAGTGTGGCATTCAAATTCATCCAATTCACAACAAATACCATTCAAGGTAATTATTGATAGTCGGTTATTTAACTATCAATAAAGATGCGCAACATCATCAGATTCCAAATAATTTTCCCAAATTATTTATTCTTCAAAAATATCTTTACTAGATATAAAATTTCCACACTTCAAAAATAAATCAACGTTTATTTTTCTAAACAGTTTCCCTTTCCTTTATAAATTCCATATTGAATTTATATTTTCAAAATATCTACTGATATACGATTCTCAAATCGATTTCAATATTCACTTTCACTTTATCTTTACAAAGATAAATTCTAAAGCGTTTCATTTCAATTTGGAAAAGCATTTCCATTCTTATTAATAATAAGAAATTCACAAGTCTATTTATTTTCAACATTTGAAAATATTCGATATACTTAAATCAAAATTAAGTATAATTTCATTCTTTAAGGAAATCATTCTCTTAAGCACATTTATTTGAGTCAAAACGAATGTTACGTAAAACATCGTTACGACGACTCAAAATCACTAGTATAGGGATTCGAAATTTAAGATAGATATGTAAATCCCAATACTATATAAACATTTCCTTTCGGAAATCATTTACTATAACAACAGTGTTATAGTCCATCATTTCCTTATATTTTCGAAAACGCCTATTTCAACAATGAACGTTGAAATCTATGCTTTCGATTCATAATACATTTTAAAACATCTTTAAAATGTTTAACTTCATTTTTAATATCACTTCTTCAAAAATAAATCCATTTTATTCAATAATATATTCACTGTCCAAAATCGTGAATATACTTCACTAACCACATTTCAATATTTTCTACACATTTTATTTCAATAATAATTCGCTATCCAAAATCGCGAATATAATTCACTGAATAACCTTCTATATTAAATTCATCAAATTTGATTGATTTTCGAATTTATAAAACAACGTTTATAAATTCCATTTTCTATTTTCTATAACAACTCCGGTTTATAAATCTCATTTTATTAACTTCTAAAATTCACTTAAAGAAAATACGTGATTTCGGATTCATAGACAACGTTTATAAATCGCATTTGTACTTTATAACGATTTCAACTTTTAAAAAGAATCATTTATGAACAAATTTGATCAATATTCCATTTAAAGGCAAAAATCCAATTTATAAGTAAATTACTTATAAATCCTTTATTCTACAACTTCATTCATTTTTAACTTCACAATATAAATCTATTAATTTCATTCACTTATGAAATCCATTTATACTTCTTTTTAACACTTATAAAAATTCGTTTTATAAGTCCAATATTTTGATTTATAAAATATCAATTTTATAAATCTTTTTATACAAATCGTTTATAGTTATTCAAAAATCCCAACTTAAACCATTTTATCAATAAATTAACTATTTATTTCAAAAATTACACTTTGGTTAAATTTCACCAAAAATCTTAACTTTTATAACTTTAAAATTTTAGACGCTTATTTATTTGAAATAAATCAATTCAAAAATTCAATAAACCGTCTACTTTCAAAAATCACTTTAAAAAATCCTTTTAAAGTAAAAGTCGTTATTTTTAAACTTCAAAACTGAATCCGATGATGCAACGCATCAATTAGTCCATCACAACATCAAACATCATATATCATCATATGATAACAGAATATATATCAATATCTGTAAATAAATAAATAAAGTTGAGGAATCCAGTTGGATCCCTCCAACCTGTTTCCCTGCATCCAAAGACGTTGGCACAATACCAATTCCACTTCGAGGTGGAATATCGCGGTATATGGGTTTTATAAAAATATCCGCTTACTAACGGCGCAATAGGGTCTCATCCGCTATACGAGGCGGGAAATCAATCAATCCAATATATACATATGCCAATATGTATATATTGCTATATATATAGATATATCCTACTATATCTAATATCACATCCAATAGCAACAATCAGTCAATAAATAACTGTCGAACACAATTTATTTTGAGTGAGAAAATAATCTCACCTTAGCTTTTATTTGCAATCCATTTCGATTCCAGAGTTGTTTTCTTCATTTTTACCTTGTATAAATAATTATACCATTTATTAATATTTGAATTAAATCGAACTACTCAATTTCTAACTTGATAAGTTTTAATTATACAATGATTTTATTTTACCCCGATTTCCTTTAATAAATCTAATTAACTAAAAAATTTCTTTTTAGTAACTAAAATAGGTAAAACAAACTAATTATCGTAAACTGTTGTTTATACAACTTAACAAATAAATTTAACATTATATTCCTTTTTATATAAACAAGATAGGATTTCCCTTCGAAATACATTCATTTAACTAAGATTTTGTTTTTAGACTATAATTTAATTTAACATCTTTAAACTAATAATTTCCTATAACACATTATTTCCTGTATATACATTTCTTTTAAACTAAATATATTTTCTTAACTGAAACAGAACTATCTTTATATATTTACTGTAAAAATTATTTCCTGCATACATACATTATAATTTTTAAACTGCTTATATATATATATATATTTTCAACCGCGTATATATATTATTCTTAACTTATCTATATATAAATTAAATTGTATAAACAAGATTTTATACCTTCACTGCTTGATTTCACTGCCGATACCCTATTCAAAACCCAACCTTGCTAATCACGAACGACACATCGTGATAAGCTTCCATCACCTGAAGTCGACTGCCTGCCTGAGGCCCACGCGAGCGCCCAGCTTCCTTTCCAGATTTCCACGCGACCCCATCGAGTCGCCATCATCACGACATCGAACTCGCGACCGCTTCCTTCTTCCCAAACTTGCACGTCGCCTGCGATTCGATCGCGACCTTGCATCGCGAAACCCCACCAGAAGCCCTAAATCGCCACCATCGCGACTTCGTCGCTCTCCCCCGTGCACCCAGTCGCATCGCGACATCGCACGCCTTCCTACGTGCGTGCTCGAGACCGACCTGGCATCGCGCCCAAACCCTAGCTCGATTCCTTCGAGGCGTGCAGTGATTTTCAATTCGATTTTAAGGAGGAGGGCTCGTTTTAAATTGAAATGGAGGAAGGGGATTTTGAACGAGAATGAGAGAGAGAGGGAATTGCTAACGTTATTTTCTCGCGGCCATTGTTTTGAATTTGTTTTCGAACGAATTGCTTTTGAACTGGGAAGGGAGAGAGGGAGACAGAAGACATGGGTTGCGTGATTTTTCCCATGATGCTCGGCGTGTTTAAAGGCGTGGATGAAGGAGATGTCGTGCTGCTGTTGACCAAAATATTAAATTTAAATTTAATTTGAATTTGATTAAATTCCAATGCGTTTAGGTGTCGTGTGCTCACAGAACAACTCCGAACGCTACGAAATTTGAAACCCGATAATAATTCAATATTACGGACCCAATGGAACTGGTTTCGTCGAATTCCGAGACTGTTTGAAAATTGACTAATTTTAAATATCAATTCAAACTATATAATTTCAAAACTGAACAAATCAATTTCAAATTCGATTCTGAAGTTTCTATTATCTTCAGAATTATCAATACGAATTTTAAAAGCTTTTGAAATATTTTTCTTCAACTTAAAATTGAAGATTCAGATTTTTATTCAATTCAATAGATTAAATTATAAAATTCCATCGCCAAATCAGAGTTATATTGGGGATTCAAATTAAATCATCGTTCAAATATTTTAAAATTAATTAAATATTTTCAATTTAATTTGTTCAAAATTCTAGGTCGTTACAGAGTATTTGTTTAAGGAAAATATTAATATAATATACATTTCATTTCAATGATATCGACTGGTTTTGATTTGTTCTCATCGACTCCTATTTGTCAGCTATGTCATCAAATTCGTACCCATCTCACTTTGTGTTGAAATTCATGCTTGGATCTGTAACTCATTTCATCGTCAAAATATCTCTAGCCTCGAAAGGTGAGCAATCACTCACGATTAATGTAACATCCCGAAAATTTTCGACTTTCGAAAATTCAACATCGATACTCACTTTATCGACTGCTGAGCCATCGAATGCCGGAAACCCGAAAAGTTATGGTTTTAAGAAAGAAGAAAAAGGTAGAAGAAGAAGATAGAAGAAAAAGAAAGAAGAAAAACAACAGAACAAGAGCAGAAACAGAAACAGAAAACAATACCAGAATCTCACATATCGCAGCGGAACAACATATAATAGATAAACACTAGTCTTTTAAAACAAAGAACTATATCAGTTTATACATACATCAATCATCAGAGTCAATATACAACAATGGACAGTTATATAACTTGTCCTCATACAGAATACACAGCGGAATAAATACTATCAGATACAAATACTACGACTCGCCATCCAGCTTGCTTCCAAGCTCCAGAATATCCAGAATATCCTGATAATATAACTCTAGACTGCCCGTGTGGAAATTGGTGGGCACCCAGAGTTTAGAAGGGAAACAATAAACTCCGAGTCAGTCATGGTGACTGGTGTGAGATCGTAAAACAGTTTATCTTTAAAATAAATAGCAGAGAATTTTAATGTCAAATTCGCAATGCTTTTGGAAAATGAAACTACCATAAGACCTCCCACCACACACACAATGCAAACGCAAAATTGGAGGAGATTTCTTCTTATGATAGTCAAAGATGCTTACTACGCAAAATCAAATCATTTTGATATTATTATTAGTGCATAGTGTAGAAAACATTTCGAAAGTATAATATTAATCTTAGCCAACATACGACCAGTATCGTATGCCTGCTATAGCTACCATCTAAACAGTGGTGACCACCGTACGTAAATGGCAGGTTCTACAACTAATGCCGTACAAGTCACGTATTGGAGTTTGGATTTCCAACAAATGGTCAGGCTAAGGAACTTCCTTTTCCACGATGGGTACGTCCCTGGAATAGACGACCCGAGAAATAACCTAACATTACGGTTAGATCTCTGCCAACACAAGGACGGGTTACCTCTGCAAAAATAGGTAACTACTGACACGCGTATGCCATCCCCCGATCGTCACCGATCTTCCCGAGGATCCCCGATTTCCAACAAACCACATAGATAATAATAATGCAGTATCCACAGAGGTTAAGTATCTGGGCTCCATACCATGATACCACCTTTATCCAGAAGGAATGACATACACTAAGGGGCGCTACTCCCTAGAACCTTGCCGCATCCTTCCTGTTTCGACCATTTCCGGGGTGTGAGGCTCGACGAAGTCTCGTCCACAAAGCTACGCTTTCTACAAAAAGCCCTGCTTCGGGTCAAACAAAATGATCAACCTATGATCACAAAGATATAAGATCAAACAAATGATCATATCACAAATGATCAAACACTGATCATTTCACAGCAACACTCAGTATGCCACGTTACAAAATTGGGATATATCGCTGATAAATTTCAACTACATAACCTCTGAGCTCGTACGTCTCAGAGAAGGGTGTTAAGCTAAGAGAATAAATTCTCCGCCACCAACAGAAATGTATTTGAAAGAAATCAGCTTTATATCTCAAATTGTAACGTCAGACACACAACCATACAAGTCTGTTCCGGGATCGAACAGAACCGAAGGCACTTCTCACGAAGCCCTTGCATATCCGGATAATTTTCAATCACGTCAGGACTTCCCGTCACTAAGGGTGATAAAACCTCTAAATCGGAGATCAGCCGATGTAGAGTAACTCGACGGTAATCCTTCCGTTTTCAAAAATATCCGGTCTTCAACACCGGTCTTCAAATGCGATTCATAACGACGTATCACATATTCGGAATGGGTTATACGACCCCATGGTCCTTTCCCGGTTAACCCGAATAGTGAGCGATTATTCAAAAATAAGTGTGGCATTCAAATTCATCCAATTCACAACAAATACCTATCTAAAGGTAATTATTGATAGTCGGTTATTTAACTATCAATAAAGATGTGCAACATCATCAGATTCCAAATAATTTTCCAAATTATTTCATCTTCAAAAATATCTTTACTAGATATAAAATTTCCACACTTAACCGTTTGAAAACAAATTTCAAATATCCACCTTCCAAATTATCTTTAAAAGATAAAGTTTCAAACCCTTCGTTTCATATTGGAAAAGCAATTCCATACTTATTTAAAAATAAGTATTTCACAAATCATTTATTCTCAACATTTGAAAATATTCGATATACTTAAATCAATATTAAGTATACATTCTTTTTTTTAAGGAAATCATAAATTTCAACATCTATTTGAGTCAAAACGAATGTTGCGTAAAACATTGTTACGACGACTCGAAATCACTAGTATAGGGATTCGGATTTAGATAGATATATAAATCCCAATACTACATCAAAACATTTCCTTTCGGAAATCATTTACTATAACAACAGTGTTATAGTCCATCATTTCCTTATTTTTCGAAAACGTCTATTTCAACAATAAATGCTGAAATCTATGATTTCGATAGTTCACACGTTTTAAAACATCTTTTAAAACAATTAACTTCATTTCAAATATCACTTTCCAAAACTATCCATTTTACTTAACGATATATTCACTATCCAAAATCGTGAATATACTTTACTATTTACATTTCACTATCTTCTACACGTTTTATTCCAAGAATTATCCACTATCCAAAATCGTGGATAAAATTCCCTTAATAACTTCCTATATTCAATTTATCAAATTTGATTTATTTTCGAATTCATAAAACAACAATTATAAATTCATCTTCATAATTCATAACAACTTTGATTTAATAAACCTCTTTTATTAACAAATTCGATCAATATCCAATTTAAAGGCAAAAATCCAATTTATAAGTTAATTACTTATAAATCCTTTATTCTACAACTTCATTCATTTTTAACTTCACAATATAAATCTATTAATTTCATTCCCTTATGAAATCCATTTATACTTCTTTTTAACACTTATAAAAATTCGTTTTATAAGTCCAATATTTTGATTTACAAAAATATCAATTTTATAAATCTTTCTATACAAATCGTTTATAGTTATTCAAAAATCCCAACTTAAACCATTTTATAAATAAATCGACTTTTATTTCAAAAACGCCACTCCGGTTATATTTCACTAAAAATTATAACTTTTATAACTTTAAAATCTTACGTTTATAAATCGATTCAAAAATTCCATAAAACGTATATTTTCAAAAAATCACTTTAAAAACCCTTTTAAAGTAAAAGTCGTTATTTTTACATTTCAAAACTGAATCCGATGATGCAACAGCATCAATTTGTCCATCACAACAGTCAATATCATATATCAATATGATAACAGAATATATCAAAATATCTGTAAATAATCAATACGGTGAGGAATCCAGTTGGATCCCTCCAACCTGTTTCCCTGCATCCAAATATGTTAGCACAATACCAATTCCGCTCCAGTACGGAATTATCGCGGTATATAGGTTTTTATAAATCCGCTTACTAACGGCGCAATAGGGTCTCATCCGCTATACGAGGCGGGAAATCAATCAATCCAATATATACATATGCCAATATGTATATATTGCTATATATTATAGATATATATCCTACTATATCTAATATCACATCCAACAGTCAATCATCAATCAATAACTGTAAAAATTCCACATTCAATGTGAGTGAGAAGATCTCACCTCGATTTCAATTCCGTTTTCAGCGTTTATTTCGAATAAAATTAAACGGCCGTTTAATTTTACTCAAAAAATTTCACTGATTCAAAACACGCCCAGACCTGCGCTGCAGCGTAGAGCGCGTCGCTGCGATTCCAACGCTTCTGGTTTCGTCACATTCTGATCATGCAGCAAAAAGATATGCATTTTTAAAATTACTCGAATTAAAATTATAACTAAATTTTACAATTTCTTTTAAATTTTAAACCTAACAAAATCGTGGCCGTTCGTTTTGATTTGTGAAAATCTCGGCTGCCAGCTTCATCTCCTCCCACGCGCGCCAAAACATGCTCCAGTAACAACATGAACGAGCCAAAACCCATTGCCGTTCGAAAACTTTGATGCCGCTCCTCCTATAGATGATCGGAGGACGATCCATCACCTCCGTTGCGAAGCTTCAGGCGAGTGCCACCAATAGCCAAAATCCGGTCAAGCTCGGCTATGCATTCTGCTCGAGAAACGTGAACGACCGTGGCCCCTTTGAGAACGAATTGCCATCGATTTACTTCGCCTACGACGATCATCCCCGTATAGAATTAAAGCCCTCACGAATCTCTACAACATTACAGTTGATCACTTCAGCCAAAAACGTGTGGATTGGGAAGGATTAAGGAATGAAATTGGAACGTTTCTGGCCGTGTATTCTGGGGGTGGCGGCTGAGACTTCAAAACCCTAGGGTTGTTCTTCTGGTTTGCAAATGAGAGAATAGAGGTGCTTTTATAGAAAATTGCCCAATTTACTATTCATCGAAATTTTCCGAACTCCGAATCGAACGTGCCGGCTGACGTTTCTAAGGTTTACCCCGCGTTCCGAACGCAATGGAACGGCTTTCGGAAGCTAATTCGATCATCTGAGCGAGATACGGAGAAAAATGATCAATTTAAATTAAACCGATTTAAATCGATTTCGAGGCGTTTTGATTCGTACCGGACAAATGGTAAATCCAAA
Source organism: Allium fistulosum (assembly GCA_030737815.1). Taxonomy (NCBI): domain Eukaryota; kingdom Viridiplantae; phylum Streptophyta; class Magnoliopsida; order Asparagales; family Amaryllidaceae; genus Allium; species Allium fistulosum. The sequence goes on from CM060901.1 coordinate 474,809,352, forward strand.
AATTACGAAATTTGAAATCTTACAATAATATCACATTACGGATCCGATGAAACTAGTTTCGTCGAAATCCGAGACCGTTTGAAAAATGACTATTTTTAACTCGACGATTTAAAATTAAAATGATATCGATGCGTTTCGAGCTGCCACGGTCAAACAATAACTCCGATTGATACGAAATTGAAATCCGATAATAACTAACTATTACGGATCCAATGGAACTGGTCTCGTTCAATTCTGAGACTGTTCGAAAATTGGCTATTTTTCAGTCGATAATTAAATATTAAAATATTCAATTTTTCACCATTCAACTTTTAATTCAATTTTAAAAGTTCTATAACGTTTCTATAACTCCAGTATGATTAAATAAAATTTTCCAAATCAATTTCAATCATATTAAACTCGATTTTTAATTATCTCTGGAATTTCACTATTTAATTTATCGATTTAATTATCAAATTAAATCCAATATTCGAAAAATAAATCATTCGACTCCCAAATTCCATTTATTAATATTTAAAATCAATTAAATATTCGAATTTTAATTATCAAAATTTCTGGGTCGTTACAATTAACATTCTTATATTTATTTTGATTTCAATTGAAACGACAATTGAAATATGCTGTTGTAGTTATTTAAATTGTTATATATGCTATTATCTGTAACTGTTCACCTGTGGGATATGACACCATATCCTATTGTTTATATTATATTGTTATTGATGATATATGCATGTTTTATACTATTATATTTTATGTTATCACTCTGCAAGTTCCCTGTAGTTTAGATTTCACTATGGGTTGAAATGATACATACCCGAACGGACTTTAGAATATGAGAAAATCGTTATGGGTTGAAATGATAGACCCAAGCGATTTTCAATTGATTTGAATTTGGGATTACGGATCGAAATGATATCTACCCGTATGTATTTAAATTTACGGATTGAAATGATAAATATCCGTATCACTTGACCATAAATAGGAAATTATATACAGACACCGTTGGTCCATATATAAATATTTTGAAAATAAATTCTATGGTTTTGGAAAGAAATATATGGTTTTAACAAATGTTGATTCTTAAAATTTTATATATAAATGGTAATGATATATATAGATTTAATAATAACATTTAATTTAATTAAGATGGATTTAATACATATAATATGTTAAGTATAAAATTTATATTTCAAAATAGATTTTGGTAAAAATTTGAATAAGTTAAGGTTGGGAAGATAATTTGAATTTAGTAAAGAATTTTATTTAATTTAACCAATTTAAAGCTTATTGAAATTGGGATTTAAGATATGATTTATAACTTGAGTTTGATTTAAATAATTTAATGAATATTTCTTGTTTAAATAAATTTAAGGAAATATTTAGTAAAAATGAGACTTAAGGCTAGTCAAATTATATTGAATTTATTAAGTGAATATTCCCTGATTAAATAATAATAAAGTTGAATCAAGAGCTATATGAAACCGTTAAATTTAACTTTGAAAATGTTGAATATTAAAGCTTTGAAATATATTGAAATTTTAAATGGTATATTTAGAACTGAATTGAATTGATGAATTGAGCTTTTAATAAATTTGAATTTGGAATTTGAGTTAATTTGAATCGATTTGTGAGACTTGAGGAAATTATAAATACTTTACTTTATAAATTATTTAATGAACATACACTATTTTGGAAAATAGATATATTTGAAATGAAGATGATATTTTGATTTTGAAGTAAATAAATTTAAAATGACCACGGTGTTGTAGTGTATATTTCTACCTTGTAGATAGTTATGTAGATCCTTAGAGGATGGTTATCCCAAACATCCTTTAAGTTACTTGCATTTCATTTGATATTTCACTTGAGTTGGATTTATTAGTATAAGAATGTTAATCCTAACTCGAGTGTTTTGTGTTTTGCTTTACGCTCGGGTCAGACCGAGTGATACAGCATTTGAGACTCACCTTTGGAGTTTGGAGCTTCCTTTGGAGATCCAATTATCGACTCAGCTTTCAGCTCTTCTAGTTGATTTGTTCAGAGAAGTCCTCTATTCGTACTGAAGACTTCATTGTATTTGAGATATTCTGTTGTATTTTTTTTAACTCTGATGTTTATATAGTAGCTTCATGAACTACTATTTTATCTATTCCGCTGCGTATTATTGTATTACTCTGTGTTTGTGATTCTGTGATTGATTTATTTACTGCATATGCTGAGTTTTGCCAAATTTAAATTAACAATCTGATATTTTGAATTATTCAAGTCAGACATGTGTGGATTTATTGTCGATTTGAATGGTCCAAAATACCGGGTCGTTATAACTTGATTCTGATAGACGAGCACTTAAGTCGAATTCTTAGGATGATTGAGAGGTTTCTGATTCACGACCTTAGTCGTGCAAGGAGATTTCTATAGTTGGATCAAGGAACCAAGTCAGGGTTCGTATGGATAGAGTCACGTGGCCGACCCTAATTGAACAAAGAAATCTTGCTAGCAAACGAAGGGTTGGAACGAGTATCATGTCATCAAGAATGATCTTTTTAAATTATAGAGTTTTAGTATAGTATAATTATTATTGTGTGGAATAGTTCTGGGAAGGATTTCTCGACTAGTTTTGTAGCTATTCAGATAATATCCTAAGTGATGAGACGGTGCTTGCTTAAGTGAATGCCCTAGTGCACTTGGTATATTATCCTTATTAACATTGTGTGGTTGAGGTGGATTTGAACCCGGGAAAACCCAAGCAATTATAAATTTTCATTAAATGATAATTTAATCAGTATAATTTTCTTTTCTAAAGAATGAGTTTTGTTTGAAAAAAAGGAAAGCTAAGCATTGATTGCTGGATTTATTCGAGAGATTGAGACTCAATGATCCTACATATCGTATAGGTTTTCCTTTTCATAGCGTGAGGTGTAATAGTCTTCCATGTATTTTATTCATGAAAGGGGTTACACCACTTAGACGCTTACTCCTTTTGTTTAACGGATGGACTCATTGGAGTTATGGTTCAACATGCACATTTGACTATTGATGGTTACCGGGCATTTTGGTATAGACTCTTTTAAATATATCATTGTTGTGTTGCTCGTTATTGCTTGTTGTTTGTTATTGCTTGTTGCTTGCTGTTGTTGCTACTGCTTATGTTTGCTTGCTATTGTCTGATGTTGTTTGTTCTTTTATTTTGCTATTGGCTGATTTCTATTATTGGTTGATTCCTGTCGATTACTTGTTTGCATGTTTAGTAATTTGTTTGTTAGTTATTATTCTTATTCTTGCTTGTTATGATTTGAACGTTTCTTGTTGCCTAATTGTTGTGTTGCTAGTTGTTATATATTGATTAGATGTTGATTATATGATATAATTAAGTGCATATCTTGATTGGCAATAATGAATATCTACCTTCGGGGGTTTACTCCAGGGTACGTATAGTTAGATGAATTGTATCAGTCTAGTATTAGTAACCATACATAGTATTGATCTTATATTAGTGATCATACATTGTATGGGCCTTATATTAGTGGACATGCCTATCATGGATCCTAATAAATGTCAAGTACATTAGTGTACTAGCCCTGTTTATCTGGATTTGTTGGATCGCAATAAGTATCCATCGTTGATTCCACCCATCAGTAATGATGTGTATCGATTTATATTCCTTAGCTATCTTGAATAGATCGCATATCATCCATGCCCGCTATGGGGCGAGATGTGATCTATACGAGTCCACTGCCTTTTGATATGATTTGGGGTAAGTAGAATATTTTGATATCGACTCATTTGAGCTTACTCTCTAAATGATTGTAGTGTATGACTATAGTAGTATCAGTTACTATACTGAGGTTATACATGTTTGAATTCCGTGTTTGTGCAATCCTCTTGGTATAGTATAATTAGGTACTTGAGAGCTGGTATATTGCTATTTAAATGCTTATTTGCTTAAATTGGCATTTAAATAGTAACAAGCTTTCTTAAGAAAGATATGAATTTTTAGGAAATGTGGGGTGACGTAGATCATCACATATTTCATAGTGTGTAATGCATTCTAATTTCGGCGTTTCATAGCGCTGAAAGCGCAATGGAAGTTACTATTAGAACTTTCTGAAACCGAGATTTGGAAAGTTTGGTCAGTCTTGTAACTTTCTCGTACTCATGTGAATTTTGAGGATGAAATTCTTTTAAGGAGGGGAGAATGTAACACCCCATAATTTTAGGGATTTTTTATTTAAATAATTAATTTAAATATTCAATCGTTAAGCGACGGAACACCTCTTATACTCGATTTTTACAAACAAGCGAATTAGGACTCAATACACCCACAGTTGAGTTCGCTATTCCAACGTGAGTAAAACGAGTATAAACTCGACTATATTTGGAGATAGTAAAATTTTGGAGTGAATAGTGATTTTTGGTAAATGAGATAGAATTGGGCTAAGTCCATTTACTTAACATATATAAGCCTCAACCCCTTATAACTTTGATTCTCATTTTCATTTCACGTTTCCATCTTCCTCCTCTTCTCTAATTGCCACCTAATTGTCTCACCAAGCCCTAAACCCAATAAATAAAATTCCAAAATTCAAATAAAAATCACCTTAATTCCTCTCTTTCAATTCTCTACAAAATCCATGAAGGAATTGGCTTGAATCAGAGTATTGGTGGAGGTCTTGAATTTGAAGAGAGCAAAATGATGGATTTTGGGGATTTTGAGCTTTGTTTGGAGAAGAATAGGTGAGTGGGATGATTCTCCTATAAAAATTTGTGTATTTTACTTCATTAATTCGTTTATTTATAATTATGAAGTATTATTGAATAATTTGGAGATTTCTATGCTAGGGTCTAGATTTATATTCAGGTTATAAACATGTTTCCCTTAGCTAATTAATTGTTTAAGACCCTAATACTATGTTTTGAAAATAGTTAGTAAGCCCTAGATTTGATTTGGGCTAATTGGGTGACTCGTTGTGATGTTATTGTTGATTTGAGATTAATTAAGTAGTGTAATGATGTGTACATCATCAGAAATATTAATTAATCCATTTGAATTGATTTGTAAAATATTAGTAAGCCAATTTAAGTGGTTTGTGAACTCTATACTTATTATTAAAGTGATTAGAGACTAATGAAGCTTAATTAATATTTATAAAATGGTTTCATGATTTTATAACTGAAGAGTATATTTTATAAAATAGATATGAGATTTTATAAAGTAGTAAAATGATGAATACTTGATTTTCAATGCAGTGAAACAAGTATTTTAAAGGGCTAAATCATTTCACAAGCTAGTTTTGTATTTTATAAAGTGAATTATGAGCAAGTATGATATTTTGCAAAATAGTATGAGATTTTGTAAAATGATATAAGGAGATTTTTCACTTTTATTGAAAAGATTTAGTAAATAAAAGTAAGTTTTGATTTAAGTAATAATTGAATTACTTATTCAAATATACGTGCACGAGCGGGTATACGTATATGTGCATTTGGAGCTAAGCGACAATTAAAACAAAGATAAATGAGTGCCTTTTCAGGGGGTTTTAGATGTCTAAAACACTATTCATATGTCTAGCTTTAAAAATTCATATGTCTAAATAGCATTTTAGACGTCTGAACACCTGCTGTTTGAATTTTTGTTGACCGATCAATCAAAATTTTAAAATGCGATTTCTTTGGTACACTAACTCGAATTGAGGCGTGGTTTGAACCAGTGTTCATCATTTTTCAAGGGCTACAACTTATAAAGTTTTGGTAGGTTTTAGAGTACTTATATTTTAGGACCCACATGGGGTCCACCTCGGCATGTATTCCAAAACCGTAGATTTTGAGGTAGAGTTTGAGGGTATATGGAGGAGTATTATGACATTGAGGTCATGTGTTCCATTTGGAATGCGATCTGGGTTAGTATGTGTTTTTGTTAGAGTTGTTCGGTGGGTTTTAGGCCACGGCATTTGGAGTCGACCATGGCAATTCCATATCTTATATACGAAGTGGTTCCGTGCTCTAAAATTTTGATCTTAGAGTAATATACGATTTGTTTGGTGTTGCTTGTTGTAACATACCAAGGGTATGGACTTATGTGACCTACCCAGGGAATGGACTTAGGTGACCTACCCAAATATCAACCTTGTTGTGGTGTACCTAGAGTGTTGTTGATGACCATGACACACTCGACACGATCATTGAGGGACCGTGAATATCTTGATCTTGTTGTTATTGCTTGGACATTTTTAGGTCCTACATTTGTAATCTTACGAATGTTTGGTCTTAGCAGTAGTGACCATATGCTTTGTAGCGTATCTATTTGGTTGTAATAGTAGCGACCATACGTGTTGGGGGCGTATCTCATCTATCTTAGCAGTAGTGATCATTGTTTTGGTTCACGGTTTGATCATGGAATATTTGTACTATTTTATTAGTAATTTTGGGCTATTTTATTGCGATGGAAGATATTGTGATAACTTATTATTAGGAGAAGAGCAGGTTATGGTATGATCCCCTACTTTTGAGATGGATTTACTATACTTGTTTATAGGCAGTCCGGATTACTCTTGAGCCACGTTTGTAGAGAGGGACGGCTGTAATTTAGTAGTTCATGTTTATTTGTACATAGTTTTAGTATATAGTTTCTTAAGACAGTTCCCCTCACACCAGATTTTATGTCTGGCGCGTGTTTTGTCTTTGTCCACTTATGTCATGATAATTTTCGGGTACTCGACTAAGTAGATCGGGGAATCAAGTGCTTTTAGGATACGATTGCAGAGTGCGCAGTTGGAGCATTTTGAAGGCGTGGCATCGATGTTTTGAGATATATATATATATATATATATATACTTGTTATTTTATTATACATGATAGACCTATTATTTATATATGAGTATGTTGAATCAGATATTTATTTAGATCTCTGTGCTTTTGGAGTTGATGTATCCTAACTATTCTATACTGATATTTATTTATCAGTTACTTCCACTAGGGCGGTCTCCAATATATTGTTATTATATTCTCTTCATGCATATTCAGTATATTATATGTTGTCATTTCGTTGTAGTTCTTATCGATGTCTTAGTTTAGTGTTGGTTCTAACTTTACCCAAACGATCTGTCTTTTGTGATATTCGAAAGCCACATGATGATGTATGTCGTCGAATTTTAGGTATTATGAAGGATGGGTGTTACAATTCACTTAAAACAGCTAATGACACGATCTAAACCAAAATTTACAATCAAAAATTAAAATCAAAAGAAACCCTAAAATTTAGTCTATGACCGGTCGACCATTGATCCCCAGCAATCGACCGGTAGCGGTCGACTATTTAGGCTTAGCGATTTACCAGTAAATGTATAAAATGTAGAATTTGAACCTTGGCCTAAGGCCTAGGTTAGTAATAAAAATTATATAATTTAAGATAAAAATTATATAAATGTTAATTGTTGTTTGAGTCAAATTTTGGGTTAAATGTGTATGTTAGAGATAGAAGGGAAGCTAGTTCCCTATTAGTGGATGCTAGGTCGTTAGGTGTTAAGTAAATGTTATTTACCCAACTTGGGGGTCAATTATTCAACGTGGGTGATTTTTATCGCAAATGGCACTCACAGGAGGTTCCATGGTGGATGCACAACATTGACGAGGATGCTTGAGGAAGTGTGGCCCAGCATAACAAGAATCCTAGTATGCACGATTTCTGACACGACGTGATACATTTTTAATGGAGGATCCCGGTGCAAGCAATAAGAGGCCAACCTTACGATCGAAAGGCGAATACATATGTGGACGATAAGACACTTTGGCGAGTCGGCATCGTAATTTCCCCCTCAATGTGTAGTTGGGATTACATGTAGTAGTTGTAGTTAGGGGAAAATCGGTTCCCCAATAACCTAGTGGCAGTGATATTAGTGGGGAGCAGTCTCCATAGTAGCATTTTGATGTGATATAAGTGGAAATTTATTTCCACGGTAGCCTAGTGGCGGTGATTCCTTATGGGATAGCTCTAGGAGTGGTGTCCGATCATTAGTTGTAAGTTCGATATTTAGTTCGATCCTTGTTGTAGCCTATACAAGTTTTAGTGTAGGTATTTATTAGATAAGAACCCTTAGGCAAAGTTCCTTAGGAATTCACAGGTACTTGTAGCACACACACTATGGCATCTAGAGTGGCATTAAAGTTAACTGCACATGATCATCACTGTAGGATCGATTTCATCCTAGAGGGGGGGTGAATAGGGTGATACTAATAATTATAAAATTAAATGCGGAAGTGTATAAAATAATCGCAGCACTGATAATAGCATAATAATAGCAGCACAGATAATAGCATAATTTAAAAGCTGAAATAGAACAACACAAAATTTACCCAGCTTCGACAAAATCCTGCCTACGTGCTAACCCCAAGGTTTCTACTAGAAATTAAGTAGTCAGACGCTTACACACGTAAACTCGCAACACCCGCTATCGACTAACCTAACTTTACACTCAAAACCCTACCATAACTCAGCCACTGAGTTGCGAATTCTCGAACTACACCGCCGTAGTTCGTCCCCTAGTCACACGACTAGAATTTACAAACGTTTAAAATAAAATTACAAATTAAAAACAAATTTAAAACGATAAAACTTGAAACCCTATTTTAAAATAATGGCCCAAAACAATTAAGACCGGCCCAAAATAAAATTATCGCTAAAAAAATGTCGGCCCCTTTTTCACTTTATCTCTTCGGCCTTGAATCCTTGTGTTAAGAAAAATGGCTGTCTCGTTTCTTCTCTCGTTCAAAATTAGGACTTTGTGATATTCTTTGAAGCCGCCGCTTTCGGTTGTTGATTGAATGATGCTTCGAATTATTTACAGTTTTCTTCGACAATCAATTTATCACTTTAATTCGCAGACGGCTGCTTTAGTTCGATCGAGTTCGAACTAAAATGGTATGTGATTTATACTTTTTGCTTTACTGGTTAGCTTCCTTGAACTCGATGCTCTTGAAATGCCGATGATGATTGGGTTAAATAGGGTTCGAGTCCCTTAATCTTTGTTCGTATACATCTGGTTTGAATTCATTAATTTATATGCTTGGCCGTTCGATTTAACTTTAATGTTGGTGATTAATCTTGACTTGTTCAATTCTTATATTTTGTTGCTTGATTCTCACGGCTTTCAATTTTTTCTTTTTCTTGGTCATCACGGCTTTGAATTTGCTGGCATTTCAACTTGACTTTGTTTGAAACTGCTGTTACATTCAATTGACTTCTTCGGCTTGATCAATTTCTGTTATCACTTTGACACTCACGGCATCTTGCTGTGTTGATTGAACTGTATATGTATTCATGTTGTCTTTGACTTGTTTGTTGTCCACACTTTGTTAATATACACTGCTCTGTGTACATTTGTCTGCACTGCTTCATTGATATTTATATATATATATATATATGTGTGTGCATGTCTGGTTATCACACACATCTCTGTTTTTGTTGTTCTTGAAGTCATGTGTATTTTGGTCTTGAGCTCTGTATATATGTATGGTCTGCACTGTGTCTTCATTTGGCCTTGCTCATCTACTTGTATTTGCATGCTTGCTACTGCTTTGTACATGCTTTGATTCATGTATACTTGATGTCTGACTGCATGTATATAAGTTTTGTCTACATGTTGTTTTGAGTTTGGAGCTTGTGAGTTGCATCCCTGGTTTGCATTGGAGTTTTATTGCTTTGAACTAGTTTCATATTATAATTGTGCTTGCCATTGTGCACTGATTTTGAATTGTTGCTTTAATCTTGAAACTGCTTTCAAGCTCCACTGTATATTTGTAATGTCTGGACACTCAAGTCAGGTCTGGTGGCAGCTTTGCATTCATACTTCATGTTTTGACTTATGCTTGACCGTATATATGTTTCTAGCCTCTGTTTCACTGGTCATTTGAGTCTGCACTGTGCACTGGTTGAAGCTCTTTACTGTTTGAACTGTATTCATGACTTTGCTTCATCTGATGCATTTTATCTGATCTTGAGTTACTTCGAGTTAATGCTTTGAGCTAGTTTGCATATATATACTTTTGTATTTAGTTGTATTTCATCATGTCACTTGTCTTCATTGTGTATCTGGTTTTGGTTTCTTGATGCAGTCTTGTTTTATGTTGTATTTGCTGCACCATGTAGTAGCCTTGCTTGAGCACACTTGAGTTTGTATTGGTAATCATGTGAAATGCTGTCATGTGTACATTTTGTACATAATTATTGAAGTCTGGTTTGACCATGCTTCATTGTGTTTAAAAACAGTTTGCAGTTATGTTTTGGTACTGGTTTGAGTCATGTGTACTATTCATTTGCTTTTTGAGTTGACCCATGTGAATGTTGAGGTTGTGTTGCTTGAGAACTTGTACTTGACAATTTTGTGATGTTATTTATATCACACCTGAGTTGAATCCAGTTGTAACAGCCCGCAAATCCGTACCCCTTGAATTGACATTTATTTCCATTTATGAACTCAAGAAGAACGGAAATGCGATCCATTTGTGTTAAGAAGAAGAGGTAGAAGAAGAAAATAGAAAAACAACAGCATCAGAATCTCACATCGCAGCCGAATAAAATACAATAGATAACAACAGATCTTTATACAAATTAAAACTATATATGTGTGCACAATACATCATCAGAGTATACATCAGAGTACACATACATACAACTGGACAATAGTCATGTCATGTCCTCAATACAACAGAGTACAGCAATCAACACAGCGGAATATATATAAACAAGTACGGAAGATACGTCACGCCATCCAGCTCGTCTACTGAGCTCCACAGCATCATATCCTGTATCCTATAATACTCGGTCTGACCCGAGCATTATAGTTAAATAACACCCGAGTCAGTCTGGAATACCAGCGTGAGAAAATCACACTCAAACTGATTATTAAAGTTTCAAAATCCTTTGAAATCAAAAGCATCTCGTAAGACCACGCCATAAATAAACATGTCGGGTTTTTACCTTACAATAGCTAAAACACTTCTATCAAAATCCTCTGATATTATAATAGTTTAAATATACAAATACTTATTCAAATAGCTGAAATTGTTACATGATTAAATTCCAGCATACTAGCCACAAAGTGGGTAATACAAACAAATACCGTACAAGGTACGTAGGGAGAATGGATTTCCATCAATGACTAGGCACTGGGTACCACCTATCACAATACGTGGCATAGATCACAGTACCGAGGATTACTCCCAATCCCCTGCAACACAAGGCCGGAACCATCCCTTACTGGACAATTCCGAATAAAATCATCCCACGGTTGGGATCAGCAACCGCACCACTAAGCCGAAATAAAAAGGGACATCTAGACAGGGATGACCTTACTCTCAAGTGGGGGCTACCCACGAAGCCTTGCTGCATAACCCCTGATTTTCAGTCATTCCCGGTTGATGAGGCTTGAGGCTAAACGATACCCTTTTCATAACATATCCCTTAGAATGCCCATCGTCCACCTGACGATGTTTCGCAAGCATTCGTCCGTACAAGTCCGTCCCGGGTCCGAACGAAACCGAAGGCACTACTCCTACTACATCCATTTTGGAAATATCCTCAGGATTAGTAGCGACTAGCCCTTGCACTTCACTGCTCCATCTTCGACTCCGAAATCGTTTCCACGAAACGTACAACCGGATCGAAGTGGTTTTCGAGAAATAAATCTCGATCCCGGTCCCTTCGAAATGATCAGCGCATTTGGCCAATATTGATAGTCGGTTATTTAACTATCAATTAACATTCACAAACATCCATCAAACAATAAATAATTTTCCAAATTATTTAATAATCTCAAAATATCTTCGCAAGATATATTCCCATTTTCAATGCTTTGAAAACAATTTCAAAGCGTCCTTTCATGGAGTAAATTTTCAAAGTATTCCTATTTCCACTGAAATCACCAAGTACCAAAAACATTAGATTTTTAAAATAATTTAGAAACACTTTATTATAAATATACTTTAAAACATTGAAATTAAAACTACTTTAATAATTTATCAAAATATATACTTTAAGAATATTTAAAATAAAACCGCTTTATAAATATAAACTAAATTTCTCTTTTAAAAACATAATACCAAATCACTTTTTATATAATTATTACAATAATAGGTTTCGAAAATCTTACTTTAAAGTTTAAACATTTAAAAAGAATAGATTTTCCAAAACATACTTTAAATCAACTTTTAAACCTTTAGCTTATACTTAAAAGTTTACTTTGGAAACGTACTTGGCTATTCAAGGAAATACACTTTTCTTCACATCTTTTAAAAACAATTCAACATTTATTTTTAAACCAATTCATATCCCTTTATAAATTCCACCTTGAATTTTATATTTTCAAATATCCACTGATATTTTATTTTACTTTATAAACTCAGTTTATAAATTCCAAAATCTCACTTCTCTTTTAAAATTCCAATTTTAAACAACTAAATCAATTTCCAATTGATTTTCCAATTTACTTTACTTTACTTTGAAATAAATTTCCTTTGCTACTTCATTTATTTCAAAATACATTAACTTTTAGATTTATTTCTTTATTTGAGTTAAAACCCTTTTAACTGAAAATACCAATTTTAAACTTCCAAAATGCTTTCTTTATCCTTTAATTAAATTTAATCCTTAATTTCAAAAATAAATTCTTTATTCTTTACAATAATATCACTTTAGTTTTAAAGTTTATATTTTCTCTGTTAATTCAAAATTCCCTTATTCCAATTCACTTGAATTATTTACTTAAATTTTACTCTTTTATTTCTTTCAAAATCTAATTCAATATATTTTGATAACTCCTTTTTATTGAAATATTCAATCCAACCATATCATCCAATATTTCAATCATCAATAAAATCATCACAGGATATCAATATTCATAACACAGAATATAAAACAGTCTAGATAATTTTGAGGAATCCAGTTGGATCCCTCCAACCTGTTTTCCTGCATCCACAAACGTTAGCACAATACCAATTCCACTTCGAGGTGGAATATCGCGGTATATGGGTTTTATAAAATATCATCCGCTATTATGCGGCGCATAGGGTCTCATCCGCTATATAGTGCGGGAACATCAACTCCAATATATACATATGCCAATATATATATATATATATATTGGTATATCTACTACTATATATACTATCATATCAAATCAATCCAATCATTCACCCAATATTTAAATTTGACTATTTAAATTTAAATAACAACCAGATGAGTGAGATTAACTCACCTTTGGCCTAAGATTGCCATTCACCTCAAACTTATCTTGTTTCCGAAATTTTCAGACCTTGAAAAATCATTTTACATTATATTAATATTTGAACTATCGAACAATTAACTTTCCATTTATAAATTAACTAAGAATTTGGGTTTAAACCACTAATTTGTTTTTAACAAATTTTCTTTAATAAAATATTTTTAGTGATTAAAGAAATTAAACAAGTTAATTAAATAGGTTAATCACCCTAATACACATTTTTTTAAATAAACTAGTAAATTTAGAATGTGTATACATATATTTATATCTATATATTTTCTTACCATGTTTATTTACAGATATATTGTATTTAAATTAAAACAGCGGGTTACCTTACTACTAACGAGCAAACCCCCAACCACGACAGTTCCCCGACCACCCTTTGTCTTCCGCCTCTGCGAGATTTCTACACGCCTGAATCGCGACCCTGAACCCTAGCTGCTGGCGAAGACATGCCATCGCGACACCCAAACCCTAACAAATTTTCGCCTCTGTTGCTCACGCCTGACCACTCCTCATCGTCGATTGCCAAGGAGTCGAGTTCGTCTCTGCCACTGTCGCTTCCATCATCACCGATCATCTGAGGTGATAGGCCCCACTACCTCGCGAGATCGTGACTTCGATCACCGATCCTCAACCAGACAAAACCCTAGCCTCGTGAATCGAATCACGTACCAATAGATTTTCGAGTAAGAGAAAACTGTTCGATTCGATTCGAATTTGATTGTGATTTCCTTTTGAATGAGCTTTGATTTCGTTTTGAATTGAAGGGGAATAAGGGGAAGGATAGGCGGTTAAGAACTAGGATGGAATCGCGTTTCAAAGAAGATATGGCTTTGACTAAGGAATGGAGATAGAAAACGAGATTGTCTCGGTTTTAACTAGAACGAGAAAGAAGTGATTTTTTTAGAGGACGCGTGTTAACCCAGTTGAACACGTGTTTTAAAATTCCTTTACGTGTCCGCATAGATTTGCAACAGTACCAAAGCAATTATATTATTTATTTAAACTTAAATTTTCAAGACTGAGCAAAGCAGTTCTAAATTCAATTCTGAAAGTTCTAACACCTTCAGAATCATCAGTATAAATTTTCTAAGCCTTCATATTATTTTTAACGGGCTTAAAATTCCAAATTCTATATTTTACTCAATTCCAATTATTAAATTCAATAATTAAATCACCAAATAAATAATGATATTTGAAATTTTGAGTTTAAAATTAACTCTTAAATATTTAAAATCAATTAAATATTCCAATTTCAAATATACAAAAAATCCGGGTCGTCACATTCCTCCCCCCTTAAAAGAATTTCGTCCTCGAAATTACTAGTTAGGAAGAATGATTCAATCCCCATTAACTATTTCCTTAACCCAAATAGTTTTAACCACCTCCCAAAACAATCTTTTACATAGAGATACATTATCCCACTTTCTAACCTTCCAAACTTACTCCTAAGTCCCAAACAATATTACCTTTCTTATTAGTTCAAATTTAAGTTTGAATTCAAATTTTGAATTATCAAAATTTTCCCAAAATTTTTCTAACTCTCTAAGTTTCCGAAAAATTTCGCCAGCGTCTCCTTTGCGCGGCTAGATCGGTACTACTACAAAATGGCTCTACGGCCTCCCAATCTCAAAAAGAAAACAAAAAGCCAAGTGGCTGGATCAAAAACCCAATCAAATTTCATATAGAAATTCAAATACATACCTTTTGTCGCCATTAAATTTTATCTTCAAAAATCAAAAATCTCAATTTATCCATTGCTTATATACACCTGTATATCCTACTAAGCAATAATATTCAATCACAATTCCAAAGTCATTTTATACTTTTCTTTACAAATTTCCAATATTTGTTTTACTTAAGCCAGTACGATGCACATATATCATCCGTACGCAATTTCAAATTCGATCGTTCACTCGATCACACAATTTCACTTCCGAACTAGTATTGTCCACCCGACTTCCTAGTGCGAACTCAGATATGGTTTCTTGATCAGAAACCGTCATCCTCCTTGCATAGCTACAAACTATGATAGAGAATATCTAGAATCAATCAACAATCCATATCCAGGTTCGCCATCGAAATCGAGTGAAAAAAATCCTAACTCGGATCGGTATAATTACCTCGAAATTCTGTGCTCGAATCCGGATCAAATAGCTATGCGAATAAAATAATATGCGTACATCCTACGTATTAATTTCAATTGATTATCAGCTATATCAATTCTCTTTTATTTCGCATTCCTTTTAATTGTTATTCACTTATTCACGATTATCCCATTTCACAATTTCAGTTTAAGTCTTCATTCAATTATTCACTTAGTATATTTTTCTATTCCAAAATTACTAAGTATATTTCCAATACCAATTTACTTAAGAATTTCACCATTTATTTCTTAAGTCCGACATAAATATTTCTTATATTTATTTTCACTAGAGTTTATATTCAAATCGAACTCCAATTCCAAATGAATTTCAATTTGCTTAAATTTTCTAATTCATTTCAAATCTCAATACCTTAATTTCCAAATTTTCATTCTGATTTTCAAATTTCACTTGACTTCAATTTGTCTGCAAATTCTGAATATTGAATTTTTATCCACTTTACTTTACATACACAATTTTAAATCAGATTCCAATATTCAGTTTCAATTTTATTTGCTTACAAATTTTAAATCATTTGTTGTTAATGAAAATTTCAAAAAAAATTTCTAACTCCCCAAAATTTACGGAAAATTTTGACAGAGTCTTCTTTGTACGGAGGGACTTCTGCAATATCGCAGGATGCACAAATATATATATACATCGGCCTCAGGCCGAAAATCACAATATATATCAATATAAGCAGTTCATATTTCCTATTTTGAATTTTTGCGTAAGCGTACCTTATTTTAGCTTTTTAAGAAAGCAGCTATTTATTTTAGCAAATTTCGCAATCAAATCCAACCAAACGGCTTCTCGGTACCTGTACTAACTCAATTTAACAGGTTAGTGACAAATATTCAAAGTTTGTTATCATTTCAATTAATTTCAATAGCTAACACCTACATAACATAAGCAATATTCACTAAACACTTCCATAAGTGAATTTATTAGGCTCTAACACAAATTAAATGCTTCCATTTAAATGGTTTACACTTCATTTCTTATATTTTATTCATTTTTATCCAAACTAACACATATTTATCTCAATTGATTCAAAAATCAATTTTATTGCTTATATTAACTCATAGAGTTTTAGACAATCATATTTGCGTCAACGACGACCATCTTTATGCAAATCCAATGATATTCACATAATAGAATATTTATTCAAGTTTATAATTAATTTAAATTGATACCAACTCAATTTATACCTTATTCTCTCCCTTCCAAATTTATTTCGCATTTCACATTCAATTTATTAGTCTTTCGACTTAATTTGCACTTGATAATTTCTATTTTATCCAAGTTCATAGATTTAATTTATCTCTACTTACGTGGATTTTATTCACAAATTCAAACCATCTCTATGATAACCCAACTTTAGTTTATTGGACTACACTTCCACTTATATTCCATTTACTAACAATCCAAGTTACATTTAATTATAACTCGAGTTCATTTCCAATATTATTATTAACCCACAATTCAACTCCCATTTGGCCAAATTCGAATTCCATTTCCATATTCCATTCACTGATTTATTCAATTTAGTTTATTCCCCAATTTTAATTCAATATTTGATTCATATCAAAAATCACTTTAACTATTTTCCTGGAGTTCTATCCATTTAAATAATTCAAGTTTTGGATTTCATTCATTTTTCCCAAAATACAAACAAATTTTATTTGGCTTATTTATTTTACTTCCAACGTTTATAAGTCACAACTTATTTATACCCGTTCTTTTATCCATTTATAATCAATCCCATTTACAATTTACCTTTAACTTGGAATTATACATTTTACTTAGCCAATATATATTTTTTTAGTCCTTAAACATTTAAAATAAGCTTCCAGAGTTTAAACAATTCTCCAAAATTTCAAAATCACCTTTGAAATCAACGGCATCCAAAACCCTTGGCAAATTCAATTTCCCTTTTGAAATTTCAAACCAAACCTCGTTCACAACAATTTCAATTTAAAACAATTTGGTAGCAATTTCTCTTTAGAAACTCGAAAATGAACATCGATGATGCTGCAGTCATCACCGAAATTATTTTCTAGCGACCGAAAGAGAATTAAATGCTTTTATCTCTTTAAAACATTTTCAAATATTTTTAATCCCAAATCCCACCCGATTTCAATTCCAACCCAAAATATTCTGAAATAGTACCACTCATTATTTCCCCAAAATCTTTGGAAACCATTTCCAAATCCCAAGAATTTGAATTTTTCCCCAAAATTCCAAACTTGAAATCCATTCCGATTTATTTTCAACATTTCTCTGGAATCCTATTTCCAATTATAAATCACATTTGTATATGAAGTTCATTTCAATTCATTCATAACCGATATTCTCCAATTCCATTGGTTATATCAATTTATTTTTCAACTTGGTTATAAACTTTCAATTTCTTATTCAATTTACACTTAAATGGTAATAATTTAATATTATCACTTCCTAACAACCAAGCAACCAAATACTATGTAACGACCCGGTATTTTGGACCATTCGCATCCATTATAAGTGTATAGGTAGACACTCATGCCGGAATTAAATTGCTCAAAATACCGCGTTGTTATTTTAAATTTGGCAAAACTGAACATATACAGTAAATAAATAATCATAGATCAGAGACACAGAGTAATAAATGCAGCGGAAATAAAAGAGATAGTAGTTCATGAAGCTACTATATAAATATATAAGTTACATCAGAGTTAAACCAGATACAACGGAAGAGTAATACGATACATCAGATACAAATCAGAATACATCACTGGAATCATCGAATACTGAAGCAGAATAGATGGCTGGATCTTCAAGCAAGCTCCAACTTCAAAGGTGAGTCTCGAATACTGGTACACTCAGTCTGACCCGAGCGTAAAGCAAAAACACAAGACACTCGAGTCAGGATTAACATTCTTATATCAATAAATCCAACTCAAGTGAAATAGCAATTGAAATACAAGTAACTCAAAGGATGTTTGGAATAACCATCCTTTAAGGATCCGTTAAACTATCTACTATGTAGTAGTGTACGATAAGTAGATAATGTCTATCAGTAATATAAAGATATCAAAATAGTGTTAAGTCATGGCCCATTCCACCCTTAACACATTTTTATTCCCAAAAGCATATACAAGACCGTAGTTTCCCCAAAACCGGAAGTCACCAGAGGGCAATCCATATACTAAAGGTACAAACCAAAAATCGTAGTGGTCGCGTATATCGGGATACAAGTATGACAAGGCACATGAGGCAATACCCAAGGTAGTGATACTACTGTTTGCCTGATCCGGACTGGTGAGAACGCAACGCCGCAGCGCCCGCAACACCGTGAAACAACACTCGCAAAATCAAGGGTGCACTAATCGACAACAAGTAATGAGTAGTTCGAAAAAGTGTGTTCACTTGAGGTAGCTAATCCTCCATTGGCCCGGCACGGCTCCTGTTTTAGTCATTTCCAATTTGACACAAGTGTCAAGGCTATCCATTATCGTTCACTTTCTTTAGTCATCACGAACATCATTCCAACCACTTCATTCTGGATCATCACTCCGCGTATAGTTATTAAAGTGGTTTTCGGTTTAGATAGAGAGTATATCCATAACCGATTCCGGTCTCTTTAATAACTTTCGTAATTATTACACCAATTGGTCGTTTATATGTTTCAAAACCAAATCAATTACCATTTCAATTAGAACTTGTAAACCAACATTTCATTTCTCTTTCAAAATCAATTTTCAAGCTTTACGTTTCAAAACTTCCAAATTCATAATTTCAAATCTTATAATTCAATTTCAATCTTTATTTAAAACAATTCAAATATTGATTCAAGTTCATATAAGTTTCATTCCGAAATCATTTAAATTAATTTAATTTAACATTTAAATCAATTTAAATTCATTTATCGATTTCATTCAATATTCGTTAAGTTACTTTATCATTCAAACAATTTCTATTAAATTTCCAAGTCATTAAATCAATTCTTAAGTTCAACTTCATTAAATCAAAATTTACAATTTTGAATTAAACTAAATTCGTCAAATCAATTCTTTCAATTACAAGATTAATTCCAAAAATATCACATTTTCATTTCTTGTTAAAGAAATTCCATTTCACTTATTTACTTTCTTAAATAATTTTCCAAAAACTTACTTAATCGAGAAATCTCAATTTCAATTATTTACGAAGTAAAATTCACCTATTCAAAAGTTCAATTTTACTTATTAAAGAGTTTAATTCAATTTAATCATTAAATAATCCAACCTTATTTAATTATTAAATAATTCAAAACTTAATTATTAAATAATTTTCAAAGTTTAATAATTTCAAACTTAATTATAATTTCAAACTTAATTATTAAATCATTTCAAAGTTTAATAATTTCAAACTTAATTATAATTTCAAACTTAATTATTAAATCATTTCAAAGTTGAATAATTTCAAACTTAATTATAATTTCAAACTTAATTCAATAATTTCTCAAATTAAACAACATTCTTTCATCAACTACATTTTTAATATTTTGTTTCAGATTATTAAATATTAACATTTTCCTTTCATTAAAATTTAAATTTCAACTTCATTTCAAAACCATATTTTTCATTCAAATAAAATCTTCGTTTATTTTTAAATCAAATTATTGACCAATCGGGTTTTCTTTAATTCTCTATCCTAGGTCAAGTTCATTTGGCTATTTATCATTTCAACCCGATTCCAATTCAATTCAAAATCAAAACATAGTAAAGGGAACTTGCAGTGTGATAACTGGGATGGTGTCAAAGTAAATAAACAGGCAATAACAACAACCAATATCAATCCAATAATCAATTCAAATAATCCCGAAATAATCGTATTAATTCACATTGTTGTTTGTGCAAATTAATATAATTATTTCTAGAATCTACACTATCATTTCATGTAGATTAAAGATTATTACACTAATTATTCATACGGTTCTTCACTTGTCATTCGATTTCAATTTTAACACTACAACAATTAATCCAATATACGTTCAATGGTTCAAAGTGTAATTATCACTATTTTACATGTCAATTAATTTAACAAATAAAAGGGGTCATATTCAACTAATCAAATTCAACATATATGTCAATTCAAATTTTTAATTATCCTACGTCAAATTTACTTGCATAGTATTTATCACTTTATACATTTCAATTTAACATCCAATATAAACAACAAACAGTCAATCAATTATCAATCAAACAAGATTATCATCGTATAATTAACAAATAATGGTGTCAGATGTCACAAGTGAACTGATACAGGCAATAGCATATATAACAGTGCAAATAACTAACAACAGCATATTTCAATTGTCGTTTCAATTGAAAGCAGATTTAATAAATAAAAGAACGTTAATCGTGAGTGATTGCTCACCTTTCGAGGCTAGAGGAGTTTGACAACAGAATTAGCTACAAATCCGAGCACGAATTTCAAAGCAAAGTAGATTGGCACGAATTGACATCAAGCTGATCAATAGAAATATACAAAATCCAATCAGAATTTGATCTTTGGATATGATTGGTATAAGTGAACTTATAGGTAACTCTATATAAATCATATTTAAAATTTAACCATATATTAAATTAAATATAAATATGGGTTTCAAAAATCATAGTTTAATATTAAAACATATATATATATATATATATATATTACTTATAGCATATAGTTTAATAACTTAAATATAATTACATAGTCGGATCACTAAAAATATAATAAGTATGCATTATAAGTAACATATTTTCAACTTCATAACTGTAAATATATTTTGTAACATAAGTGACTTAAGGTAAACCGTACATATACTGTACATATGATGATATATATAAACCTTCATGCTTATGTGAAAGCAAAGTGACCAAAATATACAAGATACATGCAGACTTACTAAATAAATCAAAATGCAGATAATATTTATATCCACAACTTATATATCATATAA
Organism: Allium fistulosum; assembly: GCA_030737815.1. Taxonomy (NCBI): domain Eukaryota; kingdom Viridiplantae; phylum Streptophyta; class Magnoliopsida; order Asparagales; family Amaryllidaceae; genus Allium; species Allium fistulosum. The sequence continues at coordinate 474,830,744 of CM060901.1, forward strand.
AAAGAACCAGGATTCAAAACAGTGAAGGGGAAAATATAGCTTATATATACACTAACAGACTCTACAGATCATATATTAACAAATACATATCCAACCTTATACTACACATATAAATGAACTTATGCACGTGTTCAAATTTAAAAGTTAATATTGTTTAATCATGCCTTTAAAACTATGCTAAAATAACATAAACTAAAATATTGTAACTTATATACATGCGGCACTAAATGAGCTTCACATGCGAACATACCTTAAGATATATTACTGTAAACACTTGTATTCGAAACGACCAGACAAGATTATAACTATGAGTATACCATATATATAAAATAATGATATAAGACACAGTATCAAACATAATATGTATCTATACATTCTTAACAAAGATTTGAATAGTCACATTAAAATTTACATATACCATTCTAATAAGATATACATCGAGCATGAAAACTAACAATATAACAAACTTTTATATCGACTTTGGAAAATCAAAATACATGAAACAAACCTACTGTAACATCATATATCACTAGACATATAACCAATATATATAACTCTTGCACAACAATTTTTTGTACTAATACTGGGAATATTTACACGGTTGTATAAACATGTATAAAATTAAAACTGTGATATATATATATATATAAATATTTAGAATATTAAATAGACCATTCTATATCTTATACTTACAGACTGCAAAACGAAAGAGGAGGAAGGCTGGGCGAAAAAGAAAATACTAGATTCATTTTTCAAAGGAAAGGGTGAGGTAGGCTTCAACACGGCTGTAGGCACTGAGGCTTGCGGAGGCACTTGCTTGGTCGGGGAAGAAGGCGGAGGTGTGGGCTGCCGTGGGTGGTCATTGGTAGTGTAGATGGTGATTAGTGGGCGGCTATAGGAGGTGCGAGGGGATCTGAGCACGAACGTGCTGATGGTGGGAGGCTGGTCATACGATGGAGTAGCCATGGTGGAAGGCGAAGGCAGGTCGAGATGGCTTCGGAGTTTGCAGGCGGACTGATGCCGAGGGGAGAGAAGTTGGAACCCATGACCATGCGACTTGGGTGAGAGAGGATGGGGACGTGTGGATTTTTGGTGAAGTGGGGAGGCAGTTTTTCATTTTTTTTGTTTCTTTTTTTTTTAAGGTGAGGAGAGGATGGGTTTCCAAAATAAATGGATGCAGACGTGCAAGCTGGAAGCCATTACTTAACACTTGCTTTCTGGAAAAAATGAACAAGGACCAAAATATTTTGAACCAGTGAAATTGCAAATGTCATGCAAGTTCAACATTGGAAATTGATACCAAAGACTATTAATATTATACATTGGTCCAACGAAAAGGTCAGAAACCCAAAAGGGAAAAATGTGAATGGGCCTAAAATTAAAACGTAGAAATTTCGTAACCGATACGGAAGGCGTTTCACAAAGTGCAACGTACACTGGACTTTGAATTTGACAATCGAACATACCGTAGAGATCAGCATGACGATACGATCAAAATGGTATATGGATATCAGTGGTACGATCGAATTATAAAATTCGAATTTTCTACTAGCGGAAAATGCAAGAAAAGCACTGAAAAATAAGATCGACGGAGCTAAAGATGTCCGAATTTGGAAAAACGACATACTGACATCTTGCTCCGAAGATGGTTTAGAATTTTTCTATATAAAAATATTTAGGTTTCGGAAACATTTTATTTTCATCGACTGATTAAATTGAAGTGAATTTACGCGCGAAATAAACTTCCATATTTTCGGACGAAAATTTACCAGTTGCTATGTTTAACTAGACGTATTTCAAATATTAAATTTTTATTTCAAAATTTAATCGTTTAAAATTTCACAAAATTTCAACTAATTACGTTATTAAAACAGTTGAAATTTACGGGTCGTTACACTCTCCCCCACTCAAAACTTTTCTTCCCCGAAAAGGAACTGGGTAGAAGAATAGAAACAACTAGAAAGAAAAACAGATTTGAAATACAAAATAACAATTAATTTAAACTATATAAATTCAAATTCAAATTAATTGATATTCAATAATTGATTTAATCCATTTGATTTCACTAAAATCAATATTAACTATTTCTAAATTCATTATCTTATTATCCAATTATCTTCAATTTACAATTTCTAAAACCACAAATTTGAATAATATTTTATTTAATCATATTTTATTTTCAACAATTTAAATTCTTCTTTATTCCCAATTATTGTTAAATTTATTCTACTTAATATATCTAATCACATATATTTAACCCATATAAATTAATTTAAACCATAAAAGTTTCGATTTAAATTAATTTACATCTATTAATTTCTTTTAAATTCAAGGTATTTTCATATGTTGATCAAATTTCAATTTATTCATTCTTTCAAAACAAATTTATTTGTCTCATCTATTACTCAATTATTTATTATCCTATCTAACTCTATTCATATCTTTATAATCAAAATTTAGTGTATAACATTTATTATAAACACTCAAATTTTATTTATAAATTCAATTTCTCTTATATATTATCCAATTACATATTCAACTTCTGAATGATTTAGGTAAGTTGTACTAGAATGCAGTTGAACAATATACAAATAAAATTTTCCCAATTCAATTATTCAAGTTTAAATTTATTCCAAATTTTGGTTTTATTTATAATTAAAATCATCCTTTAACAAAATTTAAGAATTAGATTTCCGATTAACTTTAAACAATTTAGATATATATATATATATTTATATCAAATCAAATTAAATTTTAAAATAAGATACCTATATATATGTAAATCAAAATATACTGAAGAAATTCAAATCAAATTTTTTTTTTTCAAAACAAAACCGTAGCAAAGCTACAGAATGGTTTCTCCACTTCGAAACTCGAAAATGAATGTCGATGATGCGGCCGCCATCACCGAAATTATTTTCCAGCGACAAAGAGAAGAGCACTGTTTTCAATATTTTAAAATTCTTTGAAAACGATTTATATTCGAAAATATTTTAAATACTATACACATTAAAACTTCAAATCAAAGTTTGAAATCACCGGAAATTATATTCTCAAATTTTTATTTAAATTCCTTTTAAATCCCAAATCAATTTATAACCAAGTTTCATAAATTCATTTATTTATATTATGCAATAATCAATGGTTTACAAAACAATAAATGAAAGTCAAATATTATTATTTCTGACAACAAATTTATTAACAATTTAATTTCAGAAAACTTATATTTATATATAATATAATCATACAAAACTTTTACTTTATTTATCAAATTTGAAAACGATATTGTGTCAGTTTGCTCTGCTCAAGTGTTTTGGAAATCCTATCGATAGCGTTGATAAGACAAATCGATCGAAAGCCCAAATCAACATCAACAACTCAAACAACACAATGTATATTAAAACATTTTAAAATATTAATTTACAAATGCACTTCCTCGCTCGACGATGCAAGAATAGATTTCAAACAAGAATAGAGATTCAAATTTGATGGACTCAAATCAAAGAGAATTCTGATTCGAAGATAGGTTCGAAACAGAAGATAAGATAATTCAATTATCACAATCGGGAGATGGATGAGTTTATTTAATTCACGGGCAATCTTAACCGGGTTGTCCGTAACTTCAAGAATAAGATCGATGCTGAATTCCGAGGTAAATCAACACTCGATCTCAAGGGATGGTGAAACGACCCCAGATTTAAATTCATTTAAATCGATAATTTATTGAATTTTTGAATAAAAATTGTAAAATTAAATAGATAAAATGGAGCGAGTTTCCCCGGATTCAAGTATATTCTGTATGAATCATTTCAATTTAAAATATTGTAAATATATAGATATATATATTGACTTGAATTTAAAGTGTAAGTAAATGGTTTTAAAAATAAATATAGAGTTAAATAATAATAGAATGTCTTTACAAATGAATTGATATTTTTAAATAGAAATTGTCATTCCAAATTACTTATAAATATATATACAAATATAAATAGTATAGACTACAAATTAATAGAATGGAAAAAATAAGATAAATTAAAATAGAAGTTTATTTATATTTTAAGGTAGTATTATTAAGACAAAGCAAAAGAAAAGAAAATAAAGAAAACAAAATATGTACATATGGATGGTTTACCAAAGAGAAGACCTTAGCAAATATATGATAAAGTATTGCAAAAGAATGAATCAAAAACATAAGCACCAAAACAAATCTTATCAGCCGAAATGGAAAATATACAAGTTGTACATACAAAATAAAGAAATGGTATATGTAAACTTGAAAAGGGACCAAGGCATTTAATGCCATCATCTCTAGTACAAGCAAAGAAATCACCTCAGCCTCCATAAGGAAGAAATATCCCTGACCAAATAAAAGAAAATCTTGTACCTGCACACCTCTTTCTTTCTATATGTGTACATCTTTCATTCACAAGGCTGAGCATGCTTGTAAACATTTTCTCAAATTCTTCAAACATTTTCAAAGCTGTATACATTGTCTTCTATACATACAACTACTCTTAGTTCCAGTTCAATCTGAAGAAAGCTTAGTGAAAATGCTACAAACACTTCAATAAAACTCATCAACCTGAAACAAGCTTCAGGCAAATAATAAAAGAATTAAAGCATACAAGTTCAATCTGGAAAACAAAGCAGTCCAAAGCCTTAAACGAAAACAAATTCGAATTCAATATCAAGATCTAGTTCTCAAGCAATGATCCAGGTTCTCTGTCTTCCCATTTACAGAAAAAAAAAACAATTCCAGACTTCATTGTGCTCTGTTCATCATCAGTTTGAGGTGAGCAAACTCACTTATCTACCTATGTGCTTTCGATATTGTGGTTGATACTTGAAGTATGATTGTTTGAAAATGTGTATGCATGATTGTTTTAAATCTTAATACATGTTTATACGAATGAAGATACTGTGAGTATGTCTGGACATATAAGTGATCATCTCTGTTCTAAGTTTCAGGGTTTAAAGCTTAGATTAAAATTCCAATTTTTCTCACTCTAATCTCTGTTAGGCCCGGGTATTTAAACTAAATATGTTTGTAAAGTCAAGATCTAGGCCTTAAAAATACTTTTGAGAAGATTTAGATTGAGTTTATCTGGGAATTTCAATATACAGTGAAATTATAAACATGATAAATTCAAATCTCGAAATCTATTGATTCATATACATCATTGTGTTCGACAGTGAAAACCATGATTTTTAAAAGAAAATTCATGTTTTTTAATTTAGTATATCACGAGAATTTGTGAGTTGAACGAATTTTGAGTTTTCACCAATTGCCGACGATGGGCGAGGCGATATTGGACAAGCTTGAGGTCGGTGGTAGCTGGAAGGATGGAGATTACTAGAAAAATGGTGGTGGAATTTATTAGTGGCCATGGTGGCGGGTTGTCGATGAAGTAGGGTTTAAGGACTAGTTTTGTTGAGGAGAATGCCGAGCTTCATTCGACGAAAATGGAGCTCCAGGCTCGATCGCGAGGGTTGTGGTCGCAACGTGGTGATGGGAAGCTGCTCTGGCAGCAGCACGGTGGGTTCCAGTCTACGAGATCGACGTCAGCGGGTTGTTTTGGTCGATTTGTGTTTAGTTCCAGTCTGATCGAGTACTCGATTTCGATTTCCAAACAAATTGATCGAATCTGGGTGCTCGCCTAATTGAGAAGATCATCTCTGACTTGTAGATGACGGCGAGGTCGAACGGAGATGGTTGGAACGGTGGTGCACGTGTACGTGTACACGATTGTGTCTGGGTTGCTACTGTGTTGGGGAAGATGATGGTTTCCTCTGGTTTGTACTCGAGGTAAAAGATGGTTTTGCTCGAAGTAATGGAGCGGGAAGAAAACTCGAAGTAAAGCTCGTGTATTTTGCAATTTGGCTCGGGTCTGGAAAGTTTGTGTTGAAAACAGCTTTTAAAATTTTAAAATTTGAACAAGTTTCGAACTTCAGTTTTAATTCAAGATTTTTTAAAGATTTGATCTATAAGTTAAATTATGTTTAAATTTGGTTTGAGTTTGAAAAAAAATGGTATTGGAATGATTATTTTTAAAAAGTTTAAATAATAATTAAAGTAAGATAAATGGTTTATCTTAAGTTTATTAAGACCTTGAGGAATTAAAGATTAATTTATTATGTGATTTATTAAAGGTTAATTAAAGATTGATTAAGGTTAAGTTAATTACATGATTAAAGTTGATTGATAAATTAAGGTAATTAATTCAAGGACAATTAATTAAGAAGTAATTAATTTATGTGATTTATTAAAGGTTGATTTATTAATTAAGATTAATTAATATAAGTAATTAAAGGTAATTAATTACGTGAAGATAATTACTCAATTAAAAGTAATTAAATAATTAAAACTGATTAATTAAATGATTAAAGGATAATTAATCAGAATGATTTGTAATTAATTAATGTTGATAAATCAGGATTAGTAATTCATAAGAAATTAATCTGATCTGAATTAATCAGACAATTAACTGATCTACTTATGGATGTTGGATTTCTTTGAATGGTTAAATTGTTTGATATCCCTGATATATGATGCTTTGTGATACATCCTGATTTATGTTGTGATCTGTAATTGATTATCTGCGATATATATATCTGTGATTTCTGTTTTTGTGATATATTACTGTGAATATGAAACCCTTGACCCGTAAACGACACTTGAATTTCGATGCGACAGGGAGTCGGATTCCAGTTGGTTATCCGAAACCCACATCGAATTGTAATGATGAATCGTTATGACTGATAAATTTACTTTATCTATAAATCTGTGAATGAAGAAAGCGTTATATATTATACCGCTTATCGATATATCTGTGATGATTGATGTTGTTGCACTATTGTGTGAAACCCCGGGACTACACCATACACACACAAATATGGATTTCACGTGGAAATCGGTTAAGTCACAGATAACTTAAATTTGATGTTTTTGAAATTGAAATTTTAATTTCAATTGATTTTGAAATTGGGAATTTGGGTTTAAAGTGAAAAGCTTTTGAAATGGGATTTCAAAGATAGAAGTTATTTTGAATAACTTAATCGAGTTTCGAAAATTTAAATAATTTGATTTAAATTTGAATTCAAGTTTGAAATTGAATTCTATGATTTGAAACTAGGGATTAAAGATGCTGTACAAGTTATATATGGGTTAAACCATTTTAAAGGTATTGATTTGGGAATTTGAATTTAATTCAAGGGTTTTAACTCGTGTAAATATAACTGGATTTTTCTGAAAAGAAACTATTTATTTTCAAATAGTAAAAGCTTTCACATAAGTAATGAACTTCCAATTTGTGTTGAAAGAATTTCAAGTTTGAAATAGAATTGAAATGTTTTGAAATTTATGAAATGAGTCTTTGATTCAAAGACCGAACGAGTTAATCCAACTTGAAATGGAATTGTTTTGAAAGCTATAAGTTAAATCTTGATTTAAGGATTTAACGAGTTAATCCAATTGAAATGGAAATCGATTTGGAAATCTATGAATGAATCTTTGTGAATGGGGTAAAACTTTGTGAATTGAATCTTTTTTTTTGTTTAAAAGATTAAAAGTGTGGAAATTTGTTTAAACCATTGAAGGTTTTTGAAATGAATCTTTTTGTTTAAAAGATTGGAAATGGTAAATTGTTTTACCATTCGAATGAAAAGTTTTAAGCTTTAAGCTGTGATTTAACTGAGACCCTAGTATCCATATGATTTTTAATTGCGCTCGTTTTTTCGGTTTAGCCGGGGGAGGACCTTTGTGTCATATATCCCATTCCGAATAGTGATACGACGATATGGACAGCATTTGAAGACCAGTGGTGAAGACCGGGTATTTGCGAGAACGATAGGATGACCTATCGATTGTCTCTGCACTGAGTCGCGCCGGTATAGAGATTTCCTAAGTGATGGGAAATCCGATCGAGATTGTGAATACCCGGATTTGCAAGGGCTTCTTCGGAAGTGCCTTCGGTTCTGTTCGAACCCGGAGCAGACTTGTATGGATGTGTGTCTGACATTACACTTTGAGATGTAAAGCTGGTTTCTATCAAATACATTTCTGTTGGTGGCGGAGAATTTATTCTCTTAGCTTAACACCCTTCTCTGAGACGTACGAGCTCAGAGGTTATGTAGTTGATGGTTACTAATGATACATTCCCAATTTGGTAATGTGGCATACGAAGTGCTGATGATCATTTGTTGATCAAAGCGTGCTTTGTGAAAAAGCGTGGCTTTGTGAAAAAGCGTGGCTTTGTGAAAAAACGTAGCTTTGTGGACGAGACTTCGTCGAGCCTCACAACCCGGTAATGGTCGAAACAGGAATGTTGCGGCAAAGGTTTGTAGGGGTAGCGCCCCTAGGGTATGTCATTTCCTTCTGGATAAAAGGTGATATCATGGTATGGAGCCCAGATATTTTACCTATGTGGATGCTGCACAGTTATTATACTTTGTGGTTGTTGCTGTATGATCGAGAGCTCTCGGATAAAGGTCGGTGACGACCGGGGGATGACATGACTCGTGTGTTAGTTACCTAGTTACAGCTGTACAGCGTGAGGTAGCGTCGGCCTTTTGTTTGCAGAGATCCGGTTAGGATCCGGGGCGTCTTTCCAAAGGCATTTCTATTTCGGTAAGGAAGTTCCTTAGCCTGATCATTTGTTGGAAATCCAAAGAAACAATACGAACCATGTACGGTTTTAGTTGTATTACCTGCTATGGAATGTGGCGGTAACCTGCTATTGAACGTAGTAGCTATAGTAGGCATACAACAATGGTTGTATGCTGGCTAAGATTAATATTATCTTTTCGAAATGGTTTTCGACACTATGCACTAATGATAATAATATAGAATGATTTTGCGTAGTAAGCATTTTTGACTATCATAAGGAGAAATCTCCTCCAATTCTGCGATTACATTGTGTGTGTGGCGGGAGGCCTTATGGTAGTTTCATTTTCGAAAAAGCATTGCGGATTTCAATGTTTAAAACCTTTTGTGTTTGTTTAAAGATAAACTGTTTTTGTTGCTCACACCAGTCCCACGACTGACTCGGAGTTTATTGTTCCCTTCCTAAACTCTGGGTGCTCATAATTTTCCACACGAGCAGTCTAGAGTTGGGTTTCTTTTCAGATATTTAGGTTTAGTAGATTATCTGGAGCTAGTTCATTCATCGGAGTTGCTTATCTTGGAGTTGTGGATTCATTCTTGTCTGAAGATCATTTTGGAGTTATCACTTCTATTGATATTGTTCCGCTGCTGATGTTATCTTTTCTTTTCCGCTGCTATTTCTTGTATCATATCTCTGATGTATATTGATATTCATTGTATCACTCTGTTGTATCAGATGTTGTATATCAATGTATTATTCTTTTCTTCCGCTGTGTTATTTACTTAATTGTGTTATAGCTCCGGCGAATCGGATTTGTACGGTCGAATCTGCGGCATTCTAGTACAATGTGAAGTACGGATGTTGATTTTCGAGCGGGCAAAACCCGATACGTTACATTTGGTATTAGAGCTAAGGTTGAACTTTAGCTCAGGAGTATAACACGTTAAGTAGCTCATTAGAGATAGGGTGAAGTATCCCCTAGAATGAGTATTCCTCAGATATCCATCCGTATGCCTCAGTAAATTCTCTTGCTATCCACTGATAGTGAGTATGAGTGTAAGAAGAGGACGAGATAGGGGACAGAGGGAATACGACTAGAAATGGTCAATACCCTGTAACAATAAGGAAGCAATCCTTTCTCTATCAATCTCTTTTGTTTGTCATCTTTTCTCAATTCTTCGATAGTTTCTGGTAGATCCAGGAAGAAATTCGATATATTAATATGGGACATAAACTCCGGATGGACCAAAATTGTTTGTTTGGATGGATTGTTTGCTTTGGTTGCTATGGTTGATAGGTATACTTTAGTTCTAAACTGAGAGTTTTGAAATCGTATCCATATATCTATCTATTCTTTTGGGTCCCAGTATATTCTACGAATGGTTAGTTATCACTTCGAACTGACCGATGTCACTCCATATTTCGTAGATCTGGATAACCCGAGTATTTTGTTGATTGTTAAACAGATTCGTTCTCGTATCTGATTTTGATATTCTGATTTGGTAAGCCAAATGCAGAATAAATGTTCAGTTTGATTAGATGAAACATTCTTCATCTGTCTTTGTTTTCGTGCCTGTGAATTTCGAGGACGAAATTCTTTTAAGGGGGGAAGTTTGTAACGACCCCAGATTTAAATTCATTTAAATCGATAATTTATTGAATTTTTGAATAAAAATTGTAAAATTAAATTGATAAAATGGAGCGAGTTTCCCCGGATTCAAGTATATTCTGTATGAATCATTTCAATTTAAAATATTGTAAATATATAGATATATATATTGACTTGAATTTAAAGTGTAAGTAAATGGTTTTAAAAATAAATATAGAGTTAAATAATAATAGAATGTCTTTACAAATGAATTGATATTTTTAAATAGAAATTGTCATTCCAAATTACTTATAAATATATATACAAATATAAATAGTATAGACTACAAATTAATAGAATGGAAAAAAATAAGATAAATTAAAATAGAAGTTTATTTATATTTTAAGGTAGTATTATTAAGACAAAGAAAAAGAAAAGAAAAGAAAAAAACAAAATATGTACATATGGATGGTTTACCAAAGAGAAGACCTTAGCAAATATATGATAAAGTATTGCAAAAGAATGAATCAAAAACATAAGCACCAAAACAAATCTTATCAGCCGAAATGGAAAATATACAAGTTGTACATACAAAATAAAGAAATGGTATATGTAAACTTGAAAAGGGACCAAGGCATTTAATGCCATCATCTTTAGTACAAGCAAAGAAATCACCTCAGCCTCCATAAGGAAGAAATATCCCTGACCAAATAAAAGAAAATCTTGTACCTGCACACCTCTTTCTTTCTATATGTGTACATCTTTCGTTCACAAGGCTGAGCATGCTTGTAAACATTTTCTCAAATTCTTCAAACATTTTCAAAGCTGTATACATTGTCTTCTATACATACAACTACTCTTAGTTCCAGTTCAATCTGAAGAAAGCTTAGTGAAAATGCTACAAACACTTCAATAAAACTCATCAACCTGAAACAAGCTTCAGGCAAATAATAAAAGAATTAAAGCATACAAGTTCAATCTGGAAAACAAAGCAGTCCAAAGCCTTAAACAAAAACAAATTCGAATTCAATATCAAGATCTAGTTCTCAAGCAATGATCCAGGTTCTCTGTCTTCCCATCTACAGAAAAAAAAAATTCCAAACTTCATTGTGCTCTGTTCATCATCAGTTTGAGGTGAGCAAACTCACTTATCTACCTATGTGCTTTCGATATTGTGGTTGATACTTGAAGTATGATTGTTTGAAAATGTGTATGCATGATTGTTTTAAATCTTAATACATGTTTATACGAATGAAGATACTGTGAGTATGTCTGGACATATAAGTGATCATCTCTGTTCTAAGTTTCAGGGTTTAAAGCTTAGATTAAAATTCCAATTTTTCTCACTCTAATCTCTGTTAGGCCCGGGTATTTAAACTAAATATGTTTGTAAAGTCAAGATCTAGGCCTTAAAAATACTTTTGAGAAGATTTAGATTGAGTTTATCTGGGAATTTCAATATACAGTGAAAAGTTTTATAAACATGATAAATTCAAATCTCGAAATCTATTGATTCATATACATCATTGTGTTCGACAGTGAAAACCATGATTTTTGTAACATTCCCCCTTTTTGACCATCTCCAGTCGGTAATTAAACCAACTAGAAACGTTCAAAAAGACGAATTGTTATTTAGTTTATAAGGTTTAAACAGAATCAGCCACAGAAACACAGATAATAACACTGAGTTAAAACAAATGAATCTTTATTTCATTACTATAAATCTTTTTTATATACATCAGAGTTTATACAATTTTAAATACAGATACAGCGGAATATCTTAAAATACAATTTTCTTCTGAACTAAAAATGATTCTTTACTCTCTCTCTAACTTCGCTGCTCGAAAATCTTCAAGCTGTAAAAATACTCGGTCTGACCCGAGTATTATATTCAAAAGAAAATAATACACAGGTCAGTCTAATTCAAACCAGTTTATTAGTGCATATAGGCAATAATAATTTAAATAGACGACAGTCACAATAATTCCCGTCTATCCGACTCTTCAAACAAAGAAACCGGATAACGAAAATTTTAACACTAAACAGTGTTAAACAATAAATCAGTAGATTTAAATCATCAACAGGGATAAATAAACAATTTATCAACTCGACTAAATCAATTTAAGACAATTGAGATTGTCACTTCAAAAACCATCACGACTCGATTGGCTGCCGTACACACGTGTGCATTCGTACACGTGTGCACTGCCCCGCCAACTCGAGTGCACAAGGTCAAATCCGAATCAGATCCAACTCAAGTCAATGGTTCAGCAACTAAAGCATGAATGCTACTGTGGAGACCAGAGCATAGGTATATATGAATGTGCAGACTTAACTGGATACAACACATATGCCACAGGTCTGCAAACAAAGAATGGCCAGACCCTCAAGCGGAACTAGAAACAAATGTGTACAAAAACAACATGAACTGGACAGTGCAACTAAACATGCCCGACACAGTGGGATGATTAAAAGTAACGAACATGTAGACTTCAAGATACCACAATACCGCTACATGCAGACTGCCTTACAGAGTGAAAATTAAGGCCAGACAGGTTCAACTCAAGAGTAAATCAAAAATCAAACCAAATATAATAACTCGGGTCAGTGAGCACATCATGTATGCAGACTAGATTAGAGTAACAACAAATACAAGCTCAACCAAGTTAAGTGGAGATAACCAACAATAAGTCTCAGGTCAGAGACTATTCCAAAGGTGCAGACCACAGGGCAAAGCCCCTTCATCAAATTCACACACACAAACTACAACCTAAATGCTCAAGTTAAATGGAACAGCAGGTACAAAACAATGATGCAAGAAAATGAACAAACCAGGTGGAACAATCTTCACAACCAAACTTATCAGACTACACTAAGAAATGGATCAGTAGAATAGCAACTTAAGTTTAACAGTGACTTATATTTATATTTAAAACTTTGTTCTTGAAAACTCAGGGCAAACCTGGGTAAAAATCAAAACAATTCTTTAAATTTTTTTTTTTTTTTCCAGAGGTATGAACTAACTGTCTTTAGCCCAAATATAGGTTTAATCTTTAGTTTAGAATGTAATAACCAATATTATCTTAACACTAATCTCACAACAAATTAGTATATCAAAAAGCATGATTTTTAAATCAAACATTGTATTGAGGCACTCAAACAGAAGATGTATGTGCTTATCAGTCTGCACTTAAACATTATCATTTACAGAGCATTCATAGACAAAAACATAAACACATATATTCATATACGTATATGCTTCAGAATTATATGTTTAAATTGTTTTTAAGTGATGCTACTCACACAATCAAACTGCAAGTCAACAAACAAAAAATCAACATCAAGTTATGGCAGCAACTACTGGATCAAGGTGGAATAAAGACTACAAGGACAAGACATATATATACATACAAGAATGTATGTATACACATGGTTTCAACGCCTATTCAAGGGCACATAAAAGTTCAAACATCCAGAAGCATTTAGCAGCAGTTTCGAAATAATCCAGACAACAGTAGTTTCAATTTATTTGCTAAATAAATTCAAGGAATCAACTAAGTTAAAAATCAAAGCCGTGGTCACCCCAGAGACCAAATTCAAAACAAGGTCGACGCCGTATAATCAGGCATGAAGCCGAGGTGGACTAGGTCAGTGTCGAAGTCGGGGAGCATATCAATTTATCAAATCAGAGAAAAATACGAAATCAAAAATGGGTGAGGTGAAAGTAAAAATCATCAGAAGAAATCAAGGTAGTATCTGTATTTTTGACAAGGTCAGGGATAAATCCAAAATCAAGTCAACCAAGCAAAGAAACAATCAAATCTACGCATATGAAAAAGGGCTGAAATCATCGAAATCATCCAAATAATATCAAACGGCCAAAACACAAATCAGGCGAACGAAGAATTAGGGTTGCGAACCCTATATAAACACCCAAATCATCATCGGCAAAAAGGTACGAGCTAAAACGACAAATCATTCGAACGAAATGGAGGGGATTGAACTCAGATAAATGAAATCCAGACTTTCGTATGAAATAGATGTGAGTGGTGAACACTCACCTTTTGATGAAGCGGTCGCGAGCAAGAACGAAGACGAAGCCCTAGTTTGGAGACGAGGAGCACGAACGAAACGAAACCCTAATTTTTCTTTTTGCGAACGAAGAAGAAGACGGCTGCCATTTTTTTTTCTTCGTTTGATTTTCTTTCTGATCGAATAATGAATGAGAGAGGGGGAGGGGTGCGACGTGGGTTAGTAGAGAAGGGGGGTATGGGCTTAGAGGGATGGGTCGGTATGGTGCTTGTTTTATATTTTTTTTCTTTTCTTTTTATTTTCTAAAACCAATTTGTTTTGTTTTTATCTATTAAAATTTTTACTTTGTTTTGTTTAATCATGTTGCTAAATTTAAATCATGTGTATAATATTTATTTCGTACAATTAAAAATTAAATAAAAGAATTTCAATCCCTTTACAAATTCCAATAAAATTAACAATCAATTTATATTGCCAATTTGACGAAGATTTTATCGCTATAACCATTTCAACAACAAACAGAAATTATCTGTCTATTTTAATCGTTTATCGATGATTATAATATTGGCAAAACACCAATTGTTACAGAAATTCAATTTGAATTCAACTCAATTTTCTACGCGTTTATACGCCGTGTATTCACAAAACAATTCCGATATATACGAAAATTGAAAATCCAGTAATAATTCAATATTACGGACCCAATGAAACTGGTTTCGTCAAATTCCGAGACTGTGCCTCGGAAGACTATTTTTAAATTCGATTTCAAACGATACAATTTCAAAACTGAACAAATCGCTTTCAAATTCAATTCTGAAGCTTCTATTATCTTCAGTATTATCAATATGAATTTTCTAAGCCTTTAAATTATTTTTAACCGGCTTAAAATCGAAGATTCAAATTTTATTCAACTTTCAATAGATTAAATTCAAAAATAAATCGCCAATTCATTCTGATAATTTGAAATTCAAGTCAAATCATCGTTCAAATATTTAAAATTAATTAAATATTCTCGATTTAAATTGTTCAAAATTCAGGGTCGTTACAAACTCCCCTCCTTAAAACTTTTCGTCCACGAAAAGGAAAGGTTGTTAAAATTTCATTAACATTTATACTCTAGTCAATCAAAATTTTTTTTTTTTTTCTAAACTTAAAACTTATTACAAATAAATGAATATATGATTCATTCCATTTGTTTAATCTCACTAGTTCTGTTTATTTTCTCTTTTGTTCAATGATTTTCAAAAATCAAAACCCAAAAGTCTTTTACTAACATTTTTAATTTACCACACTCAGATTCAAACTTAAAATTCTTCACGTTAGAGATTTATATAATATATATCTCTTCCAAAGCTGTGGACTTTCAAAACATTTCAAAAATCCTCTTCCTTAGCTCATTAAGTAGGAATTTTGAAATTTTAATTTCAAACTATTGATTCACTATTTACAGTTTGAAAATACTTGCTAACTCGAAATTTAACAAGTCCATCTTCGTTCTCACAGACATTAGACATACGCTGGCCAGGCGCAGGTCTAAAAATCTCCAAGTACTAAACATACTTGCTTCAATTCCCAGTGAAAATACTTTTTAAAAATTCTTTTAAAAATGGATATGGAAAGCACGTTCCCCCATGGATCACAGTTTACCCGGCGGTTACGCTACTATCCCAGTAGAGTCGCTTGTAACTGCAGGTTTCACACCTTTCTTGAATTTCGCCATGGTTGTCGCCATAGATTGCAGTACACACGGCGGTTACGCTACTATCCCAGTAGAGTCGCTCGTGTCTGTAGGCATCACGCCCCTCAAATTTCGCCTGGCATTAGATTGCAGTTTACTCGGCGGTTACGCCACTATCCCAGTGGAGTCGCTCGTAACTGTGGGCATCTCGCCCCTCAAATTACGCTAACATCATCAATCAAATCTAATCTCATCGCGATGAACTATCGCGAAGGATTTCCGATTCAAATAGTCACTCTGACTAAAATTCTACGTAGCTACGAATTTCAAATGGATACTCATCGAGAGTTCCAATACCTTCATTAATAATAAATGGAAAGTACTTTTCCACATCCTCAGTTTAGAAAACATAATATCATATATGTAGTACTTTCATTTCCCATTTCGTACATATCATATCCATGTAAACATACATAAGATTTCCATAACAATGTCTTTCTAAACTAACGGTTTCAAATTTACCGCATTCATATATATATAAGTTCTAAAAACTTACATATCCATATTCATAACAAAATAGAGGATTTCAAAATTTTCCTCTAAGTCGATTTGGAAATTTAAGGTTATCTCAAACCTAATTCATATTCAAAATTCCATTCATTATCGACTTTCACATTCGATTTGAATTTCACGCTTACATCGTCAATTCTCAACACAGAATTGATGTCTATCGATATATAACCTCTGAGCTCGTACGTCTCAGAGAAGGGTGTTAAGCTAAGAGAATAAATTCTCCGCCACCAACAGATATATATTTAATAGAGATCAATTGCTATGTCATCAATTCACAATGTTAGACATACAATCCAAATCATCATCTGAAATTCAAAGCTCAACTTACATTGTCTTTGATGTCGAAGTTAAACTCAATTTTAACTTAACGATTCAATCTTTTTGAAAAATTTCAAATTGAACAAATTGTTCAAATTCTCATTTAACTTTTCAACTTCGACTTCAAAAATGAATTTCAAATCATTTATTCCTTACGGAATATATTCACAACATTTCATATTTGGAAAAACATTTCCATACTTATTTAAAATAAGTAATTCACAAGTTCATTCAATTTTCAACATTTGAAAATATTCGATATACTTAAATCAAAATTAAGTATATATTTCATCTTTAAGGAAATCATTCTCTTTCAAATATTTATTTGAGTTAAAACGAATGTTACGTAAAACATCGTTACGACAACTCAAAATCATTAGTATAGGGATTCGAAATTTAAATAGATGTATAAATCCCAATACTATACAAAACATTTCCTTTCGGAAATCATTTACTATAACAACAGTGTTATAGTCCACCATTTCCTTATATTCGAAAACGTCTATTTCAACAATGAATGTTGAAATCTATGGTTTCGATATTCAATGCCTTTGAAAACATCTTTTTAAAACAATTATTTCGTTTTAAAATATCACTTTCCCAAACATGTCCATTTTATTCAATAATATATTCACGGTCCAAAATTGTGAATATACTTCATTTAACAAACTATACAGAATTTTACTTATCAAAATAAGTCAGTTTCGAATTTATAAACAACGTTTATAAATTCTATTCCTATTTATAAAGACTTCAATTTATTAAAATTACTTTATTAACTCATTCCTTTATAACCCCATTCTATATCAAAATTTTTATTTACAAGTAAATTACTTATAAATTCTTTTATTTCATAACTCCGATTCATTTTATAACTTCACATTATAAAACTTTTAATTTTGAAACTTTTCATCCACTTATGAAATCTATTAAATATTTCACTTTTAACACTTATACAATTCCAATATTTTATCAACACTTTCAAATCTTCAATATAAACCGGTTATAATAATTCAAAATTTCCAATTTAAACTATTATATAAATTTATCAGTTTTCCATTTCCAAAATAATCTACTAGTTCTTTAGTAAATCATTCATCGACTTGGTTTTCAATTTTAATCGCATTCGATTCATTCACATTGGATTTTCTACTAACATTCATTCATATTCAATTAGTTCACATTCACTAATTTATATTCAAGTCAATTTGCTTTCAATTCAAATCAAATTTGATTCTGTTTAAATTTCTTACCCTTCAATTTGAATTCAATTTACTCAACTCTCAATTTCCATTAATTCAATTTCATTAACACTTAATGAATTTCCATACAATCAACTAGCAACCAATGCACATTCAACTTAACCAAATTTATTTACTTTGCTTACATTCAATTTGGTTCAACACACTTAATTTTAATTGGTTTATATTCCAATTCAGATTGAATTCTTATACTCACTAATTCACTTTTACAATTAAAGTCGAATTTTCTTTTATATAACTCAAATTCATATTCATTACTTCACTTAATCAATTCATTTTGATATCAAATTCAATTTGATTCAATATTACTTAAGCCATGTTTCATTTTATCTTCACTTGACTTATTTAACTTAACTTAAATTTTTCTTTCAAAAATCATTTTATTTAACTTTCATTAAAGTCGAATTCATATCACTATTCAAAATTCAGATTTTGTTTTACTTAACAAAACTGTTCAAACATTTAACAACTGGTTTACTTCATACAGGTAAAGCACAAGTAAATTTTTTTCTCCCCAAAACACAATTTCATTAAGATATTTCTTCCAAATCTTACCATAAACATTCACGTACAAACTATACATAGCTTAAAGTTTTCATAATACATACTTAGAAGTTTTTAGATTACAAAAGATAGTATTACAAAATATATTGATCGCTTCAAATATATTGACTGGTTTAAGATTCAGACTCATAGAGGACTATCGTCTTCCCGTCTGGTAGTACTCATCTGTTCCGAACTTTCATCTTCGGTTTGCACTATTTCAGGTTGGATTAAAGGAGGATTGACGCATTCAAAGTCAACGTGCCCCCAGCTCCTACAGTTCCCGCAAAAATACGTGACGTTCCCATCCTTATCTATCAGTTTTACACTTTTCGCTCTAGCGGGACGGGCTATAGCTTGCTTTCCACGCTGCCTTTCGGTGCAGTTTCTGGCTATATGTCCATTCTGGCGACAATGATAGCAGACTGTCAATCTATCGACAGGTAAATCTAGTGCACTCTTCTTCCTTTTCACTTTAGGGCAATGACTAAGAAAATGTCCTTTTTCTTGACATTTAAAACATACTATCTCAGGACGAGCGAAACGGTCATTCACATTCCTTTTCTTTCTCTTCTCTCGACACGTAACGGCGAAATGTCCTTTTTTATGACATCGATAACAAGTAACATCATCATAGGGACCAGGTCCTTGCCTTTCATTAAATCTCCTTTCGATTTCCGCACGTGTCAATTGTGCTTCTCTACGGGCAATTGCTCTTTGTTCACGACGTGCTGCTTTTTGTGCTTCGGTTTTCGCCATTTTAATTAACAAGATGTTTCGAAGTTTCCTATTAAAATTGACAATTCCATTAGAAAAAGTTGGATTATTCAATCATTTTCCTAAGACAAATTTGTAAATTTACATTATCCTGATATATACGATTATCATTCATATTAGGTAATCACTTACCCTTTTAGTTTAATTTTTCCATCACACTAATTTATCTAATCAATTTCAATTTATTTAACTTCCTTTAGTTAAATTTCAAATCCATATATTTATTAATACTAATTCAATTCGATTTAACTTTTCTTAAGTTAAAAATCTTTATTTTCATATTCAACCTTCACTTTACTTATATAAGATCTATTCCAAATTCATTTATCTTATATTTTCTAAAACAATTTTATACTTCTTTGGATTTGAAAAACGTTTCCTTTTTAAAGTGTTTCTAGTAACTATTCATATTAAACATCATAAACTAAGCTTTGTGTAAACCAAAGCTCTGATACCACCTGTAACATTCCCCCTTTTTGACCATCTCCAGTCGGTAATTAAACCAACTAGAAACGTTCAAAAAGACGAATTGTTATTTAGTTTATAAGGTTTAAACAGAATCAGCCACAGAAACACAGATAATAACACTGAGTTAAAACAAATGAATCTTTATTTCATTACTATAAATCTTTTTTATATACATCAGAGTTTATACAATTTTAAATACAGATACAGCGGAATATCTTAAAATACAATTTTCTTCTGAACTAAAAATGATTCTTTACTCTCTCTCTAACTTCGCTGCTCGAAAATCTTCAAGCTGTAAAAATACTCGGTCTGACCCGAGTATTATATTCAAAAGAAAATAATACACAGGTCAGTCTAATTCAAACCAGTTTATTAGTGCATATAGGCAATAATAATTTAAATAGACGACAGTCACAATAATTCCCGTCTATCCGACTCTTCAAACAAAGAAACCGGATAACGAAAATTTTAACACTAAACAGTGTTAAACAATAAATCAGTAGATTTAAATCATCAACAGGGATAAATAAACAATTTATCAACTCGACTAAATCAATTTAAGACAATTGAGATTGTCACTTCAAAAACCATCACGACTCGATTGGCTGCCGTACACACGTGTGCATTCGTACACGTGTGCACTGCCCCGCCAACTCGAGTGCACAAGGTCAAATCCGAATCAGATCCAACTCAAGTCAATGGTTCAGCAACTAAAGCATGAATGCTACTGTGGAGACCAGAGCATAGGTATATATGAATGTGCAGACTTAACTGGATACAACACATATGCCACAGGTCTGCAAACAAAGAATGGCCAGACCCTCAAGCGGAACTAGAAACAAATGTGTACAAAAACAACATGAACTGGACAGTGCAACTAAACATGCCCGACACAGTGGGATGATTAAAAGTAACGAACATGTAGACTTCAAGATACCACAATACCGCTACATGCAGACTGCCTTACAGAGTGAAAATTAAGGCCAGACAGGTTCAACTCAAGAGTAAATCAAAAATCAAACCAAATATAATAACTCGGGTCAGTGAGCACATCATGTATGCAGACTAGATTAGAGTAACAACAAATACAAGCTCAACCAAGTTAAGTGGAGATAACCAACAATAAGTCTCAGGTCAGAGACTATTCCAAAGGTGCAGACCACAGGGCAAAGCCCCTTCATCAAATTCACACACACAAACTACAACCTAAATGCTCAAGTTAAATGGAACAGCAGGTACAAAACAATGATGCAAGAAAATGAACAAACCAGGTGGAACAATCTTCACAACCAAACTTATCAGACTACACTAAGAAATGGATCAGTAGAATAGCAACTTAAGTTTAACAGTGACTTATATTTATATTTAAAACTTTGTTCTTGAAAACTCAGGGCAAACCTGGGTAAAAATCAAAACAATTCTTTAAATTTTTTTTTTTTTTTTCCAGAGGTATGAACTAACTGTCTTTAGCCCAAATATAGGTTTAATCTTTAGTTTAGAATGTAATAACCAATATTATCTTAACACTAATCTCACAACAAATTAGTATATCAAAAAGCATGATTTTTAAATCAAACATTGTATTGAGGCACTCAAACAGAAGATGTATGTGCTTATCAGTCTGCACTTAAACATTATCATTTACAGAGCATTCATAGACAAAAACATAAACACATATATTCATATACGTATATGCTTCAGAATTATATGTTTAAATTGTTTTTAAGTGATGCTACTCACACAATCAAACTGCAAGTCAACAAACAAAAAATCAACATCAAGTTATGGCAGCAACTACTGGATCAAGGTGGAATAAAGACTACAAGGACAAGACATATATATACATACAAGAATGTATGTATACACATGGTTTCAACGCCTATTCAAGGGCACATAAAAGTTCAAACATCCAGAAGCATTTAGCAGCAGTTTCGAAATAATCCAGACAACAGTAGTTTCAATTTATTTGCTAAATAAATTCAAGGAATCAACTAAGTTAAAAATCAAAGCCGTGGTCACCCCAGAGACCAAATTCAAAACAAGGTCGACGCCGTATAATCAGGCATGAAGCCGAGGTGGACTAGGTCAGTGTCGAAGTCGGGGAGCATATCAATTTATCAAATCAGAGAAAAATACGAAATCAAAAATGGGTGAGGTGAAAGTAAAAATCATCAGAAGAAATCAAGGTAGTATCTGTATTTTTG
Source organism: Allium fistulosum (assembly GCA_030737815.1). Lineage (NCBI taxonomy): Eukaryota > Viridiplantae > Streptophyta > Magnoliopsida > Asparagales > Amaryllidaceae > Allium > Allium fistulosum. The sequence goes on from CM060901.1 coordinate 474,852,790, forward strand.
ACAAGGTCAGGGATAAATCCAAAATCAAGTCAACCAAGCAAAGAAACAATCAAATCTACGCATATGAAAAAGGGCTGAAATCATCGAAATCATCCAAATAATATCAAACGGCCAAAACACAAATCAGGCGAACGAAGAATTAGGGTTGCGAACCCTATATAAACACCCAAATCATCATCGGCAAAAAGGTACGAGCTAAAACGACAAATCATTCGAACGAAATGGAGGGGATTGAACTCAGATAAATGAAATCCAGACTTTCGTATGAAATAGATGTGAGTGGTGAACACTCACCTTTTGATGAAGCGGTCGCGAGCAAGAACGAAGACGAAGCCCTAGTTTGGAGACGAGGAGCACGAACGAAACGAAACCCTAATTTTTCTTTTTGCGAACGAAGAAGAAGACGGCTGCCATTTTTTTTTCTTCGTTTGATTTTCTTTCTGATCGAATAATGAATGAGAGAGGGGGAGGGGTGCGACGTGGGTTAGTAGAGAAGGGGGGTATGGGCTTAGAGGGATGGGTCGGTATGGTGCTTGTTTTATATTTTTTTTCTTTTCTTTTTATTTTCTAAAACCAATTTGTTTTGTTTTTATCTATTAAAATTTTTACTTTGTTTTGTTTAATCATGTTGCTAAATTTAAATCATGTGTATAATATTTATTTCGTACAATTAAAAATTAAATAAAAGAATTTCAATCCCTTTACAAATTCCAATAAAATTAACAATCAATTTATATTGCCAATTTGACGAAGATTTTATCGCTATAACCATTTCAACAACAAACAGAAATTATCTGTCTATTTTAATCGTTTATCGATGATTATAATATTGGCAAAACACCAATTGTTACAGAAATTCAATTTGAATTCAACTCAATTTTCTACGCGTTTATACGCCGTGTATTCACAAAACAATTCCGATATATACGAAAATTGAAAATCCAGTAATAATTCAATATTACGGACCCAATGAAACTGGTTTCGTCAAATTCCGAGACTGTGCCTCGGAAGACTATTTTTAAATTCGATTTCAAACGATACAATTTCAAAACTGAACAAATCGCTTTCAAATTCAATTCTGAAGCTTCTATTATCTTCAGTATTATCAATATGAATTTTCTAAGCCTTTAAATTATTTTTAACCGGCTTAAAATCGAAGATTCAAATTTTATTCAACTTTCAATAGATTAAATTCAAAAATAAATCGCCAATTCATTCTGATAATTTGAAATTCAAGTCAAATCATCGTTCAAATATTTAAAATTAATTAAATATTCTCGATTTAAATTGTTCAAAATTCAGGGTCGTTACAATTTTTAAAAGAAAATTCATGTTTTTTAATTTAGTATATCACGAGAATTTGTGAGTTGAACGAATTTCGAGTTTTCACCAATTGCCGACGATGGGCGAGGCGATATTGGACAAGCTTGAGGTCGGTGGTAGCTGGAAGGATGGAGATTACTAGAAAAATGGTGGTGGAATTTATTAGTGGCCATGGTGGCGGGTTGTCGATGAAGTAGGGTTTAAGGACTAGTTTTGTTGAGGAGAATGCCGAGCTTCATTCGACGAAAATGGAGCTCCAGGCTCGATCGCGAGGGTTGTGGTCGCAACGTGGTGATGAGAAGCTGCTCTGGCAGCAGCGCGGTGGGTTCCAGTCAACGAGATCGACGTCAGCGGGTTGTTTTGGTCAATTTGTGTTTAGTTCCAGTCTGATCGAGTACTCGATTTCGATTTCCAAAAAAATTGATCGAATCTGGGTGCTCGCCTAATTGAGAAGATCATCTCTGACTTGTAGATGACGGCGAGGTCGAACGGAGATGGTTGGAACGGTGGTGCACGTGTACGTGTACACGATTGTGTCTGGGTTGCTATGGTGTTGGGGAAGATGATGGTTTCCTCTGGTTTGTACTCGAGGTAAAAGATGGTTTTGCTCGAAGTAATGGAGCGGGAAGAAAACTCGAAGTAAAGCTCATGTCTTTTGCAATTTGGCTCGGGTCTGGAAAGTTTGTGTTGAAAACAGCTTTTAAAATTTTAAAATTTGAACTAGTTTCGAACTTCAGTTTTAAATCAAGATTTTTTAAAGATTTGATCTTTAAGTTAAATTATGTTTAAATTTGGTTTGAGTTTGAAAAAAAATGGTATTGGAATGATTATTTTTAAAAAGTTTAAATAATAATTAAAGTAAGATAAATGGTTTATCTTAAGTTTATTAAGACCTTGAGGAATTAAAGATTAATTTATTATGTGATTTATTAAAGGTTAATTAAAGATTGATTAAGGTTAAGTTAATTACATGATTAAAGTTGATTGATAAATTAAGGTAATTAATTCAAGGACAATTAATTAAGAAGTAATTAATTTATGTGATTTATTAAAGGTTGATTTATTAATTAAGATTAATTAATATAAGTAATTAAAGGTAATTAATTACGTGAAGATAATTACTCAATTAAAAGTAATTAAATAATTAAAACTGATTAATTAAATGATTAAAGGATAATTAATCAGAATGATTTGTAATTAATTAATGTTGATAAATCAGGATTAGTAATTCATAAGAAATTAATCTGATCTGAATTAATCAGACAATTAACTGATCTACTTATGGATGTTGGATTTCTTTGAATGGTTAAATTGTTTGATATCCCTGATATATGATGCTTTGTGATACATCCTGATTTATGTTGTGATCTGTAATTGATTATCTGCGATATATATATCTGTGATTTCTGTTTTTGTGATATATTACTGTGAATATGAAACCCTTGACCCGTAAACGACACTTGAATTTCGATGCGACAGGGAGTCGGATTCCAGTTGGTTATCCGAAACCCACATCGAATTGTAATGATGAATCGTTATGACTGATAAATTTACTTTATCTATAAATCTGTGAATGAAGAAAGCGTTATATATTATACCGCTTATCGATATATCTGTGATGATTGATGTTGTTGCACTATTGTGTGAAACCCCGGGACTACACCATACACACACAAATATGGATTTCACGTGGAAATCGGTTAAGTCACAGATAACTTAAATTTGATGTTTTTGAAATTAAAATTTTAATTTCAATTGATTTTGAAATTGGGAATTTGGGTTTAAAGTGAAAAGCTTTTGAAATGGGATTTCAAAGATAGAAGTTATTTTGAATAACTTAATCGAGTTTCGAAAATTTAAATAATTTGATTTAAATTTGAATTCAAGTTTGAAATTGAATTCTATGATTTGAAACTAGGGATTAAAGATGCTGTACAAGTTATATATGGGTTAAACCATTTTAAAGGTATTGATTTGGGAATTTGAATTTAATTCAAGGGTTTTAACTCGTGTAAATATAACTGGATTTTTCTGAAAAGAAACTATTTATTTTCAAATAGTAAAAGCTTTCACATAAGTAATGAACTTCCAATTTGTGTCGAAAGAATTTCAAGTTTGAAATAGAATTGAAATGTTTTGAAATTTATGAAATGAGTCTTTGATTCAAAGACCAAACGAGTTAATCCAACTTGAAATGGAATTGTTTTGAAAGCTATAAGTTAAATCTTGATTTAAGGATTTAACGAGTTAATCCAATTGAAATGGAAATCGATTTGGAAATCTATGAATGAATCTTTGTGAATGGGGTAAAACTTTGTGAATTGAATCTTTTTTTTTGTTTAAAAGATTAAAAGTGTGGAAATTTGTTTAAACCATTGAAGGTTTTTGAAATGAATCTTTTTGTTTAAAAGATTGGAAATGGTAAATTGTTTTACCATTCGAATGAAAAGTTTTAAGCTTTAAGCTGTGATTTAACTGAGACCCCAGTATCCATATGATTTTTAATTGCGCTCGTTATTTGGTTTAGCCGGGGGAGGACCTTTGTGTCATATATCCCATTCCGAATAGTGATACGACGATATGGACAGCATTTGAAGACCGGTGGTGAAGACCGGGTATTTGCGAGAACGATAGGATGACCTATCGATTGTCTCTGCACTGAGTCGCGCCGGTATAGAGATTTCCTAAGTGATGGGAAATCCGATCGAGATTGTGAATACCCGGATTTGCAAGGGCTTCTTCGGAAGTGCCTTCGGTGCTGTTCGAACCCGGAGCAGACTTGTATGGATGTGTGTCTGACATTACACTTTGAGATGTAAAGCTGGTTTCTATCAAATACATTTCTGTTGGTGGCGGAGAATTTATTCTCTTAGCTTAACACCCTTCTCTGAGACGTACGAGCTCAGAGGTTATGTAGTTGATGGTTACTAGTGATACATTCCCAATTTGGTAATGTGGCATACGAAGTGCTGATGATCATTTGTTGATCAAAGCGTGCTTTGTGAAAAAGCGTGGCTTTGTGAAAAAGCGTGGCTTTGTGAAAAAACGTAGCTTTGTGGACGAGACTTCGTCGAGCCTCACAACCCGGTAATGGTCGAAACAGGAATGTTGCGGCAAAGGTTTGTAGGGGTAGCGCCCCTAGGGTATGTCATTTCCTTCTGGATAAAAGGTGATATCATGGTATGGAGCCCAGATATTTTACCTATGTGGATGCTGCACAGTTATTATACTTTGTGGTTGTTGCTGTATGATCGAGAGCTCTCGGATAAAGGTCGGTGACGACCGGGGGATGACATGACTCGTGTGTTAGTTACCTAGTTACAGCTGTATAGCGTGAGGTAGCGTCGGCCTTTTGTTTGCAGAGATCCGGTTAGGATCCGGGGCGTCTTTCCAGAGGCGTTTCTATTTCGGTAAGGAAGTTCCTTAGCCTGATCATTTGTTGGAAATCCAAAGAAACAATACGAACCCTGTACGGTTTTAGTTGTATTACCTGCTATGGAATGTGGCGGTAACCTGCTATTGAACGTAGTAGCTATAGTAGGCATACAACAATGGTTGTATGCTGGCTAAGATTAATATTATATTTTCGAAATGGTTTTCGACACTATGCACTAATGATAATAATATAGAATGATTTTGCGTAGTAAGCATTTTTGACTATCATAAGGAGAAATCTCCTCCAATTCTGCGATTGCATTGTGTGTGTGGCGGGAGGCCTTATGGTAGTTTCATTTTCGAAAAAGCATTGCGGATTTCAATGTTTAAAACCTTTTGTGTTTGTTTAAAGATAAACTGTTTTTGTTGCTCACACCAGTCCCACGACTGACTCGGAGTATATTGTTCCCTTCCTAAACTCTGGGTGCTCATAATTTTCCACACGAGTAGTCTAGAGTTGGGTTTCTTTTCAGATATTCAGGTTTAGTAGATTATCTGGAGCTAGTTCATTCATCGGAGTTGCTTATCTTGGAGTTGTGGATTCATTCTTGTCTGAAGATCATTTTGGAGTTATCACTTCTATTGATATTGTTCCGCTGCTGATGTTATCTTTTCTTTTCCGCTGCTATTTCTTGTATCATATCTCTGATGTATATTGATATTCATTGTATCACTCTGTTGTATCAGATGTTGTATATCAATGTATTATTCTTTTCTTCCGCTGTGTTATTTACTTAATTGTGTTATAGCTCCGGCGAATCGGATTTGTACGGTCGAATCTGCGGCATTCTAGTACAATGTGAAGTACGGATGTTGATTTTCGAGCGGGCAAAACCCGATACGTTACAGATGGAATTCAGGTATAGCAGGTAATAGATAGCATCGTAAACCGAGGATACAGAAATCTCCGGTAAATCAATGCCTATTATTGTAACGTCCCAGATTTTCGCGTTCGAAAATCGACATCCATACTTTACATCGTACTCGAATGTCGTAGATTCGAGCGTTCAAATCCGAGTCGCCGGAGCTTATAATACAGTTAAGTAAATAACACAGCGGAAGAAATGAATAATACATTGATATACAATATCTGATACAACAGAATGATACAATGAATATCAATATACATCAGAGATATAATACAACAAATAGCAGCGGAAAAGAAAACGATAACATCAGCAGCGGATAATCTCCATCTTCAAAGCACTAATCCAGAAATAGCTCGAACTCCCAATAACGAGGCACAAAGATAAGCAAGTGCAGTCCGATCCAAAGACTGAACTAGCTCCAGATAACCTACTAATCTGACTATCTGAAAAACCAAACTCTAGACTGCTCGTGTAGAAAAATTTTGAGCATCCAGAGTTTAGGAAAGAAACAATAAACTCTGGATCAGTCATGGGACTGGTGTGAGCAACAAAAACAGTTTATCTTTAAAACAAATAGCAGAGAATTTTAAAGTCAATTCGCAATGCTTTTGGAAAATGAAACTACCATAAGACCTCCCACCACACACACAATGCAAACGCAGAATTGGAGGAGATTTCTTCTTATGATAGTCAAAGATGCTTACTACGCAAAATCAAATCATTTGATATTATTACTAGTGCATAGTGTAGAAAACAATTTCGAAAGTAGAATATAAATCTTAGCCAGCATAGGCATTCCGCACTTATGCCTACTATAGCTACTATGTTCAATAGCAGGTTACCGCCACATTCCATAGCAGGTAATACAACTAAAACCGTACAGGGCTCGTATTGTTTTGTTTGGATTTCCAACAAATGGTCAGGCTAAGGAACTTCCTATTCCACGAAAGAAACGCCTCTGGCGGGACGTTCCGAGAACCAACTGTTCTCTGCCAAACAAGGCCGGCAACCCCTTTTCCCAAGGGATAAAAGAAACCTCAGATATGCCACCCCCGGTCCTTTGGGACCTTTATCCGAGCTCGGTATCCAACATCACACATCATAAAGAAAGTGTATCCACATGAGTAAGTATCTGGGCTCCATACCATGATACTACCCTTTTCCAGAAGGAATGGTCATACCCTAGGGGAGCTACCCCTGAAAACCTTGCCGCACGATTCCTGTTTTGACCATTACCGGGTTGTGAGGCTCGACGAAGTCTCGTCCACAAAGCTACGCTTTTTCAAAAAGCCACGCTTTGGGTCAACAGATGATCAACCTATGATCACAAAGATAAATGATCAAACAAAAGATCATATCACAAATGATCAAACATTGATCATCACACAGCAACACTCAGCATGCCACATTACCAAATTGGGATATATCGCTGATAACTTCAACTACATAACCTCTAAGCTCGTACGTCTCAGAGAAGGGTGTTAAGCTAAGAGAATAAATTCTCCGCCACCAAACAGAAATGTATTTGAAAGAAATCGGCTTTATATCTCAAAGTGTAATGTCAGACATGTATCCATATAAGTCTGTTCCGGGTTCGAACAGAACCGAAGGCACTTCTCACGAAGCCCTTGCAATTCCGGATAACTTTCAATCACGTCCAGACTTCCCGTCACAAAAGAGTGATATAAATCTCTATACCGGCGCGACTCAGTGCAGAGACATTCGACAGGTTGTCCTTTCATTTTCGAAAAATATCCGGTCTTCAACACCGGTCTTCAAATGCTATCCATATACGACGTATCACTATTCGGAATGAGTTATACGACCCAAAGGTCCTTTCCCGGTTAACCCGAATAGTGAGCGTAATATTCGAAAACATATGGATATTGGGATTTAAATTAAGTCACAACTTAAACCCAAACTTTCTTTACAAATGGTTTATCAAATTACCATTTTAATCTTTTTAAACAAAAAAAGATTCAATTCATAAAGTTCACTTAATTTTCACAAAGATTCATTCACAGATTTTCCAAATCAATTCCCATTTCAGTTTAATTAACTCGTTAAATCTTTAAATCAAAGATTTAACTTATAGTTTTCAAAACAATTCCATTTCAAATGGTTTAAACAAAACATCATTTTAAATCTGTTAAAAATAACAGATTTGATTCATAGCTTTCAAAACAATTCATAACTTGGAAAATCCATTTTTCAATTTACTTGAAATTCCTTTAATTAACTGGAATTTTCATTTATATGAAAGCTTTTATCATTTGAAAACAAACAGTTTTCAGTTCGGAAAATCTGATTCATTTATACGAGTTGAAATCCTTGGTTTAAATTCAAATTCCCAAATTAATACTTAAAAAATGGTTTAAATTCATATGAACACATTTATATCATCTTTTATCCCTAGTTTCCAAATCATGGATTTAATTTCAAACTTGAATTCAAATTTAAATCAAATTATTTAAATTTTCAAAACTCGATTAAGTTATTCAAAATAACTTTTATCTTTGAAATTCCATTTCAAAAGATTTTCACTTTAAACCGAAATTTCCAATTTCAAAATCAATTGAAATTAAAATTTCAATTTCAAAAACATCAAATTTAAATTATCTGTGACTTAACCGATTTCCACGTGAAATCCATATTTGTGTGTGTATGGTGTAGTCCAGGGGTTTCACACACAATAGTGCAACATCAATCATCACAGATATATCGATAAGCGGTATAATCGATAACGCTTATCTTCATTCACAAATTCATAGATAAAATAAATTTATCAGTCACAAAGATTCACAATTATAATTCGATGTGGGTTTCGGATAACCAACTGGAATCCGACTCCCTGTCGCATCGAAATTCAGGTGCTGTTTTACGGACCAAAGGCTTGCATATTCATATAACAATATATACATCACAGATAAGTAAATTACAGATCACAACATAAATCAGGATGTATCACAAAGCATCACAATCAGGGATATCAATCAATTCAAGGCATCTCATATAATATAATCATTCATAAGTAAAGTCAAGCATTCAATGATTATTTATAAACAGGGTTAATTTAATCATAATTAATTTGATTAAATTTTCCAATTAAATTAATTTCTTATGAATTAATTATCCAATTCCTGATTAACTAATTACAATTCATTTGGTATAAATTTATTAGTTAATCACCTTCCTTAATTATTCTTAATTAATCACATTAATTAAACTCACCTTAAGTTAATTACATAATTAATCAACCTTAATTATAAATTAATTACTTATGAGTTAATTACCCAAATTTATCACTTAATATTAATTTATGAAATTAATAAATTAATCCTAAATTATCCTTAATTGAATAATTATTCCTCAATCGTTTTTTTTCTTCTTCTTTAACTTTTAGTTTATTAACTAATATAAAATCATTAATTCCCAAAACAATATTTTGAAAACAGTTCAACTTTCAAAATCTTTGAAACTTGTTTTTGGTAATTTTAATTCGAAGTCTTGGTCAATGTTTCTTTTGGAAATTTTTCTAACAAATTTACTCTTAAGATTTTGTTTAAAACATTTCAAATATTCCTGGACCAAACCCAAAAATCACGATCAGGAACTCAGGCCACATCCCATTCTTCCCGAGAACAACCTGAACACCTTCCTTCTCCTTCCTTTTATTTCCAAAAATCTAAATTTTAAGCGCTTAATCAAACTCAGTACGACATTGGTTTAAATTTAAAACCACAAATTTAAAACTGATAAAACTAGGCACTGTTTAAAACTGAAATCAAGTTTTCCGAGTTTCCCCTATACTTGCTTCGAGAAAAACCTGTTTTTCTCCGGCCATAACGAAATCTACCCGTGTACTTTCTCGAGTTAAGCCTGGCACTGTTTTGAACTAAAGAAACAACCTACCCGAGCTCTTCAAATTTACTTCGAGTAAAATATAAAACTACCCGGACCAAACTAAAATATACTCGGAGCATTCTCGAGTGTCACCAGCCCAGATTTACAGCCACCGGTCACTCGACTGTGCACATGCACAGTTCCGTCCATCATCTCCGGTCGACCACGTCCATCTCCACACATCGGCGATCAACTCGACAACCTATTCCAGCCCTCCGATCAACTTCTCTTACATTCGAACGAAATCGAGTTCGATTTCACCTGGAACCCAAAATTAGAAAAACATCACCTCCTGTAAACTTCGCCGCTGCTCCTACCTCCGATCACCAGAGATCACCGAACTCCGGCAAAAGCCTCGACTACCTTCCCTGTATCCAACTCCAGAAGCGCGAATCACTCGATCACTTCATGGCTTCGAACGAAATAAAAATCTCGAGTCACTCAAATTAGGTCACCAGAATTTAAACCCTTCTCGCCGCCACCACGATGATTTTCCGACCATCCCACTATTTTTCCTTTAATCCCTGGTCATCCCTCTACCCTTTGACCAGAACTCGACCTCGTCAGTGCATTAGATTATCTACAGCAACCCATAATGCTAAAAATAGTTTAAGCCTATCTGCTCTTCACCCCTTGATCTAGAAATCTCAAAACTTGTCTTAAAAATCATTTTTTTGTATGTAGTTTCACCTAATATAACTGTATTCTTAAACAAGAAGTTTAATTTTTTTTTAGTTTATTGAAGTTGGCTTTGTTCTTTTGTTTTCCAGAGACAAATATAGTTTTGTTTTGACTTGAGTACATTTTTAATATCTAGATTACCACCAAACAACAGTTTTGTTTACATTCTACAATCAAACAAGTAAAAGATTAAGTGATGATGTTTGTTTTACCATTCTACTCAAAAGAAACAACTACAGATAACAGAGAATCAAGAAGAGCAGCTATCCAGAGATTTACCCAATCATTTATAGCAAAACACATTGTCACAGAGAAAAAAAAACAAGTTCCATATTAACTTAAGTCATATCTTTAAATAGAATGTTACTCACCTGATTAGAAAAGGAAGAATAAAGCAATCTAAATTTGCTTAGCAACAGGCTTTTGAAAACAACTTGAATTTGCTAACAGAAACTCTCTTGATCTCTGACTTGTTGAATTGCTTGATGTTGTAGAATTTTTTTCTTAGGTCTTTAAAAGAAGTTTTTATCTTGGTTTTATTTAGTTCGAACTGAAAATGAAAGCTGGTATGGGGAAAAAGTAGCTTACAGTTTGATATTTATAAAACTGGTTACAGGGTGCACTATACTTTGTACAAAGCAGTGTACAAGTTGTACAAATTTCAGAGATGGTTTCTTTGCTTGGAGGCTGAAATCGTATATTATTGTACTAGAAAAGATATGCTTGACTAGATTTTATACTCTACAACTTATTTAATATTGTATGTTTTCCTTACAGCCTACAAACTTTTGATTTGGTTGTACTTAAGAGTATGGGCTGGTATGAGAAGTTGATATGATATGGTGGCATATGCTTTGTTTATTTCATTTTGACTTCGGCTGGAATGATGTTATGGTGGCTTCATTTCTTTGTTTTATATTTTGTTTTGATGTCTTCTTTGTTTCTATGCTTTTGTTCTTGCTTGTTTCCAGGTTTACACTTGCCTTTTGTTTTGTATGTAAGTGTTGATTGTTTTCAACTTTGTTTTGTATTTTTACTTTATTGTTTTATATTTTGTATCAAAATGAATTATATAGTTAATGTGTTACTTTAAAATTTACTTGATTTATTAACATATTTTATTATGATTTGAAAACTTTCATATCAATTTATTATTTAATTTCACAACTTTAAATCAAAAATAAATTAAATCATAAATTTTAATATTTAATATTATTATCCATTATTTATTTACAATTTAAACTCAAGTCAAAATATATATCTATATATTTATTATTTTCAAATTCACTCATATTTGACTCGGGGAAACTCGCTACGATTTTCTAATTAAATTAACAAATTCTTATCCAAAAATTTATTTAATACTCAATTTAATTCAAAAATTCAATAAATTATTAATTTAAATAAATTTAAATTTCAGGGTCGTTACAAACTTCCCCCCTTAAAAGAATTTCGTCCTCGAAATTCGCAGGCACGAAAACAGCACAGAGATAGACAGATGCGATCTCCTATAATTCCTCGAACTTAAGATATGAATTCCAAACTCAAGTCGGAATATCACAAAATACATACCGATTTGTCCCTCTTCGACTTTGGTATTCACAAGAATTTAGAATAGAATTTCAAATTTGGTTTCAAACGAAATCGTTTTATCGATTCAATTCAATTTAGCCTTCATATTCTATTAATCAATTTAACTCAATTCAAAATTTCCAATTTCAAATTCATTAAGGTTTAAATCAAAAAGCTGATAAGAAACCGATGAAATACGAAGTAAAATCTTCTACAACGATTCGTAGAGCCATCATCATACCGAAACTTCTTCTTGTAGCTGATACGAAGGAATCAAAAGAATTTGGAAACGAATCAAAGAAAATTGATAGAGAAAGATTGTTTCCACTGTTGTAGGGTATTGACCATTTATAGTCGTACTCCCTTGTCCCCTACCTCGTCCTCTTCTTGCACTCATACTTACTATCAGTGGATAGTAAGAGAATTTACTGAGACGTTCAGACGGATATCTTAGGAATTACTCATTCTAGAGTTTACTTCACTCTATCTCTAATGAGCTACTTAACGTGTTATACTCCTGAGCTAAAGTTCAACCTTAGCTCTGATACCAAATGTAACGTCCCAGATTTTCGCGTTCGAAAATCGACATCCATACTTTACATCGTACTCGAATGTCGTAGATTCGAGCGTTCAAATCCGAGTCGCCGGAGCTTATAATACAGTTAAGTAAATAACACAGCGGAAGAAATGAATAATACATTGATATACAATATCTGATACAACAGAATGATACAATGAATATCAATATACATCAGAGATATAATACAACAAATAGCAGCGGAAAAGAAAACGATAACATCAGCAGCGGATAATCTCCATCTTCAAAGCACTAATCCAGAAATAGCTCGAACTCCCAATAACGAGGCACAAAGATAAGCAAGTGCAGTCCGATCCAAAGACTGAACTAGCTCCAGATAACCTACTAATCTGACTATCTGAAAAACCAAACTCTAGACTGCTCGTGTAGAAAAATTTTGAGCATCCAGAGTTTAGGAAAGAAACAATAAACTCTGGATCAGTCATGGGACTGGTGTGAGCAACAAAAACAGTTTATCTTTAAAACAAATAGCAGAGAATTTTAAAGTCAATTCGCAATGCTTTTGGAAAATGAAACTACCATAAGACCTCCCACCACACACACAATGCAAACGCAGAATTGGAGGAGATTTCTTCTTATGATAGTCAAAGATGCTTACTACGCAAAATCAAATCATTTGATATTATTACTAGTGCATAGTGTAGAAAACAATTTCGAAAGTAGAATATAAATCTTAGCCAGCATAGGCATTCCGCACTTATGCCTACTATAGCTACTATGTTCAATAGCAGGTTACCGCCACATTCCATAGCAGGTAATACAACTAAAACCGTACAGGGCTCGTATTGTTTTGTTTGGATTTCCAACAAATGGTCAGGCTAAGGAACTTCCTATTCCACGAAAGAAACGCCTCTGGCGGGACGTTCCGAGAACCAACTGTTCTCTGCCAAACAAGGCCGGCAACCCCTTTTCCCAAGGGATAAAAGAAACCTCAGATATGCCACCCCCGGTCCTTTGGGACCTTTATCCGAGCTCGGTATCCAACATCACACATCATAAAGAAAGTGTATCCACATGAGTAAGTATCTGGGCTCCATACCATGATACTACCCTTTTCCAGAAGGAATGGTCATACCCTAGGGGAGCTACCCCTGAAAACCTTGCCGCACGATTCCTGTTTTGACCATTACTGGGTTGTGAGGCTCGACGAAGTCTCGTCCACAAAGCTACGCTTTTTCAAAAAGCCACGCTTTGGGTCAACAGATGATCAACCTATGATCACAAAGATAAATGATCAAACAAAAGATCATATCACAAATGATCAAACATTGATCATCACACAGCAACACTCAGCATGCCACATTACCAAATTGGGATATATCGCTGATAACTTCAACTACATAACCTCTAAGCTCGTACGTCTCAGAGAAGGGTGTTAAGCTAAGAGAATAAATTCTCCGCCACCAAACAGAAATGTATTTGAAAGAAATCGGCTTTATATCTCAAAGTGTAATGTCAGACATGTATCCATATAAGTCTGTTCCGGGTTCGAACAGAACCGAAGGCACTTCTCACGAAGCCCTTGCAATTCCGGATAACTTTCAATCACGTCCAGACTTCCCGTCACAAAAGAGTGATATAAATCTCTATACCGGCGCGACTCAGTGCAGAGACATTCGACAGGTTGTCCTTTCATTTTCGAAAAATATCCGGTCTTCAACACCGGTCTTCAAATGCTATCCATATACGACGTATCACTATTCGGAATGAGTTATACGACCCAAAGGTCCTTTCCCGGTTAACCCGAATAGTGAGCGTAATATTCGAAAACATATGGATATTGGGATTTAAATTAAGTCACAACTTAAACCCAAACTTTCTTTACAAATGGTTTATCAAATTACCATTTTAATCTTTTTAAACAAAAAAAGATTCAATTCATAAAGTTCACTTAATTTTCACAAAGATTCATTCACAGATTTTCCAAATCAATTCCCATTTCAGTTTAATTAACTCGTTAAATCTTTAAATCAAAGATTTAACTTATAGTTTTCAAAACAATTCCATTTCAAATGGTTTAAACAAAACATCATTTTAAATCTGTTAAAAATAACAGATTTGATTCATAGCTTTCAAAACAATTCATAACTTGGAAAATCCATTTTTCAATTTACTTGAAATTCCTTTAATTAACTGGAATTTTCATTTATATGAAAGCTTTTATCATTTGAAAACAAACAGTTTTCAGTTCGGAAAATCTGATTCATTTATACGAGTTGAAATCCTTGGTTTAAATTCAAATTCCCAAATTAATACTTAAAAAATGGTTTAAATTCATATGAACACATTTATATCATCTTTTATCCCTAGTTTCCAAATCATGGATTTAATTTCAAACTTGAATTCAAATTTAAATCAAATTATTTAAATTTTCAAAACTCGATTAAGTTATTCAAAATAACTTTTATCTTTGAAATTCCATTTCAAAAGATTTTCACTTTAAACCGAAATTTCCAATTTCAAAATCAATTGAAATTAAAATTTCAATTTCAAAAACATCAAATTTAAATTATCTGTGACTTAACCGATTTCCACGTGAAATCCATATTTGTGTGTGTATGGTGTAGTCCAGGGGTTTCACACACAATAGTGCAACATCAATCATCACAGATATATCGATAAGCGGTATAATCGATAACGCTTATCTTCATTCACAAATTCATAGATAAAATAAATTTATCAGTCACAAAGATTCACAATTATAATTCGATGTGGGTTTCGGATAACCAACTGGAATCCGACTCCCTGTCGCATCGAAATTCAGGTGCTGTTTTACGGACCAAAGGCTTGCATATTCATATAACAATATATACATCACAGATAAGTAAATTACAGATCACAACATAAATCAGGATGTATCACAAAGCATCACAATCAGGGATATCAATCAATTCAAGGCATCTCATATAATATAATCATTCATAAGTAAAGTCAAGCATTCAATGATTATTTATAAACAGGGTTAATTTAATCATAATTAATTTGATTAAATTTTCCAATTAAATTAATTTCTTATGAATTAATTATCCAATTCCTGATTAACTAATTACAATTCATTTGGTATAAATTTATTAGTTAATCACCTTCCTTAATTATTCTTAATTAATCACATTAATTAAACTCACCTTAAGTTAATTACATAATTAATCAACCTTAATTATAAATTAATTACTTATGAGTTAATTACCCAAATTTATCACTTAATATTAATTTATGAAATTAATAAATTAATCCTAAATTATCCTTAATTGAATAATTATTCCTCAATCGTTTTTTTTCTTCTTCTTTAACTTTTAGTTTATTAACTAATATAAAATCATTAATTCCCAAAACAATATTTTGAAAACAGTTCAACTTTCAAAATCTTTGAAACTTGTTTTTGGTAATTTTAATTCGAAGTCTTGGTCAATGTTTCTTTTGGAAATTTTTCTAACAAATTTACTCTTAAGATTTTGTTTAAAACATTTCAAATATTCCTGGACCAAACCCAAAAATCACGATCAGGAACTCAGGCCACATCCCATTCTTCCCGAGAACAACCTGAACACCTTCCTTCTCCTTCCTTTTATTTCCAAAAATCTAAATTTTAAGCGCTTAATCAAACTCAGTACGACATTGGTTTAAATTTAAAACCACAAATTTAAAACTGATAAAACTAGGCACTGTTTAAAACTGAAATCAAGTTTTCCGAGTTTCCCCTATACTTGCTTCGAGAAAAACCTGTTTTTCTCCGGCCATAACGAAATCTACCCGTGTACTTTCTCGAGTTAAGCCTGGCACTGTTTTGAACTAAAGAAACAACCTACCCGAGCTCTTCAAATTTACTTCGAGTAAAATATAAAACTACCCGGACCAAACTAAAATATACTCGGAGCATTCTCGAGTGTCACCAGCCCAGATTTACAGCCACCGGTCACTCGACTGTGCACATGCACAGTTCCGTCCATCATCTCCGGTCGACCACGTCCATCTCCACACATCGGCGATCAACTCGACAACCTATTCCAGCCCTCCGATCAACTTCTCTTACATTCGAACGAAATCGAGTTCGATTTCACCTGGAACCCAAAATTAGAAAAACATCACCTCCTGTAAACTTCGCCGCTGCTCCTACCTCCGATCACCAGAGATCACCGAACTCCGGCAAAAGCCTCGACTACCTTCCCTGTATCCAACTCCAGAAGCGCGAATCACTCGATCACTTCATGGCTTCGAACGAAATAAAAATCTCGAGTCACTCAAATTAGGTCACCAGAATTTAAACCCTTCTCGCCGCCACCACGATGATTTTCCGACCATCCCACTATTTTTCCTTTAATCCCTGGTCATCCCTCTACCCTTTGACCAGAACTCGACCTCGTCAGTGCATTAGATTATCTACAGCAACCCATAATGCTAAAAATAGTTTAAGCCTATCTGCTCTTCACCCCTTGATCTAGAAATCTCAAAACTTGTCTTAAAAATCATTTTTTTGTATGTAGTTTCACCTAATATAACTGTATTCTTAAACAAGAAGTTTAATTTTTTTTTAGTTTATTGAAGTTGGCTTTGTTCTTTTGTTTTCCAGAGACAAATATAGTTTTGTTTTGACTTGAGTACATTTTTAATATCTAGATTACCACCAAACAACAGTTTTGTTTACATTCTACAATCAAACAAGTAAAAGATTAAGTGATGATGTTTGTTTTACCATTCTACTCAAAAGAAACAACTACAGATAACAGAGAATCAAGAAGAGCAGCTATCCAGAGATTTACCCAATCATTTATAGCAAAACACATTGTCACAGAGAAAAAAAAACAAGTTCCATATTAACTTAAGTCATATCTTTAAATAGAATGTTACTCACCTGATTAGAAAAGGAAGAATAAAGCAATCTAAATTTGCTTAGCAACAGGCTTTTGAAAACAACTTGAATTTGCTAACAGAAACTCTCTTGATCTCTGACTTGTTGAATTGCTTGATGTTGTAGAATTTTTTTCTTAGGTCTTTAAAAGAAGTTTTTATCTTGGTTTTATTTAGTTCGAACTGAAAATGAAAGCTGGTATGGGGAAAAAGTAGCTTACAGTTTGATATTTATAAAACTGGTTACAGGGTGCACTATACTTTGTACAAAGCAGTGTACAAGTTGTACAAATTTCAGAGATGGTTTCTTTGCTTGGAGGCTGAAATCGTATATTATTGTACTAGAAAAGATATGCTTGACTAGATTTTATACTCTACAACTTATTTAATATTGTATGTTTTCCTTACAGCCTACAAACTTTTGATTTGGTTGTACTTAAGAGTATGGGCTGGTATGAGAAGTTGATATGATATGGTGGCATATGCTTTGTTTATTTCATTTTGACTTCGGCTGGAATGATGTTATGGTGGCTTCATTTCTTTGTTTTATATTTTGTTTTGATGTCTTCTTTGTTTCTATGCTTTTGTTCTTGCTTGTTTCCAGGTTTACACTTGCTTTTTGTTTTGTATGTAAGTGTTGATTGTTTTCAACTTTGTTTTGTATTTTTACTTTATTGTTTTATATTTTGTATCAAAATGAATTATATAGTTAATGTGTTACTTTAAAATTTACTTGATTTATTAACATATTTTATTATGATTTGAAAACTTTCATATCAATTTATTATTTAATTTCACAACTTTAAATCAAAAATAAATTAAATCATAAATTTTAATATTTAATATTATTATCCATTATTTATTTACAATTTAAACTCAAGTCAAAATATATATCTATATATTTATTATTTTCAAATTCACTCATATTTGACTCGGGGAAACTCGCTACGATTTTCTAATTAAATTAACAAATTCTTATCCAAAAATTTATTTAATACTCAATTTAATTCAAAAATTCAATAAATTATTAATTTAAATAAATTTAAATTTCAGGGTCGTTACAATTATAAAGGAGTTTAATCCTTTACGAATCATTCGAAGATTGGCGAGACCGCCGATCTATTATAGATAACATTCAGAATGGAGTTATGGGGTGCTCCAGGATTGAAAGAAGACAAATAGTGAAGGACACGAATTAATTTCGGAACCGAGGGGAACGTTCCATAATTCAAAGGAATCGAGTCAAAAGGAAGAGATTGAAACTCGAATGAGTGATTCTGTAAATACATTTACCCTATATGCTAAGTTTTGCCTAGAGCTACCAAAGCTCTGATACCAACTGTAACGACCCGGTATTTTGGACCATTCGCATCCATTATAAGTGTATAGGTAGACACTCATGCCGGAATTGAATTGCTCAAAATACCGCGTTGTTATTTTAAATTTGGCAAAACTGAACATATACAGTAAATAAATAATCACAGATCATAGACACAGAGTAATAAATGCAGCGGAAATAAAAGAGATAGTAGTTCATGAAGCTACTATATAAATATATAAGTTACATCAGAGTTAAACCAGATACACCGGAAGAGTAATACGATACATCAGATACAAATCAGAATACATCACTGGAATCATCGAATACTGAAGCAGAATAGATGGCTGGATCTTCAAGCAAGCTCCAACTTCAAAGGTGAGTCTCGAATACTGGTACATTCAGTCTGACCCGAGCGTAAAGCAAAAACACAAGACACTCAAGTCAGGATTAACATTCTTATATCAATAAATCCAACTCAAGTGATATAGCAATTGAAATACAAGTAACTCAAAGGATGTTTGGAATAACCATCCTTTAAGGATCCGTTAAACTATCTACTATGTAGTAGTGTACGATAAGTAGAAAATGTCTATCAGTAATATAAAGATATCAAAATAGTGTCAAGTCATGGCCCATTCCACCCTTAACACATTTTTATTCCCAAAAGCATATACAAGACCGTAGTTTCCCCAAAACCGGAAGTCACCAGAGGGCAATCCATATACTAAAGGTACAAACCAAAAATCGTAGTGGTCGCATATATCGGGATACAAGTATGACAAGGCACATGAGGCAATACCCAAGGTAGTGATACTACCGTTTGCCTGATCCGGACTGGTGAGAACGCAACGCCGTAGCGCCCGCAACACCGTGAAACAACACTCCCAAAATCAAGGGTGCACTAATCGACAACAAGTAATGAGTAGTTCGAAGAAGTGTGTCCACTTGAGGTAGCCAATCCTCCATTGGCCCGGCACGGCTCCTGTTTTAGTCATTTCCAATTTGACACAAGTGTCAAGGCTATCCATTATCGTTCACTTTCTTCAGTCATCACGAACATCATTCCAACCACTTCATTCTGGATCATCACTCCGCGTATAGTTATTAAAGTGGTTTTCGATTTAGATAGAGAGTATATCCATAACCGATTCCGGTCTCTTTAATAACTTTCGTAATTATTACACCGATTGGTCGTTTATATGTTTCAAAACCAAATCAATTACCATTTCAATTAGAATTTGTAAACTAACATTTCATTTCTCTTTCAAAATCAATTTTCAAACTTTACGTTTCAAAACTTCCAAATTCATAATTTCAAATCTTATAATTCAATTTCGATCTTTATTTAAAACAATTCAAATATTGATTCAAGTTCATATAAGTTTCATTCCGAAATCATTTAAATTAATTTAATTTAACATTTAAATCAATTTAAATTCATTTATCGATTTCATTCAATATTCGTTAAGTTACTTTATCATTCAAACAATTTCTATTAAATTTCTAATTCATTAAATCAATTCTTAAGTTCAACTTCATTAAATCAAAATTTACAATTTTGAATTAAACTAAATTCGTCAAATCAATTCTTTCAATTACAAGTCTTACATTAATTCCAAAAATATCACATTTTCATTTCTTGTTAAAGAAATTCCATTTCACTTATTTACTTTCTTAAATAATTTTCCAAAAACTTACTTAATCAAGAAATCTCAATTTCAATTATTTACGAAGTAAAATTCACCTATTCAAAAGTTCAATTTTACTTATTAAAGAGTTCAATTCAATTTAATCATTAAATAATCTAACCTTATTTAATTATTAAATAATTCAAAACTTAATTATTAAATAATTTTCAAAGTTTAATAATTTCAAACAATTATAATTTCAAACTTAATTATTAAATCATTTCACAGTTTAATAATTTCAAACTTAATTATAATTTCAAACTTAGTTATTAAATCATTTTAAAGTTGAATAATTTCAAACTTAATTATAATTTCAAACTTAATTCAATAATTTCTCAAATTAAACAACATTCTTTCATCAACTACATTTTTAATA
This sequence comes from Allium fistulosum, assembly GCA_030737815.1. Taxonomy (NCBI): domain Eukaryota; kingdom Viridiplantae; phylum Streptophyta; class Magnoliopsida; order Asparagales; family Amaryllidaceae; genus Allium; species Allium fistulosum. Next base: position 474,873,401 of record CM060901.1, read on the forward strand.
TTTTGTTTCAGATTATTAAATATTAACATTTTCCTTTCATTAAAATTTAAATTTCAACTTCATTTCAAAACCATATTTTTCATTCAAATAAAATCTTCGTTTATTTTTAAATCAAATTATTGACCAATCGGGTTTTATTTAATTCTCTATCCTAGGTCAAGTTCATTTGGGTATTTATCATTTCAACCCGATTCCAATTCAATTCAAAATCAAAACATAGCAAAGGGAACTTGCAGTGTGATAACTGGGATGGTGTCAAAGTAAATAAACAGGCAATAAAAACAACCAATATCAATCCAATAATCAATTCAAATAATCCCGAAATAATCGTATTAATTCACATTGTTGTTTGTGCAAATTAATATAATTATTTCTAGAATCTACACTATCATTTCATGTAGATTAAAGATTATTACACTAATTATTCATACGGTTCTTCACTTGTCATTCGATTTCAATTTTAACACTACAACAATTAATCCAATATACGTTCAATGGTTCAAAGTGTAATTATCACTATTTTACATGTCAATTAATTTAACAAATAAAAGGGGTCATATTCAACTAATCAAATTCAACATATATGTCAATTCAAATTTTTAATTATCCTACGTCAAATTTACTTGCATAGTATTTATCACTTTATACATTTCAATTTAACATCCAATATAAACAACAAACAGTCAATCAATTATCAATCAAACAAGATTATTGTAACAACCCGACTTTTTCTCCACAGAAAGTCGGATCATTATGAAGAAAGAAAGGGTAGAAAATAGAAAAGAAGAGAAGAAAGAAAGAAACAACATTAGAATCTCACACAGCGGAACGAACAAAATATATTATATCACATAAATATTACATAGTATCATATACATCATCTATCAGAGTTACACAGATTACACATCACATACTAGACAGTTATAAACATCTGTCTAGTTATTACATCTCAACATAATACAGATCAATACAAAGATCAACACAGCGGAAACTACTAACTATATCTACAACGCTGAAGCCTCCTGCTCCATTGCTCCTCCACAATTTGTCAAGGCTAACCTGAATCCCTTGGCTACTCGTAAAAATTTGAGTACCCAAGAGTTTATAAAACAGAAATAAACAACTTGGGTCAGACATGGGTCTGGTGTGAGTAACAGGTTAAACTTGTTTAACTTCAAAACCTTTTTGAAAGAAAAGGTATCACGTAAGACTCCCCACCAATAAATATGGGTAAGTTTTTACCTTACGCTAACCAAAACATTTGATAGGAAATTCGATTGTATTATAATAGGTCTAGGGTTTTCAAATAAAATATGAAATAGCCGAAATTGTTACATTCATTAAATTCCAGCATACATATGTATACAATCAAGTCCGTTATCACTTATTGGAAGTTGGATTTCCATACAATGGCAGGGCTACCGGGGTACCGCCCGTCACAGTACGTGGCCTAGATCACCGTACCGAGGATCACTCCCAATCCCCTGCAACACAAGGCCGGAACATCCCTTACTGGATAATTCCCGCACAAGATACCCCACGGTTGGGATCAGCAACCGCACACACTAAGCCGAAATAAGAAGGGACTTCTAGACAGAGGTAATCTTGTCCTACTTGGGTGCTACCCACTAACCTTGCTGCACCTCCCCTGTTTTAGCCATTCCCGGTTTGTGAGGCTTGAGGTCACGATTACCTTTAAATAGAACACATCTATCTTAGAATGCTCATCGTCCACCTGACGATGTGCTGAAAGCATTCAATCCATATAAGTTCGTTCCGGGTTCGAACGAAACCGAAGGCATTATCTCGTTACACTCGTTTTGGAATCACCCTCAGAGTTAACGACAATAACCCTTGCACTCTGAATCTTCATCTTCACTTGATTCACGACCTATCGTAAATTTGGATCGATGTGGTATTCGGGTCTCCAGACCTGGAAATCCGGTATACGGAAACCCGATCCCGGTCTCATCGAAATCCAAAGCGTATCTTTTAAGGCCAAGTTGTTTTAAAGGTTAAAACAATTTAATTCATTATCTTTATACACAAAGAAAGATAATTCACAATAGATAATCAACATTATCAGATAATCCATATTATCATCACAATTCAACTAACATCCATATCATACAGCATATATCTCATCAGAGATATCAATCAATGCAAAGCATTCAATATTATTATCCATTCTTAAGTAATGATTTATACCATTTATAATTAATTTAAAATGAATTAAATTAATTACTTCATTCTATAAATCCTGCTTACTTAACCATTAATTAATTACAATCAATTAATTATCCTCTAATTACCCTTTAGGTAATTTATCCTTTAATTAATTACTCAAATTAATTATCCTTAACCATTATAGTAATTAACCTTTAATTACTTCATTAATTAATTAACTAAAATTAATTACATTAATCTTTAATTAATCACATTAATTACCTACTCTTTAATTACTTATTATTGATTAATAAATTTTAATTAATCTTAATTACATTATTAATTATATTAATTAATGACCCTTAATTACTTCCTTAATTAATTACTCTACTTAATTAATTACATAAGTAATTATCCTTTAATTAATTACAGAAATCAATTAACTATTAATCACTTACCTTTAATTAATTAAACCTTAATTAATTAATTAATTATACTAAGTAATTATTTCTTAATTACTCCCATTAATTAACCTCAAATCATTTCCATTAAGTAATTTCCACAAATTACTTTATTAATTATCCACTAATTACTTTTAAATTAAGTAATTATTAATCACCTTCAATAATTATCCATTAATTAATCACATTAATTAATTTTAACCTTAATTAATCACATTAATTAATTTTAACCTTAATTAATCACATTAATTAATTTTAACCTTAATTAATTATCTAAGTAATTAATCCTTAATTACCTTTCATTAATTACTTCCAAAAAGTAATTATTCTTTTTAATTAATTACATTTAGTAATTACACCTTAATTACTTATACTAAGTAATTCACTTAATTAATTATATTAATTAATTATATTAAGTAATTAACACTTAATCAAATTCAAAGTTTATCCTTAATTAATTACCTTAATTAATTAACTTAATTTAATTACCTAAATTAATTACTTCTTAATCACTAGTTAATGTTCCATTATTAACTACCCACTAATTACTTACTCTAAGTAATATCTTTAATTAATCTCATCTTTAATTAATTATACTAATAAATTTTATTAATATTAAATATTTTAATTAATTCAATAATTAATTATCCTTAATTAATCATAACTTAAATAATTTAAAGACAAATTCATTATCTTTATTCAAAACTTAGTTATATCTTTATATTTCTATTTGAAAACTTTTTGCAAATCAATATATAATAGAAGATATAAAATTTTATTTAAACAAAATAAATCTTAGAAATTATGAAACTTATTCAAACTAGTTTAATAATTTCCTATTCTTAAATTTAACATTTCCCTAAAACATATTTATTTTAAATGTATTTAAAAACTTAGTTAAATATTATTTCAAATACACATTTAAATTTGTTTTAAATGTTTTTCCTTTGAAAACAATTTATTTAAATAACTTAAAACCTTTATCATTTTAAAGCTTGGTTTTATTTGTTTTTAAACTTGAAACCATTTTGCTTTTTAAAATAAATTATTTAAATACTTAAAATAAAATCTGGAATTAGAACTTTTACTCCAGACAACCTAACTTCACCAAAAACCCGAGCTAACGAACAAAATTCCCGAGTCTACTTCGAGTTCTCGCAATCACCTGCTTACTTCGAGTCACACCCTCGTTTCCCCCGAGACCATCCCGAGCTCATCCTTCCTTCCCCAAACCAACCAATTCCAGATATCACAAACGTGCACGTGCACGTATACCGGAGCTCCGATGAACTTCAGCCCACCTCGCCGCCTTCCACGAGTCTACGACCATCCCCTTAGGTCTTACGATCATCTAGAAACCTGAATTAAACTTGGAAACGAGATCGAGTCATCTCGACCCAACTGACTCAGCAAACATCATCAGAAAAATTGCCTTGCTCGATCACTTCAAGCCATCGGAGGCCATACGATCCTGGCTCAAGCTTCTTCGATAACCCATGAGCCATTTCCCTACGTCCGGCTCCATCTGTTTCAACGTCGACGGCGAAATTGCCTTGAAACCCAGACCTACTAAGAACTGGGTTAAAACCCTAAATCATTGCCGCATCGTCACCATAGCGAATTAGAATTTTACTTAGCATTTTTCTTCAACTTCCAAACCTACCAGGAAGCTTCAACTTCGATCACGAGACCATCCAAGTCGCCGATCACCGGAGTTTTCCCAAAATGTACTTTCTGTTCATCCTCGAATTTCTCACTCTATACACCTTTTAAAATCTTGATTTCAGTTTTAAAAATCAACATTTTCAAAGACATTTTAGGTTATAAAATCAAATCAATAAATTAAAGAAATCAAATTTCCATCATGGGTGAGTTTACAGTACTACTTTGTTCCAGACCACTTATACTTGTTGTTTGTTTTTAAAAGTATTTTTAACATTAAGTTTTAATGAATTTGAACACTTTTATTTTAACAACTCAATCTAACCTTAATTAGAAACAGAGATTTTTGGGGATTTTGACAGGTTTTGAAAAACCTGAAACTAGAGACAGGAATTAATAAACCTGTATATTAACATGCACAAGCCAAATATACACATATACACAGATCTGTTCATGCAAACCAATGTTCATTCTTACTTAAGTCATGCATTCAATCAATAGATCAAATATCAGAGCTTCAAAAGAGTTTAGTCACTTGTTAAAACAGAGAACAGGATGTATATATATATAAACAGACATGATCACTCAACATATATATCAATTTAAATAAATTCAAGATGAATAACTTTCATACCAAACCAATTATTATCTCATGCATTAGAGTTAAATCAAAAATAAACTGTTTTTAAAGAATGTTTACTCACAGATTTAATATGAAGAACAGAGAACAGAGCCTAAAAACTTGAATGCTGCTGAATGCCTTGGTTTAATAAATTGCGTGCAGAGATGAGTTCCAGATTTTGAAAAGAAAATGCTGGCTTCAGATTTGCTTTGCATACTTCCAGATTAAAAGAAAATGCATCCTAATCATCTCAGGTTGAAGATAATGAATGCAGTTGCCATTGTTTGAAAACGTGCAGGTTTGCTTTAATTTGGAAATGATGGCTTTAGAGTTTTGAAACAGGTGATGCAAGTTTGAAAATGTTACAGGCTTTGCCTTTGATTTTGGAAAATGATTTACAGGTTTGATTTGCATTTTGATTTGAGGACTTGTTTACAGGTTTCGGTTGATCTGAGATTTGCTTAACAAGATTCCATTTGTTTTCTTTGTTTAGAAATGAGATTAGAAAAAGAAATAGAAAATGGAGATGTATGCTTATATAAACATAATTTATGGTTTATTAAAAATCAAAGAAAATGATAATAAAACATGACACTTGTCATTAGAGTTGATCATTTATTCACACATGTTAACACAAAGCCTTTAGCTATTTACACATGTCATTTAAGTAATTAATATTTACTTTAGCTATTAATAAAAAGCTTTTATAAATACTTATCTAAATACATATAAGAATTACTTTAAAAGAAAATAAAATAAAACCAATTATATATAAATAAAAGCTTAAACAAATATTTTTAAAACCAAATATTTCAAAATATCCATCTTTTGAATTTCAAAGCTTAAATTCAAGTTCAAATTAAATTAAATTATAAGATTCAATTTAAAAGTTAACTTATATATATTTACATACTATTTATTCAAATTAAAATAACAATTCCTTTTAGCATTTAAAATTCATACATATTAAAAATAATACATTATACTTATTATTTGAAATTAACATATTTTATAATTTAAACAAGAAATTATATTATCAAGAAATATTTTAAAAAGAAATAAAACAAACCATTTTGTAAATCTTATTTATTTAAACTTAAGTTAAAAATATATCTTAACCAATTAAAAGATTTATCTAAAGTATATTTAAAACTAAAATGTTATTTATTTAAATAACTTTAAAAAGTCATATTAAATTTAAATCTAAATTTCCAATTTACCAAAGCTTCTCTATTTACAATATATACAAATAAGTATATATATTCAAAATAGAAAATATCTTATTAGCTTTTAAAAGATCAAATCACCAATTAAATACTCATTTAATCAGATTATTAAATTAAATTCAAATTTCATTATCAAAGATTATCAATATCAATTTAATTATTTAACAGATTATTAAATTGATATTGTTAAAATTTCCGGGATATTACATTCCTCCCCCCTTAAAATAATTTCGTCCCCGAAATTTAAACAAAGGTAATTTAATAATCTTATTAAAGATTTTAATTTTAAATCACAAGCATATATTATCATCCATATGCTAACAACCATAGCAACCAAACATCCAAACAATCAATTCTAACTATTCAGACAAAATTCTAGATAAAATTCCTCGAGTTTCCCCAAGTATATATATATACCGGGATACTCGCTCTACAAACAACCTAAACTACTAAGCTATAGATCTCCTACACATCTAGATCTACAGAACTAATCAGGTTATCAGACTACAGACGAGTCTGACTCAACTACCAAACTTCCAAAACTGCAGATTCTACAACCAGAGATAGATCAAATACGTATTCCCTTAGAGATACGTAAAACTCTGAATTCCAGTTATCCAAACTGACAATTCAACCAAGTAGACCAATTACTTATCCAAATCAGAACACAAACGAGATCCACACATAACTCTACTTCACAACTATCAGTAGATTCCAAACTTACTTCTCCCATCCAGAGATACACTCCAAACTGCTTTCGCTGCTCAACTCTGATCTGAGGTAGAACACAAGCACAGACTGGACAACTCATTCCAGAAATAAGGTTCATTGATCCATAAAGAAAACTCAGATACTCCATCAAAACTTGAGCTGTTTCACCAACTCCATCTCTAGGAAACATCCTTCCACTATACTGAATCACCGGTAACACTCTTGAAATCCAGTCGATAAGAAAACTCAACCTTCAGATGCGGACAAACTTCTGACTTCTCTGAAGACATCCAGAAAAACTCTGACAACCCAAGAGAACACTCAGCCAATCGCAAGTCACTTTTGCGATCAATCCAGCCTAATCCCAACAGACTGTTCTCTCTTTACCAATCAGAACAGCTTACACTTATTTATCCAATTTATCGAAGAAATGGATCCATTCTGCTGCTTCTGATCTTCATTTCCAGAAAAACTGCTCAGCTAGAAAACTTCTTGCCATCACAGAACACTCCGAGTAGCACTGCTGACACTGATGCTCCTATCCAAAGCTCTTCGAGAAACTCGAACTCCAAACCAAAGCAGAAACACCATGCTGAACTCAGCCACAATACCAAAGCATACACACTTCCTTAATCTTGTTCCAAAGAAAACATCTTCAGGAACATCCATCGTCACTGTATCTCATCATACAGCTACTTCTTCCAGAAGTTACCAAGATACCATCACTCGCTTCTGTTCAACCGACAGATCCAACCTTACTCATCCAAACTTCAAAGATAAACTCCGAACCGTTACAGTTTCCTTCGGAGATCGATGAAATCCTTTACCATAGCAAAGCTTACTCGAGACGGTATTCGGTCTACAGTCTCGACAGATACTTCCAACCTCAATACTCAGACTCTTAATCCTAGATGATAATTTATTATCATCTCAACCAATCATTACAAATACCATATATATTTAAAATGATACTTTTTATATATAGAAAATATATCTGGGTAAAATTATTTCACCTTCCCTTTTAAAACAATATTGTGTCGAATTGTTCTATACAAGTGTTTAGAGATCCCTATCAATGTTGTGGCGTCCCACACATCGACCAGAATCCATAAACTACTCAATAAACCAATCAACACAATATAAAACAATTTTATATTCACTAACAAATACGCGCTCAAATCTATTAATACTCTCAAAATTCCCACCAGAGCCAAGGTTATCGCCAGCCTAAGCTCTGATACCAACTGTAACAACCCGACTTTTTCTCCACAGAAAGTCGGATCATTATGAAGAAAGAAAGGGTAGAAAATAGAAAAGAAGAGAAGAAAGAAAGAAACAACATTAGAATCTCACACAGCGGAACGAACAAAATATATTATATCACATAAATATTACATAGTATCATATACATCATCTATCAGAGTTACACAGATTACACATCACATACTAGACAGTTATAAACATCTGTCTAGTTATTACATCTCAACATAATACAGATCAATACAAAGATCAACACAGCGGAAACTACTAACTATATCTACAACGCTGAAGCCTCCTGCTCCATTGCTCCTCCACAATTTGTCAAGGCTAACCTGAATCCCTTGGCTACTCGTAAAAATTTGAGTACCCAAGAGTTTATAAAACAGAAATAAACAACTTGGGTCAGACATGGGTCTGGTGTGAGTAACAGGTTAAACTTGTTTAACTTCAAAACCTTTTTGAAAGAAAAGGTATCACGTAAGACTCCCCACCAATAAATATGGGTAAGTTTTTACCTTACGCTAACCAAAACATTTGATAGGAAATTCGATTGTATTATAATAGGTCTAGGGTTTTCAAATAAAATATGAAATAGCCGAAATTGTTACATTCATTAAATTCCAGCATACATATGTATACAATCAAGTCCGTTATCACTTATTGGAAGTTGGATTTCCATACAATGGCAGGGCTACCGGGGTACCGCCCGTCACAGTACGTGGCCTAGATCACCGTACCGAGGATCACTCCCAATCCCCTGCAACACAAGGCCGGAACATCCCTTACTGGATAATTCCCGCACAAGATACCCCACGGTTGGGATCAGCAACCGCACACACTAAGCCGAAATAAGAAGGGACTTCTAGACAGAGGTAATCTTGTCCTACTTGGGTGCTACCCACTAACCTTGCTGCACCTCCCCTGTTTTAGCCATTCCCGGTTTGTGAGGCTTGAGGTCACGATTACCTTTAAATAGAACACATCTATCTTAGAATGCTCATCGTCCACCTGACGATGTGCTGAAAGCATTCAATCCATATAAGTTCGTTCCGGGTTCGAACGAAACCGAAGGCATTATCTCGTTACACTCGTTTTGGAATCACCCTCAGAGTTAACGACAATAACCCTTGCACTCTGAATCTTCATCTTCACTTGATTCACGACCTATCGTAAATTTGGATCGATGTGGTATTCGGGTCTCCAGACCTGGAAATCCGGTATACGGAAACCCGATCCCGGTCTCATCGAAATCCAAAGCGTATCTTTTAAGGCCAAGTTGTTTTAAAGGTTAAAACAATTTAATTCATTATCTTTATACACAAAGAAAGATAATTCACAATAGATAATCAACATTATCAGATAATCCATATTATCATCACAATTCAACTAACATCCATATCATACAGCATATATCTCATCAGAGATATCAATCAATGCAAAGCATTCAATATTATTATCCATTCTTAAGTAATGATTTATACCATTTATAATTAATTTAAAATGAATTAAATTAATTACTTCATTCTATAAATCCTGCTTACTTAACCATTAATTAATTACAATCAATTAATTATCCTCTAATTACCCTTTAGGTAATTTATCCTTTAATTAATTACTCAAATTAATTATCCTTAACCATTATAGTAATTAACCTTTAATTACTTCATTAATTAATTAACTAAAATTAATTACATTAATCTTTAATTAATCACATTAATTACCTACTCTTTAATTACTTATTATTGATTAATAAATTTTAATTAATCTTAATTACATTATTAATTATATTAATTAATGACCCTTAATTACTTCCTTAATTAATTACTCTACTTAATTAATTACATAAGTAATTATCCTTTAATTAATTACAGAAATCAATTAACTATTAATCACTTACCTTTAATTAATTAAACCTTAATTAATTAATTAATTATACTAAGTAATTATTTCTTAATTACTCCCATTAATTAACCTCAAATCATTTCCATTAAGTAATTTCCACAAATTACTTTATTAATTATCCACTAATTACTTTTAAATTAAGTAATTATTAATCACCTTCAATAATTATCCATTAATTAATCACATTAATTAATTTTAACCTTAATTAATCACATTAATTAATTTTAACCTTAATTAATCACATTAATTAATTTTAACCTTAATTAATTATCTAAGTAATTAATCCTTAATTACCTTTCATTAATTACTTCCAAAAAGTAATTATTCTTTTTAATTAATTACATTTAGTAATTACACCTTAATTACTTATACTAAGTAATTCACTTAATTAATTATATTAATTAATTATATTAAGTAATTAACACTTAATCAAATTCAAAGTTTATCCTTAATTAATTACCTTAATTAATTAACTTAATTTAATTACCTAAATTAATTACTTCTTAATCACTAGTTAATGTTCCATTATTAACTACCCACTAATTACTTACTCTAAGTAATATCTTTAATTAATCTCATCTTTAATTAATTATACTAATAAATTTTATTAATATTAAATATTTTAATTAATTCAATAATTAATTATCCTTAATTAATCATAACTTAAATAATTTAAAGACAAATTCATTATCTTTATTCAAAACTTAGTTATATCTTTATATTTCTATTTGAAAACTTTTTGCAAATCAATATATAATAGAAGATATAAAATTTTATTTAAACAAAATAAATCTTAGAAATTATGAAACTTATTCAAACTAGTTTAATAATTTCCTATTCTTAAATTTAACATTTCCCTAAAACATATTTATTTTAAATGTATTTAAAAACTTAGTTAAATATTATTTCAAATACACATTTAAATTTGTTTTAAATGTTTTTCCTTTGAAAACAATTTATTTAAATAACTTAAAACCTTTATCATTTTAAAGCTTGGTTTTATTTGTTTTTAAACTTGAAACCATTTTGCTTTTTAAAATAAATTATTTAAATACTTAAAATAAAATCTGGAATTAGAACTTTTACTCCAGACAACCTAACTTCACCAAAAACCCGAGCTAACGAACAAAATTCCCGAGTCTACTTCGAGTTCTCGTAATCACCTGCTTACTTCGAGTCACACCCTCGTTTCCCCCGAGACCATCCCGAGCTCATCCTTCCTTCCCCAAACCAACCAATTCCAGATATCACAAACGTGCACGTGCACGTATACCGGAGCTCCGATGAACTTCAGCCCACCTCGCCGCCTTCCACGAGTCTACGACCATCCCCTTAGGTCTTACGATCATCTAGAAACCTGAATTAAACTTGGAAACGAGATCGAGTCATCTCGACCCAACTGACTCAGCAAACATCATCAGAAAAATTGCCTTGCTCGATCACTTCAAGCCATCGGAGGCCATACGATCCTGGCTCAAGCTTCTTCGATAACCCATGAGCCATTTCCCTACGTCCGGCTCCATCTGTTTCAACGTCGACGGCGAAATTGCCTTGAAACCCAGACCTACTAAGAACTGGGTTAAAACCCTAAATCATTGCCGCATCGTCACCATAGCGAATTAGAATTTTACTTAGCATTTTTCTTCAACTTCCAAACCTACCAGGAAGCTTCAACTTCGATCACGAGACCATCCAAGTCGCCGATCACCGGAGTTTTCCCAAAATGTACTTTCTGTTCATCCTCGAATTTCTCACTCTATACACCTTTTAAAATCTTGATTTCAGTTTTAAAAATCAACATTTTCAAAGACATTTTAGGTTATAAAATCAAATCAATAAATTAAAGAAATCAAATTTCCATCATGGGTGAGTTTACAGTACTACTTTGTTCCAGACCACTTATACTTGTTGTTTGTTTTTAAAAGTATTTTTAACATTAAGTTTTAATGAATTTGAACACTTTTATTTTAACAACTCAATCTAACCTTAATTAGAAACAGATATTTTTGGGGATTTTGACAGGTTTTGAAAAACCTGAAACTAGAGACAGGAATTAATAAACCTGTATATTAACATGCACAAGCCAAATATACACATATACACAGATCTGTTCATGCAAACCAATGTTCATTCTTACTTAAGTCATGCATTCAATCAATAGATCAAATATCAGAGCTTCAAAAGAGTTTAGTCACTTGTTAAAACAGAGAACAGGATGTATATATATATAAACAGACATGATCACTCAACATATATATCAATTTAAATAAATTCAAGATGAATAACTTTCATACCAAACCAATTATTATCTCATGCATTAGAGTTAAATCAAAAATAAACTGTTTTTAAAGAATGTTTACTCACAGATTTAATATGAAGAACAGAGAACAGAGCCTAAAAACTTGAATGCTGCTGAATGCCTTGGTTTAATAAATTGCGTGCAGAGATGAGTTCCAGATTTTGAAAAGAAAATGCTGGCTTCAGATTTGCTTTGCATACTTCCAGATTAAAAGAAAATGCATCCTAATCATCTCAGGTTGAAGATAATGAATGCAGTTGCCATTGTTTGAAAACGTGCAGGTTTGCTTTAATTTGGAAATGATGGCTTTAGAGTTTTGAAACAGGTGATGCAAGTTTGAAAATGTTACAGGCTTTGCCTTTGATTTTGGAAAATGATTTACAGGTTTGATTTGCATTTTGATTTGAGGACTTGTTTACAGGTTTCGGTTGATCTGAGATTTGCTTAACAAGATTCCATTTGTTTTCTTTGTTTAGAAATGAGATTAGAAAAAGAAATAGAAAATGGAGATGTATGCTTATATAAACATAATTTATGGTTTATTAAAAATCAAAGAAAATGATAATAAAACATGACACTTGTCATTAGAGTTGATCATTTATTCACACATGTTAACACAAAGCCTTTAGCTATTTACACATGTCATTTAAGTAATTAATATTTACTTTAGCTATTAATAAAAAGCTTTTATAAATACTTATCTAAATACATATAAGAATTACTTTAAAAGAAAATAAAATAAAACCAATTATATATAAATAAAAGCTTAAACAAATATTTTTAAAACCAAATATTTCAAAATATCCATCTTTTGAATTTCAAAGCTTAAATTCAAGTTCAAATTAAATTAAATTATAAGATTCAATTTAAAAGTTAACTTATATATATTTACATACTATTTATTCAAATTAAAATAACAATTCCTTTTAGCATTTAAAATTCATACATATTAAAAATAATACATTATACTTATTATTTGAAATTAACATATTTTATAATTTAAACAAGAAATTATATTATCAAGAAATATTTTAAAAAGAAATAAAACAAACCATTTTGTAAATCTTATTTATTTAAACTTAAGTTAAAAATATATCTTAACCAATTAAAAGATTTATCTAAAGTATATTTAAAACTAAAATGTTATTTATTTAAATAACTTTAAAAAGTCATATTAAATTTAAATCTAAATTTCCAATTTACCAAAGCTTCTCTATTTACAATATATACAAATAAGTATATATATTCATAATAGAAAATATCTTATTAGCTTTTAAAAGATCAAATCACCAATTAAATACTCATTTAATCAGATTATTAAATTAAATTCAAATTTCATTATCAAAGATTATCAATATCAATTTAATTATTTAACAGATTATTAAATTGATATTGTTAAAATTTCCGGGATATTACAATTATCATCGTATAATTAACAAATAATGGTGTCAGATGTCACAAGTGAACTGATACAGGCAATAGCATATATAACAGTGCAAATAACTAACAACAGCATATTTCAATTGTCGTTTCAATTGAAAGCAGATTTAATAAATAAAAGAACGTTAATCGTGAGTGATTGCTCACCTTTCGAGGCTAGAGGAGTTTGACAACAGAATTAGCTACAAATCCGAGCACGAATTTCAAAGCAAAGTAGATTGGCACGAATTGACATCAAGCTGATCAATAGAAATATACAAAATCCAATCAGAATTTGATCTTTGGATATGATTGGTATAAGTGAACTTATAGGTAACTCTATATAAATCATATTTAAAATTTAACCATATATTAAATTAAATATAAATATGGGTTTCAAAAATCATAGTTTAATATTAAAACATATATATATATATATATATATATATTACTTATAGCATATAGTTTAATAACTTAAATATAATTACATAGTCGGATCACTAAAAATATAATAAGTATGCATTATAAGTAACATATTTTCAACTTCATAACTGTAAATATATTTTGTAACATAAGTGACTTAAGGTAAACCGTACATATACTGTACATATGATGATATATATAAACCTTCATGCTTATGTGAAAGCAAAGTGACCAAAATATACAAGATACATGCAGACTTACTAAATAAATCAAAATGCAGATAATATTTATATCCACAACTTATATATCATATAAAAAGAACCAGGATTCAAAATAGTGAAGGGGAAAATATAGCTTATATATACACTAACAGACTCTACAGATCATATATTAACAAATACATATCCAACCTTATACTACACATATAAATGAACTTATGCACGTGTTCAAATTTAAAAGTTAATATTGTTTAATCATGCCTTTAAAACTATGCTAAAATAACATAAACTAAAATATTGTAACTTATATACATGCAGCACTAAATGAGCTTCACATGCGAACATACCTTAAGATATATTACTGTAAACACTTGTATTCGAAACGACCAGAAAAGATTATAACTATGAGTATACCATATATATAAAATAATGATATAAGACACAGTATCAAACATAATATGTATCTATACATTCTTAACAAAGATTTGAATAGTCACATTAAAATTTACATATACCATTCTAATAAGATGTACATCGAGCATGAAAACTAACAATATAACAAACTTTTATATCGACTTTGGAAAATCAAAATACATGAAACAAACCTACTGTAACATCATATATCACTAGACATATAACCAATATATATAACTCTTGCACAACAATTTTTTGTACTAATACTGGGAATATTTACACGGTTGTATAAACATGTATAAAATTAAAACTGTGATATATATATATATATATAAATATTTAGAATATTAAATAGACCATTCTATATCTTATACTTACAGACTGCAAAACGAAAGAGGAGGAAGGCTGGGCGAAAAAGAAAATACTAGATTCATTTTTCAAAGGAAAGGGTGAGGTAGGCTTCAACACGGCTGTAGGCACTGAGGCTTGCGGAGGCACTTGCTTAGTCGGGGAAGAAGGCGGAGGTGTGGGCTGCCGTGGGTGGTCATTGGTAGTGTAGATGGTGATTAGTGGGCGGCTATACGAGGTGCGAGGGGATGTGAGCACGAACGTGCTGATGGTGGGAGGCTGGTCATACGGTGGAGTAGCCATGGTGGAAGGCGAAGGCAGGTCGAGATGGCTTCGGAGTTTGCAGGCGGACTGAGGCCGAGGGGAGAGAAGTTGGAACCCATGACCATGCGACTTGGGTGAGAGAGGATGGTGACTTGTGGATTTTTGTGAAGTGGGGAGGCAGTTTTTCATTTTTTTTGTTTCTTTTTTTTTAAGGTGAGGAGAGGATGGGTTTCCAAAATAAATGGATGAAGACGTGCAAGCTGGAAGCCATTACTTAACACTTGCTTTCTAGAAAAAATGTACAAGGACCAAAATATTTTGAACCAGTGAAATTGCAAATGTCATGCAAGTCCAACATTGGAAATTGATACCAAAGACTATTAATATTATACATTGGGCAAACGAAAAGGTCAGAAACCCAAAAGGGAAAAATGTGAATGGGCATAAAATTAAAACGTAGAAATTTCGTAACCGATACGGAAGGCGTTTCACAAAGTGCAACGTACACTGGACTTTGAATTTGACAATCGAACATACCGTAGAGATCAGCATGACGATACGATCAAAACGGTATATGGATATCAGTGGTACGATCGAATTATAAAAATTCGAATTTTCTACTAGCGGAAAATGCAAGAAAAGCACTGAAAAATAAGATCGACGGAGCCAAAGATGTCCGAATTTGGAAAAACGACAAACTGACATCTTACTCAGAAGATGGTTTAGAATTTTTCTATGCAAAAATATTTAGGTTTCAGAAACATTTTATTTTCATCGCTTTTTAACTGATTAAATTGAAGTGAATTTACGCGCGAAATAAACTTCCATATTTTTGGACGAAAATTTACCAGTTGCTATGTTTAACTAGACGTATTTCAAATATTAAATTTTTATTTCAAAATTTTATCGTTTAAAATTTCACAAAATTTCAACTAATTACGTTATTAAAACAGTTGAAATTTACGGGTCGTTACATACTATAATAATTACTAAAATTATTTCTTCCATATACAAAAGTAAGTTGCGTAAAATTATTTCATTTACCCTATTTTAAAACAATACTATGTCGAATTGTTCTATTCAAGTGTTTAGAGATCCCTATCAATAACGTTAATTACTCGTATTGACCAGAATCCATAAACTACTCAATAAACCAACCAACACAATATAAAACCATTTTATATCCACTAACAAATACGCGCTCATATCTATTAATACGCTCAAACTCATTCTAGAGTACTATCGACTCTATTTAAATGAGTAATCCCCACCAGAGCCAAGGTTGTCGCCAGCCTCGCTCTGATACCACTGTAACAGCCCGCAAATCCGTACCCCTTGAATTGACATTTATTTCCATTTATGAACTCAAGAAGAACAGAAATGCGATCCATTTGTGTTAAGAAGAAGAGGTAGAAGAAGAAAATAGAAAAACAACAGCATCAGAATCTCACATCGCAGCGGAATAAAATACAATAGATAACAACAGATCTTTATACAAATTAAAACTATATCTGTTTGCACAATACATCATCAGAGTATACATCAGAGTACACATACATACAACTGGACAATAGTCATGTCATGTCCTCAATACAACAGAGTACAGCAATCAACACAACGAAATATATATAAACAAATACGGAAGATACGTCACGCCATCCAACTCGTCTACTGAGCTCCACAGCATCATATCCTGTATCCTATAATACTCGGTCTGACCCGAGCATTATAGTTAAATAACACCCGAGTCAGTCTGGAATACCAGCGTGAGAAAATCACACTCAAACTGATTATTAAAGTTTCAAAATCCTTTGAAATCAAAAGCATCTCGTAAGACCACGCCATAAATAAACATGTCGGGTTTTTACCTTACGATAGCTAAAACACTTCTATCAAAATCCTCTGATATTATAATAGTGTCTATATACAAATACTTATTCAAATAGCTGAAATTGTTACATGATTAAATTCCAGCATACTAGCCACAAAGTGGGTAATACAAACAAATACCGTACAAGGTACGTAGGGAGAATGGATTTCCATCAATGACTAGGCACTGGGTACCACCTATCACAGTACGTGGCCTAGATCACAGTACCGAGGATTACTCCCAATCCCCTGCAACACAAGGCCGGAACCATCCCTTACTGGACAATTCCGAATAAAATCATCCCACGGTTGGGATCAGCAACCGCACCACTAAGCCGAAATAAAAAGGGACATCTAGACAGGGATGACCTTACTCTCAAGTGGGGGCTACCCACGAAGCCTTGCTGCATAACCCCTGATTTTCAGTCATTCCCGGTTGATGAGGCTTGAGGCTAAACGATACCCTTTTCAGAACATATCCCTTAGAATGCCCATCGTCCACCTGACGATGTTTCGCAAGCATTCGTCCGTACAAGTCCGTCCCGGGTCCGAACGAAACCGAAGGCACTACTCCTACTACATCCATTTTGGAAATATCCTCAGGATTAGTAGCGACTAGCCCTTGCACTTCACTGCTCCATCTTCGACTCCGAAATCGTTTCCATGAAACGTACAAACCGGATCGAAGTGGTTTTCGAGAAATAAATCTCGATCCCGGTCCCTTCGAAACGATCAGCGCATTTGGCCAATATTGATAGTCGGTTATTTAACTATCAATTAACATTCACAAACATCCATCAAACAATAAATAATTTTCCAAATTATTTAATAATCTCAAAATATCTTCGCAAGATATATTCTCATTTTCAATCTTTTGAAAACAATTTCAAAGCGTCCTTTCATGGAGTAAATTTTCAAAATATTCCTATTTCCACTGAAATCACCAAGTACCAAAAACATTAGATTTTTAAAATAATTTAGAAACACTTTATTATAAATATACTTTAAAACATTGAAATTAAAACTACTTTAATACTTTATCAAAATATATACTTTAAGAATATTTAAAATAAAACCGCTTTATAAATATAAACTAAATTTCTCTTTTAAAAACATAATACCAAATCACTTTTTATATAATTATTACAATAATAGGTTTCGAAAATCTTAC
This sequence comes from Allium fistulosum, assembly GCA_030737815.1. Taxonomy (NCBI): domain Eukaryota; kingdom Viridiplantae; phylum Streptophyta; class Magnoliopsida; order Asparagales; family Amaryllidaceae; genus Allium; species Allium fistulosum. The sequence goes on from CM060901.1 coordinate 474,891,836, forward strand.
TTTAAAGTTTAAACATTTAAAAAGAATAGATTTTCCAAAACATACTTTAAATCAACTTTTAAACCTTTAGCTTATACTTAAAAGTTTACTTTGGAAACGTACTTGGCTATTCAAGGAAATACACTTTTCTTCACATCTTTTAAAAATAATTCAACATTTATTTTTAAACCAATTCATATCCCTTTATAAATTCCACCTTGAATTTTATATTTTCAAATATCCACTGATATTTTATTTTACTTTATAAACTCAGTTTATAAATTCCAAAATCTCACTTCTCTTTTAAAATTCCAATTTTAAACAACTAAATCAATTTCCAATTGATTTTCCAATTTACTTTACTTTACTTTGAAATAAATTTCCTTTGCTACTTCATTTATTTCAAAATACATTAACTTTTAGATTTATTTCTTTATTTGAGTTAAAACCCTTTTAACTGAAAATACCAATTTTAAACTTCCAAAATGCTTTCTTTATCCTTTAATTAAATTTAATCCTTAATTTCAAAAATAAATTATTTATTCTTTACAATAATATCACTTTAGTTTTAAAGTTTATATTTTCCCTGTTAATTCAAAATTCCCTTATTCCAATTCACTTGAATTATTTACTTAAATTTTACTCTTTTATTTCTTTCAAAATCTAATTCAATATATTTTGATAACTCCTTTTTATTGAAATATTCAATCCAACCATATCATCCAATATTTCAATCATCAATAAAATCATCACATGATATCAATATTCATAACACAGAATATAAAATAGTCTAGATAATTTTAAGGAATCCAGTTGGATCCCTCCAACCTGTTTTCCTGCATCCACAAACGTTAGCACAATACCAATTCCACTTCGAGGTGGAATATCGCGGTATATGGGTTTTATAAAATATCATCCGCTATTATGCGGCGCATAGGGTCTCATCCGCTATATAGTGCGGGAACATCAACTCCAATATATACATATGCCAATATATATATATTGGTATATCTACTACTATATATACTATCATATCAAATCAATCCAATCATTCACCCAATATTTAAATTTGACTATTTAAATTTAAATAACAACTAGATGAGTGAGATTAACTCACCTTTGGCCTAAGATTGCCATTCACCTCAAATTCGCCTTGTTTCCCAAATTTTCAGACCTTGAAAAATCATTTTACATTATATTAATATTTGAACTATCGAACAATTAACTTTCCATTTATAAATTAACTAAGAATTTGGGTTTAAACCACTAATTTGTTTTTAACAAATTTTCTTTAATAAAATATTTTTAGTGATTAAAGAAATTAAACAAGTTAATTAAATAGGTTAATCACCCTAATACACATTTTTTTAAATAAACTAGTAAATTTAGAATGTGTATACATATATTTATATCTATATATTTTCTTACCCTGTTTATTTACAGATATATTGTATTTAAATTAAAACAGCGGGTTACCTTACTACTAACGAGCAAACCCCCAACCACGACAGTTCCCCGACCACCCTTTGTCTTCCGCCTCTGCGAGATTTCTACACGCCTGAATCGCGACCCTGAACCCTAGCTGCTGGCGAAGACATGCCATCGCGACACCCAAACCCTAACAAATTTTCGCCTCTGTTGCTCACGCCTGACCACTCCTCATCGTCGATTGCCAAGGAGTCGAGTTCGTCTCTGCCACTGTCGCTTCCATCATCACCGATCATCTGAGGTGATAGGCCCCACTACCTCGCGAGATCGTGACTTCGATCGCCGATCCTCAACCAGACAAAACCCTAGCCTCGCGAATCGAATCACGTACCAATAGATTTTCGAGTAAGAGAAAACTGTTCGATTCGATTCGAATTTGATTGTGATTTCCTTTTGAATGAGCTTTGATTTCGTTTTGAATTGAAGGGGAATAAGGGGAAGGATAGGCGGTTAAGAACTAGGATGGAATAGCGTTTCAAAGAAGATATGGCTTTGACTAAGGAATGGAGATAGAAAACGAGATTGTCTCGGTTTTAACTAGAACGAGAAAGAAGTGATTTTTTTAGAGGACGCGTGTTAACCCAGTTGAACACGTGTTTTAAAATTCCTTTACGTGTCCGCATAGATTTGCAACAGTACCAAAGCAATTATATTATTTATTTAAAATTAAATTTTCAAGACTAAGCAAAACAGTTCTAAATTCAGTTCTGAAAGTTCTAACACCTTCAGAATCATCAGTATAAATTTTCTAAGCCTTCATATTATTTTTAACGGGCTTAAAATTCCAAATTCTATATTTTACTCAATTCCAATTATTAAATTCAACAATTAAATCACTAAATAAATAATGATATTTGAAATTTTGAGTTTAAAATTAACTCTTAAATATTTAAAATCAATTAAATATTCCAATTTCAAATATACAAAAAATCCGGGTCGTCACACCAGCTTTGCCTCGGGTTTGACCTTGGGCTCGTGTCGTGACTTTATTTTTATTACACTTGAGTTGAATCCAGCTTTTGATTGGGTTTGACCTTGTGCTCACCTGTCCCTGCAGTTTTATAAAGTGTATATCGGTGTGCACGGCCTTGTGGTATGTACAGTGATACACTGTGCATGTCACAAGCTGTTCGTGTATGATGATTTCAAAATAAATATGATAATGAACAACCCAAATAACTGAAGCAAATAATATTTTCAAAAACACATTTTACTACAAAATATTTCTTTTTCAATTTTACTGCGTCAATGTTTATTTTACAGATCGCTTAGATGTTGGATTCAATCTGGAATAGAGTTGAAGATAAATACGAGCGAATGAGTGATATGTATTCAAGTGCAAATGTAAATTAAAAAATGTGATGTAATCAAATTTGTATTGTAATTGAAATTGTGTATATATAGTGAGAGCTCAAATTTGTACTATTTAAATTTGTAATAAATATTTGTTTGAATAAAATATCTGTTTGAATTTGAATTCTGTGTTACTTATTTTATTCAGCAAATATTTATTTAATTATGTGAAAAATAAAATATTACATTAATAGATGCATATAAATGAATATATATATATATATATATGTTTATTATCATCAAACAAAAATCATATACTTGCATATTCAACAATCTCCCTCTTTTGATGATAACAAACATATATTTAAGATTTTGAATTTATTAAATGTATTTGATCATTCAATTTTCTCCCCCTATTTGAATGCTCCCTCTCTACAACAAAGCTCCCCCTTCATATATGCATGAGAATAAATAAAAATATGCAAATGAGCCTAGATGCAAATAGAAAATACAAAATAAAGTATTTGAACTTTATTTGCCAAAATCTTAACTTTTCACTCCCCCTTTTGTTATCAGCAAAAGAGTAATAGTGTTAGGAAAATAGAGATAATGTGATAGACATTAATACAATATTAATACCCAATCGAGTATAAATATTAAATTTCAATAAAAAAATCAAACAAAAATCATAAATACTCTGTTAGGCGCATATTCCACTCTAGAGTGATAGGGATGATGTCAGTATATAAAACCATATAGTTGTGTCTATTTGTGGTATATTTATATTAGGAAGTTGAATATCTACTAACCATGCATAACCGTTAGGACTTTTAAATGAGATTAGTAGTATTCTCAATTTTTTTTTAAAAATGAATTCAAGTATCTTCTAACCACGCATAACCGTGAGGAATTTTAAATGGGATTAGAATCAACTTGTCTATTTAATCAATCAATTTTGATATGTGTTCCATACATGCATAACCGTGAGGACTTTTAAATGAGCATGAAAGCACATAATCAAAAATTCCAAGTAATTCACCCATGCATAACCGTGAGGACTTTTAAATGAGAGTGAATACTTTGGATGTTTTTATTCCTAAAAATATAATAAATTGAAAAATGAATGATTTCCCGTTTAAAATACCACATATTGACATACTATATTTGATTTTGATGAGTGATGGTCGTTAGAATTATGATAGAAATAGAGATGGTCATGAAATTTTTACCAACAAAAAGTTTTTATAACTCTTGTTTAAATTTCTAAAGAAATTTACTAACTATATTGTCTCAAGTTAATATATGATTGATATCAACACTCATCACTTTTTCAATCACTATTTATGTTTTCGATAATCAGTAGGGAGTCAGATTAGTTAATGTAGTCAATTAAGATCAAATCCAAAAAATAATAAAATTTTCTAGAATGACTAATTTGAAACAAGGTCAACAAAAAAAACTATTTTCTGGAAGCGGTTTTATAAAAGAAAAATGTTTTCTAATTGAAAATTATTTGAAATGAAAAATATGCATATTTTTTCTTTGAAAATATGATGCAGCTAATGAATATCTCAACAGAAATCACGTTCCACTAGTAATTTTTCTATCAACTAGATTACCAGTGTTATCTGCATCTGAATATCCCTTTGATTCAAGATTATCATTAGATTGGTGTCATAGACCAGACCATGAAGTGTGCAAAAAAATATCCTAAATCATTTTTAACAGCTTTTAAATGAAATTGAATTAAAGCTGTGCAAATAAATAAATAGTGAACATAGTATCAGATCCAGAAGCAGTAAAATAAGCAAATATATCCACTCGTATCATGAGTAATCGGCAATCAATAAAGCAACATCATTAGTTCAAACAAATCTATATGACCTAGTGCAGAGATTCTAGATGTACTTATAGTGTTCTCGGCATAAAAATATAATTGGCCAATAACTTTGAAAAATTCAGAATCAAAATCAACATTCATTTCTTTATCAAAGAACTGGCTGATTTAGTTCAGATTATGGTGCATATTTTCACATTTAATATATCGTTCAAGATAAATGTACCGTTACCTATTTTACCTTTGCCGTTAATTTTTTGTTGTTGCCCATTGTGATTCTACCACCTTTATACTAGGCTAAGGAACTTTGATTTATCGCCCGTTGTGTGCCTGGAACAGCTAGAATCCAGGTAACACTATTGTTGTTCCTCAGCATGCCACCACACCTACACGAGAAAAGATTTTTGTGACCTATTTGTTCTTATAGGTCCATGGTTGTTAGTGGCAAATGATTTTGAAAAATATGTTTGTGTAGACCCAAAACTATTTATATATGTTCCTTTCGGCACCCAGATTTGTTTGACTTTGAGGGATTTTATATTCGTACCTTTGGGAACCCAAATTGGAGTGGTTTTCACGTGTTTGGGTCTATACCAGCAAATATTTTGATTGTGTCCAATTTTTCTACAAATTGTGCACTCGAATTTTACTTGATTAATTTTGCTTCTAACAAGTTCGGTTCGATTATATCCACGTCCTTTTCTATCTATATTAACAGTTTGTTTTCCTAATAGCATATTTAACGATCTTTCTCCTTTGGAAAATTTTCCTAAAGTTGTAGACAATTGTTGGACTTGCGTTTTGAGAGATTCATTTTCATTCAATAATTGAGTGCATTTTTTAATAGAATTTTCTCTCCTAGTTTTTCACTTTCTTTTAAAATCAAAATTTCATTTTCAAGTGATTTAATTTTGATTTCTGATTTTTTTAATTTCATCTTCAAATGTTCCACACTTTTTACACTTAGGGCTCTTGCTTTGATAGTTTTTAACCAATTGATCAAGCTGTTTATTTAAATCTATCAAAGTATCTCTTTGTGATTCAATTTTAGTGTATTTCTCCCTAAGTCGTTCGTAACAGCCATTTACTTCATGAAAATATATAAGCAACTCTGAATGAGTAAGTTTTGATACCTCGCTTGGCTCGTCATCATCACTGTTAGTTATATCACCTTGAATACACAGATCTGCTTTTTCACTCTCACTGCCAGTGTTTTTATCATCTTCATCAGTTTCATCCCAAGTGGCTGCAAAACTTCTCCTTTTCTGTTTCTTTCCTTGGCTGAGTCGATTCTGTGGACAATTGGGCTTGATATGACCGGGTTTGTTGCACTTGTGACATATGATCTCTTGCTCTTCTGAGTTGTCTAGTGCTTTGACTATTCTGCTTTTCAATTTTTGATTAAGAGCTGGATTTCCGTATTTGTGGTTCCACTTTTTGAATCCTTTTATTAGTAGCGCTAGCTCAGCTGCTCCATCATCGTCATCACTTTCCTTTGTTCCTTTAAGAGCTATTGATTTCCTTCGATTATCACCTCCTTCTCGTTCTTCCCTGAATTTCATTTCTAGCTCATAAGTGGTGAGATTTTCGATGAGTTCTTCGACTTTGATCTATTTCAAATCTTTTGATTCTTTAATGGCAGTTACTTTGGCTTTAAAATTTTATGGAAGGACTCTGAGGATTTTTCGGACTATTTCCAACTCTATGTATGATTTTCTGAAATCTTTTGATCTGTATACGAGGTTGGAAAATCGTCCATACATCTCTTTGACATTTTCGTCCTTGACCATTGTGAAGTTCTCGTATTTGCTACTAAGCATGGCAAGGCGAGATTCTTTGACTTGAGACGTTCCTTCATGAGTCACTTCAAGTGTGTGTCATATTTCTTGCACAGTTAGACAATGTGAGACACAATTAAATTCAATTTGATCTAATGAACAGGTAATAGAATTCATAGCTTTAGCATTAGCATTCTGTAGTTTATTTTCTAGATCTGCCCATTGATCCATCGGTTTTTCTATTTCCTGATTATCTACCACTATAGTTGGTGTCCTATATCCTATCTCAACAATATTCGAAGCATCAATTTTTTTTCAGAAAAATTTTCATTTTATTTTTCCAGTAAGCATATTCACCATTGAACATTGGTGGTCTAACTATGGACCGACCCTCAGCAAAAGCATTAATAAAAGAAGCCATTTTAAAAATTCAAATTTGTAAAACAAAAATTGGTTTTTGAAAAATCAAATTTTTAAAACAAAAATTGACTTTTGTTCCTAGCTCTGATACCACTTGTAGGATCGATTTCACCCAAGAGGGAGGGGTGAATAGGGTGATACTAATAATTATAGAAAATTAATGCGGAAGTGTAAAAAATAATCGCAGCACTGATAATAGCAGAATAATAGCAGCACAAATAATAGTAGAATATAAAAAGCTGAAATAGAACAACACAGAATTTACCCAGCTTCGACAAAATCCTGCCTACGTGCTACCCCCAAGGTTTCTACTAGAAATTAAGTAGTCAGACGCTTACACACGTAAACTCGCGACACCCGCTATCGACTAACCTAACTCTACGCTCAAAACCCTACCACAACTCAGCCACTGAGTTGCGAATTCTCGAACTACTCCACCGTAGTTCGTCCCCTAGTCATAAGACTAGAATTTACAAACGTTTAAAAGAAAATTACAAATTAGAAACAAATTTAAAATGATAAAACTTGAAACCCTATTTTAAAATAATGGCCCAAAACAATTAAGACCGGCCCAAAATAAAATTATCGCTAAAAAAATGTCGGCCCCTTTTTCACTTTATCTCTTCGGCCTTGAATCCTTGTGTTAAGAAAAATGGCTGTCTCGTTTCTTCTCTCGTTCAAAATTAGGACTTTGTGATATTCTTTGAAGCCGCCGCTTTCGGTTGTTGATTGAATGATGCTTCGAATTATTTACAGTTTTCTTCGACAATCAACTTATCAATTTGATTTGCAGGCGGCTGCTTTAGTTCGATCGAGTTCGAACTAAAATCGTATGTGATTTATACTTTTTGCTTTACTGGTTAGCTTCCTTGAACTCGATGCTCTTGAAATGCCGATGATGATTGGGTTAAATAGGGTTCGAGTCCCTTAATCTTTGTTCGTATACATCTGGTTTGAATTCGTCAATTTATATGCTTGGTCGTTCGATTTAACTTGAATGTTGGTGATTAACCTTGACTTGTTCAATTCGTATATTTTGTTGCTTGATTCTCACGGCTTCAATTTTGGCTTTTTCTTGGTCATCACAGCTTTGAATTTGCTAGCATTTCAACTCGACTTGGTTTGAAACTGCTGTTACATTCACTTGACTTCTTCGGCTTGATCAATTTCTATTATCACTTTGACACTCAAGGCATCTTGTTATGTTGATTGAACTGTATATGTATTCATGTTGTCTTTGACTTGTTTATTGTCCATACTTTGTTAATATACAATGCTCTGTGTACATTTGTCTGCACTGCTTCATTGATATATATATATGCATGTCTGGTTTTCACAAACATCTCTGTTTTTGTTGTTCTTGAAGTCATGTGTATTTTGGTCTTGAGCTCTATATATATGTATGGTCTGCACTGTGTCTTCATTTGGCCTTGCTCATCTACTTGTATTTGTATGCTTGCTGCTGCTTTGTACATGCTTTGATTCATGTATACTTGATGCCTGACTGCATGTATATAAGTTTGGTCTACATGTTGTTTGCTTGTGAGTTGCATCCCTGGTTTACATTGGAGTTTTATTGCTTCGAACTAGTTTCATATTATAATTGTGCTTGCCATTGTGCACTGATTTTGAGTTGTTGCTTTAATCTTGAAACTGCTTCCAAGCTCCACTGTATATTTGTAATGTTTGCACACTCAAGTCAGGTTTGGTGGTAGCTTTGCATTCATACTTCATGTTTTGAATTATGCTTGACCGTATACATGTTTCGAGCCTCTGTTTCACTGGTCATTTGAGTCTGCAGTGTGCACTGGTTGAAACTCTTCACTGTTTGAACTATATTCATGACTTTTCTTCATCTGATGCATTGTACCTGATCTTGAGTTACTTCGAGTTAATGCTTTGAGCTAGTTTTCATATATATACTTTTGTATTCAGTTGTATTGCATCATGTCACTTGTGTTCATTGTGTAGTCTGGTTTTGGTTTCTTGATGCAGTCTTGTTTTATGTAGTATTTGCTGCACCATGTAGTAGCCTTGCTTGAGAACACTTGAGTTTGTATTGGTAATTATGTGAAATGCTGTCATGTGTACATTTTGTACATAATTATTGAAGTCCGGTTTGACCATGCTTCATTGTGTTTAAAAACAGTTTGCAGTTATGTTTTGGTACTGGTTTGAGTCATCTGTACAATTCATTTTCTTTTTGAGTTGACCCATTTGAATGTCGAGGTTGTGTTGCTTAAGAACTTGTACTTGACAATTTTGTGATGTTTTTTATATCGCACCTGAGTTGAATCCAGCTTTGCCTCGGGTTTGACCTTGTGCTCGTGTCGTGACTTTATTTGATTACACTTGAGTTGAATCCAGCTTTTGATTGGGTTTGACCTTGTGCTCACCTATCCCTGCAGTTTTGTCAAGTGTATATCGGTGTGCACGGCCTTGTCGCATGTACAGTGATACACCATGCATGTCACAAGTTGTTTGTGTATGATGAATTCAAAATAAATATAATGACGAACAACCCAGATAACTGAGGCAAATAATATTTTCAAAAACACATTTTACTGCAAAAATATTTCTTTTTCAATTTTACTGCGTCAGTGTTTATTTTACAGATCACTCAGATGCTAGATTCAATATGGAATAGAGTTGAAGATAAATACGAGTGAATGAGTGATATGTAGTGAGGTGCAAATGTAAATTGAAAATTATGATGTAATCAAATTTGTATTGTAATTGAAATTGTTTATATATAGTGAGAGCTCAAATTTGTACTATTCAAAATTGTAATAAATATTTGTTTGAATAAATTATCTGTTTGAATTTGAATTCCGTGTTATTTATTTTATTTAGCAAATATTTATTTAATTATGTGAAAAATAAAATAGTACATTAACTGATACATATAAGTGAATATATATATATATATATATGTTTATTATCATCAAACAAAAATCATATACTTGCATATTCAACAATCACATGTTGCACTTGTACTCATTCACCAAACCTTTATCTGACCCACTTTGACAGGACAGTACGTGATTAGCCCAATCTAAATACTTGGAGAGCCGAGCTTATCTTTGGAGACTTCTTTTATCATATTTCATGTCCATGTATTTATCTATCTTATCAGTAAATTTTATATCTTTTATCAAACTTAGAGTAAGATTTTCTATGTACTCTGTATTGAACCACGTGTTGATTTTCTAGAACTGTGATTTGGATATTTTCTAAGATGGATATTTTTCGATATTAAATATTATGTTCCTTCTGCTGTGAGTACCGAAGGTGTAGTATATCTTAGGTTTAGTCTCCGTAATGCTTTTATGCTAAAGGAAAAACCCCGACGATCCGCGATTCTCGGCACGACTCGAAACCAAAAGCCGCATTAAGCTTTGGTTCGGTGTTTGGGAGGTGTGGGTTATCACAGTTGGTATCGGAGCATAGGTTCAAATCTCCTTAGGGATTAGGATCATATTAAGAGAACGTATTTGAAAAGTTTTTGAAAAATATGGTTTTTCAAATGGTTTTCCAAAAGTTTTCAAAATTGAGTTATATATATATATAAGTAAAGATTTTCAAAAAGCTTTCCAAAGATTTTGTACATATCACAGTCTCTCTTTGTCGTTCCTATGCTATCTTTGATTCGTGCCATGTTATTTCTCTTATTCATGCCTACACCATCTGTGAAAGATTGCTAATTAAATTATTATATTTCACAGATAAAAGATGATTGATCCTACAGGTTCAAGCTCTAGCGATGTAGCCAAGGTCCCGGGTTTGAACATCCCGATATGGTTCCCCCGGTACCTATAGGTGAGGGGACATGCCGAGCTAAATCCTACTAGAGAGACAATGGAGAGAGCGATAGGTGCGGTTCCTGCCCGGCCACCTACCGTTACATACTTTTCTAAGCCATGCAAATATTTTTCAAGCCTTGGAAGAAAGCCATACATGGGGACAGAGCCTTACGTGGATTCGAGGACATGGATCTGTGCTTGTGAGATGATCTTTGGCTTGATGGGTTTAATTGATGAGATGAAGAGGTAGTTAGCCACATGGTAGTTATAGAGTGAGGAGTTGAGCTGGTGGGAGGCTTTTGAGTCTAACACTAAAGGAGAGGAGATTTCTTGGGAGGAGTTTCGCAGGTGATTTGAGACCAATTTTCTTTCTAGGGCATAGGAAGGTGTTCAGTTGGAAGAGTTCATTCACTTGAAGTTAGAAAACCTACCAGCGAAATAATACATCAATCAATTTGAGCTAGCTTGATTTAGAATAGGACTGACCGATACCCCGTATAAGAAGGCTTTAAAGTTTGCTAAAGGGCTGAACTAACCTCTCCAAGGTTTAGCTTTGAGTCACAGTCCTATGGATGTTATGCATGAGGGTCTAGTAGAAATAGCCTTGCTAAACACCGTTTCCACGAAGGGAGCTAAGGAAGAAGGACCAAAGAAGACTGGAGGGGAAGTGCAACAGAACCAGCGTAGGGTGGAGGTGGACCCAAAGGAAAGATACAAAAGGAGGATGTGCACTGTAGGAAGTGTGGCGAAGGGGGCATTCCTTAAAGGAGTGCAAGACAAATTTTTTCAAAGGTCAAGTGCTATAACTGCGATCAATTTGGGCATGTGAAGTGGACTTGTCCAGCACCCCAGAAAACTTTTACTCATGCAGTCCCAGCTTGTGCACTGGAGGCAGTACCAAGCTCAAGTGCACAGCCAGTGGTCGACAAGGGTAAGAAAGTGGTGATCGAAGGTATGTTGACTCTTTCCTGTTTATCTGTTTGCACTTTACTTGATACTGGGGCATCACATCCTTTCATTTCTAGTGGACTTATTGATGACTTACACTTACACACTAGTATAGTCATGGACCATGTAGTTTTGTCAAATCCCGTAGGAGGATCGGCCTATTTGTCTATGGCATGTTAGGGTTTGAAGTTGCTCATTTTAGGGGTCGATTTCTATTGTAATGCCTTTGTATTGAGATTATTTGGGTTTGGGTTGATATTAGGCATGGATGACGATGTATATGGATGTTTTAGACTGTGATAGGACGGTCGTTAGATTAAACATGTAGTTGATGTAGCTTGGAAGTTTATTGTCACCCCCGAGGATCGGTTATGCTGAGCTACTTATATTCTTTAGACCTATCACATGATGAGTTAGATACGATGCCTGTAGTTACAGATTTCCTAGATGTTTTTGCTAAGGTTATCATTCTTCTGCCCTAAAGAGAGATTGAGTTTTGGATCTATCTTATTGAGAACGCTAGACCCGTTACCTTACCATTAAGGAATATGGCTCCAAAGGAGAGATGCGAGTTAAACAAGCAAGTAAATGAGCTGTTGGAGAAGGGTCATATTAGGAGGAGCATTTCTGAATTGGGAGCACCAGTCATCTTCGCCAACAAGGCAGATGGTTCTCTAAGACCCTACGTCGATTATAGGGAGCTGGATAAACTGACTAAGAAGAATCATTATCCACTGCACCGCATAGACGGTCTCTTTGATCAATTGGTTGAAGCTAAGGGTTCTCATAACTTGATTTGGCTATCGAATTCCGCCAGCTGCATGTACCCAAGGACAATATGTAGAAGATAGCATACTATACCCTCGACGTAATTTATGAGCGGTTAGTCATGCCCTTCGGACGGACCAATGCACCCATTTACTTTGTTGATTTGATGAGCCAAGTTTTCAAAGGGTTGCTTAGCAAGTTCGTCATGCTATTTGTGGATGATATCCTAGTCTATTCGAGGAGTGAGGTGGAGCGCACATTGCATTTAGAAGAAGTGCTTAGTACACTCCGTGTGCATAAGCTGAAGGCGAAGTTTTCAAAGTGCCACTTTTGGAGAAAGGAGCTATGCTTTTTAGGACACATCATCTCAGAAAGTAGATTGGCAATTGATGCTAGTAAAGTAGCACCAATTCAAGATTGGCTTGTTCCATTGAAAGCTACAGAGGTGAGAAGTTTCCTTAGTTTGGCGGGTTACTATCGGAAGTTCATTAAGGACTTCGTAGAGGTCTCTGCCCCTTCGACCTGTCTTACTAAGAAAAAATAAGTTTTCTCGTAGGATGCAAAATATGAAGATGCTTTTATTAAATTGAAGGAGAGGATGACAAGTGTACTAGTTCTGGTATTATCCGATGGGACAAAGCCATTTGTAGTTTATACCGACGCCTATGGTACTTGGTTAGGCATGGTCTTAATGTAATAAGGAAGGGTGGTGAGTTACACGAGTAGGTAGCTCAAGACCCACAAAAGAAACTACCCTATCCATGATCTTGAATTGGTGGCCATTATCTTTTGGGCTCAAGTCATGGAGCCATACCTTTTAGGGGAGTAGTTTGAGCTATATATGGATCACAAGTCCTTGAAGTACCTGTTCTCCCAAAAGGACTTGAATTTGAGGCAATGAAGGTGGATGGAGTTCTTGGCATTGTATGACTTTGATATCTCATATACCTTGGGCAAGGGTAATGTAGTGGCAGGCGCTTTGAGTAGGCGGCATGCAGTATTAAGTCCCTTGTTCTTGGAGAGGAAACATTTGGAGTTCATTTCTAAATTTGACTTCAGACCATCATCAAATATTGCCTTAGGATTACTAGCAGCTTTAGATGCATAACCTACAATGATGGAATTTATTAGGTTTAGGCAGAAGGACGATGAGGAGCTAGTAGACATTATTGAGAGGATTCGAAGAAGAGAGTCATCTAGTCATTTGATGCGTTATACCATTGACTCGAGAGGATGGTTACGGAGGGATGGTATGCTTTGTGTTCCTCGTAATATGGATTTGGTAGATGTGGTACTAGCTGAGTCTTACCGTTCTAAAATAACCATTCAACTTGATGGTGACAAGATGTATCGCGACATGAAGAGACTGGTTTGGTATGAAGAAGCATGTGTCTGAGTATGTGGCTGAGTATGTAACTAGATGTATGACTTGCCCGAGAGTAAAGGCGGAGAAGAAAAAGCCAGGAGGATTGTTGTAGCCATTAGATATTCCTCAGTAGAAGTGGGAGAGTATTTCTATGAATTTCATGGATAATTTACCGTGGAGTAGGAGAGGGAATAAGACCATTTGGGTCATAGTTGATCGATTGACCAAGTGCGCTCATTTCATACCAGTGAGGAGTATGAGAACGACGGCATCGTTGGTAGCTCTATAGATAAGAGAGGTCATTAGGTTACATGGAGTTCCTACTAATATAGTTAACGACCGAGATCCACTTTTCACCAACTAGTTCTAAAGGAGTCTAAGGAGGCTTTAGGGACTGATTTAAGCTTGAGCACCGCATATCATCCATGGATGGACGGACAGATAGAGAGAAAGAATCGAGTATTGAAGGATTACCATAGTGTGCATTTTGGACTTTGGAGGTTCTTGAGAGGATCACTTACCGTTAGTGGAGTTTACCTACAACAATTGTTATTAGGCAATTATTGGGATGATGTCATTCGAGGCATTACACGATAGACCCTGTAGATCACAGTCGTGTTGGTGGGACACTACGGATAAGATTATTCTTGGGCCAGATATGATGAGGGAGACATAAGAGAAGGTGGACTTGATCTGTAAGAGGATTAAGACTGCTCTGGATAAGCAGAAATCTTATACTGATAAGAGATGTATGGGGTTAGAGTTCGTAGTGGGCGACATGGTGTTTGTGAAGGTTTCACTCCTTAGGCATATTATGAGATTTTGTAGCTCAAGGAAGCTAGTACCGAGGTTTGTAGGTCCTTTCCCGATAGTTGCTAGAGTAGGGAAGTCGGCATATAGAGTGGAGCTTTTGGAAAAGTTAGTGGAGGTACATAATGTTTTCCATGTGTCACACCTGTGGAAGTGCTTGCATGATACAACTACCATGGTCGAACTAAGTCAGCTAGAGGAGGTGAACGTTAAGAGGGCGTCACTTATTCGCTATACACCTACTCGTATTCTTGAGCATGGCACAAAGCGACTCCACAACAAGGAGATCAGACTCATTAAAGTCCAATTGGATGAAGACCCAATGGAGAGTACATTGGAGCCTAAGGAGAAGATCCATGCTACCCACTCATGACTCTTTTTTGGTACATTTCCAATTTAATTCTTATAAGTATAGATTACTTATGTTTATGACTTAGCTTGGCATACCCTTTAGGTAGAGACCATTAGATGGTAGGAATGGTTATAAACATGTTAATAGGATGTGTTATGGATGATGGATGTTAATGGATGTATTTGGATGTATTGTTTGGACTATTGTCTTTAACACGTTTAGGGTAGTACAACCTCTAAGTATATACACACATATATGTTGTAACATGTTATCTTTTGATTATTTTGATGCTAGTGGATGTTGCATATGAGTTGAAATGGTTGTGCATACATGTAGAATTGCAAGTATATTCACTTAGGATGTTGCATACATTTGGATGCATGGCATGGTATTTGCATGATAGGAGGTCGACTGGATTAGTAAATCGCCTAATTTTTGCATTAGTATAGGTTCGCGTGAATTTAATGTTACATATACATATGTACATATTACATTAGCAATTTTTTAATTACAATGCTGCCCGCGGATGATGGATGAGTAGATGGTTGTAGCTATTGGTTGTAGTGTGTATAAGTTACATTTTTCCATCCTTTGAGATTTTCGGGGCCGAAATCCTTTTAGGAGAGAGAACGTAACTCCCCGATGATTTAACAAAAATTTAATAAGAAAACTAAATTAAAATTGAAAAAGACTAAAATTAAATTTTCATAGATGCCTGAATTTGGCTACAAAATTCGCATTTCATTCATAGCGATTATCTGGAGGATTTTCTTATATAACACTTCGAAATCGAAGTTAATATCGAAAAGTTTCGGGCGTTGGAATAATTGAAAATAGAATAAAAACAAAAATAAAATTACACAATTTAACAAGGCGACCGATCGACCCGGGGGGTCAAAGGTTGACTAGTAGCGGTGCACCTAGATGGGGTAGCTTTCGACTCTAGTTGTGTTAAATAGAGTGCGTTGTTACATGTTCGAATGATGGTGATGTGTTACTTCATTGTTAAGTATAAGATGGGCGCGCATGATCATTGTAAAGATTCACCAACCTAAATCCAACGGCCAAAACTATTTTCCAACCCCTATAAATTCAAGCCAAACCTAACCCTAAAATTCTCATAGAAGTTTACTGAATCGAAACTCTTTCTAATTCTAACCTCTCCACTAATCCTAAAGTTCTTTAAAAATCAAATTAGAAGAATTCAATCAATCGGATGCATACAGAGCAAGTGTACGAACGGGTGATTCTCAAGCAAAGCAGTAGGAAGAGCTTAGTCTTGAAAGGAGTGGGAACAATTTTGATTAGATGATTGTTACATTTAGGTTTAAACTATTCTAACTGATTTAGGATGTTAGTAAATTATAATTGAAGTTGTAAAACCCTAATTTGAAACCTGTAATATGAAGTAGAAATTGGAACTACGGTAATTTGATAAACTTAACATGGTTGCTAGCACAGCTCTTATAGCATTAAACTTAAAAACTTTAAAATCAGTAAACCCTAAAGCTGCAAACCTTATAATAAGAAACCCTTAAATATGTAAAACTAAGATCCTACAAATTGATATTAAAATTTAGAATATGGACTGGTCGAATTAGTAATTAGGATTCACTGAAACAGCTAACGACACTTATCAAAACCAAAATTTACAATCGACAATTAAAATCGGAAGAACCATAAAAATTTAGTTTGCACCGGTCGATCGATTAAGGTTAGCTGTCGATCGGTAAATGTGTAAAATGAATAATTTGAACCTTGGCCTAAGGCCCAGGTTAATAAAAATTATACAATTTACGATGAAAATTATATAAATGTTAATTATTGTTTAAGCCAAATTTGGGGGTTAAATGTGTGTTAGATAGATCTTTCATCTAACCAAAACCCCAGAGTTCTCGAAAGCTTATTCCGAGAGGATAAAGGTAGATTAAGCAAATGTTGTAAATTTAGTAAAATATAAATATTTACCATTTCAATATTACTATAAATATTTACCATTTCAATATTACAACAAATGTTGTAAATTTAATAAAATATTAATATTGAGATTTATTATATAAAATGAGATTCTTTTTTAATTAATAGTTTGTTTTATTAAGAAATAATGAGAATAGCTTTCAAAAGTTATACTTATTTCAAAATATTTCAATGTTAATAGAAATGGGAATTTTCGATATGTTGGAGCTTCGGTAAAATTTGGGAAAAATTAATTTATGCTTCCATAAACATAATTGAGTATTCATTAGTGTTTAAGGAGAGAAAACAATAGCAATCAATAAAAAATTTCTTATTGGGTTATAGGATATCCTTTAGGCCTATGTAGAGGGTGAATAATAATCCAAACACTCTTGTTTTCCTTCATCATTTTCTCATTTCAGCCAAGATAAAAAATCTGAAAATAAACTAACCTTATTTGTAAACCCGAGAAACTAGATTAAATCCGCAAATCAAGCTTGAATGAAAGGCTTTTGATTATTAATAGAAGATGTAAAGCTATGGTAATCTCTACCATCATATCTTACATCTATTGAGTCTTTAATCTCAGCTTTCACCATGTTTGTAATTTTTTGTTATCCGGCATCCTGAGCCAGCTATATTAGACTAATTGCGCAAGACAAATTGCGCAAGACAAATTCGACTGTTGTCAAGATGGATGACCATGGAGCAATGCTATAAGACTTGGAAGTTGATTTAAGATGGTTATATGAAGCCAGGATTGAACGGAGTTGGTAGATAGACGATGCAGGATGCTATAAATATGGATATTAGCTTGGATTAACAAGGGATTGGCATTGCATTGTAGAACCCTAAGGATCGGTATGATTGGTTATGTGAGGGATAAGCATGGTCAAAGTAAAAGAGGGATCGGTGTAGAAGGAAGCACATGGATCGTTATAGCATTATGGATGATGATGAATCGGCATAGCATTATGGATGATGATGGATCGGCATAGCATTTTGGATGATGATGGATCGGTGTACCATTTTGGATGGGATGGATCGGTATTATATAATGGAGTTCAAGGAACACGCATGAATGGCATGTAAAAGGGACCGACATGATCTAATATGAAGGATCGGTAGGAACAACTTTAAAATGGATCTGAACCAAAGATTAAGCAAAAACGCGAGCTCCACATATTCAATCGATATGATATTTGAAGAGCCATCATGTCTAAGCATGAAGAAGCTATCATAGGGATCACTGCTCTAGAATCGACCAATGGATGGATCGGTACCGATCCATCTTCATTGGGATTTGGGCCTAGTGACCCCTATAGCGGGCCCATATGGATAAGAAGGTCATGTAGCCGAAGTTTAAGAGAGATTGGTGGTCGCCTTCACCTATAAATACTGGCCTAGGAGGTCATTCTGGGGATCTTTATACAGCTGGTTACATAGTTCTTTATTGTAATCAACTTTCTTCCTTACTTCTTGCTGTTTATTACTGTAATCAAGTTTATAGTGAATCAATAAAGAGAATATTCAAAGTGGACGTAGGCAGATGACGCCGAACCACTATAAATCCTGATCTTCTTGATTTCTGTTTTGATTTGCTTACTAGTTTATTATATTCCTCTGTTTCAATTTAGTTTTCTTCATTTACTTCTCTGCAAAATCCTATTCTTAGGTGTTTGTGACTAATTTGGTTGCAAACATTTTGGTGCTTTCACTGAGAACCTGATTGTCTGGGCGTTACGATCCCTTTTGTTGCTACTGGATTGAACAAATCCCCTAAATGAGATCCATAGTCGTCTTCATAAACCTACATATACTATTCAGATTTACCAAAATCTAAGCAAGGAAATCGATAATGGTGAGACATACCAGATCAATTTCTCAGAATATGGAAGGGAATGAAACTGCCAGCATTCAACAAGGAGCTCCGAGCAACTAACCTGCAAATTTGAATGTTGATCCTACTGAAGTCCAGAACTCCGCTGATTCTATAACCAGAGCTGAATTTAATAACTTGATGAGGGAGTTGATGGAATGACGAAGATAGTTGAATAAACAAATTCAGACTAATGCTAACCTAATGAACCGGATTGCTCAACAATAGCGTGGGAATGCCAGAAGGGTCCTACTCCTTACCCGGCGTCGGAGAGTTCCAGCTCATCGGATAAGTACCATAGGCATAGGCATCGCAGGATTGAAGGAGATCATGTAGGAACATCAGAGCATTGCATGGCTGACCAATATTGTCTGCTAAGACGGATCGGTGCCGATCCCTCCCTAAGGGTTGGTATCGATCCCTCCTCCTGAGGAAGGATTCCCCCGCAACACTTGGAGAATCAAGCAGGAGCTATGCCCAGAAGCCTGGATGCTGGAGTTCGATTAAATGCTGACCAGGTATCTCACCGGAACGACAAAGAAATGAATGTCCGAGGTGCACATTAAGAGGATGGTGGACCAACATGGCGTGAAAGGTCCATCAACGTCGACTGGACCATTCATGCGAGGTGGAGCGTGACCTCCGCATGGCATCACCCATCTAGATTCCAGACTTATCGGTGATGATCAGACAGTTGGTGAGAAAGAATCAAGGTTTGACTAATGATGACTGGGGAAATTCAAGAAGCCATACCCCGTTTACTAACAATGTTTTGCATGTGGAATATCCGAAATGATTCAACATGCCTTCAATGCCTGCCTATGAGGGAAAACCCGACCCCAGGTAGCACATTATGAGATACGAATGGCTGATGTATTCTGTGAGAGCCAATGACGCGACCAAATGTAGTTGCTTTCCTATAACCCTCTCTGGAATAGCGATGATGTGGTTCAAGAGACTACCCCCACGATCAATTTCAAGGTCTGACGAGCTAGCAACCAGGTTTGTGGAGCAGTTCCGAATGCATGCTACTCGTCCTAAAGACGTGATGTCATTTTCCAGCGTAATCCAGGCTCCAAGGGAATCGTTGAAGAACTATTTGGAAAGATTTCATGCCACCGCTATGGAAGTTAGTAACCCAAATGATCATGCTATACTTATGGCCGTGACGAGAGGGATTGATCTGAAATCTTAGTTTGGTGATTGGCTAGCTGGAAAACCGCCGGCCACATTGGAGTGTTTCTATTCAAAGGCAGCTCAGTTTCTGAGGAAGGAGGAAGCAGGTCCTCTACGAAAAACAATGTCGTAGGATCGAGAGGAGAAGTAGTACAAAGCAACATTGTAATAAAGCAGTCTGATGATAGTTCCAACAAAGTCCAGGTTAATGTTCAGAACAAGCTGAAATAACAAAGAGAAATGTGGACAGGAATCGAGACCAAAGGAGGGGGAGTGTGAGACCAAAACCTTGGATTCCTATGTATGACAACTACACACCACTAAATGCATCCCTGGAAAATATTTATCTATCCACCTGCAATACCATACAATATAGGAAGCCGCTTCCAAAAGAGTCGTTAGAGAGACAGAAACAAACTGGAAAGTATTGTCGATTTCACGAGTGTTTTGGGCACAATATGAATGAGTGTAGGCATCTCCAGGACGCTATCAAAAATTTGATTTGGGAAAAGAAATTGCAGCAGTTTGTGAAACTTCGTAGGATGGCGGATATGGGACATCTGACACCAATCGAGGACAAGCTCCTAATAGTGCCAAGGAGCTTGCGTGGACCGGTGGAAAACTAGTGATAAACATGATAGTTGGAGGACCGCACCCTACGGATAGGAGTTAGCAAGAAATGGAGCGTTATGCTAGCGTGATAAGGCATGTGGACTTTGAATATTGTTCAAATACGGATGATGGAGCTCCAGCCAAGCAACAACGTACGATGGCGGATGATATTGTGTTCAGGAGCAGGGATGTAGATAAAGTAGAGGCCCTTACAATTGACCCGATGGTCATTTCTGCCATGATCGGCCCTGCTTTGGTGAGAAGGATTTTAATTGATTACGGAAGATCTGTACTATTATTTTGAAGAAGGCGTATGATCAGATGAGAATGGAGCCAAAGATTTAAAACCATCTAAAGCTCGCATACATGGTTCTAATGGTGTGGCGATTGAGGCTGTTGGTTATGTGAAGTTGCCTGTTGAATTGGGAGAAGGTGAACGTAGGAGAGTGCAGATCTTACCATTTATTGTTTTGGATGTTGACTCACCGTACAACGTTTTTCTGAGCCGATCGACCCTGGCTGAATTTCAGGCAACTCTTGCCCCATGGTGTTTAACTTTAAAGTTTCCGATTGAAAATGGTGGAGTGGTTCATGGTGACTAGGCGACTGGACGTGCCTGTTATATAGCAGAGTTGAGGGGAGCTCGGCGTAAGGAGAAGGGAAAAGGTGTGGACAAATCTGTCCGCATCCAAGTTGCTGAAGATTGACAATTGGTGCTTGAGCCTTGGCTTGGGCGCCGCAGTCGATTCTATGAGATAGATCCAAGGGATGATGAAGAGGAGCCCGAAGAGACCAAGGCTACGCCACCTGAGCCGACGATTGATATTACGGTCAGCCACGATGACCCATTACGAGTCTGGAAGATTGGGTCATAGCTCATCCCCACAATGATGAAAGAACTTGCTGGTTTTCTTCGAGCGAATTTAGATGCATTCGCTTGGACTCATTCTGAATGTGTGGGATCTCGCCTTCCATTGCGAGCCATGCATTAAACATCAACCAAAAATATGTTCCAGTGAAACAAAAGAGACGAGGCATGGATCCGGAGAGATTCGTCACTCTTAAAGAGGAGGTGGATAAACTGAAAGTCAATGGGTTTATCCGCGACGCCCTCTATCCTGAATGAATATCCAATCCAGTACTGGTGAAGTAGGCGAATGGAAAATGGAGAATGTGCAACAACTATTCAGACTTGAACAAGGTGTGTCCTAAGGACAGTTTTCCCTTCCAAGGATAGTTCAGTTAGTTGATTCGAATGTAGGACATGAATTGCTATCTTTTATGGATGCCTACTCGAGGTATAACCAAATATCGATGCATGTCCCCGATCAGGAACACACCAGTTTTGTTACAGATGTTAGATTGTTTTATTACGTGGTGATGTCGTTTGGGTTAAAGAACACGAGAGTAACCTATCAACGCTTAGTTAACGGGATGTTTAAATATCAGATTGGGAAGGCAAGGTCTATATGAATGATATGCTCGTGAAGTCACGACGATCAAATGACCACATTCGAGATTTGGCAGAGATGTTCGACATCCTATGATATTACAATATGAAAATCAATCCTTTGAAATGTTCGTTCGGTGTTGCATCAGGGAAATTCTTGGGCTTTATTTTCAATGCTCATGGAATAGAAGCCAATCCTGAGAAGATCTAGGCTATTCAGGATATCCAAACGCCATAGACTATTAAGCAAGTGCAAAACCTAAATGGGAACGTTGCCGCCTTAAGTCGATTTGTCCCTAGAGCAACCAACAAATGCATTCCCTTCTTTGATTTGATTAGGAAGGGAAAGAGAAATTTCGAATGGACGCAGGATTGCGAAAACGCGTTTTGAGCCTTGATGAATCATTTGGAGAGACCCCCGTCTTGTCAAAGTCGATAGATCATGAGGATTTGTACATTTATTTGGCTATATCAACACATGCTATAAGTGCCACATTTGTTCGCAAGGAGAATCGGATTCAAAGGCCGGTGTATTATGTCAGTAAACGATTAACAGGAGTAGAAAGAAAATATCCGAAGATAGAGAAATTGGCGTACTGCTTGCTAATTGCATCATGGAAGCTCTGTCCGTTCTTCCAGGCACATCTGATCAACATCTACACCGACCAGCCATTACAACAGGTCCTATAGCGACCTGAGATGTCTGGGAGGTTGCTTAAATGGAACAGTGAGCTCAGCCAGTTTGACATTACATATCTTCCTCAAAGAGCTATCTAGGGTCAAGCATTGGCAAACTTCATAGTAGAATTTACTGCGCAAGACGATCTTCCAGAAGGTAGCGAAATCCCAACTGTAAGATGGAAATTGTATGATGATGGAGCATCTAATGATCATTGTTCTTGAGCTGGGATTATGCTTGTAACCCCTGAACACCGATCAATTTGTTGTGCTTTGAAGCATGATTTTCCTACTACAAACAACGAGGCTGAGTATGAGGCATTGATTGCTGGACTTAAACTCGCTAAAGAACTTAGAGTTAAGTTTCTTGAAATCTTTTGCGATTCGCAATTGGTGGTGTATCAAGTCAGAGGAGACTATTAGGCTAACGGAAAATGACTTGCCCCGTATCTTACCCGAGTTTAGGAGTTGCTAGCAGAATTTGAATACTATAACATTTCATATATCCCACGCGAGCAAAATGGAGAGGCTAATTCATTGGCAAAGTTCGCTAGTACTGGCGATGCACAACAGATGGGCTTGGTTCCGATTGAGATATTAGTTACCCTAAATATAAGTTTGATGGAAGTCAATCAAGTATTGGAAGCCGAATCCAAAAGGGAATCGTGGATGACTCCATTTAAAGATTATTTGCTGCATGGAATCTTGCCTAAAAGAAGAAATGAAAAGCGGAAAATCCTTTACAAAGCTTTACGGTATATTATGCAGGAAGGGACTATGTATAGGAAGGATTTCTCGGTCCCCCAATTCCGGTGCATTGCTCTTAATGAGATAAAGCGTGTTCTAAAAGACGTTCATGAGGGAGAATGCGGCTATCACATTGGAGGGCAAACTCTGGCGAAGAAAATACTTCGTTATGGATATTATTGGCCAACTGTAAACTGAGACACTACTGACTATGTAGGACGATGTGACAAATGCCAGATATATGTAAAAAGCCCGAGAGCTCCGCCAACAGAAATCATGCAAATGGTCAGTCCGTGGCCATTCGCTATATGGGGTATTGTCATCATCGGCTCTTTACCAATCTCCAAATGTGGTGCGAAGTATGCTATTGTTGCAATTGATTACTTCACCAAATGGGTCGAGGCAGAACCATTAGCTACGATCACAACCAAGAAAGTAATTAACTTTGTTGTTCAAAACATCATATGCCGCTTCGGTCTTCCACGAACTATTGTAACGGATAATGGGACTCAATTCAATAGTGCTGAATTTAAAGACTTTTGTCGAAGATATCGTATTGGGAAGAGGTTTGCAGTGGTCGCTTACCGTCAGGAAAATGGACAAGTTGAAGCCGTAAATAAAATTATCAAGTCTATTCTGAAAAAGCGTTTAGAGAAGGCTAGAGGCAAGTGGGTGGATGAACTTCCTACGACACTATGGGCCTATAGAACCACTTACAAGTCCACGACTGGCCATACTCCATTTGCCCTTGCTTACGGTTCCGAAGTAGTTATTCCACTAGAACTCAAAGTCCCTTCTTATAGAATGACTTACTACGATCCCAGAACGAACAAAGATCTTCCTTTGGAATCTTTGGACTTTATAGATGAGAAGCGCGAGGAAGCCGATTTGAGAGCAGCTGCAAACCGACATCGAGTCACCCGATATTACAACACTAAAGTCCGATCAAGAACCTTCGAAGTTGGCGATATCGTCTTGAAACGGGTTTTTCCTACCCCATCACATATGAATTCGATTTGGGGAGGGCCGTATGTCATTGAACAAAAGCTTGGAGAAGGAACTTTCAAGTTAGCGACTGTCAATGGAATTACACTTTCGAGAGCATGGAATAGCGAGCATCTACGATTCTATTTCATTTAGATTATTTCCTTTATGTTTTAGTTCTATTTACTTTCAGAATTTTTCTTTTGCATTTGATTTTCCGAACATGTAATAAGACAGATTAGTTTGTTCCTTTCCATTTAATGAATAAAGTTTCAAGCTTCCTTTGTTCATATGATTGTTATTGCATTATATGCTAAGTACATAATGAAACCGATCGATATCGATATGTGTGAACAGGCTCTCGGAGTTTGAAATCAATCAATCATACTAATCCCCGATGGGATCAAACAAGAGGAGCTCCGTTAATTTGCTTGACTAACAGTTCCCGTAAATGATCTAAGGAATGGGACACGCGATAAGGAACAAATATGGCCGACAATCTGGAGATGGAAAAATTCTTGCTCGGACTGTAGGACTGAAACGAAATCAAGGCGACCAAAAGGAATACGACTTAATTGTTCCCGAAATAACTCTATGTCCCTAGAGCGCAGACTAGAGTATAAACTCAAATTGGGTGTGATCCAACCACCCACTAACTAAATCATATCCCCAGAGTGTGGATACAAACATCAACGAATAGATGAGTGGAGTTCGACCATTCTCTATTCTACAAACTTCGGCATGAAACAGACAGGAGGAGTATAAACGTACTACAGATGGAATTCGACCATCCATGAATTAATTCCGCTAGCCCAAGACTGGGGGCAAGAGTACAAACTACTAAAAGCTGAATACGACAGCTCACTATAGCTCCGGCTTAGTGTTCTTTACGAGTTAAGGGAACGACCACAAGGAGGCCTTAATACAAAACTAATTAGAATGACGTCCAAAGTTATGGGCGACATCAAAATATCGTGCCACTGGGTCGACGGTCAATATCGATCCACACCAAAATATCGTGGCGATGGGTCAATGGTCAATATCGATCCATAGCAAAATATCATGCCGCTAGGTCGACGGTCAATATCCATCCACACTAAAATATTGTGCCGTTGGGTCGATGGTCAATGTCGATGCACACTGAAATATCGTGCCTCTGGGTCGACAGTTAATATCGATCCACACCAAATACAAACGGACTTGACCCGAACATCCTTTGAAAAACTTCGATCATCGAGGTGCTAATAGGGGAAACAAGATGAATGTGAACGGACTATTCATTGATCAACTTTAAGTCTCTGGAGCTTAGGTGGGAGTATAAATACGACCGGGACACGACTCGACCATCCATGCAGTACAATTATCAACCTAAGACCGAGGGAAAAAGTGTAATCATCCAAAGAATGACTGTGATAGCTCAATACTGTGATAGCTCAATACTGTGACTCGTATCCAGTGTTTACAATGACTCGAGGCTACAACTGAAAGGATGCCTACAGATAGAATCATCGAATTGATTCCCAAGCTCATGGGAAACTAACTATCATTCCAACCTGAACGATGAGCAATGAATTACAAGTACACTGAATGGAAATTAATCATTCAACTATTTAAATAACAATCCACACGATGCTTAATCAAAAACAATATTCACAGGTGCCAAAATTTCAGTACAAGTTATTTAAAAAAAACGGAGTTTATACCCGTATAACTATGACTAGAGAAAGAAATAATTATGCAAACTATGTGCAATAACTAGGAGTAGTAGTTACTTCTTCGATTTTCTTTCTCTTTTGGATTTTTCAACGGTGGAGTCACTCGTACTTCTCTTTAGAGACTCCTTACCACCTTTAGCGGGAGAGATTTCTGAAGCCGAGGGGAATTCACCATGGACCGACCCACCGGGTGGAATAATTTGCAATGGTACAGGATAAGGATCATCGATTCCATCTCGACGAGCCCAGACTTAGCTTTTTTCTTTAGAAGCTCTTCCTTTTCAATCTGTTCTTTCATGCTGAGTTTGGTGGTATGCTCGGAGGCACCGGTGATCACGACGTCATCGGGGTCGTCGGCATAGAGTGGATTCTCAATTTTATCGTCATCAAGTGCTTCAATGGCTTGAGCATCAGGCCCTCGAACATCGGCTCCCACTGGATCCTGGGTCATTTATCCTCTTGTTCTACAGCCAAACTGCTTTTAGCAGTCTGGCTAGAGCTAGGAAGACCTGGAAAAATTGTTACAGTAGTGAAATTAGCCTAAAACCATTGCGTGTGAAAAACAAAACTCCTCATGCACTAAGAAGTAAAGCACGATACCAATATCTTGTTGACTCTCTGTAGTCGCCAGGGTGCCTACTTCAAGGATGGGAGATAGCATTTTTGACTCTAAGCCAGGCTTATTCGGATCGTAACCCAGAGCCTGCTTCGTGTCATGAGAAGTTGATGGTCCGGCTACTTGGGTTGGAGAGGAACCCTTAAGATTAGTTCCTAAAGACCCGGCAATATCCTCTCCTCCTTTAGTAAATGTAGAAGCCTTGAAAAACTGAAGTTTTGCAGCAGCCAAATCCGAAAGCTCGTTTTCGCGAAGAACCTCCCTCACTAGTTCTTCCTCATTGAATTTGGCTTTGCCCAGCTCTTCTTTCTTTATCTTAACAATATGCTCTCAGGCTTCAGCAAGCAATTCGAGGTAACCCTTGTCGAGAAAGCTTAAGTCGTGGTGGAGTAGTACCTTTGCATCGTATTCAATAATTAGCGGATTAAATAAGTCCTTGATTTCGTTCCTACCGGACTCCATGGCAGCTTTCACCTGGGAGTTGACTTGTTCGAGCATCCCTTTTTTGCTTTCTTCCGGGCCTTTTCATTGGAGCTTCAATTTTAGCAAGTTGTTCATCAAGTTTTTTCTTCAAGCTCCTTGCCTCAACGACTTCCTCGCAGTATTTCTGCGACTCCTCCTGGGCATCAATCTTTTCCTCTCTTTCTTTCTTTAACAATTCTTCCAGTTCCTCGGCACGGCGAGCTAAAGAGTCTTTCTCCTTTTGCAGGAGTCCTTTTCCAAGGCGAGTGTCCCACTGCGATGAAGCACCGCATCGAGTTATTTTTTGTGAGAAATTTCCAAACGGCTTACTGCCTGTACCGTCTTCTTGGCGTTTTTCAGCCTTGGCAAGTTGGGTTTTGAATTCTAGCAACTCAGAGTCCTAGTGCTTGATTATATCTTTGCCATGGATTGCTTCCAACTTGAGATGATCTATTTCATGTTGATGCTCAATAAAAACTTCAGAAACTTTTTTTGCTAAATGAATGAATGATTTGTGTTGAATGAATACTTCATTCACACACGTTAGAGAGCTTTCCTTAGCATGCCCTACGATAATATGAATGGAAGGGAGCAATTTTAGACCATCGAAGCAAATCTTTGGGAAAGTGGCTTTAAGTTCAACCAACTTTTCTGTGATAGAAGTATTAGGAGTAGTAGTTGGCAGTGGTGGGTCAAAAGTAGCGAGTGGGTGTTTGCCTAATCGGCGCTCACGAGATTGTCTTGAATTTAAAGAGCCGGAGTGTTTCTCATGAGATGTAGCGACGTGAGGGCCACGATAAGAATGTTTTCTGCACTCTAAACCAGAAGATTAGAATGTTCGCCCTGACGAGACGTGTGAGATTGAGATTTTCGCTTAGAAGAGGAAGAAGACTTCGTCGAATGATAATATTTGTCCCTTCCCTCGTCCTTTTCTCTACGTCGAGTGGATTTAGAAATTGTTGTACAAGAGATCAATAACAGGTGTATAGTGAGGTGCAAGTGATTATGAGTGTCCTAGTGTTCCCTCCAATTAACCGATGATGGTAGCTTTGCTCGTTAGTGTGTTCTCCCCTTTATTAGAAGGTTGGATGCCTTTGTCGCTTCTTGTAGGAGAGTTAAGTCCTTCGATGTTAATGTTTGGAAAGTCGTAAGACATGATGTCGTCCGGAATTGGAAGACTGGAGAATCGTTTTAACAAACTTTCCAGATGCTGAGACGATGATTACTCTTCGATAGGAGTAATCATAAACTCCAGGTCTAATGCGGTCTTTCTTCTGCGTAGTCTATACGCCAACCTCTTTTTTCTCTTTGTAGGCGTTCAGGATTGCCCGACTTGCGATGGTTCAACTCTATTGCCGCTTTTCCAAGGCCTGCATCATCCTCTTCATGTTTTTCGATGTGAATGTCTTTAATTTCTCCTTCCTCGGTATCTTCCTGATTTCCCTCAATAGGGGGCACGATGGGGTTAATTGTTTCCTCTCTTCGTTATAGAACATTCTTTGGAACTGCCACGCTTCCTGGAAGTCTGATTCTACGACCGTCTTCCAACAGCCCAAACAAAGATAGCAGTTCATCAGTTACGAGGAGTTTGATGTCCTGGTACTCAAAGGGGGTATCTCGGATGGCAGCAACGGCTCTAGAAAAATTAGCGCCTTCAGGCCGTGGAAGAACACCTGAAAGAACTTCGGATGTTATTGGATTCAAAGGAAAAGTTATGACTTGGGTCACTGAACTTGAGAGAAAAATAGAAGAATTACTTACGTCCTTCTAACCATCGTCTTGTGAATCCAGGGGGACATCACACATAGAACTATTCGTGCTTAAACAGTGAGAGTTTGTTCCAAGCACCCCTCAAAAATTGGCAATTTCGTGAAGGCTCGGGGAAGACATAAGAAGGGCTTCCTGGTCGTTTTTTGAAATTATAAATGAATTTGATGTCTTCAAGAGTAGGCATGCGAAATAGAACATTCATGAATAGCAAGAAAGTCGCGTGAATAAAAGCATAACTATTGAGATGCAGTTGTGTAGGGGTGATCGCGAGATATCTCAACATCTCTGTAATGACCCTAATTTTTAGTAACATTATTTAGGACATTTAATTAGTTAAATTAAATAAAATAATGTAAATGATTAAGGGATTGAGGTTTGTGTAATTAGAAGGTAGCCGTGCCATTTAAACAAATGAACTAAGGGAAAATGAAATATAATAAGTAGGGGTAGTTGATAAGGGCTATATAGGAATAAGTAACATTCTTATACCCTAAACCCTCACTCATGTTCATTATTCACGTTCACAATCAAAAATCAAATACTAAAGAGGTCGACCACCATTAAGGGAGAATAAGAAGAAGATAAGAGAAAGAAGCTTAAGCAACTTAATCCAAAATCATATCTCAACTCCTTAATAACAAGCCTAAGGTGAATAATAGGTTACATCTCTTGTTTTTATTATTTTTGGTTTTAGATTGAAATTCGAATTATTTTGCAAATGTTTCATCATGTTTTTTATTGTTAAAATGGATATATATGCTTGCTGATGATTTATGTTATTTCATGTAGATTTTATGATAAGTTTTAATGTGAAAACCTTATTAGATGACATCCAAGTGCCTTGCGATTTTGAGATAAGGTCAGAAATAATATTTTAGAGATAGGTTTCAAATTTTCCGAATTAATGTGGATTTATTATTAATTTTCTAGTGTAGAAAATGGATAATTGGGTTTAAAATTAATTATGACTATTTTATATATGTTTTGGGTCAGAAATTTAAATATGTTAGAAAACATTTTAAAAATGATTTATGGGAATTTTTGTAGAGTTTTCCTAAGTGTTTTAATAAGTATATAAAATTATTTAAGGTATGGGACTTATATGTTATATATATTTATAAAAGGAGAAGAGGAAATTTGTAAATGTTTTAAATTGTATAATTCTGAATTTCGGCAGCACTTTTAAAAAAGATTTTAGGCAAGAAATTAGCAACCAATCACATGTTGACAAATAAGCAGGTTAGTTGGAAAGAAATTACTTTAAAAAGAAAGAAAACAGTTTTTGTATGTTTTTGCTGTTTCGCCACTTTCGGGCCCTACCTTTCGACAAAGTACTTCCCCCTCTATCTCCATCGAAACCAATGCGCTTGGTATCAAAGACTTGGTACGTAGCAAAGTGGACATAGGCGAAAGGTATATAGTCGAAACAAGGGGTTCCGAAGGGTCTTCCCTTGCTCTTAAAAGGAAATGTGCCTGCTTTGCTTTCGACTCAGATAGCTTTCGACTTGGTTAAATGGTTTTAAAGAATGGTTTCGAAAGAGGTTGCGCTTTTTTTTATAAAGAAGCTTTCGAAGGGGTCGAAACCCCTAGCTGCCGCCTCTTACCTTTCGAAGCAATGCCTTCGAAAGGGTTTCTTTGTTTTAAAATTTAAGATGCTTCTTCAATGCTTTCTAATGGATTGGTTTCGACACCATCCACTTCTTTTATTTAGGAAATTGCTTTCGAAGGAGTGCTTTCGACTTAGTTGTTTTAAGACCCTTTGTTCTATTGAAATTTAAACTCAAAGGTTTCAAATGGAATAGTTTTGAATGGTTGTTCCAAAATGCTTTCGAAAGGTTTGATTTATGTAAAGAACTTAATGCTTTCGAAAGGTTTAAGATAAAGGTTTCGAAGGAGTGGTTACCTAATGTTTTTGAAAGGTTTTAAATGGAAGGTTTTCAATGGTTTCAAAAGACATGTTTCGAGTGTTTTGAAAGGAGGATGTCTATGGTTTTTTAATGCTTTCGAAAGAGATGTTTTTCAATGTTTCGAAAGGTTAAATGTAAATGGTTTCGAAAAGTATGTTTTATCATTCAGCCTAGGTTATAAAGTAAAGTTGCTTACTTGTATCAAAAGGGGTACTTTCAATGGTATCGAAAGGGGTACTTTCAAAGGTTTCGAATGTTTTCATCAACAATATTTTGTGTAAAGTATATATAACATGGCAAAGTGATTTGAGTAAAGCATAGAGTATATTTTCCTTGCTTAAGTACGATTTAAAAAGGGTTAAATCGTTTTGAAAGAAAGGGTTTTCAAGGAAAATTTTAAGGGAAGATGACCCTAAGTAAAATTATTCAAATATTAGAATACCATATGGGACTGGTATGGGGTTGCGCCCTATACATTAGCTATTAGCCTCTAGCTAATTTAGTCTAAAATTCTAGTGTGCAGTGCTTTGTCACAGGTAAGACTAAAATGATGTTACACATAGAAAGGAATATATAGAGTGAGGATAGATTATTGGTGAGCCCGAAAAACCATTAGGATCAGTTAACTCTAGGAAAGTAAGTTAGGGATAGATTGTCCAGAAGAGTATCTAACAGAAGTTAAACTATTTGTAATTTTGTTTGGTAGGCCCGAGTCAGCCAAAGGTTGGTAGTTAGCCAAACAAAATTGTAGTGTTCGGACAGATAGTTTATCGATTACCTAATTTATATGCTTACATGATATTGCTATTATTGTTTTAACATGTTTGTTTGCAGGGTTTTGGTTTGCTAAAGATATGTTTTTAAAAGGGATACTAGTGAGTGGAAACCCGTTCCGCTAAGCGGCGTAGTCTCACTTAATATCATATAACCGAGATGTATAGTATTATTCACACTAGGCTTTATGTCTCACTCGAAGTTTATGTCTTTCCCCTTAAGCTCTCGGATGCTCAAAATTGATTTGAGTAGTCCGAGGGTTGAGGATTTTCAGGTTTTAGTAGGTGGATGGATAAAGCTTCCGGAGACGAGCAGGAGGCTAATGCTAGCTATTTAGGAGTTGTTATGTTTTTATTTCCGCTATGTTGTATTAAGTGTGTTATGACTATTTAGTACTCTGGTCATCCAAGGAGGCATCTTCATATGTTGCTTTTGGCGTATTTATATAATAATTATATCTGATCTAAACTTGGGAAGCGATTGGGATTATGTAATTGGATATGAAGCATGTTTTGTGAAATGTTACCATAATTTTTTTTTTGAATCTCCGACTTTGTTTCATATTCATGTGCTTCTGATATTATGGATACCATTAACATTACGGTATTTTACCGCCAGAAGCCAATACTATCGATGACTGCGGCATCTATAGCGCTTAGCTTTGGGCCTCAAGATAGGGGATGTTACAACTTAGTTAGAGCATAGGTTCATGAAAAACTTTAAACTAAAATATTTTTGAAAACATAATCCTAAGGAATAACAGAAAAGATCGGGGTATGGGATAACATTATAGTAACGTATGTGTATTTGCTATATATAAGTATACGCTATATCTTTATTCTCCTATCTCCGTTAAGCTATTCTTTTGTATCTTACGAAGGCTCGAATTCAGTTACAGATGCTACAAGTGGAAGGTTAACCTTGGTGGGGGAAGCACCACAACTAATGGAAATGCCGACCAAATACCAGGAGGAACCCAGATGTGACGACCCGGATTTCGGACCAGTTAAAATTGCCAAAAATCCGTCCGTTCTAAAACTACTAATGGAAACTACCAACTTAATACACAATATTTGATGAATATTCAACACTATTAAATGTATAGGATACAATTTCAATTATACAACTTATCAGAGTAATTGATTAATTTATTAATCCTACAAAGTGTGCTTTAATACATACCAAATACAATGACTATAAATTTACCAATGCACAACTCTGATGAGAGAGACAACACCATCCTTACCTGAGAACTCAATAAACAATGTAAATGCAGAATAAAATAATAAGCAGGAAAGATATAATAACACAAGATAAACAACAACCAATAACAGATAAACATGAAAGGGTTATATTATTTTAGGGGCTGAATCACTAGTACTTGTGACTGCCTATGTACCCCTATCTAATTGGGTACCCAATTAGATACAGGATCAAGCCAACGTAGTTCTCCTACCGCAAATAGGACTCATGGAGCCTATAATGCAACAAACAATATGCAATTCCCAAAACTACCCACTTAGGCTTAATCTTAAATTTTAGATTTTCAAATCTAATTACCTTTACGGAAATTATCTCTTTGGACTTTATTCTCGAATTCTTATTTCAAAACTTTTGAAATATATATATCTTTTATATTCAAATTTTACTTTACTTCGGGATCTTAAATCAAATCACTTTTGAAAAGTTTATTTGGAAATCCCAAATACTGTAATAAAAGCATATCAAACCATATGCAACCAAATCGGGAGGTTTCTCCCAATAACAAGGCAACTGGGTCCCGCCTTATATAATCGATAAATAAGTACATCCCTCTATTTCAAGAGCGGACTATACCAAAAACATGTGCCAACTTTTTAGTTACGGGTTACCCGAATCATCGTTAACATAACAAATCACTTTATATCCCGAAGCGATAAATCATTTCACACTAATATTCACAAGTACTTTCAAATCTATAATAATTTTCATTTTTCCCAAATCTGTTCAAAAATCATCTTAAAACC
This sequence comes from Allium fistulosum, assembly GCA_030737815.1. Taxonomy (NCBI): domain Eukaryota; kingdom Viridiplantae; phylum Streptophyta; class Magnoliopsida; order Asparagales; family Amaryllidaceae; genus Allium; species Allium fistulosum. Next base: position 474,925,410 of record CM060901.1, read on the forward strand.
ATCGGGTTTAGTCCTCGAAATTCTTTCTGTTTCATAAAACATTTTTATAAAACCATTCTTATATAAATCACTTTTATATAATATAATTACAAAATATTCATTACCAAACATTCCTATTTCTTTTAAAGGGAAAACATTTCGTAAGATTTTCATTTAATAACCAATTTTCAAAACAATTCATTAAATTGAAGTGAACCAAATATTACTGCTAAACACCTTATAGCCAAATTGTGAAATAAATCACAAGGTGTACCTACAATTATTTTCTACCCAGCCCATGCATATGGATAATTAATTGCTCATAAACTGGTCGAGCAAAGTCAAAAATCAATAAATAATAATCAATGCTCATAAGTTTGTCGAGCGAAATCCAAACAACCAAACAATCAATTAACAAAATAAACACAACAATAAATGATAAATCAACGCTTCATTCTATCAAATATTTATAACACTTTATTTTAACTTGAGTTAAAACGGTTTGATATTTATTTTGGAGCATCCGGGCTTTCCTTTCGATCTGTTCCACCCCTCGCCTAAGAAAAGAAAACATAGGCCTGGTAAGTTCAGGGCATTGGTTGCTCCATCCCTAACCTTAGTTAAACACCTTGTTTTATCTTCCCAGATCTCATAGGCGGGACAAATGTACTAGTCGTTTCCGCATACTCAGTTATCAACTTTATTTTGGAATTGATTATAAAGATTCCAAATTATCGTTTAAACACTTAATTTTCCTTTTAAAAACATTCACAATTGATTCAGGAAAAAATTGTTACATTTAAACTTATTTTCAAAAAGTTATACCATTCGCAGCAAAAAAGTGCTGCGGAAAGTGTTATATAAGCTTATTTGATTAAATCAACTTTTAAACATTCGATAATTCATATTTTCCAATCCAAATCTCTTTTAAATCATTTTAATAGATTTATCAAATTTATTCCATATTTTTAAAACATTTAAAAATATCATTTATAAAGAAATCCCTTTTTGGATTCTGAACTGCAAAACCGCGATGTTTTTAGAAAATTGTTTTGGACATATTTCAAAATCTACTTGATGAAATCTTTATTTTCTTTCTTCGTTGGAAAACTATGGATATAATAGATCGGAAAATTCTTATCTCGAATGATTTCGAGCTATATTCCACTTTGTACACTCATTTAACTTTTATGGCGCGAAATCGCGAATTACCGTTACGCGACGCGCCTAGTTTTGGCTTGTTTTTCAATTTCTTTTAAAACTTCTTGGAAACACTTTCAAATGTTTATAAAACATTTCTAAATCGTTTTAAACTCATTTTAAACAATATTTTTATATTTCAAACTCATATTCCATTTCATTTCATATTATAATATCATATTATTATAATATTATTTTAAACTTTCTTTTTAGAATTATTTAGAGGCTAAATCACTCCATACACATATTATTATGGATTTAAATTCTTATTAAATTAACTATGGTTAATTTCTAATCATTTCTCTTATTATTTATCAAACAAGTTATCAACCACATAAACAATCACATAACCAACCAAGTTATCAAACATTTAATCATTCAACATATTTAAACTTTTAAATCATTATACTTGAAATAATTTATGGATTAATTAGTAAATACGAGTAGTCACCTTTAACCAAACCGATCAACTTCCTACCAACATTCTTACTAACAACACTTCACTAACTACTTCAACTAATCAACTTCTACTCCATTTCTTTTGCTTTATGCTATCGACCTCTTCTTCCAAACTCCCGAAAATCCGGCAGAGCTTCCGCAGCACCTTGAATTTGCTCCAAGCTTCTTGGAATGAAATCGGCGGCACTTCATGTAACAACCCGTATATTTGTACCATTTAAATTGACAATAATACTCATATGTCAACTCAAATAGTACAATACACAAATCATTAATGGAGTATATGTATATAAATGAGAATCATCACAGAATCACAAACAGATACAATAACAGAGTAATGCAGTGGAATTACAAAAATGTCATAATAGTAGTTCATGAAGCTACTAAGTAAATACAACAATGTCTCAAGCAAATAGTGAAATAGAAATACATAGATGTCCAATACGATACCAAAATAAAATGGAGCAATACTGATAAAGATAAAGATAAATGATAGTCTTCAAGTCTTCAGCTTCCAAGCAGTGCAGCAACAGAAATCCTCAGTCTGATCCGAGTATAGGCATAAATAAACACTCGAATCAGGACGTATATTCTTATACATATAATATGGTTCAAAATTCGAAATAACAATAAATCAAAGGTGAATGGAATAAACATCTTTCAGGATCCGTTAAACTATCTATACATAATAGTGTACGATAAGTAGATAATGTCTATCAGTAAAGTAAAGTATCAAGATAGTGTTAAGGCGTTACCATTGTTCCCCTTAACACATTTATAGAGCATTATAGTCTATACAGCACTGTAAACTCCACCGTAAACTAGTGGGATATCAGGGAGTACTCCATATGTATAATACAAAACAAATTCGTAGTGGTCGCGTATAGGGATTCAAGTATGACAAGGCACATGAGGCAATACCTAAGGTAGTGAAACTACCGTTTGCCTGATTCGGACTGGTGAGAACGCATCGCCGCAACGATCGCAACACCGTGAAGCAACACTCCAAATTCAAGGGTGCACACCAATCAATAACAAGTAATGAGTAGTTTACGAAGAAGTGTGTTCGCTCGAGGTAGCTAACCCCATTTGGCCCGGCACGACTCTTGTTTTAGTCATTTCCAATTTGACACAAGTGTCAAGGTCATCCATTATCGTTCTCTTTCTTCATTCATCAACGTACATCATTCCAACCACTTCATTCTGGATCACACTCCACATCTAGTTATTAAAGTGGTATTCGATTTAGACAGTGAGTATGTCCCTAACCGATTCCGGTTTCTTTAATAACTTTCGTAATTATTACACCGATTGGTCGTTTAATAAATTTCAAAACCAAATCAATTTCAATTTCACTTAGAATTTGTAAGTCAACATTTCATTTACCTTTCTATATCAATTTCCAAAATTTACGCTTCAAAATTTCCAAATTTACCATTTCCAAATTCTATAATTAAATTTCAATTTTAATTTAAACCATTTCAAATATTGATTTAAATTCATATATATGTTTCATTCCATAATCGTTTAAATTAAGTTAATTATCATTCAAAACAATTTAAGTTCATTGATGGATTCATTCAGTAATTATTCAAATTAAATAATTTTATCATTTCAAAATAATTTCAATTAAATTTCCAATTCATTAAATCAATCACTTAAGTCTACCTCATTTATCAAAACTTATAAATTTAATTAAATTCGTCAAATTTAATTCTTTAAAATTTCATGTATCATATTAATTCCCATAAATCACATTTATTTCATATTAAAGAAATTCGATTGCACTTATTTGCTTATTTAATTTTAAACAAATTCCAAAACTTAATTATTAAAGAAACCCAATTTCACTTATTAAAGAAGTTCAATTTCACTTATTAAAGAATTCAAAAAAAAATTATTATTCCATTTTATTTAATCATTGATTAATTTCAAAACTTCATTATTAAATAATTTCAAACTTAATTCAATAATTAAAACAACATTCTTTCATCAACACTTTGTTAATTATTAAACAATAACATTTAAATTTCATTAAAGTTCAAATTTTAAACTTCAATTTAAAACCTTTATTATTTCATTCAAATAAAATTTTATTTATTTATTTAAATCGAATTATTTGACCAATCGGTTTTATTTAATTCTCTATCCTAAGTCAATGTTTATTTGGGTATTTATCATTTCAACCCGATTCCATTTCAATTCAAAAATCAAAACATAGTAAAGGGAACTTGTAGTGTGATAACTAGGATGGTGTCAAAGTAAATAAACAAGTAATAAAAACAATCAATAACAATCCAATAATCAATTTAAATAATCCCAAAATAATCGTATTAATTTACATTGTTGTTTGTGTAAATTAATATAATTATTTCTAGAATCTACACTATCATTTCATGTAGATTAAAGATTATTACGCTAATATTTTATGCAGATCTACACTTGATATTTATTATTCGATTTCATACTACATCAATTTATACAACATACATTTAAAAGGTTCAAGGTGTAATTAACCAAATTTCTATGTGTCAATTAATTTAACATTTAAAGGGGTCATATTATACAATTTTAACTAATTAAATTCAACACATATATCAATTTCAAATTGTTAACTCCTACGTCAAATTCAATTGCAAATTATTTATTTCTTCAAACATTAACAATTTTAACGTTCAATATCAACATCACACAATAATCATTTGTCAACCAAACTTGATTATCATCGTATATATGTCATGAAAATTAATTCACCTTTCGTGGTTAGAGAAATTGACAACGAAGCAAGAAGGAGCACGAATGGAATCGGTACAACACGAACAATGGAACACTGCGAAGAAAGACGATATTAATTCAAATGAACGTTCGTATATAATTTATAAAATTATATATATGTGCTTACCGGTGACTGAGAAAAGAACGAAAGCTGAGAAATTTGATGCTATAGCAATGGAACTCAAACGGTTGCTGTAACAAACAGAGAAAAAAACGATTACTATTTCAGTAACAAAATAGATGCTGCGAATATATTCTTTCTTTTTCAAAACTGAGACTCCATTCATTTTTCTTCAGACATTAACTCATTTTTATAAAAAAGTGGCTCATCTACAAACACAATGCATTCATCAGTACTCCATCTACACGCACGCACACTATTTTTCACACACAACGCGCACTCTCCAAACATATGCACGCACACACGCAAGGCAGGAGGGGTGGTGGCGCGTATGGAGGGGGAGGCTGTGGCGGATCCGGAAGTGGTGGCGGTGACTGAACAGTGGAGGTGATGTTAGCTTGGTCGGCTCGCATAGTGGAAGGGCGTGGCGTTTCAGGGATAGGGGAGGCGGTGCGCATGGGAGTAGCCGGTAGTGGCGAGGCATGGGCGAAGGGAATGGGGCGCGGCCGGTGTTTGGAGGTGGTGACTGGGTGCAGTTCTCGGAGGAGTGGGTTGCGTGGTCAATGGAGAGGAGTGATGTCTGGTTGGGCGGAGGTGAGGTGTGGTCGGTGGGTGGAGCTGCATGTGCATATGAAGTGGAAAGGAGGTGCGAGCTTTGTTCATCAGTTTCTTTTATTTTTTTGTTTGACAGTAAAATGAAAAAGAATAAAGAAGAAGTGGGGAGGGAGGGAGTTTGTACCTGAAGTCTGGTGAATGGACAGTGAAGATAATGAAAAGATACGTTTTCTTTTAAATTTTATAATTTACAAGTCAGTAATAATTATTATTTTGAACCCCGAAACGTCCTTCCTATTCCCAAGCTACAACTAACATCTCCCAACCACTCACATAAATGCGCCAGCACATATTTTATTTTCAAATTAATGGATATGGGCTGTTTGTTTTGGGCTGAAAATGGTTTAACCGGTCGGCCTGGAACGGTTAAATTAACCCGACGTTTTACGTCGGGTTCCGATTTGCCCGAATGAATATACCATTTTGATCAGCGCGACGAGGCGCTTCCAACGGCACCCAGATAATTGCGATACGATAGTTTTATAAAAACTTGAATTTCACGCCGATTAGATTGTTCATTTATCAAAACAATTTAAATGGAGAAAGCGATGACGGTATTAGACGAAACGAACAATCTAATCAAAACAATTTAAATGGATTTAAAAATTTAAATCGGATCGGAAATTCAGGGTCGTTACACTTCCTTCTCTTTTTCTTGCTCCGGAGCTTTACAAACTTGCTCCTCCTTCTTGATAGTTCGGCCTCACCCTATTCCATCCCTTCCTCCATCATTTCTTCGCTTCTTAGATGCTAAACCATGTTTTAATTGTATTCTAAGGTCTTTGGCAAAGTTTGGTGGTGTTTTGACTTTGTTTGATATTGTTTTGAAAAAGTTAGTAAGGAAATGGAAGAGAAGAAGCCATTAGAGAAGCTTTTAGAAAGCTTGAGAAAGGAAGAAGAAGAAAATGTAGAAATTTGTAAAACAAAGTGGAAGAATGGTGGTCTTATTGATAGAAAAGTTTTGGATTAAAATAATATTTTGTAAAAAGACCAAAATACCCTTACTTATAAAGTAATCTTTTTTTTTCAACACTTAACATCACATTTCAAATCATTACTTTATGTCATTTTCACTTAGATATTAAGTAAAAAAAGTAATAATTATATTTCTTTGATTTGATGTTTTACTTTTTGACTTTTGTACTTTTTTTGTCTTTTTATGCTTACTTTTTGTTAATTATGTTCTAGAATTTTCTAAGTATGTTTAGTAAAAGTAAACTTGATTAGTGAATTAATTAATACTTACACTATTTGAATATATGTTCCTATATAACAAAATAAAGGTGCGACGATATTGCGACAACTTTTAATCGACAAAACGTTGATTTTCGACAAAATGTTTTACGGTCACATTTTGACGTTTTGGTTAAACCATTAATTTATGTAAACCAAATTTAAAAATAAATTTGTATAATGTTATTTAAAAATATAAACACTCATAAATTAATTAAAATAATTTATTTAACCATTGAAACTTACTTTTCTAAAATCAACATTTTGTCACTTTTGACGATATAGGCAAATGTTACTATTTTTTTCTATACTTCTCTTCCCAAACCATATCTAATTCTGTTTGAATCATATAACCTTACTTAATTCATATTTAAAATCACTTTAAATAGTATATTTTAAAGTGGTCAAATTCTGGGTCGTTACATTCTCCTCTACTTAAAAGAATTTCGTCCTCGAAATCACAAGGACGAAAAAAATATAACGAAAAAAACAACAATTAACGAAAGTTAAGCACACCAAAAATAGTTGTATCACCCATAACCCCGGTCGGAGGTACGGTGTCATATCCTATCCATTTTATTTATCGAATTAGGGTAGTTTCAATTTTAAAATTCCTAAGTTGATATACTAACCCTAGATGAATTTTACTTAGGCACCTAACCTAAGCTCTGATACCATGTGTGACGAACGGGCAACTCCTGCACCCGCCCCGATAGGCTTTTCAACCATCCTGCTACCCTTCTGCTTTTCAACATGGGTGCACTCCTGCTTTTCAACATGGAGGTGACCACAAGTAGTACCTCGGATCTACTTTTACGGCAAGCCCCTCGACTATCAACCAACCCTTTCACTCTAGGGACATGTAGGGGTAAGAGTCTAAGCTTCGTCACTATTCACAAAGCGAGAACCCCCTATCATGCTGAACATAATGTGATGGGGGACAACTCAAATTGAAGTAATGACGGTACTAATTTGAGATAATAGTAGAATTCCACATTTGTTGAACACCCTATAATTGAAGTAATGACGGTTTGATGTTTGGGGATATGTATATATATACTCTTAGGAAGTAAAGGTATATTATACAAGTTTGAGTCATATTTGTATGCTTAAGTAATAATGAGTTTAGTAAAAAGTAAATGGTTGTGAAATAAACTTGGATTAATAGTTGAAAAATATGTTAGGTAAAAATGAATGTACATAAGTTAAACGCAGATCATTTCGGCACATAAATTTTTGATCTATGATTTGAGTACAAAACTTTGAGGTGTTTACACCAATCCAAAAAAGGATTTTTCACTCAATTCTTGATGGCGAGCATTGATGAGAGTTTACGATTATGTACACAAGTTTTCTACATAGTTGAGAGCTATGCAAGGAAAGCAAGGGTTTTTGATTAGAAAGTCTGATCAAAGTCCGCACTAGAAAATCGGGGGATCGATACTAGTTCGGAAGTAAAGTTGTGGATTTGAATAGTAGATCGAATCAAATATCACATATAGCATGAAGTTTTGGGTCTGGTTACATAGTAGTTAGATGGTTATCTTAGAAACTAAGATATAAGGGTTAGACTTATGTTTTGATATTTGTATATATATAAACCTCGGGTGTAGTACATGCTCAGGTCAGGGAATGAGTTATGTTGGATGTATTCATTTATATTGATACGATATCAATGTGATTATTTTTGGATGTATAGTCTTGTTTGGTTGTTGGATATATTATATTAAATGTGCAGTATGCACTAGGATGAGTACGATAGAAGTCTGACCTGATGTATGTATATATAATCTTAAGTACGTGATATGTACTCTGGTTAGTGTGGAAAATCTCTGTGGGTTCGGCATCATTTGTTTTAGTGTTGTTATGATATCGACCTTCTTCTTTTTCTATCATCAGTATAGATAAGCTAGAATGGTTGAGGAAATGAGTATGAGATAGATTCTTTTATCTAACTTTCATTTCGAGGACGAAATGCTTTTAAGTAGGGGAGAATGTAACGACCCGTAATTTCACTACTTCAAAAATGAGAGATTTCGTTCATTTTAAATTTAAAAAGAATTTAAATCTTAAATTAAATGTTATATATAATATATAATAATAAAGAAATCTTTTATTCTTAAAGTTAATATTTGAAAAGGTACAAATTTAGATTTTAGAACAAATCAACAAAAGTTAAGCTTTGTTAAAAATAAATAAAGACTTAAATAAATAGGTTTAAATATTTATTTGATAAGATAAATCTTATTTAAAACATCTAATAAAGATAATAAAAGTATGTTAAAATATTTAAAAGTATGTTAAGAATCGTTTTACAAAAATAACCAAAATTTATCGCATTTTGTCAGTTTTACATACACTGTAAAATTAGAGATTTTGATATTAATTAAATATGATTTTAAAATATAAAGATACATGTTTTAATTTATTTATAGAAGTAAAAAGTTCATTTTAAAATTTGGTTTACATCAATATATAGCTTAACAAAAGCGTCAAATTTTGACTGTAAAATTTATCGACAAAAAACACCATTTTCAACCGAAACAAGTTGTCGACAAGTTGTTGCAACTTAACACATTTTCTAACATATAAATACAAGTTTACAAACTTTTAAACACTTTACATTTAGCATATAAGACAAAACACTTATATTAGGAAAGTTTAGAAATATTTATATAAAAAGTAAAAAGTTATGATTTGACAAATTTAAATTTATTTTAAAAACTTTTTAAACAACATCATTACTTATATCTCATCTCATTAATGAGATGTTATGTGTATGCATAGGAAAGGATCTAAATTATATGTTTAAATATTTACAAACCACAAAATGATGACACCTCTTTACCTCTTAACACACTCTTTCATAAACATCATTCCACACATTAAATGCAACTCAAATCAAAGGCTAATCAAATGCAAAAGTAAACAAGGTTATTAATGTCATTTAACACCAAAATTATTCTTCTTCGTTTCTTAAAGCTTTCCTTAAGCTTCTCTAATGGCTTCCAAAAGGAAGTTCTCTCTTTTTTTTAAGACTTGGTAGGAGGGTTAAAAATAGTGGAGTGCTTAAGCACCAATCCGCTAATTACTCTCTAACACTTCTTAAAACTACTTCTCTTCTCTATAATGGCCATGGGCCGTGAGGATGAAGGTGTTTAAGGGCTTAGGCCGAGAGCAAGGTGGTGGAGGAGTGTCATGGCCGTGAGCAAGGCAAGTAGTGGTGGAGATGGTCGAGCACTTGGAAGCATGGTTATGATAAGATTTAGAAATGTTTAGTGAAGTGTTGGTTTGGATAAGAATGTTGGTAGGAAGTGAAACGATTTTGGTTAAAGGTGAGAAATTCTCATCGCTTTTGAATTTATATTTTGGTTATGACAAAACAATCATATTTATATCCTTATGACATATGAATGTTTATTTAATTGTTAATATGGATGATTTGATAGTTGGTTAGATAATTGAATTGTGATAATAAATCCTGTTATGGTATTAATAGTGAATGTTGGATTTGAAATCATATGTTATGTGATTTGTTGGATGGGTGTTATGTTAGTGATGAATATGGATATTGGTTATGTTCATTTTGATTAAGTGATCCTTTGTTAATAATACCATATTTTAGTGATATGAGATATTTTGGAAAAATAAGTCTCTTTTCAATTAGATGTGAAATTAAAGTCAAAATAAAATAGAATTTGAAATTTGAAGTGAAACGGATTAAAAAGGATAGTTAATTTGAAATTGAAATTGAGATGAATACTGAAATTGATTTTGGAAAATTTAAGTTTAGTTTGAGATTGAATTGAAATTTAAATTGAAATTAGATTTTAAATTTAAGTTTTAAATATGTTTAATTTGAAGTTAGAATTGAAATTGGGATTTAAAAATTTAATATTAAAATAATGTGGATATAAAATAATATTATAATATGGTAATAGTGAAAATATATTTTAAATACTTTAAAAAAGTGAAAATATTGATTTATAATGATTTTATAAGTGATAGAATTCAATTGACTAAATTATTTCAAATATTGAAAAATAAGTTAAAACTAGGTGCGTCGCGCAACGGTAGTTCGCGATTTCGCGTCGAAAAATTCAAATTAATGTGTAGAGTGGAATATAGCTCGGAATTCTTCGAGATAAGAAAATTCTGGACTTATATCCATATATTCTAAATGAAGAAAGAAAATCAAAATTTTGTTGAGTGGATTTTGAATTAAGTCCAAATCAATTTTCAAGAAAAATCACGCTAGTGCAGTTAAGTGACCATAACATGAAATCTGTTTAAATGAACGCTTTTAATATTGGAAAAATATGAAATAAATTTGATAAATCTATTTAAATGGTTTAAAAGAGATTTGTATTGAAAAATATGAATTATCGAATGTTTAAAAGTTGATTTAAACAAATAAGCTTATATAGCACTTTCCGTAGCACTTTTATGCTGCGAATGGTATAACTTTTTGGAAATAAGTTTAAATGTAACGATTTTTCCCAGAACCAATTGTGAATGTTTTTAAAAGGAAAATGAAGTGTTTAAACAAAAATTTGAAATCTTTATAATCAATTCCAAAATAAAGTTGATAATTGAGTATGTAGAAACGACTAGTACATTTGTCCCGCCTGTGAGATCTGGGAAGATAAAACAAGGTGTTTAACTAAGGTTAGGGATGGAGCAACCAGTGCCCTAAACTTACCTGGCCTATGTTTTCTTTTCTTAGGCGAGGGGAGGGCAGAGGTTGTCTGCTATAAATGTGACAAGAAAAGTCATTTCGCAAATGAATGTCGCTTGGTGATGGAAAGAAGGTGATCGGGAAGAAGAATATCAGATGCTTCAACTGCAATAAAATTGGACATTGCAAGAACCAGTGCAAAGAGCCAGCTAAGGATGGCAAGGGAAAAGTGTTTGCATTAGAGCCAGCTACCTCGAAGCCAACAGCAGACGAAAAAGGAAAAGCTGTGTTGGGAGGTACGCTTATGATTCATGGTATGTCAATTAGCATTATATTTGATATCGGTGCATCGCATTCTTTTATATCTCATTGTTTGGTAGATAAGCTTAACCTAGAACCCTCATACTTAGTTACTTCCTTAAGGGTTGAATATCTGATAGGAGGGTATGCGAGACACTTATGATGAAGTGTGACCACCTATAGATTGAATTGTTAGGTCATACCTATGTTTGCAGTTTGAATGTATTTGATTTTGTAGGGTTCGGAATTATTTTGCGTATGGATTGGTTAAGTAAATATGATGCTAGGATATTTTGCCATGATAGGAAAATATCGCTTAGACACCCTGATTATAGTGATCGGATAATATACTCCATAGAAAACCATAGTTGTGAGGTTAATGCTCTATTGGGTGTTATGGAGGTAGAAACGAGTTGAATAGAGTTTTCATTGTTAGATAATTCACAGATGTCCTTGAACCTTTAGTAGGATTGCCATCGAAATGAGCCATTGAGTTTGGGATAGATTTGGTACCAAGAGCAGAACTTGTGAGTAGAACGCCAAGCAGGATGACACCTACCGAGATGAGGGAGTTAAAGGTGTAGTAGGTGGATTTGGAAGGCAATAATTTTATCAGACCTAGTAGTTTGCCTTGGGGAGCAGACGCAGTGTTTGCCAAGAAGCCGGACGGATCGGTAAGGTTATGTATCGATTATCGTAAGTTGAATGAGAAGACGATAAAAAATCGATATTTATTACCTAGAATTAATGATTTGTTCGACCAGTTGAGTGGAGACAAAGTATTTTCCCAGTTGGATTTAGCGACGGGGTTCCATTAGCTTAGAGTAGCAGAGGATAGTATTCCTTTGACGGTGTTTAGAACCAGGTATGGATTGTATGAATGGTTAGTAATGTCATTCGGACTAACTAATGTGCCAGCATTCTTTGTAGATTTGATGGACCGAATTTTCCGAGAGTATTTGGATAGGTTCGTGTTGATTTTCATAGATGATATTTTGATATACTCTAAGGATGAAAGAAAGCATGAAGTTCATCTTAGAGTGGTGCTTGAGAGGTTGAGGCAGCATCAATTGAAGGCGAAGTTTTCGAAGTGTCATTTTTGGAAGAAGGAAGTGAAGTTTCTTGGTCATGTAGTCTCAGAGAAAGGATTGTCCGTAGATCCTACTAAGATTGAAGCGTGAATAATTGGAAGGCAGCCGAGATAGTGACTGAGATAAAGATTTTTCTTGGATTAGCGGTGTTTTACCGGAGATTCATAAAGGATATTTCGTGGATAACAGCACTGATGACCAAGCTAACGCGAAAGGATGTAAAGTTTGTTTGGACCGATAAGTGTGAGGAAGCATTCCAGAAGCTAAAACACTTATTGACGAATGCACCTGTGTTGGTTGTTCCAGAGGGGAATCATGATTTAGTGGTATATACAGATGCATGTGGAACATGGTTAGGAGCTGTGTTAATGCAAAGAGGTAAAGTGATTGCCTATGCTTCTTGCCAACTTAGACTGCATGAGGTCGGATATCCAACTCATGATTTGGAATTGGCTGTGGTAATTTTTGCGTTAAAGGTGTGAAGACGTTACCTTTTGGGAGAAAGATTTGAGCTGTATATGGATCATAAGTCGCTGAAGTATTTATTCTCCCGGAAGGAGCTAAATATGAGACAGTAGAGGTGGTTAGAGTTTTTAGCCGCTTATGACTTTGGAATTGAGTGCACACCGGGAAAGGACAATAAGGTTGCAGATGCACTAAGCAGAAAACATTAGAATGCAGCGTTGACGATGATAGATGAGTGGAAAGATTTAGAAGCACCGACGACATGCAAAGTGCAGTGGAGATCTGAAGCTAGATCTAGTAAGGAGGCTACTATGTTGTCATGTTTAGAAGTTCGACCAGTGATGATTGAAAAGATTGCTTCTAAGCAGAGGGAGGATCCATTATTAGTAGAACATATCAGAAAGTTAAAGGATGGAATAGAGAGCGATGACTTGAAGGATTTTAGTCTTGACCAGAATGGGTGGTTAAGGAAGAAAGAAAGGTTATGTGTTCCAAATGTGGGAAGCATTAGGAAGGATGTTCTTGAGGAATGCCATCATTCCAAGTTCACTATTCATCTGGGAGGAACTAAGATTTATCAAGATATGAAGAGGAGTTTCTTTTGGGAAGGTATGAAGAGGGATGTAGGCTTATGGGTGAAGTAGTGTCTGAACTGTCAACAGGTAAAAGCCGAACATCATAAACCAAGTGGGTTACTTCAGCCTTTAGATATTCCAATATGGAAATGGGATTCTATCTCAATGGATTTTATAGACGGGTTTCCAAGATCTAATAGAGGAAATGAAAGTATATGGGTCATAGTGGACAGGTTAACTAAGAGCGCCCATTTCACTCCAGTTAAGTCAACCAGGACAGCACATCTTTTAGCTAAGTTATTAATGAAGAATATAATTAGACTTCATGGAATTCCTAGTAGTATAGTAAGTGATAGAGATTTCTTTTTCACTAGCGAGTTCTAGAAGAGTCTACAGGATACTTTAGGTACCAAGCTCTAGATGAGTACCGCTTACCATCCACAGACCAACAGACAAATGGAAGGAGTTAACAAAGTCTTGGAAGATTTATTACGAGCCATTGTGCTAGACTTTAGGGGATTATAGGAAGACCATCTACAATTAGTCGAGTTTTCATATAACAATAGTTATCAGGCCAGTATAGGGATGGAACCGTTTGAAGCTTTGTATGGAAGGCCATGCAAATCTTTAGTTTGTTGGTTAGAGAACGGGGATAGGTTGGTTCTTGGTCCGGATTTAGTTAGAGAAGCTGCAGGGAAGATTGAGTTGATTCGACCTAGAATGAAGGAAGCTCAGTCTAGGCAGAAGAGTTATCCTGATAAGAGATGGAAGGACTTAGAGTTCTCAGTAGGAGATCATGTTTTTATCAAGATATCATCGATTAAAGGTATAATTCAATTTGGAAGATCAGGGAAATTGGCACCGAGGTTTAATGGACCATTTCCTATTGTAGAGAGGATCGGGAAACTCACATATAGAGTGGAGTTACCGAACAGTTTGGCAGGAGTCCATGATGTTTTTTATATTTCTCATTTAAGGAAGTGTATTCGAGATCCGAAGACTACTATAGTATCGACTGTATTAGAGGACTTAGTAGTGGAATCAAACTTGACTATAGTTAGGAAGCCAGTTCGTATAGTCGTGAGAGATGAGAAGAGGCTAAGGAACAAGATAGTCAGATTAGCTAAGGCTCAGTGGAGCGACGATAAGAGAGACTATACTTGGGAAACTAAGAGCAGGATTAGAGACGCTTATCCTGATTTGTTTCATGGTATGTTTTACCTTTATGATTGATTTGTTGTGTACCTTATCGTAATTTCGAGTACAAAATTCTTTAAGGAAGGGAGTCTGTAACGACCCTAATTTTTAGTAACATTATTTAGGACATTAATTAGTTAAATAAAATAAAATAATGTAAATGATTAAGGGATTGAGATTTGTGTAATTAGAAGGTAGCCATGCCATTTAAACAAATGAACTAAGGGAAAATGAAATAGAATAAGTTAGGGTAGTTGATAAGGGTAATATAGGAATAAGTAACATTCATATACCCAAAACCCACACTCACGTTCACAATCAAAAATCAAATACTAAAGAGGCCGACCACCATTAAGGGAGAATAAGAAGAAGATAAGAGGAAGATGCTTAAGCAACTTAATACAAGATCAAATCTCAACTCCTTAATCACAATGCTATGGTGAATAATAGGTTACATCTCATGTTTTTATTATTTTTGGTTTTAGATTGAAGTCTGAATTATTTTGCAAATGTTTCTCCATGTTTTTTATTGTTAAATGGATAAATATGCTTGTTAATGATTTATACTATTTCATATAGATTTTACTATAAGTTTTAATGTGAAAACCCTATTAGATGACATCAAAATGTCTTGTGGTTTTGATATAAGGTCGGAGATAATATTTTAGAGATGGGTTTCATATTTTATAATTTTCTGAATTAATGTGGATTTATTATTAATTTTCTAGTGAAGAAAATGGATAATTGGATTTAAAATTAATTACGGCTATTTTATATTTGTTTTGGGTCATAAATTTAAATATATTAAAAAACATGTTAAAAATGATTTATGAGAATTTTTGTAGAATTTTCCTAAGTGTTTTAATAAGTATATAAAATTATTTAAGGTATGAGACTTAAATGTTTTATATATTTATAAATGGAGAAGTGGCAGTTTATAAATGTTTTAAATTGTTTAATTCTGGATTTCGGCAGCACTTTTAGAAAAGATTTTGGGAAAGAAATTAGCAACCAATCACATGTTGACAATTAAGCAGGTTAGTTGGAAAGAAATTACTTTAAAAAGAAAGAAAACAGTTTTTGTATGCTTTTGCTGTTTCGCCACTTTCGGCACCTACCTTACGACTAAGTACTTCCGCCTCCATCTCCATTGAAACCAATGCATCTGGTATCAAAGACTTGGTACATAGCGAATTGGACATAGGCGAAAGGTATATAGTCAAAACAAGGGGTTCCGAAGCGGTCAAAACCTTGCCTTGCTTTTAAAAGGGAATGCGCCTGCTTTACTTTCGAGAGGAATGCTTTCGACTCAGATAGCTTTCGACTTGGTTAAATGGTTTTAAAGAATGGTTTCAAAAGAGGTTGCGCTTTTGTTTTACAAAGAAGCTTTCGAAGGGGTCGAAACCCCTAGCTATTGCCTCTTACCTGTCAAAGCAATGCCTTTGAAAGGGTTTGTTTATTTTAAAATCTAAGCCGCTTCTTCAATGCTTTCGAAGGGATTGGTTTTGACACCATCCACTTCTTTTACTTAGAAAATTGCTTTCGAAAGAGTGCTTTCGACTTAGTTGTTTAAGAAGCTTTGTTCTATTGAAAGTTAAACCCAAAGTTTTGAAAGGAATAGTTTTGAATGGTTTCAAAAGGTTGTTCCACATGTTTTACTTGAACCCAAATGCTTTCGAAAGGTTTGATTTATGTAAAGAACTTGATTCCTTTCGAAAGGTTTAAGATAAAGGTTTCGAAGGGATGGTTCCCCAATGTTTTTGAAAGGTTTTAAATGGAAGGTTTCCAATGGTTCAAAAGACATGTTTTGAGTCTATTCAAAGGAGGATGCCTATGGTTTTATAAAGCTTTCGAAAGAGATGATTTCTATGTTTTCGAAAGGTATTATGTAAATGGTTTCGAAAGGTATGTTTTGGCATTCGTCCTAGGTTATAAAGTAAAGTAGCTTACTTGTATCGAAATGGGCACTTTCAATAGTATTGAAAGGGGTACTTTCAAAGGTTTTGAATGTTTTCACCAACAATGTTTTGTGTAAAGTATATATAACATGACAAAGTGATTTGAGTAAAGCATAGAGTATATTTTCCTTGTTTAAGTATGATTTAAAAAGGGATAAATCATTTTGAAAGAAAAGGTTTTCAAGGAAAAGTTTAAGGGAAGATAACCCCAAGTAAAATGACTCGGATATTAGAATACCAAATGGGACTAGTATAGGGTCGTGCCCTATACATTAGCTATTAGTCCCTAGCTAATTTAGTCCAAAATTGAAGTGTGTAGGGGTTTGTCACAAGTAAGACTAAAATGATGTTACACACAAAAAGGAACATACAGAGTGAGGATAGGTTATTGGTTAGCTCGCAAAACCATTAGGATCAGTTGACCCTGGGAGAGTAAGTTAGGGACAGACCGTCCAGAAGAGTATCTAACAGAAGTTAGACTATTTTTTATTTTGTCTGGTAGGCTCGAGTTAGCCAAAGGTTGGTAGTTAGGCAAACAAAACTGCAGTGTTCGGACAGATAGTCTATTGATTACCTGATTTATATGCTTACATGATATTTCTATTATTGTTTTAATTAGTTTGGTTGCAGGGTTTTGGTTTGCAAAAGATATTTTTTTAAAAGGGATATTAGTGAGAGGAAACCCATTCTGCTAAGCGGTGTGGTCTCACTTAATATCATATAACCGAGATGTATAGTATTATTCACACTAGGCTTTATGTCTGACTCAAGGTTTATGTTTTTCCGCTTAAACTCTCAGGTGCTCAAAATTGATTTGAGTAGGCTGAGGGTTGAGGATTTTCAGGTTTTAGTATGTGGATGGATAAAGCTTCCGGAGAGGAGCAGGAGGCTGATGCTAGCTATTTAGGAGTTGTTATATTTTTTTTCCGCTGTGTTGTATTAAGTTTGTTATGACTATTTAGTACTTTGGTCATCCAAAGGGGCATCTTCATATGTCGCTCTTTGCATATTTATGTAATACTTATATCTGATCTAAACCTGGGGAATGATTAGGATTATCTAATTGGATATGAAACATGTTTTGTGAAATGTAACCAGAAAATTTGTTTTTTTGAACTTATGATTTTATTTCATATTCATGTGCTTTTGATATTATGGATACCATTAACATTACCGTATTTTGTCACCAGAAGTTTATAGTATATATGACTGCAACATCTGAAGCGCTTAGCTTTGATCCTCAAGATAGGGGATGTTACAATCTCTCGTACAAAGAAATTGAGAGGTGGAACGCATCTAGCCCAGCACATAAACTTGTTGCACGTTGTATACCCGACTGGGGGCAAGTGAGGTCTATCTTTCCTTGTAGGAACCAAGACATCTTCAAATGGAATTCCATGGATTGAGCATAACCGACGAAGAGCAGCTTCGGTAATTCGGGAGGCCTGTGAATCCGCTGGATTATCGAGAAGAATAACACCCTCTACATCATAATGGGCATGGCCTATATCCTCCGTTCGAAGGACTGGGACGTTGGAGAAAAGTCCAACTTATGGATTAGAGACCTCTATTTGCTCCGTATGATGGCTTGGAGAAGGCCTTCCAGATATAGTTGCAGAACTTGATCTCGTTTCAGAACCAATGTCTCATGTCACCAAATCAGAAGACATGTTAACTGAATGCTTCGAGTATTGGAGATCTATATCAGCTATACTCAATAGATAATTGAGATTAGAAAAATAACCTATTCCCCATGTTTTAAGTGTGAACTAGTGTAGTGCAGTGTGAAATAAACATAAAAATTAGAAAGGCAAAAATAGAACGACAAGACTTGGAGTATTGTCCAGAGAGACCGTCATCGCTGACCATCTCAATTCGCAAGAAGATTGATCGGCAACGAAGGCTTTGGGATCGACTATCAGCATATTGAATTATGAAGTTTGTTTCCTAGGTTCATTAGCAAGTTTATTACTTGGTTCATATTGAGAATTCAAGAAGTTTGGTCGTTCAATCTCAAGTTCAACAGTTCGAGTATGCATGTTATATTGTTCATTGTCATCTTATGTTCGAGTTCAGCAAGGAAAACTAGCGTTAAGTGTTCGAATGAGTTGGATTGGATTAGTCCTTAGTGTTGAATGCTGATTCCTTAATTCCATTGCCGATCCCTTCCCCAAGACCTCGTACCGATCCCTCTTCAAGACACTTCCTACCGATCCCTCAACCTAAGGTCTCTATGCCGATCCCTATACCAAAGTAAGAAACACCGATCCCTATCCTATAACTTCACCTCACACCGATCCCTATCCTCACCGACTCCCCTCCATAACTAAAGCTATTGATCCCTATCCTATACTGATCCCTCTCAGAACTTCTCCTTTTTTATCCCAGACCTTAAGCTTCCTTCTAACATCATCTCCTCAACGGCCAAACAAACCTTTGCATGTCGACCCCTGCCATTGCTAGTTAACCATAGACCGAACCCTACCTTTCTCCCTTCCAGACTCCTTCTCCACCAAACACCTTCAGCCAAACTTGTCTCTTTCTCCTTCTTTCTTGCTCTCGTATCTAAACACGACCCTTCTAGCTATCTATGCTCGAGAAACGACCACCATCGTCACCTTACGCTCACATCAATAGATTAAGACCGATAACTTAATTATGTACTTAAAAGAGATTTCGCAAATCCATACCTATATTAAAGCGTGGAAGTACAGACTAAGTTAGCATCAAATATTCGAGGGTAATTGAATCGAAGGCGAGACGTGCTGCTGGAATGGATGGATTGAGGTTGAATTTGAGGACGAAGGTTCGGGGAGCCTGGGTTCGGGGGTGAGATTTTATGCAAAGATAGGAGAATAAAAAGTGAAGGAAGAAGTGGAGGAAAGTTTATATATATATATATATATATATATATATATATATATATATATATATATATCTGTGTGTGTATGGGAGAGGAATACAAGAGTTGAATAAGTCAAAGGGTAGGATGGATCGGCATTATGGCTTGCCGATCCCTATTAGCACAGCCTCAACAATGGATCGGCATGTTGAATACCGATCCCTACACAGATATAAAGAAACAAAATAATAAAGAATAAAGAAAAGAAAAAATGATGAATGATTGTAAAGGCTTGTTTATAAAAGTAAGCATACAAAATATTATAAAAAATTGGCAATGACCTGTGAATTTTCGAATATGTCCATGAGCTAACATTAGAAACATGTATATGAATATGCACAGGAATGGTTTAAGAGTTCAACTTCTTGAAATCAATAGGAATTGCAATCAAACCTAAAACTTTCAAATTCAAGGCTGGATCAGATACTAAAAGACTTACAAGTCCCGCATGACCAAATTTTTATATACTGATGGAATACGACATCGGACTTATATTATCGAAAGTCGACAAAAATCGATGGAGAATTCAATGCCTTAGAAAACGATTCAACAGAAGAATAACATCAGTCAGGAAGCTGGATGGACTTCTTTCCAATAATTCAGATTTGTTTCGATTCAAAGCACGTCATGTTACTCACAAGACGTACTTTCGGGGGCAAGTGTTATCTGGTATCCTGACCCGGCTATATTTGACTGATTGCGTAAGATAGATTCGACCGTTGTCAAGAAGGATGACCACGGAGCAATGACTATAGGACCTGGAAGTAGAGTTCAGAGGTTATATGAAGCCAAGATTGAATGGAGTTGGTAGATAGACGATGCAGGACTCTAGAAATATGAATATTAGCTTAGATTAACAAGGGATTGGCATGGCATGGTAGAACCCTAAGGATCGGTATGATTGGTTATATGAGGGATAAGCATGGTTGAAGTAAAAGAGGGATCGACATAGAAGGAAGCGTATGGATCGACATAGCATTATGGATGATAATGGATCGGTATAGAATTATGGATTATAATGGACCGGCATAGCATTATAGATGATGATGGATCGACATAGCATTTTGGATGAGGATGGATCGGTATTATATAATGGAGTTCAAGGAATACCAATGAATGGCGTGTAAAAGGGATCGGCATGATCTAATATGAAGGGATCGGCAGGAACAACTTTAAAATGGATCTGAACCAAAGATTAAGCAAAAGTGCGAGCTCCACATATTCAATCGAGATGATATTTCGAGAGCCATCATGTCTACGCATGAAGAAGCTATCATAGGGATCGCTACTCCAGAATCAACCAATGGATGGATCGGTACCAATCCATCTTCATTGGGATTTGGGCCTAGCGACCTCTATGGTGGGCCCATATAGATAAGAAGGTCCTGTAGCCGAAGTTTCAGAGAGATTGGTGGTCGCCTTCACCTATAAATACTAGCCTAGGGGGACATTCTGTGGATCTTTATGCTGGTAGTTACATAGTTCTTTATTGTAATCAACTTTCTTCCTTACTTCTTGCTATTTTCTATTGTAATCAAGTTCATAGTGAATCAATAAAGAGAATATTAAAAGTGGACGTAGGCAGACGACACTGAACCACTATAAATCTTAGTGTTCTTTATTTCTATTTTGATTTGCTTACTAGTTTATTATATTCCTCTCTTTCAATTTAGTTTTCTTCATTTACTTCTCTGCACAAACCTGTTCTTTGGTGTTTGCGACCAATTTGGTTGCAAACATTCATTCTTTGGCAAATTTACAGAATCAAACCTAGGTTGTAGCTGAAAGTTTAGCTAAGGGGATCTGAATTTTAATCATCCATTCAAGTTTAATTCGGTGAGTTCATCTCACACTTCTAGCCTATAGATGAATGCATATTGTTGTTGTTGTTATGGATGAATGTAATGTTGTATTGATCTCAATTTTTTGTTCAATTTCTTAACATATGAAATTTGATTTTCTGTTAGCCCACTTTATATGATCATGAATTTCATTCCATTGTAGTTGTTTTTATGCTCACATGTTAGCTAATTCAGTGTACTAGAGGTTAAGGCAAAAATTAGTGAAGAAACCATTGCCAATGGGCAACCAGAGCACCATCGAAGAAACCTAGGCTCAGCCCAGGCGTGCCAACCGGTACACCTTTCATGATGACTGTGGACCGGTCAAGGCCTGGGCTGAGACCCAAGTCACTCTGTTTTGAGCTCCGTTTGTTCCCTTTTGCTCCTCCGTTCGCCTTTATGATCGCTTGAACCTATTTACTTGATTTTGGTGTTGTTTTTTATGCAAATTTCACTGCTATTTTCGAATTTGAATTTATGAATTTGTGAATTCATCTGGGAGTTTATTATACCATAGAATTGCTCTATCGGTCAGTGACACAACACATAATTTCCCTCGCACGTTTTCAACTAGAGTTTTCAGAAGAATGATTTTCAATCCAAACTGTTTTCTCAAATCATTTTAAGTATGAATTTATTTTCTATGAAAGATATTTGGAATATTTATATATATATAATATTTATTTGTAAGAATAATTGCTTTAAAGTTGATTTGGAACAATGGTTTAGAATGTTACTTCTATATATACACATACACATGTATATATTCTAGTTTATAAAAAAATATTTTCGAGAAGTATTTCAAAGTAAGTTATTTTATAAAATTTCACGACATCGATCAAATGAGGATCGATTTAAATGAACTAATAAAACAAGTGGTATGAAACGCTCGTTTTTATTTTTCCGATTAACTCTTGGACTTGTTCGAGTGAGCCATTTATACACACGATTGGAGTTTACTAACCTATAGTAAATGTTTTAATAAACCCATGTGGTATGGGACACACGGTTGTTATTTATTCGGTTACAATTTAAAGGTATATGACACTTATCGATGAGTTTATGACACACCTAGAGAACTTATAAAACTTGTTCCTATCTTGATGTTTATAGGACTTATTCCTATCTTGATGTTTATAGGTCTCATACCTATTTCAGAGATTATAGGACTTTTTACTATCTTGTTGTTTATAGGTCTTATACCTATCTTTATTTTTATAGACTTATACGTCTATCTTGGAGTTACAAGCATGTAGGTGAATTTATTTCACCAATCTTGGAGTTTGGCGCCTTCCCCTTTTATGAGATTTTCTGGATTTCTATTTGTGAGATTTCTAGATTTGATGGTGTCGAATTATCACTAGATCATTTCGGGGATTTGTTGCTTTTAAGAAGCTATTTTGGGTTTTGATATTTGGTGATTACACACTTAGAGTTTATTGAAGCATTCTTGTTGTTAGCCAATTTCTGGCTTTATGTTGATCTTTGAGATTTAAATCATTTCATCCATTGTTTATCTTGCTTAACCCATTCATTATAGTCTAGACTGACCCGTTTATTATTTTATAATACTCGGGTCATACTGAGATATTTCAGCTGCTCCAGTTTGATAGTCCTTGAGAGTATTCACTCTGGTTGTCTAGTTATCATTCGTTCTACCTTTATCTTGTATACGTGTACAAGTCGTATAGTGTTGCATCTTTTATTGAGTTTAGACTTATTTATTGTACTCATTTGTACCTATGGGACATTGTTCTTGTATATTTTGTGGTTCGTGATGACCATAGTTTTGTAATCGACTTTATGTACCTATTTGTTATAATCAGCTTGCATCTATTTATATTCCGCCGTGTATATTCTTTGATCTGTAATTCTGTGATTTGTATTTATTATACATTGTTTTAGATTATTATGTTAGCCATCATAGTTCTGTTTTAAGCCTGGATTTCATATGTCGATTCTACTTGTGATGGAAAAAACATATTAATCAATGTACCGATGCTTGTTTAAAATGAAATTCACGGATGGTCTCCCTTAACCAACCCTATTCTCTGCACTAGCATATGATATTACTCTGTACTATCCTTTGTTAGTGTGGGACTCAGGGTGGGGCATCATAGCTTGGTATCAAGGCTAAGTCCAAAACAAAATATGATATTATGGATAGAATTCTTGACCTAGATGAATTTTAGAAACTGTAAAGGCCTAAATTTCCATACCCTTTGAGTCAACATTAAACCACATATGTCCAATCCGAATTGAACGAAAAAATGGATCTTTATGGCATAGAAAGAAAAAGAAGAAAGAACATAATCTACTTGGGTGGAATAACATATATTATTGAATAATATTCTTTATGGTGGAAAAGTTTAAAATATAGAAATCAGAGTCTAACCTAGATTCAGCTTGGACAATTATAATACCTGTCCTTACACTTGCTAAAAAACAACAACACACAATGCAGCAAAAAATAGAAAATATCCATACGTTGATGAAGATCTCCAGCTCTCCTCTTGAAACTCCATGGGTCTTCAGCAAATTCTAAAACTAATCAGATCTGACTCGAGTATTGAAAATACTCGGATCAGTCTTGAGAAACACGAACCTTAAATGACAGTGTCATAGATCAGAGATTGGTGAAAAACATTTTGAAAAGAAAGAATATCTCATAAGACCATGCCGCACATAAACACGGACTGGTTTTTACCTTATGATAACTAAAACATTTTTATCAAATCATTTGATATTATTTTTAATGGAATTCTTTAAATCACTTTTCAAGTAAACATATTTAAATAGCCGAAATTGTTACCATTATTAAATTCCAGCATACTAAGCCCTACAATCAAAATGGCAAGTACGTAGTGGAGAATGGATTTCCAACTAATGACCATGTAAGGGACTACCTTCCGGTAGTACATCTCTAGAGGAATGTACTAAGGCTACAGAACATCTGCACCTCTACCAATATAAGACCGGCCTACCTCTTCCTAGATAATACCGAATATGTCATCACCCCGGTCATTACCGACATGTCTGAGTGTGCTTTAGCATACACCACAAAATTTAAATCTGAACGTTATAGCAAGTAGAAATATATCTAGAAAGGGATGATCATACACTAATGGTTACGAACCATATAGCCTTACCACATCTACCCTATTTTAGTCATTTCCGGGCGTGAGGCCTGAAGTAATGATTTCCTTTCACATAAAACATCAACTTTCTTCTTTGAATTTCACATTGCCATTCCATAATCACACAATAGATTTCTACAAATGTATAAATCCTAAGCTCGTACATCTCATGAAAGGTTTTTAAGCTAAGAGAAGTTTCCTTCTCCACAACCAAACAGGTGATACATTTATAGAGATCGATCAATATGATTTTAAAATGCAATGTCAGACATTCGTCCATACAAGTTGTCCAGGAACAGGATAAACTGAAGGGACTTCTCCTACCACATCCTATTTGGGAATCGCCTCTAGGATCAGTAGCGAGCAGTCCTTGTAAATCGAAGATTTTCATAACAGAGCACACCTGCCACCATAATGTATGATATGGTAAATTTCACCGAGGGTCTAGTGGCAAGTAGCCCTACATCATGAAGATCTTCGTCTTTAATGATCCTTGTCTTAAGCATGTTTTACTTCAAAAACGTAAATTGTTTCGAAGTGATTTTATGATAGGAATCACCCAAATCCGATCCCGGTCTCCTCGAAACCCAATCATCAATAAAAAAATTATAAATATGTGTATGCATGATTTGTTATGCCTCTTCCCATTTTAACTTTTTTACTGGTTAATCAAAACCCATTTAACTTTTTAAATCTTCAAGTCATTTACTTGGGAAAATTTAATTCCTAAAAATTTCATCTTTCTGAAACATGTCTTAACTGAGTCGAAAACAATGTTATTTAAGAAATTGTTTACTGTAAACCCAAATCATTTAATATTGAGTAAAAAAGGACATTATTTAAGACATCTTATGTCCAAAACATTTATTTAAATTTTTAACAAAGATTTTCTATTTTTCAAATCATATCCTTTTCAATAAGTTGAAACCATGTTATCTAACTTGGTTAATTCAAATTAGTTAGTATTCGAGTTAAACAAATTCGTAGAAATTTTATCAATTTATACTCAATACAAATTTCCATATTCAACAAGTACTATAGGCATAATAACAATGAAATCACTTTTTAAATTCACGTGGATAATACAAGTTCCCTCCTTGGACCTTAATATAGAGTTTGACCAGAGTATTCCTTATACTATTAAAAATTTGGTTTAATAAACTACTTTGAAAATTCCTTGCTGTAGGAAAAACTTAAATGAGATCTTTTTAGAGCATCCGAGCTTTTCCATCGATTTGTTCCACCCCTCACCTAGAAAGAGAAAATGGAGGCCAGGTAAGTTCAGGGCACTGGTTACTCCATTCCTAACCTTAGTTACACACCTTGTTTTATCTTTCTAGATCTCACAGGCATGACAAATATACTAGTTGTTTTCGCATACTCTATTTGTTATTACATTCAAAGAAATAATTTCAATTATATTGTGTAAGTGTTATAAACAATTTCTCTTAACCATTCATTTAAACTCTTATTAAAACTTCCAAATCATCTTTAAAATACTCAATTGTTTATTTAAAGAAATTTATAAATGATTCAAGAAAGATTAGTTAAGTTTAAATCTATATTTCTAAAGTTTACTGAAACTGCTGTAGAAAAGTGTTGCAAATAGTGTTTTAAAAGCTTATTCGATCAAAACAACTTTTCTATCATTCAGAAATCCATATTTATAACTCAAATTTCTTTTAAAATGTTTTAACATATTTATCAAATTTATTTCATATTTTTATACATTTAAAAATATTCATTTTAAAGAATTTAATACTTTGATCACTTAATTGCAAAAGCGCGATTTTCTTGAAAACTTGCTTTGGGAAAATTTTAAAATCTACAGGTTGAAATCTTGGTTTTTTTTCCACTTGAAAACTATGGTTATAAGGATCCTGTAAATCCTTATTTCAAAGATTTTTAACTTAATTTCCACCCTACACATTGATTTAAAGTTACGGATCAAAAATTATGAACTACCGCTACACGACAGTCTCAATTTTGACTGTTTTAGTGAATTTGTTTCGAAACTTGTCCGAAACACTTCAAAATTATTTTAAACCATATTAAAACTATTTTAACTCATTTAAAACAATATTCCATCATTAAATCATATTTTTAGCTCTTTATCACATATTTGAATATTATATTATCATAATATTCACTTTAAACCTTTTCAAAATCATTAAGTTATTTATTTTTCCGAATTTACAGCTTAAGAATATTTTTAAAGTTATTAACTTTAAAATCCAAAACATTTACTTCCATTTTTCAAAGTACTTCTAATTTTTGGCTTTAACTTTTTATTTTCAAATCAATTTCTAACTTTTTCAAAAGGAATTATTTTCTATAGTAAATTCGAAAAGAGGCTACACTAAGCCAAGTATATCGCATATAATTCTAAACACATGTGGTCACAAATTAACTAAATCATGACAAATAAATATAGCCATAACTAACTTTATTTAAAGTGTTGATAAAATCAACATTAATAAATCATCCATTCATCCAATATTCATCCATGTAACCGAATCTATTCTAACATCCATATTTTCAACCAATAGCTTCAAATCAACATAATATCATTGGATATAAGCATGGGTATCATAACAACAATCAAAATAGAGTTTCAATATATAAAAGCTTACTCACCTTCATTTTGCAATTCTTTTCACTACGAACTAAGATATCCTTCCTTTGCGCTATCAATACACAATGACACGTACAAATGGAGATGTAGCTTGCTTAAAGAGGTAGAGTTCTTGGACTAGGGTGTTCGGCCTTGGGTGTGGGGTGGGTATGGCTTTGGTGTGGGGGTGTTTGTGGGGGGTACAACTTGGGTGGAGTGGGTGCATGGGTTTGGTGCTTGGGTGGAGGTGGGTACGTGTATGGGTAGGGGGTAGGCTCGGGTCCTTGTGCTTTGGGGGTGGGTAAGTGTGTATGGGGCTCGGGTTTGGGGTAGTGTACGGGTGTGTGGTGGTTTTGCAGGTGGGTATGTGGGTTTTGGGGTGTGTGTGGCTCGGGTGTGGGTGTGGGGTGTACGGGCATGGGGGTGTGGGTGCTTGGGTGAGTGGTTTAGGAGGTAGGCGTGTTGGATACCATGGAAGAGATGGAGAAAGTGAAGAAATTATGAAGAATGAAGTGTGAAGAAATGAAGAGATGAAAGTGTTATTTATAGTTAAAGATTTCTACTATAATTACTTTACTAAACCTAAGGTAATTTTGAATTTTCAAACCACCTTTTTATTTCCTTTCCAATGCAAAAATGGACACGGAAGAGATGGCTTTTAATGAGATGAGAGTGGATTTGAGATTTGTACTAAATGAAATGATTATGAAACTTTTTATTTAACAAAAATTACAAATGCTATTTTTCCATGTATGATTTTGACCCTTAAGTACATTAGCATTTAAGAAGAAAGGTGTTTTAGTATTTATTTTAAATGATTATGTTTAGTAATGGATCTTACTTAAATTAACATATCACATCAAAATCTTTCTTATTTTATTTACTTTTCAAAAGGAAACCTTTTTTGCATTATTTGCTAATGTAAAAGTTAACAAATGTGTAGTTTGTAAGTTTAACAGAAAATAATGTTGCAATAATCTCAAAACGACTTTTGTTTGGAAATAGGTTGTAAATCTAAAATTGGATCTCCGATCATGTTTATAGTTTTTATTTAAACTATTTATTTATGTAAACAAAATTTGAAAATTGATTTGTTTTCCTCTTTGAATAATTAAAACAAGTTCATTTTAGTTATAAAAGCATATTACGAAATATGACGTCGAATTGACAAAATACGACAAAGTTTGAACATATTTGTAAACAAGTTTATATATATTTATAAAACTTTTATAAATCAATTATTATTATTAAATAACCATTAAAAAGAATTATTTGTCGTTTAAAACAATTATTTGATTATATACCCAATTTTATCGAAAACCGACTTTTATCACTTTTAGGATGAAAATCTAAACTTCTTGATTTTGTAATCAAATTCTAAAAGTAAGTTTATAATTCTTAATTATCACATAGATCATGATTATTTAAGTTTGAAAATCTTATATTTGAATTTTCAAAGTGGTATAATTACAGGTCATTACATTCTCATCCCCTTAAAAAAATTTCGTCTTCGAAATTAGAATTTAGACTTATAAGGAACCCTACCTTGTAACTAAGTTTTAAAAAAATTCTACTTTAATCTATTTAAAAATAAAGTAACAAAAAGAGAGATCTGCTAAATACTAATACTACATAATGGTGTCATAAGATATACACATAAAACCACATCGATCCACATCCTTAGTCTTAGTGCATACTATGCACTTAAGGTAATATACATAGTCATAAAATATACATTAACTATATAGACAATATTCCAGAAAATGAATCATCGTAACCATACCATAGAACTCCCCAAAATATCATCCGTACTAAACATTCCTACTCGTTGGACTCCTCATCCGTTGGTCCTCCAAAATCCAACACATCTGGCATAAATTATAATATATATATATATATATATCATTCTTCCTTTTCAGGCTCCTCATCCTCCATCTCATCCTCCTATACCATTTCCCAACCTGGTGGCTGCCAGGGTTGTCCTATTGGAACCCATCTCTGCTGGAATATACTCATCTATCTCCTCTAAAACGAGATCCACAATCGGCTTTGGAATTGGCGATCCTATCTTCGGAATATGAGTGCCCATCTCCCATATAATATCCCATCACTATCTAGTGGGCTATCTCATAAAAAAGTGTCGTACATCCCTGAATCATCTCCTGAAGGCTCCTCCTCAATGAGCTCATCTCCTACTGGCTCCTCCATGATAGGCTCATCTTTTGTATGCTCGTCCTCCTTATCCTCCTCAATCAAAGGGTTTGTATTCCAAAGATCTGAATCGTCTGCCTCTGCTCCTACAATGATATTTGCATCTACCTCTAAACCTCCTCTACATCCACATCTGCCTCTGATCCTACGTCGATCTTTGCATCTACCTTTAAACCTACCTCTACATCCTCATCTGCCTCTGCCTTAGCCTCCTCTACTACAGGAACCATAATCATATCCTCATCGTCTGAAATAACTATCGGGTCATCACCTGATCCTATCACAACTCCAGATGGCTCCCCTATCTGGACGTCCACGTCCTTATCACTAGTAATAGGAGCATCTAATACCTCTAAATCCCCATACTTCGTTAATGCTTTCCTAAGTCTTTCCCTTAACTCTAAACGTTCTACTTTAGTTAATTTCTACAATGATAGAAAACGTAGAATTACTTACTAGGCTTTTTTAAATTTTCATACTTAACAAATTTACAAGGTCTTATCTTACTTAAACTTTCTCTCATTATTTTATTCTGATTTCTAACTTCTTACCCAATGTCTTGATGACACGCAGTTTAAGCTTACTTCTATCAATTTGTGATCCAAAATTAGTTTAAACATTTTTATAAAGATGCTTCTTTATTACTAATCAATTTATTAGTTAATGATTCACATTATCTCTTAATCTTAAGAAAATTACATAGATCGAGCAACTCCAAAATAACACCAAGGAACTGGGTACTACCAATAGTATCATATATCCCCTTAACTAGAAGGGTAATACTTAAGAGAAGTGTTTACCATCTGAACACATCTCCTGCCCTTTTTTGTTACTTTCAAACCACTCAAACTAGTTTCCCTAAGATAATTATTTTTAAATCCTTTATTTGAAATAATACTATACGTATCTTTACAAATTATTTACTATTACTTTTGTTCATAAAAACTGTAACGACCTCGAAATTTAAATTTATTTAAATTAATAATTAAATGAATTTTTGAATTAAATTGAGTAATTAAATAAATTTTTGGATAAAATTAGTAAAATAAATCGATAAAATGGAAGCGAGTTTCCCCGATCGTATATGAGTGAATTTGAAAATAATAAATATATTGATATATATTCTATTTGAGTTTAAATTGTAAAATAAATGATGATGATAATATTAAAGTAAAATGTTTGAAATAGAATAAATTAGAAATTCAATTACATTGTAAAGTAATAAAATAACAAATACAACTTGAACAAAAGTTAAAATAAAAGAGAAATAAAAATAAATCAAACAAATAAAAGACAAGTATTCAAGCAAATAAAAATACATTCCCATGTGAACAAGTCAAAATATATAAATGTTAGCACTCAAAAATCATCTTCCCAGCCGAAAGCAAAGATAATAGAATATCTTTGTACAAATAAACATAAAGTAAGAATAGGATGAAGCATAGGGTACCATTACATTTAATGCAATACCTTTAGCCTCCACAACATCTCATGTCAGCCGAGCTAAGTAAGCAAAGAAAAGAAAAGATCTCTGTCCTTGATTGTATAAACAAATATAATTCCCCCCTGTACAAAGCATGATATCAGCCACTATACAAGGAAGAAAAGTGATCACTTGTACTAAATAAATAACATTACCCTATACAAATACATCATCCAATGATCTAGATATCAAAC
This sequence comes from Allium fistulosum, assembly GCA_030737815.1. NCBI lineage: Eukaryota > Viridiplantae > Streptophyta > Magnoliopsida > Asparagales > Amaryllidaceae > Allium > Allium fistulosum. The sequence goes on from CM060901.1 coordinate 474,956,438, forward strand.
TTCTTCATTTCAGTTTCGAAAATCCTTAGCAAAGAAAAACTGAGATATCACTTGTACCAGTTTTGTATACCCTGTATACTTCTATCCCAATATACTTCTTTCTTTATATCTTCGTCATCACCACTTTGTTTCATTTAAAAATAAAGCTAAGAAAGAAACTGAGAAAAAGAACGTCATTCAAAACTCAAGCAAAACAATACAAACTAGAGATCAAAACCAGAAGGCTTTCAACTTGAATTATCAAAACCTGTTTCAACATTTTTCTCTGTTCTTCTTCTGGGTAAACAAGGTGAGCAACATTTTATATTTTATAAACGTAAGTATAAATTGGTTGTTTGTTTATTTCTGGAGATAAGTGTGTTTGCATGCTATATTTCAAGTTCATTTTGGTAGATGTATGAATATATGCCTGCTGATTGAAAATTTGATCTTGCCTGTTCTAGAATTCCAGGTTTAAATCTTGATCAAAATCATGATTTCATGTTCAAATCCTTCTTAAGGCTTAAGATTCAAACAAAGTATGGGTATGCAACATAAGTTATAGTTTGAAGTTTTATTTAATATGAAATAAAAACTGTAATGTCTCTGGAAAACAAAATATAGCAGGGCAAACATTTTGAAAGTGAAAATTTAAATATCCAGATTCATTGATCCAGAAGTATAAGTTGATTACGTATACTAAAACTTGATTTTTAAAACATAAATTAAAGTTTTTAGTTTTAAAAATGATGGAGCATTCCTGGTTTAACCAGAAAAAATATTTTCGGTTAGAACTGTTGATCTAGGAGGTTGGGTTGGCCAGCATCGTTTCTGGTGATGGAGTGATGATCGAAGATGCAGGGAAAATTATTGGAAAATGGATTAATGCATTGAGGTAGGGGTGATTAAGGATTTAAAATTTTAACCCTAGTTTTAGTAATGGTCAGTAAACGATCCATCGCGGCTTCGACTGTTGATCGAGTGCTTTAGGGTTTTGAGAGATGGAAGGTTGGGTATATGTGAAGTCGAGGCCGGAGGTGGAAGTTCGCGGGTGGTCGGAGCGCCGTGGGGGAAGCGATGACAGGTTTGAAGAGGGGAGCAGCCGCGTGTTTCCAGGTTTTAGTTCGAACAACTCGATTTTGATTTCGCGCAATTGAAGGAGTTTTGATGGTCAGAGAGGAGCTTTGGGACTAACGTCGACTTGTTCGATGGAGAAGCGTCGACTGGAGGAGCTCGCCGGCACCGTGCACGTGCACGGTGCACTTAAGCTCTGGAATCTGATAATGTTGTATAGCAGGGGATGAAAACAGGATTGTTCGCGTGATCATCTCGGTAGTCACTCGAAGTCTTCCAGTGATTGACTCGAAGAAAGTATAATGAAACCCGGGTAGATAGGATTGTATATATTTTAACAGAACCTGTTTCTGTTTTAAATATAAAAATTTAATTTCAAATTTATAAAATAAGGGTTTAACCAAGTTTAAATCAAAGTTAGAATATAAATTTAAGTGCAGTTCTGAAACTTAGTTTGAAAATAAGTTTAAATTTAAAATTGTTTAATAACTGAAAGATGTTTAAGTAGTGAAAAGGAATTCAAAATGAAGTTTAAATTGTAAAGAAAAGTTTTCAACAAAGTTAAATCAATATTTATAAACCCAGATCTGAAGTCTAACTTTGAAGTTCCAGATTTTGAGAAATTAAAGTCTTAAATTTTAAATGCTTGAAAATAGATTTAAATGTTAATTTATACTTTTTTTAATATGTAAATTTAAAAAGGAATTTTATTTTAACTCTTAGAAATTTCTTTTATAACCAAAATATTACTTTAACATAAGGAAGTTAGAGGGAAAATAATAATTTGAGTTTTTTTAACTCTATTAAAGGAAAATTGGTAGTTATTTCAAAGCTTGAGATCAAATTTGAAATTTAAAAGTAAATTTGAAATCAATGATTTCAAACATATCGTGGATAATAATTAAATGATGAGTATGAATGAATTATATTTTAAGTAATGGAAATATAATGATGATCTATAATTCATTAATTATTAAATAAATAAATAAAAGGATAATTACTAAATGAATTAATTAAGAATAGTTAATTAAATTAATTAACTAATGATTATGGTTGATTAACTACTGATTTGAGATTTATGAATATTAATTAAAAGTAATTAATGCTGAATTACTGTGAATAGTTAAGGAAAAAATAATATAAGTAATTAAAGGTAATTAATTACTTAAAGATAATTACTTAATTGAAAGCAATTAAATAAATGATTAAATTGATTAAGTAAGTTGATAAATCAAATAATTAAATGATCAATTAATGTAATCAATCAAGGACAATTAATTAAATGGTAATTAATTAATTAAAGGTTAATTTATTAATTGAAGATAATTAATTAAATGGTGAATTAAATAATTAAAGGGTAATTATTCAATAATTAAAGGTTGACGAATTATAAGTAGAAGATTTACTAATAAAATTTGAAAAGAGGATTTATTTCAAATAATCTGTAATTGACTTATGATAATTAACCTGGATTAATAATACATCTGATTTAAATTAATTAGTTGATTAATAAATTCACTTATGAATGTTTGGATTTAACTGAATGATTGAATTGCTTGATATCCTTGATCTGTGATGTTTTGTGAGATATCCTGATATTGTGTGATCTATACTGTAAATTATTATCTATGATTTATATATCTGTGATCTGTAAATGAACGATAAGCGTTATGATATACAGCTTATCAACTATATTTCTGTACTTTGATCTGTGATGATTTATTGATGTTGCACTACTGTGTAAAACCCCTGGACTACACCTTTACACACACAAATATGGATTTCACGAGGAAATCAATTAAGTCACAGATTTTTGAAATTAGTTTTGAATTTATATTTTTAAATTCAAATGTTTTGGAAATGGATTGGGTTTAAATGTGAAAAGCTTTAGATATAGAATTTCAAAGACAAAAGTTATTTTGAATAACTTAATCGAGTTTTGAAAATTTAAATAATTTGATTTAAATTTGAATTCAAGTTTGGAATTGAATCCTATGATTTGAAACTAGGGATTGAAAATGTTATAAATGTGTTTATCTGAATTTAAACCATTTAAAAGTATAATTTTGAGAATTTGGATTTCCACTCGTATGAATGAATCAGATTTTCTGAAATGAAACTGTTATTTTAAAAGAATAAAAGCTTTCAGATAAGAAATGAAATTCCAGTTTAATTAAAGGAATTTCAATATTGAAGCGAAAATGGATTTTCCAAGTTATGAATGAATTCTTTTTGAAAGCTATGAATTAAATCTGTCTATTTTTAACAGATTTAAAGTGATGATTTGTTTAACCCATTCGAAATGAAATTGTTTTGAAAGCTATGAGTTAAATCTTTGATTTAATGATTTAACGCATTAATCAAATTGAAAGGGAAATTGATTTGGAAAATCTATGAATGAATCTTTGTGAAATTAAGTGAAATTTGTGAATTGAATCTTTTTGTTTAAAAGATTAAAATGGTAATTTGTTAAACCATTTGAAAAGAAAGTTTGGGTTTAAGTTGTGACTTAATTGAAATCCCAATATCCGTATATTTTTAAATATTGCGCTCACTATTCGGTTTAGCCGGGAGAGGACCTTTGTGTCACATAACTCATTCCGAATAGTGATACGTCGTATATGGATCGCATTTGAAGACCGGTGTTGAAGACCGGATATTTTTCGAAAAATGAAAGGACAACCTGTCGAATGTCTCTACACTGAGTCGCGCCGGTATAGAGATTTATATCACTCTTTTGTGACGGGAAGTCCGGACGTGATTGGAAATTATCCGGAATTGCAAGGGCTTCGTGAGAAGTGCCTTCGGTTCTGTTCGAACCCGGAACAGACTTATATGGATACATGTCTGACATTACACTTTGAGATATAAAACCGATTTCTTTCAAATACATTTCTGTTTGGTGGCGGAGAATTTATTCTCTTAGCTTAACACCCTTCTCTGAGACGTACGAGCTCAGAGGTTATGTAGTTGAAATTTATCAGCAATATATTCCAATTTGGTAATGTGGCATGCTGAGTGTTGCTGCGTGATGATCAATGTTTGATCATTTGTGATATGATCTTTTGTTTGATCATTTATCTTTGTGATCATAGGTTGATCATCTGTTGACCCAAAGCGTGGCTTTTTGAAAAAGCGTAGCTTTGTGGACGAGACTTCGTCGATCCTCACAACCCGGTAATGGTCGAAACAGGAATTATGCGGCAAGGTTTTCAGGGGTAGCTCCCCTAGGGTATGACCATTCCTTCTGGAAAAGGGTAGTATCATGGTATGGAGCCCAGATACTTACTCATGTGGATACACTTTCTTTATGATGTGTGATGTTGGTTATCGAGCGCTCGGATAAAGGTCCCAAAGGACCGGGGGTGGCATATCTGAGGTTTCTTTTATCCCTTGGGAAAAGGGGTTGCCGGCGTTGTTTGGCAGAGAACAGTTGGTTCTCGGAACGTCCCGCCAGAGGCGTTTCTTTCGTGGAATAGGAAGTTCCTTAGCCTGACCATTTGTTGGAAATCCAAACAAAACAATACGAGCCCTGTACGGTTTTAGTTGTATTACCTGCCATGGAATGTGGTGGTAACCTGCTATTGAACATGGTAGCTATAGTAGGCATAAGTGCGAAATGTCTATGCTGGCTAAGATTTATATTCTACTTTCGAAATTGTTTTCTGCACTATGCACTAGTAATAATATCAAATGATTTGATTTTGCGTAGTAAGCATCTTTGACTATCATAAGAAGAAATCTCCTCCAATTCTGCGTTTGCATTGTGTGTGTGGTGGGAGGTCTTATGGTAGTTTCATTTTCCAAAAGCATTGCGAATTGACTTTAAAATTCTCTGCTATTTGTTTTAAAGATAAACTGTTTTTGTTCCTCACACCAGTCCCATGACTGATCCGGAGTTTATTGTTTCTTTCCTAAACTCTGGATGCTCAAAATTTTTCTACACGAGCAGTCTAGAGTTTGGTTTTTTAGATAGTCAGATTAGTAGGTTATCTGGAGCTAGTTCAGTCTTTGGATCGGACTGCACTTGCTTATCTTGGTGTATCGTTATTGGGAGTTCAAGCTATTTCTGGATTAGTGCTTTGAAGATGGAGATTATCCGCTGCTGATGTTATCGTTTTCTTTTCCGCTGCTATTTGTTGTATCATATCTCTGATGTATATTGATATTCATTGTATCATTCTGTTGTATCAGATATCGTATATCAATGTATTATTCATTTCTTCCGCTGTGTTATTTACTTAACTGTGTTATAAGCTCCGGCGACTCGGATTTGAACGCTCGAATCTACGACATTCGAGTACGATGTAAAGTATGGATGTCGATTTTCGAACGCGAAAATACGGGACGTTACAAAAACCCCATCCATAAATCCATTTCTTAAAATCATCATAATTTCTTTTTAATCATTTTAAACTTTCAAAATTATTTTCCAAAATATCAGGTTTTAAATTCTCAAAATTTATATAAAATACCTTCCACATTTAAGTTTTACAAAATCATTTTATTTGCAAAACATGCTCATAAATTTGCCTTAAATAAACTTCTTGACCTTAAACCAATTTTATTATCATACACTTTATAGTTGAAACTTAATTCACAAGGTATTTGCACCTAAAGCTTTTAAATCAAGCAATCAATCAATTAGTGATAATAACGGGATATTATCATTCCTTAACAACCAAATATTCCATAAATAACTATATCATTTTGAAAATATCTTTTATATCCAAATATAATCCTAGGTAAAAAAAATTCATTTACCATTTTTTTTCAAAACAAAAATCATTTTACATAAAATAACAAATACGCCCTCATATACAAAATACTCTCAACTCATTCTAGGGTGTTGTTGGCGTCAAAATTGGCCACCAACACCCAATTATGCAAAAGCTCCAATATCCAATCCAATCACAGAAATATGAAGAGAAATAAAAAAAATGAAAACAATCAGAAAGCAAGTAAAAGTAGAGAAGATTTATAGTGGTTCAGCTAACTCTAACCTACTTCCACTCCCAAATATTCCTTTTTAATATACTGAAGTTTGTTTACAGTTACAGTCCAAATTCAAGAATAAAATTGGTAGAGTGTAACCTAGGTTGATGATAAAGAGAAGCAGAAAGAAGTTTCTTTCTCTGATGCTATGCCTGCTGTATTTATAAGGGAAGATGTGCACGGATCGGGCTTAAATTTTGACAGAAGGTTTGGGAGACTAAGATGAGGCCACCCAAAAATTTCCAAGCCCATTAGGACCCACAATAGGGTCCAGTATCGATCCCTATTAGTGTGTCCAAATGCGGTGTGATCCCCCTAGGCGGTTCTCCATGGTGTTATCTGCTTTCCCTCCAAATTTTATGCCATTTTGACTTACGGTTTGCGAGATATCGCATTTTTCGTGAAGTAGTGTTGCATGTACTCTGATTTTTGTTGATCCCTCTAGAGGGATAAGTACTGATCCTTCCAATCTTCTCCAAATGACATGTAATCCCTAGGAGAGATTTTCTATGTTCTATTATGTATATGCTTCAAGTTTCATAGCAATTGGATTAGTAGAACTCGAGTTATTGACCGATATTTGTTGTAATATGGTGTTGAGGCTGATTATAGCCGATCCATATGGAGGGATAGGTACCGATCCCTCTACCTTGCTCCAAATACTATGCAATCCCTATGCAGCCTTCCACATGTTCTATATAGCCCATCCTCCAAGTTTCATCTCAATTGGATGTGTAGATGTTGAGATATTGATCGATCTTTTTTATGAAATTGGAACTAGCCGATCCCTAAGAGGGATAGGTACCAATCCCTATTGAGGGACAGATGCCGATCCCTCCAACTTCTCCAAATGCCATGCGATCCCTAGGGTAGACTTCCTAGTGTCCCCTCTTCTTGTTTCCAAAGCTTCACTTCAATTCGCCTTGTGGTCGTTGAGTTATGGAGCGATCATCGTTGAGTTGTGCTGTTGAGCTGAATATGATCCGATCCCACTTCTTTTTCCCATAACTCTAGCATACGAACTCCGATCAACTTGAAATTTGAAATGTAGCCTCATGAGGCCTTTCTTATCACTTTATACCAATTGCACTTGACTAAAACAAAAATTAGGGATCCGATCCAAATCCGCTTGACTATCATTCATAGTCTCGTTTATAGCCGATCTTCAATCTTGGTAACCGTTTATCTGAGCCTCCCGCCTTAATGACCATGATGTCTGTTGGGTTAAATTCACTTGTGTACTTCTTTGCCAAAAGGAAGGTTAACACTTTGCCCCCCAAATCATGCCTTGCGATTGGAAGGCTTGTTTTGAATTGTTATAAATCCAAAATCCGAAGTCCATAATCCTTCGATAACCATATTATCCAATTCATTGCCAATCCGAATCCATGATGTCTCCGGATCGTTAGTGAAAGCCATGACCATTCTGGGTCAATATCCAATTCCGAATCCATGATCTCTCCGGATCATTTTATCCGAACCCTCAACCTCACCAGGTCATTAGCCAAATCCCAAACTGCTCCAAAACCATATCCAAATCCATAGTTGTTCGAAGCTGATATATATATCTATAACCTATCTGAGTTGTTATCCTAATCCAAATCCTCGATCTCACCATATCCTTGCCGAGCACAACCCATACTCGACAACCTGAGCAGGCCGATCCATCGCATTCGAGCAAAGCGACCTACCCCTTGCCAGGCATAGTCCATATCTAACGACCATGATCTCTCTGGATCCTTGCCGAGCACAATCCATACTGGACGACTCGAGTTGATCGATCCATCACATTCGAGTGAAGCGACCTACCCCTTGCCAAGCATAGTCCATACCTGACGACCTTGATCTCTCAGGATCCTTGCCTAGCACAATCCATACTCGATGACCTAAGTAGGTCGATCCATCGCATTCGAGCGAAGCAACGTACCCTTTGCCAAGCATAATCCATACCTGACGACCTATGTTATCCATTACATTGATCCAAATTTAATCATTCCTAAGTCCATAAAATAAGAGTCTGTACAATCGATAAACCAGAGTTCAAATGAAACCAGATAAAAAAGATTTCGAAGCAAACAAGAAGAAAGAAAAAAAAACACAAACCCTAGCATTACATTTTGTCATCATCTTGGAGCATGCGTAGGGACCGTCCTCAATCCCATACATGTGTAAGTGACTTAGCCATCTTACTATGGAGTTTGCTACTTATTCCATGCCATCCGAGTCAATTGATGATGATGCCTTGATCCAGTGCCATTTTCATTCGATGGTAGGGGACTGCCTCCGGTTGCTCTGTTCTATTTCTTTGTCTATCGGATCCATCTTCATGTTCCCGGTTCTAATTTCCAGCAATTCCTGCTGCTTCAACTCCTTGATTCTGTGCTCCAGCTTGTCTGATCCATCGGATAAAATTCTGCATCATCTCCTCTTGTCTTTTCAGCATCCTCTCCTGCATAGCATCCATCATTGTTTCCATTTCATCCCTAGTGATGTAGATAGATGCTTGATTAGCTCCAACTCCTAAGGAAGCCTCCTGACTCCCGCTATGGTGTCTCCTTTCTGGTTGCACTCTCCTTGTTGATTTCCTAGTCATTGCTTTCTAGATCCAAGTATCCAAGCTTCCAAATCTAAGATCCTAGCTTCCAAATCCTCAGGTGCAAGTCCCTCTAAGTGAAAACACAAAAATGTTGGCGTCAAAATTGACCACTAACACCCAATTATGCAAAAGCTCCAATATCCAATCCAATCACAGAAATATGAAGAAAAATAATTGAAGAACAAAATGAAAACAATCAGAAAGTAAGAAAAGAAAGACAAGATTTATAGTGGTTTGACTAACTCTGGCCTACGTCCATTCCCAAATAATCCTTTTTAATATACTGAAGTTTTTTTACCATTACAATTCGAAATCAATGAATAAAATAGATAGAGTATAGCCGAGGTTGAAGATAAAGAGAAGCAGAAAGAAGATCCTTTCTCTGACGCCATGCTTTCTTTATTTATAAGGGAAGACGTGCATGGATCGGGATAAAATTTTGATAGAAGGTTCGGGAGACCAAGACGAAGGCACCTAAAAATTTCCGTGCCCATTGGGACCCACTATAGGGATCGGTATCTATCCCTATTAGTGTGTCCAAATGGGGTATGATCTCTCTGGGTGGTTCTCCATGGTGTTAGCTACTTTCCCTCCAAATTTCATGCCATTTCGATTTACGGTTTGCGAGATATCTCATTTTCCGTGAAGTGATGTTGCATGTACTCTGATTTCTTCCAATCCCACTAGAAGAATAGGTACCGATCCTTCCAATCTTCTCCAAATGACATGCGATCCCTAGGGGAGCTTCTCTATGTTATATTATGTATAGCCTTCAAGTATCATTCCAATTGGATTAGTAGAACTCGCATTATTGACCGATCTTTGTTGCAATATGGTGTTAAGGCTGGTTACAGCCGATCCCTATAGAGGGATAGGTACCAATCCCTCTAGCTTCCTCCAAATGATATGCGATCCCTATGAAGCATTCCACATGTTCTAATTAGCCTGTCCTCTCAGTTTCATGTCAATTGGATGTTTATATGTTGAGATATTGATCGATCTATGTTATGAAATTGGAACTAGCCAATCCCTAAGAGGGATAGGTACTGATCCCTATTCAAGGACAGATGACGATCCCTCCAACTACTCCAAATTCCATGCAATCCCTAAGATAGACTCCCTAGGTTCCCCTCTTCTTATTTCCAAAGTTTTACTTTAATCCGCCGTGTGATTGTTGAGTTATCGGGCAATCATCGTTGAGTTGTGTTGTTGAGTTGAATATGATCTGATCCCTCCTCTTTTGCCCATAACTCTAACATACAAACTCTGATCGACTTGAAATTTTTAATGTAGTCTCATAAGGCCTTTCTTATCACTTCATACCAATTGTACTTAACTAGGACAAAAATTAGGGATCCGATCCGAATCCGCTTGACCATCATTCATAGTCTCATTTATAGCCGATCTTCGAACTTGGTAACCATTTCTTCGGGCTTCCCGCCTTGATGACCATGATGTTCATTGGGTTAAATCCGCCAGTGTACTGCTTTTCCAAAAGCCAGGTTAATAGGTGTCACTTTCCCTATCTCTAATGAGTTACTCACCCTAGGGTATTACTAACTGTAACAACCCGAATTCAAGTGGGTCTGGATTTTTCGCAAAAATATTAAAACCCAAGCCCACTGAAACTTGAGTTGGGAATCTGGTATCCTGCAAATAGGCAAAGGCAAATATATCATAGCTCAATTAAATATCTTACAGCGGAATTGACTAAAATATAATAGTAAGTAAATACTCACCAATATAGTAACACTTTCTAAACAAGTGTCTTAAAGCTGGGAAGTCTCTGCCGTCTACCTAACCTGTAGGATGTTATGAGGAGGGGGTCAGAACTAAAGTTCTGGTGAATGGATAAATTATACACTTTTAAGCTTAATTCTACATATACCATTTTATTTCCATTTACTGTTATATTAGGTTCACTAGGTTTATCATACTCTCGCCTCTGTGCATGAATCGTACCCATCTACTCCTTAGTAGATTAAAACCTAATAACCGATATATATATATATATATATATATATATATATATATATGTAGCTATACGCCCAATGGCCATATTGGTCCTAGGTACCACCCATGGTACCTTCCGTATCTTCCTCGAAAAGGGATCCATCATCTTGCTTTGAGAGCGTTCCGTAACTACATCTGTAAAGGACTGCTTCGTAAGGCCTACAATACAGATGCTCCATCGTCTTGCTCCGTAGCTATATCTGTAAAGGACTGCTACGTAAGGCCTATAATATAGATACTCCATCGTCTTGCTCCACAAGCGTTCCGTAGCTACATCTGTAAAGGACTACGTCGTAAGGCCAACAATACAGATGCTCCACTACTTACTATGAAAACATAAATCGCGTCCGCACTAGTCTATGCCAGTGCTTGGACATCCACAATGTACCACCCAGTGCATACATTGAGGACTACATAATCATTCTATCTACTATCTGGATCCCGCCAATAAGGTCTACCTTGTACGGAATTCAGTCAGGGATTTTCTATATCTGTAAAGGACTGCTTCGTTGGGCCTACAATACAGATATTCTAGTTGGTCTGTCACTTATTCATCGTGGCTATGGCCCCACGCAGCCACCCCTCAACTAACCGAAAGACTTCTAAAGAGTTAAGTTGTCATGCCCTACTGCAAACAATCTAACATCCAAATGGTGGTGCCCCTCATCCACTGTCTCGATAGAAAGAATCGTTGGCCTGATGGTTTAACTCTAATCTTTCCCGAAATCGATCTTGGTCTTGATGTTGGCCGATATCCGCATGTGTCTATCCTTAAACTTACTTGCAAGTACTGGACATACGAATACCCTACTCCAAACGCCAAGCCCTACTGAATGCCTACAAATGTCTGCTTCGTTAGGCCTGCAATGCAAATGCAGTTAAGGCATACTCTCTTAATGGAACACCTACAGACCTGCCTCCGGGGGTGCTGCTTCGTTAGGCCTACCCAAAGGGCCATCCTAGAGTATCCTCACGTCCCGGAGTACATCCTTGAAGCCCAAAAATACTAAGTTGGACGTGCTTCTCCATTTCTAAAATCTGTGATGAACTGCTTCGTTAGACATTTAATCCTTTGGGTTGCTCCAAACGCATCTCAATTCTTTTATTAGACCCTAAGTCTAATCTTTTAATTTGCGTTTAGTTTACTTTCTTATTATATTGGCTACTTATTTACCCTAATTAGCATATTCTTTCCCTCGTCTCACCTTTATATATTGTGAGATTTCCATTTATTTAATAGGGAATGATGTTGGTATGAGCCACATTCATTATCTTACTTATTTAACTTAATATAAATCTTAAGTTCATTAAAATAAGCCTCTTTTATCATTCTTGCTTTATTTGCTTATTGACTGAATATAAATTATTTAAATAAGCTTATACCATTATTATTGCTCATTAATTTATTCAAAGTCTCAAAATAAGCTTTTGCGTTCTTATTACTTAATTATAACACTACACCAAACAGGCTATTTTGTAACATTTTTTTAGTTCTATTTGTAACAGTTATTACCGTTAGAAATTGCTAACAGATATATCTGTTATAAATGTTTGCAACGCTTATTTTCGTTACCAAATATGGTAATTTCGTAAATAGGTAAAAAAAACATAGGGATATGATTGTCATTTTATCTTTTTACTAATGCTTGTTCATTTTCTCACGCTTCTTCGACACCGTTATTTCCTAAATAAAAATTTATCGTTCTAGATCTATCTTCCCTTCCGTCTCTATCATTCTCGCCCCTTCTGCCTCGCTATCATTTTAGGGTTATTGCTCCCGCCGCCTTGTCATTTGTCCTAGGTTTATCACCCCTCTGCCGCCACGCTCCAGAACCGACTCGGCCAGGTACTTTTCATCTTTTATGGATCGATATCTAGGCCTGCTCATGATCTATGGACTTAATGATGGTGTACTGCTTCTGTAGTCATGTCTTCGTCCTTCGTGATTTACTTTGTTTCTTGGGCTCGCTTTAATTAGCATTGTATTAGTTCTGTTACTCTATTGATAACTTAGTTTTAGGATTTGACTTGGTATCCCATTTTATCTCTGGTTGCTAGATTTAGAAGGACCTTTTATTCTTATAACTTTATATACTTAGAAGGTCTTGCAATCTAACAAGCTTGTTTATAGTTTTTAATTTTAAGTGTAGAATAAAATCATATTAGTATTCTTCTCTTAAGAGAATTACTCGTTTCTCTCGAATAAAATTGTAAATAAATGAATTTGTATGAAAATTTGTGAAGTGGAGTAATCTTTTGTCAGTGATTGCCACAAAAACAGTGCATATTAAAATTCATAGAATTATTGACTTCTAGGCAAGAATGTGTGCTCTTGACTTCTCTTGATGGAGTGCGACGCTGGATTAGCAATTTGAATTGTTAATTACGCATGGAATAAGCCAAAAAATGTTGTGCCTATTTATATATTCAGGAAAAAAATACAGAATTTTGTGACTGATCTTGTATCTTCTAATATAAGGGTTATTCAAAATGTTAAATGAACAAAGATGCATCTCATTTATATGTAATTAATCACACAAATGTTAGCTGCTATTCTATTTTTTGGTAAAAAATAAATCCGAAAAAGGATAACTATACAGAGTACATTCATGTAAAGTGGTCCAAAAAAATGGAAGAAGTTAAAACGATTTTTCCAAGAAAAAAGTTGGACGTTTATCATGAATGTTTTTATTATAGCGCTAAAGCGAATTGAACGTTTTTATATGCACCAAAAGTTTTACAGTTTTCACTGGTAACTATTTGTCAACTCAAATATTTTATCTGCTTTGCCACATTAAATCGGTCTTGTATCTCCCTGTGCACACATGTTTAGTCATACAGTTTCTTTTTGATATATATGGTGTTTAATCTGTGATAGGTCTAAAAGTTGTACTTGTTTTGTAGAAAGAGTGAAGAAGTAAAGAGGCAATATAGAAAGATGTACAGCGTTGAATTCATTTCACTTAAGTACTGATGTAGTGCAGCATCTTAAAAGGAACTAGCCAAATTATCAATTGAAGCTGCATTGAAAACTATCCAAGTGCAATAAACACCAGCTGAGGATTTTATATATACTGTAGCTTGTTCCGATCCCAGGTACGAATAGATTATGTATATTTTAGTTGTATTTGATCTCAAGTCTATTTCAAATCTATTTTAAGTTTCACATAAGGCGGTGCTGCTGCATGTATTTATTGTTGCATGCATAAAATTGATCCCGAAATTTAAATGCTTTTATTCAAATGCATGTATTTAAGGCGGTGTTGCTGTATTTATTTACTGTTACATGCAAAAAATAACAGTTCCTAGTATAGTGATACCACAACCCACTGTTGCTGCTATTTTTATAGCAAGCATATACACACACAGGGATACTATACTAACCAAGACCACAGCAAGGTATCACCTTACTAAATCTTCAGTGCACAAGCCTGAAACAACGAATTTAGCAGTTAATCTGCACTTACCAGAGCTGATCATTTGCACAAACTAACTTACGCAGCTCTCTTTGTTGGTCAGTGATAGAATAAAAAAGCGCAAGCAAGCTAAACATGCAAAAATCTATTGCTGGGATATAAAAACAGTGTATAGGAGGAACATGTACGAAACATTGTACGTAAACACGCAAAATTTAGTACAACCGATAGCATGGTAATTGAACTTCAAATCTAAATTTTTTTAAAACATGATACGGAAGAACGAACATGCCAGATTTTTGCTAAAATTCCCAAACATTTTTAAATGTACGACTCCTTTGTAACAAAGAAGTAAGTACAGAAGGTTTGATAAACAAAACGTACCGTTAGAAAATACACTTATACTGAAAGATATATGGAAAACCAAAATTGCAAGTACTAAAACCGATATCTGAAAAGATTATGTATATTTTAAGCAAGAAGTTTATCATGATTTAAATTATCATACAAATCGATCAAGTTAATTAGTTTTTTGTATGTGTAATTAACATGCAAATCAAAAATGATTTGTTAAGGAAATTTGTAACAACCCAAGGTTTTGTAAATTTTAATTATAGACAAAATGACGATTTAATCTAGTTGACAATTGATATTGAGTTTCAAATCGTATTTAAAATTCTTTAATAAAAATGTCGACCGGGCTTTACAATTTGAATCTTGGCCCATGTTTCTTGGCTTTGCCGAGATGATATCAGGGGCAAACCCGATCCCCTCTCATTCATTCTTCCATTTTCGTAACCCTAAAACTAAACCAAACGAGAGAATGAAAAATGGCAGCCACGATTTCTCTTCCTTCGATCGGGAAAAATTGGGGCTTTCGATTGCTCTGATCTTTGGGCTTTGTAATTCGAAGCACGCGAGTGTTTCGATCGTTGTTGAATGTTTTCGATGTTGCTTGTCTCGATCGAAGTTTCTACTCTTCGTGCTTGCTCGTAGAAGAAGCTCCTTTGTGGTGACTCTGGCTTCGGCTTCGCTGTAGCTAATTTGCTTGCAATCTCGAATTGAAGGTGAGTAAAACTCACATCTAATTCATCTCTGCATTTCGTGTTTTGGGTTTGAATCCCCTGGTTTTTCGTTCGTATATATTTGGGATGATTGGGTTTTAAATTGATATTTCTGATGATGTTTCGTTTATGTGAGTTTATCCCCTTATCTTCGACATATATATATTGTTGTTGAATGCGTCGGTTGATTGGTTCTAGCACTTGATAATCGTTGGATGTTGAGATGATTCACGACTTATTCTTAGTCGTATATAATTTCGCTAATCACTGGTCACTGTTTTGATACATTTCGTGATGACCAAGTGTGACGACCCGGAATTTTTGAGCATTTGGAATTAGATATTTAATTTATTTTAAATATTCAAAAGTAAATTATTAACTAGAATTTCAAAATATCAATATTTATGGGATAATTAATTGTAGAATTTAATTATCGAAATTCGGTGAATTATTGAATCTGCTGTTTTAAGCCAGTTAAAAATAATTTGAAGGCTTGTAAAATCTATATTGATAATACTGAAGGCAGTAGAACTTTTAAAATCAAATAAAAAGTGATTTGTTCAGTTTTCAAATTTTAACGTTTAAATTGAATTTTAAAATAGCCATCCGAGGGACAGTCTCGGATTTCGACGAAACCAGTGCCGTTGGATCCGTAATATTGTATTATTACGGGATTTCAAATTTCGTAATTTTTAGAGCAACCGTGTGATCATACGAGGTAAAAACGCTTCAAGGATAAATAATCGTTTAAAATAAAATATCGGTTATCATTTCATTTAAATATCTCCCATCATTTCATCTGTCGAAATTTTCTTTTCCATCAGCCGACTTACTTTTTCTCTTACTCAATCACGTTCTATCTGCCTTCCCTTAGAAGCTAAAATTTAATCTATCTTCTTTTATAGAATCACATATCTTCCTTTCGTTTTTGGAGTTCAAAATCATCAGAGCAGAAATGTGGAACGAAGTTTTCGTTCGTTTCAAAACCCCATTTATTTCTTTCCATCTCAACGTCAAAGACCCCTTTGCCCAACTTCACGCACCCAGTAACCCATTCTTTTCCAAATCACGTAATTCCAATCTCCTAATCTTCTGCTAATCGAAAGGAAAAAAAAAGGGGAGTTCAGATCGAAATCGACCTCGCGAGGCCGGGGTTTGCGAGACTCCTCATCTTCATCAATCGCGCAGCAAGACAGGGTGGTGGCGAGGGTCAACTCGACGTCGAAGTTAGGTCACGCGGCAGCAGTCGCGATGGTTTTGGATTGGGGATGTAATGAGGTATCGTTTTCGGAGTGAACGTGGTGGCTGGCGACGGCGAGCGCGAGGCTGGAGCACAACCATGAAGTGGAGGCGATGGAAGAAATCGCGTGGATCGATGCCGTTCGTCGCGATTTGGGCTGGGGGTTTCGCTTGGTCGAGGGAAGAATCGCGATTCGCTCGCGAGTCTCGAAGGGAAGGCTCGAAATGGCATCGAGTGTTGCCGAGTGTTACCAGTAGGTGGTGCCGAAGTCATTTCGTCATTGGAGGCAGTGAGGTATTAATCAATACTGTTTTTTTTTATTTTTATTTTTATTTTTATTTTGTTTTCCATCTTCAAATTAATTTAATAAGTATACATATAGATGGAAGGAAATTGATCGGCAGTAAAGTAGAATGTTCTATTTAAACTGAATTTTGTTTTTATATATACAAATTTGAAAAAAATATATATGTACGGGAATTTGGTGATCTGTTATATAGATTTAATGATAATTTAAAATATTTTAGTTACAATCCAAAAAGAATATTAATTAAGGAAATTTACCTAGTTAATAACTTATTGAATTTTTATTTAGTTATTAAAGATTATTTAAAAAGGGGATTAGTTTAAAAAAATCAAAATTCTAGTTTGAACCAAATGGTTAATTTAAATTTTGTTGATTAATTAAAGTTATTAAATGGCAATTGATTGTTCGGTAATTTTGAATATTAATAAATCATATAAATTATTTATTCAAGGTCAATAATCGTGGAATCAAAGCGAGAATGAAGTGGATTTGCAAATTTAAGGGACAAAGGTGAGTTAATCTCACTCAGTTAAATTTTAATTTAAATTTAATTGGTTAAATTTAAATAATTGATTGAATGATTGTTTGGACTGATTGATATGATACTATATATAGTAGTATATAGCAATATATATATTGGCATATGTATATATTGGATTTGATATCCCCGCATTATATAGCGGATGAGACCCTATGCGCCGCATAATAGCGGATGATATTTATTTAATCCCATATACCGCGATATTCCACCTTGAAGTGGAATTGGTATTTTATATTGTGCTAACGTCTGTGGATGCAGGAAAAACAGGTTGGAGGGATCCAACTGGACCCCTCAACATTTATTATATTACTCAATATCCTCTGTTGTGATTGTTTGATATTTCCTGATAAATTATATTGGAATATTGAATGTTATTGTTTGATTGAATATTTGGGTATAAGGAAATACCAGAAATATATAAATTGGATTTTTGAAAGAAAGTAAAGGAAGTAAATTTGTAAAGAAATAATTATCGAAAATTTGAATGAAGTAAGAATGAATTGAAAGATGGAAATGATGTTAAATACAAATAAATAACTTTGAATATGAAAAGTAAAGAATTTGCAATAACAGTAATTAAGGGATTAATGAATTGTAAATTCAAGTGATATTGTTCGAAAAGGAATAAAGAAATATTTTTTAAAAATTTAAAGTTTAACTTAAAAAGGAAATTTGGGAAATCTAAAATTGGTATTTCCAGTTAAAAGTATTTTAAATCAAATGAAGGGTTTAAATCTGAAGTTAAAGGATTTTTGAAATAAATGGATTAAATTGAAAATCAATTTGGGAATTGATTTAAATTTGTGAAACTGGGAATTTGAAGGAAGAATGTGGCAATGGGATTTATAAACGGGGTTTATAAAAGTAAAGTAATATCTCAGAGGATATTTGGAAAGAATAAATTCAAATTGGGAATTTATTAGGGGAAATGAGAAATTGTTTAAAAATAAACAGTGTTTTATTTTTAAGATGAGGAGAGAAGTATATTTCTCTGGATAGCCAAGTACGTTTCCCAAAGCAATTTTAAATATAAGTTAAAAGTTCCAATTTTGTTTTTAAAAGCATGTTTAGAAAATTGATTATTTCTAAATGTTAAAGTCTAAAGTAAGATTTTCAAAATCTATTATTGTAGTAATTATATAAAAGTGATTTGGCATTATGTTCTAAAAAGAGGAATTTGGGTTATATTTATAAAGTGGTTTCATTTTAAATATTCTTTAGGTATATAAATTTTGAAAGGTATTTAAGTAGTTTTTAAATTTCAATATTATAAAGTATATTATAGTAAAGTGTTTTTAAATTATTTTAAAATGTAAAAGTGTTTTGTACTTGGTGTTTCAGAGAAATAATTATTTGGGGAATGTGTTCCGTAAGCGGAAACTGTTTGAAATTGTTTCAAATGAGCTTTGAAAATTTGGAAATATATCTTGGAAAGATATTTGGGCAAATAAATAATGTGGGAAATTATTTATTGTGTGATGGTTGCTTGTGGATGTTAATTGATAGTTAAATAACCGACTATCAATATTGGCCAAATGCGCTGATCGTTTCGAAGAGACCGGGATCGAGTTTCCGTATACCGGGATTCTAGGTCTGGAGACTCGAATACCACTTCGATTCGGTTTGTACGTTTCGTGTAACGTGTTCGAAGTCGAAGATGGAGCAGTGAAGTGCAAGGGCTAGTCGCTACTAATCCTGAGGATATTTCCAAAATGGATGTAGTAGGAATAGTGCCTTCGGTTCCGTTCGGACCCGGGACGGACTTGTATGGACGAATGCTTCGTGACATCGTCAGGTGGACGATGGGCATTCTAAGGGATATGTTCTCTAAAGGTATCGTTTTAGCCTCGAGCCTCATCAACCGGGAATGACTGAAAATCAGGGGTTATGCAGCAAGGCTTCGTGGGTAGCACCCACTTGAGAGTAAAGTCATCCCTGTCTAGATGTCCCTTTTTATTTCGGCTTAGTGTTGCGGTTGCTGATCCCAACCGTGGGGTGATTTTATTGGAATTATCCAGTAAGTGATGATTCCGGCCTTGTGTTGCAGGGGAGCGGGCGTACTCCTCGGTACTGTGATCTAGGCCACGTACTGTGACAGGTGGTACCCCAGTGCCTAGTCATTCGTTGGAAATCCATTCTCCCTACGTGCCTTGTACGAGTTTTGTTTGTATTACCCACGTTGTGGCTAGTATGCTGGAATTTAATCATGTAACAATTTCAGCTATTTTAATAAGTATTTGTGAATAGACACTATTATAATATCAGAGGATTTTTATAAAAAGTGTTTAGCTATCGTAAGGTAAAAACCCGACATGTTTATTTGTGTCGTGGTCTTACGAGATGCTTTTGTTTCCAAAGGAATTTGAAACTTTAATAATCAAATTGAGTGTGATTTTCTCACGCTGGTATTCCAGACTGACTCGGGTATTGTTTTATATGATGCTCGGGTCAGACCGAGATAAACAGGTTCAGATTGTAGCTGTGGAGCTCAGGAGACGAGCTGGATGGCGATACGTACTTCCGTATTTGTTTATTGTTCCGCTGTGTTTTTGGATGTATGTCATTGATGTGATGAACTCTGATGTTGTATTCTGTAAATATATTGTATAAACAGATATATTTTTCTGTTTGAGTAAAGATCTGTTTTGTATATATTATATTTTATTCCGCTGCGATGTGAGATTCTGTTGTTGATTTTCTGTTTCTTTTTCTTCTACCTCTTCTTCTTTAACACAAATGGTTCAATTTTCCGGGTCTGGAAATTCGGGTCGTTACAGTGGTATCAGAGCTTAGGTTGGCGACAACCTTGGCTCTGGTGGGAAATTTTGAGTGTATTAATCGATATGAGCGCGTATTTGTTAGTGAATATAAAATGGTTTTATATTGTGTTGGTTTATCGGTTGAGTGTTTATAGATTCTGGTCGATGTGTGGGACGCCACAACATCGATAGGGGTTTCTAAACTCTTAAACAAGATGAACCGACACAGTATTGTTTTAAAGTAGGGTAAATGAAATAATTTTACCCAAATTATTTTTGTATAAAAAGAAAAGTTTTGTAAACTATTCTAGTTAATATATATATGGTTGTTTGAATGTTAGAAGTGATAATATGGAAATTATATGGAAACTTAACTAGAAATTGAAAATTTATAACCAAAGTGAAGAATAAAATTTTATAATAAAATAAAATTTGAAATATAGATTATAAATGTAATTTATAAACTGGAATAAACTTCATATACAAATGAAATTGTAATTTTGAAATAGAATTCCAGAGAAACATTTGAAATTGAAATGAGATAAATTCCAGAGGATGTTTGAATGTAGATTTAAAGAAATTGCAATTTGGGATTTTTGGGAAAAATTTAAATTCCTGGGGATCTGGAAATAGTTTTCAAAGAGTTTGAAGAAATAATAAGTGGTATTATTTTAGGAATATTTTTGAAGCGGATTTGAAATCTAGAGAGATTTGGGATTTAAAATATTTGAAGGGTTTTAAAGAGATAAAAACATCGAACTTTTTCGGTTGTGAGAAAATAACGTCGGTGATGACTGCAGCATCCTCGGTGTTCATTTTCGAATTTCCGGAAGAGAAATTGTTACCAAATTATTTTGAATTGGAATTGTTTGTAAAACCGGATTTGGTTTTGGAATTCAAAGAGATAGCTGAATTTACCAAAAGGTTTTGGGTATCAGGTGATTTCAAAGATGATTTTGAAATGGTTGGAAAATTATCTAAACTCTGGAATCCTAGTTTGGAATGTTATGGAATAATAAATGTAAATTAAGCAAGTAATGAATTATGGAAATAGAATAAAATTTGAACCTAGTAAAAGTTTACGGGAAGTGAATCTGTAAAAGGACAATCTTATTCAACTTTGTAAGAAAATAAGTGAAACTGGTACTGTAATTTAAAATTGAATTGGAGAATGAATTAATGGATTAACTATTGTACTTATAAAGTGAAGTTGATATTAATAAGAAAAATTTGGAAAATTTTAATCTGGAAATTAAAATTTAACTTAAGTGAATGAAAGTGAAGGAAATATATTTGAATTTAACTTGAAATAAGCTATATAAATTGAAATTGAATTAAATTGGATTGAAATAAATTCAGCTGAGTATAGATAATATTGAATGGAATAAAATTCTATGAATTGATAGAAAGGAAATAAAATTGATTTTGGAATCAATTGTAGTAAATGTGAGTTAATATAAGCAATATAATTGATTTTTAAATCAATCGAAATAAATACGTATTCATTTGGATTAAAAGGAATAGAATGTAAGTAATGAAGTGTAAACCATTTAAATGGAAACATTTAATTTGTGTTGGGCCTAATAAATTCACTTATGGAAGTGTTTAGTGAATATTGCTTATGTTATACAAGTGTTAGCTATTGTAATGAATTGAAATGCTATAAACTTTGTATATTTGGCACTTACATGTTGTAATTGAGTTAGTACAGGTTCGGGGAAGCCGTTTGACTGGATTTGACTGCGCTAATTGCTTAAATAAATAACCGCTTGCTTAAAAATGCTAAGATGAGGTACGCTTACGCAAAAATTCAAAATAGGAGATATGAACTGCATATATTGATATATATTGTGGTTTCCGGCCTGAGGCCGATGTATATATATATTTGTGCATCCTGCGATATCGCAGAAGTTCCTCCGTACAAGGGAGACTCTGCCAAAAATTTTCGAAAATTTTGGGAGTAAGAAATTTTTTGGAAATTTTCGTTAACGATAAATGATTTAAATTTGTTAAGCAAATGAAATTGAAACTGGATATTGAAATCTATTTCAAATGTGAATGAAAGGTAAGTGAAATCGAAAGAACGAAGGAAAGTGAAGTTTGCAAATAAACTATTAATTGAAATTTAAATTAATTAGCAAGTGCAACTAATTAAATATTCGAGTGGAAGCCAAATTGAAATCAAATGGAATTGTAAAGACAAAAGTAAATAGAAATGGATATGAACTTCAATATTGAAGTGAAAGTAAGAATAAGAAATATGTAAAATATTTATATTGAACTTAAGGAATATGGTGAGATTCTTAAGTAATTTGGTATTGAGGAAAGTTATTCTAGATGAACAATTGAATGACGATTAAAAATTTGAAGATGTGAATGGGATAACTGAGATAAGTGGATAACAATCAAATTGAAAGTGAATAAAAAGAAATTGATATAATTATTAATCAATTGGAATTTATACGTAGGGTGTACGTATATTATTTTATTCGCATAGCTATTTGATCCGGATTCGAGCACAGAATTTCGAGATAGATATATCGATCCGAGTTAGGATTTCTCACTCGATTTTCGACGGCGAACCTGGATATGGATTGTTGATTGATTCTGGATATTCTCTATCATAGTTGGTGGCCATGCAAGGAGAATGACGGTTTCTGATCAAGAAACCAGATCTGAGTCCGCACTAGGAAGTCGGGTGGACGATACTAGTTCGGAAGTGAAATTGTGTGATCGATTGAGCGATCGATTTGGGTGTTGCGTACGAATGATATAAGTACATCGTACAAACTAAAATTAAATGAATATTGAAAAATTGTTAAGGAAGTGTATAAAATGAATTGCAATGCTGTGAGTGGATATCATTGCAAAATTGTATACAGGTGTATAAAAGCAAGGGATAATTGAGATTTTTGATTTTAGAAGATAAAATTTAATGGCCCGACAAAAAGGTATGTATTTGAATTTCTATATGAAATTTGATTGGGTTTTTGATCCAGCCACTTGGCCTTTTGTTTCTTTTTGAGATTGGGAGGCCGTAGAGCCATTTTGTAGTAGTACCGAGCTAGCCGCGCAAAGGAGACGCTGGCGAAATTTTTCGGAAATTTAGGGAGTTAGAAAAATATTGAAAAATTTTGATAATTCAAAATTTGAATTCAAATTTAAATTTGAATGGATAAGTAGGTGGTATGGGTTGAACTTATGAATAAGTTTGGGAAGTTAAAAGATGATTAGTGTATCATTAATAAAAGATTGTTTGGGTATTGTTAAAACTGTTTGAATTTGGGAAATAGTTAACGGGGATTGAATCATTCTTCCTAACTAGTAATTTCGGGGACGAAATTCTTTTAAGGGGGAAGGAATGTGACGACCCGGAATTTTTGAGCATTTGGAATTAGATATTTAATTTATTTTAAATATTCAAAAGTAAATTATTAACTAGAATTTCAAAATATCAATATTTATGGGATAATTAATTGTAGAATTTAATTATCGAAATTCGGTGAATTATTGAATCTGCTGTTTTAAGCCAGTTAAAAATAATTTGAAGGCTTGTAAAATCTATATTGATAATACTGAAGGCAGTAGAACTTTTAAAATCAAATAAAAAGTGATTTGTTCAGTTTTCAAATTTTAACGTTTAAATTGAATTTTAAAATAGCCATCCGAGGGACAGTCTCGGATTTCGACGAAACCAGTGCCGTTGGATCCGTAATATTGTATTATTACGGGATTTCAAATTTCGTAATTTTTAGAGCAACCGTGTGATCATACGAGGTAAAAACGCTTCAAGGATAAATAATCGTTTAAAATAAAATATCGGTTATCATTTCATTTAAATATCTCCCATCATTTCATCTGTCGAAATTTTCTTTTCCATCAGCCGACTTACTTTTTCTCTTACTCAATCACGTTCTATCTGCCTTCCCTTAGAAGCTAAAATTTAATCTATCTTCTTTTATAGAATCACATATCTTCCTTTCGTTTTTGGAGTTCAAAATCATCAGAGCAGAAATGTGGAACGAAGTTTTCGTTCGTTTCAAAACCCCATTTATTTCTTTCCATCTCAACGTCAAAGACCCCTTTGCCCAACTTCACGCACCCAGTAACCCATTCTTTTCCAAATCACGTAATTCCAATCTCCTAATCTTCTGCTAATCGAAAGGAAAAAAAAAAAGGGGAGTTCAGATCGAAATCGACCTCGCGAGGCCGGGGTTTGCGAGACTCCTCATCTTCATCAATCGCGCAGCAAGACAGGGTGGTGGCGAGGGTCAACTCGACGTCGAAGTTAGGTCACGCGGCAGCAGTCGCGATGGTTTTGGATTGGGGATGTAATGAGGTATCGTTTTCGGAGTGAACGTGGTGGCTGGCGACGGCGAGCGCGAGGCTGGAGCACAACCATGAAGTGGAGGCGATGGAAGAAATCGCGTGGATCGATGCCGTTCGTCGCGATTTGGGCTGGGGGTTTCGCTTGGTCGAGGGAAGAATCGCGATTCGCTCGCGAGTCTCGAAGGGAAGGCTCGAAATGGCATCGAGTGTTGCCGAGTGTTACCAGTAGGTGGTGCCGAAGTCATTTCGTCATTGGAGGCAGTGAGGTATTAATCAATACTGTTTTTTTTTATTTTTATTTTTATTTTTATTTTGTTTTCCATCTTCAAATTAATTTAATAAGTATACATATAGATGGAAGGAAATTGATCGGCAGTAAAGTAGAATGTTCTATTTAAACTGAATTTTGTTTTTATATATACAAATTTGAAAAAAATATATATGTACGGGAATTTGGTGATCTGTTATATAGATTTAATGATAATTTAAAATATTTTAGTTACAATCCAAAAAGAATATTAATTAAGGAAATTTACCTAGTTAATAACTTATTGAATTTTTATTTAGTTATTAAAGATTATTTAAAAAGGGGATTAGTTTAAAAAAATCAAAATTCTAGTTTAAACCAAATGGTTAATTTAAATTTTGTTGATTAATTAAAGTTATTAAATGGCAATTGATTGTTCGGTAATTTTGAATATTAATAAATCATATAAATTATTTATTCAAGGTCAATAATCGTGGAATCAAAGCGAGAATGAAGTGGATTTGCAAATTTAAGGGACAAAGGTGAGTTAATCTCACTCAGTTAAATTTTAATTTAAATTTAATTGGTTAAATTTAAATAATTGATTGAATGATTGTTTGGACTGATTGATATGATACTATATATAGTAGTATATAGCAATATATATATTGGCATATGTATATATTGGATTTGATATCCCCGCATTATATAGCGGATGAGACCCTATGCGCCGCATAATAGCGGATGATATTTATTTAATCCCATATACCGCGATATTCCACCTTGAAGTGGAATTGGTATTTTATATTGTGCTAACGTCTGTGGATGCAGGAAAAACAGGTTGGAGGGATCCAACTGGACCCCTCAACATTTATTATATTACTCAATATCCTCTGTTGTGATTGTTTGATATTTCCTGATAAATTATATTGGAATATTGAATGTTATTGTTTGATTGAATATTTGGGTATAAGGAAATACCAGAAATATATAAATTGGATTTTTGAAAGAAAGTAAAGGAAGTAAATTTGTAAAGAAATAATTATCGAAAATTTGAATGAAGTAAGAATGAATTGAAAGATGGAAATGATGTTAAATACAAATAAATAACTTTGAATATGAAAAGTAAAGAATTTGCAATAACAGTAATTAAGGGATTAATGAATTGTAAATTCAAGTGATATTGTTCGAAAAGGAATAAAGAAATATTTTTTAAAAATTTAAAGTTTAACTTAAAAAGGAAATTTGGGAAATCTAAAATTGGTATTTCCAGTTAAAAGTATTTTAAATCAAATGAAGGGTTTAAATCTGAAGTTAAAGGATTTTTGAAATAAATGGATTAAATTGAAAATCAATTTGGGAATTGATTTAAATTTGTGAAACTGGGAATTTGAAGGAAGAATGTGGCAATGGGATTTATAAACGGGGTTTATAAAAGTAAAGTAATATCTCAGAGGATATTTGGAAAGAATAAATTCAAATTGGGAATTTATTAGGGGAAATGAGAAATTGTTTAAAAATAAACAGTGTTTTATTTTTAAGATGAGGAGAGAAGTATATTTCTCTGGATAGCCAAGTACGTTTCCCAAAGCAATTTTAAATATAAGTTAAAAGTTCCAATTTTGTTTTTAAAAGCATGTTTAGAAAATTGATTATTTCTAAATGTTAAAGTCTAAAGTAAGATTTTCAAAATCTATTATTGTAGTAATTATATAAAAGTGATTTGGCATTATGTTCTAAAAAGAGGAATTTGGGTTATATTTATAAAGTGGTTTCATTTTAAATATTCTTTAGGTATATAAATTTTGAAAGGTATTTAAGTAGTTTTTAAATTTCAATATTATAAAGTATATTATAGTAAAGTGTTTTTAAATTATTTTAAAATGTAAAAGTGTTTTGTACTTGGTGTTTCAGAGAAATAATTATTTGGGGAATGTGTTCCGTAAGCGGAAACTGTTTGAAATTGTTTCAAATGAGCTTTGAAAATTTGGAAATATATCTTGGAAAGATATTTGGGCAAATAAATAATGTGGGAAATTATTTATTGTGTGATGGTTGCTTGTGGATGTTAATTGATAGTTAAATAACCGACTATCAATATTGGCCAAATGCGCTGATCGTTTCGAAGAGACCGGGATCGAGTTTCCGTATACCGGGATTCTAGGTCTGGAGACTCGAATACCACTTCGATTCGGTTTGTACGTTTCGTGTAACGTGTTCGAAGTCGAAGATGGAGCAGTGAAGTGCAAGGGCTAGTCGCTACTAATCCTGAGGATATTTCCAAAATGGATGTAGTAGGAATAGTGCCTTCGGTTCCGTTCGGACCCGGGACGGACTTGTATGGACGAATGCTTCGTGACATCGTCAGGTGGACGATGGGCATTCTAAGGGATATGTTCTCTAAAGGTATCGTTTTAGCCTCGAGCCTCATCAACCGGGAATGACTGAAAATCAGGGGTTATGCAGCAAGGCTTCGTGGGTAGCACCCACTTGAGAGTAAAGTCATCCCTGTCTAGATGTCCCTTTTTATTTCGGCTTAGTGTTGCGGTTGCTGATCCCAACCGTGGGGTGATTTTATTGGAATTATCCAGTAAGGGATGATTCCGGCCTTGTGTTGCAGGGGAGCGGGCGTACTCCTCGGTACTGTGATCTAGGCCACGTACTGTGACAGGTGGTACCCCAGTGCCTAGTCATTCGTTGGAAATCCATTCTCCCTACGTGCCTTGTACGAGTTTTGTTTGTATTACCCACGTTGTGGCTAGTATGCTGGAATTTAATCATGTAACAATTTCAGCTATTTTAATAAGTATTTGTGAATAGACACTATTATAATATCAGAGGATTTTTATAAAAAGTGTTTAGCTATCGTAAGGTAAAAACCCGACATGTTTATTTGTGTCGTGGTCTTACGAGATGCTTTTGTTTCCAAAGGAATTTGAAACTTTAATAATCAAATTGAGTGTGATTTTCTCACGCTGGTATTCCAGACTGACTCGGGTATTGTTTTATATGATGCTCGGGTCAGACCGAGATAAACAGGTTCAGATTGTAGCTGTGGAGCTCAGGAGACGAGCTGGATGGCGATACGTACTTCCGTATTTGTTTATTGTTCCGCTGTGTTTTTGGATGTATGTCATTGATGTGATGAACTCTGATGTTGTATTCTGTAAATATATTGTATAAACAGATATATTTTTCTGTTTGAGTAAAGATCTGTTTTGTATATATTATATTTTATTCCGCTGCGATGTGAGATTCTGTTGTTGATTTTCTGTTTCTTTTTCTTCTACCTCTTCTTCTTTAACACAAATGGTTCGATTTTCCGGGTCTGGAAATTCGGGTCGTTACACCAAGGCTTGAAATTCTCGGCTTTGAACTTTTTCTTGCTCAATTTTTGTTGTTATGGCTTGCTATACATATACATATAAACTCAGATGCTTCAATCGTTCACTGAAATGTTGTATAACTTCGAACTTCTGGCCTGAGGCTTTGAGAAATTCAGTAGCTTGCATTTGTTAGTGATGTAGCCTTGTGGTTAGTTGCTGTCTACTCTGATTCACTCTTGTTCATGTATCTTTATATGATTGTTATTCTGGTCATTCATAGGTGCATTTGTATCCCTTGATCGATCTAGTTTCCTGACCTTTGTTCCCTGTTGCACATTCACCTGTTTACTCAAGACCATATATGTGCATACATACTGGTTTGAGACCTGATTGCTTTGAACTTGATCATGTTGGCATTGTTTGAGTTTTGCTTTGACTTCACTGCTGTATATTTGTAGACTTGAACATAGTTCATCCTCCTGCAGTTTCATTGATGATGCTCTGTCCAGTATTGGTTTTGTGTCCATGTATAGAGTTGCTTGTAGTTGTTTATGTTGTTGTCTTTGTGCTACTGTTTCCTTGACCTGTTGCATTTGCACTTGTTACCAGTCAGGTGCGTTCATCCCTGAACTGTACATGTCGGTCCTTGACTTTGCGGTTACATTTAGCTTGTAGTCAGTCTCATTGTAGTGCTTCACTTGAGTTTTCTGAGGCATTGCCTTGTATGATATTGCGCATCTAGTCTTGTCATTTGAGTTACTGTGGCTATGCTCTTTGTACAGTTTCATTGCATGATGAACTAACTTGAGTTGGTTCATGTTTTAGTTGTTTCCTTGTAGCTTCACTTGAGACTTTTAACTTGGGTCATTTCTTGTTAACCTGATTAGTTCACTGATTCATTTTAAGTTGCATTCTGTCTCCAACATGCCATGTTGTCCAGACCTTTACACATGCTCTTTAGTTTATTGAGTATGGATATTTGCTTGTGTACATGCAGCCTGATACTTTGAGTTGTATACCATACTGTGGCAGTTGCCACTGTGAACCTGAATCTATACTTGTGTACTTTTGTACTGACCAGTTGCTCCTTGATCATCTTGTTAAGTTTGAATGTGTAGTCTTCAGGGTATGTCTGCACTCACATCTGTTTTACCTTGTATTACATGCTGATGGTCTTTGAATTGTACAGTTTCCTTTGCCTTGTGCAGTTTGTTATGTACCTTCACTAGGGTACATATTTCGTATTCTTTTAGTTGAAGTTTTTCGCTGCTGCACTGTCTTGTTCTCGAATCTGATACATTGCATTGATGCTTTGTATCATTTGCATTTTTTCATTTTGCTTCACTGATGACCTTATTTTCTAATGAGGCTGATCTGCGTCTTTTCTGTTGAGTGTTGTAGTGCCATATCTTTGGTGCTCTCGCCTTCAGTTTGCTATTTCCATGTGCCTTGCTTTACGACATGTTGAACTTGTTTCACGTGTTGCCTCTGATCTTGTTCAGTATTGCTTTGAGTTGTTTTGTAGTGGCGAGGCAGTACACGCGTGCGTGTACTGCAGCCCTATCAGATTTGACAGTTTTAAATTGATGTTTCGATTTGATGAATTGTTTCGTTGATTAATTTCAATGTCTTGGAGTTGTATTCTGATTTGGACTGTTGATATGTCGTTTTGACACTGTTTAGTGTTATATATGCCGTTATCCAATTCTCGTATCGAGAGTTGGATATATGAGATTTCTGTGACTGACGTCTATTTGATGTTTGAGTATTACTGCTTCTGTGCATTAATAACTGAGTTTGAATTAGACTGACCCGTGTATTATTTTCTTTTGAATGTAATACTCGGGTCAGACCCGAGTTATTTCAGGTTGTAGATTTTCTTCTTTGAGTTGCTGTTCAGGATATGAAGACTTTTCACATCTTCTGAAGTTGTCAGTGTCATTTTGTAGTAGTCGTGTCATTGTATAGAACGATATGTATTCATGTATATTATTCGTTAATGTACTTGTATATATAACTTCTTGAGTCGACAGTTGTAGTTGTATCATATGTATCGTGTCAACTATATTGTAACTGACATCGGTTATATATATGAGATTTTTGTTAATCTGTGTTCCGCATTTATATTATCTGTGTTATTGTTATATCTAATGTCCTAAACTATTATGAACTATCGTAGTTTGTTTTATACTGATAATTGGATATGTCGATGGGAGTAAATAAATAATAGATGGAAAATAAAAAGTATATACCACTCCTATCGAGATAACCAATATTAGTGTAAGGCCAATTACGGATGGTCGCTCCTATCCAGCCTTATTCTTCGTAATAATAGACAGTATTTCTTTTAATACTCTTTGTTATTATGAGCATAGAGGTGGGGCGTCACAGTTCGATATTTAAAATTTACAAAAACTTGGGTTGTTACAAAATTACTGGAGCACCCAATTTTTGTGCCCGTCTACAAATTTAGACATATAATTTTGCAGTTATAATTTGTCTATGGTATGATATTTTGCATTATAAATACTAGACTGTTTAAACATGATTTTGATCATTTTATGACATAACATTGTAATGTTTACTTTGATATATGTCGTAGCCCTTAACAGTTGTAATGTGTGTTTAATATAAGGTTAGTTCGTTATGAACGTGTCCAGAAAGGAAACTAGAATGTTGAAATTTTCCTTTTTTCTTCTGAAAAACATAAAGACCAAAATAAGATAAAATATAGACAAGCATTCTGCATTTTTTTTAAAATAAGATAAAACATAAAGACCCATAATATCTCCACTACTACTTCATATTCCAACCTCTCATTCTGCAATTTTTTAAAAATAAAATTATTACAAAAAACAAACCAAACAGACTGGTAAAGGAAATTTGGTAGCAGATAAAGTGCGTACTGGTCCAAGATATTGAACGCATTGACTCTGAAGAGTATTTCTTGGGCATATTTCAATGGATTTAGATGAAAAATCAATTCGATCCAATTTTTAATTGGATTAAAATTTCCAACCTGCATCCAATTTGCTTAACCATTATATATGATGTGATCCAATTTTTCTGTCCTGTTGTGATTTTGTGTCTCCACTTGCACTGCAATTGTGTTGTATTCTGTCATTTAAGTGTTAACTATGAGATATCAATGGACATTTAGTAAATCAGTTTTAACCTATCACCTCTTTTGTTTTTCAACTGCCGTACATACATATATACACACTTTACTTAGATTGGACTTTCAACTTTGTTAGTTATAAATAACCGTATATTCCTGCAAATCTATGTATTGCTTTATTTAATATGCAATATGTAAAATATTTTCAAGCTCAACTTTTGTTTATAATTTATTTGGGTATTATGCAGGCATTAGTTGAAGCAGCGGAGGAAAGACAAAAGGAAAACTCTAGTGTCAATTGTAGCAATGAAAGTAGAAGTTTTGAAGATTTTGAGAATGATCCCATTGCTGAAGTGTTTGGAAAGGAGAAAAGAAAAAACTATTGTCGTGCAATTAGCTCTACATCGACTATGAAGCAAGTGAAGCTTACACAAGCATCAAAAGCAATATCTAATTTCAAGGAAGATGAAGATAGAAAATGGAAAGCAAAGATGTAGAACAATCAAAATAGACTAACCGAAGAATTTAGATCGATGCATTCGACTATGATGAGTATGCAACAAAGTTTGTTACAATTTATGAATCAGTTTGGAGGGAATGCGACACCAAGAAACGAAGTTGCTTCCAACAGTCAGCATGATAGTCCTGGAGCTAGCTTGGGTGTTCAATCCAATGGTGCTATTGGATCTTCCACAAGAGATAGGCAATCTGTAGTCTTATTGTCAGAAGAGTTGAAAGAGGTTGCTAAGGGCCATCTTGGGACACAGAAAATATGTCACCATAGAGAGGTGATGAATGGGGAAAGAGTTGTATGGGTGGAGAAAGTGTTTGATCCAGAAGCACCTATTTATGAAGCACCACAAAATGGTAATTACAAGCTATTTGATATAATTGATGGAGGTTTTGTTATTTGGCCTGAGTGTCGTGTTCGTTGTTTGTAGGATCTAGAATTTATTTTGAGTAGTGTTAGAACTTGTAATATTTTGATTTCATACTCTTTAGTTATGTATGATGAACTTGTGCAATTTAAGTTGGATGTTTGGATGTGTAATTTCTTATTGTTATCGAAATTCTGTAATTTTTGATATGTATGTATCTACTGTATTATAATAGACAATTCTGTAGTGTAAATGGTAGCAAAAATGCAGGTCTGCATGGTTTGGTAGCTGTAACGAACATATTCATTACTAAAGACGAAATTTATAACGAGCATAGTCGTTACTATTGATGAAATTTGTAACGAACAAGTGCGTTACTAATGACGAAATTTATAACTAGCATAGTCGTTACTATTGATGAAATTTGTAACGAACAAGTGCGTTACTAATGATGAAATTTGTAACGGACAAGGTCGTGATAATTTAGAATGACAACCCCTTCTTCCACCATGAAAGGGGAAACTAAGTAACGGAAAATACCCGTTACAAACCGATGCAAATAATAACAACCTATTTCGTTACAAAAATTTAGATTTCTAACGACAAAGTCCGTTGGTAAGTAATATATCTAATAACGGGTAGAGGCCGTTATAAATATTTGTAACGAATTTCCTCACGCATGTACCGCTCACGACTATATCTGTTATAAATTTCATTTGTAACGACTATATTCGTTACAAATAAACCTTTTTGGTGTTGTGTAACCTATGTTATAATTCTACCTGTAATTGTCATTTTCTCTTCTTTTATAGTCTATACATAATTCCAGCATTTCTTTTATGTTCTAATCTGCCTTCTTTTATTATGATATAGAATATTCTTTTATTCACTTATCATAATAACTATCTTCTTAAATAGTCTGCGCAGTGAATGCAGACCTAGGTTCATTATCATTTACAGCTTCAAGTTCTTATCTAATAATTTACTTGATTCATGTTATACTTTGCTTTATTATCTTCTATTCTAGGAAGTAATTCTATTTTATTTGGTTGGTTATGTAAACTATATTTAAAAATCAATTTCCATATTTTAATGTTAAATAATACTATAAACAATAATCCATAACTGCTAGATATTTCTTTTACTATTTTGGAATAGTGTAAAATACAGTGGTTTCTCTATTTTACACTAATTCTCTTTTTCTTTCTTTTATTCTAGAAATTACGTTCATTGTTGTCTTTTAAATATTAAATTATAGAAATGTATCCTATTTTATAAACCAACCAATTAACCTTTTAGTTACTCCTAAATCCAGTTATTAGATTAATTAACTTTTCTCATTTTAACGTAATTTATTACAGTAATTCCATTCCTCAAACTTTTATTACTTTACATCTTATTTCCTTCATTTCAGGATGCTTAATTATTTAATCCATATTCACGTTTAATCTATTCTAATTCGTACACAAAGAAAGATGATAAAATATAAGAAGAATGACGCTTGCATAGAAATCCAAAACGTAGAAACAGATGTAAATAAATACTGATACTGCAAATAAACTGTAAATTCCTTATAGTTCAGCATAACTTAATTAATAGGATTAATTATTGAATAAAATTATCTAAATGGGAATTTAACGACAATATATCTTAAACTTAAAAGATATGTAAATAAATCCACTCACCTGTCGTCCTTAGCTTTAATCTCTATCCCTTTTAAATTGCTATGCTTTTCTCCGCTTTTCCCCCTTTTTAATTCGCTGTAAATTCCCTGATTTGTTTGCGCAATTCTCTGATTTGCTTGTATGTATTTCCTTGCTTAATTTTATTTTATTTTTTGTTTGGGGAAAAATTTGATTGACAGAGGAGAAAGGAAGAGGGAGAATATAAGAGTAGTTTGCTGTAAATGACAGCAGCCGATTCAGAGAAAATAGTGTGGGCTAGGGTTAAGTTACATTCAATTTATAGGTGTAGTAAACAACTATGAAACATCCGATTAACCCTAAAAATAATCCTCACCTTCATTTAGGCTTATAACATATAATTATCCAATGTTATTCATTTATTCCTTTGTTATACAACCATATTAATTCACGTTTCCTTCTAAATAAGATTCTCCCATTAATTATCCACTTAATTAGATCATACATACAAACATATATATATATATATATATGTATATGTATATCCAATATTAATTGATTCTTATACATTATAATTTCTTACCTATTTGAATACGTCAATTATTACCTCTATTAATTGATTGTATATAAAAGTTATACCTTTTTTATTTAATCTTTTTAACTTACCTTCATCATAAACTTAATTACTCTGTTTGATTTTTATACGCATTCCAATTCTTTTTTTCTTTTTAACTTGGAAACAAATAATCCTATAACTGGCGTTTTCTTCTAAATAATTAATTTACATTATTAGATATTCTAAGAAGGGCATATTCTTTGATTAATTGACACCCTTTTTAAAATGCTCAACTAATTGCTAATTAATTAATTGACACGTTTTCCCTTTTTAATCAATATCCAAATTAATTCTTATGCGTCACTCAATCATGCATTTATTAGTTGTATATATTTAAACCGCCAATTCATTACCCAATTAATTGACATATAAGTTTCCCTCCTTTATTAATTGATGCTTACTTAATGTCTTTAATTAATTTCTTAATTAATTGATTGCATCAATTATTAATTAATATATGTATGTTATCATTTAATTTATTCACCACATACATTTCCCTTTATTAGAAGATCCCTTAATTAATTAATGTTATAAAAATGACATATTTTTGACTAATTGACGCATCTATGTCTCTTAATTAATTCTCCTTTTTATTTGATTGATGCGTCAATTAATCACACACTCATTGCTTGCGTAAATCTATGTAACCTCTTAATTCTTAAATGCATATATTTGACATTTATATTCTGTTTTGCAATTATGTTAATTCAAATGATTTTATTTAATTATATAAAAATGAGGGGTGTTACACTAACTCTATCTCTGATGAGTCTTTACCTCTACCAGGCTTAGGTGTTCGCTCAATCTAAGCTCTGATACTAAATGTAAAGGTCTAAACTTCTGTCCCCTTTGAGTAAACAATAAACCATACATGTCCAACCCGAATTAAACAAAAAGATGGATCTTTATGGAATAGAATGAAAAAGAAGAAAGAACAGAATTTTACTTGGATGGAATAACATATATGATTAAATAGTATTCTTTACAACGGAAAATTTTAAAATATGTAAATCAGAGTCTATCCTAGATTCAACTTGGACAGTTATAATGTCTGTCCTTACACTTGCTGAAAATCAACAACACACAATGCAGTGGAAATAGAATACGTCCATATGTTGATGAAGATCTCCAACTCTCCTTTGGAAACTCCATGCATCTTCGGCTAATCCTGAAACTACTCAGATTTGACCTGAGTATTGAAGATACCTGGATCAGGCTTGATAAACCAGCATGAGAAACAAGAATCTTAAATGACAGTGTCATAAATTAGAGATTGGTGACAAAAACCTTTTGAAAAGAAAGGGTGTCTCATAAGACCACGTTGCACATAAACATGTATGGGTTTTTACCTTATAATAACTATAAAAAATTATCAAATCATTTGATATTATTTTTAATGACATTCTTTGAAATCACTTTGCAAGTAAACATATTCAAATAGCCGAAATTGTTACCATTATTAAATTCCAGCATACTAGGCTCTATAATCAAAATGGCAAGTACGTAATGGAGAATGGATTTCCAATAAATGACCAAGGAAGGGACTACCTTTCGGCGGTACATCTCTACAGGAATGTACCGAGGCTACAGAACATGTGCACCTCTACCAACACATGATTTCTTAAATTTTAAACAAAGATTTCTTATTTTTCCAAATCATATCATTTTTAATAAGTTGAAACCATGTTATCTAACTTGGTAAATTCAGATTAGTTTGCATTCAAGTTAAATAGATTCATAGAAATTACATCAATTTACACTCAACACAAATTTCCATATTCAACAAGTACTATGGGCATAATAACGGTGAAATCACTTTTTAAATTCACGCAGATACTACAAGTTCCCTCCTTGGACCTTAATACAGAGTTTGACTAGAGTATTCCTTATACTATTAAAAATCTGGTTTAATTAAATCCACTGAAAATTTCTTGCATTTGGAAAAACTTAAATGAGATCTTTTTAGAGCATTCGGGCTTTCCCTTCGATCTGTTTCACCCCTCACCTAGGAAGAGAAAGCAGAGGCCAGGTAAGTTCAGGGCACTGGTTGCTCCATTCCTAACCTTAGTTACATACCTTGTTTTATCTTTCCAGATCTCATAGGCAAGACAAATGTAATAGTTATTTCCGCATACTCGTTTGTTATTACATTCAAGGAAATGATTTCAATTATATTGTTTAAGTGTTATAAATAATTCCTCTTAACCATTCATTTAAACTCTTATTAACACTTCCAAATCATCTTTAAAATACTCAATTGTTTATTGAAAGACATTCATAAAAGATTCGGGAAAGAATAGTTAAGTTTAAATCTATATTTCTAAAGTTGACCGAAGCTATTGTAGAAAAGTGCTGCAGATAGTGTTTTAAAAGATTATTCGATTAAAACAAATTTTCTATCATTTGAAAATCCATATTTATAACTCAAATCATTTTTAAAATATTTTAACATGTTTACTAAATTTATTTCATATTTTTAAACATTTAAAAATAATCATTTTAAAGAATTTTATACTTGGTTACTTAACTTCAAAAGCGCGATTTTCCTGAAAATTTGTTTTGGACATATTTTAAAATCTACAGGATGAAATCTTGGTTTTTCTTTTCCATTTGAAAACTATGGTTATACGGATTCGGAAAATTCTTATTTCGAAGATTTTTGACTTAATATGCACCCTAAACGTTGATTTAAAGTTACAGATCAAAAATTATGAACTACCGCTACGTGAAAGGCTCGATTTTGACTATTTTGGTGAATTTGTTCCGGAACTTGTCCGAAACACTTCAAAATTATTTTAAAACCATATTAAAACTATTTTAACTCATTTAAAACAATATTCCATCATTATATCATATTTTTAGCTCTTTATCAAATATTTGAATATTATATTATTATAATATTCACTTTAAATCTTTTCAAAATCATCAAGCTATTTTCTTTTCCGAATTTAAAACTTAAGTATATTTTGAAGTTATTAACTTTAAAATCCGAAACATTTACTTCCATTTTTCAAAGTTCTTCCAACTTTTAGCTTTAACTTTTTATTTTCAAATCAATTTCTAACTTTTCCAAAACGGATTATTTTCTATAGTTAATTCTAAAAGAGGCTTAACTTAGCCAAGTATATCGCATATAATTCTAAACCAATGTGTTCTCAAATCAACTATTACAAATCATGACAAATAAATATATCCATAACTAACTTTATTTAAAGTTTTGATAAAATCAACATTAACAAATCATCCATTCATCCAATATTTATCCATATAACCAAATATATTCTAACATCCATATTTTCATCCAGTAATGTCAAATCAACATATTATTATTGGATATAAGCATATGTATCATATCAACAATTAAAATAGCATTTCAATGTATAAAGAGCTTACTCACCTTCATTTTGCAATTCTTTTCACTACAAACTAAAATATCCTTCCTTTGCGTTATCAATACACAATGACACGTACAAATGGAGATGTAGCTAACTTAAAGAGGTAGAGTGCTTGGACTAGGGGGTTCGCCTTGGGTGTGGGGTGGGTACGGCTTTGGTGTGGGGGTGTTTGTGGGGGGAACAGCTTGGGTAAAGTGGGTGCATGGGTTTGGTGCTTGGGTGGAGGTGGGTACGTGTGTGGGTAGGGGTAGGCTTGGGTGTGTGTTCTTTGGGGGTAGATGCGTTTGTATGGGGCTTAGGTTTAGGGGATTGTTCAGGTGTGTGGTGGTTTTAGAGGTAGGTATGTGGGTTTTGGGTCGTGTATGGCTCGGGTGTGGGTGTGGGGTGTACGGGTGTGGGGATGTGGATGCCTGGGTGAGTGGTTTAAGAGGTAGGGGGTTGGATGCCATGGAAGAGATGGAGAAAGTGAAGAAATGGTGAAGAATGAAGTGTGAAGAAATGGAGAGATGGAGGTGCTATATATAGTTGAAGGTTTCTACTTAAATTACTTTTCTAACCTTAAGCTAATTCAGAATTTTCAACCAGCTTTTTATGTCCTTTCCAAGGCAAAAATGGACTTGGAAGAGATAGCTTTTAATGAGATGAGATATATGGATTTGAGATTTGTACTAATTGAAATGATTATGCAATTTTTAATTTAATGAAAATTCCAAATGCTCCTTTTCCATGTATGATTTTGACCCTTAAGTACATTAGCATTTAAGAGGAAAGGATGTTTGAGTATTTATTTGAAATGATTATGTTTAGTAAAGGATCTTACTTAAATTAACATATCACATCAAATCTTTCTTATTTTTTTACTTTTCAAAAGTAAACCCTTTTTGGCATTATTTGCTAATGTAAAAGTTAAAAAATGTGTAGTTTGTAAGTTCAACAGAAAATCATGTTTCAACAATCTCAAAACGACTTTTGTCCGGAAATCGGTCGTAAATCTGTAATTGGATTTCCTATCATGTTTAAAATTTTTATTTAAACTGTTTATTTATGTAAAAAAATTTGAAAATTAATTTTTTGTCATCTTTAAATAATTAAAACAAGTTCATTTGAGTTGTAAAACCATATTAAATAGTATTAAAATTTCATTACGAAATATGACGTCGAATCGACAAAATACCACGAAATTTGAACATATTTGTCAAACAAGTTTATATATATTTATAAAACTTTTATAAATCAATTATTATTATTAAATAACAACTAAAATGAATTATTTATAATTTAAAACAATTATTTGATTATATACCCAATTTTATCGAAAACCGACTTTTGTCACTTTAACTATGAAAATCCAAACTTCTAGATTTTTAATCAAATTCTAAAAATAAGTTTATCTTTCTTATTTATCACATAAAACATGATTATTTAAGTTTGAAAATCTTATACTTGAATTTTCAAAGTGGTAAAATTATGGGTCGTTATAGAGACCATCTAGTAAGAGTTCTTGGAGTTGATAGCAGGAATCGTCCCCTTTTGAATAAGAAAATGACTTTTGGGATTCTAAACACTTTTTCCTTCATTTCCATTCTTTGATGTTCATATTATCGAATCATGTGATTCCTAAGCATTCTTTGATCCAATCTTATCTATTTCGAAAGTGTAGTTGGCAGTCAACTGATTCACTCGTTCTAGTATTGAGTAATCGAACGAGCCCAGTTGAGATGTAATACTTTATCCACCCAACAAACCATGAAGTTTGTAACGACCCGTAAATTTCAGTGGTTTTATTTATTTAATTAATTGAATTTGTGTGAAATTTTAAACAGTAAAATTTTGAAATATAAATTTGATATTTGGAATGCGTCTAATTAAACATAGCAACTGGTAAATTTTCGTCTGAAAATATGAAAATTTATTTCGCGCGTAAATTTACTTCAATTTAATCAGTTAAAAATAGGTGATAATAAAATGGTTTCCAAACCTGAATATTTTTACATAGAAAATTTGTAAATCATCTTCTGAGTGAGACGTCATCTTTCATTTCGTCAAATTTGAACATCCATTGCTCCGTTCATCTTATTTTTGACAAAATAGCAGCATTTATGGTACCGATTATCGACTTTTGATCGGATGATCCTACCACTGATATTTGTATACCGTTTTGATCGTCTCGTCGTGCTGATCCCAGCGGTATATTTATTTCTTTGTTTTGAGGTCCGGTACGCGACGGAAATAATAAAACGTTCCATTGTAACGGTACAAAATTTGTGACTTTCCACTTTCTTACCTTTTCAAATTCAAACGTGCTAAATCAAATGGATAGCTGTGCGCCCTTTGCTTTTGAATTTATATCTAAAATTTCGGTGGAACGTTTCTTCTGCCACTTTCTCTCCTTCATGTTGAACGGTTCATTCACTGTTGCTTTGTAAAATTTCATTTTTTTGCTCTGTCACTAATTCCTTTCCTCTTTTCGATCAACTCACCTTCTCTTTTGAAGCTTGCAAACCCAAACTCTTCAACATCCATCTCGAGTTCGCCATTCCCGTGTTCCCTCAACCCGAGCTCCCTTCCAATTGCCGAAACACCCAGATCCTTCTCCTCTCCATCAACTCATCTCCCTGACCTCGGCAACCCGTAGCCTCCCACGCTACCGCCAGCCTTCCTCCGCCACCAAGCCTCGCCGTTCCCACCTCCGCGCGTTACCGCCGCCACAAGCAGCCTCTCCGCCTTTCCCCCTTGGCCTCGTCGCGCAGCAGCTCCGCCCTACCTTGGCTCGGCCAGCCTACACCCATTCACCCTCGCCACCATCGCTGCTACAGCCGACCCGCCTGATAGCAACTCCATCTCCACGTGAACCCTCCTCATCCATGCTTTTCCCTGCCTCGTTCACAGCTGCACGCAAGCCACCTCTTCTCTACCGTCTTCGCCACTCCTCCCTCTGCCTGTTCATATTTCTTCGCCACAAAGCCTTCCAGCTTCCACCGTGATAGCAACCGCCATCTCACTTCCTTGCATCTCTACCGATCTTCCATCCTGCCCAACGCCAAAGCATTTCTTTCATGCGATCTGCACTTCTTCCCTCTCCACGTGTGTCGCCTCACTCTCAGGTCCACCTGGCCGACCTCGTCAACATCCCACACCCGTAGCTCCATTTCCCCACATTTATCTGTACAGCCACAGTCGGATTTCTCCACCACACCTCATTGTACCCATGCCTCAAGTACCTCCCCACCTTGCCACGAGCATGCATCGAAACCCGTTCGCATGCCACGACAACCCTTGTCTCCACTGCATAGAGATGTATATTGATGTGAGTACTAGTATATTTATATTTTTCTGTAAGTCATATATAGTCTGTTTA
This sequence comes from Allium fistulosum, assembly GCA_030737815.1. Classification (NCBI taxonomy): domain Eukaryota; kingdom Viridiplantae; phylum Streptophyta; class Magnoliopsida; order Asparagales; family Amaryllidaceae; genus Allium; species Allium fistulosum. The sequence continues at coordinate 474,997,332 of CM060901.1, forward strand.
TAGGTTAATATTATATTTAAACTACTCTCTATATTATGTTATGATCTATGAGTAATAAAATAATTGATAGTGCGTATATCTATGATACAGTATTTTGCATATATTTTGTTTATTTAAAACCTAACTTCTTTACACATATACGTATATATGTTGCATTATAAAAATTTTGGGATGAGTACAATATGGTTCAGGTTACATAGATATTAGCTATGTATGTTGTTATATGGATTTTATCAGAAGCTATATATATATATTATTATCATATATGTGTTGTATGTACTGTAAGTATTATTATATATATTTATTATAAGGTTAGCTAATTAGTTCTATTGATATATGGAAGATTTTAGGTATAATGTTATGATGCTATTTTGCAGTGAATGATAATATGTAAAATATATACGTGTATATCTATATAAAGTTAAATTTTAGTAACCAGTTATACTTTTACATATATTGTTACAAATTGACTCTTCTTCTTATGATTACTATTCCCATATTTTTATATATAATGTTAATGTATAGTCAGAGATATATTTGTTTTATATATAATGTTTGTAACAGTTTTGGGTACCTGGTTAGTATATTGATGATACATTAGAAATTTTGATTTTTATGCAATATGTATTAATGATTTATATATATTTATGTGTCTACGTGGGTTAGTTAGCTTGTTTATATATGTATACTTTATTATATTATTACATTTATGACAGTGTAAGTTTACACGTTGAGTCAGTACACATTACATTTTATTATGATAAAGTGAGTTTGTACATAGTATAATAAGTGAGTTATATAGACTTTTACAATAAGTATTGATCTGAAAGTATAATATATATGTATATATGTATAAGTTTAAAATACATAGATATATGCATACAAGTTCGCAAGAGTTTGATGTTCAGGGATAAATTAAGGTTTAAATTAAAAATGTGTTTAAAATGTAAGGATTCGAAATATAATAATATTATTAATAATATATATATAATTTTATCTCTATCAAGTTGATTCTAATTATTTCGTCGATTTCCCCTTTACCAGCTTTGTCCGTCGTGCCTGTTTGCTTCACTGAATCGTGTCCGTCTAACGTTGTTTTGGAATTCGTGTTTGGATCCACAAATCGTTTCCTTTCCCGTTCATCTCTCTAGCCTCGAAAGGTGAGCAATCACTCACGATTAATGTTCTTATATTTATTAAATTTGATTTCAATTGAAACGTCAATTGAAATATGCTGCTGTTAATTATTCACATTGTTATATATATGTCATTATCTGTATCTGTCCACTTATGACATCTGACACCATTATCTGTTATTTATACTGATGTTATATGCCTGTTACTGTTGTTTTATTATCATATCTGTTATCACTCTGCAAGTTCCCTGTTAGTATAGAATCACTATGGGTTGAAATGATACATACCCGAACGATCTGTAGAATAGGAGGAAATCGTTATGGGTTGAAATGATAAACCCAAGCGATTTTCAATTAATTGAACTTGGGATTTCGGGTTGAAAGGATATATACCCGAATATGATTTAAATTTCGGATTGAAATGATAAATATCCGTATCACTTGACCATAGGATAGAAAATTATATACAGGCACCGTTGGTCTATATATAAACGTTTGAAAATGATTTCTATGGTTTTGAAAAGAATATATGGTTTTGATAAATATTGATTTAAAAGATCTATTAAAGTTGATTTAATAAAGTTGATAAATAATATGTTTAAGTATTTATTTAATAGCTATATTTTTAAATATAGAATTTGTAATGATTTGAAATTGATTGAAATTGTATTTATTTAAGAATTATACTTAAATAAGTTTGATTTGAAATGTATTGAATTTGAAATTTAAAGAAGTGATTTACACTTGAAATTTGAAAGGGTGACTTAAATGGATATTTCAAACGTATAAATATTTAAATGAGATCTTTTGTTTATTTAAAATTGTAAATTGAAATTGAATTTAAATGTTATGGAAATGATTAAGTTAATATTTCAAAACTAAATAATTGTAAAGGAAATCTGATATATATATAAATTTATCGAATTTAGTTTTGAAATGATGAATATTTAAAGCTTTGAAATATATAAAAATTGAAATGACTTATTTTATGGTTCAGATATGTATTTGAAATCGATAAATTGATATGGTTTATTTAGAAGCTGAATCGAGTTGAAACTAATGATTTGAGATTTGAAATAAATTAAATTTTTGGAAATCGAGTTAATTTGAAATCGAGTTGTGGAATTTGAGGAAACTAATTTATTTTATAACGAAATTTTAATATCTAGACTGTTTAAAAGGAAAGTGTTATGATTTCCAAAATACTGTGATTTCCAGACTATGATTTCGAAAGCATTATAACTTTGGAAAGTAATATGATTTTGAAAATGGATATTTGAAGTGAAATGATATCGTATTAAATTGGGTTTTGAAATGATAATGATTTTGGTTTAAAGTATAAACTATTTTGAAACGACCACGGTGTTATAATAACGATTGGTTGGCAAAGAGACCGGGATCGGATATGGACATACTCTCTGTCGATACCGAAAACCACTTTGACAACTGTGTACGCGGTGGAGATTCCAGAATGAAGTAGGATGGTGGCGGCGTTCTTAAGGTATGTTATGTGGACCCAACTCCCGTGAGTTGGCATAAGGTGGCTAAAACAGGAGCGATCTCGGACCAGTGAGGTAGCACCTCTTCTCGGACGCATTTCTTCGATATTATACTCTTACTTGTGATTTGACTAGATGGCCATCCTCCGATTGGGAATGTTGTTCGAGGTGGAACGGTAGTGGCTGCTATGCGTATCCATCAGTCCGTGTGCGTAATTGGTATATCTACCCTGGCATTGCCTAGTTGTGCCGTGTCACCTACCATACCGAGCTTTACTACGATTATGATTTTAAGATCCGACCGCGTTAAGGTTCTCCATCCCCTTAACGCTATTTTCCGATATGATTATACTTTACTTATTTAGACACTACTGTATATAGCGTATATTACTACATAGTAAATAGTTTAACGGACCCTTAGAGGATGGTTATCCCAAACATCCTTTAAGTTACTTGTATTTCAGTTGATATTTCACTTGAGTTGGATTTATTAATATAAGAATGTTAATCCTGACTCGAGTGTTTTGTGTTTTGCTTTACGCTCGGGTCAGACTGAGTGATACAGCATTGGAGACTCACCTTTGGAGTTGGAGCTTCGCTTGGAGATCCAGCTATCTATCGATCCTGCTTTCAGTTATTCTGTCAATCCAGTGATGTATTCAGATCTGGTACTTGATTATTGTATTCGAGACCTCTGTTGTATTTGTTTAACTCTGTTAAATATATATGGTAGCTTCATGAACTACTATCCTTTTGTTTCCGCTGCATTATTGTTATATTACTCTGTGTCTGTGATCTGTAATTATTTTATTTACTGTATATGCTGAGTTTTGCCAAATTTTATTTACAACGCAGTATTTTGAGCAATTCAACTCCGGCATGAGTGTCTACCTATACACTTATAATGGATGCGAATGGTCCAAAATACTGGGTCGTTACATGTGGTATCAGAGCTCTGGTTTTAGGCAAAACTCAGCATATGTAGTAAATTCAATTACAGAATCACTTTCGTTCGAGCTTGAATTCCATCTTCTTTGACTCGGTTCCTTTGAATTTTGGAACGTTCACTTCGGTTCCAAGTCCATTCGTGTCTCCCCATTCGTGTCTTTTGATTCTGGAGTATCCCATAAATTCCACTTCGAATGATCTCTATAATAAATCGGCGGTCTCGCCAATCTTTGAATAAATTGTACAGGGGTGAAACTCCTTTACAATCGGTATTGATTCACCGGAGATTTCTGTATCCTCGGTTTACGATGCTGCTATCTTAAGCTATACCCGAATTCTACCCCTGGTAATCGAATGTCGGTTTGCGTCAGCATTCTACATCGATCTTATCTATGAAGTCACGGTTGAACCGGTTAAGGTTGCCCGCGATTTATACAACTTTATCCATCTTCCTGTTTGAAATGCAATCATCTAACCTTCGTTTCGAGCCTATCTATTTTAGATTATAATTCTCTTTGATTAGAGTCCCTCTATATTTGGATCTCTATCCTTGTGTTGGAATCCAATTCTGGAATCATCGTGTGAGGGAGTGTATTTGTAATTAATATAAAATAGTTTATGTTTATAGTGTGTTGTTTGAGTTGTTGATGTTGGTTTGGATTTTCGATCGATTCGTCTGATCAACGCTATCGATAGGATTTCCAAAACACTTGAACAGAGCAAACTGACACAATATAATTTTTAAATTTGATAAATGAAATAAATTTGTATGATTAGATTTTAAAAATATAAGAAAATTTTCTGGAATTAAAAGTTAAATAATTTGGTTGTTGAAAATGATAATATTTGATTTTGATGTTATTGTTTTGTAAGTCATTGACTATTGCAAAATGACTATTGGTTATAAATTTATTTGGAATTGAAATGAATTTAAATTGAGAATGTAAGAATTAAATTTCTGGTAACTTTAAACTTTGTTTTAAAGTCTTAAAATGTATATTATTGAAAGTATTTTCGAATAAAATGGTTTTCAAAGAATTTTAAATGTTTAAATCAGTGCTCTTCTCTTTGTCGCTGGAAAATAATTTCGGTGATGACGGCCGCATCATCGACATTCATTTTCAAGTTTCGAAGAGGAGAAACCATTCTGTAGCTTTGCTACGGTTTTGTTTTGAGAAAAAAAAAATATATTCGATTTGAATTTCTTTAGTATAATTTGATGTATATATATGTACACGTATCTGATTTTAAAATTTAATTTAATTTGATATACACATATTATATATATCTCTAAATTGTTTGAAGTAAATCGGAGATTTAAATTCTTAAATTTTAGGTTTAAAGATGATTTCAATTATAAACTGAAGCCAAAATTCTTGGATAAATATTTAATTGAGAATAGCTGAATTGTAAAATATTATTTGTATAATACCCGATTTCATTTCAACATAACTTACCTAAAATTTTCAGAAGTTAAAATGTAATTGGATAGTATACAATATAAAATGACTTTTATAAATAGAATTTGAGTGGATATAATAAAGGTTATACACTTAAATTTTAGTTATAAATATTAATTGAAGTAAATAGAATTATAAGTTAAGTGGATAATAAGATGAGACAAATAAATTTTGCTTTGAAGAAATTAATAAATTAAAATTTGATTTAAGTATGGAAATACCTTGAATTTAAAAATCAATTATTGAATTTAAATTGATTTAAACTGAAATTATATGGTTTAAATTAATTTATATGGTTTAAATATATGTGATAGGACATATTAAGTGGAATAAAACTTAATAATAATTTGGAATATAAGAATTAAATTTGTTGAATAAAATATGAGTATAATAAATGATTATACAAATTGATGGTTTAGAAATTGTTAATTGAGAATATGACTAAATAATAAGACAATGAATTTAGAATAGATAGATTGATTTAACTTAAGTGAAATCAAATGAATTAAACCAAATTGTTGAATATTAATTAGTTTAATTTGAAATTTTATGGTTTAAATTAATTGTTTTATCTTGTCTTTTAAATCTAATTTCTTTCTGGTTGTTTCTACTCTCCTACCTCCTTCCTTTTCGGGGACGAAAAGTTTTGAGTGGGGGAGAGTGTAACGACCCGTAAATTTCAGTGGTTTTATTTATTTAATTAATTGAATTTGTGTGAAATTTTAAACAGTAAAATTTTGAAATATAAATTTGATATTTGGAATGCGTCTAATTAAACATAGCAACTGGTAAATTTTCGTCTGAAAATATGAAAATTTATTTCGCGCGTAAATTTACTTCAATTTAATCAGTTAAAAATAGGTGATAATAAAATGGTTTCCAAACCTGAATATTTTTACATAGAAAATTTGTAAATCATCTTCTGAGTGAGACGTCATCTTTCATTTCGTCAAATTTGAACATCCATTGCTCCGCTCATCTTATTTTTGACAAAATAGCAGCATTTATGGTACCGATTATCGACTTTTGATCGGATGATCCTACCACTGATATTTGTATACCATTTTGATCGTCTCGTCGTGCTGATCCCAGCGGTATATTTATTTCTTTGTTTTGAGGTCCGGTACGCGACAGAAATAATAAAACGTTCCATTGTAACGGTACAAAATTTGTGACTTTCCACTTTCTTACCTTTTCAAATTCAAACGTGCTAAATCAAATGGATAGCTGTGCGCCCTTTGCTTTTGAATTTATATCTAAAATTTCGGTGGAACGTTTCTTCTGCCACTTTCTCTCCTTCATGTTGAACGGTTCATTCACTGTTGCTTTGTAAAATTTCATTTTTTTGCTCTGTCGCTAATTCCTTTCCTCTTTTCGATCAACTCACCTTCTCTTTTGAAGCCTGCAAACCCAAACTCTTCAACATCCATCTCGAGTTCGCCATTCCCGTGTTCCCTCAACCCGAGCTCCCTTCCAATTGCCGAAACACCCAGATCCTTCTCCTCTCCATCAACTCATCTCCCTGACCTCGGCAACCCGTAGCCTCCCACGCTACCGCCAGCCTTCCTCCGCCACCAAGCCTCGCCGTTCCCACCTCCGCGCGTTACCGCCGCCACAAGCAGCCTCTCCGCCTTTCCCCCTTGGCCTCGTCGCGCAGCAGCTCCACCCTACCTTGGCTCGGCCAGCCTACACCCATTCACCCTCGCCACCATCGCTGCTACAACCGACCCGCCTGATAGCAACTCCATCTCCACGTGAACCCTCCTCATCCATGCTTTTCCCTGCCTCGTTCACAGCTGCACGCAAGCCACCTCTTCTCTACCGTCTTCGCCACTCCTCCCTCTGCCTGTTCATATTTCTTCGCCACAAAGCCTTCCAGCTTCCACCGTGATAGCAACCGCCATCTCACTTCCTTGCATCTCTACCGATCTTCCATCCTGCCCAACGCCAAAGCATTTCTTTCATGCGATCTGCACTTCTTCCCTCTCCACGTGTGTCGCCTCACTCTCAGGTCCACCTGGCCGACCTCGTCAACATCCCACACCCGTAGCTCCATTTCCCCTCATTTATCTGTACAGCCACAGTCGGATTTCTCCACCACACCTCATTATACCCATGCCTCAAGTACCTCCCCACCTTGCCACGAGCATGCATCGAAACCCGTTCGCATGCCACGACAACCCTTGTCTCCACTGCATAGAGATGTATATTGATGTGAGTACTAGTATATTTATATTTTTCTGTAAGTCATATATAGTCTGTTTATAGGTTAATATTATATTTAAACTACTCTCTATATTATGTTATGATCTATGAGTAATAAAATAATTGATAGTGCGTATATCTATGATACAGTATTTTGCATATATTTTGTTTATTTAAAACCTAACTTCTTTACACATATACGTATATATGTTGCATTATAAAATTTTTGGGATGAGTACAATATGGTTCAGGTTACATAGATATTAGCTATGTATGTTGTTATATGGATTTTATCAGAAGCTATATATATATATTATTATCATATATGTGTTGTATGTACTGTAAGTATTATTATATATATTTATTATAAGGTTAGCCAATTAGTTCTATTGATATATGGAAGATTTTAGGTATAATGTTATGATGCTATTTTGCAGTGAATGATAATATGTAAAATATATACGTGTATATCTATATAAAGTTAAATTTTAGTAACCAGTTATACTTTTACATATATTGTTACAGATTGACTCTTCTTCTTATGATTACTATTCCCATATTTTTATATATAATGTTAATGTATAGTCAGAGATATATTTGTTTTATATATAATGTTTGTAACAGTTTTGGGTACCTGGTTAGTATATTGATGATACATTAGAAATTTTGATTTTTATGCAATATGTATTAATGATTTATATATATTTATGTGTCTACGTGGGTTAGTTAGCTTGTTTATATATGTATACTTTATTATATTATTACATTTATGACAGTGTAAGTTTACACGTTGAGTCAGTACACATTACATTTTATTATGATAAAGTGAGTTTGTACATAGTATAATAAGTGAGTTATATAGACTTTTACAATAAGTATTGATCTGAAAGTATAATATATATGTATATATGTATAAGTTTAAAATACATAGATATATGCATACAAGTTCGCAAGAGTTTGATGTTCAGGGATAAATTAAGGTTTAAATTAAAAATGTGTTTAAAATGTAAGGATTCGAAATATAATAATATTATTAATAATATATATATATAATTTTATCTCTATCAAGTTGATTCTAATTATTTCGTCGATTTCCCCTTTACCAGCTTTGTCCGTCGTGCCTGTTTGCTTCACTGAATCGTGTCCGTCTAACGTTGTTTTGGAATTCGTGTTTGGATCCACAAATCGTTTCCTTTCCCGTTCATCTCTCTAGCCTCGAAAGGTGAGCAATCACTCACGATTAATGTTCTTATATTTATTAAATTTGATTTCAATTGAAACGTCAATTGAAATATGCTGCTGTTAATTATTCACATTGTTATATATATGTCATTATCTGTATCTGTCCACTTATGACATCTGACACCATTATCTGTTATTTATACTGATGTTATATGCCTGTTACTGTTGTTTTATTATCATATCTGTTATCACTCTGCAAGTTCCCTGTTAGTATAGAATCACTATGGGTTGAAATGATACATACCCGAACGATCTGTAGAATAGGAGGAAATCGTTATGGGTTGAAATGATAAACCCAAGCGATTTTCAATTAATTGAACTTGGGATTTCGGGTTGAAAGGATATATACCCGAATATGATTTAAATTTCGGATTGAAATGATAAATATCCGTATCACTTGACCATAGGATAGAAAATTATATACAGGCACCGTTGGTCTATATATAAACGTTTGAAAATGATTTCTATGGTTTTGAAAAGAATATATGGTTTTGATAAATATTGATTTAAAAGATTTATTAAAGTTGATTTAATAAAGTTGATAAATAATATGTTTAAGTATTTATTTAATAGCTATATTTTTAAATATAGAATTTGTAATGATTTGAAATTGATTGAAATTGTATTTATTTAAGAATTATACTTAAATAAGTTTGATTTGAAATGTATTGAATTTGAAATTTAAAGAAGTGATTTACACTTGAAATTTGAAAGGGTGACTTAAATGGATATTTCAAACGTATAAATATTTAAATGAGATCTTTTGTTTATTTAAAATTATAAATTGAAATTGAATTTAAATGTTATGGAAATGATTAAGTTAATATTTCAAAACTAAATAATTGTAAAGGAAATCTGATATATATATAAATTTATCGAATTTAGTTTTGAAATGATGAATATTTAAAGCTTTGAAATATATAAAAATTGAAATGACTTATTTTATGGTTCAGATATGTATTTGAAATCGATAAATTGATATGGTTTATTTAGAAGCTGAATCGAGTTGAAACTAATGATTTGAGATTTGAAATAAATTAAATTTTTGGAAATCGAGTTAATTTGAAATCGAGTTGTGGAATTTGAGGAAACTAATTTATTTTATAACGAAATTTTAATATCTAGACTGTTTAAAAGGAAAGTGTTATGATTTCCAAAATACTGTGATTTCCAGACTATGATTTCGAAAGCATTATAACTTTGGAAAGTAATATGATTTTGAAAATGGATATTTGAAGTGAAATGATATCGTATTAAATTGGGTTTTGAAATGATAATGATTTTGGTTTAAAGTATAAACTATTTTGAAACGACCACGGTGTTATAATAACGATTGGTTGGCAAAGAGACCGGGATCGGATATGGACATACTCTCTGTCGATACCGAAAACCACTTTGACAACTGTGTACGCGGTGGAGATTCCAGAATGAAGTAGGATGGTGGCGGCGTTCTTAAGGTATGTTACGTGGACCCAACTCCCGTGAGTTGGCATAAGGTGGCTAAAACAGGAGCGATCTCGGACCAGTGAGGTAGCACCTCTTCTCGGACGCATTTCTTCGATATTATACTCTTACTTGTGATTTGACTAGATGGCCATCCTCCGATTGGGAATGTTGTTCGAGGTGGAACGGTAGTGGCTGCTATGCGTATCCATCAGTCCGTGTGCGTAATTGGTATATCTACCCTGGCATTGCCTAGTTGTGCCGTGTCACCTACCATACCGAGCTTTACTACGATTATGATTTTAAGATCCGACCGCGTTAAGGTTCTCCATCCCCTTAACGCTATTTTCCGATATGATTATACTTTACTTATTTAGACACTACTGTATATAGCGTATATTACTACATAGTAAATAGTTTAACGGACCCTTAGAGGATGGTTATCCCAAACATCCTTTAAGTTACTTGTATTTCAGTTGATATTTCACTTGAGTTGGATTTATTAATATAAGAATGTTAATCCTGACTCGAGTGTTTTGTGTTTTGCTTTACGCTCGGGTCAGACTGAGTGATACAGCATTGGAGACTCACCTTTGGAGTTGGAGCTTCGCTTGGAGATCCAGCTATCTATCGATCCTGCTTTCAGTTATTCTGTCAATCCAGTGATGTATTCAGATCTGGTACTTGATTATTGTATTCGAGACCTCTGTTGTATTTGTTTAACTCTGTTAAATATATATGGTAGCTTCATGAACTACTATCCTTTTGTTTCCGCTGCATTATTGTTATATTACTCTGTGTCTGTGATCTGTAATTATTTTATTTACTGTATATGCTGAGTTTTGCCAAATTTTATTTACAACGCAGTATTTTGAGCAATTCAACTCCGGCATGAGTGTCTACCTATACACTTATAATGGATGCGAATGGTCCAAAATACTGGGTCGTTACAAAGTTTTTTGTTGATCTTTTTATGATCAGAGTTGTGCAGCGGAAGCATACAGATGTTTCCACTGAGCACATTATCCTGTAAATTTGTAATTGACTTGATTGGTTAATTGAATGTATATTTGAATAAGATTCTTAGATTTGATTCTAATTCAATTAATAATTATCTTTTGATAATTAGAATTTTATTTGAAGGCTAATAATGGAATCTTGCGGTATTTTCATATTGAAAATCACCGCAAGAGAAATTGAATTTCTTGGGTATACAAATAACGAGGATCAAATCTTGTAATTATAAGAATATTAATCAACTGGAAATGGAGATAAATTTTTTGTACTTGATTACCAATTAACCAAAAATAATGAATGATTTATTATTTACCCTAGACCAAGAGTTAGATTAAGAATTGTTTTGATGGAACCATCGCCAAATTAGGAAACACCATCCCTATATGTTATTAAATGGTGATGGTTATAAGCTTGTTATAATATGTCTAAAATAGGGTATACAAAGTTATAAGTATTCTTCATTTTAAAAGAGGATTTTTCAAAAGTGTGTATGTGTGTGTGTATGGGTGTTAAATTTTGCATTGGATGCTTTAAGGATTCTGGCCGTGGACGTTTGGCCAACATACTCGATAAGGATTCCTATACATTTAAATGAGACAATTGGACATACGCTTTTATTAAAATAAGTGTTTCAGAAAATCAATTTTTTCGGGATATGTTAATTCAAGCAGGAATAAAAACATTTTAAAACTAATGTGGATTAAAAGTAAATTATATTTGGATATGCATACAAAGGTATATAATTATGATTATATATTAAGCTTTTGGAAATATAGGGGTATTTCTATAATATAGAAAGAATAGGAATATCAATAAAGATAAATAATATTTAGAAATCATTTTCTGTAGGAAACGTATATTATTGAATTTCTAAATTATAATCTTATAAGGAAAATGTTTTGAGACCCTTAGTTATGTAATATGGGGAAATACTAGTAATCGATTTAGTGTTACCAACATGTTTTAATGCTCTCGAGTACGCTTCATCGAATATAGTATAATTCATTGAATAGAATGTTTAAGTGGAACATACTAGCCCATTAATAAATACTCAAATTTCACAGGGTAGTATGGGATGCCTTGGTTAAATTCTTGTAATTGCTATTAAGAAGTATTTAACGCTTTAGGATTGTATTCTCTTTCAGTGTTCGGTGGAACCGATAGATCCTTAAGGGAACATAGTTTAGGTTTTCCGATGGTATCTGTAACGAGTGAGATTTACTAGCTTCTAGTAAATACTTGAATTTCATCAAGCGGTATGGGACATTTTGGTTAAATTCTTATGATTACTGAAAGTGATAGTATTTGGCACATTAGAGTATATTCTTTCTGGTGTTCGGCCGGGGGTTGATAGATCCTTAAGAGGTATGCTTTGTATAGGCATTAAAGGACCATTATAATCTAAGTATAAACATATAAGTGTAAATCCTTAAATAGCTAAATCAGCAAAAACTAAAAAGAAGCATGATTCTTTTATCTAAAATCAATTGGAAACAAATTCTGAATGACAATTTATGGAAATGACTTTATGGATTTATTTATATCTTGGATATTAACTAAAATATTAAGAGGAAATTGAATACACTCCTAATAAGAGATTAGTGAATTGAATCCGTAGGATATATATATATATATAGACACAATACATACATACATATATATATATATCCAACCTTAAATTAGGTAGTGTCTAAAGTTCTAAACTTGCACTTAGGAAAGGATTTATTTCAAAAATAAAAGTAATCAAAGATTTGGAAATATTTTTGGTAATTTAAAAAGATGAGAAATTGTAATTGATTTCGGATGGGAAAATGAATTTTTGGAGATTTGGTTATTATAATAATTTCTTAGGAAGTTAATTCATTTATTTGATCAATAAAAGAAAATGGAAAATTTAATTGGTAAATTCTTGAATGGGATAAAATCTAATTGGAGAATCCTATTGATTTACATACATACTATGCCATAAAGATAAAGTGCATAGGTAAAAGTAAAGATTGAACTTTAAGTGCTTTAACCACAAAAGCCTCTTCTGGAAAATCTTCAAGTTTTCAAAACTTAACTCTAAGTATGGAAATAACTAGAGGAAGTTCTTTATTTGGGAAATAAATATTTAACAAAGAAAAATAATTGGGATTTCTTTGGTAAAAAGTAATCTTCATTTTGAAATGAAATTTATAGTGCAGGACTATAAAGGGAACTTAACTAAATAACATGAATACTTTAGAATGGATAATATAATTTGATTCTTTCAAATTAAAAACAAATTAAGAGTTTGCTCAATATAGAAATGAGTAGGATGCAAATTTAAAAAGTAAGTACTTTGTAATAGGAGTTTGTGTGAATTTTTGGAAAATTAAAAAACCCCTTTTGGAAGGGAATTTCATGATGAGATAAATGTATATTATGAATCCTAGAATTAATCCACAACTCTTGAATATGATTAATTAAGCAAGTACTTTAGAACACTAAGAATGTTAAGTATTTTGAATGGAGAAATTACTTTTAGTAAATTAAGATGTGAAAACTAAGTTTAAAACTTATTCGAAAAATTTACAACTAAGAACCTCTTTTGGGTTATAACCTTTATTTGATAAGTTGAGATTGAAGGTTGATTGTAATCCTTTGAACAAGTTATAGGAGTAATCTTTAATGGGATCTAAGAATAAGATAATTAAGAAATTTCTAGAAGTAAAAGCTTATAGAGAATTTTGGAGAACTCAAAGCAATTATTTAGGTTTATTCCAAATAAGTAATAAACAAAAACTGAATTTTGATGTAGATAAAGTCATAGAAATCTATCACATGCTTGTAGTTATTGACTCTGGTAGGAGATAGGAAGATCATATCTATCTGGATTGAATTTTTCCCAGTGCCGATAGTTTCTAAACTAGCATTAGTATGGCTCCTCTCAAGCCTCTATTTATGAGACCATATTGATCACTCTCTTTTTAGTTGGGTCCGAAAAAGAAGTGGATCTTATGTCCCGACTCTATTTGTGAATCTTTTAGAAAAGATTGTGGAATTTTCAATTGAAGATCAAATCTTTATTCGTGTTTCTTCCTTGTTGGATGACTGGTATTTTAGTCAATTTAGGATAATAGCTCTTTGATATATGGGACCCTGCCTAACCGTTGAGTGTGTTGGCCCCGTTACTTACCGAGTTCCTTACCTATCTAGTTTTCTGGCATTCACGGCGTCTTTCACGTGTTTCTACCTTGGAAATACTTTAGGAATTCTGATTCTATTCTTGAGCCTAGAATCCTTGTTACACTTGAGATCTTATAGAATCTAATTTATGATTAGAGCTTAATACGTTTTTCTACCTCGGAGGTGGAATGCCTTCGAGATATAGTCATTTCGCTTATCTAATTCCAATGTCCCGATGAGCCTAAGGACTATTCTTATAGAGGTAGAAAAGTTCATCCAACGATCTCGTTCTGTGTAATTTCTTGAGTTCATTTGTGATGAGTCTCTTGCTTTGAGTTATCCTTCGTTTATAGCTTAACTTCCTTTGAAAAATACGTTCTTTGTGATTTATTGTAGACTTTTCCCTTAAGGAAATTGTGGGAACGCAATTTTTGTAAGGGAGGAATCTGTAACAACCCTAGTCGAGATTAACTGGAATAAAATTTTAAAATATAATTTAATTAATCATAACTAATTTCTTTTAGATAAAATTGGGAATTTATGTTTATAATTATTTTTATTTCCAAATTTAAAAATGGATTTGGATTGAAATAAATAAGGAGATTTATAAAAGGATTTCCAGGTAATGATGGATAAGTTGAGAATTTATAGAAACAACAAATTATGTAGTTTTGTTCTTAAAAAATAGTAATATAAGGGTAATTTTGAGAAAATGAGTGAACAAAATATATGGAAACAATTTTTAATTTAAAATGTGAATTTTCCAAGATTTATCACTTATTTACCTTATGGAACATTTATTATAAATATTTTCCATTTCAAATTACTAAAATAAATGTTGTAAATTTGATAAAATGTTAATATTGAGATTTATTATTTAAAATGGGATTTTTTATAATCAATATTTTATTTTATTAAGAAATAATAAAAATAGCTTTTCATTTCAAAAGTTATATTTAATTTTTCGAAATATCTCAATATTAATAGAAATTGGAATTTTTGATATGTTGGAGCATCGGTAAAATTTGAGAAAGATTAATCTATGCTTCCATAAACATAGTTGAGTATTATTTAGTGTTTTAGGAGAGAAAACAATAGCAATTAGTAAACATTTTCTTATTGGGTTATAGGATACCCATTAGGCCCAGTAGAGGGCGAATAATGATCCGCATACTTTTGCTTTTTCATCACTTTCTTATTTCAGCCAAGATCAAAATTTTAAAAATAAACTAACCTTATTTGCAAACCCAAGAAACTAGATTAAATCCCAAAATCAAGCTTGAACCAAAGACTTTGATTATTAATAGAAGATGTAAAGATAAGGTAATCTCACCATCATATCTTACATTTATTGGGTCTTTAATCTCAACTTTGATCTGTTTGCACCAAAATTGGTCACAAACCCCAAAAATAGTGAAAGCACCAGTGTATATATACAGATCCACAATATCCAAGCACAGATCTCAGATCCAGATAAAGTAGAGAATAAAAATGAAGAAAATAGTAAAATTAAAATGAGCAAGAAAGAAAAGAACACAGGATTTATAGTGGTTTGGCTATCTCTGGCCTACGTCTACTTTGAATCGATCCTTTTATTCCTTTTATACTGTAGTTACAGTTACAAGCTTTTAGAATCAATAACAAAAATGGCAGAGTTTTGCCTAGAAAAGAAGAGAAAGATCCCCTTTTTAGTTGCCATAGAACTGCTACTTATAGGTGTAAATCCAAAAATATCTGCCTCAAAACCTGGAATACCTTCTCTCTTGCGCAGGTGGGCCCACAAGATCGATCCAGAGTGATTTTGGATCGATCCAAGTATAATTCGTATCGATCCAAATTGGCTCCAATCAAGCTGAGAACGATCATGAACATTCTTGAGTGCATAAGGAAGCTCTTGTGAAAATTCCATAGCATTTGGAGTTGTAGAATGAGAGTTATGATCGACCCAAGTTTGTATTTGTGAGTGGGCTGGAACCTTTGTATCCATAGACTTCGTATCCACCACTTCGCATCGATCCAAGTCATGCACTCTTGACCGCTTCGTATCGATCCATGCCATGCCTCTTCTTCATATCCATCAGCCGTTCTCCCTTGCTCATATCGATCACCGCTCACCCTCTTTGTATCGATCCATGCCTTGCCTCTTCTTCGTATCCATCAGCCGTTCTCCCTTGCTCATATCGATCACCTCTCACCCTCTTCATATCGATCAATAAGTGATCGATACGAATTTTCCATCCGAGTCCCTGAAACCATTGCTCCACTCTTCGTATCGATCCCAGCCTAGATCGATACGAAGTGTATTGATGTACTTCGCCATCCAATCGATACGTGCGTATGGATCTGAGCTCCATACCCATGAACCTATTTCCTGCCCAAAGTCGACCAATCAATACAGAGACCATCGATATGTGATGCATCGAGTCGAAGACCGATCGATCTGAACCCATCACCTTGATCGATACGAAGATATCGATCCAGAACCATTTCTCACCAATATTGATCCATCCATATCTCGAGCATGCAACTCCGATTGACCTGAAATTTGAAATGTCGCTTCTCCAAGCCTTGGTCATCGTTCCTTATCGATCCCGTCTTGATTGGAGCTCGGTCAAATTTTGACAGTATCGATCATAGCCATGTTTTCCTATCGATCTCTAATCCCCATATCCATCCGTTTTATTCAATTTTGTTGATATCCCGGCCTTGACCAAAAGGCGGGGTAACATTTTCCCCCCAAAACATGCATTTCGATAGGAAGGCATGTTTTGAATAGCTTCAAGTCCAACATCCAAAGTCCATATTCTAGCCATAGCCATATCATCAGATCCATAATCCAATCAATTACCAAGTTGTCCAAACCAAGTGCCATAGCCATATCCTTATCCAAATCCATGACTGCTCCGAGTCGATGTATGATTCCAAATCCAGTAACCAATTCCTTAGCCAATTCCATAGCCATCCGAACCCGTCAACCGAGTTTTAATCCATCCATATCCAATAATGAATAACCAAATCCATGACCTCTCCGGGTCAATATCCAAATTCTGGACCGATCCGGGTCCTTAACCAAATCCTTAGCTGTTCGTAGCTAATATTTGAATCCATAACCTCTCCGGGTTCTTGCCAAGCGTAATCCGCACTCGACAACCTGTGTTAAGCAGTGCTGTGGTGTTCCTGGTTCAGTATCCCTAAACACTGAGTGATGTCGTAGCTTAAGTCCTAAGCCAAATCCTGGTCGCTCCGAACCCTTGCCGAGCATAGTCCATACTCGATGACCTGGAATAATAATTGATGGATAATATGGGGCCTAAGTCCTAGGCCAAATCCTGGTCTCTCCGGACCCTTCCCGAGTATAGTCCATACTCGACGACCTTTTACCAAAAACCAGACAAAAGTCCAATCAAAATCCAATGCGAGAACAAGAAAATCCAGAAATCGATATCAAAAATCCAAATCAACGTCCAAACCAAAAGACAAGTGTCCAAGCCAAATCCAAACTAGAAAACAAACAAAACCGAGAGTTCAAATCAAACTCCTAAACCAAATCAGAAAAAAGCAAGTGTTCAAATCAGAAAAAAAAATCAGATTTCACAAACTAGGGTATCATGGTTTGTCATCATCCCAAAGCATGCCTAGGGGCTATCTCCGTCCCCGTACATGAGTAAGTGACTTAGCCATCCACCTAGAGTCTGCTACTTATTTCATACCATCCTGATTAGTCGATAACCAATCAACCATCATTCCCGAGCCTTGGGCCATCGTTGTCTAAGGTAGACGGTGGCTACTCCTGTTCCACCGCCGCATTCCGGGTCCCGACATACTGCCACAACTTACCATTCCTTACATGCTCCTCGACTATATCCTTTAAATGCTTATAGCTGTTGGTATCATGCCCGTCCAGGTCATGAAAGAGACAGTGCCTTCCAGATCCCCTCTCACATTCTGATGGTTCTCTCCTTGCCGACCATCGGTAGGGAAGGCGATCCCGAGTTTCCATATATATCCGCTCCAACGTTTCATTCAATCCCGTGTAAGTGGAGAATTTTTGTTCTCCCCAACGTTTCCTTGCCCTGCCAGAGTTGTCATCCAACTTCCTCTTTCCTTTATCCTTATCTTTACTCGAGCTTTCCCCAGATGGTCCTCCATCCTTAACCACATTTACTTCCTTTAGCTTCAAATCTAGACTCGCGTCCTCCTGTCGAAGAAATCTTTCGGCCTCATGAAAGAATTCCCCGAGATCCATTGGTGGATCCTGTATTAATGATACTTTGAAATCTGAGTTGTCCCTGACTCCTGACACTGCCGCCATTAAAACCATCGATGGATCCTGTCGATCAACCAAAGAAACCACTACATTAAACCAAGTTAAGAAAGTCCTGAGCGATTCCCATGTCCTTTGTTTTACCATGTCAGTGTCATCACATTTTTCGGCCTCTTGATATGAACCCGAAACTGCTTCTAAAACCTGTCCACCAATTATGTCCATGTCCTAATAGATCCATCTTCCAACCGCCTGGACCACATAGCAGTTATATCCGTCAAGTACAGAGGGAAACACCGGGCCATAACTTCCTCTGATGCCCCCAGCACTTCCGTGTGTCTCGTGTACCTCATCAAATGATCGGTAGGATTAGCCCTGCCGTTATACACCTCCAGAGTATGTAGCTTGAACTTTGGTGGATTCCTAGCCATTCTGATATCATGGGTAAATGGACTCCTGTTTACTCCTTCCAGATCTCTGTTTGCTAAACCTCCGCGCATAGTTTTCCTAATAATCTTAGCTAATTCGGTGTTTTCCACCAAGGGTTGGCCCCTAGTCCCCGAGGGAATTCTGGTACATACTCTTCATCACATACTCTTGTGCTCCTACCAGCATCCTATTGTGTGGTGTCACCTGGAATCCTTCCATGAATTGGTCTATCATTGCATGGTGGTGTGCCCCCGAGTCTGGATCCATCCAAATTAGTAACTATGAGCTAATTAGGGGCTGCACCCTATTGAGCTGCTCCATCCGATTGCATGTTGAGTCCTTCTGTTCTAGCTCCGTGGATCTGAACACCAGCAGCTACAGCTGTTCCAGCCTGTCCAAACTATCTAAGAAGATTCTACATCATTTCCTCCTGCCTTTTCAATAATTCTTCCTGCATAGCTCCCTCATCATCTCCATCTCATCTCTGGTGATGAAAACTGAGGCCTGATTGCTCCTGAGGAAGCCTCCTGACTTCTTTCGTGCTGACTCCTTTCAGCTCTTTGTCTCCTTGTTGATTGCTTTGTCATGGTTCCTTTTAGATCTGATGCTTTAGCTTTCCAAATTTGAACTCCAAATCCGGTATAGCGGGTGCTAGTCTTTCTCAGTGAAAGCACCAAAGTGTTTGCGCCAAAATTGATCACAACCCCCAAAAATAGTGAAAGCACCAGTGTATATATTCAGATCCACAATATCCAAGCACAGATCTCAGATCTAGATAAAGTAGAGAATAAAAATGAAGAAAATAGTAAAATTAAAATGAGCAAGAAAGAAAAGAACACAGGGTTGATAGTGGTTCGGCTATCTCTGGCCTACGTCCACTTTGAATCGATCCTTTTATTCCTTTTATACTGTAGTTACAGTTACAAGCTTTTAGATTCAATAACAAAAATGGCAGAGTTTTGCCTAGAAAAGAAGAGAAAGATCCCCTTTTTAGTTGCCATAGAACACTTGGAATACCTTCTCTCTTGTGCAGGTGGGCCCACCAGATAGATCCAGAGTGATTTTGGATCGATCCAAGTATAATTCGTATCGATCGAAATTAGCTCCAATCAAGGTGAGATCGATCATGAACATTCTTGAGTGCATAAGGAAGGTCATTTGAAAATTTCATAGCATTTGGCGTTGTAGAATGAGAGTTATGATCGATCCAAGTTTGTATTTGCGAGTAGGCTAAACCATCGTATCCACCACTTCGCATCGATCCAAGCCATGCACTCTTAACCGCTTCGTATCGATCCATGCCTTGCCTCTTCTTCGTATCCATCGGTCGTTCTCCCTTACTCGAATCGATCACCGCTCACCCTCTTTGTATCGATCAATAAGTGATCGATATGAAATGTCCATCCGAGTCCCTGAAACCATTGTTCCACTCTTCGTATCGATCCCAGCCTTGATCGATACGAAGTGTATTGATGTACTTCGCCATCCAATCGATATGTGCGTATCGATCTGAGCTCCATACCCATGAACCTATTTCCTGCCTAAAGTCGACCGATCAATGCAAAGACCATCGACACGTGATGCATCGAGTCGAAGACCGATCGATCTGAACCCATCACCTTGATCGATACGAAGATATCGATCCATAACCATTTCTCACCAATATTGATCCATCCATATCTCGAGCATGTGAACTCCGATTGACTTGAAATTTGAAATGTAGCTTCTCCAAGCCTTGTTCATCGTTCCCTATCGATCCCGTCTTGATTGGAGCACGGTCAAATTTTGATGGTATCGATCATAGCCATGTTTTCCTATCGATCTCTAATCCCCATATCCATCTGTTTTAGCCAATTTTGTTGATATCCCGACCGTGACCAAAAGGCGGGGTAACATGATCATGATTGTAATTCAGGCTTTTGCAATTGTTCAAAATCAAACCTAGATTGTAGGTGAAAGTTTTTAACTAAGTGGGATCTAATTTCTAATCATCCATTCAAATTCAATTCGGTTAGTTAGTCTTATACTTCTAGCCTATAGATGAATGCATATCGCTATTGTTGTTATGGATGAATGTAGTGTTGCATTGACCTCAATTTTGTGTTGATTTTCTTATCATATGAAATTTGATTTTCTTTAGATGAAAACCCACTTCATATGATCATGAATTGCATTCTATTGTAGTTTTTTATGCTTACATGTTAGCTAATTCAGTATATTAGAGGTTAGGGAGAAAATCAGTGAAGAAACCACCGCCAATGGGCAACCGAAGCATCGCTTGGGGCTCAGCCTAAGCGTACCAACCAGTGCATTGGTCATGATGACTGGTGGACCAGTCATGACCTGGGTTGAGACCCAGGTCACTCCGTTCTGGGCTCCGTTTGTTCTCGTTCGCTCTTCTGTTCGCTCATGTGATCGCTTGAACCTATTTACTTGATTTTGGTGCTGTTTTCTATGGCGATTTCCAAGCTATTTCTTGATTTTAATTTATAAATTTATGAACTCATCTTGGAGTTTATTATACCATAGAATTGCTCTATGGATTTGTGACATATTACAATTTCCATCATACGTTTTCAACTATAGTTTTCAAAAGAATGATTTTCAATCCGAACCATTTTCCCAAATCATTTTAAGTATGAATATATTTTCTATGAAAGATATTTGAAATATTTATATATATATATAAATAAATAATATATTTATTTATAATAATAATGGCTTTAAAGTTGATTTGGAACAATGGTTTAAAATGGTACTTATATATATATATATATATATATATATATTAACAAGGGCTTTCTAATATATATACATGTATATGTATATATATATACACACATGTTCATATTCTAGTTTATAAAATAATATTTTTGAAAAGGATTTAAAATTAAGTTTTCTTATAAAGTTTCACGACATCGATCGAATGAGGAATCGATTTAAATGGATTAATAAAACGAGTGGTATGAATCGCTCGCGTTTATTTTTTCAATTAACTCCCGAACTTGTTTGATTGAGCCATTTATACACACGAGTGGAGTTTACTAACCTATAGTGAACGTTTAAATAAACCCGTGTGGTATAGGACACACAGTTGTTATTTATTCCGTTACTATTTGGACGTATATGATACTTATCGACGATTTTATGACTCGCCTTCAGAGTTTATAGGACTTGTTCCTATCTTGATGTTTATAGGATTTGTTCCTATTTTGATGTTTATATGTCTCGTACCTATTTCGAAGATTATAGAACTTGTTCCTATCTTGATGTTTATAGGTCTTGTACCTATCTTGATGTTTATAGACATATACATTTATCTTGGAGTTACATGCATGTAGGTGAATTTATTTCACCAAACTTGGAGTTTAGTGCCTTCCCCTTTTTATGAGATTTTCTGGATATCTATTTGTAAGATTTCTTAATTTGATGTTTTTGAATCATTACCAAATCATTTCAGGGATTTGTTGCTTTTAAGAAGCTATTTTGGGTTTTGATATTTGGTGATTACACACTTGGAGTTTAATGAAGCATTCTTGTTGTTAGCCAATTCTTGGCTTTGTGTTCATATTTGAGATTTATATCATTTCATTCATTGTTTATCTTGCTTAACCCATTCATTATAGTCTAGACTGACACATTTATTATTTTATAATACTCGGGTCAGACCGAGATATTTTAGGTGCTCTAGTTCGATATTTCTTGAGAGGATTCACTCCAGTTGTCTAGTTATCATTAATTCCACCTTTATCTTATATATGTGTACGTATTCGTATAGTGTTGTATCTTATATTGAGTTTAGACTTATTTATTGTACGCATTTATACCTATGGGATATTGTTCTTGTATATTTTGTGGTTCGTGATGACCACAGTTTTGTAGTTGATTTCATGTACCTATTCGTTATATCAGCTTGTATCTATTTATATTTCATTATGTGTATTCTATGGACTATGATTCTATGATTTGTATTTATTATATATTGTTCTGGATTATTATTTTAGCCACCGTAGTTTTGTTTTAAGCTTGGATTGCATGTCGATTCCACTTATGATGAAAAAAATATATAACATATTATTAGACGTATCGATGCTTGTTTAAAATAAAATTCACGGATGGTCGCTCTTAACCAACCCTATTCTCTGCACTAGCATACAATAGTACTCTATAATATCCTTGTTAGCGTGGGTCTTGAGGTGGGGCGTCATAGCCTCTATTTATAGCAGATTTAAGGTTCTTCCATTGATGCATGGGCTTTAACTCAGGTTGATGATCTAGCTTGCTATAGGAGGCTTTAATCAAACACTTGTCATCATGTAGTTGAAGGTATTTTGACACGGATAGTTGACATGGTGCTTATCTACATATATATATGTAGCTTCTTAGATTCCTTTCATCTACCTTGACTGTCGATCTCGATTTGGGTTATCTAAGCCTTTGATTGTTTAGGCTTTTTGAGATGTTGTTGCTCCCAATAGATGCTGCTCTCAGCTAAGCTTCTTACTCTATTTAGACAATAGTCCAGATCTTTGTTGTCGCCTTAGTTCAGCCTCTTGGTCTATATGCTCTTGGATAGTAGTCACGGTTAGGGGAAAATTGATTCCCCAGTTGCCCGGTGGTAGTGATATTAGTAGGGAGTAGTCTCTAGAGTAGCAATATGAGGTGATATAAGTGGAAATTTATTTCCACAGTAGCCTAGTGGCATTGATTCCTTATTAGATAGCTCTAGGAGTGGTGGTAGATTGTTAGTTGTAAGGTTCGATATGTAGTTCGATCCTTGGAGTAGCCTATGTAAGTTGTAGTGTAGGTATGTATTATAAAGAACCTTTAGGCAAAGTTCCTTAGGAATTGACAGGCACTTGTAGCACACCCTATGGCATCTAGAGTGGCATCATCACATATTACACTTGTACCCATTCACCAAACCTTTATCTGATCCACTTTTTTCCTTCTTATTCCCCACCATAAGTGGACAGGGAAGCAGGTTATTAGACCACTCTTGATACTTGGAGAGTCGAGCTTATCTTTGGAGACTTGTTTTATCATATTTGCTCTCCATGTATTTATCTATCTTATCAGCACATTTAATCTCTTTTATCATACTTGGAGTAATATTTTCTATATACTCTGTATTGGACCACGTACTGGTTTTCTGAGACTGTGATTTGGATATTTTATGAGATGAATATTTTTCAGTATCGAATGTTTTGTTCCTTTCGCTGTGAGTTCTGAAAGTATAGTATATCTTAGATTATATCTGTTAATTTAGTCCCTATAATTTTTCTATGTTAAAGGAAAAACCCCAATGATCCGCTTTTCTCGGCACGATCGACACGTGGCTGAAAGCCACACTGAGTTTTGGTTTGGTGTGTCGGTAGGTGTAGATTGTCACAGAGAGCTTCATCAATGTTGTTATCTCATGATAGCTCATGTACATGTCTCACGAGAGCTTCCCCTTTGTTAACTTGCGATGACTATTATATTTGGGGCATAACACTTGCCTCCCCCCCTAAATTACAATGTTTCTTTACGCTTTAGTATAAAATAACTCTTTGTATTCCATGTTTTTTATCTTAGTTGTCCATTGTTATCGTGCATGATTTAACATTTGTTGTCATTTTCTTTCCTATTATAAATAATGTGTTACCTTTTCACTTTTTACCGGTCTTGCTTAAGAAGATTGATTAATTCTTATTACTTGAATCTTAAGTCCTTCCAGATTTTCAATCAGTAAGCGACTTTTTTTATTATTAATTTGCTCACCATTCATTTTTCCACTGTAATTCGATTTAATTTAACTATTTCTGGTTTCAAAGTTAATTAAGGTTTAGTTGTTAATTTTGGTGTTAGCGATATTTCTTCCGGTTTCTTTTTCAGATTCGCTGGTTTGCTCAAATATATTAACTTAGGTTGTAATTTTTTGTTTGTGGTTTTCAGGTCTTATTGCTTAGATATTTGTTTTTGATTAATTCAACATGTTGTCACGTGACAAGTTATCATACGTGGGCTCAATACATAAGAGTTATACCTTAAATTTAATACTCAAAATCAATGCTTAGGTTTCAGAGATGAAAGCTCTGGCTGCAGACTTTACATGCGAAAGTTATGCTTAAATTTAACACACGAAGCTTTGTTTTACATTTTACCCACAAAAATCATACTTAGGTTTTACACACAAAAGCTCTTTTTTTTGAATTTTATATGCAAAACCATGCTTAAACTTAACACGGGAAAGTTCTGTTTTACATTTTACCCCTGAAATCACACATAGGCTAAACACACGAAAGCTTTTGTTTTGAATTTTACGTGTGAAAGTCATGCTTAAAATTAACATATAAAAGCTTTGTTCTACATTTTACCTACGAAAATCTAACTTAGGTTTATGCATGAAAACTTTACTTTTAGCTTTACACATGAAAGCAAGTTCTTCACATGAAAGCTACTCCCAGGTTTAACACTCGGAGTACTCGCGTATAATTATTATTTCTAAAATATTCGGCTTTTAGCTAATTATCATCCTTTACATAACAACATAACTTTCGACGGGTCAACTTTTATCATGATAACTTTTTGCTTAATGACTTTATACTCGAAAGTTATTGTTGTTGATTTATGACGATTCATCAAATGTCAACTTCATGCTTACATGCGATGGCTCTTTTTTTGATAGTCATCATTTACCCAAGTATGATATCGCTATTATATAATGACTATACTTATAAAGGTTCTTAGTTCAAAAAATTATATATATATATATATATATATATATATATATATATTCATACTACCCTATTTTATCACTTCGTATCATTTCTTTGAAACTCCTATTTGTAATTTAATTATTGTAGATACCATGGCCAAAAGTAAAAAAACCATAGAGGAACGACTAAGTCTTCCAAATCTCCAAAGGTTAAAGATTCTTTCGAGGAGAAGATCTACACCTCTCATCAATCCTATTTTACGACACAGGAGGATGTCAGTTCTATTCTGCATTATTTTGGCATATCAAGAACTGAAGCCAGGGATCCAAGCCCAGACGACAAAATGAACTATCCCCATAAAGGTGTTTTGCATTCACTCCTCTTTATATCTATCATTCCAGCTATTTACCTTTCAACCCAATCATATCAAATGTCTTGTCCTACCTAAATTTTGCTCTTATCCAACTAAATCCCAACTCCTACGGCAATATCAATTCTTTATTCATTTTATTCGAGAAACTTAAGTTGGAAGATTTGCCTCCATCTACCCAGTGCTCTTTGGTCACCCTTCAGAAGATGAAGCACCAACCTGAAGGTTATATTTACTATCTTAGTTCCACGGGTAGTAGAGTAGTTTTTGATTTCAATAACAGGGCACAAAGTAGTGGCGACCGGTAGGCTTTGCAACCATCCCAGACCCACCGTGGCAGACACTGGTACCCTGCCCTTGCTTTTACGGCCAGCCTTTCGACTGTCACACCTTACAGCTAACCAACCCCTCGATACTAAATCTAAGGGACATGTAGGGGTAAGAGTCTCCCGTTCGCCACCAAACTGCGAAGCGAGAACCCCCTATCACATTTCACTAAGATAAGCAAGTGTAGTGACATTTTGGTATCAGAGCTAAGTAAACATGTTTGACTATCATAAGGAGAAATCTCCCCTATGTGTGCGATTGCATTGTGTGTGTGCTGGGAGGCCTTACGGCAGTTTCATTTTCCAAAAAGCACTACGGATTTCAATGTTTAAAATTCTTTTGTGTTTGTATTAAAGAACAAATGTTTTTGTTACTCACACCAGTCCCATGACTGACTCGGAGTTTATTGTTCCCTTCCTAAACTCTGGGTGCCCACAATTTCCCACACGGGCAGTCTAGTGTTGGGGTTTTCAGATAATCAGGTTTAGTAGACTAGTTGGAGCTAGTTCAGTTTTTGGAGATCACGACCGATGTTGCTTATCTTGGTGAAACATGATGGTGGTTCGAGTTTGATGTTGGAGTTGTTGGACTCATTCTCTTTTTCAGATCATTTGGAGTTATCACTTCTGTTGTTTCCGCTGTAACATTATTATTTGTCTCTGATATTGTTGTATCATATTGATATCATTGTTGTATATCATTCTGGATATTGTATTTGTCGGAGTTGTATATGATATCATTCATTTCTTTTTTCCATTGTATTGTTATACTTACTATGTTATAAGTTCCGATGAGCCAGATTCGGCGTTTGAATCTGCTGCATTTGAGTACAAGTGAAGTACGAGTGCCGATTTTCGAAGCCCGAGTCAGGATCGCTACATTTGGTATCAGAGCTAAGGTTAAACTTTAGCTCAGGAGTATAACACATTAAGTAACTCATTAGAGATAGGGTGAAGTATACCCTAGAATGAGAATCCCTAAGATATCTGTCCGTATACCTCAGTAAATTCTCTTACTATCCACTGATAGTAAGTATGAGTGCAAGAAGAGGATGAGATAGGGGACAGGGGAATACCACCATGAATTGGTCAATACCCTGTAATAACAAGGAAACAATCTTTTCTCTATCAATCTCTTTTGTTCAACATCTCTTTTCAATTCTTCGATGGTTCTTGGTAGATCCAAGAAGATTTGATATATTTGCATGGGACATAAACTCCAAATAGGTCAGAATTGTTTGTTTGGATGAATTGGTTGCTTTGGTTGCTATGGTTGATAGGTATACTTTAGTTCTAAACTGAAAGTTTTGAAATTGTATCCATATATCTATCTATTCTTTGGGTCCCAATATATTCTACGAATGGTTAGTTATCCCTTCGAACTAACCGATGGCTCTGCATATTTCGTAGATTTGGATAACCCGAGTATCATGTGGAAAAATTAAAAAGATTCGTTCTCATATAAGTTATTGATATTCTGATTTGGTAAGCCAAATGCATAATAGATGTTCAGTTAATTTGATGAAATATTTTTCACCTATCTTTGTGTCTCCCTGGCAAATTTCGAGGACGAAATTCTTTTAAGGGTGGAAGGTTGTAACGACCCCGAATTTTATATATATTTAAATTGATAATTAATTTAATTTTTGAATTAAAATTGTAAAATTAATTGTAAATTGAAGCGAGTTTCCCCAATTCAAATAGAATATTTATTAAATCATATGAATTTAAATATTGTATATATGTGATTTGGATTTAAATTTCAAGTAAATGGTTTAATAATAATTTGAATATATATGTATATATATTGAGTTTGAATTAAATTTTCACTAAATGGTTTAAAGATAAATTATAATGATAAAATTTGGGATTGATGGTCTATATTAGAAATAAAAATAAAAATAAAACAATAAATATTACAGTAAAATTTATAATAAATATTTAAAAATAGAAATGGAAATAAAAATAATAATAATAATTTAAGCTAAAAATAGAAATAGAAATATATAAGATAAGTTATAAAAGAAAAAATATATAGTAAACAAATTAGTTAAATTCTAAAAACATATTAAAAATAGAAAATTATTTTTATTATAAAATAATAAGATTAAAGCAAAATAAAATATATTCAAATATAAAAAATATATATGTACACTTGTGAAAGAAAATAAAATACACTCAAGTATGAAACAAGTAAATGTATACATGTATTAGCTTATCAAAGAAGATACTAGTATATATTTATCTAAGTACAAGCAAATAATGGATAAGTATAAGTACAAGCCTAATTAATGCCATCTCATTTCAGCCACCACTTGAGAAAAAATCACTGACTATTGTACAAATAAAAGAAATATCACATGTACAAAACATATCATCTCCTGTAAACTTCCTTTTCATATATCAATCCATTCATTTCAGTTCTACCATTATCTCCTACTAAAACAAAATCTCAACTTAAAAAAAACTTCCATTAAAACAAAAAACAAATACAATCAATACAACCCAGAGGATTTAAGAAGAAGATTCCAGCTTGAATTTCAAAGCCTGTTTCAACATAAAAGCATGCTCTGTTCTTTCTTCTGGAAATAAGGTGAGTGAACAAGTGATTTAAAACTTAAGTTATTTTAATTTATATATATATATACATCTGGATGTTGCTTTGTATATTTATTCAAGTATTCAATGCTCTGTAAATTATTATCCTTTGTTAATTCACAGGGTATATGACAACCAAGAAAATTCAATATCTCATCATCTACTTAGTGTTAGGATTTGAGGTCAAAAGCAAAGATGTGTATTTAAGTAAGAAATATGATCTAAAAATAGTTTTATGAAGTAAAAAAATGTATATAAGAGGAAAGATTTAATTTTTACAGAGGATACTTCAAAATTTGAAATTTTCGAAATTAACAAAACATTGATTCAAGTATATAACTCGAATCCTTACCTAATACTATGATTTTTAAGATGGGTCTGGTGATTTTTAGTGTGGTGGTTTAAGAGCAAATCGGGGATGATCGGAATTGGTATTCTAACCAATTTCCGGCGACATGTTGATCTGGGGGTGTCGGGGTTGCGCGTGGAGGAGGACGAGCCTACGGTGGTGGTAGGAAAAATAGTCAGAGGTGGCATCGGAGACTGTGACGACGGCGACGAGGAGGTTTTGTTTCTAAACCTAGTTTTTGCGAGGTCAAGAATTTCGTCTCGTTCGACGTCTGTAAGCGGTCGAGTTTGACGTGATTCAGGGGAAAGGTAGAAGGGGCATTGATGAGAGGATGACCGGAGTTGCCGATCCTCTGGTGGTCGGAGATGAGGAGGCGAGGCATTGACAGGTTTTTGAGGTGGTGTTTGCACGTGTGTTTCCAGGTTTTAGCTTGAACTCGAATTCACTCTCGAGTTGATGGAGGCAAAACTGGCGATCGAAGTTTGGTGGGGAGTAAATTTCTGGTGTGGGATGACCATCGGAGGGGGTCGGAGGCGGCCAGAAGCCACCGTGCACATGCACGGTGTACTTCTTGGATCTGAGCATTTTTGCTTTGAGTTAGCACTGGGTTGTTCGTGGGTTTACTCGAGTATTACTCGAAGTGGGGTTGTGGCTCGGGTAGATGATTACCCAGGTTTTAAAAAAAGGGGAAAAAACAGAACCTGTTCTGTTTTGGTATTTTAAATTTAATTTAAATTTTTAAGCAGGTTTTTAAAACTGAGTTATAAATTAAAGTTAAATATGCATTTAAGTTCAGTTTGACACTTGGTATGGAAACAACGTTTTTAAAATTCAACTAGTTTAATAACTAAAAAGGGTTTGCATTAAATGGATTTGGAATTTATAAAGGAAAGTTTAATACAAGTTAAATCAAAATTTTAAAACCCGGACTTAAATCCACATCCGAATTCCAGATTGTTAAATAAGAAAATGAGTTTTATAAATTTAAAAGTTTTAAATAAGTTTAAATGTTAAGGCATATTTTAAATATATGAATTTAAAGAAAACTTGATTTAAACTCCTTAAAATTTCTTTTATAACCAAAGTATTATTTTTAACATGAGAATTTAACAAGTTAATGATTAGTTTAAACTTTATATGAGATAAATTGATTTCATTTTAAATCTAGTAATTAAAATGAAATTTAAATGTAAATCTGAAAATAAAAGTCGTCAACATATTTGTGAGGGAAAAGTCGATCATTGATAAGAATGAGATTTGAAAACAAATGTAAAAGTAAACTGTTTTAAATTGTTTTGTTAAAAATTAATGTAATCTTTAATAAGAAACGTTCTTATTTTAAAAAGTTAATAAAGATTTAATGAATTGTGATTCGTTAAATTAGTAAGGTAATTAAATGGATCATTAATTAATTTATTCAATTAAGAAATTAAGGGTTTTAATTAAGGTTAAGGTAATTAAATTTAAATTAATAATGGTTAATTTGAGTTAATTACTTAAGAGAAGTAATTAATAAATTGTTAATGAAGGTTAATAACTAAGATTAATTAAATAATTAATTAATGTGATTAATTTTTTAAGTTATTTAGATTAATTAATTTAATAATAATCATTTGTGAAGTGTAATTACTTAATGGAAACAATTAAGGAATTAATTATTCAGTGTAATTAAGTGAGTTTGATTGAATTAGTTTAAGTTAATTATTTAAGTTTAATTAATTTAAAATAATCATTTGACAATTTGGGAAATATAATTACTTAGAAAAGTAATTAGTAGATAATTACTGAATGTAATTATTTGAAAAAAATTGATCAGAAATTTGAGTATAATTATTTGTTAGTAATTAAAGGATTAACTAATAAATTGTGATTAGTTAAGATTAATTAAATAATTAAAGGTTAATTGATCCATTAATTAAGATCGATTAGTTAATAATAAAAGATTAACTAACAAATGATTAAAGGGAAATTTATTTCAAATAATTTGTAATTAACTTATGATAATTTACCCAGATTGATGATTCGTTCATAAGTAATACATCTAATTTAAATTAATTAATTGATTAATACATTTTACTTGTGAATGTTTGGATTTGATTGAATGGGTGAAATTGTTTGATATCTCTGATCTGTGATGCTTTGTGATATATTCTGATTTGTGTGTGATCTGTAAAGTAGTTTATTTATTTCGGATGAATGCAATTTATTATCTGTATTATATATATATATATATATATATATATATATATATATCTGTGATCTGTGTATGAAAGATAAGCGTTATAGTTTATATCGCTTATCAAATATATTATTGTATTTGATCTGTGATGATTGAATGTTGTTGCACTATTGTGTTAAACCCCTGGACTACACCATATACAAACAAATATGGATTTCACGAGGAAATCGGTTAAGTCACAGATTTTTAATAATTTTAGAAATTGAATTCTTGAGTTCAAAATAGTTTTGGAAATTGGAATTGAGTACTTTTGAAATAAGTTTCAAAAAATAAAAAGTTATTTTAAATAACTTAATAGAATTTGAAATTCAAATAATTTGATTTAAATTTGAATTCAATATTTGAAATTGAATTCAATAACTTGGGATTTTGGGTCTAAAAGATTGTACAAGTTATAAAAGGTGTTTATATGGGTTTTTAACCATTTAAAAGTGTGGTTTTGGAAATCTAAATCTAAATCCAAGTTTTATACTTAGATGGCTTTAACCTATGTAATTATAATCAGTTTTTCCAAAACGAAAACTAGTTGTTTCAAGTAATAACAGCTTTCATAAAGGAAAGGGTTTCCATTTGGTATCGAAAGATTTCAAGTTTGAACGAGATTGTAAATAGTTGGAGAAAACTATGAATTAACCTTTGTGAAGGTGATTAAATCTTGTTTTAAAAATCGAAGAGGATTTTAAATGGTGTATCATCTATATTATAAAAAGGTTGGAACTGTGAATTGTTTTGAAAGCTATCAATTAAATCTTTGTTTTAAAGATTGGATGAGTTAATCCAAATTGAAATGGAAATTGATTTGGGAAATCTATGAATAGATCTTTGTGAAACTGGGTGAACTTTGTGAAATGAATCTTTTTGTGTAAAAGATTAAAATGGTAATGTGTTTAAACCGTTTGAAAGAAAAGCTTTGGGTAATAAGTTCTGACTTAACTGAAAACCCAATATCCATATGTTTTTAAAATATTGCACTCATTATTCGGTTTAGCCGGGAGAGGACTTTGTGTCATATAACCCATTCCGAATAATGATACGACGTTATGGATAGCATTTGAAGACTGGTGGTGAAGACCGGATATTTTCAAAAACGAAAGGACAACTCGTCGAATGTCTCTGCATCGACTAGTCCCCGGTATAGAGACTTCATATGTGGTGGGAAGTCCGGGCGTGATTAGGGATTATCCGGATTGCAAGGGCTTCTTTGGAAGTGCCTTCGGTTCTGTTCGAACCCGGAACAGACTTGTATGGTTGTATGTCTGACACTATACTTTGAGATATAAAGTTGATTTCTTTCAAATACATTTCTGTTTGGTGGTGGAGAATTTATTCTCTTAGCTTAACACCTTTCTCTGAGACGTACGAGCTCAGAGGTTATGTAGTTGAAGGTCATCAGTGATATACTCCCAATTTGGTAATGTGGCATACTGAGTGCTGTTGTGTGTTGGTGATCATTTGTTGATCAAAGCATGGCTTTCGTGTAAAGCGTAGCTTTGTGGACGAGACCTCATCGGACCTCACGACCCGGAAATGGTCGAAACAGGAAGATGCGGCAAGGTTATGAGGTTCGCTCCCTTTAGGGTATGTCATTTCCTTCTGGAAAAAGGTGGTATCATGGTATGGAGCCCAGATGCTTTACCTGTGTGGTTGCATCAATCCCATTTATTGTATGATTGTTGTTTTGTAATCGAGGATCCTCGGATAAAGGTCCCAAACGACCGGGGGGGTGGCATATTCGTATAGTAGTTACCTAGTAAGAGGTAACCCGGCCTTGTGTTGGCAGAGAGCTAGTTAGTTCTCGGGACGTCCCTCCAGAGGCGTTTCCATGTGGCAGTAGGAAGTTCCTTAGCTTGACCATTTGTTGGAAAATCCAAAGAAACAATACGAACCCAGTACAGATTTAGTTGTAGAACCTGCCATTTAAAATGGTAGCTATAGTAGGCATAATATAATGGTACCTATGCTGGCTAAGATTAATATTATATTTTCGAAAGGATTTTCACACTATGCACTAGTAATAATATCAAAAGAGTTTTCTTTTGCGTAGTAAGCATGTTTGACTATCATAAGAAGAAATCTGCTCCAAGTCTGTGATTGCATTGTGTGTGTGGTGGGAGGTCTTATGGTAGTTTCATTTTCCAAAAGCACTGCGAAATTCCTTTATTTTCTTTGTGAAAATAACTGTTTTTGTTACTCATACCAGTCCCATGACTGACTTGGAGTTTATTGTTCCCTTCCTAAACTCTGGGTGCCCACAATTTTCCACACGGGCAGTCTAGAGTTGGGTTTTTCAGATAATCAGGTTTAGTAGATTAGTTGGAGCTAGTTCAGTTTTTGGAGTTCATCCGGACGACTGACCTTGCTTACCTTTGTGAAACGTGATGGGGATTCGAGCTTGGTATTGGAGTTGGTGGACTCATGTTCTTTTTCAGATCATTTGGAGTTATCAGTTCTGTTGTTTCCGCTGTAACATTATTACTTGTCTCTGATATTGTTGTATCATATTGATATCATTATTGTATATCATTCTGGATATTGTATTCATTGGAGTTGTATATGATATCATTCATTTCTTTCTTCCGCTGTGTTGTTATACTTAATGTGTTATAAGCTCCGGCACGAGTCGAATTTCAACGATTGAATCTGCGGCATTCGAGTACAAGTGAAGTATGGGTGTCGATTTTCGAACACTGAAATTTGGATCGTGACATTTTGGTATCAGAGCCAGATTCTATCCTGGGACCTATGGGTTATGTAGCGATCCTGACTCGGCCTTCGAAAATCGGCACCCGTACTTCACTTGTACTCAAATGCCGCAGATTCAAACGCCGAATCTGGCTCACCGGAGCTTATAACACAGTAAGTATAACAACACAGAGGAAAAAAGAAATGAATGATATCATATACAACTCCAACAAATACAATATCCATAATGATATACAACAATGATATCAATATGATACAACAATATCAGAGACAAATAATAATGTTACAGCGGAAACAACAGAAGTGATAACTCCAAATGATCTGAAAAAGAGAATGAGTCCAACAACTCCAACATCAAGCTCGAACCACCATCATGTTTCACCAAGATAAGCAACATCGGTCGTGATCTCCAAAAACTGAACTAGCTCCAACTAGTCCACTAAACCTGATTATCTGAAAACCCCAACTCTAGACTTCCTGTGTGGGAAATTGTGGGCACCCAGAGTTTAGGAAGGGAACAATAAACTCCGAGTCAGTCATGGGACTAGTGTGAGTAACAAAAACAGTTGTTCTTTAATACAAACACAAAAGAATTTCAAACATTGAAATCCGTAGTGCTTTTTGGAAAATGAAACTACCGTAAGGCCTCCCGGCACACACACAATGCAATCGCAAACATGGGGGGGATTTCTCCTTATGATAGTCAAACATGCTTACTACGCAAAAAAAAAATCTTTTGATATTATTACTAGTGCATAGTGTAGAAAACATTTCAAAAATACAATATTAATCTTAGCCAGCATAGGTACCATTATATTATGCCTACTATAGCCACCATTTTAAATGGCAGGTTCTACAACTAAAACCATACTGGGTTCGTATTGTTTCTTTGGATTTTCCAATAAATGGTCAGGCTAAGGAACTTCCTACTACCACATGGAAACGCCTCTGGAGGGACGTCCCGAGAACTAACTAGCTCTCTGCCAACACAAGGTCGGGTTACCTCTTACTAGGTAACTACTACACGAATATGCCACCCCCCGGTCCTTTGGGACCTTTATCTGAGAATCCTCGATTACAAAACAACAATCACACAGTAAATGAGATTGATACAACCACAAAGGTAAAGCATCTGGGCTCCATACCATGATACCACCTTTTTCCAGAAGGAAATGACATACCCTAAAGGGAGCGACCCTCATAACCTTGTCGCATCTTTCCTGTTTCGACCATTTCCGGGTCGTGAGGTCCAATGAGGTCTCGTCCACAAAGCTACGCTTCTTCACAAAGCCATGCTTTGATCATCAAATGATCAACAAATGATCAGCAACACTTAGCATGCCACACTACCAAATTGGGAGTATATCACTGATAACCTTCAACTACATAACCTCTGAGCTCGTACGTCTCAGAGAAGGGTGTTAAGCTAAGAGAATAAATTCCCCACCACCAAACAGAAATGTATTTGAAAGAAATCAGCTTTATATCTCAAAGTGTAATATCAGACATACAACCATACCAGTCTGTTCCGGGTTCGAACAGAACCGAAGGCAATTCCAAAGAAGCCCTTGCAATCCGAGTATTCACAATCCCGATCGGATTTCCCATCACTTAGGAAATCTCTATACCGGCGCGACTCAGTGCAGAGACAATCGACGGGTTATCCTTTCGTTTTCACAAA
Source organism: Allium fistulosum (assembly GCA_030737815.1). Classification (NCBI taxonomy): domain Eukaryota; kingdom Viridiplantae; phylum Streptophyta; class Magnoliopsida; order Asparagales; family Amaryllidaceae; genus Allium; species Allium fistulosum. The sequence goes on from CM060901.1 coordinate 475,033,092, forward strand.
TACCCGGTCTTCACCACCGGTCTTCAAATGCTATCCATATACGACGTATCATTATTCGAAATGGGTTATATGACACAAAGTCCTCTCCCGGCTAAACCGAATAATGAGCGCAATATTTTAAAACATATGGATATTGGAATTTCAATTAAGTCACAACTTATTACCCAAAACTTTTCTTCAAATGGTTTAAACAAATCACCATTTTAGTCTTTTTAAACAAAAAGATTCATCTCACAAAGTTCACCCAGTTTCACAAAGATCCATTCATAGATTTTCCAAATCAATTTCCATTTCAATTGGATTAACTCATTAAATCTTTAAATCAAAGATTTAACTGATAACTTTCAAAACAATTCCATTTCGACCTTTTATACAAAAGGTACACCTTTCCAATTTCAAAACAAAGTTCAACAATCTTTCACAAAGATTTATTCATATTCGAAAAACCATTTTCATTTCAAACTTGAAATTCTTTTGACACAAATTGGAATTTCATTCCTTATATGAAAGCTTCTATTATTTGAAAACAAATAGTTTTCATTTCGGAAAATCTGATTCATTTATACGAGTTAAAGTCCTTGGGTTAAATTCAAATTCTCAAAACCATACTTTTAAAATGATTTAAAGTCATATAAACACATTTATAACATCTTTTACCATAATTTCCAAACATGGAATTCAATTCCAAATTTTGAATTCAAATTCAAAATAAATTATTTAAATTGAAAAACTTTACCAAGTTATTCAAGGTAACTCTTATCTTAAAAACTCCTTTTCAAAATCTTTAACATTTAACCCAAATCCATTTCCAAAATCAATTGAAATTAAAATTTCAATTCAAAAATATTAAATTTAAATCATCTGTGACTAAACCGATTTCCTCATGAAATCCATATTTGTGTGTGTATGGTGTAGTCCAGGGGTTTCACACAGTAGTGCAACATTACGAATCATCACATCATCACAGATTTAAGCATATCAATATCGATAAGCGATATGATTTATAACGCTTATCTTCATTCACAGATTCATAGATAAAGTCAATTTATCAATCACAAAGATTCACCATTACGATTCGATGTGGGTTTCTGACGCAGCGGATAATACAAAAACAATGTCGATCATTGAAAGTAGTAATCGGTGGATTGGAAGATACTGAAATGCTCGAATTCGTTGATCCGAAGATACCGAACTCTAGCTATCTCGAACTCGTTGATCGCGCACGATACCGGGTTCAAAGATCTCCAATTCTTCAAGCGTTGATCAAGCGCACTTGATTCCGCGAATCGGCTTCTACAATCGTTGAATCGAGCGCACTCGATTAACCGAAAGAGGAGATAGGAGATTACACTCAACTACCAATTTGAATGAAAGCACAAAGCAATCAAAAGAGAATTTTATTCAAAAATCAACAACTTTACAAATGAGAGACCCGGCCTATTTATAGGCGTTTACAACTCACACAAAAAAACAACAAAATTCACTAACTCCTAAGTCGGTTCCGAGTTATAGCTTCCGACCTACGACCTATCATGACTCGGTGGCGACTTAAGACCACAGTTACAACATTTGCCTTCAGCGACTTAACAAACAGAACGACTCATGACAAAGACGACATACGACTTACAAAACATACGACTTAAAAACAGAAAATACAAACAGACAACCACTTAAGTCGTTGCCGACTTAACAATGCTACGCAACTCAACTTAGTAGCGACTTAAGGAATCAACGGTCCAGATTAATGCGGTATAAGAATCTACGGCCTCAGTCTTCAGCGACTTAACTTAGGTCGGTAACGACCTAAAAACAACAAGTAACGACTTAAGAAATCAACAGCTGAGATTAAGTCGGCAAACAAGATCTACGGCAACAGGTCTTCAGCGAATTAAAGAAATTCAATGGCAGAGATTAACTCGTTAGCAAATTCAACGGCACCAGGCTTCACACGACTTACGACTTAATTCTTCTAGGTCGTAACTCGCTTCCTCTTCATGCCTTTTGTCAAGTCGTGGACGACTTATACCTTCAACTTTGTTAAGTCGTGGGCTTTCACTAGGTCGCTGCCGAGTTATACGAAGTCGCTGGGACGACTTAAAACCTCCGTTAGGTCGCGCACTCGAGTTAACTCGTTCACTAGGTCGCTGCCGAGTTATACTAAGTCGCTGGGACGACTTAACACCTCCGTTAGGTCGCGAACTTGAGTTAGCTCGCTGCCGAGTTATACTAAGTCGCTGGGACGACTTAGAACCTTCGTTAGGTCGCGGATATCCTTCCATAAGTCGGTTGCAACCTAGAACTTCATTTTCCCAACATTGCTCATCAAATCTTAACTCGGTGGTATTCTTCTTAGGTCGGTCTCGACTTATCAATTTGTTAGGTCGTATTCGACCTATGACTTCATCCTGGCCTGCATCACTCGCTCCCTCCTCTAACTCCTTAGGTCGTGAGCGACCTATGCCTTCAACTTTCTGCGCTGCATCATCCTCCCCAGGTTGAGAAAAATTCGACCTCGAATTTAAAAGCTTTCTTCTTCGAGATGTTGTCTTCCATTCATTATCTAGTTTGACACGGCTCTGGTGATAATGATTCTTGAGATTAAACTTGTTTTTTCCTTTGGATGTTATGGTTCGAGCTAAATAATAAATGGAATAGAACAGACATGGCATTAGGCAAGCGGCATAAGAAAGTGTCCTGAGGGATATGGTATGTGGAAAAGTACGGACTAAACTCAGCACTAGATGCCAGATCCACTTCAGATAGCATAGAACTTCATAAGAATAGTGTCGTATACCAAATTGTTTGTGCCAATAGGAAGTTGTGATATAGAACCAAAACATGTCTAAAATGTGCGAAGATATAAGGAAATTTACAATCATGGAATGACTTGGGAAACCTCGACTGAAAAATTGTGATGTCTCATGCTCAGATTCTTGTCTTTCCTTATCCCGTTCAGATGTATCATCATCTTGAATCATCCCTTGACGTGTTGCATCAAATTCCCCTGACTGAAATGAACTCCCACTTGCTTCTACTTCAACATATTATGCTCATAATATGGTTCTAAGCAATCGACATTGGCAATGTTAGCAGTGTGGACATCATTAGTCAACTTCAACTGACAATCATTCACTTCTTCTTGTCGTATCAACCCCTTTTGTTCCTCCAGACTCATAAGATCATACGATCCTGGCAGTAAAGCAGCATCTGATACGAGTTCAGCTTGAGGTTGGATGTCCTGTATAGATGGTAACTCTTCGGAAAACTCCTCAAAGTATTCGACTTCAGACTCATCGAATTCTGATCCAACTTCCTCATATACATCAAAATCTTCACTCGTTCCTTGCCCGGATAATACAAACAAGTCAGTACTAATTTCTACCTTTTCGTCAGGCTCTTCCAAGTATACAAAACTAGATTCTTCAAGCAGTTCCTCAGACATCTCATCTTCACATTCTTCAAATACTTCATCTTCTTCAGGATTCTCAAAATCAGAATTTTCTTCTGGTTCAATCATCATTGATAACTCATCATCATCTTCCATTTCAATGATGAACTCTTTCAAAAATAACAAACCATCTGATTACGCCTTCTCTTCTGTTTCACTCTCACTTTGTTCATGCTCCTTGGAAACTAAGGAATTTATACATGGCTGACTCTCATCCATAAGCTCAGGTGCTAAATAAGAATCCTCCATTGTCAAATGAATTTCCTCCATCCCGAACACAGCTTCTTCTTCCATACTATCAACATCAAACTGTGGCAATGAAGAGTAATCAACTTCTACCTCCACATACTTTGACTCAACTTCTTCTTCATCGTCAAATTTCGACGGTTCATAAAAGTCAATTTCAACAGTCCCCCACAACAAGTTACCTCCTTTCTCTATTGACAAAACTTCTACTCTCCCTGATAAAGATTCCTCAAATCCTGGCAAAAATTCTTCATCGTCGTCAAATTGTGGTGGTTGATAAAAGTTAACTTCATCAATCAAATTGCATTCTTCGTTCTCCAACTCGACCTCTTCATCTTCGTTGTCAAACTTTAGTGGTAAGGTTGCGAATGATTCTGTATATTCGACCACTTCAAATTCTTCTAACATTGGTTTAACCTCCTTGAGAGTTTTAAGCTCTTCACTTGCCTCATACCTAACCAAGGTTTCAGCACTACCTTCCGATTCTTCAGCACTTTTGCCGAAAGGTAATGGACTAGTTGGTTCCTCTTCCTCTTCTGTCTTGCTTTCAGTAGTATCATCCACATCCTCACTTTCACATTCTTCTATAACAAAGGGTTTCTTCTGGGACTTTGTACATTCAAAACTTCGATGGTCAGACTCCTGATAATGATAGCGCTTAATTTGGTCATCAACATTTGTCTTAGTGATTCCACGTACAACTGGTTCGTTGACTCTCCTAGAAACATTCATACTGCAATTAACACCTTTAGTTTGATTGCTGGAGTTTGTAACCACACCCTTTCCTCGACTCCCTTGACTCAACTTCCACAATTGTTGATCAAGACGAGCTTGATAATTGTAGGGTAAGAAATTTGCCTTCATCATCCTTTTCATCTTATCCCACTTGACAACTTTAGACTTCTTCATCCTCTCTCTGGTTGCCTTAGTTTGTTGCCACCAGTCCATGGTTTTCCTTTCAAACTTGCAGCAACTAGCTTCACTTGACGATCCTCAGGAACGTAGTTGAGCTCAAAAACATTTTCAATCGTGGATAACCAGTCCAAGAATTCCTCTGCTTGTAGTCCACCTCAGAATTCTGGAATCTCCGTATCCTTTCTTGATTTCCAGGTATAACCATCCTCTTTAATATTCTTGTATCGATTTTGCCCTTGACCAGAATATTGAAGATGAACACGATCACCATAACTTTTCTCTTCAAAATTAGTTGAACTTCGTCGTCGATTCTGAACATCGACCCTTCTATGCCCATGCACGTCCTCTCTACTTCTTTTCTCATAATCATAACGTGACGACACTCTCCGTTGATTTTGATTCATGTCCGTCATAAGCTTCTCTAACCGGCCAATTCCTTCGTTAAGCTTTTCACTAAAATTTTCATTGATTCTTTGCTCCATCTCATCAGCTTCTTCTCTTCGATACAAAGCTTCTACGTTTTGGTGGCGATTAGTTCTTCTTGGCGGCATACTTGAAAACTTCACAAACTCTTCAACACTTCAAAATTCAAACACAATTCGGACTTTGATCCAAAATGAAACGGATCGAAAACTTCCACTTTGTAGCAAATCGCGATGAACACGATGGACAAAGTTTCGGCTTCCAATACAAATTCGATCAATCAATCTCGATCAATGATGAACACTTCACTCTCGATCACGGCTTAACACTCCAAGCTCGGCTATTCACTTTCAAACTTCAAATTCTCGGCTCCAAGACTCGATCTAACTATGATTGGTTAGAACAAGCTCTGATACCAAAACTGACGCAGCGGATATTACAAAAACAATGCCCATCGTTGAAAGTAGTAATCGGTGGATTGGAAGATACTGAAATGCCCGAATTCGTTGATCCGAAGATACCGAACTCTAGCTATCTCGAACTCGTTGATCGCGCACGATACCGGGTTCAAAGATCTTCAATTCTTCAAGCGTTGATCAAGCGCACTTGATTCCGCGAATCGGCTTCTACAATCGTTGAATCGAGCGCACTCGATTAACCGAAAGAGGAGATAGAAGATTACACTCAACTACCAATTTGAATGAAAGCACAAAGCAATCAAAAGAGAATTTTATTCAAAAATCAACAACTTTACAAATGAGAGACCCGGCCTATTTATAGGCGTTTACAACTCACACAAAAAAAACAACAAAATTCACTAACTCCTAAGTCGGTTCCGAGTTATAGCTTCCGACCTACGACCTATCATGACTCGGTGGCGACTTAAGACCACAGTTACAACATTTGCCTTCAGCGACTTAACAAACAGAACGACTCATGACAAAGACGACATACGACTTACAAAACATACGACTTAAAAACAGAAAATACAAACAGACAACCACTTAAGTCGTTGCCGACTTAACAATGCTACGCAACTCAACTTAGTAGCGACTTTAGGAATCAACGGTCCAGATTAATGCGGCATAAGAATCTACGGCCTCAGTCTTCAGCGACTTAACTTAGGTCGGTAACGACCTAAAAACAACAAGTAACGACTTAAGAAATCAACAGCTGAGATTAAGTCAGCAAACAAGATCTACGGCAACAGGTCTTCAGCGACTTAAAGAAATTCAATGGCAGAGATTAACTCGTTAGCAAATTCAACGGCACCAGGCTTCACGCGACTTACGACTTAATTCTTCTAGGTCGTAACTCGCTTCCTCTTCATGCCTTTTGTCAAGTCGTGGACGACTTATACCTTCAACTTTGTTAAGTCGTGGGCTTTCACTAGGTCGCTGCCGAGTTATACTAAGTCGCTGGGACGACTTAAAACCTCCGTTAGGTCGCGCACTCGAGTTAACTCGTTCACTAGGTCGCTGCCGAGTTATACTAAGTCGCTGGGACGACTTAACACCTTCGTTAGGTCGTGAACTTGAGTTAGCTCGCTGCCAAGTTATACTAAGTCGCTGGGACGACTTAGAACCTTCGTTAGGTCGCGGATATCCTTCCATAAGTCGGTTGCGACCTAGAACTTCAATTTCCCAACATTGCTCATCAAATCTTAACTCGGTGGTATTCTTCTTAGGTCGGTCTCGACTTATCAATTTGTTAGGTCGTATTCGACCTATGACTTCATCCTGGCCTGCATCACTCGCTCCCTCCTCTAACTCCTCAGGTCGTGAGCGACCTATGCCTTCAACTTTCTACGCTGCATCAGTTTCGGATAACAAACTGGAATCCGACTCCCTATCGCATCGAAATTCAAATGTCGTTTTACGGGCAAAGGGGTTTCATATTCATACAACAGTATATTCATCACAGATATAACAGCTCAACACAAATCAATTCATATTACATAGCATCAAAATCATAGAATATCATACATCAAGGATAATAAACAATTCAAGGCATTCAACGCAATCTAAACATCCATAAGTAAGTTTAATTAATCATCTGATTAATTTAAACCAGATTAATTACTTATGAATAAATTACTAATCCTAGTTAATTAATATTGATTAATTACAAATCATTTGAATTAATTATTCTTTAATCATTTATTAATTTACCATTAATTATTAATTAATTAACCTTAATTAATAATTCAATTAACCTTTAATCATTAAATAATTAACCTTTAATCATTTAATTATCCTTTAAGTAATTATCCTTAATTAATTACATAATTAATTAACCTTTAATTACTAAATCATCCCTTAATTACTCTCATTAATTAATTAATCCTTTAATTAATTAATTATCCTCAAATAAATTACATTTATTAATAAATAATTTACCTTATATAAAATTGTTTCAAAACCAAATCAAATTATTTTCAAATCACTTTTACATTAAAAACTTAAGTTTGAACTTGTTGAAGAAACTTGAAAATTTCTTTACTTTGAATTTGATTTGGTTTTGAAAACTTGTATTAATTTAAGTTACTTGCTTTTTAAAACCTTTACACGATTTCCCTTAAAATTTTAAAACCAGGTTACAACAAAATAAACAACCCATGCCAACATCGATCCCTTCCCCAAGTAACTCCGATTCTACTCGCGTTTAAACTCATCTTCGAGTAAAACCCTATATGACTCGAGCTTATGCCCAAGCAAACCGCTTTTCCCCAAACCATTACCACGAACCAAATATCAAAGTGTACATGTGTACGTGCATAGACTTTCTGATCATCTCCGATCAGAGCCCCGACCACCCCCAAGTCATCAACGAACATCTCCACCCAAACAACCACCCAAAGACTTCATCTCCCACCCGAATCAAAATCGAACAAGGACGAACACTGTCTGGAACAAAACACAGACTCCAAACCTGTCAACGCCTCATTCTCCAAGCTCCGACCATCAGACACCCCGAAATTCTGGCCAGCTACTCGTCGTCCTCCCCTCTACCATCTCCCAAGATCATGCAACACTCGATCGATCACAGATGACGCACTAAATAAATTACATGGCTCTGTCAAAATTAGGTTTTAAAAATTTTAAACCTTCGCCGCTGCCACCACCGTCATCTTTGCCACCTCCGACCATTTTTATAGGCATCCCCATAGGCTCCTTCGTCTCCAGGCAAAGCCCCGACTAAAACGACTCGATCGATCACCAGAAATTGATCAAAATCATATTTTTGAACAAAAATAAACTGCTTTTAAACCAGTTGCTAAAAAATCATCAAACCAAGCTTAAAAATCATGGCTTCCAATAGGGATTCAAGTTATATCCTTGAATCAAAATTTTGTGATACTCGAATTTTACAAAAAACAAAGTTTTCACTGTAAAAATTCGATCTTTCATTTTATATGCATTTATACTTCACGAAACCATTTTTAGATTATAACTCATACTTAAATACAACTATTTTATTTTGAAACCAAAGCCTGATATTGATTAGAAAACAAGAAATGGAATTTTGTTGTTGTCTAATACTCTGTAAAACAAACAGAGAAGATGCACAAATACATACATATATATATATACACACACAGCACATTCAAATATATATACTCAAGTTTAAGTTGCTAGTTGATACTCACCTTAAACATTTTTGATTCCAGAAGTTTTCAGCTGAAAGTTGAAATCTTTTTGTATTTGGAAAGTTGAAAATCTGGGCTGAGTTGCTAATGGAACTTCCTCTTCTTGATCCCAGGCTTCGATTCAATTGCTTGATGTTTTAAGTAGGTGTTTGGTTTAAATATGATGAGATTACTCAGTTTTACTTAGCTCTTTTGATGGATGAAACTGAACGAGAAGTTAATATTGGTATATATACATTAGAATGAAGTTTAGAGGGTGATAAGTTTATTTGTTTAAGCTGATAAAAAAATATGTTTGTACAATGTTTTATCAGAGATATTTTTATCTTTGTTGGCTGATGGCACTTTGCCTTTGTGCCGCATTTATTATCTTGTACAACTTATATTTTTTTTCTTCCTTCATTTCGGCTGTACAATATATGAGATAGTTTGATGTGGCTTCCTTTGCAAGCTTTTATACTTCATATATATTTTGTTTTCTTATTTGTTGTTCATACTTGAATACACATTTGCTTTTCTATTTTATACTTTGTAATATAAATGATTTTCTGTATTTAATATGTTGTTTAAATTTATCTAATGTGTTACTTTATATTTTACATAGTTTATTAACATGTTGTTTGAATTTATTTATGTATTTATTTTATTTTATTTTTATAATTTATCTGATATATATATTAATTTTGAACTTATATATTTATTTTACTTATGTAAATTTCATAGTTTCTAGTGTGGAGATATATATATATATATATATATATATATATATTTTAACAAGTATATTTTATTTGTATTTCATTTTACTTCCTATATTTATTCCCATTTTTAACTTAAAATTTAAATTCAATATATATACAAAAATTCAAATTTACCCATATATGCATATATACACATATATACAATATTTAAATTCATATGATTTAATATATATTCTATTTGAATTGGGGAAACTCGCTTCAATTTACAATTAATTTTACCATTTTAATTCAAAAATTCAATTGATTATCAATTTAAATTTAATTAAAATCTGGGGTCGTTGCAGACTTCCCCCCTTAAAATAATTTCGTTCCCGAAATTGCACAGCTTGTTTTATGAATTATCCACACACACAGAATAGACCAATGACAACTCAAACTATACCAGTAAACACATGGATTCTTACGGGTAATTCACAATATATCTTACAGGATATTCATACATATGTCATAATCATACGTTCAACCATGCCTATACATACATTACCCTATTAACATCCAACATTCATTACGGTTCTAAGTCCAAAACACATACATAAATACACTCTATCCAAAAGAAGTCAACCCAACCAACTACAGATCCTCACTGTCAGAGCTCCCTCTCTCAGGCCCTGACAGTTCCCTAACTTCTGCCTCATTATCTGTCTCAGAAACATCCTCTGGATCAGATTCTACCAGAATATACCCTATACCATCTGGTTCTTCCACTGCATTATCCAAATCCCAAATGACTGCATCATCATTTTCCGACTCCACCTCTTCTTCATTTTCAAACTCTTCTTCATCCTCAAACTCTTCTTCATCCTCAAACTCTTCTTCAGGTTCCTCTTTAGACTCCTCCCTGGGCTTTTCAACCACTTCTTCTTTGGGTTCCTCTACCTGAGGTTGTGGTTGCACCACAGGCTCCTCTGGCATCTCCTCATGTACTGATGGTTCACCCAAATCATCCCGAACTCTACTAGATGAACCATAATCACCGACTCTTCTGGCTTTGGAAAGTGTTCCACCCCTATTGATGCTACGGGTTCTCTACAATCAAAACCAAAATCCAAAAATAAGATCCTATGGTTTTAGAATTTTACAGGCCAAGAAATAAATCAAAATTTATATTTCAAAATTTATTCTATTCTTTTTAAATTCCTATTATCCTAGATTCCAAAATTTTCAGTTTAAAAACAAAGTATATTTATCAATCATAGCAACCATAGCAAACAATTCATCTAAACAAACAATTCCGACCGATTTGGAGTTTATGTCTCATGCCAATATATCAAATCTTCTTCCTGGATCTACCTGGAACCATCGAAGAATTGAAAAGAGATGCTGAACAAAAGAGATTGATAGAGAAAAGATTGTTTCCTTGTTGTTACAGGGTATTGACTATTTATAGTCGTATTCCCCTATTCCCTATCTCATCCTCTTCTTGCACTCATACTCACTATCAGTGGATAGTAAGAGAATTTACCGAAGCATACAGACATATATCTTAGGGATTACTCATTCTAGGGTATACTTCACCCTATCTCTAATGAGTTACTTAATGTGTTATACTCCTGAGCTAAAGTTTAACCTTAGCTCTGATACCAAATGTAGCGATCCTGACTCGGCCTTCGAAAATCGGCACTTGTACTTCACTTGTACTCAAATGCCGCAGATTCAAACGCCGAATCTGGCTCACCAGAGCTTATAACACAGTAAGTATAACAACACAGAGGAAAAAAGAAATGAATGATATCATATACAACTCCAACGAATACAATATCCAGAATGATATACAACAATGATATCAATATGATACAACAATATCAGAGACAAATAATAATGTTACAACAGAAACAACAGAAGTGATAACTCCAAATGATCTGAGAAAAAGAATGAGTCCAACAACTCCAACATCAAGCTCGAACCACCATCATGTTTCACCAAGATAAGCAACGTCGGTCATGATCTCCAAAAACTGAACTAGCTCCAACTAGTCTACTAAACCTGATTATCTGAAAACCCCAACTCTAGACTACCCGTGTGGGAAATTGTGGGCACCTAGAGTTTAGGAAGGGAACAATAAACTCCGAGTCAATCATGGGACTAGTGTGAGTAACAAAAACAGTTGTTTTTTAATACAAACACAAAAGAATTTTAAACATTGAAATCCGCAGTGCTTTTTGGAAAATGAAACTACCGTAAGGCCTCCCGGCACACACACAATGCAATCGCACACATGGGGGAGATTTCTCCTTATGATAGTCAAACATGCTTACTATGCAAAAAAAACTCTTTTGATATTATTACTAGTGCATATTGTAGAAAACATTTCAAAAATACAATATTAATCTTAGCCAGCATAGTTACCATTATATTATGCTTACTATAGCTACCATTTTAAATGGCAGGTTGTACAACTAAAATCGTACTGGGTTTGTATTGTTTCTTTGGATTTTCCAACAAATGGTCAGGCTAAGGAACTTCCTACTACCACATGGAAACGCCTCTGGAGGGACGTCCCGAGAACTAACTAGCTCTCTGCCAACACAAGGTCGGGTTACCTCTTACTAGGTAACTACTACACGAATATGCCACCCCCGGTCCTTTGGGACCTTTATCTGAGGATCCTTGATTACAAAACAACAATCACACAGTAAATGAGATTGATACAACCACATAGGTAAAGCATCTGGGCTCCATACCATGATACCACCTTTTTCCAAAAGGAAATGACATACCCTAAAGGGAGCGACCCTCATAACCTTGTCGCATATTTCCAGTTTCGACCATTTCCGGGTCGTGAGGTCCTATGAGGTCTCGTCCACAAAGCTACGCTTCTTCACAAAGCCATGCTTTGATCATCAAATGATCAACAAATGATCAGCAACACACAGCAACACTTAGCATGCCACACTACCAAATTGGGAGTATATCATTGATAACCTTCAACTACATAACCTCTGAGCTTGTACGTCTCAGAGAAGGGTGTTAAGTTAAGAGAATAAATTCTCCACCACCAAACAGAAATGTATTTGAAAGAAATCAGCTTTATATCTCAAAGTGTAATGTCAGACATACAACCATACCAGTCTGTTCCGGGTTCGAACAGAACCGAAGGCACTTCCAAAGAAGCCCTTGCAATCCGGGTATTCACAATCCCGATCGGATTTCCCATCACTTAGGAAATCTCTATACCGGCACGACTCAGTGCAGAGACAATCGACGGACAATTCTTTCGTTTTCACAAATACCCGGTCTTCACCACCGGTCTTCAAATGCTATCCATATACGACGTATCATTATTCGAAATGGGTTATATGACACAAAGTCCTCTCCCGGCTAAACCGAATAATGAGCGCAATATTTTAAAACATATGGATATTGGAATTTCAATTAAGTCACAACTTATTATCCAAAACTTTTCTTCAAATGGTTTAAACAAATCACCATTTTAGTCTTTTTAAACAAAAAGATTCATCTCACAAAGTTCACCCAGTTTCACAAAGATCCATTCATAGATTTTCCAAATCAATTTCCATTTCAATTGGATTAACTCGTTAAATCTTTAAATCAAAGATTTAACCGATTGCTTTCAAAACAATTCCATTTCGACCTTTTATACAAAAGGTACACCTTTCCAATTTCAAAACAAAGTTCAACAATCTTTCACAAAGATTTATTCATATTCGGAAAACCATTTTCATTTCAAACTTGAAATTCTTTTGACACAAATTGGAATTTCATCCTTATATGAAAGCTTCTATTATTTGAAAACAAATAGTTTTCATTTCGGAAATCTGATTCATTTATACGAGTAACCCCTTCCCCAAGTAACCCCGAGTCTACTCGCGTTTAAACTCATCTTCGAGTAAAACCCTATACGACTCGAGCTTATCCCCAAGCAAACCGCTTTTCCTCAAACCATTACCACGAACCAAATATCAAAGTGTACATGTGTTCGTGCATAGACTTTCTGATCATCTCCGATCAGAGCCCCGACCACCCCCAAGTCATCAACGAACATCTCCACCCAAACAACCACCCAAAGCCTTCATCTCCCACCTGAATCAAAATCGAACAAGGACGAACACTGTCTGGAACAAAACCCAGACTCCAAACCTATCAATGCCTCATTCTCCAAGCTCCGACCATCAGACACCCCGAAATTCCAGACAGCTACTCGTCATCCTCCCCTCTACCATCTCCCAAGATCATGCAACACTCGATCGATCAAAGATGACGCACTAAATAAATTACACGGCTCTGTCAAAATTAGGTTTAAAAATTTTAAACCTTTGCCGCTGCCACCACCGTCATCTTCGCCACTTCCGACCATTTTTCCAGGCATCCCCGTAGGCTCCTCCATCTCCAGCCAAAGCTCCGACTAAAATGACTCGATCGATCACCAGAAATTGATCGAAATCATATTTTCGAACAAAAATAAACTGCTCTTAAACCAGTTGCTAAAAAATCATCAAACCAAGCTTAAAAACCATGGCTTCCAATAGGGATTCAAGTTATATCCTTGAATCAAAATTTCGTGATACTCGAATTTTCCAGAAAACAAAGTTTTCACTGTAAAAATTTGATCTTTCATTTTATATGCATTTATACTTCACGAAACAATTTTTATATTATAACTCATACTTAAATACAACTATTTTGTTTTGAAACCAAAGCCTGATATTGATTAGAAAACAAGAAATGAAATTTTCTTGTTGTCTAATACTCTGTAAAACAAACAGAGAAGATGCACAGATACATACATACATACATATATATATATACATACACACAGCACTTTCAAATATATATACTCAAGTTTAAGTTGCTAGTTGATACTCACCTTAAACATTTTTGATTCCAGACGTTTTCAGCTGAAAGTTGAAATCTTTTTGTATTTGGAAAGTTGAAAATCTGGGCTGAGTTGCTACTGGAACTTCCTCTTCTTGATCCCAGGCTTCGATTCAATTGCTTGATGTTTTAAGTAGGTGTTTGGTTTAAATATGATGAGATTACTCAGTTTTACTTAGCTCTTTTGATGGATGAAACTGAACGAGAAGTTGATATTGATATATATATACATTAGAATGAAGTTTACAGGGTGATAAGTTTATTTATTTAAGCTGGAAAAAAAAAATGTTTGTACAATGTTTTATCAGAGATATTTTTATCTTTGTTGGCTGATGGCACTTTGCCTTTGTGCAGCATTTATTACCTTGTACAACTTATATTATTTTTTTCTTCCTTCATTTCGGTTGTACAATATATGAGGTAGTTTGATGTGGCTTCCTTTGCAAGCTTTTATACTTCATATTTTTTTTTCTTATTTGTTGTTCATACTTGAATACACATTTGCTTTTCTTTTTTATACTTTGTAATATAAATGAATTTCTGTATTTAATACGTTGTTTAAATTTATCTAATGTGTTACTTTATATTTTACATAGTTTATTAACATCTTGTTTGAATTTATTTATGTATTTATTTTATTTTATTTTTATAATTTATCTTATATATATTAATTTCTAACTTATATATTTATTTTACTTATGTAAATTTCATAGTTTCCAGTGTGGAGATATATATATATATAATTTAACAAGTATTTTATTTTTATTTCATTTTACTTCCTATATTTATTCCCATTTTTAACTTAAAATTTAAATTCAATATATATATATACAAAAATTCAAATTTACCCATATATGCATATATACACATATATACAATATTTAAATTCATATGATTTAATATATATTCTATTTGAATTGGAGAAACTCGCTTCAATTTACAATTAATTTTACAATTTTAATTTAATTAAAATCCGGGGTCGTTACAGACTTCCTCCCTTAAATAATTTCGTCCCCGAAATTGCACAGCTTGTTTTATGAATTATCCACACACACACAGAATAGACCAATGACAACTCAAACTATACCAGTAAACACATGGATTCTTACGGGTAATTCACAATATATCTTACAGGATATTCATACATATGTCATAATCATACGTTCAACCATGCATATACATACATTACCCTATTAACATCCAACATTCATTACGGTTCTAAGTCCAAAACACATACATAAACACACCCTATCCGAAAGAAGTCAACCCAACCAACTACAGATCCTCACTGTTAGAGCTCCCTCTCTCAGGCCCTGATAGTTCCCTAACTTCTGCCTCATTATCTGTCTCAGAAACATCCTCTAGATCAGATTCTACCGGAATATACCCTATACCATTTGGTTCTTCCACTACATTATCCAAATCCCAAATGACTGCATCATTATTTTCCGACTCCACCTCTTCTTCATTTTAAAACTCTTCTTCATCCTTAAACTCCTCTTCATCCTCAAACTCTTCTTCGTCCTCAAACTCTTCTTCGTCCTCAAACTCTTCTTCGGGTTTCTCTTTAGATTCCTCCCTGGACTTTTCAACCACTTCTTCTTTGGGTTCCTCTACCTAAGGTTGTGGCTGCACCACAGGCTCCTCTGGCACCTCCTCATGTACTGATGGTTCACCCAAATCATCCCGAACTCTACTAGATGAACCATAATCACCGACTCTTCTGGCTTTGGAAGGTGTTCCACCCCTATTGATACTACGGGTTCTCTACAATCAAAACCAAAATCCAAAAATAAGATCCTAAGGTTTTAGAATTTTAGAGGCCAAGAAATAAATCAAAATTTATATTTCAAAATTTATTCTATTCTTTGTAAATCCCTATTATCATAGATTCCAAAATTTTCAGTTTAAAAACAAAGTATATTTATCAATCATAGCAACCAGAGCAAACAATTCATCTAAACAAACAATTCCGACCGATTTGGAGTTTATGTCCTATGCCAATATATCAAATCTTCTTCCTGGATCTACTAGGAACCATCGAAGAATTGAAAAGAGATGCTGAACAAAAGAGATTGATAGAGAAAAGATTGTTTCCTAGTTGTTCTAGGGTATTGACTATTTATAGTCGTATTCCCTTGTTCCCTATCTCATCCTCTTCTTGCACTCATACTCACTATCAATGAATAGTAAGAGAATTTACTGAGGCATACAGACAGATATCGTAGGGATTACTCATTCTAGGGTATACTTCACCCTATCTCTAATGAGTTACTTAATGTGTTATACTCCTGAGCTAAAGTTTAACCTTAGCTCTGATACCAAATGTAGAGGTCCTGACTCGGGCTTCGAAAATCTGCACTCGTACTTCACTTGTACTCAAATGCAGCAGATTCAAACGCCGAATCTGGCTCACCGGAGCTTATAACACAGTAAGTATAACAACACAGCGGAAAAAAGAAATGAATGATATCATATACAACTCCAACGAATACAATATCCAGAATGATATACAACAATTATATCAATATGATACAACAATATCAGAGACAAATAATAATGTTACAGCGGAAACAACAGAAGTGATAACTCTAAATGATCTGAAAAAGATAATGAGTCCAACAACTCCAACATCAAGCTCGAACCACAATCATGTTTCACGAAGATAAGCAACGTCGGCCGTGATCTCCAAAAACTGAACTAGCTCCAACTAGTCTACTAAACCTGATTATCTGAAAACCCCAACTCTAGACTGCCTGTGTGGGAAATTGTGGGCACCCAGAGTTTAGGAAGGGAACAATAAACTCCGAGTCAGTCATGGGACTGGTGTGAGTAACAAAAACAGTTGTTCTTTAATACAAACACAAAAGAATTTTAAACATTGAAATATGCAGTGCTTTTTGGAAAATGAAACTACCGTAAGGCCTCCCGGCACACACAATGCAATCGCACACATGGTGGAGATTTCTCCTTATGATAGTCAAACATGCTTACTACGCAAAAAAAAACTCTTTTGATATTATTACTAGTGTATAGTGTAGAAAACATTTCAAAAATACAATAGTAATCTTAGTGATGCAGCGTGGTACAACAATAGGTCGCAAATTATAGGTCGCGAGCGACCTAACGACTTACGAGCTAGCGAGCTAAGAGAGAAGGGAGAAATAACTCGTAAGCGACCTAATATGATACCATCTCTGTCATTATCTGCGACCTACGACCTAGTTAGGTCGCGCGAAGAAGATCCAGCGACCTATGATAAGTCGCGAGCGACCTAACGAGTTAGCTCACTCAGTATGCCGCACTTTCTTATAGGTCGCGTAAAAGTTAGGTCGCAAGGAAGCTTAAGTCGCATTCTTTTAGGTCATCGACCTTATGCTGCTGTGAAGTTAGGTCGCTGCCATCCATTTTTAAGTCGCTCAAGAATAGGTCGCAAGACTTAAGTCGCTGGAGGAGCTTAGGTCGCTGCTGCCGTGTGTGTGTTGTATTTTAGGTCGTTATGTTGTATTTCTTATGTCGTTATGTGTTGTAATATGTTGAGTCGTTGTAATGTGTTGTAACGTGGTTTTCTTATGTCGCTTTGTATATAAGTCGTAGGTCGCGTCTGTTACGTCGCGAGTGTTGTATTGTTTAGGTCGTTTGTCTGTGATAGGTCGTCCACGACCTAAGTGTTGTCAAGTGTGAATCGTGTGAGTTGTAAGCCTATAAATAGGCGGGTTGTGTCATTTGTAAGGGTGATTGATTTTGAATAAAACTTGTTTGTGTGCTTTGTGACACTTTTCAAATCGGTAGTTGAGTGTGATCTCCTATCTCCACCTTCGGTATTCGAGTGCGCTCGAATCAACGATTGTTGAAGCCGATTCGCGGAATCAAGTGCGCTTGATCAACGTCGCAGAATCGTAGATCTTTAAACACGGTATCGTGCGCGATCAACGTGTTTGGGATAGCTAGAATCCGGTATCTTTGGATCAACGGATTTGGGTCATTTGGTATTCTTCAATCCACCGATTGCTACTTTCACCGATTCATACATTTTTGTTATCCGCCGCTGCGTCATTTGGTATCAAAGCTAGACTTAGCCAATCATAGCTAAGCCGAGTCTTGGAGCCAATTCTTATTGAAGAGTTTGAGGAGTTAGTGAAGCCAAGCCAATAGAGTTGAGCCGTGCATCATTTTGTAAATCAAGGCCGAGAGTTAAAGTGTTCAAGTTCAGATTTGTTCAAACCGAGAATTGAAGATTGTTTCATTCGACAATGCCGCCGAGAAGAGCTAATCGCCATCAGAATGTTGAAGCGTTGTATAGAAGGGAAGAAGCCGATGAGATGGAGAAAAGATTTAACGAAAACTTTAATGAGAAGCTTAATGAAGCGATTGGTCGATTAGAAAAGATGATGTTGGAGATGAATCAAAATCAGAGAAGGGTTTCACCTGAATCTAACCATGGGGGAAGTAGAGTTTCACCATATTCAAATCAAGAGAGAAGTGTTGATAGTGATCATAGAAGTATGGGTCGAGATTGTTATAGAAATGTTGATGATCGAAGTCGTGATAGGAATGCGAATGATCGTGATCGGAGGAATGTAGATCGAAGGGATGTTGGTGGAAGAAATGATGGTAGTAGAGATGTTGGTGGTCAGGATCGACATCGATATACATCAGATTTTGAAGAGGAGTTTGATGGTGGTAGTGTTCATGGACGAGGACGAGGACAAGGAAGAAATTAGTCGGAGTATGATCACAAGTGGGAGTCTGGGATGAAAACTGAAATACCAGAATTCAAGGGAGGTATGCAAGCCGAGGAATTTCTTGATTGGTTAGCTTATGTTGAGGAAATTTTTGACTTCAAGGAGGTTCTGGAGGAGCGTAAAGTGAAGTGGGTTGCTACTAGGTTGAGGGGAAGAGCTATGGCGTGGTGGCAGCAAACCAAACTTACTAGCGAGCGGATGGGGAAGTCAAGGATTGTTGCTTGGGAAAAGATGAAGAAATTGATGAAGGCTACTTTCTTACCCTACAATTACCAATCACTAATGTATCAGAGGTTACAAAACCTGAGGCAACGGACGAAGACTGTTACTGATTATGCAGATCAGTCCTACCAGTTGATTGCTCGAAATGACATTATGGAGACAGAAGAACAATTGACCGCTAGGTTTGTTGGTGGACTTAGAACACAGATCCAGGATATGGTGAACATGTTCGACCCTAGATCTATGGCAGAAGCACATCAAAAGGCGTTGGCTTGGGAGAAACAAGGTAGACGTGGGGGAGGTGTGTTTCCAAGTTTTACAAGGCAGAACAAAGGAGCGGGTAGTAGTTCAAATGTTCCTAAAGCATCGAATAAGCCGGTTGTTCATGAAGTGGCTAAACCAAAAGTCAACACCAATTTCAAATGCTATAATTGCCAGGAAGTGGGTCACAAGAGCAACGAATGTCCGAAACCGAAGAAGAGAACTATGATTGCTGAAGTGGAAGATGAGGATGCAGAAGTTGAAGGTTCTAATTCACTATATGATGAGGAGGAAGAAAATGTGTCGGGAGATGAAGGGTATTCATTGATGATAAGGAGAAATTTCTTAACACCAAAGCAGGAAGAGGAAACTAGCTGGTTGAGGAGTAACATCTTTCAGTCAACGTGCACTATCTTGGGAAGGGTTTGTAAGTTTGTCATCGATGCGGGAAGTTGCGATAACATTATCTCTACAGAGGCTGTGAAGAAGTTAGCATTAAAGACTGAGAAACATCCAAAACCTTACAAGTTAGCTTGGTTGAGAAAAGGTGGGGAAGTGAAGGTTGGACGAAAAGCTTGTGTGAATTTTTCAATTGGGAAGAAATACAAAGACGAAATTTGGTGTGATGTGGTTGACATGGATGTATGTCATCTGTTGTTGGGAAGACCATGGCAATACGATAGAGCGGTGCAACATGATGGTCGTACTAACAGTTATAGCTTCATGTTTGAAGGTACAAAAATCACTTTAATTCCTAAGAAGCGACAATACGAAGAAAGCAAGTCGGAGGAGATTGAAGAACTTAAAACTTTTCTATCGTTGAAGGAGTTTGTTAAAGAAGTAGAAGAGGAGCCCGAAGTGTTTTTGTTGATTGGACGTGAGAGTAATGAAGTGGTTGAGATTCCTGAAGAAGTAAAGCCAGTGCTGGGAGAATTTGACGATGTATTTCCTGAGGAGCTACCAACGGAGTTACCACCATTGAGAGACATTCAACATCAAATTGATCTTGTTCCAAGAGTTGTGTTACCTCATAGACCACATTACAGAATGAGTCCAAAGGAACATGAGGAGTTGAGAAGGCAAGTGGAAGAGTTGCTTGAGCAGGGGCGTGTGCAGGAAAGTTTAAGTCCGTGTGCGATGCCAGCTTTGTTAGTACGGAAGAAAGATGGAACGTGGAGGATGTGTACTGATAGTCGGGCACTCAACAAAATAACTGTCAGATACAAATTTCCGATGCCGAGGCTTGATGATTTGTTAGACCAGTTGAGCGGGGCTACTATCTTTTCGAAAATTGATTTGAAGAGTGGTTATCATCAGATTCGAATTAGACCAGGAGACGAATGGAAGACAGCATTCAAGACAAGAGAGGGGTTGTACGAATGGCTGGTTATGCCGTTAAGTCTTTCGAATGCACCGAGTACATTTATGCGGGTGATGAATCAGATTTTTAGACCATTCATTGGGAAGTTCGTGGTGGTGTATTTTGATGATATACTGATATGTAGTAAAAGCACAGAAGAGCACTTGCATCATCTGAGAGAAGTGTTGATGATATTGCGACAGGAACAATTTTATGCTGCAACGAAGAAATGCGTGTTCATGACGCATAGTGTTTTATTTTTGGGATATATTATATCTGAAGGAGGTATACAGGTGGACCAGAATAAAGTTGAAGCAATCAGAAATTGGCCACAACCCAGGACGATAACAGAAGTTAGAAGTTTTCATGGTTTAGCATCATTCTACCGAAGGTTTATTCCACACTTCAGTAGCGTGATGGCACCAGTTACTGATTGTATGAAGGGGAAGCAATTTTTATGGCCAGAGGAAGCAGGGGTTGCTTTTGAGCGAATCAAAGAACTTTTGACGACAGCACCAATTCTAGTATTACCAGATTTTCAGTTGTTGTTTGAGTTACATACTGATGCATCTAAAGTTGGGATCGGAGGGGTGTTGAGTCAGAAAGGTCGACCAATTGCATATTTTAGTGAGAAGCTATCGGGAGCCAAGATGAGATATAATACTTATGATGTGGAATTCTATGCTATTGTTCAAGCTATCAAACATTGGAGACACTATTTGTTCCATAAAGAATTTGTTTTGTATACTGATCATGAAGCACTGAAACATTTGCAGGGACAGGACAAAATTGCAGCTAGGCACGCTTCGTGGATCGCATATTTGCAACAATTTACATTTGTGGTGAAGCATAAGTCGGGAATTACGAATAGAGTGGCAGATGCATTGAGTCGACGGAATCATTTGTTGACTACAATGAAGGTTGAAGTGACGGGGTTTGATGTGTTGCCAGAACTATTTGTTGATGATCCTTATTTTGCAAAGCTTGTAGATGAAGTCAAGGAGGGAAAGACGGATGAGTTTGTATTGGTGGATGGTTTTCTTTTTAAAGGGAATCGATTATGTATACTAGAGTGCAGCTTACGAATGAAGATTGTGAAGGAGTTACATGAGGAAGGTCATGTGGGTAGAGATCGCACTTTGCAGTTGATTTCAGAATCATATTTTTGGCCGACAATAATAAAAGAAGTTGAGAGATTTGTGGAGAGATGTCATATTTGTCAAATTTCTAAAGGGACAGCAACGAATGCGGGACTGTATATGCCGTTACCCGTGCCTGTAAGACCATGGGTTGATATCAGCATGGATTTTGTTTTGGGTTTGCCAAGAACTCAGAGGGGGAATGATTCCATATATGTGGTGGTGGATAGATTTTCGAAAATGGCACATTTTATCGCTTGTAAGAAGACAGCTGATGCCGTCCGTGTTGCTCAATTATTCTTTAAAGAGGTGTATCGATTACATGGGCTACCTGAATCTATTGTTTCTGATCGGGATACAAGATTTCTAAGCCATTTTTGGTTAAGTTTGTGGAAGATGGTTGGAACGAAGCTGAATTTTAGTAGCGCCTATCATCCGCAGACAGATGGGCAAAGTGGTGAACAGATCATTGGGAAATCTATTGCGATGTCTTGTGCAGGATAATTTGAAGAGTTGGGATATGAAGTTGTGTCAGGCAGAGTTTGCTCATAATCATGCTATCAACCGTAGTACGGGTTTTAGTCCATTTCAGATTGTATATTCAAGCTTGCCAAAGGGGCCATTGGATTTAACAGTAGTACCACAACCGAAAAGAGTGATTAAGCGGGCATCAGATTTCGTTGATGAGATGAAAGATTGTCACAAAACTGTTTATGAACGATTGCTTGCATCAAATGAGAAGTATAAAAAATCGGCAGATAAAAAGCGAAGGAGTGTGAATTTCAGAGAAGGTGACTTGGTTTATGCCGTGTTGACAAAAGATCGTTTTCCTGTTGGAACTTAAAACAAGTTGAAAGCTCGAAAAATTGGTCCCGTGGAAATCTTGAAGAAGATTAATGAGAATGCATATCAGTTGAGATTGCCGGAAAATGTTCATACTTCTGATGTTTTCAATGTCAAATACTTGATTCTGTATCATGGGGTTGGGATTGACGAAGGAGAGGAAGGTGCAAATTCGAGAACGAATTCTTGTCAACCGGGGGAGGATGATGCAGCGTGGTACAACAATAGGTCGCAAATTATAGGTCACGAGCGACCTAACGACTTACGAGCTAGCGAGCTAAGAGAGAAGGGAGAAATAACTCGTAAGCGACCTAATATGATACCATCTCTGTCATTATCTGTGACCTACGACCTAGTTAGGTCGCGCGAAGAAGATCTAGCGACCTATGATAAGTCGCGAGCGACCTAACGAGTTAGCTCACTCAGTATGCCGCACTTTCTTATAGGTCGCGTAAAAGTTAGGTCGCAAGGAAGCTTAAGTCGCATTCTTTTAGGTCGTTGACCTTATGCTGCTGTGAAGTTAGGTCGCTGCCATCCATTTTTAAGTCGCTCAAGAATAGGTCGCAAGACTTAAGTCGCTGGAGGAGCTTAGGTCGCTGCTGCCGTGTGTGTGTTGTATTTTAGGTCGTTATGGTGTATTTCTTATGTCGTTATGTGTTGTAATATGTTGAGTCGTTGTAATGTGTTGTAACGTGGTTTTCTTATGTCGCTTTGTATATAAGTCGTAGGTCGCGTCTGTTAGGTCGCGAGTGTTGTATTGTTTAGGTCGTTTGTTTGTGATAGGTCGTCCACGACCTAAGTGTTGTCAAGTGTGAATCGTGTGAGTTGTAAGCCTATAAATAGGTGGGTTGTGTCATTTGTAAGGGTGATTGATTTTGAATAAAACTTGTTTGTGCGCTTTGTGCCACTTTTCAAATCGGTAGTTGAGTGTGATCTCCTATCTCCACCTTCGGTATTCGAGTGCGCTCGAATCAACGATTGTTGAAGCCGATTCGCGGAATCTAGTGCGCTTGATCAACGTCGAAGAATCGCAGATCTTTAAACACGGTAGCGTGCGCGATCAACGTGTTTGGGATAGCTAGAATCTGGTATCTTTGGATCAACAGATTTGGGCCATTTGGTATTCTTCAATCCACCGATTGCTACTTTCACCGATTCATACATTTTTGTTATCCGCCGCTGCGTCACTTAGCCAGCATAGGTACCATTATATTATGCCTACTATAGCTACCATTTTAAATGGCAAGTTATACAACTAAAACCGTACTGGGTTCGTATTGTTTCTTTGGATTTTCCAACAAATGGGCAGGCTAAGGAACTTCCTACTACCACATGGAAACGCCTCTGGAGGGACGTCCCGAGAACTAACTAGCTCACTGCCAACACAAGGCCGGGTTACCTCTTACTAGGTAACTACTACACGAATATGCCACCCCCCGGTCCTTTGAGACCTTTATCCGAGGATCCTCAATTACAAAACAACAATCACACAGTAAATGAGATTGATGCAACTACACAGGTAAAGCATCTGGGCTCCATACCATGATACCACCTTTTTCCAGAAGGAAATGACATACCCTAAAAGGAGCGACCCTCATAACCTTGCCGCATCTTTCATGTTTTGACCATTTCCGGGTCGTGAGGTCCGATGAGGTCTCGTCCACAAAGCTACGCTTCTTCACAAAGCCATGCTTTGATCAACAAATGATCAGCAACACACAACAACACTTAGCATGCCACACTACCAAATTGGGAGTATATCACTGATAACCTTCAACTACATAACCTCTGAGCTCGTACGTCTCAGAAGGGTGTTAAGCTAAGAGAATAAATTCTCCGCCACCAAACAGAAATGTATTTGAAAGAAATCAGCTTTATATCTCAAAGTGTAATATCAGACATACAACCATACCAGTCAGTTACGGGTTCGAACAGAACCGAAGGCACTTCCAAAGAAGCCCTTGCAATCCGGGTATTCACAATCCCGATCGGATTTCCCATCACTTAGGAAATCTCTATACCGCCACGACTCAGTGTAGAGACAATCGACGGGTTATCCTTTTGTTTTCACAAATACTCGGTTTTCACCACCGGTCTTCAAATGTTATCCATATACAACGTATCATTATTCAGAATGGGTTATACGACACAAAGACCTCTCCCGGCTAAACCGAATAATGAGCACAATATTTTAAAACATATGGATATTGGAATTTCAATTAAGTCACAACTTATTACCCAAAACTTTTCTTCAAAAGGTTTAAACAAATCACAATTTTAATCTTTTTAAACAAAAAGATACATCTCACAAAGTTCACCCAGTTTCACAAAGATCCATTCATAGATTTTCCAAATCAATTTCCATTTCAATTGGATTAACTCATTAAATCTTTAAATCAAAGATTTAACTGATAGCTTTCAAAACAATTCCATTTCGACCTTTTATACAAAAGGTACACCTTTCCAATTTCAAAACAAAGTTCAACACTCTTTCACAAAGATTTATTCATATTCGGAAAACCATTTTCATTTCAAACTTGAAATTCTTTTGACACAAATTGGAATTTCATTCCTTATATGAAAGCTTCTATTATTTGAAAATAAATAGTTTTCATTTCGGAAAATCTGATTCATTTATACGAGTTAAAGTCCTTGGGTTAAATTCAAATTCTCAAAACCATACTTTTAAAATGGTTTAAAGTCATATAAACCTGTGCAGTTAATGCCCCGCTATTACCTCGCTATAACCCCGCTATATCTCATAGCGGGTTTCTGCCGCTACGATTTTTCCATATAGCCCCATAATATAGCCTTTCCGCTTTAATCCCCGCTATTTCCGCTATATCCCGTTATTTCCGCTATATTTCGCTATTCCCGCTATATCTTCTTTAACAAAATGAATTGAAAAATTCAATTTATACATTATAAAAATTATGAAACTAATTTATTTGATTTAATTTTTAATATATTTTCAGAAATGAAAATACTCTAATATTCTACTAAATTCAATTATGTTATATAACAGTTTTACGTTTATTTAAAGTATATTCGCACATGTTTTTATTTAAAAAGTATTTATGTATTAGTTATAATTCAATTGAATGATAATTTTTCATTTAATTACCATTTATATATTCGTAAAAACATTAAGTATGAGTTTTATATGCTATTTTAAAGCCATCCACTATATCCCGCTATATCCTCGCTGTATCCCCGCTATGACTTTTTGCACCTCCACCGCTTTGAATCTACCGAGCGCTTTAACTGCACAGATATAAACACATTTATAACATCTTTAACCATAATTTCCAAACATGGAATTCAATTCCAAATTTTGAATTCAAATTCAAATTAAATTATTTAAATTGAAAAACTTTACCAAGTTATTCACGGTAACTCTTATCTTAAAAACTCCTTTTCAAAAGCTTTAACATTTAACCCAAATCCATTTCCAAAATCAATTGAAATTAAAATTTCAATTTCAAAATTATTAAATTTAAATCATCTATGACTTAACCGATTTTTTCGTGAAATCCATATTTGTGTGTGTATGGTGTAGTCCAGGGGTTTCACACAGTAGTGAAACATTACAAATCATCACATCATCACAGATTTAAGCATATCAATATCGATAAGCGGTATGATTTATAACGCTTATCTTCATTCACAGATTCACAGATAAAGTCAATTTATCAATCACAAAGATTCACCATTACGATTCGATGTGGGTTTCAGATAACAAACTGGAATCCGACTCCCTGTCGCATCGAAATTCAAATGTCGTTTTACGGGCAAAGGGGTTTCATATTCATACAACAGTATATTCATCACAGATATAACTGCTCAACACAAATCAATTCATATTACATAGCATCAAAATCATAGAATATCATACATCAGGGATAATAAACAATTCAAGGCATTCAACGCAATCTAAACATCCATAAGTAAGATTAATTAATTATCTGATTAATTTAAACCAGATTAATTATTTATGAATAAATTACTAATCCTGGTTAATTAATATTGATTAATTACAAATCATATGAATTAATTATTCTTTAATCATTTATTAATTTACCATTAATTATTAATTAATTAACCTTAATTAATAATTCAATTAACCTTCAATCATTAAATAATTAACCTTTAATTATTTAATTATCCTTTAAGTAATTATCCTTAATTAATTACATTAATTAATTAACCTTTAATTACTAAATCATCCCTTAATTACTCTCATTAATTAATTAATCCTTTAATTAATTAATTATCCTCAAATAAATTACCTTTATTAATAATTAAATTAACCTTATATAAAATTATTTCAAAACCAAATCAAATTATTTTCAAATCACTTTTACATTAAAAACTTAAGTTTGAACTTGTTGAAGAAACTTGAAAATTTCTTTACTTTGAATTTGATTTGGTTTTGAAAACTTGTATTAATTTAAGTTACTTGATTTTTAAAACCTATACACGATTTCCCTTAAAATTTTAAAACCAGGTTACAACAAAATAAACAACCCGTGCCAACATCGATCCCTTCCCCAAGTAACCCCGAGTCTACTCGCGTTTAAACTCATCTTCGAGTAAAACCCTATACGACTCGAGCTTATCCCCGAGCAAACCGCTTTTCCCCAAACCATTACCACGAACCAAATATCAAAGTGTACATGTGTATGTGCACAGACTTTCTGATCATCTCCGATCAGAGCCCCGACCACCCCCAAGTCATCAACGAACATCTCCACCCAAACAACCACCCAAAGCCTTCATCTCCCACCTAAATCAAAATCGAACAAGGACGAACATTGTCTGGAACAAAACCCAGACTCCAAACCTGTCAACGCCTCATTATCCAAGCTCCGACCATCAGACACCCCGAAATTCCGGCCAGCTACTCGTCGTCCTCCCCTCTACCATCTCCCAAGATCATGCAACACTCGATCGATCACAGATGACGCACTAAATAAATTACACAGCTCTGTCAAAATTAGGTTTAGAAATTTTAAACCTTCGCCGCTGCCACCATCGTCATCTTCGCCACCTCCGACCATTTTTCCAAGCATCCCCCTAGGCTCCTCCATCTCCAGCCAAAGCCCCGACTAAAACGACTCGATCGATCACCAGAAATTGATCGAAATCATATTTTCGAACAAAAATAAACTGCTCTTAAACCAGTTGCTAAAAATTCATCAAACCAAGCTTAAAAATCATGGCTTCCAATAGGGATTCAAGTTATATCCGAGAATCAAAATTTTGTGATACTCGAATATTCCAGAAAACAAAGTTTTCACTTTAAAAAATCGATCTTTCATTTTATATGCATTTATACTTCACGAAACCATTTTTAGATTATAACTCATACTTAAATACAACTATTTTGTTTTGAAACCAAAGCCTGATATTGATTAGAAAACAAGAAATGGAATTTTCTTGTTGTCTAATACTCTGTAAAACAAACAGAGAAGATGCACAGATACATACATACATACATATATATATATACATACACACAGCACTTTCAAATATATATACTCAAGTTTAAGTTGCTAGTTGATACTCACCTTAAACATTTTTGATTCCAGAAGTTTTCAGCTGAAAGTTGAAATCTTTTTGTATTTGGAATGTTGAAAATCTAGCCTGATTGCTACTGGAACTTCCTCTTCTTGATCCCAGGCTTCGATTCAATTGCTTGATGTTTTAAGTAGGTGTTTGGTTTAAATATGATGAGATTACTCAGTTTTACTTAGCTCTTTTGATGGATGAAACTGAACGAGAAGTTGATATTGATATATATACATTAGAATGAAGTTTACAGGGTGATAAGTTTATTTGTTTAAGCTGATAAAAAAATATGTTTGTACAATGTTTTATCAGAGATATTTTTATCTTTGTTGGCTGATGGCACTTTGCCTTT
Source organism: Allium fistulosum (assembly GCA_030737815.1). Taxonomy (NCBI): domain Eukaryota; kingdom Viridiplantae; phylum Streptophyta; class Magnoliopsida; order Asparagales; family Amaryllidaceae; genus Allium; species Allium fistulosum. Next base: position 475,061,857 of record CM060901.1, read on the forward strand.
GTGTCGCATTTATTACCTTGTACAACTTATATTTTTTTTTCTTCCTTCATTTCGGCTGTACAATATATGAGATAGTTTGATGTGGCTTCCTTTGCAAGCTTTTATACTTCATATATATTTTGTTTTCTTATTTGTTGTTCATACTTAAATACACATTTTCTTTTCTTTTTTATACTTTGTAATATAAATGAATTTCTGTATTTAATATGTTGTTTAAATTTATCTAATGTGTTACTTTATATTTTACATAGTTTATTAACATGTTGTTTGAATTTATTTATGTATTTATTTTATTTTATTTTTATAATTTATCTGATATATATTAATTTCTAACTTATATATTTATTTTACTTATGTAAATTTCATAGTTTCCAGTGTGGAGATATATATATATATATAATTTAACAAGTATTTTATTTTTATTTCATTTTACTTCCTATATTTATTCCCATTTTTAACTTAAAATTTAAATTCAATATATATATATACAAAAATTCAAATTTACCCATATATGCATATATACACATATATACAATATTTAAATTCATATGATTTAATATATATTCTATTTGAATTGGGGAAACTCGCTTCAATTTACAATTAATTTTACAATTTTAATTCAAAAATTCAATTGATTATCAATTTAAATTTAATTAAAATCCGGGGTCGTTACACTTAGGGACTGGAGTCGTCAATTTTTCTTTGTTAGATGTTATTCTCCAAATATTTCCAAAAGGTTTTATTTTCCTAGTAAATTGCTTTATCCCTGATTATATTTATTCAATTTATACTTATATTAGTCTTATTCATTTTTATTGAGTTTTTTGTAGCTATTATTAGCCGCTAACTCGAAGAACATAAATCCTAGTAAATCGCTTTGGTGATGCCTTGAAGTTTTACAAGAGTCGATTGAGACTCCTCACTGAAGAAAAACTGAGAAAGTACTATCTGTCTCGACCTTCTCATCGCGTCTTGGGTGAATCGCTGATGATAAAGAAGAAGAAAATTTCCCACAAACCCTCGTCCTAGTCAAACTTAATGTTTTCTTTATGAAATCTTTGATACAACGCTCATCCATTGGAAGTCCCAATATTCTCCAGTTTCATTTCCTACTCTTTCCTCTCTTTATATAAAAACGAATTTCCCTAAGACCTCTTATTCTATGAACAGATCTTCATAAAGTACATCCAGTTAGCATTGTTGTCTTGTCATCTGGCAAAGGTCATTTTTGCTTGCTTTCCCTTTTAAAGATGTTGAGATGTTTGGGCCCTCAAAATCTCCTTCACTATCTATTGTTTCCACTACAGAAGATGCTTTGGCACTGGCTAGGTCAATGAAACAAAAGGTGGCGTTGAGTTTGTTTCCATAGAGGCTCCCTTCAAAAAGCCTGAAAAATCCAAGCTTACTGCATCTTTTCCCATAGTTCCTACTTCTAGCATCGTCACCACTGTAATCGCTCTTTCAACCCAAGATCCTACTATTGAAATTTCTTATTGTTCTCTCCATAAGTCTATGGCATCCTTACAACAAGCCTTGGGGCTTTATTTGCCTTCTTCTGATGATATTCCTCCTCTACCTCATCCTGAGGTAGGCTCTTTCTCTAACACCGGATTCGTAGACTGGTTAACAAGCATCCTCTGCTCTCCTGTTTTCACTTCGTCAAAACCTTCAGAAGCTTCTTCTTCTCCTCTTTCTAAGGAAACTTCGGTTTTCCTCCTACAATATCCCGTTCAGGTATGTATTCTTCTTCTATTTCTTCTTTAATATGTATACTGAAAGCTTCCCCTCTTTTTATTAATCTTATGGCATGATTCTTTTTAGATTAGGCTACATTTATCTAGATTCCAATAATCGTCCTTGCTTTCTTCCCAAAGTATGTCTTCCTTATAGGAATGAACTCCTCACTATCATGAAGATGATGACTCTTAAAACCCAGCTTCATGATCTCTAATCTTACAATGAGTTTCTTTCTTCTGAGAATAAGTTTGGAAAGAAAATTTCTCATCATCTGCATAGTAGGTAAAAACCTTAGAGGATAAGCTTTTCGAAGTTCAGCAGGAAGTTTTGAGCTTCAAACAACCTCGACCCGAGTTCCTACCTTAGAGAAGAGCTTAGACAAGAATGATCTTACTATTAGCAAACTAAAGTCCTCCTTGCATGTTATAAAATCTAAGGTTTCTTCTTTTCTGAGTAATACTCTTCCCGGTGGAAGGAATGTGTGCTGAAGTAGTATTGTTCACCATTTATAAGGACAATGTTGACCAATGCCCAAATTTGGGCTTTTTTGATTCAATAATGTAGAAAAGGATTACAAAACGAATTTGATATTCACCTAGATCACATTCCTGAAGATTATTCCGAAGTTGAGGATGAAGTTACTATCGATCCGCCAAGTCTTTAGCCCTCAATGATATCCCATAAGGTGATGATGAAGAAGAATCAGAAATGACAAAGTGGACGATAGAGATGATGACAATGGTGATAATTATAACAATGATGGAGATGGTGGCACTGGCGGCCCTGCCTAGGGAAACTCACCAAGAGGGCATGGAAACGAAGGTTCAAGCCAAGGTGGACCTGAAACCTTCAAAGGTCAAAGCTGTTGTAACGACCTACCTTTTTGGACGGTTTAAATCGATAATAAACCAAACATGTCATACTTAAACCATTCAAAACGGAGGATTGTTATGGGGTAAATAAGAAAAAGAGGAGAAAAGAAAGAAAAACAAAACACGGAATCTCATAGTGGAATGACAAAATATAATAATCAAATAAACAGTTCATGAAGCTGTTTTACAAATAACATTTGATTACACTTTTACAATACAGAATCAGAGTACATACAGCAGGAATAAATAAATAATGCAGCGGAACAACATGATGCAGTGGAATAAATAAAATAAATAATATAGTGTACAAATCTTCGTCTTCGTCCTCCAGAAAAGCAGTCTTCGATACATTGAAAAGCTCAGACTGGCCCAAGCGTAATGAAAAGACAAAACACTCGAGTCCGAACTAAAAGATCTTATGTAAGTTAAATCAACAATAAATAAATATGAGTGTATCGGCGTCGGAGATGTTTACGGGATTTTACACCTCATATCCAGTGTCTAACGTGAGTGCAATAACTTAAGAGATGTTCGGTATTACCATCTCCTAAGGATTTGTTAAACTATCTACTATGTAGTACAATACGCTATTATAATAGTGTCTATAGTAAAGTAAAGTATTAAAATAGCGTTAAGGCATCACCCATATCCCCCTAAACACATTTTTATATATTCCCGTAGTCTATATAGATATTGTAAGCCACACCAAACTGATGGGATACTCAGGGAGTACTCCATAGGTATGGTGCAAACCAAACTCATAATGGGCGCGATAAGGCATGTGACAAGGCACGTGAGGCAATGCCTAGGGTAGGATACTACCAATTTGCGGATCCATACTGGTGGTAACGCATAGCAGCTACTACCGCCAACCTCGGAATACACTCTCATAATCAAAATCGAGGGGTGGCCACTAAATCAATCATAAAGTAATATGGTATCGAAGAAATGTGTCCGATCGGAGGTGCGACCTCACTTGGCCCGGCATAGCTCCTGTTTTAGCCACATCAAGCTAACTCACGGGAGTCAGGGCTACGTTAATACCTCATACAGAATCGTTCGCCAAATCATCCTACTTCATTCTAGAATCTCCACCACGTCCATAGTTGTTAAAGTGGTTTTCGGTATTGGCAGAGAGTATGACAATATCCGATCCCGGTCTCTTTAACAACCAAACGCTTATTTCACACTGGATGGTTCTTTTACATTTCCAAAATCACTTCATAATTGATATCAAAATATCATATTCACTTAAATCATATTACTTTCGAAATCATATTCACATTCGAAACAATATTCACATTTGAAATCATATTCCCAAATAGGTTAAACTCTCATTTCAAATCATCATATTTACTCAAAATATGTCATTTCACTAGAAAATATCATTTCAAATTCCAACTTAAGTTATACATCATTTAATCATATTCGCTTTTAAATTATGGATTTAAATATAAACAATCTAGCCTTGCACAGTCTAAGATTTAGAAAATAGTTTAGATAGTCATAAATAGTTTTATATAGTTTTAAAATACTTTAAAATAGTTTTAAATGGTTTGAATAGTTTAAAATAGATTAAAATAGTTTAAAATAGTTTTAAATGGTTTGAATAGTTTAAAATATATTAAAATAGCTTAAAATAGATTAAAATACTTTAAAATGGATTAAAATAGTTTAAATAGATTAAAATACTTTATAATGGATTAAATTAGTTTAAATAGATTAAAATAGTTTAAATGGTATAAATTAGTTAAATAGGTGTAATATAGTTTAATATAAAATGGTTTAAAAAAATCTAAAAAAATCTGAATTTTAAAATAATATATTTTTAAACAGTTTATATTAAAATAATTAATTTGAAAGTAATATCAAATTAAACTATTTCTTTCATTTCAACAAATCTGGACCATATCTAGCTTCCAAATCAACAAAACTCAATTCTTACCTTTCAATGCAGATTCTCAATAAATCTTCTAAATAAAACCATTAAATCTATATCGATTTCAAATCCATGTTGGAACTATAAATTTAAACCGCATCAAATTCAATAGATTGCAAAGTTTAAATATTCAACTTTTGCAATAACTCAATTTCGGTAAATTTCATTTATAATTCAAAACTCAACTTTAAAATTTCAATTTAAATTCTTTAAACAATTCATTTAAACAATTTCCATTTCAACATTTTAAAGCTTGGATTTTCGAAAATAATTCAGTTTATATAAATCAAAATTTATTTCAAATAGCATTTAACTGTATTCAAAAATTTAAGGTTTTAAAAGTCATTTAATTTAACCAATCTGGTGTCCGTATATAATTTTCTACCCTATGGTCAAGTGATACAGATGTTTATCATTTCAATCCGCAAATATTTTATATTTACGGATATATATCATTTCAACCCGCAATCCGCAATAAAATTCAAAATCCATAAAATCGCTCGGGTTTATCATTTCAACCCATAACGATTTTTCCCTAATCTATAGATCGTTCGGGTGTATATCATATCAACCCATGGGAATTTTCTAACAATAAACTAAGGAAACTTGCAGTGTTATAACAATATAAATATAACATCCAGTCATACAATGCCAAAAATCAAACATCTACCACAAACACCGTACGATCAACCAATAAATACATCAATTAACTAATTGTCATCAACAAGTATTAAATTGACAATAAAATTTAAATATTAAATTAAATGATGATTAAATGCAACAAAAGTCATATTTAACTAGAATGACAATTTAAATATACCAAACATCAACCAATCAATTTCTAATCACATCATAAATTTAATTTAACTCACATAAGACAATTTAGTAGTTGTGAGTGGGTTAAAACACTCACCTTTGATTTCAAATCGATTTGAAATCCAAATAAAGGCCGAAAATTCAACAGGCTCGGAATTCGTCCAACCCAATCCCAATATGTCCGAAATTTCAATATGATCGCAGCGGAACAAACCGCGCGTAAATCCAACCTCATATGTGAAATTTATGAGGATTAGAAGTTTGAAATCAAAATTTAAATAAAATAAAATAAGAAAATGTACACGTTAATACCTGGACACGTCATCACCGCCTATTCACGAACGAAACCCTAATCTCATCTTCATTCATTCGAAGAAAAACTGAGCCGCTACCCAAAAATTGCCTAACGCCACCGATACGAGCCAAGTCTCCATGATCTTACACCGCCGTCCACATCTACGCTCTAGGCCGACCCCACCACCAAGTAGTGGCCACCTCCGGTCATCACGAGACCACCGCCGATGCCCCTCCTATGTCATCATTTTCTGGCGAATCCTGACTACATCTCGACAAATGAATAGCATGGCTGAGACCTGCTCGTCGTCCTCTTCCCAACGTCGCTTCCCAATCGTCGATCGGGCGAAGATCCACCGTTGGATCGAAACCCTAGCAAATGGACGACCGAAATGAAATCACTGTTTTTTTTTTGGATAAACGGTGATTCGATTCGAGAAACGAATTGTTGCTGTGAGTTACGCTCATTGAGAGCTTCGAAACGGTATATAATATGTCATGGTTTGGAGGAGTTTGAATTTTGAAATTGATTTGAAATTGGATTTAGGGTTTGTATTTGAAATTTGTTTCTGCCATTAGAAGAAGGAGATAGCCAGAGAGAATTGTACGTACTGTAATCAAAAATAGAAAGGCTGCTAGGGTTTAGATGAATATATTTATATGAACAAAGCGTGATAAGAAAGAACACGTATCAAATTGGTTCGAACAACAATAACGACCCGAAAAGCCCGTTTCGCTTCCGAAACGAAAATGGGTCATCCAATATATCAAAATAGATGCTTTCGATATTTTTAAATTCAATGGAATAGGTTTCCAGTCCTAATTCCATCGTATAAAGAATTTAGCTTTAAAATTAGCTTATTTCAAATTGAATTCAATTAAATTGATTCCTACGCATTTCGAGCCCGTACGATCAAACGACAAGTCCGATCGCTACGAAACTTGAAATCCTACAATAATTCACCGTTACAGATCAGATGAAACTAGTTTCGTCGAAATCCGAGACAATGACCAAAATGGCTATTTTCACGTTAATTAAATAAATTATTATTATATTAATTAAATCACTTTTCAACTTCAAATTTAATAACTGCCAATGTTTATCATTTTTGATTACTTATTAATTTAAAAATCTTCTAGAGTAAATTTCCAAGTCGAAACCAATGTTAAATATTGCACTAATCACGGTGTTTAATTTCAATTGCAATAAACCCATTAATTAAAATTAAAATTCCAATAATTTGATTAAATTTGATTTCAATCTTTATATTCAATCAATCATTACCTAATGGATATAATTAACATTGGTTTACATTTATTACATCAATATTCTACAATTATCATCTAAATTCATATTTACTGCAATATTTGATTACATTAATTGCACTTGATTTCCAATTATTTTCAACGAATTAAATAGTGAATTGATAATTAAAAATTGTTACAACTTACAATTTCGAACACATTTCTAGGTTTATTGTTAACAAACAAAACTAAAAAAATCCACATACTGATTAATTATTCTATATTAACCCATTTCAATTAATTACATACAATTTCACCATTTAATACAACATTTGGTTTATTTACTTATTTATAATTTATAACCAAATTTTGTATTTACAACATATTAATTAATTGAAATTACATTAAAATAGTCATCCATTACCTTACATTTACATTATTACATTTCATTCTAGTTATTTTCCTTATTATTAAATCTTAAATTTTTAATTTTCCACAACATTAAATTCCAAAACTTATTTAATTAATAAATTTAATTATCAAAAATTACTGGTCATTGCAATTGTACTCCTAATCCTCCCTCTTTTGGTACTAACAAAGAATTTGAAAACGATCCTTCTTCTGCTTCCTCTCGATAAGCTAGTGCATGTTGAATCAAGTAGGTTAGGTGAGTCTCCTTCTGATATTTTGTGTGCTGGATCCTTTAGGCCAATCGGTATAGCGACTCCCCCATAGGTATCTTATATCACTTTTTTTCCATTTGTTTCTTATATATATATATATATATATTGTGCAAATGTAGCCATTACTCTTTTTAATATATATAGGTACAACGTAGAAAGGAAATTAGAAATTTTGTATAGATTATTTTAGACAAATGAAAGAGGAAAATTTCAGACTTAAATGGAAAGAAGAAAGGTTATGCAGCCTGTCGAAATATTGCTTCCTTTGGGATCTACATCATATGTATACTCATTTTCTGAATTTAGACCTCTTTTTCTTTAAGGACCACGAAGACCAATTCTTTCATGACATTCGAACCAATTATGCCCGGTTTTTGTGTAGTAGACTCAGCCCTCTTTCTAAAGAATGAGACTACTGTGGGTTCCCTCTGTTAACAACGTTCCTGATATTAAGGCCACTTTTAGTACTACATTTCCCATTTCACCTTCCTCCGTTCAGAAGATTCAAGAAGCCCTTTCTGGGCCTTAGAACTAGCTGTTATGTAATTCTTATGACTATTGGTATCGTGAATGTAATGGTTCTTGTTGTTTCCTGTTTATTTAATGAAAAGTTTACAATTTTTCATAATCCTTCATTTTCTTTTATTGAAAGTTCATTATTGTTCGTTCTCTAACTAGGGTGAAGAATTTTCTTTACCTTTGAATGATCCTTATCTTAATCAATGCCTCAAGAACATTCAAGCTAGGCTAACGACAATCTTGCAAGATCGATCTTCCCTTCTTGTTGTTGGCTCAAAATCTATCGATGAAACAGAAGCTACCAAATGGTATGAAAAGTATCTCTATGTGAGATTTATTTTAAAGACTTCTCAAAAGATGGCTAAGGATCTTAAAAAGAAAGTTTTATCAAAGGATGACGGAATTGCACGACTAGCGAATCGTCTCAACTCATGCTCCATCCCCAACAACAATTAGATTACAATGCAAAAATTACTTAGCTGAACCAACGTGTTCTTGATTTAGAAATTGACATGATGAAATACAACAATGAATGCCATTCATATGAAATCATATTAACCGAGGGTGAATAAGGACTACCCGCTACCACTCCAACCGAATCTCCTATGAAGGAATTTCTACATAGCTCTTCTTCCTCAACTAGGGGGTATTTAGCACATGGTAGTGGTATATCCGACTTGTCTTTAAAAAGTGAGTCTTGTAAACTTGCAAGGTTAAGTAGATCCTTCAAGTTCAAGTGTAATTAAAAAAATAAAGGACTACTGGAATAAGAAGTTTATCGAAGCTTTCTCTGAACTAATATTGGAAGACGAAACTCTAGAGCGCCATGTAACGAACTTTCACTAACGATAAAAGTGCTTGAAGACGATAAGAGAAAATTATCTCATAAAGTCTCCAAACTAAAAAGTGTGAATGAAACTTATGAGAAAGCGCTATTAGTTCAGAATGACTTACTAATTCCTTCAATATCATCCACCACAAAAGAAGAAATTGATAAATTATATTCTTATATCTATCCAACATATTATTCATCCTTTTGCAGTGCTAGAAATGTTGATGAATGAGGTAAAAGATCTTAAAGATAAACAAGAATTGATGCAGATTTATTCTACTAGGGCTGTACAATTTGACTCTCTTGTTGATTATTTAATTGAGGTTATTGAGGCTTTTGACTTGAAAATTGACTTCACATTTTTAGGCACGAAGAGAAATTGTTGAATGTGGAAAGCAGTTATCTCTAGCTATCAATGGTATCAACACTTCTTCCGACATGAGTGTTTTGATGCCTTAAAGGAGATTGGAGGGCCCGCAATTTTATATAAGGATGCGGACTCGACTAGTGAGCAATATCTTTGTTTTATAGATGTCCCTGGAAAAGAGAGGAGTTGGTTTATCAACATCATCTTCTCCCTTATCCTCCAGGGCCATGAATTTAGAAGAAAGCATTTTGTTGTGAAAAGGAAATTATTATGTAACATCATTGTGTAATGTAAAATGTTTTAAGATTTTGTATAATATCATTGTATGAAATTGTGTAATCTCATTGTATGGTAATCCATTATGTGGTTACTTTGTTAAGTAAAATTTTGCATACCTGATAAAATACTCCGACCATCATATGGAACATTGCTTTGAACTGTGTGACAACCTGCATCTCCAGACACATTGATCCAAAACCTAGGGTAACTTTTGGACTCGTGTCGGTGCTACGTATGAGCTACTGGGTTTTTAAACATTACAGAGACTAAAAAATATACTGATAAAATCTAAGGATTCAACGCTTTCAGTTCTTATAGTGGAAGGAAACAAAATATAAATGTAGAAAATATCCATCTCATAAAATATCTCAAAAAACACAGTCTCAAAACAGTATGAAGTCATAATCCAGAGTATACAGAAATACGACATAAAGTCTTATAAGTACTAAGTATGATAAATAGTTGTATGGAGAGTAATGAGAAATAAAAAGCAACTCCAATGCCAATCTCACCTCCTCATGTACTAAGCTTTGGGCCTATTATCTGCTGCCCTATCTTTTTGTGGTGGGGAAAGAAAATAAAAGAGTGGGTTAGACAAAAGTCTTCCAAATGAGTTATATCATTAATATATGGTGAGTACATGCAATTAACTTCATTAATACTCTATGTGACCTAGGGTACTTTACTGGTGTTCGTGAATTACTTACTAAGCTAAGTTTTGTTAATCTAAGGCTATAGTTCTCAGCACACTTACATTAACATCTTATAAAGGCTTATAGCTAGGATCGAACAACTAATCGAACCTTAAGATGAACTATGGACAAGCTCATAACTACTAGAACTACTCCAACATAGGATTACCTACAGTATCCACCTTGGGACTACATTCCCAAATTATGACTGCAAGTATCATATTTATGCATTTAGGGGGAGCCTGCAATGCCGACTCGATTCGAAGATTTCTACTGCATCTGTTTCCACCTCTCAATGGTAACTTAACGCCTCTTATCGCACCGCTTCAGGATCTATCAACAACTCGGTATCACATCCGCACCGTCGTGCATGCCAAAGGACTCCCATTATTACCGGGACACACACTTCTCCAAGCATCATCGTCATTGTGCATGTACACCATAGAACCTCATATAAGTGCAAGTTGCGACAAAATCAACCCAGTCGAAAGTCAACTTCGCTAAATAAATAGTGCATAGGCCTTGTTGCTTACACACACATCTATCTTATCCCGCAATGTCCAAAAATAGCAAACCAAGGGAGTCAGTTTCCCTATTTATACTAACATCCATATATATAATATATATACAATTAAATTAATATCCTGGGCCTTAGGCCAAGGATATACTGTGCCCAGAATTCATTAACCGATCGACCGCTGGTCACTGGAGCGGTCAATCGGCTCTAGTGAGCCTATCGATCGGTCATAGTGTTTTTTCAAGTTTATTTTTTTCATTTTCTTCTCTATTAATTAGAAACTTTTAAATATAGTAAAATATTAATTATGGTGAACCTAAATTTGTAAACCTACAATTCATAATCACCCAAAACTACATATTCGATTTCATATACAATTTCAATAAATCAACTTAATCTAGGTTTAGCATCAATAGGATTATACCAATTCATACATAGTTTGACAAAAAGGGTGTATTCAACTTGAATTCAATCTATCCAAAAAAAATTACATTAACGATATCTAGGTTAAAAGAAAAGGACCATATTCATATAGGTTATAATTGTTGTGAAATTCCCAATCTAAATAACCAATATTTCTAGTTTAAATTAAAATTATTCTAGATCAAATAGGATATAACAAAATTAATTATATGTAAATCCCCAATTTAAATAATGAACCCACTTACCTCTAAAAAGCTATTCCCTCTGTAATACATTTAGAGTCGCCTACGCTTGGTGTAGAACTCCCCATTGATTTAATTCAACTTCTTCTTCTTCAATTTCTCTAATTTAATTTTTATTTGGTTTTGAAAAATTTTGATTTGAGGAGAAAGAGATTTCAGATTTTAGAGAGACAAATTTTGGACATACACTATGTGAATTAGGGTTCAATTTATAGGGGTAGAAGCTATCTCAGTCATTGAATTTAATATTATAAATCTAGGCCGTTCGGCCAAAAAAACTCTAGCCCAGAAGCTTCGACCAGACGACTACTTGCCTTGGAGCAATCGACCGCTAGGGGTTGACCGGTCAGGGCCAGGACGTCGACCGGTGGAATATTTCTTTCCTTAATTAATTTTTTAATTAATTTCGATTCTAAATTTTCAAAAATTGATAATGTTTTCATACTAGCTCTGATTTCAAAACATTATGTATGAAAATTGTTCATAAAATCGCTACAAACGCAACGGTGCAAGTTTCATAGCCAGATTTGAATATTTGTAAAAATTTCATTTTTACCCTTGTTATACTTAAAATTAATTCTTTTATTTAAATTTCCAAGTAAATTTTCGAGGTGTTACATTCTCCCCACTTAAATGGATTTCGTCCTTAAAATCTCCAAGGACCAAAAAATGCAGCCCATATGTATGGAAATTAATAATTACAACCATCTACTCATCCATCAACCACTGGCAATCATAGTCCTTAGTTAAATTTCTAATGCAATATGTACATGAGGACATGGGATGCGTATGAACCTATACTAATGCAAAAATTAAGCAGTCTCCTGACCTATTCGACCTCCTTAAATTCACATGCTTATACCATGTATCCAAATTATATACAACATCATATGTAAATATACTGGCAATTCTACATGTATGTGCAATCATTCAATCCATATGCAGCAACCATATGCATATAATTCAGTAAAATAGAACAAGTGATGTTGTGAGTGTATGTTAACTGGAGAATATATTTTTCTACATGTGCAATGATCAATCTAAAAAATACATCCATTAACATTAATCATCCAAAATTTGTCCTAATGTAACATTCATAACCATTCCTTAACATCCAGTTGTCCCTACTTATAGGGTATATTACGCTAGAATCCAAACACATCGGTAATCTATACTTATTAACTAAAATGGAATGTATTGGAAAAGAGTTCCATATGGGTAGCTTGAATCTCCTTTTCACGCTCCTATGCACTCTTTACTGGATCGTCTCCCCATTAGACCTTAATAAGCTTAATAACTTTATTGTGGAATCGCTTTGTACCATGCAAAAGAACAAGGGTGGGTGCATGTCAAACAAGTGACTCCCTCTCCACCTTTATTTTCTTAAGCTGACTCGGTTTGACTACAATGGCTATAACGTGTAGACACTTTCGCAAGTGTGACATATGGAAAACGTCGTGTACTCTCACTAACTTCTTAGTAAGCTTTACCCTATATGGTAACTTCTCTACTCTACAAGTGATCAGAAAAGGCCCTACAAACCTCAGTGCTAACTTTCCCAAACTACCAAATCTCATGACATGCCTGAGCGGTGAGACCTTCAAAAAAACTATGTTGCCCACTACGAACTCCAACTCCATGCATCTCCTGTCAGCGTAAGACTTCATCCTACTTAGTGCCTTTTTTATCCTCCTATGGATCAAGTCTACCTTCTATGATGTCTCCCTCACCATATCTAGTCCCAGAATAATCCTATCTATAGTGTTCCACCAACAAGACGCTGATATACAAGGCCTCCCGTATAACGCCTCAAACGGTGCCATTCCATTACCCAACTGATAGTTATTATTTTAAGTAAACTCCACTAATGGCAAGTGATCCTCCCAAGAGCTTCCAAAATTCAGGATGCAAATCCGAAGCAAATCCTCCAACACCTATTCACCCTCTCTATTCGTCTGTCCGTCTATGGATGATAAGCGGTACTCAAACTCAACTCAGTGCCTAACGCTTCCTGCAGACTTCTCCAAAACACACTAGTGAAAGGTGGATCTCGGTCGCTAAAATGCCAAAAAAACTCCACATAACCTAACTATCTCTCCCACATATAGTGTCGCCAAAGACGCAGCAGTCGTCGTACTCCTAACTGGAAAAAAATAAGCACATTTGGTTAGCCGGGTGACTTTGGCCTAAATAATCGCATTCTCCCTCGTACTCCTAGATAGTCCATCGATGAAATCCATAGTAATCTCACTTCCATTGCAGAATATACAATGGCTGCAACAATCCTCCCGACTTCTTTTGCTCCGCCTTTCCTCTTGGGCAAGTAATAATTAGGCCACATACTCTGCCACATGCTTCTTCATACTGAGCCAATAAAAGATTCTTTTCATGTCATGGTACATTTTGTCTCCGTCGGTATGAATGGTCATCCTAAAACGATGAGACTCGGCTAGTACAAAGTCGATCGAATCCATAATAAGGGGAACACATAATCTACCGTCTCTCCGTATCCACCCCTTTAAGTCAGTGGTATAATGCCTCAAATGACCCGACTACTCTCCTCTATTAAGCTCCTCGAAAATATACACTAACTTCTTATTGTACTTTTGACTCGACCCAATGTGGTCCATAAGTGCAGGCTGGACATCCAAAGCTGCTAACAATCACAGAGTAATGTTTGATAATGGTTAGAAATTGAATGTAGAAATGAACTCTAAGTGCTTCCACTCTATGAGCATAGTACTCAACACCACATGCTATCTTCTCAAGGCATCGACTACAACATTGCCTTAGCCTAGAGTATAGGAGATATTGAAGTCATATGGTGCTAAAAACTCCATCCATCTTTACTGCCTTAAATTCAAATCCTTCTAGGAGTCTCCAGAGACTTTGATCCGTATAAAGCTCAAACCCCTCTCCTAAAAGATAGTGACTTCACAACTTGAATACAAAGACAATGGCCGCCAACTCAAGATTATGGGCAGGGTGGTTTCTCTCATGGAATTTCAACTATCGCTTAGCATAGCTCAACACACTCCCTCCCTGCTTAGCATAGACCAGTGCACCTATTCTAGAATTACCCGATGGTTTGAAGGCACCCAACCTTGTATCGACCAAAGGATGTGATGTCCCTATCTGGCATGGCTCAAGGACCCAACTAGAGCAGTTCAGTTGGCTTAAGCAGATGGATGAAAGATTGGTTGTCAACAAGATAATGGGAGGACCTCACCCAGTAGTGAAAATGGGTGAGATAGAAAGATACGCAAGCTAGCTAAAGCATGCACCACAGGAGAGTTTCTACGCTGTCGAAGATGAAGCTCCGACTAAGAAATAGAAGATGATAACAGATGATAATGTGTTTAGAAATTGATTTCCTAAAGGAGTTAAGGCATCGCTTATCGATCCTATGGTGATAACAGTCAGAATCGGACCGACGGTTATGCATCGGGTGTTGGTGGATAATGGATGTTTGGTCAATAGTCTGTTCAGAAGTACGTTTGACCAGATGAAGATGGGTATGAAAGATGTGACTGCTTGCAAGACAAAGGTTAAGGGATTTACGAGCGAAGCTAAGGTGCCAATCGAGATGATTGATTTACCTATAGAGCTTGGTGAAGGAGAACGAAAGGTGGTTTACATCTAGAAGTTTGTTCTCATTGATGAGTTTTCAGCGTATAATGCTTTCTTGAGCCGACCGGCCCTAGCTGACTTCAAGATTGGTTAGCTCCATGGTGTTTACAATGAAGATCCCTACGATGAATGGAATTGGAGTGGTGTGAGGAGACTAAAGCAAGGCGAGAGAATGCTATGTTGTAGAACTATGTGAAGCTAAGCACCGAGAGAAGGGAAAGAATGTAAGGAGAAATCTCCACATTCAGGAATCACAAGCATAGAAATTACAGAGTAGCCCCTAGCTTGGGAACCATATCTGATTCGACAAGTCTATGGATCCAGGAAGAAGTCAGGGAAAGATTGGCAGCATCAGTGGAGCTTACGGTAAGTACCTCTATTGATATGGATGACCTGACTTGAGTGTTGAAGATTGATTCTCAGCTTGGAGTTGGATTACAGAATGAACTGATTAATTTCCTCTAAGGAAATCTAGATAGTTTGCTTGGATGCATTCTGATATGTATGTAAAATCATCGAAGATAGCGTGTCACACACTAAAAATCTATCCCAAGTTCACATCGGTGAAACAGAAAAGGCACATCCTGGATCCGAAGCAATCCGCTACATTAAAGGAAGAAGTGGATAAGCTGTTGGATAACAACTTTATCCATGACGTTTATACCCTCAATGAGTATCTAACCCTGTATTGGTCAAAAAGTCAAATGGAAAGTGGAAAAGGTGCATTGATTACTCAAATCTAAACGAAGCTTGCCCGAAGGATAGCTTTCTTTTGCCCAGAATTGACGAGCATGTTGACGGAACAACGGGGCATGAATTTCTCTCATTTATGGATTCTGGATACAATCTAAACATTATGTATGAGCTTTATCGGGAGAATGCTAGCTTTATCATGGATTTAGGATTGTACTGCTATCCGTTAATGCCATTCGGTTTAAAGAATGTTGGAGCTACGTATCAACGATTGGTAAATACAATGTCTAAGAATCAAATTGGACGGACGGTATAAGTGTATGTGGACAATAAGTTTTTGAAGTCACGGGTGTCTTGAAATCATTTAGATGATCTCTCGAAGATGTTTGAGATCTATGGAAATATGAAATGTAAATCCGTTAAAATGTTCTTTTGGAGTAGCTTCTGGGAAGTTTCTGGGATTTATTGTGAATGCACGAGCCATCAAGGCCAATCCAGAGCAGATTAAAGCTTTAACAAATATAACTGCCCCAACCATGAAGAAACAACTTCAGAGCATGAATGGAAAAATCGCTGCTTTGAGTCGATTCTTCTCAAGGGTGACCAATAAATTTATACCTTTCTTTAATGCCCTCAATAATGGAATTATGAAAGGAATCAAGATTTCCAGAATGCTTTCAAAGAGTTATTAAGGCACATAGATACGCCACCGGCCTTGCCCAAACCGTTAGACGAGGAGGATTTATTTGTTTATTTAGCAGTGTCTGCTTATGCACTAAGCGCAACATTGGTACATGTGGAGGCAAGCATTCGAAGACCGGTCAGATACATTAGCAAGTGGTTTATAGACGCAGAAAAGAATTACCCAAAGATGGAGAAACTTGCGGATTGCTTACTGATTATGTCAAGGAAATTGCGACCATGTTTTCAAGCTCACCCAATCAAGGTGCTTACAGATCAGCATCTGAAATAGGTATTGTGCCGACCTGAGACATCGTGAAGGTTGATAAAGTGGAATATCGAGTTGAGTCAGTACAATATTACCTACCATCTAAGGAGAATGATAAACGGGAAAGCATTGAAAACTTCATTGCGGAGTTTACCATGCATGATAGTGAAAAGGAGGAGGATGCTGCAGTTGCAGCTTCTTACTAGAAATTGTTCATAGATGGTGCTTCGAATGAATTTATTTCAGGGGCAAGAGTTGTGTTTGAAATGCCAGAAGGATGATCAATCTATTATGCACTGAAGTTAGAATTTCCTACGACTAATAATGAAGCTGAGTACGAGGCATTAATAGCAGGATTGAGGATAGCAAAAACACTAGAGATAAAGACACTATATATATTTAGCAACTCCCGGTTGGTGGTTTTCCAAATCAGGAAGGAGTATTGGGTCAAGGGTGCGAGACTAGCCCCTTACCTATCAAAATCACTGGAATTGCTTGAAGATGTGGAGCACTATACGATAGTGCACAATTTTATAGAAGAGAACATGAACGTTGATTCACTAGCTAAGTTAGCTAGCTATGGTGAAGCATAGGCGATGGGAATGGTTCCAATGGAGGTTTAAATAACTCCGAGCATTGATTAGATGAACGTCGACTGAATTCTGAAGACTACAGAGGAGGAGTCATAGATGACTCCGTTCAAAGGCTACCTGATCAATTGAACTCTCCCAAGAGATAGGAGTGAATGAAAGAAAATACTTCAAAAAGTGCCATGGTTCGTGATGCAAGACCCGGTATTATATAAGAGAGGATTCTCAATTGCCCTGCTTTGTTGTGTAGCAAAGGATAAGGCTAGGAAGATCCTCATGGAAGTCCACAAGGGCAGTTGTGGTGATCACATCGAGGGGCAGACTCTAGCGAAGAAGATACTTTGCTGTGGATATTTCTAGCCAAAAATAAACCAAGATGCAATTGACTACACCAAATAGTGTGGCCGATGCTAGAGATTTGCAAAGATACCGAGAGCCTCATCTTTTGAACTTACATAAATGGCCATCCTATGGCTGTTTGCAATTCGGGGAATCAACACTACCTGTATGCTACCAATAGCGAAATGAGGAGCCAAATATGCTATCGTTGTAGTGGATTACTTTACGAAATGGGCTAAAATAGAATCGCTTGCCATAATTACAATGAAAAATTGATCAATTTTGTAACAAAGAATATTATTTGCAGGTTTAGAGTGCCCTAGAAAATCATCATAGATAATGGAACTTGGTACGATGGTAACGAATTCAAGGATTTCTGCAAGCGCTACCGAATCAAAAAGATTTCTCCACGGTGGCACATCCGCAGGCAGATAGGAATGTAGAAGTAATGAGCAAGATCATCAAGTCCACCTTGAAAAAGCGACTGACAAGAGCTAAAAGCAACTGGGTTGATGAGCTTTCACTAGCACTATGGGCTTATAGGACAACACATAAGCTTGCGATTGGACACTCGCCTTTCACTTTGGCTTACGGATTGGAGGCAATAATCCTAATAGAACCAGAAGTCCCATCTCATCGTAAAAGGCATTTCGACCCGAAGGTGAATGAGGACTTCCTGCTTGAGTCTCTCGAGTTGGTTGACGATAATAGGGAAGAAGCCTAGCAAAGGGTAGTTGGACACCAGAAAAGAGTAGCAAGGCACTTCAATGCCAAGGATCGCAACCATACTTTTAAGGTAGGGCATCTCGTTTTGAAATGAGTTCTCCCGAGTATAGGGGCACTTGGTCCAAATTGGGAAGGACCTTATGCAATTGATCAAAAGCTTAGAGTCGGAACTTTCAACCTAGCAACCGTCAATGGAATCCCAATCTCGCATGCTTGGAACAGCAACTTGCTACGACACTATTACAACTAGGCTTTCTCGATTTTCTTTCACAAATAAGCGACCCAAGAATGTTGGGGGCATATAAATAGGCATGTCAGCTTGTTGAATCAATGGAATCGTGTTCTTGTAAGCAATACACTTATGCTGCGTGACTAGCAGCACAGTCGAGAAAATGCTCCTTTGTCCTTGTATAATGGACAAGGAGTGTGGAATTGTTTCCTGGAGATTCGACCAGGCAACTGAGTGCTCGGCATTGGCCACTACTCGGCATGAAGGACTGTTCGGCATCCAGGAGGACTCGGCGAAGCGCGCGGCATCCAGTGGGAGTCGGCATCCATAGCGTTCGGCATCCGTAGTGATCGGCGTCAGTTAGTGTTCGGCGACAACCAATGCTCGGCGCTAGCGTTCGACATCCAGTGGAACTCGGCATCAGAGAGTGACCGGCATCCAGGAGTGTTCGGCGAAGCACTTGACATCCAGGAGTACTCGGCGTGGTACTCGGCATCAAGAGTACTCGGCATCCCAAAGTACTCAGCGTCAAGTGGTGTTCGTCATCAGGAGTACTCGGCATCCCAAGGTACTCGGCGTCAAGTGGTGTCCGGCATCAACTGGCACTCGGCTGTAAGAGCGCTCGGCGTCCCCTGGCACTCGGTACCCAGAGGTACTCGGCGTAGTACTCGGCAACAGGAGTACTTGGCATCGCAAGGTACTCGACATCAGTAGAACTCGGCGATAGGATAACTTGGCAACGAGAGCGCTCGACATTCAGAAGGCATTCAGTATGCACAACTTCACAAGGACCGTTCGGTATGGAAAGCATCGTTCGGCATGGGAAGGACTGCTCGGCATCAGAGCGTTTGGCATACCAGGATCGGCATGCAGCGACCACTGTACTGAGGCTTGACCGTTCGGCTATCCAGCCCATTTGAGAAGTCCAGCCCATATTTGCCTATAAATAGGGGGGCAGGGTCACAGTGAAATGGATCCTTTTTTGGAGAGAAAAGACGGGGAGACTCTGCCATTTTCAAGACTCATCTTCTCTACTTAAACAACTTCATTCAAGCATTTGATTCACGAATTGTATTTGTAATCAACCATAAAGGAAATCAATAAAGTTGAGCAAAGTGGACGTAGGCAATTACGCCGAACCACTATAAATTTGGTGTTCTTACTTTCTGCATTTGAATTAGGACTGTCTTCTCTGTTTAATTTACTTTCATCACTTATATCTCTACACAATCTTTTTGAACGAGGTTAGTGACCAATTTTGGTGCTAACACTTTGGTGCTTTCACTGAGAGTCGAATTCTCAGACCTCAAGGATCTGCTTTGAAGCTACTGGATTGAGCAAATCCCCCAAAGAAGATCCGACTTACTTATAGAACATCCGCTGATCCTACTCAGAGTTCATACCAATAACTCTACAATGGCAAGACCACGTACCAGGTCAGCTTCTCTTAATCCGGATGCCCGAGAGACTGCTAGCGTGCAACAAGCAGGACCTAGCAATCAACCAGCAATCCCGAGTGCAGGGATTGCCGCTCAAGAACAGACTCCAGTTGTCACCAGAGTGGAGTTCAACGACTTGATGAGAGAACTTAGGGAAAGCAGGAGACAACTGGGAGAACAGATGCAAGCTAATGCCAACCTGATGGCACAACTCACTCAACAGCAGCAACAGAATGCTGGGGGCAATCCAGCTGCTTATTCCTCTTCTGACAGCTCAACTTCTTCTGATGAGCCACCCAGGCGCAGACGCCGTAAGACTGAAACTGCAAGGGCAGATGCTGCTGTTCGAACAGCAGGAGACCGCGACCAAGCCAGAACTGGAAACTTCCGAACCGGAGTACAAGTGGAGGAGGGAGCTCCAGATCATCAAGATGTTAACAATGTTGAACCTCATGACGCACGATTGGCAGATCGCCAGGAAAGGAGGCATCAGCATGGACATGCACGTAGAACTGACTCCAACCTCCCAGCTTCCATACAGACACCCGATCTGACAGCCATGATCAGGCAACTGATGAAAGAAAATCAGGGCTTATCAAATGACGATTGGGGAGTGTCAAGAAGCCATACTCCGTTCACGGATGTTGTGCTGCAAGCGTCCTACCCCAAGAAGTTTAGCATGCCAACCATTCCTGCATACGAAGGAAAGACTGACCCCAGACAACATGTAATGAGGTATGAATGGATGATGGATTCAGCCAGAGCAAATGATGCCACCAAGTGTAGGTGCTTTCCGATTACTCTATCTGGGATCGCTACTATGTGGTTCACCCGACTTCCTCCGCGATCCGTATCAAATTTCGAGGAGTTGGCAAAGAAGTTTATTGAGCAATTCAGGATACACACTACACGCCCGAAGGACGTGATGTCTCTGTCAAGTGTAATCCAAAATCCCGGAGAGTCGCTAAAGGAGTACTTACAAAGATTCCACGTTGCGGCGACTGAAGTCAGTAATCCCAACGACCATGCAATTCTAATGGCTGTGATGAGAGGTGTAGATCCGGATTCTGAATTCGGAGATTGGCTGGCAGGAAAACCTCCGACTACGCTAGAGCGTTTCTACTCCAAGGCGCACCAGTTCATAAGAAGAGAGGAAGCTAGGTGGGTATGACGAGACAAGACACCGGGACCTGCCCAAGAGTCAATTAAGAGCAACATTGCTGTGAAGCAATCTGGAGACAATTCAGGAAAGGTCCAAGTCAACGTCCAGAATAAGCCTGTGCAGCCCAAAGAGTCCGGAGGAGGGAGTCAAGGAAAGAGGAAAGAAGCGGGAAAGTGGAAGTCGAGAATTCCAAGCTACAGCGAGTACACTCCGCTAAACGCCCCACTTGAGAACATTTACCTATCCACATGCAATACTTTTCAATACAGAAAACCACGTCCGAAAGAATCAACTGAAGAACAGAAACGGACTGGGAAATATTGCCGCTTCCATGAAACCTATGGACACAACACGGAAGAATGCAGACACCTGCATGACGCTATCGAGAAATTGATCAGACAAAAGAAGTTGCAAGAATTTGTGAAGGATCCGTAGGAAGGAGGACAGGGAACGTCCGACCCAGGTCGTGCACCGGCTCCACGTCATCCAGAGGAACCTGCCCGGACTGTTGGAAGACTGGTTATAAATACAATCATCGGCGGACCTCATCCCGCAGATAAGAACTGGCAAGAGATGGAACGATATGCGAGCTCCTTGAAGCATGCGGATTTCGAGTGCTGTTCGAACGTAGAGGACGGGGCCCCTGCTAAGCAGCAGCGCGTGATGACAGACGATATTGTGTTCAGAAACAGAGACGCTGATCAGGTAGAGGCTCCGACCATCGATCCCATGGTCATATCTGCAACAATCGGACCAGCATATGTAAAAAGAATTTTGATTGATTGTGGGAGTTCAGTCAACATCATCTTCAAGAAGGCATATGATCAGATGAAGCTAGAGACAAAAGACTTGAAACCATCCAAAGCTCGTATCCACGGCTTTAACGGCGCTGCGACTGATGCAGTAGGATATGTCGAGTTACCAGTTGAACTGGGACAAGGCGAGCGTCGGAGGGTACGAATTCTACCCTTTGTAGTTTTGGATGTGGACTCTCCATATAATGTTTTCTTGGGTCGGCCGGCCCTGGCTGAATTTAGGGCGGCACTAGCCCCGTGGTGCTTGACTTTGAAGTTCCCGACTGACAAAGGAGTAGGCATTGTTCACGGAGACCAAGCAGCTGGTCGTTCTTGTTATGTGGCCGAGCTCCGAGAAGCCCACCGGAGGGAAAAAGGAAAGGGTGCGGATAATCCTGTCCGCATCCTCAACGCGAATAATTGACAAGTAGTGCCCGAGCCCTGGCTCGGGCATAGTTCTCGGATCTACGGAGATATAGATCCGAGTGACGACGATGAGAAACCCAGGGAAGAGAAGGCGGCACCGGCTGAATTAACAATTGACATTTCGGTTAGCCATGACGACCCTTCGCGAATACTGAAGATCGGATCACAATTAGGCCCCGCAATGACAGAAGACCTTAGCGACTTCCTCCGAGCAAACCTTGATGTTTTTGCCTGGACGCATTCTGATATGTGTGGGATTTCTCCCGCCATCACAAGTCATATGTTGAACGTAGACCCGAAATACGTCCCAGTCAAGCAAAAAAGGAGAGGAATGGATCCAGAGAGATCCGCCGCTCTTGGAGAGGAGGTGGACAAACTCAAAGCAAATGGGTTCGTCCGCGACGCCCTCTACCCGGAGTGGGTCTCCAACCCCGTGCTAGTAAAGAAGGCAAATGGGAAATGGAGGACTTGCATAGATTATTCCGACTTGAACAAAGCATGCCCTAAGGACAGTTTCCCGTTGCCTAGGATCGATCAGTTGGTCGATTCCACAGCAGGACACGAATTATTGTCATTCATGGATGCGTACTCGGGATACAACCAAATCCCAATGCATATTCCGGACCAAGAACACACCAGCTTCGTTACAAATGTTGGGCTGTATTGCTATGTAGTGATGCCCTTTGGATTAAAGAATGCTGGAGCAACTTACCAACGTCTGGTGAATCGAATGTTCAAGGACCAGCTGGGAAAAACCATGGAAGTCTATGTGGATGACATGCTCGTGAAGTCACGGCAGTCAAACGACCACATTCAAGACTTAGCGGAAATGTTTAACATACTCAGGTCCTATGGAATGAAGATCAACCCGCTGAAGTGTTCTTTCGGCGTTGCATCAGGGAAGTTTTTAGGATTCATCGTCAACGCTAGGGGAATCGAAGCCAACCCAGAAAAGATCCAAGCCATTCGAGATGTACAAGCGCCCAGGACTATAAAGCAGGTACAGAGCTTGAACGGAAAAGTGGCTGCGCTAAGTCGATTTATATCCAAGGCAACTGACAAGTGCATCCCATTCTTCGACATAATAAAGAAAGGAAAGAGGAATTTTGAATGGACGTCTAGCTGCAAGGAAGCTTTCCAGAACTTGGTAAGGCATCTGGAGAGCCCACCAATGCTATCTAAACCAGTTGACCATGAGATGATGTACGTTTACTTGGCTATATCCCCTCATGCGATAAGCGCAGCTTTGGTCCGTGAGGAAGATCGAGTCCAGAAGCCGGTATATTATGTCAGCAAGCGTTTAACGGGGGCAGAGAAGAATTACCCTAAAATTGAGAAATTGGCTTATTGCTTGGTGATTGCATCACGCAAGCTGCGCCCGTACTTTCAAGCGCATTCAATCGGCGTTTATACCGATCAACCCCTGAGGCAGGTACTTCAACGACCGGAAACTTCTGGAAGATTGCTAAAATGGAACATTGAGCTGAGCCAATTCGATATCGTGTACCTACCACGGAGAGCTATTCGAGGGCAAGCGTTAGCAGACTTCATCGCTGAATTTACCATACCCATCAAACCGGACGATCACGACATCATTCCCCCCATCCGATGGAAATTATACACTGACGGTGCATCAAACGACCGTTGCTCCGGCGCGGGCGTAGTTCTTATAACTCCGGAAAACCGATCAATCTGTTATGCCCTGAAGCTCGATTTTCCGGCTACGAACAACGAAGCTGAATATGAAGCATTGATCGCTGGCTTGAAGCTTATCAAAGAACTCGGAATCAAATCAATCGAAATCTTTTGTGACTCGCAGTTAGTGGTTTACCAAGTACGAGGAGACTACCAAGCAAAAGGACGAAAGCTTGCTCCGTACCTCGTTCAGGTCCAGGAACTACTATCAAATCTTGAGCGTTATGACATTTCACACATCCCGCGAGAACAAAACAAAGAAGCCGACTTGTTGGCTAAGTTCGCAAGTACCAACGATGTTCAACAAATGGGATTGTATCCCGTGGAAGTCTTGCATGCCCCGAGTGCGGACGAGATGAAAATCGATCTTGTGTTGGAAACAGAGATCGAGAAGGACTCGTGGATAACCCCATTCAAACTGTACCTGACAACCGGGGCTTTACCAGAAAGGAGAAGCGAAAGACGACAGGTCCTTCGAAAGGTTGCGCGGTACGTAATGCAGGATGGATCCATGTACCGGAAAGGATTCTCAGTCCCATTGTTACGGTGCATCGCTCATGATGAAACAAAGCGAGTCTTGAGGGAAGTCCACGAAGGGGAATGCGGCGACCATACTGGGGGCCAAACGCTAGCAAAGAAGATCCTCCGCTATGGGTATTACTGGCCTACCGTAAACCGGGACGCCGCGGACTACGCAAGAAAATGCGACAAGTGTCAAAGATATGCAAAAATCCCGAGGGCTCCATCAACGGAACTCACACAAATGATCAGCCCTTGGCCATTCGCAATCTGGGGAATCGACATAATCGGCTCTTTGCCTCTGTCCAAAGGTGGTGCGAAATACGCGATAGTTGCAGTCGACTATTTCACGAAATGGGCTGAGGCAGAGCCTTTGGCCACTATCACCTCTAAGAAAGTCATTAACTTCGTTGTGCGAAACATTATATGCCGCTTTGGCCTTCCACGCACCATCATTACAGACAACGGAACGCAATTCGAAAGTAGAGAGTTCAAAGAGTTCTGTTTAAAGTACGGCATCGAGAAAAAGTTCGCTGCCGTTGCACACCCAAAAGCTAACGGACAAGTCGAGGCAGTTAACAAAATAATCAAGTCCATACTAAAGAAGCGTCTGGAGAAGGTTGGAGGCAAGTGGGTAGATGAACTCCCGACAGCATTATGGGCATATAGAACTACCCACAAGTCCGCGACCGGCCACACTCCGTTCGCCTTGGCATACGGCTCTGAAGCCGTAATACCCGTGGAACTTGAAGTTCCATCGCACCGAGTGACATACTATGACCCCAAGACGAACCAAAACCTCTTGCTGGAATCACTGGACTGCATCGACGAAAAGCGTGAAGAAGCTGAGTTAAGGGCGGCGGCGCACAGACATCGAGTCAAGCGCTACTACGATGGCAGAGTCCGCCCAAGAATCTTCGATGTGGGTGATCTCGTTCTGAAACGAGTCTTCCCAGTGCCATCACGTATGAATCCCAGCTGGGAAGGTCCATACGCCATTGAACGGAAGCTTGGAGAAGGAACATTCAAGCTAGCGACCGTTGATGGCGCGACACTCCCCCGAGCATGGAACAGTGAACATTTGCGGCACTATTACATTTAGCATGTTTCCCTTTCTTGTTATAGGCACTATTGTTTTCTGCATGTTCCCATTCAATAATGACTTAGTTTCCTTTTTAAGTTGTAATCGAGCAATTTAGTTGATTTTCATTAATAAAGGCTTGAAGCCACATTTTCTATGAAGTTTCTGTATCTCTTAATTGGATGATAAATTACATTATTCTGTGCGGCGTACAGACTAGTATAAGCGATTTCCAATCTCCGAGTCCCCAAAGTGCGGAGCGGAGTACTCTAAGTCCCCAGAGCGCGGACTAGAGTATAAACGATTTCCAATCTCCGAGTCCCCAGAGTGCGGAGCGGAGTACTCTAAGTCCCCAGAGCGCGGACTAGAGTATAAACGACTTCCAATCTCCGAGTCCCCAGAGTGCGGAGCGGAGTACTCTAAGTCCCCAGAGCGCGGACTAGAGTATAAACGACTTCCAATCTCCGAGTCCCCAGAGTGCGGAGCGGAGTACTCTAAGTCCCCAGAGCGTGGACTAGAGTATAAACGACTTCCAATCTCCGAGTCCCCAGAGTGCGGAGCGGAGTACTCTAAGTCCCCAGAGCGCGGACTAGAGTATAAACGATTTCCAATCTCCGAATCCCCAGAGTGCGGAGCGGAGTACTCTAAGTCCCCAGAACGCGGACTAGAGTATAAACGATTTCCAATCTCCGAGTCCCCAGAGTGCGGAGCGGAGTACTCTAAGTCCCCAAAGCGCGGACTAGAGTATAAACGACTTCCAATCTCCGAGTCCCCAGAGTGCGGAGCGGAGTACTCTAAGTCCCCAGAGCGCGGACTAGAGTATAAACGACTTCCAATCTCCGAGTCCCCAGAGTGCGGAGCGGAGTACTCTAAGTCCCCAGAGCGCGGACTAGAGTATAAACGATTTCCAATCTCCGAATCCCCAGAGTGCGGAGCGGAGTACTCTAAGTCCCCAGAACGCGGACTAGAGTATAAACGATTTCCAATCTCCGAGTCCCCAGAGTGCGGAGCGGAGTACTCTAAGTCCCCAGAGCGCGGACTAGAGTATAAACGATTTCCAATCTCCGAGTCCCCCGAGTGCGGAGCGGAGTACTCTAAGTCCCCAGAGCGCGGACTAGAGTATAAACGATTTCCAATCTCCGAGTCCTCAGAGTGCGGAGCGGAGTACTTTAAGTCCCCAGAGCGCGGACTAGAGTATAAACGATTTCCAATCTCCGAGTCCCCAGAGTGCGGAGCGGAGTACTCTAAGTCCCCAGAGCGCGGACTAGAGTATAAACGATTTCCAATCTCCGAGTCCCCAGAGTACGGAGCGGAGTACTCTAAGTCCCCAGAACGCGGACTAGAGTATAAACGATTTCCAATCTCCGAATCCCCAGAGTGCGGAGCGGAGTACTCTAAGTCCCCAGAGCACGGACTAGAGTATAAACGACTTCCAATCTCCAAATCCCCGGAGCGCGGAGTACTCTAAGTCCCCAGAGCGCGGAGCGGAGTACTCTAAGTCCCCAGAGCGCGAACTAGAGTATAAACGATTTCCAATCTCCGAGTCCCCAGAGTGCGGAGCGGAGTACTCTAAGTCCCCAGAGCGCGGACTAGAGTATGAACAGTCTCAAGTCTCCAAGTCCCCGGAGCACAGTGTCAGCAAACCAAATAAAGACAAGAGAATCATTCAAATAAGAAGAAACTAAAATTTTATTCGATAAGTCCAAAATAGGGATACAAGATCACTCCTACAAAATTCGGGCCTATACAAACTACAAGTTATGAAAGATAGAAACTGTTACAAACTTAAGCAAAAACTTGTTGAACAAGTGCATCGATCATTTCTTCGACTTCTTCTTCTTGTCTGCCCTCGGTGTTTCCGACGACTCCTCTCCCTCACGTTTCTTCTTGGACTTTTTGCTTGCTAGAGAGACGGAGTCAGGAGTAGGAGACGGAACATCTAATGGTTTGGACCTGCCCGGGAGAATGATTTTCAAAGGTCTATTCCGCGGGTCAGTAAGTTCCAGGACTTCAGATTCAACTTTGACTTTGACCTTTCTCTTCTCCTCGTCGGCAAGACGATCCTTCATGCTCATCTCTGAAGTATGTTCAGAGGCGCCAGTGATTTTAACTTCGTCGCTTCCTTCGGCAGGAGACGAGGTATCAAGTTTGTCATCGTCAAGCGCCCCGATCAATTGAGCGTCTGGGCCGGGAGTTACCCCCGCGTGAGCAACGTCGCTTGTTTTCCCCGCTTCCTCCTTGGCGTCATCGCTCCTCAGAGTTAGCTCAGTGTCAGAACAACCTGTGAGAAATATAAGAAGTGGGCATCAGAACGAATAACCACTGCTAAAAAAAATGACGGATCACTTCGACTTCTAGAGAAAGAAGAATCTCCTACCAGGATCAGGTTGGCTGTCCGTGGCGCGCGGGGTTTCACCCTCCAGGATAGGTGACAGCACATGAACGCCGAGCCCGGGATCTTCGGGGTCGTAGCTGGCGTGCTGCTCGAATGGATCAAGCGTCGGCCGACCAGCCGATTGAGCTGCATAAGGAGCGGCGATGTGAGGAGTAGTAGTGTCGGCCTCTGACGGGCCAGCCTCGTTATTCTTCTCTTTCGAAGGGGAAGAGCCTTTGCCATAGAGAGCCAATGCTACGGATAAATCCGATGGCTCATTCCCCCTCAGGAACTCCTTCACCAGTGCATCCTCATCGATTTCTTCGGAGCCTGATTCGACCTTCTTGATCTTTATCAGAGTTTCCCACGCCTCGGCCAAGATTCATGGTAGCCGTCGCCCAAGAATGTTAGGTCGCGGTGCATAAGGACGCGGGCTTCGTACTCGGCGATCAACGGGTCAAACAT
The DNA here is from genome assembly GCA_030737815.1 of Allium fistulosum. NCBI lineage: Eukaryota > Viridiplantae > Streptophyta > Magnoliopsida > Asparagales > Amaryllidaceae > Allium > Allium fistulosum. Next base: position 475,090,425 of record CM060901.1, read on the forward strand.
ACTTTTGACTTCTTCCCTGCCGGTCTCTGCGGCCGCCTCCAGGCGAGAATCAAGCTCCTCCTTAGCCATTCTTTTGCCCTCCTCACGGGCCTCATCCTTCATTTTCTCGACCCCGGCAAGTTCACCGTCGAGCTTTGCCTTCAGGAGCCGGGTAGCCACAATCTCATCACAATACCGCTGTGATTCTTCCTGAGCGGCTATTTTGTCTTCTTTCTCCTTGGAGAGTTGTTCTTTCAGCTCTTTGACTTGAGTAGGGAGCGCGTCCCTTTCTTTTTGGACAGAGTCTTTTTCTAGGGCAAGGGCGCCGCTGCGCTGAACTGCTTCGTCAAGCTCCTTTTTGTGAGCCACCTCTAAGCGAGTAACTGCCTCGGCAGTATCTTTTGCACCTTGTTCAGCGGCTTCTAGCTTTAACTTATAAGAGGCGAGTTCTTCGTCTTGGAGTTTGATGATTTTCTTATCGCTGTCAGCCTCCAGAGTCAGACGGTCAATCTCATGTTGACGCTCAACAGATACTTCTGATATCTTCTCCACCAAGTGCACGAATGCGTCATGTTGAACATAGACGTCATTGTTGCATGCAATGGCACTTTGCTTCACGTGCCCAGGAATGTGATGGATGGCCGGGAGGAATTTCAAACCGTCAAAACAAATTTTCGGAAACTTGGCCTTAAGGTCGACCATCTTTTCTGCAACAGTCGGGTCCACGGCAGGAGCAGGAGGAGGAGGCTTAGAGAATTCCGTTCTTTTACGCGGCTCTCGAACTTGCCTCGTACTCGATGAACTGGAATGTTGTTCTCGAGCAGCATCAGACTGATAACCCTTCTGCAAAGACTTCTCTTTATCCGGCTCAGCAGTAGGAGGAAGATCACGGGACTGAGAAGATTGATAGTGCGCTTTCTTGCGATGAGACGACTCGCGCGGACGATTGTCCCTATCTTCATAATCACCTCGGTCCCGGCGTCTGCCTGAACCGGAATCCCGTCCGGAGTGATGAAATATTGAAGACCCCTGAAGGCGATCAAGTCCGTGGGAGCGGCCCATATCACCTGCAAAGAAGGAAGATAACAACGAATTAAGGAGAATTCACGAATTAAAAAGACTTGAAGTATGTTATGGAATGCGCATGTGCGTGTGTGTCCTAAGTGTTCCCCCCGACAGACCCGTTCGTTTATCTTTGCTAATCGGAGTATTGTCTCTGTGAGCCGGGAGTTGAACTCCTACATTGCCTCTAGCGGGCGAGGAGAATTTGAGAGCTTCAGGATCATCGAACCCGTAATTAAGTATGTCCTCGGGAATAGAGAGGTTCGAGAGACCCCTCAGAGAACTCTCCAGATGCTGCGAAGAAGCCTCTTTCTCGGGAGGGATAGGCGTAGATTTTGAGGTGTCGCCAACTTTCTCTTTCTGAACCGTATATTTCAGCTTTTTCTTTCCCTTCGAAGGGGAGGACGACGTCTCAATATCCTGAACTTCGATTGCCGGATTCCAAGCAGGACCCACGTTCTCGCCCTGAGTGTCGGGTGCATCATCCTCTCTACGCTCGCCTTCTTCGTGCGCGTCGGGAGCGCGACGCGACGACGGGCCGGCAAGTTTTTTCCCTTTACCAGATGGAGGTTTGGGAATTGTAACACCTTCTGGAAGGCTGACCCGACGGTCAGGAGCTAGCAAGCCGAACCCCGACAGCGATTCATTTGAAATGATAGCTCGAATATCTCGATCCTCGGCCGGAAGAGCTCTAATCGCGTCGACAGCGTCAGAATATCCTCGGCCTTCCGGACGCGGGTTAATACCTGAAAAGATGAAATGAAGAATTAGGAAAAACATGACTCCCATTAGGTACGAATAACGGTTCAGCAGAGAGACTTACTGCCTTCAACCCATCTCCTAGCAAAACCAGACGGGCATCGCACATAGAACCATTCCTGTTTGTACAGGGCGAACTTGCTGCAGGCCCCTGTCAAGATCTGGCACTTGTGATACGGCTCGAGGAAAATGAAGGAAGGGCTATCTTTCCGTCTCTTGAACATATAAATGTATCGAATATCACCGGGGGTTGGAGGTCTGGAGAAGACAGCCATGAAGAGTAAATAAGTCCCATATAGGAACGCATGACCATTCGGGTGCAGCTGCGACGGAGTGATGTCTATATACTGCAGCACATCCCGGAGAAATAGGTTAAACGGAGGCACGGTGCCCATCCAGCACATGAACTTGTTGCAGGCCGTGTACCCGACTGGGGGCAAATGAGGACGGTCGTGTCCCGAAGGAACTAACACGTCAGTAAAGGGAATTCCGTGAATGGAACATATCCGTCGCAGAGCGGCCTCATTGATCCTCGAGGCTTGAGAATCGACCGGATTGTCCAGTAAGATGGTTGACTCCAGAGCATCGGGCGCCAGATTATGAGCGGGAGAGATTGACGGGTTGGAAGCATCTGCGGCTCCTTGCTTTGCTGACGGCCCAGGCCTGTCAGATATGGTGGCAGAACTAGATTTTCCTGACATCCCGAATAAATAATGAACCTGGCTAAATGCTTGAGAAAGCTATACTTGAAAAACGTTGAGCGTTAGAATTAGCAACACGAGTTTTCCCCCCACGTGGTGTGTGAACTAGTGCAAGCAATTGTGTACAGACAATAAGAATCTAAAGGTTTTAAAGATATAATAATTAGCTTCGAATCATCGCCTTCGAAGACCGTCATCGCTGACCGTCTCAAAAAGCTTCCCTTGAGGTGGTTACAGTTCAAGATTCAGAAAACATGTAATTTATGAAGTATCCGGCTTAAGTCTAATTTGACATTTATATCGTTCGGCATTTAAATGTCGTTCGGCAGTTACATTGTTCGTCCTGAGAAGAGTTCGGCATGTATCTTGGTTCGGTTAAGTCATTGTCAAGTGTTCGGCATTGAAATTGTTCGGCATATATATGTTTGTTCGGCATTTGAATGTCGTTCGGCTTGAATTATTGTGCGACAATTGTATTGTTCATCCTAAGTATAGTTCGGCACGTATATTGTTCGGCCTAGGTATTTATATTGTTCGGCATTTTTGATGTTCGGTAAATATAATGTTCGGCAGTTATATTGTTCGGCAGGTATGTAGCTGTTCGGCATGACAGTTGTTCGGTAATTATGTCGTTTGGTCTAGATGCTACTCGGCATATATGTCTACTCGGCATAAGGGTAGTGTTCGGCCTTAGTTCGTTCGGCTAAGGCAGTGCTCCGCCCTCGACCATAACTCCGCCCTGCTCTTTCTCCATTTACGACGAACGACAGAGACAAGATCGCCCGGCGAAGGTTACGCCGTTCGACACCCCATCTTCCTTTTTCTTCCAATCTTGATCAGCACAAAGGAGCTAGGTCTAACTACCATGCACCGTTCGGCGACTCCGAACGTGCGAACCACTTCTACTAACCACACATTGTACAATCCCATGTGATGAACCTAAAGTTGAAGTAATGTAATCGTGGAGGGAATGATACCTAGTTCGACGATCGAGGTTGAGGAAGGATCAACTAGACTTTATATCTGATAGAGTGGCAAGAATTGCAAATCTCTGGGAATAATAGAAGAGAAAGCGTAAAGAGAAAATGGTGGAAGGGCGCCTGGTTATATAGAGGGAGTTAGAAGTCGAAAAGGCCATGACCGGTAGAACCGGTCAAGGTCATAGCGTTCGGCGCATAACGGTTCGGCACTGAAGCATCGCTCGGCAAGGAAGCACCGTTCGAACGCGCATGTCTCGCTCGGCAAGGAAGCACCGTTCGAACGCGCATGTCTCGTTCGGCATTTGGAACACGTCCGGCACACATCGATCCCGCAAAAGGGGCGTCTCCGTTCAAGGTTAGCCAAGGGTTTAAGACGTGACGAAAAGGTTGCACGGTTCAAAGCGTACCACGTTCGGCCACGCGATACACTTTGGGGGGCAAGTGTTTCCTGGAGATTCGACCAGGCAACTGAGTGCTCGGCATTGGCCACTACTCGGCATGAAGGACTGTTCGGCATCCAGGAGGACTCGGCGAAGCGCGCGGCATCCAGTGGGAGTCGGCATCCATAGCGTTCGGCATCCGTAGTGATCGGCGTCAGTTAGTGTTCGGCGACAACCAATGCTCGGCGCTAGCGTTCGGCATCCAGTGGAACTCGGCATCAGAGAGTGACCGGCATCCAGGAGTGTTCGGCGAAGCACTTGACATCCAGGAGTACTCGGCGTGGTACTCGGCATCAAGAGTACTCGGCATCCCAAAGTACTCAGCGTCAAGTGGTGTTCGGCATCAGGAGTACTCGGCATCCCAAGGTACTCGGCGTCAAGTGGTGTCCGGCATCAACTGGCACTCGGCTGTAAGAGCGCTCGGCGTCCCCTGGCACTCGGTACCCAGAGGTACTCGGCGTAGTACTCGGCAACAGGAGTACTTGGCATCGCAAGGTACTCGACATCAGTAGAACTCGGCGATAGGATAACTTGGCAACGAGAGCGCTCGACATTCAGAAGGCATTTAGTATGCACAACTTCACAAGGACCGTTCGGTATGGAAAGCATCGTTCGGCATGGGAAGGACTGCTCGGCATCAGAGCGTTTGGCATACCAGGATCGGCATGCAGCGACCACTGTACTGAGGCTTGACCGTTCGGCTATCCAGCCCATTTGAGAAGTCCAGCCCATATTTGCTTATAAATAGGGGGGCAGGGTCACAGTGAAATGGATCCTTTTTTGGAGAGAAAAGACGGGGAGACTCTGCCATTTTCAAGACTCATCTTCTCTACTTAAACAACTTCATTCAAGCATTTGATTCACGAATTGTATTTGTAATCAACCATAAAGGAAATCAATAAAGTTGAGCAAAGTGGACGTAGGCAATTACGCCGAACCACTATAAATTTGGTGTTCTTACTTTCTGCATTTGAATTAGGACTGTCTTCTCTGTTTAATTTACTTTCATCACTTATATCTCTACACAATCTTTCTGAACGAGGTTAGTGACCAATTTTGGTGCTAACAGGAATCAAACCACCGGGTCGATGGGAAGATTGACCCTCTACCTTCTAAGAAGCGGCATTACTCGAGGATAGCGATACCAGGAAGGTCCAAACCGCTGGAACGATGGTGAAAATCGACCATCAAACTTCTGAAAACCGACGTTGCTCGGAGATAGGTGACGCCGGGAAGGTCCAAACCACTGGGTCAAAAGGGAAAATCAATCTTCTACCTTTTGAGAATCGACGTTACACAAACATAGGCGATGCTGGAAAGGTCCAAACCATCGGGTCGATGGGGAAAATCGACCCTCAACCTTCTGAGAACCAGCATTTCCTGAAGATAGGTGATGCTTGGAAGGTCCAAACCGTTGGAACGATGAGGAAAATCAACCCACAACCTTCTAAGAATCGACATTGCCCAGAAATGAACAACGTCGGGAGGGTCTAAACCACCGAGTCGATGGGAAAAATCGACTCAAACTGTCGAGTTGATAAAGAAAATTGACTCCCAACCTTCTAACAACCGGCGTTGCTCAGAGATAGCAACAACGAGGAGGTTCGTCGACCCCATCCAGGAGTCGATTGAATCACTTGGTTCTGGCCTTAAGGAAATCATCGTTGCCCAAAGAGAGGCAATGTAAAAGAAAGAATTTTCAAAATTGGACTGCTATTGTGCTAGTTTATGGGGATAGAAACAAGTGCACAGCCGGATTTCAAATTTCAAACTTAGAAAAATTCAGATGCAGCCTGGAGATAGTTAGCACTGAGAAAATAATACTTGGAATCAACTCATAAAATCAACGGTTCTCGGAGAAAGGAGATGGCATATGAATGGAAATGTCAACAACAATGCTAGCAACCAAGCAAGACATGCTTGGTCAAGGATAAGCAAGGATAGCTGTGGGAGCCTAAAAATAGGAATTTGTCAAGCTTTCCTGGTCCAGGTTCAAGATCGGAAAAGCGCACTTAAACTGGGGGCAATCAAAAAAAATTTCCCACAAACTATTAACTTATAAATGCCTAGAGTCTGGCATTTGGAGTAATAAATCCCGTAAATAGAAAAAGCAAGCAAAAAACTGGTAGAAAGGAACCCGACTAAGCACTGGCGGGAATAACTATAAAGTTGATTAAATGACGATTTTGTTTGTCGAACAAAACATTTTGGCATCTATAAACTGGGCTAAGTAGCAAGATATGACAAGCAATGGCAGGAATATTATTTATATGCATAGAGTTGCAGTAAATAAGCATATTGCACAAAAACAGATGCATATAATAAAGAAAAATTGCAGTACAACCAATTATATCATATACACAGTTAGTCATATACAAACAGTACAGTACATAAAGTGCAGAAAAGTCAATAAGAGAATGATTACATGGAAAAAGTCAATCTTTCATTGCCATAACTTTTATGTACATCATGAAGCGTCTCCTCCAAAGCTGCAATCTTCAGGAAGCCAGAACCTGGCATGGAACCGGAGGGTAGGACAGGAGCAATAAGTCCCATAGAAATAGAAGTTGACTCCAAGAATATGGCAGCAGCGCCTGACCCCTGGGTAGCTGGAGTGGAGGAGGAAGGTGTGGTTGACCTTCAATTTGACAAACATCATGATAAAGTTTAAGACGGATTCAATAGAGAGCCGAAGCTTCTCAAAGACTGGTGAAACAAGAGATATACTTGAGCTTGGGCTTTAATCCCTGAAGAAAATCATGAATTCCCTCTCTTTAGCCCTGTGCTCCTTTGCTTGGCCCATGGAGGAAGGAATATATGGCTTATGAGAAGTGATTGCTGTAGAAATTAGAGTCATACAGGCAATTTTGGAGCTAACCCATGGAGGCAGGAGTAATCGTCATCCGCTCTTCGGATTTTGGAGTGGTAACTTCATGTTGACCCAACAAGCTCAGGCCAGTGAGAGGTTCGGCGGCGGTAGCAGTAGCAACATTGGAAACCCCTTCAGTAAGGATGGCCTTTCCTGCTGCGAGCATGTTGATGTCCTCAACATTTAGGTACTTAGCAATCAGCTCTTCCTCAAAGCGGTTATCTCCAGTGCGCACGACCGGGCACAACACCTCTTTCTAGGCATCTGCAAAAGTTGCAGGATAGTCCTTCCCTAGCCACTTCAAGTTTTTATGACGACATAGGCATAGAAGTGTTGGAGACTCAAGTTCATCTATTCTCTTTCACAAGCCTTTTCTTCCTGGAGGTCTTTGACTTCTCCCTGAACAAAGTCAAGCTCTATGTCATTACTTAGCTTATCAGTTGTCAACTACTCCAGGCTTGCAGCTAGCTTGTCATTCTTTTCATGGAGCCTTTGAAGTTCATCCACCTATTCTTTGATGATTTTGTCTTTCTTAGTAAGAGTCAAGTCTTTGTCAGTGATTATCTTCTTCAACTCTGCCCCCTCTTCATGAGCAACTATAAGCTCATTCTACATCACGATCTCAGCATGATCGTAAGCCAGCTTTATTTCTTCCTTCTAGCTGTCAGACTTAGCCTTTGCTTCAAGGGCTGCATCCCTCTCCATGGTTACCTTAACCAGGTCCTCTTCCCTCTCCTTTAAAATCCTCTCGTAAGTTGCCTTCTCAGAATCGAAGGAGCGGATGTTGGTGTAATTAATTCTATTCATATTGGAGAGGGTTCAGCATAGCTTCCTCTACTTGTATCCAATGTCAATATGCTTTTGGACATTTTGAGCATCCTGACCTACCACTTCTTTTGGGACATCCTCAATGTCCTAGTCAAACTTCATGTTATGTAGCAAGAGGTTTGAAAATGCAGCATGCAGGCAAGGAGAAGCGGTTGGAAGAGTAAGCGAAGGAGAAAAGGCTCCTTTTGAAGCGGTTGGAATCATTGTAGTTAAAAAGCAAGAAGAATGAACTTGTTGTTGTAAAGAAGTCCGAGCTTCGGAATGTGGCGGAAGAGTACCAGAAGAAAGGCCACGACGCTCGTAGGATTCTCTTTGGCGTTTCACGGGGTCACGAGATAACACTTCTTCAGCCTCTCTCTTCCTCCTCCCCTTCTCTCTTTCCCTCTTTTTCTCTCTTTCATGCTCCCTGACAGCTTGACGGTTTTCATCAGTTTCTTGGTCTTTTCTTCTCCGCCTGTCCTTATTGGTCTCATGATGAGATGTTAGCCAGAGTGAGGTGAATAAGGAGCGAGAGTCTTCCCTCTATAATCATCTCCACTACGTGAAAGAGCTCCATACCTATCATGACCCATGGAACTGGAAACAAGGAAAGGATAGTATAAGAATTGGGATTTTGAAAAATGAAGGAATAGAAGAATGCGTGTGCATGATCCTAATAAAGTGTATGATAGTGCCAATGACCCCTTAAGTACTATACAGACTGTGTTGGCAAGGAAGTAAAGACGGAGTCTCACCACTTTCGCTTACAAACACTCAAGGCAAGAAGGTGAAGCCTAAGCCTACTTCGTTCAAAATGTCATGAACTAAGATATTGATTTAATCGATATCACTAAAACAAAGAAAATTTTTGCCAAAGTAGTGGGATAGGGGCGTTACCTCTTTTATGGGTAGCATAGCCTTGTCTCCATCCCCCTTCGAAGTTTCGATGGCAATGTGATTCGGACGGGAAAACTGAGGAAAACAGGGCTCTCATGGGGCGTCACACCGAATGATTCGCCTTCTTCTGCACTAGCATGATAGTCGCTATCACTATCACTTAAGCCTTCTTCACTTTCTGCAATCATTGGCTCTTTTCCTTTGCGTCTCTCCTCATTCTCACTCCCCTCTGGGATCGGCTGCATCTTGACTACTTCGTACCTTTCTCTTGAGACATCGTCAACTGCAGGTTCTTTAGCCCCACTTTCAACATGTTCCTCTGCATGTACCATGCTTGAAGGACCTTCAAGCTGACCCTATAGATTCTCGTCGCAGTTGTGATTATGGCAGGTGGTTCGAGTGGGTGCTCTAGAGCTACTCAAAGGAGTCAAATAAGGGATGGCAAACCTGTCAAGTGGAAGCAGATCGCACTTTCGAAGATTCTTGTTGTTAACGAGATAGGCAGTGGTGTGTTGCTGAAATCTAACCTCCCTTAGTCCATCCAGAATGTTAGCATGCTCATCGCGAACACCCCGAGTAGGAATGCCTAGGAAGAAACAAACAACAAGTTAAATGCTTGGATAGAATAAGCTTAAGTATCGAAAGGATTGAGGGAAAGAAACTCACTTCCAAATAGCCAACGCCTGCTGAAGCCATACAGGCAATGAACAAAGAAGTGCTCATTTTTAAAATACGAGCACTTATTGTGGAGAGACTCGATGACTTTGCATCTGAACTAAGCCATGATGATCATATAGCAAGGAACCTCATGCCGTTGTTTGAAGTGCAAAAGGTAGGTAAGCTCTTGAAAAGTAGGGCCCTGTCGAAGCGATTCATGAAGAGAACGTACAAAGAGCTCAGGAGAGCGTAACCATTTTGATGGACTTGAGCTGGAGCCAACTCAAGCTTATGTAAAATCATGCAAAGGAATGGATTGAAGGGTGATACAACACCTCTAAGGCACATATATCTGTTCCAAGCAGTGTATCCTAAAGGAAGAAGATGTGTTCATTCCCCTTAAGTAGGAAGCCGTACGTCACCTTTAGGAATTCCATGCTGGCAATAGATATTCTGAAGCATTTTCGCAGAAATGACAGTAGGCATTTAGTTAGGCAGATCATTCAGGAATCTTAAACCAATGTATTCATTTATAGGAGGAGGTTAATTTTGTAGTGGAACCATTGGAACAATTGCTCTTTGTAACTCAGCAGTAATCATTCGTCCGGGTCGGACGGGAATAGAAGGTAAAAAATGAGCTATATAGGACCCAGCTTCAAGAGGAATAGATGTGCCCTATTGGACTTGAGGTGCAGCAACCGATGAGTCATTCCAAATAATAAAACTTGGCGTTTAATGCATTCAGGTAAGTTTTATTTTAAATAATGAACCCGTATGGCCAACGATTGGGATCCAAAGGATGTCGACGTGGGTTGACCAATCGAATTTTGATCATTGACCAGGCAAGTGAAAGTTTTAATCTATGCATTATAAGTCTGGTGTCCTATACACCACGAATGGAACATCCTCTGTAGATAGCATCTTATGCTAGAAAAAACGAGCCACATCGGACGATAGAACTTTATATTGGAACTTACCCGTTGTCGATAAATAATAGATAACGGAACCGTCGTCCGAAGTAACATGGAAGTTTTTCTTCTCAGGGACATAGGAAGTGCAGCAATAAGAAAACATTACAATGGAATCATCCAATACGACCGTTCTTGAACAAGAAACCGTCTTTCTGAAACTCAAACGGTGGTGAAAGCTTAGCCGAGTTTTGACAAGAATTAACCAAAGTCGGATAGTTAGACTCATCTCCTGAATGACTTATGCATGACCAAAGCCAAATACAAGTTCACCTTAGGTTGAGCCATAACTCCAACCCCCCTTTCCAAAAACAACCGGCCTCATCAACCACCATCACCACCGCCGTGACAAGTACCCATCGCCAACCTTATATGAATTTGAATCGATAGAAGATGCTTGAAAGGGATCGAGCATTGAAAGTTGTCGATGGCAATTCAAGGGCTGGGCAGAATCGACAGGACGACAACACTCTAGGGCTCGACGGCGATACAAGATAGTCAGTAGTAGGGATTAGGCAGGTGGTAAGCTTAGATGGTCAACGGCGGCTGGATCTGGTCGGCGGCAATTGATTAGTAGGAGTTGGCACAAAGGAATCGAGGAGAAAGTGTCTCGTTAGCAAAAAGAAAAAGAAAGTAAATAAAAAGCTCTAAGTATTGTACTTATATAGAAGCTTTTGGGGAAGATGAATCATCTCGATACCAAGATGACCTCTTAGTACAGAGTGGTCCCTTCCATTGAAAGTCGGCAATCACAATGGCAAGGGAGAGAAGCATACTAATCATGGGCATGGAGCGATCTCCAAAGTGTAGATCTTTTCCTTAGCATGAAGAATGGAATTCTATCTATGCGAAGCAGTTAAAGGAAAATCTACCAAACAAAAACAACGTTTTGAGGAAATACCTGAACGAACAACTGGAATCACTGGATAGCAGGTTAGTACCTATCTCGATTTAGAGCACACTTTGTTTTCAACAAAAGCATACTTTGGAGGGTAAGTGTTAATTGAGTTTTTAACTAAGCTGAATTCAACCAGAAGTAGAAGACCAAGAAAAAGATGGAACGACTCGAGACTTAGAAATACGCTTAGAAGGATGGAAGGGTGGAACTTAGGAAATCTCAAGTCCATCAGAGCAATAAAAGACTCCTGATACCAAGAGGTCTATTTTTCCCTTTGGACCCTACTATCCTCTCGTACTTCATATATTCTTTCATCTAATCAACGTCAAGTGCTTTTCTCGAAGAATAGGCTAGTAAATCTCAGGATTGATTAGGAGAATGCAAAGGAAGCGAAATACTACAAGTGTTATTAAGAGAATCATTGTAAATAACCCAAAATCTATGGAAACGAACTAGGAATACATTAGGTAGATGATAAGAGAGCAAGACAAGTAAAAACAATAAGTTTTCACTAAGTCTAAACTCTTGGTATCGAGAGGTCCTCTCGCTACTGAGTGGACATTTTGACCAATTAGGATGGCGTGTTCATTGGTGCATCCTTGGGCTTGCTTTTGGACTTCAATTCAAGCAGACTATTGAACATGTATTGTTGTTTATCTATAAATGCCAGCCTTATAGTAACCAAAAAAGGATCTTGGACTGTGCTTCTTCTTCATCTCCTATATCTCCTTTACAATAGCCACCTTAGTGGATACAACTGCAGTTCTAGGCTTAAGAGTCTGTCAATCTCTTGTACTAATGACTCTAATTATCTATTAAACTAATAATCAATAAAACTATAAAGTGGACGTAGGCCAGATATTGCCATACCACTATAAAAATCTTATGTCTCTCTACTTTTGTACGCTCTTTTATATTTTTTCTGTTATTTCTGCTAGATCTAATCCTACAACCAGTCATATTTGGGTGTTGTGCCACTTTTAGCATCAACAATATCAAACAAACACCATACGCATTTATACGTAATAAGTAAAGATCAAAAGTTGAATATATTTCACAACTTTAATTAATATATGTACAAATAGTCATCAACCAAACAATGGTCTAAAATAAATCCAATGTTGATATAGTTTCTAATCTTCAAATAATAATTCATTCTCTATATTATTCTTAACAAATATTACAAATCTAATGCAAACAAGCCACCATCAAACAATAATCTTAAATATTATAATCAATGCACTCAGTGGTAAAATATTCATCGGTTTTCATTGTGTACTCTAATCAATGCCAAATCAAAATGCAATAATTCAAAATTTAGCTACCAGGGGTCTAATATTCTACTTCAACCCCCAACTCTGTTGGTTAGCCAAATCTTCCACTTTCTCTTCAACATTTCTAATAATTTTTGAAAAATTCAGTGTTTGTGTATATATATATATATGAAATAAAAAATACGTCCCCAGATGATTACCCCAGTAATCACCGTATAGTTAGTAATATATAAACTCATATTATCCCTTGTTACAAGGTAACTACTCAACATACCTAAGGGGATAGGGACTCGGTTTCATCTAAGGTCATGACTCATGCCCCTTATATACGATGTATTATTCTAAACTTACTCCAATACCAAACATAACACCCTACCTCTATACCCATACTATCCAAGAGTACTACTAAGTAATACTATAGGATAACACGGAGAATGAGGCTGTATGGGGTACATAGGTGATTATTCACTTAGGCTAACACTAGTATGTATCTAAATATCAAAAAAATAACTCACATATACGTACACAGTATCGACGCAAAACAATAAACATGTGTGCCTCCTGGATAGAACAATAAATAATATACAGTAAATAACAGAGAACACATAGTCAAAATTGCAACGATTATATATAATACAAAATATACAAAGTGTATCCAATATACAACACAAGGATATATATACATGAAACTATATAACATAAGATGAAGTATAACAATACTATATACTAGCCTCCTCTATGCCTAGAACAACACAAGATGGTCATACTATTCCTATACCTAAAAAGTCTCGGACTGACCTGAATATTCTAAATAACGCATGGGTCAGACTTTGTCTAAGTTAAAAGGGTTACTCATATAAGTAATAAGCATAGAGAAATGTGATAAGGTGATTAACTATGTGTATAAAAAGTTAGTTACCTGAAAACCCATGTATCATTATATATATGTATATAGTAATAAATGAATAGTATCTAATTATAATAACGTAAACAATCCTCAATATACCGCAAAACATCAAGAATCACAAAACTATGTATAAAGACATCATCACCCATATAAAATCTTATCAAATCATAAATCACAGAATCAACAATAAATGGGTGAATCATCCATATTCAAAAACCATCATCAGGATCTAAAAATCATCTATAAGTGAGATATCACCAAGTCTGATTAGGCTAGCATATGATATTGATTGAATATATCTATTAGTCTCAATAATAAAAGCATCAACATGTAGGATAGGATAGGCTACTTTTAGTATAATTAACTGTTTGCACAAAAAATGGACAAACACTTCAAAGTCGTATGATTTAATAGATTTTATGTTGTTCTTAGTGATTTGGGTGATTTATGCAAATGTATGAAAAGCAGGGGCTAAACTGTAAAAAGACACGCAGATTTATAGTGGTTCAACCAGAATGTGCCTACGTCCACTTTATATGTTATTTCTCTTCTCTTCTTTAGATTACAAGTACAAAGCTTTGATACAAGTGAAAGAAAGTTGTTTTAAAGTTTTCTCCGTGCTTGAGCTCTCAAACTTGTCCCCATGGTTGTACCCCTGCCCCTCTATTTATAGAGTGAGGTTGGGAGCAGGGGTCTTGAGTGTAATAGCTGCTGGTGGGCCTGGGCTGATGTGATCTGGCCTGGCACGTCTTGGTCTGGTGTTGATTGGTCCGGCATGGAGTTGGCATCGAGTTGGTCCGGCATTTGGTTGGTCCTGCATTGGGTTGGTATCGAGTTGGTCCGGCATCTAGTTGGTCCGGTATTGGGTTGGAGGCAGGTTGGTTCGGCAGTGTTGAAGGCAGGTTGGTTCGGCAGTGTTGAAGGCAGGTTGGTTCGGCAGTGTTGAAGGCCGGTTGGTTCGGCAGTGTTGAAGGCAGGTTGGCTCGGCAGTGTTGAAGGCAGGCTGGTTCGGCAGTGTTGAAGGCAGGTTGGTTCGGCAGTGTTGATTTGGTTCGTCTAGCTTTGGACCGGTGGTGAGAATTCACCCAACATTTACCCCCCAAAGTGGGGTATATGCTGGCATATGGCCTACTTTGTTTCAGGTTATCCAATTTTTACATTCCCATTCGATTTTTAGTACCGAACCGGTTGGTCCGGAGGTTTACTCTCGCCTATAAGTACGGAACTAAGGCCTCCGCTATTGCCCACCGAACGAGATTGTCGAACTAATTTCAAAACAAAACTTCCTGCCAAATCAATTGTGTTGCCGATTCAGGTGAGTGCCGAATGGCTTCTTCGATTCATTTCACTTTACCGAATGAGCTTAATATAGGATGGTCTTGATGCCGGATGGACTTTATACCGGATGGACTTTATATCGGATGGGTTTTATACCGGATGGGCTTTATACCGGATGGATTTTATCCCGGATGGGTTTTATACCGGATGGACTTTGATATAAACTTGCTTGTTTTACACTTCTGCATCCTTCGTTTTAACGGCGTACTTTTTCGTGTTATAGATAATGTCTCACAGAGTTGAAACTCGATCAGATAAAAAGAAGTCCCAGGGCGAAGGAGAATCTTCCGCATTGCCCCCTGCTCAGCCAGGACCGGAACGTCACGGAACTGCCCCGAGATCACTGGTGGACGGGTACGGCCCTCAGGAGCTTCTGAACTCCCCGCCCGATTGCTTTCCCAGCTCCCTCAAGGAGGAGCAGCTTGATGTCATCTCCCGTTCTTTCGGGATCGATAGAGCGCGCATGCTGTTGCCAAGGAGAGAAGTTATGCCATATGACCCTCCCGAAGGGTACTTTGCCTACAGCAGATACCACTGCATCTGCGGTGCCATCCCGTCTCTTAATGCTTGGGTATTCAGCTTTCTTACATACCTAAAGGTGGCCCCATTCCAGCTTCAACCCAATTCCTATACTATACTGGTGAGCCTCTTTGTCATCTTCCAGAGGAGATATGGGCGTCCTCCTTCCAACCGGGAGATCCGGTATTTATACAACTTGAGAGGCTATAAGAAGGGGTCTCCCTACATCAGCTTGGAATCTGCCGTATCCTTTAAGCCCGTCCTGGACTTATACTCGAAGTTCAGTATGTTCAAGAAAGAATGGTTCTACATCAGGGATGACTCTGTTTCCATTCGTCGCTTCACCTCCGGCTGTAAGTGTGAAGCTTTATTTATAATTTCCGTTATAACTGCAGTGCTTTATCTTACGTGCTTTTATTTCTTGCTAGCGACAGGTGGTTTTGCGGTTGTGGAGAATGACCGCCTGGTTCAGACGGCGGCCGAGATAGAAGCTATCCCCGGGAGAGATAGATCAGCTGCTTACCTGATCAGAAATGCGACTCTTCTGGAGTATAATTTGATCCTTCCACAGCAGTTAGTAGTCAAGCAGAGGGAAACGGCGGAGGAGAGGGCAGTTGCTCAAGCTAAGGGAGGTGTCATGGTAGAGAGTGGTAAGAGGAAACCTTTCACGAAACCTCCCGTTGTCGGAGGTAAGAAACTTAAGAAGTCGGATGGTCCTTCCCCCAGCACTTGTCCAATTACTCAGGGGGAGGAAGATGTGGAGGAGGAGAGAGGTGATGGTGGAAATGACCGGGAAGGTGGTGATGGTGGCGATGGCATCGGGGCCTTGCTTCCTGGGCAAGCAGGCGAGATTCAGGAGTGGACGGATGATGCATTCCGCCAAGCTTTCGAGGGGCTGGACGGAGAATCGGCTTCGGTAGAGAAATTCGGGAAAGTTGACAAGGCCAAGACCGGTACAAGCGTGTCTTCCCAGACTATTCCAGCCAAGGTGGCTCCGACGACTCAAGGTGAACTTTTGACTTCTGCAGGCTTCATTCATGATAAGGATTTAGGAATATTTTATGATCCGCTCCCGTCCTGGAACGAAATCCAGGACTTATTGCAGTATCCTACTCCTCCCCAGGGTTTGTATAACAGATGTGTTTCCTTTTTCTTTTTTCTTTTAACTTTTAATTTAACGCGTTTCTTGAATTATGGATCAATGTAAGCTTGTGACACTTGTTCTTCATATCAGGAGCAGGTAAAACGGCCAAGGCCTCAGAGCTTCGGCACAGGCTTGAACAATACAAGCTCTCCCAAGCTTCCGCCAAGCCGAAGCCTTCGACCCACCATTCCGGGGATGTAGTCGGCTACCGTCCTCTTCTCGGGGTTATTGAAGCGGGTATTCAAAAGAGAAAGAGGATTCATCCCTTATTCGAACCTTCACTTGGTCCTCAGCCCGCAGTTCAGCCTCTTCACAATATCACGGAGGAGGATACTGAGTTCGCACTCTCTCTGCACCCGTCTGAAAATCCTACAGTTACTCAGATTGATCGTCCTGGTTTGGCTCGTAATCCATTTGCGGGTCATCCTGATCTGGATCCAAGTTCCCATGATATTACCTTCGACGAGGTTACTAGTGAGCACCTTCTTCCCCGTAATCCCATGGTATGGGTGCTTAATGAGGCTAAGTCCTTAAGTCTCGATTTACTTACCACTCGGATAGTTACCATAGGAGACGAGGCCAAGGCTAATATTGATCGGGTGGCGGAGGAGACTAGGAAGCTGATGGGGCATCATGCCCGGCTGGTTAAGGCTGGAGAGGAGATTGGGAGTGCCAACATCCGACTACGATTGATGGTTTCGTACCAGGCCAAACAGCTTGCTGATCAGGCCATTCAGATTTCTCAGCATGAGGCTACCTCCGGGCGGTTGAGGAAGACTATGGAGAAGGCTAGTAAGGCGGAATTGCGGAAGATGGAGGCTGCTTGCAAGGAGCAGATAAATATGGCCATCTAGACAGTGGATGAGGTTCGGAGGGCGGATCTTGAGCAGGTAGAGGAGCTGTCGAGGAAGCTTGAAGCCGCAGAGCTTGCTCAGGTCAGGCTAAAGGAGGAGATGGAGGCGATGAGGAGGTCCCTTCAGGCTGACCGCTCGCGATACCGACTGGAAAGGGATGCTGCCATTGCAAGGCTATCGGTTTCTGAGGCTCGTATGAGGGAGTTTGAGGAAAATGAGGGGATGATGGATGATATGTTGCAGGATATGTACTTTCGCATTTGGAAACAGGGCAACTTATCTTGGATGGACGACTACCCCCGGGTTATGGCTAGGATTTACCTCAGGGCTTTAGAGGAGGCCAAGGCTGAGGCGGATAAGGAGGGTGGAGTGGCCTTTAGGATGGATGCGGTTACCGCTCAGTTCACCAAGGAGGAGAAGATAGCGGTGAAGGAGGGGATGCGGTTGTTTGCGGTTGAAGAGGCAGGTGTGGAAGTAGGGAATGACGACCAAGACGATCAAGGGGAAGTTGCTAGTAACCCCTTCTTCATTAGTTTCTTCTTTCGTTAACTCTGTTGCTTATCACTAATGATTTCTCTTCTTGCCTGATCAGGCGGTCAACACCAACAAGACAAGGGTAAAGATCCATTGCAGCCAGCTCCCTGATTCGACCTGGATATTTCTTTTGGTTGACTCGATACTGTTACACATGTTGGTTTTGAAACAGTAACATGGCTTTCAAGTTATAATGGTGCTACTTGTAATAAGAGATTTGATTTTTGGCATGTAATTCTTAATTTATGATAATTTCGTTATATATGGATGTTTTTTGTAGTCTTAATGTGTTGAATAAGAAATATAGCTATGCGTGTACTTGTAATCAAATCGTGTTTGATGTAAGGTTTTTGTTTAAAACATAATTTCATGACTTGCAATGTTAGCGTGAAGTGTGAATAAATTATAGTCATGTGTTTACACATTAAAGAAGGAAATACCGCCCTTTATATCTTGCTTGTAGATGGCAGTTTTGAATATCCTGTGTGACCGAGTATGGGATGCGGTCCAGTATCTTGCTGTGAACATCCGCTTCCATTAGTGAACGTCTCATGTTCTGTGTCCTGTACTTCAGGGATTGTTACAAAGGATAGGAGAAAAGTTTCTTAAATAAAATTGAAATATGTGAAGTAGTAAAACTTCCAATCACGAAAGGCCTTCGATGTGCTTAAGTTCGTGGCAAACAGGCTTTGTAGTCACTTTCCCTAGCTGTGGGTCTTGGAGACATTCGTCACCCATCTTACGCCTCCACGGGGAGTTAATTCTTTTTTACCACAGCCGCACTTAAGACACATCGGAGCCGAGATCGCACACAGTAACTACCCGGGCAATTATGGCCCGTAATCGTGGGTATTATTCAATTTACTGTGGCCGGCTAGCGTGGGTGTCGATCGTCAACCGTGAACTGCCCCTGGCTGGCCACACCTTATGTTAGGGCTTATAGTCGGTTCACAGTTGTCGACGAGCCGAACGCCGTAATGAGCTGCCTCGG
The DNA here is from genome assembly GCA_030737815.1 of Allium fistulosum. NCBI lineage: Eukaryota > Viridiplantae > Streptophyta > Magnoliopsida > Asparagales > Amaryllidaceae > Allium > Allium fistulosum. The sequence goes on from CM060901.1 coordinate 475,109,003, forward strand.
CTATAGTCGGCCTTCTCGGTGGCTTATAATCGGTTCATTACAGTTGGCTTTAAGGGCCGTCGCGAGCAATGAGTTAACCCGCAGCAGAGGGATGCTGGAGCGAAAGTGTCTCATTGGCGAGGGCATAGATTCGCATAGTACCTGTTAGGTCTTGTCGAGGCGAAGTTGCTCCGTGGAGTGCCTTGGGTGGAAACGCTATACGCGTAGGATTTTGTCCAACAGAAAAGGATAAAGTTAACAAGTAGCCAAGATATAAACGAACAAGTTAAAAAAGAGACAAGGTTTTTTAAAGTGGTTCGGCACGAAAAGGCCTACGTCCACCGATTCTCTTTGTTAATTCACTTCATATGGGCAGTACAAGTTAAGAAAAGTATCGACGGAGATGTTGGATGTTCCATGCCCTCTGGAACACCTCTCCATCCACTTTTGACAAAATATAAGCTCCATTGTGGAGATCTTTATGAATTACATATGGTCCATCCCAGATTGGGTCTAGTGCTCCGGGGCGAGGGAAGATTCGCTTGAGGACAAGATCTCCTTCTTGTAAGGTACGATGCTTGACTTTGGAGTTGTATTGTGCTGCCACTTTTTGCTTGTGGGCTGCTGCTTTGAGGATTGCATCATTTCTTCTCTCCTCAACTAGATCCAAAGACATGTGAAGGAGTTCTTCGTTCTCTTCTGGGTTATAGTGGATCCTACGGTGGGAAGGCACAATAGTTTCAACTGGGAGCATAGCCTCCGATCCGTATGCCAAAGAGAAAGGAGTGTGCCTCGTTGATGTTCTGAAGGATGTGCGATAGGCTCACAGTGCCGTGGGGAGTTCATCCACCCAAGCGCCCTTTGACTTTTCGAGTTTCTTTTTGATTAAGGTTTTCAGGATTTTGTTGACGGCTTCGACTTGTCCGTTTGCTTGGGGATACGCCACGGATGAGAAGCTTTTGTGAATTCCGTGCTCTCGACACCAATTGGCGAATTCCTCGCTGTCAAACTGAGGCCCATTGTCTGATATGATTTTGAGTGGGACTCTGTACCTGCACAGAACATTTTTGATCAAGAAGTTAATAACTTTTGTTGAAGATACTTTATTTAGAGGTTCCGCTTCCACCCATTTGGTGAAATAGTCGACTACCACTATAGCATATTTGGCCCCGCCTCAGCCCATTGGTAGCTCGCCGATTAAGTCAATTCCCCATATTGCGAAGGGCCAAGGGCTGGTCATTTGAGTAATCTCAGTTGTTGGTAGCCGCGGAATCTTGGCAAACTTCTGGCATCTGTCGCACTTTTTAACAAAATCTAAGGCGTCCTTGCTTAAGGTGGGCCAGAAATATCCATATCGGAGTATCTTTTTCGCTAATGTTTGCCCTCCGGTGTGATCTCCACAGCTTCCCTGATGAATGTTGAATAAGATTTCCTTGGCTTCCCTCCCAGCGACACACCTTAACAACGGGTTAGAGAATCCGCGCCGATAGAGGATGTCTTCTTGTATTGTGTAGCGGGATGCTTTCCTCAAGATTTTCTTGACTTCGTTACGCCCGTTGGGTAGTGTGCCGCTTTATAGGTAGTCTCGGATGGGAGTCATCCAAGTTTTTTCTTCGGTTGCAGCTATCAGATTCACTTGCTCAAAACTTGGGGTCAGTTGCTTTGAGATGGTTACTGCTCCGAAGATGGCGATGTCTCTTACACTTGCTTGCTTTGCCAATTCGTCGGCCTCTTGGTTCTCTTCCCGAGGGATGTGTTTGATTAAGTAGTGGTCCAATCGGCCGAGAAGTAACTTGGTCTTCTTTAAATATGCTATGAGTCGTTCTTCTCGAGCTTGGAATTCTTCTAGTATTTGATTAACAATAAGTTGAGAATCGCTATGAAGACACAAAGAATTGGCTCCGATTTCTATGGCAAGTTCTAATCCAGCTATCACTGCTTCATACTCTGCATCGTTGTTGGTGGCAGCGAACTCCAACCTTATAGCATGGTGCAGCTTATTTCCCCTGGGAGTGATTATTACCACACCTGCCCCCGAGCCTTGTTCGTTTGATGCACCATCCACAAAGAGGTTCCACTTGATATCTTCTGCTATTTCCAATTGCTCCTCATCTTCGTTGGTAGTGAATTCTACAATGAAATCAGCCATGGCTTGTCCCTTGATGGCGGTGCGAGGGTGATAGGTGATATCATACTGACTTAGTTCAATGCACCATTTAAGTAGTCGCCCAGAAGTGTCGGGACGATGGAGCACCTACCTCAGGGGTTGATCGGTCAGAACTTTGATGGAATGGGACTGGAAGTAGTGACGCAGTTTCCGTGATGCGATTAGTAAACAGTATGCTAGCTTCTCAAGTTTAGGATATCTGACTTCTGCCCCCGTAAACCTCTTACTGACGAAGTAAACTGGCCGCTACGTGCGGTTGTCTTCCCTTACCAAGGCAGCGCTCAGGGCGTGAGATGACACAGCAAGGTATAGGTATAATTCTTTGCCTTCGCTTGGAGTCGAGAGTACCGGTGGTTTTTGGAGGTGTTCGATTAAGTTAAGGAAAGCGGTTAAGCATTCGTCAGTCCATTCGAACTTTCCTTTGTCTTTCTTTAGAGCTTCAAAAAAGGGGACGCACTTGTCCGTTGCTTTGGAGATGAATCGGCTTAGGGCGGCCACTTTTCCATTCAGGCTTTGCATTTCCTTTCGAGTGGAAGGTATCTTGATATCCCTTAGCGCTCGGACTTGATCAGGGTTCGCTTCAATCCCTCTGGCATGGACGATGAATCCTAAGAACTTTCCTGATGATACTCCGAAGGAGCATTTTAGAGGATTCAACTTCATTCCATACTGGCGAAGTACTTGAAACATCTCTCCTAGGTGGCTTACATGATCATCGGCTTTCCTCGACTTTACCAGCATGTCATCCACGTATACTTCCATAGTTTGTCCTATTAGCCCTGCAAACATCTTGTTGACGAGGCGCTGGTAGGTGGCTCCTGCATTTTTAAGTCCGAAAGGCATTACCTTATAGCAGTATAAACCCCGGTCGGTGATGAAACTAGTGTGGTCTTGGTCGGGAGCATGCATAGGAATTTGGTTATATCCTGAGTATACTTCCATAGTTTGTCCTATTAGCCCTGCAAACATCTTGTTGACGAGGCGCTGGTAGGTGGCTCCTGCATTTTTAAGTCCGAAAGGCATTACCTTATAGCAGTATAAACCCCGGTCGGTGATGAAACTAGTGTGGTCTTGGTCGAAAGCATGCATAGGAATTTGGTTATATCCTGAGTATGCGTCCATAAAAGATAAGAGATCGTGCCCGGCTGTGCTGTCTACAAGTTGGTCGATTCGGGGAAGTGGGAAGCAATCCTTTGGGCAGGCGTCGTTTAGGTTGGAAAAGTCAATGCATGTTCGCCACTTCCTATTAGCCTTCTTTACCAGCACCGGGTTAGCAATCCATTCTGGGTAGATGGCTTCTCGTATGAAGTCATTGGCGAGCAGATTCTTTACTTCTTCATCGAGGGCTGCTGATCGCTCTGCCCCCATACTTCTCTTTTTTGGTTTTACGGGCGCCTTGGTAGGATCAATGTTTAGTAAATGGCATGCTACGTCGGGGGAGATTCCGGTCATATCAGCGTGAGACCATGCGAATACATCCAAATTGTGGCGGAGAAAGTCAATGAGTTGCTCCTTCAACTCTGCTTTTAGTTGGGACCCAATTTTCAATAGTCTACTTGAGTCGTGCTTGTCTACAGATACGAACTCCATAGTCTCTGCAGGCTCGGCGGTGGCCTCCTCCTCTTTGTCCCTAGGGTCTAATTAATTGAAAGGGTCGCTGGTATATCGAAGAGGAGGGGCTTTCTTTAGTTGCTATGCTTCTAGACTTTTCGTGCAGAGGGCAACCTCTACACCCTTCCCTTTATCCTTCCTGTGGTTGTTGCGAAGTTCAGTCACATAGCAGTCTCGAGCAACGTCCTGGTCTCCTTCTACTTCCCCTACTCCATTGTTCGTTGGAAATTTCATTTTTAGGCACCATGGGGCTAGGACAATTTGGAAGACAGACAAGGCTGGCCTTCCTAAAAAAGCGTTGTAGGCCGAATGGTTTTCTATTAGCACAAACGTCTGTTTCCGTACAACGGAACGGGGATGACTTCCAATCTCAACAAAGAGGTCCAGTTGCCCGAGAGGCATCTTTGCATCCCTAGTGAAACCGTGTAGTGGTTTATCGCAGGGAGATACATCCTTCATTGATAGCTTCATTTTGTCGAATGCATGTTTGAACAGGATGTTTACTGAGCTTCCAGTGTCTACTAGGATTCGGTAAACTTCGGCGGGACCGAGCCGGGCAGAGATAACCATGGGATCCATGTGAGGGTATTGCCTTCCTTCTAGGTCACGCTTACTGAAGGTGATGTCATCACTTTCTTTCCGCTTCGGGTGGCGCTCTTCTATAACTGAATTGACACAGTCTTTATTGTCTCTAAGCGACTTTCCATATCTTTCCATCTCTTTCCAGCTTCTGTCTGCGATGTGCGGTCCTTCCGAGATGGTATGGACCACTATCTTCTCTTGACTAGAGCTGCTAGTGTTGCGGTTTCCTCTGCCGATCTCCGGTGAGGGTAGCCTTGGGTTCTCATTGGCAGGAGCTGGAGTCCTGTCCTGACTTTTTACATAGCGTTCCAGTTTCTTCCTTCTGATGTGTTCCTCAATCAAATCCCGGAGATGATGGCATTCATTGGTATCATGCCCGTGAGATTCGTGGAAGCGGCAGAACTTTCCAGATTTCTGCGCGTTATCTGATTCCTTCTTGTATGGGGGGCGTTTGTATCTAACTTCGCCTTGGGTGGCAAGGAAGATATTTTCGACGGTCTCGTTCAAAGGAGTGTAAGTGTCGAATCTCGGTCCAGGCCGATATAGGCGCTTTTCTCCCTTCTTGCCCCCAGCATTGTCTCTAGAATCATTTCTTCGAACGTCCCTTGCCACAGTAGGGGCGTTGCTATGAGTTGCCTTATTTTGCTGTCCTGACTGTCCCTCAACGGCAGCATCCTCAAGCCTCGTATATTTCCCGGCTTCATGGAAGAAATCGGGTAAAGTAGCTGGTTTTTCTTTTGTCAACCTTCTAGCAAATTTAGTGTCTGGATGCACACCACTACAGAGGGCCATTAGAATAAGCTTCTCATCGACATCTTGGACTGCGGCTGCTGCGGCATTGAATCGGGTTAGGTATTGCTGTAGTTTCTCTCCAGGCTTCTGTTTGACGCTGGATAAGGAATAAGCGTCCTTAGGTTGTTCCACATGAATGCGGAACTGACTGATAAACTTTTCTTTCAACATTTCCCACGAGCTGATGGATCCTTGAGGTAGATGACAGAACCAGGAGGTAGCGAGATCTGCTAAGAAGAGTGGAAAGCATTTGCACAGTACTCCCTCTGTCGCTCCACTCATGAGCATATGTTGTGTGTATCTCTGCAAGTGTACAACGGGGTCGGAGGTTCCTTTGTAAGGTTCCATTGTTGGCATCTTCCATTCTCGGGGGGTGATAGAAATTTCAATGTTGCGGGCGAAAGGGCTGGTTACCCTAGCGCCTATCCCTCGATCTCTTTGCTCCCGTTGGATGCACTCTCTGAATAAGCGTGCCATCCTTTCATCAGAATTTGGAGCAGATAGAAAGGAGTTTGGTTCTGTTCTGTGGGATTGATTCCGTCCAGATGACCTGTAGGGATGGTATCGTCTATCATTCCTCAAATTTTCCAGTGGCTGCCTTTGATCTTCTGGGAGCATGCTAGGGTCAGCTACAATTGGCCCTTGCCTTGATCTTCCCCTGTTGTGTTCTGATCTAAGCACTTCCTCGGGTCCAACTTCGGGCTGGACTCTAGCTCGGCCCCGTTCACTGGCGTTTCCGTGGTTAGGCAGTATGACAGGCTCAGCTACAGTTGACCTTCGCCCGGTACCTCCCCCATTGGGTTCGGTACCAAACGTTTCCTCAGGCCTAACTTCGGGCTGTGCTCGATCTCGGCTCCTACCATGGCTACTTCTGCCGTTAGCTCCTTCGAAGAAGGAAGACCTTTGTTGTCTCTGAGATCCTCCAGATTGGGACTCGCCCCATGATCCAGTGTTGCGGTTGGACTCTTCAGCATCCCTTAAGCGTGACATGAGATGGTCCACCAAGGCTTCCTGCTGGGACGTGAAGCGGTTAGTTACTTCAACCACAACCCTGTCTAAATCTGCCCCAGTAATTGCTACGGGCTGTTCTGTGGCACGAGTGATCGGATTAGCCTGTCCTTCATTTGGTACTGCTGTTGGAGGAGGACGAGTTACTTGATTCGTGACAGCTGGATCTGGAAGACTGCTAGATGCGATGTCTTTTCCTTTGTTAACATCTTTTCTCTTTTTGGGAGGCATGTTTTCCAAGTGGCGAACGATGCTGTTAGGAAAAATGTTAAGTGGATGAAGCTGAAGCTTCGAGCTTCTAGCTCTCAATGAAAGCACCAAAAATGTTTGCACAAAAAATGGACAAACACTTCAAAGTCGTATGATTTAATAGATTTTATGTTGTTCTTAGTGATTTGGGTGATTTATGCAAATGTATGAAAAGCAGGGGCTAAACTGTAAAAAGACACGCAGATTTATAGTGGTTCAGCCAGAATGTGCCTACGTCCACTTTATATGTTATTTCTCTTCTCTTCTTTAGATTACAAGTACAAAGCTTTGATACAAGTGAAAGAAAGTTGTTTTAAAGTTTTCTCCGTGCTTGAGCTCTCAAACTTGTCCCCATGGTTGTACCCTTGCCCCTCTATTTATAGAGTGAGGTTGGGAGCAGGGGTCTTGAGTGTATATAGCTGCTGGTGGGCCTGGGCTGATGTGATCTGGCCTGGCACGTCTTGGTCCGGTGATGATTGGTCCGGCATGGAGTTGGCATCGAGTTGGTTCGGCATTTGGTTGGTCCGGCATTGGGTTGGTATCGAGTTGGTCCAGCATCTAGTTGGTCCGGTATTGGGTTGGAGGCAGGTTGGTTCGGCAGTGTTGAAGGCAGGTTGGCCCGGCAGTGTTGAAGGCAGGTTGGCTCGGCAGTGTTGAAGGCAGGTTGGTTCGGCAGTGTTGATTTGGTTTGTCTAGCTTTGGACCGGTGGTGAGAATTCACCCAACATTAACGATATGGGAATCCACTATACTTTGGACAGCTATCTAGATATAGTCTCATCTCCTCATATATGAATACATCTGTAACAACCCAAAATTTCAGTCATTTGGTTTTGAATATTTAATTAATTTTAATACTTAATAATTGGTTTTATAAGGTTTTAAACCATATTTCAAATATAGGGATTGATTAAAATATTTGAATTGTGAATTAATATATGAATAGTGTTTCAAATAACAAGATTTTTAATTGAAAGTTAATCTAATGGATTTAATGGACTACTTTAACTCCTTTTAAATTATAAATAATAACGGTGAATTCATTTTTAAATTTATTTGCAATTATAAATAATGAGAAAAATTATTTTTATTTTTACGACTCGATTTTTATTGGTGTGTTTTTAATTTAATTTATATGATTTTTCCATAATTTTTAATTGGAAAAATATTTAAATTATTATTTGACAATTTTTCGGTGAAAGAACGACATATTTGTAATTTTACAAAACTGAATAACCAATGTATATTATTCTTGTTTTGAGGTAGCGTCGTTGTTTTGAGCATCACCGAATTTTTGTTTTACCATTTGATGTATGTATGCGATCAAAAATCTGTGCAGCGAGATGTCGAAAAATCAAAAATTATTATAACTCAACAGTTACACATAAGGGGACGGAATAAAATAACACTTCACGTTCTTTCTTCCTCCCTCTATTCATTTTTACACTTCCAGTTATCAAAATATTGGCCAATCAAACAAAATTAAAATAAAATGATTTAGAGGATTGTTATTGACACACCCAAAATAGATAAGGGGGGGTAAATTATTAAGGGGACACCTATCAGTTAGAAAAGTAGTAAGGGGGGAAACATAAAAAATAAGTTAGTGTACATATTTACCCTTCGTTTTGAAATAGCATCCTCAGTTAAAAAAAGAAACCGCTCGTCTCCAAACAATTCGTCCTCGTCTCCAAACATTCGGCCTCGTCTCCAAACAGTTCGCCCTCGCACCCAATATCAGAAGCTTCAACAAATTCGAATTGAAAATGGTGAGGACGAAGAGGACAGCCAGCAAGCGTTTAAGCGAAAATGCTGATTCACCTCAATTGGAAGTCGAGTTGAAGAGGTAAGTGATTTTGATTATTGATTTTGATTTCGGTCGCTGGTATTGAGTCAAAATCGATTTTAGGGTTTCGTTCGGTGCTTTTGCTGAAATCGAATTTAGGGTTTTGTTCGGTTGAATGTAGCCGTTCGTGGAGTACGGTGGGGTTATGTCGAGTTAGGGATCTGTTTTTGGTGTTGCACAGTTATTTGGTATGTACCATTTGGCGACCCCTAGCCGTTCTATCATTCCATGAACAATTTGAGCTGTAGAGGCAAATACGGCAGTGTTTGACCGTAGAATAGTGGATGAAACGGCTGGGTCTTGCCAAGTTATACTAATTTATACTACTGTCCGTTGCCGTTTTATATGAAAATATAGGAATTTATGTAAAACAGATGAACAAAACAACCATGCTATGCATTTTTATCGTAGTCCAGTATCCTTGTTTATAGGAAAAATGTAAATAATCTGGTATAAACTGTCTTGGTTTTATAGGGAATTAGAAATGTACTGAAATAAATTTAGGTAAATTGATTTCTATATATTCTTTTGACTGTTTAAAAATTATTTACTCTAAAGTTAATGTCGCATGTTTAATTGCAAATATCTCTGGATATTGATCTTTTTATATGTACGTAGAACTAATGGAGTATCATGTAATCTTTAGAAAGTAAATAATTAATGGGATGTACTTGCTATCAAAACCTTTAAATCATAACTGATATTTAATACAAAATAAATTTTGATATATTGATATTTATTTATATGCATTTTTTAAAACTACAGGTTAGATGTTGCTATTACTAAGATTAGTATAGAAATTCTTTATTTAAGCACAATTTGTACCTTCATATAATTAACCAAACTAATGTAGTTGTTAGAGAGAACTTATTCATTATACAGTGACTATTTGTATGTGAACATAGGATGTTTATGCATGTCAATTATTATATGCTCTTTCGTATTGTATTTGCAGGAAACCAATGACAGCCTCCAATCGTAAAAGACTGCAAAGTGAAAGGCAAAAGCTAGAACTTGAAAAAAAACAGGAAGAGGGTACACGGAATGAAGCAGAGGATAGGTTGAATGAATCTGAGGAAACAAACACCGAAGGAGATGATGAAGGTGAGGAAGATGATGATGTCGAAGTAGGGAGTGACGGAGAGCAAAGCAACGAAGATGAAGAATCAAATGACGGGGAAGATAGTAACGAAGAGGACTTCAATGGTGAGGAAGGTAGTGAAAGTGCTGAACAAGCGAATGTGCAGGAAGGAAACGAACCAGAGAAAGATGCAGTAGCAGTCGATGATGGGGATGAGAGGCATGAACTTGTGGTAGTTGATGTGAGGCAGGTTGTTGGACATGGTAAAGATTTAGTAGAGGAACAACCTAGCGTGGTAGGAAAAAAATCAAGGAAGAGGACGAAAGAACAACCCAGTCAAAATCAAGAAGATGACACAGTGCATCCATCCCTCCTATTTGCTTATAAAGACCATATTGCACACAAAATTTGGAATTCGAAGGTAAATTGTTCACTATTGTATAATATTTAGTTTAATTTAATGCGTAGTGTATATTATTCAAATTATATTTAACAATCTTTAGGCTCCTAAAGGCGAATCTAGGATTGTGAAAGTTCATAGCCACGTTGGAACCCAACGATTATGGGACTTGGAAGACGAGTGTCAGTTTGTGAAGGACATAGTTATGGGGTCTGGTTTTTATCCACTTATATTACATGCACATGAAAAACTAGACAAAGTCCTTATTAACGCATTCATCGAGAGGTTTTATCCAGAGACAAATACATTTCATCTTCCATTTGGTGAGATGATGATAACCATAGACGAAGTTTTGCACATTACCGGGCTTCCAGCTGAAGGCAACGCTGTTACAGGAGCCCTCGGTGGATCAAGGTCAATTTCTTTTGAAAATGTTTATTCGTTATTGGAGAAAAACCTTGGGGTTGACAGACCAACGTCAATATTGGTTTTGGCTGGCGAAAAGAAGATTAGATTGGAATGGTTGAGAAGTCAGTTCTCAAATTCAAAAGAATCAGATACTCAGGAACGGAAAAATCATTATGCAACTGCGTATCTACTGTATACCATAGGATGTTTAGTGTGTGGTGATAAGTCTGGTAACAAAGTAGGCGTTCATTTTCTACAATGTCTTAGGGATCTCAGCCAGGTGCATAAGTATTCTTGGGCCACTGCATGTCTTAGTTGGTTAATTCATAGTCTTGGTCAGACAACTAGAAAGGATGTTCAACAATTTTTGGGGTGTATGACCTTGTTTCAGGTAAGGGTTTTTAAATAATGTTTTTTTGATCACCGTACATTACTAATATATTTAGCCTATGTAGGTATGGATATTCGAACACTTTCCGGTCTTACGGCGACATAGAAACTGTGTAGGAGCTTAAGTTGGTGACGTGAGAGCCGCATTTGATTTTGCAATGGAACAAGGGTCAAATTTGAATGACGAATTGGTAAGTATAAGGGAAAGAATAGATGATCTGCAGAGTTGTGATATTGTTTGGGACCCGTACAAAGATAAAAGAGATGCGTACATATTTCAACAGTGTGCATTGTTCAACGGCCCCATCGTGTGTTTCGAAACCGCTGAGTTGTACTTGCCACAAAGAACATTACGACAGTTTGGTTACGTCCAACCCATTCCTACTACTTCTTTCACTTTAGACAAAAAGAGGTCTAAGTCGTCAACTCGTTCGTTTAAAGCAATATATCACAATGTTGGGGATTTGGGATGGTCAGAGTGGAATAATCATCTGTTGCATGAAAGCTTAACTTCGCAAGTATCGGTGAATCCTTCAGACTGTGTTGAGTCGTATTCACAGTGGTACCGTATCGCATCTCATCCTATAGTGACCAATCCTAGCAAAAGAATAACCACACCGGTCGCTGATATTGAGTCAAAATCGTTGCTTGTACGCATTGTAAGTTTGTGTCATATTATGTTCTAATTTTTTTAATATTTACAAGTACACGTACACTTGTTCGGATGACTATTACACATTTTTTGTTAGAGTAATACCTTTTTTTTCTTTTCTAGAAACGCAGGTTAAGTCATATTGCTAATTACATAAAGTCATGTCCTCCCACTGTGTATCGTGATAATCTTTTGAAGAAAGTTGAGCAAATAGAAAATCCAGAACCATTGGACTTGTATGGGGAGGAGAGAACAAGAGATGTTCGAGGGAGTGGAAAAAAGAAATCGCACACCGCATCAACGAGCAAATCTGCTAGAAAGAGAAAATGTGGTGGTCGCAAGTAATTTTTAGCATACTATTAAAATTGACACAACGGTAATTTTGATTCTTGTTTTGCTACCGTTGTAGTATATGTAAGCTAATGACAATTGTGTTTTTTGTGACGAATGGTGATGTAATTTAAGTTTGCCAGTGACGAATGCTTATGATATGAAATGGTTGGGAAATGTGTTTGTGGTTTGGTAATATATATGTTGTTAAATGATCTGTCTTCATATTTGAGATTGAATTTTTGAAATGTTTTGGTCATGTGACTTGTGTTTGGATTTTGAATTGTTTTGATCTATGTTCATATATGTGTATTGGTCAATGTTAGGAAATGCGGCAAATGCTCAAAGTTAATCCATTATTCGGTGATGGACAACCGAACTTATCACCGTAATACGGCAAGATGAGGCCGCAAACGATTAGATTGGAATTGTTTTCATATGCTTTCTGTGCAGACGGTAACAGTTGGCCGTTGTTTGTATTAATGTACGGCAAAATCGTACCGTATAATGACTATACAGTGGTAATCTGCCATATATTAGCCGGCAATACGGCAAGTCTTTGCCGTGAACTCTCGGTTATACATGTGAATAATTCATTTATGCAGACGGTGAAACTGTACCGATATTTGTACTACAATACGGCATCACTTGGCCGTAAACTCTCGGTTATACATCTTAATAAATCAGTTATGCAGACGGTGGTGCTGCGCCGTTTAATTATTTTTTGTACGACATATAGTGGTCGTGTTGTTTAAAAACAGAGATTGAATTAGGTTTTCAACGATGTACAGATATCGATATTTGTTCTAAAATACGGCAGGAATTGGCCGTATACTCTCGGTTAAAGGTAAGTCCTTTTATGATTGTTCAGACGGTTGGTCTCTGACGTATAATTCATTTTATTTCGGCACTCCATCTCCGTTTATGTTAATACAACACGGCCTTCATTTGCCGAATAACTTGCTTTGAATTATTTGCTTCCAATATACCATATACGGTCTATATGTACCGAATAATACACAATAATACGTCAACGATGGATCGAAACAGCTCAGGTTGGAACCTGTTCATACAAAATTCACCAAAAAAATAACAAAATCTTGTACGCGTGCATAAATCAACCAAATATCAAAATGTTCATCCAAAATTCACAAAACACATAACAAAAACTTGTACGCGTGCATACATCCACCCAATATTACAATCTTCATATAAAAAACAAGTTAAGATTTCAGAAATATTAATGTTGAAACATGTTCATAATTTTCATTACACGCTAGTTAAGTCTACTGCCGAAGTCTGATCTTCATTTCCGCCGGCATTCATGTAAACTAACCATTTGTTGATACGTTCCACATATGGTTTGATCCAGTCATCGGCATTGATATTATAAAGGCGTTGAAAATATCCGAATTGTGGTGTTGGAGGGATAGGAGAATTTGGTGTTAGTGTAAGACCAACGTAATGCGAGTTGTCTACATGTCCCATAACCACTATTCTATTTTGGTTCAACAAATTCATCCGTACCGTGGTGGGAACAAAAGTGCAGGACATGAGATTACTTGTCAACACTACCACGGTGCCAAATGTTTCTGCTATTATATATCCTGATTCGGGCATCTGCATCCACTCAGGATTTTGTATCCTATTCATCATTTCGTCGTATCCACAGTCATCCCACATATTACGGTACATCTCAGCATTAACAGTCAAATTGTCAACCATAGACTCACGAACAAACTTGCAGGGATTTGATGGTCGTCTATTTTGAAGATTCAATTGTTTAACCACGACCCAATAACCACAATCACCGTCCCTAGGCACATCGTCTATACTGAGTATGTAAGCTCTTATATGTTTGGGCAATTGCCACAAATACTCGCCATCAATTTTTTTGGATGGTGACGCCTTCGTTTTTATGCCAAGCTTCTTCAAATATCTGCCGCAAGGTGTGAGGTTTGAGCTAGATGACAATAACGCTTCAACATGTTCAAAGTGTGAAAGTTCTCGTTTGGTGGAATGTTCCTTTTTGGATGGTCTGCCTTTTTTGATAGTAGCCACCGGTGGTTCTAAAACAGCAGTTGTTTGTGGGAAAGCAATTGATTTTAACTGTTGTTGGATAACAAGTCGAACGTTATCCGGAGATTCTTCATACCTATTTTTCAACGCAATGATTTCTGGCAAATCGAAGAATGCAAACGTGGAACGATGCACAATAGGTGGAATACATGACAACTGCTTCCAGTAAGAGTCAACAACGGATAGGGGAATGAAACCGTGGGTGTGTCTAAAATCTACAAGCATATGTGCACATGGTAATCCGTTAACTTTCCATAACACACAACCACATTGGTCGACTGTCATACCAACAGTTGACACACTTTTTAGTTCAGTTAGTATTAAATCCAAAGCTTTATGCGATACGTTCCCCAATAACTCTTTAAACATTGGTTCGATTCTAAATCGATGCATTGTTTTAGACGTACTTGTTTCGAATGCATGCTCGATGGCAACTAGTTCATTCTCACAACATAGATGTGCACTACTCCAACATTGAACAAAACTACCAGCGGCCGAATTAAAATACAATTTTAGACGATAGTGGGCACTTTCAACAATGCTGGTAGACACATTATCGTAGTGTTTAATTTTGTTTGTCCAAGCCATAACAAACATCTCCTTGTATTTTGTTAGCCAATTTTTGAGGACATAAGTGACAGATTTTTTATGCTTACCTATCCATTTATCACGAAAAGAGTTTAAATTTCTGTGGTACTCTTCTACAGACAACGAATTTATCACATTTGTCCATCCTTCCCAAAAACTTTCATATTCCTTTTTTCCTTCATCATCCTCCACAACGACTTCTTTTTCACCAATTATTACTCTCTTCCTTTGTATAAAATTTGGTTTACAATTTGCCATCACATTCTTAGATATATGTCAGGCACAAAGGATATGATATGATGCTGGAAACACATTTGCGACGGCATTTATTAAAGCGATTTCTGCATCGGTGATGATAACCCCTGGCACTTCATTATCCCTGTAACACTTCCGCACACATTCAAGAGCCCATTTATAGGAATCCGTTGTCTCACGACTTAGAAATGCTAATGCAACAGTAAACGTAGCCCCTGTCGATGTCTGTGAAACCATATGGAAACAAGGTAACTTATACCTATTGGTCTTGAAAGTACAATCCAAGAACAAAATTTGATAAAAACATTGAGCAAGCACTACACATCTAGGATGGCTGAAAAATAAGTCGGTGATTTCATTGCTTTGTTCATCAACTCTTTGATATACGGTATAATTATTGGTAGATGCCAATTTCATAAATTGTTGCATAACGGATCTACCTTCTGTATTGCACATTTTAAGTTTGATTTTGGCATTGTACACAGTTCGAATGGTTGATTGGTTGGAAGGATTGTCAATTCTAATAGCGGTTAAAATATTTCGAGGTTTAACTCCACTATTAGTCATTGTTGCAACAGTCTTGAGTTCGTCTTCGTTGAGTCTCGCGACAAAAGGATGACCGATTAAAACGTTTGGAAGTGTATGATTGTGACGCCCATTCTTTACAGTCAGTATCCACGTCCCATCACATCTACAATGTGCATGTAACTCAAAAGGACAGTCACATTTTCTACTACTTGTTCTTCTTTTTTTTTTTTTGAAGATATTGGAACATAATTCTTCGACTTATGATCAACATATTGACCACTTCTTTCGCATACTAAATCCATCCTCGAGCCTTTTCCATTCCCATGTACATTTTTCATTCTACTTCTTTTGGTAACAATAACACACTTACAATCTAACCCTCGGTTAATGCACCAATCTCGAACTTGGTCCTTCGACTCAAAAATCTGAAACAACAGTATTGTGTCATTTACACAAAAAAATCAACAAAAACTATTGACACATTAATACATACCCTGTCAGTACTGAATTCTGATGTTAAATCAAGATAGTCGGACAAAGACATTTCAATGTCCGTTTTAACTTGTTCTTTATCTTCATCGCTTTCGATTTCTTTGGATTTGTCAACTTCATTATCGCTTTCAATATCCTTATTATTTTCCAAATTATCCGGCCTTTGTTTCGCTTCTTTACTATTACCACATCGGTGAATGTCAAATTCAATATCGGCACTCTGTTTGAAAAAAATAATAATATAACGGCAGAATAATATTGTATTATATAAAGGTAGAAGCTGGTAGCGTACAGCGATAACATGCCATACAATGACTTCTGAAATGATATTTTCTAGTCATAAACAAGTTTACTATTTTCACCATAAAAGTCGGCAACATCCCACCGTTTACCATTCATCAAATCGGCCAACAGTTGCCGAATATAAAAATATGTACGTTAAGTGTTGTAAACGGCCAGAACCAGCCGATATATGCATAAAAAAACGGCATATCCTAACCGTATATAACAAATTGAAATCTTCGATAGGGTTAAACGGCAAGCTACCGCCGAACGCACTGCCTGCTACAGTAAAACGATGGAATGAAAAAAAAAATTACCTCCTCCACGACAGGTTCTTCCACAAATACAACTTGCCTTTCACTTTCCTGTGTTAGTACCATATTGTTTTCACCGTCTTTCATAGATTTTAGATTGAATTCCACCATGGAAGATTTTTAGGATTAGGGTTTTACCACTAATCCTGTTTAGCAGTAATTAATTAGGTTTTGTAAACTGAAGGATATTACTGTCCATACTTTAAAAAAATTTAAGGGGAGGCACATATATTAAATACCTCCCCATAATAATTATTTGACAATTAATTTTTTGACCCCCCCTTATCTATTTTGGGTGTGTCAATAACAATGCTCATGATTTAGGCCATGAAAAAATGAGGAACTTATCAACCAAAATCAAGTTATCAAATCAAATCTCAATGGCGATAACCTCCTCTAAATGGCGATATCTCTTTGCCTTCCACTTTTGAGTTTCCCATCGTCTATTCATCCTTCCTCTCTCTCCAATTCTCTACTACTTCCACTTTCTCCTTAATCTCCCATCCCATCTGTCGTCTATGGCAAAGAACCGCAAAGGGAAAACGAGATTTGTTTCCTCCTCTGCTAATCGATCGATTACCAGATCTGGCCGTGCGTACGATTCTAGCTCCATTCCTCATTCTATCGCTGCTATTTCTGGATCTAGAAATATATATTTGCTTCAATCTCCTTGTGATGGCCAGTCTGTCTCAGTTGGAAAGCCACTGGATGCTCTGGCTTCTGATTGCTGTAAACTTTCTATGTCTATTGGCCCAATTTCAAGTATAACAAAACCTTCTTCTTCCTCTGCCTTATCTTCTTTCCTACAGTATTCTGACTCTGCTTGGAAAGGCAAGGAACTGGGTATTGAAAGTTGTGATGCCCCGGGTACTGATGTTAATGGTAATAACACTGCCGATTTGAATTTAAACTCAGTTGAAATGGTAGATATTGAGGCCGTAGATGATTGCTTTGGAGTGGGCGCAAATATGTTTGATTCTTCTGTGTTAATAGATAATCATGATAATTATTGTATATCACTTGGTTTGGTCTCCAATTGTGTTGGTTTATCTAATAGAACAGATGATACTGCTAGCATCGTGTTTGATAAATTGAGGAAAGGAATAAATGATGTAGGATACAATGTACCTGTTGTTGCTCGAAACTGTGCCAATTCAACTCCTGCTAACCAACAGTAGCTTCCCCTTGATGTTTCTGCTAATATGCGCGTAACTGATGTTACTTCTCAGGATAGTATACCACCTACAATAACACACTAATCTAATGAGATGAATACAAGATTAAAATGGTCTTCCTTATTTCTACTTTGCCAAAAAATGCGGGTGATTTTGTGCCCCGTTCTTTTGAAATGGTTAACAAAGACAGAGTTATGATTCCTCCTCCGGAGGTAATTCAAGCTGGCATTGATTATTGGTCGGACTATCTTGTTGGATTCTTTTTGGACTGTAACCCTAATTATCTAGTGGTTATGTAACGACCCGGAATTTTCGACTCCGAAAATTCCGAATTGTTAAGGAAAAGAAGAAAGAGATAGAAGAAGAATAGAAAGAAGAAAGAAAACACAACATCTCACATTCGCAGAGGATTAAATATAATAACAAATAATAGCATTTATACAAAGAAAAGCTGTAATTGTTACTTTACATTCAATACATCAGAGTTACAACATATACACAAATAGACTAGACAGTTATCAACCTGTCCCAGACTACTATCAATAAGCTCTCAAATACACAGCGGTAAACTCCATACGTTCCTGCCATCCAGCTCGCCTCCTGAGCTCCAGAACGTCCTTACCTGGAAATCTGTAATACTCGGTCTGACCCGAGCATTACATCAAAGTAACACCCGAGTCAGGCTGGAAACCAGCGTGAGTAAACCCATATAATTTTGAAACTCTAAGGTTGTAAAACTTCTTTGAAAACCCGGGTAACTCGTACCTCACTACGAGTTCTTATCTTATCATAGTCAAACACTTATTTCACCAAATAATATCTAAGTACCATTACTTAGTTTCAAAGGTCAAGTTTACTTATCCATTCCATTCCAGCCTATTTGATTTACAAATCAAATCTACAAAGAATTATAGATTTCAAATCGAAGTGGTTTCGGGTATTTACTAATACCCGACCCCGGTCTCTTCGAATCCAATGTTTTTCATTAAACCAAAAATTTAAGTTTAAACAATACAATTTATATGCAACAATTCATCTCATAACATAAAGCAATACATATCACATATCGGAGATATCACACAATATCATTCAATCATCAATAAGCAAGATAAATCAACCACACCATCTCTAATTAATTTAATTAACCACCAATGAATTAAATTGATTGCTTTATTTACTTTTAAATCCTGCATAATTTAACATTAATTAATTACAAACCAATTGATTAATCATCCCTTAATTATCCGTCTTAATTAGTCATCCTTGATTTATTATTCTTTAATTACATTAAGAAATTAACCTTTAATTTATAAATTAATTATTCTTTAACCATTCTCATTAATCAGCCTTAATTAATTTCCTTAATTAATCAATCCTTTATTTAATTACACTAATCTTTAATTATTTAATTAATTAAGTGTTAATCATAACTTAATTAATATTATTATTTTTTTAAATTAATTCTTAATCATTAATTAATATTCTAATTTATAATCCTTAATTACAAATTAATTATTCTATTTAATTAATCTTAAACCTTAATTAAATTAATTTAAGTCCTTAATTACAAATTAATTAATCCCAAATCTTTAATTAATTGAATTAATTAATTATCCATATTAATTTACCTTATTAATTTAATTCATCACAAATCCTTAAGTCTTTATAAAAACATTTCCTTATTAATGATAATTACCATTCAAAACACATTTGAAAAATATTTAACTTTCAAATTTACTTTTAAATTACATTTCAAATATGAGATTTAAAATGAATAAAAATTTATCTTTAACAAAGCTAAAAAAAATCCATTTACAAACTCTTATTTTTCATACGTTGAAGAAATACTCATCTTATAAAAGAACTTAAAGAATTTAAATTAATTTACTTTTAAATTCTAACTATTTAATATACATTTTAAACCATTAAAATTATTAAAACAAATTAATTTTAAAAACCTTCTTTTATTTCAAATCTGAGATACAAATTTAAATTTTGATTCCAGATTAACTCAGGTTTAAACTTCTGTTTAAATATTTTTTTACAAAATTAAATTCAGTTTAAAACTTTTAAACATACAGGTTTTAAAACCTGGCAACACTATGAACTCGAGCCCACTCAAAAATGCTTCGAGCCGATACCCTAACTGCTCCGAGTCTCACACGCCAGAAAACTCGAAAATCTCGAGTAGCTTTTCCCTGTGACTTGAGTCCAACACACCCGAGCTCTCTTCACAAATACTTCGATTCCAACATTCCAGTGCTTCGAGCAAAAACACGATTCTACTCGAATAACTCTCGAGTATCTTCTTCCCCAGATCACAGCTGACACAACACTATCACCGTGCACCTGCACCACCGTCGCCATCAACGTCGACCACTCGCGACCACACACGCAAGTCGGCGATCACCTCCCGATCTAATTCCGACCATTCAATCTTCGATCTATACTCGAAATCGAAATCGAGTCTTACAGCCAAAACTGGAACCACCACGAAAATCTGACATCATCACGTATTCGCGACTCCGACCATCAGAGAGGCTAATTTTCTGGCCAAGCCTTCGCCTATATCTAATCTTCTACTTCCCAAAGTATGGTAGCACTCGGTCCACCGTAGACATCACCCCGACCATCAATTTCCAACCTATTCAAACTAGGTTTAAAAACAAAATCGATTTCATGTCATCGCCACAGTGTTTAGATCATCTTCCTACCATTTTTTTCTCAAGTCTCCGATCACTCTACTATCTTCAGAAAGAAACCCAAACTTCCAAACCATCTAGATCACTAGTACCCACCAAAATACCCTTTTCTGGTCAACTGAGAAATGCAAACTCAAAACCCAACTAAAAATTGCAATTTCATTCTTAAAAATCATATTTTGGTTTAAGAATTCAGATTAGATTCCTGAATTTATGAATTAAGAAGTTGGAATTTCAACATGATTTAAGACTTGCACTGTTCTTTAGTTTCCAGAGAAATTCTACATTTATTTTAACCTAAAACAAATTTAAAACTTAAGTTTACGATGAAACAAACAAATCTTGTTTAAAGTTTAAGATCTAACAGAGATTAGATAAGAAGATAAGGAATTTTGATTAAAATCTAAGCTCAAAAACAAAGAACAGAGAGTGTCACACATATAAACAGGCATACACATATATCTATACATCCATATATATAAACTCACATATTTATACACACAAAAACATACTTTCTTTCAGAAGTTAACATGCAAACAGATTTATTATATTTAAGCTCTTTTAAAAAAAATGTTACTCACAGAAATTTTGTTTGAACAGAGCAGCCTTTTTTTAAATAGAAAACTGGAAACGTTCTTGATTTTGAAACAGCGAGCTTTGAATTGATCTGGAAACAACACTTGATTTTGAACTGGAACTTGATCTACTTTGTTTAAGCTTGAATTTGCTTTTGCTCAGCTTGAATTTGAGAGAGTTGAAGTTGTTGTTTGATTTTCTTTGTAGTTTAGTTTTCCAGGTTTTTGAAAGTGGAAAGAAAGATGAAAACCTGGTTTATCTTATCTATGTTATTTAAAACTTAAAGTTAAAGAAAAATAAAGTTTTGCCACTTGTATCTTAGATTGTTTATCTAGCTTACACATATTAAATAAATTTACAAATGTCTTTAAATCACCATAATATACTTACAAGTGTTAAACTCTCCTTTTATTAAATCCTTTAAGTCATATATATGTATTTATATAGCATATTTACATGTATATAAAATGTTTGTCTTTATATAAATAAGCTTTTTAAATTTAAATAAATATACAAATATGAATTCATGTAAATGTTTGTTTATAAATAACTTATGTTTTGATCCAATTTAAATATATATGTTTTACTAATTTATATCCCTATTTATTTCTAAGATGTTTATACTTAAATTTCAAATCCAACTTCTCTTTTAAAAATCTACTTAAATATATTAAAATTAATACATATTTACTTGCTTAGGAAAAAGAATAAATTTTAGATTATAAAAGAAATTTATTCCATTAGTTATTAGCCTAAAATTTCGGGATATCACATTCCTTCCCCCTTAGAATCTTTTCGTCCTCGAAAAGGAGTGAAGCCAGATTTATTAAAATGCTTGTAATCAGATAAATTTCTTTTTGATTATTTTAAAACACTTTTAAAATCTACACGGTATTATCAAAATAGCTTTATATATAAAAATACTTTTTATAACTTGATGTCTCAACAGTCCATCCTTGTGCTCATAGAAATTCGGTCATACGTTGATCAGGCGTAAGACTAAAGATCTATAAGTACTTAGCAGACTCATTTTCAACATCCAGTGAAAATACTTGGAAAATAATTTTATTGAAAATATAGAAAATCATTTACTTTGAAAATAGAGGAAATATTTTTGGTGAGAATGCTCTGGAAATCATCACTCCCATCCATGGTCGCAGTTAACCCGATGGTTACGTTGCCGTCCCAGCAAAATCCACAGATAACTGTAGGTCTCCGCGCTCCTCGATTACGCCATGGAACCCGCTACAGATCGCAGTTATACCCGGGCCTTACGTTGCTAGCACAGCACAAACCCATATAACTGTAGGCATCAGCGCCACCGAATTTCGCTGCCAAATAATGAAACTTCTCCCACATAGGTCGCAGTCTACCGATATAAAATCAAACGCAGACTGTTGGCTCTCAGCGGCACAAACGACTTTCGCAATGTTACCATAGTGTCACAGTCTACCGATATAAAATCAAACGTAGACAGTTGGCTCTCAGCGGCACACATTACTTTCGCTATGGTCTGCAGTAGATCGCAGAGACATCGAGTTAAACTGTCGTCACAGCATAACCCAAATGCCTCTGTGGGCACCAGCCCCTCGACTTTCGCTACACAAATAATCCTCAGGAACTAGTTTTGTCCGGACTCCTCACAGGATCAACTTTAGAAACCCCCCTTGGGGCTCAAGGCAGTACCACCCAGTGGCACTCCTGAGAAGTTCATTTCAAGGAAGCGCCTTTTTCCCCAGAGCTATTCATAAAACACTTTATACTATACTCTTATAGTATCTTCAAATCATATCCTTTATGATTTATATCAAAATCTTCTTTACACAAAATCGATTCCCAAAATCGATAGTTCCAAACTTGGCTTTTCAAAATCCAAAACTGATTTTCCAAAAAATCAAAAGCCATTTCCAAATTCATAGGTTCTCAAAACCCTTTTCAAAATCATTCTCATATGATCCTTTATATATATAGATATATATAACTTTGAAAATCTTTGGATCATTTCAAACTTGTATAAAACCTCTTTTATACTTCAAATACTTCCAAAAACCCTTTTTATTCTGGCTAGATTCAATAAGAGGAGTTTATCCTATTATAAAATATAACTTTATTTATTGCCAAATCAAATATTCAAGTTTGATTTCTTTATAAAGTTATTTACCATTTACTTACTTCCATATAGTAAATTTCAACCAAAGAAATATCCAATTCCATTATATTTCACAAACATACTTTTCATTTCAAAGATCATTTTACAATCTTTATCCACAAACTTCAATATCAATTTCATTCAAACCCGTACGATGTACACATATCATCCGTACGCAAATATCAATCTGATCGCTCACTCGATCACACAATTTCTCTTCCGAACTAGTATCGTCCACCCGACTTCCTAGTGCGGACTCAGATCTGGTTTCTTGATCAGAAACCGTCATTCTCCTTGCAAAGTCACAACTATGATAGAGAATATCCAGAACTAATCAAAAATCCATATCCAGGTTCGCCGTCGAAAATCGAGCGAAAAATCCCAACTCGGATCGATAATACTATCTCGAAATTTTGTGTTCGAATCTGGATCAAATCACTATGCGAATAGAATAATATACGTATATCCTACGTATTTATCTTTATTGGTTATTAGCCAAATCAATTCTCTTTTCTATTCACATTTCTTTTTAATTCCATTCACTTATTCTCAATTACTTCCATTTCCAATTGAGTTATTATTTCAATTACAAACAGTCTGAACTCTGACCTATTTAAATTTAAAAATAACTTGAAAAAATTTAAAATAGATAAGTAGTTGAAAAATAGTTATTAGTTTGTAAAATATCTGTAAAATAGTTAAGTAGATATAAAGTAGTTAGATAATTGCAAAATAGATTTAAAATAGTGATTAGATGTAGGTAACTGAAAAATAGTAATTAGTTTATAAGACAGTTTCAAAATAGTTAAATAATTCTAAAATAATTGTAAAATAAGTATAGATAGTTTGGGGTTTAAGAAGAAAGATTGTATAGTAAATAGTTTGGAAAAATTTATTAGAAAGAAATATCATTTTATATATCAAAATATATTCTTATATAAAATCATTTAAAATCCTTATAAGAAAATAACAATTACGCTCTCATATATATATATATACACTCGACTCGTTCTAGGGTACCATTGACCCTATCCTTAACGAGTAATCCCAACAGAGCCAAGGTTCTCGCTTAATCTCGCTCTGATACCAAATGTAACGACCCGGGGTTTTCGACTCCGAAAATTCCGAATTGTTAAGGAAAAGAAGAAAGAGATAGAAGAAGAATAGAAAGAAGAAAGAAAACACAACATCTCACATTCGCAGCGGATTAAATATAATAACAAATAATAGCATTTATACAAAGAAAAGCTGTAATTGTTACTTTACATTCAATACATCAGAGTTACAACATATACACAAATAGACTAGACAGTTATCAACCTGTCCCAGACTACTATCAATAAGCTCTCAAATACACAGCGGTAAACTCCATACGTTCCTGCCATCCAGCTCGCCTCCTGAGCTCCAGAACGTCCTTACCTGGAAATCTGTAATACTCGGTCTGACCCGAGCATTACATCAAAGTAACACCCGAGTCAGGCTGGAAACCAGCGTGAGTAAACCCATATAATTTTGAAACTCTAAGGTTGTAAAACTTCTTTGAAAACCCGGGTAACTCGTACCTCACTACGAGTTCTTATCTTATCATAGTCAAACACTTATTTCACCAAATAATATCTAAGTACCGTTACTTAGTTTCAAAGGTCAAGTTTACTTATCCATTCCATTCCAGCCTATTTGATTTACAAATCAAATCTACAAAGAATTATAGATTTCAAATCGAAGTGGTTTCGGGTATTTACTAATACCCGACCCCGGTCTCTTCGAATCTAATGTTTTTCATTAAACCAAAAATTTAAGTTTAAACAATACAATTTATATGCAACAATTCATCTCATAACATAAAGCAATACATATCACATATCGGAGATATCACACAATATCATTCAATCATCAATAAGCAAGATAAATCAACCACACCATCTCTAATTAATTTAATTAACCACCAATGAATTAAATTGATTGCTTTATTTACTTTTAAATCCTGCATAATTTAACATTAATTAATTACAAACCAATTGATTAATCATCCCTTAATTATCCGTCTTAATTAGTCATCCTTGATTTATTATTCTTTAATTACATTAAGAAATTAACCTTTAATTTATAAATTAATTATTCTTTAACCATTCTCATTAATCAGCCTTAATTAATTTCCTTAATTAATCAATCCTTTATTTAATTACACTAATCTTTAATTATTTAATTAATTAAGTGTTAATCATAACTTAATTAATATTATTATTATTTTAAATTAATTCTTAATCATTAATTAATATTCTAATTTATAATCCTTAATTACAAATTAATTATTCTATTTAATTAATCTTAAACCTTAATTAAATTAATTTAAGTCCTTAATTACAAATTAATTAATCCCAAATCTTTAATTAATTGAATTAATTAATTATCCATATTAATTTACCTTATTAATTTAATTCATCACAAATCCTTAAGTCTTTATAAAAACATTTCCTTATTAATGATAATTACCATTCAAAACACATTTGAAAAATATTTAACTTTCAAATTTACTTTTAAATTACATTTCAAATATGAGATTTAAAATGAATAAAAATTTATCTTTAACAAAGCTAAAAAAATCCATTTACAAACTCTTATTTTTCATACGTTGAAGAAATACTCATCTTATAAAAGAACTTAAAGAATTTAAATTAATTTACTTTTAAATTCTAACTATTTAATATACATTTTAAACCATTAAAATTATTAAAACAAATTAATTTTAAAAACCTTCTTTTATTTCAAATCTGAGATACAAATTTAAATTTTGATTCCAGATTAACTCAAGTTTAAACTTCTGTTTAAATATTTTTTTACAAAATTAAATTCAGTTTAAAACTTTTAAACATACAGGTTTTAAAACCTGGCAACACTATGAACTCGAGCCCACTCAAAAATGCTTCGAGCCGATACCCTAACTGGTCCGAGTCTCACACGCCAGAAAACTCGAAAATCTCGAGTAGCTTTTCCCTGTGACTTGAGTCCAACACACCCGAGCTCTCTTCACAAATACTTCGATTCCAACATTCCAGTGCTTCGAGCAAAAACACGATTCTACTCGAATAACTCTCGAGTATCTTCTTCCCCAGATCACAGCTGACACAACACTATCACCGTGCACCTGCACCACCGTCGCCATCAACGTCGACCACTCGCGACCACACACGCAAGTCGGCGATCACCTCCCGATCTAATTCCGACCATTCAATCTTCGATCTATACTCGAAATCGAAATCGAGTCTTACAGCCAAAACTGGAACCACCACGAAAATCTGACATCATCACGTATTCGCGACTCCGACCATCAGAGAGGCTAATTTTCTGGCCAAGCCTTCGCCTATATCTAATCTTCTACTTCCCAAAGTATGGTAGCACTCGGTCCACCATAGACATCACCCCGACCATCAATTTCCAACCTATTCAAACTAGGTTTAAAAACAAAATCGATTTCCTGTCATCGCCACAGTGTTTAGATCATCTTCCTACCATTTTTTTCTCAAGTCTCCGATCACTCTACTATCTTCAGAAAGAAACCCAACCTTCCAAACCATCTAGATCACTAGTACCCACCAAAATACCCTTTTCTGGTCAACTGAGAAATGCAAACTCAAAACCCAACTAAAAATTGCAATTTCATTCTTAAAAATCATATTTTGGTTTAAGAATTCAGATTAGATTCCTGAATTTATGAATTAAGAAGTTGGAATTTCAACATGATTTAAGACTTGCACCGTTCTTTAGTTTCCAGAGAAATTCTACATTTATTTTAACCTAAAACAAATTTAAAACTTAAGTTTACGATGAAACAAACAAATCTTGTTTAAAGTTTAAGATCTAACAGAGATTAGATAAGAAGATAAGGAATTTTGATTAAAATCTAAGCTCAAAAACAAAGAACAGAGAGTGTCACACATATAAACAGGCATACACATATATCTATACATCCATATATATAAACTCACATATTTATACACACAAAAACATACTTTCTTTCAGAAGTTAACATGCAAACAGATTTATTATATTTAAGCTCTTTTAAAAAAAATGTTACTCACAGAAATTTTGTTTGAACAGAGCAGCCTTTTTTTAAATAGAAAACTGGAAACGTTCTTGATTTTGAAACAGCGAGCTTTGAATTGATCTGGAAACAACACTTGATTTTGAACTGGAACTTGATCTACTTTGTTTAAGCTTGAATTTGCTTTTGCTCAGCTTGAATTTGAGAGAGTTGAAGTTGTTGTTTGATTTTCTTTGTAGTTTAGTTTTCCAGGTTTTTGAAAGTGGAAAGAAAGATGAAAACCTGGTTTATCTTATCTATGTTATTTAAAACTTAAAGTTAAAGAAAAATAAAGTTTTGCCACTTGTATCTTAGATTGTTTATCTAGCTTACACATATTAAATAAATTTACAAATGTCTTTAAATCACCATAATATACTTACAAGTGTTAAACTCTCCTTTTATTAAATCCTTTAAGTCATATATATGTATTTATATAGCATATTTACATGTATATAAAATGTTTGTCTTTATATAAATAAGCTTTTTAAATTTAAATAAATATACAAATATGAATTCATGTAAATGTTTGTTTATAAATAACTTATGTTTTGATCCAATTTAAATATATATGTTTTACTAATTTATATCCCTATTTATTTCTAAGATGTTTATACTTAAATTTCAAATCCAAATTCTCTTTTAAAAATCTACTTAAATATATTAAAATTAATACATATTTACTTGCTTAGGAAAAAGAATAAATTTTAGATTATAAAAGAAATTTATTCCATTAGTTATTAGCCTAAAATTTCGGGATATCACAGGTTAAGGATCATTGCTACAAAGCTTGGCAACCGAAGGGTAGCCTCCTAGTTCATATGGACAACTCTATGTTTTTCTTCAAGTTCTCACAGCCTGAGGAGCGTCTTCGGATTCTTAGTAAAGATCCTATATTTATAAGAGGCAAGCCTTTTATAGTCACTCCTTGGAGTCCGTCTGTTGACTGTGCCAGAGAGCAGGTTCTATCTATTCCTATTTGAATTTATTTCTCTCATATTCCATCTGTTTTGCAATCTATGTTAGGTCTAAACTGGATTGCTAGTGCGGTAGGTAAAGTAAAATGTTTTGATACTAACACCGTAGCTAGGGAAAAACTTGTCTATGCAAAAGCTTTGATTGAGATTTCCCCGGATAAACCTTTACCAGATACTATCAAAGTTATAGTGACTGAGGATCAAATAGCGGAGATTGTAGTTCATTATGGTTGGAAGCTAGACATATGTACGTCATGTCAGTCCTTTGGTCATATAGCATCATCATGCTCTCATATGTCTTCTGTTGGTCCTCTCTCTGTTCGGACCCCTCTTCCTAGGCCTCTGAACATGAAATGGATCCCGAAAGAGTGCATTATTCCTCCTCCTGTGGCACCCTCCGTCCCCTGTCGAGCATTCAGTGCCTCCTATTGTTCCTCCCCCCTCTGACGCTGATATGGTTTCCTCTGTTCTACTTGATATTTCTGATCCTCATTTTTCACTGCCCGCCCTAGCTTCTAATATTGTGTGGAATCCTGCTGAGATGGCCTGGATCCATGTTCAGTCTGACATGAGATATGACCCAGCTAGACATGATTTCTATACCTTTGTTAGTGATGATGATGGTGAATCTAGGCGTTTACATCACTCTATAGTTGGTGGTGGACTTATTCTCACGATGGATGGAGCACGTGGTAAGCGGAATAGATCTCTTCAACTTGACGATAGCTAGGATAGGATATATATACTGTAGGGAACACCTGGATTTTGTTTTAGATATTGTGTCTCACTTTGCAGTCTTTTTGCATGTGTTAGGCCCGGCTGAAAGTGATTCTTCCTCCTCTTAGGAGGAGGAACCGATATTTACGTAGGTCACTTTTATAGCTATAGAAGCACCTTTGCTTCTCACCTGTTATGTACTCTAAGGGGAATGGCCACTATAAAACCATATATAGTTGTTTCTGTGCATGTGCAGAACACCTTTCCTTCATTTATATACAGTGGCACGACCCACTATAAAGTCGGCTGGCTTTGCCAAAAAAAGGAGGAACTTATTTCGTCGATTTTGTTTTGCCTAAAGCTTTATGTGGTTGTATTCATGGTGGGTGCGGAAGCCTATATGAGGGTATTCAAATTTACAAATTGAACTAGGGTTTGGTATTGTTTGAGTTATAGGGGAAGATAGAAGGCAAGGGTGCTCGGTTGTGTTGCTCGTGTGAAGGAGCTGCCGTGGGTGCAGTATGGTGGAGGTCAACGCTGTAAAGAGAGGCACGACATTTGCGTAAGGCCGGTGTGGGGCTCCAAGTCAAGAACTTGACGAGGGGGTCGAAGGTAGTGAGTTTGGTATAGCCACGTCAAGTTCGAGATGAGGTGAACAACGGTGAAATCCGTTTGTCGAATATTCGAGGGATGCTCTATATCTTGGGATAAACGTGCACGATGTATGAGAGGGATACTGTGTACGGATGGGGGTTTGAATATATTTGGATAGAGGAAGAAGTATTAAGCCTTGGGTAATTAAAAGTAAACCTTGGTTAATATAATTAATTATATAATTAAATCTCAAAGCTTTTAATATGAATAACTCTCTCATACAAGGTCCAAATCGAACGCGGTTACTTGTGTTGGATTCGTAATGATGATAATTATACTTTGGAATTGGATTCGTGGAAATTGAAGCTTGTAGAATTTCAAGCTAAAATCAAACGTTGTTAGATCTAAAAGTGAACTGCAACGCTTCAGTGATAACTGGAATTTCGGTGAGTATAACTCACCTTTTTGGAAAAATTAGTATGTATAGTATATTAAATTTTACTGTTTGTATTTAGTTGAAATTATTGGCTGATTGGTTAAAATATCCGCTTTGAAAAGCAATTAGTATTTAAAATTGAAATACAGGAATTTTATCGAGAAATCCGGATTTCTCGATATTGTTGCTTTTTATTTCCAGTTATTTACCTGTTGATTTATTTCAGTTATATATCTATGGTATAGATTATTAAATGTTGAATTCGATTGTTGGCTATTTTGAATGTGGCACCGACATATCTAAAAATTGAACATTTTATTAAAAAAATGTAGTTATAGCACTGGTTAAGTGCTATAGTAACTGTTTGGCCTCGATATAGTATTTTTGAAATACTATAAATTGTTGATTTGGTTTGAAAATGATTTTTGATTTGGGAAAATGATTTTAAAATCTATGTATTTTGGAATTTCTGTGATATTTTAATTTAAAGGAGTTTTTAAACTTTTCTATTTTATTTTAATTTCTTTTGGTTTTCTTTTCTAATATATATTTAAGTAAATGTTTTAATAATTATTTTTAAAAGTATTTGTTTTAATAGAAAATTATTATAATAATAATAGTTGTATTCACAAGTGAATAAAAGAGGTTACTTTTTATTTAAAAGTGATTTTTTTAAAGAAGATGGAAATATTTTGAAAATAAATATTTGTGAGACATTTTATATAAAATGTTGTAAATAAAAGAATAGATTTATAAATGGTATCTTATAAATTTAAAGAGAGTCTTATAAGTGATATTTTATAAAAGGGGAAGATATTTCCATTTTATAAATTTGAGAAATCAATCACATTTGTAGATTTATAATAATATATGTAATGGTCGTTTTAGAGAAAGTAGTTAGATCTATTTTGGAAACTGGAAGTGTGATAAATTTGGAGATGAATAAGAGGTGTTCTATAAATTAAAATGAATTTATAGAAGGAAATTAATATCATTTTGATAAATTGGAGCAATAAATTCCATTTGGAAATTTGTTGAAATATATAGAAAGATTGTGTTATAGAAAGCATATGTGTTTCATAATGATCTTTAGAATTTGTTTATATTTGGAGTTGGTGTTATATTTGAAGTTTGATTTAAAAAGGAAGTTTTGGTAATTTATTTGGAAATTTGTAAAAGAAATTTTATAAATGAATTTGGAGTTTTATAAAGAGTTGCAAATAAGTCGGGGCCATATAAAATAAGTTATAAATGGTATTTTACAAAAAGAAGTTGTTTATAAAAGATATTATAAATGATAAAAAAAGTGTTTATAAAGAAGATAATAAGTAAAGTTTGGGAATTTATAAATGGAAGATGTAATTATGTTATATATATTTATAAAGGAATTTAAAAATAATATTTATGAAAGAAATTTAGAGCTTATACTTATAAATGGAATTTTATAAAAGAGTTATTTTATAAAAGAGATTTGACTTTCCAAAATGACCTTGTTAATTATGATGGTATGGAATATTACTTTTCACTCTTAACACCGAAGGAATAATGTTTGGGTTATTATTACCTCTATTTAAAATGACAACGTTATAGCATAAATTTTAGTGTGATTTGAAATAAAATCCTTCTTAAGAATTGTAAATATACTTATATTGTAAAAATAAATATATGGGAAATTTTTCCTAAGTTATGATTTAAAACAAAATGGTTTGTGAATATACTTA
This sequence comes from Allium fistulosum, assembly GCA_030737815.1. Classification (NCBI taxonomy): domain Eukaryota; kingdom Viridiplantae; phylum Streptophyta; class Magnoliopsida; order Asparagales; family Amaryllidaceae; genus Allium; species Allium fistulosum. Next base: position 475,140,164 of record CM060901.1, read on the forward strand.
TGCAGTTAAGATAAGTTTATGAATAATTTCAAAATATGGAAAAGTGTAGAGAAGGGTTTGTGAAATATATCTTTGTAAAAGTATTTCGATACAATTATTTATAAAGTGGTTTAATTAATGAAATGGTTAATTAAAGAGGCTAATAGGTGCTTTGTGATTAACCGGTGTTATCTTCCTTATGGAATTAAAATCACTGGTTGTATTGTTTGTTTGTTTGTTTGAAAGTTAAATAACCGACTATCAAATGTTGGCTTGTTTAAATCTATCGTTGTCGGCTCGAAGAGGTCGGGATCGGATCTGTTTGCAAAGTTTCTTAAACATGATAGGGAGTTCTTGCTTTGTGAACTGTGTTGAAGCTTAGACTCTTACCCCTACACGTCCCTGAAATTAATGGATTGGTTTCAATCAAGAGGCTGACTGTAAAATCAGAGTTGAGATTACCATCGTGTAAGCACCACCTGTTTATGGGGAACATTACACATGATATCAAAGCTTAGGCTGAGTGAACATCTAGGATTTGGTGGGGTTAACTCATTTGAGATAGGGTAAGTAAGACCCTAGGATAAGTTTGAGTATTATATATAAGAGCATATTTGTTAGTGCTATAAAAATGTTTTATGTTGTGTTGATTTATCGGTTGGGTGTAGATTTATTGGTTGAGTGGTTTATGAATTCTGGTCGATACAAAAGGAACAACTGTATCGATAGGGGTTTCTAAACTCTTGAACAAGACAAACCGACATAGTATTGTTTTTAAATGGGTAAATGAAATAATTTTACCTAGATTATATTTTATATATAAAAGACAATTTTTCAGAAAAATTATATAGTAATTTATGATGGATTTTTTTATTAGGAAATGATAATATTCGGTTATTGTTGTTTATGGTTGATTAGTCATGCTCGTCGAGCTTAGGAGCATTGATTATTGTTTGTTGATTGATTGTTTTTGCTCAGATAGTTTATGAGCATTTATTGTTTTGATTGAATTAAATACGAATACCTTGCAAATTCGGTTTCACGATTTTAACTATAAGGCGTTCGATGATAATGTTAGGTTAAAATTAAAACTTAACCTTAAATAAAATTTTTACGAAGAACTAAGCAAAGGTAAAACAATTGTGAAATGATCTTATATAAGAAGTGAAATTACATAAGTATGAGTTATAAATAATATAGGATTTCAATTGAAGATTTGAGAACTTAGATTCCAGTGTTTTGGAAATTGTTTTTCAAAAGCTTGGAAAAAAATAACGATACTAACTAAAAGTATTTTTAAAATAGAAATATTTTAAAATGAACTTCAAAAGAAGTAGAAAGCACTGAACTCATTTCTGTTGTTGGAAAATAATTCTGGTAATGACTACAGGCTTTCATTTTTGAGTTTCTAAAGTGAGAAATTACTACCACAATAACAATTTGCTTCAGGATTGTTTTGGAAAAATATATTTTGTTAAAGTTCTAAAAGTATGACTTAATATATAAAAAGGAGATATGTATATTATTGTTATTATTTCAAAATGATTTAAAATAAAAACCTACTGTTTAAATTCTAAAATTTCCAGTTCAGTGATATTATAGACTCTTGTATCCTATCCATTAGGATAGTCTAGTTTGTGCATCTCATTTTGAGATGTTGTTGGGTAGTTTTTATTTATTAAAATGAATGGAATTTTCGATGATTTTTGTAACAACCCGGGGTTTTGCACCATTTTATAATCGTCGTTAAACGATTAATCTGATAACTAATTGCTGTTGGGATTTTAAATTGGTTGAAATTCTTTTGAAAATTGGTTAATTGTTGACGGGCTTTATAAATTAATCTCGGCCCAATATTCCTTTAAAATTCTCAATGTCGTTCCCTTCTTATTTCAATTCGACCCGTTCCTTTATCAATTTTCATTCGAACCCTAGATCAAAACAAAGAAAAGAAAATATGGCGGCCTCGTTCTCCTCTTCGCTACGAAGCTAGGGCTTTGAGAGATCGCCGCTTAAATTGGTGGTTGGTGCCTCGATTTCACTCGCTACCGCTCCGTTAGCAAAGATTAGGGATTTGAGACTTTGGAGTCGCGTCCATGCTTATCTCGATCGAGAGCGCTGGCGATCGATATTTCCTTCGCATCGTGCTCGTTCAAGATTCCTCCGAGTCGCGTCGAAAAAGGTGAGTATTATACTCACATCTAATTCCATCTCGAGCTTATTAGTGTTCGAATTCGATGATTCTCGTTCGTATATGTTTTTCTGAGTTTGTTGTTTGCCGTTCGATTTCGTTTGGATGTTGATGATTTTCCCTACTTAGTTCGATTTCTGTATTGCCAATGTTCTGACATTATTGTGACGACGATGTCTCTTTAGGTTTGTTGGTTTGATTTTCTACTGTCACCATTACTGTTAATTTGGAAATTTCTTTGATGACCCACGGCCTTGACTAAAACCATAGCATTTTCAATGCTCGGCCATTTTGGAATTTTGATAATTTGGTTGTTTTGGCGATATTGATTTTGTTGACTTCGGTTTACCCTGTTATTTACTCTGTTTAGCATCAGCTTGATATTATTTGTGATCGTTGCATTTGGACTTTAAGCATAACACATTGGACTGGATTGTGCTTGGTCTAGTTTGTTGTTTTCTCGGTTTCACTTGCTCTTGATCATATTATCTTCATGTATACTTGTTGTTGTCTGGTGGTTTACTGGTCTCTGTAGCATCTCGACTCATGTATTTTGGCACTGAATTTATTGTCGACAGTTTTGGGTTCTTGCATTTTGGGTTGTACTGTCTGGAGTTCGAATACATGTATCACTTGTGTCTATTGAGTTTGAACATCCACTGTGTTAGTTCATTGATATAACTCGACAGTTTTGAGTTCATGTGCATTGTCACTGCATATTTTGTTGCATCATTAACCTGGTTGTTCTGCAGTTCATTGTTGCCAGTTACATTGTCAAGTATTGTGTAGTCTTAATCCTACATGTACGTTGTTGCCAGTTACATTGTTAAGCATTTGTGCATGTTTTCACTGTGCATATCACTGCCTGGTTTTGTTTTCATGAGTATTACTTGATGGCATTGGTTTTGGTGATCACTTGATTACTGAACTGCATTAGTATTGCTTCTTGCCTTTGAGTTGTGTGTTCATGCAGTTGATCTTTGACTTGTGTCTATAGCATGAGCCATTAGTTTGCATTTTTGAACTGGTTCATATTTATGGGCGGTCTCACTTAGTTGATGATTTGAGGTTGAAGTTACAGTGGCATTTGCATAAATGTATTCATCCACTTATGCACATACAATTGTGTAAGTACGTAGGTGATTTCATCTTGAATCTAGGTCAATTACTGGTTTCACTTACTTACTTTAGACTTTTAGTTGACCTGTTTTCATGGTTCACCATTGTTTTATGCACTTTGGTCTGATGCTACTAGCTTCCATCTCTGATCAGTTGCACCATTGATTACATGGGTTGCTTCATGTATTGCTCCCCTGCATTTGCAGATTTTATTTTGTACATTGATGCTATAACTGACTTGATGTTTGATAACCACTGCTTAGTTGTCATTGTGTATATGCTATACTATGTTGCATATTGCTGCAACTCGTACACGCTTCGATTTGAGCTTGCAGTGTCCATCCGAGCTGCAGTATATATGTATGCTTACATCTGAACTGTGTACTTGATGCAGTCTCCATGCAATTGGGTTCTGATATCATTCTTTGAGACGAATTGCATTCCAGTTGTCGGCTTTGACTGTTTATCCATGGTTTGATTGAGTCTCATTTGCTTCTCTGGTAGTTTTAAAAGATTTTACTTTGGTGTAAAAGAAATTGGCTTTGACTTTGCCTTGTTGATATTGGCTTTGACTTTGTTTGATAGTATTTGCTTCTCGACTCTGGCCATTTGTGTATATCTGGTTTTGGCGAGGCAGTACACGCGTGCGTTTACTGCAGCCAAAACAGTATTGGCATTTTAATGGATATTTCAATTACTTCAGTTGTTTTGTCCAATTCAATATTTTGAAATTATATTTTGATTTGATTTGATTCGAAAATTTTGATGTTGTCTAATTATCTAATTGATGATTAGATTCTGAGTTTCTAATTATTTATTTAATAATTAGATTTTTGTTGTTAATTGCTGTAACGACTCGCTATTTTGGACCATTCACATCCGCACATGTCGGACTTGAATAATTCAAAATACCGCGTTGTTAATTTAAATTTGGCAAAACTGAACATATACAGTAAATAAATAATCACAGATCACAAACACAGAGTAATAAATGCAGCGGAAACAAAAGAATAGTAGTTCATGAAGCTACTATATATATAAAACAGAGTTATACAGGATACAACAGAAGTCTCGAATATAATAGACAAATACAATATCAGAATACATCACTGGAATAAACTGAATATCTGAAAGCTGGATAGATAGTTGGATCTCCAAGCGAAGCTCCAACTCCAAAGGTGAGTCTCGAATACTGGTACACTCAATCTGACCCGAGCGTAAAGAAAACACAAAACACTCGAGTCAGGATTAACATTCTTATATCAATAAATCTAACTCAAGTGAAATATCAACTGAAATACAAGTAACTCAAAGGATGTTTGGGATAACCATCCTCTAAGGATCCGTTAAACTATCTACTATGTAATAGTGTACGCTAAGTAGATAATGTCTAATCATTAAAGTACGATATCAAAATAGCGTTAAGTCATGGCCCATTCCACCCTTAACACATTTTTATTCCCAAGAGCATATACAAGACCGTAGTTTCCCCAAAACCGGAAGTCACAAGAGGGCAATCCATATACTAAAGGTACAAACCAAAATCGTAGTGGTCGCGAATAGGATAATCAGTATGACAAGGTACATGAGGCAATACCAACTAGGATACTAGTAGTTGCGTGATCCGGACTGATGTTGAGCATAGAAGCTACTACCTCAACACCGCGAAACAACACTCCCAAATAAGGGGTGCACCCAAATCCAATCACATAAGTAATAGATAAGGTATCGAAGAAGTGTGTCCGCTAGAGATGGCGATCCTCAATGGCCCTGCGCAGCTCCTGTTTTAGTCATGTCAGGGGTCATCCAAAATCGTTCTCTTTCTTCAGTCAACGCATTCATCAAAACCATCCACTTCGTTCTGGATCAACACTCCGCGTATATTAGTTATTAAAGTGGTTTTCGGTATCGACAGAGAGTATGTCCATATCCGATCTCGGTCTCTTTAATAACTACGTATTATTACACCGATGGTCTTTAATAAACTTTCAAAATAGTTATATTTCAAAACCGACATATCATTGCCATTTCAAAACCATATAAATACGATATCACTTTTCCTTCAAATAAATCCATTTTCAAAATCATATCACTTTCCAAAGTTATATTACTTTTGAAATCATAAGTCTTTTAAAATCAAAACACTTTGGAAATCAAAACCTTGAAATTCATAACACTTTGAAATTATAGCTTGAAATCATAACATTTCGGAATCCATAACACTTTCCTCTTTAACAGTTTAGATATTAAAATTAGTATATATAGTAAAATAGTTTATAGAATAAAATATTTTATGTAAATAGTTATAAGTTAAAATAGCTTATAATAAAATAATTTATATTGAAAATGATTTATTAAAATAGTTTATATTAAGTAAAATGTAAATAGTTTTAGATATGGTTTAAAAATACTTTATATAAAATAGCTTCCTCAAATTTCACAAATCGATTCAAATCAACTCGAATTTCAAAACTTCAAATTTTATCAAATCTCAAATCATCAAATTCAATTCGATTCAGTTTCTAAATAAACCTTTTTAAATTATCGATTTCAAATGCCTATTCGAACCATAAATAAACCATTTCAATTTCAATATTATTTCACAGTTTAAATATTCGACATTTCAAAACTAAATTCGATAATTCAATTTATGTCCCAATTTAATTTCATTACATTCAGTTTCTGAAATATTTCTTTAATCATTTCAATACATAAAAATAAAACTTCAATTTACAAATTTATATAGACAAAATATCCCATTTAAATTTATATAAGTTTGAAATATTCATTAAGCCACTTCTTAATTAATTCAAGTTATAAAAAATATCTTAAAATTTCAAATTTAATAGATTTTAAATCAACTTATTTAAGTATAATTCTTAAATAATTAAGAATTCCAAATCAATTCAAATTTATCTTTCAACCTGAAACATTATAAATTCTATATTTAAAAATATAAATTTTACATAAATACTTAAACATATTTCATATTGATTCAAATCAACTTTATTAAATCAACTTTAATAAATCTTTAAAATCGTTATTTTTTAAAACCATATATTTCTTTCAAAACCGTAGAAATGTTTTTCAAAACTTTTATATATAGACCAACGGTGTCTATATATAATTTTCTATCCTATGGTCAAGTGATACGGATATTTATCATTTCAATCCGCAATTTAAAATATATTATGGGTATATATCTTTTCAACCCGAAATCCCAAATTCAATTTAATTTGAAAATCGCTTGGGTTTATCATTTCAACCCATAACGATTTTCTCCTATTCTAAAGTCCGTTCGGGTATGTATCATTTCAACCCATAGTGATTCTATACTAACAGGGAACTTGCAGAGTGATAACAGATATGATAATAATATAACAACGGTAACAGGCATATATCATCAGTATAAATAACAGATAAGGGTGTCAGATGTCACAGGTGAACAGATACAGATGATGGCATATATATAGCAATATAAATAACAGATAATGATGTCAGGTGTCACAGGTGAACAGATACAGATGATGTCATAGATATAGCAATATAAATAACTAACAGCAGCATATTTCAATTGTCTTTTCAATTGAAATCAAATTTAATATATAAAAGAACGTTAATCGTGAGTGATTGCTCACCTTTCGAGGCTAGAGATGCACGAGAAGATGACACGGATACGCACACTGATACGGACATAGAGATTGAGTTACGAATCCAAGCAAAACAAATCGGCACGAATTCAACGATCAAAGCTGATAACAGAAATCGATGAAATCAAATGAAAACATTCAACATAGCAACAAATAAAACATGTCCTGCGTCAAAGTTTAACAATATAATTCTATGTGCTACCGAGATCGAAATGGTCTGAAATTTGGTATGAATAAAGATCAAAACTTGTATTTTAAACTGCAAAAGATTCACTTGTTTTGGACAAGAGACGAGAAAAGTTACGATGTCACGAACATAGACTCAGGCCATGTTTGTAGCAGTGTAAAATAATTTTTAAGTACAAAAGAACAGCTGCCTGGGTCTAACTTACAGATCCTCGACCACTAATCAAACGATGTCGGATTTTACTGAAATTTGACAAGCATAAACTAGGTAACTTCGACTCCTTTTTAAAAATAGAATCAACCCATTCCGACGTAAGACAGAAGAGATATGATGCGTCAAACATGAACTCAGGTCGTGTTTGCAGCAGTGCAAACTAATTTCAAGTACAAAAGAACAACTGCCTGGGTCTAACTTCCAGATCCTCGACCACTAATCAAACGATGTCGGATTTTACTGAAATTTGACAGGCATAAACTAGGTAACTTCAACTCTTTTTTAAAAATAGAATCAACCCATCTATCCTATATATATAAACATATCACCCTTATAGTATCGCCAAAACAAATATACATTCGAAATCATGTATAAATTATAATATAAATATTTTAAAGGCAAATGAAAAGATATTAAAACCTGTTAATGTGCGTGCAAACAATGTGTGTGTGTATATTTATCTTTTTCATGCGCATAACAAATCTACATACTTAAAGATATAAACTGTAAAATATGTGTATATATGAACAAAAGAAACCACGCATATATCATATATTTTAAACCACTGTATCAATCATATTATATAACTTAGTAGCTAATATATATAAAACAAACACACCTATATACTTAATATATAACAGAGCCCCTTCATTAGGACTAGTTTTCAAGTAAATGTACCAATTTACAAACATACAGAACATACTTATCTTTTAAAACTTTTGTATCCAAATGTAGAAGTTGTGACCAAATATACTTTAAGCTTATCTAATAAAACACATACACTTATGAACCTACAAAACAACTTATATAATAATATATATTACAGTAACTAATATATTTAAAGCTTAAACTTGCAGACAGCAATACATAAAATAACTTACTACCTAAATATATAGAACTTTCATTATATATGTACTCCCTGTCCAAAGTATGCATACCAGTCCCAGTATAAATATCATAAAGGAAGGCTAGAAGAAGACATTGCCAGATGGAGGAGTGAGAGACAAGAGGGATGAAAAGCAGGCTAAGTCGGGCGGTGAGTCTTCGGCCATGGGCAGAGGGTGGCGCTGCCATGAAGATGGGACGGAAGCGGTGGCTGCCATGGAGGCGCTGCACACGGCTGTTTGGTTGACGAGGCGGAGAAAAGAGCGGGGCGGAGGAAAGAGGGAGAGTGGATGAAGGGTCGGGATGCGCAGGCCGAGGGGAGAGGCTGGCGAGCGGCTGCGTGGTCGGAGTTTGTCAGGCGGAGGTGGAGGAGAGTCGGCATGTGGCGAGGCGGAACAGGCGGTTGCTTGGGCTCGGGTTGCCGACTGAGGATAAGTGGTCGGGAATGGGGACAATGGGTGAAGCTGCTCCGGCCATGCTGGGCTTGGGTGGCGCTGGAGTGACGATGGTTGTGGTAGGCGGCTTCGATAGGGAGGGTGAGCGGCGGAGGCTAGTGGGCGTTGGCCAGAAGTGGGTTGGCATTAGTGATGACGGCTGTCACTTGTGGTGTTCGGCAAGGTAGAAGATCGGTACAACAATTGATGCGTGGAGCGTAGAGGAGTTCTCGGGTGTGTGACGTTGGCTGTTGTCACGGTGGGATGGTGGTGAGATATTTGGTGCGGGAGGAGACATGGATGAGGGAGCTTCTGGCATTCATTTTTTTATAAAGCTTCTCACCCTCTCTTTATTTATTTTTTGGACTCTTTTATGAACGGTGGAGTATAAAAGGGTAGTAGCCATAAATATCGAGACCAGCAAGAGCCAAAAGCAGAAGTGTAAACGTATAGCTTTATGTAAACATTTTATATTTTTAAACTGATGGAAATAAAGACAACGAACCATCATTGCCTTGAAAAGTTGGAACGGTAGAAAGCAAACGTTAGGAAAAGTAAATGACAGAGTTGGGTTTCGGGAAAGTTATGATAGCAATTTATTTGATTCATTGGCTGCACGTTCAAATTTGAAAAGGCAACGGAAAGCTGACGGTCACAATTTAGGGTACCGATATGACTTACTGTTTCATCGTTTCCATCGTACGTTGGACATCAAAACATAGAAATGAATATACCGTATAAATCAGCACGATGAGACGATCAAAACGGTATACAGATATTAGCAGTACGATTTAATTACAAAAATTCGAATTTTCTATAGCGGAAAAATGCAAGAAAAACGCTGAAAAATAAGATCGACGGAGCCAAAGATGTCCGAATTTGGAAAAATGACAAACTGAAATCTTGCTCAGAAGATATTTTAGAATTTTTCTATGTAAAAATATTTAGGTTTCAGAAATATTTTATTTTCATCGCTTTTTAACTGATTAAATTGAAGTAAATTTACGCGCGAAATAAACTTTCATATTTTCGGACGAAAATTTACCAGTTGCTATGTTTAACTAAACGCATTCCAAATATCAAATTTATATTTCAAAATTTTATCGGTTAAAATTTCACAAAATTTCAACTAATTACGTTATTAAAACAGTTGAAATTTACGGGTCGTTACAATTGATGTTTAGGCAATTCTACGATTTTCATATTATCTTCATTAATAATCATTTTATTCATCTTGCTGATGATTTGGATTTGCTGATTTGTTGTTTAACACTGTTTAGTGTTATATCTGTCATTATCCGATTCTCTTATTGAAGAGTTGGATATACGAGATTTCTGTGACTGTCGTCTATTTGATATTTGATTATTACTGCTACTATGCATTAATAACTGAGTTTGAATTAGACTGACCCGTGTATTATTTTCTTTTGAATTTAATACTCGGGTCAGACCCGAGTTATTTCAGGTTGTAGATTTCCTGCTTTGAGTTGCTGTTTGGGCTATGAAGACTTTTCATATCTTTTGAAGTGGTCTTCGTCTTTTTGTAGTAGACAGTATCTGTTTTAGGTTGATATTTATTCATGTATATTAGTCGATAATGTACTTGTATATATAACTTCCGGAGTCGACAGTTGTAGTTGTATCATATGTATCGTGTCAAATGTATTGCAACTGACATCAGTTATATATATATGAGACTTTTGTTTTATCTGTGTTCCACAATTATATTATCTGTGTTATTATTTTATATTTATTGTCCTAAACTATTATAGCCACTGTGTAGTAGCTTTGTGTTTGTATCGGTATGTCGGATTTCCTCCTGAAATAAAAATGCATGTTATACTATCTGATATATCGGTGCTCGCACAAAGCAATTACACGGATGGTCGCTCCTCAACAGCCTTATTCTCCGTGCTAGTTGACAACATTACACCGTAGTGTTCTTGGCTAGCGTGGGTATAGAGGTGGGGCGTCACAACTTGGTATCAGAGCCTGGGGTTTAGGACAAATTTAAAACATAACTTAGATGGAGCATGTGTTACAACTATTTGTCGATGTTTTATCTCACATCTTTGTCTATGATTATCTTTGATTGTTAGGTATGAATTCCTAACCCTTTTTCATGTGCAATTGAATTTTGATTTGGAATTGGTTTTGTGAATATTCCAATTTTTAGTGTTTTGGGTTCAAGTTTTTTAAAGATCCTAACTTTGATGTTCGAACATGATTTTGGTGATGCATCGATGAGCCAATAGGACCGGGTAGCCGATGGGCGTAATCCCCAACCGTCCGTGCTCGACCGGTTGCAAATTGAGTGAGAGATTGCACTTTTATTAAATAGAGTAGGAATTGCAGAATTTGCAGTTCGGTCAACCGACCTGCTCCTATTTCCCTGCTTGCCTATTTATACTCGTTTTGCTTTGTTTTTCCAATTGTTAATCGATTCTTCTTCTCCGATTAGTTGTTATCACCTTTGTCAACTTTGATAACTTCTATTTTTGGAATTTTTGGGTATTTCCACTTTGATGGATTTGATATCGATTTCTTTGGAATTAATTCACGTCTTCGCATGTGAATTTTAGTGATTTGTCACTTTAAAAATATAAAGGTTTCAATACTAATAGTAAATATCAAAACTCTTTCATTAAAACGATTTCAACACTATTTTATTTATAAAGCTCATTTTCTCAAACCGTTTTCCTATCTACTAGTATATACAAACCTTTACCTCACTCGGATGAGAAATCTAATTAAACGGCTTAGTAAAACAAGTGGTATGAAACGCATGCGTTTGCTTCGTCGGTTAATTCTTGGACTTGTTCGATTGAACCTCTTATGACAATTTTCTAGTGAAGATATACAGTTCGTTCGTAAATATTTAAGTTAAGCTAGTGGTTATGGGACATGAAGCTAAACTCATATATTTACTAGCTTAGTGTAATTGACACTTCTTGATGATCATGACGATCATTTTTGTGATTTAGACTAGCGATTGAGCGATGTCTCTTTGTCTGCGAGGGAGACTAGACCCCGCTTGTGTGATGTTTCTACTCACATATATGGGGTAGCGCCCCATGGTCTCCGGGCCATTCGTGTGTTCGATGGTTTCCGGGCCGTTCGTGTGTCAAAGGTCTTCGGGCCATTCGTGTGTTCGAAAAATTAAATGGTTAGCTTCCATGAGATAGCTTCTCGTTCGTGTGATACATATGTTGGTGAGCTTTCATGCTCCCGTTCGTGTGATAGGCCTTCCCCCCTTTTTGTGATTTCTGGATTTCGTGTGTTGATTTCTGGAATTTGTTCTGGATTTCGTGTGTTGATTTATGGAATTTGTGATTTCTGGATTTCGTGTGTTGATTTCTGGAATTTGTTCTGGATTTCGTGTGTTGATTTCTGGAATTTGTGATTTCTGGATTTCATGTGTTGATTTCTGGAATTTGTGGTTTCTGGATTTCGTGTGTTGATTTCAGGAATTTGTTCTGGATTCCGTGTGTTGATTTCTGGAACTTGTGCTTCACCAATTTTCGTGATTTTCATTGATATGTTTTATCAATTTTTGTGTAACGACCCGATATTTTGGACCATTCGCATCCATTATAAGTGTATAGGTAGACACTCATGCCGGAATTGAATTGCTCAAAATACCGCGTTGTTAATTTAAATTTGGCAAAACTGAACATATACAGTAAATGAATAATCACAGATCACAAACACAGAGTAATAAGTGCAGCGGAAATAAAAGAGATAGTAGTTCATGAAGCTACTATATAAATGTATAAGTTACACCAGAGTTAAACCAGATACAACGGAAGAGTAATATGATACATCAGATACAAATCAGTTACATCTCTGGAATCATCGAATACTGAAAGCAGAATAGATGGCTGGATCTTCAAGCAAAGCTCCAACTCCAAAGGTGAGTCTCGAATACTGGTACACTCAGTCTGACCCGAGCGTAAACCAAAACACAAAACACTAGAGTCAGGATTAACATTCTTATATTTATAAATCCAACTCAAGTGAAATAGCAATTGAAATACAAGTAACTCAAAGGATGTTTGGAATAACCATCCTTTAAGGATCCGTTAAACTATCTACTATGTAGTAGTGTACGATAAGTAGATAATGTCTATCAGTAATATAAAGATATCAAAATAGTGTTAAGGCGTTACCATTATCCCCCGTAACACATTTTTATAAGCATCATAGTCTATACAGTACTGTAAACTCCACCGTAAACTAGTGGGCTATCAGGGAGTACTCCATAGGTATAACACAAAACAAATTCGTAGTGGTCGCGAATATGGGAATACAAGTATGACAAGGCACATGAGGCAATACCCAAGGTAGTGACACTACCGTTTGCCTGATCCGGACTGGTGAGAACGCATCACCGCAGGGATCGCAACACCGTGAAACAACACTCCCAAAATCAAGGGTGCACCAATCGACAACAAGTAATGAGTAGTTCGAAGAAGTGTGTTCACTTGAGGTAGCTGACCTCCATTGGCCCGGCACGGCTCCTGTTTTAGTCATTTCCAATTTGACACAAGTGTCAAGGCTATCCATCATCGTTCTCTTTCTTCAGTCAACACGTACATCATTCCAACCACTTCATTCTGGATCATCACTCCGCGTTATAGTTATCAAAGTGGTTTCGGTTTAGACAGAGAGTATGTCCATAACCGATTCCGGTCTCTTTAATAACTTTCGTGATTATTTCACCGATTGGTCGTTTAATAAATTTTCAAAACCAAATCAATTTCAATTTCAATTAGAATTTGAAAACCAACATTCTATTTGTCTTTCTATATCAATTCCAAAATTTCGTTTCAAACTTCCAAATTACTATTTCAAAATCTTATAATTCAATTTCAATATATTTTAAAACAATTCAAATATTGATTCAAATTCGTATATAAGTTTCACTCCGAAATCATTTAAATTAATTAAATTTAACATTCGAATCAATTTAACTTCATTTATCGATTTCATTCAATATTCGTTAAGTTAATTCATCATTCAAAACAATTTCTATTAATTTCCAATTCATTAAAACAATTACTTAAGTTCAATGCCATTATATCAAAACTTACAAATTTAATTAAGTTAAATTCGTCAATCAAATTCTTTAAATTACAAGTCTCACATTAATTTCAAAAATATCACATTTTATTTCTTGTTAAAGAAATTCAATTTCACTTATTTACTTACTTAAATAATTTTCCAAAACTTAATTAATAAAGAAAACTCAATTTCAATTATTTACGAAGTAAATTCACTTATTCAAAAGTTCAATTTTACTTATTAAAGAATTCAATTCAATTTGATCATTAAATCATTCAATCTTATTTAATTATTAAATATTCAAAACTTAATTATTAAATAATTTCAAAGTTTAATAATTTCAAACTTAATTATAATTTCAAACTTAATTCAAACATTTCTCAAATTAAACAACATTCTTTCATCAATTACATTGTTAATATTTTGTTTCAGATTATTAAATATTAACATTTTCCTTTCATTAAAATTCAAATTTCAACTTCATTTCAAAACCATATTATTTATTCAAATAAAATCTTCGTTTACTTTTAAATCAAATTATTGACCAATCAGGTTTTATTTAATTCTCTATCCTAGGTCAAAGTTCAATTTGGGTACTTATCATTTCAACCCGATTCCAATTCAATTCAGAAACAAAACATATCAAAGGGAACTTGCAGTGTGATAACTGGGATGGTGTCAAAGTAAATAAACAAGCAATAACAACAAACAATAACAATCCAATAATCAATTCAAATAATCCTGAAATAATCGTATTAATTCGCATTGTTATTTGTACGAATTAATATAATTATTTCTAGAATCTACACTATCATTTCATGTAGATTAAAGATTATTACATTACGGTTTTCACTTGTCCTTCAATTTCAATTTTTACACTACAACAATTAATCCAATATACGTTCAATGGTTCAAAGTGTAATTATCACTATTTTACATGTCAATTAATTTAACAAATAAAAGGGGTCATATTCAACTAATCAAATTCAACATATATGTCAATTCAAATTTTTAATTATCCTACGTCAAATTTACTTGCATAATATTTATCACTTTATACATTACAATTTTAACGTCCAATTGTAAACATCAAACAATCAGTCATTTAACAATCAAACTGGATTATCATTGCATATATAACAGATATTGGTGTCAGATGTAACAGGTGAACTGATACAGGTAATAACAGTGTAAATATCTAACAGCAGCATATTTCAATTGTCGTTTCAATTGAAATCAAATTTAATAAATAAAAGAACGTTAATCGTGAGTGATTGCTCACCTTTCGAGACGGAAGAAATTTGACGATGAATGAGCTACGCAGTCCAGAGCGAAGTGAGATGGGCACGAGTTCGATGAAGTAAACATGCACGATGGACCAAAAGCTGGTAAAATAGGAAGCGATGAGAACCAATCAGAATCAGTTTTGATATAACTAAAACGAAATATATTATATAAAACCAAAATTTAAATTTAGAAATACACTTTTTTTTCAATATAGACTTTCCATATTTTACATATATATATATATATATATTTTTAAACGTAATATATATTAACGAAATATATATATATACACACATATTCATAACTTTAGCTATACCAAAATTCTTATACAAGCTTACTACTATAATACATTATCCAAACAGATATGTATTGATGATATTATAAAACTGTACATTCATGCATATACACTAACACATAAATAACTACCCTTACACTACTTATGTAGAATAACCGTATATTTTCTAAAAAAATATATACTTATTTTATATATAAAGTGCTGTTGCAACTATACATAGTACATCCTATGTGCAGACTAACTTTATATAGTATGTATACTAACTAAACATATCACATATGGAATGGGCTAACATATAAAATATACTTTATAAAAATCAAATATGCTGATATAAACAAACACATGAAAACTGGCATAATATGTATTATACAAAAAAAAATCGAAACTGGAAACCTGTCATGTTTAAAATATATATACTAAACTTTTTTTCTTCCCGTAGTCAAAGCAAGATTATCAATATACTGTATATATAGCTATATATACTGACATTCATCTACATCAATGACAGATCCAACTTTATAAAAGAAAAAATAAAACGTAAATATTAAAAATCACAGATACTTGTGTATATATTTAAATCGATACTCAAATTCAATATACCTTTCAATAAGGCAAAGTAATGCTGAAGGTCATGGGATGCACGCGAACAAACTATATACGTACACAAATTATATAACTTACATATTGTAAACCACTTTGTATATTTATTTTAAAACTATACTTATATAAACTTTATAAGCTACATGTAACTTTATAACAAAATATTTATATATACTTTAATTCAAAGTCTAACAGACTTGCTCTGCACACTTATATAACATATATATATTTATTTATTTTTCCCTTGTAAAATCATATACAGTTAACAACTTACAATATAAAATATTTATATAATACCTATAAAAAGAAGAGAGGAGGAATGCGCCCGCTGCGCCAAATGTTGGATGAAGGGGATCGGCTCGGCTATGAGTGTTGAGGCGACAGGGGAGGAGTGGAGGCTGATCTGTGCATGCGAGCTGTAGTGTGTTGTGCTAGACGTGGAGTGACGGGTGCTAAACGAAGAAGGCTGAACGAAGAAGGTGACTTTGAGGTGGCAGGCACGCTGGCGTGGGCTCAGGCCAGAGGTTGCGGTAGCCTGGAGAGCACGGCTATGTCTGGTCGGAGGTGGCGAGAGGCCGAGATCTGGGAAGGAAGAAGGATCGAATAGTTGATGAGGTCGAGCAAGCTGCAAGCAGGTTGATGGCGGATGAGGTCAGCTACGGCGATAGATTTGAGACGAGAAAAACATGCACGGTAGGAATGGCCTGGACGTGAGCTACCATGGAGAATCTTTGATGAAGAATGGAAGGAGATTGCATGCAAATAGGTGCAAGCTTAGAGGAACCGAAAGAGAAAGTGAACAGGCTTGAAATAAAAGAAACTCTTGTGAAGAACAGAAGGGAAAAATGAAATATAGCGGTTTGAACGAAATGAATTGAAGCGATATTTCTTCAAAAGCAAAGTAGTAATGAACGAAAAGAACGATGTAATTTTGAAACCTGGAGAATGTAGAAGGTCAGTGTTGAATTTAGTGCATAATAAATCAAATGGCTGCTGAAAAAAAAAAAGCTGGTGGCTTTTGGTTGTCTCGAGAAGCAACGAAAAGGCATAGGTCGAAATACGCAACCGATACACTTTGTATTTCGCAGATTGCACCGTACTCCAGACTCCGAATTTGACAATCGAATATGTCGTAGAGGTCAGCACAACGAGATGATCAAAACGGTATACAGATATCAGTGGTATGATCGAATTATAAAAATTCGAATTTTCTATTAGCGGAAAAATGCAAGAAAAACGCTGAAGAATAAGATCGACGGAGCCAAAGATGTCCGAATTTGGAAAAATGACAAACTGACATCTTGCTCAGAAGATGGTTTAGAATTTTTCAATGTAAAAATATTTAGGTTCCGAAAAATTTTATTTTCATCGCTTTTTAACTGATTAAATTGAAGTGAATTTACGCGCGAAATAAACTTTCATATTTTCGGACGAAAATTTACTAGTTGCTATGTTTAACTGAACGCATTCCAAATATCAAATTTATATTTCAAAATTTTATCGTTTAAAATTTCATAAAATTTCAACTAATTACGTTATTAAAACAGTTGAAATTATGGGTCGTTACATTTTGTGCATTGGTGAATTCGTGTGTCATTGACTTGTTATGAATACAAGCTTAAGGTATGATACCCTATTTTATCTTTGAGAAGATTCTTGTGATATTGATTAATCTCATGTTGATTTTCAATTGCATACTTATAGTAGTATGCCATTATGGTTATTACATGTTTATGCCAATTATTTTGATGAGATTTTGACATATAAAAATTACTGTCGCTTTAACTTCAGTAACCGTCAATTTTAAAATGGATTTTCAAGCGGTTATCCCGCAATGCTGATTTTGTTGTCCGTTTTTACGGTATTTTGAGAAGTGTAATTTCCTTGTCGAAGTTACTATTAATGTTGCTGTTTTAATCACGTGTTTCAAAATAAAAAAATTGTTTTCAAAAATTTTACAGTTTACGCTTTCAAAAGAATGAGGAAGCGATTTAAACGTTTCAGCAAAATCGAGGACTGTGACCCCTTTCTTTTACTGATTCGCTTAATTCCGGACTTGTTCGTTTGAGAATGTAAATTATTACTTTTATAAAATAAGTGAAAAAAAATGTTTTCAAATTTTTTTACAGTTTACGCTTTCAAAAGAATGAGGAAGCGATTTAAACGTTTCAGCAAAATCGAGGACTATGACCCCTTTCTTTTACTGATTCGCTTAATTCCGGACTTGTCCGTTTGAGAATGTGAAATGTTATTTTTAGAATACACCATTTTGCACTTTCAAGGAAATGATGAAGGGAATTAAACAATTTAGTAAAACTCGTGGATTATGGGACATGTGCGTTTGCTATTTCGGTTAATTCCGGACTCGTTAATTGAGATATTTGTGATTTCTGATTATCGTTTTTGATAATCGGATATTTGTGATTTCCGATTATCGTTTTTGATAATCGGATATTTGTGATTTCCGATTATCGTTTTTGATAATCGGATATTTGTGATTTCCGATTATCGTTTTTGATAATCGGATGTTTATGATTTCTGATTATCGTTTGTGATAAGTGGATATTTGTGATTTCTGATTATCGTTTTTGATAATCGGATGTTTGTGATTTCTGATTATCGTTTTTGATAATCGGATGTTTGTGATTTCTGATTATCGTTTTTGATAATCGGATGTTTGTGATTTCTGATTATCGTTTTTGATAATCGGATGTTTGTGATTTCTGATTATCGTTTTTGATAATCAGATATTTGTGATTTCTGATTATCGTTTTTGATAATCGGATATTTGTGATTTGAGATTTGATTATCGTTTGTGATAATTAAATATTTGTGATTTGAGATTTGATTATCGTTTGTGATAATTAAATATTTGTGATTTGAGATTTGATTATCGTTTGTGATAATTAAATATTTGTTGATTTGAGATTTCTGGTTATCGTTTAGATAATGAGACCTTTGTTATTTTCTGTTTACCGTTTTGGTGACTAGATATCTGCGGTTTTGCGATTTGTGATTTGGGTTTTCTAATTATCTTTGTTGATAATTAGATTATGCTGTTTTCTAATTATCGTATCGATAATTAGATATTGATATTTTGTGATTTCTGTATTCTAATTATTTGATTGATAATTGAATATTGCTGATAATTGCATTTATTCAGTTTTGTTGTTTTCTGATTATCTATTTGATAGTTAGATTTTGTTGAGAATTTGTGAATCTCTTTTATGTAATTGAAAGATTTCTTTGGTGTTGTGTTCCCGATCTTTATTTTTCTAACTTAACCAGTTTATGTTAGAAAAATAATTGTTACTGACGACTTTAACTATGAAAATTGCGGGGACGCAATTTTTATAAGGAGGGGAGTCTGTAACAACCCGGGGTTTTGCACCATTTTATAATCGTCGTTAAACGATTAATCTGATAACTAATTGCTGTTGGGATTTTAAATTGGTTGAAATTCTTTTGAAAATTGGTTAAGTGTTGACTGGCTTTATAAATTAATCTCGGCCCAATATTCCTTTAAAATTCTCGATGTCGTTCCCTTCTTATTTCAATTCGACCCATTCCTTTATCAATTTTCATTCGAACCCTAGATCAAAACAAAGAAAAGAAAATATGGCGGCCTCGTTCTCCTCTTCGCTACGAAGCTAGGGCTTTGAGAGATTGCCGCTTAAATTGGTGGTTGGTGCCTCGATTTCACTCGTTGCCGCTCCGTTAGCAAAGATTAGGGATTTGAGACTTTGGAGTCGCGTCCATGCTTATCTCGATCGAGAGCGCTGACGATCGAAATTTCCTTCGCATCGTGCTCGTTCAAGATTCCTCCAAGTCGCGTCGAAAAAGGTGAGTATTATACTCACATCTAATTCCATCTCGAGCTTATTAGTGTTCGAATTCGATGATTCTCGTTCGTATATGTTTTTCTGAGTTTGTTGTTTGCCGTTCGATTTCGTTTGGATGTTGATGATTTTCCCTACTTAGTTTGATTTCTGTATTGCCATTGATCTGACATTATTGTGACGACGATGTCTCTTTGGGTTTGTTGGTTTGATTTTCTACTGTCACCATTACTGTTAATTTGGAAATTTCTTTGATGACCCACGGCTTTGACTAAAACCGTAGCATTTTCAATGCTCGGCCATTTTGGAATTTTGATAATTTGGTTGTTTTGGCGATATTGATTTCGTTGACTTCAGTTTACCCTGTTATTTACTCTGTTTGGCATCAGCTTGATATTATTTGTGATCGTTGCATTTGGACTTTAAGCATAACACATTGGACTGGATTGTTCTTGGTCTAGTTTGTTGTTTTCTCGATTTCACTTGCTCTTGATCATATTATCTTCATGTATACTTGTTGTTGTCTGGTGGTTTACTGGTCTCTGTAGCATCTCGACTCATGTATTTTGGCACTGAATTTATTGTCGACAGTTTTGGGTTCTTGCATTTTGGGTTGTACTGTCTGGAGTTCGAATACATGTATCACTTGTGTCTATTGAGTTTGAACATCCACTGTGTTAGTTCATTGATATAGCTCGACAGTTTTGGGTTCATGTGCATTGTCACTGCATATTTTGTTGCATCATTAACCTGGTTGTTCTGCAGTTCATTGTTGCCAGTTACTATGTCAAGTATTGTGTAGTCTTCATCCTACCTGTACGTTGTTGCCAGTTACATTGTTAAGCATTTATGCATGTTTTCACTGTGCATATCACTACCTGGTTTTGTTTTCATGAGTATTACTTGATGGCATTGGTTTTGGTGATCACCTGATTACTGAACTGCATTAGTATTGCTTCATGCCTTTGAGTTGTGTGTTCATGCAGTTGATCTTTGACTTGTGTCTATAGCATGAGCCATTAGTTTGCATTTTTGAACTGGTTCATATTTATGGGCGGTCTCACTTAGTTGATGATTTGAGGTTGAAGTTACAGTGGCATTTGCATAAATGTATTCATCCACTTATGCACATACAATTGTGTAAGTACGTAGGTTCATCTTGAATCTGGGTCAATTACTGGTTTCACTTACTTACTTTAGACTTTTAGTTGACCTGTTTTCATGGTTCACCATTGTTTTATGCACTTTGGTCTGATGATACTAGCTTCCATCTCTGATCAGTTGCACCATTGATTACATGGGTTGCTTCATGTATTGCTCCCCTGCATTTGCAGATTTTATTTTGTACATTGATGCTATAACTAACTTGATGTTTGATAACCACTGCTTAGTTGTCATTGTGTATATGCTATACTATGTTGCATATTGCTGCAACTCGTACACGCTTCGATTTGAGCTTGCAGTGTCCATCCGAGCTGCTGTATATATGTATGCTTACATCTGAACTGTGTACTTGATGCAGTCTCCATGCAATTGGGTTCTGATATCATTCTTTGAGACGAATTGCATTCCAGTTGTCGGCTTTGACTGTTTATCCATGGTTTGATTGACTCTCATTTGCTTCTTTGGCAGTTTTAAAAGATTTTACTTTGGTGTAAAAGAAATTGGCTTTGACTTTGCCTTGTTGATATTGGCTTTGACTTTGTTTGACAGTATTTGCTTCTCGACTCTGGCCATTTGTGTATATCTGGTTTTGGCGAGGCAGTACACGCGTGCGTGTACTGCAGCCAAAACAGTATTGGCATTTTAATGGATATTTCAATTACTTGAATTGTTTTGTCCAATTCAGTATTTTGAAATTATATTTTGATTTGATTTGATTCGAAAATTTTGATGTTGTCTAATTATCTAATTGATGATTAGATTCTGAGTTTCTAATTATTTATTTAATAATTAGATTTTTGTTGTTAATTGTTGTTTAGGCAATTCTGCGATTTTCATATTATCTTTATTAATAATCATTTTATTCATCTTGCTGATGATTTGGATTTGCTGATTTGTTGTTTAACACTGTTTAGTGTTATATCCGTCGTTATCCGATTCTCTTATTGAAGAGTTGGATATACGAGATTTCTGTGACTGTCGTCTATTTGATATTTGATTATTACTGCTACTGTTCATTAATAACTGAATTTGAATTAGACTGACCCGTGTATTATTTTCTTTTGAATTTAATACTCGGGTCAGACCCGAGTTATTTTAGGTTGTAGATTTCCTGCTTTGAGTTGCTGTTTGGGCTATGAAGACTTTTCATATCTTTTGAAGTGGTCTTCGTCTTTTTGTAGTAGATAGTATTTGTTTTAGGTTGATATGTATTCATGTATATTAGTCGATAATGTACTTGTATATATAATTTCCGGAGTCGACAGTTGTAGTTGTATCATATGTATCGTGTCAAATGTATTGTAACTGACATCAGTTATATATATATATGAGACTTTTGTTTTATCTGTGTTCCGCAATTATATTATCTGTGTTATTATTTTATATTTATTGTCCTAAACTATTATAGCCACTGTGTAGTAGCTTTGAGTTTGTATCGGTATGTTGGATTTCCTCCTGAAATAAAAATGCATGTTATACTATCTGACATATCGGTGCTCGCACATAGCAATTACACGGATGGTCGCTCCTCAACAGCCTTATTCTCCGTGCTAGTTGACAACATTACACCGTAGTGTTCTTGGCTAGCGTGGGTATAGAGGTGGGGCGTCACAATTTTGGACGGTCGAAAACACCCGAGTTAAATTGGAAAATTTAGCTAAGTATTTTGTGAAAACATAAGAGAATAGGTTTCTATAACTTATGAGTTTGAGAAAATAGTAAGTTGAAAACAATTTTTAAGTTTGTTGGATATTTATGCTAAGTGAAATGATTTAAAATTTGTATATATACTCTTAGGATATAGAAGAGTGTTATACGAATATAAACTTAAGTTTTAAAGTGGATAATTAACATAAGTGTACAGTATAAAATATTTATAATAAACTCAAGTATGGAAGAGATTTTAAGATGAAGTTGTGGCTTTTTGAAATATGTATAAACTTGAGTTGTAAAGTGATTGATTTACATAAGCTGTGTTATAAGATGCTTGTGAACTTAAGTAATGGTTTTACGAAATAGTTCATAAATGATTTTAGTATTAGATGGAATACTATTGGTGCAATAAATTGTGATTTAAAATGAATGTGAATAAAAGAAATTTGGTGTAGTTAAGAACCAATTGGAATAAATATGTAAGTCCTACGTGGATAATTCTATTTTCATAGGTGTTTTGATCCAGATTCGAGTACACGATATCTACGCTATTTACACCGATTTGAATTAGAATTTTTCTGTGACGACCGCCCATGACCCCTGCATCGAACCTAGAGAAAGTGCGCTGTAAAGTGTGCCAGGCGACCATGGACGATTGTCAGGGTAAATTAAAACAACATAATTTATCGTATTACTCACAGCGCATGGACAAAATACAATAGAACATATACATATTGAAGCTTCACAGAATAGAATCTCATCAAATAAAACTTCATAATAGTTGAATACAAACCGCTGAATAGTCAATACATCAAGCCTCACTACATAACACTCAGAGAATATACAAACAGCGGAACATCCAGTACATATAGTAAGAAGATAATATGCAAGCCTCCAGCTCGTCTTCAACATTAGCATCGTGGAAAGCAAGAACGGCACCTGCCATCTGCTACCTAGTCTGCCCGTCCCAAAATGGACGAACAGCCCAAGGCAATAAGAGTTAAAACATAAAGCCTTGAGTCAGACAACAGTCTTAGTGAGCGGTAAATTAACTAACAACATACCAAAAGAACATAAAGGAAAAGGAATAGGAATACAACCCTCCCACTCCACCTCTTTCTATAGTGATAGCCCCCAAACACACACTAAGTAGAAGCAAACATAGCAGAGCATACAATTTAAAGTAAAGCAATTATCACTCGAGTCAAGGGCGATGTTTTCCAAGCACAAACCCCCAAGGCCTAAACCAAGATCAGATAAGCACCCAGAAAACACTACTCTTGAGACCGAATGACGATACAACCAAACATCCATGACTCTGGCTATCACTGTTATCATTGCTTCGATATCATCGTTAATTGAATGACCGGCTCATTCTTTCATCCGTCCGTCAAGGGCTAATGGAAACCCCAGTTCTAGACATAACTCTGCACGTCATCGTGACCCGTGCCTAGGACTATCGAATCTTCCCAGAGTACTTGACTACCAATCAGTAGCCTTCAGGGACTATCGAATCTGCCCAACGTACTCTTGCTTTGAGCATGCTAGAACCTTCAACAACGATGAGATCTCAGCCTTCTAGTCATCCTCCTCGACGACTATTTCCATACTAGCTCAAGCGCATCTCGAGCAAACCATTATCCTCAAACTCGAACCATATCACCGAGTTATCATCATGCTTGGAATGATCCCGTCTGGATTAGACCAAGACTATCTCATGTCATGCTTCACCTCATCATCATCATAGCAAAGCTTCATCTCAACATCATCATCAAATCTATCCATATGAGCTTCATCATCCGCTACATATGCCACAAGCAGCTTTCCCAATTCAAGAGCCTTTCCCTTAGCTTTTGAATCATCTTTGGTCTAAATCAAATCATCAATCATCTAATTCATAGCAATCAATCAAGTCAAACATTAATCCAAGTAAACAAGCATTCAAATATGATCTAAATAGACAATTATAACAATAATGGCAATTTCGTAATTAAAGAGTCAAAAGTCTAACAAGCATGAAAACATGAGCAATATCTCTATAATCTTGATGAATGAACTTGCATAGGTTAACATGTAGTAAAATGGATGCCAAATCATTATGAACAATGAATCTATATGGATCTATACTTAGGATTAGGAAAATGCATGGAAATCACTATTTTAACATCAAATCAAGCCAACGATCCGATATACTCCTTTGGATCCGTGTGAGAGATAATCACCACTCACCAAATCACCTAAACACCTCAAAAGCAACACTTCAGATCTGGACAGCGAAGGATCTAACTCGATCTATCAAAACTCCGCTTCAAACAATGAAATCACTCTTCGAAGAATGTAGATCTTCAACTTTAGCTCTTGAATCTTCGATCTTGGATGGAAGGAAGTACTAAATCAAAGTGGAGAAAAGAAGTGAAGAAGTGTAGAAGTCGAGCTCTCAAAATGGCAGCACTTCATCGCTTCGAAATCCGGATCCCAAAAATGAAGAAAACCCGGGTATTTATAGGCTGAAATCCCCTAAGTCATCTGCCTTCTTAAGTCGTCCACGACTTAACAAAACCTCACGACTTACGACTCATCAGATCTCACGACTCAACCAACCCTACGACTCAACCATCCCCTTCGACCTACGACTTAGCAGATCCTACGACTCAATAACCTTGCGACTTAACACATGCGCGACTTAGTGATAACGCAAGTGCGCGACCTAACGACTTATCATAAGTCGCGACCTAACTGTTCACGGCCTAACGACTTAACACTAAGCCAAGCCCCAACGACTTACGACTCAACGACTTAACAAAAGTCATGACCTAACACACACGCGACCTAACGGCTTAAGTCCCTACGCGACCTAACGACCTAACTGGGATACGACATAACGGCCTTAACGACTCATCCTTAACTCGTCCACGACCTATCTCCTTATGTCGTTAACTCGCACAGTCTACTAGGTCGCTACTCCGATGCCGCTAACCCCTAAGTCGCCGACTTTCTTAAGTCGCCTATTCCTTAAGTCGCCTACTCCTATAAGTCACCTACTAACTTAAGTCGTTAACTCCTAAGTCGTCCACCCCTTAAGTCGGTCAAATCCTATAGGTCGCTAAACCCCTTAAGTCGCTCCACGACCTAACTTCCTTCACGACCTAAATCCCATCACACGACTCATCTCCTATACGACCTATCCCTAAATCTTTAGGTCGCCAATCCTATAAGTCGTCTACTCCGACCTAACTACTATACGACCTAAGTCTTACCTTGTCCACGACTTAGACCCTGGACGACTTAACAACATTGCGACCTAATGACAACTGTTTTACTATGTTTCGATCCGTAAAAATACGGGTCGTTACATTTTCACTTGATTCTTGACGATGAACACATGATATGGATTTTTGATTTGATTCTAAAGTTTTTTATCATAGTATATGACTATGCAAAGGGAATAGAGGTTTCTTATCAAGACACCAGATCGGAGTCCGCACTAGAGTGGTCGAGTGAATGATACTAGTTCGGAAGAGAAATTATGTGATCGATTGAGCGACCAAATTTGATATTGCGTACAGATGGTATATGTACATCAACGGGCTTTACTATGATTTTGACATTTATTAATATAAGCTATTTAGCTGGATATTATTTGTAAGTAAGATGCATTTATATGGAAGCAAAGGCTAGTTGATGATTTTGGTTTCATGAATAGAGTTTGGTTGCCCGACAAATAGGTAAATATTTATATTTTTGTTTTGGTTGATGATTTCATGACCCAGATATGGGAGGTCACTTGGCTTTTGTTGGTTTGGGGCCCATAATGGCGATCTATAGTTTTTTCGATCGAGCCGCGCAAAGGAAATGCTATCGAAATTTTCTGTAAATTTAAGAGACATGGAGATTTAATAATCTATTTCAACTAAAATGAATTATGAAAAGTCAGTGGGTTTGGAGGTATTTTTCTTACTTCGGGAATTTTGGGGACGAAATTCTTTGAAGGAGGGGAGAATGTAACGGCTCGAAAATTCGATCATTTGGTTTTAAATATTTAATTAATTTTAATATTGAATAATTTTTTATAAGGTTTTAAACCTGAATTCAAATATAGGGATTGATTAAAATATTTGTGAACTAATATTTGAATAGTGTTTCAAATAACAGGATTTTTAATTAAAGTTAATTTAATAGACTTAATGGTCTTATTTAACTCCTTTTAAATTTATAAATAATAATGGTGAATTCATTTTGTAAATTTATTTGCAAAAATAAATAATGAGAATTTTTTTTTATTCTTTTGACTTGATTTTTATTGATGTATTTTTATTTTTCCATAATTTTTAATTGGAAAAATATTTAAATTATCATTTGATGATTTTTCGGCAAGCGACGGTATATTTATAATTTTACAGAATTGGATAACCGGTGTATATTATTCTTGTTTTGAGGTCACGTCGATGTTTTGAGCATGGCAATATTTTTGTTTTTCACTCGGAGTTCGTGCGCGATCAAAAATCTATGCAGCGAGATGCTAGAAAATTGAAAATAATTATAACTCGACACTTACACATAACGGGATGAAATAAAACAACACTTTACATTCTTTCTTCCTCCCTCTGTTCATTTTTACACTTCCAGTTATCAAAATATTGTCCGATCAAACAAAAATTAAAATAAAATGATTTAGGCCATGAAAAAATGTGGAACTTGCTTCGTTGATTTTTTTTGCCTAGAGCTTCATGTGGTTGTATTCATGGTGGGTGTGGTAGTCTATTTGGGGTATTCGAATTTACAAATTGAACTAGAGTTTGGGGTTGTTTGGATTTTAGGGGAAGATAGGAGGCAAGGGTGGTTCGGTTGCATTGCTCGAGTGAAGAAGCTACCGTGGGTGCAATATGGTGGAGGTTGGCGTTGTAAAGGGAGGCACGACATTTGCGTATAACCAGTGTGGGGCTCCAAGTCAAGATCGTGACGAGGGGTCGTAGGTAGCGAGTTTAGTATAGTCGCATCGAGTTCGAGATGAGGTGAACAACGATGAAATACGTTCGTCGAATAGTCGAGGTAATAAACATGCATGACGTAGGGAGGGATACCATGTACCGGTAGGAGTTTGAATATATTTGGATGGAGGAAAAAGTATTATGCCTTGGGTAATTAAAAGTAAACCTTGTGGTTAATATAATTAATTATATAATTAAATCTTAAAGCTTTTAATATGAATAACTCTCTCATTCAAGGCCCAAATCAAACGCGGTCGGTTGCGTTGGATTCGTAATGATGATAAATTTGCTTTGGAATTTGATTTGTGGTAATTAGTGCTTGTAGAATTTCATGCTAAAATCGAATGTTGTTCGATTTTAAACCAAACGTAAACGCTTCAGCGATAAATGGAATTTTGATGAGTATAACTCACCTTTTTGGATAAATTAGTATGTATGGTAGATTAAATTTTACTATTTGTGTTTGGCTGAAATTATTGGCTGATTGGTTAAAATATCCACTTTGAAAAGCAATTAGTATCTAAAATTGAAATACAAGAATTTTAACAAGAAATCTGGATTTCTCGATATTGTTGCATTTAATTTCCAGTTATTTACCAGTTGATTTATTTTGGTTATATGTCCATGATATAGATTGGTAAATGTTAAATTTGATTATTGGACATTTTGGATGTGACACCAACATATGTGAAAATTGAACCTTTTTAGTAGAAAAGGTAGATATAGTACTGGTTAAGTGTTATAGTAACTATATGGCCTCGATATAGTATTTTTGAAATAATACAAATTCTTGATTTGGTTTGGAAATGATTTTTGATTTGGGAAAATGATTTCAAATCTGTTTGTTTTGGAATTTCTATGATATTTTAATTCAAAAGAGTTTTTAAACTTTTCTATTTTATTTCAACTTCTTTTATTTTTCTTTTCTAATACACACACACACACATATATATAAGTAAATGTTTTAATAATTATTTTTGGAAGTATTTGTTTTAATAGAAAATTATTATAATAATAATAGTTGTATTCAAAAGTAAATAAAAGGGGTTACCTTTTATTTAAAAGTGATTTTTGTTCTAAAGAAGATGGAAATATTTTGAAAATAAATATTTGTTAGACATTTTATATAAAATGTTGTAAATAAAAGAATAGATCTATAAATGGTATCTTATAAATTTAAGGAGGGTCTTGTAAGTGATATTTTATGAAAAGGGAAGATATTTCCATTTGATAAATTTGAGAAATAAATCACATTTGTGGATTTATAATAATATGTGGAATGGTCATTGTAGATAAAGTAGTTGGATCTATTTTGGAAACTTGAAGTGTGATAAATTTAGAGATGTATAAGCGGTATTTTATAAATTGAAATAAATTTATAAAAGGAAATCAGTATCATTTTGATAGAGTGGAGCAATAAATTCCATTTGGAAATTTATTGAAATATATGTAAAGATCGTGTTATGGAAAGCATATGTGTTTCATAATGATATTTGGAATTTGTTTGTATTCGTAGTTGGTGTTATAATTGAAGTTTGATTTAAAAAGGGAGTTTTGGTTATTTTATTTGGAAATTTATAAAAAGAATTTTATAAATGAATTTGGAGTTTTATAAAGGGTTGCAAATAAGTAGGGGATTTATAAAATAAGTTATAAATGGTATTCTATAAAAAGATGTTTTTTATAAAAGATTTTATAAAAAATAATAAAAAGTGTTTATAAAAGAGAAATTAAGTCAAGTTTGGGAATTTATAAAAGGAGGCTATAATTATGTTATATGTGTTTATAAAGGAATTTATATATAATATTTATGAAAGAAATTTTATCAATTAATTTGGAGCTTATACTTATAAAGGGATTTTTATAAAAGAGTTATTTTATAAAAGAGATTTGATTTCGCAAAATGACCTTAATTATGGTGGTACGGAATATTCTTATCCATAATTAACACCGACAGAATAGTGTTTGTGTTATTATTATCTCTGTTTAAAATGACACTGATATAACCCAAATTTAAGTGTGGTTCGAAATAAAATCCATCTTAAGAATTATAAATATACTTATAGTGTTAAAATAAGTATATGGGAAAGTTTTCCTAAGTTGTGATTTAAAATGAATTTGTTTGTGAATATACTTATGCAGTTGAGAGAAGTATATGAATATTTTCAAAGTATGGAAATGTGTAGAGTAGGGTTTGTGAAATATATCTTTGTAAAAGTATTTTGATACAAGTATTTACAAAGTAGTTTTAATTAAAAAAATGGTTAATTAAAAAGGCTAATAGGTGCTTTATGCTTAACCATTATTATCTTCCTTATGGAACTAAGTTCTCTGGTTATATTGTTTGTTTGTAATAGTTAAATAACCGACTATCAAATGTTAGCATGTTTAAACTACAATTGTCGATTCGGAGAGACCCCGATCGGATATATTATCCGAAAAATACTTCTATAATGAACCGGATTTTCGACCCTCGAAAATCGACACTAATACATCCACTATATCACATGCTCAGCAATCGAATGTCGGAAAACTCAATTGTTAGTGGAAAAGAAGAAGAAAGAAGATAAGAAGAAAACTAAACAACATAGAATCTCACAGCGGAAGGAATAATCTATAAAATATCACAAGTCTTTACACAAAAGCAAAACTGTAATATATATATACAAACATCAATCAGAGTATACTAACCTATTTCAGCCTGGACAGTTATAACAGTCAGTCCTCACAATTGCTGATAACACACCAATGAATACAGCGGAAAAATAACCATCAACGTGAATACATCTTTGGGCCTCCAACTCGTCTCTTGAAGCTCCAAGCATCCAAACTAATATTTAATATACTCGGTTTGACCCGAGCATTATAATAAAATTACACTCGGGTCGGTCTGGAAAACCAGCGTGAGAAAACACACCTAACTAGATTTAAAGTTATAAGAAAATTTTAAAATCAAAGGTATCTCATAAGACCACGTCACACATAAACACGATGGGCTTTTAACTTATGATAACCAAAACACTTTTATAGAAATCTAGTGATATTATAATAATGTCTAAGGGTTCAAAGTAAAAAATTAAACTAGCTAGAATGCTTGCATCTCACGTTCCAGCATATTTGATATACAACTAAATCCGCACAGTGCCTATTGGAGAATGGATTCCATACAATGACTAAGCGATGGGGTACCACCTATCACAGTACACGTCTAGAAAATGTACCGAGGACCTCTCCTGGATCTCCTGCCAACACAAGACTGACCTACCCCTTACTGGATAGTACTGAATTTGTCATCACCCCGGTTGCTTTGCAACCCTTTTTATCGAGATCTCATGCACAACCAAACAATAAGTATGTAGATGTATCTAGAAGGGTTACAACATACCCTAATGGGTGTGACCCACTTAGCCTTGCTGCATCTCCCCTGATTTTCAGTCATTCCCGGTTGATGAGGCTTGAGGCTACGTTTTACCTTTTAAGAAATTCACACTTAGAATACTCATTGTCCTCCAATGACAATGTGCTGATAGCATTCATCCATACAAGTCCGTCATGGGTCTAAACGAAACCAAAAGCCCTATTCCTACTACATCCATTTTGGAATCACCCTCAGGATTAGTAGCGATTAGCCCTTGCACTTTACATCTCTATCTTCGATTCCATGCTCTTCACGATGTCTTTACTTCGAAACGCATTTGTTGGATCGAAGTGGTTTTCGAATAACATATCTGATCCCGGTCTCTTCGAAACAACATTCGATAATTTCCGGTAAACTCAACCCTGGTTCTCTAGGAAATAAACAGCCAAAGATAAGATCGGAGATCACCTCCTAACCGTTAGTGGACGGATTTCCTTATCATCGTCCTAGAAGAACGAAACGAGATTTATACGCATAGTACAACATCATCAGAGATGACTGTGCCATATAACTCACGTGTTTCTCCTAGATATTTCCAAAGTTACGTTGGGTCTATTTACGATAGTCGGTTATTTAACTATCGAATAACAAACATTCAATCCGGATTTTATTTCATTTGGAAAATCAACATTGGCTTAGTATATAAGCAATCACTATCTCCCTTTAATAAGTCTTTATACATACAATTAATTTGTAAATTACTTGTATAAAAAACATCTTTAAAGGATATACTCGCAAATTCCTATATTTCCATACTTAGAAATAGCCATACACTTTTCCTAACGGTATAAGTATATCCACAAAATTTAGAAAGGTTTTCCCTCTATCTGATTCTCAAATCGGTTGTAATTTCCCTTACATTTCCCAAGATCGTTTATAACCCATTTTATAAATCTCCGAAAAACATTAATAATTTCTTTACCAAGAATTCAATCACTTATAAATTTCTTGTGCATTTCAAAATCATTTATAACTCTTAATGAACCCATATACCATTTATGAACCTTTTTTTATAAATCCATACTCCGCTTCTAAAATTTTGTTTATAAATATCTAACCGTTTATAAGCCCTTTCACCTTGCAAATAACCCTTCCTTAATTCTTAGAACCATTTTATAACTCCTTTATAAAATCTCAGTCTTTCAATTATATTTCCGAGGTCTTAGAAATAATTATAAATAATTTAAAATATTTTACTTCAAACACTATTATATAATAATGATTATTACATATAAATATATAAATTTTAAAACATCATAAAAATGATAATTAATAACTTCAAAATATTGTTAAAGAGCAATAATAATTAACCTTTACTATTTTCATAAATAATAATAATTTATTTAAAACCTTATTAATAGTCGTTAATATTAATTCCAAACCATAATTATTCTTGAGATAACTAATTTTCAACTTTTCAAATTTTTATAAATTCTTAAAACATATTAACTATAAACAAATAACTTTTAAACAATATTAATAATTAAATAACTTTTAAATAATATTAATATATTTATATAACTTTAAAATAATATATATATATATAATTATATAGCTTTAAAAAACAATATTATTATAACTAAATAACATCAAAATAATATTTGTAGAAAATAAATTAACTTAAAAACAATATTTATATATTTAATAAGATAATCCTTAAATAAAATATTTTCGAAACCCGATTTCGGATTAAAAAATTGTTTCTTGAGTGCCTATTTATAAATGGATAATATAAATGTGTTAATTTAAAAATAAATTTGCTTGAAATAAATGTTGATAAAATGAAAGAAAATCAATTTTTTTTGAGTGACTATTTATTAATTGAATAAAATGGATTGAACCAAATCATTGAATATTAATTTATCAAAAATTGAAATCTATATGGTTTTGAATTTTTAAAGTTGAATGTTGAGGTGGAATTAACTATGGTTGATCTAATAAATTTAATAAATGAGTAAAATAAAACAAATTGGTTGTGAAAACTTTTGGTAATAAATGTTAATAAATAGGAAACAAATCAATTGGATCAAAATATAGAGAAATGAAATCAATCAAATGTGAACACCATAAATTTGATTTATTAAATAAAATGAATTGGAATCAATTAACTAAATATAAACCAATTTTAAAATAAATGGAGTTTATATGGTTTAAATTAATTGTGTATTGTTGTATTTCAATCAATTTTTCTTTATGGTTGCTTCTATTCTCCTACCTCCTTCTTTTTCGGGGATGAAAAGTTTTGGGTGGGGGAGAGTGTAACGACCCGTAAAATTTTAAAGGTTTTAATAAGGTAATTAACTAAAATTTTGTGAAATTTTAAATAATAAAATTTGGAAATAAAAATTTGATATTTGAAATACGTCTATTTAAACATAGCAAATGGTAAATTTTCATCTGATAATATGAAAGTTTATTTTATTTTGTAATTTTATTTCAATTTAAATCAGTTAATATTTGATGATAGTAAAATGTTTTCCAAACCTGAATATTTTTATATAACAAATTTATAAATCATCATCTATGTGAGACGTCATCTTCCATTTCATCAAATTTGGACTGCTATTGCCATGTTTATCTTATTTTCGGCATTTTAGTAACATTTTCGGTACAGATTATCAACTTTTGATCGGATGATCATACCACTGATATCTGTATACCGTTTTGATCGTCTCGTCGTGTTGATCTCCGTAGTATATTCATTTGTATATGTTAGGGTCTGGTAAGATACGAAATCAGTAAAACGATTACGTTATCGGTAACCTTTTCAAACTTTTTGAGCCCCGTGACCTTTCATTTAACCAACGTGTAAAACTGAATGGCCACTACGTTTTTTATTCGAATTAATCTCGACTGTTGCTTTTACTTGACTTTTGATTTTCCCTGGCTCTTGATTTTCTTTGGTTCGTTCATTTATTTTGATTACCAGAAGTAATATAAAATATGAGATGAAAATATAAAAGTCTGCTTTCATCCTTCATCTTCCACCATTCATTTTTTTTATTTTCTCGTGCTCAAACACCTCGCCATCTTCCTCTCCGTTTCGCCTACCTCTTTCCCCATCGATGCCTCCTTCCTCTCTTGACTCCGCCGAGACCCATCACTGCAGCCTCCATCATCTCCTACCCTCACGCGAGCACAACCTTCCAGAGCATATAGCAACCCGACCACCCCTGTCCACACGGCAGACCAAAACCCCGAGACATCCTCCACCACTCGATTGCCTGGCCGAGTCATTCCTCCCTTGCACGCGCATCTCTCCTCTCTTGCTTTTCTATGTAAGTATATATATAGTTTTAAGAAAAAAAACAATAGTTGTGTTTTACATGTACTATACCAGCATATATATATATATATATATATATATATATGTTGTTAAGAAAGTTATATAATATATTTCAAAACCTTTCAGCCCTGTAAGTTAATACATTTTATAATAAATCGTTTATATAGTTTTGTTATTTACAGTTTGTTATAAGTTTAGTATATAAATATTTATTTAACAAGTTTCGTTTTATATTTTAGTTATAATATAACTGTTTACAGTCCAGTTTATATATATTATGTCATATGTATTATTTATTTAAATATTGTTTTTAAATCGTTATATATATACATGCGTGAGTTTTATATTTTTCACATTGGGTTTATACAGTAAGTTATAGATCAAAATATATATTGTGTATATTAGCTTATTCATATTTTTCTGTAAAAGTTTATATATATAAAGTCTAACTATTATATAAGTTTATATATATGTTATTATATGTATTTTTAATCTACTTTCGGCAGTGGGTATATAGATATATTAGTTATATATGCTGTTGGATTTAGTTTTTTATATTAACAGTTTATATATATATATTGTTATCTAAAATCTTAACTGTATGCAGTATATTTCGGTTAATAGATTGAACTAGATTTTGCAGATGTATATATAATCTTACCTATTGTATATCGATTTTATCTAAAGTGGAATTATAAACATTTCATTTTTTTGGGCTGTGTCTTGTTTTGTATGTATCTACTTATGATAGTAATAAAGTCAGTTATATATACATAAGTTTATATATTAGTCTATATATCTATCCGTTTATATAAGCATTGATTTTAATATATATGTATATATGTTGATTTTAATATATGTTTATACAGATTAATTTTTGATTTGTTTAAAGTGTAGATATGATAATAAAGTAAGTTATTTTGATTTATAAGTGTTATTGATTTTAAAATATATATTAGGAATATTTTCTAAATATATGGGTTTAAATTTAATAATGATTTTTGTATATACCTATAAACATTTTGATGATTAACATATATATATATATTGAATTTAATATTGGGTTTTGTATAAAATATGAGTAAATATCTGACTAAAATTATATATATATATATATGTTCTCATCGATTTTATTTATCAGCTCTATCAGTCGAATTCATGCCAATCTTGCCTTGCTTAGGAAATCGTCATTTGGATTTGGCCAAATTTCGCAATTCAAATCGTAGCCTGCTGTGTTGTTTATCTTCTCTCTAGCCTCGAAAGGTGAGCAATCACTCACGATTAACATTCTTATATTTATTAAATTTGATTTCAATTGAAACGACAATTGGAATATGCTGCTAATAGTTATTTAAATTGTTATATATATATATGTTATTATCTGTATCTATTCACCTATGACATCTGACACCATGATATGTTATTTACATTCTATCTGTTATTGATGATATATGCATGTTGTTGATTATTATGTTATATTATCATATCTATTATCACTCTGCAAGTTCCCTGTTAGTATAGAATTCTCTATGGGTTGAAATGATACATACCCGAACGATCTTTAGAATAGGAGAAAATCGTTATGGGTTGAAATGATAAACCTAAGCGGTTTTCATTGAATTGAATTTGGGATTGCGGGTTGAAAAGATATATACCCGTAGATATTTAAATTACGGATTGAAATGATAGATATCTGTATCACTTGACCATATGATAGAAAATTATATACAGACACCGTTGGTCTATATATATATATATATATATTGAAATGATTTCCATAGATGTATATATGGTTTTACATAAATATTGATTTTAAATATTATATATATATGTTATTTTATAAAGGTTTAAATTTTAGATTTTTAAATTTTATGTTGTGAATTATAAAGGTTTAAAATTTTAGGTTTTGATTTAAAGTGATTAAATGAATATTTCAAGTTTAAATAAATTGAAGAAAATATTTAGTTTATTTGTAATTTGAGGCTTATTTAAATGATATTGGATTTTATTAAGTGAATATTTCAAAACTAAATAATAATGAAGTTAAATTGAGATATAATGAAATTATCAAATTTAGTTTTGAAATGTTGAATTTTTAAAGCTTTGAAATCTATTGAAGTTGAAATGGTTTAATTTGTAGTTTATATTTGAAATCGATATAAAATGGTTTATCGAGACTTGAATTGAATTGAAATGAAGAACTGAGTTTTGATTTAAATGGGATTTGGAATTTGAGTTAATTCGAATTGATTTGTGAATTTTGAAGAAACTATTTTATTATATAAAGTATTTTTAATATGTATATAAATAATTTACTTTATAAATGATTTTGATATAAAGCTATTATTAATATAATAATTATTTAATATAAAACTATTTTATTATATATACTATTTTATTTTATTTTATTTACTATTTTAATTTATATAAACTATTTTATTTTATTAACTATTTTATTATATATATACTATTTTCTATATATCAAACCATTTAAGCGGGAAGTGTTACGATTTCAATGTGTTATGATTTCCAAAGTATTATGATTTCCAAAGTGTATAATTTCTAAGTGTTATAATTTCGAAGTGTTATAATTTTGGAAAGTGTTATGATTTCGGAAATGGATATATTTGAAGTGAAAAGTGATATCGTATTGTTATGGTTTTGAAATGGATATGATATTTTGAAATGACCGCAGTGTTATAATAATGTTTGGTTGTTAAAGAGACCGGGATCGGATATTGTCATACTCTCTGCCAATACCGAAAACCACTTTAACAATTGTGTACGTGGTGGAGATTCCAGAAATAAAGTAGGATGGTTTGGCAATGATTCTATATGGTATGACGTGACCCTGACTCCCGTGAGTCGGCTTAGATGTGACTAAAATCAGGAGCTATACCGGGCCAAGTGAGGTCATCCCTTCTATCGGGCATATTTCTTCGATACTATATTTTGACTTTGTGATTGATTTGGTGGCCACCCCTCGATTTTGATTATGGGAGTGTGTCCGAGGTGGGCGGTAGTAGCTGCTATGCGTTACCACCAGTCCGAGAGTGCAATTGGTATATTTACCCTGGCATCTCCTCGTGTGTCGTGTTCACATGCCCTAGCGCGCCTTCTACGAGTTTGTTTTGTACCATACCTATGGAGTGCCCTCTGATAGCCCTCCAGTTTACGGGGGGAGTTACGGTACTGTATAGACTATGGGAATATATAAAATGTGTTAAGGGGGATATGTGTAACACCTTAACGCTATTTTAATACTTTTACTTTACTATAGACATATTATAATAGCGTATATTATTACATAGTAGATAGTTCCACGGATCCTCAAAGGATGGTTATCCCAAACATCCTTTGAGTTACTTGTATTTCAGTTGATATTTCACTTAAGTTGGATTTATTGATATAAGAATGTTAATCTTGACTCAAGTGTTTTGTGTTTTGCTTTATGCTCGGGTCAAACTGAGTGCCACAGCGTTCGAGACTCGCCTTTGGAGTTGGAGCTTCGCTTGGAGATCCAGCTATATCTATTCAGCTTTCGGTGATTCAGTTGACTCCAGAGATATGTTCTGATCTTGTATTTCACTATTGTATTGAGACTTCTATGTATTCGAGACTTCTATTGTATCTTGTTTTAACTCTGTTATATATATATATATAGTAGCTTCATGAACTACTATTCTTTTGTTTCCGCTGCTTATTGTTATATTACTCTGTGTCTGTGATTCTATGATTATTTTATTTACTTTATATGCTGAGTTTTGCCAAATATAAATTAAGAATCTGATATTTTGAGCAATTCAAGTCCGACATGTGCGGATGCGAATGGCACGAAATAGCAGGTCGTTGCAGTTGGTATCAAAGCCAGGTTTTAGGCAAAACTTAGCATATAAAGTAAATTTAATTACAGGATCGCCTTCGTTCGTGCTTGAATCTCTTCCTCTATGATTCGGTTTCCTTTGAATTTGGAACTCTCCCACTTGTTCTGAAATCCATTCTTGTCTCTCCCTATTCGTGTTTCATGATTTTGGAGTATCCCATAACTCCACTTCAGTTGATCTCTATAATGAATCGGTGATCCCGCCAATCGTAGAATGAATTGTAAAGGGGTGAAACTCCTTTACAATATGCATCGATCCACCGAAGATTTTTGTATCCACGGTTTAGATGCTGCTATCTCTTGCTATGCCCGAATTCAATCTATTGCGATCGAATGCCGATTTGCCTCAGAATTCTACATCAATCTTATTCTTAAAGTCACGGTTGACCCTGTGACGCCCCACCTCTATACTCACGCTAGCCAAGGACACTACTAAGTAATGTCGTCGACTAGAGCGAAGAATAAGGCTGT
The DNA here is from genome assembly GCA_030737815.1 of Allium fistulosum. NCBI lineage: Eukaryota > Viridiplantae > Streptophyta > Magnoliopsida > Asparagales > Amaryllidaceae > Allium > Allium fistulosum. Next base: position 475,178,770 of record CM060901.1, read on the forward strand.
TGAGGAGCGACCATCTGTGTAATTGCTTTATGCGAGCTCCGATATGTCAGATAGTATAACATGCATTTCATTTCAAGAGGAAATCCGACATACCGATACAAACTCAAAGCTACCACATAGTGGCTATGAGGCCCTCAGAAACAAATATAGAAATAAGCATAACATAAACCAGTCACAGATGTTCATATCTCAAAGGCGGAAACAGATATGAATATAACACATGAAAGTGTACATCATAGTAGTGGTCAAACAAGATTCACAATATCACAAAAGAATAGTTACAAGCGCTAGACAAAAGAATAATTATACATCAAGGAGTCTTTATCTCTAATGTATAATAACAAAAATTACAAAACTGTGTAGTTAGACAAAAGTCAGAAGATAATCCCAGATAGGAGTCAAGCAGAAGCACCTGTAACATCTCGGTCTGACCCGAGTATTATTTAATAAGAAAATAATAAATGGATCAGTCTAGCTATAATTATCATTCAAGAAATGAGATATAAGTAGAGATATACTAAAAGGTATGATAACAATAATGTCATACAAGGACAAATATGATTTAAACAACAACAATATCATACAATTTCTAAAGAATCTCAAAGCACCAAAAAGAATATCATATTCTTAATTTTATTCAACAAACTACAAATATTGACAAACATATTAATGCCAATCGCAAAAGTTGGTGAAACACAAATTCTAGAAATCATCAATTAGAAATCCAAAAATCACAAATGGGGAGGCCTATCACAAACGGGAGCATGAAAACTCATCAACACGTGTATCACAAATGGAACGCTATTCCATGGTCGCTAACCATAAATTTTGAGCCGAAGCTCCACAAACGGCCTGAAGACCACGGGTCGCCACCCCGCCAAATTGAACGGAAGTTCCACAAACGGGGATTGTAATCCCCCAAACAACAAATAGACATCGCACATCGATAGTCTAAAACACAAAACGATCATTATCGATCAATAAAAAGTGTCGATTACACTAAGCTAGTAAATATATGAGTTTAGCTTCATGTCCCATAACCACTAGTTTAACTTAAATATTTATGAACAAATTGTAGATTCCCACTCGAAAATTGTCACAAGAATTTCAATCGAACAAGTCCAAAGATTAACCGACGAAGTAAACGCAAGCGTTTCATACCACTTGTTTTGCTAAGCCGTTTAATTAGATTTTCTCATACGAATGAAGTAAGGGTTTGTATATACTAATAGATTGGAAAACGGTTTTGAAAACAAGCTTTATATTTAAAAATAGAGTTGAAATCATCTTTGCAAAAGAGTTTGAATATTTACTACTAGTATAGGAAACCTTTATATTTTAAAGTGACAAATCACAAAAATGATTGTAGAAACAATCAATCACCAAAATCCACATTCGAAGACGTGAATCAAATCCAAAGAAATCGATACCGAATCCATCAAAATGGATATTCTCAAAAGTCCCGAAAAAGAAGTCATCAAGGTCAATAATAAATGATAACAGTAAATCGGATAATCACGAATCGATAAAAATTGGAAACTCAAGCTAAATAGGCAAAAACAAGCAGGTCAGTCGACTGGCTTTCTGCAGTCAGTCGACTGATCCAGAACCCGAGAGTTTTTAGACCCTGCAGTCAGTCGATTGACTGGAGCTGAAATTGTTTTCTAGCCTATCAAATGAAGAGCAAACTCTCACCATTTGCAACCGATAGAGCAATGGGCTTTAGGGGTTTTTGCCAATCGACAACCCAGCCCTATAGGCTCTCCGATACACCACCAAAAACATGTTCACAAATCAAAGCTAGGATTTTCAAAGTTTTGACTTCAAAACGCCAAAAATTGAAATGTTCACCAAATCAATTCAAATCAAAAGCAAATGAACATGAATGGATGCTAGGAATTCATACCTAACAACAATGATAGAATAGACAAAGATGTGAGTTCAAAAACTCACCTTTTAAACTCAAAAACAAATGATATGAAGCTCAAACACAAGGAGAAGATCAACCACTCTTCACTTCAACTCTACAAGCTCCAATATAAGATCAAAACAAGTATTTCCTAAGTTAGGGTTTAGGAATTTCTGAAATTGGAGAGAGAGATAGATGGAGAAGGAGAAGAGGATGCTTACCTTAGCTTCTCTTTGAATTTGGAGTAAGAATTTGGTTTTGCAAATGAAAACTAGGGCTTGGAGTTTTCTAGTTTCTCATTCATCTCCCCATTTTCAGTTGTGCTTGGGTGTTTAAGAAAATAGAAATGAAGTGAAGAGGAGAGGAGAGGAGTTGGGTTGAAATGTAGGGTTAATGGGTTGAAACCCAAGCCCAAAATGAAAAAGTCATTATTTTTACTCGACTCCAAACATATCGATGTTTATACTCAAAAAAGTTGTAAACGCCATTTTGGACTCAATGGAGGTGGTCTCGAGTCCCAATTCGACCGTTTACAAAAAGTAGCTTTTCGGACATCAATCCGATTAACGATTCTATATTTAAATAAAATATTTAAATATACAAATCGTAAAATATGCGGGTTGTTACAGACTCCCCTCCTTAAAGAAATTGCGTCCTCGCAATCTTTAAGAAATAAGTAAGAAGTAACAACCATAAAAGCATATAAACACAAAAAGAAGAAATTTGAAATAAGAAGTTTACCTTAAGGAGCACGAGAGAGCAAGTCCGGATGTGTTTGCTTGATGAATTCTCTGGATTCCCAAGAGCAATCCTTAGGATTTGAGGACCATTGAACTTTCACAAGAGGAACGTCTTTATTTCGAAAGCGTTTAACCTCCATAGCAATGATACGAATAGGATGTTGCTCATAAGTCAAATTAGGTGAAACATCAATTTCTTCAATAACACCCGGCTCAAGAATAGAATCGGAATCTCGAAGGCATTTCCGAAGTTGAGAGACGTGGAATACGTCGTGAATAGAAGAAAATTGAGCCTGTAATAAAAGGCGATAAGCCGCGGAACCAATGCGTTCGGTAATGGGAAATGGGCCAATATATCGAGGTGCTAATTTTCCCGATCGACTGAAACGCACAACACCCTTCATAGGTGAAACACGAATAAACACAAAGTCTCCCACTGAAAATTCTAATTTCCTTCTTCGATTATCGTCATAGGATTTTTGTCTACTCTGAGCTTCTTTCATCCTATGTCGAATAAGGTCAATCTTTTCTGTGGCATCCCGAATAAAATCTGGACCTAAAACCAGCTTATCACCGGCTTCAAGCCAACACGAAGGAGATCGGCACGGCCTTCCGTAAAGTGCCTCGAAAGGTGCCATACCAATACTAGATTGGAAGCTATTATTATAGGAAAATTCTACAAGAGAAATATGATCTTCCCAACTTCCACCAAAATCAAGAACACATGCACGAAGAAGATCTTCAAGAGTTTGATTCACACGCTCGGTTTGTCCATCAGACTGAGGATGATAAGCGGTGCTAAAATTAAGCTTTGTTCCCAAATCTTTTTAAAGACCTTTCCAAAATTCACTAGTAAACAATGGATCATGATCACTAACAATAGAAGTTGGAACTCCTTGCAATTTAACAATTTCCTTGACAAAGAGTTTGGCCAAAATAGGTACGATCCGATTGGACCGAACGGGAATAAAATGGGCGGATTTTGTAAGTCTATCTACTATCACCCAAAGGCTATCATGACCCGAACGAGAACGGGGAAGACCGTCAATAAAATCCATGGAAATTTGATCCCACTTCCATATTGGAATTTCCAATGGTTGCAATAACCCACCGGGCCTTTGATGCTTGGCCTTTACAAGTTGGCAAGTCATGCAACGCTTAACAAAGTTAGCAATATCGGATTTCATTCCATCCCAATAATAAAGTCGCTTCATATCCGCATACATTTTACTACTACCGGGATGAATGATAAATTTAGAACGATGAGAATCTTCTAAAATATCTTTACGAAGATCACAAATATTTGGCACGATCCACTTTCGAAAATTTACGCCGTATTTCAATTTTTTTTCTTAAAAATCTAAACTTCGAATAATTAAACAATTTCATTTACCAAGTTTAAATTCCAACATCTCGAGCTTCAATTCAAAATAATTCAATTTCCATAAATTGGATTTTATTCTTAAAATCAATTCATTTAAATAATTTCAAGACAACTTTTAAAATCATTTAATTTAACCGACCCGGTGTCCGTATATAATTTTCTAACCTATGGCCAAGTGGATAATTATTTCAATTTTAATTTCAAGGATGGATATATATCATTTCAATCCAAAAGATGTCATAGGTATATCATTTCAACCTATTCCTTAATTTATTCGAAATGATTCAGTTTACAGTTTTATATGCAATAAACAATATACATGATGATAGCATGATATATCAAAATAAATAAACAACCAATATCGACCAATAGCATCCATCACAACCAATCAACCATAAAGCCAATAACATTCACAACAATTTATAATTATCAATATCGAGTAATATACTACCAATTTAAATTTAAATTTATTTTAACGGTAAATTTAAATTCTATCAATTAATTCATATATCAATACAGATGATAATTAAACCTACCAAACAACAGCCAATAAATTTCATATCACTTCAGAATATAAATTTAACTAACAAAAATTATTTTAGTCAATTGTGAGCTTATAAACACTCACCTTTGATATTCCCCTGTCGCCGAGACGTTCCGATTTGGAACTAAAACCAGACGACTTCCTTTTTAGCCCAAATTTTGACTATCTCCAAATTCGTCCAAACCAGTTTCATTACAAAGCTCTCATCATCACGATCGCAACACAAAAAGTCTCGCCCCAATCGGACATCGTATGCAGAAGTTATACATTTTATAAGTTCGACGATATTTAAATTTATAAAACAATTTAATTATTTTAAAACAACCCATACCCAATAGCCAAAGCCCGGCCCAACTAGAAGCTTTCTTCCTCAAATTGAGATGCCTGTACATGAACGAACAAGAACCCAACATGCTGTGCATGAATTTGGAGCGATACGGAGCTAGGGACCTCCGTTTGTCGAACCGCTTTCGCCAATAGCTCCCTCGCGACAAACCGCATTTGCACGTGCCAACATCATCACGCTCGGACCCACCATGCTATGTGCGACCTGGAGCCCCAAAACCATGACCGTACAGGTCGCCTTTCCCCCTATGACGACGTGCCACACAAAAAACCCCACAACAGCTGCTAAACTTCGCTACAAACTCAATTACCGCGTCGCCATGATCCAGAACCCCACCAATCAGCTGATAAATCGAAACCCTAGCTCACTAACTCAACATCGAGCAACTCAACTCGAAGCCGCACCCTTCAAATCGCATACCGCTTCGAAGCTCGGGTGAAAACAAGAATTTAGAAACAAGTTTCGCGATTTTTAGTTGAGTGGAAATCGAGTTATGATTTTTCAAAGTTTCCATTGTTTTCTTTTTTTTCTTCTTACTATGTCCTGCTCTGTAAAAAAAAGAGGCCTTATTGAAGAGTAGACAGGTTCCAGGGTGGATGAAAGGATGTGAATGGCTGAAATGATATGTTGGAGGCTATGGTCAAAATCAACATATATATTATTATTATTTTAAATTCAAATATCTAGATATTTATTTCGAACTCCTATCGAGGTGTGCCGCCAGGCGTTTATAAGGTTTCACCCATATTCCGAACGCAATGGAACTAGTCCCAAGGCCTAATTCAATCGTATGTGGAAGATAGCTTTTGAAGTCGATTATTTTAATTAAATTCGAAATTAAATTTCTACGCGTTTCAAGCTCGCACGGCCAAACGACAAGTCCGATTGCTACGAAAATTGAAACCTTACAATAATTTACTGTTACGGATCCGAAGAAACTGGTTTCGTCAAAATCCGAGACAGTTGTAAAAATGGCTATTTCTACTGTTTAATTTCAATATAAAATTCCCAATTTTAAATTATTAACTTAATCAAATTTCAATTGTTCACAAATTTCATTTTTAATTTCACAGTAATTAACAATCTTTTACAATGCAGTTTTCCATTATAAATCCAGTATAAAAGATTACATTAGATTCAGCGTTCAATTATATTGTAATTCAAATTCAAGTTATTTAATTCCAATTGAATTCTTTTATTTCGATTTACACTTTCATTATTGAATCAACCATTTAATTATACATTATTATCAATAGTTTATAATTCATTTACTTTCATTTTCTTCAGCTATCATCTTATTTAAATTCACAGTAATATTAAATTACATTCATTTACGTTGATTTCAATATTATAACTTCAATATTAAATGTAACATTTTATTTATTTCGTTGTTTACAATCAAATTCAATTCGTTTCAATTACTTGTTACACTCAAATTAAATCTTTACTTACATTCAATTACAAGTTAACATCCTTATCAAATTACAGTTTCAGTTATTATCTGATTTCAATCAACTGTAATATTAAGTTACATTTATTTATATTAGTTTCAATAACATAAACTTCCACTATTAAATCTACCATTTTATTTATTCTTTGTTTACAATCATAACCAATTTGGTTTACAATCAAATTCAATTCATTATTTACATTCAATACAAGTTAACATCCATATTTAATTTACAAATAAGTTATTTCAGAATTCAGTTTTGTATTTTAACTTGTAATTCACATTTAATAACACAAAATTTTATTTCCTTTGGATTTTTATCCAATTTTTTTTTTAATTCGTATTTTTAAAGTGTTAAAAATACGGGTCGTTACATTCTCCCCCACTTAAAACTTTTCGTCCTCGAAAAGGAACAGAGAAGGGGAACCATCATTTAGATATAATTCATTCAAAATATTCGACTTATTTGCAAATTTTAGTTATAGGATTTTTAAAATCTCAAAATTTTCTAACTCCCGAATTTTTGAAAAATTTCGGCAGCACCTCCTTTGCACGGCTAGGACCGAAAAATTTCACAGTGGTAATAATTGCATGATATACATCTCATTACAAGAATGAGGCATCCCAAAACATGGGGAACACAATAATATACCACAACATAAACCGTAATCCGAGAACGTACCTTTTATTAAGCGTTTATTAGCATTTTAACTTACATTTTGCATTTAGCGCAGAAGCGAGCTCCACAAGCGTAGCGCAACCTTTTGCTACCTACTAAAATACTCAACAACCAAGTGAGAATCATGCATATGAAAATAGATCGATATGCTTAGCATATACAACATATATATATAACGTATTTAACTTCAAAACTTAAATTTTTAAATTCAGGACAGCGAACAAATCCCAGTTTTTGATCACCTAAACGATAAAATTTTAAAATGGAATCTAAATAAAATTTGTTTCATTCGTTTCATGCTTTCCGGAATGCCCAAAATCATCAAATTCGGACCATCTGTTCAAAAGTTACGGTCGTTTTACTAAATGGATACGCCTTAGCCTGGGCAATGCATTGCGCAGGTCAGCGATGTTCACTCACGTTTTCGACCCTCTAAATGGCAGAAAAACACAAAACATTTAAAACAAAAGTTTTAGCTTAAGTTCTAAGCTTTCCAGAAAGGGCAATATCGTCAAAATCCGATAAATCAATAAAAAGTTATGGTGAAAATACTAAGTGTATATGCTACTGATTTTGCTTCCCTTTTTACACAGGCCAGCGAGAAGATTCAAATTTTTAACTAAGTAAATGAAGGAATTTCTCAAGACACTCTAAACAAAAGTCGTGCTACAGTTTCTAATCTTTCCTACAAGTCTAAGATCATCAAATTTCATCCAGCCATTTAAAAGTTATGGTTGTTTTCGTTTCAGCATATATTGGACAATTTTGGATTTTTCCAAAAATTTGCTTTTATTATTTCAACGTACAAACCATCAAACTTCAAATTTTCTAAAGAAACAATCATAAACACAAAGTCGTTTACTTTCTTATATATCCATGAAATAAGTTTACATTCAATTTGTTTCCGATTTATTCAAGTTTGTTTCATTCATAATTTAAATTCAAGTCAATTTGCTTCAATTTAATTTGAATTCAATTATATTTAATTTCACTTTGCTTCAAATTTGAATTTAATTATTTAAAATTTTATTCCGTTTATTCAATTCCATTTACACTAATTAATTCTATTTAATCAATTACCATCCATCTAACAACCAATGCATATCAAACATTAACATCCATCTAAAATCTACACTAAATCAATTATACATTTCCCAGTCAAAATTTTAATTTCATACACTTCCAAGTTTATTGACATTTAGTTTTATTCAAATTTAATTAGTTTCCATTTACTAATTTTATATTTAATTAATTTTAAATTTAATTCATTTTACAACTTAAATTTCCTTTATATTTACAACTATCAATAGATCTTCACATTTTATTATTCGCAATCACACTTATATATTATTCATTTACTTATCCTTATTAGCATTTTAAACTTTTAAGTATTTGGTAAGTTATAGCTATGCAAATAGAATGTAGTTAAACAATATACAACTTCTTTTCATTCAATTTGAGTGTTATACCTATTAAATAAATTTCCAATTTATTATTTTCCAAATTAAGGGTTACTCCTACAATTTTAATTTTAATTTTTTCTTCACTTAAATTCAATTTCACCCTTTCAATTCATAAGTTTCTAACAATTCAAGATTTACTTTAGTTTAATAATTAAAATCATTCCTTATTAGAGAACTTAAGAATTTCAACTCCGGATTCGATTTAAACCATTTTATATATATATATATATATATATATATATATATATATATATCTTTATATCTCAAATCATACTTTTTAGAAGAATTTTAATCAGCATTGAAATATATATATATATATATATACTTATTTTCATTTCATACTTTAGAAAATTACAATTTTTAATCAAAACAGGGTTTAGAAAAACTATTAAGTGATCTCCCCCCACTTGGACTCTCGAAAATAAACGTCGATGATGCATGCACTCATCACCGAAATCATTCTCTTGTGTCAAGAGGGGAGTATAACACTTACTTCATTTGAAAATCCTTTGAAAACAAATTCTAATCGAATATACTATCATATAATACTTATATTATACATTTCAAATTTTTGTTAATAAATTTTCATACACCGTAATTTAAATTCTCCATCTTAATTTAAATTCATTTTTATTTTATTTTATTTACCATTTATATTCATTGTCAATCATATTTACAAGTTTCATTTCTTAAAATCATCCAATTGTCAATAGTTAGAAATATTGACTAATCAACAATAAACGATGGTAATCTAATATTATCATCTCCTAACAACCAATACAATCAAAATTTATAAATTTTCAAGATAATTCTTTTATATATAAAATATAATCCAAAACAATATTATGTCAATCTGTCTTATTCGAGTGTTTAGAAATTCCTATCGATGCCTTGGCGTCCCAAGTACCAACCAGAATTCATAAATACTCAACGGAACAAATTAACACAATATAAAATCATTTTTATATCCAAATTACAAATACGCTCTCTCATATACACTCAAACTCATTCATAAGGTTTTAACCCTATTTCAACGAGTTATTCCCCACTAGAGCCAAGGTAATCTAAACCAAAGCTCTGATACCAACTGTAACGACCCGCATTTTCGACCATTCAAGTCGACAAAACATACACACATGCCGACTCAAACAATCCAAAATACAGATAGTTATTGGGGTTAAATAAGAAAAGAAAAGAAAGAACAGAAACAAACTCAGAATCTCGTAGTGGAAGAAACAAGATATAATAATAAAATAACAGTTCATGAAGCTGTTAAATAAATAAATTTGATTATTATTATACATCATAAATCAGAGTTACATACATATCAGAGATAATACAACAATGCAGCGGAAAAATAATACAGTAGTAGAATACAAATGATGTAATACCAAACTCCGTCTTCGTCCTTCAGAATAGATCTTCAACCTTATCTGAAATGCTCAGGCTGACCCGAGCGTAATGAAAAGACAAAACACTCGAGTCGGGACTAAAATATCTCATGTAAGTAAATCAAATAAGTAAATATGAGTGTGACGGCGTCGGAGATGTTTACGGGTTTTAGACACCTCCTATCCGGTGTTTAACGTGCGTGCATTAACTTAAGAGATGTTCGGGATTTCCATCTCCTAAGGATCCGTTAAACTATCTACTATATAATAGAATACGCTATATACAATAATGTCTATCATAAAGTAAAATATCAAACTAGCGTTAAGCCATGGCCCATTCCACCCTTAACACTTTTTTATTCCCAAAAGCATATACAAGACCGTAGTTTCCCCAAAACCGGAAGTCACCAGAGGGCAATCCATATACTAAAGGTACAAACCAAAACATAGTGGTCGCGAATAGGATAATCAGTATGACAAGGTATATGAGGCGATACCAACTAGGATACTAGTAGTTGCGTGATCCGGACTGATGTTAAGCATAGCAGCTACTACCCCAACACCACGAAACAACACTCCCATAATCGAGGGGTGCACCCAAATCGAATCACAACAGTAATAGATTTGGTAACGAAGAAGTGTGTCCGCTAGAGGTGGCGAACCTCAATGGCCCGGCGCGGCTCCAGTTTTAGTCATGTCAGGGGTCATCAAATATCGTTCTCTTTCTTCAGTCAATGCGTTCATCAAACCATCCACTTCATTCTGGATCAACACTCCGCGTATATTAGTTATTAAAGTGGTTTTCGGTATCGACAAAGAGTATGTCCATATCTGATCCCGGTCTCTTTAATAACTACGTATTATTACACCGGTGGCTCTTTTACATTTTCAAAATCAATTCATAATTGATTATCAAAAATATCGTATTCGCTTCAAAAAAATCAAATCCATTTCAAAATCATCATATCTGCTCAAAATATACAATTTCATTTCAAAAATCATTTTCGCCTCAAATTCCACAAAACGATTCACATAAACTCGAATTCCAAAATTTAAAATTTAATCAAATCTCAAATCATCAATTTCAACTCGATTCAGCTTCTCAATAAACCATTTCAAATTATCAATTTCAAATACATATTTGAACCACAAAATAAGCCATTCCAATTTCCATATATCTCAAAGCTTTAATTACATTTTGTTTCTGAGATATTTCTTTAATCATTTCAATACATCTAAATACGACTTCAATTTAAAAATTTAAATAAACAACTATCCCATTTAAATTTATATAAGTTTGAAATATTCATTTAAGTCACTTTTAATCAAATTCAAGTTATAAACACATCTTTCAATTTTCAAATTTAATAATTTCAAATCAACCTCGTTTAAGAAAATTTTTTAAATAAATATAATTTCAAATCGATTTTATCTTCAAATTTAATTCAATAGTTTCAATTTAGTTCAATCCACAAATTTATTTAAATTTCAATTCAATTCAAAATTAATTAAATCTCAATTTCAAATTAATTTTCAATTCCAAACTCAAACTTGAAATGTCATTTCATATAAATTTTCTTAGAAATATTCAGAGTTCGATTAAAAGTCCAATCTTTTAAAACAAATCCACTTTCGAAAATTTACGCCGTATTTCAATTTTTTTTTCTTAAAAATCTAAACTTCGAATAATTAAACAATTTCATTTACCAAGTTTAAATTCCAACATCTCGAGCTTCAATTCAAAATAATTCAATTTCCATAAATTGGATTTTATTCTTAAAATCAATTCATTTAAATAATTTCAAGACAACTTTTAAAATCATTTAATTTAACCGACCCGGTGTCCGTATATAATTTTCTAACCTATTGCCAAGTGGATAATTATTTCAATTTTAATTTCAAGGATGGATATATATCATTTCAATCCAAAAGATGTCGTAGGTATATCATTTCAACCTATTCCTTAATTTATTCGAAATGATTCAGTTTACAGTTTTATATGCAATAAACAATATACATGATGATAGCATGATATATCAAAATAAATAAACAACCAATATCGACCAATAGCATCCATCACAACCAATCAACCATAAAGCCAATAACATTCACAACAATTTATAATTATTAATATCGAGTAATATATTGCCAATTTAAATTTAAATTTATTTTAACGGTCAATTTAAATTCTATCAATTAATTCATATATCAATACAGATGATAATTAAACCTACCAAACAACAGCCAATAAATTTCATATCACTTCAGAATATAAATTTAACTAACAAAAATTATTTTAGTCAATTGCGAGCGTATAAACACTCACCTTTGATATTCCCCTGTCGCCGAGACGTTCCGATTTGGAACTAAAACCAGACGACTTCCTTTTTAGCCCAAATTTTGACTATCTCCAAATTCGTCCAAACCAGTTTCATTACAAAGCTCTCGTCATCACGATCGCAACGCAAAAAGTCTCGCCCTAATCGGACATCGTATGTAGAAGCTATACACTTTTATAAGTTCGACAATATTTAAATTTATAAAACAATTTAATTGTTTTAAAACAACCCATACCCAATAGCCAAAGCCCGGCCCAACTAGAAGCTTTCTTCCTCAAATTGAGATGCCTGTACATGAACGAACAAGAACCCAACATGTTGTGCACGAATTTGGAGCGATACGGAGCTAGGGACCTCCGTTTGTCGAACCGCTTTCGCCAATAGCTCCCTCTCGACGAACCGCATTTGCACGTGCCAACATCATCACGCTCGGACCCACCATGCTATGTGTGACCTGGAGCCCCAAAACAATGACCGTACAGGTCGCCTTTCCCCCTATGATGACTTGCCGCACAAAAAACCCCACAACAGCTGCTAAACTTCGCTACAAACTCAATTACCACGTCGCCATGATCCAGAACCCCACCAATCAGCTGATAAATCGAAACCCTAGCTAACTAACTCAACATCGAGCAACTCAACTCGAAGCCGCACCCTTCAAATCACATACCGCTTCGAAGCTCGGGTGAAAACAAGAATTTAGAAACAAGTTTCGCGATTTTTAGTTTAGTGGAAATCGAGTTATGATTTTTCAAAGTTTCCATTGTTTTCTTTTTTTTTTTCTTCTTACTGTGTCCTGCTCTGTAAAAAAAAGTGGCCTTATTGAAGAGTAGACAGGTTCCAGGGTGGATGAAAGGATGTGAATGGCTGAAATGATATGTTGGAGGCTATGGTCAAAATCAACATATGTATTATTATTATTTTAAATTCAAATATCTAGATATTTATTTTGAACTCCTATCGAGGTGTGCCGCCAGGCGTTTATAAGGTTTTACCCATATTCCGAACGCAATGGAACTAGTCCCAAGGCCTAATTCAATCGTATGTGGAAGATAGCTTTTGAAGTCGATTATTTTAATTAAATTCGAAATTAAATTTCTACGCGTTTCAAGCTCGCACGGTCAAACGACAAGTCCGATTGCTACGAAAATTGAAACCTTACAATAATTTACTGTTACGGATCCGATGAAACTAGTTTCATTGAAATCCGAGACAGTTGTAAAAATGGCTATTTCTACTGTTTAATTTCAATATAAAATTCCCAATTTTAAATTATTAACTTTTAAATCAAATTTCAATTGTTCACAAATTTCATTTTTAATTTCACAGTAATTAACAATCTTTTACAATGCAGTTTTCCATTATAAATCCAGTATAAAAGATTACATTAGATTCAGCGTTCAATTATATTGTAATTCAAATTCAAGTTATTTAATTCCAATTGAATTCTTTTATTTCGATTTACACTTTCATTATTGAATCAACCATTTACTTATACATTATTATCAATAGTTTATAATTCATTTACTTTCATTTTCTTCAGTTATCATCTTATTTAAATTCACAGTAATATTAAATTACATTCATTTACGTTGATTTCAATATTATAACTTCAATATTAAATGTAACATTTTATTTATTTCGTTGTTTACAATCAAATTCAATTCGTTTCAATTACTTGTTACACTCAAATTAAATCTTTACTTACGTTCAATTACAAGTTAACATCCTTATCAAATTACAGTTTCAGTTATTATCTGATTTCAATCAACTATAATATTAAGTTACATTTATTTATATTAGTTTCAATAACATAAACTTCCACTATTAAATCTACCATTTTATTTATTCTTTGTTTACAATCATAACCAATTTGGTTTACAATCAAATTCAATTCATTATTTACATTCAATACAAGTTAACATCCATATATAATTTATAAATAAGTTATTTCAGAATTCAGTTTTGTATTTTAACTTGTAATTCACATTTAATAACACAAAATTTTATTTCCTTCGGATTTTTATCCAAATTTTTTTATTTTAATTCGTATTTTTAAAGTGTTAAAAATACGGGTCGTTACATTCTCCCCCACTTAAAACTTTTCGTCCTCGAAAAGGAACAGAGAAGGGGAAACCATCATTTAGATATAATTCATTCAAAATATTTGACATATTTGCAAATTTTAGTTATAGGATTTTCAAAATCGCAAAATTTTCTAACTCCCGGATTTTTGAAAAATTTCGGCAGCACCTTCTTTGCGCGGCTAGGACCGAAAAATTTCACAGTGGTAATAATTGCATGATATACATCTCATTACAAGAATGAGGCATCCCAAAACATGGGGAACACAATAATATACCACAACATAAACCGTAATCCGAGAACGTACCTTTTATTAAGCGTTTATTAGCATTTTAACTTACATTTTGCATTTAGCGCAGAAGCGAGCTCCACAAGCGTAGCACAACCTTTTGCTACCTACTAAAATACTCAACAACCAAGTGAGAATCATGCATATGAAAATAGATCGATATGCTTAGCATATACAACATATATATAACGTATTTAACTTCAAAACTGAAATTTTTAAATTCAAGACTGCGAACAAATCCCAGTTTTTGGTCACCTAAACGATAAAATTTTAAAATGAAATATAAATAAAAGTTGTTGCATTCGTTTCAGGCTTTCCGGAATGTCCAAAATTATCAAATTCGGACCATCCGTTCAAAAGTTACGGTCGTTTTACTAAATGGATACACCTTAGCCTGGGCAATGCATTGCGCAGGTCAGCGATGTTCACTCACATTTTCGACCCTCTAAATAACAGAAAAACACAAAACATTTAAAACAAAAGTTTTAGCTTAAGTTCTAAGCTTTCCAGAAAGGGCATGATCGTCAAAATCCGATAAACCAGTAAAAAGTTATGGTGAAAATACTAAGGGTATATGCTACTGATTTTGCTTCCCTTTTTACACAGGCCAGCGAGAAGATTCAAATTTTTAACTAAGTAAATGAAAGAATTTCTCAAGACACTCTAAACAAAAGTCGTGCTACATTTTCTAAGCTTTCCGACAAGTCTAAGATCGTCAAATTTCGTCCAGCCATTTAAAAGTTATGGTTGTTTTCGTTTCAGCATATATTGGACAATTTTGGATTTTTCCAAAAATTTGCTTTTATTATTTCAAAGTACAAACCATCAAACTTCAAATTTTCTAAAGAAACAATCATAAACGCAAAGTCGTTTACTTTCTTATATATCCATGAAATAAGTTTACATTCAATTTGTTTCTGATCTATTCAAGTTTGTTTCATTCATAATTTAAATTCAAGTCAATTTGCTTCAATTTAATTTCACTTTGCTTCAAATTTGAATTTAATTATTTAAAATTTTATTCCGTTTATTCAATTCCATTTACACTAATGAATTCTATTTAATCAATTACCATCCATCTAACAACCAATGCATATCAAACATTAACATCCATCTAAAATCTACACTAAATCAATTATACATTTCCCAGTCAAAATTTTAATTTCATACACTTCCAAGTTTATTGACATTTAGTTTTATTCAAATTTAATTAGTTTCCATTTACTAATTTTATATTTAATTAATTTTAAATTTAATTCATTTTACAACTTAAACTTCCTTTATATTTACAACTATCAATAGATCTTCACATTTTATTATTCGCAATCACACTTATATATTATTCATTTACTTATCCTTATTAGCATTTTAAACTTTTAAGTATTTGGTAAGTTATAGCTATGCAAATAGAATGTAGTTAAACAATATACAACTTCTTTTCATTCAATTTGAGTGTTATACCTATTAAATAAATTTCCAATTTATTATTTTCCAAATTAAGGGTTACTCCTACAATTTTAATTTTAATTTTTTCTTCACTTAAATTCAATTTCACCCTTTCAATTCATAAGTTTCTAACAATTCAAGATTTACTTTAGTTTAATAATTAAAATCATTCCTTATTAGAGAACTTAAGAATTTCAACTTCGGATTCGATTTAAACCATTTTTTTTAAATATATATATATATATATATATATATATCTTTATATCTCAAATCATACTTTTTAGAAGAATTTTAATCAGCATTGAAATATATATATATATATACTTATTTTCATTTCATACTTTAGAAAATTACAATTTTTAATCAAAACAGGGTTTAGAAAAACTATTAAGTGATCTCCCCCCACTTGGACTCTCGAAAATAAACGTCGATGATGTGTGCACTCATCACCGAAATCATTCTCTTGTGTCAAGAGGGGAGTATAACACTTACTTCATTTGAAAATCCTTTGAAAACAAATTCTAATCGAATATACTATCATATAATACTTATATTATACATTTCAAATTTTTGTTAATAAATTTTCAAACACCGTAATTTAAATTCTCCGTCTTAATTTAAATTCATTTTTATTTTATTTTATTTACCATTTATATTCATTGTCAATCATATTTACAAGTTTCATTTCTTAAAATCATCCAATAGTCAATAGTTAGAAATATTGACTAATCAACAATAAACGATGGTAATCTAATATTATCATCTCCTAACAACCAATACAATCAAAATTTATAAATTTTCAAGATAATTCTTTTATATATAAAATATAATCCAAAATAATATTATGTCAATCTGTCCTATTCGAGTGTTAAGAAATTCCTATCGATGCCTTGGCGTCCCAAGTACCAACCAAAATTCATAAATACTCAACGGAACAAATTAACACAATATAAAATTATTTTTATATCCAAATTACAAATACGCTCTCTCATATACACTCAAACTCATTCATAAGGTTTTAACCCTATTTCAACGAGTTATTCCCCACTAGAGCCAAGGTAATCTAAACCAAAGCTCTGATACCAACTGTAACGACCCGCATTTTCGACCATTCAAGTCGACAAAACATACACACATGCCGACTCAAACAATCCAAAATACAGATAGTTATTGGGGTTAAATAAGAAAAGAAAAGAAAGAACAGAAACAAACTCAGAATCTCACAGCGGAAGGAACAAGATATAATAATAAAATAACAGTTCATGAAGCTGTTAAATAAATAAATTTGATTATTATTATACATCATAAATCAGAGTTACATACATATCAGAGATAATACAACAATGCAGCGGAAAAATAATACAGTAGTAGAATACAAATGATGTAATACCAAACTCTGTCTTCGTCCTCCAGAATAGATCTTCAACCTTATCTGAAATGCTCAGGCTGACCCGAGCGTAATGAAAAGACAAAACACTCGAGTCGGGACTAAAATATCTCATGTAAGTAAATCAAATAAGTAAATATGAGTGTGACGGCGTCGGAGATGTTTATGGGTTTTAGACACCTCCTATCCAGTGTTTAACGTGCGTGCATTAACTTAAGAGATGTTCGGGATTTCCATCTCCTAAGGATCCTGTAACATCCCGTATTTTTAAACTATTGAATTTGAACATTTAATTCATTTTAAATGTTTAATGTGGATCCTTAATTGATTTTGAAATGAATGGATTTGGGTTCAATCAATGAAAATGAGCTATAATTTTAATTTATAGCAATTCTGGTTGAATTTGATTAATGGAAAAATAATATTTAAAATATTATTTGGACTAAGAAAATTTGGGGATTTGGGTGTAAACAGCTGTAAAATGATGTTTAAATGTATTTTTAGGTTCGAATGGTTATAAATAATATTATGGGATTTTTAGATGAATTTAAAAGTCGATAAATTAATATTTGGGATTTAATATTAATTTAAAATGAATTTAATATTATTAAAATGCAATTTAAGCAGATTTGGGTCTGGCCTGAGCCAGAATGATTTTTAATGTGATTATAAATTTTATATGATTTATTGTTAAGTTATTAAAATTTTAAAAGTAAAATTTTGAGTGTTTCTGATAATTTCAGAAAATCGCCTGATTTAACAAACGAGTTAAAATAGCCTTCCGGGGCACAGTCTCGGAATTCGACAAAACCAGTTCCATTGGATCTGTAATAGTTAGTTATTATCGGATTTCAATTTTCGTAGCGATCGGAGTTGTCGTGTGACCGTGGCAGCTCGAAACGCATCGAAATCGATTTAACCGATTTAATTTTAAATTGATCGTTTTATTCCGTATCTCGTGCATACGATCAAATTTAGCTTACGAAACCTGTTCCATTGTTTCCGAAACGCGGAAAAACCCCAGGATAGCTTGTCGGAACGTGAAAATTGGATGTCGTTTGCATAAACTGTTAATTTGAGAGATTATATTAATTTAATAATATTAAAACAATTATATATAATCTATTTTCTCTAAAACCCTAGCAGTATAACGTTGCCGCCGCTTATGTATGTTTAATGGCCGATATCGTGTGCCAATCCTCCTCAGTTTTCTCCTTATCCACGCATCTATTTGCAATTCCTCCAACTGGAGAAACGTTAGGCTCATCAAGATGCTCAGATCCAACGGCTGAGATCGTCGTTGGCGCATCGTAGAGGGAGGGAGAGGGTCGCGTGGCCGTGCGTTCGTGCTCATTTTCTGGTGAGCAGGGGAGGCCGAGTTCTATGAAATCTGGGGCGAGCGAAGAGGATGTGGAGGGCGACGTAGGGGTGGTGCTCGATCGACCTCGAGTTGACCGGAGAGAGTGCGATTGCCAACCCTAAATTCGTGATGTTGGGTTCATCGGTCTGGGAAGTTTTTCGCGTGAGAGAGATGAGGTAGCGGGTTGAGCTGAAGCGTGGGCCACGATTTGTTTTGGTAAAATGTTAAAAAGAAAATTGCTTTTAAATTGTATTCAAAACTTTGTAAAATCATAACGAGTTCGTACGATCTCAGATTCGGACGATTTTGGATGCGTTGAAATCGCAGAAAGGAATACTACGCAGTGGTGCAGTCCGGGAATCATTCCGGGCAAGTAGGAATTTGAGTTAAATAGGACACCGTCCGGTTTAATTTAAATTTCGAACGTTCGCCGAAACTCAAAGTGAGTTTTTCTCACTCACATCTGGATGCTAGACATTATAAATAATTGATATTTGAATATCTGAATGATGGGTTGACTTTAACTGCTGTTATCTGGCTGGATTGATATTTATATTGTGATGTGCTAATATCTGTGATGCAGGGAGAAACAGGTTGGAGGGATCCAACTGGATTCCTCACAATGTAGCAATTATTTTATAATTGATAGTGATACCTGTTTATATGATGTGATTGATAAATCTGGAAATTTAGTTATTCTGTGACATTGGGGTATAAATTGTAATCACAGAATTAAATTATAAATGGCTAAAAAAGTGTTTTTACGAAATAAAATGAATTGTTAAATTTAGAATTTCAAAGAATAAAATTTGAAGTCGGATTTGAAAGGAAAAATGTAATTGGGCCAAATTGGGATTTTGAATATAATGGGAAGTTTATGAAATGGGTAAATGGAAAATATAAATTTTCTGGAGATTAAATTTATGAAATTATAAATTGTTTAAAATAACGGTGTGTATTTTAATAATGACTAATGTTATCCGGAAATTAAAAATATGTTAAAATGAAGTTTCCGACTATAAATTAACAAGTTCAAATGAATGTTTTGAAATGCCGTATTTCATTGGAATTTAATTAAGTGAATTGGAAATTTGGCTTCCATTGAAAATTCACCAAAATGTTTATTTAAAAATGTTTAAACTATATTTAAAAATGAATTTCCGGAAATGAAAAATTGTGATTTAACTTCGGAGGAAGTTATAGTTAAGTATGGGATTGGGAATTTATGTTGAAATCATAAATTGACTTGAAATAAATCAGAGGATTTATATGAAAGAGTACTTGGAAATGTTTTGAAACGGGAAAGTGTTTCCCTGGGAAAACCAAGTAAATGTTTATAAAAAGATTTTATTTAACTAAGGTTAAGTTTTAAATCGTTTTAAAAGTATTTTTAAGAAATCGTTATTTTTAAAGAAATGAATTAATAATTTTTAATACCGTAATAATTTGGGAGTATATTAGTAATTATTTTACAAATGGATTTATTTAAAAGTTGGTTTTAGCTTAAGCTGTTAAAATTAGCATTTTTCTTCTTATAACGCTATTTTGAATTTAGTGAAACTAAACCCTTATCTTTAAATCAAAGTTTATGTGTTAATAACTAGTTTTCTTCACATATTTTAAATTTATATTTTGAGTAAATAAATAGAAGAAATTTTCACATTTTAAAGTATATTTCAGTATAAAGTATTCTTAACTGTTTTAAATGCAAATTGTTTTATACTTGGTTATTCCCGATGGGAATAAAGGGTAAAGGATTTACCTTGTAAAGGAAGAGTTTTGGAAAATTGTTTTCAAACGAGTTTTGAAAATGTGAAAATATATCTTTGAAAGATATTAGAGGCAAATAAATAATATGGAAATTATTTATTTTGTGTGATGGATGTGTATGGATGTTTGTGAACATCAATTGATAGTTAAATCACCAACTATCAATATTGGCCAAATGCGCTGATCGTTTCGAAGAGACCGGGATCGAGTTTCCGTATACCGGGATTCTAGGTCTGGAGACTCGAATACCACTTCGATCCGATTTGTACGTTTCGTGTAACGTGTTCGGAGTCGAAGATGGAGCAGTGAAGTGCAAGGGCTAGTCGCTACTAATCCTGAGGATATTTCCAAAATGGATGTAGTAGGAGTAGTGCCTTCGGTTCCGTTCGGACCCGGGACGGACTTATATGGACGAATGCTTTCGTGACATCGTCAGGTGGACGATGGGCATTCTAAGGGATATGTGCTATAAAGGTATCGTTTAGCCTCAAGCCTCATCAACCGGGAATGACTGAAAATCAGGGGTTATGCAGCAAGGCTTCGTGGGTAGCCCCCACTTGAGAGTAAGGTCATCCCTGTCTAGATGTCCCTTTTATATTCGGCTTAGTGGTGCGGTTGCTGATCCCAACCGTGGGGTGATTTTACTTGGAATTATCCAGTAAGGGATGATTCCGGTCTTGTGTTGCAGGGGAGCGGGCGTACTCCTCGGTACTGTGATCTAGGCCACGTACTGTGACAGGTGGTACCCCAGTGCCTAGTCATTCGTTGGAAATCCATTCTCCCTACGTGCCTTGTACGGTATTTGTTTGTATACCTAGTATGCTGGAATTTAATCATGTAACAATTTCAGCTATTTTAATAAGTATTTGTAAATAGACACTATTATAATATTAGAGGATTTTTATAAAAAGTGTTTTAGCTATCGTAAGGTAAAAACCCGACATGTTTATTTGTGGCGTGGTCTTACGAGATGCTTTTGTTTCAAAGGATTTTTGAACTTTAAAAATCAGTTTGGATGTATTTATGATGCGCTGGTATTCCAGACTGACTCGGGTGTTATTTTATTATAATGCTCGGGTCAGACCGAGTATTTTACAGGATAGGTTGCTATGGAGCTCAGGAGAGGAGCTGGAGTCCGAGACGTATTTCTCGTACTTGTATTATTCCGCTGCTGTGATTGTTGTATTGACTGATTGACTGGATATTGATGATTGTATTGATATACTCTGATGATGATGTATTGTATATAAACAGATATAGTTTCATTTTGTGTAAAGATCTGTTCTATATATTATATTTTATCCGCTGCGACTGTGAGGTTCTGATTTTGTTTAGTTCTTTCTTCTTCTATCTACTTTCTTATTCTTCTACAATCTGTCTTTTCCGGCATTCGATCGTCGGCATATTATACTGTTGAGTATTTTGTGTCGATTTTCGAGGGTCGAGAAGGGCGGGTCGTCACAGTTGGTATCAGAGCATAGGTTGGCGACAACCTAGGCTTTGTTGGGAAAATTACTCATTTTTAAATAGAGTCGGAAGTACTCTATAATGAGTTGAGTGTAATAATAGCTATGAGAGCGTACTTGTTAGTGGATATAAAATTGTTTTTGTACTGTGTTGACTTATCGGTTGAGTGTTTATGAATTCTGGTCGGTGCGGGAAGTACAACCGTATCGATAGGGGTTTCTAAACTCTTAAACAAGATAAACCGACATAGTATTGTCTTAAAGTGGGTAAATGAAATAATTTTACCCAAAGCTATATTTTTGATATAAAGAAATAATTTTCTAAATTATTATATGTATTGGATGCTTGTTTGGTTGTTTCTTTTATAATCAAATAAGAAATTAAAACATGATCTAAAATTTGAAATGATATATATAAGAAAATAAGAAGTTAAAATATTAAAATGGTTTATAACCAAATAGAGTTAACTCAATATGTCTTAAATAAGAAAAGTGAAATTTAAATTTGATTTAAACTAGAATTTTGACCCCGGAAATTTTGAAAGGGATTTCAAATGGAATTAAACAAAGTTTTGGGAGTTTGACTTCGTGGAAATGTTAGAAATGTTTTCAAAAGCATTTGAAGGAATGGAGTATATTTTGGGGAAATATTTTTGAATAGAAATTGTTTTGAGGTGAATTTTGGAAGTGGAAAGCATTGAACTCACTTCAGTCGCTGGAAAATAATCCTGATGATGCTGGCCACATCATTAGAATTTATTTTCGAGTTTCTAAAGTGATGGATTGCTACCAAAATAGTTGGTTATGACATTGTTTGGACTTGTTTGGGAAACAAGTGATTTTGGAATTTTCAAAGGAAAATTGTTTGGTAAAAGCAGTTTGTTTTGGAATTTGGTATTTGATTTGAGTATCAAAAGAGAAATGTGTTGATTTTTATTTCGAATTGGTTTTGAAATAAATCCGGGTAAATTGAATTCTGGGAATTCTATTTTAAAATAAAAATGTGAAAGTTGAAATGATTCAACTACATAACTTATAAAGGAAAGTTGATTTAAAGAAGAATTGAGTATATATGGAATGTAAATTTACTTTGAATAAATGAAGGTGAATGGAATATATCTGGATTTAACTTATGATAAGTTAAATAAAATTAAGAATTTGAAATTGAATTAAATCTAAATGAATTGGAATTAAAGGGAAGTTGATATAAAGGTGAAGTGTAAATGCTTATGATTGTGCAAATGAATTCATATTCTTAAGTTATTAAGTGTTAAAATTTGACATTGTGATTACAAAAATGTGGATGGGTTTGAAATGAGCAATATAAACTTACAAGTAAATAAGTTGGAGAACTTGAGAATGGAAGATTTGATTTTAACTCAAGTAAAATGGAATTATAATCACAAATGGAAATAATAAATTGGAATGGTGAATTCGAACTTAATTTTAAATGGAATGCAAGGTAAGGTGAAACAATTATAAAATATAAAAGAGGTAAGTGAACTGAAGTTAGTAAATAAGCTTGAACTTGGATATGGAGAATTAAGATTAAATTGAATTTGGTCTAACTTCGACTAAGATGGAATTAAGCTGAATATTAAAATTTCTGTTGTGTTATGAATAAGAATGAATGTAATTAAATTCTTATTTAAGGTAGTAAAAGGAAATGGTATAAATTCAGGTTGGCTAAATAAAACATAAATGAACTTGAATTAATTCTGGAAAGGAATTGAATTGAAATTGCATATATAATTCAGTTAACCTTGAATTAAAATGGGATAAGAATTGAGTTTAATGGAAATTTAATTCAGTTGAGATGATGTTGAATGGAGTAAATGCTTACTCAATTAAATCCAAAATGATTGTTTGGAAATAAATTCAATGTAAGCTAAATTAAATGGAATTTGGATTGCAATAAATAGAATTTTGATAGTTTGATTAAAATGTGAAAGTAAATAAAACGCCTGATTTGGATTGGGGTTTAATTTTGGTAATAAATGTTGAAAGTGTGGAGAGATAATGGAATTAGATTACTAATGATGGTTCGAATTGTAAGTAGATTCAAATGAGTAAAATAATTTGAGTGGTCTCTTTGTTAATAAAATAAATTTGTGCATGGATTGAGTAAGTAAGCAAAGAGCAGTTAAAATTTGTTAATGAATTGGAATTGATTTGAATGAGAATCAAATGGAAATAAAATAAAATTGATATAAGAAGATGATGGAAATTTTGTGAAAGAACTTAAGTAACTTGGAAGAAAAACAAATGATTGTGAATGGGCTTATTTAAGTAATTCCGAATGAAATTTGTTAGGAAATAAACTGAAATGCAAGTGAAATGAGTTTTAAATTAATTAATGTGATGAGTTAAAAATATAAGAGTTGTAAATAACTCAGGAATGAATGATATTAATATAAACTTGAATTTGGTTAATGAGATTAAAATGTAAAGGAAATATTGAATTTAACAATTGCATTCGGAAAAGAAAATACTTGGATTGTGAACAATGCAAAAGTTGAATAAGATTAATACACATCCAAGTTGAAATTAATTTTGAATGGTAATAAGCTTAAGTGACAATAATTTTTGCTTGAATGGCGTGAAAATTGCTTGTATACAGAATTGAGTTGTTTAAAAAGCAATTGAAGCTGACCTTTGAATAAATTGATATGGATTGGAATCTAATTCAAAAGTTGGTATATAAATGCAAGTGAATTGATTTAAAGAGAGAATGGAATTAGTTTTGAATAAATCATAATGGGTTGCATTTTAATAAGTAATGTTTGCATATGAATGGAAATGGATTATAAAAGGAAATGCAAATGTTTCAAGTTTAAAATGAAATTTGATTGTAAATCAAATTTAGAATGTAAGTAAAATTAAAAGGTAAGAAGGCATATGTTAACCATATGTTAAATAGAAATGAATTGGTTGAGATAAATTTGGATTGTATGTAGTGAACTTGAATTTAAAGCATTCAAGTGAAATAAAATGAAGGTTGGACTTGAATAAGAAATTAAAGGTTGATTGAAATCTTTAGATTGTTGGTAAAATATGGTTAACATTGTTACATTATGAAATTGCTTGGTTTGGTTATGAAATGGATATGTTTGGCTTGCATTTATATTGGAAATGCTAATGAAATGTTCTTATCTTTGAAATTTAATGAATTTGTTGAGTATAGTACAGGTGCGGGAGGCGTTCGAGAGAGTTGGAGCGCGTTTATGCGTTATATTAGCCGCTCGCTATTAAAATTTGCTAAAAGAGGTACGCCTACGCAAATATAATTGGGGAAATGATATATATATTATGATATATTTTGGGTTTCCGGCCATGTGAGCCGATGTATATATATTTGTGTATCCTGCGATATCGCAGAAGCTCCTCCGTACAAAGGAGACTCCGCCAAAATTTTCCAGAAATTTTGGGAGTTAGAAAATTTTTGAGGTTTTGGGAAAAATTTTTTATAACTAGTAAAGTTATTGGAAAACGTTAAAGTTCAAAGGCTTTTGAATGTGAATAAAGCAAATGGGTTTAGAATTGAGTTAAAGTATTTTGGAAGTGAATATAGCCTTTAACTAAGCAAATGGGATAAGTGAGTTGAGTTGGAAAGTATATTTTTACCTTAGCAAATTTCGGGGACGAAATTTTTATAAGGGGGAAGGAATGTAACATCCCGTATTTTTAAACTATTGAATTTGAACATTTAATTCATTTTAAATGTTTAATGTGGATCCTTAATTGATTTTGAAATGAATGGATTTGGGTTCAATCAATGAAAATGAGCTATAATTTTAATTTATAGCAATTCTGGTTGAATTTGATTAATGGAAAAATAATATTTAAAATATTATTTGGACTAAGAAAATTTGGGGATTTGGGTGTAAACAGCTGTAAAATGATGTTTAAATGTATTTTTAGGTTCGAATGGTTATAAATAATATTATGGGATTTTTAGATGAATTTAAAAGTCGATAAATTAATATTTGGGATTTAATATTAATTTAAAATGAATTTAATATTATTAAAATGCAATTTAAGCAGATTTGGGTCTGGCCTGAGCCAGAATGATTTTTAATGTGATTATAAATTTTATATGATTTATTGTTAAGTTATTAAAATTTTAAAAGTAAAATTTTGAGTGTTTCTGATAATTTCAGAAAATCGCCTGATTTAACAGACGAGTTAAAATAGCCTTCCGGGGCACAGTCTCGGAATTCGACAAAACCAGTTCCATTGGATCTGTAATAGTTAGTTATTATCGGATTTCAATTTTCGTAGCGATCGGAGTTGTCGTGTGACCGTGGCAGCTCGAAACGCATCGAAATCGATTTAACCGATTTAATTTTAAATTGATCGTTTTATTCCGTATCTCGTGCATACGATCAAATTTAGCTTACGAAACCTGTTCCATTGTTTCCGAAACGCGGAAAAACCCCAGGATAGCTTGTCGGAACGTGAAAATTGGATGTCGTTTGCATAAACTGTTAATTTGAGAGATTATATTAATTTAATAATATTAAAACAATTATATATAATCTATTTTCTCTAAAACCCTAGCAGTATAACGTTGCCGCCGCTTATGTATGTTTAATGGCCGATATCGTGTGCCAATCCTCCTCAGTTTTCTCCTTATCCACGCATCTATTTGCAATTCCTCCAACTGGAGAAACGTTAGGCTCATCAAGATGCTCAGATCCAACGGCTGAGATCGTCGTTGGCGCATCGTAGAGGGAGGGAGAGGGTCGCGTGGCCGTGCGTTCGTGCTCATTTTCTGGTGAGCAGGGGAGGCCGAGTTCTATGAAATCTGGGGCGAGCGAAGAGGATGTGGAGGGCGACGTAGGGGTGGTGCTCGATCGACCTCGAGTTGACCGGAGAGAGTGCGATTGCCAACCCTAAATTCGTGATGTTGGGTTCATCGGTCTGGGAAGTTTTTCGCGTGAGAGAGATGAGGTAGCGGGTTGAGCTGAAGCGTGGGCCACGATTTGTTTTGGTAAAATGTTAAAAAGAAAATTGCTTTTAAATTGTATTCAAAACTTTGTAAAATCATAACGAGTTCGTACGATCTCAGATTCGGACGATTTTGGATGCGTTGAAATCGCAGAAAGGAATACTACGCAGTGGTGCAGTCCGGGAATCATTCCGGGCAAGTAGGAATTTGAGTTAAATAGGACACCGTCCGGTTTAATTTAAATTTCGAACGTTCGCCGAAACTCAAAGTGAGTTTTTCTCACTCACATCTGGATGCTAGACATTATAAATAATTGATATTTGAATATCTGAATGATGGGTTGACTTTAACTGCTGTTATCTGGCTGGATTGATATTTATATTGTGATGTGCTAATATCTGTGATGCAGGGAGAAACAGGTTGGAGGGATCCAACTGGATTCCTCACAATGTAGCAATTATTTTATAATTGATAGTGATACCTGTTTATATGATGTGATTGATAAATCTGGAAATTTAGTTATTCTGTGACATTGGGGTATAAATTGTAATCACAGAATTAAATTATAAATGGCTAAAAAAGTGTTTTTACGAAATAAAATGAATTGTTAAATTTAGAATTTCAAAGAATAAAATTTGAAGTCGGATTTGAAAGGAAAAATGTAATTGGGCCAAATTGGGATTTTGAATATAATGGGAAGTTTATGAAATGGGTAAATGGAAAATATAAATTTTCTGGAGATTAAATTTATGAAATTATAAATTGTTTAAAATAACGGTGTGTATTTTAATAATGACTAATGTTATCCGGAAATTAAAAATATGTTAAAATGAAGTTTCCGACTATAAATTAACAAGTTCAAATGAATGTTTTGAAATGCCGTATTTCATTGGAATTTAATTAAGTGAATTGGAAATTTGGCTTCCATTGAAAATTCACCAAAATGTTTATTTAAAAATGTTTAAACTATATTTAAAAATGAATTTCCGGAAATGAAAAATTGTGATTTAACTTCGGAGGAAGTTATAGTTAAGTATGGGATTGGGAATTTATGTTGAAATCATAAATTGACTTGAAATAAATCAGAGGATTTATATGAAAGAGTACTTGGAAATGTTTTGAAACGGGAAAGTGTTTCCCTGGGAAAACCAAGTAAATGTTTATAAAAAGATTTTATTTAACTAAGGTTAAGTTTTAAATCGTTTTAAAAGTATTTTTAAGAAATCGTTATTTTTAAAGAAATGAATTAATAATTTTTAATACCGTAATAATTTGGGAGTATATTAGTAATTATTTTACAAATGGATTTATTTAAAAGTTGGTTTTAGCTTAAGCTGTTAAAATTAGCATTTTTCTTCTTATAACGCTATTTTGAATTTAGTGAAACTAAACCCTTATCTTTAAATCAAAGTTTATGTGTTAATAACTAGTTTTCTTCACATATTTTAAATTTATATTTTGAGTAAATAAATAGAAGAAATTTTCACATTTTAAAGTATATTTCAGTATAAAGTATTCTTAACTGTTTTAAATGCAAATTGTTTTATACTTGGTTATTCCCGATGGGAATAAAGGGTAAAGGATTTACCTTGTAAAGGAAGAGTTTTGGAAAATTGTTTTCAAACGAGTTTTGAAAATGTGAAAATATATCTTTGAAAGATATTAGAGGCAAATAAATAATATGGAAATTATTTATTTTGTGTGATGGATGTGTATGGATGTTTGTGAACATCAATTGATAGTTAAATCACCAACTATCAATATTGGCCAAATGCGCTGATCGTTTCGAAGAGACCGGGATCGAGTTTCCGTATACCGGGATTCTAGGTCTGGAGACTCGAATACCACTTCGATCCGGTTTGTACGTTTCGTGTAACGTGTTCGGAGTCGAAGATGGAGCAGTGAAGTGCAAGGGCTAGTCGCTACTAATCCTGAGGATATTTCCAAAATGGATGTAGTAGGAGTAGTGCCTTCGGTTCCGTTCGGACCCGGGACGGACTTATATGGACGAATGCTTTCGTGACATCGTCAGGTGGACGATGGGCATTCTAAGGGATATGTGCTATAAAGGTATCGTTTAGCCTCAAGCCTCATCAACCGGGAATGACTGAAAATCAGGGGTTATGCAGCAAGGCTTCGTGGGTAGCCCCCACTTGAGAGTAAGGTCATCCCTGTCTAGATGTCCCTTTTATATTCGGCTTAGTGGTGCGGTTGCTGATCCCAACCGTGGGGTGATTTTACTTGGAATTATCCAGTAAGGGATGATTCCGGTCTTGTGTTGCAGGGGAGCGGGCGTACTCCTCGGTACTGTGATCTAGGCCACGTACTGTGACAGGTGGTACCCCAGTGCCTAGTCATTCGTTGGAAATCCATTCTCCCTACGTGCCTTGTACGGTATTTGTTTGTATACCTAGTATGCTGGAATTTAATCATGTAACAATTTCAGCTATTTTAATAAGTATTTGTAAATAGACACTATTATAATATTAGAGGATTTTTATAAAAAGTGTTTTAGCTATCGTAAGGTAAAAACCCGACATGTTTATTTGTGGCGTGGTCTTACGAGATGCTTTTGTTTCAAAGGATTTTTGAACTTTAAAAATCAGTTTGGATGTATTTATGATGCGCTGGTATTCCAGACTGACTCGGGTGTTATTTTATTATAATGCTCGGGTCAGACCGAGTATTTTACAGGATAGGTTGCTATGGAGCTCAGGAGAGGAGCTGGAGTCCGAGACGTATTTCTCGTACTTGTATTATTCCGCTGCTGTGATTGTTGTATTGACTGATTGACTGGATATTGATGATTGTATTGATATACTCTGATGATGATGTATTGTATATAAACAGATATAGTTTCATTTTGTGTAAAGATCTGTTCTATATATTATATTTTATCCGCTGCGACTGTGAGGTTCTGATTTTGTTTAGTTCTTTCTTCTTCTATCTACTTTCTTATTCTTCTACAATCTGTCTTTTCCGGCATTCGATCGTCGGCATATTATACTGTTGAGTATTTTGTGTCGATTTTCGAGGGTCGAGAAGGGCGGGTCGTCACAGATCCGTTAAACTATCTACTATATAATAGAATACGCTATATACAATAATGTCTATCATAAAGTAAAATATCAAACTAGCGTTAAGCCATGGCCCATTCCACCCTTAACACTTTTTTTATTCCCAAAAGCATATACAAGACCGTAGTTTCCCCAAAACCGGAAGTCACCAGAGGGCAATCCATATACTAAAGGTACAAACCAAAACATAGTGGTCGCGAATAGGATAATCAGTATGACAAGGTACATGAGGCGATACCAACTAGGATACTAGTAGTTGCGTGATCCGGACTGATGTTGGATATAGCAGCTACAAACCCAACACCGCGAAACAACACTCCCATAATCGAGGGGTGCACCCAAATCGAATCACAACAGTAATAGATATGGTAACGAAGAAGTGTGTCCGCTAGAGGTGGCGAACCTCAATGGCCCGGCGCGGCTCCTGTTTTAGTCATGTCAGGGGTCATCCAATATCGTTCTCTTTCTTCAGTCAAAGCGTTCATCAAACCATCCACTTCATTCTGGATCAACACTCTGCGTATATTAGTTATTAAAGTGGTTTTCGGTATCGACAGAGAGTATGTCCATATCCGATCCCGGTCTCTTTAATAACTACGTATTATTACACCGGTGGCTCTTTTACATTTTCAAAATCAATTCATAATTGATTATCAAAAATATCGTATTCGCTTCAAAAAAATCAAATCCATTTCAAAATCATCATATCTGCTCAAAATATACAATTTCATTTCAAAAATCATTTTCGCCTCAAATTCCACAAAACGATTCACATAAACTCGAATTCCAAAATTTAAAATTTAATCAAATCTCAAATCATCAATTTCAACTCGATTCAGCTTCTCAATAAACCATTTCAAATTATCAATTTCAAATACATATTTGAACCACAAAATAAGCCATTCCAATTTCCATATATCTCAAAGCTTTAAAAATTCACATTTCAGAACTAAATTTGATAATTCCATTTATATCTCAATTTAATTTCATTACATTTTGTTTCTGAGATATTTCTTTAATCATTTCAATACATCTAAATACGACTTCAATTTAAAAATTTAAATAAACAACTATCCCATTTAAATTTATATAAGTTTGAAATATTCATTTAAGTCACTTTTAATCAAATTCAAGTTATAAACACATCTTTCAATTTTCAAATTTAATAATTTCAAATCAACCTCGTTTAAGAAAAATTCTTAAATAAATATAATTTCAAATCAATTTTATCTTCAAATTTAATTCAATAGTTTCAATTTAGTTCAATCCACAAATTTATTTAAATTTCAATTCAATTCCAAATTAATTAAATCTCAATTTCAAATTAATCTTCAATTCCAAACTCAAACTTGAAATGTCATTTCATATAAATTTTCTTAGAAATATTCAGAGTTCGATTAAAAGTCCAATCTTTTAAAACAAATCCACTTTCGAAAATTTACGCCGTATTTCAATTTTTTTTTCTTAAAAATCTAAACTTCGAATAATTAAACAATTTCATTTACCAAGTTTAAATTCCAACATCTCGAGCTACAATTCAAAATAATTCAATTTCCATAAATTGGATTTTATTCTTAAAATCAATTCATTTAAATAATTTCAAGACAACTTTTAAAATCATTTAATTTAACCGCCCCGGTGTCCGTATATAATTTTCTAACCTATGGCCAAGTGGATAATTATTTCAATTTTAATTTCAAGGTTGGATATATATCATTTCAATCCAAAAGATGTCATAGGTATATCATTTCAACCTATTCCTTAATTTATTCGAAATGATTCAGTTTACAGTTTTATATGCAATAAACAATATACATGATGATAGCATGATATATCAAAATAAATAAACAACCAATATCGACCAATAGCATCCATCACAACCAATCAACCATAAAGCCAATAACATTCACAACAATTTATAATTATTAATATCGAGTAATATACTGCCAATTTAAATTTTAATTTATTTTAACGGTCAATTTAAATTCTATCAATTAATTCATATATCAATACAAATGATAATTAAACCTACCAAACAACAGCCAATAAATTTTATATCACTTTAGAATATAAATTTAACTAACAAAAATTATTTTAGTCAATTGTGAGCGTATAAACACTCACCTTTGATATTCCCCTGTCGCCGAGACGTTCCGATTTGGAACTAAAACCAGACGACTTCCTTTTTAGCCCAAATTTTGACTGTCTCCAAATTCGTCCAAACCAGTTTCATTACAAAGCTCTCGTCATCACGATCGCAACGCAAAAAGTCTCGCCCCAATCGGACATCGTATGCAGAAGTTATACATTTTATAAGTTCGACGATATTTAAATTTATAAAACAATTTAATTATTTTAAAACAACCCATACCCAATAGCCAAAGCCCGGCCCAACTAGAAGCTTTCTTCCTCAAATTGTGATGCGTGTACATGAACGAACAAGAACCCAACATGCTGTGCACGAATTTGGAGCGATACGGAGCTAGGGACCTCCGTTTGTCGAACCGCTTTCGCCAATAGCTCCCTCTCGACGAACCGCATTTGCACATGCCAACATCATCACGCTCGGACCCACCATGCTATGTGCGACCTAGAGCCCCAAAACCATGACCGTACAGGTCGCCTTTCCCCCTATGATGACGTGCCACACAAAAAACCCCACAACAGCTGCTAAACTTCGCTACAAACTCAATTACCACGTCGCCATGATCCAGAACCCCGCCAATCAGCTGATAAATCGAAACCCTAGCTCACTAACTCAACATCGAGCAACTCAACTCGAAGCCGCACCCTTCAAATCGCATACCGCTTCGAAGCTCGGGTGAAAACAAGAATTTAGAAACAAGTTTCGCGATTTTTAGTTGAGTGGAAATCGAGTTATGATTTTTCAAAGTTTCCATTGTTTTCTTTTTTTTTCTTCTTACTGTGTCCTGCTCTGTAAAAAAAAGAGGCCTTATTGAAGAGTAGACTGGTTCCAGGGTGGATGAAAGGATGTGAATGGCTGAAATGATATGTTGGAGGCTATGGTCAAAATCAACATATGTATTATTATTATTTTAAATTCAAATATCTAGATATTTATTTCGAACTCCTATCGAGGTGTGCCGCTAGGCGTTTATAAGGTTTTACCCATATTCCAAACGCAATGGAACTAGTCCCAAGGCCTAATTCAATCGTATGTGGAAGAGAGCTTTTGAAGTCGATTATTTTAATTAAATTCGAAATTAAATTTCTACGCGTTTCAAGCTCGCACGGCCAAACGACAAGTCTGATTGCTACGAAAATTGAAACCTTACAATAATTTACTGTTACGGATCCAATGAAACTAGTTTCGTCGAAATCCGAGACAGTTGTAAAAATGGCTATTTCTACTGTTTAATTTCAATATAAAATTCCCAATTTTAAATTATTAACTTTTAAATCAAATTTCAATTGTTCACAAATTTCATTTTTAATTTCACAGTAATTAACAATCTTTTACAATGCAGTTTTCCATTATAAATCCAGTATAAAAGATTACATTAGATTCAGCGTTCAATTATATTGTAATTCAAATTCAAGTTATTTAATTCCAATTGAATTCTTTTATTTCGATTTACACTTTCATTATTGAATCAACCATTTACTTATACATTATTATCAATAGTTTATAATTCATTTACTTTCATTTTCTTCAGCTATCATCTTATTTAAATTCACAGTAATATTAAATTACATTCATTTACGTTGATTTCAATATTATAACTTCAATATTAAATGTAACATTTTATTTATTTCGTTGTTTACAATCAAATTCAATTCGTTTCAATTACTTGTTACACTCAAATTAAATCTTTACTTACGTATTACAAGTCAACATCCTTATCAAATTACAGTTTCAGTTATTATCTGATTTCAATCAACTGTAATATTAAGTTACATTTATTTATATTAGTTTCAATAACATAAACTTCCACTATTAAATCTACCATTTTATTTATTCTTTGTTTACAATCATAACCAATTTGGTTTACAATCAAATTCAATTCATTATTTACATTCAATACAAGTTAACATCCATATTTAATTTACAAATAAGTTATTTCAGAATTCAGTTTTGTATTTTAACTTGTAATTCACATTTAATAACACAAAATTTTATTTCCTTCGGATTTTTATCCAAATTTTTTTTATTTTAATTCGTATTTTTAAAGTGTTAAAAATACGGGTCGTTACATTCTCCCCCACTTAAAACTTTTCATCCTCGAAAAGGAACAGAGAAGGGGAAACCATCATTTAGATATAATTCATTCAAAATATTCGACTTATTTGCAAATTTTAGTTAAAGGATTTTTAAAATCTCAAAATTTTCTAACTCCCGGATTTTTGAAAAATTTCGGCAGCACCTCCTTTGCACGGCTAGGACCAAAAAATTTCACAGTGGTAATAATTGCATGATATACATCTCATTATAAGAATGAGGCATCCCAAAACATGAGGAACACAATAATATACCACAACATAAACCGTAATCCGAGAACGTACCTTTTATTAAGCGTTTATTAGCATTTTAACTTACATTTTGCATTTAGCGCAGAAGCGAGCTCCACAAGCGTAGCGCAACCTTTTGCTAACTACTAAAATACTCAACAACCAAGTGAGAATCATGCATATGAAAATAGATCGATATGCTTAGCATATACAACATATATATATAACGTATTTAACTTCAAAACTGAAATTTTTAAATTCAGGACAGCGAACAAATCCCAGTTTTTGGTCACCTAAACGATAAAATTTTAAAATGGAATCTAAAATAGTTGTTTCATTCGTTTCAGGCTTTCCGGAATGTCCAAAATCATCAAATTCGTACCATCCGTTCAAAAGTTACGGTCGTTTTACTAAATGGATACGCCTCAGCCTGGGAAATGCATTGCGCATGTCAGCGACGTTCACTCACATTTTCGACCCTCTAAATGACAGAAAAACACAAAACATTTAAAACAAAAGTTTTAGCTTAAGTTCTAAGCTTTCCAGAAAGGGCAAGATCGTCAAAATCCGATAAACCAGTAAAAAGTTATAATGAAAATACTAAGGGTATATGCTACTAATTTTGCTTCCCTTTTTACACAAGCCAGCGAGAAGATTCAAATTTTTAACTAAGTAAATGAAGAAATTTCTCAAGACACTCTAAGCAAAAGTCGTGCTACAGTTTCTAAGCTTTCCGACAAGTCTAAGATCGTCAAATTTTGTCCAGCCATTTAAAAGTTATGGTTGTTTTCGTTTCAGCATATATTGGACAATTTTGGATTTTTCCAAAAATTTGCTTTTATTATTTCAAAGTACAAACCATCAAACTTCAAATTTTCTAAAGAAACAATCATAAACACAAAGTCTTTTACTTTCTTATATATCCATGAAATAAGTTTACATTCAATTTGTTTCCGATTTATTCAAGTTTGTTTCATTCATAATTTAAATTCAAGTCAATTTGCTTCAATTTAATTTGAAATCAATTATATTTAATTTCACTTTGCTTCAAATTTGAATTTAATTATTTAAAATTTTATTCCGTTTATTCAATTCCATTTACACTAATGAATTCTATTTAATCAATTACCATCCATCTAACAACCAATGCATATCAAACATTAACATCCATCTAAAATCTACACTAAATCAATTATACATTTCCTAGTCAAAATTTTAATTTCATACACTTCCAAGTTTATTGACATTTAGTTTTATTCAAATTTAATTAGTTTCCATTTACTAATTTTATATTTAATTAATTTTAAATTTAATTCATTTTACAACTTAAATTTCCTTTATATTTACAACTATCAATAGATCTTCACATTTTATTATTCGCAATCACACTTATATATTATTCATTTACTTATCCTTATTAGCATTTTAAACTTTTAAGTATTTGGTAAGTTATAGCTATGCAAATAGAATGTAGTTAAACAATATACAACTTCTTTTCATTCAATTTGAGTGTTATACCTATTAAATAAATTTCCAATTTATTATTTTCCAAATTAAGGGTTACTCCTACAATTTTAATTTAATTTTTTCTTCACTTAAATTCAATTTCACCCTTTCAATTCATAAGTTTCTAACAATTCAAGATTTACTTTAGTTTAATAATTAAAATCATTCCTTATTAGAGAACTTAAGAATTTCAACTCCGGATTCGATTTAAACCATTTTCTTTTAAATATATATATATATATATATATATATATATATATACTAATATCTTTATATCTCAAATCATACTTTTTAGAAGAATTTTAATCAGCATTGAAATATATATATACTTATTTTCATTTCATACTTTAGAAAATTACAATTTTTAATCAAAACAGGGTTTAGAAAAACAATTAAGTGATCTCCCCACACTTGGACTCTCGAAAATAAACGTCGATGATGCGTGCACTCATCACCGAAATCATTCTCTTGTGTCAAGAGGGGAGTATAACACTTACTTCATTTGAAAATCCTTTGAAAACAAATTCTAATCGAATATACTATCATATAATACTTATATTATACATTTCAAATTTTTGTTAATAAATTTTCAAACACCGTAATTTAAATTCATTTTTATTTTATTTTATTTACCATTTATATTCATTGTCAATCATATTTACAAGTTTCATTTCTTAAAATCATCCAATAGTCAATAGTTAGAAATATTGACTAATCAACAATAAACGATGGTAATCTAATATTATCATCTCCTAACAACCAATACAATCAAAATTTATAAATTTTCAAGTTAATTCTTTTATATATAAAATATAATCCAAAACAATATTATGTCAATCTGTCCTATTCGAGTGTTTATAAATTCCTATCGATGCCTTGGCGTCCCAAGTACCAACCAGAATTCATAAATACTCAACGCAACAAAATTAACACAATATAAAATCATTTTTATATCCAAATTACAAATACGCTCTCTCATATACACTCAAACTCATTCATAAGGTTTTAACCCTATTTCAACGAGTTATTCCCCACTAGAGCCAAGGTAATCTAAACCAAAGCTCTGATACCAACTGTAACGACCCGCATTTTGGACCATTCAAGTCGACAAAACATACACACATGCCGACTCAAACAATCCAAAATACAGATAGTTATTGGGGTTAAATAAGAAAAGAAAAGAAAGAACAGAAACAAACTCAGAATCTCGCAGCGGAAGGAACAAGATATAATAATAAAATAACAGTTCATGAAGCTGTTAAATAAATAAATTTGATTATTATTATACACCATAAATCAGAGTTACATACATATCAGAGATAATACAACAATGCAGCGGAAAAATAATACAGTAGTAGAATACAAATGATGTAATACCAAACTCCGTCTTCGTCCTCCAGAATAGATCTTCAACCTTATTTGAAATGCTCAGGCTGACCCGAGCGTAATGAAAAGACAAAACACTCGAGTCAGGACTAAAATATCTCATGTAAGTAAATCAAATAAGTAAATATGAGTGTGACGGCGTCGGAGATGTTTACGGGTTTTAGACACCTCCTATCCAGTGTTTAACGTGCGTGCATTAACTTAAGAGATGTTCGGGATTTCCATCTCCTAAGGATCCGTTAAACTATCTACTATATAATAGAATACGCTATATACAATAATGTCTATCATAAAGTAAAATATCAAACTAGCGTTAAGCCATGGCCCATTCCACCCTTAACACTTTTTTTATTCCCAAAAGCATATACAAGACCGTAGTTTCCCCAAAACCGGAAGTCACCAGAGGGCAATCCATATACTAAAGGTACAAACCAAAACATAGTGGTCGCGAATAGGATAATCAGTATGACAAGGTACATGAGGCGATACCAACTAGGATACTAGTAGTTGCGTGATCCGGACTGATGTTGAGCATAGCAGCTACTACCCCAACACCGCGAAACAACACTCCCATAATCGAGGGGTGCACCCAAATCGAATCACAACAGTAATAGATATGGTAACGAAGAAGTGTGTCCGCTAGAGGTGGCGAACCTCAATGGCCCGGCGCGGCTCCTGTTTTAGTCATGTCAGGGGTCATCCAATATCGTTCTCTTTCTTCAGTCAACGCGTTCATCAAACCATCCACTTCATTCTGGATCAACACTCCGCGTATATTAGTTATTAAAGTGGTTTTCAGTATCGACAGAGAGTATGTCCATATCTGATCCCGGTCTCTTTAATAACTACGTATTATTACACCGGTGGCTCTTTTACATTTTCAAAATCAATTCATAATTGATTATCAAAAATATCGTATTCGCTTCAAAAAAATCAAATCCATTTCCAAATCATCATATCTGCTCAAAATATACAATTTCATTTCAAAAATCATTTTCGCCTCAAATTCCACAAAACGATTCACATAAACTCGAATTCCAAAATTTAAAATTTAATCAAATCTCAAATCATCAATTTCAACTCGATTCAGCTTCTCAATAAACCATTTCAAATTATCAATTTCAAATACATATTTGAACCACAAAATAAGCCATTCCAATTTCCATATATCTCAAAGCTTTAAATATTCACATTTCAAAACTAAATTTGATAATTCCATTTATATCTCAATTTAATTTTATTACATTTTGTTTCTGAGATATTTCTTTAATCATTTCAATACATCTAAATACGACTTCAATTTAAAATTTAAAATAAACAACTATCCCATTTAAATTTATATAAGTTTGAAATATTCATTTAAGTCACTTTTAATCAAATTCAAGTTATAAACACATTTTTCAATTTTCAAATTTAATAATTTCAAATCAACCTCGTTTAAGAAAAATTCTTAAATAAATATAATTTCAAATCAATTTTATCTTCAAATTTAATTCAATAGTTTCAATTTAGTTCAATCCACAAATTTATTTAAATTTCAATTCAATTCCAAATTAATTAAATCTCAATTTCAAATTAATTTTCAATTCCAAACTCAAACTTGAAATGTCATTTAATATAAATTTTCTTAGAAATATTCAGAGTTCGATTAAAAGTCCAATCTTTTAAAACAAATCCACTTTCGAAAATTTACGCCGTATTTCAATTTTTTTTTTTCTTAAAAATCTAAACTTCGAATAAATAAACAATTTCATTTACCAAGTTTAAATTCCAACATCTCGAGCTTCAATTCAAAATAATTCAATTTCCATAAATTGGATTTTATTCTTAAAATCAATTCATTTAAATAATTTCAAGACAACTTTTAAAATCATTTAATTTAACCGACCCGGTGTCCGTATATAATTTTCCAACCTATGGCCAAGTGGATAATTATTTCAATTTTAATTTCAAGGATGGATATATATCATTTCAATCCAAAAGATGTCATAGGTATATCATTTCAACCTATTCCTTAATTTATTCGTAATGATTCAGTTTACAGTTTTATATGCAATAAACAATATACATGATGATAGCATGATATATCAAAATAAATAAACAACCAATATCGACCAATAGCATCCATCACAACCAATCAACCATAAAGCCAATAACATTCACAACAATTTATAATTATCAATATCGAGTAATATACTGCCAATTTAAATTTAAATTTATTTTAACGGTCAATTTAAATTCTATCAATTAATTCATATATCAATACAGATGATAATTAAACCTACCAAACAACATCCAATAAATTTCATATCACTTCAGAATATAAATTTAACTAACAAAAATTATTTTAGTCAATTGTGAGCGTATAAACACTCACCTTTGATATTCCCCTGTCACCGAGACGTTCCGATTTGGAACTAAAACCAGACGACTTCCTTTTTAGCCCAAATTTTGACTGTCTCCAAATTCATCCAAACCAGTTTCATTACAAAGCTCTCGTCATCACGATCGCAACGCAAAAAGTCTCGCCCTAATCGGACATCGTATGCAGAAGTTATACATTTTATAAGTTCAACGATATTTAAATTTATATAACAATTTAATTATTTTAAAACAACCCATACCCAATAGCCAAAGCCCGGCCCAACTAGAAGCTTTCTTCCTCAAATTGAGATGCCTGTACATGAACGAACAAGAACCCAACATGCTGTGCACGAATTTGGAGCGATACGGAGCTAGGGACCTCCGTTTGTCGAACCGCTTTCGCCAATAGCTCCCTCTCGACGAACCGCATTTGCACGTGCCAACATCATCACGCTCGGACCCACCATGCTATGTGCGACCTGGAGCCCCAAAACCATGACCGTACAGGTCGCCTTTCCCCCTATGACGACGTGCCACACAAAAAACCCCACAACAGCTGCTAAACTTCGCTACAAACTCAATTACCACGTCGCCATGATCCAGAACCCCACCAATCAGCTGATAAATCAAAGCCCTAGCTCACTAACTCAACATCGAGCAACTCAACTCGAAGCCGCACCCTTCAAATCGCATACTGCTTCGAAGCTCTGGTGAAAACAGGAATTTAGAAACAAGTTTCGCGATTTTTAGTTGAGTGGAAATCGAGTTATGATTTTTCAAAGTTTCCATTGTTTTTTTTTCTTCTTACTGTGTCCTGCTCTGTAAAAAAAAAGAGGCCTTATTGAAGAGTAGACAGGTTCCAGGGTGGATGAAAGGATGTGAATGGCTGAAATGATATGTTGGAGGCTATGGTCAAAATCAACATATATATTAGTATTATTTTAAATTCAAATATCTAGATATTTATTTCGAACTCCTATCGAGGTGTGCCTCCAGGCGTTTATAAGGTTTTACCCATATTCCGAACGCAATGGAACTAGTCCCAAGGCCTAATTCAATCGTATGTGGAAGATAGCTTTTGAAGTCGATTATTTTAATTAAATTCGAAATTAAATTTCTACACATTTCAAGCTCGCACGGCCAAACGACACGTCCGATTGCTACGAAAATTGAAGCCTTACAATAATTTACTGTTACGGATCCAATGAAACTGGTTTCGTCGAAATCCGAGACAGTTGTAAAAATGGCTATTTCTACTGTTTAATTTCAATATAAAATTCCCAATTTTAAATTATTAACTTTTAAATCAAATTTCAATTGTTCACAAATTTCATTTTTAATTTCACAGTAATTAACAATCTTTTACAATGCAGTTTTCCATTATAAATCCAGTATAAAAGATTACATTAGATTCAGCATTCAATTATATTGTAATTCAAATTCAAGTTATTTAATTCCAATTGAATTCTTTTATTTCGATTTACACTTTCATTATTGAATCAACCATTTTCTTATACATTATTATCAATAGTTTATAATTCATTTACTTTCATTTTCTTTAGCTATCATCTTATTTAAATTCGCAGTAATATTAAATTACATTCATTTACGTTGATTTCAATATTATATCTTCAATATTAAATGTAACATTTTATTTATTTCGTTGTTTACAATCAAATACAATTCGTTTCAATTACTTTTTACACTCAAATTAAATCTTTACTTACGTTCAATTACAAGTTAACATCCTTATCAAATTACAGTTTCAGTTATTATCTAATTTCAATCAACTGTAATATTAAGTTACATTTATTTATATTAGTTTCAATAACATAAACTTCCACTATTAAATCTACCATTTTATTTATTCTTTGTTTACAATCATAACCAATTTGGTTTACAATCAAATTCAATTCATTATTTACATTCAATACAAGTTAACATCCATATTTAATTCACAAATAAGTTATTTCATAACTCAGTTTTGTATTTTAACTTGTAATTCACATTTAATAACACAAAATTTTATTTCCTTCGGATTTTTATCCAAATTTTTTTTTATTTTAATTCGTATTTTTAAAGTGTTAAAAATACGGGTCGTTACAATAAGTCTACCAAATTTTCGAATACCGCCACGAGCATCAATATCAAAGTCTTTCAAACCTTCAATATCAATTTTATCCCTACAACTTTGGCGTAGAAGAACCAATTCGGGATCATGCTTTTGAGCTTCAAGAATGCGGTCTAAAAGAGAGGGATGAGCCTCAAGGCTACACAAAACAAGAGATGAACATGAATTGGATTCACGATCTCGAATCTCACAAGTAGATAAAGTCTTGAGATAATTCCACTCGGATATCATCATGGAAACAACCGCTTGTTGCTTACGACTAAGGGCATCGACAACAAGATTTCCCTTTCCGGGAGTATAAAGAATATCAAGATCATAAGATGCAAGAAACTCGAGCCAACGTTGTTGACGCAAGTTAAGTTCCTTTTGAGAAAATAAATACTTCAATGATTTATGATCGGTGTAGAGAACAAATTTCTCTCCCAAAAGATAATGACGACAGATTCTAAGGGCGAAAACAATAGCCGCGAGCTCCAAATC
Source organism: Allium fistulosum (assembly GCA_030737815.1). NCBI lineage: Eukaryota > Viridiplantae > Streptophyta > Magnoliopsida > Asparagales > Amaryllidaceae > Allium > Allium fistulosum. The sequence goes on from CM060901.1 coordinate 475,221,183, forward strand.
ATGAGTTGCATATCTAGTCTCGGCAGGCTTTAATTCCTAGAAGCATAAGCAATAACATGTTCCCGCTGCATGAGAACGACACCCAAACCAACACGACTCGCATCGGTATAAACAATAAAATCTTGGTTCCCATCGGGAATCAAAAGAATAGGAGCATCGGAAAGGAGTTCTTTTAATTTTTGAAATGAAGCTTCACATTTGTCTGACCAAATGTATTTAACTCCCTTCTTTGTCAAACTAGTAAGAGGTACAGAAATCTTGGAAAAGTCTTTTATGAACCGACGGTAATAGCCCGCCAATCTGAGAAAGCTGCGAATTTCTGTCACACTCTCTGGTCTCTTCCAATTTTGAATCGCCTCAATCTTTGAAGGATCCACGGAAATTCCGGATTCAGAAATGATATGTCCCAAAAATTTCACACGAGATTGCCAAAAGTGGCATTTAGAAAATTTTGCTTTTAATTGGTTGCTCCTAAGAGTTTCCAATACAATCCGAAGATGATTTTCATGCTCCTCCTCAGTTTTAGAATAAATAAGAATGTCATCTATAAAGATGAGAACAAATCGATCGAGGAAGTCTTTGAAAACTCGATTCATAAGGTCAATGAAATAAGCTGGAGCATTCGTCAAGCCAAATGGCATAGCAAGCCATTCATAAGATCCATAACGAGTACGGAACGATGTCAAAGGATGCTATCATCTGCAATACGGAGCTGATGAAAACCGGTTGCTAAGTCTAACTGTGAAAAGACTTTAGCACCACTAAGTTGATCGAATAAATCATCAATCCACGGTAAGGGATATTTATTGATGGTGAGATCATTAAGTTTGCGGTAGTCAACGCAAAGCCTAAGTGTACCATCAGATTTCTTCACAAAAATAGCTGAAGCTCCCCATGGAGAGGAACTAGATTGGATAAATTGCTTCGCTTCCAATTCGGATAATTGTGTACGCATCTCCTCATTTTCCTTATTGGACATACGATAAGGAGGACGAGTAATAGGTAGAGCTCCAGGGATTAGATTAATTCTGAACTCAATTGCTCGCTTGGGTGGTAATCCTAAAATGGGCTCAAATATGTCAGGAAATTCACGAACAATGTGAATGAGAGAAATGACATCTTCCTCATCGTCATTATTGTCATCTTGAGGATTTAGAGAGTACAAGGATGCTTTCGAATTGGAATCTGAATCTTTCATAACTAGAGAAATCTGCTTAACAGATTGAGGATGCCAAAGATATATAGTCCGCTCAGGACATAAGATATGGGCTTCATAACGGTTAAGCCAATCCATTCCCAAAATCATTCTGAAACCTAAATAACGAATAACATGCAAATCGGCACGGAAAGAGTAATCACATAAAATAATTTCGACATCTTTACATAATAAACTGAGTGTTGCGGATCCACCGACCGGATTCACAATTCTCAAAGAAGTCATCAAGCCAATAACATTTAAAGACAAAGCATCAACAAGTTCTTTTGATATAAAAGAGTGAGATGCACCCGTATAAAAAAGAACTCGAATTGGAAGATCGCGAAATATAATGATGCCATCAAGGATAGAATGAGAAATACCTTAACCACGAGAAGTGTTAGCAGGAGCTTGTACAACATTTAGCTTGCCTTCCTTCTTGCCCTGAAGTTTGGGACATAGAGATATGGTATGGCCCGAACTCTTGCAATAGCGGCAAGAAAGAGACTTCGGGCACTTGCTTGCATAGTGGTCCTTAGAACCACAATTGTAACATTCTCCACGACGAGATGAAGGAGTATTTGCTACCAGTGTTGCTTGCTTTCCCTTTTTGTTGGGGTTAGGCTTGAATTTGAAAGGTCTTGTAACGCCCCACTCTGAGACCCACTGTAACAAAGAGTATTACGGGAGTAATACTGTCTGTTAAAGCGGAGAATAGAGTATAGTGGAAGCGACCATCTATAATCAAGCTATAACTATCTACCGAATACGTCGAAAGGTGGAATCTATTTAAATTTTTCTCAATCAGGTGGTTCGACATATTCGGTAAATACTTATAACGAAATTACAAATGGCTAAAGATCTATCAGGACAAAGCATAATAACATAATGAAATAGCATCACAGAACAGAATCACATAACAGATATAAAATCCCAGAACAATACATCATCAATACAGATCCAAATACTATAAGTGGGTACAAAGCCACCGCTCACACATGTGAGTCAAAAATATGTACATATCAAAGTCTGAATGATAATATAGTAGCAGAATAGTGGACAAATAAAGCGCTATCTATCAGCATAGCTGATAATGTACAAGCGGAAGCACAGAAGCTAAGTCCAGAGACCTAACCTGAAACAACTCGGTCTGACCCGAGCGAAAACACTCGGGTCAGGATAGCTAAACAATCAGTAATAACTGAGATATATAATAATGCGGTACATAAATAAAATAGTACTTATCCAAAGAGAAGTATATTATGAACCACATGAATATAATGACGATCCCTAATCATCAATAAACAATAAAAATCTCCAAAGAGAAATCAACACCAAAGTGTAGAATAAATAAAGTCGCCTCATATCATCGGCGTAGCCAAAGCCATAAAAAGATGCCCATAGGCAATAATCCCAATAGTGACCAGAGTCTGTGATCAATGCCCAAGCAAAGATCGATGCTCCAAAGAGCCATGGGGATATATTGAAAAGTCAATGAAATCAAACACTGAAAAGCAGTGTCCAGAGACACTGTGGATCCATAAGGTAATCGCACTTACATCGTATGGTTCCATAGAACCAACACCGAATGGCGGTACTCGAATGGATATAAAAATAATCAGATAATACAAGTTTTGCACGTGCACCGACCAGAGTCGTTGTTGCCAAGTACTGTAGAGTTGTGATCGATCACTCGCACCGATGCGAAACGCGCGAGACGGCGAGATCCTTCCCAGAAGGATAAAGTGTAATGACCCAAGATTTTAGGAATCTATTCTGAAAAATATAAATGAATTCAAAATAATTTTTGAATTAATTTTGAAAGGGGAGTGATATAGCTTGATAGTGTACCAGTATGTGTGTACATGTGTGCACAGGAAATGCACATGAACAAAAGCTAAAATCCCTGAACTCTAAGAATAAATACATATTGATATGTATGGATATATATATATATATAAATTAAATCCTTAAAAGTTGAATGCATAAGTAAATATGCATATATGGATGCTACTGAATATTTTGAGTGTACATGTGCATGTGTGTGTCAATACAGTATGATGTATAAATATATATATATAGGTGTACTAATTATTTCAGTAAGACTTATATAAATATATATATGTGTTAATAAAATACTAGAGTTCAAATTAGTAAGATAAAATATACAGACATATTTTAGTATATAGGAAGAAAGAAAGAAAAACTGAATATATAAAAAGGAGTAGTCCTCTTGTAAACAAATAAAGAAGGTACATACCATTTACATGAGAGCTAAAAATAGGAAAAATAAGACAAACAAGGAAATGTTTGCTATAGGCAAAATTAGGAAGAGTATTTGATAAATAATAAAATCAAGTCACATTTTTGGCATGATTGTAGACAAAGGAAAAAGTATTTTCTGAAAAGCAAAAATTCTGAAAAGAATGTAACCACTTTTCTCTTCACCTAAATTAAGCCGGGAAGGGTAGAACTTTGGGTTTAAATAAAATGCAGATAACATGATTTTTCTGGTAGGCAAAAATGGCTTTAGCCAATACCCAAAACCCTAAGGAAGACCCTGTATATATACATGTATATGCAGCAGCCTCCTCTTCTTCTCAGAAAAGAACTTTGAGAAAAAAAACAACACCATAGAAATCATAAGGTAAGGAAAGGAAGAGAGCTTGAGGCTAAAGGCAGAATTTCATCAATTAATTAAGGAAGCAAAGAAGAGAGCTAGGTGAGAAAACTCACTCATAAATCTAAGGCAATAAGTCCTAATGTAGGCAGCCAGCTATAAGTAATTTTCTTAAAAATATACTTTCATATGAGAATGCTTATCTGTGATTTTAAAACTGAAAATGTTTTGATTCTCTTTGGTTGATCACTTGTTTTATTATAAGAAAGCTTTATGTGTTGTTAGTCTACATATATGTTTTATAAATCCAGATCTATGATATGTTAATGTTTAGGAACATAAACAAATACCCAGAAAATAAAATGTTGAAAATAGGCAAGTAGTATTGGTTTTGGCTCAACCCAGAAAGATGTAAATAATGTTGAGCTGCAATATACTTATGTATAAGTGCTGAGGCTTGAGACAAAAAGGAATTAGGGGTGCAATAGGGTTGCCTATGTGCTGATGCTCCTGATTCAATGAAAATATATATATGTTCATATGCATAGCAAACAAAATTTTGTGATTCAGTGAAACCAGGTCATTCTGAGTTTAACTCAAGCACAAATGTTTGCAAAAAGGAAAAACTCTCTCAAAAGCCATAAGCCAATGTTAGTTGCCTACACCCTTTTTAAAATACCAGAATGTATACATATGCATACAGAACCTTATTTATTTAGTCACCAATGGTTGTTTGCTTGCTTGTCTCTGTATGGTTTTGAATAATATGAGATGCCATGATATGGATGTTTTAGTTAGTGAAATGGATCACTAAATGGTTTAGTCATGAAAAATCAAAAGAGTTATTATTAACTTAAACCTGATTAGGAAATTTGGGGTCAAGAACACTGCAGGAATGACTTGTGTTCTTGAGTAGCACAAGTTGACACATGGCTTGTTTAAGTCCTGAGATCTTTGTGTAATGGAGTGAATTAGTTCATTACAGTGTGTCCATTGATTCATAAATATTGCAGGTGAGACCAGGATAGATAATTATACCAAGGGAATAATATTTGGGATGATTAGAAAACTAGAGTTTTTCCCAGAATTGAAATATGAGGATTGAATAAATGATTTAACTCATATTGGTTATTTTCCTGTTTGGTATGAATGATTGTTTGATTATGTCTGAATTGTATGCTTGAATGTATATGTCATATTGATATATGTAGTCTCTGGAAAGGAAAATTAAAGTGTGCACATGCACAATGACACAGAGCATACACACAAGTATGATCTGATTCCAAAGGGCAGAACTTTATGTATATGTATTTAATTTGATTTTAACCTAATTAACTAGTTGCTTTTGTGAATTTTCTCATACCAGACATGTGTCTGACCCTAGTGTGCTAATGGCATCTGGGGTGTCTCATTTAAAAATGAGGCAGTTTCAAATGCTTTTTCAGGGATTGCAGCAACTAAGTAGGAGTAGGAGCAAGGCTTTGAGAAGAGGATTATAGCATGCTAAACTTAGTTAGATAAGAGCCCAAAATGATAAAATCCGCATGTATTAATGATTTAAATTGTTACTTGTATTAAGTGTTGAATATGGGATGGATATTTTGTTAAGTATTTTATTAAGAGATTGACTTGTATCTGGAATTTATGAATCTGGTTAATATCTGATATTAAAGAAGTTAATCAAAATATTGTAAGTGGATTTAGTAAGAACACCATGTTGAAGACTGAATGATTACATTTTATAAATGTATTAGTCAATTTTGAGTCTTTATAAAGGATTTAAGTTTTGGGAAATCTGGATAGTTGATTCTCAGAGAAATTAAATGGTTTTGTCTTTTAAACATGGTAAGTGTATACAAAAGATAATAGGCATAGGTTGAATGTTTTTATGACTGCAAGGTTCCCATAATCTAACTTGTTTCATACAAATGTTTCATGTCTTATTTTTAAATAAAGGAAGGGTCTGTAATAAGGGAATTGAAAGCCAGATCCAAATAGTTGCAGTTATATATGCACATAAACATGTTTTGTGCAAATATTAATACACCCTTTTCCTTTGTATCTGTAATAGGAATCTGAATTTATTCAGATTTTAACCAAATGCATTTTAAATTCCAGACAGATTTTATAAGAAGAAAATCAAACATGAATGAAATTTTTATTGCATATAACACTGTACTATGTGTGGATTGATTAAATTCAATCATTCCAATCTCCTCTTGTTTTCCAGAACTCTGATTTAAACAAGAGAGGCATATACATCCTCACATGTATGTGCTTATCTTTGTGAAAGTACTGATATATTTATATTGGTTAATTGTTTTGATCCTGGATGTATTTTGGTTTATTGGAAAAAGAAAATGACCCTGGAAAATATAATTGTAATAAATGATCAATCTATATATCATCTCTGATAGTTCTACGGAAGTTTAAATCGAACTTAAAAGTGTAAATGAATGTAGGTGGACATCCAGACACATATAAATTGAATGTGCATATGCATGTACATAGAAATCGAATTTAGACGACAGTCTAAATAATTTAGACGTCTGAGATTAAACTTAGACGACAGTCTAAATAATTTAGACGTCTAAGGTTAAATATAGACGTCTGTCACAAAATAATTAGATGTCTGAATTCAGTTCAAAATGTCTTTTCCTCTCTGTTTCAATTTTTGATCTATGAGCCGTCTGTCATAATTAGATAGACGTCTGTAATTAAGTTTAGACGCCTGTCATAAGAATTTAGACGTCTGAACTGCTGATTTTGCCTAATTTGCCTATTTAGAAAAGAAATAAGTGGCTATGTCAATAGCTTGTATGGCATTTTGATTTCTACGTGATTTAAATTCCCTTTGATGGAAAAAAAATCCTTATGAAATTAGGGTAGAAATAGGAGGGTCATTTCATAAAGGCCCAGAGGCACACGCCGAAAAATAAACTGCTCCATAGAGCAGGTGTCCAGAGACGGTTGCCCAGAGGCATGGTGACCCAGAGGTCCAGTACTGGCCGCCCAGAGGCAAATGTGTCACTAACTTCTTGGAGAGGAACCCGTAAAGTGTTAACAATGAGTCCCATACCCCACGTTCGCACTAAACGGTTTCCTAACCAATAGCAAGCTCACACTCCAAACAATAAAAAGTCTACCTCATATCATCGGTAAACTAGACCCAAAGGTCAAAACGATCAATCGAATAGGTCGGGGATTAACCGGAAAGAAAATACACACGGTTCCATAAGCCGGAGTTTTTCCCAACCGTTTAAGCACCTTTCCACTTCGCTCGAAGTGCTAAAGTGTGAGTGTGGGGTTTTATTATAGAAAATAATTGTGCGAAACGGATTTATAATTGATTTTTGAAATCACTTTAAAACGGCTTTTGAAAACTCTCCTATTATAGAGTAATTAATTTAATAATTAAAAATAATATTATATAATAATTTTGAAAGCCATTTAGGAGTGCAAAATCTTTTGAGAAGGATTCATAAAACCCGTGTACGAAATCTAGAGACAAATTTCAAAGAAATCAATGAAAACCAGAAAATCATCAAAAATATTCTAAGTGTTTGTAAACATTCAAAAACAGCTGCGAACCCAAGTTCGGCAATTTATTTGGACCAGCAAACTATGTCCAAATGTCATGAAAATTTGCAGGCATGTAGTACAACATTCCTACTTTAAGTTGCAAAAAGAATTTCTGGATTCCGAGTTGAGACGAAGTAGCAGCGACGTCTCAAAGTTGGACCCAGAACAAGATTCACACTGTTTACCAACAGCGACCAGAGTTCGACTTCGGCACGAAATTCAAAGTATCAAACGAATTCCGATGATGCCCAAATTTTCCAGAGGCGGAGTTCGAAACTCCACCTTTCCAACGAGACCAAAAACGTCGAATTCCGACTTCGGATGCGATCGTGGCGGCATCGCGAAGTGGAGGCAAAAATCTAAAAACAGACAGTTTGGATGCAGTTTTTTTTTTTTTTTCCTTTCGACGCGGGCTTCGGCCCGCGTCAGCCTGCCCCAGCCCGCTCGGGCTGGGGAGATTTTTTCTCCACCCCAGCCCGCCTGGGCTGGGAATTAAATCCCAGCCCACGCGGGCTGGCCCAGCCCGCCTGGGCTGGGAGTAATGTCCCAGCCCTCGCGGGCTGGGAATTAAATCCCAGCCCACGCGGGCTGGGATCCATTATGTCCCAGCCCGTGGGCTGGGATCCATTATGTCCCAGCCCATGGCCTGGGAGTAATGTCCCAGCCCACGGGGCTGGGATCCGTCCCAGCCCGCCTGGGCTGGGATTTAAGTCCCAGCCCACACGGGCTGGGAAGGTTAAGTCCCAGCCCGCCTGGGCTGGGAACCTTAAGTCCCAGCCCATGCGGGCTGGGGAGTTTAGCGGGCCGCCTAGTGCGGACCCGCGAGGTTCACTGTGTGCCAGCCCACTAGGGCTGGCCTGTTATGCCTGGGCCGCAGTCTGGGTGCAACCCAGGTCTGTTCTGGGCTCTTAGACCAAATTTTCAGCCTGTTTTCAGGCTGAACCAAAACAGCCAACATAAAATTGCAGTTTTTAGATGATTTGGGGTGTTTTTTTCAATTTTTAGCATCAAATTTTCACCAAAATTAAGTAGCAATTATCACTAATATGTATAACTAACAATAATTACTAATAGATAGTAATTACCTTAATGAAGCAATGGATCAAATAGCTTGTGTGCAATATCAAGCAAGCCAATTCCTCAGTCTCAAAGCATAAGATCATGAAACTTCAAGAACCCAAAATCAACAAAAATAAAACAATGATTACAACAAGATGGAAGAGATGAAATAAGGATTAAGAAGGATTAGAGATTAGGAGAGATTGCATTACCTTTCTTCTTCTTCTTTTTTTTTAGGATTTAAACTAATTTAATTATGAAAAGAAGGAGATGGATCTTCTAAAGGGAGGCCATTAGTTTTGCTTAGGTTTAGGTTTAGGAATTTATGAAGAGGATGAGGGTTAGGGTTATGAAATGGGTTTAAGATATTATATAGAGTGGGTAGGCTAATGGGTTTGTTATGAGGGTTTTACAACCCAATAAGGCTTAGTTCAATTACTTAAGTGCATATGTAAATTTAAAAGAAAATTTTCTAATGTTATCATTTGAACAAAAATCCTAAGTAGTAACCTAGTTTTAATCAAAACCATATAATTGTCTCATTAGCCAATTAAACCCATTATCACATTTAAAAATTCCCCTTTTAAATATTAAATTCCAAAAATATTAATTTTCCCATTTTAAACCCAAAATACTTTAATTTGCAAACCAATTGCAAATTTAAATTCTCAAAATTTTTGTTTAGCTCCCTTTTCAACTTAAAATCATAATTTTAATTTATTATTCGGTAATTGCAATCTCAGGGTTGTTACAGGTCTCTTCTTGTTGATGTTTGGTTTGACCTCAGCATCACTATCTCTATCAGCCTCTTCGAGACGAAGAGCAATATCAACAAGCTGGTCAAAAGAAACTTCTAATTTTAGAAGTAATGGCTTCTTGAGGCTCTTGTTCAAGCCATACACAAATCTCTGATTTTTCTTCAATGGGGCATTAATGTACTCGACCCCATATTTTGAGAGAGATTCGAAAGATGCGACGTAGTCCGTCACAGAAGATTCACCTTGAACAAGGTCTATGAAGCGTCGGGCTAAAGATACTTTTTCAGCTTCCGGCACGAATTTCAACTCGAACCTTTCCCGGAATTGCTCCCAAGTAAGTTTCGCTTCAACAATGTCAGAGATCAGAAGTTCGTACCAGTCTAATGCTCTTTCTTGGAGCATACTAGAAGCCACTTGGACTCGATGAAGATCAATAAGATTCATGCGAGAAAAGATGCGGTTGAATGTTCGAAGCCAAGCCTGGACTTCTATAACGCTCTCGGAACCTTTGAATGGCTTTCCACCCAAATTGGTGTAATCACTTCACAAGCGTTGTAACAACTCGAGGTTTTATAATTGTTGATTATCGTCAGATGACGATTTAATTTGTTTGGCAATTGTAATTGGAATTATATTCGAGTTGTAATTCGTTTATCAATTGCAAATTCTTTTAAATAATTTTGTTAAAGGGTTTCGGGCTTTAAATTTTATTTATTTTGGCCCACATCTTCAATTGTGTGTTGATATCTACCCAAGAAAACCCTACCTCCCTTTCTCATTCCTCATTTCGAAAACCCTAATAAAAAGAAATCAGAAGAACGAAAATGGTGGCGGCCTCTTTTCTCGTTCGTCTCCAATTTAACTAGAGCTTTGGCGGCTTCGTTCTTCTTTCTCGAATTAGGGCTTCGGCTCTGGCTTGCGCTCGTTCTCTGATGGACGCTTCTCTGGTTAGCTTGCACTCGTTGTTCTCTCGGCAGAGTTAGGGCATGTCGCGATCGTCCTTCTTCGATTTGGGGCTGCTGATGATTCCATTCGAGTCGTCTTCGCTTCATATGCAAAGGCTTTAGCTTCACTGCCTCTTCGAAGAAGGTGAGTGACCTCACACTCACATCTAATTCAAACAGTATGAGCTTGCTTGTTGATTTTTTCTCCTTGGCTTCGGCCATTCTTGTTCATAGTTGGCTTTAATCCTTTGATTGGCTGTCACTGTTTTGAATTGGTGAAATTGTGGTAGTAATTGGGCTTCGGCCATTTGATTTTGGTTGATGCCTAAAATGATTTCGATTTTGTCAATTCGTATACTTTCGTCATTTGATTTTTTTGGCCATTCAGCTATGATGGAGGTTGATGTTTTCTGGCTTTGGTTTTAAAATCTACAAACTTTAGTTTGTGAAAATAATTTAGACGAGAATTCAATTCTGTCTTTGCATTTGCTTTAAGTACCTGACTTCGGCCTCCATGGTGGAACGTGTTTCTGACTTGTTCCAAATTGTGTATGCTGGACTACTTGATTTCATGACATTGATTTTGAACTGCAAATGTTAAAGTAATGACAGTTCTTGTGAAGTTTTGGAATTTGTTACTCGGGCTTGCTCTTTTAACTTGATATAATTGCCTATGAGTTAAAGCACTTATGCTCACTTACTGAGTTCATACTGATTTCATAACTGATTTATGTTGCCTCTATTCCATATGGGCCTATTGTACGTGAACCTGGCATTACTTGTATGGGTTGAGCCTTGCATAGTGGTCTTGTCTTTGTTGTATAAGCATACTGCTGATCATTTTGAAGTCCGGTCTAGTGTACAATAGTTGTTCCTATGTCCTTTGTGATTTGCTTTGGACTTGCGGTTTGAGTTGCAGACTTCATGTTGCCTTGATTTAGAGTGTTGCAATTATGCAACTGTGTTCACTGTAATATGTTTTCAACTGTGCCTTAGCCTTTGAGACATATCATGTTTTAATTATAGTTGTACCTATTATTTGTTGGCTTGTAGCTTCCTGTTCGTAGTCCAGTTTGCCTGACTTCTTATCTTCACTATTTCTGTATGCATATATTGTGGATTTGGACTGAGTTTGAGTATTGATTTGCCTGGTCCTTGCATTTCCATTGTGCAATCTTGTAGTTTCTTTGATATTGCAGTCTTCATGATTCGTAGACTTGAGTTTTACCTATCAAGTTCTTTTGAACTTTGATACATTGTTTTATACAATGATGGTTACTTTCGCACTAGGCCTGGTGTCACATCACTGACCTGATGCACTTGAGCCCTTGCCTACCTTATATATACTCTGTTTCACTTGATAGTTGTAGTGATGTATTCCATAGAGTAACTGGACTGACTTGAGTTTGGTTCACTCGAGTTGCCTTCCTTGATTTACACTGAACTTGTATACATTCATTTGGTCATTTGGGGAGTTGGATCTGCATTTTGTTGTACTTGTACCTGTAGTTGTCCAAACCGATTCTTCTGAAGTTTCAGCTTGTAGATCTGTTGTTCGTATGTTGTATACATTGTTGTTGAGTCGCTTTGTTACATCACTTGCTATCTGTGGTTTTTGCTGTTATAGCACGTCGAGCTGCATGGTTGGTTGTTTGTAGGACGGTAACTAGTATTTGTAGTTCCTGTTTCATTAAGTTGATGTGTTCGGGAGCACTGTAGTCTGTTTTTATACTGCAGCCCTATCAGATTTGACAGTTTTAAATTGATGTTTCGATTTGTTGAATTGTTTCGTTGGTTAATTTCATTGTTTTGGAGTTGTATTCTGATTTGGTTTGTTGATTTGTCGTTTAACACTACTTAGTGTTATATCTGCCATTATCCAATTCTCGTATCGAGAGTTGGATATACGTGATTTCTGTGACTGTCATCTATTTGAGATTATTATTGCTTCTATGCACTAATAACTGAGTTTGAATTAGACTGACCCGTGTATTATTTTCTTTTGAATGTAATACTCGGGTCAGACCCGAGTTATTTCAGGTTGTAGATTTCCTTCTTTGAGTTTCTGTTCAGGATTTGAAGACTTTTCACATCTTCTGAAGTTGTCAGTGTCATTTTATAGTAGTCGTGTCATTGTATAGAACGATATGTATTCAGGTATATTAGTCGATAATGTACTTGTATATATAACTTCTAGAGTCGACAGTTGTAGTTGTATCATATGTATCGTGTCAACTATATTGTAACTGACATCGGTTATATATATATATATGATATTTTTGTTAATCTGTGTTCCGCATTTATATTATCTGTGTTATTGTTATATCTAATGTCCTAAACTATTATGAACTATCGTAGTTTGTTTTATACTGATAATTGGATATGTCGATGGGAGTAAATAAATAATAGAAGAAAAATAAAAAGTATATACCACTCCTATCGAGATAACCAATATTAGTGTAAGGCCAATTACGGATGGTCGCTCCTATCCAGCTTTATTCTTCGTAATAATAGACAGTATTTCTTTTAATACTCTTTGTTATTATGAGCATAGAGGTAGGGCGTCACAGTTGGTATCAGAGCTTGGGGTTTATGGACATAATATAAAACATAACTTGGATAGAACATATGTTACAACTATTGGTCGATGTTTTATCTGTGATTTGAGTCAAAACTAAAGTTTTGAAATTTTGATGAAATTGTGTTCCGATGATTTGATTGATTTGTGTTCTATTTATCAGAGTGCGCAGCGGAAACAGTGAAACTGTCTTCGCTGAGTATAACTGATAATCTTTTTGATTTAAAAATCGAAATATGAAATTAATATGAATTTTATTTGTTGTTTACATAGCTGTAATTATTTTGTTTCTTTGAGAATTTCGAATCCGAATTGAGGATTCGAAGAAATTGCAAATATGTGATTTTTGTTGAAATTTCCGCTGGCTTTCTTTTGTACTAATCATCTATTGATTAGCTTTTGCTGTTTTGAGTTGTCTTCATTGAAGATACACTCTAATGATTTCCTTGTTTATATTGTAATGTGCGTGCAAATGAATTGCACGTTACTGTATTTATTTTACGTTGAACCGATACTAGGTTATGAAACGTATTTTGTTGCCGTTATCTTTATAACGAGATTTTTACACCAATGCTAAATTTTTGAAGCACGGTGTTTTGTGGCATTTTGATGAATGAGAATTCATTGATATTACATTTTGATGTAGATTGTTTTGATGTGATTTTGACGTTTTAAATTTACTGTCGCTTTGGCTTCAGTAACCGTCAAATTTTAAAAGTGGATTTTCAAGCGGTTATTCCGCAATGCTGTTTTGTGACCGTTTTTACGGTATTTTGAGAAGTACGATTTCCTTACCGAAATTGTTACTGATTTGCTATTTTAATCACGTGATTGGAAAATCGTTTTACAAATGAAAATTGTTTTATAAATTTTTAACGATTTGCGTTTTCAAAAGAATGAGAAAGCGACTTAAACGATTCAGCAAAATCGAGGATTATGACCCCTTTCTTTTACTGTTTCGCTTAACTCCGGACTTGTTCAGTTGAGAATGTGAATTGTTATTTTTACAAAATAAATAAAAATTATTTTCAGAAATTTTACAGTTTGCGATTTCAAAAGAATGAGAAAGCGATTTAAACGTTTCAGCAAAATCGAGGACTATGACCCCTTTCTTTTACTGATTCGCTTAATTCCGGACTTGTCCGTTTGAGAATGTAAAGTGTATTTTTACAAAATACACAATTTTGCACTTTCAAGGAAACGATGAAGAGAATCAAACGATTTAGTAAAACACGTGGTATGGGACATGTGCGTTTGCTATTTCGGTTAATTCCGGACTCGTTAATTGAAATATTTTGATGCTTTCGTGTGCTTTCGAGCCACTATGAGGACCTTCGGGTCATATGATGGACCTTCGGGTCAAATACCAGTACTAGACCTTCGGGTCATATGTTGGACCTTCGGGTCATATGTTGGGCACCAAAATTATGATGACAGTACTTGGTAGGCTTCGGCCATATGAGATGCACGTGCGGCGTAGCTTAGACTCGCCATATGATGGGATCGATCCAAGCTTTTATGTTGATTTTCTAGTCTTCTTAATTGATTTCTAGATATTTGTTGTTTCTAATTATCTGCAGGTAATTAGATATCTGATGTTATGAGATTTAATTATCGTATCGGTAATTAAATATTTGTTGATATGAGTTCTGATTATCGTTTTTGATAATCGGATATTTGTTGTTTCTAATTATCGCTTGTGATAATTAGATATTTGTTGATATGAGTTCTGATTATCGTTTTTGATAATCGGATATTTGTTGTTTCTAATTATCGCTTGTGATAATTAGATATTTGTTGATATGAGTTCTGATTATCATTTTTGATAATCGGATATTTGTTGTTTCTAATTATCGCTTGTGATAATTAGATATTTGTTGATATGAGTTCTGATTATCGTTTTTGATAATCGGATATTTGTTGTTTCTAATTATCGCTTGTGATAATTAGATATTTGTTGATATGAGTTCTGATTATCGTTTTCGATAATCAGATATTTGTTGCTTTTAATTATCGCTTGAGATAATTAAATATTTGTTGATTTGAGATTTAATTATCGCTTGTGATAATTAAATATTTCTGATTTGAGATTTAATTATCGCTTGTGATAATTAAATATTTGTTGATTTGAAATTTAATTATCGCTTGAGATAATTAAATATTTGCTGATTTGAAATTTAATTATCGCTTTTGATAATTAAATATTTGTTGATTTGAAACTTCATTATCGCTTTAGATAATCAAATGATTGCCGATTTGAAATTTGATTATCGCTTGTGATAATCGAATATTTGTTGAATTTGAAATTTGATTATCGCTTGTGATAATCGAATATTTGTTGATTTGAGAAATTTGATTATCGTTTTTGATAATTGAATAATTGTTGATTTGAAATTTTAAATTACCGGTTGTGGTAATTAGATATGTGCTGATTTGTCTTCTGATTATCGTTTGAGATAATTAGATAATTGATGTTTGCTGATTTTATTGATATGAAATTTTCTAGTCTCCAATTGATTCTAGAATAGGTTGATTTTATTGAATTGCCATTTTCTATCTATCACTGTTGATAGTTAGTATTTGCTGATTATGAAGTTCGTGTTTTCTATTTATCCGTTAGACAACTAGATATTTGCAGTTTTGCGAATGGTGATTTGTGCTTTCTAATCATCTCTGTTGATAATTATCTTTTGTGTTTTTCTAATTATCGTATCGATGATTAGACATTGTTGCTTTGTGATTCTCTGAATTTTAATTATCTTGTTGATATATGAATATCGCTGATGATTGCATTTATTCAGTTTCGTTGTTTTTTGATTATCTATCTTGATAGTTAGATTTTGTTGAAAATTTGTGAATCTCTTGTATGCATTTGAAAGATTTCTTTGGTATTAGGTTCTCGATCTTTATTTTTCTAACGTAACCAGTTTATGTTAGAAGAATAATAATTCTTGACGACCTTAATTATGAAAATTGCGGGGACGCAATTTTTATAAGGAGGGGAATCTGTAACAACCCGAGGTTTTATAATTGTTGATTATCGTCAGATGACGATTTAATTTGTTTGGCAATTGTAATTGGAATTATATTCGAGTTGTAATTCGTTTATCAATTGCAAATTCTTTTAAATAATTTTGTTAAAGGGGTTCGGGCTTTAAATTTTATTTATTTTGGCCCACATCTTTAATTGTGTGTTGATATCTACCCAAGAAAACCCTACCTCCCTTTCTCATTCCTCATTTCGAAAACCCTAATAAAAAGAAATCAGAAGAACAAAAATGGTGGCGGCCTCTTTTCTCGTTCGACTCCAATTTAACTAGAGCTTTGGCGGCTTCGTTCTTCTTTCTCGAATTAGGGCTTCGGCTCTGGCTTGCGCTCGTTCTCTAATGGACGCTTCTCTGGTTAGCTTGCACTCGTTGTTCTCTCGGCAGAGTTAGGGCATGTCGCGATCGTCCTTCTTCGATTTGGGGCTGCTGATGATTCCATTCGAGTCGTCTTCGCTTCATATGCAAAGGCTTTAGCTTCACTGCCTCTTCGAAGAAGGTGAGTGACCTCACACTCACATCTAATTCAAACAGTATGAGCTTGCTTGTTGATTTGTTCTCCTTGGCTTCGGCCATTCTTGTTCATAGTTGGCTTTAATCCTTTGATTGGCTGTCACTGTTTTGAATTGGTGAAATTGTGGTAGTAATTGGGCTTCGGCCATTTGATTTTGGTTGATGCCTGAAATGATTTCGATTTTGTCAGTTCGTATACTTTCGTCATTTGATTTTTTTGGCCATTCAGCTATGATGGAGGTTGATGTTTTCTGGCTTTGGTTTTAAAATCTACAAACTTTAGTTTGTGAAAATAATTTAGACGAGAATTCAATTCTGTCTTTGCATTTGCTTTAAGTACCTGACTTCGGCCTCCATGGTGGAACGTGTTTCTGACTTGTTCCAAATTGTGTATGCCGGACTACTTGATTTCATGACATTGATTTTGAACTGCAAATGTTAAAGTAATGACAGTTCTTGTGAAGTTTTGGAATTTGTTACTCGGGCTTGCTCTTTTAACTTGATATAATTGCCTATGAGTTAAAGCACTTGTGCTCACTTACTGAGTTCATACTGATTTCATAACTGATTTATGTTGCCTCTATTCCATATGGGCCTATTGTACGTGAACCTGGCATTACTTGTATGGGTTGAGCCTTGCATAGTGGTCTTGTCTTTGTTGTATAAGCATACTGCTGATCATTTTGAAGTCCGGTCTAGTGTACAATAGTTGTTCCTGTGTCCTTTGTGATTTGCTTTGGACTTGCGGTTTGAGTTGCAGACTTCATGTTGCCTTGATTTAGAGTGTTGCAATTATGCAACTGTGTTCACTGTAATATGTTTTCAATTGTGCCTTAGCCTTTGAGACATATCATGTTTTAATTATAGTTGTACCTATTATTTGTTGGCTTGTAGCTTCCTGTTACATAGTCCAGTTTGCCTGACTTCTTATCTTCACTATTTCTGTATGCATATATTGTGGATTTGGACTGAGTTTGAGTATTGAGTTGCCTGGTCCTTGCATTTCCATTGTGCAATCTTGTAGTTTCTTTAATATTGCAGTCTTCATGATTCGTAGACTTGAGTTTTACCTATCAAGTTCACTTGAACTTTGATACATTGTTTTATACAATGATGGTTACTTTCGCACTAGGCCTGGTGTCACATCACTGACCTGATGCACTTGAGCCCTTGCCTACCTTATATATACTCTGTTTCACTTGATAGTTGTAGTGATGTATTCCATAGAGTAACTGGACTGACTTGAGTTTGGTTCACTCGAGTTGCCTTCCTTGATTTACACTGAACTTGTATACATTCATTTGGTCATTTGGGGAGTTGGATCTGCATTTTGTTGTACCTGTACCTGTAGTTGTCCAAACCGATTCTTCTGAAGTTTCAGCTTGTAGATCTGTTGTTCGTATGTTGTATACATTGTTGTTGAGTCGCTTTGTTACATCACTTGCTATCTGTGGTTTTTGCTGTTATAGCACGTCGAGCTGCATGGTTGGTTGTTTGTTGGTTGGTAACTAGTATATGTAGTTCCTGTTTCATTAAGTTGATGTGTTCGGGAGCACTGTAGTCTGTTTTTATACTGCATCCCTATCAGATTTGACAGTTTTAAATTGATGTTTCGATTTGTTGAATTGTTTCGTTGGTTAATTTCATTGTTTTGGAGTTGTATTCTGATTTGGTTTGTTGATTTGTCGTTTAACACTGCTTAGTGTTATATCTGCCGTTATCCAATTCTCGTATCGAGAGTTGGATATACGTGATTTCTGTGACTGTCATCTATTTGAGATTATTATTGCTTCTATGCACTAATAACTGAGTTTGAATTAGACTGACCCGTGTATTATTTTCTTTTGAATGTAATACTCGGGTCAGACCCGAGTTATTTCAGGTTGTAGATTTCCTTCTTTGAGTTGCTGTTCGGGATTTGAAGACTTTTCACATCTTCTGAAGTTGTCAGTGTCATTTTATAGTAGTCGTGTCATTGTATAGAACGATATGTATTCAGGTATATTAGTCGATAATGTACTTGTATATATAACTTCTAGAGTCGACAGTTGTAGTTGTATCATATGTATCGTGTCAACTATATTGTAACTGACATCGGTTATATATATATGAGATTTTTGTTAATCTGTGTTCCGCATTTATATTATCTGTGTTATTGTTATATCTAATGTCCTAAACTATTATGAACTATCGTAGTTTGTTTTATACTGATAATTGGATATGTCGATGGGAGTAAATAAATAATAGAAGAAAAATAAAAAGTATATACCACTCCTATCGAGATAACCAATATTAGTGTAAGGCCAATTACGGATGGTCGCTCCTATCTAGCCTTATTCTTCGTAATAATAGACAGTATTTCTTTTAATACTCTTTGTTATTATGAGCATAGAGGTGGGGCGTCACAAGCGTGCAAACCCAGATTTAGGATGAGTGGGCTCAGGAATAGGTCCGGCAGCTTGAGCATTTCTTACAAGATCAAGAAGTTGCTGAGCAGACATAAATACTCCATCCTGGGGAGTAGCACTAGATTGATCGGCGCTGGGACGGCCAGGTCTAACCATTTCTTTTCTTTAAGAAAGAAAGAAAAGAGAAAAAGGGTTAATCTCAGAATGAATATCAAACAAACTTGATTGATAAAACAAGGCATCATAAAAAGAAATAGGATAGAACGGTACGAAGACTCGAATTAAATCCTATGGCATGAATCCTAAGAAAGACTTAGGACAATGATCCTTGCTAGATTATTCTATATTGTTCCGAAGTTTGGCTCTGATACCATGCTATGATGCCCCACCTCTATGCTCACGCTAGCCAAGGACACTACTAAGTAATGTCGTCGACTAGAGCGAAGAATAAGGCTGTTGAGGAGCGACCATCTGTGTAATTGCTTTGTGCGAGCTCCGATATGTTAGATAGTATAACATGCATTTCATTTCAAGAGTAAATCTGACATACCAATACAAACTCGAAGCTACCACACAGTGGCTATGAGGCCCTCGGAAACAAATATAGAAATAAGCATAACATAAACCAGTCATAGATGTTCATATCTCAAAGGCGGAAACAAATATAAATATAACACATGAAAGTGTACATCAGAGTAGTGGTCAAACAGGATCCACAATATCACAAAACAATAGTTACAAGTGCTAGACAAAAGAATAATTATACATCAAGGAGTCTCTATCTCTAATGTATAATAACAAAAATTACAAAACAGTGTAGTTAGACAAAAGTCAGAAGATGATCCCAGATAGGAGTCAAGCAGAAGCACATGTAACATCTCGGTCTGACCCGAGTATTATGTAATAAGAAAATAATAAACGGATCAGTCTAGCTTTAATTGTCATTCAAGAAATGAGATATAAGCAGAGATATACTAAAACATATGATAACAATAATGTCATATAAGGACAAATATGATTTAAACAACAACAATATCATACAATATCTCAAGAATCTCAAAGCACCAAAAAGAATATTATATTCTTAATTTTATTCACCAAACTACAAATATTGACAAACATATTAATGTCAATCGCAAAAGTTGGTGAAACACAAATTCTAGAAATCATCAATTAGAAATCCAGAAATCACAAAGGGGGAGGCCTATCACAAACGGGAGCATGAAAACTCACCAACACATGTACCACAAACGGAACGCTATTCCATGGTCGCTAACTATAAATTTTGAGCCGAAGCTCCACAAATGGCCCGAAGACCACGGGTCGCTACCCTGCCAAATTGAACCGAAGTTCCACAAACGGGGATTGTAATCCCCCAAACAACAAATAGACATCGCACATCGCTAGTCTAAAACACAAAACGATCATCATCGATCAGTAAAAAGTGTCGATTACACTAAGCTAGTAAATATATGAGTTTAGCTTCATGTCCCATAACCACTAGCTTAACTTAAATATTTACGAACAAATTGTAGATTCCCACTCGAAAATTGTCACAAGAATTTCAATCGAACAAGTCCAAAGATTAACCGACGAAGTAAATGCAAGCGTTTCATACCACTTGTTTTGCTAAGCCGTTTAATTAGATTTTCTCATACGAATGAAGTAAAGGTTTGTATATACTAATAGATTGGAAAACGGTTTTGAAAACAAGCTTTATATTTAAAAATAGAGTTGAAATCATCTTTGCAAAAGAGTTTGAATATTTACTACTAGTATAGGAAACCTTTATATTTCAAAGTGACAAATCACAGAAATGATTGTAGAAACAATTAATCACCAAAATCCACATTCGAAGACGTGAATCAAATCCAAAGAAATCGATACCGAATCCATCAAAATGGATATTCTCAAAAGTCCCGAAAAAGAAGTCATCAAGGTCAATAATAAATGATAACAATAAATCGGATAATCACGAATCGATAAAAATTGGAATCTCAAGCTAAATAGGCAAAATAGGTAAAAACAAGCAGGTCAGTCGACTGGCCTTCTGCAGTCAGTCGACTGATCCAGAACCCAAGAGTTTTCAAACCCTGTAGTCAGTCGATTGACTGTAGAGGGCCAGTCGACTAGCTGGAGCTGAAACTGTTTTCCAGCCTATCAAATGAAGAGCAAACTCTCACCATTTGCAACCGGTCGAGCAATGGGCTTTAGGGGTTTTTGCCAATCGACAACCCAGTCCTATAGACTCTCCGATACACCACCAAAAACATGTTCACAAATCAAAGCTAGGATTTTCAAAGTTTTGACTTCAAAACACCAAAAATTGAAATGATCACCAAATCAATTCAAATCAAAAGCAAATGAACATGAATGGATGCTAGGAATTCATACCTAACAACAATGATAGAATAGACAAAGATGTGAGTTCAAAACTCACCTTTTAAACTCAAAAACAAATGATATGAAGCTCAAACACAAGGAGAAGATCAACCACTCTTCACTTCAACTCTACAAGCTCCAATCTAAGATCAAAACAAGTATTTCCTAAGTTAGGGTTTAGGAATTTTCTGAAATTGGAGAGAGAGATAGATGGAGAAGGAGAAGAGGATGCTTACCTTAGCTTCTCTTTGAATTTGGAGCAAGAATTTGGTTTTGCAAATGAAAACTAGGGCTTGGAGTTTTCTAATTTCTCATTCCTCTCCCCATTTTCAGTTGTGCTTGGGTGTTTAAGAAAATAGAAATGAAGTGAAGAGGAGAGGAGAGGAGTTGGGTTGAAATGTAGGGTTAATGGGCTGAAACCCAAGCCCAAAGTGAAAAGGTCATAATTTTTACTCGACTCCAAACATATCGATGTTTATACTCAAAAAAGTTGTAAACGCCATTTTGGACTCAATGGAGGTGGTCTCGAGTCCCAATTCGACCATTTACAAAAAGTAGCTTTTCGGACTTCAATCCGATTAACGATTCTATATTTAAATATACAAATCGTAAAATATGCGGGTTGTTACAGACCCGGTTAAGGTCGCCCGCGATTTATATAAGTCTATCCATCTCTTTCCTTTTTTTATTTAATTTTCTTATCTCCCTTTCGAGCCTATCTTCTTAGTTAGAAATTCTATTGGCGGTTCATCTAAAATTGGATCTTTATCCTTGTTCTAGAATCCATTCTTGAATCATCGAGTAAGGGAGTGTTTTTGTATTTAATATAAAATGTTTTATATTGTGTTGTTTGAGCTGTTAAGTTTGAATTTTGGGTTTTGACCGATTCGTCTTGCTAACGCTATCGATAGAAATTCCAAAACACTTGAACAGAGCAAATTGACACAATATTGGTTCCAAAATTTGAAAATTTTGTATGATTGTATTTTGTCTGTAAAAGTATAGTTTTCTGAAATTTGATAATTAAAGGAATTGGTTGTTAGGAATGATAATACTAGATTATCATTAGTATTTTGTCTATTGTTATATGTTATAAGGTGTTCAAAATTTTATAAACAAGGTTATTTGATTTGAAAATGTAATAAATTTAAATTATGGACTTGAGAATTTAATTTCCAGTACTTTTCAAATTTTGGTTTTCAAAGTTTTGATATATATATTATTTGGAAGTATTTTCGAATGGAAATTGTTTCAAAAGAATAATTTTAAAGAAATTAAGTCTGTACTCTCTTCGTTGTCGCTGGAAAATAATTTCGGTGATGACTGCAGCATCATCGACATTTATTTTCGAGTCTCAAAGTGGAGAGACCACTTAATAGCTTGGTTACACGTTATTTTGAAAATTTGATTTAATTTGAAAAAAAAAATTGAGTGTAATTTGATTTATAAAATATATATATGTATACATATTTATTTCAAAATAGTTTGAAGTGAAACCGGAAATTCGAATCTTAAGTTCAGATTAAGAAATGGTTTCAATTATTCAAAATAAAGTGAAATGTTTGAATAATTGGAATATCTGAAATGATAAATGGAATTAAACCAACCTGAAATAATGAATTTGAACAAACTTATTTGTATAACACTAAATTGCATTCTAATATATATAACATGCGTAAAGTATTCAAAATGTTAAAATCTTGGGGTGTATATATAATTTAAGTTTATACAAGAGAAACTTAAGTAATAAATTGTTCAAGCTAAAATCTTGCTTAATAAAAAGGGGTTGAAATTAAAGAAAAATTTGTAGAGAATTTAATTACACTTTGAAACATTTGTATAACTTACCTAGAAAAGTTTAAATGTAATTAGAATGTAATTGGGTAGTATACACTATGGTATAAGAAATAGGGTATCAAAAATGATATTTGGTTAAGGGAATTTACAGATAATAAAATTTGATAATAAATTGGATAATAAAAAGGAAATTTATTTGTTGAATAATATAAGGTTATAAGGAATGTTTATACACGTAATATATGTTGCAAAATATATATTAAGTGATATGCATTCAATAAATAAAGGAGAATGATAGTTAAGCAAATTAATATGGACCTAAGAATAGTAAACTTGAATTTTAGTGGAAACGACTTAGCTGAAAATAAATGGATAATATAAATGAGTTAATTTAAAAATAAATTTGCTTGAAAGAAATGTTGATAAAATGAAAGAAAATCAAATTTTTTTATTGAGTGACTATTTATTAATTGAATAAAATGGATTGAACAAAATCATTGAATATTAATTTATCAAAAATTGAAATCTATATGGTTTTGAATTTTTAAAGTTGAATATGGAGGTGGAATTAACTATGGTTGATCTAATAAATTTAATAAATGAGTAAAATAAAACAAATTGGTTGTGAAAACTTTTGGTAATAAATGTTAATAAATAGGAAACAAATCAATTGGATCAAAATATAGAGAAATGAAATCAATCAAATGTGAACACCATAAATTTTATTTATAAAATAAAATGAATTGGAATCAATTAACTAAATATAAACCAATTTTAAATTAAATGGAGTTTATATGGTTTAAATTAATTGTGTATTGTTTTACTTCAATCAATTTTTCTTTATGGTTGCTTCTATTCTCCTACCTCCTTCCTTTTCGGGGACGAAAAGTTTTGAGTGGGGGAGAGTGTAACGACCCGTAAAATTTTAAAGGTTTTAATAACGTAATTAACTGAAATTTTGTGAAATTTTAAATAGTAAAATTTGGAAATAAAAATTTGATATATGAAATACGTCTACTTAAACATAGCAAATGGTAAATTTTCATCTGATAATATGGAAGTTTATTTTATTTTGTAATTTTATTTCAATTTAAATTAGTTAATATTTGATGAAAGTAAAATGTTTTCCAAACCTGAATATTTTTATACAACAAATTTGTAAATCATCTTCTAAGTGAGACGTCATCTTCCGTTTCATCAAATTTGGACTGCTATTGCCCAGTTTATCTTATTTTCGGCATTTTAGTAACATTTTCGGTACCGATTATCGACTTTTGATCGGATGATCATACCACTGATATCTATATACCGTTTTGATTGTCTCGTCGTGCTGATCTCCGCAGTATATTCATTTGTATATGTTAGGGTCTAATAAGATACGAAATCAGTAAAACGGTTACAGTATCGGTAACCGTTTTTAAACTTTTTGAGCCCCGTGACCTTTCATTTAACCAACGTGTAAAACTGAATGGCCACTACATTTTATATTCGGATTAATCTCGACTATTGCTTTTCCTTGACTTTTGATTTTCTCTGGCTCTTGATTTTCTTTGGTTCGTTCATTTATTTTGATTACCATAAGTAATATAAAATATGAGATGAAAAGATAACAGTCTGCTTTCATCCTTCATCTTCCTCCATTCATTTTTTTTATTTTCTCGTGCTCAAACACCTCGCCATCTTCCTCTCCGTTTCGCCTACCTCTTTCCCCACCGACGCCTCCTCCCTCTCTTGACTCCGCCGAGACCCATCACCGCAGCCTCCATCATCTCCTACCCTCACGCGAGCACAGCCTTCCGGAGCATATAGCAACCCGACCACCCCTGTCCACACAGCAGACCCAAACCCCGAGACATCCTCCACCACTCGACTGCCTGGCCGACTCGTTCCTCCCTAGAACGCACATCTCTCCTCTCTTGCTTTTCTATGTAAGTATATATATAGTTTTAAAAAAATAAAAACAATAGTTGTGTTTTACATGTACTATGTCAGCCTATATATATATATATATATGTTGTTAAGAAAGTTATATAATATATTTCAATATCTTTCAGTTCTGTAAGTTTATACATTTTATAATAAATCGTTTATATAGTTTTGTTATTTACAGTTTGTTATAAGTTTAGTATATAAAAATTTATTTAACAAGTTTCGTTTTATATTTTAGTTATAATATAACTGTTTATAGTCCAGTTTCTATATATTATGTCATATGTATTATTTATTTAAATATTGTTTTTAAATCGTTATATATATATGAGTGAGTTTTATATTTTTCACATTGGGTTTATACAGTAAGTTATAGATCAGAATATATATTGTGTATATTAGCTTATTCATATTTTTCTGTAAGAGTTTATATATATAAAGTCTACCTATTATATAAGTCTATATATATATATGTTATATATGTATTTTTAATCTACTTTCGGCAGTGGGTATATAGATATATTAGTTATATATGATGTTGGATTTAGTTTATATATTAACAGTTTATATATATATTGTTATCTAAAATCTTAACTGTATGCAGTATATTTCGGTTAATAGATTGAACTAGATTTTGCAGATGTATATATAATCTTACCTATTGTATATGGGTTTTATCTAAAGTGGAATTATAAACATTTCATTTTTTTGGGCTGTGTCTTGTTTTGTATGTATCTACTTATGATAGTAATAAAGTCAGTTATATATACATATGTTTATATATTAGTCTATATACCTATCTGTTTATATAAGCATTGATTTTAATATATATGTATATATGTTGATTTTAATATATGTTTATACAGATTAATTTTTGATTTTTTTAAAGTGTAGATATGATAATAAAGTAAGTTATTTTGATTTATAAGAGTTATTGATTTTAAAATATATATTAGGAATATTTTCTAAATATATGGGTTTAAATTAAATAATGATTTTTGTATATACCTATAAACATTTTAATGATTAACATATATATATATATATATATATATTGAATTTAATATTAGGTTTTGTATAAAATATGAGTAAACATCTAACTTAAATTATTTATATATATATGTGTGTGTGTGTGTTCTGATCGATTCTATTTATCAGCTCTATCAGTCGAATTCGTGCCAATCTTGCCTTGCTTTGGAAATCGTCATTTGGATTTGGCCAAATTTCACAATTCAAATCGTAGCCTGTTGTGTTGTCTATCTTCTCTCTAGCCTCGAAAGGTGAGCAATCACTCACGATTAACGTTCTTATATTTATTAAATTTGATTTCAATTGAAACGACAATTGAAATATGCTGATGTTAGTTATTTAAATTGCTATATATATATGCTATTATCTGTATCTGTTCACCTATGACATCTGACACCATGATATGTTATTTACATTCTATCTGTTATTGATGATATATGCATGTTACTGATTATTATGTTATATTATCATATCTGTTATCATTCTGCAAGTTCACTGTTAGTATAGAATTCCCTATGGGTTGAAATGATACATACCCGAACGATCTTTAGAATAGGAGAAAATCGTTATGGGTTGAAATGATAAACCCAAGCGATTTTCATTGAATTGAATTTGGGATTGCGGGTTGAAAAGATATATACCCGTAGATATTTAAATTACGGATTGAAATGATAGATATCCATATCACTTGACCATAGGATAGAAAATTATATACAGACACTGTTGGTCCATATATATATATTTTGAAATGATTTCCATAGTTTTAAAAAGGATATATATATGGTTTTACATAAATATTGATTTTAAATATTATATATATATATATATGTGTTATTTTATAAAGGTTTAAATTTTAGATTTTTAAATTTTATGTTGTGAATTATAAAGGTTTAAAATTTTAGGTTTTGATTTAAAGTGGTTAAATGAATATTTCAAGTTTAAATAAATTGAAGAAAATATTTAGTTTATTTGTAATTTGAGGCTTATTGAAATGATATTGGATTTTATTAAGTGAATATTTCAAAACTAAATAATAATGAAGTTAAATTGAGATATAATGAAATTATCAAATTTAGTTTTGAAATGTTGAATATTTAAAGCTTTGAAATCTATTGAAGTTGAAATGGTTTAATTTGTAGTTTATATTTGAAATCGATATAAAATGGTTTATCGAGACTTGAATTGAATTGAAATGAAGAACTGAGTTTTGATTTAAATGGGATTTGGAATTTGAGTTAATTCGAATTGATTTGTGAATTTTGAAGAAACTATTTTATTATATAAAGTATTTTTAATATGTATATAAATAATTTACTTTATAAATGATTTTGATATAAAGCTATTATTAATATACTAATTATTTAATACAAAACTATTTTATTATATATACTATTTTATTTTATTTACTATTTTAATTTATATAAACTATTTTATTTTATTAACTATTTTATTATATATATACTATTTTCTATATATCAAACCATTTAAGTGGGAAGTGTTACGATTTCAACGTGTTATGATTTCCAAAGTATTATGATTTCCAAAGTATTATGATTTCTAAGTGTTATAATTTCGAAGTGTTATAATTTTGGTAAGTGTTATGATTTTGGAAATGGATATATTTGAAGTGAAAAATGATATCGTATTGTTATGGTTTTGAAATGGATATGATATTTTGGTTTTGAAGTATGATATTTTGAAATGACCGCGGTGTTATAATAACATTTGGTTATTAAAGAGACCGGGATCGGATATTGTCATACTCTCTGCCAATACCGATAACCACTTTAACAACTATGTACGTGGTGGAGATTCCAGAAATGAAGTAGGATGGTTTGGCGATGATTCTATATGGTATGACGTGACCCTGACTCCCGTGAGTCAGCTTAGATGTGACTAGAATCAGGAGCTATACCGGGCCAAGTGAGGTCATTCCTCCTATCGAGCATATTTCTTCGATACTATATTTTGATTTTGTGATTGATTTGGTGGCCACCCCTCGATTTTGATTATGGGAGTGTGTCCGAGGTGGGCGGTAGTAGCTGCTATGCGTTACCACCAGTCCGGAAGTGCAATTGGTATATCTACCCTGGCATCTCCTCGTGTGACGTGTTCACATGCCCTAGCGCGCCTTCTACGAGTTTGTTTTGTACCATACCTATGGAGTGCCCTCTGATAGCCCTCCAGTTTACGGGGGGGTTACAGTACTGTATAGACTATGGGAATATATAAAATGTGTTAAGGGGGATATGGGTAACGCCTTAACGCTATTTTAATACTTTTACTTTACTATAGACATATTATAATAGCATATATTATTACATAGTAGATAGTTCCACGGATCCTCAGAGGATGGTTATCCCAAACATCCTTTGAGTTACTTGTATTTCAGTTGATATTTCACTTGAGTTGGATTTATTGATATAAGAATGTTAATCCTGACTCGAGTGTTTTGTGTTTTGCTTTACGCTCGGTCAGACTGAGTGCCACAGCGTTCGAGACTCACCTTTGGAGTTGGAGCTTCGCTTGGAGATCCAGCTATATCTATTCAGCTTTCGGTGATTCAGTTGACTACAGAGATCTATTCTGATCTTGTATTTGACTATTGTATTGAGACTTCTATGTATTCGAGACTTCTGTTGTATCTTGTTTTAACTCTATTATATATATATATAGTACCAGCTTCATGAACCACTATTCTTTTGTTTCCGCTGCTTATTGTTATATTACTCTGTGTCTATGATTCTGTGATTATTTTATTTACGGTATATGCTGAGTTTTACCAAATATAAATTAACAATCTGATATTTTGAGCAATTCAAGTCCGACATGTGCGGATGCGAATGGCACGAAATAGCAGGTCGTTACATTTATAGAAATCCAGTGATATTATAACAATGTCTAAGGGTTCAAAGTAAAATATTAAAACAGATGGAATGCTTGCATTTCACGTTCCAACATATTTGGTATACAACTAAATTTGTACAGCGCTTATTGGAGAATGGATTCCATACAATGACTAGGCAGTGGGGTACCACCTATCATAGTACACGTCTAGAAAATGTACCGAGGACCTCGCCTGGATCTCCTGCCAACACAAGACCGGCCTACCCCTTACTGGATAGTACCGAATATGTCATCACCCTGGTTTCTTTGCAACCCTTTTTATCGAGATCTCATGCACAACCAATCCATAAATATGTAGATGTATCTAGAAGGGTGACAACATACCCTAATGGGTGCGACCCACTTAGCCTTGCTGCATCTCCCCTGATTTTCAATCATTCCCGGTTGATGAGGCTTGAGGATACGTTTTACCTTTTAAGAAATTCACACTTAGAATGCTCATTGTCCTTCAATGACAATGTGCTGATAGCTTTCATCCATACAAGTCTGTTATGGGTCTGAATGAAACCGAAGGAACTATTCCTACTACATCCATTTTCGAATCACCCTTAGGATTAGTATCAATTAGCCCTTGCACTTCACATCTCTATCTTCGATTCCATGCTCTTCACGATGTCTTCACTTCGAAACGCATTTGTTGGATCGAAGTGGTTTTCGAATAACATATCTGATCCCGGTCTCTTCGAAACAACGTTCGATAATTTTCGGTAAACTCAACCCCGGCTCTCTAGGAAATAAACAGTCAAAGATAAGATCGAAGATCACCTCCAACTGTTAGTGGATGGATTTCCTTATCATCATCCTAGAAGAACGAAATGAGATTTTTACGCATAGTACAGCGTCATCGGAGATGACTGTGCCATATAACTCACGTGTTTCTCCTAGATATTTCCAAAGTTACGTTGGGTCTATTTTCGATAGTCGGTTATTTAACTATCGAATAACAAACATTCAATCAGGATTTTATTTCATTTGGAAAATAAACATTGGCTCAGTATATAAACAATCACTAGCCCCCTTTAATAAGCCTTTATACATACAATTACTTTGTAAATTACTTGTATATAAACATCTTTAAAGGAATACTCGCAAATTCCTATATTTCCATACTTAGAAATAGCCATATACTCTTCCCAACGTTATAAGTATATCCACAAAATTTAGGAAGGTTTTTCTTTTATCCGATTCTTAAATCATTTATAATTCCCCTTACAATTCCCAAGATCGTTTATAACCCATTTTATAAGTCTTCGGAAAACATTAATAATTTCTTTACCAAGAATTCAGTCGCTTATAAATTTCTTGTACATTTCAAAATCATTTATAACTCTTAATGAACCTATATACCATTTATGAACCTTTTTTTTTAAATCAATAACCCGCTTCTAAAATTTTGTTTATAAATATCTAACCATTTATAAGCCCTTTCACCTTGCAAATAACTCTTCCTTAATTCTTCAAACCATTTTATAACTCCTTTATAAAATCTCAGTCTTTCAAATATATTTCTGGGGTATCAAAAATAATTATAAATAATTTAAAATATTTTACATCAAACACCATTATATAATAATGATTATTAACATTAAAATTTATAAATTTTAAAACATCTTTAAAATGGTCATTAATAACTTCAAAATATTGTTTAAGAACAATAACCTTTACCATTTTCATAAATAATAATAATTTATTAAAACCTTATTAATAATCGTTAATATTAATTCCAAACCTTAATTATTCTTGAGATAACTAACTTTCAACTTTTCAACTTTTTATAAATTCTTAAAACATATTAACTATAAGAAAATAACTTTTAAATAATATTAATAATTAAATAACTTTGAAATAAGATTAATATAATTATATAACTTTAAAATAATATAAATATAATAATATAGCTTTAAAAAACTAATACTATTATAATTAAATAACTTTAAAATAATATTTATACAAAATAAATTAACTTAAAAACAATATTTATATATTTAATTAGATAGTCCTTAAATAAATATTTCCGAAACCCAATTTCAGATTTAAAAATCGATTCTTGTCTTAAAGACCAATTCCGACTTAATCGGCAATTTATAGTATTTTCAGAATACTAATTTGAAGCCAATAACCGCCCAACACTTATCCAATATCGATATTGATTTTATATCACTACTGGATTTTAATTTCAACATACAATGATGTTATAACCACAGCATCCAAAATCATATTTATTATTCAATAATCCATATAAAGGAAATATTATTGAAACAATATAATTCAATAATAGCGAGGAATCCCGTTGGATCCCTCCAACCTGTTTTTCCCTGTATCACAAATGTTATATAATCACAAACATAAATCAACCGCTTCGAGGCGGGATTCGTATACAAAGGGTCATCCGCTCTTATATGGGAACGTAATAGGGTCTCATCCACTTCAATAGGCAGGAATATATCCAAACAAACTAATAAATATAATAATTTATCCAAACAATCATTCAACCATTTTTATCAACTATAAATCATACTAGTTATCCAAAAAGGTGAGTTTAACTCACCGAAATATTCTTGTTACCGAGGCGTTCTGGTTTGGAACTAAAACCAAACGACGTCCGATTTTAGCCCAAAATTAAACTATCTCCAATTTCATCCAAACTAGTTTCATTGCAAAATTTTCGTCGATACGAGCGCAACGCAAAAAGTTTCATCTCGATCGGACCTCGTATGAAGGAGTTATAAATTTTATAAGTTTCGATAATTAAATTACTAATAAAATAAACTAATTACATACTTAAACTCTAATTACATTTAATAACTTCCTTCCCCAATTCAAAATTTCCACTCTAGTTCGAAGACTCCACCATGGCCGCAGCTTCAACTGGCCACCGCTCCTCCTCCCTTCCATTATTCGCCAAATCAACAATGCCAAACTTCATCTCATACCGAGCTCCACCACCTCGACCCATCAAAACCCACCCGAGCCTCCCCCTTTCAATCGTGTTCAACCCTGTGCAGTTAATGCCCCGCTATAACCCTGCTATATCTCATAGCGGGTTTCTGCCGCTACGATTTTTCCATATAGCCCCACAATATAGCCTTTCCGCTTTAATCCCCGCTATTTCCGCTATATCCCGTTATTTCTGCTATATTACGCTATTCCCGCTATATCTTCTTTAATAAAATGAATTGAAAAATTCAATTTATACATTATAAAAATTATGAAACTAATTTATTTGATTTAATTTTTAATATATTTTTAGAAATGAAAATACTCTAATATTCTACTAAATTCAATTATGTTATATAACAGTTTTACATTTATTTAAAGTATATTCGCACATGTTTTTATTTAAAAATTATTTATGTATCAGTTACAATTCAATTGAATGATAATTTTTCATTTAATTACCATTTATATATTCGTAAAAACATTAAGTACGAGTTTTATATGCTATTTTAAAGCCATCCGCCATATCCCGCTATATCCTCGCTGTATCCCCGCTATGACTTTTTGCACCTCCACCGCTTTGAATCTGCCGAGCGCTTTAACTGCACAGGTTCAACCCCAGTCCGAGCCCAGGTCTCCACGGTCACGACCCCTCCAAAGCCCACTGAGCTTCACCCCCTTCATCCTACAGCTGCCCCTTTCCACCCCGAACACAAATACGACTTCAAAGATGCAAATCTATGGCCATATTAAACGAAAACCCCAACCCTAGTTCTGAACCCATTACTTTATGTTTCGCTCAACCTAAAAATGATACCGCAAAATGAAACGTGGGTATGAGATGGAAGCTTGAGGCCAAACGAGTGCAAAATTATATTTTTCACGATTTTTAAATGACTATAACATTTCATTTTAAATTTTCAGAGTTTTGTTTTATCTTTTTTTCTCTATTAGCTACGTTTATATAAGGGAGGGAGAT
The DNA here is from genome assembly GCA_030737815.1 of Allium fistulosum. Classification (NCBI taxonomy): domain Eukaryota; kingdom Viridiplantae; phylum Streptophyta; class Magnoliopsida; order Asparagales; family Amaryllidaceae; genus Allium; species Allium fistulosum. The sequence goes on from CM060901.1 coordinate 475,253,844, forward strand.
ACAGAAGTATCATAGAGAGGGCATGGGTTGTACAGGTAGGTGTGGCTGATAAGAAAGATTAAGGCGGTGAAAAGTTAAATCGAAAAAAAAAATTAAAATTCAAAATATCTAGCTATATAATTACGGACTCCAACCAAGGCGTGCCGCCTAGCGTTCCTAATGTAATACCTCTATTCCGAATGCAATGGAACAAGTTTCGAGACCTAATTCGATCGTATGCAGAAGATAGCTTTTAGAACCCAATTATTGTATTAAATTTCCGATATTAATTTCAATGTGTTTCTATCCTGTATGACCAAATGGTGCATCTGATCGCTATGAAATTTGATGGCGTATTATAATTCATTATTACGGACCCAATGACACTGGTTTCGTCGAAATCCGAGACTGTGCCCCGGAAGGCTAATTTTATATGTTAATTTAAACGAGTTATTTTCAAAATCGAGTAAATCGCTTTTAAATCCAATTTAAAATTTTAATTATCTTCATTCTTATTAATATAAATTTAATAAGACTTTAAATAATTTTTATCCAAAAAAATCAAAGATTCAATTATTAAACAATTTCGATTATTAATTTTCAACAATCAAATTATCCTATAAATCGCTATAATTGAAATTCAAGTTATTAAATCTATAAAATTAACTTTTAAATATTTAAAATCAATTAAATATTCCAAAGTCAAATAAATAAAATTCTGGGTCGTTACAACTTCGAACCGACATAAGCGCTTCAAATTGGAATACCTTGAAAAAATCGAAGATGGAGCTCTTTGAAGTGCAAGGGCTACTTGCAACAATCTTGAGGGCGATTCTAAAATGGATGTAGTAGAAGTAGTGCCTTCGGTTTGTTCTTATCCTGAACATCTTCTATGGATGAATGCTGGCAATGCACTGTTGCCTGTAAGGCAATGTTAGCATTCCAAGTGGGGTTGCTATTCTAAAAGGTAAAACTCAGCCTCAAGCCTCATCAACCGGGAATGACTAAAATAGGGGATATGCTTTAGGGCTAAGTGGATCACACTCATTAGGGTATTGTCATTACCCTTTCTAGATATTTATTTATTTATTTATTTATGGATTTGGTTGTGCATGAGAGCTCTCTAGAAAAGGTTGAAAAGCAACCGGGGTGATGAAATATTCAGAACTATCCAATAAGGGGCAGTGCCGGTCTTGATTCGCAGAGGGTCCATGTGAGACCCTCGTTATATTTTATAGAGGTGTACTGTGACAGGCGGTATCTCCGTGCCTTGTCATTGTATGGAATCCATTCTCCAATAAACGCTATACGTACTTAGATGTGCCTAACTATGCTGGAACGTGAGATGCAAGCATTCTAGCTATATTCATAATTAACTTAAAACCCAAGAAATTATTATGATATCATCGAAATTCTTATAGAAATGTTTTGGTTATCGTAAGGTAAAAACCCATCCGTGTTTATATGCAGCATGGTCTTACGAGATACCTTTGTTTTGAAAGGTTTTACAACTTTAAAATTCATTTGAGGTGTGTTTCTCATGCTGGTTTACCAAACTGATCCGGGTGTTATTTTCTAATAATGCTCGTGTTAGACCAAGTATATTTTCATATCTAGTTTGGATGCTTGGAACTTCAGGAGACGAGTTGGATGCCTCCAAGAAGAACTCATGTATTTTTATTTTCGTTGTATTTGTTGGTTGTATGTATCAGCAATTATGAGGACGGGCTGTTATAACTGTCCAAGTTGATGATTGGTTAGTGTACTATGATTTGATGTATGTATGTCGCAGTTTTTCTTTCTCTTGTAAAGATCTGTTTTATATTATATGTTACTCAACACGATGTGAGATTTTGTTATGTATTTTCTTTCTTTTTCCCTAATAATCTATCTTTTCAGCACTTGGATACTCGACACGTGAATATCGTGCTGTATTAATGTCGACTTCTGAGGATCGAAAAGGTAGGTTGTTACAACACCAAAATAAACCATGTTGAAGAATGACTACATGACAAACATGAAGTCCCATGAAGATTCATATATACATCAATATGTGGGTCGCCTAACCCTAGGTCGCCTAACCTATATCTATACCTATATAAGGTGTATCAATAGTATATCAATCTACAACTCCATTAGAACATGGTTCTCCATTAGAACCTTGCTTTTCCCTTAAGATAACAGAGTACTGTCCTATGCGACACAAGGGACTATAGGGCACTTACCCTAACCCAAAACCCATGATGCACATCAAATATAACATCTGATAAAGATGTTATGGATCTGGGGCATGACCCCAAGATCATGCCACGAGGGTGGATCCTAGCCATCTGGTACCCTCTAACGCCAATAATAGAAGTACATCATGATAGTGGCACATAATATCAATAAATTTAAGTGCACGAAGCCTACTCGCACTTATGAGCATCAACTCACGTAAGTACAATCTTATCGTACTATTGCCACCATGCGAGTGTCATCTACTTACAATAAATAATCGAATAAATATCGCAACAACATCCCATACCACTAAGAGATACTCAAATGTGTATTCACGGCACATAAACTACACTCAATCCCTACAATATTCTATATAACGAGTCAGAAGAATAACTGGAGAAATATTATCGAAAATCTCATACTAGACAGTATTATAGCTCCGTTTATTCAGATTTGTCCCTACATGGAATTAAAATCCTTAGGAACGAAAATATCCCAAAATAGCAATATCATGAATCCATGCATATGGATGCCATCACCACTTCATATCAAAACTACAATCAAAACAATATTGACAGTGAATGGTTCATTTCATCAACAATAATATGTAGATGATGAGAAATCAAGAAAGCATCATAATCTCAATTAATAACACACAAATATATATATATATATTTACATAATCCTTTTATACTTAGTTTAATTCATTCCATAATATGAATTCAAACACTTTTGATATAGATATATATATATATATATATATACATCAGATTCTCTTTTCCATATATATAACCTTTGAATTCATTTTTTTCTAATCAAATATGATTTCTATAATTTCTATCGTTGAACATAAATTTATTAATTTTTTTATTTTGCCCTTTTTAATAGTCAAACATATTATAAATGCATAGAGGATTAATTAGAAAATATTTCTTATCTTATAGAATTTATATAAAATTTTTATTAATTGTTTAATACCAAATATGGATTTTTCTTTAATAAATTAATGACTTTAGCTATATCAAAATACCGAAATTTAAATAAAACTTTTCTTCATAAAATTATGTATTTACTTTATATAATTATTCACATTTATTTTTAGTACAAATATAATTTATTGATTTATTTAAAATATACACATAAAAAATAGCATAACGTAGTACTTGGACTTAGGAGGATTGGAAGAAGTGCACCAGCATTTACCACTAGGCCACTCATGCTTTTGTGTAAGCAGTTGCACCACCGGTCGATATGTAGCGGTCGACCGGTTGGAGCTTAGGGGGTCGACCAGTAGACCTACTTGTTGCACACCAAACAACGGTCATAGTTGTTCTTTCGATCAACTTCTGGCCACACTTCCCCCTCTTTCTCACCAACTTATTCACCAATTCAATGCATACAAGCTTAATTCATCCGAACATCAACCAAATACACACATGTATAAATTTAAATATAGGATCATGAGTAAGATTTACTCACTTGGAATAGTATGTACATCATTTTCTTCTTCTTCCATTTACTATAAGTTTTCCTCCTTTCAGTTTGATGATCAAACCTTGAATTCAAGCTTGCTAGTTGGTGTAAAGAAGTGTCAAGTGGCTAGGGTTGAATTATAGGAATTTACAAGGTTTATTTGGATTTTGTTTTAGTTTTCGAAGTGATGGGGCATTTCTAGAATTTCGATTTTCTAAAACAAAGAAAGTGATCGTTTAGGTTATTTTTAGAAATAAAGATGAAATATCCAAACGAAGAAAAGTCTGGAGTTGGAAAACTCTTGACTTAGCAAAAAATCTTGAAACAAAGATTTGGGTTATGGGCCTAAGAAATGTTGGGATTGCTTTGTTAACTAAAGCATTTTCTATCTTTTCTTTTCTTCATGGAATCAACTTCTTCTCACTTCTATCCCAATAACTTATTAATATATATATATATATCCAATTACTACTTATAATTTTACAAAAATTATTTTCTATAATTTTTTTATTTAGTTTCCATTCAATTTCATTTACTAATTAAATTTCAAACCTTCTTAATATTATAACATCACTTTTATCATCAAAAAATAAATTTCAAACCATTTGCTTCCAACATTATTAACTATAAAATTTAATTTACCATTTTATTCCCATAATTAGTCTATATATTTATATATTTCAAGATAACCAAATAAATTACTAATCCATATTCCTTTTATATTAAATTCTAATTATTTTAATAAAATATTTTCCATCATATTTCCAAATAATTCTAATAATTTCACATTTATTATATTAAAACATGTTTATTTAATTGATCTTTATTATTAAATTATTAATTTATTGCTTCTTGACAATAGGTTGTTACATCTATCCTTAACTTATTAGTCTTTATGGTCATTTCATTCCCTATAAAATTCTCAACCATCACCTTTAAAAGTTCATTATGTACTTAGAATTTCTTACCATTATTAGCTATCTCATATTTACATTATATGGCTATCGCCGATTGACACTAGGCTATCATACATTGGTATTTCCCAAGTTGTCGTGGGCTAGTCTTACCAGCCATTTTAAGTTAAGTGTCCTAGAGCCATCGCATGTCAAAACACTTTAAAGCAACTGCAAGTTGACACAACCTAGGGCTACTACATGTTGACGTTCCCTAACTATCGCAAGTTGGTACATATAAAGGCTATCACTAGTTGATCCCAACGTAGTTATCGCCTATTGACTCCAACTTAGCAATCGCAGGTTGATCCCAACCATAGCTATTGCATATTGATTCCTGCTTATCCATCGCAAGTTGATCCAAATGTAGCCATCGCATGTTGACTCCAACTTAGCCATCGCAGGTCGATCCCAATATAGCTATCGCGTGTTGACTCTAACTTAGCCATCGCAAGTTGATCCCAACGTAGCTATCGCATGTTGACTTCAACTCTAGCCATACGAAGTTGATCCCAACCTAGTTATCGCAAGTTGATGTCTATAGGGGCTGTTAATGGTTGATATGGTGTTTCAGTAATTATCTTGAAAACTAATTTATCTCTAACTAAAGGAATTACTTTTTACCTAACCCTGATATATGTCGAATTTTTATTGGTTAATACATCCTTTTACAGTTTTCTTTCAAAACTTATTAATTCATTTTATAATTAATTATTTAAATATCCTTATGTAATTAGCCCTTTTTCTTTACTAATTAATTCGTATGAATTTGAAATGCATGGAAAAAATCCCAAAGTTCACCAAAAATCTAAATTATCGTGTGTTGATTCATATAAATTTCTAGGCCAAGATAATTAATTTTAATAATTTAAATAATTAATTCTCGAATTTAAGCCCTTTATCCACTTAAAAATTCTTAGTAATTCTATATAATTTCAGAAAATCATGAAATTAAAAACATATCTCCAAATTACTATTTCGCATATTACATAAAAATTTCAAGTGATTTAGACAAAGTCTGATTCACGTTTAGTCTTAGCACATCAAAAACCATCATCTTTAAATTCCCAAACATGAACAAGTATTATTTAACATTCATTTATTTGTTCCTCATCATCAACTCATTAAAGATGCATACAATCCTATCCTATATAGGTTTGAAAGGTTTTAGAGAAAGGATTACTCACCTTTGGTTAGATTAAACTTGACTAAAGCCTTGATTTGCTTAAGAAATGAATGCCCTTCTCTTTCCCTTTAAAATTTATTACTTCTTTCCTTGAAAAAATGTTCAGCCTAAGCTCCTTGTTTTCTTTCTTTCAGTTTAGAGGAAAATGAGAGAATGAATGAGGAGTTGGAGTATCAGGGTTGAGTGATTTGAGCTTTGTGCTAAAACCTCATTCTAGCCTATTCTTAATACATCTCTGACTCCTCATCCTACGTTCATCCACTAACTTATCTTTATTTTATGTCATAATTGATTTGATTAATCATTTATTTGATTAATTTTCCCTATATTAAGGTACCCTCAAAATATGGGGTGTTACACAAGATAACTGGAAGTACCATCGACTTTAGAAGTGTGGGCGTAGTCCTATAGACATACTATGATGGAAGTCAATGCATCCTCCATAAAAAGTATATGAAAAGAAAATAATCAAAATATGAACTAAGCAAATAATAAATGCAACGTTTTATTTATTCGTTAAACATGAGTTACAAAAATAATATTTGAAAATACAACTAAACAAAAGTAAGAACTTACCACTAATATTGTGCATAGCCATGGTTAACCTACTTTCAAACCAAACTAAGTTGGTATGATACAATGGGAAAAATCCTCCCCAAATGAAGGGCGCTAGAACTGTAGCATAAACGCACTAAGTGTCTCACCTGAGTAGCATGGGAAGTTTTGGCCAAGAATTCTTGAGTCTCCTTCTTAAGCTATGCAACTATGTTATCCAGCTTTTTTCCTCTTTTATATATAAGGGCGGCATTAACTGTAATACTATCATCTTTTAATGTTCTAAATGCTTAATGTACCCTTGGAGTTATCGCATAAAACCACTCTCCCTGTAACAACCCGCATATTTTAAGATTGTATATTTAAATGTTTTATTTAAATATAGCATCGTTAATCGGATTAAAATCCGAAAAGCTACTTTTTGTAAACAGTTGAATTGGGACTCGAGACCACTTCCATTGAGTCCAAAATGATGTTTACAACTTTTTTGAGTATAAACATCGATATGTTTGGAGTTGAGTGAAATTTTGATATTTTCATTTAGGGCTTTGGGTTTGGGTTTCAGCCCAATAACCTAACACCCAACCCATCTAATACCCTAACTCCCACTCCACTCCTCTTTATTCCTTCATTCCATTTCCTAACACTCTAGCTCAAGAGAAAATGGGGGAAAAGAATGGGAAATAGAAATTCCAAACCCTAGTTTGATTTGGAAACTCAAGTTCTTGCTCCAAAATCAAAGAGAAGCTTAGGTAAACATCCTCTTCATCTTCTCCAGCTCAATCCCTCTTCTATTTTCAGAATTTCCTATAACCTAACTTAGGAAATATTCTTCTTATGAGCTTAGATTGAAGCTTCTTGAGTTGTTGTTGAAGAGGAATTGATCTTAGCTTGTTTGAGAGCTTTTCACTTGAGTTTTTGAGTTAAAGGTGAGTTTTTGAACTCACATCTATGTCTATATCTTTGATAGTTGTTTGGTAGTAATTCCTAACATCTATTCCTTTTTCATTTGCTTTTGAGTTGAATTGGTTTGATGAATATTCCAATTTTTAGTGTTTTGAAGTCAAATCTTTAAAAATCCTATCTTTGATGTTTGAACATGTTGTTGGGGTGTATCGAAGAGCCTATAAGGCTGGGTTGTCGCTTGGCATAAATCCCAAGTCTCCATTGCTCGTCCGATCATTTCCGATGTGGATTTTTGCCCTTCTTGGAGCCAGGCTGATAATACTGCAGATGCAGGTTCAGTCGACTGAACTGTAAGGTCAGTCGATTGAACCAGGGAACAAAAAACAATATGTGCCTGTATCAGTCGACTGACTAAACAGTTCAGTCGACTGACCTGGAAACCGAAAGTTTCCAAGCATAGTATCAGTCGACTGACCACCTGGTTCAATCGACTGATATGCTTGTCTCAGCCCAATTTGCCTATTTTGCGTGGGTTTCCAATTTTAATCGATTCAAGTTGATCCGATTTGTTGTTATCATTTATATCGACTTTGATGACTTATTTTTCAGGATTTTTGGGAATATCCATTTTGATGGATTCGGTATCAATTTATATGGATTTGATTCATGTCTTCGAATGTGGATTTTGGTAATTGATTGTTTCTATAATCATTTCTGTGATTTGTCACTTTAAAATATAAAGGTTTCTTTATACTAGTAGTACATACTCAAAAAATTTCATCAAAACGATTTCAACACTATTTTTAATACAAAGCTCGTTTTCAAAGCCGTTTTCCAATCTATTAGTATATACAAACCTTTACCTCATTCGTATGAGAAATCGAATTAAACGGCTTAGTAAAACAAGTGGTATGAAACGCTTGCGTTTGCTTCATCGGTTAATTCTTGGACTTGTTCGATTGAACTCTAGTGACAAATTTCGAGTGGAAATCTACAATTTGTTCGTAAATAATTAAGTTAAGCAAGTGGTTATGGGACATGAAGCTAAACTCATCTATTTACTAGCTTAGTGTAATCGACACTTCTTATTGATCAATGATGATCGTTTTGTAGTTTAGACTAGCGATGTGCGATGTCTCTTTGTCCACGTGGGGGACAGTACCCAGTTCTGTTGAGCTTCGTCACATTTTTATAGGTTAGCGACCTACGGGCTTTATGGAGTTTGGTTCATCGGGCGTACTGTTATTGCACTACGTCGTTGTTCCGAATTATTTGAGTTTCGGGATCATCGGGCGTACCGTTATTGCATTATGTCATTGTTTTGAAATATTTGAGTTTTAGGTTCAGCGGGCGTACCGTTACTGCACTACGTCATTGTTCCAACTCATTTGAGTTTAGGTTCCTCGGGCATACCGTTATTGCACTACGTCGTTGCACCGGCTTTATGGTTAGCGACCATGGAATAGCATTCCGTTTGTGACACACGTGTTGGGGGTTTTCATACTCTCGTTTGTGATAGGTCTTCCCCCTTTTGTGTTTTCTGGATTTCTAGTTGATGATTTCTAGAATTTGTGTTTCAACGATTTTTGTGATTGGCATTGATATGTTTTGTCAATATTTGTGTTTTGGTGAATAATTTAAAGAATGCGATTCTTTTTGGGTGTTTGAGAATATTTGAGATATTGTATGATTTTTGTGTTATCTGATGTATACTTGCCATAGTATGGCATTATCGTTATCACGCATTTTTGCGATATCTCTTATCCTATCTCATTTTATCTGATATTTATAGCTAGACTGATCCGTTTATTATTTTCTTCTTAAATAATACTCGGGTCAGACCGAGGTATTTCAGGTGCTCCTGCTTGATTTCTTATCAGGGTTCGTCACTTGACTTTTGGCTAACTACTTTAGCTTAGTAGTTTTTGTTGTTATACATTCGAGATAGAGACTCCTTGATGTATACTTATTCTTTTGTCTAGAACTTGTATCTATTCTTTTGTGATGTAGTGGGTCTAGTTTGACCACTATTTTGATGTACACTTTTATGTGTTATATTCATATTTGTTTCCGCCTTTGTGATATGAATATCTGTGACTAATTTGTGTTATGTTTATTTCTATATTTGTTTCCGAAGTCCACTCAGCCAATGTGTGGTAGCTTTGAGTTTGTAATTGATATGTCGGATTTCCTCTTGAAATGAAATGTAAGTTATATTATCTGACATATCGGTACTCGCACAAAGCAATTACGCAGATGGTCGCTCCTAAACAGCCTTATTCTTCGTGCTAGTCGATGGCATTACCCCGTAGTGTCCTTGGCTAGCATGAGTATAGAGGTGGGGCGTCATAGCTTAGTATCAGAGCCAAACTTTGGAACAATGTAGAATAATCTAGCAAGGATCATTGTCCTAAGTCTTTCTTAGGAATCGTGCCATAGGATTTAATTCGAGTCTTCGTACCGTTCTATCCTATTTCTTTTTGTGATGCCTTGTTTTATCAATCAAGTTTGTTTGATATTCATTCTGAGAATAACATTTTTCCTCTTCTTTCTTTCTTTCTTAGAGAAGAGAAATGGTTAGACCAGGCTGTCCCAGCGCCGGTCAATCTAGTGCTACTCCTCAGGATGGAGTATTTATGTCTGCTCAACAACTTTTAGATCTTGTGAAAAATGCTCAAGCTGTCGGACCCATTCCAGAGCCAACTCATCCTAAATCCGGATTTGCACGCTTGTGCATAGATTATACCGCTTTTGGTGGAAGGCCGTTCAAGGGTTCCGAAAACGTTATAGAAATCCAAGCTTGGCTTAGATCGTGCGATCGCATCTTTTCCCGCATGAATCTTATTGATCCACTTCGTGTCCAAGTGGCTTCTAGCATGATCCAAGAAAGAGCATTAGACTGGTACGAGCTTTTGATCTCTAAAACTATTGAAGCGGATCTTACTTGGGAGCAATTCCGGGAAAGGTTCGAATTGAAGTTTGTGCCGGAAGCTGAAAAGGTAACTTTAGCTCGGCGCTTTATTGACCTTGTTCAAGGTGAATCTTCTGTGACCGACTACGTCGCATCTTTTGAATCTCTTTCTAAATATGGGCTCGAGTATATTAATACCCCATTGAAGAAAAATAAGAGGTTTGTCTATGGATTGAATAAGAACCTCAAAAAGCCTTTACTTTTGAAACTAGAAGTTTCTTTCGATCAGCTTGTAGATATCGCTCTTCGGCTTGAAGAGGCCGATAGAGAAAGTGATGTTGAAGTTGTGCGTGCCAAACAGAACTTCAACAATAACATGAAGAGGCCTATTAAGTTCAAAAGCCCCAATCCTAACAAGAAAGGGAAGCAAGAAGCTTCGGTAGCAAAGACTCCTACCTCTAGTCGTGGACGATGCTACAATTGTGGTCTTACGGACCACTATGCAAATGAGTGCCCAAAACCTTTTTTTTGTCGTTATTGCAAAAGTTCAGGTCATCTTTTATCTTCATGCCCAAACTTCCAAACAAGAAAGAGGGCAAGCTAAATGTTATGCAAGCTCCTAGTGACACTTCTCTTAGTCAAGGTATTTTCTATCCTTGATGGCACTATTTTATTTCGTGATCTTCCTATTCGAATTTTTTTGATTCGGGCGCATCTCACTTTTTATATCAAAAGATCTTGTTGGTACTTTTTCTTTAAATATTATGGGCTTGATGACTTCATTGAGAATTGCGAATCCGGTTGGTGGATCCGCAACACTCAGTTTACTTTGTGAAAATGTCAAGATTATTTTATGTGATTATTCTTTTCGAGCCGATTTGCATGTTATGCATTACTTAGGCTTCGCAATTGATTTTTGGGAAAGGATTGGCTTGATCATTATGAAGCCCACATCCTATGTCCTGAGCGGACTATATATCTTTGACATTCTCAATCGGTTAAGCAGATTTCTATCGTTATTAATGATTTTGATTTCCAAATTTGGTGGCATCATTTTATTCTTTAAACCTACATGATGAGGAGAATATTATTTCTCTCATTCAAGTAGTTTGTGAATTTTTCGGTATATTTGAGCATGTCTTAGGATTACCACCTAAGCAATCTATTGAGAGGTGCTAAGGTCTTTTCAGCTCGACCTTGCCACCGGTTTTTATCAAACTACGAGTTGCGGAGGGTAGCATTCCACTTACCGCATTCCATACTCGTTATGATTCTTATGAGTGGTTCATTATGTCATTCGGTTTGACGAACCTTCTACCTTATTTCATCCATCTTATGAATCGAGTATTCTATGAATATCTTGATGAGTTTATCCTTGTATTTATTGAGTATGGATGAAACGACAATTTAAAATTTGCAAATCTTTTTAATAAGATATTTATAAGTATGATTGGATTTTGTTCTTAAAACGAACAAAGAATATTTGTAAATTTTATAAGTGACATGTTTATCATATAGAAGATGATTTTGTGTTGTTTTGCCCATTGAGTGCTTTAAGAATTCTGGTCGATGCGCTTGATCAACGTTATCGATAGGAATCTCCTAAACGCTATGATGAGACAGTCAAACACAGTAAATTCTTGTAATAAGTTAATTTTTCTAAAAAGATGATTACATAAAGTTAATTATAATTTTGAATGTCTTAGCTTTTCGGGAAAGAGGATCGATTAAAAGAACTCTTTTCCGATGCTTTTATTCTTGTGATTCACGAAGGGAACCAAGACTTTATTGTTTGTACCGATGCTAGTCGTATTGGTTTGGGTGTCATTCTCTTGCAAAGGGAACGTGATATCGCTTATGCTTCTAGGCAATTAAAGCCTACCGAGACTAAATATGCCACTCATGATTTAGAACTCGCGGCTATTGTTTTCGCCCTTAGAATTTGGCGTCATTATCTTTTGGGAGAGAAATTTGTTCTCTACACCGATCACAAATCTTTGAAGTATTTATTTTCTCAAAAGGAACTCAATTTGCATCAACAACGTTGGCTCGAGTTCCTTGCATCTTATGATCTTGGTATTCTTTATACTCCTGAAAAAGGGAGATCGTGTTGTCGATGCCCTTAGTCGTAAGCAACAAGCGGTTGTTTTCATGATGATATCCGAATGGAATGATCTCGAGACTTTATTCACTTGTGAGATTCGAGATCGTGAATTCGATTCATGTTCATCTCTTGTTTTGTGTAGCCTTGAGGCTCATCTTCTCTTTTGGACCGTACCTCTTTTGGCTAAACTCTATGTCAAAGAAATCGTTAAATTGCATGGAGGTCCTACTTCTATTGTTAGCGATCGTGATCCATTATTTTACTAGTGGATTTTGGTAAGGTCTTCAAAAGCTTTGGGAACAAAGCTTAATTTTAGCATCGCTTATCATCCTCAGTCCGATGGAAAAACCGAGCGTGTGAATCAAACTCTTGAAGATCTCTTTCGTGCATGTGTTCTTGATTTTGGTGGAAGTTGGGAAGATCATATTCTTGTTGAGTTTTCTTCCAATAATAGCTTCCAATCTAGTATTGGTATGGCATCTTTCGAGGCACTCTACGGAAGGCCATGCCGATTTCCTTCGTGTTGGCTTGAAGCTGGAGAGAAGCTGGTTTTAGGTCCAGATTTTATTGGTGTTCATTTGTGTTTCACCTATGAGGGGTGTTGTGCGTTTCAGTCGATCGGGAAAGTTAGCACCTCGATATGTTGGTCCATTTCCCATCACCGAACGTATTGGTTCCGTGGCTTATCGCCTTTTATTACCGGCTCAGTTTTCTGTTATTCATGACGTATTCCACGTCTCTCAACTACGGAAATGCCTTCGTGATTCCGATTCTATTCTTGAGCCCGGTGTAATTGAAGAAATTGAAGTTTCACCAAATTTTACTTATGAGCAAACACATCCTGACTTACTCTTTTGTGCTCTTTATGGTGAACTTCTCATTTCAAAATTTATTCTTTTGTGTTGATATGCTTTTATGGTTGTTACTTTTTATTTTCCTCTTAATTATTGCGAGGACGCAATTTCTTTAAGGAGGGGAGTCTGTAACAACCCGCATATTTTACGATTGTATATTTAAATGTTTTATTTAAATATAGCATCGTTAATCGGATTAAAATCCGAAAAGCTACTTTTTGTAAATAGTCGAATTGGGACTCAAGACCACTTCCATTGAGTCCAAAATAACATTTACAACTTTTTTAAGTATAAACATCGATATGTTTGGAGTTGAGTGAAATTTTGATATTTTCATTTAGGGCTTTGGGTTTGGGTTTCAGCCCAATAACCTAACACCCAACTCATCTAATACCCTAACTCCCACTCCACTCCTCTTCATTCCTTCATTCCATTTCCTAACACTCTATCTCAAGAGAAAATGGGGTAAAAGAATGGGAAATAGAAATTCCAAACCCTAGTTTGATTTGGAAACTCAAGTTCTTGCTCCAAAATCAAAGAGAAGCTTAGGTAAACATCCTCTTCATCTTCTCCATCTCAATCCCTCTTCTATTTTCAGAATTTCCTATAACCTAACTTAGGAAATATTCTTCTTATGAGCTTAGATTGAAGCTTCTTGAGTTGTTGTTGAAGAGGAATTGATCTTAGCTTGTTTGAGAGCTTCTCACTTGAGTTTTTGAGTTAAAGGTGAGTTTTTGAACTCACATCTATGTCTATATCTTTGATAGTTGTTTGGTAGAAATTCCTAACATCTATTCCTTGTTCATTTGCTTTTGAATTGAATTGGTTTGATGAATATTCCAATTTTTAGTGTTTTGAAGTCAAATCTTTAAAAATCCTATCTTTGATGTTTGAACATGTTGTTGGGGTGTATCGAAGAGCCTATAAGGCTGGGTTGTCGCTTGGTATAAATCCGAAGTCTCCATTGCTCGTCCGATCATTCCCGGTGTGGATTTTTCCCTTCTTGGGGCTAGGCTGATAATACTGCAGATGCAGGTTCAGTCGACTGAACCAAGGAACATAAAACAATATGTGCCTGTATCAGTCGACTGACTAAACAGTTCAGTCGACTGACTAAACAGTTCAGTCGACTGACCTGGAAATCGAAAGTTTCCAGGCATAGTATCAGTCGACTGACCACTTGGTTCAGTCGACTGATCTGCTTGTCTCGGCACAATTTGTCTATTTTGCGTGGGTTTCCAATTTTAATCAATTCGTGTTGATCTGATTTGTTGTTATCATTTATATCGACTTTGATGACTTCTTTTTCGGGATTCTTGGGAATATCCATTTTGATGGATTCGGTATCGATTTCTATGGATTTGATTCACGTCTTCGAATGTGGATTTTGGTGATTGATTGTTTCTACAATCATTTCTATGATTTGTCACTTTAAAATATAAAGGTTTTTTATACTAGTAGTAAATACTCAAACTTTTTCATCAAAACGATTTCAACACTATTTTTAATACAAAGCTCGTTTTCAAAGCCGTTTTCCAATCTATTAGTATATACAAACCTTTACCTCATTTGTATGAGAAATCTAATTAAACGGCTTAGTAAAACAAGTGGTATGAAACGCTTGCGTTTACTTCGTCGGTTAATTCTTGGACTTGTTCGATTGAACTCTTGTGACAATTTTTGAGTGGAAATCTACAATTCGTTCGTAAATATTTAAGTTAAGCAAGTGGTTATGGGACATGAAGCTAAAATCATCTATTTACTAGCTTAGTGTAATCGACACTTCTTATTGATCAATGATGATCGTTTTGTGGTTTATACTAGCGATGTGTGATGTATCTTTGTCCGTGTGGGGGACTGTACCCAGTTCTATTGAGCTTCGTCTCATTTTTATAGGCTAGCGACCTACGGGCTTTATGGAGTTCGGTTCATCGGGCGTACCGTTATTGCACTACGTCGTTGTTTCGAAATATTTGAGTTTTAGGTTCATCGGGCGTACCGTTACTGCACTACGCCATTGTTCCAACTCATTTGAGTTTTAGGTTCCTCGGGCGTATCGTTATTGCACTACGTTGTTGCACCGGCTTTATGGTTAGCGACCATGGAATAGCATTCTGTTTGTGACACACGTGTTGGGGAGTTTTCATACTCTCGTTTGTGATAGGTCTTCCCCCTTTTGTGTTTTCTGGATTTCTAGTTAATGATTTCTAGAATTTGTGTTTCACTGATTTTTGTGATTGGCATTGATATGTTTTGTCAATATTTGTGTTTTGGTGAATAATTTAAAGAATGCGATTCTTTTTGGGTGTTTGAGAATATTTGAGATATTGTATGATTTTTGTGTTATCTGATGTATACTTGCCACAGTATGGCATTATCGTTATCACGCGTTTTTGTGATATCTCTTATCCTATCTCATTTTATCTGATATTTATTGCTAGACTGATCCGTTTATTATTTTCTTCTTAAATAATACTCGGGTCAGACCGAGGTATTTCAGGTGCTCCTACTTGACTTCTTCTCAGGGTTCGTCACCTGACTTTTGGCTAACTACTTTAGCTTAGTAGTTTTTGTTGTTATACATTCGAGATAGAGACTCCTTGATGTATACTTATTCTTTTGTCTAGAACTTGTATCTATTCTTTTGTGATGTAGTGGATCTAGTTTGACCACTATTTTGATGTACACTTTTATGTGTTATATTCATATTTGTTTCCGCCTTTGTGATATGAATATCTGTGACTAATTTGTGTTATGTTTATTTCTATATTTGTTTCCGAAGTCCACTCAGCCAATGTGTGGTAGCTTTGAGTTTGTAATTGATATATCAGATTTCCTCTTGAAATGAAATGTAAGTTATATTATCTGACATATCGGTACTCGCACAAAGCAATTACGCAGATGGTCGCTCCTCAACAGCCTTATTCTTCGTGCTAGTCGACGGCATTACCCCATAGTGCCCTTGGCTAGCGTGAGTATAAAGGTGGGGCGCCACACTCATCGTGCTATTTCAGTGAGAAAATTTTATCAGTACTCAAGTATCTTTCCTAAAAATCAAATAAGAAGTTTTTCTACCCTATCAATAACCAAAAAGATAAAACAAAACAAGACATATATATATATATATATAAACTTGTCAGAAAAGCTAAATAAAATAGAACTAACAAGAAGCTAGGATAGAGCAAGAAAAATGAAATCAGCCAATAAACAAGAAAAAAAATCCATATATACATTATAGAAATGTCATTAAGTACATATCAAAAACAAGATGCCAAAGACAATGCAAGAAATCTTGGCCTAGCCTAACTCCTTCTTCATAAAAAAAGAAAGAATGAAGTGAAGTTTAGGATATTGCGTTTGGATTTGCGGACGCGTGCAGTGCAGAGGCAAAACTTGTAGTGCAGAGTTATTTGCATCCTACGCCTATTCATTAAGAACCTTAAGAATTGCAATAGAGGTATACAATGTCACTACTTGTATATTCTTCTCTTTATCCCATTCTTCATGATAATAATTTCATGCGGCCTCACCAGCAACTGTTGTTGGATCTGGGTCACCCCACAGCAGAAGTTATGGGTAAACATAAAAAAATTCCCTTGTTAGATCTTTAATGGGCCTACGAAGTCTAATCCATTTAGAACATTTCAAAATATTATTTAGATAAAATCTCTTATTTTATTTAAAATTTTAAATTATATACACTTTTATTTAAGTTATATTCTAGGTATATATAACTACACATATGTATCATATACATATATGTATGTGCATGTCCCATTTAAGGAATAATATGTCCATATATAGATGTTGGGATTTAAATCGCAACGGACATGTTAGCTCATTCGATATGTATTGTATGTTGTCCAAATATATGTATATATGTAAATTTGATTTTTATATAAATATTATAAATCCATATATATATACACACATATAAAACTTATACAGGTAAATAGCCACAAGGAAGAAGTTGCAAAAAAAATTAGTCTCAGAGACAACAAGTTTGTTTTTTAGTCTGAAGGACACTTTTTAGTGTAAAATGAAAATGATAGTTACAACTATCATTCTGTGATTTACACTAAAAAGTGTCCTTCAGCCTAAAAAACAAACTTCTTGTCCCTGAAACTAAATTTTTCTCTATCTTTTTCCTTGAGCCTAAAAACCCCAAACTTATATATATAAGTAAAATATTAAATATGTATATGTGTGTGTGTGTTCATTATTGTAATAAATACTAAAATAATTTATATATATACATAATAATAAAAAATTAATTATGAACTAATATATATATATGCATTACAAAGAAAAAATAATTTATTTATATATATATATATACAAAAGCATATTTAATATCTATATACATATATACTAATAAATTTAAATAAACAAATTTGTTTTTAATTTTAAATACTTCAAAATCGTATATAAAGTAAAAAAAATTATTACAATTTTATTATATTAATATATATATATATATATTGACTAATTAGTCAAAAATAATAAAATATTAATAAAAAATATTTTTGAGATATATTATTCAAATTTTAAATTTTTAGAAAATCTAGCATGATATATTGACATTTGGAAAAAAATTCCACAATTTTTCTTTGTTAAAATTTATTTTTTATTAATTAATTATTTATAGCCGTTTATTATAATAATTTTAAAAAATAAAAAAATTATTTTAAAATTCTTATTTTCTGGTCGAGAGTTTATTTCATGATAAAATAATTTTATGAAATTTAAATTTAATTTCTGAAATATATTTTAGTTTATATAAATTATTTAGATGGTGTATTGATTTAAATAATAGTAAATAATTATTTAAAAATAATTTACTACCGTTGAAAATTATAATTAATGAAAATATACGTGTATAAAATATATTATCAATTATAAGTATGAAATGATCACATAATTAAATACAAACCATATAATTATAATTAAATGACATATTAATATGTATATATATTAACTAATAAAATAATAATTAATATAAATAAAATATTTGGTTGTGCATATCAATCAATATGCAAAAAAATATTTTTTTAGCAAGGTTAGCTGGCCTTTGATGGACCGTTCGCTTTTATAGATGAAAATTAATAACAGGTGTTCGACACAGGTGCTAGAACAACTAAAGAAAAGGAAAACCGAAGATAGGCAGAAGCACCTAAACTACTATTAGACAAAGGATAACTAATCCCCGTCATCACTACTGTTGTCACAAGCAAAAATAGGCCCTGTAACATGCCTAATCCCAGCAAAAAGAGACGCCAGGTTAGACACAAAATGCACAAAATCACTAGTGTATAAAAATTTCCTATCCCAATTAACATCCTGTAATAATAACTCATTTTACTTGCCGTCTTCTCCAACTGTAGACAAGAACAGTCCTTCCTCTCAACATGGTAAACCAAAGAAGGCTCTTCCCCCTTTTCTTCGACATGCATGTGGAAACTATCAGTCAACTGTCTTTATCTCATTTCATAATCTTCATGAACCCAGGAACTCTCACAGCTTTACTAATAAATAGATTGCTTAACAGGAGGAGCTATCACAAAAACTGTTGACACACAGGGCACAGAAATGACCTTTGAAACAACGCCAAAAGTAAAAGGAACCACA
The DNA here is from genome assembly GCA_030737815.1 of Allium fistulosum. Taxonomy (NCBI): domain Eukaryota; kingdom Viridiplantae; phylum Streptophyta; class Magnoliopsida; order Asparagales; family Amaryllidaceae; genus Allium; species Allium fistulosum. Next base: position 475,272,613 of record CM060901.1, read on the forward strand.
ACTGGGTCAGCAATAACTGCTATGTCAGAAACAGAGGGCCTGGGCTTCGGAACCCACTTCTTGACAGGTAGGCGAGGCAAGGGAAGCTTAAAAGAGAAAGACTGAGGCAAATCAATAACACAAGCCTCCACGGTGTGACCAAAAGACTGGCATGATGTAAAAATAACTAGTTTCCAACTGTATCGAAGATCAACATCTGCATCATGACCCTCAACAATTCTGACCCTAAGCTCAGACGGTAAGGGCTTTTCGGTGTAATTTCAATCAAAGCCTTGGCAAACACGAGTCTTTCCCTGGCTACTATAAAAACATCAAAACACTAAACCTTGCCAACCAGACTGGCTAACCAGTCAAGTCCAATCATGGGTTGCAAAATAAATGGTATATTATAGAAATGCGCCCAAGCAGGGATAGACAATACATGCTCCGAAGCCCTATCAACCGAGGGCCTCCAAGAAGTAATGATGAAAGTCTTACCTCCAATGAGAATCGGGTCAGTCTTAAGAACACATTGCCTTTTACCAGATCTCGAAAATTTGAAAAAGAACGTCGAGTTATCAAAATGCACATGAAGACCACCTCTGAGATTCCACGCTTGAAGACGATGTTGTTTAACTAGATGATACAGTGGAAGAGAATCCAGGAAGAATCCAACCAGATAGTCAAACCAATACTCAACCCCCACTTGCAACACTTCGACAGAAGGCACCATCACCCCATCAATCTTAGCTAAATCGAAGGCTCGAAGGATATAAACCCTTGCATTTCTCGACAAAGAAGTAAAAAATGAAAACCACCTGTTGGGCTCAGAATGTGAAGGCAACTCATGCACAATTCCTATAGGAGGTGGCTGGGCATTTATTTCAAAATCACGAACAGCGGGTAGGGAATTAGAGTTGGCAAAATCACAAACAACTGTTGTGCCACCCACTCTATCAGCAAAAACACACACAATATCGTTTACAATACCACCAACAGAACAAACATTATCATTATCTACCATATTACATTCCAATACACCCAAACTGTCACCTAGGTTAGGCAAAGACCTTTCCGACCACTGGCCAATAACTCGACCAGCAGCTGCTTCAAGCAAAAGGGATAAAGGGGTCGTGCAATTCTCATTCGATACAAAAGCAATGCTAGAAACCGGAGATGAATTAGCAACAGAAACTGCAAGTGAATCATTCAACAGAGCAAAGGGGTTTTAGGATATCAATGGAACTACTGCAATGGAGCAAGCTATTGGTGATGCATGACTGGATGGAGGCAAGCCCAAAGGAAGAAACACGATAAAAGAAGATGCATTACCTTGATGAGACAAACCAGAAACTATAGAAGAAGAAGCATAAGCATGCCCAGATCTGGTCGCAAAAATCACCTTAAAAGAACGACCTGAGAGCTTATCGAAACTGGAACAGGACATGGAAGGGAGAGAAGGCGAAGATGAAGGGATGAAGGGATGAAGAGGAGGATGGAGATTATGAGGCTTTAGTAAAATAGGATACGCTCGCCATTTTTTAGAATGAAGAGAAAATATTAATGAATATATACATATAACCAATCTAGTATATGACAACATCAATACATATAACAATCATTACCTAACTAACAATATAATATTCACATATACGGAAATTAAAATGTTATTTAGAAATTTTAAAATATATAATATAGTAAAATCATACTTAAAACTAACGCCTTGAAGCACACCTAGTAATGATGAACTCTCTCTCCTTTAAAAACATTTCAATTCGGCAGACTACAAATCCTTGAGCCGTAGACCTCTGACTATTTAATAGTTGTTGTCTTTTGAATTGATTTGAGTTGAATTTGTTAGAGCTCGTTGAAGATGAAATCAGCTAGCAATGGAGGGGGAAAGTGGCAGCCAGAAAGTTATTAAAACAATTAGGGTTAGGGGTCTTTTTATAGTGGATGAAATAGAGAGAAATATGGATCACATCTCATACCAATTCTCATTAGATCTAAGCCATCCATCTCAAAACACCTCAAGTCTTTTTAGCCGCCCCTTATAAGCCATATTGCTGCCAAAATTATCATCTTATTATCATGGGCTAATATCCCATTTAAGCCCAAATAAATATTATTAATTAAATCTAATATAATTGCTTGTCGATATCGCATATCGATCAATATATTAATAACTATTATAAATATATATACAATAATATTTATTCCTTAAATCATATACAAAATTTTATAATTAATATTTCATAAATATTAATTAATTTAATTAATTTATAACAATTATAAACTAATTAAATCATTTGGTCTAAAGAGAATTCATCAATTCGGTTGCATGGCTCGTCAAGTGTAAATTTGTTCAGCGATTAACATCGAACTATTCGAATGTTAACGTTCACACGTCACTTAGCAGGTGGTGTGACGTTTTGGCAAAATTTACCGCCTACTTAGTTATGACAAAATATAATTTTACATTATTAAGCATTAATCGGTTGTGATATTTATTTACACCAATTCTCTTTGCAAAACTATATCACTTTGGACTTATGGAATTTGGTAGTGGTCAAAATTCCAATATCGTCCATACTCAACTCTATAGTCCATACACAAAATCCTTAGTTCAATAATAATAGTTATTATTAACTGAACTACTCTGGCCAAAGACTTTGACTTTGAATTGACTTGAGTTGACCGTGATACTAACCCATATAGCCGAGTAGACGAATCCTCTCTTAAATAGTCATTCACTTCCAACACTTCCACTCAATCCAGCTATAGTCATTCGGTGAACGTCATTCCATGATTTGACTATAATCAAAGCGGAGCTTTCATACTAAAGATCCATAGTATTCCTAAATCAAGAGAACTGTGTAAATCAATCACATCGATATTTTCTATTTGACCTTAGTTATATTAACCAACAGAAACTATTGAGTGGGTCGTTCCATAGTTATTCAATAACTATCAGTACGTAACCCCCAGGTGCCCCCAGCAGTTATGAGTAATAAATTTTCCAACATTTGGAGAGTGTTGCATACTTTAGTCTCAACGGATATATCGATATCCAGTCTCGATGCATCTTGAGTGGGAACATTTAAAATGGTATTTTTGTTTTCATTGTGATAAATTACTCACATTTACAATACTTTGGAACTGTTGTCAAAAAACATACCATTTATGGATTTTATATTAAATATACTTTTAATTAAATTAACCAAGTATATAACAAAAAGAAAACACCTTTTATTTCGAACAAGATTAGTTAACGAGTTAGATTTGTAACAAATTACAGAAATGGCCCTAAAGCCTAGGGCATACCCTTAACTCTAGCAATCTCCCACTTGCACTTGGGGTCACTTATGGAATCTTATTCCAACTTCTTCAATGTTTTTTTCCAAACCAATTGGGTCAGTTCCTTAGTGAACGGGTATGCTATTATGTTTCAGTTATCTACTATGTCAATCAACTCTCTCAGATGCTGATAAACTACCTTTATCATGTGCAACAAATCGGAGTATGTTTCTCAACTTCCAGTGAGCTCTAGGTTCTATTACGAACTATATCATGACATTGTTAGAACTATATCATGACATTGTTATCATATAATAATATTATGTGATTCACAACATTTGGAAACTCCTTTTTCTCAGTTATAAATTTATGCGTTTATTATATATATACATTGTTTTATTATGGCGCTATTCAAGTCAATGAATCATCCACAATCTATTCTGTTTGGAACATGTCCAACTTAAAGATTCTTAATTTATTATTGACATTATACTTGATGTCATTTATGAAATTTGAGCCCGAACATTCCTTCATAAGGAGTTCACTGTTCCTGTAAACAGTTCTCTAGTATATCATAAATACACTATCATTTAGTGATATCTATTTGGATTTGATATCTGCCTTATGTATCAAATACATAAACAAATCACAATATCATAGACAACATAACATGTATGATAATTCTTATTGCTAATGCATAAGGAATCCATCTTACATGTTCTGTATCAAATATTTTAATATGGTTTCATCGCATATCGTTTTGAGACATTCCCAATACCTTTTATACTTACTATAAAAGACATCATTTACAAATCCAATGTTGAGTGTTGAAACAACTAAAACTGATTTTAACACAAGTACATAGTTAACAACTTGTAATGTATTGTTTACTTATGATTTAGAAATATTAATGTACCATTTAACATTCTTTCTTATGAACACATAATGCCTCTGCATTTTGACTAAAAACTAAACTATTTGAAATTTTTGTCAAAATACTGATTCAGTTTTGATACTTATAAAATGATACTTTCGTAACATTTCTTGGATCATATCCAAAAACTGACAACCTTTATATCACTTCCACTGACTTCGAGACACTTTGGTTGTTATGTGGAAATATTTTATTCTAAATCATTATTTAGAATTTTCTATTTTAGCACATATGTACCAAACATTAAGTCTTATCAAGCGATAAATTTATGTGTAAAATCCGAAATAACTTTATCGCGTTAAACGATGAATCTATTACGTTAATTTCTACAATTGAAATTTACAAAATTATTCTTATAAACATTGCTTATTTAATTCCAACTGCATTAGTCTTGCTCACAAAGACACAATCGCGGCCGATGGATCACATCCCTTCGATGACGACTACTAAAATCATATTATGAAAAACATACTTGGAATTCTTTTAGATTTGCGCATCATGCCATATCATAGAGTCGATACTCTTAATGGTTTAATTAAAAAATCGAGGATTATATATTTTGACATTGATAAGAAACTCATAGTTTCTCTTCAATATGCTAGAATAATCTCTGAGGCTATGTGTTCGTTTAGGTTAGTTAAATTCATTTCACCTCATGTAATAAGTTTTATCTTTAGATCGTATCCAATTCCATTTTACTACTGATAATTTCTTAAAGAAATTCCTTCACTATGAAGTTGGTTTTCTTGAAATAACCAAACAGTTTCTCGGTGCAATGGAATGAGTATTCATAAACATTTTATGAATTTTCTTATATATAAAACTGATTTGGTTTTAGTTTATGAAACTTATGTTCAAAACATAAATATATCATCCAATGACTGTCCTCCCAAACTCCTTTTGAGGAGATTCATACAAGATCCCTCACTAACAAATATTACGTGTAGATTTTTGATTTGCACAACCTGACAACTCCTTGACCTAGGATATGTTGGGGTTTCTTATTAACATTTTTTTTGTATGATTTTGTAAACTATAATAATATTAACCTTGTGTACTATTCTTAAATACATGACCTTATAGAAAGAAATTAACTCAATTTCACTCACAATTGATCGTACTTTATCCAACAAAGTTCGATTACTCCTTATCTATACATCATTATATATCACATGAAGGAGTGACTTTAAGATTGAATCTTTTTTCATTTTTAGGTATGTTCGGAACTCTTTCCAATAAGCTCACCCATTCGATCAAATCATTTCTATTACATGTTACATTATTTGCTTCTATTGTATATTCTATGGGCTTACCATAGACTTATACATGCATATCAAATACACATGTTCATGTCTGTAATAACTCATCAGTGAATATGATGAAGTAGGTGGAATCGTTTTGGTATTAACAGACTTACGATGACATACATCTATATGTATCAATCCGAAGAGTTCATCAACTTTTATGATGCTCTCACTAAATGGGTGTAGCCCTTGATTGTTTGAGATGTAATTAACCAATATCATATGACCCATAATCATATAATGAAATTATTTCTAAAAACTGTGGCTTCGTCTATAATTCCAATATGATTATAAATAATTTTAAATACTTCTGTGTTTTCTAATGCATCACTTTTGTTATGAAAAAAAATACCATATTGTAGTTGTATTTCATTATGAATATTCATAATATTCACATTGAAATATAACTATGTATGTTTTTAGTCGACGCCGAAAAATAGTTATTATTTCATAAATAATGTTCGGTGTGTTTTACGAAAACATTTTTCGTGACTTGATGCAATTAATAAGTGTTATATGGCATGTACCCACTATTTTCGCCATTACTATAATAAAATACTAAATTTGGAGGTCCATCATTTACTTAATATAAATTATTTATTTCATATACTATAACTAGTTTACAGTGGTCAGTTCTTTGATCAAATATATTAAAATCAAAGGAATAAATGTCGTAGAAAACAATTTTCTATATGAAAATGCTTTTTGGAATAGAAATAGTATTTATCATTCCAATATTAAATATCAATTATTATTATTACAGTTCTTGTTTTCTGATGTTTTTTTGTGAAGCAGAAATGACTATTCACTCTCTTCATTCCAACTATACCTTAAATCACATCTACTCTTGTACGTTTGTTTTTCTTTCTAAATGGTCGAACCATTCAAAATAACTCTTACTACAACATCATAATGAACTCATTACAAAAGTACAATCAATCATCCTTAACATTTAAGGATATCAAATATGTTGCACTTTACATAAATTGATCAAACTAACATATCAGTGATCGAGTCCGTTGATTTATATTGTAGTTTTGGTCTTGTGTTACTTATAACACGATGTAATCTCTATCATAATTAATCAAATTAAATATTCAATCTTGAACTATGGTTTATTTGCTTATTTCGGATGAACTAATTTCATCGAAGTATTGTAATAATTCATTCCTTAATGGGCCTAAATTTCGACAAAAATCAAAATCCAAGTCCAACAAAGCATAGATCATTGGATTTAGTACCTGCAAATAAGCATGAGCATTATTAGAGATTGATAGAAATCTAAACTCACAGTTGAAACAATAATAGGATAAGAATACTAACTATGACTATTACCTTGGAATTAATGGTATCCCTTAGGTAGAGATTGTCACATCAGCATTGAGCTTGAAAGAAAAGGAGACTTCTCCACAACAAAACACGTCCAGCTCTAGTGACATGTTCCTCTAAATTTATTCTATGGGTTGTAATGAGGAAGGGGTCAGAACAGCGTTTTGGTGACTGGAAAATCTATAAACTATCCATAACATAAATTTATACCGATTGGTTTTCATTTAATTGTTATGTCTATTAAGGTTAGCAATTCTAATATAACCTTGCATTGCACACACGATTACTTACCTACCCAATCTCAAGGTACGAAATACTGACGAAGTCTTATCAACCACCCAATACTTCCAAATCCAATATTTTCCACTTGATACTTTTAAATATGAAGTAGGCTTCTACTATCACTACATAATATTTTTAAAAGAGAAATAGGTAGACTTTTCCATTTAAGACCTCAATCAAAGTAGACTCCGTCATTTAAGACCTATTCCCAAGGTGGAATTCTAGCATCGTCATTATTCGTCTATGGGTCCTAACTACAAAGACCTTTGACCACTATATATGGCCTTACAATTTATAATAGTCATACCACGAACGCATCTATCGTTATTAAAGTCTTAGCAATATGGAAGACTATACCCAAGCCACTTAATACCTCATTAATAAGGACTAGGCGGGCCTTTGACCATTTAACATCAATTTACAGGTAGGCCTTTGCCATTTAATTCCTAACCCTAAGGCGAACTCCTCGGTATTATCTAACTGACATTGCTTGGAAATCTCATTAGCTACTTAATACCTTTTTCATAGGAAAGAAGCGGACACTACAACCACTTAATATCTCAAACCTGAGGTGAACCCTTTTCCAAGATATCCATCATCACCCTTAATTATAAATATGGAATCTCATTAGATTACTTCTTTCGGTAGGGAGGCCGGCCATACAATAGCTACTTAATACCTCAACACTGAAGTAAGGCTTTTTAGAGATATCCTTATTTATTTACAACCTCAATAGGTTACTTAATACTTCTTTTAAGGAGAGAGGCGGACCCTACAGCCGCTTAGTACCACAAACCTAAAACGAACCATTATGGAGATATCTCTCATCGCTCCTAATTTCAAATTTGGACCATTTAATATTTTCAGTTAAGAAAGTAGGTCTAAACACTCGCACCATCACAGATCCTAGGATTAGTGATATCTCACATGAGTAATAAGTGCACCCGATTGCTGATAGCCTCAAAGTAAAGGGCAGTCTTCCATCAAATGACTCCACTAATCTCGCATCACTAACCTACTAAGTCTAATTAAACATCCTAAGTCTTTACTTTTATTATCTTAGGTAGACATTGGACTTAGCTTACTAATTCCCCTTTAATTTAAGGTAATAAGATTTACCTTAAATACCTATCTACCCATAAATCCTTTTTTAATTCTCATAAATGTCAATTTGTCCATAAAGTCCTAAAGGATATTTCCTAAGACATTTATGTATGATTACTAATTTCGAATTAGTAACTTTTATATTTATTTCATTTTTATCAGTCTCATTAATCTATTTGTCTCTATTAATTGTAACCCTTAATTTAATACTATCCACTATTTCTCATTAGTTGCTCATTAATTTAGATTGCAATCTTTTATTTCCTATTAACTAATTAATAGGAACTCATAATTTATTTTCCATTAATTTGAATTACTACCTTTTCTAATTATAATTATCCGCTTCCCAAAATATAGTAATAAATAACGAACATTACACATAAGTAATGCACAAATAAACATTGTTCTTCTTTATTAACGCAATAAATACATATAAACTACTTGATAAAACTACCTATTCATAACCAAATATATTCTAGTCATAAATATGTAACTATAATATGCTTTCCATATTTAATTTGCTGGAATTAAATTCCTTAGGAAAATTTTCCGCTATGATTTCCATAAATTGGTTTTAACACAAAAAGGAAAGATTGACTCTGTTTTAAATTATAAGGAATGGATAATTTCTTTTTAATTGGAATAGATAGTGTAAAATATAGAGAATAAATTTGCACTTTACACATTCTTCCCTTTTTGTTTGTGGGTATTCCTTGTTAAATCAAACATCGCCCATTTGAATGAAAAGTGGAAAAAGTAAACAAATTTATAAAAATTGAATGGATTTTCTTCCCACAAATTAAAATATGGAAAATCTACAACTAGCACAAATTGGGCAATAATCAAAAAATCATATTTTACACCCAAGTACAAATCTAAAATAAAAATATACAACATTCAAATTCTAAAATCTTAGGACTGATTTCCAGAACTAGGTGTAAACATATTTTAAATTTGATCTAAAACAAGAATATATAAGCAATAGTTTTCTACACTAATTTAAGACTACAATTCACAAATAAAATTAATTAAGTAGAAAAAGCATATGTATGCCAAACAATATATAAAATTTCCCCCTCGCCTTTTAAAAGCGATTCAAACCTCCAGATCTGAAGTAGAACCTTAATTCATCTCCAAATCCTTTTTAATCCAAGAAATATGTATACAAAGGGTATAGCTTACATCAGAATTACAGGTACGAGAAGAGATTTGGGATTGGGAGAGAAAATAGATACAAATATATAAATATATAAATTACCTCAAATACGTGTATAGTTGATTCGCTCTTCTTTTCCCATATTTGATTTCCATTCTTCTTCAATTTGTATATATACAAATATAAATATTTATTTTATAATTTAGAAAATAGTGGAGAAGAAAAAATGGTAGAGTTTCGCCGCTGCTTTCGGAAAAAATGTGAGAAGAGAAGAGAGGGTTAGGACTGAATTTATAGACGCTTGAATCAACCACAGTCGTTCGATTTAAAATATTAAATCTGTGCCGTTGTGGCCTAGGTTTGTTGCTCCTGTAGTACCCAATCGGTCGACCGCCTCATATGCATCGTTCGACCACTATATGTCGACCAGTCGTAATGAACGGTCGGCTTGTGGACCCAGACAAATAATTTTAAATGTTAATTAATTATACTCGAATTATTTTTGTTTCGAATTCGTTTTTCGTCCGTAACTTCTTCGTTCGGACTCCGATCGCAAAACTCCAAATATGAAAGTTGCTCGGAATTTTGACACGAACCTAATGGTGCAAGTTTCATAGTCAAATTCAATTGTTTGCAAAAATTCCATTTTTGGAGCCTAATTAATTAACTAACTAATTAAATAACTAACGCCAAATTACGGGGTGTTACAAGTATCGTACATTAAGAACTATAATCGTTCCCCATATAACACTTAAATGTGATAGTATATGGATCAAATATCCATGGTCCTGTATTGCTTTTGAGTTCGGAACTCATTGAATACAATACGGGGTCTCGACCAAATAAACACATAAACGACCAAATTATGGATGTATTAAGCAGTTGTAAAATTAGGTACTTGCATGGGTATAGAAAACATTAACATACAAGAAGTATTTAATAGTAAGTATATATATTATATTTCTATTTGTTAATCTTTAATTCAATTCATCTGTATATCTTAATTGATAAACATTCTATCAATCGTATTAAATGCATAAATTTATCGATGTAGATTATTATAACATTATATAGCATATGTTCTTATAATGTTAGAAAAGGTTAAATGTTCATTTCATTTTTCTAACAAGGCTCCCATTAGTCTTTTATGTTTCGCCAAACCTTAAGTCGAAACATAGAAGTCTTTCGACTTCACTAGTAGATGTTAGGACTCATCCACCTTGGAATTCTGACCTTGAGTCTGCTCAATGAGTCATAGCTCCATGGACGATGGATAACCCCTTATTAGTTGTATCATATACAACTCCTAACCCTTTCGTACCTTGTCCTAATTTTTCTTCGATCTCTAGTCTGGTCAACAAATCGAAACGAAATTATTCACTTATACCTACCATATCGCGATGGCCTAAGTATAGTATATGTACTTTGAGTCTGCTCAACAAATACATATAGTTATCTTACCTCGTCCATTCAATATATCAATAATATTACGCTTAACATCCTCATTGAGTCTGCTCAACAACTAAGGAATATGCAAGTAATTTATTAATATATATGGTAGAGAACAACATTATATTGAAGGTTCATAATCTTTAATATTTAATATTGAGTGATATCAACTTATGGAATAATAATTCTTATGAATTACTCTCGTGATTCAAGTGTCGGACACATCGGAAATCATGGTATACTATACGTACAATACGTATGTATTTATCCCTTAAGTCTATTAGGGTTTCTTTAATGTTCCACCTTTAGTTTATACATTTATAATAAATAAGTTTTATTATTATATAACTTTTATATTTTGTACTACTTGTATAATAGTCTTGTGTATAATATTATATTAATTAAATCATATTTAATAATTTTTAATTAATTAACATTTTAATTAATTTTATATTATTTTAATATAACATTTATCTTAAATACTTATTACATACCGTAACCTTTATAGTATACACATATATCTTATATATGTGCGTATTTATTTAATTAATTAACCTTTAACTAATTTATTTAATTAAACAATTTTAATTAAATTATATTAATTTCAAAATTCAATTCATATACATACATGTATACTTATGTTATTTTAAACATTTTAAAACAACATAACGTATATCATAATATATAATATATGTATACGTTTATTAATTAATAAACTTATTTAATTAATTTATTTTATTAATCTTATTAATAAATTTTGAAAATTTGAAATTAATATTTATTTTCAAACATTTTGAGAAGTTTTATTATATTATAACTTTTATAATATTTGTATATCTTATTTTAAATTTAACATTTAAAATTTAAAACCTTGTATTTTAATTTTCAAACAATTTTGAAAATTAACCCAAGGCCCAATTCGAATTTGAGCATTTTCTATTAGGGACAACTTTTAGGTTGTGAGCTTAATAGCTAACCCTAACATGACTAATTTAGACCACATAGGCTATTGAGCTTTGATATCATTATTGGATCTGGGTCGGCCCACAGTGGAAGTTATAGGTGAATTTCAAAAAAATTACCTTGTTGGATCTTTATTGGGTCTATGAAGTCTAATCCATTAAGAACATTTCCAAAATATTATTTAAATTAAATCTCTTATTTTATTTAAATTTATAAATTATATACAATTTTATTTAATTTATATTCTAGGTATATATAAGTACACATATGTATAATGTACATATATGCATGTGTGTGCATGTGTAACATGATAATCCATGTAAGGAATAACATGTCCGTATATAGTTGGTGGGATTTACATTGCAACGGATATGTTAGCTCATCTGATATGTATTATATGTTGTCCAAATATATGTATGTATGTAAATTTACTTTTTATATAAATATTATAGATCCACATATATATGTCTATATATGTATGTATGTATAAAATATATATATAAGTAATATATATATAGGTGTGTCTGTATTATTGTAATAAATATTAAAATAATTTTTATATATACATAACATAAAAAGGTTTTTTTAATTACTAGCTAAAATATATATATGCATTACAAAGAAAAGTAAATTTTTTTATTTATATATGTGTATATATAAGCATATTTGATATCTAAATATATATATAAATATATATTTATATATTAATAAAATTAAATAAAAGAATTTATTTTTAATTTTAAACACTTCCAGATAAGCACAAAAAAAATTATTATAAATTTATTATATTATAAAATATATATATATATATTGATTAATTACTCAAAAAATAATATTAATAAAAAATAATATTGGGATATATTGTTTGAATTTTAAATTTTTAGAAAATCTAGCATGATTTTTAAGGTCCTAAATTCCATAATTTTTCTTTATCAAAATTTATTTTTTATTAATTAATTATTTTTGATCGTGTATTGTAATAATCTGTAGAAATATAAAAATTTATTTTTAAATTCTCATTTTCTGGTCAAGAGTTTATTTCATGATAAACTAATTTTATAAAATTTAAAAGTTAATTTTTGAAACATATTTTATTTAATATAAAAATATATAGATGATGTGCTGATTTAAATAATAGTAAATAATTATTTAAAAATAATTTACTACTGCCAAAATTTATAATTAATGTAAATATACATGTATAAAATATATGATCAACTATAAGCATGAAATGTTGACATGATTAAATACAACATATAATTATAATTAAATGACATATTAATATGTATATGTTAATTAATAAAATAATAATTAATATAATAAAATAGTTGGTAGTGCATATTTGATCAATATGGGGAAAAAAAATATTTTTTACCAAATACATACATATAACCAATCTAGTATATGACAACATCAATACATATAAGAATCGTCGCCTAACTAACAATATAATAATAATAATAATAATAATAATAATAATAATAATAATATATGGACATAAAAATGTTATTTAGAAATTATAAACCATATAATATAGTAAAAACATACCTAAAACTAATGCCTTGAAGCACAGATAGTAATGATGAACTCTCTCCCCTTTAAAATCTTTTCGATTCGGGAGACTGCTAATTCTTAAACCGTAGACCTTTGACTATCCAACAGTTGTCATTTTTTGAATTGATTTGAGTTGAATTTGTTGGAGCTCCTTGGAGATGAAATCGGCCTGCAATGGAGGGGATAGTGACAGCCAAAAAGTTCAAAAAACAATTAGGGTTAGGGGTCTTTCTATAGTGGATGAAATAAGGAGAGATATGGATCAAATCTCATACCAATTCTCACTGGATCTAAACCATCCATCTCAAAACACCTCTAGCCTTTTTAGTCACCTCCTATAAGCCATATTGCTGCCGAAATTATCATCTTATTATCATGGGCTAATATCCCATTTAAACCCAAATAAATATTATTAATTAAATCTAATTTAATTGCTTGTTGATATCTCATATTGATCGATATATTTATAACTATTATAAATATATATATAATAATAATATTTATTCCTCAAAATCATATTTAAAATTTTATAATTAATATTTCATAAATATTAACTAATTTAATTAATTTATAACAACTATAAACTAATTAAATTATTTGGTCTAAAGAGAATTCATCATTTCGATTGTGTGACTCGTTAGATGTCGATTAACATCAAACTATTAGAATGTTAATGTTCACACGTCACTTAGTAGGTGTTATGACATTTTGGCCAAATTTACCACTTAGTTTCGGTAAAATCTAATTTTATATTATTAAGCGTTACCCGGTTATGACATTTATTTACACCAATTCTCTTCATATCACTTTGGACTTATGGAATTTGGTAATGGTCAAAATTCAAATATCATTCATATTCAACTCTATAGTCCAAACACAAAATCCTTAGTTCAATAATAACAATTATTAACAACTAAACTACTCTGACCAAAGATTTGACTTTGACTTTCTTGAGTTGACTGTGATACTAACTTCATACTACCGAGGAGACGAATCATCTCTTGAATAATGCTTCACTTTCAATACTTTCACTCGACCCAACTATAGTCACTCGATGGACGTCGTGCCATGATTTGACTATAACCAAAGCAGAGCTTTAAGAACCCTAGTATTCTCAAGTCGAGAAAACTATGTAAATCAGTCACATCGATATTTTCTGTTTGACCTTAGTTATATTAACCAACAGAAAACTGTCGAGTGAGTCGTTCCATGGTTATCCAATAACTATTGGTATGTAACCCCTAGGTGCTCCCAACAGTTATAAGCAATACACTATCCAACATTTGAAGAGCGTTACGTACTCTAGTCTTAACAAATACATCGATATCTAGTCTCGATGCATCTTGACTATGAACATTTAAAATGGTATATTCGTTTTCATTATGATAAATTACTCATGGTTTCTTTGTAACTACTATCACAAAACATATCATTTATGGATTTTCTATTAAATATACTTTTAATTAAATTAATTAATTAATATAACACATTATATCAAGTATATAACAAAAAGAAAACACCTTTTATTTTAAACAAGATTGGTTATCGAGTTAGATATATGTAACAAATTACATAATTACTCTTAGGACATACTCCTAACTCTATTAACTACATCATCCAAAAAGAAAGAGCCGACTTCGAAGCCATCCTCATCTTCATGTCCCTTAAAAAACTGCCTCATAACCTGTGCGTAAATTTTGTATAGGACGACGTAAGTGGCATCCTCTACGCCCTGCTCATGTGCATCCTCTACATTAGCCATCTCCTTCCTTAACCCTTCAACATCCTCCGCCATTTCGTTAACCCCTTAGCCTCCGCTGTAGCTTTTTTAATGGACTATTTAGCTTGCAAAGTCCTTCGAACAGCCTGGTCCACTTAGGCCTTTAGGGCAGCCTTTTTATCTTTTCAAGAGGCAATGTCAGTCTTAAGCTGTGCTACTTCTTTCCCTAGCTAAGAATGAGAAGTCTATACCACTCCTAGCCTGGGGTGGACAAATTCCAACTCCCTTTGACACTGTTCAAAATGCTGATGCATCTCGAAGGCCAAGGCACTGCGCTATAGTGGAATGAAGGTTAAAACTATTAATACGTCAAATATATACACGCGCGCGCACAGACACATCCTCTATTATCTTGAAGAGGCCCTTATGGAACACTTCAAAGATTGCCGTATACGATGTTTCTTAATCTCCTTGCCAGGCTTTGAGGCACCGGGCTTAGCGAAAGCAGCCCTCAACCTAAGGTGGTGCTACGAAGACATGTTTAACATACAAATAAATAGAACATGATCATGTATAAAAAGATTTCTTTTATAAATAAAGAGAAACACGACATAAATAGAATTAGAAAAAGGATAAAATGGTCATATACCTTGCTTGGGAAAAAGGAGGAATTCCACACCTCCTCGGCAGTAGAAAAAAATTCGTTAGTAAAAAATAATCATGAAAAGTTGTAGGAGGCTCGTAAGAAGTTTTGCTGACGTAGCGACGACTCAGTGAACATTCTTGATCATTTGTGGAAGTTAGCATCTAAAGATCAGATTAAATTCCTGTAGGCCTCAAACTTCTCCTTTTCAGTTGTAGAAAAGCTAGGTCGGTTAACTAAAGAAACGAAAGAAAGCAAATTAAAAACAGGGCAGTTGAGTTGAGAAAGGAAAAGAGAAAAAGTATAAAGTACAGAGGAGGTGAAGTCGTATCTGCTTCTTGGAAGGTAGAAAGGAAGCTGAGTCGTAATTAGATATATAGAAGTACCGAGCCACCCAAGGCTGAGTCATATGAGGAGAAGTTTGAAAAACAAATTTAAGGCCTTGAATATAGTATATGAACTCACTATACGGTGTGGTATAGTTCACACGGAATATAAAAGGCACAACTAGCAGCAAATGGAGGGTGAGTCCAAATGCTCGATATAGAGAATGTAAGTGCAAACCAAAAGAAAATATGGAACTAGCGCTTGTTGGATAAGGATAAGGGAGATCCCAAGTGATCCAACAATTCATAAATTAGTGGGCTAGGAGGCAAATATAAACTGCAGCAAATATGCTCGGAAGATAATGAGATATATCCATCAGTGGCAGATGGATGCGCGGGACATAGAAGGGATCCTAAAGCCATAACCTCTTATTCCAAAATTATCAAGAATGTGTGCAAGTATCTAGTGGCATCGCACCTATCTTTAACACTTCAAATTCAAATTATTCCATCTAAATCAAATTATCCCGCCAAAGCCAAAATTATCTCGCATAAATCCAAGTCATAAATCCACAACCAACATGCTATCCCAGCGACACGGATGAATAACACATGGCAAGATTTAACGGGACAGTTAAGTACGAGATATGACGTCAGCAATTCATGCGGCACTCTTTCATCTATAGAAGGAGATGACTGTAGCAGACAAAATGAATTGAAATTATTTGTACTTAGAGAAATTAATATAGAAAAGGATGTAACAAAATCTTCATTGATCTTTATGTTAGAAAAAGGATATTTAAGATTTGTTTGACAGGTGAACGTATGATTCATTAACATCTAAATAACGTGAATTCTATGTCCTTTGCTTTTCTACAATTTCATACTTATTTTTGTAATGCACTATGCTAAATTTAGCTGTAACTCTTTTAGGCAACTTAACAAACAGTTAATCTATAACATCTTCATTGTGCAAGCACCCAAAGACATAATTACTTGCTTTCCTGACATCTTAATAAACATTAATTTGCTAATTCCTAATCCGTAAGCATATGACAGCATAACCACTTCTAATTTGGTGTTGTAAGAACCGAATATCTTCGGTGACAGCATCAAACATCCCTTTCCATTATATAGTGATGCAGATTATCAAAATAAATCAAAAGGTTTAAAAAATTCATTTGATGGTTTTTTTGGTACTGCAATGATATTATTTTAATGCCTAATTAGAAAGTTTGGGTTCGAACTCTACATCGTTAGCCAAACACATTACTAACAATGTACATCTGCAGCAAGATTCAAAAATTTGGCAGAACCCACTATAACAGCATTATAGCCTACTCTACTATTCAAGTTCTGAATCTGTTAACCAACAATAACCACATTAGCTATTCAACACATTCTTCAATCAAACATTACATGAAAGCACTATCAATCTGCAGAATTGTCATCTCAGCCACAACAACAACTACTAAACTGTTATTTCCAAACAAGTTGGGATCGACTAAAGATGGAACCCAAAACTAAATGATAAGAAACAAACAAGATTATCAAAACTGAACAAACAAGGAGAAATCCAGAATTGTCATCTCAGCCATGTTTACAAAATTCATCAACATCCACTGTACCCTTAAAAGGATAAGAAACAAACAAGGTTATCAAAACTGAACAAATTGATACATCTATCAGATCTGTGGGAGCTCATAAATTAGTCTCTCCCAATAGAAAAGGCTTTACAGCAAAGTTTAAATAATACAGCATGATTGGTATGTAAAAATAATCTATAATATAAAACACTACTCTACATCCACAGAAGAAGATTGCAATGCAGTGATGCAGAAAGGATGACCATGCCCCATGCCAGATATATTTTTCTTTATACTTCCATGCACTTCATCTGTCGCTTCTATTTTCCAGTGCACTTCATAGTTTGATAAATCATATACGCCTGGAGAAAACAAGCATACCCTCAATGGTTTCTCTACAGTGCACTCTGGACCTACATTGATCTGTGTACAGCTAGAAGCACACCATACAAACGGAGAAATGCTATGTACTGTTGACTTTTTAGAACTAACTTTAAGAACATCAGAAGTGGCCTTCACTTCACTTGCTAACTGAACTTCATGCCATCCTCCATTGCTTCCAGAAGATTCTGGAGTTTTGCCGGCAGGAATGCTGTCATAAGTTGTGATTTTAATGGAAACTGGATAGCTGGCGAGATTGTGGATTTTCATATGAAGAGCAACTTCGCAAAAAGAAGTCAAAAAATCATGAGTTGTTGTTTTCGGACCCATCATGAGATATGATATGGGACTCCTGCTGTTGAAACTGATATAGTAAAAGAAATGGAGGAAAATATCAGAAGATTAGTGATGTTCAACATTTAAATAAAAATGATTTGACAGTTGATAAAAGCAGTTAGCTTGCCTGCAGTGGCAAATGTGATGAGAAAAAAGTTTGGAGCCAACGGAACTAGGGTTGGAACCATCTTCTTGTAATTTTGATATCAAGATGAAATCAATATTGTTTCTGTTTCCCTGTGATACAAAGAACAATCACAGTTTAGTTCTTATTTCCCAATATCACATAATATGAAACCAATATGAAGTACCAACTGAAATATATATTTTAGGAATGTATCAAGAATACGAAATGCCACCACATTGTAAGCTGGATATCATTGAAGGAGAGGAATGATGATACTTCATAAACTTTACAATAAGAAGTTTAAATAAGAACATTTTTTGTTAAAGTAGGATGCATTCATATGCAAAGAACATACAGAAGTTATATGCAATATTGACTTAAAAGTCTTTATGTAAAAACCAATAGGCATCATTTATAGGAAAACTATTAAAACAAAGTTCATTAACTAAAAATTTATTGACCTTAGCTGAGATTCCTTGTTTGTGCCTTTCATGACGGTGAAAATCAGCCAAAGGTGTTTTAGAAATATCAATTAATTTCTCTACATTCTCAGTAGCCCCAAGCAAGGTGTCATTTCGTTTAACAACAATCTCACTTTGTTTGCAAGTGCCTTTTTCACAATCCTGGAAAATAAATTTTGATAATCATTGGAACAGTTTAAAGAAAATATTGTTAACTAAATATTCAAAGTGTAAAGAACGGGCATTATAGTATATAAAATAGCTCAACAAAGAAGTTTCTGACAGTTTCATTTATCGGTCGTAAATGCTATTAGCATATTCAGCGTTGAGACTGACAGAAACGAATGGACTTCAAACCAAATTATATGTCTGGTATTTGAAATCAAAAGCACAAACCTTTAGTCTGAAAAAGGACGACAATTCTTGACCAGCATGTAACACTTGTGAAGGGAAAATAGTTGAATGTTTAGGTAAAGTTGAGATCTCCCAATGATCACCAATACATGATAGCTGCTGAAGGGAGAAACTGCTTGAGGTTGCCTTGTTTACAATATCCATGCGCACCATGTACTCTTGCAACTCTGTTGGACAAGGAGTTATAGAGAATGATACACCCAATGATGGCAAAACCTGCAAAATTAAATATAAGAAGAAATCACTATTCAAGAAAAATAGCACTGTTTGCAAGAGAAACTTGGACATAAATCACACAAATTAGTTTAGCAGTAATAACTAGCCACGAACAATTAACTGAAAAGATGCACTGATTACAATATAATATTACATTATGTTGTAAAATATTTATTATATTTTTCACCTAACAAATAATTAAATAATGCCCAAAATAATCACAATCAAGTAATAGAATATACCCTACAAGATATGATTCTGTATAAAGTAATGAAGTAAAAACTGATATGATGCCACAGTATATGCCTGGTACGTGGTACCATTATCAAATTAATATTGTGGTTATCTTTTAGCATGAGCAGACATATAAATGTATAACTCCAGTATTCTCCACAGTGTCAGATATATTCATTCCTAAAAACAGGTCCTCCAGGATTGAGATTAAGTATTGTGTTACCTCCACATCACTATGCATACGAAGCAAACGATACTTCATATCTCCAAAGGAGCCTTCCATTTCATAGTATACTGATATGTATAAAGATATCTTCCCAGAGATTCCTGTATGAAACCAAAGAGGCCATACAAATGTCGTTCCCCCTTGGATCATGGTATCCTACAAATACAAAACCAAAAATTTAAGCCACTCCAGGTAAACAATTATCAAATGCCAAAGTTGACACTTACTGTTGGAAAACAAAATAAAACGCTGTCCGAATTATCCAAAACATCTGGCTGGTTAGTTTTTCTTTCAGAACTTATATGACTGTCCAAACAGTTGGGAAAATCCTTGTCCATGTCTTCCGAACATCCAGGAATCAAAAATCTGGGATGACTAATCTTCATTTTTATATTCTGAAAAAATAATGCATCCCAAACTTATCAGTCTCAACTTGACTAAGTTTTGATTATTTAAAATACCCAAAATTTTGTGGAGGTGATCTTGAGTCGTCTAAAGAACATATCTACAAGCTTTCGCCCATTTCTGAATTGCCTAAGCCCAAAAATCATAAGGGTGTTGATGAGGTGTAGCAGAACCCTTCCTACATACACACATATACACACACACAACGTAGCATATATATACATACATATCACACACACACACACACAGGGGTAAAGATCCACTACAATCCATTCTACACTCCGATGATTTTTTGTGCTACATAATACAAAATCATATGAAACTTTAGGGGCGTTCAATCTACGCTATAAACATCATGTCCACAGAAAATGAGAACATTCTAGAACTTTTAACATGTTTAAATTGTTAAGTAAACATCAAATATTAAAACATTAATTTAACCATCGATTTGAAATATAATTTTGAATATGTTAGAATAATTCAAATTAACCATTTTTTATAGATGCTCTTGAGGCACATATCCACAAATTTTCCTTCGATTTCAAGTTATGTAGCTCAAAAATCATAGAGGTTTAGATGGGGTATAACGTAGAGGAGTGTTGTGGAGCCCTTCCCATGTAAGTGTGTACATGCTAGAGTTTGCAGTAATTATAATAGGAAACCTCTTATGATCAATCTGTAATTAACATCAATGTGCGCCTACCATGCAGTATATACATGCAACCTTACATTGCCAAGTTCACTTCAAGCTTGCATACAGAGTTACCAATTTATCTACATTATTTTCTTCTTGATATAATCTTGCAGGTGTTAGCATATGCAAACGATTTAAAAAAAAAAGGAAAGTGAAATGCACGATAGACTTGTACATGTTATAAGTGCAGATGTGAAGAAGGTTTCCTCAAATCAAGCTTTTTCTGTATATTTACCTTCAAGGTGTATTCGGACGGGTTTCTGAGTTCAAGCTTAAGATGATTTAATTCACCAACAAATGATTTTTGAGGAAGATTTCTAACACGTCCATCAAGTTTTGGTAGCCCCTAAAGAACAAAGAAAATATCATCAATCTAGTAATATGAAGTGGAAAAAATATTTTGCTAACATGTACCTTGATCACGATAAATGTGAGATCATAGTTTGAAGAATGTGTTTGGTATTTTTTGCCTTTCCTGTGCTTTCTTCTTTTTTCAGATTCAAAGTATTGATAGCCAAAAACAAGTTCAGAGATTTTCCATCTAACACCCAGTATCTTTAATATACCTTCCGTTTTGGGAGTAATACTGAGTTGAATCTGAATGATAAAGTGGTATACGAAATGTTAACTTTGATCATGAGTGATTCATACTAGAAAGCTATCACTACAACAATGTTCAATAATTAACTAAATGAAAATAAAGTTGGTGTCTCATATTTTAGTTCAATAGTTCAAATACACATACACGGATAAAAACACACACAACTTCCGATTTTCAATTCAACTAAACTAAACTAAAGTTCAGCAAAAAACCATTACATGGTGGAAGCAAAAACAGATGACAGGGATACAATTCTTTGATGATTTATGAAACTCACCTTCTTAGTCTGACCACCTTCTAATACAATATCAAGTTGAGGTGACATAACATGAGAATCATCATTATTCATTTCACTGCAAAAACCAACTCAAACTATAAGGAAATTTTGCATAATAGAAATAAATTAAGAGTTAACTGCAAATACCCTACATGTACTCTTTGGAGTTGGACCATGTATACCCTAACATATACCACAGTACCAGTAAGTTGGCCCATTTAATCACAAATATTTTCAAATATTATTAACATTTAAACATAGTTCATGAGAAAAAAAAACTAATAGTAGCAATATAGCATACAAATTCATAGTTGTCAGTTATAAAAATAATAAACCCAAAGATTCAAAACAATATCTCATTTCTCGTGTGTGGAAATTATGTTTTCACCTTCGGAATTTTCTAGAAGAAAAAAAGGAACCTTTTCGAGTTTTGGAATTTATGAAACTCAAAACGGACGCTCGTTTTTAAGATTAAAAATGCAACATTAAAATATGTTGAGTTATGTAAGTAAAATAACACTTAAAATAATAAAAAATATTATTAATAAAGTGTTCGTAATAATGTGTTTATATCAGTGTTTTAAAAAATGCGCGCGAAACGCAGGCAAAAACGCATCAAGGCACACAGCAAAAGTTGTTTTACTCGTGAGGCTTACGCCTCAGACGTTTGAGGTGCAAAAAGCGTATGCCTCAGTGCCTCAATTTGATGAGGCTTAAGCCTTTTAGGTTTTAAAAAAATTAATTGATGTGTATTTCACAAACCCTACCCGCTCTTATCTCATTCGTCGACTAAACAACTGGTAAGTATTATTATTTTTGAATATTCCAAAATGGCAATTATCTGGAATCGAAGTCGATTCCTATAATCGACTTCGATTGCACTAACTGAAATCGATTCCTATAATCGACTTCGATTGCACTAACTGAAACTGATTCCACTAACTGGAATCGACTTCGATTCCAAAACTAGAATCTATAAAGCAATTTTTTAAATTTAAAAAAAAATAAAGATTCTGGAATCGAGTTCGATTCCAGTAACTGAAATTGAATTGGAATCGAGTCGATTTCGTTCAATTCCAGTAATTGGAATCGACTCGATTCTAAAACTGAAATCCATTGAAGCCTCTTTTTTAAAGTGGGTATTTAAATGGCACTACATATTAGTATTATAAGTCTTAGATAGTATACAACATACTATATGTCAATATATGTTCGAATTATGCTACACAAGTTTCGAACGTGTGACATTTTACACCAAAGCCAAAGCACCTAACCACTGGGACGTGGTGCTGGTCCATTAAAGCTATTTTTAATTTAAAAAAATAAAGATGCATACTTGTAAAAAAAATAGAGATGCATACCTGAATGACTTGATTCCTTATTTTTTGCATAGGTTAATTTGAAATGAGCAAGAAAGATATTGCGTGAAGTGAATTAAAGATTTATTGGAATCATTTAATCTTTTGCAATTTGTGTTGATTTAACTTTAAATGTTTATAGATGATTATATTTGTTTGAATTGCTTCAACGCTTTATGAATGTTTTATGTTTTTTATTTAATATTTGACATTTAATGTTATTCAATGTCAAATTTCATTTTGCCTTTTTTTACCTGAAATGCTTATGCTTACGCCTCAATGATTTGAGTCTTACGCCTCGCCTCAAGACCCAAAAACGTCTCGCGTACGCTTCTGCCTTTTAAAACAAGGTTTTTTATGCAATTTAATTGTTTTTATTGTATGTTGCACTGTCTACAATGCAACAATCTGTCGATACTTCATTTTATTGCATTATTATAGTATAATGTGCATAATGATTTTAAATATGACCAACACCACTATTCCATTGGTTAAGCACTTCGACTTTGGTGCGAGAGGTCACATATTCGAAATTTACGTAGCTTGATTCGAACATATATTGACAAGTAGTATGTTGTATACTACATAAGACTTGTAGTACTAATATGTACTACATATAAGTACTTAATTTCAAAAAATGATTTTAAATATGTATGTTTTTGCTAAAATAATTTAAGTTATAGTTATAAAAATATTATATTTCATGAAACTAAATGATATAAACATACTACATGTTCAAAATTCTGTTACTTTTGCTTTTTTATTTGTTGCATTGAACGTTGCATTTTAAATGGTGCAAGCTATTTGATTCGTCGTTTTTGCATTTGATTTCAAGATTTTTTATTTGGAATTTTGATTTAGATTACTAATTTTGTGTTATGATGAATTTGTACGTGATTTTGTTTTCACAAATTTTAGAGGCTTAATTTATAATATAAAAAGTAAGAAGGGTTTTTCCCTATCGAATAAGGGTGTTTTTAAAATAAAATAAAATAAAATAAAAATCATATCATGTATCCAAAGAGTAGGTTTGACTCGGTTTCAACCACTACAAGCAAAGTCAAACGATTGTTGCTGACCTCATTTGGGCAGTAGTTTGCTTGCGGACAGTTAGACCACTTGTTATTTTATGTAGTGAGAAAATAATGAACAAACTAAAAGAATTTTGATCAAACTCTGATTAAACCAACTATATTATACAATGCAAAATATCGACTTTTAAATAATAATAATAATAAAATAAGTGTATAAGAAATGAAAATGTAAAGAAGAATGGCCGAAATTACTAGAAAATATACAATCCAAATGAAAGAGAAAGAGAACCAACAATTGACATCTGTATATAAGAAAATGAGAGAAAATGAACTACGATAATATGGACGTATACAAAATAGATAGAGTGATGCACTAATCAGAAGAGAAAACGACATTTACATGGGGGAAAAGACAAAAGGAAACCTGAAAATGGAAGAAATAGTATTGAAAAGGATATAAAAAAAACAAATGCCCCATTTGGTTTGCCTTTTTTAGATTGGGTTTTCGTCCAAACAAAAATATGCACGGCACGTACTTTTGAAAGACGACCAATTTGAAAAATAAAGTTAATTTACAAAATAGAAAACAGTATTTATTTTGTTTTACGTGTTTTGAGAAATTAACAAAAGCATGGAAAACAATACATCCCCTCAACGGTCCCTCCATCTCCCATGCCATCTCTCCATCGTCATAATGGTTTAAATTTTTAAAGTTTCTTTCCGCTCTCTTCATATTTTGTAATAAATGTTAAAAACGCAAAACATAAAACTTAAATGAATCAACCGGGCCCAAAATTTAACAAAGAATTATAAATTATTGAAAATTGGTATTCATGTGGCTGACCCCAATCATTTAAAAGAAAATACAAGGACAATGATGATTGCAATGACGGGTATAATATGTTCTGATATGACATCCATTTCAGCACACAGAACCAAAGTACCTACAACTAGGATGCTCACTAGGCTCCCCATCCTGAGATCTTGTAGGCGAGCTTTTATCTGCATAATTGGAGGAAAGCTGTATGTACTATTGTCAAAACTATATCAATAAGGAAAGCAGGTCTTACCACTTTCTGCCACCTCAGAATTTGCACCAAGATCGCATATAAGTGATATGCTAGAAACAGATAATGGAATGTGAAGAGGATTTTTTAATTCAATATCAAGTTTTATTGCTTCTGCAAGAAAATATGTCTAATATTTCAGTACTATGTATTAAAGCGAAAAGGAATTTCCACATGAAAAAAAATTCAGTAAAATAAAATAAACAGTAAACAATAATAATGATTTCAGAGTAATTTGCAGAAGAACAACAGTTGCATTTTCCTGGACTAAAAAAAAGGAATGTTTGCTAAGTATCATTTAATGCTTTCACATCATCCATTACTTGATGGTTAAATAGTGGATAGTTCTAACTGTTAAGAGTGATAATTATCCAATTTGCTTCCTAAAGTATTATTGACTTTGTAACTTAGCAATTGAATATCATTGGCACCTATATAATAACATGGGCAATATATTGAGTTTACTGATAGCCGCTAATAGTTAAGTGGTTCTCTAACAACTAATATGGTACCAAAGTTTAACGAAATCAAACATGAGTCAAGTTAACCTCCGAACAGACTTCATGAAATCATATATGAATGTTCACATGTTGGCTCAGCACACTTGAGAGGATGTGGCAAGGAATAGTCCCACGTTAGAAAAATGATAACATGAGATATGGAGTCATTCACTCTTCTACACATAGCAAATTGGTTTTGCCATTGGTAGGTGGTGTACATAACATGACATAAACATAAATGCATTTCCAGCAGCAGGACAAAACCTAATTTATTGATTCTTTTATTCCACACTTATAATTTTTCGGATAATTTCAAGCAGAGATTCATGGGTTTTATAAAATTCAGTTGTGATATCATGACTGCTCTGTGATTGCAAATGATTTACAGTGGAGCAGGCCTGTGTGCACTTTTGTTTTATATGACAGATCAAACTAACGGTGAGTTTTTTGTATAAATACCGTTCACCTTTCTGAAGTATACAAACATGTTTATCATAGGAACTCACGCAATCAATGTGTTTCATTCCATATGTAATGTGAAATCCTAAGGGTTTAAATTGTTTGAGATGTATCACATACAGTACTTTGCATTTATACGGAAGATACTTATTTTTAGTATATATATTTTACATATGTAAGATGGAGCCTTGGCGCAACGGTTAGGTCATCCACATGATGATTTGAGTGTCCAGGTTCGAGTCCGGAAACAGCCTCTTCGCAATGATAGGGAAAGGTTGTGTACATTAACGACCTCCCCAGAGCCCGCTATCGTGCGAGAGCCTCGTGCACTGGGTTCCACCTTTATATTTTATATGTTATAATATTTCTCTTTATCGTTAACTAGTATGTCAGCACGCGTAATGTGTGCATGCATACACAGATCAAAACGATTTAGTTTAGTACGCACGATGTGATTCCGCATGCACCCTTCCATCCTCCTTTTTCCCTCTTAAGAAAATGCAAAAGGGTATTTACATAACATTATAGACCACGAAATAAAATCATATGCAATCAACTCCTTTTATTAGTAGTTATGATAATCGACTCAACGGTATGAAAGGATTGTGTTTTTGGTATGTTATTATGAATCTACACGGTGGGTTGTCCTCACTTTAACCTATAATCATGTTATCTTGCTTTAGAAGAAAGACATTAAGTATTTTATTTGTAGTAGTTTCTCAAATTTCAAATCTTTTAGTTTTAACTGAAAAGGGAGGAACACGCATTAAAGAAAATGCACTTGGAAACCTACCTTCTATCTAAATATATAAATATTCAAAAGGACGCATCGGGACTTGAACTCGCTGCTGTTGAAAATTCATTAGTCAGCTTTACCATGACGCCAAGCATTTTCTTCTCCACTTAAGTAAATTATCAAAAATTCAAGAATTTCAATTCGATTAAAAAGCACAGGTAGCAGTGGCTGATTTCCAAAGAAGTTGGTGCTCTTACAGCAATACTCAATAAGAGCAAAATTCCTGATGCACATTAGGAGGGCTAGTAATAAATATTTACATTATACACACACATATATACATATATATGTATGTATGTATGTATGTATATGTATACGTATATGTATATGTGTGTGCGCGCGCGCGCAACATGGTATCATTTCAAGACAAGATCACAAAAAAGATACATGTCCCATGAAGCATTATGAAGAATTAAGAATTTCAAGGAAACATTATCAGAGCAGAAATATCAACATTATTTTGTAGTCTACTAAGAATGTAAACAGTCCATACTAAGTGCTGACTATGTAAGATATGCATACAGTGCAGATAAGGAATCTAGGTTATATATTGATAGAGTAAAATATGAATATATTTGAAAAGAGATTCATGGCCATTACGTTGAATTAAACCATTACCACTAATACATTTCCAAAATCTAAGATGGCCAACGGACCCAGTAATCTTACTTGCATCCTACACTGAATGCATGTAACCTCCATTGAATGCATGTAGGGCGGTTACGGTAATAATAATTTACCATTACCAAATCATTGGTAACCAAAAAAAAAAAATTTGTATAACCGTACAATCGTATGATAACGGTCACATCATTGGTAAATTAATGACAACAAAATATCAAAAGCAGTGGTAACAGTAAAATTACCGATTGTTCCTTACAAGGCTTGAGAACTTGGTTTTGGACTTATAATTGCAAATTTCGCTTCGTTTGTCAGTTTCGGAATTTCGGTAAAAGTTTTGATTTCAAATTTCGGTGATTAATTTCAAAATATTTTAAACAGAAAAGATAACAAATTTTAAGTAATAACCTTATCCAAATATCTCACCTGGTCCAAAACATCAGCCCAGCCCATCACAATGAACATATAACCTAATCCATATTAAACATGCTCGTGATTAAAAACATTGGACCCAAATAAGAAACCTAGCGTAAATAAATCCCGAACCCTAAAGTATCATTCCAATCCCCTTCTTCTTGTTGCCGCATCATAAAAAAAGAAGAAGAAAAATCTGAAGTTCCAGAGCATTATTGTCGCGTAACAAATCAGGTTTCTGAATTGGCGATTTCAACATCAAAAATTAGGGATTTTAACATTGACGGAAAGGAAATTTGAAACAACTACAAATCCAAATAAGCTTCTTCTTTTTTATCTCACGTTGATTTGGATCAAATTCTATCTTTCTACATGATTTCTTCAATCAGATTTTCAAGTTTATCACTTTTAATGACCTTTGCTTTGCTGAAACCGAGTTTTAGGTTGGGTTTCGTATAGGTTGGCCATAACATATCCGAGATGGCCGGAATCTCCAGGTTTTGGTCGAAACCTTAAACTTGGGTTTATATTATCCTTATGCATGAAGATAATAAATATATCGTTGTGGTCGACTCTATTATGGACTTCTAACATTTTCCATATGGTCCTCTTATCCCTTCCTCCAAGCTGGGGTATCGAAGAAGGAACTGAAATTCGTATTTTTATATTATTAACCTTAATCAATTTATATGCAATACATAAAGGTGGAACCCAGTGCACGAGACTCCCGTACGATAGCGGGCTCTGGGGAGGTCGATAATGTACGCGGCATTTCCCTCATATTGCGAAAAGGCTATTTCCAGACTCGAACTTGGACACCCAGATCACCATGCGGATGACCTAACCGTTGCGCCAAGGCTCCAACTCATTTTATAACTATATTTTAGGATAATAATTGACTCATTTTATGACTCTCTTTCTTACCTTTCAATTTTTTTAGACTTCGTTTTTTTTATGAAATTTCGATATATTTGTAAGCCATAAAGGTTGAATCAATTCAAAATCTAATAGCACTTGAGACATATATCAATCTAATGAAATATGTATTGGCAGATCTAGTATTGATTAAGATAAAAATGAGTAACTTGTTTGTTAAAATGAAACTATACATTTAAATTTTTATTCACTCTCACATAACGATAAATTTACCATAACCGATCAACGGTAACTGATTTACTGATATACCAGTAATTGGTATACCAAAGTATTGGTAACGGTTTAAAGTTTTGCTTTACCAGTGGAATCAAGCTAATGATTTTTCTCATTCGGTAACTGTTCTTAATAGCCATAAAATCATGTTTACTTACATGCCAATAAATATTGGTCAAGCACTGATATGTGATATTCAAAATATATCAAGATAATATCAAAATCGTATCGGTGTGTTTGTCAAGGAAGGTTAAGAAATATGATAGTGACAAAAGATGAAAATATTTTCTTTCAGCACTTTAAACAAATGTTAATTGTTTCACACACACATATATAGGTATGTCAATGGTACGGGTTTCGGCCCGAGCCCGGTCCGAACCCGCCCTATTTATGCAGGTACGGGTTTGTCTTTTACTACCCAAGCCCGACTCAAGCCCGACCCGAATCGAGTACGGTTTTATCGAAACTCGTCCCGGTTAGAGCTCGATCCGACTATTAGATTTTCGTCGTATCAAAACATGAGTGTATATGTTATTTATTTACCATTTTGTTTGTTTACATGTAGATGTTTTTGCATACTTTTGTTATGAGCTTGACTATGTCACCGCCCAATTTATATGTTAACATTGTTTGTATACAAATTTTATCAAAGTTGCAGTTTTAAAATATGATTTTAACATAAATATTTTGAGTTAGATATGATTTTAACATAAATATTTTGAGTTAGGTATACAGTTATTACCCAGCGGCTTAAAAAGCCTGACGGGTCGGGCTCGGATATTGGGTTGAAATACCATACGGGTTCAAGCCGGGCTCGGATTTTAATTATTGTAATTGGACTTGGGTCCAGGTTTTATAATACCCGGATCGAACCCTACCCATTGACAGGCCTATATATATAAAGGATTTGCATACATACACCATGGTTTTGCTGAAAACTGATATATTATGTTTTTCCTATAAAATGACGATATTGACTGTTTTCAGTAAGTGTGGGCATAAACCGCACCACTATATGGAAAACGTCTGCACCGAACCGCAAAAACAATGCGGAAAGCCACACCGAATCTTCTAACCAAAGCAAATACCTCAAACCGGACCGACCTGCATCAATACGATTTGATTGCAGTTTGGACGATTGAACTGGCCATATTAAACCGGACCGAACCGAAAATTTACACTAGTAATCTTATGATAAAAATATAAGCAACTCCTATCTCATTTTAGATTCTAACGATGTATATTTTATTTTCAGGTATGTTGTTATATTAATAATAATCATTGTCATATAAAGGAAGAAGTTATAGTTTTAGTATAATATTTTTCATTTCATTTTTTTGGATAAATGCTAATTATAATCTTATTCTAGTCATTTTACTTACTGATTATGCATTGATTAACGTTGATGTTTGGTTAATCTACTAAAAAGTTCTCACTTGCAGCTAAATATCAAATTGAAATATTCATACAATTAAAAACAAATCTTTCATTTTAGTATAACATTGTGTGTTTTAACATTTAGGTATAAAAGCTTCACACAGTTACTTTCGTAAATTGATTGTTGATGGAAGTAATTCTCTTATTTCATATTTTATATGGATTCAAATCGGACCGGATTAAAACCGGACCGTATTACATTAAAACCGAAACGTTTAAAAGATTAGTATAATGATTTGTATTTTTTATTAACCGTTTGATGCGATGCGGAAGCGGTTTGGACTCCAAACAGCACCGAACCGACCTGCGTCCGCCCCTAGTTTTCAGTGATAACTACATCAAATATTGATCCAACATCATCAAATATCATCAAGATACCGCAAATATTTCGTTGCTTTAACTGATTTAAGAAAAGAAAGGAAAAAATCACTTGAAGTTTAATATGTGATATACAGGTTATATTAGCCTATATTATCTAACATAAAACAAGATAATAAGACTGATGGATTATTTTTAACATAAGTTTAAAGAAAATGATATGGATATGATATTTACTGACATGTGTTGTTGTTTTACACAATGAAACTGAAGAGCTTTTTTTTAATTTAATATAAATAAGACCACGAAATAAAAAATTAGTTTAAATTTTGATTTTCAAACATACCTCCTACTATGCAGACCTGAGAGTTCTGATCCTTAACCAAAGAAGAGTTTTTCGATTCCAGCCAATTGAATTTGGCATTATATGTTGATGGTACCATATCCTCCTCTAAAGCTTGCCATAAGCTCTCCCTCACGTTGGCCTGGTTGAATATGAAAAATACATGTGACCAAAATCACTCTTGAGACAGATTTAAAATTATAATGCTTGAGTTCTTGGTTTCAAAACAGAAACCGGTCCTTGAATTTAGTGGGATTATCTGAAGAATTTGCATTATTATCTCGGTAGTTGATGTCTAATCCACATTATTTAATAGGGTGTCTCACTTTAAGAACGTATAATAGAAAACATATCACATGCAACACAGTTTGCTCTAAATATGTATGTTTATTGTGAGCTTTATTTCATAGATCGTTGGATTCTGATTTTGTGGGTGTTTGGTTTAATGAACAAGTTTGGAAAACAATCTCCCCGGTAATGGGATAAGACTCCGTACGATTTGTCTACTCAAATTCCCCTCAATCTGAGCCTTGTGCATTGAGTAAAGAATGAAGAATGAATGAAGATCTGAAGGATTTGCATAGCCTTTGTGATTTTAATTACGGAGGCAGGCAAGGTCGATACTCGATACTAATTAATTAAACATGACCATAACTAACCAGTTTATCTTGTTCAAAAAGTTTTTCCAAAAAAATAATAAAAAATAATAATAAAATAATAATAAAAAAACCCCATGAAAATAAGAAAAACACATACATTGGTGGGTGAAGCATATGTCCTGTG
Source organism: Allium fistulosum (assembly GCA_030737815.1). Lineage (NCBI taxonomy): Eukaryota > Viridiplantae > Streptophyta > Magnoliopsida > Asparagales > Amaryllidaceae > Allium > Allium fistulosum. The sequence goes on from CM060901.1 coordinate 475,304,890, forward strand.
ATCTTCATAGATAACTTTGTACGAGTTCATGTCGATAATTGGCAGTTGAAGTTTGTTTACTTCATGCATTGTCCCCAATTTCTAATGCAAAATAGTATATATCAAAGATTCAGTCAAATAATTAGCAAAATCGGATACACACACACACATTTATATACTAATCATTAGTCTTACCTCCACGATTTGAAAAAAATCCTTAAGAAACAAATCTTGGGTAGCCAAAGACTGATGGCTGCATGCTAAAATTTCCAACATGTGCTTTATAGCAACATCAGAGATCCCAAGAAAAGCATACCACCTAAATTTCATGCAAAAACATAAATGCAGTAAATTCACAATAATAATTTAACATCCATGAAACGGAAGAATGTAAAATTTATTGAATACCTTCCGATATTGAAGTGAACATGATCGTTTATGTAATTCCAAGCACGTCCCTTATATACCGATAGGGCATTTCTGTACATATGAATTGCATGCTCCCTCTGCATCAAATACAATTTCATGATCAGCAAGGATAACACTGTTACAAGTTACAATTCAATAGGATGAACAAGGACGTAAATTTCATGAAGTTTAACAGATATGCATGTCGTGAAACAGGTATATCAGAAGTTTTGAACCATTCATGTTTTGTAGCGATCCTACCATTTTTACTTTATTTCATGGATACCTAAATTGATTTACATTACTGCATAAGTCATCAATTATTTGCATAAAGTACGTTTGAGGCACTTCTGAAATAAAGGCATGCAAGAACTCTTTTTTGACACAATTGTTTCAGGGCGCTTTTGATTAAAAGATATATTAGGTATGGACAAACTGTTCATAAAGCAAACATCGACATACCTGATTCGACATAAAATAACGGTTTCCAGCAAGAACAAGATGAAATGCATATTTACGTAACATACGTGGCTCAGAAAACAAATAACAGTAAGCTGCCTGCTCAAGCATTACAGCTGCATGCAAAGATGGTTCCTGACATATTTGTATGTTGTCAGAAAAAAATTGTGCTGACCAGAAAACTTCACCTTAGTGAACAGTTATAAACATTTCGAATAATATTCTACAGCATAAAGATTAAAAGTAAACCTATTTCTGACATACTTTAGTGATTTCATAGAACTATATTTGTGTCCCCTGAAGTTATGTTATGGCAATAAAATAAGAAGTATTTCCTAAGATATTTTTACTAAAATTAAAATGGAATATGTAGTTCCAAATAAAGCTCAAAGGGTGTTTTTGTGAACTACAATGCTTTTTCGACCTTTGACAAGTTACCACTTGCAATACCTCAATAGATATACGGAAGTATATTCCGGCAGCATCCTTATATTGTCTTCTGAATTTGAGCATATCCGCCCACCATAACCCACACCTTGTTGCATTTCTCTGACCTGAAGGCCCAAGTCTCTACATAGCCACGGGTCAACTTGATTACACATAGATTCAAATTATTTATCACAAATAAAGTCCAAGCAAATAAATATGGTTAGGCTTATACTTGGAAACATATAGTGTTTATGGAAGTAGTCCACATTTTAAAAAAGTAATAACTACATAGTAAACATTCCCAACTCTTTTTGGTTAGAAAAATGTAGTAAAGAAGAATGGTGGTTAGAAAAAAAGATGCACCAAATAAGTAGTAAAAGCAGTTTCCATGCAATACTCTGCCTCTTTTCTTGATTGATCCAACATAAAGAAGGTAAGGCCCATCATTTCCTGCACAAGCAAATATGCACCCCATAGGTGAAATTATAATTGTACCTATAGAATAGTCCTGTAATTATAAAAGATGTGAAAAGAGGTTTATGATACTCTTCCATACATCCATTACCAATTGGTTTTGTAATGAATAAATTTTGAAAGAAGACGCATCATTCCTAGACATGTACCACTAGCACATAAGGTTGTGGTAGTTATGAACTGGTACTAAATTATGACTGCAACAATCATTCACAAATTAAAGTATCTGATGAAAAAGTTAACAAATAGTGAATACTCCCATAGAGGAAATGAATGGAAATATGGAGAACATAATAAACACTTTAGTATATTTTGTGGTTATATTTTCACAAAAATGTTAAAAGTAGAGATCAATTAATTTAAACTATGCATAATATGGCTAAATTTAGAATGTGCTAGGGTCAAAATGTGTGAACGGAAGACAGAACAGTTATCATCGTGGTCATTGGGGTTCAAAATAAATTCTCTCTACCCTTGTAGAAGCAGATAGGGTGGACAACCAAACTGTGTTTACCACAATCACGCTTTGGCTATCGTATTCCGTTTTGGTACGTGTCTTCTGAGACACAATACTATGCATTCTAGAACATTGTGCGCACACGATTTAATACACTGATTTTGACGTTTCAAAATGTTGAATCTTACATTCCAAAACATTAAATCACCTGTTTTGAACTGTTGATTCCGACACTCAAAAATGTTGACGATTTTAAGTGTATTACATTAACATGCACCAAGTAATAATGATTTTTTTTTGGTTGAAAAATAAGCAAATAACAAAGAATGATTTCAAATCAGGCTTGAGAAGACTAAGATTCTTGTTTTATACTTTATTTCAATATTCAACAAGTGTCAAGACTTCAAGAAAATTACAAGGATGAACCATTTGAAAAATGGAACATTCATTCAATGGGCATCATAATTGATGATTCTCATGTGAGATTAGAAGACATGCGCTGGAACTCACTAGAAAAAGAGGACAAAGAAAGTGACATTAAAAATAGAATATATAACTAGATTATAAGGCAATGGATCCAAACATGATGGTGAAATACTGCAAAAGGTCAAAAACAATTAATGGTCAAATTTCAACTTTAACCCTTTCGGAAGTTGCAAATGTTTTTGTGCATAGAGCTCGATTATACGAAGGATGATCATCATCTATGATCGACAAAGGAAAAGATATTATGTAATTTTGTTATAATTTTCAACTACTTAAACTAGAAAAGTAACTCGCTCGTAAAAAACTAAAATATGATATTAGCAATTATGCTACAATATTTGAACATTTTCTATATAAAATTAACTTCAATTGCCATAAGTTATAACCGATAACTAGTTGGATATGAACGTTAAATGATATGTTTATTTATACAAGAATGTTTTTACTTTATTTTCATACTATTTGTAATGGATAACAATACTATACATATTTGAATGTAAAGAGAGCATTTTCAAAAATGTTTCACGTGCCGGTTAAACTTATTGTGTTCCGGTAAAGCGTTCTAATGGGAAGTTAATTATGTGCCCCCTCTGCTACGTTTAGTAAAATTAACGTTTTCCCTTTATATTCTGCATACCAAATCTAATTATGTACCACATAACATAGAATCAAAGTTGAAAACCAAATGGAAGTTAATCTGCCAGAAGGAATCAACAATACAAATATATTTCATATTTGAACATAAGCCTAACATGATAATACCGCGGAAGCTTTTCTTTTACCACACTTGAAAGTTGAAAGTAAACAATTTATACATATAATATCACAGATATGTTCTACCATACTGCAATAACCCTTTCATAATAACTAATACCATGGCCAGTGTGATGAGGGTGTACAAAAATATCACTGAAAAAAAACGAACTCAAATCATCAATCCAATTTTGCACATAGTTTTTAATATATAATATTTAGTATGACAATAGAGAGTACAAGTAGAATATGGAATGTATTTCGTAAAACAAAACCATATAATAGTTAAAAAAGAGTATATCGATATCGAAAATACAATAAACATTCAGAGAAATGGAACAAGAAGAACAAGAAATTTTCTCTTGGGACTGGAAATCGAAATCGTGATTTCATTTGTGCACCAGATTTTTAATTAAAAATATAGATTAATTTTGAATTGATTGGATTTTGAACTCAAAACCTCATTTGAAACCCATGGGTACTTAAAAATTTTACCGCTGGACCAAATAAATATGTAAGTATTACATCTATTATTAAAGATAGATTGATCCACAAATTTCAATTAGAAAACAGTTAAATATACTAGATGATTACAATGCTATATTTAATTAGAGCATGTTTAAGCATCATGTAAGGGGGTAATTCTAACTGCTCCTTCAATGCTTTGCCTTTTACATTTTGTGCTAAAAATATGAATTGGCACCTGAGTCATTTAAGATGTGTTCGCAGTAATTTAATGCACATTTCCCATTTTAGATGCATCCGGCACGGGAACAGTGATGTTGGCATTTTACCATGTTCCCTTTTGCGCAAGAAAATTGTTCAGTTTGTGTCTAACACGGTCCGCATCGGACGTTAAGTGTTATTTTCAAGACTAAACAGTTTGATCCATTCACATTCCCCTTTCGCTGCCCTTCTGTGGTGCAAAAACGCATTCCTCTTTCATCAAACTTTCTCTGTTTGTGCCCATTAAGAATGCCCCTTTCGGTTTTCCTTTTCGCTTTGCAAAGAATGCACTACTGAGTCTCGGGCCTTGGCATAAAATGGAATGTTACAGAAACGAACATTGTTTTTACCGTATATATGTATTTTCGATGCACTTCATGGGTATCACATAAGATTATTTTCACAATTAATTTGATAGATAGGGCTTTTATTTATATAATGTGTTTCTCTTTTACCAATAAAATTTATAATTACAACTTTTTTAAATGTTTCACATATTTTCTACTTGATGTTTTAAATTCTCGAATGCTAATATTATACATTAATTTGAATTTTTAGCACCGATCCTCACTTAGATGCTTTAATAAAGCAAATAAAATGTTAAAAATACCTATGATGCTTTAGCGTGTGAGTGGCTTTGAAAGTGTTTAAGCAATACTTAATGGCATATTGCTTGTTCTTAGACATGGTTTAAACAAATTAAGTGATAAATCCATCTTGCTTTTGTTGCATTAACACAATTTTTGAGCAAGAATGCAATGTATACTTCACCCAATGTGAAAATGATGTTCTTGTCCGCTCATACGATATGACTGTGATGTTTCTCTTTTTATAGAGTTCAAATTATATTTTAAAATGAAATGTAAGGTATGACATAATAGATATGAGAATCTATAATTTCTATGTTTTGTTCAGTTCATTCTCTTAATGTTGTTTTAATGCATAAAATGTTATAAGATCTACATTTTTGAAAATCATGTGTGACTGTATATGCTGAGGTCAGAGAGAGACTTGGGTATGGATTAAATCCGTATTTAGACTTAGAAAAATAAACATCAATTAAGCTCATTAAGTTAGGTGACCGATTTATGACCTTGCCTCATCATCATCTAAAATAAGATTGTTCTACGACGAATTTATCTTAGGATATATTATATGCTGATCAAGGCAGCAGTTTTCATCAATGGATTTATGCTCAGCTTTATTTGTAGGCTCATTAAGCTTCAATTGAACTTTCTTACTGTCATACATACTCAGAGTCGGAGATGTTTTATTTTTATTTTAATTAGCCATATATCTAGGGCTCAAGCTAACAAGAAGGAAAAATAAATAGGATTTATAAATATTATCGCATTTACAAACATTCACCATAGTTGTTTATGAAGCTTGGTAAAAAGTATGAAACATGAATGTTATTTAACAAGTATCGTGCCTAAAAGAAGACAAGAGTATGATGCTTTCCAACTAGATGAAGTATTTCCAATCCAGAATTAGTGTATCCTTCCACACGTGGTAAATGACATATTGCTATATATAATACAACAAAGCTAATTATAAATATTGGTTGAGAATTTCTCAAAGTTACCAATTCAACATTAAGAGGTGTAACAAATTGTAAGCATCTGATCTGGAAATATATTTCACATAAACTTAAGGAGGTATAGACACTATTTCATGTATAGATAGAAAAATATATTATTAGATATGGGTATCATAGACATATGTCGATGAAGTCTGCAGAAATAAAGCTACCTGTATGCCTGCATAGCGCTTCCAAGCCTTGTCGAGTTTATAATCAGTAGACAGTAATCGATAATTTGACAAGGCAAGTTCATAGTCACGTAACATAAAGGCATAGTCACCTAACACTCTAATTTGAGATTCAATAGAGTTAAATGTGTACCTGTTGTAAAAAAATGCGATCGTATTTAAAAAAATAAGAATGTAAGATAAATGGAAGGTGTTTGTTTTATACTTACAGATTACACACACACGTGTGTGTGTGACACACACATGCGTGTATGTATATATGTACGTATAGACATATATATGTACATAAATGCATATAGGTATGTATATGTATGTATGTGCATGTATATGTACATGTATTTGCACAGAAAAACATTACGTAGGACCAATAGGAGTTTCTGGTGTATCTTCTTTTCCCTTCCTCCACCACAAATTTTTAATTTGGTTTTTAAATCCCTTCCTTGTGGCCGAAACCTAAAACATAATCCAAGTGTAACTGCCTAGTGTAAATTAAGGCAAACTAACAAAAATGGACTAAATAACACCTGCTGGTTGAGAATGCGAATTTTTTGCTCCATGTGTGGAATGATATGTTTTGTAGTGATGTCCTGCATGCATTCCTTAATCTACACCAAATAGAAAATTATATAGTATGCCAACTCAAAATCATTACATGCATTGAATGATAAGAGGAAGAAATAAGTAATGTGCTGAAATGATGCATAAGTTACAGCATGATGCTGAATCCATATGTTTTAATTTTTAACTGTTGATTTCAAATATTATTTTTAATGTGTTGCCATATGCCAAATGGTTCGCTTATGTTGGTTACTGAACAAAATCATTTGCCAGAAAAATTGTTCATTTGTGAAATGATATTTTAATTGTTTTAGGTTATCTGAATAAACAATATTTGGGCATTGTTTCAAATAAATCAAGGACATATCTTCTAATTTGGTATTATCTAAGATCAGGTGTAGCTCAAGAAACAAGGGAACATATAGATAGAAATACTGGAAGTAGAGTATAGCCAATTCCATTTATACACGTGTGCGGGTGTGCGCACACAAACATATACATACATATGTGTGTGTGCGCGTGCGCGTGTAATATGTATATTATATTTCAGCTTATTTACCAGTTTGCAAAATAATATGAGTTAGGTTCAACTGTATCCTTTCTGCAACTAAAGCATATAACTAGTGGTGGCTAATTATAATGACTTGACGATATTCAACAATGAGAATGTGATATCAGCAAACACCATAAATAATCACAAATCAAATTAGTTTAACAGATAAATTAAGAAACAAATGTGATACTAGGTTAGATTCGGTTATGCTATTGAACCTAGTTTTAAGTAAAGAGAGATACGGATCCTATCCCCCCTCATATCATTACCAATCATCTCTTCTTTTAATACTACTTACAAATCTCAATATGAGATATATTCATAGCTACGATCTTTTCGCTTGATATTCATCTCCACAAAATTTTATATTATTTCAAAGCTATATTTTAAATCAATAGTTAAACTAAATGTTAATGAATGGTTTAGCATGAGTTATAAGTATAAAAATATCCAAAAACTCATGTGGATGACCATGTTATTATAAAGTCATCTATAAAATTTAGCGCTTTTTTTTAAATTTTCAAATATGAGAAGATAAAGTGAGATTCAGGAGCACTTGAAGCATTGGAAATGAAGAAATCAAGCCTCTTTCTCTGTCTCTGTGTGTGTGTGTGTGTCACAACAGACTATGCCATACATAATTAGAGCTGCCAAATTTATTGCTGTGGTATAAATAATTAATGTGCTATACAATATTTAACACGAACTAGGGTATTTACAAAGAAGTCTGCAAAATGAGAAACTACTATGTGATAAATATTTGAAAAACCTCCCATCAAGACATCTTAGATGTCAATTAGCTTTATTGCCTTTGTGCATAATCTGAACAGTACCTGAATACTTTTACAATCTATGATGATACATCATGAAATAAAAAACTTAAGCTTACCCCATTAAGATCATCGATGCTGAGACAAGACCCAATCTCCTGAGAATCTGATACCTTAGTTTTCTGCATATAAAAAGTAACAAAATGACTATATATTAAAACTACTATTGTCCAATATAGTGAGAGCTTTATGCAATAATTAGAAAACTTACAATATCTGCCCAAGGATTTTCTTCTAACTTATCGCTCATATCCTTAGCAGAATTAATGCACAGTAATTTGCAGCCATATAATCCAAAAGTATTCCGCATCTCAGTTAAAACATTTGTCGCCCTTCAGGTATAAAATAAAAATGAAAAAATAGAATTTAAAAAAATAAAACTCATGATATCATAGACAATTCAAATAGTTTCATTACAACAAGGAATCTGCTTGTCATATAACCATCAATTATTATTTTCTTGATTTAATATTTATATGTCTAGAGAATCAGGCATGGCATACCATGAATGAATATCGACTAATGTGTCAAAGAGCTTTATCACAAAAAATAATTGCAAAATATATTCAAGAAGTAAATGTACATAAGAGTGTAAAAAACAAGTACTTCTCAGCCTGGTCATCTTGATTGTCATGTATCAAGAGATAATGCTTCAATATCTTTGGATCCATGGCACCATTATTTAGAAGAGATGGCAGCCTGCTTGTGTTAAAAAGGTCAATAAACCTATTGATAGGTAGCTCCTCCTTTGATGAAACAGCCAAAAGACCTGCAAATCAAAATTCATGTACAAGGAAAGAGGTCAACAAAGTAAATCATATATTTCTCTCTATATATATCAAAAGGATGACTGCCAAAATCATTTATAGTTTACATTGAACCTCTGATCATTCACCCACATGTATACATGGAAGTTTCAAAAATGGGCTATTTGATAGCTTCGGAAGTATAGTTTGAAATATTACAACAACAACAACAACAACAACAACAACAACTAAGCCATTATTCCTAAACAAGTTGAAGTCGGTTAAAGACAAAGTCAATTTAAAAGTAATAACAACAATATTAGATTTAAATATATATATATATAAGGTGAAAATAGAAATAAAGATAAAAATGGAATAAAGTAAAATAATTAAACAAATAATAATAATAAATACAATAAACATAAAATAAAAAATAAAAATCGATAAAGAAATTAAAAAAACCATGATGATGATGATGATAATGGTACTAGTAGTAATAGGGACCGAAAACCACTCTACGTCTTTGGCTTCTATTCACTAGTCTTATAATCTAAAACTTATAACACTACCCCTAAAATAACCCTAAGTAAAAAACGCATGTCTCATGATTCTGGTACGTTGATCGCTAATTTCCACGCGCTCATGTCCGACACCCGTTTTTCGGATATATTTCAATCATTCAAGTTCATTTTTACTACTTTCTCTCATGTCAATCTTGGTCAACCTCTACCTCTCTTTGAGCATTCGATGCGGCCTATAATTCCAACACACGCACGCGCCTCAGGAGGCCTCCATTGGAGATGTCCAAACCATCTTAAGCAGTGTTGGACTAACTTCTCTTCAATTTGTGCTACTCCAAGATTGTCACGTATAGTTTAAAATCAAATAGGAAAAATGGGGTGTGCAATTAAAAGTAGAGATGAATAAAAGGTGAAAGAACGTGATGAGATTCAATGGTTTTATTTTTTAAAAAGGTGAGGAACTTGTGAAGTTGATTGTTTCTGGAACCTAAATTAGATTTCATAAAAGTCAAAGGGTGCCGTTACCTTGTTAAATAGATACGTTGTTATTGTCATGAATAGCTTCTATTTGATACCATCCACTTGTTCAAACAAGTTATAGCTATTTTACAAAGATTTACTCAGAACTTTTTGGTAGTGCTTCCAGTATTGATGTGAACTATGGAACCCGGATAACATAAAATAATAGTCAGGTCATTGATAAGCTCTTGACGACGGTAACTTGCAAAATGGATATCCAAATATAAAATTCTTAAGACCTATATTTTTGTAAAGCATTGATGTCACAGAAAGAACATCAAAATCCAATCAATTTTGGTGGCTTAGGCTTCGTGCTGTTTTTCACATTTAATATGTGCACACCTTAATTCCTTGTGACCGGGGTGAGCCTGGTCTAGCACTCTATTTACTTAATGACAACCTATCATAGTTAAAAAGAATCTTACATTAGTTTACTATATTGATCTGAAAATCTTAGCACTTATTCTAATTTATAAGTAGTCAAGCGGTAAATATAACAGAAGGGTTTGTCTTACTAAAACTATACTCCCAAGCATTTCCTAATTTTCACAACTGCCAGAAAATGTAGTCTGCAAATATGTGTGTTGAAGATAAAAACACAAAACTATAATATCATGCAAAATTGTATATCCTTACATGCCACAGGATGGTCAAAAGCTTCATGCTCTGAATACGAAACTGACTGTATCAACTCTTTATTGAATGCCTGGATCCAGGATGGGTAATAGTCGGACTCAGATTCTGCATGTAACATTAATCATGTATTAGTGAAAACAAAGATAGACCTTATTGCATTGTCCCATTTAATTTCCAAAAAATTACAGACATCATTTTCATTCTCAACTGCTTTAAATTTCACACATAATCATAATAAATTACCAAAAGGGGCATTTCACCAGAAGGACAAACTTTGCAGTCCAATTAATTTCTAGGACACACATCTGAAATAATTACTTTCAAGGCCAAAGTCAGCAGAATAATTACTTTCAAGGACAAAGTCAGCTGTCCAATTACTTTTAAGGACATAATTTCATAGGTTTTTAGGCCCTAGAACCTAAATATTTTGCGTATTGTCCTTAAAAGTAATTATTTTAGTTGTGTGTCCTAGAAATTAATTTCACTTGCTAAAGAGGCCCTTGTGGCTAATTCTACCTTACGAAAATCAATATGATTACCGATGACATGATAAGAAATAAAATTAGCCATTAATCTTTGTTTCATGTATTGCTGCCAATTATGTCAAATTCACTTCTACACTCATGTGCCGATATTGGCAAATTATAACTTGCATGAAATTGCAACTAAAGTGCCATTTACAAAAACAATATGGTCTGAATTCATGATTTCATACATGCTCATACTACATAAAAAACCGAAAAAGTGATATAACTGTTAATGCGTAAGAAGGTCAAATATAATCCTTTACCATTTACATCTTTTTATGATGATTTGCCAATTATGAGAACTACATGACAACAATATTGCTGTAAAATGCAGAAAATTATTTAATAATAGAAAACTCACTGTTGAGTATATTTTCAAGTTGTGGTGGGTCAGATTTTAGATCGGGCACCATCTGGGTTGCATCATATACGACTTTCTTCAATTTATCTTCAGCAGCCTATTTCAACGTGTAGGTTTCATAATTGAAACAGCCATTTTAGTCATGCTCCAGTCCATTGTTTTAAAAAAATCCACCTCGACATCCGTCTCGAGGAGCGTCTCAATGCAATGGAAGATAAAACGTCTTGAGGTTTTCTCAAAAATTTACTTTTTACCTCTGAGGTTTACACCTCAGCAACTTGAGGCATACGAAGCGTACAAAACGTACGCTTGCGCGCCTCAAACTGCTAAGGCATGCGACTCAAGAAACTTTATACTCCCAATATTAACACCAACAGAAATTATTAAACTTCAATTACTTAATGGCAAGCAAAAAAAAGAACAAAATGTAAGAAAATGAAAGTTAGTGTTACTTTACTTTTCAAATTCAATATCGACACGATTAAGTAGGATTATTTTTTGAACAACGATCGAGAGTTATGTAATAGATTTCTCAATTGCTATTTAAAGCAAAAGCTTGAATTACCATCGCCGAACCTTTGAATAAATTTTGCCTATCGATTTAAATTGGTAGAAGAAAAAATAAATAATAATTTACATGATTTTTCACTGTTTGTAATAGAGATTGACTCCACTAGAATCGATTAAAGATCATTTTCAAAAATCTAGAAAAAAAATTGAAGACAAATAGAGGGAGGAAGAAAAAAATAATATACGTACCATTGTGGAGCTGACAACTAAATACGAATTCTTCAAAGGATTGAATCGTTTATATAGATTATCAAATACTAAAGTTTTATTTATTTATAGTTTTAACTATTTATACTTGTATGAATGAATAATAAAGAATGATTATGACTGAACTCCTTAAAGTTAAGTGTTTATATTGTTATTCATTTATAGTTTTTATATGATTAATTTTTAATTTTTACTTGTTAATCAAAAATTAATAATAACAAATCAATAATAACATACGCATCAATGTTTACCCGAAAACTTACATCTCAATGTTTGAGGCTTACACCTCGCCTAGCGAGCAAAAGAACGCCTCGTGTACGCTTTTGAGTTTTAAAGCTCCAGTCTAACCATTTAGTTGTATAAACCAAACCAACACAACGATTATTGTTTGATTACTTGAGCAATTTTTCCTTCAAATTTTTGGTTGGGGTAGGTTTAACCATATCCATATTTCTAAACACAAAAAATAGCATATGCAGGAAGAACATTCAAGTACATAAGCAAGCACCATACCTGAATAATTAAGATGATTTTTGGAGGGAAAAAGAAGAAGGTACAAATGAAAAGGTTATTAGGCCTTTTATGACACGGAATTATGAATTTATTTAAACATAATGGCTGGATACATAACTTCGATCATAAAATTGTTAAATCTTAATCCTATGCCAAATTCAGGGCTAGTCCTAAATCGGGGGCTAAGAGGAGAATAGGTCAGACATCTATTATAGGCAGGTCCCATTTTTGTTCATATAGCAGGTATTATTTTTTTATTAGCCCAAGCCTGTTTATCTTATAACCAACAGAATTAAATATCCAATAGTTTCATTTCTCAAAAAACTCACTGGATGACCAGCACCATTGTCCTAGTGGTTAGGCGCTTCGACTTGGGTGCGGAAGGTCACAGATTGCGTAGTGTGATTCGAACATATATTGACATGTAGTATAGTGTATACTACCTAAGACTTGTAGTACTAATATATACTATCATCTAAGTACTCAATTTAAAAAATAAATAAAAAATAAAAACTCACCGGATGTTAAAAGAATATGTTGTTGTCGTTATTAGAAAGATTCATTATGAAAATATTGGAAAGTTATGAGAACTAATATCCAAATCCCAAACCTATATCCCGTCTTTTACTATTTCGCAATCCAGTAATATAATCAATGTTTACATACTACGATTATCATATCTACTACTGAAAGGCGTAATTCAATATCTCATATACAAACTTAAAATTAGATAAACATGTTTTAACTTTTAAATTCAGACTTACTATGCAAACTATAGTTACATGCTTCAAGTATAAAAATTGATTTTTTTTTTGTTCATTGCTAGAATTCAATTGTGGTATTCCGCTCTAAATACAGAAATATGTATTGTTAATTTTGATTTGCTATGTTTAAGTTGATTAATATCTACTTGTTTTGATTGTTATTCTTATTTTGTTAACTTTTAGAATATATTTTTTGCATTAGTTCCAGGCTTGTGTTTGTTTAGCATTTAGAAAAGTGTTTAATATTGAATAGAGACGTTCAACACTTACAGTGACTTCAATTATCATAAAATATACGGCCTTTGGTATTAATAAGAAGTTTATTTATGATTTAATTTGTATTCTAATTATTTTAAATTGTCACGCTAATGGAGAATAAAAGACTTACTTTTCAGTTGTCAATCTTCAAATCAATTCACAATTTTTCATGCATAGAAAGATAAACCATCTCTATAATTTTAACCTCCAAGGAAAACTTATTTTATCAAGATTTATTTTATTTTTTTGTAGCTGACTGCCCAAATAAGTATAAGCTCTGGGCAGTTTTTTAAGTTTTAACATGAAATTACCTCGTAGCTTATCTGTCGAATATCTGAAGAATAAGCTAGCCTCAATCTGAACATTTGCAGTCTATATGGCTGATCACTTGCAGTTCGAACAGGTACTGAGGAAAAATAACTCTATGATCAGCTTAAAAAGGTAAGCTGAGAAAGTTACAGGAGAAATTAATTGACAATCTAAACACTATTCTACTTCAGCGCAAATTTATTCTTGGTTCTCATTACTATAAACAGATTTTACAAGTTATAAATTATCCTACTTTTTGGATCACCACAAAATAAGACATCTCAAGTCTATCGATAGGATTGTAGTTTAGGGATATAAGAGGACTAACTAGTATCAGTATTAACCAAATTTAGCAAAAATCTCTCAAAAAGGGAAAAACACAAATATGATTCTACTAACCATCAATTCTATTGAAAACTGAAAATGGAAGCAACATCTCTACAAGACTTAGCCCATTCTTTTGGCAAGACTCTTCAGCAAGAGAGGAAGATAGTACCATTACTACAGGAGAAATTTCTTGAAGCAATTCCTTTCCCAAATGTGATTTCTGTGGATCCATTGAACTGTTGGAGTATAAAGACATCTAACCTTTATGTCTATAATATAAATGATAATGACAACCCCTGCAAAAAAGGACAATGGTTATGAGCCACTGATGCTAACTATAGCAACTGAAAGTTTAAAGCATCCAAATTCATGTGCACGAAGTGATCATTTACTATTATTGCTTAAAAAAAACTAAAACATGCATTTTTTCCACTGCAGCATGATTTTTAGATTGGACCCTAAAACTACCATAAATGATTTTGATGATATTGTTTCCTGAAACAATAAATTTTAATTGCATGATAAGAGCATCAAACAAAACATATTATTCAGCTGTGTCTGCTACAAAAATGCATGTGAGCAATGGATTTATTAAAATATGGAAAACAGTGGGATTCAAGTCCATTTGGATCTAGTGAAAGTCTTTCCGATCTGATATTCAATGGAATTGCAAAAAAATAGAATCGCATGTATGGATCCAAATATGGACATATAAAGATGACCTTCAATTCAAATTTGAAAATACCAAAATGATTTAAAAAAATGCAAGCCCAAAGTTTTGGTTACAGATAACTGAAAGTCGAAAATTATTATGTGGTTCGTGGACGAAGAAGGGAAAACAAAGTCTCAATCAAAAAGGAAAAAAAAATTACTTACCTGGATGGTACCTAATGAAACAATAAAGAGATAAGAAATAAACAATCTTAGTGAGGGAAGAAGCAGCTTCCGAGTGAGACTGAGTACAGTTGCATACCAAATAGCGCTTTGTTATCAGATGTATTGGTTTTTCCAGAATTTTCCGTAGTAGTACCGCTATAGAAATCAATTTCTCTCTCTAAACGCCTGATTTAAAGAAAATTAAACACAGAAGAAAGACTTATTTGTAATAATTTATTTTTATTCAAACTTCTTTACCCACTTAATTCTATTCGTTATTACCAATCGTTTGCTCAAAATTAGGATTAAGACTCAATTTAGGGATTTATTTTTCATTTGCAATTACTGTTCTTTCACTAAAAGATTGGTTTGAAGCTCTTGATAGGAGGGGATAGAGTGCTCGGAGCAATAGTCAAAATTAGTGCCCAGATCAAAGGTTTAGGATTGTAAAATTTAGGGGTGGGCATTTAACCGACCGAATCGATCTTAATCGAACCGCTTTAACCGAAAAAATTGGTTAACCGAACTTTAGGTTAACCGACCGATGTTAACCGACCAAAATCGGTTCAGTTAAAGGTTAACCGCGGTTATATATCGGTTAACCGTTAACCGAATATAGATTTCAAATTATCGGACTTACCCAACAATTGCTACCCGACCCATTGCTTTCGTGCGACTGTGCGTGTCTGTATTTGCCCTAGTTTCCTCCGTCGCTATTCACTAGTCACGGAGTCGACTCATTCACTCACAACAATTCGCCCCAAATTCAAAGAATCAAATTAGCTTGCTCTTCAATCTTTGCTCGATTTTCATTTTACTCCGTATCTTCAATCCTCAATCTTTACTCTGTATCTAGTTCGCCGCGCCGAGTGCCGCCTTGCTCTTCAATCTTTGCTCACTAGATCCGTAGATCGCCCATTCCAGCAATGGTTAATACTAGCAGGAAGAGAAAAAATGTGAGTTCGATTTTCATTTTGCATCGTTCCACTTCCAATCGTGATTTGGTTGCTTCTTTTACATAGATTTACACTTTCATGTTTTTGTTTCTGAGATTATTTATTGATCTGTGATGGTAAATTTTTTATTTTTTTGGTAAATTGATCTACGGATCTACGGTGATGGTAAATTGATCTGACATCTATCTAAAACTTCATATCCTTTGTAGATTGATCTGTGATGGTAAATTGATCTGTGATGGTAAATTGTTATTCCAAATAAATTGATCTGTGATGGTAAATTGATCTGTTTGTCAGATCAATTGCAGTTAAACATAATGTCATACTTACTGATTGTAGATATAGACGAACATCTCACATAAAGCATCATCGGTCATTTATTGAACATGAAGTTTTAGATATTTTGCAATAGATACTAATTTGTTGTCTGCTATGTGAACCTTTCATTTGTCTACTTATTTCTCTTGCATTGATACTACATAGTAGTATATGTAGCAATCCTCAAAGGAAGCTAATTAATTTCTTCATTGGTTTACTTGATTGTTGGCGAAGATGGTGTAAATATATTAATGTTGTGCTTTAGTTGGGCATGTATTTCAGTAAAATCAGATAATCAAAATTTTGAAAGCATTAGTTGTGTGCATATGATAATTTAATAAAGCAGTTAAATGGTAAACCGATATAACCAAAAAATGAAATATAAACTGATGGCTTGCAACAGAAGTATATATGTATTTATTTCATATATATGATATGTGTACATGTTTGGAAACAAAATGAAGGAAATGAAATGGAATGAGAGGCTTGAGAAAGAACATTTTGTTATATTAATAAATAAACTATCGTTCTGTTCTTTATAATTGATTGGATGACTTTTACACATTTTTTATTTCATTTTAAAGTTTTAATTCATTCATGTTTTTAACTCTGTACTAGCAAATGTAAATTGGCTGTTGGTTTAAAGTAGAAATGCTTAAATGATCCAACTGTAACTTATACACATAACTGTATCTGCATCGATGAATTTAACAAAGCATTTTGAACTTGTGGACATGTAACTATGTATTCTAATGTAATACTGATAATCAAAGCCTGTTGTATTCTAATGTAACTATGTTAAATACTGATAATCAAATACTGTAACTATGTATTCTAATGTAATACTGATAATCAAATACTGTAATACTGATAATCAAAGCATTTTGAACTTGTGGACATGTAACTTGTGGACATTTAACAAAGTCTGTTGTATTCTAATGTAATACTGATAATCAAAGCCAAAGATGTTATTAATTATTCAAAGATATACTTTTGTATATTCTAATGTAATAGTGTGTATGGCTTGCAAAAGTAATCAATTTCAAAGATGTTATTACTTATTAATTTTTCAGTATTACAGAAGTAATCAATTTTCATTATTATTAATATTCTATTTGCAACAGAAGTATATATGTATTTATTTCGGTAAGCTTCTGTTTCCGCTAATTTTATGTCTTTATCAATTGTAAAACAGGTGGAAATAGGTGGATCTTCTAGAGAAACAATGGATCTTACTGATAAGTATGCGGAAGAAGCGGATGATGAGGAAACTGGGGACGACAACATCAATGTTGGAAAACCACCTTCACACCAGAATCGCAAGCCTTCTTCTAGAAAGCCTTCTCTGGTATGGAAACATTTTACTAAAGATATTAATCCCAAAGTTAACAAATGTGCTTGCAACTACTGTGGTCAACAATTTGCATGTGATTCTAGATTTAATGGCACTACACATTTGAATTATCATGTAGCAAAATCATGTAGGTCAATTCCACGTGACAGTGATAAGAGCCAAAAAAGTTTAGTTTTTGGAAAAAACAGTGATAGTGAAGATAGTTGCACTCTTACCACATGGTCATTTAACAAAGAGGAATGTAGAAAATCATTAGCTCGAATGATAATTATTGACGAACTCCCTTTTAGTTTTGTTGAGGGTGAAGGTTTTCTTGAATTTTGTCGGCAATTGTGTCCTAGTTTTGAAGTTCCTTCAAATAGAACAATTTGTAGAGACGTGCTTCAATTATATTGGGACTCGATAGATTCTCTTAAAAAATTGTTCTCCGAATCATTGCATGGTGTTTGTCTAACTACCGATACATGGACTTCTATTCAAAATGTGAATTATATGGTTTTAACTGCACACTTTATTGATGGAAATTGGAATTTACATAAAAGGATTATAAATTTTTGTGTAATTACTAGTCACAAAGGAGAAAATATTGGAAAACTTATTGTCCAATGTATCAAAAAATGGGAACTCAAAAGAATAGTGTCGATCACGGTTGATAATGCTAGTGCAAATGAAGTGGCAATCAATTATGTGAAAAACAAATTAAAAGATTGTAATGTTGGTTGTGTTTTGAATGGTGAATTCATTCATATACGTTGTTGTGCTCATATAATCAATTTAATTGTTCATGATGGGCTAAAAGAAATTAGTAATACTATAGTTGGAATTCGTACTGCAGTTAGATTTGTGAGATCATCTCCGGCATGATTTTCAAAATTTAGAGAGATGTGTTCAAGTTTGGGAATTGAGAATAAATCTATGCTTGTTTTAGATGTACCCACTAGGTGGAATTCAACGTATTTGATGTTGGAAGCATCTTTGAAATACAGAAGGGTTTTTGATGATATGAAAGAAAATGATGGTATTTTTGTTGCTTACTTTGATGAAGAAGTTTGTCCTCCGGGTACTGTAGATTGGAAAAATGCCGAACTTTTTGTTAAAATCTTAAAGAATTTTTATAATATTACTTTAAAATTTAGCAAAACTTTATCTATTACCTCAAATGATTGTTTTGCCGAGCTAAGTGGAATTCAAGAAGAACTACGAGCATTGATTGCAAAAACGAATCCTTATGTTGGAAGAATGGGATTTAATATGAAAACAAAGTTTGACAAATATTGGGGAAGCGTAAGTAACATGAACAAAATTTTACTTGTTACGTGTGTGCTTGATCCAAGGTATAAATTTCAATTTTTGAAGTTATGTGTTGAAGACATGTATGATGAAGTAGTTGCAGATGACATATTAAAAAGTGTGAAAGATATTTTGATAAGGTTGTTTGACTTCTACGTGAGCGATTCTACATTTGGAACACAAACATGTGATGAACCACGATCTAATACTTCCATTGAAAGTGAAAGTGAAAGTGTTGTGAATGTTAGTGATGTTCTTTCTAGAAAAAGAAATACTTTTTTACGACAAGTTCGACAACGAGACAATGAATGCAATGAACTAGAAAAGTATTTAAATGCACCGATTGAGGATGCACCAAATGATTTTGATGTTCTACTATGGTGGAAGGTAAATAGCTCCAAATATCATGTTTTATCTCTAGTCGCTCGAGATCTCCTTGCTATTCTGGTGTCCACGGTTGCTTCCGAATCCGCTTTTAGCACCGGAGGAAGGGTTATAGATCCTTTTCGTAGTACTTTGAATCCACGAATGGTTGAGGCATTAATTTGTACTCAAAATTGGTTAAGGTCCAAACCAATTTTTGTCGACCATCGGATTGAGGTTCCAAACGATGATGTTTACTATTACGATGATGCTTTCTCGGGTGATATTATCATTCATAAAATAATCTAGTTTGATATTTGTTTGATTTTACATACAATACTCTAACTAATTTGTTTTCCATGTAGAATTTGTGCATGGTCATCAATGTGAATTGCCATTATCTTCAATTTTCAATGTCGATAGTCCATCTCCATCATCAATGTTTTCACTATGGTTAATATCTCCTTTATCACAGTGTTTATATTTACTTCAATTTATTCAGTTTATTTCAATTTCAGTCTAACTAATCAAACATATGCATGTGTACTGTAGTGTAATAAGAACATAATGTCAGATCATTTGTTTGAATGGAATATACTCAATCATAGTTATTTGTAGATCATGATTTGACAATTTTATCATCATCATTTGTTTGAATGTCAGATAATTTATAGTTACAAAGAGGATTATTTTTAAAGTTATGTGTTGAACTTCATATATGCACTGTTTTACTACTTCATATCCTTTGTCAGATCATAATGTCAGATCATTTGTTTGAAGTTAGTTAGTTACTATATAACCATCACAGATAGATGTGTATAGTCATCACAGATAATGTCAGATCATTTGTTTGAGTTGGTACTTGAAAGTTCTTAAACACTGCTGCATTGTATTGAAAACCTGTTACCTGCATATGCATATAATATTGAAAACCTGCATCTTCTACTTCAATTGCATGCAAGTATTGAAAACCTGCATCTTCTACTTCAATTGCATGCATATAATACTCTTCAGCGTTATCTACAAACTGATAAGTTCTTATTATTTAATTTTCAGAAAATGTCGAAGAATACGAGGATGGAGAAGAAAGTTCTTGTATGCAATTGAACTGCATGCAGCCAGCAGCATTGTTGAATGTTGAATGTTGCATTATTTTCTAGATCATTATTGTATAATTTGTATTTGCAATGAACTGAGGTTTGTACACATAAAGATGTTTAAGTGTATGGTGACTTTATTTTAGATGCATGCAGCATTGTTGCATTATTTTCTAGATCATTATTGTATAATTTGTATTTGCAATGAACTGACAAATCTTCTAGATCATTATTGCCGAGCTAAGTGTAGTAGTGTATGATGGCTGATGCCTGATGGCGGGTCTTGATTATAATGTATAATATATATTATAATGTTCAAGTTTGGGAATTGATTATACATAATATTGTAAATTTTCTAGATCATTATTTATTGCCGAGCTAGGTGTATGATGGCTGAGCTATGCAAAACATTTCAAAATTGCAAACAATCAATCGGTTAACCGTTCTAACTTTACCGGTTAACCGATTAACCGTTTAACCGCGAATAATAGTCGGTTAACCGTTCTATGTGACCGGTTAACCGCGGTTTAAATTTTGCGGTTCGGTCGATACTACCAACGTTGATTAATCGAATATCGGTTAACCGAACCGCATATTATTTTAGGTTAATCGCAACAATTAACCGATTTGTGCGGTTAATCGACCGCGCCCACCCCTAGTAAAATTAGAGCAATTTTTGTTTCTTCAACCGTACTTCCTTATTCATGAATACGAGTGTTACGGCACGCGTTGCACGCGTAAATTTTTTTCTACAAATTGTATATATTTAACACATTTTAGAGAAAATGATTTGCACAATTTTTAACTATATTTTTGTGTTGAAATCATGTATGGTTAGTTTGAATTTTTATTTATAAGTTGCGATATCTAATTTTTTTATTTTTTTTGCTTGAATTTATATTTCCATTATCAATTAATAAAGAACGAAATAGTAAAGAAAATTTAATTTTTAGATCTTATTTTTCAGTGATATTAAGATTTGGTAATATTTGTAGAGGGGTGTTCTGAATTTGTGAAGAAAGTTTAGTTGTTATTTTTAAGTGATATTAAGATCGGGTGATATTTATAGAGGGGCTTTTTTGATCGTTCACGCTAAAAAAATTGTAAAGGGATGTTCTGAATTTGTAATGAAAATTTAGTTGATAGATCTTATTTTCAAGTGATATTCAGATTAGGTAATATTTGTAGAGAATCATTTTTGGTAGTTCACGCTGACACAAAAAATTGTTAGACCAAAGGTATTACAACAATTATCACGAGCGTTACGGCACGCGCTTCGTGCGTGATTATGACACACACTTCGTGCGTGATTATGGCATGCGGTTCACGCATTAATTGTTTTTCTTACAAATTGTATAAGTTTAATGCATTTAATAAAAATTAATTTGCATTAATATTTAGTCATATTTCTGCATTAAAATCATGTGTAGTTATTTTGAATTTTTATTTTTAAGTTACATCTAATTTTTTGTTACTTTGAATTTTTATTTATATTATTAATTAATAAAGAACGAAATTGTAAAGAAAGTTTGTTCGTTAGATTCTATTTTTAAGTGATATTAAGATTTGTTAATATTTGTAGAGGAATGTTTTGAATTCGTAAAGAAGATTTAATTGTTAGATCTTATTTGTAAGTGATATTAAAATTTGATAGTAGTTGTAGAGAGGCATTTAGAATTTGTAAAGAAAATATAGTTGATAGATCCTATTTTTTAGTGATATTAAAATTGATAATATGAGGGGCATTTTTGGTAGCTCAGACTGATACCAAAAAAGTGTGACACCAAATGTATTACGACTATTATTAAAGATAAGTGTTATGGCACGCGCTTTCGCACGTGAATTGTTTTCCTTATAAAGTGTATATGTTTAAATCAGTAAAAAAGAAAAAAAAATTTATTTTCAAGTGATATTAAGATTTGTATATTTGTAAAGAAATATTATGAATTTGTAAATGAAGTTTAATTTTAGATTCTATTTTCAGAAGTGTTTTGAATTTGTAAAGCATGTTTAATTGTTAGATCCTACTTTTAAGGGCGTTTGAATTTGTTAAAAAGTTTAATATTAGATTATATTTTTAAGTGACTAAGATTTGAAAATATATAGAAGGGCATTTTTGGCAGTTCACGTTGATACCAAAAAAGCACAACACCAAAACTATTACAACTATTATTAAAGAAAGATATATATTAAAGACGAGTGTTACGGCACGCGCTTTGTGCGTAAATTGTTTTCCTTATAAATTGCACATGTTTGAATCAGTCAAAAAAATGATTTTTTTTCTTTTCAAATGATATTAAGATTTGTATATTTGTAAAGAAGTATGTTGAATTTGTAAAAGAAGTTTAATTTTAGATTCTATTTTTAGAAGCTTTTTGAATTTGTAAAACATGTTTAATTGTTAGATCTATTTTTAGGGGTGTTTGAATTTATAAAAAAATTAATATTAGATCCTATTTTTAAGTGATTAAGATTTAATAATATATAGAGGGGCGTTTTTGGTAGTTCACGTTGATACAAAAAAATGTGACACCGAAGCTATTACAACTATTATATTAAAGATATTGTATTTGGTGTGTATGGATGAGGATTATTATAGTTTAGATTTTAGTGGATTTTGAGATTTGGCTGGATCTATTAGCACCCCTTAATTTTCCTCACACCCCTGTTTTGTTAAAAGTTTCATACCCCGTGTTCTTTTCTCACCCCATATTATATCAATATTACCCTTCTATTTTTAATTTTTTCTTCGTTCACTTTCTACTCTTTATCTTCTTAAATTGTCAAATTTATAAAATCTAAAAATGTGGTCTCCTAATTTGCAATTTTTATCATCAATATTTGTGAAAAAATGAATCAAGAAATAAAACTCCACTCTTAATAAGTTTATTTAAAAGGTATCTTTGCTCTTTCATATAAGGAATCAGGTCATAATTTGGGATTTTTATGAAACTGGTTAAAATTTATTTACAACTTGCTAAAGTTGATTGAAATCTTCTATAATTTTGGTTAATCGAATGGAATTAGTATGATACTGGATATAAATAATGCAGTTATCTTTAACCTTTCAATTTGAGATTAAAAACTGAAGGAAGGGGGAGGAGGAGGAAAGGAAGGACATCTAGAATGTTATGTTGTTATTGAAGGGTACTTTTAAAATCAATCGTTTTTAGTGTTAACTGGGGTGGAAAAAAAATTCGGGGTGTTAATAGATTTTGCCTTGAGATTATTTTTTTCATAGTGCTAAATGTAATATTTCATTTAACTAGGTTTTGGTTGACTACTTCAGAAAAACTTTAGCAATACATATATTCAGCACTGCTCTTATTTTAAAGGGAATTTGAACGTGTATAGTGTCACCCTTTTATATTAAAAAATCTTGTTCATTTTTTGTTCGGTAAAATCATTCAAAATTTTGCATATTTTTTTTACATTAAGTCCTTTAAAAGAATTCATTGTAAATGGTATCTAAATATTTGGAACAAAAAAAGATTTTTTTTATTAATGTAAAATTTCAACTTTTCATGAGTTCAAGTATCTTAGGGATTAATTCTTTCAAAATTTCATTTTTTTAATAATTCTATATTTTTTGTAAGTTTAACTTTTTGAAACACAAAATCTTCTACCTTTTATTTTGAATTAGTGTGTAACCCGTGCGTTGCACACGATAATGTTGTTAAAAAATATTATTTATATTTAGTTATTGCTAAAATATATTTTTATTATGCGATATATGATAAATTTATTGTGATATATTAATCATAGACTAAAATGATTTGCGACGCTCAGATATAAGGTTTTGGTTCAATACTCGCTAAATACATATCTCTGTAAAAATTAATGTCCTAACTAAAAAAAATTAGAAATTAAAATTGTTAATACTGTGTATGTAAATAATTTATGTTATGTGATATATATATATATATATAGTGAATACGTAACTTCACTATTTTGTTAATAGGTTTATATATATTGAATTATCATCTTTCTTGAAGGATCTATAAATGGATTAATAAACATTAAATAATGGAATTTATTTGAATTAATAATCGACATAACTAATTAAATATAAGGAGTTAAATGTAAAAAAGTTAAAACTGAGAAGAGCTTTTTACAAATTTGTAATTGAGAATGGCATAGATCTTATGGTTAGCTTATATGCATGTGAACTTTTTTTTGAATCAGATGTGAACTTTTATTCATTTTTAAGTTTTCATTTTTAAACAACTTTATCATTGTAGTTAACCATAGATTCATGTTCTTGTAGATGTGTTATGCTTACAACTTTGATAGTTGCAAAATAATGTTATGTAGCATTTAGTTGAGTTTTAAGTTGGGTATGATTTGATAACATGTTGAAAGTGAGAATGTTTGTATAATCTAATTTTTATCGGTTTAATCTGTGTGTTCACATCATAATATTGTAAAATATAAATTTATCTTTTAATGGTTGTTAAAAATGAAATTATGTTATGTAATATATGATATTTTTTGGAATAAATGAATTGGAATAAAATAATTATTATTATTTATGTATACATTTTATGTTATGTGATTCATATATCTTCTATATCCGAATAAAGAAGAAATAATTTTATTATTTTTCTCATATACATGAATATTGTATATAATGAAATCCTCTTATTTTTTAGGATTTATTTATTAGATGGACTAATAAATATTAGCTAATCGTATATATTTCAATAGTTTAAATATTAGATTACATAATTATTAAATATATAGACTTGAATGTAAAATATTAAAAGATAATTGAGAAAAGTTTCTAAGTAATTGTAAAAAAAAATTAAATTTTTAGGTATTTGAAGTTAATAAAATTTTACAGTGCAATTTATGATAAATTCATTTAGTAAATAATATAAAATAAATTTGTTATTGTCATTAATTATATTATGTAATTTATGTATATTTGCATCTAGATGAATATTTTTTTACCAATTTGTTATGCGCCTATAATATACATATTGAAAATATCATCTTTTAGGATTTATTAATAAGTATTAGTTGATTAAGTTTATCAATTAGTTTAAATTTTAGATATGTAATTAATTTAAATGTGTGGACTATAATGTAAAATTTTGGGAAATAATCGTGAAATAT
This sequence comes from Allium fistulosum, assembly GCA_030737815.1. Taxonomy (NCBI): domain Eukaryota; kingdom Viridiplantae; phylum Streptophyta; class Magnoliopsida; order Asparagales; family Amaryllidaceae; genus Allium; species Allium fistulosum. The sequence goes on from CM060901.1 coordinate 475,330,402, forward strand.
TTGTAAATAATTGTAGATTCTTTTAATAGTAGTAATTCTAACGTTAAATAGTGTAAAAAGTTTAGTAGAATAGTTGTAATGTAGTAAATCATAAGATTTTGAAATAAAATATCCACTTGGAGAGAATTAAGGAGAACACAGATAACTCCTAGAATTAATGAGAGGGCTTCAAATTCTTCTGCTTTACTATTATTTAATAGATTTGAACTTTTAGTTTAAAATTTATAAATAATTGAAGTTTTACCGTTCCCAAAAATACAAACAAAAAAATGCTAGAAATATAAAAAAAATAGTTTTTTTATAAAATTTTAATATTTTAAAGAAAGAAGTATTACTTTTATAGTTTTGATCTTTTCAATACTTTGATTTATTTATTGTTTGGAATTTGAATAATTTGATTTTTTTTATGTTTTAAATTATGTTTATATTTTAAAAAAATTGATATTCTAGAGAAAAAATATATTAAGATGATTTTAAATTTTGAATTTTATCATTTTGATTATAAAAGAGTCAAGTTTTGAAGTCTAGAACATTTACTTTTAAAAAAATCTTTTAATATTCTATAAACTTCAGAAAAGATGGTTTATGAAAGCTAAACATTTCAAATAAACATGATATACTTAATATGAAAGATCTAAAATTTAAACCTTTCAAATTTTAAATGTTGTAATGTTTTGAATTTAATAAAAAATATAGTTGTTTAAGCTTTTAATAATTTAATGTTTCCATGTTTTTGTTTTCAAACCTCCAAAAAATTGGTTTTTTTACAAAAAAAATAGTTTTATAAATATCAAATTTCTAGAATTTTGTTTTTTCTTTCTAGTGTCTTTTTTATTCCAAATATTTAATTTTTTAATATTTTACAAATTTTGAACTTTTTAGCTTTTTGGAGCAATAAATTTTGAACTTTGTATGCTTTTTAAGTTATACATTTCTGTGTTTTTCATTGGAATTATTTTGCTTTTCTTTTGCAAAATTTTTTTCAGTTCCCAATTTAACGATGTTATTGTAACATGGGTCAACTTCTAATCATACATAATAAGTTATATCCATGTTGTAACGCTGTCACACGCTTAATCTTCCAACCTAAGTAAATTCATTTACTTTCAATCTTATTATACAATGACTTTTTATAGAAATGTCATATATGAATTTTTTTACCATTAAATAGCAAATTTTGTAAATTTGTGATCGGTATGTGTTGATACAATCGTATATCTTAGATAGAAGTCTTAACTGATCAGATAGATGTAGCTTTAGCTTCATCAGAGCAAAGTGCTTTGGATGCATCCAAATAATGTCGATAAAAATGCACTGGATCAATGTGGCTTTTACATGAAGCTACATCAAATGAATGCAGCTAGAACTGCATCGAATTCATATTCTCAATGTTGTCACCCTCTCGACCTCCATGGAGTGAACACTATTTTGAAAATGCTTGAAAAAATCAGTAAAAATGTCAATTTTAATTTTCTCGAGATTGATTTTTACATATCCATAGTGCATATAATCAAATATCATGAATTTGGTTATTTAATGGTGAAACAAAGTTGCTGATTTGACAACTTTGTGAAAAGTTAACGCACATGCCAAAATGGGTCGGATACGAGAATAATAGCAAAAGTGGAAGAAGAAAATGAACGAATAAGGACCTTTTTAATAAATGATTACGGGAAAGGTTTTTGTTTCCCGTTAGGATTGATAACAGAAAACTATGGTGTAGATCCCCTATAACACCCCGGATTTTTGGTAACATTATTTAGGATATTTAATTAGCTAAATTAAGTAAAATAATGTGTTGATTAGGGGATTGAGATTTGATTTTATTTAAGGGGTAGCCGTGTCATTTAACAATGAATTAAGAAAAGAATTAAAATGATATAGAGGAGGGGTAAAATAGGAAAGAAGCCATTCCGATTTCATTCCGATTTCATACATCACAATCATTCCGATTTCATTCAGGGTTATTACATCACATGTGTCTAATTACATTACGCATCTTTAACCATCCCGCGTTCATTTGATTTACATCACCATCAATTTTGTTTTTTATTTAGAGTTTTTACATCATATATCAAAATCAAATCATATATCAGAATCACATCATATATCAAAATCATATTATATCTCAAACTCACATCATGTCACAGCATATATCAAAATCACATTGTATCACATCATATATCAAAGTCATCCTTTGTTTATCCAGGATTTTTCTGTTTTGTTCTATATAAGGCATTCAGATCCTTTTTCTTGCAAAACCAAATCTGTTTTAAGGTCCGATCTTTCTGGACTGCTTAAGTTTAATGCGTGATCTCTTAGGATCGTTTAATGTTTAGTTTAACGCGTGATCTCTCTGGATCATTTTAATGTTTAGTTTAACGTGCAATCTTTCTGGATAGTATAATGTTTAGTTTAACGTGCGATCTCTTTAGATCGTTTAATGATTTAAGTTAAGGGGACGACCTTTCCGGATCGTTCGTTTGTTAAATCAAGGGGGATTAAGTAAGCCCATCCGCTCACTCTCCGGTGAAGGGACTTACTTCTTGCACTTCGGTCCCATGATGGGACTCTAAGGCGATCAATATCGTACAAGTCCATCCACTCGCTCTCTAGCAAGGGGACTTGCACCTTGCACTACGGTCCAATGGTGGGACTCTAAGGCGATTAATATTAGTTATCAAAATTCAAATATTCAAATCAAAGCAAATAAACAGAAATTAAACGAGCAGGAGTCCTAAATGTTTATCTCAGGCATCCGACTCAGAGCGTGCCTACCCGTACACATGTAAGCGGCCTTCGATTGTTATTGTCCTAAGTTCTCTCAGGCATCCAACTCAGAGCGTGCCTAGGGACCGTTCGGGATCCCGTACACGTGTAAGCGGCCTTTGATTGTTATTGTCCTAAGTTCTCTCAGACATCCGACTCAGAGCGTGCCTAAGGACCGTTCGGGATCCCGTACACGTGTAAGCGGCCTTCGATTATTATCTTCTACATACCAAAAGAAAAATGTGGGAAAGGAAATGATAAAACAAAGCATTGGAATCGAATCCAACTCCAGTTTACCCCGATCATGGGATAATTTGTCTTGGCACTTGTCCCTGGGCGTTTCTTGATGCATTTGCTGCGGATGGCGGTTGTCCCTACAATTCCACCGTAGTTCTGTTCCTCACATATTGTGGCAGGTAGTTGTTCCGGACCAGTTCTTCTATCAGATAATGAAGGTGTCGACACTCGTTCGTCTCATGCCCATTCAACTCATGGAAGATGCAAAACTTTTCAAATCTTTTCTCTCGGCCAGTGGGTCCCTCCTAGGTGGCCTTTGGTAGAGGTTCTGCCCCCTCGTATCTAGGTATATCCACTCCAGGGTTTCAGTCGGGTCGGTGTATGAAGAGAATCTTGGCTCTTTTCTCTGTCGTTTTGGGTCTTTGATGTCGTCGTTGGCTTTCCTTTTCCCTTTGTCTTTTCCAATTCCAGCTCCGGACGGTCCCCCGCCTTTGACAACATTTATTTTAGCATCCACATCTTCATCCTCGGCTTCGGCGTCTTTTTGACGTAGGTATCTCTCAGCTTCATAGTAGAATTCCGCAAGATCCATCGACGGGTCCCTTTTCAATGCGGCTTTGAAATTAGTCTTATCCGCGACTCCAAATACTGCTGCCATTAGGATAAAAGATGGGTCTGGTTTGTCTACCACGGATGCCGCTGCATTGAATCTTGTTAAATAACTTCTCTAGGGTTCTCCAAACCTTTGTTTTACGTTTGAGAGCGTAAGTACATTCCTTGGTTATGAGACATGAACCCTGAACTATCTCAAAAACCTACTCACTAAGTCGATCCACGTGCTTATGGACCCATTTTCCAATTGTCTGAATCACATTGCAGCCAAATATGTTAAGTATAAGAGGAAGCATTGCCCCATTACTTCCTCAGAAGCACCCAACACCTCCATATGTTGGATGTATCGCATCATATCATATGAATCGTTGGGTCTGTCTTCCCATCGTACATTTCCAATGTCGAAAGCTTGAAATCTAGAGGATTTCTCGTGTTCCGGATATTAGTAGTAAATGGATTTCTATTCAAATCTTCCGGACCCTAATCTGGGGAGCCTCCTTTGATGAATCTCCGTACCAATTTAGCAATTCTGTTCTCACCGTCCAATGAAGATCTATGTCCTAAAGCAGTACCTTACCCCTTGCCCCATTAGGGGTATCCCGGGATGGACTCTTCTGATAATATACATATGTTCTGATTTGCAACTCTAGCTTCATTCACTCCTTCGTTCCTTCGAGGAAGTTCTGGTACATATCCTTCTGTCGGTCGCATCCTAGTATTCGGATCGGCTCCCGTGCCACCAGTCCCTGGTGTTTCAACAGTCGCTCCAGCATTGGCATTGATTCCTATGTTTATTCCAGCGATGCACCCATGTGTCGGTTGCTCTGGGCATGGGGCAAGGCTCTACCTTGCTCCAATTCAAATCTAGCAATCCTTGCATTGTTCCCTGGAGTATGATTCCTATTCCCTACAGATCTAGCCATCCCTTGGTGCTCCATCCTCTTGAAGAATTCGTCCATCATCTCCTGTTGTCTAGCTAAGAGTCTATCCTGCATCTCTTTCATCATCCTTCCCATCTCCTCTCTAATCACATAGCTGGGTTGATGAGAATTTGAGGGCACTTCCTGGCTGCCCCCAAGCCCCAGTTGACTTGCTCCAGTTTTAGATCTGGTGTTAGGCCTCTTTATTTTCTTTGAATCTCGGTTTCAAACTTCAATTTTTCAAATCTCGTTCAAGGCTCTCAGTGAAAGCACCAAAATGTTAACCCAAAAAATGTATCAACACCCTGGTTTGAGTTAGAAAGCACCAGTCTTGTTCTAACAGAGCAGTATCACAGATTACAGATATAAGAAAAGAACAGTAAAAGAAAGGACAAAGAATTTTTATAGTGGTTCGGCTGTTAATGAAGCCTACGTCCACTTTATATTTTTCTTATAGACTAATTGCTATTACAAGATGTGTTTGACTACAAGACTTTGATTATTTCTCAATAGATTGAATCCTCGGAGTTGGAATCCACTGGAGAATCACAGTGAATTCCTTTGGAGATTGTTGTGAGGGAGGCAGAGGGTGAACGATGTTTCCATCAGAGCTTCAGCAATCAGTACGAAGAAGAAGATCCACTTTGTGTTGTAGGTGGGATGGTATTTATAAAGATCGGAGAACTTCTGGGCCAGGCCTGTCTTCATCATCTTGCAGGTAGGTTACAAGCGACTCAGGGGGGCTTTGGCTCGCAAAACGAGCCAAAACCATGGGTCGTTGGCGACCCATAGACTTAGTTCGTTTTGCAGACCAAATCTTGCCTCCTTTTGATAGTGTTCCATATCTGGTTTGTTTGATGGTTTGAGCAGAGGCATGAGTCACTGATAGTTAAGCACTTAGGATTTTTCTGGAGTCTGAACTCGAAGATGTTTCCATAGTATTTCATTGTAGTTGTTTGCGTATTATCGTTGCTGATTGGACTGAATTGACGCTAGCTTCTTGGTTTAGTTGAATTTGGTCATTGCTTTAGTAATGTGATTTAGCTCTCATCAACTCCTTGCCTTAGCCTTTCTAGTTAAGTTCTAAGCCATCCTGATGTGATGGGATTGTTCTGTATTCTGCTGGGTCCTATTGGGTTAAAAACCCGGATAATAGTAGTTTATAATGATGCGTGTGAAATGGGATTAGGAGTTGTGCTGATGTAGAGAGGTAAAGTTATTGCCTATGCTTCTAGACGGCTTAGACCGCATGAGGTCAAATATCCGACACATGATTTGGAATTAGCTGCAATGATTTTTGAGTTGAAGGTGCAGAGTCATTACCTTTTGGGAGAGAGGTTTGAGTTATATACAGATCATAAGTTGTAACAACTCGCATATTTTTACGATAATATATTTAAATGATTTATTTAAATATAGAATCGTTAGTTGAATTTAAAAGTCCAAAACTTGACTTTTTGTAAACAGTCGAATCCGGACTCGAGACCATTTCCATTGAGTTCAAAACGATGTTTACAACTTTTTTGGGTATAAACATCGATATGTTTGGAGTTGAGTAGAATTTTGCTATTTTTCTGTTGGGCTTTGGGTTTGGGGTTTTAGCCCACTAACCCAACAAAAGACCCTAACACTCCACCACCTCTTCATTCATTCATTCTATTTTCCTAACACTCTCAAGCTAAAGGAAAGTGGGGGAAAGAAGAGGAGATTAGAAATTCCTAAGCCATAGTTCTCTTAGGAAATTCAAGTTCTTGCTCTAAAATCAAAGAGAAGCTTAGGTAAGCATCCTCTTCATCTTCTCCATCTCAATCTCTCTTCAATTTTCAGAAATTCCTAAACCCTAACTTAGAAAATATTTGCTTATGAGCTTAGATTGGAGCTTCTTGAGTTGAAGTTGGAGAGTGGTTGGTCTTTCCTTTGTTTTAAAGCTTCTCACTTGTTGTTTTGGATTTAAAGGTGAGTTCTTTAACTCACATCTATGTCTATAGCTTTCATTGTTGTTAGGTATGAATTCCTAACATCTATTTCATGTTCATTTGCTTTTGATTTGAATTGATTTGGTTAATTTTTCAATTTTGGTGTTTTGAAGTCAAAATCTTTAAAGATCCTATCTTGGATGTTTGGACATGTTGTTTCGGGTGTATCGAAGAGCCTATAAGGCTGGGTTGTCACTTGGCATAATTCCCTAGCCTCCATCGCTCGATCGATCGCCTCCGGTTTGGATTTTTGCCCTTTTTGGGCTAGGCAGATTTTTGCCTAGCAGGAAATTTCAGACGTCTGGATTGAAAATCCAGACGTCTGGAATTGGTCCCTGGAAAAAGAAAAAAAAAGCAAAGGCAAAATCCAGACGTCTGGTTAGTGGTTCAGACGTCTGGTTGGTAATTTCAGACGTTTGGAACTGTTCAGTTTTGCCTATTTTGGCTATTTTTGAGTGGATTCAGCTTTTTATCGATTTTTGTTGATTCGGATAGTTGTTGTCATTTAATTATCGACCTTGATGACTTCTTTTATGGATTTTTGGGAATATCCATTTGATGGATTTGATATCAATTTTTATGATTTTAATTCACGTTGTCGAATGTGGATTTTGGTGATAGATTGTTTTTACAATCATTTCTGTGTTTTGTCACTTTAAAATACAAAGGTTTCTATACTAGTAGTAAATACTCAAACTCTTTCACAAAAATGATTTCAACATTACTTTTAATACAAAGCTTGTTTTTAAAATCGTATTCCAATCTATTAGTATATACAAACCTTTACCTCATTCGTATGAGAAATCTAATTAAACGACTTAGCAAAACAAGTGGTATGAAATGCCTACGTTTACTTCATCGGTTAATTTTTGGACTTGTTCAATTGAACTCTCGTGACAATTTTCGAGTGGAAATCTACAATTTGTTCGTAAATATTTAAGTTAAGCCAGTGGTTATGGGACATGAAGCTAAACTCATTTATTTATTAGCTTAGTGTAATTCACACTTCTTGTTGATCAATGATGATCATTTTATGGTTTAGACTAGCGATATGCGATGTCTCTTTGTCCGCGTGGGGGACTACACCCCGTTTTGTGGAGCTTCGTCTCATTTTATGGGCTAACAACCCAGGGTCTTTTGACCGTTCGTGGAGCAATCGGCTCGATAAGTCGGTGCATGGGGCGTATCTTTTAGGTGCGTTGATATTCGACTGTGCATGGGGCGTATCTTTTTAGGTGCGTCGATGTTCGTTTATGCATGGGGCGTATCTATTTAGGTGCGTCGATGTTCGTTTATGCATGGGGCGTATCTATTTAGGTGCGTCGATGTTTGTTTGTGCATGGGGCGTATCTTTTTAGGTGCGTCAATGTTCGTTTATGCATGAGGCGTATCGTTTTAGATGAGTCGATGTTCGACTGTGCATGGGGCGTATCTTTTTAGGTGCGTCGATATTCAGCTCATTTTATGGGTTAGCAACCCATGGGATAACATCCCGTTTATGTTAGGCCTACCCCTTCTTTGTGTTTTCTGGATTTCTAATTATTGATTTCTGGAATTTGTGTTTCACCGATTTTTGCGATTGGCATTGGTATGTTTTGTCAATATTTGAGGTTTGGTGAATAAGCTAAGAATGTGATATTCTTTTTGGATATTTGAGATGATTTGAGATATTGTATGATTTTTGTTGTTATCAAATGTATGCTTGTCAAAGCATGGCATTATTGTTATCATATATTTTTGTTGTATCTCTTATCCTATCTCATCTTACATGATATTTATAGCTAGACTGATCCATTTATTATTTTTCTTTTTAAATAATACTCGGGTCAGACCGAGGTGTTACAAGTGCTCCACTTGACTTCTTAGTAGGGGCTAGCTTCTGACTTTTAGCTAACTACTTTAGCTTAGTAGTTTTTGCTTTTATACATTTGAGATAGAGACTCCTTGATGTATACTTATTCTTTTGTGATGTTGTGGATCTTGTTTGACTACTACTTTGATGTACACTTCTATGTGTTATATTCATATCTGTTTCCGCCTTAGTGATATGAATATCTGTGACTAATTTGTGTTATGCTTATTTCTATATTTGTTTCCGAAGCCTACATAGCGTGTAGTAGCTTTGAGTTTGTATTTGATATGTCGGATTTCCTCTTGAAATGAAACGCAAGTCATATTATCTGAATAATGGTACTCGCACAAAGCAATTACACAGATGGTCGCTCCTCAACAGCCTTATTCTTCGTGCTAGTCGATGGTATTACCCCGTAGTGTCCTTGGCTAGTGTGAGTATAGAGGTGGGGCGTCACATAAGTCGCTGAAATATTTGTGCTCTCAGAAGGAGTTGAACATGAGACATCAGAGGTGGTTAGAATTTATTGCTGCTTATGATTTTGGGATTGAGTACACACTGGGGAAAGGCAACAAGGTTGCAGATGCACTTAGCAGGAAACATCAGAATGCGGTATTGGCGATGATTGCTGAGTGGAAAGATTTGGAAGCATTAGCAGTTTGCAGAGTGCAGTGGAGATCTGAGGCTGGATCTAGCGGAGAAACCGTAGTGTTATCTTGTTTGGAAGATCGACCAGTGATGATCGAGAGGATTGCTTATAAATAGGAGGAAGATCTGGTATTAGCTGAATGGATCAGGAAGTTAAGAGATGGAACCGAGAGCGATGGCTTGGAAATTTTCAGTCTTGACCAGAATGAGAGGTTGAGAAAGAAAGGAAGATTATGTGTTCCGAGTGTAGGAAACATAAGGAAAGAAGTCTTGGAGGAATGCCATCGTTCGAAGTTCTTTATTCATCCAGGAGCTACTAAGATGTATTAGGATATGAAGAGGAGTTTCTTCTGGGATGGTATGAAGTGGGATATTGGTTTATGGGTAAAGCAGTGCATAATTTGTCAACAGGCAAAGGCCGAACACCAGAAGCCAAGTGGGTTGCTTCAGCCATTGGATATTCCGATATGGAAATGAGATTCTATTTCTATGGATTTTATTGACGGGTTGCAAAGGTCGAATAGGGGAAATGATAGTATATGGGTCATAGTGGATAGGCTTACCAAGAGTTACCATTTCATTTCAGTTAAGTCAACTAGAACAGCACCTGTTTTGGCAAAGTTGTTTATGAAGAATGTGGTTAGACCGCATGGAATTCCTAGTAGCATAGTTAGTGATAGAGATACCTTATTCACTAGCGAGTTCTGGAAGAGTCTACAGGAAGTTCTATGAACCAAGCTTAAGACGAGTATCGCTTACCATCTGCAGACAGATGGGCAAACGAAAAGTGTTAACAAAATCTTGGAAGATTTGTTAAGAGCTTGTGTATTAGATTTCGGGGGATCATGGGAAGACCATCTTCATTTAGTCGAGTTTTCGTATAACAACAGTTACCAGACTAGTATTGGGATGGCACCGTTTACAGCTTTGTATGGAAGGCCGTGCAAATCTCCCGTATGTTGGTTAGAGACCGGGGATAGGTTGGTTCTTGGTCTAGATTTGGTCAGAGAAGCTGCAGAAAAGATTGAGGTCATTCAGACTAGAATGAAGGAGGATCAGTCTAGGCAGAAGAGTTATGTAGATAAGAGACGGAAATATTTAGAGTTCTTAGTTGGAGATCAGGTTTTTGTCAAGGTGTCAACGATGAAGAGGGTGATCAGATTTGGAAGATCAAGAAAGTTGGCACTGAGATTCGTTGGAAATTTTCCTATTGCTGAGAGGTCGGGAAACTCGCATATAAAGTCGAGTTACCGAGCAGTTTGGCCCAGATAGTTCATTTATTATTGTGAACAAATAGTTCATTAGTTACCTGATTATAGCTTAACAGACTTAGCTATTATTATCATTATTATATCAGTTTGATTAACTAGTTTGGTTGCAGAAAAGGATTTGCAAAATATATGTTTTAAAGAGGATATTAGTGAGGGGAAACCCGTTCCGCTAAGCAACATGGTCTCACTTAATACCGGTAAACATAGATGTAATAGTATTATTCACATCATGCTTTATGTCTGACTCGAAGTTTTTGTCTCCCGTTAAACTCTCGGGTGCTCAAAAATTGATTTGAGTAGGCTGAGGTTAAGTTTTTCAGGTTTTAGAAATTTTGGACGAATAGAGCTTCCGGAGACGAGCAGGTGGCTGACGGATAGCTAATTAGGAGATATAGTTTTATCTTTTTTTGATTCCACTGTGTATATTAAGTCAAATATGACTATATTGACTCTGATCAACCAAAGGGGCATCGCTATATGTCGCTCTTAGCATATTTTGTAATGATTATATTTGATCTTTACCTGGGAAACGATTATGGGATTATGTAATTTGGATATGAATTTGTTTTGAAATGTAATCAGTGAAATGTTGTTTTTGGAAATCTGTTTGTTCATATTCAAGTGCTACTGATATTATAGATACCGTTAGCATTACCGTATTTTGTCACTAGAAGTTAATACTATGGATGACTGCAGCATCCGTAGCGCTTAGCTTTTGGCCTCTAGATACGGGATGTTACATCCCCTTTCTTTTAAGTTTTTTAGTTTTTATTGTTCGTTTTTCAAAAGGAACATCGAGCTATCGACGTTTCAAAATTTTGAATGGCTTTCAAATTTCAAATTTCTAACATTACGAACTATAACAGATTGTTCTTTTACTATGAATCTTATAATATATTGAGTTTTTAATTGCTTGTTGCATGTATTATAAACTCCATATATATTTCACACAAAATTGTACTTCTACATCTACTACAAATAACATAACATATTCGATATCTATATATTTGTTGTATAATCATATTCACACACCAAATATATATATATATATGTGTGTGTGTGTGTGTGCGCGCGCGCACGTGTGTTTATGCATATCAATTACACGTAACAATAATAAATATGAAAAACCCACCTTAAATGTCCGTCATTTCCAAACCTCAACTTTTTCAGTGATGCATTAATGTGAAATCGATGAGAATTCAAATATGAAGAAGAAGAAATTGATGATACAATACTAAAGAAGGTAAGCATATTGTTTTACCCTAACTTTCACTTGCGAAAATTAATGAAAAGACGATTGCACTTTTGCTTAAGATAGTGGTCAAAATAATAAGCAAAGATTGGCTGGGACTGAGTATTTGAGACGATCATACAATAAGTGCTCGAAAGAGTTCTTGGGACCTGATCGAAAACATGGATTTAAAGTGGTCGAACATGCACTAAAATAATCAACTGAAATGCAGCTATGACAGGCAACCAAACTCGACTAAGACAGAGGTGGTCAATTTTTGATCAAGGTAGGCAATTTTCTAAGTGGTCGCATGGACCTATTCTCACTCAAATGTCAAGGTATTTTAAAGAACTCGAAGTTAAATCTCCACATCCAAATTTTAAGGGATAGTTTGTACTTCAAACATATTTATATCATCCTATAAATTCCTAAGACTTGAAGAAAAAGCAACTCATAGTATTGCACCCAAGAACCGAAACTATGCCATATTTTATACTTTCTCCTCTGTTATCAAATATAAACAAGATATAATAGTGCCAATATTAATATAAAAAACAAAATGGATGTACGCACATCGTTGAACCATAAATTCATGTGTCCTTCCTTTTTATGCACTTTTATTTCTTTATGATTGATTTTCATTGTTTTATTCTCTATTATCATTGTGGTCACTCATGTGTTGGATCTAAGTACACTAAATTTCCATAAAAAGTATAATTTTGGTTGATGCCTCAAGGCAATAAAACTACAAACACGTACTACATGCGAGCACGAGGCTGTACATTGGTAATCTACTATATTATATGAATTCTACTAAGCTTGATGTAATCTTTAAATGTTGAGTTTTTCACCTTTTTGTGTGAAAAAATTAATGTTTGTTTGTTCACTTATTGTTATCTATAGAAAAATTATGTGCATTTCAAATTAAGAAGTTATGTGAATATTTGAAGTAAGTGCTTGGGAGTTGAGTGATAGTGACTGTGCTATAAGATCGTGTAATATGGAATATAAGCTAATACTATGTATATGTGCGGAATAAAAATATAAAAGAAAATAACAGTAAAGTAAAATGACACCAGATATTTTTATACTGGTTCGAACTCCCGTTCTACGTCCAGTCCCAGACTCTTGGTGTAACAACCCGCCACTCATTCTACAGAATGACGAATCATTAATAAGAAAGAAAGGGGTAGAAAATAGAAAAGAAGAGAAGAAAGAAAGAAACAACAACAACGATCTCACAGCGGAACGAATAAATTATATTAATAACATATACTATTACATAGTATACAACACTTTACAGAGTTACACAGCATATACATCACTTACTAGACAGTTATAACATCTGTCTAGACATTACAACTCAATACACTACAGAGATACAGACACAGCGGAACTACTATATATATCTACAACGCTGAAGCCTCCTGCTCCATTGCTCCTCCACAATTCGTCAAAGCTAAACCTGAATCCCTTGGCTACTCGTAAAAATTTGAGTACCCAAGAGTTTATAAAACAGAAATAAACAACTTGGGTCAGACATGGGTCTGGTGTGAGTAACAGGTTAAACTTGCTTAACTTCAAAACCTTTAGAAAGAAAAGGTATCACGTAAGACTCCCCACAAATAAACATGGGTAAGTTTTTACCTTACGCTAACCAAAACATTTGATAGGAAATCCAGTTATATTATAATAGGGTCTAGGGTTTTCAAATAAATATGAAATAGCTGAAATTGTTACATTATTAAATTCCAGCATACTAGCCACAAAGTGGGTTATACAATCAAGTCCGTTGGCACTTATTGGATTTTGGATTCCATACAATGGCAGGGCTACCGGGGTACCGCCCGTCACAGTACGTGGCCTAGATCACCGTACCGAGGATCACTCCCAATCCCCTGCAACACAAGGTCGGAACATCCCTTACTGGATAATTCCCGCACAAGATACCTCACGGTTGGGATCAGCAACCGCACCACTAAGTCGAAAATAGAAAGGGACATCTAGACAGAGGTAACCTTGTCCTACTTGGGTGCTACCCACTAACCTTGCTGCACCTCCCCTGTTTTAGCCATTCCCGGTTTGTGAGGCTTGAGGTCACGATTACCTTAGAAAAGAACACATCACTTAGAATGCTCATCGTCCACCTGACGATGTTCTGAAAGCATTCAATCCATACAAGTTCGTTCCGGGTTCGAACGAAACCGAAGGCATTATCTCGTTACACTCGTTTTGGAATCACCCTCAGAGTTAACGACAATAACCCTTGCACTCTGAATCTTCATCTTCACTTGATTCACGACCTATCGTTAATTTGGATCGATGTGGTATTCGGGTCTCCAGACCTGGAAATCCGGTATACGGAAACCCGATCCCGGTCTCATCGAAATCCAAAGCGTATCTTTTAAGGCCAAGTTGTTTTAAAGTTAAAACAATTTAATTTATTATCTTTATACACAAAGAAAGATAATTTACAACAGATAATCAACATTATCAGATAATCCATACAATTCAACTAACATCCATATCACACAGCATATATCTCATCAGAGATATCAATCAATGCCAAGTATTCAATACTATCACTCATTCATAAGTAATGATTTATATCATCTCTTAATTAATTTAAAGTGAATTAAATTAATTACTTCATTTTATAAATCCTGCTTACTTAACCATTAATTAATTACAATTTAATTAATTAATTATCCTTTAATTATTCATTTCAATTAATTATCCTTGATTAATTATCCTTTAATTACATTCAAGTAATTAGCCTTTAAATTAATTTCACAAATTAATTATCCTTAATCAAATATAGTAATTAACCTTTAATTACTCTATAAACTAATTAACTATAATTAATTACATTAATCCTTAATTAATTACATTAATTAATTACTCTTTAATTACTTATTATTGATTAATTAATCTTAATTAATCAAACTTTAATTACATCATTAATTATATTAATTAATGATCCTTAATTACTTCTTTTAATTAATTACTTCATTTAAATTAATTACATTAAGTAATTATTCTTTAGTTAATTATAGAAATCAATTAACTATTAATCACTTTCCTTTAATTAATTAAACCTTAATTAATTATCCTATTTAAAATTAATTATATTTAATAATTAATCTTAAATTAAACCACATTTATTAATCACCTTTGATTAATCTCATTTAGTAATTAACTTCCCTTAATTACTTTATTACATAATTTAATTACTTTTTAATTAATTTAATTAATCCCTTGATTAATTACAAAGTAATTTAATCTAAATTACTACCATCATTAAACATCTTTAATTACATTCAGTAATTATCAACTAATTACTTCCCTAAGTAATTACAATTCCATTAATTACATTAAGTAATTATTCATCAAATCATCTAGTGTTTAAATTAATTAAACTAAATTAATTAATCTAAACCAATCACATTAACCAAATTAATTACATTAAGTAATTAATTTATTAATTACTTCCATTAAGTAATTAAACATAAACAATTTCAAAATGATTATTATTAATTAATTAATCTAATTAATTATTAAAATTAATCACATTAATTAATTGTTAAATAGTCTTAAGCTAATGACCTTCATTAACTATTCTTAATTACTTAATTAAGAAATTAACTTATATTAATTATTTTTAATTACAAACTAATTAATATTTAATTACCAATTAATTAATTTCTAATTATTAACCAATTAAGTGTTAACTGCAAATTAATTAATCCTTAATCACTTGATTAATAAAAATTAATCGTTAATTAAAATTTAATTAACAATTTCTAATTACAGATTAATTAACCTTAATTAATTAATCCCAAATCTTAATTAATCAATTTTAAAAATTATTAATTACTTAAATAATCCACATTATTAATTAAATAATAAATGAACACAAATCATTTAGATTTTATTTATCTTTAAGATAAACATTCCTTATTTAATTAATTATTTAAAACAATTTTGTTTTTAAATTTACTTCAAATTCCATTGAACTTCATTTTAAACTTAAGATGCAAATTTATCTTAAACAAGATTTTAAAACAATTCAAAACTTATCTAATATGTTAAAAGAAACATCTACTTTATAAAATAAGTTTTAAAAGAATTTAAATTACAATTCAATTTAAATTCAAATCAATTTAAAAACACACTTAACATTCCAGGTTATTTTAAATACAAATTCAATTCAAAAATTACTTTTAAATTTCAAGCTGAAATACAGCTTGAACCTTTATTACAGATATAAACTTAAATCCTTGAAAGCTTTATTAACATTTTACATCTTCCTTTTAAAAATTCAAACTATTTCAAAAACCATAATTTAAACTAATTGAGTTCATATTTAAATTTAGGTTTTAAACTCAGTTCAGATTTTAGTTTACATTTAAACTTATTACTTCTACCTTTAATTTTAAAAACTGTAAACAGGTTTCTGTTTCTGTTTTGAAAAACCTGAACAATACAAACACTCGATCCTCTCTATTTTTACTTCGAGTCAAAACAAATCAGTTTCGAGCAGAAACCCAAATTCCCCGAGCCAATCACGAGATCCAAAACCTTGTAACCCAATAATCATCACCAACATGCACACCACCTCTCTGTACACCCGTACATCAACTCCGGCCATCACTGGCCATCATCAATGGTCATCTCCCATCGGCCAGCAACCCCACAACTCCCTTCAAACATCAGATCCTTCAGAATTCAACTCGAATTCGAATTCGAGTTTAAAATCAAAACCTGGAACTGCAGGCAGCATACACATCCCCAACCTGTCAACGGCGATTCCTCCCATCTCCGGCCACCATCACCTTTGAAATTACAGCGACGTCTTCGACAACCCATCCTCTTCCAAAACCCAAAATCCCAAGTCACTCGATCAATTACATTTGTCGAAATGATCACTTCTTCTAGCCACAATAAAACTAGGGTTAAAATCTTAGATCCTAAATCATTTCTGCCTTACTTCTTTAAAAATCCTCCTGACAATTTTCCTATCATCCATGATCATTCCACTATCCCTAGTGAAGAATTTAACATACCAATCCATCTAGATCAGCCGAATTACCCAAAATCCCCTTTTTAGTTCATCACAGAACTGCACTCTTATTACCAAACTAAGAATTATGATTTTAATGTTAAAAATCATGTTATAGCTTATATATTCAATACATATACTTGAATTTATAAATTACCAAGTTTAAGTTTTACTTTGTTTTGACATGCATTGATATTTTAGGCTTCCAGAGACACTCAGATTTCAATTTGCCTTAACTAAAAATTTAAACCTTAGTTTTATGATAAAACAAACTTATTTTGTTTTAAAACTTAAGTCTACCAGAGATCAGATAAGGAGATAGGGATTTATATCAAGAATCTGAGCTTAAAGAAGATATAAAACAGGGATATCATACAAAACAGACATGCACATATATATATCAATACATCCACATATATATATATATATATATATATATATATATATATATATATATATATCTATAGAAACTCACATATAGATACACACAAGAACATACTTCTTTCAGAATTAACATGCAAACAGGTTCTTATATTTAAGTTCTAAGAATGTTACTCACCTGATTTGTATGAACAGAGGCAGTTTCTTTAATTTTGAAAAGCTTTTGAAATCACTACGCCATAAATGACCTTCTGCAACATTTTTGCAAGGTGTTGCGAGCTAAAATGTTGCGATAGCTATAAAATTTTGGTCCTACTGCAACGTTGTATTTTTAGTGTTACCTTAGCCATAAAAATGTGTTGCTCTAGCTAAACAAGTGTAACACGATGCAACATTTTTATATAGTGTTGCTATAGATGTTTTCAAATTAAAAAATTAATAAAATTAGCAATCCGCGTGAATACGATCCAACGGTCTACATTTAATCTGATTGTTAACATGGATCACCGCTACATTTTGCCCTAAATTTTCGTTTTCCCGCTTTACTTTTCATACCATTTCGTTCTCACCCCCAATTTCCAAATCCAAATCCCCAATTTCCAAATCCCTAATTTCCAAATCATATTTTCGTTCCCATTTCGTTCTCATCCCCAATTTCGCTGCTGTTGCCTACATGTCGATACGCAACCTCTCCCAAATCCTACCAACCGCAGCCCCCAACAAAACTCCACTACCCCACTACCCCACCGCCGTTTCTACAGCCTGATTCCGATGGTCATCGAGCACACATCCCGTGGCCAGCGTGCCTGCGATATATTTTCCCGGCTTCTCAAAGAGCGCGTCATCTGCCTTAACGGAACCATCGAGGAGGATACGTCGGCGATAGTTGTGGCTCAGCCGCTCTTCCTCGAATCTGGTGGTTTCGTGACGGCAGGGTTGGCAATTTATGATACTTCGACCAGATCTGATGCTTGAATCTTTCTCGCCAATGTTCAGAAGAAGTTCGATTCTGATGAAGCTTTGCTCGATTGCTTCAAAAAGTACCATTTTCGGATTCAAGGAAGATGTCAAATGCAGATTTCTTGTTTGAGAGAATGCCGCTTAAATTTTCAAATTGGCCAGCAATCATAAAACCAGTTTCAATTCCTTGATTGATTGCTCGAATTGCTTTGACTTCGTCGTCGGGTGCGATGTGATATTATTTGGTATGTTTTATGCCTTCTAGTTTACTTGATTATTCTCGATTTTGGTTACACTCGCATGCTTTTGCCGATGATGAATTGGGATTTATTTATAGGCTTTATTTCCTATAATCTCGGGTTTAATCTTTCTGTTGGACTTTGATAAATCTGGTATGTTGGATTGCGATGATGTATTGGTATGTTGGATTGCGATGATGTATGGTCTGAGCTTGTTAGCTCCTTTCTGCTGCATTTTTTAAACCAGAACATGAACTGGTGCTCCAAGTCCTCTGTATATCATATTACTGCCTATGTTTCTCTTGTACATGCCTGATGCATTCACTGTTTTTGCTTGATGGGATGCCTATGTGTACTGCTGTGTTCTTGCACTGGCTTGTCTATATTTTGCTGAACCTGGTTCTTGTTTGTTTTGTTGGTTGCTTGGCCCTGAGTTGAATCCAGTCGATGACTCGGGTTTGACCTTGTGCCGTGTCCTTGTATCCATGTGTTGCATTCATGTTTGGCTTATGCACTTATGAAAAGAAACAACCCAAATACCTGAGGCAAATATTATAACAAAAATATTTTCATTTTCTGTTTGAGTTAAATATTATTTTCCAGATTACTGCTTTTGAATTATATGTGACAGGTATTGAAGACTGGACAGCTGGATACAAGCTTGAAGACAGAGTCAAATCAAATGTGCATGAGTGTATGAATGCATGAGCTGAAGACAGGTTTCAAAGAAGGCTCGATCTTCCAAAATCGGATGAATCGGGCGGTGCCCACTTGTTCGACCTAACCGGGTAGGTCGATCCCCGCCGGGACTGCGGTGCCCCGGACCCCCGTCGGCGCTGCGCCCGGACCCGCTTCTCGGCTCGCCTTCGGCTCGGCACTCGGCTCGCCTTCGGCTCGGCACTCGGCTCGCCTTCGGCTCGGCATATATTTGTCAGTGTCGGTGTATGTATAAATTGAAACTGCATATGTAATGAGTGAACTGAGTGATGTAGTGAGGAATATCTGTATATGTGAATATCGGTGTTATATATCATTGAATTGTAAAATAGTGGAGTCAGGAATTTGTACTATTTCAAATGTTGAAATAAAAAATTTATTTAAATAAATTACTGTTTAAATATCAAATTCTGTGTAATAGCATTTTATTAAATAAATATTTATTTTTATTAAAAAAATCAAATATGCTCTACATTGTGGGCCCCACAAATTCAAAAAGTTCATATCTATAGCAACATTTTGGAATGTTGCTACAGATACCTATGGGTGTTGCCATAGACCCAAATAGGGTTCTATTGCAACAATATTACTTATGTTGCCTTAGATAGTCAAAATGTTGCCTTTGAGGTCTAAGGCAACGGCAAAAATTGCATCACCCTAAAAGTGTTGCCATAGACCTATGGCAACATTTTTCGGGCCTGAGCCAACATTTTTTTTGTGTTGCAGTAGGCCATTTATGGCGTAGTGAATTTTAAACTGTTTTGAACTTTAACTTGAATGCCTCTTGATTTAAAACTTGAATTGTTGAATCTTTAAATTGCTTTAAATCTACATGCAAGTTGGCTTCCAGTTTTGAAAAGAATGCAGCAGGCTTGAGATGATTTCAGGATTGCTTCCAGATTTAAGAAATGAATGTAGACAGAAGACTTTGATTTTGAAATGTAAATTTGGTTACAGATTGATGAATTTGGTTTGAGGAAGATGCTCACTGATTTTCTTTTGAAGTGTAGAAATGAATTAAGGCTGAGGATTTTATATTTGCAATGGAAATGAGATTATAGGGATTGATTTCTCTAGTTGAAGAAGATTTGCAGGCTTTTGTTTTTGGATTGAGGTATTTGATTCTCTGATTTGTTTCAGATTTTAATTAGAGGAAAGACTGAGTTTTTCTTGTTTTGAAAATGAAGATTAGAAAGAAAATGAAGTAAAGAGATAAAATGTTTATATACATGTATATTTATGATTTATAAAAATAAAAGAAAAAGAAAATAAAAAGACACTTGTCACATAGATTAATTCATTACTTAACACATGTTAAAACAAGGCATTAGATAAAGACACATGTCTTATAAGTATTTATTCATAATTCTATTTATTTTAAAAGTAATTAAAAAGCCCTTTTCTTATTTATTTAATCACTTATCTATATATATATATATATCTTTTTAAAGAGAAACCAAAAACTAATTATATTTTATAAATATAAGTTTATACAAATATTATAATATCCAACAATTTAAATATTTATTCTTTTGAACTTCAAAACTTAAATTTAAATTCAAATTAAATTAAATCTAAATTTCCAATTTGCCCAAAGCTTCTATTTACAATATATACAAATAAATATGTATATATTCAAATAGAAAATATCTTATTAACTTTTTAAAAGATAAAATCATCAATTAATACTAATTTAATCAGATTATTAAATTAATTTCAAATCTTATTATCAAAGATCATCAATATCAATTTAATTGTTTAACAGATTATTAAATTGATATTGTTAAAATTTCCGGGATATTACACTTGGAATTCTAACTAGCAACCCTCACTTAACCCGGAGGAATAGGTTTACACCGCTTAAGCAACCAAATAGGACTTTGACCACCTGAGCAACCAAACAGGATTTTCCCACCTGAGCAACCGAACAGGACTTTGATACAAATGAAATGTTTTCTTGACTTTGCGTGCTCTTGTTACAACACAGATTTGTCAAATGAAGTACACTCTTCCTATAACCTTTTCCTCAAGTATGATATGTATATTTGTGCGTATGTGAAGATAAGGAAGATATATATTGCTTTAGAAATGGAGAATTGAAAGCGTGATTGCACAAACTTAAAGCAATAAGAGATTCTGAAATTCAAGAGAGTAGAGAATATGAAATTGTGTAAGTTAATCTTGAAAATCATGTTTATTTATAGTAGACAGAGAGTTACAACCTCTGGTGAAAGGTTCTATCGAGCAACAATGGATGTAACTCTCTACGAAGAAGAAATCCATTCGTGAAAAGAAGTGTCTGTTCATAAATATGACAGTTGAAACCAGGTCTGGCGACTGGTATATAAACTTCAGTCGATTGAATTTAAAAATATATGTGCATATATAGGTGCACAGATTCAGTCGACTAACTGAGTGCATTCAGTAGACTAAGGTGTGTATTTTATAAAAACAATATGCACGGGTTTAGTCGACTGTTTATATGCAGTCAGTCGACTGACCTTTGTATATTTATAAAAGATAGTAGGTAAAGCAATTTGAATTTAGTTTAGATAAACATTGTTTATAAGTGAGGGAGTGTGGACTACTTGAGGATAGATTTTAACATATGAACTAACTTAAACTCTAAAAACAAAATATTCATACTTGATATATGATCTTTGAGTCTAGTCACCTTCTTGTGTCGTAGATTTGTAATTTGTCGAATATTCTATCATTCTTCTATCGTCTAGATCGTTTTGGCATGAATCAAAACCTGAGATTCAACATTCTCCCCCTTTTTGATTGATGACAACTCTATATGATATATTGAAATATGAACAAAATCTCGACAAAAAATCCTTATATAACTCCCCTGAATCCGAGACGAAATTTTTGTTAAACCTGCCAATTTTGTTAATACAACACTTCTTCTCCCCCTTTATCATCGACAAAAAGGAGATATGTATAAAAATATGTAAGCAATATTCATAATATACACAACATAAGATAGCTTATAACAATATCAATGATAAACACTGTCCAATATCCATTTCTCTCTCTTTTTAAGTGGTACCTGCAAAAAATATAGAATGAACATTGGTACCCATCTTTTGTTAGGGTCCTAAGAGTTAGGTCTTTAGAAACCAAACCCCAAGAGGGTTTAGAATTCCTTTTCTAAACAAAATCTTTATTTTTGTGAATAGTTTCTACAAATGATTTTATGTATTTGTTTCTAATCAAGGAATTGTTGGTTTTAGGAACCCAAATCTTAATTGATTTAGAATGATTTGGAACTTTTGAAACTAATTTTGAAATAATATCATTATTCCTTTTGAAATTGTTATATAAAAAGTTCTTTTTCTTAGGAATAATTTTTGATATTTGCTTATATCCTAGTCCTCTTTTATTTGAAACTGTCTAAGAATTTTCTATAATTTTGAAAAGATTCTCTCTTCCTTTGTTAAAATTAGAGACATTTTTAGTAATATCATCTAATCTTGTTTTAAGACTAGAAATATCTAATTCCAATATTTTAATATTAGCTTTCAAATCATGATTTTCAACTAAGAGAGCATCATTCTTTTCTTTTTGAGTTTCAATTTCTTGACTTAACATAAACAATTGATGTAACAACCCGGGTTTTTCATACAAGAAAAACCGGACCATTTTAGTTAAGAAGAAAAGGTAGAAGAAGAAAAATAGAAAACAACAGCAGAATCTCACATACGCAGCGGAATAAAATATAATATATATCAACAGATCTTTACACAAATCAAACTGTATCTGTATATATATATATACATCCAAATACATCATCAGAGTACATCACATCAATATCATACAACTGAATACACAGCAGAAAAATAATAGCAAGTACGAGAGTACGTATCGTCATCCAGCTCGTCTCCTGAGCTCCACATCATCATATCCTGTAAACTATAATACTCGGTCTGACCCGAGCATCATATAAAACAATACCCGAGTCAGTCTGGAATACCAGCGTGAGAAAATTCACACTCAATTTATTATTAAAGTTTCCAAAAATCCTTTGAAAACAAAAGCATCTCGTAAGACCACGCCACAAATAAACATGTCGGGTTTTTACCTTACGATAGCTAAAACACTTTTTATAAAATCCTCTGATATTATAATAGTGTCTATTCACAAATACTTATTAAAATAGCTGAAATTGTTACATTATTAAATTCCAGCATACTAGCCACAAAAGTGGGTAATACAAACAAATACCGTACAAGGCACGTAGGAAGAATGGATTTCCAACGAATGACTAGGCACTGGGGTACCACCTATCACAGTACGTGGCCTAGATCACCGTACCGAGGAGTACGCCCGCTCCCCTGCAACACAAGGCCGGAACCATCCCTTACTGGATGATCCCGAATAAAATCACCCCACGGTTGGGATCAGCAACCGCAGCACTAAGCCGAAATAAAAAGGGACATCTAGACAGGGATGACCTTACTCTCCAGTGGGAGCTACCCACGAAGCCTTGCTGCATAACCCCTGATTTTCAGTCATTCCCGGTTGATGAGGTTCGAGGCTAAACGATACCTTTATAGCACATATCCCTTAGAATGCCCATCGTCCACCTGACGATGTCTCGAAAGCATTCGTCCATACAAGTCCGTCCCGGGTCCGAACGGAACCGAAGGCACTATTCCTACTACATCCATTTTGGAAATATCCTCAGGATTAGTAGCGACTAGCCCTTGCACTTCACTGCTCCATCTTCGACTCCGAACACGTTACACGAAACGTACAAACCGGATCGAAGTGGTATTCGAGTCTCCAGACCTAGAATCCCGGTATACGGAAACTCGATCCCGGTCTCTTCGAAACGATCAGTGCATTTGGCCAATATTGATAGTCGGTTATTTAACTATCAATTAACATCCACAAGCAACCATTACACAATTAAATAATTTCCCACATTATTTATTTGCCCAAATATCTTTCCAAGATATATTTCCGAATTTTCAAAACTCATTTGAAAACAATTTCAAAATAGTTTCCGCTTACGGAATACATTTCCAAATATTTATTTCCTCTGAAACACCAAGTACAAACACTTTTAGATTTTAAAATAATTTAAAAACACTTTATTTTAAATATATCTTATACCATTGAAATCAACTACTTTAATACTTTATTAAAAATATATACTTTAAAATAAACCACTTTATAATATAAACTAAATTTCTTCTTTTAAAACATAATAGCAAATCTCTTTTATATAATTACTACAATAATAGATTTTTGAAAATACTTACTTAGGAAATTAACATTTAGAAATAATCAATTTTCTAAAACATGCTTTTAAAAACACAATTAGAACTTTTAACTTATATTAAAAATTACTTTTAAAACGTACTTGGCTATCCAGAGAAATACACTTCTCATTCCCATCTTTTAAAAATAAAATAACATTTATTTTTAAACCAAACCATATCCTTTTATAAATTCCCACTTTGAAATTATATTTCAAATATCCTCTGATATTTTATTTTACTTTACAAATCCAGTTTATCTCTCCCAAATCTCATTTCTCTTCAAAATTCAAATTCCAAGTATTTAAATCAATTTATAATTGATTTCCCAATTTATTTTACTTTGAAATAAATTTCTTTACTTAATCCATTTATTTCCAACTTCATTAACTTCCAGATTTTTATTCCTTATTACGATTTAAAATCTTTAAACCGAAACACAAGTTTCAGATTTCCCAAATTCCTTCTCTTTTTAATTACATTTAAACATTGAATTAAATAAATTTTTATCCCTTTAAATAACATAACATAAGTTTTCTTTAAATTCAACATTTCTCTATTTATTCAAAATTCCTCTTTTCCATATTTAATTTATTCGAATTCACTAGAATTACTTAACTTAATTTTTACTCTTTTATATTTTCCAAAAATCCAATTCAATTGCTTTTGATAACTCATTATACTGGGAAATTCAATCCAACCAGATTATCCAATATAAATTATCACAGGATAACAACAATCATATCATAGAATATTTAAACAAAAATTAAATATTTTGAGGAATCCAGTTGGATCCCTCCAACCTGTTTCCCTGCATCCACAGACGTTAGCACAATACCAATTCCACTTCGAGGTGGAATATCGCGGTATATGGGTTTATAAAATATCATCCGCTATTATGCGGCGCATAGGGTCTCATCCGCTATATAATGCGGAAATATCAACAACTCCAATATATACATATGCCAATATATATATTGGTATATACTACTATATATAGTATAGCATATTCAATCAATGCAACCATTCAATCAATTATTTAAATTTAACTATTTAAATTTAAATCTAACTGAGTGAGATTAACTCACCTTTAATTCTGTTTTGCAGTCCACTTCAATCCTGATTTGATTTCCGGTTTTGACCTTGAATATCAATATATAGTTTATTAATATTTAAATTATTCGAATCCATCAATTTCACAGTCAATAAATTAGTCAACATTTTCCATGGTTTTAGACTACTAGTAATATTCTTATTTTGATATAACTCTATATAAATCTTTCCGTATATATAATATTTAACAAACTGACTATCCTTAAATTTTTATTCTACTGTTCATCTAAAAATTTTTCCAATCTGCAAATGAATATATATTTTTCCTGATATAGATTTCATCCTATAATACATTCATTTAATTACCTAATTTACAAATAGGTTAACAAAATACCTCACTGATAATCTTAGCTGCCACGAAGCCTGCCTAGCATGAATTCGCTCGCGCGACCTCACGGTGACGACGACAACAAGCCCACTCCATTCTGTCCATGCCCCAACACCCACGCGTACAGCTTCCACCGCTCGCACGCGCCGAGTTGCTTCCCCATCGCGAGCGCGCCGGCCTCGATTCCACTAGCTCGAGTTCGAAACGACAATGACAAGTCGAATGCCTCACCCAAACCCGAGTCAACCCAGCTACCCAATCAAAATGAACATTGCCCCATCGCCGACGAAGGCCTCAGCCGCCTCGAGAGGAGTTCTTGAATCGCGTGAGACTTATTCGCAATTCACTCACGAACCCTAATATTTTCGGTAGCTTTTGGATTTCGATTCGTGAAGGAGTGGAAGTAAAGGAAGCTGTGGCTTTGATTACAATTTTGATTTGAAGAAAAGGGAACTTCGGCCATTATATTGAAGCACGATTTGATTTAATTTGAAAAGGGAGAGGCCGGTGATTGATTTCGTTTTTTCTTTCTTTTAACTGAGAGGCTCGGTTAAAAAGTTGTAAAGGAGAAGGAGACGCGTGTACAGATGTTTCAACGCGTGGACAAACAGCGTGATCCAGAAGGCTCGTAGTCTGGATATGGAAAGAAATATCGACCAGTTAAAATATTAAATTTCCGATTAAATTTCAGCGCGTTTACATTCCGTACGATCACACGACAACTCCAAACACTACGAAAATTGAAATCCAATAATAATACAATATTACGGATCCAATGGAACTGGTTTCGTCGCATTCCGAGACTGTGCCTCGGACGGCTATTTTTAAATTCAATTTCAACGATATATTTTTAAAACTGAACAAAACTCTTTAAAATTCCATTTTAAAAGTTCTATCATCTTCAGTATTAACAATATAAATTTTCTGAACCTTTGAACTATTTTTAACAGGCTTAAAATCGAGATTCCATATTTTACCCAATCCCGATAATTAAATTTAATAATTAATTATCCAAATAAATACTGTATATTTGAAATTAAAGTTAAAATTTAACCTTCGAATATTTAAAATAACTTAAATATTCACATTTCAAATATACAAAAATTCCGGGTCGTCACAATTGAGAAGTTGTATTAGAACAAGATTCTTGAGAAGTTTCAAGTTCTTCTTCTAAAATTTCTTTCTCATTTCTTAACATATCTACTTCATTTTCAGTCCTATTTAATTTTTCATGATTGTCTTTATATTTTCCTTTGATGTTTCTTAGTTTATCAAGTAATTCAGAATTTATTTCTACTAAATCATCAAAAGTTAAATCACTCAGCTCGTCATTTGTGGCCATAAGATAAACGTTGGCTTGTTCAGATTCGCTGTTTGTGTCACTGTCTAATGACGAAAATGATTCTGAATCATCCATGTAACAGAGAAGGCTTTCTTTTTGAATCTACCTTTCTTGTTCTTAAATTTGTCTCTCTTTCGATCAAGATAGTCTTTCTTGATGTGCCCATTCCGTGACATTCATAACATTCCAGAGCAGAAGACGATGGCTTATTGTTGTTATTATTACTACTGAAGCTATTCTAGTCGTTTCTGAATTTGTTGCTCTTCCTGAATTTCAAAAACTTTTTGAAATTCTTAGCAATAAACGCCATATCTTCCTCATCTGAATCTGATTCATCCTTTTCTGCTTGGATTGCTATATTCTTCTTATCTTGCGCTTGTACTTGTTTTACCTGGAGATTAACTTCATAAGACAATAGATTTCCTATCAACCCTTCTGGTTTAATGGTTCAAATGTCTTTAGCTTCTTTAATCGTTAAGACCTTTCGTTCCCATTCATCCATTAAAGAGTTGAGGATTTTTGAAACAATATCAAAATCCGAATATTTTTCTCTTAATGCTAAAAGAGTATGACATGTCTTAAAACCTAGAGTACATTACATTTATGGTTTCATCTTGCTTCATTTTGAAATTCTGGAACTGATTCTTAAGCATAGAAATCTTACTCAGCTTTACTTTGTTAGTACCTTCATGTGTAATTTTAAGTGTACGCCAAATTCCATGAGCAGTATTACACATGCCGACTCTATTAAACTCATTTTTGTCTAATGCACAAAATACCATATTCATAGCTTTGGCATTTGCAGTAGCATCCAGTTTTTGTGCGTTAGACCATTGTGAATATTCAGTAGTAGTTATGTTTTATTCTACTTGAGTAATATTCCAGGTTTCATAACCATTAGCTTGCATATAAATTCTCATTCTGGTAGACCAGTAGTTATAGTTCAATCCGTTAAATAGTGGTGGTCGTGCAATAGATTAACCTTCAATAAAACTTGTGCTAGTGTTGTTTTCCATATTACTAATATATCGAATAACTGTATTACGGTTATAAGACGACCTGGCTCTGATACCAAATGAAAGTGACTATGCTATAGGATCGTGTAATATGGAATATAAGCTAATACTATATATATGTATGGAATAAAAATATAAAAGAAAATAGCAGTAAAGTAAAATGACACCAGATATTTTTATATTGGTTCGAACTCCCGTTCTACGTCTAGTCCCAGACTCCTTCTGGAATTTTAACTAGCAACCCTCACTTAACCCGGAGGAATAGGTTTACACCACCTGAGCAACCGAATATGACTTTG
Source organism: Allium fistulosum (assembly GCA_030737815.1). Taxonomy (NCBI): domain Eukaryota; kingdom Viridiplantae; phylum Streptophyta; class Magnoliopsida; order Asparagales; family Amaryllidaceae; genus Allium; species Allium fistulosum. The sequence continues at coordinate 475,358,645 of CM060901.1, forward strand.
ACCACCTGAGCAACCGAACAGGGTTTTCCCGCCTGAGCAACCGAACAGGACTTTGATGCAAATGAAGCACACCCTTCCTATAATCTTTTCCTCAAGTATGATATGTATATTTGTGTGTATGTGAAGATAAGGAAGATATATATTGCTTTAGAAATGGAGAATTGAAAGCGTGATTGCACAAACTTAAAGCAATAAGAGATTCTGAAATTCAAGGGAGTAGAGAATAGAAAATTGAGTAAGTTGATCTTGAAAATCATGTTTATTAATAGTAGACAGAGAGTTACAACCTCTGGTGAAAGGTTCTATTGAGCAGTAATGGATGTAACTCTCTGCGAAGATGAAATCCATTCGTGAAAAAAAGTGTCTGTTCATAAATATGACAGTTGAAACCAGGTCAGTCGACTGGCATATGAACTTCAGTCGACTGAATTTAAAAATATATACGTGCATACATATGTGCACAGATTCAATCGACTGAGCTGTGTATTTTATAAAAACAATATGCACAGGTTCAATCGACTGTTTATATGTAGTCAGTCGACCGACCTTTGTATATTTATAAAAGATAGTAGGAAAACCAATTTATATTTAATTTAAATAAACATTGTTTATAAGTGAGGGAGTGTGGACTACTTGACCATATATTTTAACATATGAACTAACTTAGACTCTAAAAACAAAATATTCATACTCGATATACGATCTTTGAGTCCAGTCATCTTCTTGTGTCGTAGATTTGTAGTCGTAGATTTTTCTAATATTCTATCATTCTTCTATCGTCTAGATCGTCTTGGCATGAATCAAAACCTGAGATTCAACATTGAGATCATTTTCTTTTATGTTAGATTGTAACAATGTAAGAAATTTAGTCACAAATTGAAAAACCATGCACTAAGTGTAACATATAAATTCAACACTTTACTTCAAACAATAAGAGACCTCAATACTTTCCACTTGGTTTTCTTGAGACAAGGTAAGACGTCAAAGGGAAGATACTAATCATGCAAAATAATTTGGATTAACAAATTCATGACTCTGATATTGAGTCCTTTTGAGAAATAAAAGCTTAAAACACTGTTTTGACCCAATTTGACTAGAATGGTTAGGGTAACATATGTATTTGTGCATGTGGGTCATAATAGTGCACTTGTAGTACGAAGTAAGGACGGTCCCAAGAATTTTTGAAGAGGTGAGTTGATTTTAGCATTGATTTTTTTCTCAGATTTTTCTCCTTTAATTGCATTGTTCATTACAATTACTCCTACGAAAAAAATTGTGATAAATAATGATAAAAAATTTATTTCCACTAATTAACTCAAAGTAAAAGGATAATTAATATAAAAAAACTAATTTCACATCGCTTGCCTTACAAAATATCCACCTTGATTGTGCTCAACATGTCTTTACGTAGTCAAATTCCTTAATTATATTACACACACATTGAATCCAACTTAAGTTAGCTAAACTGTTATTTCATTCAAAATTCCACATAATTAACTACATAATTGAATCAAACTGATTAATTATTAAATCTAAGTTGAACATAGTTGCACAATCCCCATCCAACTTAATAATAAATTAAGAATCAAATAGTAAACAAGTTAACTTTAAAAATGAAATACCAGTAGATGGGACTCGGATGGAGACGAAGGCTGTGACTTGGGCTGAGGGCGCTCATTAGTAGGCGGCGTCGGCTTAGGGATAAAATTTGGAAAAAGAGAGATTCGACTTTGGTAGATCGGGATTGAGAAATTGGAAATATTATTTTATTAAAAGATACTAAATTATTAAGTATTTCTAAATTATGGGAGGAGTTGGGCTGTGAAACAACATGATCATTATTATTTTCTGAAAAAATGGTCCAGATTTTCCTAGATCGCAATCCAATTGTGCCCAAGCTGGGTACGCCCTGATTTGAACTAAAAACACGAATTTGTTTTTCAAAACAATAATAATAAAATAAAGCTCTGTCAAATTTAATATTGGGGCTAGCTTTAAATTAGCATAGAATTAGGGTGAATTCGCATTCGTAGACATTAATTTTTATTAAATAAAAAGTTTCTGAATTAATAACATGATATAAGTTTAAAATCATATAATATACAATAAAAATGTATATTATAAATACTTGTAATATGTAAAGATATTTATTTTTATTAAAAATAAAAATAAAACCAAAAATTTCATAAAAAGTATAAACAATATTAATAATAATGTGATATTTTCTGTAAAACTGGAAAATTACGATGATAACTTGTACTTTTTCTGACGGTGCACCGCCGCACACACCACTAGGTGGTGCTGCCCCTTAAACCCTCGCAACCAGATCGATTAGATCGGCCGTCGTCCGCAGGAATGTTGCCTCTTGCACCCCCGCTTGGAGGGTTACCACCATCCCTACACCCTCTTTCGTAATGACAGTTCTATGCAGTTTCAAACATTTGATTGAGAAATCATTACTCATTTTCATACATGTTATCATCTTTCTTATATTTTCTTTCTCGTATTTCTAGCACATATATTGTATTTTTTTAATCTTAGTGTATTAATTTATTTTCTAATGTATTTGATTTTTAATTTCTTTTTTTAATGATAAGAGTGGTAATTTTTAATTTGTCATTTTTGCATTAATTATAATTTAATATTAATTATTAATATTTACTCAAAAATATTTAAAATAACTATAAATACAATATAAACAAAGAATCATTCCTCATTCATTGTCTCATTCGCAGCACAAAAAAGCATTCTCCTTGAATTTTCTCGGTTCGTGCGACATTTATCAGTTCTCTTAACAAAAAATGCACCCTCAACATGTAACTTAAAACATGTTTCTTAATGAATCTCTTAAAATTGGAAATTAGATCCAAGTGCCCATTGATCCGGTGTGCTTTAAATAAAAAATCGTGTTATTTATTTTTGGAATCCAGAACACTTTAATATGCTTATTTTGAGTGCTCTATTATACGTTTTACTTAGTTTCAATGACAATTACCAAAATTTTAGGTAGTGTTTAGTTTAGAAACGACTTTCGTGTTTTGCATTTTCAACATTTATTTTAAATGCCTAAAAGAGGAGAAGGGGGTGAAACACGATCAGTTTGGAAAATGGTTTTAACATAGAATATTGAAAATGATATTTTCTTATTTTCCGCAAATTGAAAAATATCAAAAACTATCTTCTCCTTTCACCTTCCCCTTTGTAGGAATAACTAGGATTTTCACCTTCTCGTTCTCTTTCAGGCTATTTGACACACATTGAAAATGAAAAACATAAAACTCATTTTCGAGTCAAACACTACCTTAGCTTTTTTAAAATAACATTGTCGTGTTTCTTTTGATTTCACTACATTCCCGATCTCGATTGAAATCTCAGCGCACGCTTAATCTCCTTTGATCTTTTCTACTAATTAGTTTATTCCTTTATGGATTTTGGTATTAAATTGGATTTGGTTGTTTAGAGATTACATATTCAATTTTGTCGAAGGTTTTTGAATATTGTGATTCTTTGATTTTTTTATTTATCAAACTTTGGTGATTTGTGATTTGGCTATTGTGAAATCCGATTATTATATGATTTTGTTGTTATGAATTTGTAGAATATTATTGATTAAGGGTGTGTTAATTTTATTTTATTTTTTTGTAATTTATTTTTTATTGTTTTTGCAAAACGGTAAATTCGTTTATCTTTTTGCTGTATTTTAAAACGTCGAGGCAAATATTCAGGTGGTTTCTTTTTTCACAACAATAACAGATTTAGCTTAAGTTTTATTTGAATTCTTCTACTTCTAATGTTAGAAATAAATTTGTGACTTTTGGGATCATCTTATGTTGTTGATTACTATATTTCATATTCTAAAGTCACGTAAGTTTAACGATACTAATTTGCAAGTAGTCATGTGCTTGTAAGCTTGCCATATTTGAAAAAAGAATAAGTTTATGGTGTTATGTGTGATTAAAGGATGTTTTTATAGTAGATGTTGGTGGTATTTATAAGTCGTATTCTAGTAGTAAATTTATTGTTTTCACTGATTATAGTGGTAATATAATCGACGTTGTTGATAGTTTGGAATTTTCTTATTCAAAAGAATGAGATTTTGTTAAAACGATGGAGAAGGGTTCAAATCTATAGTTTTTCAGTGATGTAGGTTAAAAAAATTATTTTACATCTGATTTTCATCAAGCAATTCATATCATCCGGGAGCAGTTTAAGATGAGGTTTAAAGAGAAGTTTATATTGATTGCTCGGAAGTTAGTTCTGTTTAGGAACTTCAACAATTTAAAGTAAGGCGATATGTTTGTGTTGGAGTACGTGCCTCTATTCGATATGTTGTTGAAGTACAGTCTACCTTTCACTGATACTCTACTCAAAAGGAATGAAACGTTTATCAATAGGTTAAACGACCATCTTAAGGAGACTGATTAATCATATAGACGAGAGTTTTGAGAAGTTGGTCAAAAATGCTTTACGACAGGAAAGCCTGTACCCAGTGCAGAAGGTCGTTGTTTCTAAGGATGAGCCGAAGCTGCAATCGGATAGGGGAGATAAGAAGAAATGGAACAACAACAATAGGAAACAATTTTGGAATAAGGAAGAATAAAAGAAGGGCAAAATGGCATTTGAGCAAGAATGTAAGAATGATGGGAAGAAATATTATAACTGCCGAAAATTCAGGCACATGTAGGAGGACTGTCTAGAACTGATTAAGGTGGCAAGTGGTTAATGTAAAAACCCACATCCCAGTGGGCCTGAATTTTTGCTAAATCGAAAACTCAAATCCACCAAAGTACGGATCGTTGGTTTGGTATCTTGCAAATAAATAAATAATTTCATACCAGAGCACTATCGATGCATCTCACAGCGCAATAGTAAAGTATAATAGAACATATAGTTACCGACCAAAGTTGACACTTCTAATGTCTAGTGTCCTTGTCAGTGTCGAGCATGCTTATGGAAACCTGTCCTTCTACTGTTCCCGCCTTGCACCAGTACATGTACCTCTAAAGCTATCACGTGGGTTGTAATGAGGAGAGGGTCAGAACAACATTCTGGTAACTAGCAAATTATACATTTTACACATAACACTAGTTTATGCCGATTGTCTTTCATTACATGTTATGCCTTTTACTTTTATTTAATCGTCTCGACTCCCCGTACGATATGCCTCATCTACTCAAAGTAGACCATAACTACACGCATGTATATATATGTATATAAGTACTACAGTCTCCCTTGAACAAAGATAATATCCCCGCTAGTATCCTTAATTTAGCACCATGTCAGGATCCTTCATCGGTGCAATATCACATCCATATGGAACTACATCTCGTATTACGACTATTCGTACAACTACGCATTGGGGAGGGAAAGCCGAAATGTCGACTCATTGGTGCGTCTCATCATTTTCATCCATGTCCACCCTTCATTGGTAGTTTACGCCTCATCATGCATCTCGTAGTACCTAATACAGCGTCATAATAGCTCAACCGTACTCTACCTTGTCTTGGGAATTTACTACTTGTTTGCTTCTTATGTGGACCTAGCTCCACTGACTATAAAGGTCTCTGCCCAACGGACATACCCCAATCATTTTTGAAAGAACTCTTTTATTGGTTACTAGCCTTGCCCTAACAAAAAACTAGCAAACAACTATGGCGGTGCATTACCTAATGCAACATACCCTGGTAGGAGGAGTAGTCCATTAGGTGTAATCATGTCTTTCCCATTGACCGCGTAGGACCGATGACGCATTCAACCTATGTACAACTCCTACTCCTGATTTGATACCAACACAAACTGATATAGCATCGAGCCGCTCACCATCCTATTTAGATTATGTAACGCAATCAAGGCAATACCCTTCTCTTAGTTTCTTGAAGCAGACTCTACTGAGGGTATTCCCTCACCTATACGCAAGCGTATATTCTTTACAGGTCCTACAGTTTGATATGTCCCACATTAGTATAATGTATACAAAACTACTGGTAGCCCCTTGCGGTAGGTAGATTTCTATTATGTAATACTACCGACCTCGCATTCCAACTCATTCTAATGATCATTTCATTCTTATCCATTTAAATTATTTACATACTTATATAATAATTCACACCTGCCATAAACGCATACTTGAGTCTACGTGTGTGTGTATGTTTATATAATATATATATATATATATATATTCATTCTTATCTAATTATTGTGCATCTACCATTCATTGTTAATAATGTTTCTTTGGTTTTCTATGCGTTTACACCTTATTTAATTTAAGGTCATTTATTGCTTTCTTTTAAATATCTTTTCTCATTTACTTTCCCTTACCTTCGTTATTTAACTTCCTATTTCTATTCCTTTTTAACTTTTAACTCCCTACCTTGTTTTAGAGGACTATCTATACCCATTTTATTTTAAATTATGACTTGTCTACCTTTTTATTTCTTTTTATTTCACTTATGTTTTATTTATGCGCATATTCTTGTCTTAAACTATTTTTATCACATTAATAATTCTTTTAATTTATCTTTAGAAATTTTCTGTATTTTAATGCATTGGAATTATATTTCTCCCAAATAGAATGGTTAACACTGTAAATTTCTATATTTTATACAAAAAGCGAATTCGTGTTACATTTTTGAATAATAAGGAAATATCTTTTCGTAATTATTGAAATAGACAGTACAAAATACGGTAAATATCTATATTTTATACTTTCTTTCTTTTTAGTTGTATTTCTTGTTATTTTAACTGTTACACTTGTATATATAATTCTAAAACTTGATAACGTATAGAAATTCACATTGTAACATGCTATATAATCCAATAAATTAAAATACTACTTAAATCCCTACGTTTAACTATGATAACTCAGTTCACCATTTTATTTGCATAAGTCATATTAAATTCAAAAATCAGAACTACCACATATTCTATAGATTTCAAAGATTAAATTCAGGAACTATTAATACCCAATGTTTTCCAGATACATGAAATTAATTTCAGGTCATCAATAACAGAATATGCAGGCGGGGTTTATAATTTTATTTCATGTATATAATTTTTAGCCTACAATTCCAATTTACATTTCAGGCATATAGGAATAGATTTACAATGACGATATAAATCTAATATTATATAAAAATATATAATTTCTCACTCGCCTTTTTAGCTTTCCAAATCTCCATATCTAATCCCTATTATTCCAGTTTGATTCCAATTTCTCCCTATTTGGATACATATGCCACAAGTGTATACATATTTATCAGAGACCTAGATTAGAAAAGTGATTTTAAATTTGATTTACAATTCAGATCCGGATTAAAATTTATCTTAGATTTGGTGATTTGATTTGACTCTATTCTTCTTCTCATTCATCTTCTACAATTCTCTAACACTACAAGAAAATCACTAATCAATGGCAAATTAGAACAGCGTTTTAAGGCATAAAGCTGTTTTTAGTCTTCTAATAACCAATTGAAAAAACGTAAACGCTGTGTAACAAAATTTATCTGGCGGGCTTCCAATTTATTTTAGAGGCCTCATTCTTCTAGTATTATTTTCGCAAACTATTTCCCACGCTTCAGACACACATTTTTCTTCTTCTTCACCAAAAAAAATTGAAAACCCTAAAAAGCGTCTCTATCTCTTCTGATTTTATTCAACCATATAATATCAGATCTAACAATGTTTTACACGAAAACAATTTCCCTCTTCGTTCGCTCTGTCTTTATCATCTCCATCCTCTATTTTTCTGCTTTACTTCATTACGCTTCAATCCCTCTGTACCATCCTCACCGACTCCTGCATCTGCACGTTTTCCACTTTTAAAGTCTTCGATCGTGCTCAAATTTGTACGGAGGGACGCACGATAGACTTGAGCGTCTGAGGATAATTCACCGACAAGATCCAGTTTTCGACTCATCGCCCAATTCAGATTCATTTAACTATCGTTTAATTTCTAATTTTCAGGTATTACTCATTGGACTTTTTTTTCTTTTAGTTTGTTTGAAATTAGTATTGGTTATTTTCCTTCAATTTTTTTCTGCTTTTAACTTGTTTAAATTTATTGATGTGTAATATTCTGCAAATACAAACATCTTATGTTTGAATTAATATTGGTTTGATTGGTTTTAGTTTGTTTGAAATTAATATTTCTACCAATGGCTTAATTGAAATATTAAAGATTCTACAAACACAAACACTTGATGTGCAGTGTTCAGCCGATGCACACTGATAATTAATAGTGACAAGATTCAACATTCAAAGCATACATTATGGCCAAATTAAAAAATGTAAAAGGAAAAAAAGTGCAGTAGTAGTTTAGTCGCTTGCATTTTGATACTGTCACCTGACATCCATCAGAATGCTTTACTTGAAAAGCCAACTCTTATTTCTAGTTGTTCGAGGCATTTTACTCGCTTGCATGCAAAGATTATTAATTATGGAGAAACATCAAGTTATTATTTGTATAGAGTTAGCTTGTTGACCCAGGCACTCTATAATTTATATAGCCAAGACTCGTAGTAGTCAAATTAATTGGATAATTTTGTACTCCAATATTGTCCATAATGTTGGCACACTAATTAATCAACTTTATTTATGATACATCCCAAGAGTAATCTGGCAAATGTTCTTAGTTTTGGATTATCACATTAAAGATATGCATAAATTTTTGCTGCTTAAGTGGTCAATGACATTTTTCTCTTGATTTCATTGTGTAAACCATTAACATAAACTTCTTTTAGTACTTATAATTTACTACTGCTTATTTCATTGGTTGTTTCTCAGAAAATTATATTACATTTATCGTCATAATGTAAAGCTACTGAAAAATTAAACATTATCACAATGATTGCTGATAATATACGTCCAAGTGAATCTTTATGTACTTGTCATTTTCACCTTTTATAGGTAACAAAAGTCTTCTTTGACTTTGCTGCATGTACAATGGAGTTGATTGTCAACTACAAACAGTTTTTGAATAAAAATTGAAGTGCCAGCGAACAAGTTATCTGAAACTCCATTTCCAGGTACATTCATAATTTTTTGCCGAAACAATGGTAAATAAGCATGGTGATTTAACATGGATATCTAGATTTTTATTTATTTTCCTGCCTACCACCTAATTCATAAATTTGATTAATTTTAGTGTGAGTTTCAAACCCTTTTTCTACGTATGTATGCTTGAGTTTTCTTACATGCTTGAATATTGCTTATTTGATTTAAGATAACTTCTTATTATCTATTAAAATGCGAATATCTACATTTTTTGTTCATAGTTAGATTTATTCTATTTTGGATTTTGTTTAAAATGGATCTGAATTATTTGTTTGTTGTAGAATTTCATGCATAGAATCTCACCATTTTGACCTTGCTTTTCCACTATAGAGGGGATTAATTCTTTTTCATTGTATATGCTACATATGTGTAAATTTGAGTAGCCAATTCTTTTCTTAAGGACATTAGATTTGATTTTAAGAACATATATAATATTTATTTCTTTCTTTTTATGTTGAGATTACATACATTTAAATAGAAAAAATAATTCTATGTTCAACGATGATAGCTAGTGTTCGATGTATGCATGTGTGTGCGTGCGCACGTGTTTGTGTAAGCATATGTATATGTGTTCAATGCATGATATCCAGTGATCATTGAGCATTAAGATCTAAACTCAACCACTAATATAGAATAATGTTCATTTTATATTTATAATCTTCATTAACTATGGAAATATTTGCCTTTCTTTATGTGTGTAAATGATATATTTAGCGGCTTAATTAATTTGAGAGAACAAAATATACCATTAATCTGGAATTATCTGTGAAATATCAAAATTTGAACAGTATATTATGAATCAATATGTAGATATCTGAATTATTTATGAACTAGAATGTTGTTTGTGAATTATCTATGAGATCATTTTATATTATTTTCTATCAGATTTCATTTTTCTTACTATGAAAACAGATTGCTACTAACATATAAGTGATCAAGTATATTATGACTCGGTCTGTAGATATATGAGCATCCAAGTAATATACCTTTTTATTTTTATAATTAGTAAAGATATTTGATGTTCCAGGTACAAGCTTAAATAGGTGGTGGTTGAGAAGCATGGTGAACTTAACACGAGCTATGAAGGTTTCACAAGTAGCCATCTAGAGAATGAATGCAGATACATCATCAATGACTTTGATATATTTTTTTATTGTTGAGAACTGCCAGAAAAGAAGAATCTTCTTCATTGCATGGTCTCCTAATCTTGCAAGAGTGAGAAGCAAAATGCTGTATGCAAGCTCTAAGGGTCAGTTCAAGAGGGAATGTTAGTTATCTATATATCAAGTAAAGTAACATCTCACACTTATCATATTATATAAAAGCCGAACCATAACTAATCATTTCTCCTTTTTCTAACAATTTTCAACTTCTTCCTTTTGTCTCTTTTTTTTTCAGCAGAGTATCATACTCCCATTAGTAAAGCTCTTCGTCTTTATGAATAAAATTTATTCAGATTATAGGATAGTTTCCCATTCTTGTTGTATTTGCTTATTTCTCAACGTTTTACAGTTTATGGTATCATATCCCATCTCATGGCATGCAGTTCACTTATTTGTAGACGGGTTGGCTAAAAGACGAATCACAAGGGACACTGCCATATTATATAAAGGTATATGCTAATTTGATAAGCATTTTCATATATGTCGGTCAGTCCCGCCTTAGTGTGTATGTTTTCTAGTTTTGATATTCAGTTTCTGTATTTTCTATCCTTTATGATTAGTATAATGGTTGGAAAAATTATATTCTTTCAGTATTTTCTATCCTTTATGATTAGTATAAGGGTTGGAAAAGTTATACTTGGATTGGTTGTATATTGTTAGTATGCTAAAGAATACTAAGTCTACTAGGTGTAATGTGCTTCTTATTCAAAAGAGTATTCTTAGGGATGCAGTCACAAATTTATCTCTACATTTTCTTGCTAAGCAAAAGATTATGTTGGAGAATGTAAAGAGGGTGGATATTGAATTTATTACCATAACACTTTACATTTTGACGATAGCGAATATTGAACATTTTAGGGAGGAGAAGCTGGGTTATGCGAACTATATGGAAGAGGTTTCAATTGGCGATGGCGAGATTGTGAAGATTATTGGGGTTAAAGATATTGAAAAGACAAGAACAGTGCTTGTTATGCGTTCTAATCAACTTATGATTGATGAAGCCGAGAGCAGTCTTCATGATCCTCCATTTACACCGTAAGATGCATTGTCATCCAGACCTTCATTTAGAATTTGTTCATCATGTTCTTTGTTACTCTTTGGTTTCTCCCTACTGGTAGCTTTCTTAGAGTTGTAATGTGTGGTAGGAACAATAAGTGTAGTGTCAGTAGGATATGTATTAGGATTGCTATTGGCTGGGTGAGAATGGTTAGGTGCAATGGTGGGGAGGGGCTGTTTGAGGAAGGAGATATTGTAGTAGGAAGTGAGTTTTGATTAAGGTGGTTTGGGTTGTCAAGTGAAGTTAATTTTAGTGGGAGAATCAGTAAGTTTTTTTATTGGGTTGGTATCAATGTGCATGTCACTGATATGGACAATGTTGTCTGGCATTGGATTAGACCATTTGCACTGCCTTTGGAAGAGTTAGTTATGTTGAGTAAAGTAGGTTCAGTATTGAGGAAGTATTTTGCATGGATAGGGAGATATAGATTGGTTTGGGTGGATGTGTTTTGTGTATGTAAAGGATATAATTGTATTTTATTGGTGGTTTTAGTAGAAAGTACATCAGAGGCATGACTATTTCAATAGAGAGAAAATAATCAAATTGTTCATTTGTGTGGGACGGTTCATCGGCAGAAATGTCAGAATAGTTGCCAACATTGTCATAGAGTAGTGCAAAGTTGTTACATGTTTCAGTTGGAATTTCAATAATGGATAGGTTTGCATTAAGCAGAGCAATGTAGCTCAAATCCTCTCTTATATTGGAAGATAAATGCATACCATTTGATACCGTGGGAGGGTCTATAACAGAGTTGGTATTGTGAGTTCAAATCGTCTATACCCAAAATGTCTGTCCTTATGTCTTCACTCTCAACCATTGAATTTTATATTATTATCATGGATTTTGATTTGATGGGTCCTATATATGGATCAAAGACATAACTATATACTGATATCATTCGATTTCTCATTTTAATTGCATATTGTTTTCTAATATTATATTTAAGCTTGCAACCAAGTTGTAATTTAGTTTACTTAGTATAGTGATAACATTTGAAACACCCATTTCAAATAGAACCATTTGGTAATATTTTCTTCTTTATAGATCATTAAGTGTTCCTTTTTTAGCTTTATTGCTTTTTATCCATGACTTGTAAATGTATCCAGTCCTCTGTCGTCCACATTTCGATTATTTATTTATTTTCTTCTTCTTCTCTACTCTTCAAATCTTGAGGAATATGTTAAATGCCAAATAGCCTCTGAATCATGGCAAACCATCTTTATGTTGTACTTCGTGACACACGCACACATACAAATGAGGCTTGTGATTTAGTTAACATTTTCTCAAATAATGCAAGTATGAAGATAATTGAGTGTAACTTACTATCTTTCAAGTATCTTACAATTATCTTTTTTTTTCTTTCGATAGGATAACTCCAATAGGTGCAAATGTCTTCCAGGCATCAAGGGTGATGGTGCAAACTCATGTGAAGGTGCTTGTTTATCATTTCTTTTCCAGCATGTTTTTATGGTTTTTTAAGCTAAAATAGTGCTATATTTAATATCAGAATTCTAGTTTCCCTGGTTCTATCATATTGGTAGACACATACCTCTTTTTTTGAATGAATTATGAAAAGAACTGTTCTAATACCCTTATGATTATTACTATTACTTCATTTTCTTTCTTTATTTCTCTTTCTCTAAAATATTCAAAGTTACAATTCCCTATCTTATGTGTTAATAATTTGTTTGAAATATTTGTTTAGACACTCTATAGTGTTTTAGATTTTTTCAACATGATTCAGACATTGATGAAGGACTGCTTGTCAATGCTCAGGTTGTAGATGTGGAAACAAGTGGGGAAGTTTTGAGTGCAGCTGTTCAAGTGTTCTATTGCATATGAGAGAGCACAACACATGCATAAGTGAGTTTTTTTACTTCATTTGGATTGCACATTACAATAATTTGACATATACGCTGTTAGATTTACAAAACTGTGTAAATAAGCAACGATTTGAGTATTAGGTTGTTGTTCAAGGGTATAATAGGTTGTGAATTCTTTCTGCTGCAAATATTGTTAAAATCGTTATGCATATAGGTCATTGGCAGTAAGTGGAGTTAATTTATTGAATGTTATGTGCAGCTGTGCGATAAAACCAATACAATTAAATTTCGATACATAATACACTGTCAACAAACGTAGTTTGAAATAACAAAATAGAATTACATGTTCAAATTTATTAGCTGTAGAAGAGGTAGAGTGAACAAAAAACAAGACGGATAAAAGGAAACAATTCTTGAAATTATGCTTAACATGTTACATACCCAAATAAATGTTCACGTTGATGAATAAGATTAAAAGTACACAAGCATATTCAACTTACTTTAAGATCAGACGTGGTTATAGTTTGGAGTAAAGACATTGTGTTTGGTGAAAATAAAGTTAACTAAGTTCTATAGAAATTAACAAAATTTATAAAAATTAATCTAAATTATAAAAATCAACTAATTTTTACAAACGTTAATTGCATTTTATAAAAGTTAAATAAGTTTATAAAACTAAATAATTTATAAAAATTAATAAGCTTTAAAATTACTAAGTTTATAAAAATAACTAAGTTAATAAAATTTAACAAATTTTTACAAAAGGCAACCAACTTTTATAAACAGTTGACTAAATTAACTAAGTTTGTACAATTTAACCGAGTTTTATAAAAATTAAAATAAGCTTTAACTATTTTTTATAAAAGTTTAACTAAATTAACTAAGTTACTAAAGAATTTATTTTCATAAATATTTAACTAAGTTTCTAAAATTAGCCAGGTTTATTTTCTTAATTAAGTTTTGTAGAAATTCAACTAAGTTGAATTTTTATTAAAATTAACCAACTTCACAAAAATTAACTAATTTTTACAAAAAAGAACTAAGTTAAGCAAGTTTTATAAAAATTAAACAAAAAGTAAACTAATTTTATAAAGAAATTGCTAAGTTTATAAAAAATGATTAAGTTTTTATAAAAATTTAACCAAGTCGACTAAATGTTTGTAAAAATTAAATAATTTTTATTAAATTTAACTAAGTTTACTAAGTTTATAAAAATTAACTAAGTTTACAAAGTTTTGTAAAAAATAAATAATTTTCTAAAAATTAACCAAGTTTTATTTAACTTGAATAAATTCATAAAAATTAAAAATATAACTAAGTTAACCAAGATTCATAGTAATTAAACAATTTTCCAAATATTAACAAAATTTTATAAAAATTATCTATGTTTTATAAATTTAACGAAGTTAAATAAGTTTTATAAAAATTAATTAAATTTATAAAAAATAACCTAATTTATAAAAATTAACTAATTTTTAGAAAAGTTAACTATATTCTACAAAAATTAATTTTTTTATAAAAATAACTAAGTTTATAAAAATTAATTAAGTTTTTTAAAAATTAATTAAGTTTATAAAAATTAATTAATTTTTTAAAAAATTAAATAAGTTTATAAAAATAACTTGGTTAATCAAATTTAACTAATTTTTACAAAAGTTAACCAAGTTCTATAAACGTTTGACTAAATTAACTAAGTTTGTAAAATTTAAGTGGGTTTTATAAAAATTAAATAAGTTTATAAAAATTAATTATGTTTTATAAATTTGAATAAATTAACTTAGTTATTAAATAATTTATCAAGTTTATAAAAATTGGCTATGTGATTGGTTAGGCTATTACTTTAGACTGAGCCGATGTTGGTAAGGCCCTTATTGCCACTTGATTTGACCGTGCATCTTTCATTTTTTGACATTTTACCAATTCTTCAAATTGGCTCCTTATATCTTAAATCCCTAAATTAAATGTCCATCAAAGCACTCAAATAATCACCACCTATTTTAATTCAATTAAAGCTTCAGGTATCTCCTTTAGTCGATGTCGCACTATTAGTCATCCCTGTTCCTGTTCTCTCTTAGGAATGCAATCAATTGCATCCATTTTTAATAAAACTGAAGAGTTCAGGTAACTTCATTGTCTCCCCTAGGAGTGCAATTATCTTCATCCGTTTTTAATAAAATTGAAAAGTTAAAGTAAGTTTGTTGTGCCCTTGCTGGTTTAAATTTTGTACTAGGTTGTATTGTTTGAATTATTTTGTTGGAAATCAAAGTTATCACCTAAACGATGTGACCCGTACTAGAATCGATTGAACCTTTACTATGATCAAGGTTCTAGCCTTTCAAATTTGTATTTACTGTATTTATGATTTATTTGAACTTATTTTACAGGTAGATATATATCACTGATGCAAAAAAGTAGTAACATGCTGCAACAAGTTATCGATTCAAAGTTATTTTGGATGTCAGAACTACATTTTGGTTTGTATGTTTGTATATACTATTAGTTTTGGTTACTAGCTACTAGTTGTTCTACATTGTTTATGAAATATTATGGACGTGTTATATATGTTTTGATGTAAGAATATTGGGTAAATTGATTATGTAATGTTACATATTGATTATGAGATGTGTGATTAATATAACAGAATTTGTGGATAATGTATAATGTGTTGATCTTGATTGAGTTATATATTTGGTATATAAATTGTCATCAATGTGTATAGAAATGGAACCTATCAAGGAAAATGCAGATTCACTAAACAACAACGTTTTAAAAACGCTGTGTTAACTTTCTACAGCATTTATGGAGCGCTATAGAAAAGTGTTCATAACAGTGGTAAAACGCTATAGAGGAATTCACAACATAGGGTTAAACGCTATAAAAAGTTATCATAGCAAAGCAAAACCCGCTGTTAAACCCATTTGACAACAGATGTGAAACGCTACGAAAAGTGTTTCAGCTCATTAAGATAACGCTATAAATAGTATTAATGACATCATCAAAATCCTATTAAAAACATACTTTTTATAGCGTTTTCACTGTTGCTATGGTAGGTTCCGTACCTATGATGGCATGTCGTTATACATCGTAGTTAAAAACGCTGTTAAATCCTTTTATAGCGTTTTTTGAACGCTGTTAAAGGTCCAGTTTGTTGTAGTGTAATTGTATATATGTATAATTTATAGCTATTTATAAGAATTTAGGATTTGGAGGAGAAGAGAAAATGACAAAGCTCCGGCATCGCTCCGAAAATACGAGTTTAGAAGTGAGGGTCTAGTTCTATATTTATAGGAGTTGAAATAAATATAAACCGTTAGATTAAACCGTATTACATCAAGGCCGTTTGGCCACGTATTATTACCGCATTTACAAAAGCAACGGTCGGCCGCTCCATGGCTTGGGTTGACCGCTACCGATGGACCTGAAGGCATCTTAGGTTGACCTTCCTTGTGTTTCTAGCGCCGATTAATCAACGTTGATATTTATTTAGTTTTATTCCTTTTTAAAAACCGATTACTATAATTTGTTTCTACTTATATTTATTCTCTCAGATTTGATTTAAGTTAACATTTCTTAACGTTTAAGTTTTCACAAACGTTATTAATGAACATCAATTAACTTTTATTATCATAATTACATATATAATTATTTTTGATTCAAAATCTTCAAACGTTAATAACATTTTCATTTGAACTCCGATCGAAAAAATTTGTATATAAAAATTGATTAAAAATTCACCATGAACCAAACACTGCAAATTTTATAGTCAAATTATGATGTTTATAAAGGGGAACGTTTGGCTCACATCCTTGTTAAGTTTCAAAACAGACAGAACATCCTCGCCAAAAAAAGATATAAATTACATCCCTGTTTTTCAATCCGCACAATTTTCTTTCCAAACTATCCCAGGCCACGGTAAATTGATTCCCGCACATTTTTCTTCCTAGCCTCCATCGATTTTTACAGCAAACCAATGACAAATTCATTTTCATCAAATCGACAATCTTATTTCAAAAAATCGATTTAAATAAGCATAAACAAATTTAATTTCGACATTTTAATTTCAAATTCAAACAACAAATTCGATCAATTAAATCAAATAGCAAAAACAAAAAAAATATAAGAAAGAGAATTCTTCCTTAACAAAATTGTTAAACAACCTACTACGTTCCATCTCTTACAACTAGATTTAATTCCAGCAAAAGTTGAAAAAAATTCCCAGATTTATATGCAATTCACAATATTTGCACAATTGTCTGCAATTGTTCTCAATAATTGGATGTATATCTGCAATTATTCTAATTAATTGCTTACTCATTAATAACTATTCATATAAAATCATTTCAATCCAA
This sequence comes from Allium fistulosum, assembly GCA_030737815.1. Classification (NCBI taxonomy): domain Eukaryota; kingdom Viridiplantae; phylum Streptophyta; class Magnoliopsida; order Asparagales; family Amaryllidaceae; genus Allium; species Allium fistulosum. The sequence continues at coordinate 475,376,088 of CM060901.1, forward strand.
AAAAGACATTTATAACTGTAAATAATAGAATAAAGCATTTTAGTTCAATTATGAAGAGTAAATTCATCTTTCTCTGCAATTATTTATAATAATTGCATAGCTATCAACAATTATTCTCAATAATTGCATTTATTTCTGCAATTATTCTGATTAATTGCATTCTTATCAGCAATTATTCATATAAAATCATTTCAATTCAAACAAAGACATTTATAACTGTAAATAACAAAATAAAGCATTATGTTGAATAATTGCTTACTTGTCAGTAATTAGTCAAATAAACTGATTTCAATGTATATCTGCAATTATTCAAAATAATTGCTTACTTATTAACAATTATTCACTTAAAATCATTTATATTCATCTTTCTTTGCAATTATTCATAATAATTGCATGTATATCTGCATTATTTTGAATAATTCCTAACTTATCAGCAATTATTTAACTAAAATCATTTCAATTCAAAAAAGGCATTTATAACTGTAAATAATATAAATCGTTTTATATTAATAAAGAATATTATATATGTTAAACCTCAATTTCCTACGGCTTAAGAACTGCACGACTCAAGAAGGACTATGCGACTTAAAGAAGTAGACGACCTACGACTTAAGGAAGCTACCAGCTAACGACTTAAGGATGGTATGATCTAAAGGATGAAGCAACCTAAGAGTAATGGGCGACTTAACGACTTAAGGTCTGGACGACTTAATGAAGTCTACGACTTAACGACTTAAGGTCTGGACGACTTAAGGAAGTCAATGACTTAACGGTTTAAGGAGGTAACGACTCAATGGTTTCGACGACTTAAAGATATTGGCTGACTAAACCAGTTGGCGACTTAACATGTGCAACGACTTAAGGAAGTGGATGGTCTACGACTTAAGGCTATCTACGACTTAAGGCTGTCTACGGCTTAAGGCTATCTACGACTTAAGGCTGTCTACGACTTAAGGCTTTCTACGACTTAAGGCTGTTTACGGCTTAAGGCTATCTACGGCTTAAGGCTACTTACGACTTACCTCCTAGCTCGTTTAACAGTTAAGCCGCGACTCACGACTTAGTTTAAGTCGTCCACAACCTAAAGCCACTGAGTTATAGTCCGTTGCCGCAAAACTTGTGCCGGAGGAAGTTGACTCGTAAACGACTTAGGACTTGTAACATGGATCCAAATGGGCAAGTAAACTTCTACCAAGTCACGAGCTAGACTCAATAGGTCGGCCACGACCTACCTTAAGTCGACCACGACCTACCTTAAGTCGACCACGACTTACGACATAAGGGGTCAAATTCTCTATAAATACCAACCTACCCCGAACGTGAAAAGGACTTTTGGCCAATCATTTTCTGAAGCGCCATTACTCTGCCGAACTCTCGACTCGTCCAACACTTGAAGAACTCCAAACATTGAAGATACTACAACAAGCTTTGAATGAGATTCTACACATTCGACACGGATTCAACAAATCTCATCATCAAAGTTTGAGTTACTAATCTGAAGTGTTTGTGTGATCAAAGTGAATTGTATTCGAAATGCATTGTATCAAATTGTAACCAGATCAGCAATAAAAGAATATAAAGTGGACGTAGGCTCAATTACGGGCCGAACCACTATAAATCTGTTGTCCCTTTACCGTTTTCTGCTATTTTCAGCTAATATTCTATTCCCGTACCAACGGGTAGTGCTTTCACATTGTTATTACACACACCGGGTGTTAGCGTTCAACTTTCAGCGTTAACATTTTGGTGCTTTCACTGAGAAACCAACTCAGGGATATTGTCATCATTGATTCACGAAAGTTTGTAGAAAAAGTCTCTTTGAAAACCAGAAGTCTGTTGGATATAATGGCTCCTGGAAGGAAACGCAAGTCGGTTAGATCTGAAGATGCTCACGATAATACTGCCACTTCTCCTTCTCCAAGTCAGGCAGCTCCAAGTGTTGGAGTGACGCGAGAAGAGTTGGATGCCGCAGTGTCCGGGCTGTATCAGCAGATTGAAACTCAGAATACTCTAATGATGGAGAAGTTAAATGCTTTGCTCGGGGCTAGTCAAAGACCAGTAAATAATGTAGAAAACATTGCTGATGCTCTTCACAACTCCAAAGGAAGAAATATTCCTCAAGGGGGATCGGGTGCCGCTGAAGGGGCACCCCTCCAAGCTGAAGGATCTATGCCATCGCCAGTTTTCCGCGAACATTTGCCCGGACAAACTTCGGAGAAAATGGCCGAAGTATACTCCGCAAAGTCATTAAACAATGAGGAATATCTCTCTGGCATGATTCGGCAAATAATGAAAGAAAGCATGCAGAGAAATGAGGATGAGATCGAATGGGGATTCGCACCGAGTAAAACTCCGTTTACTGAGAGGATTCTAAAGGCTGAGTTTCCCAGAAAATTTGTCCCCCCTACCATTCCTGCTTATCGGGGGACAAGTGACCCGAATCAATTCTTGTACAAATATGACTGGCACATGACCGACGCCAGAGCGATTGATGAGATTAAATACCGATACTTCCCGATATACTTGGAAGGAGTGGCACTTCTTTGGTTTACCAAGCTTCCCGTTCGATCTGTAGACCAGTTTTCCGACTTAACCCGGAAGTTTAAAGAGCAATTCAGATTGTATGCTTCAAAGGAAAAAGACATAATGTCATTGTCTAGTCTTGAGCAAAATCCTAGAGAGTCAATTAAATCCTTCCTGAATCGCTTCAATATAGCTCTGGCTAAAGTTGACAACGCAGAGCCACGAATGGTTTTGACTTATTTGATGCGTGCTGTCGATAAGTCAAGTGAATTTGGGAAATGGCTGAAAATGAAGGAACCAAATTCACTCGAGAAATTCTATAAGAAAGCTGTCGAGTTCATACGCTTGGAAAATCTTCCGACACCAATGAAAGTGGTGGCGACAAGAGTGGAGAATAACATTGCTACTTCAGCTAAGAAAGATTCTGGAGGTCAGAAAAGGGAAAATAATGATGGGAAGAAACAAAAGGATCTAAAGAAACCTCGCTTCTTCAAGCCCTCAGATTTCACTCCATTAACCGACACTCCGGAGAATATCTTCTTTGCCACCAAAGATGCTGTGGATTATCCTAAACCTGCTGAGATAAAACCGGGAAAGAGTGCTATGCGAAATGGAAAATTCTGCCGATTTCATAACCAACCCGGTCACGATACCAACGAATGTCGTCATTTGAAGAGCTTAATTGAAGAATTGTTAAGGGAAAACAAGCTGCAACAGTATGTTAAGAAGAACAGGAATGACCCAGCTCCATCTACTCAGGGGCAGCAGCTCCCTACTCATCCATCTGGCTCGGGTAAGGGCGCTACCGCACACGAATCTGAAAGGCCAGTTATCAATGTGATTATAGGAGGCCCACACCCAGCGGGCAGAAGCTGGGGTGAAATGGAACGATATGCTCGTGCTTTGAAATATACCCCAACGGAAGAAGATGTTTTTGTTTTAGAAGACGTTGTACCCCTGAAACAGCAGAAAACTTCTAATGATGATGTTGTGTTCAAAGCCAGGGATTCTATGGGTATTGAAGCTCCAACCATAGATCCCTTAGTCATTTCTGCAGGAATTGGGCCAGCTATTGTAAGACGAGTGCTTATTGATTGCGGTGCTTCCTGCAATATACTCTTCAAGAAGACATTCGATCAAATGAAGATTCCAATGGCTGACGTTCAGGCTTCACCGCAAAAGATTGTTGGGTTCACTGGGGAACCACAGCAGCCGATTGGAACTGTTGACTTGTTTGTGGAACTTGGAGAAGGACAGAGAAAAGTAGTTCGGAAACAGACTTTTGTAATTGTCGATGGATTTTCTGCCTACAATGCCTTCCTGGGCCGACCAACTTTAGCTGCGTTCAAAGCCATTCTCGCCCTGTACTGCCTAACTATGAAATTTCCCACAGATAATGGTGTTGGTGTCATTAAAGGAGATCAAAATGCCGGGCGGGAATGTTATCTTATAGAGCTTCGAGAGGCAAGGAAGAGAGAGATGGGAAAAGATGCGGCAGCTCCGCTCCGCATCAAAAGCCCAACCCTGTAGCAAGTACAGGGTGGCCCCTGCACTGGCGAGCATAGTGGTGTAAGGAGAGAAATGGACCCCAGAAAGGCCAGTGCAGGGGAAAATAGAGTAGTGCCGATGGAAGTAACGGTACCAGTACCTGTTGACCTCAAAGACCCAAACAAAGTGCTAAATGTGGGTTCACAACTCAGTGTGGCAGTTCAAAATATGTTGATATCATTTTTGAAAGCAAATCTGGACGTATTTGCTTGGAGTCACGCCGATATGTGTGGAATATCTCCAGAGATTGCTGTACATACTTTTAATATTGATCCGAAATTCACGCCTGTGAAACAGAAGAGAAGAACCCAAGGTCCAGAAAGGTCAGCAGCGCTAAAGGAAGAAGTAGACCGACTCATGGAAAATCATTTCATCAGAGAGTCCACATATCCAAATTGGGTTTCAAATCCGGTGCTGGTTAAAAAAGCAAATGGAAAATGGAGAGTGTGCATCGATTTCTCAGATTTAAACAAAGCCTGTCCCAAAGACTGCTTCCTGTTACCAAGGATTGATCAGTTGGTAGATGGAACAGCCGGACACGAATTGTTATCTTTTATGGATGCTTACTCCGGGTATAACCAGATTATGATGCATGAGTCGGACCAGGAGGATACGAGCTTTGTCACAGATGTTGGTCTTTACTGCTACAAAGTCATGCCCTTCAAATTGGAAAATGCAGGGGTAACATATCAAAGGCTTGTTAATGCAATGTTCAAATCACAGCTTGGGAAGACTATGGAAGTTTATGTCGATGATATGTTAGTGAAATCAAAGAAAGCAGTTGACCATATGGACCACTTAGCAGACATGTTCGAAATCCTTCGAAAATATGGAATGAAGCTCAACCCTTTGAAATGTTCATTCGGAGTAGAGTCCGGGAAATTCTTGGTATTTATCGTAAGCGCTAGGGGCATTGAAGCCAATCCTGCTCAAATTACTGCTCTAAGAGAGGTCAAAGCCCCTAGAACAAAGAAGGAACTGCAGAGCCTAAATGGGAAAGTTGCTGCCTTAAGTCGATTCATTTCCAAAGCTACTGATAAATGCATCTCCTTCTTTGACGCTTTAAAGAAAGGAAAGAAAAACTTCGAATGGACACCTGAATGCCAGAAAGCTTTTGAAGAATTAATCTGTCACATGGAAACTCCTCCAATACTTTCCAAGCCCAACAATGGCGACGACCTTTTCATATACTTGGCAGTTTCATCTCATGCCCTGAGTGCAGCATTGGTACGAGAGGATGCAAAAGTTCAGCGCCCAGTCTACTATATCAACAAAAGACTCACTGGGGCAGAAATGAATTATTCAAAGTTAGAAAAGCTCGCCTACTATTTACTAATTGCTTCCAGAAAGTTGAGGCCATATTTTCAAGCTCATCCTATCAAAGTTCTCACTGATCAACCACTAAAGCAAGTCCTATTTCGCCCTGAAACTTCGGGCCGTCTTTTGAAGTGGAATATTGAGCTTAGCCAGTATGATATCACTTATCATCCCCGAAGAGCGATCAATGGACAAGCCTTAGCAGATTTCATCGTAGAATACACAGATAAGGGTGGTAGTGAGGAAGAAATTACAGTTGACATCCCATCCAAATGGAAATTATATGTTGATGGCTCAAGAAATGATTACTGTTCCGGAGCTGGAATTGTGCTTGAAACTCCCGAGGGGCGATCATTATGTTACGCATTAAGACTGGAATTTCCTTCTACAAATAATGGAGCAGAATATGAAGCTCTAATTGCTGGATTAAAGATTGCAAAAGAACTAAACATCAAAGCATTACAGATCTTCAGTGATTCTCAACTTATTGTATGTCAAGTCAAGAAGGAATTTCAAGATAAAGGAGAAAATCCGCCTGCTTACTTGTCCAAGGCTTCTGAACTTCTCGATGACTTCGACCACTATTCAATAAGCACATACCTCGAGAGGAAAATATGAAGGCAGATTCTCTCGCAAAGTATTCAAGTTCCGGAGAAGCTCGGTTATTGGGATTGGTTCCTATGGAGGTCTTGTCAGCCCCAAGCACCGATGAAATGGATATCGACTGGAACATGGCTGTTTCTCAAGAACAAGAGTCATGGATGACCAAAATCAAAGAATATCTGCTCAACGACTCCCTACCAGAAAATTCTAACGAACGCCGAAAGCTATTAAGAAAAGCATCAAGATATGTAATTCAAGACGGCCGGTTATACAGGTGGGGATTCTCAATGCCATTACTCCGATGTGTAACCAAGGAAGAAGCTAAGACAATCTTAGCAGAGGTACACGGAGGAGAATGTGGGGATCATTCAGGCGGCTAAACACTTGCCAAGAAGGTTCTTCGGTATGGGTATTTCTGGCCCGATATTAATCGAGATGCTGCTATCTACTCCAAAAAATGTGACAAATGCCAGAGATTTGCAAAAATCCCAAGAGCACCTTCAACTGAACTAACACAGCTGGTCAGCCCATGGCCATTCGCCATTTGGGGAATAGATCTAATCGGACCTTTACCAATTGCCAAGTCGGGAATCAAATATGCTATTGTTGCTGTTGATTATTTCACTAAATGGGCTGAAGCTGAACCTTTGGCCACTATTACTTCTAAAAAGATGATAAATTTTGTAACAAAAAATATCATTTGCAGATATGGTGTGCCACAGAAGATAATCACAGACAACGGTACTCAATTTGAAAGCGAAGAGTTCCAGGACTTCTGCAAGCAATTCAAAATCCGAAAAAGTTTCTCAGAAGTGGCTCATCCGCAGGCAAACAGGCAAGTGGAAGCAGTAAACAAAATTATCAAGTCAACCATCAAAAAGCAGCTTGAAAAAGCAAAAGGTGGATGGGTTGATAAGCTACCACTAGCACTATGGGCATACAGAACAACCCATAAAACTGCGACCGGGCACACTCCATTCTCATTGGCGTACGGATCGGAAGCGATGATTCCAGTAGAGCTAGAAGTCCCTTCACACAGGAGAATTCATTTCAACCAGGCCGAAAATGAAAAATTGCAACTCGAAGCACTTGACTTTCTTGATGAAAGAAGGGAAGAAGCTAGACACAGAGTTACGGCCCATCAGCAAAGAATTGCAAGGCACTTCAACTCTAAAGTCCGTCAACGAAGCTTTGAAGTCGGGGACTTAGTCTTGAAAAGGATCATGACAGCAGTCGGAGTACTTGGACCAAATTGGGAAGGGCCATATATCATAGGAAATAAACTTCTTGATGGCACATTCAAACTCACGACCATCGAAGGAGATCCAATCCCAAGAGCCTGGAACAGCAATCATTTGCGCCCATATTTTACTTAAAAAAGCTTTGCTTGAAATTGTAAAATGATTATGGATGTATCGATTGTATTGTAAACCATTGTAAAATCAGTGATGATGAATAAAAGAGCTATAAAGTGGATGTAGGCCCAGTTCTTGGCCGAACCACTATAAATTTTGTGTTCTTTATTATTATAAAATGCCTGTTTCATTTCGATGTGTAAATACTCTAAATGTATTGCTAAAATATCGATTTAATATCGCAGGTCATTAAAACAAAGCTTACCCATCGCAATGCCAAGTGAACCCCGTAAATCACTCAATAAACATATTTCAAGCCACAGAAAGTTCCAAATTCAAATCCAACATAAGATGAACTTTACACCAAAAGTTGATGATTCCACCGAAGAGACACTTTTCCAAAGAAAAGGAACTAGACGCTTGTTAACTAATTACGATCGTTTGTATAAACAAACATCTGATTGAATAACTTGCGCCTGTCCCATGGAATCAATCAATAGTGAAGTACACTCCATTGGATAGAGCAAACTGCTTGCAAAGGAAAGGAACATTGGCTCGGAGACAATAACAGGGGACCATTAATGAGCAAACAACAAAGAGACATGGGCGAGCTGATCAACAAAAGCCCTCTTCGGAGGCGCAAGACCTCTTCGGAGGCACAACTCTTCGGAGGATAAAGACCTCTACGGAGGCACAAGCCCTCTTCGGAGGCACGCCAATAAATGGAAACACTCTTCTCAACAAAAAGGTTGGTGGAACCACTGAGGCACAAGGCCTTTGTTAACTAATTGCGATCGTTTGTGCAAACGAACGTCCAATTAAATAACTTGCGTCTGCCCCGTGGATCCATTTAACTGTGAGAAAGTAACTTCCAGGCAATCAAATAAAGACCTCTTCGGAGGCACAAGACCTCTTCGGAGGCACAAGACCTCTTCGGAGGCACAAGACCTCTTCGGAGGCACAAGACCTCTTCGGAGGCACAAGACCTCTTCGGAGGCATAAGACCTCTCCCGAGGCACCACAAGCCCTCTTACGAGGCACAAGCCTTCCCCAAAGGCACACACTGCCCTCTTCGGAGGCAGAAGACCTTCCCCAAGGCACACAAGACCTCTCCGGAGGCACAAGACCTCTTCGGAGGCACAAGACTTCTCCGGAAGCACAAAAACAAGACTTCTCCGGAAGCACAAATAAAAGACTTCTCCGGAAGCACAAGACCTCTTCGGAGGCACAACCCCACTTCACAAAGCATAATGCTACTCTTCGGAGTCCAAATGCTATTCCTCAGAAATGCCAAAAAGCCCTCCTCAGAGGCACACTTCAACTCTCAAGGAAGACCTACTTGCTCATCTTGAAAAATTCTTCCCCAGAAATTGAAGTGCTAAGTAAAATCCTCTTTAGAGGCCCGCTTTACCGCGTAGGAGAATTCACTTCTCAAAAACATGAAGTGACCATCTCCGAAGGTTGAAGCGTAAAAACTTCTCAAAAAAAAACGAGACATGCTCCATTTAAGTAGAATAATTGTTTCCTCAAAGACGGAATAGTTATTCTCCAAAAATAAGAGTACAAGTCTCGTCAAGGCAAAAAGATATTGCAATGCACTTGTGGTATAGAGGCAATATCATACAATACAACTACAACAATAAAAGTAGTATTCAAGCGACATACCACAAGCACATTACAATATCACGCGAAAAAGATGTGGAATAAATGCATTCTCAAACACAGACCAAAAGTTTGTACAAGTAAAAAGAATCACTTATTCTACACTAAAATGAGAAATAGATGCATTCTTACATATACAAGAACTCGTACAGGTAAAAGAATTATTTTATTCAATGCTGTGAAAATTCTTTACATGTGCAGATCTCAAAAAAGCAGGGACCGGTACCCGCACATTCTCCGGTCGATACAAGCAAAAATCAAAATAAGAAAAGTAGAGTCCAGATTATCACTCCTTCTTCCTACCACCCTTAGTACCCTTGCCCGGTTTGATGACTAGTTTCGGAATCCGGTGGGGACGGGTCGGAGAAGAAGGAGAAGAGGGTGCAACTGGATCTTCTTCTGCTTCATCTTCTCCAGCGGAAATGTTTTTCTTCGTCTTCTTCATGACGCGCTTCCCTTTCCTCTTCGAGGAAGACTCACTTCCCGGAGTAGTAAGTAGCACGGAAAGCTTAGTGTTATCATCAAGGGACTGCTCCGGAGTCTTCTCACTGTCCTCAAGATCTTCCGCCTTTTGTTCTTGTGAAGCGGGTGGATCCTCCAAGCCTCGAAGGGCTTCTATTTGCTCTTCCTGCGAACCCGGTTGAGAAGCAGGAGTAACTTGAAGAGTTGAAGGAGGAACAACTGGAAGAGGAGAAGCGTGAACAGCGCCCGGTGTTTCCGCTACAAAAAACAAGTTAAAATCAGTACTCTCCAAGAAAAGAGAAGATATTGGTTCATCGAAGCTTAAGTAATGAGTAAGAAGTTCATCAAACTCGGTTAAATCGAATAAGTGATTCACTAGATCCAGATCGACGTCAAAATTACCTGGAGAAGTCGGCTTTGCAAGATCAATCTCGAATTTCTGAGCCTCCATGTCTTCCAGGGCCTCGTCCTCGGTGGGAGTGGTTGCAATTTCTGTGTCAACTTTAGCAGGAGGCGAAGAGTGTGAACTGGAGCCATTAATATCGACATCAGCTGAAACCGAAGTACAAACAGGGGCAGCAGGAAGTACTTCTCTTTCGGAACACTTCTCTCCCGTCGCTTCAGCTCGCGCTTGGGCAAGATGCTTCTTTCCCTTAACAAGTGCAGCACGGGCATCTTCATCTAAATAAGTTGCTTCAAGATCTGCTTCGGCATAACCAGCACCACCAAACATATCGATTATCGCCTCCCATACTTCAGCCAAGGTGAATTCATATTCCGGCCCCAAAAACGAGAGACTTCCGCGCCCTAAGATGCTGTGGATATAAAAGTCAAATAAGGAAGAGCTGACTTTGGCCTTCGTTGCCTCATGCGACTGTTCAGCCGCTTCTTTTTCGGCGATGGCTGCAACTTGGCCAGCAACTGCTCCATCACGCTCTTCCTCAACTTTAGAAAGTCGAGCTTTTAATAATTCGATCTCTATGTTCTGGGAGTTAACTGTTTCCCACAGCTGAGCAGTATCTTTGCGATATTCTTCAGTAATATGCTGCTCAGCCGCAAGTTTCATTTCAGCGTCCCTTTGAGCAGCGTGCGCATCTCGCACTTGTTTTTGGAAGACCTCCTCTTTTTGAATATGCGAAGCAGAAGAAGTGGCAAGCTCTTCCTTGAGTCTCTTCACTTCGGACTCAAGTCTTGCGTAATCATCAGCGATGCTTGTCATTTCTGCATCATGCTGCTTATGAATTTTTTCCCATTCTGACTTGTCATTCTCCATAGTCAGCATAGCTTCAAGGTTCACATGGTTAACTCTTTGAAGTTCATCAACAAGTTTCTGCCAGCCAGACATCCTATCAATATCAAGTTTGACAGCATCAACGTTTCTTAACATAGCTTGCTTATCAATCGGCACTAAGTCTAAGTCGAAGCGTACTCCCTTTAAACACCAATTTGGGAATCGGCTTTGAAGTGTAGGAGGAGCATCTTTGACTTGATATTGAGGCCTGTTGATGAGTGTATGAATGTCAGATGCCTAAAGAGCAGGAGAACCGGAGGGAATGTCCAGAGGATTAGGAGCATCGGTCTTTTCAGAAATTGCAGATGCAGATTGATCGCTAAGTTTGACCTTTTTGCTCGGATCGTCAGCAACGTGACTTTTCTCTTTAACATCATAAGATTTCCTCTTATGAGAATCATCGCTTCTGTGAGAAGAGTCGTGTCGGTCATCCCTTCTCCTTTGCTGCTCCTCGTAGTCCCGCCTCTCACGAGCTTTTCTAGCAGCTCTCTCTTCATCGGTTTCTCTATGAGCAAAAATATAGCGCCTAAAATCATAAGTGTCACGGCTTCCGTGGCGCTGGAATTTATCGAAGTATGAACCGCTTCGCCCCATCAGAGAATCTGAGAATGGAAAAGAAATGAAGTTTATAAATCTCCAGAAAAAGAGTATAAGTGCGTATAAGTGCCAAAAAATCCTAAGTGTGTGTGGCGTGCAAACTACGCGCGTCGAACTACAAACCACGCTTTGGTGTGGGAACAGCAACGACTGGTGTAGAAGGTGTCGAAACTTGTTGTAAAGAAGAAGTCGCCTCGACAGTAGGAGAAATAGCTTTTGAAGCGTCATTTTTGAATAACTCCTGTGAAGTCACCATTAAGTCACTAAGATCCCCAAAGATGTCTTCGCCGTCATGCTGAGCGGAACTCTCTTTCTCAACCCCTTCATTGGATGCCTTCTCGGGGCATTGAAGAGGCTCCTCCTCTTCGATAACCGGAGAGAGCGTAGATTTGCCGGATGATCCCGCAACGTCAATAGAGGCAGAACACTTCACCAAAGAAGCCTCAGTGATAGGCTCTTGCGGTATAGGTTCTTCGACAAAAGCTGGGGCATCAGACGTCTTTTCTAAAGAATCAGGAACTTCGTGAGGCTGAGAAGAGCGAGAAGGGTGAAGAAGTCCAAACTGGTGAAGAAATTCGTCTTTCAACAAAAATTTCACGTCCCGCTCTTCAGCTGGTACGGCCATAAGCCTCTCCAGAGTTGGCTTGTGGCTGGGATCCCTAGAAGGAGGGGGGAGCACTAAAATGAAAAAGCGAAATTAACATTTGGCAATTTGGACTTCACAAAACTCAGAGAATAGAAGAAGTAAAGATAGATAATCTTACTTCCTTCCCTCCACACAGCATAAAACCCCGGGGGACAGCGAACGTAAAAGTACTGAGTTAAGAACCCATGGGCACTGTCAGGGAGGCCTACAATCAATTTACGATTTCTGGCGCTTCTCACAACGGTGATCGAAGGATGATCTTTAGTTCTGGTAAAAGAACATAAGTAGCAGATCTCGTCAAAACTAGGGAGACGGTCAAGCGTTCTACTAAATAATACACACAACCCCATTAGAATGGCATAGCTATTGGGATGTAGCTGAAATGGGGAGATGGCCAGTTGGCGAAGAAGATGCTGGAGAAAGTTGTTGAAAGGTGGAATGGCCCCGCTCGTTCACACAATCTATTTAAGTTGATCATCCATTATTAACTAATCTGTCATTCGATGTGGGCAGTCAGTGGCAGTATATTCGTCCTAATTTTCTGTAAATGTTGTATTAAACAGGTTGTTAGCTTGCGAGTCAAAGTGATCTGTAAAAAATGCAACAAAGTTTAACAAATTAAAGTCCGGACAATTCAGTATTTGGGCAGTTTGTTTCAATAATTCAAGTTAAGCACTTAAATCAAGATTATGCTTAGAAGTGTGAGTTCGAATTGAGCATACAAATACTGACTTTGCTGCGACCAAAGTACTAGGTCGTCTGCGACTTAGTGAATGTACAGTGAGTCAAGTTAAGTCGTCAACTGGTCAAGACGTTTGTCCTATGAGTCATTAATCTTTAAGTCGCAAGGCATAGTAAGAAAGGAAAAGGCTTCAGTTCAAAGTGATGTAAATTTCCCAAGTCCTAACTCGTCCACGACTCAAGGCTTATGTCGTAAGTGGATAAGTCGGTAAAAACTTAAGTCGAGAGGATTCATAGGTCGTACAAGATTGCTAAGTCATGACCAAGCTAATATCTCACTCCGTGTGACCAACTGACTTTTCTCCTTAACTTCTAACCCTTTATCCTCCTAACCCATTAACCCGTTAACCCCTCCATTAGCAGAAGCCTTCATTTTTTAACACTATTAAATCATTCAAAAAACCAATTTAAGATCACCGTAAATCCAAAGCCCTGCCATTCTAATCGGTTAAGTCCAAAACACCGTAACCCATCGCCTTCATCGCCCCAATCGTTTGAAGCTAAATCGAACTGAATCGAGTTCGCAGACTGTCGATATAGCGAGATTTGCAACAAAGCATTGCGTAAGGAGATGGATTAAGGATGAGGAGCGAAATTCACGAATTAATGATGATCAGGGATCAAGAAGGAAGCAGGAGCACTTACGCAATGAAGGATCAAGGATCGGTGATTGGTTATTTTTTTTGAATCGCCTTGAGGAAGCTCGGAGAAATGCTAATGGCAGATGCGACTTAGGAGATAGGTAATGAGAAGAAGGAAGTAGGAGGAACGACTCAAGCCTTTTTTATCTCGGGGCAGTGGAACTCGAATCGGCACATGCGAGTTAAGATGAGTCGAAGCACACGACCTACGACTTAGGCGTGTACTTCGAGGGGCAAATGTTAACCCTCAATTTCCTACGGCTTAAGAACTGCACGACTCAAGAAGGGCTATGCGACTTAAGGAAGTAGACGACCTACGACTTAAGGAAGCTACCAGCTAACGACTTAAGGATGGTACGATCTAAAGGATGAAGCAACCTAAGAGTAATGGGCGACTTAACGACTTAAGGTCTGGACGACTTAATGAAGTCTACGACTTAACGACTTAAGGTCTGGACGACTTAAGGAAGTCTACGACTTAACGGTTTAAGGAGTTAATGGCTCAATGGCTTCGACGACTTAAAGATATTGGCTGACTCAACCAGTTGGCGACTTAACATGTGCAACGACTTAAGGAAGTGGATGGTCTACGACTTAAGGTTATCTACGACTTAAGGCTGTCTACGGCTTAAGGCTATCTACGACTTAAGGCTGTCTACGACTTAAGGCTTTCTACGACTTAAGGCTGTCTACGGCTTAAGGCTATCTACGACTTAAGGCTACTTACGACTTACCTCCTAGCTCGTTTACCAGTTAAGCCGCGACTCACGACTTAGTTTAAGTCGTCCACGACCTAAAGCCACCGAGTTATAGTCCGCTACCGCAAAACTTGTGCCGGAGGAAGTTGACTCGTAAACGACTTAGGACTTGTAACATGGATCCAAATGGGCAAGTAAACTTCTACCAAGTCACGAGCTAGACTCAATAGGTCGGCCATGACCTACCTTAAGTCGACCACGACCTACCTTAAGTCGACCACGACTTACGACCTAAGGGGTCAAATTCTCTATAAATACCAACCTACCCCGAACGTGAAAAGGACTTTTGGCCAATCATTTTCTGAAGCGCCATTACTCTGCCGAACTCTCGACTCGTCCAACACTTGAAGAACTCCAAACATTGAAGATACTACAACAAGCTTTGAACGAGATTCTACACATTCGACACGGATTCAACAAATCTCATCATCAAAGTTTGAGTTACTAATCTGAAGTGTTTGTGTGATCAAAGTGAATTGTATTCGAAATGCATTGTATAAAATTGTAACCAGATCAGCAATAAAAGAATATAAAGTGGACGTAGGCTCAATTACGGGCCGAACCACTATAAATCTGTTGTCCCTTTACCGTTTTCTGCTATTTTCAACTTATATTCTGTTCCCGTACCAACGGGTGGTGCTTTCACATTGTTATTACACACACTGGGTGTTAGCGTTCAACTTTCAGCGTTAACAATATACATCTTTCTCTGTGGTTATTCATAATAATTACAGAGATGTATGCAACTATTCTGAATAATTGCATGTATATCTATAATTATATTTAATAATTGTTTACTTGTCAGCAGTTATTCAAATAAATTTATTTCAATGTACGTCTGCAATTATTCAGAATAATTACTTACTTATTAGCAATTATTTACTTAAAATCGTTTATATTCATCTTTCTTTGCAATTATTCATAATAATTGCAGAGATGTATGCAACTATTATAAATAATTGCATAAATGTCTACAATTATTTTGAATAATTCCTTACTTATCAGCAATTATTCAACTAAAATCATTTCAATTCAAAAAAGGCATTTATTACTGTAAATAATATAAAATCATTTTATATTAATAAAGAATATTATATACATCTTTCTCTGTAGATATTCATAATAATTGTAGAGATGTATGCAACTATTCTGAATAATTACATGTATATCTACAATTATGCTAAATAATTGTTTACTTGTCAGCAATTATTTAAATAAATTCATTTCAATGTATGTCTGCAATTATTCAGAAATAATTACTTACTTATTAGCAAATATTCACTTAAAATCATTTATATTCATCTTTCTTTGTAATTATTCATAATAATTACATAGATGTATGCAACTATTATAAATAATTGCATGTATGTCTACAATTATTTTGAATAATTCCTTACTTATCAGCAATTATTCAACTAAAATCCATTCAGTTCAAAAAAGGAATTTATCATTGTAAATAATATAAAAATCATTTTATATTAATAAAGAATATTATATACATCTTTCATTGCAGTTATTTATAATAATTATAGAGATGTACACAACTATTCTGAATAATTGCATGTATGTTTGAAATTATGCTGAATAATTGTTTACTTATTAGTAATTATTCAAATAAATTCATTTCAATGTGTGTCTGCAATTATTCAGAATAATTGCTTGCTTATTAGCAATTATTAACTTAAAATCATTTATATTCTTCAATGTACGTTTGTAGTTATTTAAATTCAAAAAACTCTTGCAGCTCCAACATATATTATTACATTTTTTACTACAAATATCAATATTTGCATTATTTTAAGAAAAAATTCTCAATATTTGCACAGTTTTCTTCAATTATTAAGAATAATTGAAGCAATAACTACAAGTTTTCGAAATCTTTGCATAAAAATGAGCAAATGTTTACTAAAACTCTTATATTTCTGTTTGTACAATTAGATGTTTGATTGCAAATATTGACAATATTTGTAGTATTTTATGCAGGTATTCCCAATATCTGCAGATTTTCTGCAAATATTGAGAATAATTGCAGAAAAAACTGCAAAAATTGTAATATCTACAGTATTTATGCACATATTATAAATATTTGCATAAAACTTCAAACTTCAAACTGCAATCATTTCTCATTATCATTAATAAATTTAAACATCAATACAACTCCAACAATCCATAAAAAATAAACAACAATTAATATTTTGTAAAAAAGATCAATTCTTGAAATAGTTGTAGTTTTCTATTGAAATCGAGAAACAAACATTTGAAATCAATTAAAATCAGCTAATAAAAGAAGAAAAGTCAACTTTGTTTTCAATTTGATTTGAAAAAACCGAAGAAGAAGAAGAATCACAGCTTGACATTGAAGCACAGGGGTAATTTGGGAAAAAAGTAGTAGGAAATAAAAATAGGGACGTAGAAAGTATAATTTTTTAGACAGGGATCCGCTTTAGATTAAGTTTGGTTTTAGGGATGTATGCCTAATATTCACTTTATAAAATAATTATTTTCCAACGTTATCATTTGTTAATTAATTGTTGTAAAATTACGGGATGTTATAGTTAAGGCATATGCTTGGGATGTCGGTCCAACTTCGTCGAGTGCTCCATTGATGAAGGAGAAGGGAAAGGGCATTACTATCTAATGTATGCTTTCATTTTTGATATTCTTATGTGTGTTTTATTCGATACCAGAGCTTCACATTCCTTCATATCTGGTGATTTGGTGGATAGATTAGGATTGAGACTTGACTTAGTAGACCGACCCTTGATTATGATTAACCTCGTTGGTGGCTCAACTAACCTGTGCATGGTTTGTCGTAATGTTACCTCAAAGAGTCATAGATGTTTTTTTGTTTATGATTGCTTTGTTTTGGGTTTTGTGGGGTTCATTGTTATCTTGGGGATGGATTGGCTGAGAAGGTATGCGGTAATGGTGAACTATGAAAGGCTATTGGTGATAATTAGGACCGAGGATGGACGGAGGGTAGAGTTAGGCTGCCTACCAAATGATGAGGTGATGGTTAGTTTTATGTACTCGCTTGAGATATGGTAGGATGAGCTGTCAATCATGCCTATAGCTAGGGCAATTCAGATGTATTCGAGGAGGTCATTGGATCACCACCACGCAGGGAGATAAAGTTCCGTATAGATCTGGTGAAGGATGTCAGGCTATAGTTATGTCTTTGTGGCACTGTGCAGTTAATGCCCCGCTATTACCCCGCTATAACCCCGCTATATCTCATAGCGGATTTCTATCGCTACGATTTTTCCATATAGCCCCAAAATATAGCCTTTCCGCTTTAAGCCCCGCTATTTCCGCTATATCCCGTAATTCTCGCTATATTCTGCTATTTCCGCTATATCTTCTTTAATAAAATGAATTGAAAAATTGCATTTATACATTATAAAAATTATGAAACTAGTTTATTTGATTTAATTTTTAATATATTTTTAGAAATGAAAATACTCTAATATTCTACTAAATTCAATTATGTTATATAACAGTTTTATGTTTATTTAAAGTATATTCGCACATGTTTTTATTTAAAATTATTTATGTATTAATTATAATTCAATTGAATGATATTTTTTCATTTAATTACCATTTATATATTTGAAAAAACATTAAGTACGAGTTTTATATGCTATTTTAGAGCCATCCGCTATATCCTGCTATATCCTCGCTGTATCCCCGCTATGACTTTTTGCACCTCCACCGCTTTGAATCCGCCGAGCGCTTTAACTGCACAGTTGTGGCATATAGCACCCAAAGAGCAGAGGGAACTGTAGGTGCAAGTTAATGATCTATTGAGGAAGGGGTTCATTCAAAGGAGCATATCTCAGTGGGGTGCACCGATGGTGTACGCCACTAAGGCAGATTGCTCATTGAGATTGTATGTAGGTTACCATGAACTGAATAAAGTAATGAAGAAAAAAATAATATCCAATCCTGCATATTAATGGCTTATTCAATCAGCTCCATGGGCGAGGATGTTGTCCTAGATGGAATTAGCAATGGGGTTTCACCAACTGAGAGTGACCAGGGAGAATGTCCCGATTGCAGTGTTTCACACGCCGTTTGGATTCTATGATTGGACTGTTATGTTGTTTGGGCTGACCAATGCGTCGACATACTTTTTTGATCTCATGAACCATGTTTTCAAGGATTGACTAAATAAGTTTGTGCTTGTGTTTGTTGATGGTATTACTGTCTTTTCCTAGATGGAAGAAAAATATAAGATGCATTTGAGGAAGCACGGATTAAAGGCACAATTTTCAAAGTGTCAATTCCGGGAGAGAGAAGTGCAATTCTTGGGTCATGTTGTTTCCGGGTAGAGCACTGTTGTATATCATGCAAAGGTTGCAGTGGTGCAGGATTGAAACCAACCTAAGAGTGCTATAGACGTAAGAAGTTTTTTTTGACTGGCAAGATATCATAGACATTTTATTAAGGATTTCTCGAAGGTAGCGGCACTATTAACCAATTAGATGAAGAACAATCAGACTTTTGTTTGGAAGGTAAGGTGCTAGCATGCATTTATGAGTTCGAAAGAGAGGTCAACGAGTGCACCACCGTTAGTCATTCAGAGTGGGAATAAGGAGTTGATAGTATACACAGACGCCTATGGTACTTGACTATGTGCGACGTTGATGTAGAAGGGTAAGGTTGTCGTGTATGCTAGTTCACAACTGAAACTGCATAGGAGGAAGTATCAGACTCATGATTTGGAGTTAGCGGAGATAGTATTCGCTTTGAAGATTGAGGGCACTACTTGCTTAGAGAGAGGTTTGAATAAATCATTTAAGTACCTCTTCTCCTAGAAGAATCAACCTTCGTTAGTAGCGAGGGTTAGAATTCTTAGCCTCTTACGACTTTCACATTTCCTATATGCTTAAGGGAAATTCATTTGTTAATGCTCTGAGTAAAAGATATGCCAGTTTAGGAGCGATGTTCCTAGAGTGGAGGCAACTTGAGTTTATTGCTGGTTATGTCTTCAGACCCCGATGTGAACCTGAGCCTGAGCCTGAGCCTGAGGTGTTAGCTAGTTTGACCATTAGACCTACTTTGATTGGGTAGATCGATACTAGTCAAAAGCATTATGCTAGACTAGCGGAGATCATAGCTAGGTTGGAGGAAGGAGTATGGTTTGAAAGTATGAGGCCATGCAGACTCGATAAAGATGGTTGGCTCCATAAGAATTGGAGATTTCTTGTACCCGACGTTGATGGATTGAGAGGTAAGGTGCTACGAGAGTGTTATCACTCGAGATTGACTATACATCCCATATGCAATAAAATGTATCATGATATGAGGTAGACATTTTATTGGGACAGGATAAAAAAGAACATTGTGGCATTCATTTCGAGACGCATGAACTGTCGGCTAGTGAAGGCTGAGCAGAAAAAGCCAAGTGATTTGCTGTAACCACTTGAAGTACCCGAATGGGAAGTAGGAGCAAATATCGATGGATTTATTGATAGATTGCCGAGGACTAGAGGAGGGTATGATAACATCTGGGTCATAGTTAATAGATTGACAAAGAGTGCTTGATAAAGTCAAACAGAACATCATCCAAGTTTGCCGAGTTATATGTGAAGTGGATTGTGCGATTCCATTGTGTGCCAAAGAGGATTATAAGAGACCGAGATCCATTGTTCACTGGCGGATTTTGGAAGAGGTTACAAGAGGCATTGGGGACGGAGCTGCATCTAAGTATAACTTATCACCCGCAACTAAAGGGCATACCAAAAGGGAAAATCGTATCTTAGAGGATCTCTTGCAAGCTTGTATTCTTGACTTTGAGGGGTCGTGGGACGATCACTTGCATTTAGTAGAATATGCATACAACAACGACAATCAGTCTAGCATCAGTATGGCACCATTCAAAGCATTATATGGCTAACCGTGCAATGCTCCTTAGTGTTGGGGGAATTGGGCGAGAAACTAATATTGGGGTTAGAGATCATTAGTGATACTTCGAAAAAACCGATATTATTCAACAACATATGAAGGTGACTTAGAATAGAGAGAAGTGCTAAGTAGATAAGAGACGTAGGGACTTGGAGTCTCTATTGGTGATATGGTGTTTGTTAAGATCTCTCCACCGAAGAATGTAGTTTAGTTTGGTACTAAGGGGAAGTTGGCACCGAGATTCATATGTCATTTTCTGGTACTCGAGAGGATTAACAACTTAGCTTATAGAGTTGACTTACCTTAAAAGACGATAGGTGTGCATAATGTATTCCATGTCTCTCATTTGTAGAAGCTTATGCATGGCTCTGGCGTGATTACAAAACAGATCGACTAGATGATATCGAAGTTGAACCAAAAGCTTTAAGATCTCGTAGGCCAACTCATATAGTTGGAAGTTATACGAAACAATTAAGGAGGAAGACGGTAAAGTCGGTAAAGGTTCACCATGAAAGCGAAAGCGGTTGCCCATGAGAGACCAAGGAGAGCATGAGAGCTACTTATCCTGAGCTTTTTTACTTGGTAATACTTTTCATTTTTGGCATTTACTTTCACTTTTGATATCGCATAGGATTGTAGGATGCAAGGATAGGCGTAGAGATTATTTGGATGTTTATGATTGCACGATTTCTTGTTTGATGATTGGGATAGTTGCTTGTGATTATTATGGCATGTAGTGTATCAATGTTTGACTTTCCAATGTTTGTGTTGGGGATTTCCACGGTAAAATTCCTAAAGGGGAAAGAGTGTAACGACCCGTATTTTACATATTGGATGATCATAAAATATTATTTTAAAATTCATTTCCAACCCTTAGTAATTTTATAAGATGATTTTGACCATAGAAACTTGTTAAACCTATAAATTTTGATAGAGCCGAATTGGAGATCGAGCCTACTTCCACTAGAAAGATACAATGGTTTCTCTTTTTGTAAAGTGGTCAAAATAGCTTTTTGGACTTACCATTTAAGAGATATGGTCATTTGAAGTTTGGACAGTTTCTGGCTAGATCAGTGGGTAGTTAATTAGGCCTGGACTAGACCCATTAAACTATTTCGGGATTTGTGCTTAATTGGGAAGATGGGACAATTCATAATCACTTTTCCCACTTCCTATGAACTAAAACTCCTTAATCATTTCTTAGCCACAAAGCAACAATTTTTCCTACTTTAATTAGCTTGAATACGTCATTAAGGGGTAATTAGTAAGGGAGCCTAGAGATTTACTGTTGAAATCAGCTTGGAATTCGTACATCTGTTGTTCAACCCCGGACTTACCTTGGGATTCGTGTATTTTGGTATATGTGAGTGATTTTTCATCCTTCACCATTCTATGCATGTTGATGTAGCAAAATAATGATTTTTAAGGTAATTTTGATGCTAAAACATTTGCAAACCTAATCTAACTTTAATAACATCTTTAAACCGAGTTTAAAAAGATAATATGTAATTAGATTCATTTTTAAACATTTTATAAAATAACTCACCATTTTGTGTATGGATAGACCTAAGATAATATTTTCGTTCAAGTTGCATTTGGATGATTTTTTGTGATGCTAGGATTCTATACAATGGTTATATGAGATTGTTTGATGTGTTTTCAGTCATTTTAGTGTAGTTAGAGAGTAGTCGTCAATTTTTTGCAAATCGATGGATAAAGTGTACAAAAAATGATGCAATTGAAGTATGTTATTCTTAGTAGTCTAGGGGGCTACAAATCAAGTTGTATGGGGTTTGGACGAGATTTGGTGAAATTAAAATCATGTCGGGGGGAATCAAAATAACTCAAGGGTAGAGGGTTTCGTGGAGCTTGGTGTTTTGCTTCGGGAAATTGGTGTAGAGACTCTGGGACTTATAAGTGGTAGCCTCGGGGTAAGAAGATTGGGGGTGAGAGGTCTTCCATCTAGAGTTAAGCAAAATCCTAGTGAAGGAATCATGTCGATGCCGACATGATGGCTTCAGACTTTTTGAGGAGCAGCTTTCGAAGACTAGCGCAAGCTTCGATGCACTTAAGGAAGGTGAGTTTTGAGTGACTTAACCATTTTTAGGTTAAGTCAATCATGTCAGGCCCGACATTATCATGTCGATGCCGACATAACTGATGGTGAAGGTAACACTATGGGTCCAAGGGGTCAAGGCCAGGACATTGGGATGTGGACCGTGTGCTTTCGATGCTATGATGTGTTACTTCGATGTTATGATGCGATGAAGGATGGCTTCAATGGTGAAGTGATGATGCGATGCTTCAATATGATAACTTCGAAGCTTTGACAAGGTGACTCTATGACTTATAAGGGGTGTCTAGATATGTTCCGATAACGATGACTTAATGATGGGAGTCGAGATGATGATCCAAAGAGCGAGTTCAATGAGGGAACTCATGAATGGAACTCTTATAGTGTTCTAATATGTAGATGGTGGAATAGAATGTTGACTGTGTTCTACCATGGAACATGTGAAAAGGGGTCCTTGATACTTGGAGGTGTCTAGTGTGCTCGTGTAGAGCGGGTACTTGGGGATGCTTACTTCGATTACGACTGTGTCCAGATCTTACGACTTTGGATTACCATGGACCTTGTGATTATGGGTCTATTTTCTACATTATAAAGTGGCATGGATTGAGCATTGTAAAAGCGATATTTATTTCGGTCTCTGGCTAATGATTGGGTCATACGAGTTATTTTATATCCAAAGCACTCGAGTGATATGAGGGTTGTTTGATGGTTGTTGTGTTTGCTATGTTTGTTTATCACCCTATGGCTATTACATGACGTTGGTATTACGATTTGGATATCAGTCACCCGACATTATACTTAGATTATAGTGCACCAATATGATGATGATGATAGTAGATTATCATATGTTAATGTTCTGTGCTAACTCTTTGGATGCACGGATAGAGCAGATATGATTCTTCATACTCCATGTCCTATATTATATTGACTTATATAGTATTTTAAGATTATTTATTGCTCACACCAGATTGTTGTCTGACCTGACATTTTATGCTTTATTTCTTATTATCTTGAATACTTTTAAATGAGTAACTAGGTAGCAAGTGTAGGATGACACATGGGTTGTGCATGTGGACTAGCAGGAGGCTACGCTTTCATGTACTATTACTTGGCTTATTGTTACTACCATTCCTCTATGTGATACTGTGGAGCCTGGATAGTGTTTGACTATCATCTTAGGGATAGTTTATCATCTGAGTATTTATTTGATGTATAAAACTCTATGATCTATGTTATATATAGCTACTATGAACCGATGTACTTTGATTATGTGGTTCATTTAGTTATTACTATCTCGCCTGTTTTATATCTGTGATGGTTGTTATATTTTATTCAATGTGCTATGAGATATACGATAGGTTATCTATTGGAAATTTTATTACTTTAGCACTTTGTAGTTGTCCTACATCGGTTGGGTACCGTTACAGCGCACTATATAAGTATGGGTACCGAAGGTGTAGGACGGTTGTCAAAGTTGGTCCACATGCCTATGGTCCATCATTTCTATGTCCTAATATCTCATGTTGCTCCATGCATTGAAAAAAGCCATTCAACATCTCTTTATGTCGAGTTAACAACATTGTTTGCATATTTGTCATCATCCCTTCCATCTTATCTCTAGTTACAAAGACTGAAGGTGGATTTAAACAAGAGGACACCTCTTGACTGCCTTTATGCTCTGATTGATTCCCGCCGACTATAACTTTCCTTGTAGTTTGCTTCTTCATCTTCAATAGAAGATCCGATTTCTTCTCGGTGAAAGCACCAAAAATGTTAGCCTTTTTTTGATTTAACACCCTAAATCCATGAGAACGCGGTAAATAAATGGAAAAGTAAGAAATTGAAGAGAAAAAGAGAAAAGAGACATCGCATTTTACAGTGGTTCAGCAAAATCTATTATATATGTTCTCTTTGTTGTTTTTATTGATTACTTCTTTCTAGAATACTCAGTCTACAATGTAATCACAAAATACAAAGTTTAGATCTTAAATTGGCCAAAAATCAAATAAATTTGCCAAAAAGTCCTTTTCTAGTTGATGAAGGTTCTCATTTCATAAGTGAATCCCTTCACCATAGTCGATAAAACAAATTTGAACAAGTAAACATCTAGATCCATGATTCTAGCTTGGAAGACCAAGTCAAAAGTGACGTTCTCCAACTTCCATAATCAATTGGTACCAATCAATAAGGATCGGTACCGACTAATCCCTTTGACTTCCATTTTGTCTTCTCGTCTATTTTAGCTAAGATCTTCTAGCTTTAGCGCTCAAATCTAGGAATCATAATCATTCGGCGTTGATCCATATTGATCGGCACCGATTGATGATATTGTCACATCATAGCTTTTGCACTCTTTTCTACTCCAAGCACAGGGATAGAGTATAGTGTGTCCTATTGAATCGTTCAATACCGATCAAGATCGATTAGTGTTGATCGATAGAATTTCTCTCAAACTTGGTCAATTTTCTCCATTCTTTAATCTTGGCATCTTTCGAGCTTCCGAATCCATTCCTTTATCATTTTATAGTCTAGTTTCTCGAATTCGAGTCAATTTTAAGACCGTGCAAACTTGTTGAAAATAATTTTAATATATATACTATTTATTTATGTGTATATGCATTAAATATACATACATATATAAGATTTTAAAATAATATATGAATATATAAATATGAAAATATTAAAAAAATTAATATTGGTTGAAAATAAAAGACATGATGTTAACATATATATATATAAAGAGTACGTGTAAATAAGAAATTCATACCTTACTTCAAAGTAACCTTGTCGAGAATCGAAACATTGTTTGGTAGTCTTTCCTCTTAGAGCTTCAATATCTCCTCCTTTTCTTTGATTTGCAACGTCGAAGAGATGGAAAAATTAAGATATGTATGAGTGATTAGCAATGAAGAAAGAGAGAACTCGAAGTGTGTCTTACTTTCTGTGGAAGCTAGGCTATTTACAACCATTAGCCAAAAAATTCCTCTCCTCTGTTCTTTTAGATCTTAAGACCAAGTTCAGTCTTCCTCTTAGCCCTAAAGCTGGCGGGACTTAGCATGACCTATCATGGTCAAAATCCCAGGATACTCCAATTTAAATCAACATTTAATCTATTGATTCTTGCTCCTTAATCTGTTGAACCGTCGAATAACTTTTATACATCGTTATATCCTATTTTTAGCTTGAAATAAATAAACTAAAAATAGCTAGATATTAATACAACATTTGTATTAATTTGTAACATTTACAATTTAATTTTATCCTTGGTCGAATTCAAAAATAACCGATAATGCGGTTTATTGACTCTTTGGATTGAAGTCGATCCACAATCAACATTTTAACAATTTAAATATTAAGTCTGTGCAAACTTTGCTAAAGTATAGTATAGTGTTAAATTCAACGCTTACTGCTCAAAAATAGCATCTCGAGGCACAGTCTTGGATTTTGATGAAACTGTGTCGTTAGAACTAGAAAAATAAGATGAGTCACGCCATCGAAGAATCATCGCAATTCGATATTCCTAGAAGCCATACGACTACAAAAGTTGCATTAAAATTTCGAAAATAAAAGAGAATGGGGTACATTCAAACCCTAACACTACCCATACCCTATGAATATTATTCTCTTCCCTAAAGCCGCATTTCTTTCGTTCACTTGTGTTTTCTTCTCCTATTCCATGAAACTAACCTCCCATACTCCTCTTTCTCCTCTTCTTTCACAAGCAAATGAACATCGTTTTGGGCAAAATAAAAGTTGGATCTCTCTATATTTTTGAGAGCTATGCAATCATGGCCTTGGTTGGACCCAACTTTGATTGTGGTGGCAAAAAATCGTGAATCCATCAAAGGGGGTGATTTTGAGGGAGATCCGAATGGAAAACCATTTATATGGATTTATTAGTTTTGGTAAGGGAGTTCGAGAGTGTAAATAGCTTTAGCTAAAGGTGAATGGTGTGACCGTGAAATGGTGAAGAAGAACTCTTTTTTGGGATTGTTTTGTGTGTGCGTAGTGCCTGTGGGATCAGTGGCATCGCATGCTGGCTGGAGTTGGTGTCGCGATGGTGCAGATAGGTCGGGTTGTGGGGACGTGCAGTGGGTGGTGGCGTGTAGGCAGTGAGTAAGAAAAATAAAATGAAAAAAATGAATGAGCAACAACTCACTGGTTGTGCAATAACCTGCACCTTAATGCTCTCGAATTTCGACAAAAATCGAAATCCAAGTCCATTAGTTAAGGTACAGATCGTTGGTTTTGACAACTTAAAATAAACATAAGTATATCAGAGATCGATCAAACCAAACTCTCAGTTAGAAAATATGATATGGTATAAATACTGATTGAGGCCACTACATCGGCATCAATGATATTCCTTGGATATCCAATTGCCTTGTTAGTTATCGAGCATAAATAAGAAGACTTCTCCATCAACCGTTCCGTTTTGCTCCAATGACCCGATCCTCTAAATCTATCCTATAGATTGTAATGAGCAGGGGGTCATAACAACGTTCTGGTGATCAGATAATTTCATAATTTATCCATGACATAATTTACACCATTTTGTTTCCATTTAAATGTTATGTCTATGATTAACGACTAACCCATTTAATTTAATGTATGTGCGTACAATATGTCTACCCTAACCTTTATTAAGGTATGATATACATATATATGCCTATGCACATATATACATTCTAATCATTCTCTACCCAAAACCCCGACCACTTAATACTTCTTAACTATGAAGTGTACCTTGCGCATCGTCATCGCTAGTCTATCGTCCCTAGCTACTAAGACTAATGACTCATATATACGACCTTATTATATAATTTAATTTATTTTTTGTATTACTATCGCCATTCAAAGACTCATCTAAGGGTTAACTAGCCCATCTCCACTAAACAAAATTTTTAACTATCTCTTTCATGAGGTTCATGCGTATCCTATATGAATTCTACACTAGTAGGAAACGAAATCCGTGTGGGCGTAACCCAAGTCTTTACTACCGCTCCTTTGGGATCGTTGGGCATCCAAGCCTATATGCCAGACCTACTACTAAACATTGGTACCAACTACTGACCTAGCCAGCTGACCCTCCACAGTTGACATCTCGGTTTAGACTATCTTAATTAAGGCAAGGAAAATACCCCTTTTGGTTACTTACTATCTCTTATTGGACGGGAAGCAGACCCGATTTCCCAAAAGGTACCGGGCCATTTAATA
Organism: Allium fistulosum; assembly: GCA_030737815.1. Classification (NCBI taxonomy): domain Eukaryota; kingdom Viridiplantae; phylum Streptophyta; class Magnoliopsida; order Asparagales; family Amaryllidaceae; genus Allium; species Allium fistulosum. The sequence continues at coordinate 475,403,430 of CM060901.1, forward strand.
CTTCAAATCCGAGAAGAACCCCCAGGCATACTTTCCCCTATCTATCCGTAATGCAAATCCCTTTCCCATGAGTCCTAAGGTTGGAGATGTCCCACATCAGTAGTAAGTGTATACAACTGTCGATACCCTTAGAGTGATGGGTAGATTTCTATTGTGTAACTCTACTGACCTCGCATCCTAAACCACTAAATCAAATTAATTACTCTAAACTTCAATATTGGGAAAAGCCCGCTAATCTCTATTTGCATATTTAAGGCTACACAATTTACTTTAATGACAATTATACTACCTTAAAATATTTAATTACTACCTAATATTTTTATTTACTGTTTTTATAAATGTCAACTTGTCTGTGATAGATGACTATTGATGTGCACGTAAATGTGCATATTTTTACCACCATATTTAATCTATTTAAATTAAATAAATGATCATATTGGGTGTTTTTACATGTTTAAACCAAAATTCAAATTATTTTCAAATCGTCACATATTCATCTTTATACAGGGGCAAAATGGTCATTTTTGTGCATATATTAATTTTCTAAAATTTAATTGAAAATTTCTATGTTATTTTGTAGGAATTTAAATTCAAATACAAGTGGCTTAATGAAGATATATGCATGCACAAGAGGGAATACAAATGAATGGAGATGGAAATAATTCATTTCATGGATCATGGAGGACCCCACCTACCCATATACCTTCATGTACAAATTAGAGGCTAATGCGCATGCTAATAGAGTTTAAAGCTTCATGCACATCTAAATGAGGATTATTTGAAGCTAATGATAACTTGGCCACCACACTTCCTAAGAGGGTAGTTTGGGTAGTTCCCAAAAAATAAATTAGGGTTTCCAAACATGTATAAATACATCATATCTTCATGTAATTAGTCTCTCTTCTTTTAGGCTCTTTTCTCTTTAGTTTAGTTTAGGAAAATAAAGCAAAGCTCTTCTTTTTCCATGGCTACTTAGTCATTTTATTTCATGTGATTTTCCATTTTTTATGCAATGTTAATTAGTATTCTCTTTTATTTACATGCTTCATCTCTTCTTATCTTAGTAGTGTAGTTTACTTTTCATGCAAGTAGATTAGTGTTATTTCTTTTTACTTAGCTTTTCTTTTCATTTTGTTCTCTTTTTCCTCTTCTTTTTGTTTCACGTTGGAAGCTACATTTGTTGATTTGATAACAAATATGAGAGGCTAAACCCCTTCAATTTAGGGGTAATGAAGCTCTCTAATTATGTAGCTTCAACATAACTTGTTAATTTTGATCTCTTTTGTGCTTAAATGGATGCTGATGTGATTTATTGTTTCATGTTGAATTTGATAGTCTATGTTGTTTATAACAAATATGTTATGCTTAAACAATCACAAACAATAATTACCTCTTCATCTACATATGATGATGGTAATGAAGTGAATGTTGAAATGAAAATTTGATGGTCTATATTTCTAATTAATAGTTAATATGCTATGCTTAAAATAGATTTTACTTTCAACTTGTTGTCATTTTTCATGAGAATTAAAAGTGATTTAAAGGTTGTGTTATAGTTTGATGGCTTATGTTGGGCTAATTAATAGTACAAATATGTCATACTTGTGATAAGTACATCATTAAAATTCACTTATGACCAAAAAACAAAGATCATAATTTCATATTTTGTTGAACTATATGATCTAGAGAGTGGAATCATCTCTAAATTGTCATTTAACTCTCATATTTTTATCAAATTTCTTTTGTTAGTTAGTTAGTTTATCTACATTTTTAGTTCACACTCTTCAAATTCTTGGTTTGATTTGATTAAATAGAGATTTAAAATCTAATAATTCCTTGCGATTCGACCCGTACTCGCCACGTACTAACAATTGTACGCCGTCACTTGCAGTAATATTTTTATTTCAAAATTTTTCGACGGTTTTCAAATTTGATAGAAAATTATTCTTCGAATTATTTTTGTTTGATTTTTGTGTGTTTGCATTTAAAAAAAATATTGTGTGTTTGTAACGACCCGCTATTTTGAACTATTCGCATCCGCACATGTCGGACATGAATAATTCAAAATACCGAATTGTTAATTTAAATTTGGCAAAACTGAGCATATAAAGTAAATAAATAGAACACAGATCACAGACACAGAGTAATAAATGCAGCGGAAACAAAAGATAGTAGTTCATGAAGCAACTATATACATATCAGAGTTAAATAAGGTACAACAGATGTCTCGAATACAATAATCAAATACAATATCAGAATACATCACTAGAATCAACTGGATATCTGAAACTGGATAGATAGCTGGATCTCCAAGCAAAGCTCCAACTCCAAAGGTGAGTCTCGAATACTAGTACACTCAGTCTGACCCGAGCGTAAAGCAAAACACAAAACACTTGAGTCAGGATTAACATTCTTATCAATAAATCCAACTCAAGTGAAATAGCAACTGAAATACAAGTAACTCAAATGATGTTTGGAATAACCATCCTTTAAGGATCCGTTAAACTATCTACTATGTAGTAGTGTACGATAAGTAGATAATGTCTATCAGTAATATAAAGTATCAAAATAGTGTTAAGGCGTTACCATTATCCCCCTTAACACATTTTATATAAGCATCATAGTCTATACAGCATCGTAAACTCCACCATAAACTAGTGGGATATCAGGGAGTACTCCATAGGTATAACACAAAAAAAATCATAGTGGTCGCGTATATAGGGATACAAGTATGACAAGGTACATGAGGCAATACCCAAGGTAGTGAAACTACCGTTTGCCTGATCCGGACTAGTGAGAACGCATCGCCGCAGTGATCGCAACACCGCGAAACAACACTCCAAATCAAGGGTGCACCAATCGATAACAAGTAATGAATAGTTTTCGAAGAAGTGTGTTCGCTCGAGGTAGCTGACCCCATTTGGCCCGGCACGGCTCCTGTTTTAGTCATTTCCAATTTGACACAAGTGTCAAGGCTATCCATTATCATTCTCTTTCTTCGGTCATCACGTACATCATTCCAACCACTTCATTCTGGATCACACTCCGCGTATAGTTATTAAAGTGGTTTTCGGTTTAGACAGTGAATATGTCCCTAACCGATTCCGGTCTCTTTAATAACTTTCGTAATTATTACACCGATTGGTCATTTAATATATTTCAAAACCAAACTAAATTTCAATTCCAATTAGAATTTATAAATCAACATTTCATTTGTCTTCCTGAATCAATTTCCATAATTTACGTTTTAAAACTTTCAAATTCATAATTTCAAAATCTTATAATACAATTTCAAATTTTATTTAAACAATTCAAATATTGATTCAAGTTCGTATATAAGTTTCATTCCGACATCATTTAAATTAATTTAATTTAACATTCAAATCAATTTAAATTCATTAATCGATTTCATTTAATATTCGTTAAGTTAATTTATCATTCAAAACAATTTCTATTTAATTTCCAATTCACTAAATCAATTACTTAAGTTCAACTTCATTGTATCAAACTTACAAATTTAAATTAAATTAAATTCGTCAAATCAAATTCTTTACATTTCAAGTCTTACATTAATTTCAATAAACACATTTTATTTCTTGTTAAAGAAAATTCAATTTCACTTATTTATTTACTTAGTTACAATTTCAAAACTCAATTTATAAAGAAACTTAATTTCACTTATTCAAGAAGTTCAATTTCACTTAACAAAGCATTGAATTTTATTTAATTATTAAATAATTAAATCTTATTTAATTATTAAATAATTTCAAAACTTAATTATTAAATAATTTCAAACTTAATTATTAATAATTCCAAATTTTAAAACAACGTTCTTTCATCTACTACTATGTTAATATTTTGATTCAGATTATTAAATATTAACATTTCCTTTCATTAAAATTCAAATTCCAACTTCGTTTCAAAACCATATTATTTATTAAAATAAAATCTTCATTTTATTTTTAAATCAAAGTATTGACCAATCGGTTTTTATTTAATTCTCTATCCTAGGTCAAAGTTCAATTTGGGTACTTATCATTTCAACCCGATTCCAATTCAATTCAAAAATCAAAGCATAGCAAAGGGAACTTGCAGTGTGATAACTGGGATGGTGCCAAAGTAAATAAACAAGCAATAACAACAATCCAATTATTAATTCAAATAATCCCAAAATAATCGTATTAATTCACATTGTTGTTTGTGCAAATTAATATAATCATTTCTAGAATCTACACTATCATTTCATGTAGATTAAAGATTATTACATTAATATTTAATATGGTTCTTCACTCGATATTCATTATTCAATTTATACTACATCAATTTTATACAACATACATTCAATGGTTCAAGGTGAAGTTAACCATATTACTACGTGTCGAGTGATTAAACATTTAAAGGGGTCATATTATGCAAATTTAACAAATCAAATTCAACATATAGATCCAATTTAAATTGTGGACTATCCTATATCAATTCAATTGCATATTATTTATCACTTTAACATTAACAATTTAACGTCTAGTATAAACATCAACAATCAATCAATTATCAACCAAACTGGATTATCATTTTATATATAATAGATAATGGTGTCAGATGTCACAGGTGAACTGATACATGTAATAGCATATATTTAACAGTGTAAATAACTAGCAGCAGCATATTTCAATTGTTGTTTCAATTGAAATCAAATTTAATAAATAAAAGAACATTAATCGTGAGTGATTGCTCACCTTTCGAGGCTAGAGACATTCAACGATGGAATGAGTTTCGAATCCAAGCACGAATTTCAAACAAAGCAAGATTGATACGAATTTTGACGACGAAGCTGATCACAAAGAATTGATGAACGAATCGAATTAGCTTGATCTGAATGGAATATATACACACACACACACACCATTATTATTTTATAAAAGTCGACATTTAAATTAAGACACGTATATTTATATTATAAAACTATCGATTACTTTTAAAACACATATAACCAAGTATTAACATACCAAGTACATTTTAAAAAAATGGAAACAACTTATACAACTTATATACAAAAAAATGTAAATGCACGCTAAGGAAATGTGCAGACTACAACATTTGTTTTAAAAATCTAGTATGTAGGCAAATTTATATTACCAGTAAGAGTATATGTATGTATATAAATAAACTACAAATATATATAATCCCTGTACAAACCTATACACAATAACACTTTCATATATAATTTCCGAAAAATTTAAATCAAGAGAAATATTAAAATTTTTTTTACCAAACTGTATAAGCTTTATATATGCTGTAACAATGAGAAATACTGTCTTTATTTCGTACTAACCGACCACTAAAGCAATGTATTGAAACAAACTATAAATATAATAATATATAACTAAACTCGCCTACAACATATGGTAATTGAATTTGATATTAAGACAAATGATGATTTCTTATCAAAGCTGCTATTTTATTTAACAGTACATATATTATACCTATATAATTCACTGCTAATTTATATTGACCTATAACTAATTTTGTACAGACTCGATATACATATATACTATAGTTAAACTAAAATATAGTATTAGCAAATATATATCAAGACTAATATATATAATATAGGTATAGTACTGCAACCCATACCATAATAGAAATATAATATAACACCTGTAAAAGTATACGATAGATATAAGTATAAATATATACCTTGAAAACAAAGATGAAAGTGCTGCTGATGGAAGAAGAAAGATGTGCTCGGCCCAATCTAGACAAGGCTGGGAGTTGGTGGTGAAAGGTGAACGGGAGGATGGTTGGGGAGTCCGGTGGGTTGTTGTCGCGGCCATGGAGTGGGTGGCTCGTGTGAAGGGAAGGGAAGTGATGCGGCCAGGGTGAAGCGGCTGGGCGCGGTGTTGCCGAGGCAAGTCGGCGGCGGCGGCTGGTTTGGGTGGACGGAGATAAGGAGTGTCGAGGCAACTATAGGGAGGTGCGGTTGGAGGCTGTGATGCCTTGTGTTTGGATGCGGGATGGAGCAGAGATGCATGAGAGGGAGGGAGGAGAAAGAGGCCACACGAGATGATGGGCGGAGGAATTGAAAGAAGCAGATGAGGATGCATGTTGTCCTGGACACGAGGCTCAGTTGTGGAAAAGGCGAATGGACGGCTACCGATGTAGTTGTGGGTTTCGGTGTTTGGAAGTAGGCGAGTTCGGCTTCAGGTTGCTTGGCTATCTGGTCGGAGGTTGAGGAGGGAAGGAAGAGTGGATCTAATAATAAAGGCTACAGGAATGAGAAGAAAGCAGAGAAGATGGGAAATGAATTGGAAAGAAGTGAGAAATGAAGAGAACAGTTAGACAAAGCAAAATATATTTAAGAAAAAGGGAACAGAAAAGTTTTTGAACAGACGGGCGTGAGTTGGCAAAGTGTATTATTATTTTTGGAACAAGAGAAACGAATCGGAACAAAATAAAACCATTCAAAATAATAAATACAACCGTACACAAATTTATACTTGATTTTCGAAACGATGGCACGGATAAAATTAGTAACTGATGAAATAATATTAAATTAAAAGCTAGTGGCTGCTATATGAAATTCGAATGGACACAACTGACAAAAGGCTCGAAACGTACAGATGTTGTAAACTGTTTTACAGATTCCGTTGGCCCTCGGACGTCGAAACAAGAAAATGAATATATCGTGGAGATCAGCACGACGAGACTATTAAAACGGTATACGGATATTAGTGGTACGATTTAATTATAAAAATTTAAATTTTTCTACTACGGAAAATGCAAGAAAAACACAAAAAAATAAGATCGACGGAGCTAAAGAAGTCCAAATTTGGAAAAACGAAAAATGATGTCTTGCTCAAAAGATGATTTAGAATTTTTCTATGTAAAAATATTTAGGTTCCGAAAACATTTTATTTTCATCGTTTTTTTAACTGATTAAATTGAAGTAAATTTACGCACGAAATAAACTTTCATATTTTCAGACGAAAATTTACCAGTTGCTATGTTTAACTAGACACATTCCAAATATTAAATTTTTATTTTAAATTTTATTAGTTAAAATTTCACACAAATTCTGTTAATTAAATTAATTAAAATCGTTAAAATACCAGGGTTGTTACACTCTCCCCTACTCAAAACTTTTCGTCCCCGAAAAAGAAGGAGATAGGAGAATAAAAATAACTAGAAGAAAATGGATTGAGAAACAAAATAAACAATTAGTTCAAGCCATAAAATTTCAATTTAAATAAAGTTATATTCAACAATTTGTTTTTAAATTCAAGGTTTCCATTAAATTGATTTGATTTCTCATTTATTAATGTTAGGTACAAAAGGTTTCCTTCAAATGAAATTCAATCTATACTCAATAAATTCAAGATACTCCCTTAAGTTGATTTAATTCAATTTATTAACTTTTAGAACAAATTTTTCTTCTATTAATCACACCTATTATTTATTTAACTTATTATTCTATTTATCACCATAAACATTTTATAATTAAAATTTAAGTGAATGACATTTATTATACGCACTCACATTTTATTTATAAAGACAATTTATATTATATACTATCCAATTTATCTTAAATTAACAATTTCTAAAATCAAAATTTGAATAGTCCATTATTATAATCATATTTTATTTAACAAATTTAATTCTTCTTTATTCCAAATTATTATTAAATTTATTCTACTTAATATATCTTATCACATATATTAAGTATATTTACACTTATTATAACTACTCAAATTAATTTAAAATTCCTTTGATATCATTTATATTGTATAATATTCAATTACATAGTTAACTTTTGAAATTTAGATAAGTTATATTGTATGCAAATCGAGTATTATAAAAGTAAATTTCTAATTCAATTCTCTCAAATTTAAATATTAATTCAAAATTTTAGTTTCATTTATAATTGAAATCATCTTTTACCCAGATTTTAAGAATTAAATATCCGATTAACTCCAAACAATTTAGAGATAATTATATACATACAATATATCCAAGTCAAATCTAAATCAAATACTAATATATGTGTATATAAATATTTTTAAATCAAATCATACTTTAGAAATTCAAATCAAATTCATTTCAAAACAAAAGTATAGCAAGCTACTGATGGTCTCTCCACTTCGAAACTCGAAAATGAATGTCGATGATGCGGCCGCCATCACCGAAATTATTTTCCAGCGACAAAGAGAAGAGCACTGATTTAAACATTTAAAATTCTTTGGAAATGATTTCTATTCGAAATTACTTTTTTATAATATGCATTTTAAAATTTAGATCCAAAGTTTGAAATCACCGGAAATTTTAAATTCTCAAATTCTTGATTTAAATACATTCCAAATTTCAAATCAAATTATAGCCAAGTTTATAAATTCATTTATTTATATTGCAATAGTCAATCGTTTACAAAAAAATAAATGAAAATCAAATATTATCATTTCTGATAAAAAATTCATTAACAATTTAATTTCAGAAAACTTATATTTATATATAATATAATCATACAAAACTATTTTATTCGCCAAATTCGAAAATACTATTGTGTCAGTTTGCTCTGCTCAAGTGTTTTGGAAATCCTATCGGTAGCGTTGATCAGACGAATCGATCGGAAATCCAAATCAACATCAATAACTCAAACAACATAGCATATATTAAAACATTTTAAATATTAATTTACAAATACACTTCCTTGCTCGACGATACAAGAATGGATTCAAAGCAAGGATAGAGATTCAAATTTGATGGACTCAAATCAAAGAGAATTCTGATTCGAAGATAAGTTCGAAACAGAACAAAAGATGATTAAATAACGAAATAAGAAGATGGATAAGTTTATATAAGACGCGGGCAATCTTAACCGGGTCGACCGTGACTTCAAAAATAAGATCGATGCAGAATTTCGAGGCAAATCTACATTTGATCTCAAGAAATAGCCTTCAGGCATAGCAGGAGATAGATAGCATCGTAAACGGAGGATACATAAATCTCCGGTAAATCGATGTCTATCGTAAAGGAGTTTCTCCAATTTACAAATCATTCGAAGATTGGCGAGACCGCCGATTCATTATAAAGATAATTCGAAGTGGAGTTTTGGGATGCTCCAGAATCGAAAGAAGACGAATAGTGAGGGACACGAATGAATTTTGGAACCGCAGGGAATGTTCCAAAATTCAAAGGAATCGAGTTAAAAAGAAAAAGATTCAAACCCGAATGAAAGTAATTCTGTAAATACATTTACCCTATATGCTAAGTTTTGCCTAGAGCTACAAAGCTCTGATACCAACTGTAACGACCCGCTAGTTTGAACTATTCGCATCCGCACATGTCGGACTTGAATAATTCAAAATACCGAATTGTTAATTTAAATTTGGCAAAAATGAGCATATACAGTAAATAAATAGAACACAGATCACAGACACAGAGTAATAAATGCAGCGGAAACAAAAGAAAGTAATTCATGAAGCTACTATATACATATCAAAGTTAAATAAGGTACAACAGATGTCTCGAATACAATAATCAAATACAATATCAGAATACATCACTAGAATCAACTGGATATCTGAAACTGGATAGATAGCTGGATCTCCAAGCGAAGCTCCAACTCCAAAGGTGAGTCTCGAATACTGGTACACTCAGTCTGACCCGAGCGTAAAGCAAAACACAAAACACTCGAGTCAGGATTAACATTCTTATATCAATAAATCCAACTCAAGTGAAATAGCAACTGAAATACAAGTAACTCAAAGGATGTTTGGAACTGTGCAGTTAATGCCCCGCTATATCCCCGCTATAACTCCGATATATCTTATAGCGGATTCCTACCGCTACGATTTTTCCATATATCTAACAACCCTAGATTTTGGCCTATATTTTAAATTTTGACTTTATTTTATTTTAAATTATTTTAAACTTGTTCTATTTCAAACATTTCATTTTAAATATAAATGTTGACTATTAAGTGATTTATAGTTCAAACTAGTATAAATTGGATATTTCACTGAAAAGTGAATTTCTATTGAAACTGGTCAAACTTTGACTTTTGAACTTTAAATTTAAATATTTCAAATTCTTAAATTTTATCTTTTATTATGAAAATAGATTTAATTCCATGGATACAACTTTTCGTTTCGTTGGAAACGGAGTTAAATTGTGAAAGTTATGTATATTTCAATATTGTGTGTAAACTGATGTATTTAGCAATATTGTCTATTTTAAATTATATTTTATTTGTCATATTTTGTTCTAATATGTGTTAGTATTTTATTTTATGTATAATTTTGTCTTTTAAATAATTTAAAGTGATTATATAATTTTTCCAAAGCGTATTGAATTTATTTTCTATTTTTAAAGGCTAGTTTCTATTTTTCTGCTATTTTCTTCAATTAAATTATATTTAATTAAAATTTATTTATTCATTTTGTGAATGCATTTTTATTTTATGTTATTATCTTTGTTTATAAATGTTTTACAAGTCCATAAACTTTTTCCAAAGTTCATTGCATTTATTTTTCATATTTTCAAGACTAGTTGCAATTTTTGCTGTTTTACTTAATTAAATTTTATATAATTAATAATTAATTAATTTATTTTTGTTTATTTACTAAATTTTCGTATTTTATCTGAGTTTATATATATATTTCAGTTATATAAAACTTAAAAAGAAATTAGAGGAAATATGAAAAGTTTTAAACTATTGAAATTCCTATGGCTTTTCACCTCCCGACCTTTCACTTTCTCAACTCCTCTCTTCAATGTTTTTGGCCATGCATACCCTATTCTTTTCAGCGGACTTCTTTTCATTTTTTTCACGCAAACACTTCTCTTTCTCCTCCAAAAAAATCACGGCCATGGCTTCAAAATTTTGGGTAAAAATTCCTTCTTTCTTCCTTGTTTTCTATGTTTTTTCTATTGAAACTGCATATGCTCTCTACCTTCATAGTTTGGTTCCTCCTCCTCCAGGCTTTGGCCGACCACCACGACCCCCTTCCTCTGACCATCACCCATCCTAGCAACCCTCCTCCTCAGGCCTAACCAATCCAAGTCCAAGATCTACACAAAATCCACCAAAAACCATCACAAACTATCACTTATGACCTAGAATTGTCATCTCCTCCTTCTACCACCTTTTGCCACCACTACCTCCACCACCACCACCTCTGACCTGACCTTCCACCACCTCTGGCCCACACTCCAGCCACCACCTGACCACCACATACCATGGCCAAGCCACATCAGCAAGGGGCCGAACCCTATGGTGCAACAAAAGCCACACTTTGCCTTGAAACCCTTTGGTATTCCATTGCCTTCAACACCTTGTAACTTCCACTCACCTTCATCACCTTGTAGCCGCACCTTTTCCAGACCATACCTGATCCAAACCATGCCTTTAGCCGTGCCATTTCAGATCTGGAGCTGAAGCATAGGTGGTAGGAAGCAAGTGCAAACACTTTGACTTTGTTTATGCATCCATTTCTAGCATTGTTTATTGAATTTTTGGGTTGAAATCTTATGTTGTTTGTAATTGTTTGGTTTGAATGTGACAAGGCAATTAGCTTTGGCTCTCCCACACTCAAATAATTATCGTGCTCTCGTGCCTCTGGAAATCTTTGTTGTGCGTTTGTGGTTGTCATCTCCAGCTTGAACAAGTGAGTAATTCTCACCAGACAATGTGTACTTATATAACTAGTAAACTGACACCATTTGAATCTGTAAAATTATATCATCCTGTTGTAACTGTTATATTATGATCATATAATGTTTACCCCTGTTATTACATATGTTATATCATCTATTACTGTTATCTCATGCTATTCTGTTTATTTATATCAGTTTATCACACTGCAAGTTCCCTGTAGATTAGAATCACTATGGGTTGAAATGATACATACCCGAACGAACTTTAGAATAAGGAAAAATCGTTATGGGCTGAAATGATAGGCCTGAACGGTTTTTATTTATTTATTTATATTACTTGGGATTGCGGGTTTGAAATGATAAAACCCGGTTTTTCTTTGTAAACTGCGGATTGAAATGATACATATCCGTATCACTTGACCTAGGCTAGAAAATTATATACAGACCCGTGGTTTATATATTTTTCTGAAATTTTTAAAATACTTTTTTTTAATGTAAATATTATGGTATTTTGGTTTAAATTTCATTAAAATGATTTCTATAAAGTATTTGTGATTTTCTACAAATTAAATAAGTGAATTAAGTAAATGGTGAAGTAGAATTTGAAATATAAGTTAATTTTGGAATTTATGATTTTGTTTATAAATGGAATTTTTGTAAAGTAAGAAAATATGACAAATTTGATTTAAAGATGAATTTAATGATTTTTATTAAGTAATAATAATGTTTTAAAGTTGTTAATGATTTTGTATAAATTAAACTATGGAATAAATGAACATTTAAGCTGAATTTGGAAATATAACTTAAATTGAATTTTGTGAAATTTGTTTAAAAGTGAAATTTTAATTAAGTAAAATAAATGGAAATAAGCTATATTTTTGGAAATTTAAACTTAGCTGTTAAGTTAATAATTTAATTAAAGAAATGAAAATTTAATTGTTATTAAATTTGATTTTTGTATGGAAATTTGACTTTATAAAATCATAGAAATAAAGGTATTTAAATGATTGTGTTAAATGTGAAATATATGATTTTATAAGTTAAAATGATTTATATTAAAAGTTAATTATTTGTGGAATTGTAAATAAAACTCTGAATATGATTTAATAGCATTTTGAAATGTAATGTAAAGGATATTACAGCATTTTGTAAATGTTGTAGTGTTTTAAATGAACTAAAAGGTTAATTTGAAATAAAGGCTATTATAGCACTTTGTAAGTGCTATAGTGGTTAAACTTAACATGTAAGTTAATTGAAACTTAAAAGAAATCTATTACAGCATTTAACGCTGTCTTTTGTTAATTAACTGTTTTAAACTATAACTTTACGTAGCATTTTATAAGTGCTACAGAAACTATATTTTGTTGTTTTAAATTAATTTTAATGAAAAATAATCTCTGGAAAATGATATAATTTTGGGAAATTAAATGTTAAATTTCTAAAGATAATGAAGAGATATTTAAGTGGAAGAATTTGATTTCTAATGTGAGTTTAAAATGGTATTTAAATTTAATAAAATGAAAGAATTTAAATGGTATTTAAATGAATAAAAATGAATGGTGTTTTGAATAATATTTTGATATTGTGAAATGAGTTTGAAATGATACTTGATTTCTGACTTATTTAATTTATTTGATAGATGAATATTTGCAGTATATATTAATTGAGTTTATTTAAATGATATTGGATTTATGAAATGTGGGAGATTTAAAGTTTTGAAATATACTAAAGATTGAATATTGTATTTTGTGGATTTAATCTATATTGGGAATTGATAAGATTTGAAACGGTTTGTTGGTAAACTGTAATTGAATTGAAATTTGATGGTTTGAATTTAATAAGTTTGTAAATGTATAGAATTAAAAGATGATTTTAAATATATGATTTCGAAATGCTGTGATTTTCAAAGTATAATGATTTCAAATGTTTTGTTTCAAAAGAGTTATAACTTTGAAAGTATAGACTATTTGAAAGGTGAATATATGTTTGAAATGGAAATGATGTTGTTTTGAAATGAACATAGTTTTGAAATAAAATGATTTGGTTTCGAAGTATAACTATCAAAGGTATGATATTTTGATATATAAAAATGATTTGAAATAAAGTTTGAAAAGATATAATATTTTGATGTATTAAAATGATTTGAAAAGAAGTTTGAAAGGATACGATATTTTAGAATATTGAAATGATTTGGAAATGATAAATCTTTTTTTTTGATAAAGACATGATTTTGAAATGATATCTTATTTTGAAGTAAAGTATTGTTTTTAAAAGTTATAACCACGGGTTATAATAACGATTGGTTGGCAAAGAGACCGGGATCGGATATGGAAATACTCTCTGTCGATACCGAAAACCACTTTGACAACCGTGTACGCGGTGGAGATTCCAGAATGAAGTAGGATGGTGGCGACGTTCTTAAGGTATGTTACGTGGACCCAACTCCCGTGAGTTGGCATAAGGTGGCTAAAACAGGAGCGATTGACGGACCAAGGAGGTAGCACCTCTTATTGGACACACTTCTTCGATACCATTCTATTACTTGTGATTGATTTGGTGGCCACCCTTGATTGGGAGTGTTGTTCGAGGTGGGCGGTAGTGGCTGCTATGCGTCACCACTAGTCCGGATGCGTAATTGGTATATCTACCCTGGCATTGCCTAGTTGTGCCGTGTCACCTACCATATCGAGCTTTACTACGATTATGATTTTAAGATCCGACCGTGTTAAGGTTCTCCATCCCCTTAACGCTATTTTCTATATGATTATACTTTACTGATTAGACATTATTATAATAGCGAATATTACTACATAGTAGATAGTTTAACGGATCCTTAAAGAATGGGCGGTCCCAAGCATTCTTTAAGTTACTTGTACCTTATTACAGTTCACTTGATTTGGTTTATATTATATAAGTATATATTGTCCTGACTCGAGTGTTTGTGTTTTGCTTTACGCTCGGGTCAGCCTGAGTATTCACAGATTTGGATTTCCACCTTCTGGAGATTTGAATCGCTGGAGATTATCTGCTAGTCTTGTTCTATCGACTTCAGTTATGTTGCTCTGTTCAGCTTGTACTTGGTTATCTTATTTATACTTCCGTTGTACTCTATTTCTTCTATTGTATCTTATGTACTCTGATATATTTATATAGTAGCTTCATGAACTACTATTTCTTTTACTTCCGCTGCATTATTTTACTCTGTGTCTGTGATTATATTTATTTACTGTATATTCTGAGATTTGCCAAATTTTAATTACAACGCGGTATTTTGAGCAATTCAACTCCGGCATGAGTGTCTACCTATACACTTATAATGGATGCGAATGGTTGAAAATATCGGGTCGTTACAGTTGGTATCAGAGCTTTGGCTTTGAGGCAAAACTCAGCATATAGAGTAGATTTATTTACAGAATCACTTTCGTTCGAGTTTGAATCTTTTCCTCTTGATTCGAATTTCCTTTTAATTTTTGGAACGTTCCCTGCGGTTCCAAAATTCATTCTTATCCCTCACTATTCATCTTCTTTTGATTTCGGAGTATCCCATAACTCCGCTTCGAATGAGCTTTATAGTGAATTGGTGGTCTCGCCAATATTCTAATGACTTGTAAAAGGGGGAAAACTCCTTTACAAATTTGCATCGATTCACCAGAGATTTATATTTATCCTTGGTTTAGATGCTAATATCTTTTGTTATTCCAAACTCTATCTCTTGAGATCGGATGTAGATTTACCCCAGGAAAATCCACATTTGCTCTTATTCATTAAGTCACGGTTGACCCGGTTAAGGTTGCCCGCGATTTATCTAAGCCTATCCATCTTCATATTTTGTTAATTAATCATCTTGTCTTTGTTTCTAAACTATCTCTAACATTTTGAATTGAACTTTTAAATCTATATTTTATTATATATTGTGTTGTTTGAGTTGTTGATGTCGATTTGGGTTTCCGATCGATTCGTCTGATCAACGCTATCGATAGGATTTCTAAAACACTTTGACAGAACAAACCGATACAATATTATTTTAAAATTTGGTTAATTAAATAAATTTTAATATATAAGTAAATTTATGGAACTTAATAAATTGGTTTAAATTGATTATTTAAAATGATAATACTTGATTTATCATTTATTGTTCTACAAAGGAATTTATAAATAGTTGTTTATAAATTTATTTGGGAACTGAAATGAATTTAAAACAAGAAATTTAAAGAGTTTAATTTCCGATGGATTTCAAACCTTGTGTTTAAAATTTTTAAAAGAATATTATTTAAAGTATTTTTGAATAAAAATTTTTTTTTGTCTCTAAAGGATTTTAAAGTTTAAAAATTAAGTGCTCTTCTCTTTGTCGCTGGAAAATAATTTCGGTGATGACTGCAGCATCATCGACGTTCATTTTCGAGTTTCAAAGTGAAGAAACCATTCTGTAGTCTTGCTACAGCTTTGTTTTGGGAAACTTGATTGATATAAATTTCTAAAATATGATTGATTTATAAAATATATAGATGTATGATTTAAATTTGATTTGACAAATTATGTACATACATTTATCTATCTCTAAATGGTTTGAAAGGAATCAGAGATTTTATTCTTAAATTCTATCTTAAATAATAACTTCAAGTATAAAAAGAAAATCAAAATTTTTGAATAGATGATTCAAGCTTGAAATGATTGAATTAGGATGTTTATAGTGTATATTAATTTTAGAAAGTTTTATTTGTATAATTCTCAATTGTATTCCAATATAACTTACCTTAATTTTTAGAAGTTAACAATGTAATTGGATAATATACAATATAAAAAGATTTTTATAAATAAAATTTGAGTGGTTATAATAAATATTATACACTTAAATTTTAGTTATAAAAAGATTAACACAGGTAAATAGACTAAAAGGTTAATTGAATAATTTACAATACAAATGATGTTAAGGGAATTAGGAATAAATTAAAACAGTTATAATAAGTGTAAGCATATTTAACATATGTGATAAAATATTTGAGAGGGATAAATTTAATTATAATTAGGAATAAAGAAGAATTAAATTTATTGAATGTTATACACTTAATTTTAATCAAATCATGATTTTAGAGATTGTTTGTTTAAGAAAATTTGATGATAAGATAATGAAATTAGAGATAGTTAAGATTTATTTAACTTGTGTAAAATTAATTATCAGTTAAGCTGAAACCATGGAAATTTCAAACCTATTATCTTATTTTGTTTTTCAAACTTATTACCTAATTTTGTTTTTCAAACTGTCTGTTAGTTGTCCTTATTTTTCCTTATCTTGCTACAGACTGGTATAGACATCTATCTATAATCTTTTTGCTTAGAAATCTTTCTATAATCTTTATAATCTTTGGTACTCATTTTAAATCTGAACACTGCTTTCCACCCACAGACTGTCGGTCAAGCAGAAAGAGTGAATCAGATTCTAGAGGATCTTTTCGTACTTGTGTTCCTGATTCTGGAGAATCTTGGGAAGACCATCTCCACCTTGTTAAACTTACCTATAACCACAGTTATCAGGTATAATTTCAATCTTTTGTCATCTTGTCTTAATCTCATTTCAATTTTATCTTTCCTGTGTTTTCCCGTACTTCATTCCTTTTCGGGGACGAAAAGTTTTGAGTGGGGGAGAGTGTAACAACCCCAGATTTTGGCCTATATTTTAAATTTTGACTTTATTTTATTTTAAATTATTTTAAACTTGTTCTATTTCAAACATTTCATTTTAAATATAAATGTTGACTATTAAGTGATTTATAGTTCAAACTAGTATAAATTGGATATTTCACTGAAAAGTGAATTTCTATTGAAACTGGTCAAACTTTGACTTTTGAACTTTAAATTTAAATATTTCAAATTCTTAAATTTTATCTTTTATTATGAAAATATATTTAATTCCATGGATACAGCTTTTCGTTTCGTTGGAAACGGAGTTAAATTGTGAAAGTTATGTATATTTCAATATTGTGTGTAAACTAATGTATTTAGCAATATTGTCTATTTTAAATTATATTTTATTTGTCATATTTTGTTCTAATATGTGTTAGTATTTTATTTTATGTATAATTTTGTCTTTTAAATAATTTAAAGTGATTATATAATTTTTCCAAAGCGTATTGAATTTATTTTCTATTTTTAAAGGCTAGTTTCTATTTTTCTGCTATTTTCTTCAATTAAATTATATTTAATTAAAATTTATTTATTCATTTTGTGAATGCATTTTTATTTTATGTTATTATCTTTGTTTATAAATGTTTTACAAGTCCATAAACTTTTTCCAAAGTTCATTGCATTTATTTTTCATATTTTCAAGACTAGTTGCAATTTTTGCTGTTTTACTTAATTAAATTTTATATAATTAATAATTAATTAATTTATTTTTGTTTATTTACTAAATTTTCGTATTTTATCTGAGTTTATATATATATTTCAGTTATATAAAACTTAAAAAGAAATTAGAGGAAATATGAAAAGTTTTAAACTATTGAAATTCCTATGGCTTTTCACCTCCCGACCTTTCACTTTCTCAACTCCTCTCTTCAATGTTTTTGGCCATGCATACCCTATTCTTTTCAGCGGACTTCTTTTCATTTTTTTCACGCAAACACTTCTCTTTCTCCTCCAAAAAAATCATGGCCATGGCTTCAAAATTTTGGGTAAAAATTCCTTCTTTCTTCCTTGTTTTCTATGTTTTTTTCTATTGAAACTGCATATGCTCTCTACCTTCATAGTTTGGTTCCTCCTCCTCCAGGCTTTGGCCGACCACCACGACCCCCTTCCTCTGACCATCACCCATCCTAGCAACCCTCCTCCTCAGGCCTAACCAATCCAAGTCCAAGATCTACACAAAATCCACCAAAAACCATCACAAACTATCACTTATGACCTAGAATTGTCATCTCCTCCTTCTACCACCTTTTGCCACCACTACCTCCACCACCACCACCTCTGACCTGACCTTCCACCACCTCTGGCCCACACTCCAGCCACCACCTGACCACCACATACCATGGCCAAGCCACATCAGCAAGGGGCCGAACCCTATGGTGCAACAAAAGCCACACTTTGCCTTGAAACCCTTTGGTATTCCATTGCCTTCAACACCTTGTAACTTCCACTCACCTTCATCACCTTGTAGCCGCACCTTTTCCAGACCATACCTGATCCAAACCATGCCTTTAGCCGTGCCATTTCAGATCTGGAGCTGAAGCATAGGTGGTAGGAAGCAAGTGCAAACACTTTGACTTTGTTTATGCATCCATTTCTAGCATTGTTTATTGAATTTTTGGGTTGAAATCTTATGTTGTTTGTAATTGTTTGGTTTGAATGTGACAAGGCAATTAGCTTTGGCTCTCCCACACTCAAATAATTATCGTGCTCTCGTGCCTCTGGAAATCTTTGTTGTGCGTTTGTGGTTGTCATCTCCAGCTTGAACAAGTGAGTAATTCTCACCAGACAATGTGTACTTATATAACTAGTAAACTGACACCATTTGAATCTGTAAAATTATATCATCCTGTTGTAACTGTTATATTATGATCATATAATGTTTACCCCTGTTATTACATATGTTATATCATCTATTACTGTTATCTCATGCTATTCTGTTTATTTATATCAGTTTATCACACTGCAAGTTCCCTGTAGATTAGAATCACTATGGGTTGAAATGATACATACCCGAACGGACTTTAGAATAAGGAAAAATCGTTATGGGCTGAAATGATAGGCCTGAACGGTTTTTATTTATTTATTTATATTACTTGGGATTGCGGGTTTGAAATGATAAAACCCGGTTTTTCTTTGTAAACTGCGGATTGAAATGATACATATCCGTATCACTTGACCTAGGCTAGAAAATTATATACAGACCCGTGGTTTATATATTTTTCTGAAATTTTTAAAATACTTTTTTTTAATGTAAATATTATGGTATTTTGGTTTAAATTTCATTAAAATGATTTCTATAAAGTATTTGTGATTTTCTACAAATTAAATAAGTGAATTAAGTAAATGGTGAAGTAGAATTTGAAATATAAGTTAATTTTGGAATTTATGATTTTGTTTATAAATGGAATTTTTGTAAAGTAAGAAAATATGACAAATTTGATTTAAAGATGAATTTAATGATTTTTATTAAGTAATAATAATGTTTTAAAGTTGTTAATGATTTTGTATAAATTAAACTATGGAATAAATGAACATTTAAGCTGAATTTGGAAATATAACTTAAATTGAATTTTGTGAAATTTGTTTAAAAGTGAAATTTTAATTAAGTAAAATAAATGGAAATAAGCTATATTTTTGGAAATTTAAACTTAGCTGTTAAGTTAATAATTTAATTAAAGAAATGAAAATTTAATTGTTATTAAATTTGATTTTTGTATGGAAATTTGACTTTATAAAATCATAGAAATAAAGGTATTTAAATGATTGTGTTAAATGTGAAATATATGATTTTATAAGTTAAAATGATTTATATTAAAAGTTAATTATTTGTGGAATTGTAAATAAAACTCTGAATATGATTTAATAGCATTTTGAAATGTAATGTAAAGGATATTACAGCATTTTGTAAATGTTGTAGTGTTTTAAATGAACTAAAAGGTTAATTTGAAATAAAGGCTATTATAGCACTTTGTAAGTGCTATAGTGGTTAAACTTAATGTAACGACCCCGAATTTATATAAATTTGAAATTTATAATTAAATTTATTTCTGAATAAAAAATTGTAAAATTTATTGATAAATTGATTCGAGTTTCCCCGAAATCAAATATAAATGTGTTACATCATTTTAATTTAAAATATTGTATATATATTGAATTTGAATATTTAAGTCGTATTTAATAAATAAATGATTTAAATGTTGATAGTTAAAACTTTATAACAATAACCATACTAATTTATATATGTACATTAAGTATGGAAGCTGGCAGATATGTTCAACTAAATGTAGGCTGAGAGAGGAAGTAACAACAAAGCAATAAAATAAGAAACCAGACAACATTATAATTTTAAAAGTATGAAACCAGACTTGGAAACAAAAGACAAAAGAAAATATATAAGATCTTGAACTTGCCAGAGAAGATATGTACTCAATGTATAATATAAAAAAGAAATGTACACAACAACAATTAATGCAGCAGCCTCCAAAATGAACCTGGTAAATAAAAAAAAGAAGAGTAAATCTATGAACAAAGGAATAGAATAAGGCAAGTATAGAGACATAAAGTACAAAATATATATCCTCAGCCTCTTTAGTACACGAACCAGCCACCAAGACAAGAAAATATCCCTGCTCATTTTGTATAAACAAAATTATCACCCTGTACAATGTTAGTACATCACATAGTAAAGCTCTTCTCTTTATATCAACATCTCCATTTTCGTCCATTTTCAAAACTGAGGGTAGCATCATCTACAACTTTAACAATACAAATCAACTCAGCAATACAAAGATTCAAGATTTAGTTTTAATGTGAAACAAACAACCTGGAACTCCACGCAAATAAGACTCAACTCAGTGTAGACCAGATTTCAGTGTTGCAATATTCAAGTTTCCAACTTCAACCTGATCAAGTTTTGAATCTGGAAAATCAAAACAACATGCCCTGTTCTTCTTTGTTCTTTCAGGAATCAAGTGAGCAACTCTTCTTATTTACCTGTGAGTAACACCTTATTTAAAATTATCACCTAAGTTAGTCTAGCCTATATTTCTCTGTGATGATATGTTACCTTGTGTATATGTGATTGTATAACTCATGTGCATCTGTTTTGTGAATACCTGTATCTGGGTTCATGATTTTGGAAAATATGGAAACCCACCTCCATCTCATGATTTAACACTTATTTGTATTTACGTTGTGAAATAAAACTGTTGGTTAGTTGTAGTTTAAGTATTTAAAGTATGTTAAAGATTAAACAAACTGTAAATTTCTCTGGTAACTTAAGAAAACTGATCTCATCTTTATATGTGTTTAAATGAAACTTCTGATTTTAAAGATTTAAGAATATAAATTGAAACTACATTCAAATTTATGATTTTTAAAACAAGAACTACAATTTTTAAACAAAGGAGTGAAGAGCAGTTTTACTTCTCTGTTTTGAACGTTTTGGGTCGCCATGGTCGATGTAGTTGACCGGAAATATTGAGTCTTGGTCGAGAGGTAGAGGAGCGACCAGGGATGTTGGGAAAAATGGAGTCGAGGTCGCCAGATCAACGTGGAGCAGTTGGCAATGTTTTCTTGCCTGTAAACCTAGTTTTTAAGTGCCATAGTTAATTGTCTCGTTTGAAGCCATGGAGTGATCGAGTGTGACGAGCTTTGGGGGTCGTGTATAGGGAAGGTAGGCGAGGCTTTGGCAGGAGTGCGGTGGTCTCTGGTGATCGGAGGTAGGAGCAGCGGCGAAGTTTACAGGTGGAGATTGTTTTCTGGTTTTGGGTTCCAGGTGTTCATTCGAACTCAATTTCGATTTAATGCCTGAGATGCTGAACGGAGGGCCGGAATAAGGTGCCGAGTGGATCGCCGATGTGTGGTGATGGACGTGGTCGATCGGAGGTGATGAACGGAACTGTGCATGTGCACAGTCGAGAGGGGATGGATGTGTATATCTTTGGTTGGACAGGGAATGGACTCGAGAATCTCTCGAGTAACTCGGCGATTAGCTCGGGTGATTCAATAAATTACTCGAAGTGAATTTAGGTTGTCTCGGTAGATAGTTTTTTTTTTCCTCAAATGAACAGTGCCAGGCAAACTCGAGATTTACTCGAGTAACTTTTCGTTCTGGCCCGGGGAAAAACAAGTTTTTCTCGAAGCAGGTATGGGGGGAAAAATTGGGAAACTTGTTTACAGTGAACAGTGTTTAGTTTTTCCCAGTTTTAAATTTTGTGGTTTTAAATTTAAACCAATATCGACTGAGTTTGATTTAAGTGTTTAAATTCCGATTTTAGAAATAAAAGAAAAGTTTAAATTTTAAATACTTTTTAATAAATTTAAATATTTGAAATTAAGGTGGTTTGATTAAAAGCACTTATAACTAAGATTGTTTTATAATTGTAATTTATAGTTTTTTTTTTGGCTCGAAGTTAAGCTCGGGGAGAGAGGCATTTGGCTCGGGTAAGTACTCGAGTAAGTCTCGGGTAGAAATTTGTTTCAAGTCCAAACCAGATTTGTCTCTGTAAATTTAAACTGAGTTTTAAATTTTTGACTTAAGGGTTAAAATGAATTCTTAAATCCAAGTAAATTACTTAATGAAATTAATTAAAGGGTTAATTTATTAATGTGATTAATTAGTTATAATTACACAATTAATTCATCTTAATTGTAGATGATTGATTATTATCGAATGCTTTGTGATATAAATTGCTTGGTATTGCGCTATTATATCTGTGATGAATATACTGTTATATGAATATGAAACCCTTGACCCGTAAACGATATTTGAATTTCGATGCGGCAGGGAGTCGGATTCCAGTTGGTTATCCGAAACCCACATCGAATTGAAATAATGAATCTTTGTGACTGATAAATTTATTTTATCTATGAATCTGTGAATGAAGACAAGCGTTATCGATTATACCGCTTATCGTTATATCTGTGATGATTGATGTTGTGCACTTGTGTGTAAAACCCTTGGACTACACTTTTACACACACAAATATGGATTTCACGTGGAAATCAGTTAAGTCACAGATAATTTAAATTTGATGTTTTTGAAATTGAAATTTTAATTTCAATTGATTTTGAAATTGGAAATTTGGGGTTTAAAGTGAAAAGCTTTGGAAATGGGATTTCAAAGATAAAAGTTATTTCGAATAACTTAATCGAGTTTCAAAAATTTAAATAATTTGATTTAAATTTGAATTCAAGTTTGAAATTGAATTCTATGATTTGAAACTAAGGATTAAAAATGCTGTACAAATTATATATGGGTTAAACCATTTTAAAAGTATTGATTTGGGAATTTGAATTTAATTCAAGGGTTTTAACCCGTGTAAATATAACTGGATTTTTCTGAAACGAAACTATTTGTTTCAAATAGTAAAAGCTTTCACAAAAGTAAAGGATTTCCAAATTGTGTTGAACGGTTTCAAGTTTGAAATAGAATTGAAATGTTTTGAAATTTATGAAATGAGTCTTTGATTCAAAGACCGAACGAGTTAATCTAACTTGAAATAAAATTGTTTTGAAAGGCTATGAATGAATCTTTGGAAACGAGTTTTGAAAGCTATAAGTTAAATCTTGGTTTAAAGATTTAACGAGTTAATCCTAGTGAAATGGAAATTGATTTGAAAATCTATGAATGAATCTTTGGGGATGGGGTGAACTTTGTGAATTGAATCTTTTTGTTTAAAAGATTAAAAGTGTGGAAATTGTTTAAACCAGGGAAGGTTTTTGAAATGAATCTTTTTGTTTAAAAGATTGGAAATGGTAATTTGGTTTAACCATTCGAATGAAAAGTTTTTGGGCTTTAAGCTGTGATTTAACTGAGACCCCAGTATCCATATGATTTTTAATTGCGCTCGTTATTCGGTTTAGCCGGGAAAGGACCTTTGTGTCATATAACCCATTCCGAATAGTGATACGACGATATGGATAGCATTTGAAGACCGGTGGTGAAGACCGGGTATTTGCGAGAGCGATAGGATGACCTATCGATTGTCTCTGCACTGAGTAGCTACGGTATAGAGATTCCCTAAGTGATGGGAAGTCCGATCAGGATTGTGAATACCCGGAATTGCAAGGGCTTCTTCGGAAGTGCCTTCGGTTCTGTTCGAACTCGGAACAGACTTGTATGGATGTGTGTCTGACGTTACACTTTGAGATGTAAAGCTGGTTTCTATCAAATACATTTCTGTTGGTGGCGGAGAATTTATTCTCTTAGCTTAACACCCTTCTCTGAGACGTACGAGCTCAGAGGTTATGTAGTTGATGTTTACTAGTGATACATTCCCAATTTGGTAATGTGGCATACGAAGTGCTGCTGATCATTGGTTGATCAAAGCGTTGCTTTGTGAAAAAGCGTGCTTTGTGAAGAAGCGTAGTTTTGTGGACGAGACTTCGTCGAGCCTCACAACCCGGTAATGGTCGAAACAGGAATGTTGCGACAAAGGTTTGTAGGGGTAGCGCCCCTAGGGTATGTCATTTCCTTCTGGATAAAGGGTGGTATCATGGTATGGAGCCCAGATACTTAACTCGTGTGGACACGGTAATTTATTACTGTATGATGTTGCTTTGTTGGTTTTCGGGATCCCGGGATAAAGGTTGGTTACGACCGGGGGATGACATGACTCGTGTGTTAGTTACCTAGTTACAGCTATACAGCGTGAGGTAGCGTCAGTGTGTTAGTTACCTAGTTACAGCTGTACAGCGTGAGGTAGCGTCGGCCTTTTGTTTGCGGAGATCCGGTTAGGATCCGGGGCGTCTTTCCAGAGGCGTTTCTATTTCGGTAAGGAAGTTCCTTAGCCTGATCATTTGTTGGAAATCCAAAGAAACAATACGAACCCTGTACGGTTTTAGTTGTATTACCTGCTATGGAATGTGGCGGTAACCTGCTACTGAACGTAGTAGTTATAGTAGACATACAACAATGTTTGTATGTTGGCTAAGATTGATATTATATTTTTGAAATGTTTTTTCTACACTATGCACTAGTAATAATATCAAAAGAGTTTTGATTTTGCGTAGTAAGCATGTTTGACTATCATAAGAAGAAATCTCCTCCAATTCTGCGTTTGCATTGTGTGTGTGGTGGGAGGTCTTATGGTAGTTTCATTTTCGAAAAGCATTGCGGATTTCAATGTTTAAAAGCCTTTGTTGCTTGTATTAAAGATAAACTATTTTTGTTGCTCACACCAGTCCCATGACTGATCCGGAGTTTATTGTTCCCTTCCTAAACTCTGGGTGCCCACTATTTTCCACACGGGCAGTCTAGAGTTGGGTTTTCAGATATTCAGGTTTAGTAGATTATCTGGAGCTAGTTCATTCATCGGAGTTGCTTATCTTGGAGTTGTGGATTCATTCTTGTCTGAAGATCATTTTGGAGTTATCATTTCTATTGATATTGTTCCGCTGCTGTTGTTATCTTTTCTTTTCCGCTGCTATTTGTTGTATCATATCTCTGATGTATATTGATATTCATTGTATCACTCTGTTGTATCAGATATTGTATATCAATGTATTATTCATTTCTTCCGCTGTGTTGTTATACTTAATTGTGTTATAAGCTCCGGCGAATCGGATTTGAACGGTCGAATCTGCGGCATTCTAGTACAATGTGAAGTACGGATGTCGATTTTCGAACGCGAAAAATCCGGATCGTTACATTTGGTATCAGAGCTAAGGTTGAACTTTAGCTCAGGAGTATAACACGTTAAGTAGCTCATTAGAGATAGGGTGAAGTATACCCTAGAATGAGTAATTCTCAGATATCCGTTCGAATACCTCAGTAAATTCTCTTGCTATACACAAATAGTAAGTATGAGTGTAAGAAGAGGATGAGATAGGGGATAGGGAAATACGACTAGAAATGGTCAATACTCTGTAACAACAAGGAAATGATCTTTTCTTTATCAAACTCTTTCGTTCAACATCTTCTTCTCAATTCTTCGATGGTTTCTGGTAGATCCAGAAAGAAGATTCGATATATATTAATATGGGACGTAAACTCCGAATTGACCAAAACTGTTTGTTTGGATGAATTGATTGCTTTGTTTGCTATGGTTGATAGGTATAATTTAGTTTCTAAACTGAAAATTTTGAAATTGTATCCATATATCTATCTATTCTTTGGGTCCCGATATGTGCTACGAATGGTTAGTTATTCCTTCGAACTAACCGATGCTCCTGCATATTTCGTAGATCTGGATAACCCGAGTATCTTGTGAAGTTTTAAAACAGATTCGTTCTTGATATTCTGATTTGGTAAGCCAAATGCAGAATAGATGTTCAGTTTGATTTGATGAAACATTCTCCATCTATCTTCGCGTCTCCTTGGTAATTTCGAGGACGAAATTCTTTTAAGGGGGGAAGTCTGTAACGACCCCGAATTTATATAAATTTGAAATTTATAATTAAATTTATTTCTGAATAAAAAATTGTAAAATTTATTGATAAATTGATTCGAGTTTCCCCGAAATCAAATATAAATGTGTTACATCATTTTAATTTAAAATATTGTATATATATTGAATTTGAATATTTAAGTCGTATTTAATAAATAAATGATTTAAATGTTGATAGTTAAAACTTTATAACAATAACCATACTAATTTATATATGTACATTAAGTATGGAAGCTGGCAGATATGTTCAACTAAATGTAGGCTGAGAGAGGAAGTAACAACAAAGCAATAAAATAAGAAACCAGACAACATTATAATTTTAAAAGTATGAAACCAGACTTGGAAACAAAAGACAAAAGAAAATATATAAGATCTTGAACTTGCCAGAGAAGATATGTACTCAATGTATAATATAAAAAAGAAATGTACACAACAACAATTAATGCAGCAGCCTCCAAAATGAACCTGGTAAATAAAAAAAAGAAGAGTAAATCTATGAACAAAGGAATAGAATAAGGCAAGTATAGAGACATAAAGTACAAAATATATATCCTCAGCCTCTTTAGTACACGAACCAGCCACCAAGACAAGAAAATATCCCTGCTCATTTTGTATAAACAAAATTATCACCCTGTACAATGTTAGTACATCACATAGTAAAGCTCTTCTCTTTATATCAACATCTCCATTTTCGTCCATTTTCAAAACTGAGGGTAGCATCATCTACAACTTTAACAATACAAATCAACTCAGCAATACAAAGATTCAAGATTTAGTTTTAATGTGAAACAAACAACCTGGAACCCCACGCAAATAAGACTCAACTCAGTGTAGACCAGATTTCAGTGTTGCAATATTCAAGTTTCCAACTTCAACCTGATCAAGTTTTGAATCTGGAAAATCAAAACAACATGCCCTGTTCTTCTTTGTTCTTTCAGGAATCAAGTGAGCAACTCTTCTTATTTACCTGTGAGTAACACCTTATTTAAAATTATCACCTAAGTTAGTCTAGCCTATATTTCTCTGTGATGATATGTTACCTTGTGTATATGTGATTGTATAACTCATGTGCATCTGTTTTGTGAATACCTGTATCTGGGTTCATGATTTTGGAAAATATGGAAACCCACCTCCATCTCATGATTTAACACTTATTTGTATTTAAGTTGTGAAATAAAACTGTTGGTTAGTTGTAGTTTAAGTATTTAAAGTATGTTAAAGATTAAACAAACTGTAAATTTCTCTGGTAACTTAAGAAAACTGATCTCATCTTTATATGTGTTTAAATCAAACTTCTGATTTTAAAGATTTAAGAATATAAATTGAAACTACATTCAAATTTATGATTTTTAAAACAAGAACTACAATTTTTAAACAAAGGAGTGAAGAGCAGTTTTACTTCTCTGTTTTGAACGTTTTGGGTCGCCATGGTCGATGTAGTTGACCGGAAATATTGAGTCTTGGTCGAGAGGTAGAGGAGCGACCAGGGATGTTGGGAAAAATGGAGTCGAGGTCGCCAGATCAACGTGGAGCAGTTGGCAATGTTTTCTTGCCTGTAAACCTAGTTTTTAAGTGCCATAGTTAATTGTCTCGTTTGAAGCCATGGAGTGATCGAGTGTGACGAGCTTTGGGGGTCGTGTACAGGGAAGGTAGGCGAGGCTTTGGCAGGAGTGCGGTGGTCTCTGGTGATCGGAGGTAGGAGCAGCGGCGAAGTTTACAGGTGGAGATTGTTTTCTGGTTTTGGGTTCCAGGTGTTCATTCGAACTCGATTTCGATTTAATGCCTGAGATGCTGAACGGAGGGCCGGAATAAGGTGCCGAGTGGATCGCCGATGTGTGGTGATGGACGTGGTCGATCGGAGGTGATGAACGGAACTGTGCATGTGCACAGTCGAGAGGGGATGGATGTGTATATCTTTGGTTGGACAGGGAATGGACTCGAGAATCTCTCGAGTAACTCGGCGATTAGCTCGGGTGATTCAATAAATTACTCGAAGTGAATTTAGGTTGTCTCGGTAGATAGTTTTTTTTTTCCTCAAATGAACAGTGCCAGGCAAACTCGAGATTTACTCGAGTAACTTTTCGTTCTGGCCCGGGGAAAAACAAGTTTTTCTCGAAGCAGGTATGGGGGGAAAACTCGGGAAACTTGTTTACAGTGAACAGTGTTTAGTTTTTCCCAGTTTTAAATTTTGTGGTTTTAAATTTAAACCAATATCGACTGAGTTTGATTTAAGTGTTTAAATTCCGATTTTTGAAATAAAAGAAAAGTTTAAATTTTAAATACTTTTTAATAAATTTAAATATTTGAAATTAAGGTGGTTTGATTAAAAGCACTTATAACTAAGATTGTTTTATAATTGTAATTTATAGTTTTTTTTTTGGCTCGAAGTTAAGCTCGGGGAGAGAGGCATTTGGCTCGGGTAAGTACTCGAGTAAGTCTCGGGTAGAAATTTGTTTCAAGTCCAAACCAGATTTGTCTCTGTAAATTTAAACTGAGTTTTAAATTTTTGACTTAAGGGTTAAAATGAATTCTTAAATCCAAGTAAATTACTTAATGAAATTAATTAAAGGGTTAATTTATTAATGTGATTAATTAGTTATAATTACACAATTAATTCATCTTAATTGTAGATGATTGATTATTATCGAATGCTTTGTGATATAAATTGCTTGGTATTGCGCTATTATATCTGTGATGAATATACTGTTATATGAATATGAAACCCTTGACCCGTAAATGATATTTGAATTTCGATGCGGCAGGGAGTCGGATTCCAGTTGGTTATCCGAAACCCACATCGAATTGAAATAATGAATCTTTGTGACTGATAAATTTATTTTATCTATGAATCTGTGAATGAAGATAAGCGTTATCGATTATACCGCTTATCGTTATATCTGTGATGATTGATGTTGTGCACTTGTGTGTAAAACCCTTGGACTACACTTTTACACACACAAATATGGATTTCACGTGGAAATCAGTTAAGTCACAGATAATTTAAATTTGATGTTTTTGAAATTGAAATTTTAATTTCAATTGATTTTGAAATTGGAAATTTGGGGTTTAAAGTGAAAAGCTTTGGAAATGGGATTTCAAAGATAAAAGTTATTTCGAATAACTTAATCGAGTTTCAAAAATTTAAATAATTTGATTTAAATTTGAATTCAAGTTTGAAATTGAATTCTATGATTTGAAACTAAGGATTAAAAATGCTGTACAAATTATATATGGGTTAAACCATTTTAAAAGTATTGATTTGGGAATTTGAATTTAATTCAAGGGTTTTAACCCGTGTAAATATAACTGGATTTTTCTGAAACGAAACTATTTGTTTCAAATAGTAAAAGCTTTCACAAAAGTAAAGGATTTCCAAATTGTGTTGAACGGTTTCAAGGTTGAAATAGAATTGAAATGTTTTGAAATTTATGAAATGAGTCTTTGATTCAAAGACCGAACGAGTTAATCTAACTTGAAATAAAATTGTTTTGAAAGGCTATGAATGAATCTTTGGAAACGAGTTTTGAAAGCTATAAGTTAAATCTTGGTTTAAAGATTTAACGAGTTAATCCTAGTGAAATGGAAATTGATTTGAAAATCTATGAATGAATCTTTGGGGATGGGGTGAACTTTGTGAATTGAATCTTTTTGTTTAAAAGATTAAAAGTGTGGAAATTGTTTAAACCAGGGAAGGTTTTTGAAATGAATCTTTTTGTTTAAAAGATTGGAAATGGTAATTTGGTTTAACCATTCGAATGAAAAGTTTTTGGGCTTTAAGCTGTGATTTAACTGAGACCCCAGTATCCATATGATTTTTAATTGCACTCGTTATTCGGTTTAGCCGGGAAAGGACCTTTGTGTCATATAACCCATTCCGAATAGTGATACGACGATATGGATAGCATTTGAAGACCGGTGGTGAAGACCGGGTATTTGCGAGAGCGATAGGATGACCTATCGATTGTCTCTGCACTGAGTAGCTACGGTATAGAGATTCCCTAAGTGATGGGAAGTCCGATCAGGATTGTGAATACCCGGAATTGCAAGGGCTTCTTCGGAAGTGCCTTCGGTTCTGTTCGAACCCAGAACAGACTTGTATGGATGTGTGTCTGACGTTACACTTTGAGATGTAAAGCTGGTTTCTATCAAATACATTTCTGTTGGTGGCGGAGAATTTATTCTCTTAGCTTAACACCCTTCTCTGAGACGTACGAGCTCAGAGGTTATGTAGTTGATGTTTACTAGTGATACATTCCCAATTTGGTAATGTGGCATACGAAGTGCTGCTGATCATTGGTTGATCAAAGCGTTGCTTTGTGAAAAAGCGTGCTTTGTGAAGAAGCGTAGTTTTGTGGATGAGACTTCGTCGAGCCTCACAACCCGGTAATGGTCGAAACAGGAATGTTGCGACAAAGGTTTGTAGGGGTAGCGCCCCTAGGGTATGTCATTTCCTTCTGGATAAAGGGTGGTATCATGGTATGGAGCCCAGATACTTAACTCGTGTGGACACGGTAATTTATTACTGTATGATGTTGCTTTGTTGGTTTTCGGGATCCCGGGATAAAGGTTGGTTACGACCGGGGGATGACATGACTCGTGTGTTAGTTACCTAGTTACAGCTATACAGCGTGAGGTAGCGTCAGTGTGTTAGTTACCTAGTTACAGCTGTACAGCGTGAGGTAGCGTCGGCCTTTTGTTTGCGGAGATCCGGTTAGGATCCGGGGCGTCTTTCCAGAGGCGTTTCTATTTCGGTAAGGAAGTTCCTTAGCCTGATCATTTGTTGGAAATCCAAAGAAACAATACGAACCCTGTACGGTTTTAGTTGTATTACCTGCTATGGAATGTGGCGGTAACCTGCTACTGAACGTAGTAGTTATAGTAGACATACAACAATGTTTGTATGTTGGCTAAGATTGATATTATATTTTTGAAATGTTTTTTCTACACTATGCACTAGTAATAATATCAAAAGAGTTTTGATTTTGCGTAGTAAGCATGTTTGACTATCATAAGAAGAAATCTCCTCCAATTCTGCGTTTGCATTGTGTGTGTGGTGGGAGGTCTTATGGTAGTTTCATTTTCGAAAAGCATTGCGGATTTCAATGTTTAAAAGCCTTTGTTGCTTGTATTAAAGATAAACTATTTTTGTTGCTCACACCAGTCCCATGACTGATCCGGAGTTTATTGTTCCCTTCCTAAACTCTGGGTGCCCACTATTTTCCACACGGGCAGTCTAGAGTTGGGTTTTCAGATATTCAGGTTTAGTAGATTATCTGGAGCTAGTTCATTCATCGGAGTTGCTTATCTTGGAGTTGTGGATTCATTCTTGTCTGAAGATCATTTTGGAGTTATCATTTCTATTGATATTGTTCCGCTGCTGTTGTTATCTTTTCTTTTCCGCTGCTATTTGTTGTATCATATCTCTGATGTATATTGATATTCATTGTATCACTCTGTTGTATCAGATATTGTATATCAATGTATTATTCATTTCTTCCGCTGTGTTGTTATACTTAATTGTGTTATAAGCTCCGGCGAATCGGATTTGAACGGTCGAATCTGCGGCATTCTAGTACAATGTGAAGTACGGATGTCGATTTTCGAACGCGAAAAATCCGGATCGTTACACTTAACATGTAAGTTAATTGAAACTTAAAAGAAATCTATTACAGCATTTAACGCTGTCTTTTGTTAATTAACTGTTTTAAACTATAACTTTACGTAGCATTTTATAAGTGCTACGGAAACTATATTTTGTTGTTTTAAATTAATTTTAATGAAAAATAATCTCTGGAAAATGATATAATTTTGGGAAATTAAATGTTAAATTTCTAAAGATAATGAAGAGATATTTAAGTGGAAGAATTTGATTTCTAATGTGAGTTTAAAATGGTATTTAAATTTAATAAAATGAATGAATTTAAATGGTATTTAAATGAATAAAAATGAATGGTGTTTTGAATAATATTTTGATATTGTGAAATGAGTTTGAAATGATACTTGATTTCTGACTTATTTAATTTATTTGATAGATGAATATTTGCAGTATATATTAATTGAGTTTATTTAAATGATATTGGATTTATGAAATGTGGGAGATTTAAAGTTTTGAAATATACTAAAGATTGAATATTGTATTTTGTGGATTTAATCTATATTGGGAATTGATAAGATTTGAAACGGTTTGTTGGTAAACTGTAATTGAATTGAAATTTGATGGTTTGAATTTAATAAGTTTGTAAATGTATAGAATTAAAAGATGATTTTAAATATATGATTTCGAAATGCTGTGATTTTCAAAGTATAATGATTTCAAATGTTTTGTTTCAAAAGAGTTATAACTTTGAAAGTATAGACTATTTGAAAGGTGAATATATGTTTGAAATGGAAATGATGTTGTTTTGAAATGAACATAGTTTTGAAATAAAATGATTTGGTTTCGAAGTATAACTATCAAAGGTATGATATTTTGATATATAAAAATGATTTGAAATAAAGTTTGAAAAGATATAATATTTTGATGTATTAAAATGATTTGAAAAGAAGTTTGAAAGGATACGATATTTTAGAATATTGAAATGATTTGGAAATGATAAATCTTTTTTTTTGATAAAGACATGATTTTGAAATGATATCTTATTTTGAAGTAAAGTATTGTTTTTAAAAGTTATAACCACGGGTTATAATAACGATTGGTTGGCAAAGAGACCGGGATCGGATATGGACATACTCTCTGTCGATACCGAAAACCACTTTGACAACCGTGTACGCGGTGGAGATTCCAGAATGAAGTAGGATGGTGGCGACGTTCTTAAGGTATGTTACGTGGACCCAACTCCCGTGAGTTGGCATAAGGTGGCTAAAACAGGAGCGATTGATGGACCAAGGAGGTAGCACCTCTTATCGGACACACTTCTTCGATACCATTCTATTACTTGTGATTGATTTGGTGGCCACCCTTGATTGGGAGTGTTGTTCGAGGTGGGCGGTAGTGGCTGCTATGCGTCACCACTAGTCCGGATGCGTAATTGGTATATCTACCCTGGCTTTGCCTAGTTGTGCCGTGTTACCTACCATATCGAGCTTTACTACGATTATGATTTTAAGATCCGACCGCGTTAAGGTTCTCCATCCCCTTAACGCTATTTTCTATATGATTATACTTTACTGATTAGACATTATTATAATAGCGAATATTACTACATAGTAGATAGTTTAACGGATCCTTAAAGAATGGGCGGTCCCAAGCATTCTTTAAGTTACTTGTACCTTATTACAGTTCACTTGAGTTGGTTTATATTATATAAGTATATATTGTCCTGACTCGAGTGTTTGTGTTTTGCTTTACGCTCGGGTCAGCCTGAGTATTCACAGATTTGGATTTCCACCTTCTGGAGATTTGAATCGCTGGAGATTATCTGCTAGTCTTGTTCTATCGACTTCAGTTATGTTGCTCTGTTCAGCTTGTACTTGGTTATCTTATTTATACTTCCGTTGTACTCTATTTCTTCTATTGTATCTTATGTACTCTGATATATTTATATAGTAGCTTCATGAACTACTATTTCTTTTACTTCCGCTGCATTATTTTACTCTGTGTCTGTGATTATATTTATTTACTGTATATTCTGAGATTTGCCAAATTTTAATTACAACGCGGTATTTTGAGCAATTCAACTCCGGCATGAGTGTCTACCTATACACTTATAATGGATGCGAATGGTTGAAAATATCGGGTCGTTACAATATATCCCCAACATATAGCCTTTCTGCTTTAATCCCCGCTATTTCCGCTATATCCCGTTATTTCCGCTATATTCCGCTATTTCCGCTATATCTTCTATAAAAAATTGGATTGAAAAATGATATTTATACGCTATAAAAATTATGAAATTAATTACTTTCATTGAATTTTTGATATATGTTTAGAAATGATAATACTCTAATATTCTACTAAATTAAATTAAGTTATATAACAGTTTTACGTTCATTTACAATACATTTGCACATATTTTTATTTAAAATTATTTTTGTTTTAATTATAATTCAATTGAATGTTAATTTTTCACATAATTACTATCTATATATTTGTAAAAACAACAAGTATGGGATTTATATGCTATTTTAGAGTAAAGCGATATATCCCGCTATATCTTCGCTACATCCCCGCTATGACTTTTTGCACCTCTACCGCATTGATCCACCGAGCGCTTTAACTGCACAGGTTTGGAATAACCATCCTTTAAGGATCCGTTAAACTATCTACTATGTAGTAGTGTACGATAAGTAGATAATGTCTATCAGTAATATAAAGTATCAAAATAGTGTTAAGGCGTTACCATTATCCCCCTTAACACATTTTATATAAGCATCATAGTCTATACATCACTGTAAACTCCACCGTAAACTAGTGGGATATCAGGGAGTACTCCATAGGTATAACACAAAACAAATCGTAGTGGTCGCATATATAGGGATACAAGTATGACAAGGCACATGAGCCAATACCCAAGGTAGTGAAACTACCGTTTGCCTGATCCGGACTGGTGAGAACGCATCACCGCAGCGATCACAACACCGCGAAACAACACTCCCAAATCAAGGGTGCACCAATCGATAACAAGTAATGAATAGTTTTCGAAGAAGTGTGTTCGCTCGAGGTAGCTGACCCCATTTGGCCCGACATGACTCCTGTTTTAGTCATTTCCAATTTGACACAAGTGTCAAGGCTATCCATTATCATTCTCTTTCTTCGGTCATCACGTACATCATTCCAACCACTTCATTCTGGATCACACTCCGCGTATAGTTATTAAAGTAGTTTTTGGTTTAGACAGTGAGTATGTCCCTAACCGATTCCGGTCTCTTTAATAACTTTCGTAATTATTACACCGATTGGTCATTTAATATATTTCAAAACCAAACTAAATTTCAATTCCAATTAGAATTTATAAATCAACATTTCATTTGTCTTCATGAATCAATTTCCATAATTTACGTTTCAAAACATTCAAATTCATAATTTCAAAATCTTATAATTCAATTTCAAATTTTATTTAAACAATTCAAATATTGATTCAAGTTCGTATATAAGTTTCATTCCGACATCATTTAAATTAATTTAATTTAACATTCAAATCAATTTAAATTCATTAATCGATTTCATTTAATATTCGTTAAGTTAATTTATCATTCAAAACAATTTCTATTTAATTTCCAATTCACTAAATCAATTACTTAAGTTCAACTTCATTGTATCAAACTTACAAATTTAAATTAAATTAAATTCATCAAATCAAATTCTTTACATTTCAAGTTTTACATTAATTTCAATAAACACATTTTATTTCTTGTTAAAGAAAATTCAATTTCACTTATTTATTTACTTAGTTACAATTTCAAAACTCAATTTATAAAGAAACTTAATTTCACTTATTCAAGAAGTTCAATTTCACTTAACAAAGCATTCAATTTTATTTAATTATTAAATAATTAAATCTTATTTAATTATTAAATAATTTCAAAACTTAATTATTAAATAATTTCAAACTTAATTATTAATAATTCCAAATTTTAAAACAACGTTCTTTCATCTACTACTATGTTAATATTTTGATTCAGATTATTAAATATTAACATTTCCTTTCATTAAAATTCAAATTCCAACTTCGTTTCAAAACCATATTATTTATTAAAATAAAATCTTCATTTTATTTTTAAATCAAAGTATTGACCAATCGGTTTTTATTTAATTCTCTATCCTAGGTCAAAGTTCAATTTGGGTATTTATCATTTCAACCCGATTCCAATTCAATTCAAAAATCAAAGCATAGCAAAGGGAACTTGCAGTGTGATAACTGGGATGGTGCCAAAGTAAATAAACAAGCAATAACAACAGTCCAATTATTAATTCAAATAATCCCGAAATAATCGTATTAATTCACATTGTTGTTTGTGCAAATTAATATAATCATTTCTAGAATCTACACTATCATTTCATATAGATTAAAGATTATTACATTAATATTTAATACGGTTCTTCACTCGATATTCATTATTCAATTTATACTACATCAATTTTATACAACATACATTCAATGGTTCAAGGTGAAGTTAACCATATTACTACGTGTCGAGTGATTAAACATTTAAAGGGGTCATATTATGCAAATTTAACAAATCAAATTCAACATATAGATCCAATTTAAATTATGGACTATCCAATATCAATTCAATTGCATATTATTTATCACTTTAACATTAACAATTTAACGTCCAATATAAACATCAACAATCAATCAATTATCAACCAAACTGGATTATCATTGTATATATAACAGATAATGGTGTCAGATGTCACAGGTGAACTGATACGTATAATAGCATATATTTAACAGTGTAAATAACTAGCAGCAGCATATTTCAATTGTCGTTTCAATTGAAATCAAATTTAATAAATAAAAGAATATTAATCGTGAGTGATTGCTCACCTTTCGAGGCTAGAGACATTCGACGATGGAATGAGTTTCGAATCCAAGCACGAATTTCAAACAAAGCAAGATTGATACGAATTTTGACGACGAAGCTGATCGCAAAGAATTGATGAACAAATCGCATTAGCTTGATCTGAACGGAATATATATATACACACACCATTATTATTTTTGAAAAGTCGACATTTAAATTAAGACACATATATTTATATTATAAAACTATTGATTACTTTTAAAACACATATAACCAAGTATTAACATACCAAGTACATTTTAAAAAAATGGAAACAACTTATACAACTTATATACAAAACAATGTAAATGCACGCTAAGGAAATGTGCAGACTACAACATTTGTTTTAAAAATCTAGTATGTAGGCAAATTTATATTACCAGTAAGAGTATATGTATGTATATAAATAAACTACAAATATATATAATCCCTGTACAAACCTATACACAGTAACACTTTCATATATAATTTCCGAAAAATTTAAATCAAGAGAAATATTAAATTTTTTTTTACCAAACCATATAAGCTTTATATATGCTGTAACAATGAGAAATACTGTCTTTATTTCGTACTAACCGACCACTAAAGCAATGTATTGAAACAAACTATAAATATAATAATATATAACTAAACTCGCCTACAACATATGGTAATTGAATTTGATATTAAGACAAATGATGATTTCTTATCAAAGCTGCTATTTTATTTAACAGTACATATATTATACCTATATAATTCACTGCTAATTTATATTGACCTATAACTAATTTTGTACAGACTCAATATACATATATACTATAGTTAAACTGAAATATAGTATTAGAAAATATATATCAAGACTAATATATATAATATAGGTATAGTACTGCAACCCATACCATAATAGAAATATAATATAACACCTGTAAAAGTATACGATAGATATAAGTATAAATATATACCTTGAAAACAAAGATGAAAGTGCTGCTGATGGAAGAAGAAAGATGTGCTCGGCCCAATCTAGACAAGGCTGGGAGTTGGTGGTGAAAGGGAGGATGGTTGGGGAGTCCGGTGGGTTGTTGTCGCGGCCATGGAGTGGGTGGCTCGTGTGAAGGGAAGGGAAGTGATGCGGCCAGGGTGAAGCGGCTGGGCGCGGTGTTGCCGAGGCAAGTCGGCGGCGGCGGCGCTGGCTGGTTTGGGTGGACGGAGATAAGGAGTGTCGAGGCAACTACAGGGAGGTGCGGTTGGAGGCTGTGATGCCTTGTGTTTGGATGCGGGATGGAGCAGAGATGCATGAGAGGGAGGGAGGAGAAAGAGGCCACACGAGATGATGGGCGGAGGAATTGAAAGAAGCAGATGAGGATGCATGCTGTCCTGGACACGAGGCTCAGTTGTGGAAAAGGCGAATGGACGGCTATCGATGTAGTTGTGGGTTTCGGTGTTTGGAAGTAGGCGAGTTCGGCTTCAGGTTGCTTGGCTATCTGGTCGGAGGTTGAGGAGGGAAGGAAGAGTGGATCTAATAATAAAGGCTACAGGAATGAGAAGAAAGCAGAGAAGATGGGAAATGAATTGGAAAGAAGTGAGAAATGAAGAAAACAGTTAGACAAAGCAAAATATATTTAAGAAAAAGGGAACAGAAAAGTTTTTGAACAGACGGGCGTGAGTTGGCAAAGTGTATTATTATTTTTGGAACAAGAGAAACGAATCGGAACAAAATAAAACCGTTCAAAATAATAAATACAACCGTACACAAATTTATACTTGATATTCGAAACGATGGCACGGATAAAATTAGTAACTGATGAAATAAATATTAAATTAAAAGCTAGTGGCTGCTATATGAAATTCGAATGGACACAACTGACAAAAGGCTCGAAATGTACCGATGCTGTAAACTGTTTTACAGATTCCGTTGGCCCTCGGACGTCGAAACAAGCAAATGAATATACCGTGGAGATCAGCACGACGAGACTATCAAAACGGTATACGGATATTAGTGGTACGATTTAATTATAAAAATTCAAAATTTTCTACTATGGAAAATGCAAGAAAAACACAGAAAAATAAGATCGACGGAGCTAAAGAAGTCCAAATTTGGAAAAACGAAAAATGACGTCTTGATCAAAAGATGGTTTAAAATTTTTCTATGTAAAAATATTTAGGTTCCGAAAACATTTTATTTTCATCGTTTTTTTAACGGATTAAATTGAAGTAAATTTACGCACGAAATAAACTTTCATATTTTCGGACGAAAATTTACCAGTTGCTATGTTTAACTAGACGCATTCCAAATATTAAATTTTTATTTTAAATTTTATTAGTTAAAATTTCACACAAATTCTGTTAATTAAATTAATTAAAATCATTAAAATACCCGGGTTGTTACAGTGTTTGTTTGATTTTTGTGTGCATTTGTGTGTGCGCTTTTTGTTCTAGTGTTTTTTTCCATTTGCATTTTCATTATTAGTTAAAAAAAAGAGCATACACAATTTCAAAAAAAAAAAAATTATTCATTTTGATTTTCCATTTCATTTACACTTTTTTATTTTACAACTTAAATAAAGAAGTTACATTGTGTATTTTCTCCTACATCTTCTATAACCACTGTCATTTCTCCTTCATACTCACTGCACATAGCAACTTGTTCCTCCCTGTTTAAATCCCACATACAATTCCATATCCCTCAATACAATATAGACTTCAGTTCAAATCATCTGCCCCTTCTCTGCACTTCTGATCATCCATTGCAAACATATACTTGCATTAATCATCAGTACATTTGCATATCAACCACAACATCTTCCATCCAGTCACAACACAACTGCCGACATACTTACCCTACTGCCATTACTTCCACCAGTGCAACATAACCCCCCTGCTTTCATCAAGACAAACAACGATACACCCATTTACAGACTACTACAACCAGTAGCCACTTGCACCCCCTTTCACTACTGCGAACACCACATATCTATCCCAAACAATCGCCTGCCTCTCCACCTCCTTGACCACATATCATATACAACAGTCAACCCTATACAACACCACTCCAAACTACACTGTGCAACCACCAGAAACCCCCTTCTCCACTGACCATAATCACAAACCAAATACCCTCACTGACCCCATACAACTGTCCGTCTTCAACATTTTTTTAATACCTCTACATCACTAGTTCAATACTTAGTTTTAGATATCCATTTCAACATAAACATTTCAACTCATTTTCAACACTTCATATACATCATTTTCAAACTGTCTGTCCTCTTTGAACAATTTTTGACCATTGCATTTTCACTTCATCAAACACTGCCTCCTCTTCAACATTGCCTGCCACTTTCAAAACAACGACATACTGCCTGTTCATCCACTACAACAACTTGCACACCACCTTCATCAACCATCAACAACAATCCTGCTATGCACTGCCATAAACTGTCTCCACCTGACCATATTCTCACCAACCACCTCGGATACATACATCATAGAGCAGGCAACTTCATTTATCACCATTCCCCCTTATAAATTTCCCACTACAGCAACTCACAAACTAGTGACCATCACCTCCCCTGATCATCAACATCGCACCCTGCCCTATCAACTACCATAACAGCTTCTAACTGCCCTCTCTGCCCAATCACTGTTGTAACGTCTGTTCTCCATCCACTACAACATCCTACAGTTCATCCCCCTGCTTCCACTGACCATCTTCACAACAGTCTGCCATTCACCAGTCCCTCCACAACTACTGTCAATATATCACCAGCCTCCAAACCATCACATTCTGTCATCAAACACCACTTCCCCTTCATACCACACTTCCACATAACTGCTCACCTCCTATCCACTGCCATACTCCATCGCCTGCGATTTCACCCACATCCACCTCTTCGCCACCACAATTTGAACTGATCCCAAAACAACCGCCTCGACCAATTTGCGACTGCAATCGCCAATCCACCATTCGAACCCAAAATCCCAAAATCACTGCAGTGAACTCTTCATCAAACACCTTACCTCCAGCAGTCGTGAACTCCAACCGCGAACGCCCAACATTGCCAGAAGTTCCCCCGAACCCAAACTTTGAATACCCAGAACCAAACACTTGAATCAAGGAAAAGAAGAAAAAACGAATAAGTCGATTTCGAGAATTGAACATCTGGAATTGATTTATGGAAATTTTGAAATTCTAGAATATGGGAAACTAAATTCGAATTGGTTTGTGGATGATATCGATTAGAGTTATGATTCCTGGGAAGTAGTTTGTGAAGTTGTTTGTTAAATTTGGGTAGTGGGCCGACTTTGTGGGCTTAGTGAATATTTTTTTTGTTTTGTTTTTAAAATCCTTTTCTTTTCTGATTTTGTTTTAATCTAGTTATGTTGTTTTGTGGGTTCAGTTAAGTATTTTTGTTTTGTTTATTACACAATCCTTTGTTTTCTTTTGTTAAAACATTTTCTTGTTTTCTTTTATTGTTAAAACATTCAAACCAAAAAAAAATTAAAAAATTAAAAAAAATATTTGCCATTCTTTTCTTTCTCTTAAAAAACAATTAATTTGTTTTTTAGGATTAATATAGAAAAATCTGTATATATCTTGTTTTCAATTTTCAGGTTGCAGGAAATAAAAGGAAGAGTTGGTTGCTTCGCTTAGCTTGCCAAAAAATAACTGCTTGCTTGCTTATAAAAAAATTGCTGCTTTTAACCTCTATATATTGTTTTTATTTACCTTGCATTGTTGTTTGCTTGCATTAGAAAAATAAAAAAATTTCAAAAACAAAAACAAAAATCATTTGTAGTTGCATTGTTGAT
Organism: Allium fistulosum; assembly: GCA_030737815.1. NCBI lineage: Eukaryota > Viridiplantae > Streptophyta > Magnoliopsida > Asparagales > Amaryllidaceae > Allium > Allium fistulosum. The sequence continues at coordinate 475,445,450 of CM060901.1, forward strand.
ACATGTTTAATTTCTGCTTTGCATTTCATCTTAGATTTTGATTAATAATAACGGTTAGAAATCAATAACACTTAATTGTATATTGACAATTTGTCCTTTTTCGACATTTTAATTTCTTGGTGTCTAGGCTACGGCAGAGCAATAATCAGTTATAAATATTACGGTGATTCGTAAATATTATACTAAATTGTTTCTCTGAAGGTACTTAAACCTTCGACTGCATTGCTACGGTGATTCGTGGTGCACCGATAAATCCTGCCCGTTACCTAGCTGAGTACTATGTTGTTGATTTAAGACAAAGTGTGATTATACTTGGGGTAGGATAAATAATTCGTAATTAACCTTGCATTCATTTAGTTGCATTAGTTCATGCATATTTAAAAAAAAGAATTTAAAAATCCAAAACTAAAAAAATTGTAAATATTTTTAACTTAGTTTTTTTTCCTTTGAAAATTTTCAAACAAATCAAAAAAAATTTACTTAGTTCTTTTTAGAAAAAGAAAGTTAAAGAAAAATCTTTTCAAAAAAAAAAAACTGAAAAACCAAAATACAAAAACAAAAATCAAATTTTTCTTTTGAAAAATAAATTCTATTTGCAAATTTTTTTTCTTTATAAAAAAAAACCCAAAAACATTCTTGAAAATGTCTGAATTTCCATATTCACATGAATACTACGATAGTTGTGAAAATCAATATAATCCATATAATTTCACACCAAATTGTTATGGATATTTCAACAACAACTATTGTTTAAATGATTCAAATTTTGAACCACAAAATTTTTAAAATGATGACCAACCTTCAAATCTTGAAAATAACATTTCGTCTTTACTTGAAATCTCTACACAACAAAATCAAATGATAAATGATTTGTGTAATTCTTATTTGTTTGATAACTCAAGTCAAAATTTTCAAAGTAATCGAGATTTGAATTCACTTCAAATGCAAACAATTTCGAGTATAACCCATGCCAATTCAATTTTGAACTCCAAAATGAATTTCAAAATCAAAACGAAAATGTGATCCACTTTCCAAATAATTTTGGCAATGGTAATAATCTCGTCTACGATACGAGTGAAATTTTTTGTTCTCAACAAATCCAAATCGAAAATTTTCAAGTTAATAACTATAAATTGGATTTTGTTGAACAAATGGACGAAATCTACAATGATCACATGGATTTATTATTCGAATAATATATGATACAACGTGAGAAACAAAACCAAATCCTAGCATGTGACGAGTCAAATGATAATCCATCTTTTACCCAAACCGACGATTTTCAAACAACAACTTTTGAAACTGAAAATGATGATCTTAATGAAGTTGTTGAAAACACGGTAATTGAGTTGGATTTCAATTCTTTTGAGGGTGAGAAACTCGATTTAAGATTCGATCTTCCTTTTCTTGATTTTAAAATTTTGAACACAACAACTTTGGATTTTGAACTTGACATATGTAATAAAGTTGTTGATAATTCAACAAAGGAAGATGAATTTAACGAACACGATTTCTTTTGACTTTTTGAAAACGAGTTATTGAATTATGAAGAGGGAGATTTATAACACCATTTTGATTTTGAAATCAATAATTTTGAAAAGTTTGTCAATTATGAGTTTGAATCTCAATTTGGTGAAAATAAACGTGAACTTCAATCAATCGTTATATCAACCCCAAAAATCATCGAAAATAAAACAACTCGTATGATTTTCAATAAAACGACATTTGTTTTTCCAGATCAACATTCAATTTTGCTTTTACGATTTGGTTTTCCAAGCTTAAACCGTGTCTCGCATACTTGACGAGACAAATGAATCGGTCTTTAAAAGACCGTTTGATTTACTTTTTGACGATATACTTTCTGATGTCGTGTAAATATCTTTCATTTTCTTGTAAATATAGATCATCTTTTTATTTTTGTTTTATTTTTCTCGTTCCACTTGGGTTGACTGTGGGGACATAGTCAAAATCAAGTGTAGGTGGGAGACTCATCTTCATTTTTATTTTTTCGTGGTTTATTTTTTGCATTTTCTTTCAAAAAACTCAAAAAAAAACCAAAACAAAAAAATTCCAAATTTTTTTCCCTCTTTTTATTTACTTTTGAAGAAACACTATAGGATAAATATATGGTTTTGGCTAATTAATTTGAAATTTTTGAAAATTTATTTGTCTTAACAAAAATAAAAATATAGTTTGATTGCAAATAATGAAGGTTTAACTAATATATAGGAAGATTCATGGAGATAATTATGAAATATATTCTAATTGAAAATCTTTGTTTTAAAAAGTTGTTGATTTAAAGTAAAGGATATAACATTTTTTTGTCTTCTAAGTTAAATGGTGCTAAGATGATTTTGCAAAACTCTCTCTTCAAAAAATAATAATATATTTCTTGTATATATGTATATATTTTTTAACAAACACCTAGAGTCATGTGTTCACACTCGTGTGTTCACTCGCCATGCTTTGTACCCTTCTCACGTAAGCCCGAAAGGCAATGCACGATCGGTATATCTGGCCTTAGTTTATCCGAGTTAGATGTATATATATAAATTATTTTTAATAATGCCTACAGTCGATAGGTGTTCACATTCGTGTGTTCACTCACCACTCTCTGAATTCCCCTCACATAAGCCCGCAAGGCAGTGCATGGGTAATATATCTAGCCTCAGTTTACCTGAGTTAGGCATATGTAAATTGTTAATATCAATAAAAATTTTAAATAAGAGGCGTAAGCAATTGAACTCCAAACACTATTTTAAATTATTTGATTTGACTTGTTATTGAAAAGAAATGAATATACCACTCTGATAAACTTTGATAATCAACTAAGGATCCATTTCATAGTTACACTATGTTATCATCCGAAACAGCGAGTTAAACTATAGTATATTTATTATGATAACTTTGTTTTTATTGGAAACTTTGACGAGTAAATGACTAAAATTTTCAAGATAATAATCAAAAACCTATATTTAACTTATGTGTGTCGATTTAAAAGTGAATCCTTCTTTGTAAATATTTTCAAAAACTCGCATTCATCTCTTTGTAAATAAATCTTATATTTTGTAAATATTTTCACTTCGCATTTGGATTTTGTGGGTAGTTTCAATTGAAAACCCTCACGAGACAACACTCGTCCTACTGGGGACACCCAGAGGTTTAACGGCTTGATGCATACGCTCAATGCAATCGTGCTCCCTACAAAAATAGATTTATCTTAGTTTTTCTTTATTCGAGAACGAATAAAAAGATAAGTGTGGGGGTATTTGATGTGCACGTAAATGTGCATATTTTTACCACTATATTTAATCTATTTAAATTAAATAAATGATCATATTGGGTGTTTTAACATGTTTAAACCAAAATTCAAATTATTTTCAAATTGTCACATATTCATCTTCATCCAGGGGCAAAATGGTCATTTTTGTGCATATATTAATTTTTTAAAATTTAATTGAAAATTTCTATGTTATTTTGTAGGAATTTAAATTCAAATATAAGTGGCTTCATGAAGATATATGCATACACAAGAGGGAATACAAAGGAATGGAGATGGAAATAATCATTTCATGGATCATGGAGGACCCTACCTACCCACTTACCTTCATGTACAAATTAGAGGCTAATGCACATGCTAATAGAGTTTAAAGCTTCATGCACATCTAAATGAGGATTATTTGAAGCTAATGATAACTTGGCCACCACACTTCCTAAGAGGGTAGTTTGGGTAGTTCCCAAAAAATGAATTAGGGTTTCCAAACATGTATAAATACCCCATATCTTCATGTAATTAGTCTCTCTTCTTTTAGGTTCTCTTCTCTTTAGTTTAGTTTAGGAAAATAAATCAAAGCTCTTCTTTTTCTATGACTACTTAGCCATTTTATTTCATGTGATTTTCCATTTTTATGCAATGTTAATTAGTATTCTCTTTTATTTACATGCTTCTTCTCTTCTTATGTTAGTAGTGTAGTTTACTTTTCATGCAAGTAGATTAGTGTTATTTCTTTTTACTTAGCTTTTCTTTTCATTTTGCTCTCATTTTCCTCTTCTTTTTGTTTCATGTTGCAAGCTACATTTGTTGATTTGATAACAAATATGAGAGGCTAAACCCCTTCAATTTAGGGGTAATGAAGCTCTATAATTATGTAGCTTCAACATAACTTGTTAATTTTGATCTCTTTTGTGCTTAAATGAATGTTGATGTGATTTATTGTTTCATGTTGAATTTGATAGTCTATGTTGTTCATAACAAATAGGCTATGCTTAAAAAATCACAAACAATAATTACCTCTTTATCTACATATGATGATGGTAATGAAGTGAATGTTGAAATCAAAATTTGATGGTCTATATTTCTAATTAATAGTTAATAGGCCATGCTTAAAATATATTTTACTTTCAACTTGTTGTCATTTTTCATGAGAATTAAAAGTGATTTAAATGTTGTGTTATAGTTTGATGGCTTATGTTGGGCTAATTAATAGCACAAATATGTCATACTTATGATAAGCACATCATTTAAATTCATTTATGACCAAAATAGAGAGATCATAATTTCATATTTTGTTGAACTATATGATCTAGAGAGTGGAATTATCTCTAAATTGTCATTTAACTCTCATATTTTTATCAAATTTCTTTTGTTAGTTAGTTAGTTTATTTACATTTTTAGTTCACACTCTTCAAATTCTTGGTTTTGATTTGATTGAATAGAGATTTAAAATATAATAATTCCCTGCGGATCGACTCGTACTTGCCACATACTAACAATTGTATGCCGTGCGCTTACGGTTATATTTTTATTTCAAAATTTGTCGACGGTTTTCTAATTCGATAGAAATTCCGTTGTTAAACAACTATTATCTTAACCAGACATTTCCTAAGACATTTATTTATTTACTCAGATTTTTCCTAGTATTTCTTCTTTATCCCTCCATATTTATCATCCTAACAATCTCATTTATCAGTCCCTTTAATCCATTTATACCATATTTAACTCTTGAAACTCCCAAATTTATTCCATATTTATTACCTATTTATTCGGAGTTACAATATTTCCATCTTTATTTCATAACCCTATTATTCATGGCGTGATTTATTCTAACGTTCTAATTATACCTAATGCGAATATTACGCATAAATCATCGTATTAGTTAAATTTTTTATTTTAATTGATTAGCGTGGTTAAATGCATGTGCATGTGTGTGTATATATTAATTATATTTCTAGTTATCAATCCCTAAATAGAATATTCTTTTCCATATTTTTAATTTGTTGGAACTATATTTCTAAAATGGTTATCAGTTATAATTCCCATAAATTAGACTAAATTAAGAGATTTACTTCGTTTGAAATTACATGGGATGATTTATTTCCTTTTTATTGAAATAGACAGTGTAAACTATAGAAAATTAATCCATACTTTACACATCCCTTTCCTTAATTTATGCGTATTCCTTGTCAAATCAAACGTTGCTCTTTTCTATGTATTTAAGGATAATATGCAAATTTATAAAAATTAAATGGATAATATTCCCAACAATTAAAATATAGAAAGTCCACCTTCCAACAGAATTAGGGTATAAATCTAAATTATACTAACATCTTTATAATCCAAATGTAGATCTGGAATAAATTCTACACCTTATCAACATTCAACTCTTAATACCTTGGGATTGATTTCCAGATTTGGGTGTAAATAATATTTTTAATCAAGTTTCCTAAATTGCATAATATGTAAGCAATATTTTATACGTTTAATTCGGCCTATAACTCTTAAATGTTTATTAAGCCATAATAATCACATAAAAATCCAATGAATAAATTTCAATGTTATAAACAAATTACATAATTTTCCATTCACCATTTAAAGCGTTCCAAATATCCAGATCTGAATTTGATTTCCTGATTCAACTCCATCTCCTTTTTAATATAAAAAATATGTACAAAAGGGTATATACATACTATTAGAATTATAGATTTAAGAAGTACTTTGGAGTTAAGGGGAAATAGATTTGTAATATATACCTTGTTATTTGTGCAACGCTGATCCGCTCCTTCTCTTCTTTTATTTATTTTCTGCTCTTCACTAATTTTTATAAATACAAACTATTTAAAGTTAGAAGGAATAGTGGAGAAGAGGAAATGGTAGAGCTTCGCTATCCTAGATCAGAAAATATGAGAAGAGAATGGAAGGGTTAAGTCTATATTTATAGGCTCTTGAATCAGTCATAACCGTTAGATTAAATATATTAAATCCGGGTAGTTAGGCCAAGGCTCAAACCCTACCCTGCAGGGTTCGACCGGTCAACCCCTACGAGCGGTCAGCTACTACTGATCGACCGGCCCATGGATGGGGGGTCAATCAATAGATCTCGGTTTCTTTAATTATTTTCTTTCCGATGTATGTTAATGTTTTATTGTTTAATTATTTTCTTTTCAATTTTTTTTAAATGCTCATAACTTTTTCGTTTGAACTTCGATCGCAAAACTTCAAATATGATAGTTGCACAGAAAATCACCACGAACGCAATGGTGCAAGTTTCATGGCCATATTCCATCATTTGCTCAAATTCTATTTTTGGAGCCTAATTAATATTTAAATTATTAACCTAAATTTTACAGGGTGTTACATTCTTCCCTCCTTAAAAGAATTTCATCCCCGAAATTACTCCAAGGATTGAATTATGGGGTAATGTAGTAACCACCATTAACTACTGAAACAATTAGTGTACAACTAATTTTTCAACCAAACGTGTACAAGTGCATAGAGCATCACAACATAGAAAACATGTATGCAGAATGATTCTAAATTGGACCCTCCTATATAATTATATTCTTTTAAAAACATTTTTAAAAATATGATGCAAACAATCTATATATACCGCAGTTCTATTTGTATGCAGATTTTGAAAAACAAATTTCATAAGAATTTCCATATTTCTACGAATAGAAGCACGATTCAACCAATTTTGCATCCAATTCCTACCATCCAAAAATCTAACGCATAAAATTTTTGCTTCTTAAACGTTCACTCCTGTGTCGGGAAAAGGAATGGAGAATTTCACATTCTTACCACTCTATTGGTTAATAATCCCGTTGTACATTGGAAATTTTCTCGTTGCCTCGATTTCCTTTCAATTTTTCCATTTACAAACCGCATAAGGAGGTTTGTTTTCAAGTTCTAAAATGGAATTGAATCCAAAATGGACTCCGTACATCGTTGACAAAGTATGGAAATAGAAATTCCAAGGCTAAAATAACATTTCCCTTGTTATCACCTGTGCTTTATCCTAACGTCGACCTTAATGTATCGCTAAATTCATACGTATTAACTCATCTGTCTTCCCTATGCTTAATATGTGGCATTTAAGAAGTAAAATTTTCCATAAAAATCTTTTCCATTTTTCAATCAAATGTACGCATGATTTGAAAAGTCAACTTTCAAAATATTTAAACATCAATTCCCTTAAAAACAATTTGGGAAAAAATTCCAAAAATTATTTGAATGTCAAAAATTTCTCTTTTTTTCAAATGTAAAACTTTTCAAACATTCGCCTTTTCTATTTTAATAAATCAAGCCACATTTCAACGTAATTTGAATTTAGTTATGTGTTAATGCATATGCTCAATTCTAGCATTCCATAATTAATCTTAGAACTTAAAACATACTCACTTATCTTTATTTATTCATTTATTTTAAAATTATGCAAACTAACATATTTATAAATTTTAGCTTTTTAAGGAACATGAATAATGACCCATAATTTCACAACAACCTTAGCATGTCCTTCGCTTGTTGAAACTTATTATTTTATAAACTTTCAGTCTTACATTGCATTTACCGTTGGTTAACTACCTTTATGAGATTTCCATATTTATAGTGTTTCTTTCAAAAACACATACAAGAGTGGTCTGCATTTCCAAAAGCACAACAAAGTTAATAAGTAGGAGTATTTCTCATAATATTGTACACATCTTTTTATATAATAGAGAACCAACGGTTATAATCCAAACAACCTAAAGAAAAAAATATAATAAATGTTGGAAGGGAAATGACAACGACAACACTATAAGACCTAAAATACTAACTACATACAATGGGATTGTCCCGATCCTTTGCGGGAGCTCAATCCATTACCGCGACTATGGAATTGGCACAGCATAGTAGCTATGCACCCAATCTCGTGGCTCTGGTGCTGCTACTTAGCTCGAATCTCTCGGATCTCTACTTGGACCTAACAAATAGCTGCTAGTTCGGGGTTTTAGTATCCTCCAACGCCCTACCCTTTCTCTGCCTCATGTTGCGACTGCTCTCCTACTACTAATGGCTCAGGGATTCCCATCTTCCTGGGAGAGGCTCTATCGAATGCAGAAGGGACCTTCTTTTGGATTGGGTCTCTAAAGATGTTCACTTTGTATTGCTTAAAGATACGAGTGAAGAGATGGTAATACGAAAAGTAGCTCATGGGATTTCCAACTCCAGGATTAATGCAATTGTCACATACCGAAATTTTCGACTTTCGAAAATTCGACATCGATACTCACTTTATCGACTGCCGAGCAATCGAGTGCCGGAAACTCCAATAGTGAGGGTTTTAAGAAAAAGAAAAAGTAGAAGAAGAAGAAGATAGAAGAAAAAGAAAGAAGAACAACAAAACAACAACAGATACAGAACAGAGACAATATCAGAATCTCACATATCGCAGCGGAACAATATATAATAGATAAACACTAGCCTTTTAAAACAAAGAATTATATCAGTTTTTATACATACTTCAATCAGAGTCAATATACAACTTAATACAATACCTCACATCAATGGACAGTTATATAACTTGTCCTCATACAGAATACACAGCGGAATAAATACTATCAAATACAAATACTACGTCTCGCCATCCAGCTTGCCTCCAAAGCTCCAGAATATCCAGAATATCCTGATAATATAACTCTAGGCTGCCCGTGTGGAAATTGGTGGGCACCCAGAGTTTAAAAGGGAACAATAAACTCCGAGTCAGTCATGGTGACTGGTGTGAGATCGTAAAACAGTTATTCTTTATAACAACAAAATAATTTTTAAGTAAATTCGCAATGCTTTTGGAAAATGGAACTACCATAAGACCTCCCACCACACACACAATGCAAACGCAGACTTGGAGGAGATTTCTTCTTATGATAGTCAAAGATGCTTACTATGCAAAATCAAATTCTTTTTGATATTATTATTAGTGCATAGTGGAAAACATTTCGAAAGTATAATATTAATCTTAGCCAACATACGACCAGTATCGTATGCCTACTATAGCTACCATCTAAACAGTGGTGACCACCGTACGTAAATGGCAGGTTCTACAACTAATACCGTACAAGGTGCGTATTGGAGTTTGGATTTCCAACAAATGGTCAGGCTAAGGAACTTCCTATCCACGATGGGTACGTCCCTGGAATAGACGACCCGAGAACCTAACCGGATCTCTACCAACACAAGGCCGGGTTACCTCTGCAAAAATAGGTAACTACTGACACGCGTATGCCATCCCCCGATCGTCTCCGATCTTCCCGAGGATCCCCGATTCGCAACAACCACAAAGAAATAATTTTTTTTTTGCAGCAACCACAGAGGTTAAGTATCTGGGCTCCATACCATGATACCCCCTTTATCCAGAAGGAATGACATACACTAAGGGGCGCTACTCCCTAGAACCTTGCTGCATCCTTCCTGTTTCGACCATTTCCGGGGTGTGAGGCTCGACGAAGTCTCATCCACAAAGCTACGCTTTCTCAAAAAGCCCTGCTTCGGGGCAAAACAAAATGATCAACCTATGATCACAAAGATATAAGATCAAACAAATGATCATATCACAAATGATCAAACACTGATCATTTCACAGCAACACTCAGTATGCCACGTTACCAAATTGGGATATATCGCTGATAAATTTCAACTACATAACCTCTGAGCTCGTACGTCTCAGAGAAGGGTGTTAAGCTAAGAGAATAAATTCTCCGCCACCAACAGAAATGTATTTGAAAGAAATCAGCTTTATATCTCAAATTGTAACGTCAGACACACAATCCATACAAGTCTGTTCCGGGATCGAACAGAACCGAAGGCACTTCTCACGAAGCCCTTGCATCTCCGGATAAATTTCTAATCACGTCCGGACTTCCCGTCACTAAGGGTGATAAAACCTCTAAATCGGAGATCAGCCGATGAAGAGTAACTCGACGGTAATCCTTCCGTTTTCAAAAATATCCGGTCTTCAACACCGGTCTTCGAATGCAATTCATAACGACGTATCACATATTCGGAATGGGTTATACGACCCCATGGTCCTTTCCCGGCTAACCCGAATAGTGAGCGATTATTCAAAAATAAGTGTGGCATTCAAATTCATCCAATTCACAACAAATACCATTCAGGGTAATTATTGATAGTCGGTTATTTAACTATCAATAAAGATGCGCAACAACATCAGATTCCAAATAATTTTCCAAATTATTTCATCTTCAAAAAATATCTTTACTAGATATAAAATTTCCACACTTAACCGTTTGAAAACAAATTTCAAATCAATTCACTTTTCAATTTATCTTTAAAAGATAAAATTTCAAACCCTTCGTTTCATATGGGAAAACCATTTCCATACTTATTTAATTATAAGTAATTCACACAACTATTTATTTTCAACATTTGAAAATATTCGATATACTTAAATCAAATTAAGTATATATTCATTCTTTAAGGAAAACATTCTTTTAACACCTTTATTTGAGTCAAAACGAATGTTACGTAAAACATCGTTACGACGACTCAAAATCACTAGTATAGGGATTCAGAATTTAGATAGATGTGTAAATCCCAATACTATATAAAACATTTCCTTTCGGAAATCATTTACTATAACAACAGTGTTATAGTCCATCATTTCCTTATATTTCTCAAAAACGTCTATTTCAACAATAAATGTTGAAATCTATGATTTCGATATTTAACACGTTTTAAAACATCTTTTAAAACAATTAACTTCATTTATAATATCGCTTTCCCAAACATAACCATTTTTACTTAAAAATATATTCACTGTCCAAAATCGTGAATATACTTCATTTAACCCAATTCCAATCATTTCTACACATTTTCATTTCAATAGGAATTCGCTATCCAAAATCGCGAATATATCTACTCTGATAATCTTCTATATTTAATTCATCAAATTTGATTGATCTTCGAATTTATAAAACAACGTTTATAAATTCATCTTCATAATTCATAACAACTTTGACTTATAAATTTCTTTTTATTAATTTCTATAATACACTTATCAAAATAAGTGATTTCGGATTTACAATCAACTCTTATAAATTCCAATTCCATTTATAAAAACTTCAATACCAAATCAATTTCAATATTGATTTCTAAATTTATTTTCAACTTTAAATAGAATTTCCATACTGCTTCCTCAAAAACTCATTTCCCAATATTAAATCAATTACAGATTGATTTCTGATTTTATTTATCACTACTAAATGAATTCCTTATTTTTCTCAAATTATTCAACATCCCGTTTTTAAATGAATTCTTCAAATTGAAATCATTTTACATTGATTTTCCCAAATTATTTCAATTTACCAAATTAAATTTCTAATTGGATTTCCAACTTATCTCCTTTTAAATAAATTCCTCTTTAAGAAAATAAATTCCTTTATTATATTTTTTTCAAACTATTTAGAAATCCAATTTTAATTAAATTCTTCAATTTAAAAATCACTATTATATGAAATTCATTTATTTAACATCTTCACTTTATTCTGGAATTTATTCAATACGATTATAAAAATTTACTTTTTATACTTTAAAAATTCCTTTCTTCAAAATTTCTTAAATTTCAAAAAATTGATTCACTTAGAAATTTTCTACTTGAATTTCAAAAATTCAATTTCGTTTATCTTTGGAATCCAATGATGTCAAACATCCATTCAGCTAAATTTTAGCTTTCAACAATTTCCAGATATCAATATGATTAATAGCATCACTATAATCATTCACAGATTCATATCACAATAGAAATAAAATTCAATCAATGTGAGGGGTCCAGTTGGATCCCTCCAACCTGTTTCCCTGCATCCACAGACGTTAGCACAATACCAATTCCGCTCCAGTACGGAATTATCGCGGTATATGGGTTTTATAAAAATCCGCTTACTAACGGCGCAATAGGGTCTCATCCGCTATACGAGGCGGGAAATCATCAATCCAATATATACATATGCCAATATGTATATATTGCTATATATAATAGATATATCCTATAATATCTAATATCACATCCAATAGCAACAATCAGTCAATAAATAACTGTCATACAAAATATATTTCGAGTGAGAAAATAATCTCACCTTAGCTTTTAATTTGCCATCCCATTTTCGATTCCGGCTTGATTTCCTTGATTTATACCTTGTATAAATATTTACACAGTTTATCAATATTCGAATTAAATCGAACTTTTAAATTATCGTTCTATTTATTACTTAACCAAAATTTTATTTTAACTAATTTCCCTTTTACAATTTCTACCAAAATTAAATTAGTTAATTACCATAATAAATTTCCCATTACAGAAAAACCTTGTAAGGTGAAATATGTAAAGGTATATTGATTTTCTTTAGGAACCACATATGTATATATTTATAGAATAATCTCTATAGATTTCATAGAAATAAAATTTGGATAAATTTTCAATAATTTCAAATACCTCTATATTTATTTTCTTTCTTCTTCAAGCCTTAACTATATAAAATAAGTTAACTTCTATTCATTAAAACATTTACTAGGATATATATTGATTAAATTAAAAACAAAATTATTTTATACTTTGCTAAAATAAAATTTATGTTTAAACATTTCCTACTATATCCACAGATTAAATTAAGCAGAACTGCTGCTCCCCCTTCTTCTCTTTTAAACCACAAACAAAAAAAATAACTTTTACAGATTTTTAAAAGTTATTTTTTCTTTTTCTGTAAAAACAAAATGATAAATTACTTACTGTGTAGATAGACATATGTAAAATTAAATTAAATCTTGGACAAGGAAAAATACACTTATACCTTACCACGCTTTTACGAACGAACGACATCAGCCACCACGCATCACAAGCGAATGCCACCTCCGGCCATCCTGAGTCCATCGCGACACCGGCTCGCCCCCAATTCAACACCCACGGAACGATGCTCAGATCGACAGCGTCACCTCCAGATCTCGATCGCGCCCCCAACTCGACTGCGCTCGATTTCGATAAGCCTCCGTGTACCCAGCCAATGCCGCCACCAGTCGCTAGCCTCCCCTCCCCTATCGCGTTTGCCCACGCGTTCGCCGTCGCCTAGAATTGTACGCGACATCGATCTGTGCGCTCTCATCTGCCGTAAGCTCGAAGCGATGCTCGAATGCCTAGTCGCGAAACAGTAATGAGCCCGCCTTGTCGAATGAAATCGAGATGAGAACGAATGATTTTAGGGTTTTTATTTGAGGGCTATACGATTTCGGCCATTTTATTTTTCTTTTGAAATTTTAAATTGAACTGAGGAATGAGGGAGAGGGGAAGAGGAAACAGACGTGACTTAAAAGAAAATAGCGTGATGGGTTGCATGATTTCTATCTCGTGATTGTAGGCGTGTTTCTCGGCGTGTTCAAAGGAACGAATGTACCAAATTTAAAATTTAAAAATCAATTTGAATTCAATTAAATCTCAATGCGTTTTCTAACCGTATGGTCACGTATCATCTTCGAAAAATACGAAATTGGAAATCCGACAATAATTCAATATTACGGACCCAATGGAACTGGTTTCGTCGAATTCCGAGACTGTGCCTCGAACGGCTATTTTTAAATATCGATCGAACAATAAAAATTCAAAACCGATCAAATCACTTCTGAATTCATTCTGAAGCTTCTATTATCTTCAGTATCATCAATACGAATTTTAAAAGCTTTTGAAATATTTTTCTCCAGCTTAAAATTGAAGATACAAATTTTCATTCAGTATTCAATCGATTAAATTTTAAAGTTTAATCGCCAAATGTCAAGTTTGAATCGGGGATTCAAACTAAATTACCGTTCAAATATTTAAAATTAATTAAATATTTTCAATTTAATTCGTTCAAAATCCTGGGTCGTTACAGACTTCCCTCCTTAAAAGAATTTCGTCCTCGAAATTACAAGTTAGGAAAAATGGTCCTTAACTCGTCTACTATCTTTCAACATTCAATAGTTTTATCCATTTATCAAAACAAATCCTCCTACTAAAGACTCGTTATCATTCAATTAACTTTCCAACTTTCATAACTTTCAAACAACATTGTTTTCTTCAAAATTCAAATTCGAGTTTAAATTCAAATTTAAACTTTCAAAAATTTCTCAAAAATTTTCTAACACTCGGAATTTTCGAAAAATTTCGCCAGCGTCTCCTTTGCGCGGCTAATACGGTACGACTACAAAACGTCCCTACGGACTCTCAGATTTCAAAAAGAAAAAGAAAAAGCCAAGCGGCTAGACCAGAAATCATCAAAAACTCATATTATAATTCAAATACGTACCTTTTGTCGAGCAATTCAAATTTATCTTTGAAATTAAATTCCAATTCCTTTTTACCTGTATAACCTACTAGCCATAATATCTAGTTACACATTCAAACCATTTTGCAAATCCTATTACAAAATTTTCAATATAAACTGCTTATATCATCTTTACTTCACTATTGAAGTTACATATTCATATCCATTCAATTTTACATTTCTAATCTCATTTGAATTCAATTCTCAATTTTAATTCTATTGGAATTCAATTTATCTTCAATTCCGAATATTGAATTTTATCGATTATCTTTAGTTCACTTCTTTTGTTCAATCATCCGATTCGTGTTTCAATTTACCACTTTGGTTAAATCTACTTGCATTTCAACTAGATTTCAATTCATTTTAAATTTAATTCGTTCAAACCTTATTCATTTGGTCCATATTTAATTAGCGTCACTTACTAATTTTCTTTTAATACCTCACTTTATTTTTCACAAATCTAAATTCAATTCATTTTATTCAAATTTGTTTTTAACATTCAGTTTCAATTCCAGTTTTATTCACTTCATTCAATTAGCTTCAATGAATTTACACTTACATTCATCCTTCCATATCAATTTACTTCCATTAGATTGATTAACTTATACTTGCTTTGATTTAACTTCATTCTTTTAAGTTAAATTTATTCTACCAAAATTCAATTGGTATAAGTTATCAACTCAATAATATTTCATAAGTATTTATATATAGTATTCCAGAGTTTTTTCAACATTTCAAAAACCATTTTTGAAAACAGTTCAAATTATCCTTTGAATTTTCTAAACAAAATCCAAATTTTCCAAACACTTCCATTTAAAACAATTTGGCAGCAATTCCTCTTTTGGAAACCCGAAAATGAACATCGATGATGCTGCAGTCATTACCGAAGTTATTTTCCAGCGACCGAAAAGAGTTTAGAGCTTTCATCTCTCTAAAATACTTTTCAAAACCTTCGAAATCCATTTTCAAATCAAAAAGATTTAACTTTCTAAATCACCAAAATTTTCAAACTCCTTTCAAAACATTTCCAAATACTTCTCTGGAATTCCGTTTCAAATTATAAATCACATTTATAACTTATATTCTTTAAATTTCTTTTGTACATGTGAATTTATTTCTTATTCAATTTCAGTGATGATAATTCACAATTATTACTTCCTAACATCCATGCAACCATATACTATAATACTTTATAGAAAAACATTTATTTTCTATACAAAAATAGTTTTGGGCAAAATTATCTCATTTACCCTATTTAAAACAATACTGTGCCGAATTGTTCTATTCGAGCGTTTAGAAACCCCTTCGATACAGTTTTGCAAGACTGTGCCGACGAAGGTTCATATACCACTCAATAAACCAATCATCACAATACAAAACAATTTTATATTCAATAACAAATACGCGCTCATATCTATTATTACACTCAAACTCATTCTAGAGTACTGCTGACTCTATCTCTAATGAGTAACACCCAACAGAGCAGGGTTGTCGCTTAACCATATGCTCTGATACCACTTTGTCACATACCGAAATTTCGACTTTCGAAAATTCGACATCGATACTCACTTTATCGACTGCCGAGCAATCGAGTGCCGGAAACTCCAATAGTGAGGGTTTTAAGAAAAAGAAAAAGTAGAAGAAGAAGAAGATAGAAGAAAAAGAAAGAAGAACAACAAAACAACAACAGATACAGAACAGAGACAATATCAGAATCTCACATATCGCAGCGGAACAATATATAATAGATAAACACTAGCCTTTTAAAACAAAGAATTATATCAGTTTTTATACATACTTCAATCAGAGTCAATATACAACTTAATACAATACCTCACATCAATGGACAGTTATATAACATGTCCTCATACAGAATACACAGCGGAATAAATACTATCAAATACAAATACTACGTCTCGCCATCCAGCTTGCCTCCAAAGCTCCAGAATATCCAGAATATCCTGATAATATAACTCTAGGCTGCCCGTGTGGAAATTGGTGGGCACCCAGAGTTTAGAAGGGAACAATAAACTCCGAGTCAGTCATGGTGACTGGTGTGAGATCGTAAAACAGTTATTCTTTATAACAACAAAATAATTTTTAAGTAAATTCGCAATGCTTTTGGAAAATGGAACTACCATAAGACCTCCCACCACACACACAATGCAAACGCAGACTTGGAGGAGATTTCTTCTTATGATAGTCAAAGATGCTTACTACGCAAAATCAAATTCTTTTTGATATTATTATTAGTGCATAGTGGAAAACATTTCGAAAGTATAATATTAATCTTAGCCAACATACGACCAGTATCGTATGCCTACTATAGCTACCATCTAAACAGTGGTGACCACCGTACGTAAATGGCAGGTTCTACAACTAATACCGTACAAGGTGCGTAGTGGAGTTTGGATTTCCAACAAATGGTCAGGCTAAGGAACTTCCTATCCACGATGGGTACGTCCCTGGAATAGACGACCCGAGAACCTAACCGGATCTCTGCCAACACAAGGCCGGGTTACCTCTGCAAAAATAGGTAACTACTGACACGCGTATGCCATCCCCCGATCGTCACCGATCTTCCCGAGGATCCCCGATTCGCAACAACCACAAAGAAATAATTTTTTTTTTGCAGCAACCACAGAGGTTAAGTATCTGGGCTCCATACCATGATACCACCTTTATCCAGAAGGAATGACATACACTAAGGGGCGCTACTCCCTAGAACCTTGCTGCATCCTTCCTGTTTCGACCATTTCCGGGGTGTGAGGCTCGACGAAGTCTCGTCCACAAAGGTACGCTTTCTCAAAAAGCCCTGCTTCGGGTCAAAACAAAATGATCAACCTATGATCACAAAGATATAAGATCAAACAAATGATCATATCACAAATGATCAAACACTGATCATTTCACAGCAACACTCAGTATGCCACGTTACCAAATTGGGATATATCGCTGATAAATTTCAACTACATAACCTCTGAGCTCGTACGTCTCAGAGAAGGGTGTTAAGCTAAGAGAATAAATTCTCCGCCACCAACAGAAATGTATTTGAAAGAAATCAGCTTTATATCTCAAATTGTAACGTCAGACACACAATCCATACAAGTCTGTTCCGGGATCGAACAGAACCGAAGGCACTTCTCACGAAGCCCTTGCATCTCCGGATAAATTTCTAATCACGTCCGGACTTCCCGTCACTAAGGGTGATAAAACCTCTAAATCGGAGATCAGCCGATGAAGAGTAACTCGACGGTAATCCTTCCGTTTTCAAAAATATCCGGTCTTCAACACCGGTCTTCGAATGCAATTCATAACGACGTATCACATATTCGGAATGGGTTATACGACCCCATGGTCCTTTCCCGGCTAACCCGAATAGTGAGCGATTATTCAAAAATAAGTGTGGCATTCAAATTCATCCAATTCACAACAAATACCATTCAGGGTAATTATTGATAGTCGGTTATTTAACTATCAATAAAGATGCGTAACAACATCAGATTCCAAATAATTTTCCAAATTATTTCATCTTCAAAAAATATCTTTACTAGATATAAAATTTCCACACTTAACCGTTTGAAAACAAATTTCAAATCAATTCACTTTTCAATTCATCTTTAAAAGATAAAATTTCAAACCCTTCGTTTCATATAGGAAAACCATTTCCATACTTATTTAATTATAAGTAATTCACACAACTATTTATTTTCAACATTTGAAAATATTCGATATACTTAAATCAAATTAAGTATATATTCATTCTTTAAGGAAAACATTCTTTTAACACCTTTATTTGAGTCAAAACGAATGTTACGCAAAACATCGTTACGACGACTCAAAATCACTAGTATAGGGATTCAGAATTTAGATAGATGTGTAAATCCCAATACTATATAAAACATTTCCTTTCGGAAATCATTTACTATAACAACAGTGTTATAGTCCATCATTTCCTTATATTTCTCGAAAACGTCTATTTCAACAATAAATGTTGAAATCTATGATTTCGATATTTAACACGTTTTAAAACATCTTTTAAAACAATTAACTTCATTTATAATATCGCTTTCCCAAACATAACCATTTTTACTTAAAAATATATTCACTGTCCAAAATCGTGAATATACTTCATTTAACCCAATTCCAATCATTTCTACACATTTTCATTTCAATAGGAATTCGCTATCCAAAATCGCGAATATATCTACTCTGATAATCTTCTATATTTAATTCATCAAATTTGATTGATCTTCGAATTTATAAAACAACGTTTATAAATTCATCTTCATAATTCATAACAACTTTGACTTATAAATTTCTTTTTATTAATTTCTATAATACACTTATCAAAATAAGTGATTTCGGATTTACAATCAACTCTTATAAATTCCAATTCCATTTATAAAAACTTCAATACCAAATCAATTTCAATATTGATTTCTAAATTTATTTTCAACTTTAAATAGAATTTCCATACTGCTTCCTCAAAAACTCATTTCCCAATATTAAATCAATTACAGATTGATTTCTGATTTTATTTATCACTACTAAATGAATTCCTTATTTTTCTCAAATTATTCAACATCCCGTTTTTAAATGAATTCTTCAAATTGAAATCATTTTACATTGATTTTCCCAAATTATTTCAATTTACCAAATTAAATTTCTAATTGGATTTCCAACTTATCTCCTTTTAAATAAATTCCTCTTTAAGAAAATAAATTCCTTTATTATATTTTTTTCAAACTATTTAGAAATCCAATTTTAATTAAATTCTTCAATTTAAAAATCACTATTATATGAAATTCATTTATTTAACATCTTCACTTTATTCTGGAATTTATTCAATACGATTATAAAAATTTACTTTTTATACTTTAAAAATTCCTTTCTTCAAAATTTCTTAAATTTCAAAAAATTGATTCACTTAGAAATTTTCTACTTGAATTTCAAAAATTCAATTTCGTTTATCTTTGGAATCCAATGATGTCAAACATCCATTCAGCTAAATTTTAGCTTTCAACAATTTCCAGATATCAATATGATTAATAGCATCACTATAATCATTCACAGATTCATATCACAATAGAAATAAAATTCAATCAATGTGAGGGGTCCAGTTGGATCCCTCCAACCTGTTTCCCTGCATCCACAGACGTTAGCACAATACCAATTCCGCTCCAGTACGGAATTATCGCGGTATATGGGTTTTATAAAAATCCGCTTACTAACGGCGCAATAGGGTCTCATCCGCTATACGAGGCGGGAAATCATCAATCCAATATATACATATGCCAATATGTATATATTGCTATATATAATAGATATATCCTATAATATCTAATATCACATCCAATAGCAACAATCAGTCAATAAATAACTGTCATACAAAATATATTTCGAGTGAGAAAATAATCTCACCTTAGCTTTTAATTTGCCATCCCATTTTCGATTCCGGCTTGATTTCCTTGATTTATACCTTGTATAAATATTTACACAGTTTATCAATATTCGAATTAAATCGAACTTTTAAATTATCGTTCTATTTATTACTTAACCAAAATTTTATTTTAACTAATTTCCCTTTTACAATTTCTACCAAAATTAAATTAGTTAATTACCATAATAAATTTCCCATTACAGAAAAACCTTGTAAGGTGAAATATGTAAAGGTATATTGATTTTCTTTAGGAACCACATATGTATATATTTATAGAATAATCTCTATAGATTTCATAGAAATAAAATTTGGATAAATTTTCAATAATTTCAAATCCCTCTATATTTATTTTCTTTCTTCTTCAAGCCTTAACTATATAAAATAAGTTAACTTCTATTCATTAAAACATTTACTAGGATATATATTGATTAAATTAAAAACAAAATTATTTTATACTTTGCTAAAATAAAATTTATGTTTAAACATTTCCTACTATATCCACAGATTAAATTAAGCAGAACTGCTGCTCCCCCTTCTTCTCTTTTAAACCACAAACAAAAAAAATAACTTTTACAGATTTTTAAAAGTTATTTTTTCTTTTTCTGTAAAAACACAATGATAAATTACTTACTGTGTAGATAGACATATGTAAAATTAAATTAAATCTTGGACAAGGAAAAATACACTTATACCTTACCACGCTTTTACGAACGAACGACATCAGCCACCACGCATCACAAGCGAATGCCACCTCCGGCCATCCTGAGTCCATCGCGACACCGGCTCGCCCCCAATTCAACACCCACGGAACAATGCTCAGATCGACAGCGTCACCTCCAGATCTCGATCGCGCCCCCAACTCGACTGCGCTCGATTTCGATAAGCCTCCGTGTACCCAGCCAATGCCGCCACCAGTCGCTAGCCTCCCCTCCCCTATCGCGTTTGCCCACGCGTTCGCCGTCGCCTAGAATTGTACGCGACATCGATCTGTGCGCTCTCATCTGCCGTAAGCTCGAAGCGATGCTCGAATGCCTAGTCGCGAAACAGTAATGAGCCCGCCTTGTCGAATGAAATCGAGATGAGAACGAATGATTTTAGGGTTTTTATTTGAGGGCTATACGATTTCGGCCATTTTATTTTTCTTTTGAAATTTTAAATTGAACTGAGGAATGAGGGAGAGGGGAAGAGGAAACAGACGTGACTTAAAAGAAAATAGCGTGATGGGTTGCACGATTTCTATCTCGTGATTGTAGGCGTGTTTCTCGGCGTGTTCAAAGGAACGAATGTACCAAATTTAAAATTTAAAAATCAATTTGAATTCAATTAAATCTCAATGCGTTTTCTAACCGTATGGTCACGTATCATCTTCGAAAAATACGAAATTGGAAATCTGACAATAATTCAATATTACGGACCCAATGGAACTGGTTTCGTCGAATTCCGAGACTGTGCCTCGAACGGCTATTTTTAAATATCGATCGAACAATAAAAATTCAAAACCGATCAAATCACTTCTGAATTCATTCTGAAGCTTCTATTATCTTCAGTATCATCAATACGAATTTTAAAAGCTTTTGAAATATTTTTCTCCAGCTTAAAATTGAAGATACAAATTTTCATTCAGTATTCAATCGATTAAATTTTAAAGTTTAATCGCCAAATGTCAAGTTTGAATCAGGGATTCAAACTAAATTACCATTCAAATATTTAAAATTAATTAAATATTTTCAATTTAATTCGTTCAAAATCCTGGGTCGTTACAGCTCTCCTACTACTAATGGCTCAGGGATTCCCATCTTCCTGGGAGAGGCTCTATCGAATGCAGAAGGGACCTTCTTTTGGATTGGGTCTCTAAAGATGTTCACTTTGTATTGCTTAAAGATACGAGTGAAGAGATGGTAATACGAAAAGTAGCTCATGGGATTTCCAACTCCAGGATTAATGCAATTGCTCATGATAGCACGAGCCCAATTGACAGCCATATCACCTATAATGGCATAGGTGGCCTTCTGTACCAACAGATAAATCTGATCAAAGCTTCTTGTCTTCGCTATGATGTTCTGCTAAACTATGCGAATGACGGGGCGGGCTGTAGGTCGCAAATTGTCCGACCTCCAGACATTGATGTCCCCAAGAAGGATCCGTTGCAAAAACTTTGGATCAGTCGTCTCCACATCATCCAAATTTGCTCCCTCTGCGACTATCCCTTAAATATTGCTAAAATCGTCATTAGCAAATCGATTTCGACTCCCTTTACTTCCGACCGAAGATTTTTGATGCCTTAATCAAATTTGTATGCTAGATTCGCGTCAAATAGATGCATGCAGCGCTGGTAGTATTCCCGCTCAGAAGTGTTGTAGTAGAGGATCGGTGCTAATCTTGCTGATGTGAATAATTCCTTGAGTCCGAAGGTGGCGAAATCTCCAAATATGACTGGCCATCCCGGAGAAAGGTGAAATTTGCTAAGGCCAAGTAAATGGACATTTTCTGATCGCTCCGGTCAAGCCAAGAGATCTCTTGAGTGGTGAGACCTAGATGGCGTGAGGAAGAACTGGATGTAACAACCACTCCGAAACGGACCTAATTTCAATGAACAATCGAACCTTGGGCCCATATTAAGGCGAGCTGTTAAGTTAATAAAAATACATAATATATAGTATACAGAGCTTTCTATGTGTACTTTCAGAATCTCACAACAGAATGGATAAAATATAATATCAAAACAAGTACCCATTTCAGAAAGAAAACCATTTCAAAAACATAACATGTTAAATATTACAACATCTTTACATAAAGCCTCCAGACTATAATATTTCAAATAACACAACTGTCTGAACTGGGTACAATAAAATACTTAAAAAGCATAAGTAGATAAATAACTGCCACAAGTCTTCATCTCTACATTTGTCTCCTAAATCAACATTACTCTCTCTAACCTGTGTTGTAATAAGGAGTGGGTCAAAACGACAAATGTCTGGTGAAATGAAAATCTCAAGCTTTACCATAATTGTACTTGGGTGGTATTATTTAAATAAGAAATACGTCTTACGTATATAAGACTATACCAAATGTAATAGTCACCCTAAATGGTGTGCTACAAATACTAATAACTTTAAGTATAAGCTCAAAGGCCTTTCCAGTCCAATTCCAAAATTCTAACGTAACAAACATCAATGATGCAAGAGAAAACATCCAAACCAATAAATACCCTTTATTGGTGATTGGGCATACACTAACCATTTAATATCTATAAAATAGGCAAGTCCCCGTCCTTTAATACCTAACCCATTTCAAAATTTTGAAGCAACTATCATTAATAATGCAAGAGAGAACCTCCAAACCACTTAATACCTCATTCCTGGGACTTAGGCAGACTCTGATCATTTAATACCTATAAAATAGGTAGGTTCCCATCATTTCAGACCTAATCTAAGGCAGGTCCCTGCATGGTTCTCACTAACTAACATCGTAAGAAATCCCATCAGTTCACTTAATACTTCTTCTAAAAAGAGGTGGAACCTACCATATCCACTTAATACCTCTAACCCGAAGCAGACCCCTTCTAAAGATTTCACCTACTATATCAATAGCGTAACTTATGACCTATAATCCGATTGTGATATCTTAGATTAATCCGACTATTCGTAGGGACTGGTAGCTAGACTGACTGGGCAGTTTTACCCAGTAGAATTAGAGGAAACCTTGCGTCCACTAGGGTAATTTGTTATAGTTGTTATCTCACATTAGTCCGCAAAGCCACAACGTTGGTAGCCAGATTTAACTAGGCAGACTTCTATGCAACTTTGGATAGACCTTGCATCCCTATAACTTAGCCATACTTTATATGTATTACCATTGTATACATATACCATTCTACAGAATTAATAACTAAGGCCATATAAGATATTCCATTATTACGCCTTTAATTATGGATTAATTCCCATAATTATCATTAATGCCTTCCTGAGAAATTAATGTTATTTATTACCCTATTAATTCTAATCAATACTTTCAATACGATATAATTATAATGCTATCGTTACTTTAATAATCAATACATTAATATTATACATACACATATATATGCATGAGATTCGAATAAAATATTTCCAGTCATACGCAAAGAGAACGCTTATTAATTTAAATGTTAAACTTGCACAAGTCCCAGATTCCAACAAAATATATAGCTAGTATCCTTAACCAACACCCGATTTGTATACAAAAAGGAATAATACCAAACTTGTCTTATATTAACATAGTAGAATTTACCTCTTCTATTTCAAGTAAAACGAGCCTTATAAATTAGACCTTTCATATTCTATTTAACTTTTACACAAAGCACTTTGAAGCGAAAAAAGGTGCATACATGTTTAATTTATAGAAATAGGCAGTGCAAACTACAATAAAATTCATACTTTGCACACTATTTCTAATTTATTTTCTTTTAGAACCCTTTTTATACTTCAAGCGAAATCAAAAGAAATAAAGTGGAATATATTATGAATTATCTAAATCTTGAATACATATCTGATCCTACTATGTTAATACAGACAATTAAATTTCCAATATATTCACAAATTTACATTTATTTAGTGAAATTTTGGGGGTTTCAGATGTTATGTTCTCATTTACCAAAACTTCCCAAAACATACATCAAATCCATATAAATATTATTCAATTATAAAAATGTGAAAAACTTGATATTTCCACTCACAGAGAATTTTTTACTTCCTAACTGGATTTGATTCCACCATGCCTAATTCCCTTTCATATCTTCCTTTTTTGGAATATTCAACAAAATGTATTGTTTATAGAAATTAGATTTAGAATCAAAAACTAGAGAGGAATAAAATCAAAAATTAAACATCTAAACCTCTTACATGAAAATCCTAACTGATTCTGGAATCTAAATAACAAGAAGAAGATGAGATCTGATTTATACCGCTCTTAATTCTCTGTTTGATCTTTCCTCTTTTTTGAATATACAACAAATATATTGTGTATATATATATATATATATTAGATTTCAGAAATCAAAAGATAGGGAGAAGAATGAATAATTTAAATTAGAGATTAGAATTACTCACAAGAAAGTTTACTGTTTCTAAAACCCTACGTGGAAAGAATTTGACAGAGCTTCGTCGTTGCTATAGAAATTTTATAAAGGATGTAAGAAGGAATATAACCATTATATCAAAAATAATAAAGTCCAGATCATTAAATAAGCAAAACCCTAGCCGCCTGATAACCCACTGGTCGATGACCTTTTGCACTCGACCGTTAGCGGTCTACCGCTGACCTTAGGTAGTCGACCGTTAGCGGTCGACTGCTGCCCAAGGGCGGTTGACCAATCCCCCTTCTAAGACCATTGATTTCCGCGTTGTTTAATTTATGTTAACTATTTATTAAACACCTTATTTAATTTGTACGTTTACCATATTTTTAATTAACATTTACTTAAATGTTAAGTCCCCCTTAACGTCAACTATTATTTAAATTCAAACTTTTAATTTCAAATTCAAATATTTAAATTTTCAAATTTAAACTCGTTTGAATTATTTCAAATTTGGAAACTTCCATAACTTCTCCATTTGAACTTCGATTCAAATATTATATATGAAAATTGATCTAAAAATCACCATAGACGCAATGGTGCAACTTCCATGACCAAATGCTGACATTTATAGAATTTCTATTTATAACCTTAATTTTAATTACTTAATTTCTTATTAAATTTTACGGGGTGTTACATCCCTTCTTTCCTTAAAAGGGATTTCGCCCCCCAAATCACCCAAGGAAGGTAGTCTAACACACACTTAACAACCATATTATACAACCAATTTATTTATAATTATCTACACAACCATCTACTTAATCTAAAATGCAATGTTATTATGTATGCAACATACTAAATGTGAGCTCAATCCTAGCGTGAATGCAAGGTCATGATATATATATATATATATATATATATATATATATATATATATATGCATGTATGTAAGCATCCTAAATATACATAAAATTCTATATGAGTACAAAAATAACAGTAAAAAGCGTGGCAATCATTTCCTACCATCCAATCTAGCAACCATGATGCAACAAAATACCTATATTTTTGGAGAGAAAAATTTATCAAAGGAAAGCTTGGGATGAGAAACATTCATATTTTATCCGGTTTCCCATGTGCCTTCCGTTGGGTAATCTCCCCATCTATCCGAACCAACATGATTTTCTTCGTTATGAAGCTTCTTAATATCGTGCTCTAAAATTCATGTGGTGGCACGGGGGAGGGGGGGTAGGATCTGTTTCAACATCAATTACTGATTAGGCTCTGTTATAGAAGCAATGTCATGCATACGTTTTCTCAAATATGGAACATGAAAGACGTCATGGGCTCCTACTAACTAGTTCAGAAACTTCACCTAAAAGCAAGTATCCCCCACTCTCTCAAAAATCAGAAAAGGCAATGAACCTTAGCACCAAGTTCCTAGATGTACTAAACATCATAACCTTTCTAAGAAGGAAAATCTTAATAATACCATGTTCTTAACTAAAAACTCTAATCCCTTCATTCGTCTGTCAGCATAGGACCCCTAACAGTCCCATGCGATCTTCATTTGCCGCCTAAACACTTATACCCTTTCCAAGATCCTCCAAAATCCATGAACGAAGCTCTCAACAAATCTTCTAAATTCAAAGTCATTTCCAAAGTAGATTGCAAACTCCTCCAAAATTCCCTATGGAACAAAGGGTCTCTATTACTAACAATGCTA
Organism: Allium fistulosum; assembly: GCA_030737815.1. Lineage (NCBI taxonomy): Eukaryota > Viridiplantae > Streptophyta > Magnoliopsida > Asparagales > Amaryllidaceae > Allium > Allium fistulosum. The sequence continues at coordinate 475,472,288 of CM060901.1, forward strand.
ACTACAACTCCACGTAGTTGCACCACTTCCTTGATATAACCCACGCTAGAGATGTTGTAGTCCTACTACTTCCAATGGAAGTAAAATAAGTCAATTTACTATAACATAAATAGCATCATTGCTCTTTTGACTCCTAGGCAACCTATCTATCAAGTCCATCGATATATGCTCTCATTTCCAAGTTGGAATCTCCAATGGTAACAGCATCCCTCCGGGCTTGCCATGCTTAACCTTAACCTTTTGGCATGTCAAATATCTGGAGACAAGTTCAGTGACTCTCCATTCATCCTTGACTAATTAGAAAATTCTCTTCATATCGCTATATACCTTGTCACATTCGGGATGAATGGTGATACTCCATAAGACTTAGGTTTGAAGCATTCTAATCTAATCTCCTTACTAACTTCCAGTCTTATATTCGGTCTATCTCTAGTTAAGTATCCTTATAAAAATTTCTTATTTACGATGTTCCTTAACGTATATATTAATTTAGCGGTCTAGTCCCATCCTTAAAATCAACATAGTGATAAAACATGAACATGTCTTATACCATATCAAAATACTTTAATTTCCTAAAGGAGACACCTAGCAATTACAACCCAGAAACTCTAAGAGAAAATTTTACTAGAAGCTACCATTAATCATCAAATGGTGCTACTGATGTTGGGGTCCTAACGCCCCTTACCAATTTAAAATGTACATTCCTAGAATGTCATTCCACTATTACCCACCTTTTTAATTTTCCTACTTAGTTCTAATAAATATCTGGTACCCATAATAACTGGTGATTAATGTCAAAATTGACAATCTTTAATTAATCCTTATTAAATCCATTCCAACCTATTACCATTTTCAAGATTACTTATTATGGGTATTCAATTCCTCTATACATACCATATTAGATTCCTCGATTGATCCCTATATGATCCTTTTTGTTCATTATTAATTACAAATTTATTGCATATTAAATCTTTACTAAATGCCCACAAATACTGGTCCTATAATTACAACGCTGTTTATAATTAATATGAATACTATTGTAAATTACGCAATTTACATATTTCTTATTTCTAATTATTAACCACTAAACTAGAACATTCCTTTCCATATTTTATTTTATCAGAGCCATCCTTCCAAATATGATTACTGTTAAAAAATTTCATAAATTAACCACAAGTGATATTTTTGCTTTGTTTGAAATTATAAGGGATTATTTCTTTTTATTTTATTGAAACAGATAGAGTAAACTACGGAAAAGAATATCCATATTTTACACATTTCTTTCCCCTTTTGGTATATTTCTTTTCAATTCAGATGCCGTACTTTTACACATTTAAAGAATTAGGTAATTTACGAAAATTACACGGAGCCTGCTCTCAATAAATCAAAATAAGAAATTCATATTCCGAGGGCAACCTAACTTACAATCCAATAACATATCTAGAATACCTTTACACTTTATCAATATTCTACAAATAAATATTTGAGATTGATTTCGAATTTCCAGATTAGGTTGTACATAATATTCTTATTTTATTCATATCTTGAAGCCTTTAAACTTTCTTTCCTAGATAGTGATTTCTATCTACTCCATAAAATATAAACTTAAAAATCCACATTACACTAGTATGCAACATTTGAAATTCAAACTTGCAAAAGAATTTCCACATCTTGAAAGAAAACTTTTAAGCATACCGTTCAAAAGAATTTCCAAATTCTAAAAATAGTTTAGGGAATTGAATTCTTAAAAACATCTAAACACCATATTTTATTTTATTCTTGTTAAACCAAAAATTGATATAACACCCATGAGGTCAAGATTGATTAGCCAATCCTTGATTCGAGTTCATATGTCAATACGACTAAGCATGGTTTAGTTGGTATTAATTAAATCAAGAATAAGCTTAGCATTCAAGGCTAAGTATGAGTGGATATCATTAGGAAATGGATCCATAATGCTCATGGACTTTGGATGTTACACATTTGAAAGCCAATATGATTTCTTGGAACATAATATTCGAGATCTCTTAAGGTCACTTGGAACATGATATTCGAGAGCCCTTAAGGCCACTTCAAATAATATATTCAAGAATCTATTTGGTCTTTAGGAATAGAACACTCAAAGTCCTATGTCAAATATTCGAAGGAGAGAGAAGATAAGTAGTAAATGTGTGCAATAGCCCATTAAGCAAGTTAATGAACTGAATGAACAGTCCTTATGTCCATATGTATGAGGCAAAATAGAGGCTATGCATATAAATACTTGTTTGGGTCTAATTTCATGTGATCCTATGTGAATAGTATCACATTTGCTTTGGGCCCAAAGAGATACATTATATGCATGCTCATGTTTAATAATGTCCAAGATGCACGATCATTATAATAGGCATGTCCAAGTTCTCATTTATTTCAATTGAGCAAGATTATAGTCAAATTGGATCTTTTTCTTGAATCAATTTAGGGTTACAAGAGTTTAATTTCGAGAGGAGAGAAAAGAAATGATCGCCACTTCCTTCATGCCCCTAGGTCCCTATATATAGGGGTAGATGGATTCGGTGTGATGCTTTATGCCGCCTTCAGCTAGACTTATCTTCGGCATGCTTAACCTTCGGCAAACTTAATGACGCCGAGTATCATAGACAATCTTCGTATTCTTCATCAATAGGTAGTGGCATCGACCTGAAGCTGCATTAATATGATGTAGTATTAATATGGAGCAGTATTGATATGTAGTGACATTGATATAGAGCGGCATTGATATGTAGTGGCATCTACTTTGATAGCCTTCATGGGCATTGACGATGTTCACCATCAATGTTGATTTAGAGGTCTGTGGCGATATCTCCAAAGTCGTACTACGATAATATGGCATCAACAGTATATGTCCTCCGTAGAACGTGGCGTTAGAGTAAGGTGGCATGAATACGAGAGGCATTGCTCTACGTTGACATTGATTCTTGATACTGACAAGGAGCAACATCGACCGAAGGCGATATTGATTGATTGCAATATCATTCCCGACCTTATATTATATTATATTATTTTAGAGACGACATCAAAGAGTATTGTCATTGAACATAGGTGGTGTTGGTTGTCCATGATGTCCCCACATGATTTACGACATGTTACCTATTGAAAAGGTGCGATATTGATGGAGCATGGTATGAATAGAGTGCGACATTACTTGAAATGCGGTATTGAAGTGAGACGATACTGATAAAATGCGTTGTGGATGAGGTGCGGTATAGCTGAGAGACAACATTATTTATAAACTCCTATAAAAGAGGAGCGGCACTATAGTCCTTCAGCATCGATTCTTATCCATACTTTTAGTATTTCCTGGCATCATAGTTATGTCATTATATTGCATATCTTTGGCATTAACAATGATAATGGTAACAACTTCCTTTATGGCTGTTGTACATTTACGGATGTCGATATTCATCCTTAAGGGCCTGGAGCGAGTTTCTTTGATTTACTACTTTTACTCTTTTAGCATTATTCTATTAATGCAAGATGCCCATTACTCTTAAGAGTGACATAGTTCCTTATTATTGCCATTGACATTGTAGCCTTTTGATGTTACCTTTACCTTGTTAATTTATATGACGCTTGTTGTTATGTCGACGATCCACGACGTGCTTGCCTTTGACATTCTTTTACTTTGGTGTGATGTCGCACCTTTGAATAACCTCACATTTCTTCTTTGCTTCCAGCTTTTCAACATGAACTCCCTAATTTTGGCATTTAGCTCATGGTTTTAACTTCGACATGACTTTGAGCTTTTGCCTATACCTTTTAGAAATTATGTGGATAACATTTCCCCCCTATACAGAAGAAGCTTTTTATACTTTAGTATAAAACCAAGAATTTTCTTTGCTTTCTCAATTCCTTGTGAGATTTTTTTTCCAATCCCATTTTCCTGTAAAACATAAAGTGAATGATAACTTTCGTTATTAATTTTAAACTCAATTTCAATTTTGTGCAATCCCCTTTTAGATTCGATTGAGCTATAAATAGGTATATATTGTCCACATTATCTTTATGAGTTAACATTATAATTTTGCTTTGAGGGGTCAATAAATAAAAGTAATTATTTAAACGGAAGCCCAGAAAAATATCTATTAGTATCATAGGAGGGAGCACCATAAATTTTCTCTAGCAATATGAATGAAATACTGGAAACCCCTCTGGGAGAAATTACATTCTAAGTAGGAAGCTAGAAAGTTATTTGAAAAGATGACTAGAAAATCCATCTAAATAGAAGATCAGAAAACCTTCTGGCAATAATAGAAGACTAGAAACCCATCCGATAATAATAATAGAAGTCCAGAAAATCCATTAGCAATAATTATAGAAGATCAGAAAATCCATCTGGCAATGATAATTAAAGACCAAAAATCCATCTGATAATTAATAGTAGAAGACTAAAAAATCCATCAGGCAATAATAGAAGAAGACTAGAAAATTCATCTAATAATTAATAGTAGAAGACCAGAAAATCAATCTAGAAATAATATAAGAAGACCAGAAAATCCATCTGGCAATAAAATAGAAGACCAGAAATCTATCTGATAATTAATAGTAGAAGACTCGAAAATCCATTTGGCAATAATAGAAGAAGATAATAAAATCCATCTGGCAATAATAATAGAAGACCAGAAATCCATTTGACAATTAACAGTATAAGACCAGAAAATCCATCTGGCAATAATAGAAGAAGACCAGAAAATCCATCTGGCAATAATAATAGAAAACCAGAAAATCCATCTGATAAAAATAGAAGTCCATAACATCTTTCTGGCAATAGATTTCCTTATACAAATGGTAGATCTTCGTTTCCTTTGGAGATTATTTTGTCCATGTTTTGCCTTTCTTCCTCTAGAAGATTACTTTGATCCATTCTTTAGGACAGGGTTTAACTGACTCAACTGATTTCTTTGTCATCACCTTTAGGTGATGATCTCAACTTGGATCAAACCCCTTATCACTATCTTAGGTGATGGTTTAGGTCTTGTTGTGCGATGCATTTAGTTAGTTGTATTGTAACATCCCACTACTTGGAGGCCTAAAACTAACGGCTACAGATGCTGTAGTCATCCATAGTTATTAATCCTCGGCGACCAAATATGGCGGTGTTAGACACATTGACACATAGATCACAAGAATATGGAAAAAAATTAACAAATTAAAAACACATTTCCACATTCCAATCAAAACATTTCATGTTCATTACAAAATCCCACAAACATTAACCACGTTCAGAAAAATATAATTATTACACATACGCCAAGAGCGACATATGAAGATGCCTCCTTGGTTGGTTAGAGTATATAATAAGGCTTTATGTCAAACTCGAAGTTTATGTTTCCCCTTAAACTCTCGGGTGCTCAAAATTGATTTCAGTAGGCTGAGGGTTGAGTTTCTTTCAGGTTTTTAGAAGGATGACGAATAAAGCTACCTAAGGCGAGCGGGAGGCTAACAGATAGCTATTTAGGAGTTGTAGTTCTTTGTTTTTCGTTTATTTCCGTTGTGTATGTATTAAGTCAATTATGACTATATGACTCTGTTCACCCAAGTGGGCATCTTCATATGTCGCTCTTGGCGTATTTTGTAATAAGTATATTTTGTCATTGCTTGGGAAACGTTTTAGGATTATGTAATATAAATATGAAACATGTGTTTTGAAATGTAATGGAAAAAATGTTGTTTTTGAAATTTGTGATTTGTTTCATATTCAAGTGCTTCTGATATTATAGATACCATTAACATAGCTGTATTTAGTTGCCGGAAGTTAATACTATAGATGACTGCAGCATCTGTAGCGCTTAGCTTTGGGCCTCTAGATAAAGGATGTTACAACTTGGTATCGAAGCATATGTTTATGAAATACTTTAACTAAAAATGATTTTTGAAAACATAATCCTTAGAAATTAGAGTTAAGGTCGGGGTATGGGATAATGCTATAGTAACGTACTTGTATTTGCTATGTATAAGTATACGCTTTATCTCTAGACTCCTATCTTTGCTTGGATATTCTTCTGTATCTCACGAAACTTGAATACAGATATGGATGGAAGAAAAGGCAGAGTTAACCTAGGAGGAGACGACACCACCACAAATGGAAATGCCCGATCGAATGCTAGAAGAAGTCAAGGTCAGGCTCAGGCTGAAAATGTTGGTGCTAGGGTCCAACAAGTGGATATGGGAGCCATGTATCAGTTTTTCGTAAACATGATGCAAGCTGGGACCGCTGTTGGGGTTGTCGGAGGAAATGCTGTAGGAGGAGTTCAAGAAGCACCGGTAGTCCATCATTATGCTAACTTGAGTAGAGACTATGCTAGGCTTGGAGGGAAGCCGTTTATCGGAACTGAGGACGCTATAAAAGTGGAGAACTGGTTGTTGCATTATGAAAGGATATTTGCTGATTAGGAAGTTTGCTGATTTAGAACAAGGAGAAATGCCAGTTCTGGAGTATGCCAGCAGATTTGAAGAATTAACTAGATATGGATATGCCACTGTTGATACAGTGATGAAAAGGAATGAGAAGTTCATTAGAGGTTTGAAGCTAGAATTGGCTAGGTGTAACAACCCAAAAATTTTAATATTTTAAATTTATTTTTACTTGGAAACTTTGATTTTTAAATCATTATAAATTGAAAGTTGGAATTTTTTCAATGTATTTGGATTTTTGTTACCATTTTTATTTCCAAGTATAATTAAAATAAACAATTTCTAAAAATTTATATTTTTGTCAAACTTTGACTTTTATTTGAAAATTTTGAAATTTAAATTTTTATAATTCTAATCTTTTTATTTGAAGCTATATATAATTCTAATATCCATTATGCTTTTCGTTTCATTAAATTCTGATTTATACTTTGTAAATTGGAGAACATACAACGTTTCAAAAGCAATTAATTTCTGCATTTTATTTTATATGTTTCTATATCCATCTCCTTATTTTATTTTTCTATTGTGTTTGTATAAACTTTATTTTTATTCATTGAATGTTTCTTTGTATATATATATCTTGTAATTAATGGCTAGGAGACAAATTTATTAGACGTATGTTACTTTGATTTAATTTGGCATAGGTTACATTTGGTTTATTTCTCGCCTTTATTTGCTTGTCCTCTTTAAATTCCTACCATAGCCATTCCTAAATTATAGCCGTTCATACCCAATCAATCCACGTGAAAAAGAAGAGTATCTCATCTCATTTTCCATTTGTTTCTTTTTATTAAATAGGTAACAAATCCCTTCAAATCTCTAGCCGTTTAAAACATTTAATTGCTTGCCGTTTTCTTTCCACTTGATTAGCCGTGTAAAAATAAACTCCCCTAGCAACTACTTATCCACGTACAAAAACTTTCCCATATCTCATTTCATCTACATCTTCACGTGAGAAATTTTCCTGTAAGTAATGGGTTCTTTTCCTACTGTTTTCCATTTTTTTTTCTTCTTTCATTTTTCCTTTATTTCTTTTGTCTTCTCCATCAAAAGGCTCGGCCTATCCACCTCCATGACCGGCCAGCAACTCCTCCACCACCACCTGGTGATGATGATCTGACTGGACCAAGCCCTAGTACCCAGGCCGAGCCACTTTATGCCTAGGGCCGAAACATAGAAACCTATGACCATTCACTACCTTGCCTTTTGCATTCAGAAACCCTATCTCTTCAATTTCCCATTGCCTTGTCGAGCATTTCAGGCCTTGATCTGGTCATGGCCGAGTCATTTGTGGTGTTGGTTGAGTCATATGGTGAAGTGGCCGAGCCTACAAGCGAGGTGGTCAAGCCCACTTGTGGTTAAAACCCATATTTGTTTCAAATCTATTCATGTCTTTCATTGTTGAATTCATATCTTGTTTTGTTAAGCCATAGTTATATTTGTTTTATTTATTTGATTACAAGATTTGAATTTGGTTGTTACTTCTTCTCAAATCTTATCGTGCCTTCTCGTGCTTTGCGGTTTGTGGATATTTTTGTTCTGAATTGATCTCTAGCTTCAAAAAGGTGAGTTTATCACTCTCGACATTCGTACTTATATAAATGGTGAAATGATGACAAGTGAATGTGCAATAATAGATGTACTATGTTCATATATGCCTATGATATGATTACATGAATTATAACCTGATTTTATACCTGTTACATCTCCTGATCTGATATTATATGCTATACTATTTATTTTATTTTATGTTCCTCACACTACAAGTTCCCTGTAGAATAGAATCACTATGGGTTGAAATGATACATACCCGAACAGACATTAGAATAAGGAAAAACCATTATGAGCTGAAATGATAGGCTCAAGCGATTTTTATTCATTTTTAATTGACTTGGGATTGCGGGTTTGAAATGATAGAACCCGGATTTTTCTTTTTTAAATTACGGATTGAAATGATATATTATCCGTATCACTTGACCTTGGTTAGTAAATATTATACAGACCCGTGGTTATTTTATATATTTTTTGGAAATTATTAAGTATGTTCAAATGTAAAAATTATGATATTTTAACTTAAATTTGGATTTAAATGATTTAAATAAAGTTTTAGTGATTTTCTATAAGTTAAAATGTATAAGTAAATAAGGGAATAGGTATTTTGAAAATATGACTTAACTTGATAATTTGGGTAATTTGTTTTTTTTAAAAAAAGGGGAAAATTTTAAGTTAAGTAAATAAAATGGAAACTTGGTTTAATTTATGAAATGGTTCTAAAATAAGTATTAGGTCATTTTTGTTTTGTGGAAAAAGTTAAGTAATAATGTATTTTTGACTTAATAAATGAATTTGAGTCTAAATTGAATATTTATTTATAAAGATGTATTTTAATAAATCATAAGTTATATGATATCCAAATGAACATTTTTGAAGCGAAAAATATGATTTTTATATATTAAAATGGCTAAAAATTGAAGTTTTAATGTTTCTGAAATTTTATATAAAATCTGGAATTTATATTAGTAGCGCTTCAGAAATGCTATAGTATTAGGACTGCATTTACTAAGTGCTATAGTTTCTGAAATTGTGACGACCGCCCATGACCCCTGCACCGAATCTAAAGATAAAGCGCTGTAAAGTGTGCCAGGCGACCATGGACGATTGTCAAGGTAAGATTTAAAACAAAAGAATCTATCGCATTACTCACAGCGCATGGACAAAATACAATAGAACATATGTATAGTGAAGCTTTACAGAACAAAATGACATCATATAAAACTCCATAATAGTTGAATACAAGCATCCACATAGTCAATACATCAAGCCTCACTACATATCTCTCAGAGAATACAAAACAGCGGAATATCCAGTACATATAATAAGAAGATAATATGCAACCCTCCAGCTCGTCTTCGATATCAGTATCGTGAGAAGAGAACAGCACCTGTCACCTGCTACCTAGTCTGCCCGTCCCAAAATGGACGAACAGCCCAAGGCAATAAGAATTAAAACATAAAGCCTTGAGTCAGACAACAGTCTTAGTGAGCAGTAAATTAACTAACAACATACCAAAAGAACATAAAGGAAAAGGAATAGGAATACAACCCTCCCACTCCAACCTCATTCTACAGTGATAGCCCCCAGACACACACTAAGCAGAAGCAAACATAGCAGAGCATACAATTTAAAGTAAAACTACTATCACTCGAGTCAAGGGCGATGTTTTCCAAGTACCAAGGCCTAAATCAGATAAGCACCCAGAAAATGCCGCTCTTGAGTCCGAATGACGATACAACCAAACATCCATGACTCTGGCTATCACTGTTATCATTGCTTCGATATCACCGTTAATTGAATGACCGGCACATTCTTTCAGCCGTCCGTCAAGGGCTAATGGAAACCCCGGTTCTAGACATAACTCCCGCACGTCGTCGCAGCCCGTGCCTAGGACTATCGAATCTGCCCAGAGTACTCGACCATCAACAGTTGGCCGTTGGGACTATCGAATCTGCCCAAACGTACTCTTGCTTAGAGCATGCTAGAACCTTCAACAACGATGCTATCCAAGCCTCCTAGTCATCCTCCTCGACGACTATTCTCATATCCATTCATTATCCTCAACTCGAATCATATCACCGAGTTATCAACATGCTTGGAATGATCCCGTCTGGATTAGACCAAGTCTTCATCATATGATTGCTTCGCTTCATTACATCCTCGCAAAGCCTCATCTCATCATCACATCATCTAGTTCATAACAATCAATCAAATCAAACATCAATCCAAGCAATCAAGCATTCAAAAATGATCTAAGTAGACAATTATAACAATAATGGCATTTTCGTAATTAAAGAGTTGAAAGTCCAATAAGCATGAAAACATGGATTATATCTCTACAAACTTGATGAATGAACTTGCATAGGTTAACATATGATAAAATGGATGTAACATCATCATGAACAATGGATCTATATGGATCTACACATAGGATGAAGAAAATGCATGGAAATCTCTACTTTAACACCAAAACGAGCCAACAATCCGATATACTCCTTTGGATCCGTGTGAGAGATAATCACCACTCACCAAATCACCTAAACAATCCAAAAGATATCAACTTCAGATCTGGACAGCGAAGAACTAAGCTAGATCCGACAAGATCTCACTTCAAACGATGAAATCTCTCTTGAAAAGATGAAGATCTTCAATCCAAGCTCTTGAATCTTCAATCTTGATCTTCGATTTGGATGGATGGAAGCACTAGATTAGAGTGGAGAAAAGAAGTGAAGAAGTGTAGAAGTCGAGCTCTCAAAATGGCAGCACTTCGTCGCTTCAAAATCCGGATCCCAAAAAGTGAGAACAACCCCTCCTATTTATAGCTGAAAACTGCTCTAAGTCGTAACTCGGCTATCTCCCTAGGTCGTTTCCGACCTAAGCCTCTCCGACCTAACGACTTAGCCAGACCCAGCGACTCATCGCACGCGCGACCTAACCTCTTACGCGCTTAGCGACCTAACAGGCCTCCCCATCTTACGACCTAACGATGTTACGACCTAACACTTAACTCCTAGGTCGCTTTCGTCTTAAAGCATAGGCTACGACCTAACACTTAAACTATCTAAGCGACTTAACAACCTACGACTCAGTTGGGTTGCGACCTAACAACTTAGGCTCCTACGCGACCTAACACATGTCGACCTAAAACAACATACGACCTAACAGTTAGATCCACGCGACCTAACACTTAAACTATTCTAGCGACCTAACAACTCACGCGACCTACGACTCAGCAAACTCGCGACCTAACACACACGCGACCTAACCATCTTAGGTCGTCTACGACCTAACTCAACACAGATCTAACGACCTAACTACGCTAACACTTAGGTCGGTCAATCCCATAGGTCGCTAACTCTTATAGGTCGCAAACCGCTTATTCCCTAAGTCGTTAACTCTACTAGGTCGCTAACTCGAACTGCCGACCTAACACTTAGGTCGCTCACACATTTTCTTAGGTCGCCAGAACCTCTTAAGTCGGTCACGACTTAACCCCTTAGGTCGCCTACGACCTAACCAAAGCCAACAACTAGTCTTCCTTAAGTCGGTCAGTCTTTAGGTCGTTAACTCGCCCTGCCGACCTAATTACTTAACTAAATCCTAGGTTGCACAATTCCATAGGTCGCTCCAACTAACCCACGACCTAACACTAACTCGCCGAAGTCCTTAACTCGGTCACGACTTAGCTCTTAGGTCGTCCACGACCTAGGACTTAGACAAATTTCCACAAAAATCTGAAATGACTTAAAAAATGCAAAAATTCCAGATTTTGACGAACTTGTCGATCCGTAAAAATACGGGTCGTTACATTCTCTCCCCCTTAGGAATTTCGCCCCCGAAATTCCAAGCAATCAAAACTATTCTGTACGCCTACCATCCATAGCAATCAACAAACCATGCATCCAATTCTAACTTAGCGTACAGAATTCTAAAATTAGAACAAGTTACAATATCGTGAGATGACACGACACCTTAGGGCCATACCTTGAAGAGTTCAGGATGAGCTGCTTTCATCCTCTCTTCCACCTCCCACGTACAGTCGTTATCATCTTCACTCCATTGTATCTTGAGCAACTTAACTACCTTCCTCCTAAGCTGTTTCGTGTCGGTTTCAACAACACGAAGCGGCTTACGAGGTCTTCTATCAACTGGATCAACTTCTAAGTCTTCACAGCTATCAGCAGAAACCACTGTTCTCGAGTCGTGCACATACTTCCGTAGATATGATACATGAAAAACATTGTGCACACTCGACATCTTCTCTGGTAACTCCAATCTGTAAGCGAGCTTTCCAATTCGCTCGATAATCGGGAATGGTCCAACAAATCTCGGAGTCAATTTTCCTTTCTTCCCGAATCGGATAACATTCTTCAGTGGAGAAATCTTCACAAAAACCATATCTCCTACGTCGAATTCCAAATCCTTTCGACGCTTATCAGCATAACTCTTCTGACGGTCTTGGGCTGCCTTCATTCGTTGCCGAATGATCTCTATGCAATCCGAAGTCTGTCGAATCATCTCTGGCCCAAGTATCAGCTTTTCTCCAGTTTCCAACCAACATGTCGGAGAGTTACACGGTCTTCCATACAACGCCTCATACGGTGCCATACCAATGCTTGACTGGTAACTGTTGTTGTACGCAAACTCCACCAAATGAAGGTGATCTTCCCATGATCCTCCGAAATCCAAAACACATGCTCTGAGGAGATCTTCCAAAACTCGGTTGACTCTCTCGGTCTGACCATCTGTCTGAGGGTGATAAGCTGTACTCAAACACAACTCGGTTCCCAAAACTTCCTGGAAGCTCTTCCAAAATCCACTAGTGAACAATGGATCTCGATCGCTCACTATACTCTTCGGAATACCATGGAATCGAACTATCCACTTAACATACAACTCAGCCAACTTTGATGCAGTCCTAGTCGATCGAACAGGAATGAATCTAGCACTCTTAGTCAGACGATCCACAATGACCCAAATCCCGTCATTTCCCATTCTGGTTCTAGGCAATCCATCAATAAAATCCATCGACACTTGTTCCCACTTCCATGTAGGAACTTCTAAGGGCTGAAGCAATCCACTTGGCTTCTTCTGTTCGGCTTTAACCAACTGGCAATTCATACACTTGGAAATAAAATTTCCAACATCCTTCTTCATACCTTCCCAATAGTAGGTTCTCTTCATATCCCGATACATCTTATTTCCACCTGGATGAATTGTCAACCTCGAGTGATGACTTTCCTTCAGAACTTCACTCCTCAACTCATCTATATCGGGAACAACTAGTCGTCCTTGCTTCCGAAGCCAACCCTCTCGATCGACCTCGAATCCTTTATCCTTTTCTGGATCCAATCCAGATTCCAACTCACGGATAATCTTGACAAGCTTATCATCTCGCTTTTGGCTCTCACCAATCCTTTCCACAAGAGTGGGTCTTATTGATAAGTTTGCCAGCATCTCAGGTTCCAATTCGCATCTAGGCCTGAAGTCAAATCCAGCTAAATACTCGAGACTCTTCCATTCAGAAAACATGGCTCCCAATCCTGCATGTCTTCGACTTAACGCATCAGCCACTGCGTTACCTTTTCCCGGAGTATAAGCTATACCAAAATCATATGATGCCAAAAACTCTAGCCAACGTTGCTGCCGAAGATTCAAATCCTTTTGGGAGAAAAGATACTTCAACGACTTGTGATCCGTAAACAACTCGAATCGAACTCCCAACAGGTAATGTCTCCACATCTTCAGAGCAAATACAATCGCCGCCAATTCCAAATCATGAGTTGGGTAATTCCTTTCATGCGGCTTCAGTTGTCGACTGGCATACGCAACAACTTTATCCTTCTGCATCAGCACTGCTCCAAGTCCAGTACCACATGCATCGGTGTAAACCACCATCTCATCATTCCCACTTGGAATAGTCAAAACAGGAGCACTCGTCAGTCGCTCTTTCAGGATTCCGAAAGCTTGCTCACACTTAGCATCCCAACAGAACACTTGGTTCTTCTTCGTCAACCCTGTTAATGGTGCAGCTACCTTGGAGAAGTCTTTGATAAACCGTCGATAATATCCTGCTAATCCAAGAAAACTTCTCACATCTGATGCATTCTTAGGTCTAACCCAATCCTGGATTGCTGCCACCTTAGCGGGATCAACCGCTATCCCATTTCCAGAAATCACATGGCCTAAGAACCTCACTTCACTCTTCCAGAAGTGACACTTCGAAAACTTAGCCTTCAGCTGATGTTTCCGTAAGATCTCCAAAACAATACGCAAGTGCATCTTGTGCTCTTCTTCCGTTCTGGAATAAATCAGAATATCATCCACGAACACCAGTACGAACTTGTTCAACTGATCTCTGAACACTCTATTCATAAGATCCACAAAATATGCTGGCGCGTTAGTCAATCCAAACGGCATTACCAGCCACTCAAAGAACCCGGATGGTGTCCTAAAAGCAGTCTTCGGCACACTATCCTTAGCCACTCTCAACTGGTGAAATCCCGTTGCCAAATCCATCTGAGAAAACACCTTAGCTTCGTGAAGCTGATCAAACAAGTCGTCTATCCTTGGCAATGGATACTTGTTCTTCTTAGTCACCTTGTTCAGCTCACGATAATCGACACACAATCTCAATGATCCATCTGCCTTGGTTGCGAACACAACTGGTGCACCCCACTCGGACACACTACGCCGAATGAATCCTTTCTGCAAAAGATCATCAACTTGCACCCTCAACTCCTGCTGTTCCCTAGGCGCCATCCGCCTAAGAGGCATCACAACAGGTCTGGCTCCTTCAACTAGATCTATACGAAACTCGATCTCTCTATGCGGCGGCAACCCTTTGACTTCGTCAAAGACATCCTCGAATCTATTTGCGATTGGCACTAAAGACAGTCCATCCCGTGGAACAACTAGCGAATACATGAAGCTCATGAAGACGCCTTCCTCATGCTTACATCGTATCACAATCTTTCGCCCTTCCACATTCTCGACTGTCACCTCCAGCCTCTCACAGTCAACCTTAGCCGCATACTTCCTAAGCCAGTCCATACCCAAAATAATTCCGAACCCCGCAAAGTTCAGAACAAAGCAATCACAAACAAAAGAGCAACCATGACTCGATACAACTAGACCACGGCATAACATACACAAACAAGACGAACCCCCAACTGGATTAGTCACAACCAATGGCCTATCAACAATATCCGGCTTCAAATCTAACCGGCCTACTAGTTCATTACAAACAAACGAATGCGAAGCTCCAGTATCAAACAAAACTCTAACTGGAACACCACATAGGAAAAGAGTACCTTGAACAACCACACTCTTTCCCTTCTCTTCAACAGTAGGAGCTTTCGAAGACGACGGAACAGCCCCCAAAGCATAGGCTTGCACAATCTGCCTGTCCTTCCTCGGTTCTGGACAATTCTTCCTGAAATGCCCCGGCTTGTCACAGTTGTGACACTTCATCGGCGCCTTCGGATTCTTACAATCCTTAGAGAAATGGCCCTTCTGTTGACAATTGTAGCAAGTCACCTCGCCTTTCGGCTTCTTCTGGCCATCCTTACCTTTCTGCTGCTGCTGCTTCCTCTTCTGGTTTCCACCCTGCTGTGGTTTAGATTCTCCCTTGGTAACAGCAACAACAGGTCCTTCCTTAGGAAACAGACTCTCATGCCTAAGAGCTTTCTCCACAAGCTTCTCAAATGAATCGTCCAAGTGATCCACCAACTGTCTCCCAAGATAGCTATCCAAGCCGGTCACAAACTTCTCATTCTTCTGATAAGCGGATTCAATATATGACCGGGCATACTTGGACAAAGCTTCGAACTCAGAAACATACTCAAGAACTGATCTTCCACCTTGCTTGAGCTCCACAAACCTCTTGAACAGAACAGACTTCTGAGCTGTAGAAATGAACTTAGCTTCAAATCTGACTTGGAATTGCTCCCAAGTAATCTCTTCTTCCGGAGTAGTGATGGTAATAGAGTTCCACCAATCAGAAGCTCTACCTTGAAGCTGCCTTGATGCCAACTTCCTCTTAGTTGCATCATCAATTCCCAAATCACCAAAGATCCTTCTACAAGCATCTATCCATCTCTGGACTTCGATAGTAGATTCTGTTCCCAAGAAAACCTTCCCTCCAAGAGCAGTATAATCCTTGCACAGCTTAGCAAAATCCACTGGTTTCGGAGTTTGGACTTGAACTCCAACATCAACTGCCGCCCCCGGAACTGGTATCCTTCTCATGATCGAAGTCATCATAGCTTCGAACATGGCTGCATAATCAGCAGTCTCTTCAGTAGCGCGACCTTCCCTAGCAGCTGGTCTCCCTCTTCGACTCATTCTCAATATCTATAAAAAGGAATGATCAGAACATCTAGAGAAACAACTGCATAAAGGACTCAAACTCTACCAAACTACTATATTATATATAGTAATCATCCATCAAAATACAATTACGTCTCTCATACGTAGTTACTTCAGCGAGCGTTGGGTAAAATCGATTAACCAATGCTCTGATACCAAATGTGACGACCGCCCATGACCCCTGCACCGAATCTAAAGATAAAGCGCTGTAAAGTGTGCCAGGCGACCATGGACGATTGTCAAGGTAAGATTTAAAACAAAAGAATCTATCGCATTACTCACAGCGCATGGACAAAATACAATAGAACATATGTATAGTGAAGCTTTACAGAACAAAATGACATCATATAAAACTCCATAATAGTTGAATACAAGCATCCACATAGTCAATACATCAAGCCTCACTACATATCTCTCAGAGAATACAAAACAGCGGAATATCCAGTACATATAATAAGAAGATAATATGCAACCCTCCAGCTCGTCTTCGATATCAGTATCGTGAGAAGAGAACAGCACCTGTCACCTGCTACCTAGTCTGCCCGTCCCAAAATGGACGAACAGCCCAAGGCAATAAGAATTAAAACATAAAGCCTTGAGTCAGACAACAGTCTTAGTGAGCAGTAAATTAACTAACAACATACCAAAAGAACATAAAGGAAAAGGAATAGGAATACAACCCTCCCACTCCAACCTCATTCTACAGTGATAGCCCCCAGACACACACTAAGCAGAAGCAAACATAGCAGAGCATACAATTTAAAGTAAAACTACTATCACTCGAGTCAAGGGCGATGTTTTCCAAGTACCAAGGCCTAAATCAGATAAGCACCCAGAAAATGCCGCTCTTGAGTCCGAATGACGATACAACCAAACATCCATGACTCTGGCTATCACTGTTATCATTGCTTCGATATCACCGTTAATTGAATGACCGGCACATTCTTTCAGCCGTCCGTCAAGGGCTAATGGAAACCCCGGTTCTAGACATAACTCCCGCACGTCGTCGCAGCCCGTGCCTAGGACTATCGAATCTGCCCAGAGTACTCGACCATCAACAGTTGGCCGTTGGGACTATCGAATCTGCCCAAACGTACTCTTGCTTAGAGCATGCTAGAACCTTCAACAACGATGCTATCCAAGCCTCCTAGTCATCCTCCTCGACGACTATTCTCATATCCATTCATTATCCTCAACTCGAATCATATCACCGAGTTATCAACATGCTTGGAATGATCCCGTCTGGATTAGACCAAGTCTTCATCATATGATTGCTTCGCTTCATTACATCCTCGCAAAGCCTCATCTCATCATCACATCATCTAGTTCATAACAATCAATCAAATCAAACATCAATCCAAGCAATCAAGCATTCAAAAATGATCTAAGTAGACAATTATAACAATAATGGCATTTTCGTAATTAAAGAGTTGAAAGTCCAATAAGCATGAAAACATGGATTATATCTCTACAAACTTGATGAATGAACTTGCATAGGTTAACATATGATAAAATGGATGTAACATCATCATGAACAATGGATCTATATGGATCTACACATAGGATGAAGAAAATGCATGGAAATCTCTACTTTAACACCAAAACGAGCCAACAATCCGATATACTCCTTTGGATCCGTGTGAGAGATAATCACCACTCACCAAATCACCTAAACAATCCAAAAGATATCAACTTCAGATCTGGACAGCGAAGAACTAAGCTAGATCCGACAAGATCTCACTTCAAACGATGAAATCTCTCTTGAAAAGATGAAGATCTTCAATCCAAGCTCTTGAATCTTCAATCTTGATCTTCGATTTGGATGGATGGAAGCACTAGATTAGAGTGGAGAAAAGAAGTGAAGAAGTGTAGAAGTCGAGCTCTCAAAATGGCAGCACTTCGTCGCTTCAAAATCCGGATCCCAAAAAGTGAGAACAACCCCTCCTATTTATAGCTGAAAACTGCTCTAAGTCGTAACTCGGCTATCTCCCTAGGTCGTTTCCGACCTAAGCCTCTCCGACCTAACGACTTAGCCAGACCCAGCGACTCATCGCACGCGCGACCTAACCTCTTACGCGCTTAGCGACCTAACAGGCCTCCCCATCTTACGACCTAACGATGTTACGACCTAACACTTAACTCCTAGGTCGCTTTCGTCTTAAAGCATAGGCTACGACCTAACACTTAAACTATCTAAGCGACTTAACAACCTACGACTCAGTTGGGTTGCGACCTAACAACTTAGGCTCCTACGCGACCTAACACATGTCGACCTAAAACAACATACGACCTAACAGTTAGATCCACGCGACCTAACACTTAAACTATTCTAGCGACCTAACAACTCACGCGACCTACGACTCAGCAAACTCGCGACCTAACACACACGCGACCTAACCATCTTAGGTCGTCTACGACCTAACTCAACACAGATCTAACGACCTAACTACGCTAACACTTAGGTCGGTCAATCCCATAGGTCGCTAACTCTTATAGGTCGCAAACCGCTTATTCCCTAAGTCGTTAACTCTACTAGGTCGCTAACTCGAACTGCCGACCTAACACTTAGGTCGCTCACACATTTTCTTAGGTCGCCAGAACCTCTTAAGTCGGTCACGACTTAACCCCTTAGGTCGCCTACGACCTAACCAAAGCCAACAACTAGTCTTCCTTAAGTCGGTCAGTCTTTAGGTCGTTAACTCGCCCTGCCGACCTAATTACTTAACTAAATCCTAGGTTGCACAATTCCATAGGTCGCTCCAACTAACCCACGACCTAACACTAACTCGCCGAAGTCCTTAACTCGGTCACGACTTAGCTCTTAGGTCGTCCACGACCTAGGACTTAGACAAATTTCCACAAAAATCTGAAATGACTTAAAAAATGCAAAAATTCCAGATTTTGACGAACTTGTCGATCCGTAAAAATACGGGTCGTTACAGAAATATAACTAAGTTTGAAATAAATAAAGGGCTACTGCTGGACTTGGTAAGTGTTGTTGTTGCTGAAGCTAACTAAATCTGAAGTAACAAAGCTACTGCAGCACTTGGTAAGTGCTGTGGTTGCTGAAAGTAAACTATATCCTGAAATACTAAAAGGGCTTCAGTAGCACTTGGTAAGTGCTGTTGTAGCTGAACTGTTTTTAAACTAATATACCTATTGTAGCACTTTGTAAGTGCTGCTGTTTCTGAAATTTAACAATGTTTTGAAATACTACTATATCTACCATAACACTTTATAAGTGCTGCTGTTTTCTGAAAATACAATGTTTTGAATTTTTTGTAATTGAATGAATGAACTCAGAAAATGCTATAATTCTGGAAATTTAATATTTGATTTGAAAGTATAATGACTTCATATTTAAATGATTCAAATGAATATATATATGTTTTGAAATAGAAATGATATCGTTTTGATTTGGGTTTTGAAATGTTGGTTTTTGAAATGGAAATGATATTTTGATTTTTGGAATATAAACCATTTTGAAATTTATAACCACGAGTTATAATAACGATTGGTTGTTAAAGAGACCGGGATCAGGTATGGACATACTCTCTGTCGATACCGAAAACCACTTTAACAACCGTTTACGCGGTGGAGATTCCAGAATGAAGTAGGATGGTGGCGACAATCCTATTGAGGTATATACGTGGACCCGACTCCCGTGAGTTGGCATAAGGTGGCTAAAACATGAGCGATTCTCGGGCCAATGAGGTAGCACCTCTGATCGGACACACTCCTTCGATACCATTCTATTACTTTGTGATTGACTGGGTGCACCCCTTGATTTTTGGGAGTGTGGCTCGAGATGGGTGGTAGTGGCTGCTATGCATTTCCACCAGCCCGGATGCGTAATTGGTATATCTACCCTGGCATTGTCTCGTTGAGCCATGTCACCTACCCTAGCGAGCTTTACTACGAGTTTGGTTTTGTGCCGTAGCCTGTGGAGTATTGAGGGTAGCTCCCGATCTGGGGGTACGCTGATACTGGATAGACTACTAGGACTATTATGTGTTAAGGTGGAAAATGTAAAGCCTTAACGCTATTTAAAAGTAAGCTTATGTTACTTTAGACATTATTATAATCGCCTATATTACTACATAGTAGATAGTTTAACGGATCCTTAAAGAATGGGCGATTCCATGCATTCTTTAAGTTACTTGTGCATTTCTATTACAGTTCACTTGAGTTGGTTTACATTGTATAAGTATGTATGTCCTGACTCGAGTGTTTGTGTTTTGCTTTACGCTCGGGTCAGCCTGAGTATTACAGCTTTGGATTCACCTTCTGGAGCTAGAGAATTCTGGAGTTTATCAGTCTATCTAGTTGTTTTTCCATTTCAGTTATTTCATTCAGCTTTTCTTATGTATTGTGAACTTATGTATTCAGACTTCTGTTGTATCTGTTTTTCAGACTATGTATTTTGAATCTATTTCGAGACTATGTATTGTAGTGGCTTCATGAACCACTATTTATTTTATTTTCCGCTGCGAGTTATTCTGATATTATGTGTTTGTGATTCTATGATTGGTTTTATTTGCTCCAAATTTATTTACAATCTATTGTTTTGTATTATTCAAGTCCGACATGTGTGGTTTTATTGTCGATTTGAATGGTCCAAAACAGTGGGTCGTTACATTTGGTATTAGAGCGAGGTTTTAGGCAAACCTTAGCCTATGGAGCAAAAACTCATTAGAGATAGGGTAGAAATACCCTAGAATGAGTGAAATTAATCTTAGAATCATTTCTTTGTGATAGAACGTATTTTAAGTAAAAATGACTTTCAAATGATTTTAAAGGATTTTAAAAGATTATTTTGGTTATAAAATTTTCTTGTTTTAAAATCTCATTTTCTTATCTTCATTCCTTTAGAATCCATCTTTTTTATTTGAATTCGTTGATTAGAATTCCCATTCTAGTTGAATCTTATCTTTGTCTTTCTGTTTTACCTTTGTCCTAAAATTCATTCTTGATTTTTCCAGGATGAATCGTAGGAATGCCAGAGGTAGGGGTCATGGTATTGCCCCAGTTCCCGAGCCTGTTGCACCCATCAGGTTCACTACTCTTTGCAAGGTATTCACTCAACTTGGTGCTACCAAGTTTACTGGATCCGAGAGCATCATAGAGGCTCAACAGTGGTTGAGGAGTCTTGAGAGGATTTTTACTGGTTTGGAGATTACTAATGCGCAGAAGAGTCAGTTGTCAGCTTGGCAGTTGAAGGAAGCAGCATTGGATTGGTGGGAGTCTGTCACAGCTCAGACTGTAGAGGCAGACATTTCTTGGGATCAGTTTAGGTATCTTCTGGTGTTGTCTTGTGTTCTGTTCATCTTTTCTCTTTAAAATCTATCTTAAGCTTATTTATCTCTTTTCCAAGGAGGCTTTTGTGGCAAAATGGATGCCCGAAGCCGGGAAATCTCAGCTTTATCGTGAATTTATGGATCTCAAGCAGGGTACCATGTCCTTTTCTGAGTATGAGCGGAAGTTCAATGAACTTTCCAAGTTTGGTCCTGGCCTTATTGACACCCAACTTAAGAAGAATGAGAAGTTCATAGCTGGAGCTCACCCAGAGTTCTATGATCGTCTCATTTCTCATGTTCATGGCACTTTCACCGAGCTTATGGATATGGCTATCCGTTATGAGAACCCTATCCTGCTGTTACCGGTGCTCCTTCATCTCAGTCTTCCTCTGCTAACTCTAAGAAGAGAAAGCCAAATTTCCATCAGCAGAAGAAGAATTGGCTCAAGCATCCAGGATTGGGATCTTCATCTTCTCCTTCTCAGAAGCAGCCTATCGACCTATCTTCCATTACCTGTTTCAAGTGTGATTAGAAGGGACACTATGCTAATAGTTGCCCTAATTCAGTTGGTGCTGCTATTCCTCCACCTCAGAATACTAGGAACAACATCTGTCATGTCTGTCTACAGCTTGGTCATTTCAAGAATGATTGTCCTTTGTATCAGAAGGGCAAGCCATCTGGTATTTTTGCTGTTACCTCTGCTTCTTCACCTGCTCCTCCTGCACTTGCTCCTGCTCCTAGTGATAACCAAGGTACTCTCTGGGGCACCTTTTATTTATTTAAGCATCCTGTTCGTGTTTTATTTGATACTGGAGCTTCGCGTAGTTTTATTTCTATAGCTATTTGTGATAAGTTTGAGCGTCGCCTTTCTCCTGAGTATGCTTCTGTTCCATTATGGGTTTCTAATCCTATTGGGGGTCTCGTGAACCTTAGTAGGATTTGTAGAGGAGTGAAACTTCTCCATTCTGATCATCTCTTTAGTGGCGATTTCTATGTTCTTGGTTTTGATACTCTTGATTTATTGCTTGGAGATGATTGGTTAAGGAATGATGATGCTCATATCTCTTGTTAATCCCGAACTGTTTCTCTTGTTGATGATCGGGAGAATCCTTTGGTTATTCAGTGTCTTACGCCTCATGATTATGCTAGCAGCTTTATTTATTCTCTAGATTCTTCTCCTGTCGATCTTCAGTCGACCCATGTGGTCAAACTCTATCCCAATGTATTTGGTGAAGTCACTGCTTTACCTCCTAAGCAGGAAATCGATTTCCGTATCGATCTTATTCCTGGAGCTCGACCTGTAGTTCTTCCTCCTAGAAGAATGGCACCCCGTGAGAAGGTTGAGTTGAGGAATCAAATTGAGGACTTGTTCTCTAAGGGTCTGATCAGAACTAGCCATTTCGAATGGGGAGCAACGGTGGTTTTCGTTACCAAGTCCGAAGGATCTTTGAGGATGTGTGTTGATTATAGGGAGCTGAACAAGCTCACTATGAAAAACAGATATCCAATGCCTCGCATCAATGATATGTTCGATCAGCTTTATGGCGCCACCGTTTTCTCTTAGCTTGATCTTGCCATAGGTTTTCACTAGCTCAGAGTTGCAGAGGAAAGTATTCCCAAGACTGCTTTCCGTACTGAGAATGGGTTCTATGAATGGTTAGTCATGCCTTTCGGTTTGACTAATGCTCCTGCTTTCTTTGTTGATTTGATGAATCGTGTTTTTCGTGATGTGCTTAATAAATTTGTTCTAGTCTTTGTTGATGATATTCTCATTTTCTCTAAGTTTAAGGAAGAACATGAGTCGCATTTGAAATCTGTTCTTGAGACTCTTATAAATCATCAGTTGAAGGCTAAATTTTCTAAATGCCATTTTTGGAAGGATGAAGTCCAATTTCTCGGACATATTGTTTCTGGTAATGGAGTTTCTGTTGATCCAGTCAAGATTGCTGCGATCAATGTAAGCCTTTCTCTCTTCTCTCTTTTCTAATTTATTCTATCTTTTCTGTTGTCCTTATTCATCCCTATTCTGTGCAGGATTGGGAAACTCCTAGGACTCCAATTGATATTCGTAGTTTTCTGGGCCTTGCTGGTTATTATCGGAGATTCATTGAGAATTTTGCTCGGATTGTTGCACCTCTCACCGCTTTGACTCGAAAGAATGCTAAGTTTATTTGGAGTAATGAGTGTAAAGATGCATTCAACGAGTTAAAGAGCAAGCTTACTTCCGCACCAGTTCTTACCATTCCAAATGGAAATGAGGGATTAACGGTATACACTGATGCTTGTCGTGAAGGTTTGGGAGCTGTTCTGATGCAGGATGGGAAGGTCATTGCTTATGCCAGCCGTCAGTTGAAGGCCCATGAAGCCAATTATGTTGCTCATGATTTGGAATTGCTTGTTGTGGTTTTTGCTTTGAAGCTTTGGAGGCATCGCCATTTGGGAGCTAAGTTTGAGCTCTTTTTGAATCATCAGTCTTTGAGATATATTTTTACCCAGAAGGATTTGAATCAGAGGCAAGTTAGGTGGTTAGAGTTTCTTACTTCTTATGACCTCGACATCAACTATACCTCTGGGAAAGCTAATGTTGTGGCAGATGCTTTGAGTCGGAAGAAGGCGATGTTGTGTCAGCTTGTTGTTTCTTCTCCTCTTTTGGATCGTATCATGGCTAAGCAGGATGAGGATCGAATGCTTAGGCTTATTAAGGAGAATGTTCGTAGTAGGGTTGGAGGAAGTAGTCTTGATGGTAGTGGAGCTCAGATCGATGATAGAGGTATTTTGAGGATTAATAATCGGATTTGTGTCCCGAATGTTAATGGATTGAGACAGGAGTTACTTCGGGAGAATCATCGGTCCAGACTTTCTATTCATCCGGGAGTGACCAAGATGTATCATGATATGAAGAAGTTGTATTGGTGGAGAGGTATGAGGCGTGATATCTCCATTTTTGTTAGTAGGTGTGCAACTTGTCAGCAAGTCAAGGCAGATCATCAGAAGACCCCTGGTTTGTTGCAGCCCCTTGAGATTCCTAATTGGAAATGGGAACAAGTTTCTATGGATTTCATTGATGGATTACCGAGGACTAGCAGGGGTAATGAGAGTATCTGGGTTATTGTGGACAGATTGACCAAGTCAGCTCATTTTATTCCGGTCAAGTCTACCCGTTCTGCTTCTAGTTTGTCTGAGATCTATATGAGAGAGATTGTTCGTCTCCATGGTGTTCCTATCAGTATTGTTTGTGATTGTGATCCTATCTTTACCAGTCAGTTTTGGAGAGCTTTTAAGGAATCTTTGGGTACTCATCTGAATCTGAGCACTGCTTACCACCCACAGACCGACGGTCAAACGGAAAGGGTGAATCAGATTCTAGAGGATCTTCTTCGTGCTTGTGTGCTTGATTATGGAGGATCTTGGGAAGATAATCTCCATCTTGTCGAATTCACCTATAACAATAGTTATCAGGTATAATCTCAATCTTTTATTTTGAATCTTGTCTTAATCTTTTATCTATCTCATTTCTATCTTTGAATTCAAGCTAGTATTAAAATGTCGCCGTTTGCTGCTCTTTACGGACGACCTTGTAGATCCCCATCTTGCTGGATTGAATCCGATAATCGTTTGGTTCTTGGTCCTGATATGAATTTGGAAGCTTCGGAGAAGGTTGAGGAGATTAAGAGGAAGATGAGGATTGCTCAGGATAGGCAGAAGAAGTATGCTGATCGGCGTAGGAGGAGTTTGGAGTTTTCTGTTGGTGATTTGATTTTCCTTAAGGTCTCTCCCTTAAGGAATGTGATTCGATTTGGTCGTAGAGGGAAGCTTGCGCCTAGGTTTGTTGGGCCTTTCCATATCTTGGAGAGGATTGGTTCTTTAGCTTATCGTCTGGATTTGCCTGAGAAGTTTTCTGGAGTGCATAATGTATTTCATGTTTCGCATCTTCGTCGGTATCTTCATGATCCATCCCTTATTGTCCAGCCTTCTGCTCTTGATAGTTTGGATATTGAGCCAAATCTGACTGTTGAGAGGAAGCCACTTCGTATCATCGATCGAGGTACGAAGCAGCTAAGAAGGAAATCTGTCAATCTGGTCAAAGTACAGTGGAGTACTGATCACTGGGATTGTACCTGGGAGACGGAGGAGAGCATGCGTGCTTCGAATCCGGAATTGTTTGTTTCAGGTACTTTTGCTTTTCTACCTGATCTTTCCTTTGTTTTCCTTGTTTCGTTCCTTTTCGATGACGAAAAGTTTTGAGTGGGGGAGAGTGTAACAACCCAAAATTTTTGTAAATATTTTAAATTTATTTTTATTTGGAAACTTTGATTTTTAAATCATTTTAAATTGAAAGTTGGAATTTTTCCAATGTATTTGGATTTTTGTTACCATTTTTATTTCCAAGTATAATTAAAATAAACAATTTCTGAAAATTTATATTTTTGTCAAACTTTGACTTTTATTTGAAAATTTTGAAATTTAAATTTTTATAATTCTAATCTTTTTATTTGAAGCTTTATATAATTCTAATATCCGTTATGCTTTTCGTTTAATTAAATTCTAATTTATACTTTGTAAATTGGATAACATACAACGTTTCAAAAGCAATTAATTTCTGCGTTTTATTTTATATGTTTCTATATCAATCTCCTTATTTTATTTTTCTATTGTGTTTGTATAAACTTTATTTTTATTCATTGAATGTTTCTTTGTATATATATCTTGTAATTAATGGCTAGGAAATAAATTTATTAGACGTATGTTACTTTAATTTAATTTGGCATAGGTTACATTTGGTTTATTTCTCGCCTTTATTTGCTTGTCCTCTTTAAATTCCTACCATAGCCATTCCTAAATTGTAGCCGTTCATACCCTATCAATCCACATGAAAAAGAAGAGTATCTCATCTCATTTTCCATTTGTTTCTTTTTATTAAATAGGTAACAAATCCCTTCAAATCTCTAGCCGTTTACATTTAATTGCTTGCCGTTTTCTTTCCACTTGATTAGCCGTGTAAAAAAAACTCCTCTAGTAATTACTTATCCACATACAAAAACTTCCTACATCTTATTTCATCTACATCTTCACGTGAGAAATTTTCCTGTAAGTAATGGCTTCTCTTCCTATTGTTTTCCATTTTTTTCTTCTTCTTTCATTTTTCCTTTATTTCTTTTGTCTTCTCCATCAAAAGGCTCGGCCTATCCACCTCCATGACCGGCCAGCAACTCCTCCACCACCACCTGGTGATGATGATCTGACTGGACCAAGCCCTAGTACCCAGGCCGAGCCACTTTATGCCTAGGGCCGAACCATAGAAACCTATGACCATTCACTACCTTGCCTTTTGCATTCACAAACCCTATCTCTTCAATTTCCCATTGCCTTGCCGAGCATTTCAGGCCTTGATCTGGTTATGGCCGAGTCATTTGTGGTGTTGGTTGAGTCATATGGTGAAGTGGCCGAGCCTATAAGCGAGGTGGTCAAGCCCACTTGTGGTTAAAACCCATATTTGTTTCAAATCTATTCATGTCTTTCATTATTGAATTAATATCTTGTTTTGTTAAGCCATACTTATATTTGTTTTATTTATTTGATTACAAGATTTGAATTTGGTTGTTACTTCTTCTCAAATCTTATCGTGCCTTCTCGTGCTTTGCGGTATGTGGATATTTTTGTTTTGAATTGATCTCTAGCTTCAAAAAGGTGAGTTTATCACTCTCGACATTCGTACTTATATAAATGGTGAAACGATGACAAGTGAATGTGCAATAATTGATATACTATGTTCATATATGCCTGTGATATGATTATATGAATTATAACCTGATTTTATACCTATTACATCTCCTGATCTAATATTATATGCTATACTGTTTATTTTATTTTTTGTTCCTCACATTGCAAGTTTCCTGTAGAATAGAATCACTATGGGTTGAAATGATACATACCCAAACGGACATTAGAATAAGAAAAAACCGTTATGAGCTGAAATGGTAGGCTCAAGCGATTTTTATTCATTTTTAGTTGACTTGGGATTGCGGGTTTGAAATGATAGAACCCGGATTTTTCTTTTTTAAATTATGGATTGAAATGATATATTATCCATATCACTTGCCTTGGTTAGTAAATATTATACAGACCCGTGGTTATTTTATATATTTTCTGAAAATTATTAAGTATGTTCAAATGTAAAAATTATGATATTTTAACTTAAATTTGGATTTAAATGATTTAAATAAAGTGTTAGTGATTTTCTATAAGTTAAAATGTATAAGTAAATAAGGGAACAGGTATTTTGAAAATATGACTTAACTTGATAATTTGGGATTTTTTTTTAAAAAGTGGAAAATTTTAAGTTAAGTAAATAAAATGGAAACTTGGTTTAATTTATGAAATGGTTCTAAAATAAGTATTAGGCCATTTTTGTTTTGTGGAAAAAGTTAAGTAATAATGTATGTTTGACTTAATAAATGAATTTGAGCCTAAATTGAATGTTTATTTATAAAAATGTATTTTAATAAATCATAAGTTATATGATATCCAAATGAACATTTTTGAAGTGAAAAATATGATTTTTATAAATTAAAATGGCTAAAAATTGAAGTTTTAATGTTTCTGAAATTTTATATTAAATCTGGAATTTATATTGGTAGCGCTTCAGAAATGCTGTAGTATTAAGACTGCATTTACTAAGTGCCATAGTTTCTAAAATATAACTAAGTTTGAAATAAATAAAAGGCTACTGCAGCACTTGGTAAGTGTTGTCGTTGCTGAAGCTAACTAAAATATGAAGTAACAAAGCTACTGCAGCACTTGGTAAGTGCTGTGGTTGCTGAAAGTAAACTATATCTTGAAATAACTAAAAGGGTTTCAGTAGCACTTGGTAAGTGCTGTTGTTGCTGAACTGAACTGTTTTGAAACTAATATACCTACTGTAGCACTTTGTAAGTGCTGCTGTTTCTGAAATTTAACAATGTTTTATATCTACCGTAACACTTTATAAGTGCTGCTGTTTTCTGAAAATACAATGTTTTGAATTTTTTGTAATTGAATGAATGAACTTAGAAAATGTTATAATTCTAGAAATTTAATATTTGATTTGAAAGTATAATGACTTCATATTTAAATGATTCAAATGAATATATATGTTTTGAAATAGAAATGATATCATTTTGATTTGGGTTTTGAAATGTTGGTTTTAGAAATGGAAATGATATTTTGATTTTTGGAATATAAACCATTTTGAAATTTATAACCATGGGTTATAATAACGATTGGTTGTTAAAGAGACCGGGATCGGATATGGACATACTCTTTGTCGATACCGAAAACCACTTTAACAACCGTGTACGCGGTGGAGATTCCAGAATGAAGTAGGATGGTGTCGACGATCCTATTGAGGTATATACGTGGACCCGACTCCCGTGAGTTGGCATAAGGTGGCTAAAACATGAGCGATTCTTGTGCCAATGAGGTAGCACCTCTGATCGGACACACTCCTTCGATACCATTATATTACTTTGTGATTGACTGGGTGCACCCCTTGATTTTTGGGAGTGTGGTTCGAGGTGGGCGGTAGTGGCTGCTATGCATTTCCACCAGCCCGGATGCGTTATTGGTATATCTACCATGGCATTGCCTCGTTGTGTCGTGTCACCTACCCCAGCGAGCTTTACTACGAGTTTGGTTTTGTGTCGTAGCCTGTGGAGTATTGAGGGTAGCTCCCGATCTGGGGGTACACTGATACTGGATAGACTACTGGGACTATTATGTGTTAAGGTGGAAAATGTAAAGCCTTAACGCTATTTAAAAGTAAGCTTATGTTACTTTAGACATTATTATAATAGCGTATATTACTACATAGTAGATAGTTTAACGGATTCTTAAAGAATGGAAGAATGGGCGATTCCAAGCATTCTTTAAGTTACTTGTGCATTTCTATTACAGTTCACTTGAGTTGGTTTACATTGTATAAGTATGTATGTCCTGACTCGAGTGTTTGTGTTTTACTTTACGCTCGGGTCAGCCTGAGTATTACAGCTTTGGATTCACCTTCTGGACCTAGAGAATTCTGGAGTTTATCAGTCTATCTAGTTGTTTTTCCATTTCAGTTATTTCATTCAGCTTTTCTTATGTATTGTGAACTTATGTATTCAGACTTCTGTTGTATCTGTTTTTCAGACTATGTATTTTGAATCTATTTTGAGACTTTGTATTGTAGTGGCTTCATGAACCACTATTTATTTTATTTTCCATTGCGAGTTATTCTGATATTCCGTGTTTGTGATTCTGTGATTGGTTTTATTTTCTCCAAATTTATTTACAATCTATTGTTTTGTATTATTCAAGTTCGACATGTGTGGTTTTATTGTCGATTTGAATGGTCCAAAACAGTGGGTCGTTACACTAGGGCTACTTTATCGCACATTAGAGATCCATGTGATGTAGTTGTGGAGATGAAATTGAGACACGAAGAGATGTTAGCTTGTTTGGAGAAGAAGAAGGAAAAGGAGGTCTAGGTTGGGCAAGGCCAAAAGAGAAAGTTTTTCCATAAGAAGAATTCTCAGAAAGGAGGAGTAGCAAAGAAAGGAATGTCTGAGGTGGTCTGCTATAAGTGCGACAAGAAAGGACATTGTGCTCATGAGTGTCGTACTGGAAAGGGAAAATGAAAGGAGGTGATTGGAAAGAAGAACATCAGGTGTTTCAACTATGATCAAGTTGGGCACTACAAGAACCAGTGCAAAGAGACAGCTAAAGGAGATAAAGGCTAAGTGTTTGCAGTGGAGCCTGCTACTTTAAAGCCAAGAGTGCAGGAGAAAGGAAAAGCAGTATGGGAGGTATGCTTTAGATCCATGTTACATCTGTTAGAGTTTTATTTTATACTTGTGCATTGCATTCTTTTATATCTCGATGTTTGGCAGATAAACTTAACCTAGAACCCATATATTTAGTTACCTCCTTAAGAGTTGCAAATCCGATAGGTGGGTATGCGACACCTGGGATAAAGTGTGACCACTTAGAGTTTGACTTGCTAGGTTACACCTTTGTTTGCAGTTTGCATGTATTTGACTTCGTAGGGTTCAGAATTATATTGGGCATGAATTGGTTAAGTAACTACGATGCTAGGATATTTTGCCTAGATAGGAAAATATCACTTAGACACCCGGATTGTAGTGATCAGATAGTTTATACTGTAGAAAACCCTAGTTGTGAGGTGAATGCTTTGTTGGATGTTATGGAGTTAGAAGATGAGTTGAATCACATTTTCATAGTTAGATAATTCGCAGATGTTTTTGAGCCGGTAGTAGGATTTCCACCGGAACGAGCCATCTAGTTTCAGATAGATTTGGTGCCTTGGGCAGAACAGGTAAGTAGGTTGCCAAGCAGGATGATTCCAACAGAGATGAAGGAGTTGAAGGCTCAATTGGTGGATTGGGAAGGTAAGAGTTTTACCAGACTAAGTAGTTCGCTTTAGGGAGCGGCCGCTGTATTTGCTAAGAAGCCGGATTGATCGTTAAGGCTATGTATCGATTATCGTAAGTTGAATGAGGAGACGATAAAGAATCGATATCCATTGCCGAGAATTGATGATTTGTTCGATCAGCTGAGTAGAGCCAAGTATTTTCTCAGTTGGATTTGGCTACAGGTTTTCATCAGCTTAGAGTGGTAGAAGATAGTATACCTTTGACGTCGTTTAGAACAAGGTATGGGTCATATGAATGGTTAGTTATGCCGTTCGGACTCACTAATGCATCAACATTCTTTGTGGATTAGATGAACCGGATTTTCCGAGAGCATTTGGATAGGTTCGTGTTGGTTTTTATAGATGATATTCTGATATACTCTAAGGATGAGAAGGAGCATGAAGTTCATCTTAGGATTGTGCTGGAGACGCCGAGGGAGCTTCAGCTAAAGGCAAAGTTTTCGAAGTGTCATTTTTGGAAGAAGGAAGTGAAGTTTCTTGGTCACATAGTTTCCGAGAAAGGATTGTCAATCGATCTAGATAAGATCGAAGCCGTTAATAATTGAAAGAGACCAAAAACGGTAACTAAGATAAGAAGTTTCCATGGATTGGCTGGGTATTATCGGAGGTTTATAAAAGATTTTTCATGGATAGCAGCGCCGATGACCAAGCTAACGCGAAAGGATGTAAAGTTTGTGTGGACCGATAAGTGTGAGGAAGCATTCCAGAGCTTGAAGCACTTGTTGACCCATGCACCTGTGTTAGTCGATCCGGAGGGGAATCAGGACTTGGTAGTTTATACGGATGCGTGTGGAACAAGATTGGGAGCTGTGCTAATGCAGAGAGGTAAAGCGAATGCCTATGCTTCTAGACAGCTTAGACCGCATGAGATTAGATATCCAACGCATGACTTGGAGTTAGCTGTAGTAATATTTGCATTAAAGATGTGGAGGCATTACCTTTTGGGAGAGAGGTTCGAGCTATATACAGAGCATAAGTCGTTGAAGTATTTATTCTCTCAAAAGGAGTTAAACATGAGACAGCATAGGTGGTTAGAGTTTTTAGTCGCTTATGATTTTGCAATTGAATATACATCTGAAAAAGGAAATAAGGTGGCAGATGCACTTAGCAGGAAACATTAGAATGTGTTTTAATGATGATTGCTGAGTGGAAAGACATAGAAACCTGGACAGCTTGCAGATTGCAGTGGAGATCCGAGGTTGGGTCTAGTGGAGGATCTGCTACATTATCTTGTTTAGAAGTCCGACCTGTATTGATTGAGAAGATTGCTTCTAAATAGGAAGAGGATCCAGTGTTATCTGAAAGGATCAGGAAATTAAAGGATGGGACAGAGAGCGATGATTTGAAAGATTTCAGTCTTGACCAAAGTGGATGGTTAAGAAAGAAGGGTAGATTATGTGTTCCAAATGTGGGAGACATAAGAAAGGAAGTTTTGGAGGAGTTCCATCATTCGAAGTTCACTATTTATCCAAGAGGAATGAAGATGTATCAAGATATGAAGAGAAGTTTCTTCTGGAAAGGGATGAAGAGGGATGTTGGCTTATGGATGAAACAGTGTTTGGACTATCAGTAGGTAAAAGCTGAGCACCAGAAGCCAATGTGGATTGCTTCAGCCATTGGATATTCCATTATGGAAGTGGGATTCTATTTCTATGGATTTCATAGATGGGTTGCCGAGATCTAGTAGAGAGAATGAAAGTATATGGGTCATAGTGGACAGATTGACCAAGAGTACCTATTTCATTCCAGTTAAGTCAAATAGGACGGCACCTTTATTGGCTAAGTTATTCCTGAAGAATGTGGTTAGACTGCACGAAATTCCTTGTAGTATTGTTAGTGATATAGATTCCTTATTCACTAGCGAGTTCAAGAAGAGTCTACAGGAAAGTTTAGGAACCAAACTCAAGATGAGTACCGCTTACCATCCGCAGACCGATGGGCAAACGGAAAGGGTTAACAAGATCTTGGAGGACTTGTTGCGAACTTGTGTATTAGACTTCGGGGGATCATGGGAAGTCCAACTATACCTAGTCAATTTTTTGTATAATAATAGTTATCAGACTAGTATAGCGATGGCACCTTTTGAGGCTTTGTATGAAAGACCATGCAAATCCCCTGCGTGTTGGTTAGAGACCGGAGATAGGTTAGTCCTTGGTCCTGATTTGGTAAGAGAAGCATCAGAAAAGATTGAGCTGTTAAGGATGAGAATGAAGGAAGCTCAGTCTATGTAGAAAAGCTATGCAGATAAAAGACAGAAAGATTTGTAATTCTCTGTTGGAGATCATGTTTTTGTCAAAGTATCGCCGATGAAAGGTGTTATCAGGTTCAGAAAGGCGGGGAAGTTAGCACCGAGGTTCGTAGGACTGTTTCCTATTTTAGAAAGGATCAGGAAACTCGCATAAAGAGTAGAGTTACCGAGTAGTTTGGCAGGAGTCCACAATGTTTTCCATGTTTCTCATTTGAGGTAGTATGTTAGGGATCTAGACAATACTATAACACTGACTGTGTTCGAAGATTTAGTGGTGGAACCAGACATGACTATAGTTAGGAAGCCTATCCGGATAGTCGTGAGAGATGAGAAGAAGTTGAGGAGCAAGACAGTCAGATTAGTGAAAGTCTAGTGGAGTGACGATGCTAGAGACTGTACTTGGGAAACTTAGAGCATGATTAGAGATGCTTATCCTGATTTGTTTGATGCTATGTTTTACCTTTGATTGTTTTGTTGTGTACCTTATCATAATTTCGAGGATGAAATTCTTTAAGGAGAGGAGATTGTAACACCCCATATTTTTAGTTACATTATTTAGGATATCTAATTAGCTAAATTAAAATAAAATAATGTAAGATGATTAATGAATTGAGATTTGAATATAATTAAGGGTAGTCGTGTCTTGTTAATATGTAAATCAAAACGAGATAACATGAATAAGATATGTTAGGAAATCAATAAGGGGTAAAATAGGAAGAAGGGCTCTCTAATACCCTAAACCCTTAGCCATGGTTCTCACTTGCATTCATTTACAAAATTTAAAAGTAAAGAGAAGCCGACCACCATTTTCAAGAGCAAGAAGAATAAAGCTAAAGAGGAAGCATAATCAACATCAAGTTTAATTCAAATCTCACATCTTTAATCACAAAGCTAAGGTGAATAATTACCACATCTCATTTTTCTTATGTTTTTGGTTTTAAGGACAATCCGAAATGTTTTTGCATGAGAATGCCATGTTTTGATAGATTAAAAGTTTATATATGCTTGTTGATGATTTATGAATGTTCATATTGGTTTTTATGATATGTTTTGATATGAAAACCCTACTAAATGACATCCAAATGCCTTGGGAATTTAAATATAGATCAGAAATAATATTTTAGAGGTGGGTTTCAATTTTAATAATTTTCTGAATTAATGTGGATTTTATATAAATTATCTAGTGAAGAAAATAATTTATTGGGTTATAAATAATTTACAGTTAAATTATAATTAATTTGGGTTTGAAATTTTTATATGTTAGAAAACATATGAAAAAGGATTTTTTGGAATTTTTATAGATTTTTCCAAAGAGTATTGATGAATATATAAAATTATTTAAGGTATGGGACTTAAATGTTTTATATATTTAATTAAGGAGAAGGGGTGTTTTGCAAATGATTTAAATTAATTAATTCTGAAATTATGGCAATACTTTTAGAAAAGATAACAACCAATAAAAGTTTGACAAACAAGGTAGGTTAGTTAAAAAGTTTACTTAAAAAGGTTTAAAATCAAAAATTTATGCCAAAAGTATGTTTCGCCTTTTTTGGTTTCGTCCAGGTAGCTTTCGACTAAGACCCTCCGCCTCCTTCCATGAACCTATGTGCATAGTATCAACATCTTGGTACATAGTGAATTGGACAAAGGCGGAAGGTAAGAGTCGAAACCAGGGGGTTTCAAAAGGGTAGAAGCACCTTTTTGTTTTAAAGAAAAGAGCGCCTGCTTGCTTTCGCCTATGTAGCTTTCAAAAAAGTCAATTGATTTAAAGAAAGGTTTTAAGGTTGCACCTTTGTTTAAAATAATAGCTTCCGACTATGTCGAAGCCTTTACTGCCGCCTTCCACCTTTCAAAATAGAGCTTTCGAAGGGGTTGTTGTAACAACCCTAGATTTTTGCATATATTTTTAAATTTGACTTTATTTTATTTTGGAATTATTTAAACTTGTTTTATTTCAAACATTTCATTTTTAAATATAAATGTTGATTATTATGTGAATTATAATTTCATTTCTGTTTATTTTGAATATTTTCCTGAAATGTTGATTTCTGGTCAAACTTTGACTTTTAAAATTTTAAATTTAAATATTTAAAATCTTAAATTTTATCTTTTATTATGAAAATAGATGAAATAACTTAAACACTGCTTTTCGTTTCATTGGAAATGGACTTAAACTGTGAAAGTTATGTATATTTCAATATTGTGTGTAAACTGATGTATTTAGCAATACTGTATAGTTTAAATTATATTTTATTTGTCATATTTTGTTCTAATATGTGTTAATATTTATTTTTGTATATTTTTGTCTTTTAATATTTTTAAAGTGATAGGATAATTTTTCTAAAGTTTACTTGAATTTATTTCAATTTATTAAGCCTAGTTTCCAAATTTTCTGCTATTTTCTTCATTTAAAATTATAGGGAGAATTAATTTAAAGGACAAAGATTTGTATATTTTTTGCCTCAAGGACACAACCTCAATATTTTTACCACAAGGACAAACATTGTTCTAAAAATTATTCATAAGGACAAACATTTTTCAAAATTATTAATAAGGACAACAAAACTGCTACCAAGCTAAAAACTGATACCTAAAAACTGCTACCGATAACTACAAACTGATACCTAAAAACTGCTATCAATGACTAAAAACTGATACCTAAAGAAAGATGTCCTTCAGGATAAAATATTGAAGGCCTGTCCTTGAGGCAAAAACGCTGAGAAATTTTGTCCTTCACAATAATTTCCTGAAAATTATATTCAAATTACAATTTATATATTTATTTTGTGAATGCATTTTTATTCTATGTTATTATTTATGTTAAAAATATATATTACAAGCTCATATGAATTTTCTAAAATTTATTCCAATTAATTTCAAATTTTCTAGACTAGTTTACTATTTTTAGTTATTTTCTTATTTTAACTTTATATAATTTATAAATATTATATATATTTTTATATTTTGATTAATTTTCGAAATTTTATCTGGGATTATTATTATTACCAGAAATATAAAGTTATAAAAATAAAATAAGGAAGTATGAAAGGGTTTTGACCTTTGAATTGCCATTTGCCTTTTTGAATTCCACCTCTTCATTTTCCACACAACTCTTCATTTCTTTTGACATAACTCCCCACACCTTCAGCTGACCATCATTCTTCATTCACGTAAAAACATTTTCTCCTTCCTGAACAAAAAATTTCGGCCTCCATCATCTTGAAGAATTTGGTAAAATTTTTTTTGTTTCTTTTACCTCTTTCTACTTATATTGTTTATTCTATTTGATTTTGCACTTGCTTCTTTCCTTTATAGGTTCGGCCATGCTATTCTTTGCTTCCTAACCGCCTCCACCACCTGATGGCACACCACCACCACCTGATGGCACACCACCACCACCTCACCAACCACCCAAGCCGAGACCCCCCTTGTTGATGAATATTCATCAATTTACCAAAACACCCAAAATATTAGCCTAGCCGAGCACTACAGCCATTCCACCACTTCATCACCTCCTTAGCCGCCCCCTACATCACCTCCACCACCTCCAGCACTCTCGACCACACCATCCAGTGGACCCCACAGTAGTGGTCGTGGCATATAGGGCCTTGGCCGAGCCCAAAAGTCATGACAAATCCATGTATGTATGCTTGTGTTGTTGTTTTGCATTCACCCACTTTTGCACCACCATCCAAACATGTTGGCCGACCCATACCCAACCCAAACCTGATCCAAACACCTCCCATTTTCTTATATTTCCCCTTATGACTGAGCCTAGCAAAGGTTGAAAGCAAGTGCAAGCATTTCAATTTGATTCTGTGCAGTTTATTCTAGTGTAGTTTTAATCGTAGTTGGTTTGAAAACTTATCGTTATTATATTATTTTTGTTTGATGTGTGTCCAAGGAATTTGACATTTGGCTCCTCCATTCGAATCTGTGTCGTGCTTTCGTGCTTGTGTAGATCCCGTTTGTGCAATTTGTCGTTGTGTCATCAGCTCAAACCAGTGAGTTATTCTCACCAGACAGTTTTATACTTATATTAATAGTAAATTGATCACATGTGAATCTGTAAACTGCACCACCATATTATATTTGCTATGTCACTATTATATGATGTTCACACATGCTTAAACACCAGTTATACCATATGTTATTGTTATATTATCCTGTTTTGTTATTTTTCATCAGTTAATCACACTACAAGTTCCCTTTAGATTAGAATCACTATGGGTTGAAATGATACATAGCCGAACGAACTTTAGAATAAGGGAAAATCGTTATGGGCTGAAATGATAGGCCTGAGCGGTTTTCAAATTATCTCATATACTTGGGACTGCGGGTTTGAAATGATAAAACCCGGACTTCCTTTGTAAATTACGGGTTGAAATGATATATTACCCGTATCACTTTTCCTAGTGTAGAAAATTATATACAGGCCCGTAGTTAAAATATGTTTTCTAAATTTTTTAAAATATTTTAGAAATGTAAATATTATAATATTTTGATTTAAACTTAATTAAGAATGATTTTTGTAAAATATTATTGATTTTCTGAATATTTACAAGTGAAATAAATTAAGGAAAGTTAGAAACATTTGAATGTAAGTTATTTTGGAAATATTGATTTAATTATAATTGGAAATTAAATTAAATATGAAAATATGATAAATTTATGATAATTTGAATAAATTTAAAATGATTTTATAAGATATTATGATTTTTGAATAAAGTTAAAATGAGAAATGAATGAATATTTAAGTTGAAATTTTGCAATATAACTAAAAATTGGAAACTTGTGAATTTGGCTTAAAAATGAAATTTAAGCTAAGTTAAAAAAAATAGAATTAAGTTATATTTGAATTTTAAAACTTAAGTGTTAAGTTGAAATTTAATTTATTGAATTTTAAAATTTGAATGTTGAAATTTAATAAGTGAATTATTAATAAATCTTGATTTTTGAATGGAAATTAAACTTTATAAAATCCTGAATTTAAGGAAAGTTAAATGATGATTATAAAGTGAAAATGTATGATTTTATAGTTACAAATATTTAAATGAAAATATAATTGGTTGTGAAATTATATTGAGTATTTAAAGTTAATTAACTGCATTTTTGAAATGCTATTATTTCTAATGAATATATATTACAGCATTTTGTTAAATGCTGTAGTTGTTTTAAATGAACTAAAAAGTTAATTTGAAATAAAGGCTAATATAGCACTTTGTAAGTGCTGTAATGGTTAAACTTAACATTAAAGTTTAGTTGAAATGATAAGAAATCTATTACAGCACTTAAATGCTGTCTTTTGTAAAATGAACTGTTCTAAAGCATAACTTTCCGCAGCATTTTCTAAGTGCTGCGAAAATTGAATTTTCATTGTTTTAATGAATTTTTAATGAATAAACGATCTTTGAAAGGTTAAAACTTGGGAAATTTAAATATTTAATTTTTAAATATAATGAATTGACTTTAAATGATTTAAATGGAAATATTGATTTAAATGATTTAAATGGAAATACTTGTTTAGAAAAAAATAACTATTTTGAAATTGTGATTCCATTGGTATTTAAATGAATTAAAATGAATGATGTTTTGAATGACAATTTATTTAATTTATTTGATAAATGAATAATTGAAGTATATATTATTTAAGTTATTTAAAAGATATTGTATTTATGAAATGTGGGATATTTAAGTTTTGAAATATACTAAAGATTGAATATTGTATTTTGTGGATTAAATCTATATTTGAAATTGATAAAATTTGAAATGGTTTGTTGGTAAACTGTAATTGAATTGAAATTGATGGTTTGAATTAAATTTAAATTTAAATTTGGAATTTGGGTTTATTTTAATAAATTTGTAAATGTGTAGAATTAAAAAGATGATTTCAAATATATGATTTCGAAATGTTGTTATTTTCAAAGTATAATGATTTCAGATGTTTTAGTTTCAAAAGAGTTATAACTTTGAAAGTATAAACTATTTGAAAGGTGAATATATGTTTGAAATGGAAATGATATAGTTTTGAAATGAATATAGTTGTGAAATAAAAATGATTTTTGGTTTCGAAGTATAACTATCAGAGATATGATGTTTTGATATTAAATGATTTGAAAATGAAGTTTGAAAGGATATGATATTTTGATATATTAAAATGATTGAAAGGAAGTTTTGGAAAGGTATTATATCTTAATATATCGAAATGATTTAGAAATGATTTAATCTTTATTTGGATAAAGGTTTGGATTGGAAATGATATTTTATTTTGAAGTATAAAGTATTATTTTAAAATTATAACTACGGGTTATAATAGCGATTGGTTGTTAAAGAGTCCGGGATCGGATATGGACATACTCTCTATCGATACCGAAAACCACTTTAACAACTGTGTGCGCGGTGGAGATTCCAGAATGAAGCAGGATGGTGACGACGTTCCTTAGGTACATTACGTGGACCCAACTCCCGTGAGTTAGCTTAAGGTGGCTAAAACAGGAGCGATCTCGTGCCAAAGGAGGTAGCACCTCTGGTCGGACACACTTCTTCGATACCATTCTATTACTGTTGTGATCGATTGGGTGCACCCCTTGATTTTGGAGTGTTGTTCGGGGTGGGCGTAGTGGCTGCTACGTTACCACCAGCCCATGTGCATAATTGGTATATCTACCCTGGCATTGCCTTGTGTGCCGTGTCACCTACCATACCGAGCCTTTACTACGAGTTTGTTTTTCTCCCGTAGCCCGTGTGGTATCCTCTGACAGTCACCCGGTGTGGAGACGTCATGATATTGGATGGACTACTGGGACTATTATGTGTGAAGGGTGATATGGGTAGCCCGGAACGCTATTTTAAAGTATGTTTATTTTACTGTAGACATTATTATAATAGCGCAATATTACTACATAGTAAATAGTTTAACGGATCCTTAGAGGATGGGCAGTCCCAAGCATCTTCTAAGTTACTTGTACTTTATTACAGTTCACTTGAGTTGGTTTACATTATATAAGTATATATTGTCCTAACTCGAGTGTTTTGTGTTTTGATTTATGCTTGGGTCAGTCTGAGTATTCACAGCTTTGGGTTTTTATTCTGGAGCTGGTCTTTGCTGGAGATTCTGCTTATCTATCTGCTTATTTATTCCAGTTCTTTATTCTGTTCAGCTTGTACCGGGTTATTGTATTGAGACTTCTGTTGTACTTTATTTCTTCTGTTGTATCTTATGTAACTCTGATATATTTATATAGTAGCTTCATGAACTACTATTTCTTTTACTTCCACTGCATTATTTTACTCTATGTCTGTGATCTGTGATTATTTATTTACTGTATATTCTGAGATTTGCCAAATTTTATTTACTACGCGGTATTTTGAGCAATTCAAGTTCGACATGTGCGGATGCGAAATGCACGAATAACCGGGTTGTTACAGTTGTTCTGTTTTATAAAATCCCTGCCGCTTCTCCTATGCTTTCGGAAGGGGTGGTTCCGACACCATCGCTTCTCTACTTAGTTATAGCTTTCGAAAGAGTATGCTTTTGACCCAGTTGCTTGTGACCCTAAGTGATTTTTAAATAATAACACAAAGGTTCTGACTAGTTAGTGTTGAATGATTTCGAAAGGTGCTTTTCCTCATGTTTTAAATTGAACCCAAATGCTTTCAAAGGGTTTGAGGTTTTAATACCTTCGGAATGTTTTAAAGAAGGTTTTGAAAGGTCTAATGGAAAGGTTTTTCCAATGGTTTTGAATAAGTTTAAAGGAAAGGTTTTTTCCTATGGTTTCGAAAGGCAATGTTTATTGGTTTTAAAGAGGGATGTCTAAGATTTTTAGCTTTCGATGGAAAAGAAATTTCAATGGTTTCGAAAAGGTCTTAAGAAAGGTTTCGAAAGGAAGGTTTTGCCCTTTTGGCCTAGATAAAGGAAAGGGTTTTACATCGTCGAAAGGGGTACTTTCAATAGGGTCGAAAGGTGTACTTTCAAATATTTAAATGTTTTCATCAACAAAGATTTGAGAAAAGTGTGTGTGTGTATATATATATATATATCATGACAAGGTGATTTTGAGTAAAGCATAGAGTATAAATGTTTCCCTTGTTCAAGTTTGGTTTAAAAGGGTTTAAATCAATTTCAGATGAAAATCATTTTTCAAGGAAAATTGTGGGAAGGTATCCCTAAATAAAATGACTAAGATATTAGAATACCAGATGGGATTGGAATAGGGTCGCGCCCTATACATTAGCTATTGGCCCAGCTAATTTAGTCCAAAATTCCAGTGTGTAAGGCGTTGTCACATGTAACACTAAAATTATGATTACACACAGAAGGGAATATATATTTGTATATAGATAGGTTATTGGTGAGCCCGCAAAACCATTAGGATCAGGTGACCCAGGGAGATGTTAAATTAGGGACAGACCATCCAGAAGAGAAGTATTTAACATATAGTTAAGGACAGACCGTATATAAGAGGTGTGTCTAACAAATGTTAGATTATTTTGTTATTTTGTCTGGTGGGCCCGAGTCAGCCAAAGCTTAATAGTCAACAAAACAAAACTAAAGTGTTTGAACAGATAGTTCTTTTATTACCTGATATATATTTACATAATGATGCCTTACAGTATTTAACCAGTTTTGGTTGCAGGAAAAGATTTTGAAAAAGATATGTTTTAAAAGGATGTTAGTGAGGGGAAACCCGTTCCACTAAGTGGCGTGGTCTCACTTAACATTAATAATCAGGATGTATAGTATTATTCACACCTGGCTTTATGTTTGACTTGAAGTATATATTTCCCCTTAAACTCTCGGGTGCTCAAAAACTGATTTGAGTAGACCGAGGATCGAGGTTCTTTCAGGATTTTAGTAGGATGACGAATAAAGCTACCGGTGGGGAGCATGTGGCTAACAGATAGCTATTTAGGAGTTGTAGTTCTTTGTTTTGCGTTTATTTCCACTGTGTATGTATTAAGTCAATTATGACTATATGACCCTGATCACCCAAGGGAGCATCTTCATATGGCGCTCTTGGCGTATTTTGTAATAAGTATATTTTCTCATTGCCTGGAAATGTTTTAGGATTATGTAATATAAATATGAAACATGTGTTTTGAAATGTAATGGAAAAAGATGTTGTTTTTGAAATCTGTGATTTGTTTCATGTTCAAGTGCTTCTGATATTATAGGTACCATTAACATAGCCGTATTTAGTCGCCGAAAGTTAATACTATAGATGACTGCAGCATCTGTAGCGCTTAGCTTTGGGCCTCTAGATAGGGGATGTTACATATATCAAGAAGAACCATAAAATTACCCGACCTCCCTTTAGGAGGCGCTTTAGTGAGGCCTTTGATGACGACACTAAAGCTGGTCCTTTGCTCTGGGTGCTAGAAAAACTAGAGACTTACTCGATCTCCTCTAGGAGATGCTTCAGTGAGGCCTTTGATGAAGACACTAAAGGCTGGTCCAACGATCTGGGTAACTATCTTAAGCAGAACTAGAGACTTCTCTGACCTCCCTCTAGGAGGCGCTTTAGTGAGGCCTTTGATGACGAAACTAAAGGCTGGTTCGGTGCTCTGGGTAGCCATCTTAGGCAAAAACAGAGACTTACCTGATCTCCCTCTAGAAGGCGCTTCAATGAGGCCTTTGATGACAATATTGAAGGCTTGTCCGGCGCTCTGGGTAGCCACCTTAAACAGAACTAGGGACTTATCCGACGTCCCTCTAGGAGCTGCTTTAGTGAGGCCTTTGATGACGGCACTAAAGGCTTTTTCATTTATTTAAGGAGAGTCTTACTCCTGATCCATTAGACTTTCTTATTTTAACTTCTTTGTTCACCTATTGTTGGAAAATATGGTCATAAGTTTTTAGCATTCCATGTTCTTGCTATCACATTGCCATTAGGTTGTCATAATCTATAGGTCATAGGTAGGATTACTTTATGTATGATTAGGGGTCCTTCCCAATTTGGCCCAAGTGTTCCA
This sequence comes from Allium fistulosum, assembly GCA_030737815.1. Lineage (NCBI taxonomy): Eukaryota > Viridiplantae > Streptophyta > Magnoliopsida > Asparagales > Amaryllidaceae > Allium > Allium fistulosum. The sequence continues at coordinate 475,515,651 of CM060901.1, forward strand.
TCTGCCGGGTTTTTAGTATTTACTATAACTTTTCAGAGCACTAAATCTCCTTTTTGGTGTGACCTTGCTTTTACTTTTGAGTTGTAATACTTGGATATCCTTCGTTCGTATTCAGCTGTCCGTATGACTACCTCATCTCTCAATTCATTAATCCGATCTAAGGATTCTTTCCTCAATTCTTGATTTGAATTGAATGCATATGTAATTCTTCAATGAGATGGCACTTCCACCTCAAGTGGAAGCATTGCTTCATATCCACATGTTAATGAATTACAGGGTATGCCCTGTTGTTGTTTTAATAGAAGTTTTATAGGCCCATAATACCAAACGTAACTCTTCTACCTAGTTTCCTTTTGCTTTATTTAATCCTTTTTTGAGAATGGTTTTGATGGTTCTATTAGCTGCCTCAATGGGTCCATTAGCCTTAGGGTGATCTACAGATGAAAATCTCTTGATAATTCAATTTCTATTGTAAGATTGAGTAAATTCTTCACTTTCAAATTGAGTTCTGTTATTAGATATTATCTTTTGTGGGATTCCAAATCTGGTAATGATATTCTTGATTACAAACTTGAGTACTTTTCTAGACGTTATATTTGGCAAGGGTTTTGCCTCTACCCACTTAGTGAAATAATCAATGGCCACTACAGTGTAATTGTGTAACGACCCGTAAATTTCAACTGTTTTAATAACATAATTAGTTGAAGTTTTGTGAAATTTTAAACGATAAAATTTTGAAATAAAAGTTTAATATTTGGAATATGTCTAGTTAAACATAGCAACTGGTAAATTTTTGTCCGAAAATATGAAAGTTTATTTCGCGCGTAAATTTACTTCAATTTAATCAGTTAAAAAGCGATGAAAATAAAATGTTTTCGAAACTTAAATATTTTTACATAGAAAAATTCTAAACCATCTTCTGAGCAAGATGTCAGTTTGTCTTTTTTCCAAATTCGGACATCTTTGGCTCCGTCGATCTTATTTTTCAGCGTTCTTCTTGCATTTTCCGCCAGTAGAAAAATTCGAATTTTTATAACTAAATCGTATCACTAATATCTGTATACCATTTTGATCATCTCGTTGTGCTGATCTTTGCTGTGTATTCAATTCTTTATTTTGAAGTCCGATACGTGGCAGAAATCTGTAAAACGTCGGACCGTATCGGTACAAGAATTTGTGATTTTGTTTTAGTGAACTTTTGAATTCTTTGACCATTCGTTTTCTGCTGTGTAAACCAAACTGACATTAGCATTTAATTTCTCTCGAAATTTAACCTGCTACTACACTTTTTTTTAATCCCAAAATCATTATGATACGTTGGTTCATATTTACGTTGGTTCATATTTCACTGTCACTAGAGAATATTATTGCTCATCTACTTTTTATTTTTTTGCCGTAGCTTCTCATTTTCTTCTCCTATGCCATTTCATCCTCTCCAAAGTTTTGCCGACCACTATATCCTACCACCGCTCCTGCTCCTCCACGCCTCCCTCCGACCTAAAGCCGACGTCTTCCACCCAGAAACCGAGCCACACCCAGCACTCGACCTTCCGCCTTAATCACCCCGCCACCTACCGTGCTCTCACCTCCTCTGGCATAGCAGCCGTGAAACCATAAGCTCAGCCTCCACCCGCTTTTACTCCTTCGGCCTCCCTACACGCAACCACTCCCCCTCCTTCTCGAGACCGCCTTCACTACTCTCTTTCGATCTCCACTGACCCGAAACCACCCTGCTCCACGTTCATCTCTGGCTAAAACTTTTCTTGCAAGGTAGACATATATATTATTGTTATAATATATCTGGCGTATGCTATTTTATATATGCTTTAAAAATATACATATATTTTATGTTGTAAGTCTAAATGTATGCTTGTAAGTAGATAAGCCGCATGTATATGAGTATAGGATGTTGCGTACTTTTAATTATTTATACATATATAATAATAATATGGAAGTTATATATATCTGTTTCAAAGATTTGCAGTTTGCTATAAAATAATAATAATAATATTCTAGGTTAGTTTATAAATTATATATATATATATAGGCTAATTCATATAAGTCTTTTGATCTGTTAGTTATATACATAAAAGTGCCGTGCATATGAATATATAAGCTTATATATCAGAGTTGTAGGTTAGTCTATGTTGTATATTGGTTACTGTACTAGTTATATGTGTTATCTTGTTTTCAGAAGTTGTGGCGTTTTATATATAGATCATAGATTTGTACAGTTTTAGTTTATAAAAAAAGGTATATATATATATATATATAAGGTTTGGTCTGCACAAGTAACGGCTCATATATATGAATTGAGATTTTGTTAATTGGCTGCATTTACATGAATTCTGGAAAGATAAGACACTGTTATTAATAGTGATGTTTAAATGGTATATATGCACTCAGATATAGATCATTGTATATAAGTTTAAAGGTAGTATTATAAACTGTAAACCTTGGTTGATCTGTAGTATTTGTGTTATAAATTATAAGAAGTATATGCTGTATATGTTAGTAGTTTCCATGTTGCAAGTCTGCATAAATGTTGGTTAAATCTAAGTGCATACCAGTTTATGAGGTAAGCTGATGTTTTGATATATATAGTATTATATATGGTCTGTTACATTAGTTATATTATATGTTGGATTTTATAGATTTTTATATATGTTATAGCGATAGTTTAAATATTATTACATATATTAGTTCTAGGTATTATTCTATATAAAGTATTACTTTAAATTTTAATAATGTGATATGTTTTGATGTGTTTTGATAACTATAATATAATAGCATGACGTGTTAAGTGCTTTATGCATGTTTTATTAATTATATTATGTGCTGTCTGCATTTGTATATTAGTTTTAAGTATAGTTTTATAAAGAGAATATACATGAGTTTTAAATGGTTTGAACTGAAGTGATTTTTGTATTATAAGTATGTATTTTATTTATTTATTTATTTAATTTTCTTTTATCTATTTTTCGTCTTAGATCAAAATATTTATTTTAATAAAATAGCAAATATTTCTATGTACATATCAAACTGATTCTGATTCGTTCTCATCAATTCTTATCTCTTAGCTTTGCCATCGAATTCGTGTCAATCTAGCTTTGCTTCAGAATTTATGCCTGGATTTCATAACTCAATCCATTGTTTTTCTCTCTAGCCTCGAAAGGTGAGCAATCACTCACGATTAATGTTCTTTTATTTATTAAATTTGATTTCAATTGAAACGACAATTGAAATATGCTGCTGTTAGTTATTTACATTGTTATATATGATATCACCTGAATCTGTTCACCTATGACATTTGACACCATTATCTGTTAATTATTTATGCGATGATAATACAGTTTGGCAAGAAATTGATTGATTGTTGATGCTTATATTGGACATTAAAATTGTTAATGTTAAAGTGATAAATAATATGTGGTTGAAATTGATATAGGATAGTTAAATCAATTGACATGTAGAAATATGGAATTACACCTTGAACCATTTAAATTGATGTTGTTAAATTGATGATGTATGAAATTGTAAATAGTTGACAAGTGAAGAACCGTGATGTGATAATCTTTAATCTACATGAAATGATAGTGTAGATTCTAGGAATAATTATATTAATTCGTACAAATAACAATGCGAATTAATACGGTTATTTCGGGATTATTTGAATTGATTATTGGATTGTTATTGTTTGTTGTTATTGCTTGTTTATTTACTTTGACACCATCTCAGTTATCACACTGCAAGTTCCCTTTGTTATGCTTTGATTTTGAATTGAATTGGAATTGGGTTGAAATGATAAATACCCAAATTGAACTTTGACCTAGGATAGGAAATTAAATAAAACCCGATTGGTCAATAATTTGATTTAAAAATAAAACGAAGATTTTATTTGAATAAATAATATGGTTTTGAAATGAAGTTGAAATTTTAAAATTTTATTGAAAGGAAAGTGTTAATATTTAATAATTTGAAAACAGAATATTAACAATGTAATCGATGAAAGAATGTTGTTTAATTTGAGAAATGATTGAATTAAGTTTGAAATGATTTAATAATTAAGTTTGAGATTATAATTAAGTTTGAAATTATTAAACTTTGAAATTATGTAATAATTAAGTTTTGAATTATTTAATAATTAAATAAGATTGAATTATTTAATGATTAAATTGAATTGAATTCTTAATAAGTAAAATTGAACTTTTAAATAAGTGAATTTTACTTCGTTAATAATTGAAATTGAGTTTCTTTATTAATTAAGTTTTTGGAAATTATTTAAGTAAGTAAATAAGTGAAATTGAATTCCTTTAACAATAAATAAAATGTGATTTATTGAAATTAATGTAAGACTTGAAATTTAAAGAATTGGATTTGATGAATTTAATTTAATTCAAATTGTAAGTTTTGAAATAAGGAAGTTGAATTTAAATAATGGGTTTAATGAATTGGAAATTTAAATAGAAAGTGTTTTGAATGGAAAATTTACTTAATGAATATTGAATGAAATAGATAAATGAATTTAAATTGATTTGAATGTTAAATTAAATTAATTTAAATGATTTTGAAATGACACTTATATACGAACTTGAATCAATATTTGAATTGTTTTAAATAGAAATTGAAATTGAATTATAAGATTTTGAAATGGTAATTTGGAAGTTTTGAAACGTAAAGTATGGAAATTGGTTTTTGAAAGACAAGTGAAATGTTGATTTACGAATTCTATTTGAAATTGAATTTGATTTGGTTTTAAATATATTAAACGACCAATCGGTGTAATAATTACGGAAGTTATTAAAGAGACCGGAATCGGTTATGGATATACTCTCTATCTAAACCGAAAACCACTTTAATAACTATACGCGGAGTGATGATCCAGAATGAAGTGGTTGGAATGATGTACGTGTTGACTGAAGAAAGAGAACGATAATGGATAGCCTTGACACTTGTGTCAAATTGGAAATGACTAAAACAGGAGCCGTGCCGGGCCAATGGAGGATTAGCTACCTCAAGTGGACACACTTCTTCGAACTACTCATTACTTGTTGTCGATTGGTGCACCCTTGATTTTGGGAGTGTTGTTTCACGGTGTTGCGGGCGCTGCGACGTTGCGTTCTCACCAGTCCGGATCAGGCAAACGGTAGTATCACTACCTTGGGTATTGCCTCATGTGCCTTGTCATACTTGTATCCTTTTATTCGCGACCACTACGATTTTGGTTTGTACCTTTAGTATATGGATTGCCCTCTGGTGACTTCCGGTTTTGGGGAAACTACGGTCTTGTATATGCTTTTGGGAATAAAAATGTGTTAAGGGTGGAATGGGCCATGACTTAACACTATTTTGATATCTTTATATTACTGATAGACATTATCTACTTATCGTACATTACTACCTAGTAGATAGTTTAACGGATACTTAAAGGATGGTTATTCCAAACATCCTTTGAGTTACTTGTATTTCAATTGCTATTTCACTTGAGTTGGATTTATTAATATAAGAATGTTAATCCTGACTCGAGTGTCTTGTGTTTTTGCTTTACGCTCGGGTCAGACTGAGTGTACCAGTATTCGAGACTCACCTTGAAGTTGGAGCTTTGCTTGAAGATCCATGTAACGATCCCGAATTTTTGAACTATTTAAATTGATAATTGAATTTGAATTTTGATTTAAATTGTGAATGTGTTAGAATTTTGCAAGTTTAAGATGATGGTTTTAAAAATTGAGTGAATTTTATTTATAAAACAAATAACATAAGTTATTAATTAAAAGAAAATTGAAAATAAAATAAAAGAAAAAAATATATAATACCAGCCCATACCCTATACTACGTTCCCTTCTGCAAAACCACGTTCTTCCCCCCTTATCTCTGCAAAGTCGCGTACCTATCAGCCACCCTCTCTCTGTTGCTAGCCACCCTACAAGGAAGAAGAAAATCACCCTTATCTCTGTTAAAACCACGACATCTCCTCTCATTCATTCGTAACCCTAAGAAAAAAAATCGAAGAGAAATAAAAATGGCGGCCACGAGTTTCTTTCTTCCTCCGATCTGAAAGTTAGGGCTTCGGCTTCGATATTGTTTTCGCTCGTCTCCAAAAGCTAGGGTTTCCTTCCAATCAAAGGCGGCCGACCTCCATAGCTCCGATCGTTCGTGAATTAGGGCTTCATCTTTCCTCTTCGCTTGCGACAGCCCCGGTAAAAGGTGAGTGACCCTCACATCTGATTCAAAAACCATGTTTCGGCTGTCGATTTGGTTCAAATGTTGATGTTTTCTCTGACTTTATAAATTTTGTATATGTTGAACTCTTCCTTTGATTTGTCGGCATTTGACTTTGTTTCGAAATCGATTTCATTTGATTTTGCGATAATTTTCTCTGTTGGCTCGACTCCAGTTAGTTGGACCATCTCTGTTCATTCCTGTTTTCTCGTTCGTATTGACGTGTTTGAACTTTTCTTTAGCCGATTCGATATAATGTTGGATGGTGCGATTTATACCTGACTGATTCAAAATCGCATATTTTTGAGATGTTCGGTCGACTTGGTTTTGAAATTATCGGCTTTGAATTTATTTTGTGAAGTTATGTTAGATGGAAATTTATTCGACCTTGTATTTGCTCTAAGAAATTGACTTCGGTCAGTAAATTCATGGCTTCAGCTTGATGTTTGGACAACCTGAACTTTGATATTATAGTCTGCATTGCACTACTTTAAAATAATTTGAAAAAGTATAAAATCTGTTGTATCTATGTGTCTGTGAATAAGTATGTATGCATTTCTATTTGAAATTGATACCCAGATTCATGTTGCATATTTTCATGTTATATGCATTAGCACACTTAAACTTAAATCACACGGCACCAAACTTTCCTAATTTTTGATTTCTGACTTTAAAAAAAATACAGACTTGTATTGATTCGAACTTGATTTTCTCCTTCTTGTTAAAAAAAAACTGCATTTTGGCATTCGATTTCTTGAACATGATTTTTAACACTTGACTGCTTATCTTCTGGCCCTTGTGAGCTTCGTCTCTGGCCATCTGATTTCCTGGATGCATCGATGTTCACTGATCATTCATATATGTTGATTTTCTGTCTCATGTGAGCTTTGAGTTGCAGTTGCTTTGTGTATTGTTTCAGTATCATATTTGTTCATTTGTAGTTTATATGTGTTGTACATGCTACACTGTATCCTCTTCTACTTGTAGCCTCACTATTCATTTGATGTTGTCAGCACCCATGTAGATGGTGACACTCGTTCATCTATACTTCGTAGTTGTATATATTGATACATTCACTTGTAGTCTGTTTGGATATTGATTTGCATTTATGTACTGCATGTTTGCAGTTTTTAGTTTGCATTCATGTGCTGCACATATGTACTGGATATTGAGTTGCACATTCATGTTGAGGGTCTTTGGTCTTGTAAATGATTCACTCAGTCTCCTTTGCATTATAGTCTGCCTTCATACTGAAGTATTTTGTCACCCCTGTTTCACCTGAACCTGTTCACTGTGTTGTACATGTGTTTAAATCTTTGATCTTGAGTCACTGATTTTCACAATGTATTTTAATCTGACCCTTTTGTCACCTTGATGCATCTATTCCAGTATGCATTAATGCCAGTTTGTTGTTGACTATGGCCTAGACATTGATATGTTGATACTTTGTTGCCACTGCATGCTGTAGTTATTCATATCCCAGTTAACTTGCATCTACTTGAAGTCCTGTATATGGTAGCATGATCATTTTACTTTGTCCACTGCCTTGATATTTTGTTTACTGGTGCCTTAGTTCAGTTGATTCATACATGCTTTCACTTGCTTGATGGCTGTTGTGCACTTGATTTAGTTGTACACTTACTGTGCACATTTCATATCATGCCCCTGATATTATGCAGCCCACTCGACACTGTGTTGCTTTGAATGTTCATTGACCTTTGCAGTTTCTACGCACTGTAGTGGCGAGGCAGTGCACGCGTGCATTGCAGCCACCCAAACTCGACAGTTTTGAATTGATTTTTCTTTTGCTTTTGATGCATTGATCTTTTATGCTGTATTGGCGAGGCCGTACACGCGTGCGTGTACGGCAGCCAATTGAACTCTGATGGTTTTAAAGTGACAATTTCTGTTAAGTGTTATATCGACCATCATCCGATTTCTTTGTTAAAAGGATCGGATAGACAGGAATTATTGTGACTGTCGTCTATTTAAATTATTACTGCCTCTATGCACTAATAAACTGGTTTGAATTAGACTGACCTGTGTATTATTTTCTTTTGAATATAATACTCGGGTCAGACCGAGTATTTTTACAACTTGAAGATTTTCGAGCGGCGAAGTTAGAGGGAGTGAGAGTAAAGAATCACTTTAGTTTTCAGAAGAAAATTGTATTTTAAGATATTCCGCTGTATCATTATCAAATTGTATAAACTCTGATGTATTATAAAAAGATTTATAGTAATGAAATAAATTTTCATTTGTTTTAATTCATTGTTATTATCTGTGTTTCTGTGGCTGATTCTGTTTAAACCTTATAAACTAAATAACAATTCGCCTTTTTGAACGTTTCAAGTTGGTTTAATCACCGACTAGAGGCGGTCAGAAGGGGGAATGTTACAAAGTGGTATCAGAGCTTTGGTTTACACAAAGCTTAGTTTATGGCGTTTAATATGAATAGTTACTAGAAACACTTTAAAGAAAATTTTTTTTTTCAAATCTAAAGAAGTATAAAATTGTTTTTGAAAATAAAGATTTTTAACTTAAGAAAAGTTAAATTGAATTGAATTAGTATTAATAAATAATGGAATTGAAATTTAACTAAAGGAAGATAAATAAATTGAACTTGATTTGATAAATTATTGAGATGGAAATTTAAACTTAAAAGAGAAGTGATTATATGATATGAATTGGGAAGTTTAAATTAATAAGTTGTTTAACTTATAAAATGAGAAAATTTAAATAAAACCAATTGTTAAAATGGTTAAACAGTTTTGTTAAGTAAAACAAAAATCTGAATTTTTGATAGTGATATGAATTTGACTTTAGTAAAAGTTAAATAAAATAGAATTTCAAATAAATTAGAGGCGAGCTTAAGTTATATAGTGAAAATAAATGCAAGTGAAGATAAAATGGAACATAGTTAAGTAATGTTGAATGAGGTTGAATTTGATATCAAAATGAATTAATAAAGTGAAGTAATGAATATGAATTTGAGTTATATAAAGGAAATTCAACTTTAATTGTAAAAGTGAATTAGTGAATAAACGTGGATTAGAAATGTTGTTGTTAAGAGTTGAATAAAACTTAAGTTAAGAAGTTGTGAATATAGTGAATATTAGAATTCAATCTGAATTAGAATATAAACCAATTGAAATTAAGTGTGTTGAACCGAATTGAATGTAAGCAAAGTAAATAAATTTGGTTTTGTTAGTTGATTGTATAGAAATTCATTAAGTATTAATGAAATTGAATTGATGGAAATTGAAAGTTAATTAATTGAATTCAAATTGAAAGATAAGTAAATCTAAATGGAATCAAATTTGATTTGAATTGAAAGCAAACTAACTTGAATATAAATTAGTGAAAGTGAACTAATTGAATATGAATGAATGTTAGAAAAATCCAATGTGAATGAATCAAATGTGATTAAATTGAAAACCAAGTCGATGAATGATTTACTAAAGAACTAGTTGATTATTTTGGAAATAGAAAGCAGATGCAAAGTTCAAATGGGAATTAGATTTGAAAATTTTGAAGTTGTCAACATGACAATCCATAATAAATTTAATAGATTCAGTGATGAATTTAAATTTGAACTTGCAGAGAATTAAGTTAAGTGGAAAACTTAGTATTGGAAAATTTGAAGTTGGTTTAAAACCAATATTGTGAAAAGTATGCGGAATTCAAACTATAAATTGAAGTCTTTATAAATAGGAATGGAATTTATAAAACGTTGTTTATAAATCCGGAAATGGCTTATTTTGATAAGTAAATCTTTATATAGCTTGTTAAAGGAAGTATATCCATAATTTTGGACAGTGGATAATCTTTGAAATAAAATGTGCAGGAAATATTGAAATTTGGTTAGTGAAGTATATTCACGATTTTGGACAGTGAATATATTATTGAATAAAATGGACATGTTTTGGGAAAAGCGATATTTTAGAACAAAGTTAATTGTTTTAAAAGATGTTTTAAAGGGCATTGAATATCGAAACCATAGATTTCAACATTCATTGTTGAAATAGACGTTTTCGAATAAAAGGAAATGGTGGACTATAACACTGTTGTTATAGTAAATGATTTCCGAAAGGAAATGTTTTGTATAGTATTGGGATTTATACATCTATCTAAATTTCGAATTCCTATACTAGTGATTTTGAGTTGTCGTAACGATGTTTTACGTAACATTCGTTTTAAGTCAAATAAATATGTGAAAGAGAATGATTTCCTTAAAGATGAAATATATACTTAATGTTGATTAAAGTATATCGAATATTTTCAAATGTTGAAAATAAATGGATTTGTGAATTACTTATTTTTTTAAATAAGTATGGAAATGTTTTTCCAAATATGAAATGTTGTGAATTTATTCCGTAAGGGATAAATGATTTGAAATTCATTTTCAAAGTCGAAGTTGAAAAGTTAAATGAGAAATTTGAACAATTTGTTCAATTTGAAATTTTTCAAAAAGATTGAATCGTTAAGTTAAAATTGAGTTTAACTTCGACATCAAAGACAATATAAGTTGAGCTTTGAATTTCAGATGATGATTTGGATTGTATGTCTAACATTGTGAATTGATGACATAGCAATTGATCTCTATTAAATATATATTTGTTGGTGGCGGAGAATTTATTCTCTTAGCTTAACACCCTTCTCTGAGACGTACGAGCTCAGAGGTTATATATCGATAGACATCAATTCTGTGTTGAGAATTGGCGATGTAACGTGTAATTCAAATCGAATGTGAAAGTCGATAATAAATGGAATTATGAATATGAATTAGGTTTGAGATAACCTTAAATTTCCAAATCGACTTAGAGGAATTTTTTTTGAAACCCTCTATTTGTTATGGATATAGGATATGTAGGTTTTCAGAACTTATATATATGAATGCGGTAAAATTTGAAAACCGTCAGTTTGGAAAGTAAATTGTTATGGAAATCTTATGTAAGCTTACATGGATATGATATGTACGAAATGTGAAATGAAGTACTATATATGTATAGTATTATGTTTTCTAAACTGAGGATATGGAAAAGTACCTTCCATTTATTATTGGAGAAGGTATTGGAACTCGTGAAGAGTGTCCATTTGAAATTCGTAGCTACGTAGAATTTTCCATAAGTTGGAATGTCCATTTGGACTAGAATCCCTCGTGATGGGATCATGTTGATTATGATGTGTGTTAGCGTAATTTGAGGGGCGAGATGCCCACAGTTACAAGCGATTCCATTGGGATAATGGCGCAACCGCCGAGTAAACTGCAATCTAAATGCCAAGCGAAATTCGAGGGGCGAGATGCCTACGGTTACAAGCGATTCTACTGGGATAGTAGCGTAACCGCCGTGTGGACCGCGATCTATGGCAACAACCATGGCGAAATTCAAGAGAGATGTGAAATCTACGGTTACAAGCGATTCTACTGGGATAGTAGCGTAACCGCCGAGTAAACTGTGATCCATGGGGGAACGTGCTTTCCATATCCATTTTTTAAAAGAATTTTTAAAAGTATTTTCACAGGGAATTGAAGCAAGTATGTTTAGTACTTGGAGATTGTTAGACCTGCGCCTGGCCAGCGTATGTCTAATGTCCGTGAGAACGAAGATGGACTTGTTAAATTTCGAGTTAGCAAGTATTTTCAAACTGTAAATAGCAAATCAATAGTTTGAAATTAAAATTACAAAATTCCGAATTAATGAATTAAGAAAGAGGATCTTTGTAATGTTTTGAAAGTCCATAGCTTTGGAAGAGATATATTATGCAAATCTCTAACGTGACGGATTTTAAGTTTGAATCTGAGTTGTAAATTAAAAATGTTAGTAAAAGACTTTTTGCGTTTTGATTTTGGAAATCAATAAACAAAGGAGATAATGAACAAAGCTAGTGAGATTAAATCGAATGGAATGAATTCTACATATATTCATTTATTTGTAATAAGCTTCAAGCTTAGAAAAAATTGAGTAGGGTATAAATATTAATGAAATTTTAACAACTTTCCTTTTCGTGGACGAAAAGTTTTAAGGAGGGGAGATTGTAACGATCCCGAATTTTTGAACTATTTAAATTGATAATTGAATTTGAATTTTGATTTAAATTGTGAATGTGTTAGAATTTTGCAAGTTTAAGATGATGGTTTTAAAAATTGAGTGAATTTTATTTATAAAACAAATAACATAAGTTATTAATTAAAAGAAAATTGAAAATAAAATAAAAGAAAAAAATATATAATACCAGCCCATACCCTATACCACGTTCCCTTCTGCAAAACCACGTTCTTCCCCCCTTATCTCTGCAAAGTCGCGTACCTATCAGCCACCCTCTCTCTGTTGCTAGCCACCCTACAAGGAAGAAGAATATCACCCTTATCTTTGTTAAAACCACGACATCTCCTCTCATTCATTCGTAACCCTAAGAAAAAAATCGAAGAGAAATAAAAATGGCGGCCACGAGTTTCTTTCTTCCTCCGATCTGAAAGTTAGGGCTTCGGCTTCGATATTGTTTTCGCTCGTCTCCAAAAGCTAGGGTTTCCTTCCAATCAAAGGCGGCCGACCTCCATAGCTCCGATCGTTCGCGAATTAGGGCTTCATCTTTCCTCTTCGCTTGCGACAGCCCCGGTAAAAGGTGAGTGACCCTCACATCTGATTCAAAAACCATGTTTCGGCTGTCGATTTGGTTCAAATGTTGATGTTTTCTCTGACTTTATAAATTTTGTATATGTTGAACTCTTCCTTTGATTTGTCGGCATTCGACTTTGTTTCGAAGTCGATTTCATTTGATTTTGTGATGATTTTCTCTGTTGGCTCGACTCCAGTTAGTTTGACCATCTCTGTTCATTCCTGTTTTCTCGTTCGTATTGACGTGTTTGAACTTTTCTTTAGCCGATTCGATATAATGTTGGATGGTGCGATTTATACCTGACTGATTCACAATCGCATATTTTTGAGATGTTCGGTCGACTTGGTTTTGAAATTATCGGCTTTGAATTTATTTTGTGAAGTTATGTTAGATGGAAATTTATTCGACCTTGTATTTGCTCTAAGAAATTGACTTCGGTCAGTAAATTCATGGCTTCAACTTGATGTTTGGACAACCTGAACTTTGATATTATAGTCTGCATTGCACTACTTTAAAATAATTTGAAAAAGTATAAAATCTGTTGTATCTATGTGTCTGTGAATAAGTATGTATGCATTTCTATTTGAAATTGATACCCAGATTCATGTTGCATATTTTCATGTTATATGCATTAGCACACTTAAACTTAAATCACACGGCACCAAACTTTCCTAATTTTTGATTTCTGACTTTTAAAAAAAAATACAGACTTGTATTGATTCGAACTTGATTTTCTCCTTCTTGTTAAAAAAAAAACTGCATTTTGGCATTCGATTTCTTGAACATGATTTTTAACACTTGACTGCTTATCTTCTGGCCCCTGTGAGCTTCGTCTCTGGCCATCTGATTTCCTGGATGCATCGATGTTCACTGATCATTCATATATGTTGATTTTCTGTCTCATGTGAGCTTTGAGTTGCAGTTGCTTTGTGTATTGTTTCAGTATCATATTTGTTCATTTGTAGTTTATATGTGTTGTACATGCTACACTGTATCCTCTTCTACTTGTAGCCTCACTATTCATTTGATGTTGTCTGCACCTATGTAGATGGTGACACTCGTTCATCTATACTTCGTAGTTGTATATATTGATACATTCACTTGTAGTCTGTTTGGATATTGATTTGCATTTATGTACTGCATGTTTGCAGTTTTTAGTTTGCATTCATGTGCTGCACATATGTACTGGATATTGAGTTGCACATTCATGTTGAGGGTCTCTGGTCTTGTAAATGATTCACTCAGTCTCCTTTGCATTATAGTCTGCCTTCATACTGAAGTATTTTGTCACCCCTGTTTCACCTGAACCCGTTCACTGTGTTGTACATGTGTTTAAATCTTTGATCTTGAGTCACTGATTTTCACAATGTATTTTAATCTGACCCCTTTGTCACCTTGATGCATCTATTCCAGTATGCATTAATGCCAGTTTGTTGTTGACTATGGCCTAGACATTGATATGTTGATACTTTGTTGCCACTGCATGCTGTAGTTATTCATATCCCAGTTAACTTGCATCTATTTGAAGTCCTGTATATGGTAGCATGATCATTTTACTTTGTCCACTGCCTTGATATTTTGTTTACTGGTGCCTTAGTTCAGTTGATTCATACATGCTTTTACTTGCTTGATGGCTGTTGTGCACTTGATTTAGTTGTACACTTATTGTGCACATTTCATATCATGCCCCTGATATTATGCAGCCCACTCGACACTGTGTTGCTTTGACTGTTCATTGACCTTTGCAGTTTCTACGCACCGTAGTGGCGAGGCAGTGCACACGTGCGTGCACTGCAGCCACCCAAACTCGTCAGTTTTGAATTGATTTTTCTTTTGCTTTTGATGCATTGATCTTTTATGCTGTATTGGCGAGGCCGTACACGCGTGCGTGTACGGCAGCCAATCGAACTCTGATGGTTTTAAAGTGACAATTTCTGTTAAGTGTTATATCGACCATCATCCGATTTCTTTGTTAAAAGGATCGGATAGACGGGAATTATTGTGACTGTCGTCTATTTAAATTATTACTGCCTCTATGCACTAATAAACTGGTTTGAATTAGACTGACCTGTGTATTATTTTCTTTTGAATATAATACTCGGGTCAGACCGAGTATTTTTACAGCTTGAAGATTTTCGAGCGGCGAAGTTAGAGAGAGTGAGAGTAAAGAATCACTTTAGTTTTCAGAAGAAAATTGTATTTTAAGATATTCCGCTGTATCATTATCAAATTGTATAAACTCTGATGTATTATAAAAAGATTTATAGTAATGAAATAAATTTTCATTTGTTTTAATTCATTGTTATTATCTGTGTTTCTATGGCTGATTCTGTTTAAACCTTATAAACTAAATAACAATTTGCCTTTTTGAACGTTTCAAGTTGGTTTAATCACCGACTAGAGGCGGTCAGAAGGGGGAATGTTACAATCCAGCCATCTATTCTGCTTTCAGTATTCGATGATTCCAGTGATGTATTTTGATTTGTATCTGATGTATCGTGTTACTCTTCCGTTGTATCTGGTTTAACTCTGATGTATCGTATTACTCTTCTGTTGTAAACTCTGATGTATCTTATACATTTATATAGTAGCTTCATGAACTACTATCTCTTTTAATTCCGCTGCAAATTATTACTCTGTGTCTGTGATCTGCGATTATTTATTTACTGTATATGTTCAGTTTTGCCAAATTTAAATTAACAACGCGGTATTTTGAGCAATTCAATTCCGGCATGTGTGTCTACCTATACACTTATAATGGATGCGAATAGTCCAAAATATCGGGTCGTTACAGTTGGTATCAGAGCTTTGGTAGCTCTAGGCAAAACTCAACATATAGGGTAAATGTATTTACAGAATCACTCTCATTCGAGTTTCAATCTCTTCCTTTCGACTCGATTTCTTTGAATTTTGGAACGTTCCCTACAGTTCCAAATTTCATTCGTGTCCCTCACTATTTGTCTTCTTTCAATTCTGGAGCATCACATCACTCCACTTCGAATGACCCTTATAGTGAATCGGCGGTCTCGCCAAACTTCGAATGATTTGTAAAGGGGTGAAACTCCTTTATAATAGGCATCGATTTACCGGAGATTTCTGTATCCTCGGTTTACGATGCTATCTATTCCCTGCTATACCTGAATTCTATCTCTTGAGATCAAGTGTTGATTTACCTCGGAATTCAGCATCGGTCTTATTCTTGAAGTTACGGACGACCCGGTTAAGGTTGCACGTGAATTAAATAAACTTACCCATCTCCCGATTCTGTTATTGAATTATCTTATCTTCCGTTTCAAACTTATTTTCGAATCAAAATTCTCTTTGATTTGATTTCCATCAAATTTGAATTTCTATACATGTTTTGAAATCTATTCTTGTATCGTCGAGCGAGGAATTGTATTTGTAAAATTATATTTAAAATGTTTTAATATACATTGTGTTGTTTGAGTTGTTGATGTTGATTTGGGTTTTCGATCGATTCGTCTGATCAATGCTATCGATAGGATTTCCAAAACACTTGAGCAGAGCAAACTGACACAATATCGTTTTCAAATTTGATAAATAAAATAAAAGTTTTGTATGATTATATTATATATAAATATAAGTTTTCTGAAATTAAATTGTTAATGAATTTGTTGTTTGAAATAATAATATTTGATTTTCATTTATTGTTTTGTAAACCATTGACTATTGCATAATATAAATAAATGAATTTATAAACTTGGTTATAAATTGATTGGAATTTGAAATGAATTTAATTCAGAAATTTGAGAATTTATTAGTTTCCGGTGATTTCGAACTTTGGTTTTTAAAATTTTAAAGTATATATTATTGGAAGTATTTTCGAATAGAAATCGTTTCCAAAGAATTTTAAAATGTTGAAATCAGTGCTCTTCTCTTTGTCGCTGGAAAATAATTTCGATGATGGCAGCCGCATCATCGACGTTCATTTTCGAGTTTCGAAGTGGAGAAACCATTCTGTAGCTTTGTTATGGTTTTGTTTTGAAAAATATTTTGATTTGAATTTCTTCAGTATAATTTGATTTATATATATTTAGGTATCTTATTTTAAAATTTAATTTGATTTGATATAAATATATTATATATATCTCTAAACTGTTTAAGTTAATCGGAAATCTAATTCTTAAATTTTAATAAAAGATGATTTTAATTATAAATAAAACCAAAATTTGGAATAAATATTTGAACTTGAATAATTGAATTGGGAAAATTTTATTTGTATATTGTTCAACTGCATTCTAATACAACTTACCTAAATCATTCAGAAGTTGAATATGTAATTGGATAATATATAAGATAAATTGAATTTATAAATAAAATTTGAGTGTTTATAATAAATGTTATACACTTATAATGTTATACACTAAATTTTGATTATAAAGATGTTAATAGAGTTAGATAGGATAATAAGTAAACTCAGTTAATAATGAAATAAATTTGTTTTGAAAGAATTAATAAATTTGTTTTAAAAGAATTAATAAATTGAAATATGATCAACATATGAAAATACCTTGAATTTAAAAGAAATTAATAGATGTAAATTAATTTAAATCGAAACTTTTATGGTTTAAATTAATTTATATGGATTAAATATATGTGATTAGATATATTAAGTAGAATAAATTTAACAATAATTTGGAATTAAGAAGAATTTAAATTGCTGAAAAATATGATTATAATAAAAGACTATTCAAATTTATGGTTTTAGAAATTATAAAGTGAAGATAATTGGATAATAAGATAATGAATTTAGAAATAGTTGAGATTGATTTTAGTGAAATCAAATGGATTAAATCAATTATTGAATATCAATTAATTTAAATTTGAATTTATATGGTTTAAATTAATTGTTATTTTGTACTTCAAATCTGTTTTTCTTTCTGGTTGTTTCTATTCTCCTACCTCGTTCCTTTTCGGGGACGAAAAGTTTTGAGTGGGAGAGAGTGTAACGACCCGTAAATTTCAACTGTTTTAATAACGTAATTAGTTGAAGTTTTGTGAAATTTTAAACGATAAAATTTTGAAATAAAAATTTAATATTTGGAATATGTCTAGTTAAACATAGCAACTGGTAAATTTTTGTCCGAAAATATGAAAGTTTATTTCGCGCGTAAATTTACTTCAATTTAATCAGTTAAAAAGCGATGAAAATAAAATGTTTCCGAAACTTAAATATTTTTACATAGAAAAATTCTAAACCATCTTCTGAGCAAGATGTCAGTTTGTCGTTTTTCCAAATTCGGACATCTTTGGCTCCGTCGATCTTATTTTTCAACGTTCTTCTTGCATTTTCCGCCAGTAGAAAAATTCGAATTTTTATAATTAAATCGTATCACTAATATCTGTATACCATTTTGATCGTCTCGTTGTGCTGATCTTTGCTGTGTATTCAATTCTTTATTTTGAAGTCCGATACGTGGCAGAAATTTGTAAAACGTCGGACCGTATCGGTACAAGAATTTGTGATTTTGTTTTAGTGAACTTTTGAATTCTTTGACCATTCGTTTTCTGCTGTGTAAACCAAACTGACATTAGCATTTAATTTCTCTCGGAATTCAACCTGCTACTACACTATTTTTTATTCCCAAAATCATTATGATACGTTGGTTCATATTTACGTTGGTTCATATTTCTCTGTCACTAGAGAATATTATTGCTCATCTACTTTTTATTTTTTTGCCGTAGCTTCTCATTTTCTTCTCCTCTGCCATTTCATCCTCTCCAAAATTTTGCCGACCACTATATCCTACCACCGCTCCTGCTCATCCACGCCTCCCTCCGACCTAAAGCCAACGTCTTCCACCCGGAAACCGAGCCACACCCAGCACTCGACCTTCCGCCTTAATCACCCCGCCACCTACCGTGCTCTCACCTCCTCTGGCATAGCAGCCGTGAAACCATAAGCTCAGACTCCACCCGCTTTTACTCCTTCGGCCTCCCTACACGCAACCACTCCCCCTCCTTCTCGAGACCGCCTTCACTACTCTCTTTCGATCTCCACTGACCCAAAACCACCCTGCTCCACGTTCATCTCTGGCTAAAACTTTTCTTGCAAGGTAGACATATATATTATTGTTATAATATATCTGGCGTATGCTATTATATATACGCTTTAAAAATATACATATATTTTATGTTGTAAGTCTAAATGTATGCTTGTAAGTAGATAAGCCACATGTATATGAGTATAGGATGTTGCTTACTTTTAATTATTTATACATATATAATAATAATATGGAAGTTATATATATCTGTTTCAAAGATTTGCAGTTTGCTGTAAAATAATAATAATAATAATAATATTCTAGGTTAGTTTATAAATTATATATATATAGGCTAATTCATATAAGTCTTTTGATCTGTTAGTTATATACATAAAAGTGCCGTGCATATGAATATATAAGCTTATATATCAGAGTTGTAGGTTAGTCTATGTTGTATATTGGTTACTGTACTAGTTATATGTGTTATCTTGTTTTCGGAAGTTGTGGTGTTTTATATATAGATCATAGATTTGTACAGTTCTAGTTTATAAAAAAAGGTATATATATATATAAGGTTTGGTCTGCACAAGTAACGGCTCATATATATGAATTGAGATTTTGTTAATTGGCTGCATTTACATGAATTCTGGAAAGATAAGACACTGTTATTAATAGTGATGTTTAAATGGTATATATGCACTCAGATATAGATCAGTGTATATAAGTTTAAAGGTAGTATTATAAACTGTAAACCTTGGTTGATCTGTAGTATTTGTGTTATAAATTATAAGAAGTATATGCTGTATATGTTAGTAGTTTCCATGTTGCAAGTCTGCATAAATGTTGGTTAAATCTAAGTGCATACCAGTTTATGAGGTAAGCTGATGTTTTGATATATACAGTATTATATATGGTCTGTTACATTAGTTATATTATATGTTGGATTTTATAGATTTTTATATATGTTATAGCGTTAGTTTAAATATTATTACATATATTAGTTCAAGGTATTATTCTATATAAAGTATTACTTTAAATTTTAATAACGTGATATGTTTTGATGTGTTTTGATAACTATAATATAATAGCATGACGTGTTAAGTGCTTTAAGCATGTTATATTAATTATATTATGTGCTGTCTGCATTTGTATATTAGTTTTAAGTATAGTTTTATAAAGAGAATATACATGAGTTTTAAATGGTTTGAACTGAAGTGATTTTTGTATTATAAGTATGTATTTTATTTATTTATTTATTTAATTTTCTTTTATCTATTTTTTGTCTTAGATCAAAATATTTATTTTAATAAAATAACAAATATTTCTATGTACATATCAAACTGATTCTGATTCGTTCTCATCAATTCTTATCTCTTAGCTTTGCCATCGAATTCGTGTCAATCTAGCTTTGCTTCAGAATTTATGCCTGGATTTCATAACTCAATCCACTATTTTTCTCTCTAGCCTCGAAAGGTGAGCAATCACTCACGATTAATGTTCTTTTATTTATTAAATTTGATTTCAATTGAAACGACAATTGAAATATGCTGCTGTTAGTTATTTACATTGTTATATATGATATCACCTGAATCTGTTCACCTATGACATTTGACACCATTATCTGTTAATTATTTATGCGATGATAATACAGTTTGGCTAGAAATTGATTGATTGTTGATGCTTATATTGGACATTAAAATTGTTAATGTTAAAGTGATAAATAATATGTGGTTGAATTTGATATAGGATAGTTAAATCAATTGACATGTAGAAATATGGAATTACACCTTGAACCATTTAAATTGATGTTGTTAAATTGATGATGTATGAAATTGTAAATAGTTGACAAGTGAAGAACCATGATGTGATAATCTTTAATCTACATGAAATGATAGTGTAGATTCTAGGAATAATTATATTAATTCGTACAAATAACAATGCGAATTAATACGGTTATTTTGGGATTATTTGAATTGATTATTGGATTGTTATTGTTTGTTGTTATTGCTTGTTTATTTACTTTGACACCATCTCAG
The DNA here is from genome assembly GCA_030737815.1 of Allium fistulosum. Classification (NCBI taxonomy): domain Eukaryota; kingdom Viridiplantae; phylum Streptophyta; class Magnoliopsida; order Asparagales; family Amaryllidaceae; genus Allium; species Allium fistulosum. The sequence goes on from CM060901.1 coordinate 475,536,535, forward strand.
TTATCACACTGCAAGTTCCCTTTGTTATGCTTTGATTTTGAATTGAATTGGAATCGGGTTGAAATGATAAATACCCAAATTGAACTTTGACCTAGGATAGGAAATTAAATAAAACCCGATTGGTCAATAATTTGATTTAAAAATAAAACGAAGATTTTATTTGAATAAATAATATGGTTTTGAAATGAAGTTCAAATTTTAAAATTTTATTGAAAGGAAAGTGTTAATATTTAATAATCTGAAAACAGAATATTAACAATGTAATCGATGAAAGAATGTTGTTTAATTTGAGAAATGATTGAATTAAGTTTGAAATGATTTAATAATTAAGTTTGAAATTATAATTAAGTTTGAAATTATTAAACTTTGAAATTATGTAATAATTAAGTTTTGAATTATTTAATAATTAAATAAGATTGAATTATTTAATGATTAAATTGAATTGAATTCTTAATAAGTAAAATTGAACTTTTAAATAAGTGAATTTTACTTCGTTAATAATTGAAATTGAGTTTCTTTATTAATTAAGTTTTTGGAAATTATTTAAGTAAGTAAATAAGTGAAATTGAATTTCTTTAACAATAAATAAAATGTGATTTATTGAAATTAATGTAAGACTTGAAATTTAAAGAATTGGATTTGATGAATTTAATTTAATTCAAATTGTAGGTTTTGAAATAAGGAAGTTGAATTTAATAATGGGTTTAATGAATTGGAAATTTAAATAGAAAGTGTTTTGAATGGAAAATTTACTTAATGAATATTGAATGAAATAGATAAATGAATTTAAATTGATTTGAATGTTAAATTAAATTAATTTAAATGATTTTGAAATGACACTTATATACGAACTTGAATCAATATTTGAATTGTTTTAAATAGAAATTGAAATTGAATTATAAGATTTTGAAATGGTAATTTGGAAGTTTTGAAACGTAAAGTATGGAAATTGGTTTTTGAAAGACAAGTGAAATGTTGATTTACGAATTCTATTTGAAATTGAATTTGATTTGGTTTTAAATATATTAAACGACCAATCGGTGCAATAATTACGGAAGTTATTAAAGAGACCGGAATCGGTTATGGATATACTCTCTATCTAAACCGAAAACCACTTTAATAACTATACGCGGAGTGATGATCCAGAATGAAGTGGTTGGAATGATGTACGTGTTGACTGAAGAAAGAGAACGATAATGGATAGCCTTGACACTTGTGTCAAATTGGAAATGACTAAAACAGGAGCCGTGCCGGGCCAATGGAGGATTAGCTACCTCAAGTGGACACACTTCTTCGAACTACTCATTACTTGTTGTCGATTGGTGCACCCTTGATTTTGGGAGTGTTGTTTCACGGTGTTGCGGGCGCTGCGGCGTTGCGTTCTCACCAGTCCGGATCAGGCAAATGGTAGTATCACTACCTTGGGTATTGCCTCATGTGCCTTGTCATACTTGTATCCTTTTATTCGCGACCACTACGATTTTGGTTTGTACCTTTAGTATATGGATTGCCCTCTGGTGACTTCCGGTTTTGGGGAAACTACGGTCTTGTATATGCTTTTGGGAATAAAAATGTGTTAAGGGTGGAATGGGCCATGACTTAACACTATTTTGATATCTTTATATTACTGATAGACATTATCTACTTATCGTACATTACTACCTAGTAGATAGTTTAACGGATCCTTAAAGGATGGTTATTCCAAACATCCTTTGAGTTACTTTATTTCAATTGCTATTTCACTTGAGTTGGATTTATTAATATAAGAATGTTAATCCTGACTCGAGTGTCTTGTGTTTTTGCTTTACGCTCGGGTCAGACTGAGTGTACCAGTATTCGAGACTCACCTTGAAGTTGGAGCTTTGCTTGAAGATCCAGCCATCTATTCTGCTTTCAGTATTCGATGATTCCAGTGATGTATTCTGATTTGTATCTGATGTACCGTGTTACTTTTCCGTTGTATCTGGTTTAACTCTGATGTATCGTATTACTCTTCTGTTGTAAACTCTGATGTATCTTATACATTTATATAGTAGCTTCATGAACTACTATCTCTTTTAATTCCGCTGCAAATTATTACTCTGTGTCTGTGATCTGTGATTATTTATTTACTGTATATGTTCAGTTTTGCCAAATTTAAATTAACAACGCGGTATTTTGAGCAATTCAATTCCGGCATGAGTGTCTACCTATACACTTATAATGGATGCGAATAGTCCAAAATATCGGGTCGTTACAAATTGGCTCCCCTTTTAGAGGTAGGCAATGGTCCTATTAGGTCGATTCCCCATATGTCGAAAGGCCATGGGTTTGAGATTGAAGTCAATTCGCTTGGCGGTAAATGTGGGATTTTAAAGAACTTTTGGCAATTGTTTCATCTTTTTACATAGTCAATGACATGGTTAGTCATTCAAGGCCAATTGTCTCATGACCTACTTAGCTAGTTTTATTCCATTAGAATGATCCCCACAAAATCCTTCATGAGCTTTTTTCAATAGTTTTAGTACACTATCTAGATTCAAACATCTTAAGTATGGAAGAGAGTATCCCTTCTTATAAAGTATTCCATTCATGATAAAGAAAGGTTGAGCCTAATGCTTAATCCTTCTTGCCTCCTTTTTATCGATCGATGATATTCAATTTAGAAGGTATTCAACAATTGATTCCGTCCAATTATTCTTATAGAGATAATTTGTCTCTGAATGGGAAAATTTCTCTTGAGGGATTTCATTTTCCTTCTCTCTTTCCTTCCTCCATGTGCTAGAGCTTGAGATTTGGTCAATATCATCAATTATTTTTTTGACTTGGGAATTTTCTCCTCTGTACTGGGATTTAGTTGATAGCCCATTATAATGATCCTGGTTTCTGGCACTCCTCATGAATTGGCCAGTTTAGCTAATGAATCAGCTTGGGAGTTCTTTCCTCTTGGTACTTGGTGTATTGAAAAATCCTCAAATTGGTTCAGCATTTCAACACCTTCTTTACATATAAGACTAGATTGCATCCTTTGTTTGGTATATTTGTATCAACCAATTTACCATTCATTGGGAATTACTAAAAATTTCAATTCTTGGATTTTTTCAGTTGTAGGAGCAAAGTGAGTCCTGCTACCATTGATTTGTACTCTGCTACATTATTAGTGGATGGAAATCCTAATTTCATTGCATAATGTAGGCAATGTCCATTGGGTGTGATAATGACATATCCTGCTCCAACACCTTGTTCATTTGAAGCTCCATCTGCAAATAATTATCACCTAGGCTATAGATCATTTTCCTTTTCCGACCGCTCTTTGATGAAAGCTGTACACTCATTAACAAAATCAGCTAAAGCTTGTCCTTTGATTGCTGCTCGAGGCAGAAATTCAATGTCATATTGACTATGCTCTATCCTCCATTTTACCAATCTTCTTGAGGCTTCTGGTTTACTGAAAATTTGCTTAAGAGGGAAATTGGTCAAACTCTTGATCGGATGTGCTTAAAAGTTAGCTCTTAGCTTTTGTGCTATAAGCATTAAGCAGTATGCTACTGTCCTTATGACTGGATATCTAGTCTTTGCATATTTTAGCCTTCTACTTACATAGTATACCGAAAGCCGAATCCCTTTCTCTTCTTTTATCAATACAGAACTAACTGCATGTTCGAAAATTGTCATATATAAACATAAAGGTTCTCTCCTTCTATGGGAGTAGACAGGATTGGTGGTTTTTCAAGATGGTCTTTCAACTCCTTGAAAGATTTTTGACAGTCTTCTCCATATTTGAAGTTCTTCTTTTTCTTAATCACATCGAAGAATGGAATGCATTTTTCGATGGCCTTAGAAATGAACCTATTCAATGCTGCCACTCTTCCGTTTAAACTCATTACATCTTCACTTGTTTTGGGCTCCACCATGTTCTTAATAGCCTGAATCTGGTCACGGTTAGCTTCAGTTCCCTGGACACTGCAATTTATCCTAAGAACTTCCCAGACTAAATTCTAAAAGAGCATTTTTGTGAGTTGAGCTTTATTTGATATTTTCGCAATAACTCAAACATTTCCCCAAGATCTTTTAAATGGTTGCTCCCATCATGAGACTTAACTAGCATATCATCTACGTATACTTCTATATTCCGGCCAATTTGTTCTTTGAACGTTTTATTTACCGATCTCTGGTATGTGGAGCCTGCATTTTTTAACCCAAAAGGCATTACCTTATAATAATAAGTTCCTTAATCCGTTATGAAACTAGTGTTCTCCTCGTATGGCTTGAACATGGGAATTTAATTATAGCTGGAATATGCATCCATGAAAGATAAAAGTTTATGCCCAGTGGTAGCATCAATTAACTGATCTATTCTTGGAAGGGGATATCAGTCTTTTGGGCATGCCTTGTTTAGATCAGCATAGTCAACATGCGTTCTCCACTTGCCATTGGATTTCTTGACCAGCACTGGATTGGCCAACCACTTCAGATAAAGTACCTCTATGATGCACCTATTCTCAGGCAATTTTTTGACTTCCTCTTTTAAAGCATTGAATCGAATTTTATCAACTTGCCTTTTCTTCTACCGAATATGTGTGATATTTGGATATTTATTCAAAGCAAGACATATAACAATTTAGGTCTATTCCCATCATATCAGAATGGGTCTAGGCATATACATCTCTACTAGATTGAAGAAAATGAATTAGCTCCCCTTTGAGTTTGCTATCCAGTTCCTTCCCAATTTTTACTCTCTTTTTCAGATTAGCTGGATTTAAGCATACTTCTTCAAGACCTTCCATAGGCTTCATCCATTCTTGCTCGCCTCTACAATCTAATTCATTGACCATTTCCTCACCTTCTATTTCGTCCTCCACCAGATTTGTTTCCTTTCTCTTCCTTTTCTTTCCAAGGAAATTGAATTTTCATAATACATGCTTAGTTTTTTCAATAGGTTTTTTTTCTTTGGATGATTGGTTTGAAGTACCTTTATCCAAAGGCTTATTAATATCATTTCGAATTAACTCACTTTTCTTCGAGTCATAGTAAGAAAGACTGTCCCGTTTATATTGCTCAAGAGTGGCAAAATATACTTCACGAGAGCTAAATTGTTCTCTAACCACTTTTGGTTAAGAACTTCATCATCAAGTATTTTGGAAAAACAAAAGCATCAACTTCATCCAAAGCTAGCCTCCTAAAGAATGCATTGCAATAGGATGGTTGATCCATGATGACAAAGAGAGTCTTGAATGTCCTAGAGTTTGGCGGAATTCCCTTATACACCAAAAATCTTATTTGCCCAATAGGAGTTGATCCTTTGCTATTGATCCCAAAAATGGACTCAAAGCTAGGCTCTAGCTTCTCCTTCAAAATTCCCATTTGATTGAAAGCATGTTTAAAGATCACATTGACCGCACTTCCAGTATCCACCAAATTTTTTGAAACTATAGAGAATCCAATTTGAGTAGTAATCATGAGTGAATTATTGTGTGGATGACGAACTCCTCCTCTTAGCTCCTGCGGAGTGATGGTTAGGCTGTGCATTTGAATTTGAAACCTGGGATTCTTGAGCAGTAGTTCTTCGTAAACAGAGAAAATCCCGTCCTTTGCTTCCTAACATAGCGGTCCATAGCTCCTTTACTGCTTCCAGCTAGATGCAGTCCTTCATGTATCACATCGATCCTGTTGAGGGTAAGTATGAAATTCGGTTGACTATCACGTTCCACTAAGTTGGCAGCATTGTTTTAGAGTCTTTGGTGGGGATCTTTAGAATGAGTAACTTTTTGGTTACCTTTAACAAATTCCTTTAAGCGTCCATAGCGAATCATGCATTTGATTATGCCCACCAAAACACGACATTCATCAGTTTTGTGCCCATTCGACTTATGTAAGCACAATAGTCTTTCCCCTTCTTTTTGTTCAGGATTGGTCTTAGCTTTGTATGATACGAGGAAATCATCATTTTTCCCTTTGCCATAACGAATATGTAAGATAACAGCTTATTCATAGCAATGTGATTGGCGTTAGGGACCTCCTCCCATCTTGGGTTTTATTATTGTGCTTATTGCCTGTTTACTCGGTTCCTTTTTGTCCCGAGCTATCTTTTTAGCATGAAATACTTCATCCATAAGAATTTGTCAGCTTGGAAATGAAAGTCTTGTAAATCTCCGCATTCGTGTAAATAGAGCTCCTTCTAGAACGGGGTTTGCTCAATCAACCCCGAATGTACTGCCACCAACTTGTCCCCATCGGTCATACCTTTTGCTTTTAGTGCCTTTATATTGAACCTCTTTAGATAATCGCCCAATAACTCCCCTGATCTTTTCTTGATAGTAGCCAACACAGTGTAGTCGATAGTATGGTCTTTACAAATACAGAACTACACCGAGAATTCATAAGAGAATTGTTTCCAGGAATAGAAGGTTTTCTCATAGTACTACCTGTACCATTTGGCTACTGCACCTTGGAAAGTAATAAGGAAAAGCTTGCGATGCACAGCTCCAGATGCATTGTATAGGTCCATCTGACTTTCGAATGCCATCAAGTGATCATCTAGGTCAGTGGTTCCATTGTATTTTTAGGAAGGAATTTTAATGTGGGATGGGATCCTGGTGGACATGATCGTGTCTGTGATGGGAGCTTCTCGGTGATTATTGTTGACCCTCTCATCAAGAGTTCCTTTTCTTTTAAGATTAAGCATATACTTTGCCATTTTCTCGGCCATGTCTCTTAGATAAGCTTCGTCACTATGGTAATTGCTTCTAATAGGTTTGTATTCTTTGTAGGTTGAACTTCTAAATTGCTGGACTTCTCCTCCAATCTCCCTTGGTAATTTTCCTTAACTTTGTTATCTGCCAATGACCTTGGAGAATGTTCAATTGCTTTAGCTTGCTGATGATTTTTTCGCTTTTGTGGAGTCATAACGAGTTTTCTTCTATTTTTGTTTTTAAGCAAAAAGGCATCCAAGAACCTTCTTGGAGACTCTTCCTCATCTTTCCACATGAGCTTGGTAGTTTTGAAGGATTTTTAAGCAAGGATTCCTTCTAGAAGTTCTTTTACCATCAACACTTGTTGTTCCAGGTCTTTAATTTTAGCTTCGCTGTTAGTAAGTTGTGCCAGCTCTGATGGCTATCCAGGCTCTACACTTTCGAAGTTGAAGTTGGGAATGACATTTACCTCCAACGTCGCTGTTTATGTGATTTCTTCGTTTGGAGTGTTGATTCGTCTCGATCTCCCATTTTCTTGGAACGTAAATTTACCTAAACTAGTTTGAGAATAGAATCAAATAGAATCGGAGTTACGGGCCCTCCTTCTAGTGCCAAAATGTTAAACCAAAAATTAGTATAACACCCATGAAGCCAAGAATGATGAGCCAATCCTTGATTCGAGTTCATACGTCGATACGACCAAGCATGGTTTAGTTGGTGCTAATCAAATCAAGAATAAGCTTAGCATTCAAGGTTAAGTACGAATGGATATCATTAGAAAACAGATTCATAATGCTCATGGACTTTGGACGTTACATATTCAAAAGCCAATATGATTTCTTGGAACACAATATTCGAGATCACTTAAGGTCACTTGGAACAAGATATTTGAAAGCCTAAAGGTCACTTGGAATAATATATTCGAGAATTCATTTGGTCTTTAGGAATAGAACACTCAAAGTCCTATCTCATATATTCGAAGAAGAGAAGATAAGTAGTAAATGTATAAAATAGCCAATTAAGCATGTTAATGAACTAAATGAACAATCCTTATGTCCATAGTCCAATGTCCATATGTATGAGGCAAAATAGAGGCTATGCATATAAAGACTAGTTTGGGTCGAAGTTCATGTGATCCTATACTGTGTAGTTAAAGTGCTCGGCGGATTCAAAGCGGTGGAGGTGCAAACAGTCATAGCGGGGATATAGCAAGGATATAGCGGGATATAGCGGATGGCTCTAAAATATCATATAAAACTCGTACTTAATGTTTTTTCAAATATATAAATGGTAATTAAATGAAAAAATATTATTTGATTGAATTATAATTAATGCATAAATAATTTTAAATAAAAACATGTTCGAATATACTTTAAATAAACATAAAACTGTTATATAACATAATTGAATTTAGTAAAATATTAGAGTATTTTCATTTCTAAAAATATATTAAAAATTAAATCAAATAAACTAGTTTCATAATTTTTATAATGTATAAATGCAATTTTTCAATTCATTTTATTAAAGAAGATATAGCGGAAATAGCGGAATATAGCGGGAATAACGGGATATAGCGGAAATAGCGGGGCTTAAAGCGGGAAGGCTATATTTTAGGGCTATATGGAAAAATCGTAGTGGTAGAAATCCGCTATGAGATATAGCGGGGTAATAGCGGGGCATTAACTGCACAGATCCTATATGAATAGTATCACATTTGCTTGGGATCCAAAGAGATTCATTATATGCATGCTCGTGTTTAATAATGTCCAAGATGCACGATCATAGTAATATGCATGTCCAAGTTCTCATTTATTTCAATTGAGCATGATCACAATCAAATTGGAGCTTTTCCTCGAATCAATTTAGGGTTAAAAGAGTTTAATTTCGAGAGGAGAGAAAAGAAATGATCGCCACTTCCTTCATGTCTCTAGTCTCTATTTATAGGGGTAGATGGATTCAACGTGATGCTTTATGCCTCTTTCAGCCTGACTTAGCTTCAACATGCATAATCTTTGGCAATCTTAACGACGCTGAGTATCATAGACGTTCTTTGGTATTCTTCATCAATAGGTGGTGGCATCGTCCTAAAGTGGCATTGATACGATGTATTATTAATATGGAGCGGCTTTGATATGGAGCAACATATACCTTTATAACTTTCATGGACATTGACTATGTTCATCATCGATGTTGCTTTAGAGATCCGCAGTGATATCTCCAAAGTGCGATGATATGGTAATATGGCAACGATGGTATATGTCCTCAGTAGAACGCGGCATGGAGTAAGACATGATGAATACGAGCGGCATTGGTTTTCAATGATATCGATTCTTGATATTGACAAGGAGCAACATCGATCGGAGGCGACATTGATTAATTGCTATATCATTTCTGGGCTTATATGATGTTATTTTAAAGTCAGCATTGAAGAGTATTGTCACTGAATAATGGCGGTGTTTGTAGTCCACGATGTCCCTACATGATTTATGACATGCTGCCTATTGACAAGGTGTGGTATTAATGGAGCATAGTATGAATAAAGTGCGACATTACTTGAAACATGGTACTAAAGTGATATGATACTGATGAGATGCGACGTGGATGAGATGTGGTATAGATGAGAGACAACATTGTTTATAAACTCCTGTATATGCAGAGCGGCACTATAGTCCTTCAACATCTATTCTTCTCCATACTTTTAGTATTGCTGGGTGTCATAGTCATGTCATTATATCTCATATCTTCGGCATTAACAATGATAATGGTAACAACTTCCTTTATGGCTGTTGTACATTAGTGGATGCCGATATTCATCCTTAAGGGCTTGGAGCGAGTTTCTTTGCTTTACCACTTTTACTCTTTCAGTATTATTCTATTGATGCAAGATGCCATTAACTCTTATGGATGACATAGTTCCTTATTGTTGCCTTCGACATTATAGTCTTTCGATGTTACCTTTGTCTTGTTAATTTCTATGATGATTTTAGTTATGTCGATGATCCACAGCGTGCTCCACTTTAACATTCTATTACTTTGGTGTGATGCTGCACCTTTGAGTAAGCTTGCATTTCTTCTTTGCTTCCAGCTTTTCAACATGAACTCCTTAATTTCGGCGTGAAGCTCATGGCTTTAACTTCGACTTGACTTTGAGCTTTTGCCTATACCTTTTAGAAATTATGTGGATAACAATTCTATATATCTATTCCATTTTTATTAAACATTTGAACAAAACCTTCAAAAATATTAGAAATTAACTTTTCAAATTTTTGAAACATTTACTGCTTTATTCTTAACCCCAAATTCAAAAGGTTCTAAAATTGCTTAGTAAAATAATGTCCCTTCTCTAATAATTTTACTTGAAAGACTTATTTCTTTCAAACTAAGGTTTTTAAACCCAAAACATTCAAAAACTCAATTATTAAACCAAACTATCAAATTTTCAAAAAGGATCGCTTAATCCCAAAAATGAGCAAAATAATTTCCCTCTTTCAAAAACTATATACATTAAAGATTTATTCCTTTTAAAGTTGGTCTTTTTATTTGAAACATTCTAATACATCTTTTATAACTTTAAACAATGAAAAGTAGAGTAGACAAAGATAACTTCCATTTTATTATTTTCCTATCCTACTTTTATCGCTTCTCTTCTATATTATCCCTAACTAGATTATTGTTCCTATTTCATAAGTTTCTAATGCTATTCCTATCCAAATCTTCCAATGTTACCTCTATTTATATTTTCCTAGACCTCATTTAATCATGTTTCATTTCTATATCAATTTTTTTTAAAGAACTTCCAAATCAATGAAATATAAAAAATCATCTATCCAACCTACGCTCTGTTTTACATTTATTTCAAAAAGAAAATTCAATTTATCAAAAATCTTTAAACCAAAAACTTTTTGATCCAACCAAAATTTTAAACTAAGAGTTTCAAAAATGAAAAACCCATTTTTACCAAAAACCTTTTTGTCAGAAATTGTGACTCTGCAACTTCTTTTTAATTTATGATTTTCCAAATTTTCTTGCTTTTTCAAAACAACAACTTCTTAGTAAATCTTTTGGAAAATCTTATTCAAACATTTCAAGGAAGTTTCCCAAAAAAATCCTTTAATCAAATTCTTTAACAATGGGTTAGATTTTAGAAAATCTTTTTCAAGGCAACAACTTCTGAATGTTTACAACTATACTACTTTGTAGTATTTAATTATTACCTAACATGCTTATTTACTATTCCTATAAACGTTGATTGTCCGTAATAAATTATTATTATTCTAACCGAACAATTTCTAAAGACATTTATTTATTCATTCTAATCTTTCCTATTGTCTTTCCATAATTTTCTAACAATCTATTTAATTAGTCTATTTATACCCTAATTAAAATTTTGTAACTCCTTGTTTATTGCACATTTATTGTCCTATTAATTTTAGAGTTATAATTTTTCCATTTACATTCCTTACAACACGACCTTGGTTGTCCATTTCCTACTCTATTCATTTTCCAACCCATAGTCATCTCGTCCATCCTTTTACAATATGGTCGCAACTACTTCTATGGTCAGAAATTATAGAGTAAATTCAAATTAAGTATACATACATACATATAGTAGGGTTTTTGAAAATACTTTAAAAAATAACACGTGTACCACTCATACGTATACCTAACCCCATTGATCGGGTAACCTAATCTCTGATACCAAGTGTAACAACCCACCCCAAAATAGACCAAATTTCAACCAACAAAAGCATATCCAACCTAAGGCCCATCTCAAGGTGAGCTGTTAAGTTAATAAAAATATAGAATATCCAGTACACAGAGCTATCTATCTATACTTTTAGAATCTCATAGCATAATGGATAAAATATAATATTAGAATAAGTAGTCATTTCATAAAGAAAACCATTTCAGAAACATAACATGCTAAATATTACAGCATGTTTACATAAAGCCTCCATAGTACAATATTTCAAAATAACATAACCGTTTGAACTGGGAATGATAAAATACTTAAAAAGCATAAATAAATATATAACTACCATATGTCTTCATCTCTACTTGAAAATTCTAACTGATTATGGAATCTAAAGAAGAAGAAGAAGATGAGATCTGAATTATACCGCACCTAATTCTCTATTTGATCTTTCTCCTTTTTGATAAACAACAAATAGATTGTATATATAGATTAGATTTTAGGAATCAGAAGATAGGGAGAAGAAGGATTGATTTAAAGTGAATATTAGGCTCAGGTCCTTAAAATCAAACTTAATACACGTAAACTTCTCCCTAAAAAAAGATTGTAAATTAGGTCCCTAGAATTAAGTTACTGCATAATTGCATACATTTATGCAATTATTTAGTAAATAATTACAGACATTTATGCAGTTATACCCAAAAGATGCATAAATGTCTACAATTATTCAATGAATAATTGCGAAAATATCAGCAATTTTTTTGGTGAACAATTGCGGAAATTTTCGCAATTTTTTAGTGAATAATTGCAGAAATTTCTGCAACTTTTCAAAAAACTTGCGGAAATTTTCGCAAATTTTCAACGAATAATTGTGGAAATGTCTGCAATTTTTGGATATAATTGCGTAAATATATGCAATTATTCATTGAAAAATTGCATAAATTTATGCAATTATTCAGTAGCTTAATTCTAGGGACCTAATTTACATACTTTTTTTGACAAGGATGTTTGGTGTATTTTGAAACTTAATAGGGACTTTAGCCAAACTATCCCTAATATAAATTAGAGATTAGAACTTAATTACTTATAAGAAAGTTTACTGTTTCTGAAACCCTAAGGGGAAAAATTTGACAGAACTTCACTACTGCTATAGAATTTTATGAAGGAAAAGCGGAGATCTGGAGGTCTATTTATAGAGGTAAGAAGGAAATAGAACCGTTAGATCAAAAATAATAAAATCTGGATCATTAAATAAGCAAAACCCTAGCCATGTGACAACCCACCAGTTGACCGCTGACCTTGGCCGGTCGACCACTGCCTAAGGGCGGTCGATCGGTCCCCCTTCTGAGACCGTTGATTTCTACGTTGTTTAATTTCTGTTAACTATTTATCAAATACCTTGTTTAATTTATACGCTAAAGAGATTTGTAATTAACATTTACTTAAAAGTTAAGTCTCCCTTGACGTTAGCTATTATATAAAGTCAAACATTTGAATTTTCAAACTTTAACTCATTTGAATTATTTCAAATTCAGAAACTTCAAATGTTCAAAACTTCTCCGTTTGAACTTCGATTTAAGCATATTATATATGAAAATTGATTAGAAAATCACCACGGATGTAATGATTCATCTTCTATGACTAAATTTTGACATTTACAGCGATTCCATTTATAACCTTAATTTAATTACTTAATTTCTTGTAACAACCCTGTATTTTGTGATTATTTTAATTGTATATTTTAAAAAAATTTAAATTGAATTTCCTGATTTGAAAACTTTATTTTATTTATTAAAATGGATAAATTTTGTTATTTTAAATATAAATTTTGATTTTTGATATGAATTAGAATTCCAAACATGACTAAATAGAATATTTTTCAGAAAAGTGAATTTTGGTCAATATGATCAAACTTTGACTTTTAAATTTAAAAATTTAAAAGTTTGAAAATTTAAATTTTATCTTTTATTATGAAATTAAATAAAATTTTAAGAATAATGCTTTTCGTTTTGTTAAAATCTGATTAATATTGTGAAAGTTATGCCTTTTTAACTATTGAGTGTAATTTGCTGTATTTAACAAAATTGTTTATTTTAAATTATATAAATAATATTTTATTTGGTCTTGTAATGTTCTAATTTATATTTATATGGGTAAAATAACATGTTATGTATATATTTTGGTTTAAAAACATTTTTTCAAAGTGTAATTGACATTTTCCAATGTCAGTTGTATTCTGTGTATAATTTCTAATTTCCAGTTTCATTTAATTAAAGAAATTCTTTGTTTATTTTCTATTTTCTTTAGACTTTATTTTATTTTCATTTACACTTAATTTTGTTCAGCATTTATTTTATTTTACTTGACTTTTATTGGTTTAGAAGTAAAGTTATAATTTTTTCTAAAACTTGTGATATTCTTTTTGTAATTTTTAAGTCCTGTTTTGAATTTTTAAACAATTTCTTTAGTTCTTTTTCTAATTTCTCTAAATTTAATTATTTATTCCATTTTGAAAATATAAATGAATTATTTTACTTCACATTTTTGTTTTATAATATTTTTAAAATAAAGTAGATATTTTTCTAAAGCTTATGATGATTTAATTATAATTTTGAACCCTGTTTTCAATATTTAAGCAATTTCTTTAATTCTTTTTCTATTTTCTTTAAATTTAATTATTTATTTTTATTTTATTTTACTTTGTTTCAGTTTTTAAATTCATTTACTGGAATTTTATTTGTTTTATTTGATTAATAGAAATGGAAATTGAAGAGGCTAAAGTTTTAAAACATATGACTTTTCATTTTCTAGACTCTTCATATTTTGGCCGTTCCTTTCTTTAATTTTTTCCGTGAGTTTTATTTTCTTTCTCACGTGAAATCACTTCTCATTCATCACAATTTTCGGCCACAAAACATTTCTGAAGTTTGGTAATGGCTTCCTTATTTTATTTTTATTTTTTCTACTTTTCTTCCTTGAACTTGCCTTGTTTTTCACTTGAATTGGCCTTGATCTTCACCTATGTTGCTCGGCCCATAGCCTCACCATCACCACCATCGACCACCATTCCTTCCTCCCCACTAAATCCACGGCCAAACCATCATTCTCCACTAACCTGAAAGTGCCATGGCCTCCCCTTGATAAAAACTCCACAAAAACATTGAAAACTCTACAATTATTGCCTACCCGAGCCATGTATGCAACCTTCCCTTCATTTTACACCACCACCACCACCATAGGCCGCCACGACCACCTTTTCCAGACCTCCCCACACCACTCCAACCTCTGTCCAGACCTGAGCTTGACTGGCCAAGCCTATAACCCCATGACCGAGCCATTTTGGTTGCCAAAAACCATGTTTTAGCCTAAACCCCTTCACATCCCTATGTTGTAACTTCCTCCATCATGTTCTACCTTGTAGCCTTACCTTTTCTAGACCCATACCTGATCCAAACCAAGTACAAACCTGACCTAATTGATCCCCTAGGCCATGCAAACAAGTAGAGAAAGCAAGGCAAAAAGTTTCGTGTTCAAACTGCTTTTTGTTTCATAGTTATTCAAATTCAATCGTATTGATTTTTAACTATTATTTTGGTTTTGTTTTGGGTTGTAACACAAGATCTATAACTTGGATCTCGCTCTCCACTCAAGTTCATAGCTTTGTCATTGTGTTCTGGTTTGTGTTGTGTCATTTGAACTTGCATCTCCAGCAAAAGAGGTGAGTAAATCTCACACGACATTTTATACTTATACTAATGTGAAACAACAACAATTGAATGTGTAGAATATTATGATATGTTATAACTGCCTGTGATGATTTAATTATATGATGTTAAACCTGTTAATTTACTTTTCGTCTCATCTGTTACTGTTATATATTGTATACTGTTCATTTTATATCTGTTTATCAAACTGCAAGTTCCCTGTAGATAGATTCACTATAGGTTGAAATGATACATACCCGAACGGACTTTAGAATAGGGAAAAATCGTTATGGGCTGAAATGATAGGCCTGAACGGTTTTTGTTTATTTTATTTTAAATTGGGATTGCGGGTTTGAAATGATAGAACCCAGATTTTTGCTTTTTAAACTACGGATTGAAATGATACATATCCGTATCAATTGACCTAGGTTAGAAAACTATATACAGGCCCATGGTTATTTTTATAAAGTATTTTAAATATTTTCAAAAGTATAAATTATGAAAATTTGATTTAAATTGGATTTTTAATGTTTAAATAAAGAAATTTGGATTTTTCTAGAAGTTAAAAATGTAATTTAAATGAATGGGAAAAATGGAATTTTTGAAAATATAACTTAAGTTAGAAAATTTTGGAATTCGGTTAAAGTGAGAAAATAAGTTATATAAATAAAAATGAATATAAAAATGAAAATTTGAAATTTATTGGAGAATGGAAATAAATTTAAGTGTTAAGTTTATTTATTAAAAATGTGAAGAAAAGAAATTTACACTTGAATTTGTTAAATAATTCATTGAAATTTGATTTAACTATAACGGATTTATTTAATAAAAATCATGTGTTGAATGATATATTATATAAACATTTTTAAATGTTAAAAAATGATTTTATAATATTAAAAGGGTTTAAAAATGAATTTTATTATTGGCTGGAAATACACTAAAATCTGAAAAATACTTTTAATAGCATTCAGAAATGCTATGATTTTAGAATTGAACTAAAACTTAGTAAAAAGAGGCTATTACGGCATTTCTGAAATGCCGTAGTTGCTGTAGTAAATGTAAAGGCTAAAGAACTTAATAAAGGGCTATTACAGCAGTTCTGTAAACTGCTGTAGCTGCTTGCTGTCTTTGTTGAAATTAAGTAAAACCCTTGTTTTTTAACCTGAGCTATTACAGCATTTCTGGAAATGCTGTCTTTGCTGTTTTAAAGTGAATTTCAACAAAAATGAGATATAACAGCAGTTTTAAAGTGCTGTCTTTGCTGAAATAAAATGTTTTCAAATATAACTTATAATAGCTTTTTTCTAAATGCTGTGAAAGGCTGAAATTTTCAATGTTTATGGATTTTGACCTAGTAAATGAACTCAGAATGATTTGAAACTTTGGAAATTAAATACATGACTTAAAAGAATAATAATTTCACTTTTAAATGGTTTAAATGGAAAACTATTTAAAGGGTGATTTGATAAGATAATAAATGAATGATATTTTGGAATTTTAAAGGGTATTAAACTTGATAATTGAATTTGAATTCAAATAATGATTTGAAAGGAAGTTTTGAAAGGATATGATATTGTAATATATTGAAATGGTTTGTAAATGATTTAATCTTTATTTTGATAAAGATTTGGATTTGAAATGATATTAAATTTTGAAATATAAAATATTATTTTGAAATACTATAACCACGGGTATACTTCTCTGTATGTCATTTGATTTTCCTAATGATGGCTGTGATGCACATTAACACTGTTAGTTGCATGGTTTATTTCGACATGGACATTTCTGTGATATTGATATTACTGTTTAATTGATGGTTTTATGGATCCTTAAAGGATGGGCGATCCCAAGCATCCTCTAAGTTATTATGCATTGCTATTACAGTTTACTTGAGTTGGTTTACATTGTATAAGTATATATGTCCTGACTCGAGTGTTTTGTGTTTTACTTTACGCTCGGGTTAGCCTGAGAATCACAGCTTTGGATTCATCTTCTGGAGCTAGAGATTTGTTGGAGCTTATTTGTCCATCTGTTATTTCTTATCTTTTAATCCAGTTATTTACTATTCGGTATTGCTTCTGTATCAGTGATTTATGTATCCTAACTTCTATTGTATCTATTTTGATTATGAGATTTTGTATATGTTTTGAGAGTTTGTATATAGTAGCTTCATGAACTACTATGGTATATTATTTCCGCTGCGAGTTATTCTGATATTCTGTGTCTGTGATTCTGTATTTGATTTTATTTGCTCCAAATTTTATTACAATCTGTTATTTTGAATTATTCAAGTCAGACATGTGTGGATTATTGTCGATTTGAATGGTCCAAAATAGTGGGTCGTTACATTTCTTATTTAATTTTAGGGGGTGTTACATTGGAGATTCGAGGTGGTGCCATGGATCGAGTGAAGGTTGGAGAAGGGTGGTTGGGTATGGATCTGGAGTGGTGGCAGGGCTAGATCTGGCATGAAAAATTGGTGCATGGCTAGGAAAGGAGGCTCGGCTGCTGCTTGAGGGGAGTTTTGAGCAGCGCCATGTGATGTGGAGGAGGGAGAGGATAGCTGTTGATTTGGGAGAGAAGGAAGTTGGGGTTCGGTTCTTGAAAGGAAGGGAACAAGGAAAAATGAGGCGGTTGGAGCTTAGACGCGACTATATGTCGCATTGCAGTTTTGGGTTGCGCCTCAACCCGTTAACCAGTCGACCACCTTTGGGCTGCTGATCGACCGCTAGGGATCGATCTGTTGCCGAATTTCTGGCGTAGGTTGAACCTGGACCTTGTTCGAGTCTGGTTAATTAATAATAATAACAATAATTATTATTTCATGTCATTTTCTTTGATCCAACACGATTTGAAAATTTCATGTCCTTTTCATGATGGTACCTTAACTTATCGTCTAGCTCTAACCTATTCCTCAATTATTCGCAGTATTCCTATCTTATACTTCTTCTGCCACCAACAACTTTGAAAACCTAAAAATATTCCAACTATTATTCTCCGTATTATTTTTATATGGGAATATTCCTCCTATTCACTGGTGGGCATTCAACACACTTCCTAACTACATACCCCAATAAAATTAAATGTCATTTCAATTTTATCTGCTGCCTTAAAGAGAGAAATTTAAAAACTTCCAATTTTTATAAACGGGAAAAATCGTCGAGCTATATATATGCTCATTTCAGTTTGTTTCAAAAATAAGCAACTCGTTTCTGCCGAAAAACTTTTTCTTTAAAACCAAAAATCAAGGTTTTATTTTACTATATATATTTAAGAATTTCAAAACTCGCTCTTTTTAAATCAAGACCTTTTAGCATAGCCAAATGAAATTCCAAAATTTCTTACCTTTCAAAACTACAGTTTCAAAATAGACCCTTTGGAAAAATTCTTTGGAAAACCCACTTAAATGTTTTAAGGCATTTTTCAAAATATTTTATCAAGTTCTCTCTTTTGAGATAAGATTAAGAAATGGAATTTACTCTTTTTAATAAATTCTAGTTCGTTACCTTGTGGTGATTACTGATCATTCTCTACAAGAATGTCCCTCCGGATGTTTGTGACATATAGACTCTCATTTCCCACTTGTTTGGATAAAATATGCATCTTCCACTATCATTCCATCAAAATCAGCAGTCATATGGTAATTATGTCTCAACAATCAAGTCAACATCATTTAGTCTTAGGTGTCCTTCCATTTGTCGTGCTCATGCTCTCTTAGGTTAATGCCTTACGTGCGACCAATGCTCCATGGGGTAATCGGGGTAAAAGTAAATTTTTTTCCTTACTCATAGTTTCCTCGTCCATCCTTTTGGAATATGCAACTATCCATAGTTGGAATTTATAGATATCAACATATAATATTTATATTTATAAAAATAAAAACACGTACTCTTAGAGTATCCTAATCTCTATGATCGACTAATCTAGGCCCTGATACCAAATGTAACAACCTACACCTTAATGGGCTTGAATTCGACAAAATCAAAACCCAAGTCCATTAGGGTACAGATCGTTGGTTTTGGTAACCTGTAATAAACATATGTATACCAGAAATCAATCAAACTAAATTCATAGCGGAATAAAAAATACAATAGGATATAAACATGATTGACTGGGGCCACTACCTCGGAATTAATGGTATTCCTTGGATATCCAACCACCTTGTCAGTATCGAGCATGAATAAGAAGACTTCTCTACCAACCGTTCTGTCCTGCTCCAATGACCTATTTCTTTAAATCTATCTTGTGGGTTGTAATGAGGAGGGGGTCAAAACAATATTTTAATGATTTAAAAATTTCACACTTCAACCATAACATATGTACACCATTTGGTTTCTATTCAAATGTTATGTCTATGATTTACGTCTAACCCGTTTGATTTAATGTATGTGCATACGATATACCTATCCTAACCTTTCCCAAGGTATACTATACATATATATGCCTATGCATATATATATACACATTCTAATCATTCTCTACCCAAAACCCTGACTACTTTATACTTCTTAAATGTGAAGCGAGCCTTGCGCATCATCATCGCTAGTCTATCGATCCTAACTACAGGGACGATGACTCTTATATACGACCTTACTATGTAATTTAATTTATTTGCCATATTACTATTGCCATTCAAAGACTCATCTAAGGGTTAACTAGCCCACCTCTACTAAACAAAATTTTGAACTATCTCTGTCATGAGGTCCATGCGTATCCTATATGGATTCTATACTTGTAGGATGCGAAATCCATCAGGGCATAACCCAAGTCTTACTACTGCTCATTTGGGATCACTGGGCATCCAAGTCTATATGCTAGATCTAGCACTAAATATTGGTACCAAATACTGACATAGCCTGCCGACCTTCCACAGATGACATCCTATTTGGACTATCCTAAGTAAGTCAAGAAAAATACCCCCTTTTGTTACTTACTACCTCTTATTGGACCGAAAGTGGACCCATTTCCCAAAAGGTACTGGGCCATTTAATACCCGAGGTGAACCACCAGACATACTTCCCTTAATCTATCTACAACATAAATCCTTTTCCTACGGGTCCTAAGGTTGGAGATGTACCACATTAGCAGTAGGTGTACAGAACTATTGGTAGCCTCTGAGTGAAGGGTAGACTTTTGTTGTGTAACTCTATCGACCTCGCATCCCAACCCCCTAAATCAAATTAACTACTCTAAACTTCAATATGGGGAAAAGCCCACCAATCTCCATTTGCATATTTAAGGCTGTATAATTTACTCTAATGACAATCTTACTGCCTTAAAATATTGAATTACTACATAACAATTTTATTTATAGTTTTTATAAATGTCAACTTGTTTGTGATAGATGACTGTTATCTGATCCATACATTTCCTAAGACATTTATTTATTTACTCGGATTTTGCCTAGTATTCCTTCTTTATCCCTCCATATTTATTATCCTAACAATCTCATTTATAAGTCTCTTTAATCCACTTATACCCTATTTAACTCTTGTGACTCCTAAATTTATTCCACAATCATTACCTATTTATTTGAAGTTACAATATTTTCATCTTTATTTTCTAAACCTATGATTCATGGCGCGATTTATTTTAATGTTCTAGTTGTACCTAATGCATATTACGCGTAAATCATCGTATTAGTTAAGTTTTCATTTTAATTAATTAGCGCGGTTAAATGGGTACATATATTTTTATTAATTATATTTTTAGTTATCAATCCCTAACTGGAATATCTTTTCTATATTTTTAATTTGTTGGAACTATATTTCTAAAAAGGTTTTCCTTTACAATTCCCATAAATTAGCCTAAATAAAGAGGTTTGCTTCGTTTGGAATTACAAGGAATAATTTATTTCCTTTTTTATTGAAATAGACAGTGTAAACTACAGAAATAAATCCATATGTTACATGTCTCTTTCCTTATTCATGCATAATCCTTGTCAAATCAAACGCTGCACTTTTCTATGTAATCAAAAATATTAGGAAAATTTATAAAAATTAAAAGGATAATATTCCCAAAAATAAAAATATAGAAAGTCCACATTCCAATAGAATTAGGGTATAAATCTTGATTATACTAACGTCTTTACAACCCAATTGTTGATCTGGAATAAATTCTACATCTTATCAACATCCAATTCTTAATATCTTGGGGATTTATTTCCAAATCTAGGTGTAAAAAATAATTCTAATTAAGTTTCCTTAATTGCAGAATATGTAGGTAATGTTTCATACGTTTAGTTCGAGCCTACAACTCTTAGATCTTTATTAAGGCATAGTAATCAAATAAAATTCCAACGAAATAAATTTCATTGTTTTAAATAAATTACATAATTTTCTACTCACCTTTTAGAGTGTTCCAAATCTCTAGATTTTAATTTGATTTTGATTCAACTCCATCTCCTTTTTAATACAAGAAATATGTATAAAAGGGTATATACATACTGTTAGAATTACAGATCTAAGAAGATATTTAGGGTCAAGGGGAATATAGATTTGTAATATTGAAATTTACCTTGTTATTTGCACAACGCTGATCCGCTCCTTCTCTTCTTCTACTTATTTTCCGCTCTTCTCTAATTTGTATAGGTACAAACTATTTTAAAGTTAGGAGGAATAGTAGAGAAGAGGAAATAACGGAGCTTTGCTACCCTAAATTCGAAAATATGAGAAGAGAAGGGAGAGGTTAGCCTGTATTTATAGGCTCTCGAATAAGTCGTAACCGTTAGATTAAAAATATTAAACCCGGGCCATTAGGTTGAGCCTCCAACCCTAGCTGCCAGGGTTCGACCGACCGACCACACCCGTATAAGCGATCAATCGCTACAAGTCGACTGGCCGAAGGAAGGGGGTCGACCAGTGGGTCCCGGTTAACTTATTATATATACTAATGTCTTATTGTTTAATTATTTTCATTATGATTTCTTTGAATGTCTGTAACTTCTTCGTTTGAACTCCGATCGCGATCTTCAAACATGAAAGTTGCTCAGAAAATTACCACGAATGCAATGGTGCAAGTTTCATAGTCAAATTCCATCATTTGCTCCAATTTCATTTTTGGAGCCTAATTAATTATTAACCTAAATTTTACGGGGTGTCACAGGTTGGTTGGGGGTAGCCGGATTCATGGCCGAAGGAGGTAGTGCAGTGGTAGGTATTGTAGGGTTGGCGACGGCAAGGTGTGGTGGTGGCCCGGGTTGCAGTGTGCGATGGCGTTGAAGTGAGGGAGCGTGGGTACTTGCGTAAAAACTGGATGCATGAAGAGCTATAAGAACTTGTGTGTACAGGAATGATGAGTGAGTAATTATGAAAATAATTGCGACGAATCACTATTTTTTATATATAAATTTGATTATAATAGTGTTGAATATGCTTACAATTAAATTTAGACGTTAAGGACAGTGGACCATGGCTATACCAAATTAAAATTTTAAATTAGTGACCAAAAGGGAAAACCTTATAGCGGAATCAAACATCAATATAGATATGAACATCAACTCAATAATATAATTATTTTACAATACTATCACATAAATTTTACATTTCAATAATACAATTATCATTAAGTTATAAATAATATAATAATGGTATAAAAGAATATACCAAATCAGCTACCCCCGATATAGCCTACATTCTCATTTCCATTTCCTCTTCCACTCCTACCTAAAACTTCACAGTAGTACAAATATATATAAAATAAAAGGAAAAATATTTCAACTATATTTGGACTGTGCCTAACCCTATACACTACAGTCATAGGCTCGATAGCTATTACATAGGAAAAGACTGCCTATGTACCCGAAGGGGGGTGAATCCCACGTAGTTCTATTTCCCACTCTTCTCCTACATACAAATACTTGTTAGTACATTGCAACCATAGCATCAATGCAACCATTGTGACCACCAGAACCAATACAATCAATGCATCTAATGCAACCATCACTACTAATGCAAATAGTAGAAGCAGAAAATAGTATCACTACTCATCAATCTCAACAAATCATCATAAGGGGCAACCACAACAATAATAGTACACAGTCATCAAACACCAACAATATCGAAGATGACAACCCCAATCCATCAAATAATAAAATCACAACGTAAATAAACTTACATACATCATTAATTATCAACTATAATAATACATCATTAATGTAAGCATAAATTAATCAATGTATACTAATCACTCCACTATAGTAACACAACATCAATATCATCAAATGTGTACTAATCCAACCAAAATTAGCAATACAACATCCATCACCAAATAACCATAATTAACTACCCATCGTCTAGTAGCAATAATGGTAAAATATCGCACACTCATTTAAATGCGATACCTTCTTCAAACATCAAATAAATGTGATAATTACATCGACAATTTACCACACATTCAACTATCATCCAAATAATGTATTAGCATCCATTATCCTTTTAGGTATATTGTTTATTTTAAAGGTTTCACTTATTTATTGCATCCTAAAACAATAACACTCTTTTAAAAACGATAATGCACTTCTACAATCTTTTATTGTATTTCATTTTTCAAATACCCAAAAACATCGTACTTTTAATTAAATGTAATAATCATCAGCAAACCACTTTGTTTTAAAAAAGCTTATATTATTATTTTACATCAAAATAATAATATGCATTAAAATCCATTACTACCTTTCAAAACCAGTTTATTACTATTTACTTCAAGAATACAACATATTATTTGAAATCATCGAAACTCCTATTTATTTCTATTTATAGAAAAGTAGTAATTTTCCTAAAAACCATATTATTATTAAAGTCTCGTTCTATTTTATAAATAATAAACTCCCCAAATATTAATTTTTTAGTTATTAATTATGAATTTCCCTGCAAATTCATAAATAATAACCTTATTTAATTCTATACTTTTCGTTTAGTAAAAAAATTTAAATCATTATTATTTACAAAAACCACCTAAAATATATAAATTTATTTATTACTTTTATCGTTATTGCTCATTTTATTTTAATTAATTAATTTCCAATTCAAATCAACATATATAATTATAACCAAACACCCGTAAATACTACAGTCAATAGCAAACTTTCCAATCAAGGCACAAGACATCCAAATTGTCATACTAATCAAACAATTATCCATTGGACACATCATATATCAATGAATATGATTTTTCACCAATAATTATGGAATTTATAATTTCAATTTCAATTGATTAAATTAAATAATTAATACCAACGTGCTTTTTCCAATAGTCTCCAAACTCAACAACCGAACCATGCCCACCCGCACCCCTTTGACTCCCCTACGACTTTAGCCTTTCCATCGTAAATTCCGACCACTCTAATGCCTAATTGCTCGATCCAACTGTATGGATCGACTACTCATGACCTCCTTTATGCTTTGATGCCTTCCGATCATGCAATTGTCACCAATCCCTACTTGATTTCAAGACCCAAAATTCAAGAGTTGAGAACCATTCCCCAATTTCTGGCCAACCTGAGCATCATCTTGACAAACGAATACCAATTTCAACTCCATTATCTTCGCAAGGTTATATAATATGTATGGGTTTGGGGACTTTGATATTTAAATAAATTATAATTAATGAAAATCATCGGCTATTAAAATGTGATTAGAAGTGATTTCAAGATTAATTAGAAGTGATTTCAAGATTAAGGCAGAAAAATGAAGATAGAGGTGACGACTAGAGTTTTGTAACCTTACTTTTATAGTTTTTAGGTTGGGTTATGGGCTGTGTATCCAGTTTGACTCAAAATAACTACGTACACTGTTTAAACACTTCAATGCCTCTATTTCGCAAACCATAAATCCAAATATATCAAAATTATATATCATATTGGTAAGCTTGGAAAGTCCTTCTTAACGGTTATAAATACGACTCCTAACTCATTCTTCTATTAAAAAATCATTTTTTATTTCATTAATATTAAAAGCGTAAAATTTGTGGGTCGTTACAATAATTTATTAAGGTAATTGATAATTATTTTGGTTAACTAACTAAGCTATTATTTTATTAACATACACTGAAAGCTTATATCGCCCATATCTTTTGCATATGATGTCCGCTTTGGATATGGTTTCTTGTGTTGTGCTCATACTAGATCCCTTTATGACTTAGTACAGGATTGGACAACCTTTGTTAAGGTGATTAAATTGCCTCTCACCATACCATGATTGTAAGTATAGTGTAAAATCGATGTTTTGAAATGATTTTCAACTTTAAAACATGATTTTAATATATATAAAACCACATCTAATTTTATAAAATAATTTTAAAGTATTTTAAAATGTTTATAAATTGGATATCACATATATTATGCAGGACATATATGAAAATCACTAGATTAGGCTATTTTGATATGAATCCCAAGTTGGTTAATATGGATGTATGTAATGTTTAATGTATATTGGTCGTATGTATGTGATGTTGACTGTATGTATGCTTATTTTCTTATTTTGGTTGAAAATGTTGATTAATAGGCGATATAGCAGTAGGAAATATCCCTTACAATAGATTTTGTGCATATCGATTTAATGCACCAGGATGGTAACTCATATGGATGGGATAGAGTTATGTGCATATTTAATTGAATGCAAAAATTATGGAAACTCGAATGGATAGGATAAGTTGTAGAAGAGTACTAGGATGCGTATCGATGGATCTGAAGGCGGGTAACGATGGACTTGGCCATATGTTTCAGACTTCAAGATAGACGTTGGATGTTTTCGTTTGGTTTGTACTTAGCCATTTTCGGCTAAGTACAACCAAAGTGGTCGGTATCAATCATTGTCGAGTGGTTTGTGCCCATCACTATTAATTATGGCTGATTTGGCCAACCTTTGACATGGATGGTGAGGCAACTTCTAGGAGCGTGATGTGGTGGTTTGTTATAGAGTTAGGGATATGCCCTTGGGGCAATTATGTAAGTTTTTACATATATCTAACTCGATAACCAATCTTGTTCAAAATAAAAGGTATTTTCTTTCTATTATATACTTGATATAGTGTGTTATATTAATTAATATAATTAAAAGTATATTTAATAGAAAATCCATAAATGGTATGTTTTGTGATAGTAGTTATGAAGTATTGTAACCGTGAGTAATTTATCACAATGAAAATAAATATACCATTTTAAATATTCTAGTCAAGATGCATTGAGAGTGGATACCGATGTATCTGTTGAGACTAGAGTATGTAATGCTCCCTAAATGTTGGGCAGTGTATTACTCATGACTGTTGAAAACACCTAGTGGTTACGTACTAATGGTTATTGGATAACCATGGAATGATCCACTCGATAGTTTTATATTGGTTAATATAACTAAGGTCACACAGAAAATATCGATGTGACCGATTTACACAATTCTCTTAAGTTAAGAATACTGTTGATCTTCAATATGAACGCTTCGCTTTGATTATAGTCAAATTATGGCGCGGCGTCCATTGTGTAACAACCCAAAATTTTGGAACATTGAATTTTGAGTATTTAATTAATTTTAAATGTTGAAATAATTGGTTTTAAAAGTTTAATAATTTGAAATTAGAAATATGAGATTATTTAAGTATTTGAATCATGAATTTAATATTTGAATAATGAATTTAATATTTGGATTTTAAATTTAATATTAATTAAATTGATTTAATGGTCTTATTTAACTCCTTTAAATTATTAAATAATAACGGTGAATTCATTTTGCAAATTTATTTGCAATAATAAATGGTTTAAATAAATAATAAGAAAATAAATTATTCATTCAACGATCGATTTTTATTGATGTATTTTTATTTAACTTATTTGGTTTACATAATTTTTAATTTGGAAATTTTTTAAATTATCGTTGGATGATTTTTCGACAAACGACTGCGTTTTTGTGATTTTACCGAATATGATAACCAATGTATATTAATTTTGTTCTGAGGTCGTGGTGTTGTTTTGAGCGCGATCATATTTTTGTTTTATCGTTCGAAGTTCGTACGAGAATGGAAACCTGTGTGGCGAGATACCAAAAATTTCAATATAAATCTAACTTAACACATAAGAAAAATCAAAACCTACCTACTTTCCCTTTTTCTCTTTACCATTTAATTATCTTATTGCTGAAACCAAAAATGAAAAATCCATTTCTTTATAAATTAAGAACAAATCAAATACTCAACCATAAATAGCAAAATAAGTTCCTTTGGTCTTGTTTTGTTGAGTTCTTCGCACACATGCTTGTTTTAGTGTGTGCGATAATGATTTGGCAGCAGTTATAGTTAGGGCAGTGACTAGTGTTTTGGATTCATGGTGATTTAAGCAACGCGAGTTGTCGGGGTTTGTTGCATTGGGTTGCCAGCGTCGAAGGGTATTGGAAGCCGAAGTTTGGCGAGGTGCGATGGAGATTTGGGGGTTTCGTCAATGTCAGGTCGAGGGTGGAGAGGATGATGTCGCATTTTGGGAATAGATGGCGGAGGTAGAATGAGTAGTGTGGTTGGTCTTGGATCGTCGAAGGGAGGTCGTTGGCAATAGTTGCAACGATCAGAGATGGCTGACGCAGTGGGAATTTGTGGTCAAAGCAAGATCAAGGGTTTTGAGTGAGGCGGGTCACGATCTACTGTGGTAGGCCGAGAAGGTTCATGGTGGTGCGGGGAGGCTCAACTCACGACGGGGTAGGCTTTGGTGATGGCCGAAGGCTCTTAGGTGGTCCATGGTGGTGGTGAGGAAGGAAGTCATGCATGGAAGGTGGGTGTATCATTTGGTTATGCATTGGAAAGGGAAGTATCAGTATCGAGGAAGATGGTTTTAAATGGTAATTAAATTTTTTAATCAAGTTGTTTACAGAATTAATGAAATGAATTAATCTGAATAACTTATATATTGAATAACTTGCTCGTACGATGTCTAAATCGAACACGGTCAATCGCATTGGATTCACAGTGAAGATGTCTACATTTTGAATGGATTAATGGAGATTGGAGCTTGTAGAATTTCAACCTAAAATGGAACCTGAATGCTTCGGTGATAACTGGAATTTTGGTGAGTTAAACTCACCTTTTTGGTTAATCAGTATGATATATATAGTAGATAGAATTTTATTGTTTGTGTTTGGTTGAAGGTATTGGCCGATTGGTTAAAATATCAGCTTTAAAAGGAAATTAGTATTTAAAATTGAAATGTAGGAAAATTTGTAGAGAAATTCGGATTTCTCACCTTAGTGATTTTCATTTCCAATTATATATATTTGTTGATTCTATTTCAGTTGTAACCTTGTTATATAGATTGTTAATTGGTGAATCGTTATGGTTTAGTAATATTAGTTATGACATTATTACATGCTGAAAACTTACCCCAATGGTGATAAAAATCAATAACAACATTGGTTAAGTGGTTTGGAAGCTATCTGCGTCAATTTAGTATTTGATAATACTATTAATTGCCATTTTGGCATGGAATTCGTTTTTGATTCAGAGAATGATTCTAAACTAGACTGTTGGGGTTTTCTATGATATTTTATTTGAAATGGATTTTGAACTCCTCTATTTTACTCCAACCTTTTTGTTAGTTTCATTATTATCTTATAATGCTTAAAGTTGTTTAACTATTGCTTAAAAATGTCTTAGAAGTTATTTATTTATATTTAATATTGTTTAAAAGTTATATATTTATATTTAAATTTGTGAAAAATTATTTATTTAAATAATTAATTTTTTTTCGGAAACTAGGGAAACCTGTTCAATCACTATCGACATGCGATTCCTGAACAGTAATCCTAGGGAATAGACGGCTGGCCCACCACAACCACTATTCCAAGTAAGCCAAACCTTTCGGTTGGCATGGTGTAGGGGGCGAAAAACGAACCTCAAACCTCCCATGTGAAATGCTTATCTACTCCCACACCTCCCAGGTGGGACTCGAACCTCAAACCTCTTATCTGGGAGGCGTATCACCCCACCACCCGACCACTACCTGCGGACATAATTATAATTAATATTTTTTGAAGATAATTAATAGTTATTATTAATTAGTATTTATTAATAATGTTTTGGAATTAATTATTATTTATTATAATAATGTTTAAAGATTAATTATTATTATTTTATTAACAATGTTTGAAATTATTAATTATTATATTTATAATGTTTTGAAGTTATTAATTATTATATTAATAAAATGTTTTGGAGTAAAATATTTATTTTATTAATGATGATCTAAAGGAAAAATGATTATGTTACCAGTGTTACTGAAGAACTAATTTATTATTTATTTGTGATGTTTAAAGCTAATCAATTTATCTCATTGATCGTATTTATAAATGATGAATTGATTTATTAAAGGAATTTCATTTAGTAAAAGAGTTTACAAATGAAATTGGGGTTTTGGATTTATACAGAATTTTAAAAGGGGCTTTAAAGGATTTTTATAATGGAGTTCTATAAAGAAAGGAGTTTTATAATTGATTTTTGAGTTGATAATAAGTTTTATAATGTATTGTTTATAAAAGGAATTTATAAATTGAAAAGAGATCTTAATAGATTAGAAAGGAGTTTTATAGATTATTTTAAATATTTATAAAAGAATTTACAAATAGACTGGGAGATCTGTAAAGAAGTTTCATAAATAGGTTTTGTGAATATACTTATACTCTTTTATAAGTATATGGAAAGTTTTCCAAGTTTTGAGAAATAAAATGATTTGTGAATATATATATATATATGGATATTTTTTCAAGTATTGAAAGTAGTATAAATGGTTTGTGAATATAAAAAAGGTAGAACCTAGTGCACGAGGCTCCTGCATGATAGCGCTTTCCGGGGAGGTCGATAATGTATGCAGCCTTTCCCTTGCATTGCGAAGAGGCTGTTTTCGGACTCAAACCTGGGCGCCCAGATCACCATGCGGGTGACATAACCGTTGCGCTAAGGCTCCACCTTGGTTTGTGAATATATCTTTGTAAAAGTATTTTGATACAAGAATATATAAGGTGATTTTAATTAATGAAAGGATTAATTAAAGAGGTTAGTGGTTGAAACTTATATGCTTAACCAATGTTGACTTTCCTTACGAAATTAAATCTCTGAATTTGTTGCTTGTTTGTTTATTTGATAGTAAAATAACCGACTATCAAATCATGGCCAATTTTGACTTAGGAAGTAAATAAAAGCTTCACGTGTTCATACGGTTTGAGTTCCCTCGGGAGAATTCATTCTTGTGGAACGCCTCTAGCTTTATGGGATATATTGGAAATTCCTTTAGGACTCTAGAATAGTTCTCTTACTTCTAAAAGAATAAGAAATGAGTCAACCATAAATTTTTGGTTATTGGTTCGAAAAGATCGAGATCGGATATGTTATCCGAAAACCACTTTGTACCAACATAAGTGTTCGAATGGAAGACATCTTGAAGATGATTGAAGGCCGAGATCTTTAAAGTGCAAGGGCTACTAATCTTGAGGATGATTCCAAAATGGATGTAGTAGAGGTAGTGCCTTCAATTTCATTCAAACCTAGAACGAACTTGTATGGATGAATAATGGCATTGCATTTCTGCCTAGAGGACAGTGTTAGCATTCCAAGATGGTTTGCTAAGAGGAAAGGTAAAAGTGTAGCCTCAAGCCTTACAATCGGTAAATGACTAAAGAAGAAACATGTAGAAGGGTTATGTGGATCGCTCCCATTGAGGTATGATCATCCCTTATCTAGAGTAGATATTAATGTATGCTTCAGGACCCATTATGGTTGTTTATCAACCTAGCGGTAATCATATTCGGTACTATCCAATAAGGGGCAGGCCGATCCTGAGTAGCAGAAGTGCAACGCGTTGTAGCCTCCAGTACATTTTATCTAGAGATGTAATGATTCGGTGGTTAGACTCTTGCCCTTTCATAGTTGGAATCCATTTTCCAATACGAGCCTTCAGACTTGATTGTATACCTATTATGCTAGAATTTAATTAATGTAATAATTTCGGCTATGATTCTATTTATTTTCAACCCTAGACATTATTATAATATCACTGGGTATTCTATAGAAATGTTTTGGTTATCATAAGATAAAAACCCATCCATGTTTATGTGCAGCGTGGTCTTACTAGTGTTGGCATCAAAATTGACCACCAACACCCAATAACATGTGAAAGCACCAATATCCTGTCACAGATCACATATAGTATATGATGTAGAGAATATAATATAAAGAATAATCGAAATTAAAATGAAAGCAAGTAAAAGGGACAAGTTTTATAGTGGTTCAGCTAACTGTGGCCTACGTCCACTCCAGAACAATCCTTTTATTATGCTGAAATTTGATTACAGTTACAATCCAAGATTCCAGAATGAAAATGGCAGAGTAACCTCTAGGTAGAAAGATGAAGAGAAGCATAATGATGATCACCTTTTTAAAGCCAAGCCTGCTGTATTTATAGGTGAAACTTCGACTACAGGGCCTTCTCACCTACATGGGCCCACCATAACGATCGTCAAGCCCAACTCGACCAAAAACAACGATCGGCATAGCACTACCGATCGTTATTCCTCCACTTAATCCAATGACGATCCCTCCCTGAAGCATGCCGATCCATAGCCCTCCAACAAGCTTCACCGATCCATCCACCTCTAAACCAATGCCGATCCCTCTTCATTCAGACCAAATGCCGAACCCACTTCCTCCAAGAAAATGCGGACCCTTCCTCCTTTATGTGAAATGCTGACCCCTTCTCTCCCTAAGGATGCTGATCCATATTGCCCTAAATTATGTCGACCCCTTCCATGACGACCTCTACTATGTCGATCCCAACCATGCCACTCCCTGTTGGACCGATCCCTTCCATGACGAACCCAAACTATGCTGAACCCTTCCTATACTGACCGTTATTCCCATGCCGACCCAAGCTATGCCGATCCCTTCTGTGTTGCTTTATGCCTTGCCGACCCCTAGCCTTCCTGCCGACCTGAGCTATGCCGATCCCTTCATTGTTGCTTTATGCCTTGCCGACCCCTTCCATGCCTACCTCTACTATGCGGAACCCTTCCTATGCCGAGCCCAGCTAATCCAGCCCATGCCGATCCATATCACACCAAGCCCTCTTATGCCGATCCTTCTTTATTCAAGCCAATATCCACCTTCCGAGCACCTTGCATCATTTATCCATCGACTGTGTTTAATCCTACTTCATATTATTATTCGTAGTTGATTATCCATCCTTTTGAGCCAAATCCATGATATTCCAGCCCCAATAACCGTGAAGTCTATTGGGTTAAATTCGCCTGCACACTGCCTTGCTAAAAGGTGGATTAACACTTTCCCCCCAAAACATGCCTTGCGATTGGAAGGCATGTTTTGAATTGCCATAAGTCCAAAATCCGAAATCCGTAATCCATTGATCGTTATATTATCCAATCTAGAATTCAATTCGTTGACAATCCAATTTCTTGATCTCTCCGGATTGTTAGCGAAATCCATGATTGTGCTGATTCGATATCCAATTCCGAATCCATTTCGAATCTATTAACCGAATCCCCGATCTCTCCAGATCACTTTATCCAAGTCCGAGACTTCTTCGGGTCCATTTCCAAATCCAAGACTTCTCCGGGTCTATATCCAAATTCGGGACCTCTCCGGGTCCATATCCAAATCCAGGATCTCTCCGGGTCCATATCCAAATCTGGGACCTCTCCGGGTCGCTTTATCCTACTCTAGCCTCGACTCTCCGGTCGAGGGCTTATCCATGGTTGTCCTTATCCAGCCTCGACTCTCTGGTTGAGGACTTAATCCATGGGGCATCCTACTTCGGCCTCGTAGCCTAGCCCAGGACTTAATCCGTGGGGCATCCTACTCCGGTCTTGATCCCCAACCGAGGACTTAATCCATGAATATCCTTCTTCGGCCTTGACTCTCCGGTCAAGGACTTAATCTATGTTCGAGTCCATCCTGTCGCTCTCCGATGAAGGGACTCGTAACTTGCGGTTATTGCCCCGTCTCTCCGTTCGGGGCCGTAACCGTGACCTGTGTTATTTATTACATTAATCCAAATCCAATCATCCCAGAGTTTAGTTGGTTAAATATAAAATAAAAGCCCATACAACTAAGAAAACTAAATAGCCATAATACCAGAAAAACCAGAGTTTGCAGCAAACGGAAAAAACAAAAATTTCATAAACCCGAGCACCACGGTTCATCGTCATCTCAAAGCATGCCTAGGGACCGTCGTCGATCCCGTACACTTGTAAGTGACTTAGCCGTTTTACTGCAGGGTTTATTAATTATTCCATGCCGTAAGTCCAATCAGGTAATAAAAAGCCGATGATGATGCCTTGATCCAGTGCCATCTTCATTCAAGGTGGGCGGCGACTGCTCCTGTTCTACTGCCATAGCTTGATTCCTTATATATTATTGCAAATGACCATTACTCACATGTTCCTCAATGATATCCTTCAAATGCTTGCAGTCATTTGTATTTTGCCCATCCAGCTCATAGAATTGGCAATGCTTTCCTGATGCCTGCTCGTATTCGGAGGGTTCCCTTTCTACCGGCCTTCGATACTGGAGGCGCGCTCGAGTATCTAAATAAATCTTTTCCAAAGTTTTAGTCAAATCCATGTAAGAAGAGAATTTCGGTTCTCTCCATTGCCTTTTCGAAATATTACTACCGTCATTCACTTTCTGTTTGCCTTTATTGTTCTTGTTTACATCTCCTGATGATCCTCCACTTTGCATGGCATTCACCTCTGGTTTGTTCGCTCGTGCATCTTCCTGTCGTAGGAACCTTTCTGCTTCATGGTAAAACTCTCCTAAATCCATAGGTGGAACCCGTGCTAGTGAATCCTTGAACTCCGTGCCATCAGCAATGCCAGATATTACTGCCTTCAAAACCATGGATGGATCCGAAGGATCCACCAATGCCACCGTAGCATTAAACCGTGTTAGAAAACTCCTCAGGGACTCTCCGGTCCTCTGTTTTAGTGTTGCCAAACTCATCACATTTTTGGGTCTCGAGATGTGAACTCTAAACTGCCTCATAAACCTTTCGATCAATTTCGTCTATGTGCTAATAGAGCCGCTTTCCAATTGTCTGAACCATAGCGCATCTATATCCATCAAATACAAAGGGAAGCACCATGCCATGACCTCCTTCGATGCCCCCAGTACTTCCATATGCCTCATGTACCTCATTAGATGTACAGCAGGATCCGTTCTTCCATCATATGTCTCCAACGTTGGTAGTTTGAATTCCAGTGGATTCCTAGCTTGCCTAATCATAGGAAGAGGCTCTTATTCACATCCTCCAAATCTCTAATTACCAATCCTCCTCTCATGGACCGTCTGATCATTTCCTCTAACTTGTCGTTATCATCAAGTGGTAGTCTTTGTCCGTTGTCTCCGACCTCCCCCCCGAGTCCACGAGGGAATCCTGAAACCTGCCCTTTTGGACGAGCATCCATATCCCGATCAACACCAAACTGCATAGCACCCCCTGGTATCCCGCCTGGAATCGAGCCAATATGATCAGGAGGCATGCCCCTAAGCGTGGAACAATCGGCACCGATCGTTCTATAACGATCGGCATTGCTTTGGCCGGTCATTCCTGGTTGGTCAGGGGCTGCTCCTGGTAGATCCATTCTATCATGTATCATGGTTATTCCATTTCCTTGGTTTTAATTCTGGACATCCTCTGCTCCTGATGCTCCAACTCCGTGATCCACATTTCCTTCTACTCCATTTCCTTGGTTTTTCGTTCCAGCTTGTTCAATCTGTCGGAGTAGGTTCTGCATCATTTCCTCCTACCTCTTCAGCATCCTTTCCTGCATAACATCGATCATAGTTTCCATCTCGTCTCTGGTAATGAAGATTGAGGTCTGATTAGCTCCTGAGGAAGCCTCCTGACTTCCTTCATTATGGTTCCTCTCTGTTCTCTGTCTTCTTGTTGATTGCTTAGCCATTGCTTCCTAAATCCAAGTTCTCAAGCTTTCAAATCAAAGATCCTAACTCCCAAATCCCCGAGTGCTAGCTTTCTTAGTGACAACACCAAAATGTTGGCGTCATAATTGACCACCAACACCCAATAACACGTTAAAGCACTAATATCCGGTCATTGATCACAGATAGTATATGATGTAGAGAATATAATATGAAGAATAATCAAAATTAAAATGAAAGCAAGTAAAAGAGACAAGATTTATAGTGGTTCGACTAACTCCAGCCTACGTCCACACCAGAACAATCCTTTTATTATACTAAAATTTGATTACAGTTACAATCCAAGATTCCAGAATGAAAATGGCAGAGTAACCTCTAGGTAGAAGATGAAGAGAAGCAGAATGAAGATCCCATTTTCGAAGCCAAGCATACTGTATTTATAGGTGAAACTTCGCCTATAAGGCCTTCTCACCTAGATGGGCCCACCATAACGATCGTCAAGCCCAACTCAACCAAAAATAACGATCGGCATAACACTACCGATCGTTATTCTTCCACTTAATCCAATGTCAATCCTTCCTTGAAGCGTGCCGATCCATAGCCCTCCAACAATCTTCACCGATCCATCCACCTCTAAACCAATGCCGATCCCTCTTCATTCAGACCAAATGCCGAACCCACTTCCTCTAAGAAAATGACGATCCTTCCTCCTTTATGTGAAATGACGACCCCTTCTCTCCCTGAGGATGCCAATCCATATTGCCCTGAACAATGCCGACCCCTTCTTTGCCGACCTCTATTATGCCGATCCCAACCATGCCGCTCCCTATCTCGCCGATCCCTTCCATGCTGAACCCAAACTATGCTAACCCTTCCTATGCCGACCGTTATTCCCATGCCATCCCAAGCTATGTCGATACCTTCTATGTTCCTTTATGCCTTGCCGACCCCTAGCCTTCCTGTCGACCCGAGCTATGCCAATCCCTTCTATGTTGCTTTATGCCTTGCCGACCCCTTCCATGCCGACCTCTACTACGCCGTACCCTTTCTATGCCGAGCCCAGCTAATCCAGCCTGTGCCGATCCATATCACACCAAGCCCTCTTATGCCGATCCTTCTTTATTCAAGCCAATATCTACCTTTTGAGCACCCTGCATCGTTTATCCATCGACCGTGTTAATCCTAGATTCATATTATTATCCGTAGTTCATTATCCATCTATTTGAGCCAAATCCATGATATTCCAGCCTTGATAACCGTGATGTCTATTGGGTTAAATCCGCCTGCGCACTGCCTTGCCAAAAGGCGGGTTAACAACGAGATACCTTTGTTTTCTTATAATGAAACTTGTTGTTCTTCAGCCTAATTTTTTTCAAAGTTTGTCCTTATGCCTATTTTCCACTTTTATAAATATAGAAATAAATATGATTTAATAGAGTTTTCTCACGCTGGTTTATCAGACTGATCGGGCGTTATTTTCTTATAATGCTGGAGTCATCCCGAGCATAGTTTCCAAATTTAGCTGGATGCTTTAGAGCTTTCAGGAGATGAGCTAGATTCTCTAAGACATACTCATATACCTTAGACTCTTTTGATTTTTAGTTGTTCTTAATGTTTGTTTGTATTTATCAGCAATTGTGAAGACAGGGTGTTATAACTGTCTAGGCTGATAATAGGTTAGTGAACTCTGATGTTGTATATAATAAAGATGATTTCCTTTTGTAAAGATCTTGTGTATATTATATATTTCTCATCACAATGTGTGGTTTTGTTCTATCTTTTCTTTCTTTAACCCCAAATGATCTGTCTTTCGAACAATTAAACGGTCGGCACACGAATACAGAGGATGTATTATGTAATGATTTTCCTTTCTTACACCTAAAGACGACACTTAATACATCCTTGGTATTCGTATGCCGATAGTTTAAATGTCCGAAAGATAGATCATTTGGAGTTAAAGAAAGAAAAGACAGAACATAAACTCACATCGTGACGAGAAACATATAATATACACTAGTCTTTACAAAAGAAAAAACTTTATATATATAACACAATCAGAGTACTAACCTATCACTAGCTTGGACAGTTATAACAACCTATTCTTACAATTGCTGATAAATACAAACAAGAAGTTGTAGTGGAACTAAAAAACGTGAATACGTCTTGGAGGCATCTGGCTCGTCTCTTGAAGCTCCAAAGCATCTAGAACTAAATTTGAAACATACTCGGGCTGACCCGAACATTATAAGAAAATAACGCTTGGATCAATCTTGTAAACTAGCATGAGAAAACTCAATCAAATTATATTGATTTCTATATTTATAAAACTCTTTCAGAATAAAAAGTATCTCGTAAGAGCACGCCGCACATAAACACAGACGAGATTTTACCTTATGATAACCAAAACATTTCTATAAGAAATCTTATGATATTAAATTAATGTCTAGAGTTTAAAATAAATATATAAAATAGTTGAAATGTTTGTATCTCACATTTCAACATAGTTAGGCACAACTAAGTCAATAAAGCACGTATTGGAGAATGGATTCGAATAATGACAAGGTAAGGGACTACCTTTTGTGCAATATATCTCTAGATAAAATATATCAAGGGCTACAAATGCATTTGCCCCTCTATCAACACAGGACCGACCTACCCTTACTGGATAGTATCGAATATGTCATCATCCCGGTTATTCCCAACCTTTATAGAGAGCTCTCAAGCACAACCAAATCCATAATATGATAATCTAGAATGGTGATGACACACCCTAAAGGGAGCGACCCACTTAGCCCTGCCGCATCTACCCTATTTTAGCCATTACCCGGATGTGAGGGTTGAGGCAACGATTTACCTTATTTTAGCAATTCCCTCTTGGAATGCTAACACTACCTCCATGCAGAAAAGCAATGCCGGCATTTATCCATACAAGTTGTTCCGGGATCGTACAAACATTTATCAATTACTATCTTCCATTTTTGAATCACCCTCAGGAAGAATAGTACAGGTCCATAACAGACTTCATAACAATCCATCACGAACATTATTAGTTTAGGAGTAGTTTAGATAAATCCGGAAACCAGTATCTCCAAACTAAGCGGTAACTCCCGGCTAACTCAATTCTGATTCTTTAGAAGTATACGACAAGTATTTGAGTCCTCACTGGGGAATTCCAATATGCACAACATACTTCCTGAGTTAAAATAGATCAAGGTTTGATAGTCGGTTATTTAACTATAAAATAAGCATTCAAACTGCAATCCACAGTTTAATTTTTCGATAGCAACTACTAAGCCTCAAAATAATATTTCATTTATTTAAATCTCTTTCCAGAATATTTATTAAAATATTCATATACTTATCACACTGGCATAAGTATATTCATAAAACATTGTGAAAGATTTCTCATTTTAAAATCATATTAAAAGGATCAAAACAAATGTTATTTAAATTAGAGATAAGAATAACCCCAAACACTTTTCCTTCAATGTTAAGCATGGAAGAAATGTCCACACCACCATAATTAAGAAGGTCCGTTAAGGGAAAACCTCATCTCAAATTCTTTTATAAATTTCTTTAATAAATACTTTTAATAATTCTCTTTCCTTTATGGAAATCTCCTTTACTAAAATTCCAAATCCATTTATAAAAATCTTTATAAATCCCAAGTTTATTTATAAAACTCTTTTATAAATATCCAAAACCATTTATAAAACTCTTTCCAAATTTTAAAATCTCTTTCCAATTTATAAAACTCCTTTTCATAAACTTTCCTTATTTAAAAACAAAACTTGTTTCATAAACTTTGATCAATAAAGTTCCTTTGATAAACAATCAATTATTTAAAACACCTTGAAATAAATAAGTTATTATTTAAACATCTCATCTAATTATCTTTAAATCTTATTAACAAAATAATGATTTTTAAACAATCATTTAAAAAGTATTATATTATTTCAAAACACCTTTAATAAAATAATTGCTTAATTATCCTTTAAATATTTTAAAATGGGATAAACTTTAAACTATTATCAAAAAGGATAAAATGAAATATTTGACTCCTAAAAAATCAGGAAGAGGCTTAGTGACCACAATGGTTCATATAATTGAGTTTAACTTATCAAAGTTTTAATGTGGGTATTTACATAACAAGCAGATATGTAAAGAGAATCAGCCAATGAAAATCAATCAACAAATAAGTAAATGTCCAAGTTACCATAATAGCAGAACTGAATTTTTATTCCGCTTAAATAGATGTAATCATAATCTACTTGGTGAATTATGGCAGAACCGTGATTTATTCTACCAAATAAATGTCAAATAGAATTTAATTAGCATAATGATGATTTATTCTGCTAAACATATGTCCATGGGTTTCATATTCATTTAGGGTTACTTAAAGGTAATTAACAAAGAAATCCTTTAGATAAAAACATTCTTTTAAAGAGAGTCACTTTTTAAACAAAACCGATCTTTAGAAATAAAGTGGTTTAAAACATTAAAACCTTTATTTAATAATTAAATAACATTTAAACTCTTTATTTTAATAATAATGAACCTTTAATTAATAATTAAATAATAATTAATTATTAAATAAATAATTAAATAGTAATTATCCTTTAAATAAATAATTAAATAATAGTTAATCTTTAAATAAATAATTAAACCACAATTAACTTTTAGTTAATAGTTAAACACTAAATTAAACCTTCATTTAATAATAATTAAGTCTTTAATTAAATCTTAACTTAATTAGAAATTAATTAAATATTTTGTTATCTTGCCCTTTGGTTAGGCTGGGATACCACAGATTCGACTGTTTACACTAAAAGTGGGAACAAACACTCAAGAATAGAATAGTAGAGAAATAAATGAAGAACAATCAAAATTAAACAGAGATGATAAGTAAATAAGTAATAAGAACTAAATAGTAACAAAACACAAGGATTTATAGTGGTTCTGCGTTGCGTGCCTATGTCCACTTTGAAGAATAAACTTTATTGATCACTTGTAAATTTGACTACCATGAATTGTTGATAATTTCCCTTGATTACAATGGAGTTCAGAATAATAAGAGTGTAAAGATCCTTTAAATGAAGAAAGATGTCTGTATTTATACACGAAGGCGGTGAAATATCTCGCTGGAAATTCGGCAGAAGACTCTCCAAATCCGTAGGGCCCGCCAGAACGATCGCAAGTTCCAATTCATTGTTTCGAACGGTCGATGTCGATCATTCATGGTTGCTCTGATGAGGGTGAGATCATTCCTGGCGACTTCTCTTTATCTCTAATATATGCTCCTAAATTTTGGTGTCATTCCGAGTTGTGGTTGGTGAGATATCGACCAATCTTCATTGGGTTGGATCGTTCATGCTAAAATAGTACGATCTTTCATGAACGATGTATACTGATCGTTCACTTTCATTCATCTTGGCATGCGATCATTCATGGGGACTCCTCTATCCAATATATTGATGCTCTGAAAGT
Source organism: Allium fistulosum (assembly GCA_030737815.1). Classification (NCBI taxonomy): domain Eukaryota; kingdom Viridiplantae; phylum Streptophyta; class Magnoliopsida; order Asparagales; family Amaryllidaceae; genus Allium; species Allium fistulosum. The sequence goes on from CM060901.1 coordinate 475,577,007, forward strand.
TTTAAGTGTGTTGGACTTCTAGATCTTGAGATATCGCTCGATTATCGTTGAATTTAGCTATGGAATCGATACGATATGATCCATACTATTGAATATGGTTCGTACCTGATCTGTAACGACCCACTTTTCCATACAGTTTAAGTGGGCAATAAACCACACATGACCCACTCAAATTGAATGGAAAGGTAGATAGTTAGGGAAAAGAAAGAAGGAAGAAGACAAGAAGAAAAATAACAACATAGAATCTCACAGTGGGACAAATGATCTATAATATAAAACCAATCTTTACACAAAAACAAAACTGCAATATAAGTATATACATACATCAATCAGAGTATATTAGCCTATTTCAGCCCGGACATTTATAACAACCTATCCTCACAATTGCTGACAAATACAACAATGAATGCAACACAAAAATAACCATGTACGTGAATACGTCTTCGGGCCTCCAGCTCGTCTCCTGAAGCTCCAAAGCCTCCAACTAAATCTATAAAATCTTTTAAAATCAAAAGTATCTCGTAAGACCACGCCGCACATAAACACGGATGAATTTTTACCTTACGATGACCAAAAAATTTTCTATAATAAAACCAGTGGTATTATAATAATGTCTAAGATACGAATACTTATTAATCATTGCTGAAATTGTTACATTATTAAATTTTAGCATAATAGGTATACAATCAAGTCCGCACGATGCTTATTGGAGAATGGATTCCATCAATGGCAAGGTAAGGGACTACCTTCCGTATAATACACCTCTAGATAAAATATACCTGGGGTCAGACCCTGAACTTGGTCCACCCCTGCCAACACAAAATCGGCCTACCCCTGAACCTTAGTAATACCGAATATGTCATCACCCCGGTTGTTCCCACCTTTATCGAGATCTCTCATGCACAACCGAATCCATAATATGATAATCCAGAAAGGTAATGACACACCCAAATGGGAGCGACCTACATAGCCCTGCTGCATCTACCATGTTTTAGCCATTTCTCAGGTTGTGAGGCTTGAGGCAATGCTTTTACCTTTTCTCTTAGCAGACCATCTTGGAATATTAACACTGCCCTCTGTGCAGAAATGCAATGTCATCATTCATCCATATAAGTTCATTCTGGGTCTGAATGAAACCGAAGGCACTACCTCTTCTACATCCATCTTGGAATCACCCTCAGAATTAGTAGCAAGTAGCCCTTGCACTTCAAAAGCTCTGTCTTCAATCATCTTCAAGATACCTTCAGTTCGAAACGCTTGAGTTGGATCGAAGTGGTTTTCGGATAATTTATATTTATTCGATCCCGGTCTCTTCGAAACAACATTTGATAGTTCCGGTAAACTCAACCTCGGTTCTTTTGGAAATAATCAGACAATACATAGAAGCAGGGATCACCCCCTAACCGTTTAAGTGAACGGATCTCCCTATCATTTGTCCTAGGAGAACAAACCGACATTTATACGCATAGTACAACATCATTGAAGATTACTGTGCCATATAACTCTCGTATTTCTCCTAGATATTTCTAAAGGTACGTTTTGGTCCAAATTTTGATAGTCATTTATTTACTATCAAATAAACAAACATTCAAACAGAGGTAACATTTCCCCTGGAATCACTAAGCCTCTCCAAAATTAATCTTTCATTTCTTAAAAACACTTTCCAAATACTTGGAAATCACCTCCATATACTCATACTAATAGGATAAGCATATTCATAGAAATACTATATTTTCGATCCTTAGAAAATATAACCATATACTTATCTCAACAGTATAAGTATATTCACAAACCAATTTACTTTCAAGAAACATGGTAAAACAACTTTTACATACTTATAAAATGGTATAAGCATATTCACTATCACTTAAGGATATTTCTTATTCAAAATCATATTATATGGAGATATAAATAACACACAACCCAACTCCTTGCATAAATCTCTTTTATCTTATAAATATCTAATTTATAGATCTCCAAATCTATTTATAAACTCTTTACAAATCACCAAGTTAATTTACCGGTATCCTTTATTAATATCAAACCATTTATAATCCCTTTATAAATATCCGAATCATTTACAAAAATCTTTTCCAATTCCAAGACCTCCTTTTAATTTATAAAACTCCTTTAGTAAACTTCTTTTGTTTTTAAACAAACTTTAAAAAAATAATTAAATATTCTTAAATAATTTTAGAAGAATCATATTGATAAAATGATTAACTTTAAATCATTATTTAAATAATGATTAATTATCTTTAAAAAACATCATCAGTAAATAATAAATATCTTTTAAATCTCATTAATACATAACGATAATTCTTAAAATAACTTTGATTTAAAATTTTACTACCAAATTTAGAAAGAGGCTTAACAACTCCAATGGTATTTAATCAAGTTACCATTAATTCTATTAAACTATCCAAGTTATAATCCAAGTATTTGCATGACATCAAATATGTAAATTATATCCATAATTAACAAGCAATTGTTGATACAACACTTAACCAATATTTATTTTTGCTAAATAAATGTCCAAATTTAACCTGTCCAGTTAATAATAGCAAATAGGGATTTATTCTGCTAATCAGGCATCCAAATTAATTTAATTAGCGGAATGGTGTTTTATTCCACTAAACGGATGTCTAATTACCATAATCAATCCAATTTAACTCAACAGTATTTTATTTGGCCAAATAAAAACCCATAATTAAGGTATATAAATTTTAACGACGTTATTGATTAAAATAACATAATTTAAATCCTGCTTATTTTAATATGACATATTTTTCAAATATTCCAAATCTATCAACAAATTACATTACCACGTTATACTCATCAATACGAGTATAACGCAAAAATCCGTAGGTCAATAAGATTCAATATGAGTGATATATCATAATTTAAACTAACACTTTAAATAAATAAACACTTAAATTTAAAATTTTCTCACCCCTTTAACAACAAAGCCCGGTCCATTAAAAATAAACCCAACTCGGTGCTACAGGGCTTCCTTCCTCTTCTTCCTTTTGTTTTCTTTCCCTGAACCAAATCGTGCACATATCTGTGCATGGTGCACCGCCGTTCACCCACCCATCACTACATCTAAGCTCACCATCAGGTCTACCTTCGCCCCCATGTCACATCGGCACTGCTTCGCTCTCCTTCGGCCGCCTAAACCCAAAACTGACCCTTCACCCAAAAATAAAATCCAAACCCGATCTGCTTAAAGCTTTAACCACCGCCACTACGACATACTACAGCCGCCGCCGCTTTGCCACTATCTTCGCCCAAACCTATGCCCCCTCAATGTCGAGTGCGGCCAAGCTCGGTGCCTCCATCTTACCGTAGTTCAATAAGACCCGAACACCACCAAAATAGTGCCTTAAAACCCTAACCCACCTCGTTCTCTCAACTTCAACCACCGGAGGCCATGCCACCTCTACCACAACACCACTTCATCTCCACAGATCTCCTGGTACCATCCATTTCTTGCTTCGATAACCGGTTCACCAAAAAACTCAAAATAATCGAAAAAAGATCAAACACAACCCCTCTCGACCCTGGCTACTAGAAAACATGTGAACGCACTTAAAAATCATTATATGCCGAGGCGAACATGACGACATTCATTGTTCGTTGATTCATGTTCGCCAAATTTCCTCCATTTCTCGTCCACTTACTAATATGGGTTGATTTTTGCCGCTACGCTTGACGAAACAACATGTGATCATTTTTAGAAAATAGTAGGAAGGTAAATAAACAACTTTTATTTTGGTTATTTGGTCTAAAACTTGATGGTTTGGGGTATATGGATTTTTGGCGTAGAAAAGTTGTATTAATTTCTTGATTTTTTAAATGTTTTCAGTAAACCAAAATTGAAGAAAAGAAAATCATGAGGATGAGGAAGACACTAGTGTAATAGATATATATGATCCTACCTTACATCAATCTCAAGTCAAGGTCAAGCATCAAAGGGACAAGAGAAAATGGTGGCTGTTTTGTTTGCTGAGCTAAAGCGGAAGCAAGAGCAGTGTAGGGAAAAAGGGAAAAAAAGAAGTTGGCTGAATGTAAAATGGCTGTGTACTTGTGTACACATATGTGTATTTGTTTATGAACAAATTCTGGTACCCTGCCATGCCATGCCACGTCCGATTACGAGCCGCGATCGACAAAAAATGAAATATGATTGCGTACAAAATTAGGACGCTATCACAAACAATAATAAAATAGATAAGTTATTAAATTCTGTAAAGTTTCAAAATGTCAACGTTTGTTGTAAAATACGTCAAACGGGAATTTATTTATTTTTCAAATTGAAAATAATGGAAAAATTCTAAAAATTAGATTAAAAATACGTCATTAAAAATCAAGCAGTTATTTGGAACATATGTTTTATTATATTTTAAACGGAACCCCAAATCGAATATTTAAAACTAATTAAAAATTCCAAAAATCAATATGATAAAATTCCAGGTCGTTACACTCTTCCCCTCTTAAAAATAATTTCATCCTCAAAATTTCACCACATGAACACCCAATACTATTCATAAGCTCGCATGGTGATCGTAGATCATTCCTATACAAATCTGATTCGATCATTACTCGAATACATAGCTTTCTTCCAAACTAGTATCGCTCATCCGATTTCTTGTGCGGACTCTTATCAGGCTTCTTAATTAGAAACCTCCATTTTCCTTACATAGTCATAAACTATGATACAAAATCTTGGTTCAATATTAAGAACCCTCACCAAGTGTTCGCCGTAAAAAATCGAATGGTAAATCCTTATTCGGAATAGTGTGGAACACCTCAAGTCATGTACTTCGATCTTGGATCGAGAACTATATGAGAAAGGGAAATGATCTACGTACAACATACGCACTTACATTAGTGTTCCTCACCAATATCAATTCTATTTTACTTCCCAAAATTATTTATGAAAACATTTTCATAAAACACAACCTAAGTTGTAAAACTTATAAAATTCCCTATCATACCCTAAGGGTGTACACAACTATCAGATTCAACTTTTCTTTTGAATTCACATAAGAATTCAAACACCCCGGTTTTATTCAAAATACCTTTTGAAATGACACTAAATACTTTAATCCATAGAATATATATATATATATATATATATATATATTTATATATATATAGCCCGAGTAACCCTAAATTATACCAAGGAATTGGGTACTACCAAATAGTATCATACATTTCCTTACTATAAGGATAATACTCAAGAGAAGTGTTTACCATCCGAACACATCTCTTACCCATTTTTAATTATTTTCGAGCCACTTGAACTACTTAACTTAAAACCACTTCTTTCTTTTAAAATCCATTTTGAAACAATACTAAATATATTTCCAAATAAATAGTTTTTATCAAACTATCATCTTCCAACTTACTTTGGATTCGTCCGGATTCGAACTCGTCCCAACTGTACAATGACCAAGGGAATAATTTACTAAGTGCATAATATCATTAGCCTAAGCAAACATCTGATTATCACTTAGAAGATTATTCCGATCACCGCAAAACAAATCAGGACTCATTTCTCAAACCAAACCAAAGAAAACACATATTTGTTTTACAATTATCTTTTTCAAAAAAAATTATACTTAAAAATATTTTTAAGTAAACTATTATTACCATTTCTAGATCATTTATACTCTAAAACTATCTCAAATAAAACTTTTATTTCCTTTCTTCAAAATTATTTGAAATAATAATATACATATTTATTTTATGGTAAATCAAATCATACTTTTGGAATCAAATCAAATTTTGTTTTATCAAAACAGTTATATAGAAAGATCCTAATGGTAGCAATCCCCCACTTAGAAACTCAAAAATGAACACCGGCGATGTTGCAATCATCATCGGAATTATTTTCCAGCGACCGAAGTGAGTTCGATGCTTTATATCTTCTTGGAAATCCTTAGAAATATTTTTATCCTGAAAATATTTTCAAATATTGTTATTACCTTCTAAATCTTGAAAACTATTTTCCAAAACCATCAATCTTTAAATTCTCATATTTCTTCTATTTATCACACATATTTATAAATCCATTATTATAAGGTCAGCTCCTTATATAAATCATTTTTAAATTACTTATCTCAGAAATATCCTTATTTTCTTTTAATAAACTCCTTTTATTAAAACCCAATTTTATACAACTAAATTTTATATTTAATCATTTCCAAAATATTTATTTTCAAAATATTCCAAATTCCTTTTAATAAAACAACATTTATTAAAACCTAATTTTAACTCAACATTATCAATAAACGCCTTATAGTTACATTATGAAACTAAATTCACAAGTGTTCATTTCAATGTTCCCAAAATTTCCTATCTACCCAACCTAGATTTCAAATGGAAGATTTCAAATAGATCAACAACAGTAGTCAATGCTCAGAACTGGGTGAGCGCGACTAATCAAATCCTAGATGATAATGAATAAATATTATCAAATTTCCTAACAATCAAACATAACCAAGAATAGCTATATTAAATTTTTGAAAATTTATTCTTTTTTATATATATATAATCCTAGGTAAAATTATTTCATTTACCTAATTTTAAAATAATATTATGTCGGTTAGCCTTGTTCAAGTGTTTAGGAATCCCTATCGATAACGTTGGCCAAACACATCGACCAAAATTCATAATCCACTCAACCGATCAAACAACACAATATAAAACATTTTTATGAAAATAACAAATACACGCTCTGTTATATATACTCTTGAACTCATCCTAGGGTCTCGGTTACCCTATCTCAAACGAGTTAACCCCACTAAAGCCTAGGTGTTCGCTCAACCTAAGCTTTGATACCACGTGTAACAACCTACTTTTCCGTATAGTTTAAGCGCGCAATAAACCACACATGACCCACTCAAATTGAACAGAAAGGTGGATAGTTAGGTAAAAGAAAGAAGGAAGAAGACAAGAAGAAACTAACAACACAAAATCTCATAGCAGAACGAATGACCTATAATATAAAACCAATCTTTACACAAAAACAAAACTGTAATATAAGCATATGCAGACATCAATCAGAATATACTAGCCTATTTTAACTCAGAAAATTATAACAACATGTCCTCATAATTGTTGATAAATACAACAACGAATGCAACAGAAAAATAACCATGTACGTGAATACGTCTCCAGGCCTCCAGCTCATCACCTGAAGCTCCAAAGCCTCCAACTAAATCTGTAATATGCTCGGTATGATCCGAGCATTTAGGGAAAACAACACCCAGGTCAGTCTGGTAAAATTAGCACGAGAAACTCAAATCACAAGGAATTTTATTTATTATAACTTGTAAAATCTTTTAAAATCAAAGGTATCTCGTAAGACCACACCGCACATAAATACGGACGAATTTTTACCTTACGATGACCAAAACATTTTCTATAGAAAATCCAGTGATATCATAGTAATGTCTAAGATACAAATACTTATTAATCATAGCCGAAATTATTACATTATTAAATTCCAACATAATATGTATACAATCAAGTCCGCACGACGCTTATTGGAGAATGGATTTCATCAATGGCAAGGTAAGGGACTATCTTCCGTACAGTACACCTTTAGATAAAATGTACATGGGGTCAGACTTTGAACTTGGTCCACCCCTGCCAACACATAATCGGCCTACCCTTGAACTTGGATAATACCGAACATGTCATCACCATGCTTGTTCCCAACCTTTATCGAGGTCTCTCATGCACAACCAAATCCATAATTAAGGTACATGAATTTAAACGACGTTATTAATTAAAATAACGTAATTTGAATCCAGTCTGTTTTGATATGACATAATTTTCAATTATTTCAAATCTATCAACAAATTACATTGCCACGTTATACTCATCAATACGAGTATAATGCAAATATCCTTAGGTCAATCGAATTCAGTATGAGTGATATATCATAATTTAAATTAACTCTTTAAATAAATAATATATTAAATTTAAAAGTTTCTCACCCCTTTAACAACAAATCCCGGTCAACCCAAAACAAACCCGACCCACTACTATAGTTCCTCCTTCCCCTTCTTCGTTTTCTTTTCTTCCCCTGAACCAAATTGTGCATGTACCTATGCATGGTGCACCGCCGTTCACCCACCCATCGCTACATCCAAGCTCTTATCAGGTCCACCTTCACCTCCTCATCGCATTGGCACCGCTCTCCCTCCTTTGGGCGCCTAAACCCAAAACCAACCCTTCACCCAAAAATTGAATCCAATCCCGATCCAGTTAAAGCCTTAACCGCCGCTACTACGACATACTACATCCACCACCGCCTTGCAACTATCTTCGCCCAAACCTATGCCCCCTCCATGCCAAGTGCGGCCAAGCTCGGTGCCTCCATCTCACTGTAGTTCAACGAAACCTAAACACCACCAAAACAATGCCCTAAAACCCTAACCCACCTTGTTCTCTCCATTCTGACTACCGAAGGCCATGCCACCTCTACCACAACACCGCCTCATCTCCATGCATCTCCTGGTACCATCCGTTTATTACTCGATAACCGGTTCACCAGAAAACTCAAAATGATTAGAAAACAATCAAACACATCCCCTTGTCAACCCTGACTACTAGAAAACATGCGAGCACACTTAAAAATCATGATATGCTGAGGCGAACATGACGGCATTCATTGTTCGTTGATTTGTGTTCGCCAAATTTCCTCCATTTCTCGACCACTTACTATTTTGGGTTAATTTTGCCTCTACCCTTGACGAAATAACATGCGGTCATTTTTAGAAAATAGTAGGAAGGTAAATGAACAACTTTTATTTTGGCTATTTTGTGTAAAACTTGATGGTTTGGGGTATATGGATTTTTGATGTAGAGAGGTTGTTTTAATTTCTTGATTTTGGAAATGTTTTCAGTAACCAGAATTGAAGAAGAGAAAATCATGAGGATGAGGAAGACACTGGTTTATATAGATATATATGCTCCTACCTCACATAAATCTCAAGTCGAGGTCAAGCATCAATAGGGACAAGAGACAATGGTGGTTGTTGTGGCTGCTGAGGTGAAGGGAAAGCAAGAGCAGCGTAGGGGAAAAGGAAAACAAGAAGCTGGCTAAGTGTAAAATGGCTGTGTACTTGTGTACACATATGTGTATTTGATTATGAATAAATTCTAGTACCCTGCCACACCATACTGTGTCCGATTATGAGCCGCAATCGATAGAAAATGAAATATGATCATGTATAGAATTGGGACGCGATCATAAGACAACAATAAAATGTACAAGTTATTAAATTCTGTCAAGTTTCAAAATGCCAACGTTTGCCGTAAAATACGTTAAACGGGAATTTATTTATTTTTCAAATTGAAAATTATGGTAAAATTCTAAAATTGAATTAAAAATACTTCATTAAATATCAAACAGTTATTTAGAACATAGATTTTATTATATTTTAAATGGAACCCCAAATCGAATATTTAAAACTAATTAAAAATTCCAAAAATCAATGTGATAAAATTCTGGGTTGTTACATGATCCATCTTTAGAGAACGACGAGCTTTGATGCTTTGAGTGTTCTACCGAGTTCACCTTCTGCTTCTGTCTTGCTATTGCTTCAGGTCACCATACTTGTCCGATCTCTAGATTTCATGATCGTTAATACGATACATCGATCATGATGATAATTAAGTATGTCTCGTCTGATTGGTCTAGATATAACCAAGCCAAAAGGCCAGATAACATTTGCCCCCCAAAGTGTGTCTTATTGAACATAATGTGCTTTGAATCGTTGAAAATTTCTATCGTCGGAAAGGATTCCATCCAGTTTGTTGAACAGTTTCCATCCTTTTGTTGAGTCACTTTTTATCGAGAGCCGCATTTCCTTCTATTTGTCATGACCATTGGTCGATTTCCAACAGTATAAATACCGAATTATGGCTTGTCGATGATTATCTTGTTTTGTTTCGAATGATTATTAGGCTCCATCAAATTTGGGTTAGACTCTTCTCCAATTGACTTCAGGTGAGAATTCAATTTCTGTCAATTTCAAAAATTGAATTTTGGAATGTATACTAGCACATGTACATGTTTATACCTGACCGTTGATTACAATTGCACGTTCACGGATCGTTGTCAAGTTCTTTTTTTTGAAACGATCACATCCGATCATTTTATGTTGAATAGATTAAGGGATAGTTTTGGATCCATAAAATATGGATCTTTTATTTACGATCGTTGTTTCTCTCCTTTTTTGGAAATGATCACATCAATCGTTCACTGCTGAAGCAAATTATCGGATCATCCTATATCAATAAATGAACGATTACATAACGATCGTTCTAAATCTGGTGATGATCGATATGAGACGATCATTATCGAATGATCGACATAGAATGGCCAGTGCAATTGCACTAGAACGATTATGATAACATTTTGGCTGAACGATAGCCCATATAAATAGTTTTGACTATGCTGCACCCATTTACTTCACTCATTGCTCATTGTTTTCATTCGAGCCAAAAAAAGAAGAAATAATTACTCCCACTTTATTCTTCATCGTTCCAATCACGATCCGAACTCCCGAAACAAAGACTGCTCCTTCACCATTTAATTTTCAATCAATCATCCTCTTCACTGTACTTGCTATTATAACTTCCATCTCCTCAAATCTCGTGCAAAATCGAATTCAAACCGGCTCCATTCTTCGAATCTTAATATAGGTAGGTTGATTTTGATTTGTATATGGATTTGATAGCAAGATGTCGGGTTTTTTTGATCTCGTGGTGTTAGATTAGGACGATGGAGTTGATAGATTTAAAGAAGGTTAGAGGAAATGAGGCGTTACAATGATCATTTGCTTCATACCAATTGTTTTGGAGATGGTGAAGGGGTTGAGTTGTTGGGAAGAAGTGTTTGGCCGATTGTTCTTGTATGGAAAAGTGGCCATGGTATGAAACGATGCTTCATAGATTCAACCGATCGTTTTCCAAACAATCAAAGCAATGGAACTGAAGAATGTTTCGGCGATGGAAATTGAAGATAAGTGTGGAACGATCGGTACTGGAACGATCGATTATGGACGAGGCAGCTTGTGATCGATCATATGGTGATGATTTGGATATTACATGATCGTTCTGGAATGATCGGATGGAGAATCGAAGTGAATGATCAGATGGTGGAATGGAGTGAATGATCAGATGATGGGAGGGAGTGAACGATCGGTTAGAGGAATGGTATGACACCTGGCTTGACTATGGACGATCGTTATGGAACGATCATATATGAATGATCATTCTGGAACAATCGGTTATTCTTTGATCAAATGATTGGTTGTTAGCAAATAAATTTAAAATGAAATCTAATCATATGTACTTGGACTTTGAGATGAGCTTTGGCCTTGAACACTTGAGTGAACATGTACGACTTGTGTATAATTTGAGCTGCATATTGTGACATACACGATATTCGAACTATGACATGAACAAACTCCTTGGACAATTCTTTTGAAGCTCATCTACCTATGAACATTAAAATCAATCTTCAACCTGCTGACAATCAATCTTGAGGCTCAGGCTGAATCATTCCCTAATGATGTAGAGAACCTGTTGAGATGGTCAGCAATGACGGTCCCTCCGGTCAAACTTCAAAGTCTCGTCTTTTCCACCTTTAATTCTATATAACTTGTCACCATATTACATGGCACTTCACCACACAACACTAGTCTCCCTCTGCACTGAGGGGTACTGGTTACTTAATCTAATAATGATTTTTTTACAAAGTTCAATATCGGTGGATTCCAGACATTCGGAATGTCTTACAACTATGTTCGTTGGACCATCTTCTCAGCACAGTAATTCCGTGCCGAGTCGAGTTCTGCCACTGAATCACACAGCTCATCTCCTAATCATCAATCTAAGCAACTGGAAAGCTCTGGTCCACCATTTTATTAATTCTCCATCGTTCCTACTCTTCCAGTAGAAATCATCGATCCTACTCCTGATACATTGGAGGACGCAGTCTTTTTGGAAGATCCTTTGGATTCCATGGCCTGGAAGATTAGTGAAGTCGCCCTTTGTCGAATCTGTGAAAGTGACGGGATTTCATTTGATAATATATTAGTCCCATAATGGGACGATAGAGCTCACAGGCCTCCGGAGGGGTGTACAACATGCAACAAATTTATGTGTTGGGCTGGATGTGTTCTGTCGTTTAACTCATATATCCTCAAGGTTCTACATTACTTGAGGATAGCCCCGACGCAACTGCATCTGAACAGCTATGCCCTACTCAACTGTATTTACATGGTGTTTATGGAGTTCTTATATCGCCCTCCAACTGTCGAGGACATTCAATTCATATTCACCTTCAAGCAACAGATAGGGAGTCTCTTGTTTATATTTCCGGAGTAAGTTAAGAAGTGCCAAACCTTAGTAGGTACTTGGAATAAATTAAGCGCTTTCAAAAGTGAATGTTTCTTTGTGCGATGTCCGCCTGGCTTTGCTCGACAGTAGTTGGAAAGACACAAATGTCATTCTTCACTTTAATTCATATGCTTATATCCGGGTCGTATCCTAGACTAAGCAGTTTTTTCGATTTTTTTACAAGCATTATCCCGAGGTAAACATCTTGAGGAGGCAGTCTTGACTCTTAAGGATGTGCCGCCTGAAGATAAAGATATTGAGTGCCTCCTTACTGATGAATGTCTCATCACCTTTTTTCTGATGAAAGAAGGCCAAAGCACAGGGCTAGTGAATACTACTCGAGTTGCAGTGGCAAGACTGCAGTCCGTAGTTTGTCAAAAGGGAAATTGGGTTGATCATGTCATGGCCCCAGTTGTGGGAGCTTAGGAGGTCACCGATAAAGACCCTAAAAAAGATAAAGGTGATGAGCTTGGTCGTGATAACGAAGGGTCTAGTCTTGGGGTCGTGGTCGAATCCTCTCAGACCTCACAACCCTTGGCTCTCGAGAAAGGAAAGAAAAAGAAATTCATCTATCGATTTCCTAAGAGTTGTCTATCCAATCAGCCCAAGCCGTCTGCTACTCCTTAAATTATTCCGTATGAGTCCGCTTCTCAACCGTTGAGCAGTTAGCGAACTGCTCGACTCATTATCTAACTTGCCGATTCCATACGACGCTGAAACTTGTCACTTTACTGATATGATCGTCGGTGGGCCGAACTCTCCTACTAGAACCGGTGTAGAAATCCCATCTACTACTAAAGGAGAGGTTACTCCTACGAGCAAAGCTCCAATATCTTGTCTGTCGAGGGGAACACAAGAACACTTGCACACACTTGCACTTCACGACATTGCACTGCGTTAATCTTATGCCCTTCAATATTTAAAGTTGATTCACTTCTTATTTTCCTTTACAAGAACTATGGTGAAGAAGATGAATATGTTCTAGTCTCTCTAGGACTTCCTACAAAACTCGGGATCACGTTTAGGCCCGTATCGTCAAGGCAGTGGTCGTGAGTATGATCCAAGCTATTCCTCCAATCGAGATTGAAATCATCAGGATAGATGTGACAGAGACAAGTCCACCCATGACAAGCATTGATCAAAATCTTGATCCCTTCCTCCAAAGGGTTCTGAAAAGCAAACTGATTGTCGTGACCCGTCTATTGATTCTTCTCGTGGTCCTTCTTCTATTCCAGTTCCTCCACAACCTTTAGTCCCTTCTCATTTTCAACGACTTAGTGATTTCCATCGTCATAGCAAGCATGCTGCCCCTTACAAGTCGGGCAAGGAAAGTGCTGACATTGCAACAATTGCCAAGGAGCATGAAATCGATCCAGCCACTCGCATATGGCCTAGCCTAGGGAAGATTTTCTGAACTTGTGCTTTGATGGGTTCTTCATCCCTCTTAATCTAAAAATGGTCCCCCAGAAAGTTCAAAAAATGACTATGGATTGTGTTATCCATAAGCAGTATAATGAGTAGATGAAAGATGTAGCGAAAATGTCCAAAGTATCCTTCGAATGAGCGGCAGAGATTGAAAAACTAAAGCACCAAGAGTCCTAAGATAAGAGGATCATCGACACTCTAACAAACGAGCTAGAAACTTCAGGAATTCTCAGTAGAGGTCGAGAGAAAAAATAAGACCACTGTCAAGGCTTTAGAGGATGAGAAGACTAGACATTTGAATGAGGTCGAGGTGTTGCACCACAGAAATCATCGGCTTTCACTTGAAATGGACACAACCCAAAAGAGGATAGCCGAACTTAAAGCTAAACTTGAACGTGAAACCAAGGAGAAAGATGAGGCGCAAAAGATAGGTCAAGTCGCCTGCGGGGAGCCAGTGAATGTCAGGCTCGAAAGGGATGCGACAATTGAGAAATCTAAAGATATTGATGCCCTAGTTCAGCGTAAAGTGGATGCCGCTAAGGAGAAAACTAGAGAGGAAGTGATGAATGAGCTTGACCCGCTACTTGTTCTCTACAACGCCAATGTTCTTAAGTATAGAAACCTAGAATGGCTTCAAGATGACTATCCCTATCAGCTTTTGCGTGCTTGGGAATTTTTTGTTGTTGAAGAGAAAAGGGTGCTCAATGCAGAGGAGATTGATCTGATAAGGTTTGAAGGCAAGATATTCTTGGGCGAGGAACCCAAAATTTTACATGATGCCCAACTTGTATTTCAACAACAGCCAGCTACGGCCTCTCAACATGAAGTAGATGAAGGTTCCAAGTCTACACCACTCGATGTTGCAACTAATCTACCCCTGGTGTCTTAGGGTATTCTCAACACTACCATAGGTTTTTCCATTGGTCCAGGATACAACTTGGACAAGCCTTAATATGATATTAAAAATGAGATTTTTCCAATTCGAGAACGAAGTTCTAAAGGTACTCCAGCTCATCTTGGGAGCCAGACCAAAGAAGTTATCTCGTTGAGATCTCCCATCTTTAAGAAAGTTGGGGTGTCGCTGGTTGATATTTCTAATCATTTTGGCTATGTTTCCTCAACTTTAGATCCTCCAGCTACAGTTCCACCTCCTTAAGAATCCCAACCGGGGCCTCAAGTGCCCGCAACGGAGTCTATTACAGTTACAACCTCAGCTACAACTCAAGACATTCCATAAGAGGAGGCTTCCATATTTGATGAGCACATAGTGGATGCATCGTTAAGGGAAAGTAGTGATTCGCACCATGAAATCCCGATTGATGATGATGTCGTGATCATAGGTACTTTTGATCCCACTGACAAGCTCAGTCTAAAGGAGTGCATTGAAAAGGAAGAGTCGTTGAAGAAAAAGGCTAAGGCTAAGCTAGTTGACGTGGACCCCAATGATCCAGATCCTATCCCGCTTAAAGTCATTCCTCCAGGCAGGTTGATTTCTCGGGATGAGATCCTTCCTATTTCTAAGGATGACGCTGCCTTAATCCTCATATCTAGCAACGTCTCTCTGAAAAGAGGTAGAAGTGGCAAGGGATCAAAGAGAGGGTCGGGTGATAGTTCGAGTGGTTCCACCCAAAAAAAACCGAGGAACGTCAGGAAGTCCAAAAAGTAGCCGTCGGGTCGGCTTGATATGTAGATAGCTTATGTTGCTACTCTTTCTCTTTTGCTGGCCGTGTTTGTGCGGGTACGGCCCCCACTTATCATTCTCATTTTTTGGATAAACTTGTACCGCAACTTACAAGTTTAATGTGAATAAAAGTTCTCTTGCTTTCGTATAACTCTTATGTGTATTTGCTTAAGTGAACAAGCTATTACATTTTCTATTCAATATACTTGTAATTCATTGCTCGTTAGCTTGGATATTGATTCGATTCATCAATCTCATGGCCTCCCTGAGGTCGTGGCCCCGAGTCTTATTCAAATGTTAGGCTCGAGCCTTAATGTTACACAGTTGAACTCAGCGGTTAAACAATTATGTTTCTGCCCCTATCTTGGGTTGGCAGAATTAATTAGTGGATGGTCGAGTTCCATCTCCATTAACTTCGTTTTCATCCTGTCGAATTCAGGTCTGAGTTAGTTCAGTAGTAAGTGGTCAAATCGCACTTATTTATTCTTTTATACTCATATTCACGCCCTATGGACAAGAGTTATTCCATGGGTGGTCGTTCGCACCCGTTAGTGTTTGTAATCCAATTCACACTCTGGGAGTTTGGAGTTATTTAGAAAACTACCGAATTCAATTTCCCTTAGTTAGTCGTCTTGCCCCCAAGTATGGGGTTCTATTCAACAGGTGATCGGTCGGATCACTATCAAGTCATGTTGACTTCACTATATGGTGGGATTTAGTTGGTCGTATGCACAGCTAATATGCAGTGCAATGGCAGATCATTGATATAAAACAAAATTCAAAACTTTATTTGCCATCCGTATACAACTTCCACCGTATGGTAGGGTTCCACCGCTCTTTGGGTAATCATCCCATGCATGAATTCTACTATAAAGTCCGCCCATGCCTATCCGTAATAGCTCTCCAAGGAAGGTAAGTGATGTCGAATTAGCTCGGTTCGATATTCCACTTGAGTAACCTTCTAGACGTCTCAGATCGCTGTAGGACCTATCGCAATGGTTGGTCAGTGTAAACGTTGATAGGATGAGCCTGAAAATAGGAGTGGAGCTTTCGTGAAGAAATCAACAAGCAGTATGCCAATTTCTTTATCTTCGGATAGTTCCTTTCAGCTCCTGCTAATCGCTTGCTAACATAATAAACAGGTCTTTGGATTCGATTCACTTCGTAAAGCAATGTGGAGCTTATAACATGTACCAACATGACCAAGTAGATATAATAGTCATCATGATCTACTGGCTTTGAGAAGATGGGAGGTCCCTTTAAGTGGTTCACCAAAGGTTGGAATGCGTCTTTACAATCCTATGTCCATTTAAAATTCATTTTCCCTCTTCTAATCAAGTCAAAGAAAGGAATGAATTTATCAGTAACTCTGGAAATAAATCAACTCAAAGGGGCAAGCTTCCCATTGAGGCTTTATACTTATTTGATGGTCTTTGGTGCTTGGATGTTGTGAATATGTAACAACCCGAAATTTAACCCATAATAATTAATTAGTTAATTAACGAATTAATTAAATGATAAAATAACTTTTTAAAATTATTAGAATTGAGCCATGGGAGTTGCACCATTATGTCCGTGGTAATTTTCTGGTCAATTTCCATATATAGAATGTCAGAATCCGAGCTAGTATGGAGGAGAAACGAAATAAACAAGGAAACAAGAAAAAATAATAATTATATGGGCTAGGTCGACCAGGAGATCGACCTAACCATCACCTAGGTCGACCGGACGGTCGACCTAGGGGGTGAAGGTCGACCTGGCGGTTGACCCGCCAAATGTATGAAGCGATGTAAATTTTTTGAAGAGGCGGTGCGATTTTTACACGTCTATTTCATTGTTTTGGCTCATCTGGTCCCTTCGTGCTTCCATCTGATGGCTCCTATTTAGCCTATTACGTGGTTGCATCCTATTCAATTCCCAAATCCAATGGTCTGAGATTCACTTCTAACCCAATAAATAAGACCCCAGGCCTAACACTTTTTCTTATTCTAGAGTTTCTCCGCTTGGGTTCACCTTCTCAAGAAGGACCCTAAAAGGAATAATTTTTCAATGAGAGAATCTTTTTGATAAAAATATTTTAATCCGCTCAAGTGGATGCAGGAAGAACAAAAGGGAAGACCATAGGACCACATGTGAGTGATTGTAATTATTTTAGATTTTTTAAGTAATTTAAAATAATAGGGTTTCCAATAGTTGTATTTTACTACGATTTTTGGAATAACCTTTTTAGTAGTTTATTTACAGTTTTTAGAATTATTTTCAGTATGTTTCTTTTAGCTATTATTTTCAGTTAATTTTAGTTTATTTTTGTTAATTATAGCATTTCCATTTATTTACAATATTTCAATTTATTTACTATTATTTATGTGTTATTTACATTTTTTCCTATGCTTTGGATTTTCTTCTATTTTCTGTTTTCTTTTATTTCTCCTTCTTCTTCGCGTATGGATTAGGATAGATTAAACACGAATATGAATTAAAATTATAAGAATACTGAAGTAACGGTAGATAAGATGTAAATTGTAAAGACTGTAATAAAAATGGAATTAAGATTAAAATTGAGCCAAATTATGATATTGATGTTAGAATTGAACTAATTAAAGATAATTGGCCTTGTTATAACTTAGAATTATAACTAAAAGGAGTATAAGATGAAAGAAGCTTATTTTTACACTTAGACCCTGGGTTAAGTAATAAGCATGATTATAACGTAGGTTATAATAAGAAATAGAATAGATTGAGGCTTATTTTAAGACTTAGGATAAATTAATAAGCTCAGATAGTAAGAACAAAAGTAAAGGCTTATTTAAATAATTTATCTTAGTTAATACGCAAAGAATTAAAGTAGGACCTGTACCAAATAACATTCCCCTATTTCTGTGGACACGGTGTTTCACATAACCGTGAAGTGAAACGAGGTGTCACACATAACCCTAAAGTGAGACGAGGTGTCTCACATAAACCTGAAGTGAGACGAGGGGCACACATATGTTAATAACGGTAGTAAATGGTCAATAAGTAGAAGTCCAAATCATGGGGATTTGGGCAAGGGGCGCAACTAGATATTGTTTAGATGATGGGAAAATACCAACAGCATTTCCTCTATTATTTCTATGGACACGGTGTTTCACATAACCCTGAAGTGAAATGATGTGTCTCACATAACCCTGAAGTGAGACGAGGTGTTTCACATAACCTTGAAGTGAGATGAGATGTTTCACATAACCTTGAAGTGAAACGAGGTGTCTCACATAACCTTGAAGTGAGACGAGGTGTCTCACATAACCCTGAAGTGAGACGAGGTGTCTCACATAATCGTGAACTGAGACGAGGGGCACGCTTATGCTGGAGCTTGAGGTAATAAGAAGACCCAATAGGTGGAACAACGGGTAACATGAGCATGGTGGCGGTTATGCGTGCGACTTCCATTCGGGTGCTCAGTAATCGTTATGAGTTCTAAGCGCTTAGTGTGTGCCTTTTGTAGGCACCAATGTCTACTACGTAAGGAGCTTTAGCATCCGGTCCACAATAGATTCTATGGAGTAGCAGGCCGATCAAAGGGTAGTATTAGAAATTCAGCCTAGTCTAAGCAGTTATCAAAAACAAGTGCAAACTATCAAAGTTAATCAATTATGTTGATCTAGTTAATTCGTATTTATTTCCAGCTTATTCCTTTTTCTTCCTAATCTCTTTGTTTCCTTTATATATACTAGAAATGTTGTAAGGTCTTTTACTTTTACTTTGCTTAAAGGTTCTAGTTATTACTATAATTCACCAGACTTTTAGTCTGACCCACTCCTATATTTTCCCCTTTCCCCCCATAGGCAATCAAGGGCAAGGAAGATAGACCATAGCTTCTTGGAGACTTGGAGACCCTATCATGTATTCCTTCTTTTTATTCCAGCTTTTTGTTCCTTTATTGTACTGGCACTGTATTGAGGGAAAGTTTGTGTTTGCACTCTGGTTTTTCTAATAAGACAGAGATTTTATTTTCATAAGACAATTGTATTTGGTATTTGGAACATATGTGGTTTATCTGAAGTATTTATAAAGTATTAATTTTTAAAATCACTCATTGTTTTTAATTACTTCCGCTGTGTTATTATCTATTTTGTCTTATGAATCTTAATCTCTGCTAGCTTTAGTTATACCTACAACTCAACACATCTTTTAGTGTGTCCTTTTGGGTATACTACGGGGTGTGGGGTGTTACATTTGATATCAGAGCCTAAGGTTACATGATTCCTAATTTTTTTAAAATAAAGTATTTTCCAAAATAACTTATTTTTAAAAGTCTTTTTAGAAAAGAAAATCTTAGAAATAGTTTTCAAGTATAAAAGAGCTTTTATAAAAATCCCCTCAAAGGTCCAGTTCAACCTTCTTTCGATTCTTTCAAGCCTATGTTTTTCTTTTCTTTGCATAGTATGACTGACTGGTTCTGTAGAGCTACGACACCAGAAGTGCGAGGGCAAGTTCCCAATAAAACACAGGTAGGTGGAAATCCCTTTAACCCACCTACATTAGCCAACTTTTCTAAGGACTTCGCTAGTATAGAAGGCATAACATAATTTGGCACGGAGGATTCAGAGGAGACGCGAGCTAGGTTGGAGAATATGGAGCAAAGGTTCAGGCGGTTAGGTTTGGAGGACCGACAAAGTGGTCAACCTAAATCTTGGCAGCAGAAGAGAGAGCTTAAGGAGGTTCCTACAAGCTCTAAGAAGTAGTGGGGGAGGACAGGAAGGATAAGGACAAGACGAAAGAAGGCGGACCTAAGAAGCGGATCCAAAAAAGCAGGAAATGTAATAACTGTGGATTGGTTGGTCATTACAGAAAGGATTGTAAGAATCAAAAGATGAAGGGAAGTGTTATACTTGTGGATAGCCCGGTCACTTGAATATGAACAGTCCTCAAAAGACGGGATAGGAAGCTAGTACACCGGTCGTGCACATTCAGGCGTTAGACGCATCACCTTCAGGCAGCATTCCAGATAGAGGTAGGAAAGTCACAGTTGAAGGTTTGATTTCTATTTCTGATTTTCCCATTCGAACTCTATTCGACTCTAGAGCATCACACTCTTTTATCTCTAGTTCTCTTGTGGTTTGTTTGCACTTAGACATTTCTTTAGTAGTAGACCCCATTGTTGTTTCAAACCCCATAAAAGGATTGGCACACTTGTCTATGGTTTGTAGGGGTTTGAAAATTTTTATCCTAGGCGTAGAATTTGACTGTGATGCCTATGTTTTGGGATTTTCGGGGTATGGGATGATTTTGGGAATGGATTGGCTATCTACATGTGATTGCGAGAAGAGAGTCGTTAGACTAGAGACCTGCAGCGGTAGGACTCTCGAGGTTTCTGGCGATCCACAAGGGTCAATTATGTTGAGCTTCTTTTATTCCCTCGGTTCATCATCATCAGAGTTAGATTCGGTTCCTGTCGTAAGAGATTTTCCAAATGTCTTTGAGGAGGTTAGGGGACTACCCCCCAAGAGAGAGATTGAGATCAGGATTTATTTGACTGATAATGCTAAGCTAGTAGCATTACCCATGGCACCTAGGGAGAGGAAGGAATTGAGCAAGTAAGTTCGTGAGCTTTTGGAGAACAGTTTCATAAGAAGGAGCATATCGGTGTAGGGAACGCCGGTCATCTTCTCTGCTAAGGCGGATGGTTCCCTTCGACTTTGCGTAGACTAGAGATAATTAAATAAGCTCACGAAGAAGAACCGTTATCCACTTCCTAGGATAGGTGACCTTTTTGACTAGATAGTTGGCTCTTCGGTATTCTCTCAGCTTGATTTAGCCACTGGATTTCATCGGCTTAAGGTCACTGATGATAGTAATGATAAGACCGCATTTAGGACACCCAACAGATTCTTTGAGTGGTTAGTCATGCCTTTTGGGCTAACCAATGCCCCAGCCTACTTCGTAGATTTGATGAGCCGCGTCTTTACAGAAGTCCTAAATAAGTTTGTGGTTGAATTCGTGGACGACATTTTGGTGTTTTCCAAGAGTAAGAAGGAGCATGCTATTCATCTAGAGGAGGTTCTTCGTACACTTCGCATTTTTCAGTTAAAAGCAAAGTTCTTGAAGTATCACTTTTGGCATAAAGAAGTGTGTTTCTTGGGGCATAGAGAAGGTCTATACTTGGAAAGAGTTTGATAAATGGTTTTTTACATTTAGGCTGGGATTGTGAAAATCCAAAGTGTGGTAGGCAAAGATTGGGGATGTACAATAGAAAAGAAGAAGACCCATGTGTAGATATTGCAGATATTATAATTGTTTCATATAATGGATTTATCAGTAATGCCTCAGAATAAATATAAGCATATAAGAGGAATAGTAATAAAAGACTTTAGTTTAGGTAGGGTACTCCTAAGGTAGTAAGAAAGAAAAGCCACTTTATGTCTAGCCCAATAAAAAGGGAACGGTTGAAGTTAGAAAGCTGATAATATAATTGATAGAATCGAAAATTTCCATTGTCTTTTAGAAAATGAATATGGGGTTTTTGAAAAATGGTATGAAATTTAGAATGGTTTTTATATGATATAAATTTTATTAAAAGTGAGATTCTTTTTGAAAAATTATAACTTGCTAGTTTCTTTGTAGGAAAACAAAGGTTTTAAAATTTAAAGATCTAAAGTTTATTAAGTATCGAAAACATAGGTTACAACATTTATTGTTGTAATAAATGTTTTCGTGGAAAAAAAGGGAGCATAGACTATAAGACTACTGTTATAGTAGGTGACTCCTAAAGTACATGTTTTTACATAGTATATGAGATTTACTAGTATTTATTTAAATCCATACACTAGTATTTTTGGGTTGTAGTAATAGTGTTTTACGCAAAATTTGTTTTGACCCAAATAAAAATGTATTTTAAAAGATAATTTCTAAGAATAGAAATAAAGTGATTTGTAAAGTACACTTATTATTTTAATAAGTATAAGAAAATGTTTTCTAGTTATGGATATATTAAAACAGTTTTGAAGATGAGTTTTTTTGGAAAAAAAATGTGTGTAAGTTAGATATTAGAAGATGTCTATCATAAGAAAATATAATTTAAACATACTCTAATCTATTGGAATGAAAAGAATAATGGTATAAATTTCTTTGAAACCAATAAAAATGTATTGTGCAAGTTACAAGGAATGCATGAAAGAGATATACAAGGTATGGGAGCACCATATTTTGTATATCCTATTTCAAAAAATATAAAATAAGTTCCATGTAATTTCACATAAACATGAAATCCTCTTTTAAAAAGGTTCATAGAAGATTTTAGCGTTAATAATTTCTCATAGGAGAAAGTAGTTCCAATACATTAAGGTATGAGACCGTTAGGTGTAATAAGAAGATGTTTTGAAAAAACATAAGGATATTTTAAAGATATTTTAAAAGGAAATGGTTTAGTGAAAAAAGTAAATAAGTTTTTGAAATGAAAAACTTAATAAAAGTAGAATTTGAGAATTCAAATTTTATAGAAAATTGAAAAGGTCTTTAAAAGAAAGCGAGGAATAAGTTTTGGACTTAGAATTTGAAAGTTTTTCCCTCTAGGTTTGGGAAATAATGTAAATTCAAAAAGATGTAAGGATGCAAATCTAGAAACATAAAATGTTAAGCAACCGAGTTTTTTTGAATTTAAAAAGAACTTAAAGATAACACTTTTAAGGACAAAAATTTTGGGATTTGAAAATTTAGAAGCCTTTTTTTGAAATGAGAGGATAAATACCAAACCAAACTCTTAAAAGTGGAATAGATAGGAATCATTCCCTAAGGAGTGACGGAAAAGGTGTAAGGCTACAAAGGAGACAGTAGTAATTACTTTTGGAAATAATAATAGAGTTTCCCGTAAAGCATACAAGGCACTAATGAGAACCTAGGAATGTTGATTCATGTGAGTAGACTAAAGAAGAACAATAAAATGGAGTTAGTAAAATTGTAAGACACACTTGGTTAAGGACGTGTATTTTTTATTTTGAAGAAACTTGGGAAAAGCATCTTCATTTAGTGAAACTCTCACATGATTGTAGTTTTCAAGCTAGCATTAGAGTGGCACCTTTCGAAGCTCTTTATGGAAGACCGTGCAAGTCGCTTTTGTGTTGGATAGAGTCTACAAAGGTCAAAAAGACTTCGGAGAAGACTAAATTTGATTTGGAGAAAATTCGTATCTCATATCCACATTTCTTTGATAATAAATTTTCTAATTTCCTATTTCCATCTTTAGTTTTGAATAGGTTCTTTCCTTTATTATCCTTTAGGAGGGTAGAACTTATGATTTAACCTATCAATGGTAGGATTTGATGTAAACATGTTACTAGAACGTGTTATAAATGATGGATGCAATTGGTTGCAAGTGTTTGCTAGTGGACGCTAATGGATGCATATACTTACACTAGGCACTATTATCTCTTAGGGATCGGCCTAACTAGGACACTAGAGCATATGCATATGGATGTGTGCGCATTTTTATTTTATATTCCATGGTTGCTATAAATGGATGATTTTCACATGATTGTTGCATTTGGATGATGTTTGAAGCACGCATATAGAACTATCAGTTATCATTAGGGAATTTGCATTCATTTGGATACATGGCACATACATAATTGCATAAAAGGAGGTCAACTGAATCAGTAGACCGCCTAATCTTTTGCATTAGTTAGGGACATTTACACTACACTAATCGCATAAGTATCATAAATTGCATTAGAAAAAGTTAAGGACAATGGATGAATGGATGATTGTAGAACTTGGATGAAAACATTAGTTCATCCTTAGAGATTTCAAGGACGAAATCCCTTAAGGAGAGGAGAATGTAACAACCCGAAATTTAACCCATAATAATTAATTAGTTAATTAACAAATTAATTAAATAATAAAATAACTTTGTGAAATTGTCAGAATTGAGCCACGGGAGTTGCACCATTGTGTCTGTGGTAATTTTCTGGTCAATTTCCATATATAGAACGTTAGAATCCGAGCTAGTATGGAGGAGAAACGAAATAAACAAGGACACAATAGAAAAAAAATTATATGGGCTAGGTCTACCAGGAGGTCGACCTAACCATCACCTAGGTCGATCGGCATATCGACCTAGGGGGGTGAAGGTCGACCCGGCGGTCGACCCGCCCAATGTATGAAGCAATGTAAATTTTTTTGAAGAGGAGGTGCGATTTTTACACGTCTATTTCATTGTTTTGGCTCATCTGGTCCATGCGTGCTTCCATCCAATGGCTCCTATTCAGCCTATGACGTGGTTGCATCCTATTTAATTCCCAAATCCAACGGCCTGAGATCTACTTCTACCCCTATAAATAAGACCCTAGGCCTAACACTTTTTCTCATTCTAGATTTTCTCCGCTTGGGTTCACCTTTTCAGGAAGGACCCTAAAAGGAATAATTTTCCAAGGAGAGAATCTTTTTGATAAAAATATTTTAATACCCTCAAGGGGATCCGAGAAGAACAAAAGGGAAGAGCTTAGGACCACAGGTGAGTGATTTTAATTATTTTAGATTTCTTTAAGTAATTTAAAATAATAGGTTTTCCGATAGTTGTAGTTTTACTACGATTTTTGGAATAAACTTTTTAGTAGTTTATTTACAGTTTTTAGAATTATTTTCAGTCTATTTCTTTTAGCTATTATTTTCAGTTAATTTTAGTTTATTTCTGTTAATTATAGCTTTTTCATTTATTTACAGTTTATTTATAGTATTTTAATTTATTTACTGTTATTTATACGTTATTTACATCTTTTTCCTGTGCTTTGGATTTTCTTCTATTTTTAGTTTTCTTTTATTTCTCCTTCTTCTTCGGGTATGGATTAGGATAGATTAAATGCAAATATGGATTAAAATAAAAAGAATACTGAAGTAACGGAAGATAAGATGTAAATTGTAAAGACTGTAATAAAAATGGAATTAAGACTAAAATTGAGCCTAATTATGATATTGATATTAGAATTG
Organism: Allium fistulosum; assembly: GCA_030737815.1. Taxonomy (NCBI): domain Eukaryota; kingdom Viridiplantae; phylum Streptophyta; class Magnoliopsida; order Asparagales; family Amaryllidaceae; genus Allium; species Allium fistulosum. Next base: position 475,602,502 of record CM060901.1, read on the forward strand.
GACTAATTAAAGATAATTGGCCTAGTTATAACTTAGAATTATAACTAAAAGGAGTATAAGATGAAAGAAGCTTATTTTTACACTTAGACCTTGGGTTAATTAATAAGCATGATTATAACGTAGGTTATAATAAGAAATAGAATAGATTGATGCTTATTTTAAGACTTAAGATAAATTAATAAGCTCAGATAGTAAGAACAAAAGTAAAGGCTTATTTAAATAATTTATCTAAGTTAATAAGCAAAGAATTAAAGTAGGACCTGTACCAAATAACATTCCCTATTTCTATGGACACGGTGTTTCACATAATCCTTAAGTGAAACGAGGTGTCTCACATAACCCTGAAGTGAGACGAGGTGTCTCAATAATCCTGAAGTGATATGAGGGGCACGCTTATGTTAATAACGGTAGTAAATGGTCAATAAGTAGAAGTCCAAATCATGGAGATTTGGGCAAGGGGCACAACTAGATATTGTTTGGATGATGGGAAAATACCAATAGCAGTTCCTCTATTATTTCTATGGACACGGTGTTTCACATAACCCTGAAGTGAAATGAGGTGTCTCACATAACCTTGAAGTGAGACGAGGTGTTTCACATAACTGTGAAGTGAAACGAGGTGTCTCACATAACCCTGAAGTGAGATGAGGCGTCTTACATAATCCTGAAGTGAGACGAGGTGCACGCTTATGCTGGAGCTTGAGGTAATAAGAAGACCCAGTAGGTGGAATAACAGGTAACATGAGAATGGTGGTGGTTATGCATGTGACTTCCATTCGGGTGCTCAGTAATCATTATGAGTTCTAAGCGCTTAGTGTGTGCCTTTTGTAGGCACCAATGTCTACTGCGTAGGGAGCTTTAGCGTCCGGTCCACATTAGATTCAATGGAGTAGCAGGCCGATCAAAGGGTAGTATTAGGAATTCAGCCTAATCTAAGCAGCTATTAAAAATAAGTGCAAACAATCAAAGTTAATCAATTATGTTGATCTAGTTAATTCGTATTTATTTCCAGCTTATTCCTTTTTCTTCCTATTCTCTTTGTTTCCTTTATATATACTAGAACTGTTGTAAGGTCTATTACTTTTACTTTTCTTGAAGATTCTAGTAATTACTATCATTCACCACACTTTTAGTCTGACCCACTCCTCTATTTTCCCCTTTCACCCCATAGGCAATCAGGGGCAAGGAAGATAGACCGCAGCTTCATGGAGACTTGGAGATCTTATCATGTATTCCTTCTTTTTATTTCCATCTTTTTGTTCCTTTATTGTACTGGCACTGTATTGAGGGAAAGTTTGTGTTTGTCCTCTGGTTTTTCTAATGAGACTGAGATTTTATTTTCATAAGACAATTGTATTTGGTATATGGAACATATGTGGTTTGTCTGAAGTATTTATGAAGTATTTATTTTTAAAATCACTCATTGTTGTGAATTACTTCCGATGTGTTATTATCTATCTATTTTGTCTTATGAATCTTAATCTCTGCTAGCTTTAGTTATACCTACAATGCACCACATCTTTTAGTGTGTCCCTTTAGGTATACTAAGGGGTATGGGGTGTTATAGAATAACTTGGATCTTCTCGGGATTAGCTTCGATTCCGCAGGCATTAACGATGAAACCCAAGAACTTTTCTGATGCAACGCCAAAAGAACACTTCAGAGGATTGATCTTCATTTTGTAATATCTAAGGATATCGAACATTTCTGCCAAGTCTCTAATGTGGTTACTAGATTATCGTGACTTCATGAGCATATCATCCATGTACACCTCCATCATCTTTTCGATCCGATCTTTAAACATTCTGTTGACTAGATGTTGACAGGTCGCTCCAGCGTTCTTTAATCCAAATGGCATCACCATATAACAATATAATCCAACATTGATAATGAAGCTGGCGTGCTCTTGATCAGGAATGTGCATTAGGATTTGGTTATATCCAGAGTACGCATCCATGAAGGATAGCATTTCGTGCCCTACGGTTGAGTCTACCAGTTGGTCGATTCTTGGAAGGGGAAAACTGTCTTCCGGGCATGCCTTGTTCATGTCCGAGTAATCAACGCATGTTCGCCATTTCCCATTCGCCTTTCTCAAAAGCACATGATTAGGTATCCATTTAGGGTAGATGGCATTGTGAATAAACCCATTGTCTTTGAGCCTATCCACGTCCTCTTTAAGAGCGGTAGATCTCCCCGGATCCTTGCCATGCCATTTTTGTTTCACCGGGATGTGCCTCAAGTCGATATTTAATGCATGCCTTGCAATGGTAGGCGAGAACTCACACATGTCAGAGTGAGTCCAAGCGAACACATCCAGATTCGTTCGAAGAAAACCAGCAAGTTCTTTCATCATTGGGGGGCTGAGCTGTGATCCGATCATTAGCACCCATGACGGGTCGTCGTGGCTGAGCGTGATCTCAATCGTCAGCTCAGCCGGTGCAGCCTTGGTCTCTTTAGGCTCCTCCTCATCATCCCTCAGATCTATGTCTCCATAGAATCAACTGTGGTGCCCAAGCCAAGGCTTAGGTGTTGGTTGTCAATCTTCAGTGGCTTGGATACAGAGAGACTTGTCCATACCCTTACCTTTCTCCTTCCATTGAGCATCCCTCGATTCAGCTACATAGCATGCATGTTCAGTTGCCCGATCACTATGAACAACTCCAACACCATTATCTATCAGAAAATTCAAAGTCAAACACCATGGGGCAAGTGCTGCCCGGAACTCAACTAGGGGCGGTCGGCCTAGAAAAGCATTGTATGGAGAGTCAACATCTAAAACAATAAATGGCAAAATCCGCACTTTCCAGCGGTCACCTTCTCCCAACTCCACAGGCAATTCAACATAACCAATAGCTTCGATCGCATCATCGTTAAAGCCATGAATGCGGGCTTTAGAAGGTTTCAAGTCCTTGGCTTCCAACCTCGTCTGATCATAATCTTTTTTGAAAATTATATTTACGGAGCTTCCACAATCAACCAAAATCCTCCACACTAAGGTTGGGCCGATCATGGCCGAAATGACCATTAGGTCGATCGTCGGTGCCTCGACCTTATCTGCATCTCTATTTCTAAACACAATGTCATCTGTCATTGTACATTGCTATTTTGCCAGAGCTCCATCTTCTGTACTCGAATAACATTCAAAATTCACATGCTTGATCATGCTAGCATAGCGCACCATCTCATGTCGATTCTTATCAGCTGAATGCAGTCCTCCGACTATTGTATTGATTACTAATCTTCCACCAGTCCACGTAGGCTCCTAAGCCCTGCGCGGTGCTTGTCCTCGGTTCGGGTCGAATATCCTTTGCCCGCCATCCTGCTGGGCTTTAACAAACTGCTGTAACTTTCTTTCTCGAATCAGTTTCTTGATAATATCCTAGAGATGCCTACACTCATTTGTGTTATGATCATAACATTCATAAAACCAACAACACTTTCTGGTTTATTTCTTCTTCTCCGTTGATTCTTTCGGAGGTGGCTTCCTGTACTGCATGGTATTGTAGGTAGACAAATAGACATTCACTAGAGATGTACTCAGTGGCGTCTAGGTACCATACATCGAAATCCTAGGCTTTCCTCTTCTAGAATCCCTCTTTCGTTCTCGGCTCCCATTTCCACCTTTGTTTTGCTGATTCGGTTTATTTTGGATATCAATTTGAACCTTTCTAGAACTATCACCAGATCGCTTCACTGTAATGTTACTCTGTACTACCTCTTTACTTACTTCCACAACATTCTTCTTCATAGAGCATCTGGCTTCCTCTTTCCTCAAATACTAAGTCACCTTTTCATAGAAACGCTCGAATGTTGCGGGTGATTTGCTAGCTAACTAGTCATCAAATCGAAATCTGGGTCAATCCCTGTTGTTACCGCCATCAATATTGAATGGTAATTTGGATTACTAACTTCCATGAAAGCTGTATGGAATCTCTCCAAGTAATCATTCAACAATTCTCCCAGAGCCTGGATCACGTTGGATAGGGATATTACATCTTTGGGGCAAGTTGCATGCATACAGAACTGCTCCACAAACTTCATTGCTAAATCGTCAAATCTAAAGATTGACCGTGGGGGTAATCTTGTAAATCACATCGTTGCTATTCCGAAAAGATTAATAGGAAAACATCTACACTTGGTTGCATCATCTGCTCGTGCGGAATCCATCAGCCATTCATTTTCTCATGATGTGCTGCCTGGGGTCGGTCTTTCCCTCATAGGCAGGCATCGACGACATATTGAACCTCCTTGGATATTCTGCATGTAAGATATTGTCAATGAATGAGGTATGGCTTCTCAAGATTCCCAAATCGTCATTGGTCAGCCTTGGCTCTCTCTCATTTACAGTCTAACCATAGCCGATAAGTCTAGCATTGGATAGTCGGAGCCAAGCGGCGGTCGTGTTCCACCTCACATGGATGGTCTGATCGATGTCTATGGGCCGTTCCACGCCTTCTTGGTTCAACATCCTCTCGATGTATATCATGTACATTCACTTCATCAACATTTCGAGAAAGTAACTGGTCAGCATTTGCTTGTACTCCAACATTTAGATTGATAACAGCATCGTTAGTATGTAACCCGGCTGTCACTGGTTGGTATAGTCCATCCAGAGATGGATCGGCACTGATCGTTGTCACTCTGTCTGGACCGATCGGTGGATGGCGGGTTGATGCTTCAATGTGGTATCCGTCCATTCTACGACATCTGCATCTGTGACAATCATCCAATGAACTAGAACTCTCCAATGCAGAGTAAGGGGTAGGGTCCCTCCTTGCTTTCCCACGCTGTTGCTGACTAAGTTGGTTTATTAGATCGATATTAACTTGAATTTGCTGATTCAATTGTCGATGGCTATCCACTAGCTCTCTCATCAGATTCTGGAATTTAGCTCTTTTAATGGAATCAGCTGGATTCTAGATATCAACTGGATTGGTAGTATTCATATCAACTGGTTGATTGCTCGGGCCTCCTTGCTAGATGCTAGAATTCTCATTTCCTTTTGCATTCTGAGAATTAGATTTGGTGTTCCTAACCATTGTTGATAGCTTTACTTAGACCTTTTCAAATCTAAATAGAACAAGCAAGCTTCTTGAAAATAACTATGGATCTCCTTCGGGGGATTTATGCAATCCAATAGCAGCAAAGGGACCCAAATAAACCGAGAATCAAGCTTTCTCAGTGAAAGCACCAATTGCACTAAAAGTGGGAACAAACACTCAAGAATGGAATAGTTGAGAAATAAATGAAGAATAATCAAAATTAAACAGAGAGGATAAGTAAATAAGCAATAAGAACTGAGCAGTAATAGAAACACAAGGATTTATAGTGGTTCAGCATTGTGTGCCTATGTCCACTTTGAAGAATAAACTTTATTGATCACTTGTAAACTTGACCACCATGAATTATTGATATTTTTTTTTTATTACAATGGAGTTCAGAACAATAATCAGCATAAAGATCCTTTAAATGAAGAAAGAAGTCTGTATTTATACATGAAGACGACGAAATATCTCGCTAGAAATTCGGCAGAAGACTCTTCAGATCAATAGGAGCCCACCAGAATGATCGCAAGTTCCTATTCATTGTTTAGAACAATCGGTGTTGATCGCTCATGGTTGCTTTGATGATGATCATTCCTGGTGGCTTCTCCATATCTCTAATGTATGCACCTAAAGTTTGGTGTCATTCTAAGTTGTGGTTGGTGAGATATCAACCAATCTTCATTGGGTTGGATCATTATGCGGAAATGGTAAGATCATTCATGAACGATGTATACTAATTGTTAAATTTCACTCATCTTGTCATGCAATCATTCATGGGGCCTCCTATCTCCAATATATTGATGCTCTGAAAGTTTCAAGTGTGTTGGACTTGTAGATCTTGATGTATCGATCGATCATCATTGAATTGAGCTATGGAATCGACACGATATGATCAAAAGTATTGAATATGGTTCGTACCTGATCCATCCTCAGGGAATGGTGATCTTTCATGCATTGAGTGTTTTACCGAGTTCACCTTCCGCTTATATATATGCTATTACTTCAAGTCATTATACTTGTCCGATCTCAGGACTTCATGATCGTTAATCTGATACATCGATCCTAATGGTAATTGAGTCTGTCTCGTCCGATTGGTCCAAATATAGCCAAGCCAAAAGCCTAGATAACATCGACTAAAATGGATGGATTGGAAATCGATTACAGTTGAAACTATGGATGATAGTTGAATGGATTCAGATGGATAACACTCAAAAAATGGCTAAGTATGGAATTGGCACTTCACATAGGAAATGGATTAGATCGAATCCCAAATTTATGTCCCAATCAAGGAGCAATTGGTATGAACTGACAAGGAGGGCCCCATAAGGCTACATTTCAAATTTCAAGTCGATTGGAGTTTGTATGCTCGAATTATGGGGAAATGAAGTGGGATCAGATCGATTTTCAGCACAAACAACTCAACCCAACTGTAACGACCCGTAAATTTCGATAATTTAAACTTGTTAATTTAATAAGTTTTGGTAATTAAATTTGGAAGAAATAATGATTTGTAATTTAATAATGAAATCATAACTAAATTAGAATGTAACACTGTTAATTAAAGTTAATCATTAACCACTTGAACGTAATTCCAATCAATTGAAGTAATGTAAATTGTTGTACTTGGTTGTACATTAAATATAAGAAAACGAATGTGAATATTTAATTAAATAATGAAATAATATGTTGTTAATGGTAATTGAATACTATCAGTATTCAATTACCAATTTTAACATTTGTTTGTATGTAATAACTTATCAGTGTAATTAAATGTTAATGGTAACAATTATTATAAGTTAACCATTTATTTAGTCTATTAAATTAAAACTGTTAATCAATTGCAATAAACCTAAATTAAATGTTATGTTGGTGTAAGTTAAGGTAATAATGGGAAATAATGTTAATTTTATTCATATTATGAAAATTAGTTGAATTAAAAGAATGGAAATAAAGATTTATCAATTTATTGGAATTTAAACTATAATAATTGGATTAATTGCAAATAAATGAAATTAAATATTTAAATATTACGTTAATGGGAAATTAAGATGAAATTTGAAAATATTAATGAAATAAATCATGAACCAATGTTAATTTCATCCATTTGATAATAATGGATTGAATAATAGGACGAAAGGTCAATTAAATGGAAGTATTGAAAATTTAATTTATAATTTCTGAATTTAATGAAATTGATATTAAGCACTGGAATTGATGGATTAATCAACTTTAAATTTACATCTAAATTTGTTTAAATTATTGTAAGTGATTAAGAAATAAAAAATGATAGAAGTTGTAAATTATTAAAATTTAAACTGAAAATGTAACAACCCGCATATTTGTCGATTTTATATTTAAATATTTTATCGTTAGTCGGATTTTGATCCGAAAAGCTACTTTTTGCATACGGACAAATTAGGACTCGAGACCACTTCCATTGAGTTCAAAACGTCGTTTGCAATCTTTTAAGTATAAACATCGATATATTTGGAGTAAGTCGAATTTTGACATTTTCACTTTGGGTTTGGGTTTGGGTTTAGCCCTCTAGTCCACATAATACCCCAAACTGAAACACTTCTCTTCATCCACTCCCATTTCTTTACCTTTTCAGTTCTAAAGAGAGTAATGGAGGAAGAGAAAAAGAATTAAAATCCTAAACCCTAGTTCCTTTAGCAAATTCAAGTTTTAGCTCCAAATTCAAAGAGAAACTATTGGTAAGTATCTCCATCTTCTTCTCCAGCTCATTCTCTCTTTGATTTCAGAAATTTCCTAAACCTAACTTAGGAAATGTTCCTATTTTGAGCTTAGATTCAAGCTTCTAGAGTTGAAGTGGTTGATTGGTTGATCTTCCTTTGCTTTCGAGCTTCTCATTCATTGTTTTCGGGATTAAAGGTGAGATTTTTATCTCACATCTATGACTATAACCATCTTTGATGTTGGGTATGAATTCCTAACACTATTTCATGTTCAATTGCTTTTGGTTTGAATCACTTTGGCGAACATTTCAATTTTTTGATGTTTTGAAGTCAAAACTTTGAAACTCCTTGCTTTGAATTGCGAACATGTTTTTGGTTGTGAATCAGAGAGCCTATAGGGCCGTATTATTGATTGACAAAAGCCCCGAAGTCCATTGCTCGATCGGGTGAAAGTGTGGGAGATTTCTCTCCCACTAGGCTGAAAAACAGCTTCAGCTCGTCACCAGACGTCTGCAGGTAAGCTCAGACGTCTGGGGTCTGTTTCAGGAAGTTCCCGAAACTTACTGCAGACGTTTGAGCATGTACCGCAGACATCTGGAGTATGTATTTCCAGAATTCCAACAGTTTCCTTATATATGTTGTTTTGATTTCCAACCTTTATCGATTAGGGGTTATCCGATTTGTCGTTATCATTTATTATCTTCATTGATGACTTCTTCTTCGGGAATTTTGAGAATGTCCATTTTAATGGAATTAGTATCGATTTCTTTGGATTAGATTCACGTCTTCGAACGTGGTGATTGGTGGTTCCTACAATCATTTCTGTGATTTGTCACTTTAAAAATATATAGGTTTCTATACTAGTAGTAAAAATTCAAACTCTTTTACAAAGATGACTTCAACTCTATATTAAATATAAATCTTGTTTCCAAAACTGTTTTCCAATCTATTAGTATATACAAACCTTTACCTCATTCGTATGAGAAATTATAATTAAACGGCTTAGCAAAACAAGTGGTATGAAATGCTTGCGTTTACTTCGTCGGTTAATTTTTGGACTTGTTCGATTGAAACTCTTGTGACAATTTCCTAGTGAAGATCTACAGTTTGTTCGTAAATATTTAAGTTAAGCAAGTGGTTATGGGACATGAAGCTAAACTCATATATTTACTAGCTTGGTGTGATTGACACTTCTTGATGATCATGACGATCATTTTTGTGTTTTGATTTAGACCAGCAATTGTGCGATGTCTCTTTGTCTACGAGGGAGACTAAACCCCGTTTGTGTGATGTTTCAGCATCACATATGTGGGGTAGCGCCCCACGGTCTTCGGGCCATTCTTGTGGAGCTTCGGCTCAAATATTAATGGTTAGCTACCATGAGATAGCGTCTCGTCTTGTGTTACACATGTTGGTGAGTTTTCATACTCCCGTTTTGAGATAGGCCTCCCCCTTCTTGTGATTTCTGGACTTCTTGTGATGATTTCTGGAATTTTGTGCTTCACCAATTTTCGTGATTTCCATTGATAAGTTTTATCAATTTTTGTGCATTGGTGAATTTGTGTGTCATTGACTTGTTATGAATACAAGTTTAGGGTATGATACCCTATTTTATCTTTGAGAAGATTCTTGTGATATTGATTAATCTCATGTTGATTTTCAATTACATACTTATAGTAGTATGCCATGATGGTTGTTACATGTTCATGCCATGTCTTTTATTTTATACCATATCATCTGATATTTATAGCTAGACTGATCCGTTTATTATTTTCTTATAAATAATACTCGGGTCAGACCGAGATGTTACAGGTGCTTCTGTTTGACTTCTCTCATGGGATTACTCTGACTTTTGGCTAACTACTTAGATTAGTAGTTTTTGGATGTACACATTTGAGATATAGACCCTATGTTGTGTACTTATTCTTTTGTATAGCACGTGTTGCTATTCTTTTGTATTATCGTGGATGTTTCTGACCACTACTCTAATGTACACTTTCATGTGTTATATATATATATATTCATATCTTTTTCCGCCTTTGTGATATGGATGTCTGTGACTGATTTATGTTATGTTTATTTCTATGTTTGTTTCCGAAGATTATATATAGCCACTGTGTGATAGCTTTGAGTTTGTATCGGTATGTCGGATTTCCTCCTTAAAATGAAGTACATGCTATACTATCTGACATATCGGTGCTCGCACAAAGAAGTTACATGGATGGTCGCTCCTCAACAGCCTTATTCTCCGTGCTAGTTGACAGCATTACACCGTAGTGTTCTTGGCTAGCGTGGGTATAGAGGTGTGGCGTCATAGAAAATGTGATTTAATTAATTTAAAATTAATTTATTTAATTAACTGAAATATAGCCATTTTGGCCATTGACTTGGATTTTGACAAATCCAGTTTCATCGGATCCGTAACGGTGAATTATTGTAGGATTTCAACTTTCGAAACGATCAGACTTGTCGTTTGATCGTACGGGCTCGAAATGCTTAGAAATCAAATTAATTGTAATCAATTGAAATCAATTTGAAATAAGCTGATTTTAACATAACTTCTTCATACGATGGAATTAAGACTTTAAACCTGTTCCATTGAGTTTGAAATATTTGAAAGCATCTAATTTGATATATGGGTTGACCCATTTTCGTTCCGGAGTCGAAACGGGCTTTTCAGGTCATTTATCGTTCAAAACCCAAATCGATCTAATCCATTTGTTCTATTTCTGATCCATCTATAAATAGCTCGTTATAAACCCTAGGTTATTTCTTATTTCTATTGTCTGTATGTACATCTCCTTCTCAACTCCTCGTTCCAATGGTAGACAAACCCTATTGCAATTTCAAATCAAATTTCAAATCAAAAATTCAAATTCCTCAAACCTTAACAATTTATATATCGTTTCGAAGCTCTCGACAAGTGCAAGTCAAATATGCAGTTGGTTTTTTGATTTGGGGTTCAGTGTGGCCAGAAATCACCAATAACCATCGGATCTTGTTTGTCAAAGTTCGTCACCTACAGTCCACGATGGACGATGGCGCCTGAAGGAAAGTTGGAGAGGACGATGAGGGCAAGGCTCGTCCAAAATTTGGTGGCCGTTGGTTCACTGTAGCAAAGTGAAAGTTGAGATGAATGGGATCTGTTCTTCGATGGATTCGAGGCGGCGATCGCGGAGAGGGGAGGAGCGCGAGGATTTGGGTGGCACGGCACCTGATGTTGGCTGCGGTTGTCGCAGTGGCTGGTTGGAGGAATGCGCCGATCATCTAGGAGCGGCAGCGTTTCAGGTTCGAACGAGGCAGTTCTCGCGTGCGTGGGGCCACGTGAGCAGGACGAGGCTATGGGGTACGTTCGTTACCTTTTTCAATTTAAATTCAAATTTAATTTTTTATCGTTCTAATCGATATAACTTTAACATACGAGCTCGGATTTGGGCGCGGTTTTATCCGCTAGGATCATATTGAAATTATGGACATTTTGACGCTAGTTTGGACAAATTCTGAGAACTTTCAAATTTTGGGCTTAATTTGAATTTAAATTCAAAGGTGAGTGTTTCACCCACTCACAACTTCTAAAATTTCTTATGTTTGTTAAATTTAATTTGTGATGTAATTAGGAATTTATTTATGATTGCTTGGTATATTTTGAATTATCATCCCAGTTAATTTGAATTTATTTGAATAAAATCGTTATTTAATTTATTATTGAATATAAATTGCCAGTTTAATACCCGTTATTGATTATCAGTTCTATATTGATATTTATTGATTGATTTGGATGATGATTGTGATGGATGTTGATTGTTGATGTTGGTTGAATGGATGTTGTATTTTATATCGTTATAAACTACAAGTTCGTTATGGATTTTTATTTATTTCAGGATTGCGGTTTGAAATGATATACAACCGTAAAATGTTTAAATTGCGGATTGAAATGATAAATATCCGTATAACTTGACCCTAGGGTAGAAAATTATATATGGACATCGGATTGGTTAAGTTAAATGGTTTTAAAATCCTTAAATTTTTGAATTTAATCAATTCATGTTTTGAAATAAAATTTGATTTATATAAATTGAAGTATTTTTGGAAAAATCAAGTTTATGATGAAATGTGAATTGGTCTAAAAAGGGAATTTCTTTAAGAAAAATTAATCGGAAGTTTAACTTAAACTTTTAAGTATAAATGAAATTCTATCGAGATTGAGTTATTGAATTTGTTTGAAAATAACTTTGAAATATTTTGAAGTGGGAGTAATCCGTATTGATATTTTGAACATGGATTTTAAACGATATGAAATTCGATAGTTTATTGAAATTTGTTTTGTCGATTTGGAAATTTGAAATGGTCCAAATATGTTGAAATGAGTAGTTTAAACTAATATAAATTCCAAACTCATATTTTAATATAAACTGTTTTTAAATATATTTATAATTATTAAGATTTTCAAATTTATTAAACTATTTAACTAATATTAACTATATAAATTATTTTGATCTATTTTAAATCAATTTAATTTATTTTAAACTAATCAAATCATTTTAATTTATTTTAAATCTAATTAATCTATTTTAAAGCTATTTAATCTATTTTAATTATATTTATTCCAAATTAAATCTATTTAACTATCTTAAATCAATTTAAAAAGTACTTTACCTATAATTAAACTATTTTGGAGTATTCTAACTATTTATAATTATTTAAAACTATTTCTAAATTTCCAGACTAAGTAAAGTGAAAGTGTTTAAATTCAATTCATTGTTTTAAAAAGAAAATAAGGCCAAATGACGTTATAACCTAAGTTGGAATTTTGAATGTTATAATAAATTAAAATGATGATTTTGAAGTAAGGACTTAACCTGTTTTGGAAATATGATTTTGGGAAGAAACTATGATTTTTGGAAACGATATGATTTGAAAGTGGTATAGTTTTGAGAATACGATATTTTGATATAAAGTTTGAATTTGACTTTGAAAGGAATATAATTATCAAACTATGATTTCAAATGTGATATGATTTCAAAGGTGTATATGATTTCGAAAGTAAGTAATGATTTCAGAAGTGATATGGTTTGAATTGAATATAATATTTTGATATCAATTATGAAATGATTTTGGAAATGTAAAAGAACCATCCGGTGTGTAATAAGCGATTGATTGTTAAAGAGACCGGGATCGGATATTGTCATACTCTCTGCCAATACCAAAAACCACTTTGACAACTGTGTATGCGGTGGAGATTCCAGAATGAAGTAGGATGGTGCGACGATCCTATATGAGGTATATATGTGGACCCGACTCCCATGAGTTGGCTTAAGGTGGCTAAAACAGGAGCGATTGTCAGGCCAAGTGAGGTCATTCCTCCGATCGGACACATTCCATCGATACTATATTCTGACTTTTGATTTATTTGGTGGCCACCCTACGATTTTTACTCGAGAGTGTGTTTCGAGTTGGGCAGTAGTTGCGGCTATGCGTTACCAACAGTCCGGATGCGTAGTTGGTATATCTACCCTAGCATTGCCTAGTTGTGCCTTGTCACCTACCCTAGCGCGCCTTCTACGAGTTTGTTTTGTACCATACCTATGGAGTGCCCTCTGACGACGCCCAGTACGAGGGAGATTACGGTACTATATAGACTATGGGAATATATAAAATGTGTTAAGGCAGATATGGGTAACGCCTTAACGCTATTTTAATAGTTTACTTTTCTTTAGACATATTATGATAGCGTATTGTACTACATAGTAGATAGTTTAACGGATCCTTAGGAGATGTGAATCCCGAACATCTCTTAAGTTACTGCACGCACGTTAGACACTTGATAAGAGATGTCAAACCCCGTAAACATCTCGGACACCGTTTACACTCATATTTATTTACCGTTGATTTGACTCACATAAGATCTTTTAGTTCTGACTCGAGTGTTTTGTCTTTTAAATTCGCTCGGGTCAGCCTGAGCATTTCAGGATTTGAAGACCTTATTTTCGGAGGACGAAGACGAAGATTGTATTATTATTTACTATATTATTCCACTGCATCATACTGTTCTGCTGTAATGTTATGTATTTATCTCTGATATGTGTAACTCTGATTTTTGTATTGGATAAGTATAATCAAATGTTTTGTATACAGCTTCATGAACTGTTATTTGATTATTATATTTTGTCATTTCGCTACGAGATTCTATTTTGTTTTTTTTCTTTCCCTGCTTTTTCTTATTCACCCCAATAATAATCCGCCCTTCTGTATGGTTTGAGTTGGCACGCTTGTCTGCTTAAAGCGTACAAAAAGGCGAGATGTTACAGTTAGTATCGGACCCAGGTTTAGCGATAAAACATGGCTTTGTGGGGTCTGACTCTTTATTAATAGGGTAGTAATACCCTATGATGAGTCGTTGAGTGTATATATGTGAGAGCGCGTATTTGTTAGTGTTATAGAAAGGTTTTATATTGTGTTAATTTGTTCCATTTTGTATTTATAAATTCTGGTTGGTGCATAGGACGTTATGACATTGATAGGGATTTCTAAATAGTTAATGGGACTGACCGACACAATATTGTTTTGAATATAGGTGAATGAAATAATTTTGCCTATTATATTTTTGTATATAAAATATTAAGTTTATAAATGATATACTTGGTTGTTATATATTTGGTTGTTAGGTAGTGAAATTTTATAAATATTGATTGTGAAAAAAAATTTACAAATAAAATAAATGAAATTGGAAATTTAGAACTTAAGTTCTAGGGTTTTTTGAAAATTTCTTTCGAATGATTTGTGAATATAATAATAATATTATTAGAAGTATTTTCTGATATAATTATTTCAGTATAATTTGAAAGAATGGTTTTAATGAAATTTTGGAAAGAAATAAGTTCTGTATTCCCCTCTCTGTCGTTGGAAAATAATTTCGGTGATGAGTGCACGCATCATCGACATTCATTTTCGAGTTTCGAAGTGGGAAGGCTGCTGTAGTAGTTTACTACACATTTGTTTTGATAAACGAATATTAAACTTTATTTTTAGGTATGATTTGATATATATAAAGATATGATTATATATATTATTTTTAATGATTTAAAAATGGAACCCGACATTTAGCTCTTAAATTTTTATAAACTAGAGATTTCAATTATTGAAATGGAATAAAAATTGTAACTGTTTAATAATTGAAACTTCTAAATGAAAATAAGAAATTATATGCTAAGTTATAACTGAAATATACAAGGAATTCGAAATTTGTAACTTGTAAACGAAAAGAATATGAAAATAAGAAATGATAATTATTGAAACTTAGGTTAATTAAAATAAGTAAGTCAAACTTGTGTAACTTTCAATTGCATTCTTAAAGACATATATATATATATATATAACTTACCAATTATAAAAATTTGAAATGTAAAAAGAATATGTAATGGAAATCTTTACAAGTAAAACTTATGTAATGGAAGTGTTCAATGAAATTTACTGTTATAAATAAGAAATTTGATATGAAAATAGTTATAAATTTGGGTTAAAATTGTAATACTACTAATTAAATGAAATAGAAATGAGTACTGTAAGTAATGGATTTTGAACTTAAGTTAATATTGGAACTATTTATAATTAAAGTAAATAATGAATAAATGTAATGCAATAAAAGAAATTGACATGATATGAATGAATGAAAATGAATTTTTTGTAAGTAATAAGGAAAATAAATGAAATAAACACTGAATGAATGAATGGGAATAAAATTTTGTAAGAGATAAATGTAAGTTAAATAAATAATCCTTGTATGAATGAAAAGAGAAATAAAAACTGTAAATGTTGTGAAAGAAATTTTAATAAGAATAACTCAAGTACATTGTAAATTATTGTTTGTTTTGGTTTATGGATTGTTTGGGAAATGATACTTCTAATTGTTTGGATGTATGAATAATCTATTGAGTTTTATCTAAAACTGTTGAGTAAATGGTATACTTAGTAGTTATTTGTCATTCTATGTGATTAAAAGTGTCTTAACCCAAACAAACCATTTGTTTGTTTGCTATGGATGGATAGTTGATTTTATTGATTTCATATGATGAGTGTATGCTTGTTTACAAGTGATGGTTGTTTTATGTTGATTTTTTTGTAAGTGGTTGAAATAACTTTAAATATTTCATTTTATATAATTATTAACTCTTTTAGATTATATAAGTGAAATATAGGTTATGGAAGCAATTGCTAGTGCTTTTGGTTTCATAATTAAGCGTTATTTGCCCTACAAATAGGTACGTTCTCGGATTACGGTTTTCTAGCAATATTATATTATATTTTTCCCCTATTGGGATTTATTATTTTGGAAAATATATAAGATATTGTTATATTTTGATATTGTTATTTCTCCCGAGCCTCTCCGTACAAAGGAGACTCTGCCGAAATTTTTCGTGAATTTTGGACTTAGAAATTTTAAGAAATGTTTTCCAAATTTTATTAATTTGAGTATAAAAAGGATTTAACGGTTATAAATGGATATATTTAATTTAATTAATTAATTTGGTAAAATTTATTTGTTTATAAATTTAATATTTTGAATAAGATATATTGATTACTTAATTTCCTTCACTTCCCTTCTTTTTCCTTTTCGGGGACGAAAAGTTTTGAGTGGGGGAGAGTGTAACGACCCGTAAATTTCGTTAATTTAAACATGTTAATTTAATAAGTTTTGGTAATTAAATTTG
Source organism: Allium fistulosum (assembly GCA_030737815.1). Classification (NCBI taxonomy): domain Eukaryota; kingdom Viridiplantae; phylum Streptophyta; class Magnoliopsida; order Asparagales; family Amaryllidaceae; genus Allium; species Allium fistulosum. The sequence continues at coordinate 475,618,951 of CM060901.1, forward strand.
GAAGAAATAAAAATTTATAATTTAATAATGAAATCATAACTAAATTAGAATGTAACAATGTTAATTAAAGTTAATCATTAACCACTTGAATGTAATTCCAATCAATTGAAGTAATGTAAATTGTTATACTTGGTTGTACATTAAATATAAGAAAACGAATGTGAATATTTAATTAACTAATGAAATAATATGTTGTTAATTTTAATAGAATAATATCAGTATTATGAAAGCAATTGTAACATTTGTTCGTAAGTAATAACTTATCAATGTAATTAAACGTTAATGGTAACAATTATTATAAGTTAACTGTAACAACCCGCATATTTATCGAATTTATATTTAAATATTTTATCGTTAGTCGGATGTTAGTCCGAAAAGCTACTTTTTGCATACGGTCAAATTAGGACTCGAGACCACCCCCATTGAGTTCAAAATGACGTTTGCGATCTTTTTGAGTGTAAACTTCGATATGTTTGGAGATAGTGAAATTTTCGTCACTTTTTGTGTTGGGCTTTTGGTTTGGGCTGCACCTCTTCTAAATCAGCCCAACTCCTTCCTTCTCTTCATCACTTCATCTACTTGCATCAACTTTGAAGCTTTAGCAAAAATGGTGGAGGGAATAGGAAATTAAAATTCAAAGCTCAAGTTCTTTAGCAAATTCAACATCTAACTCCAAATTCAAAGTGAAGACATTGATTCAAGCTTGTGGTTGATCTTTGCTTTGCCCCCGAGCTTCATCTTCATCAAATTCCGTGAAAAGGTGAGATTTTTGATCTCACATCTTGCCTATAATTGTCATTGGACTGTTGGGGATGATCCCTCATCACTTTAGCATGTTTGTTTGCATTTGGTTTGGATTGGATTGGCGAAAAACTACAAATTTTGGCGTTTTGGTGAGTTTCTGGCCTTAAGTCGTTTCTGGCCATCGCTAAGTCGTCCACGAGTTAAGCCTAAGTCGTAAGTCGTTCGCGTGGAAAAGTCACACGGAGCATAAGTCGTTCCAGGCCTTAAGTCGTTCTGGGTGTGCTAAGTCGTTCGCGAGTTAAGGGCTTAAGTCGCGCGCGTTGAAAAGTCACCGCCTTTGTATTTCTGTTCTCCTGTGCTAAGTCGTTCATGAGTTAAGCCATAGGTCGTCCACGAGTTAACCCCTTAAGTCGTCCACGAGTTAACATCTTAGGTCGTCCCCGAGTTAAGAACTAAGTCGTTGCCTTCTGCTATCTCGTCCTGGCTTAGGTCGTACTGAGATAAGTCGTTAGGTCGTATAGACCTTAGCTCGTAGCTCGTATTTGAGCTTAAGTCCTAGGTCGTTAGCTCTTAAATCCTAGGTCGTATGGCTCTTAAGTCCTAGGTCGTTGGCTTTTAAATCGTTAAGTCGTAGGTCGCTGCTCCTACTAAGTCGCTCGGCCATGCCAACTCCGCTAGCTCGCAACTGTTAGGTCGTATGACCTTGAGTCGCTCATATGGGTTAGGTCGCTTGACCTTAAGTCGTAGGTCGTCTCCGACCTAACATTCCCACTGCTATTTCACTAGGTCGCTTGACCTTAAGTCGTAGGTCGCTTGACTTTGTTAAGTCGTAGGTCGCTCGACTTTGTTAAGTCGTAGGTCGCCCCCGACCTTATCCTTAGGTCGAATGACCTATGATTCGCTAGGTCGCGATTTTCCTTAGGTCGTATGACCTATTTTTCCTTAGGTCCCTGGACCAGCTTGCCTTCGCTAGGTCGAACCCCGTATTACTCTGCGTAGGCAATCTTATCTGAAAAGCGTTCAACAGAACTTCTTACTTTGATGGTTTTGGGAATTGATTTCTTTGAACTTTACTCACGTCTTCGAACGTGAATTTTTACGATTGATTGTTTCTACAATCACTTCTATGACTTGTCACTTCAAAATATAAAGGTTTCCTATACTAGTATTAAACATCAAAACTCTTTCATTAAAACGATTTCAACTCGATTTTCAATATCAAACTCGTTTATAAAACTGTTTTCCAATCTATTAGTATATACAAACCTTTACCTCATTCGTGTGAGAAAATATAATTAAACGGCTTAGCAAAACAAGTGGTATGAAACGCTTGCGTTTACTTCGTCGGTTAATTGATGGACTTGTTCGATTGAAACTCTTGTGACAATTTCCTAGTGCAGATCTACAATCTGTTCGTAAATATTTGAGTTAAGCAAGTGGTTATGGGACATGAAGCTAAACTCTTATATTTACTAGCTTAGTGTAATCGACACTTCCTTATGATCATGATGATCATTCTCGTGATTTAGACTAGCGTTTGTGCGATGTCTCTTTGTTTGCGAGGTTAGACTAGACACCATTTGTGTGATTTCGATTCACACATATCCCTTTATCTTCAAGGTTAGTCTATGCCTCATTGGTGTGATTTCGATTCACACATATTGAAACTCTTTATGATCGATGACGATCATTTTATGGTTTAGGCTCATAGGTCGTACCTATTTAGGTGCGTCGATGTTTACCTCTCGCATGGGTCGTATCTTTCTAGGTGCGTCGATGTTTACCTCTCGCATGGGTCGTATCTTTCTAGGTGCGTCGATGTTTACCTCTCGCATGGGTCGTATCTTTCTAGGTGCGTCGATGTTTACCTCTCGCATGGGTCGTATCTTTCTAGGTGCGTCGATGTTTACCTCTCGCATGGGTCGTATCTTTCTAGGTGCGTCGATGTTTACTTCTCACATGGGTCGTATCTATTTAGGTGCGTCGATGTTTATTTCTCGCATGGGTCGTACCTATTTAGGTGCGTCGATGTTTATTTACTTCGTGGAGCAATCAGCTCAATAAGTCGGGGCATGGGGCGTATCTATTTAGGTGCGTCGATGTTCATCTATGCATGGGTCGTATCTTTCTAGGTGCGTCGATGTTCGACTTTTCATGGGGTGTATCTTTCTAGGTGCATCGATGTTAGGAATTACATGGGGCGTATCTTTCTAGTTGCGTCGATGTTTATTTATGCATGGGGCGTATCTTTCTAGGTGCGTCAATGCTAGAGCATGGGTCGTATCTTTCTAGGTGCGTCGATGTTCGACTTTGCATGGGGTGCATCTTTCTAGGTGTATCGATGCTATACTTACATGAGGCATATCTTTCTAGGTGCGTCGATGTTCAGTTTATGGGATTGGTCATCCTCTTTTCTTGAGATTTCTGGATTTTATGTTTCACCAGCTTTTACCATTGACATTGATGAGTATGTCATTTTATTGTGGCTTAGTGAATTAAATTAAGAATATGACATTCTTTTAATCTTTGAGAAGATTCTTGTGATATTGATTAATCTCTTGTTGATTATCATTTTCATACTTGTGGTAGTATGCTTTTATGGATATCTTATATGTTTATGCCATATCTCTTGTTCTATATCATTTTATCTGATAATTATAGCTAGACTGATCCGTTTATTATTTTCTTCTTAAATAATACTCGGGTCAGACTGAGATTTTACAGGTGCTTCCTCATGACTTCTTATCTGGAGCCATCTTCTGACTTTTGGCTAACTACTCTAGTTTAGTAGTTTTTGTTTGTATACATTTGAGATTAGACTCCTTGATGTATACATATTCTATTATCTTGCACCTGTATCTATTCACTTGTGTTATTGTGGATCTTATTTGACCACCACTCTGATGTACACTTTCATGTGTTATATTCATATCTCTTTCCGCCTTTGTGATATGAATTGTCTGTAACTGATTTGTGTTACGTTTATTTCTATATTTGTTTCCGAAGATCATATATAGCCACTATGTGATAGCTTTGTGTTTGTATCGGTATGTCGGATTTCCTCCTTAAAAGATATGCATTCTATTCTATCTGACATATCGGTGCTCGCGCAAAGAAGTTACACGGATGGTCGCTCCTCAACAGCCTTATCCTCCGTGCTAATTGACAGCACTACACCGTAGTGTTCTTGGTTAGCGTGGGTATAAAGGTGGGGCGTCACATTAACCATTTATTTAGTCTATTAAATTAAAACTGTTAATCTATTGCAATAAACCTGAATTAAATGTTATGTTGGTGTAAGTTAAGGTAATAATGGGAAATAATGTTAATTTTATTCATATTATGAAAATTAGTTGAATTAAAAGAATGGAAATAAAGATTTATCAATTTATTGGAATTTAAACTATAATAATTGGATTAATTACAAATTAATGAAATTAAATATTTAAATATTACGTTAATGGGAAATTAAGATGAAATTTGAGAATATTAATGAAATAAATCATGAACTAATGTTAATTTCATCCATTTGATAATAATGGATTGAATAATAGGACGAAAGGTCAATTAAATGGAAGTATTGAAAATTTAATTTATAATTTCTGAATTTAATGAAATTGAAATTAAGCACTGGAATTGATGGATTAATCAACTTTAAATTTACATATAAATTTGTTTAAATTATTGTAAGTGATTAAGAAATCAAAAATGGTAGAAGTTGTAAATTATTAAAATTTAAACTGAAAATATGATTTAATTAATTTAATATTAATTAATTTAATTAACTGAAATATAGCCATTTTGGCCACTGACTCGGATTTCGATGAAGCCAGTTTCATCGGATCCGTAACGGTGAATTATTGTAGGATTTCAAGTTTCGTAACGATCGGACTTGTCGTTTGATCGTACGGGCTCGAAACGCCTAGAAATCAAATTAATTGAAATCAATTGAAATAATCTGATTTTAACATAACTTCTTCATACGATGGAACTAAGACTTGTAACCTGTTCCTTTGAGTTTAAAATATTTGAAAGTATCTATTTTGTTATATGGGTTGACCCATTTTCGTTCCGGAGTCGAAACAGGCTTTTCGGGTCATTTATCGTTCAAAACCCAAATCAATCTAATCCATTTGTTCTATTTCTGATCCATCTATAAATAGCTTGTTATAAAACCTAGGTTATTTCTTATTTCTATTATCTGTACGTACATCTCCTTCTCAACTCCTCGTTCCAATGGCAGACAAACCCTATTGCAATTTCAAACAAAATTTCAAATCAAAAATTCAAATTCCTCAAACCCTAACAATTTATATATCGTTTCGAAGCTCTCGACGAGCGCAAGTCAAATATCCAGTTGGTTTTTCGATTTGGGATTCAGTGTGGCCAGAAATCGCCAATAACCACCGGATCTTGTTCGTCAAAGTTCGTCACCTAAAGTCGACGTTGGACGATGGCGCCTGAAGGAAAGTTGGAGAGGAAGATGAGGGCAAGGCTCAGCCAAAATTTTGTGGCTGTTGGTTCACTGTAGCGAAGCGAAAGTCGAGATGAACGGGCTCTGTTATTCGATTGATTCGGGGCGGCAATCGCAGAGAGGAGAGGAGCGCGACGCTCTGGGTGGCACGGCACCTTATGGTGACTGAGGCGGTCGCAGTTTCTTGTCGGAGGAACGCGCCAATCATCTAGGAGCGGCAGCGTTTCCGGTTCGAACAGGGCAGTTCTCGCATGCTTGGGGGCCGCGTGAGCAGGACGAGGCTGTGGGGTACGTTCGTTTCCTTGTTCAATTTAAACTCAAATTTAAATTTTTATCGTTCTAATCGATATAACTTTTACATACGAGCTCGGATTTGGGTGTGGTTTTCTCCGCTAGGATCATATTGAAATTACGGACATTTTGACGCTGGTTTGGATGAATTCTGAGAACTTTCAAATTTTGGGCTTAATTTGAATTTAAATTCAATTTAAATTCAAAGGTGAGTGTTTCAACCCACTCACAACTTCTAAAATTTCTTATGTTTGTTAAATTTAATTTATGATGTGATTAGGAATTTATTTATGACTGTTTGGTATATTTTGAATTATCATCCCAGTTAATTTGAGTTTATTTGAATAAAATCGTTATTTAATTTATTATTGAATATAAATTGCCAGTTTAATACCCATAATTGATTATCAGTTCTATATTGATATTTATTGATTGATTTGGATGATGATTGTGATGGATGTAGATTTGTTGATGTTGGTTGAATGGATGTTGTATTTTATACCATTATAAACTGCAAGTTCGTTATGGATTTTTATTTATTTCGGGATTTTGGTTTGAAATGATATACAACCATAAAATGTTTAAATTGCAGATTGAAATGATAAATATCCGTATCACTTGACCCTAGGGTAGAAAATTATATACGGACACCGGATTGGTTAAATTAAATGATTTTAAAATCCTTAAATTTTTGAATTTAATCAATTAATGTTTTGAAATAAAATTTGATTTATATAAATTGAAGTATTTTTGGAAAAATCAAGTTTATGATGAAATGTGAATTGGTCTAAAAAGGGAATTTCTTTAAGAAAATTTAATCGGAAGTTTAACTTAAACTTTTAAGTATAAATGAAATTCTATCGAGATTGAGTTATTGAATTTGTTTGAAAATAACTTTGAAATATTTTGAAGTGGGAGTAATCCGTATTGATATTTTGAACATGGATTTTAAACGATATGAAATTCGATAGTTTATTGAAATTTGTTTTGTCGATTTGGAAATTTGAAATGGTCCAAATATGTTGAAATGAGTAGTTTAAACTGATATAAATTCCAAACTCATATTTTAATATAAACTGTTTTAAAATATATTTATAATTATTAAGATTTTCAAATTTATTAAACTATTTAACTAATATTAACTATATAAATTATTTTGATCTATTTTAAACCAATTTAATTTATTTTAAACTAATTAAACTATTTTAATTTATTTTAAAGCTATTTAATCTATTTTAATTATATTTAATCCAAATTAAATCTATTTAACTATCTTAAATCAATTTAAAAAGTACTTTACCTATAATTAAACTATTTTGGAGTATTCTCACTATTTATAATTATTTAAAACTATTTCTAAATTTCTAGACTAAGTAAAGTGAAAGTGTTTAAATCCAATTCATTGTTTTAAAAAGAAAATAAGGCTAAATGATGTTATAACCTAAGTTGGAATTTTGAATGTCATAATAAATTGAAATGATGATTTTGAAGTAAGGACTTAACCTGTTTTGGAAATATGATTTTGGGAAGAAATTATGATTTTTGGAAACGATATAATTTGAAAGTGGTATAGTTTTGAGAATACGATATTTTAATATAAAGTGTGAATTTGACTTTGAAAGGAAATATAATTATCAAACTATGATTTCAAATGTGATATGATTTCGAAAGTAAGTAATGATTTCGAAAGTGATATGGTTTGAATTGAATATGATATTTTGATATCAATTATGAAATGGTTTTTGAAATGTAAAAGAACCATCCGGTGTGTAATAAGCGATTGGTTGTTAAAGAGACCAGGATCAGATATTGTCATACTCTCTACCAATACCGAAAACCACTTTGACAACTGTGTACGCGGTGGAGATTCCAAAATGAAGTAGGATGGTGGCGACGATCCTATATGAGGTATATACGTGGACCCGACTCCCATGAGTTGGCTTAAGGTGGCTAAAACAGGAGCGATTCTCGGGCCAAGTGAGGTCATTCCTCCGATCGGACACATTCCATCGATACTATATTCCAACTTTTGATTTATTTGGTGGCCACCCTTCCATTTTTACTAGGAGTGTGTTTCGAGTTGGGCGGCAGTTGCGGCTATGCGTTACCCACAGTCCGGATGCGTAGTTGGTATATCTACCCTGGCATTGCCTAGTTGTGCCATGTCACCTACCCTAGCGCTCCTTTTACGAGTTTGTTTTGTACCATACCTATGGAGTGCCCTTTGACGATGCCTAGTACAGGGGAGATCATGGTACTGTATAGACTATGGGAATATATAAATGTGTTAGGGTGATATGGGTAACCCCTTAACGCTATTTTAATAGTTTACTTTACTTTAGACATATTATGATAGCGTATTGTACTACATAGTAGATAGTTTAATAGATCCTTAGGAGATGTGAATCCCGTACATCTCTTAAGTTACTACACTCACGTTAGACACTGGATAAGAGATGTCAAACTCCGTAAACATCTCCAACGCCATTTACACTCATATTTTAGTTCTGACTCGAGTGTTTTGTCTTTTTAATTCGCTCGGGTCAGCCTGAGCATTTCAGGATTTAAAGACCTTATTTCTGAAGGATGAAGACGAAGAATGTATTATTATTATTTACTATATTATTCCACTGCATCATACTGTTCCGCTGCAATGTTATGTATTTTTCTCTGATATGTGTAACTCTGATTTTTGTATTGGATAAGTATAATCAAATGTTTTGTATACAACTTCATGAACTGTTATTTGATTATTATATTTTGTCATTCTGCTGCGAGATTTTGTTTTTTATCTTTCCCTGCTTTTTCTTATTCACCCCAATAACAATCCAACCTTCTGTATGGTTTGAGTTGGCACGCGTGTCTGCTTAAAGCGTACAAAAAGGCGGGATGTTACACCAACTCCACAGAAAATGCGATATCTCACAAACGGTAAGTTGGAATGACCCGAAATTTGGAAAGAAAGTAGGTAACATCATGGGGAACTAAACAGAGTGATCACACCTCAAAACGAGCATGTATGGAATAATCGCCCATAATTGATTACAACTTTAATGACCTGCCTTTTTGGACGTTTTAAGCAGACACACACTTCAAACTCAAACCATTCAAAAGGGCAGATTGTTATGGGGTAAATAAGAAAAAGCGGAGAAAGAAAGAAAACAAATACATAATCTCGCAGCAGAATGACAAAATATAGTAATCAAATAAACAGTTCATGAAGTTGTTTACAAATAACATGATTAACCTTTATAATACAGATCAGAATTACATACAACAAGAGTAAATAATAAAAAAATGCAGCGGAACAACATGGTGCAGTGGAATAATATAATACATAGTAATAGTACAAACTATAACGATCCTGACTCGGCCTTCGAAAATCGGCACCCGTACTTTCACTTGTACTCGAATGCCGTAGATTCAAACGCCGAATCTGGCTCGCCGGAGCTTATAACACAGTAAGTATAACAACACAGCGGAAGAAAGAAACGAATGATATCATATACAACTCCAATGAATACAATATCCAGAATGATATACAACAATGATATCAATATGATACAACAATATCAGAGATAAATAAAGATGCTACAGCGGAAAACATAACTGATAACTCCAACATCAAGCTCGAACCACCATCACGTTGCATAAAGATAAGCAAGTGCAGTCATCAACTCCGATGAAGTGAACTAGCTCCAGATAATCTACTAAACCTGAATATTTGAGAAACCCAACTCTAGACTGCCCGTGTGGAAAATTGTGGGCACCCAAAGTTTAGGAAGGGAACAATAAACTCCGGGTCAGTCATGGGACTGGTGTGAGTAACAAAAACAGTTTATCTTTAAACAAACACAAAAGAACTTTCAACATCAAAATCCGCAATGCTTTTCGAAAATGAATCTACCATAAGACCTCCCGCCACACACACAATGCAATCGCAGAATTGGAGGAGATTTCTTCTTATGATAGTCAAATATGCTTACTACGCAAAGAAAACTCTTTGATATTATTACTAGTGCATAGTGTAGGAAACATTTCGAAAATATAATATTAATCTTAGCCAGCATACAACCATTATTGTATGCCTACTATAGCTACTATGTTCAATAGTAGGTTACCGCCACATTCCATAGCAGGTTATACAACTAAAACCGTACAAGGCTCGTATTGTTTCTTTGGATTTTCCAACAAATGGTCAGGCTAAGGAACTTCCTATGCCAAATGGGAACGCCTCTGGAGGGACGCCCCGAGAACCACCAGGCTCTCTGCAAACACAAGGCCGGTTACCCCCTTCCCGGGTAGTAAACCTGAGATATGCCACCCCCGGTCCTTTGGGACCTTTATCCGAGAGCTCTCGTTCACAAAGCAAGAACCACACAGAAAAAGAGATTTGAGCAACCACACAGGTAAATATCTGGGCTCCATACCATGATACCACCTTTTTCCAGAAGGAATGGACATACCCTAGGGGAGCTACCCCTGAAACCTTGCCGCATCTTTCCTGTTTCGACCAATTCCGGTCTGTGAGGCTCGATGATGTCTCATCCACAAAGATACGCTTTTTCACAAAAGCCATGCTTTGATCAACAAATGATAAACAACACACAACAACACTTAGCATGCTACACTACCAAATTGGGAGTATATCACTGATAACCTTCAACTACATAACCTCTGAGCTCGTACGACTCAGAGAAGGGTGTTAAGCTAAGAGAATAAATCTCCGCCACCAAACAGAAATGTATTTGAAAGAAATCAGTTTTATATCTCAAAGTGTAATGTCAGACATACAACCATACAAGTCTGTTCTGGGTTCGAACAGAACCGAAGGCACTTACGAAGAAGCCCTTGCAAATCTGGATAATTTCTAATCACGTCCGAACTTCCCATCACAAAGGGTGATCAAATCTCTATATTGGGGACTAGTCGATGCAGAGACATTCGAGGAGTTGTCCTTTCATTTTCGAAAATGTCCGGTCTTCACCACTGGTCTTCAAATGCTATCCATAACGTCGTATCATTATTCAAAATGTATTCAAAATGGATTTCAGTTAAGTCACAACTTATTACCCAAAACTTCTCTTTCAAATGGTTTAAACAAATCACCATTTTAATCTTTTACATAAAAGATTCAATTCACAAAGTTCACCCAGTTTCACAAAGATCTATTCATAGATTTTCCAAATCAATTTCCATTTCAATTGGATTAACTCATTAAATCTTTAAATCAAATATTTAATTGATAGCTTTCAAAACAATTCCATTTCAATTTGGATTAACTCATTAAATCTTTAAAACAAAGATTTAACTGATAGCTTTCAAAACAATTCCATTTCGATTTGAAATTCTTTTAACACAAATTGGAAATTCATTCCTTATATGAAAGCTTCTATTATTTGAAAACAAATAATTTTCATTTCGAAAAATCTGATTCACTTATACGAGTTAAAATCTTTGGGTTAAATTCAAATTCTCAAAACCATACTTATAAAATGGTTTAAATTCATATAAACACATTTATATCATCTTAACCATAATTTCCAAACATGGAATTCAATTCTAAATTTTTGAATTTAAATTCAAATTAAATTATTTAAATTGAAAACTTTACCAAGTTATTCAAAATAACTTTTATCTTAAAAACTTCTTTTCAAAGCTTTAACATTTAACCCCAAATCCATTTCCAAAATCAATTGAAATTAAAATTTCAATTTCAAAAACATAAAATTTAAATCATCTATGACTTAATCGATTTCCTCGTGAAATCCATATTTGTGTGTGTATGGTGTAGTCCAGGGGTTTAACACAATAGTGCAACATCATTCAATCATCACAGATCAAATACAACAATATATTTGATAAGCGGTATAAACTATAACGCTTATCTTTTATTCACAGATCACAGATATATGTATTACAGATAGTATATTACATTCATCCCAGATAAATAAACTACGGTACAGATCACACACAAATCAGAATATATCACACAGCATCACAGATCAGGGAATATCAACAATTCGATCATCCAATATAATCCAAACATCCATAAGTAAAATTTATTTATCAATTGATTAATTTAAATCAGATGTATTACTTATGAATAATCATTAATCCGGGTAAATTATCATGAGTTAATAACAAATTATCTGGAATAAATTTAGTTAACCTTTAATTATTAACTAATCATCCTTAATTACTTATATCAATTAAACTAACTCCTTGATTAATTACATTAATTAATCATTTAATTGCACTGAGTCATCACCACTTAATTACTTCCCTTCAGTAATTATCCTTAATTAATTAATAAATTTATCTTTTAATTAATTATCCCTAATTAATTACATTAATTAATTAACCTTTAATTAATAATCTTCCCTTAATCACCTTCATTAATTAATTAACCTTTAATTAACTAATTATTCTCCAATTAATTACCTTAATTAATCAATCACATTGATTAATTACCTTTAATTAATTACAATAAGTGATTATTCTTAATCACTTAACCATCTTTAACCATTAATTAATTACTTTTAATTAAGTAATTATTTTAAAGTAATTAATTAATTACCTTTAATTACTTATCATAAATTAGTCAACCTTTAATTAAAGTAATCAACCTTTAATTAAATTAAAACTTGTTTATATTTTAAATTTCAAAACTGTTATATTTGAACCTGAGACCACTTCGGCTCTCAACCCGAGCCAGATATCAAATTTCCCGAGCCAAAACCAAATTTTCATGAGCCAAAATCAAAAACTAGTTTTTAATCTTAAAATTCAAAACTGTTATATATTCACGTACCCACTTGAACCCATACCCGAGCTAGCTACAGAACTTCACGAGATCAACTTCGAGACAAATCCCTTCTTCTTCGAGCTCAACATCCCTGACATTATCGTGTATGCGTGCACGATGCACACAAATCTGGCCACCGCCGATCGGTCTTGCCACCACCTACACGTCGACAATGTCCACCTCAACCTAACCGACCACCTAGCTCCGCCTATCTCAACCGGAATCAAAATTGAGCAAGGCAATCGAAACTGGAACTGAACCCCATGACCAAATTTGCCTCGCACGTTCACCTCGGGCCACCAGAGGTCACGAAACTCCGGTCACGACCACGTCCTTCACCCAGCCATCATCCCTCAAAGCCATGTGCCACTCGATCAACTACAGAGAGCAAACGAATCAACCATATAGCTTCGACCGAAAGCTAGGTTTACGAACTTCTCGCGTTCGCCGTCGCCACCACAACCATTTGACTACCATCCCACTATTTTTCCTCGACACTACATTCACTCCGCTACCACCCCAGAGAACCACGACCTCCCCCATCGACGAGATCACCAAAAATTGGTTAAAAAGCAATTTCCGTTCAACTAAGAACTGCTCTCGATTCCCGCATCTAAAAATCGTGATTTTTTCTTTAAAAATCAAGTTAAAGTATGAGAATTTAGTCTGCATACCGGAATTCATGATTTAAGATGTTCGAAATTTTACTAAAATTAACTTTGCTCAGTTCTTTGATTTTTAGAGATATTTATATGTTTTTTTAACTTAAATTGATTTTTAGAACTTAGTTTAGGATCAAACAAACATCTTTTGTTTTAATCCTAAGTCCTAACATTGAGTAGATTTTAAAGAAATGATTTTTGAACAAAAATTTGGACTGAGAATTTTAAGAACAGGGGTTATGAGCAACAATAGACTAAATACAACACTTCCAGTTTCAAACATTCAAAGAATCCAGAGATATAGACAACCTATTCACAGATATAAAAATAAACAACATGTTTATACTTTTAAAATTTGAGAAAAAGATGCTACTCACTTGATTTTGAAGAAAGAACAGAGCTTGAAAATTTGCAAGTTGAAATCTTTTCTTTTCTTTGATCTCTGGTTTGCACTTGATTGTGTTGTTTGTTTTAATTTGAATTTTATTTAAGTTTTAGGATGATATTTTCTTCAGTTTTACTTAGTGATAATGGACGAAACTGAAATGGAAATGATGAATATATGGGAGATGAGTTTACTGGTTGATGATATTATTTTGAATAGGTTATTATATTGCCTTTGTACAAATACCAGAGATTTTTCTTTGGTTTGGAGGCTGAAGTGATTTTTGTAGTGTACTAATGCTTCACGCATTAATTCACATTGTCCTTTTTCTTATACATTTTCATATCAAATTTGATTTGCTTACAAACTTATGCAGGCTGATATAACTCTTGTTTATTTTCCTCAAATCTTTTCCTTTGTTTCATACTTGAATATATTTATTGCTATCTTTCTTTGCAAGCCATTCTCATGCATATGTTTTGTTTACTCGTGTACATATATTTGCTGTCTTATGCTTTGCAAGCCATTTAGATATATTTTGTCTCCACATTACATACTTATCTTCATACTTAAATATATATATCTTTATCTTCTTATTCAAGCCTTCATATATATGTTTATATTTTCTTTTCTTTAGCAAGTACATTCATATGTATTTTGTCTCTTTATTTTACAAGTGTATAGATATTTTTTTATTTGTTTGTGCTTGAATGTATTTTATTTCTTGATTCATATTGGAGTGTATTGCTTTCTTTTATTTGATTGAAAGCACTTGAATAAATTCTTTTCTTTTGTTTTGTCTTCTTTTTAACTTGTCTTTATAATATTACTTTATAAATATAAACAATTTCTATTTTAATTTGTTGTTAGGTTTTATTTAAGTGTTACTTCATTTTTATAATTTATCTTATCTACATCTATTTCTATTTTCCAATTAAATATGTATTTATAACTTAAATATTTATTTTTATTTCTCTAACATAAACCATCAATTCTTATATTTATTATTATCATTTATTATTAAACCATTTACTTGAAATTTAATTCAAGTGATTTAATATATATTCTATTTCATTTGAGTTCGGGGAAACTCGCTTCAATTTACAATTAAATTTTACAATTTTAATTCAAAAATTCAATTAATTATCAATTTAAATTTAATTAAAATCAGGGATCGTTACAGACTTCCCGCCTTAAAAAAATTTCATCCTTGAAATTTGCCAGGGAGACACAAAGATAGATGAAGAATGTTTCATCAACTCAAGCTGAACATCTATTCTGCATTTGGCTTACCAAATCAGAATATCAATAATAAATAGAAGAACGAATCTTTTTAATTTTTTCCACAAGATACTCGGGTTATCCAGATCTACGAAATATGAGTGGCATTGGTTAGTTCGAAGGGATAACTAACCATTCGTAGAACATATCCGGACCCAAAAATAGATAGATATATGGATACAATTCCGAAACTTTTAGTTTAGAACTAAAGTATACCTATCAACCATAGCAACCAAAGTAATCAATTCATCTAAATAAACAATTCTGACCTATTTGTAGTTTATGTCCCATATTAATATATCGAATTTTATTCCTGGATCTACCAGAAACTATCAAAGAATTGAGAAAAGATGTTGAACAAAAGAGATTGATAGAGAAAAGATTGTTTCCTTGTTGTTACAGAGTATTGACCATTTATAGGCGTATTACCCTGTCCCCTATCTCATCCTCTTCTTGCACTCATACTTACTATCAGTGGATAGTAAGAGAATTTACTGAGGCGTACGGACGAATATCTTAGAGATACTCATTCTACGGTATACTTCACCCAATCTCTAATGAGCTACTTAATGTGTTATACTCCTGAGCTAAAATTTAACCTTAGCTCTGATACCAATTATAACGATCCTGACTCGGCCTTCGAAAATCGGCACCCGTACTTTCACTTGTACTCGAATACCGTAGATTCAAACGCCGAATCTGGCTCGCCGGAGCTTATAACACAGTAAGTATAACAACACAGCGGAAGAAAGAAATAAATGATATCATATACAACTCCAATGAATACAATATCCAGAATGATATACAACAATGATATCAATATGATACAACAATATCAGAGATAAATAAAGATGCTACAGCGGAAAACAGAAGTGATAACTCCAACATCAAGCTCGAACCACCATCACGTTGCATAAAGATAAGCAAGTGCAGTCATCAACTCCGATGAAGTGAACTAGCTCCAGATAATCTACTAAACCTGAATATCTGAGAAACCCAACTCTAGACTGCCCGTGTGGAAAATTGTGGGCACCCAGAGTTTAGGAAGGGAACAATAAACTCTGGGTCAGTCATGGGACTGGTGTGAGTAACAAAAACAGTTTATCTTTAAACAAACAAAAAAGAATTTTAAACATTGAAATCCGCAATGCTTTTCGAAAATGAAACTACCATAAGACCTCCCGCCACACACATAATGCAATCGCAGAATTGAAGGAGATTTCTTCTTATGATAGTCAAATATGCTTACTACGCAAAGAAAACTCTTTGATATTATTACTAGTGCATAGTGTAGGAAACATTTCGAAAATATAATATTAATCTTAGCCAACATACAACCATTATTGTATGCCTACTATAGCTACTATGTTCAATAGCAGGTCACCGCCACATTCCATAGCAGGTTATACAACTAAAACCGTACAAGGCTCGTATTGTTTCTTTGGATTTTCCAACAAATGGTCAGGCTAAGGAACTTCCTATGCCACATGGAAACGCCTCTGGAGGGATGCCCCGAGAACCACTTGGCTCTCTGCCAACACAAGGCCGGTTACCCCCTTCCCGAGTAGTAAACCTGAGATATGCCACCCCGGTCCTTTAGGACCTTTATCCAAGAGCTCTCGATCAAAAAGCAACAACCACACAAAAAATGAGATTGAAGCAACCACACAGGTAAATATCTAGGCTCCATACCATGATACCACCATTTTCCAGAAGGAATGGACATACCCTAGGGGAGCTACCCCTGAAACCTTGCCGTATCTTTCCTGTTTCGACCATTTCCGGTCTGTGAGGCTCGATGAGGTCTCGTCCACAAAGCTACGCTTTTTCACAAAAGCCATGCTTTGATCAACAAATGATCAACAACACACAACAACACTTAGCATGCCACACTACCAAATTGGGAGTATATCACTGATAACCTTCAACTACATAACCTCTGAGCTCGTACGTCTCAGAGAAGAGTGTTAAGCTAAGAGAATAAATCTCCGCCACCAAACAGAAATGTATTTGAAAGAAATCAGTTTTATATCTCAAAGTGTAATGTCAGACATACAACCATAAAAGTCTGTTCCGGGTTCGAACAGAACCGAAGGCACTTCCGAAGAAGCCCTTGCAAATCCAGATAATTTTTAATCACGTCCGGACTTCCCATCACAAAGGGTGATCAAATCTCTATACCGGGGACCAGTCGATGCAGAGACATTCGATGAGTTGTCCTTTCATTTTCGAAAATGTTCGGTCTTCACCACCGGTCTTCAAATGCTATCCATAACGTCGTATCATTATTCGGAATGGGTTATATGACACAAAGGTCCTCTCCCGACTAAACCGAATAATGAGCGCAATATTTTAAAACATATGGATATTGGGATTTCAGTTAAGTCACAACTTATTACCCAAAACTTCTATTTCAAATGGTTTAAACAAATCACCATTTTAATCTTTTACAAAAAAGATTCAATTCACAAAGTTCACCCAGTTTCACAAAGATCTATTCATAGATTTTCCAAATCAATTTCCATTTCAATTGGATTAACTCATTAAATCTTTAAATCAAAGATTTAATTGATAGCTTTCAAAACAATTCCATTTCAATTTGGATTAACTCATTAAATCTTTAAAACAAAGATTTAACTGATAGCTTTCAAAACAATTCCATTACGATTTGAAATTCTTTTAACACAAATTGGAAATTCATTCCTTATATGAAAGCTTCTATTATTTGAAAACAAATAATTTTCATTTCGGAAAATCTGATTCACTTATACGAGTTAAAATCTTTGGGTTAAATTCAAATTCTCAAAACCATATTTTTAAAATGGTTTAAATTCATATAAACACATTTATATCATCTTAACTATAATTTCCAAACATGGAATTCAATTCCAAATTTTTGAATTCAAATTCAAATTAAATTATTTAAATTGAAAACTTTACCAAGTTATTCAAAATAACTTTTATCTTAAAAACTTCTTTTCAAAGCTTTAACATTTAACCCCAAATCCATTTCCAAAATCAATTGAAATTAAAATTTCCATTTCAAAAACATTAAATTTAAATCATCTGTGACTTAACCGATTTCCTCGTGAAATCCATATTTGTGTGTGTATGGTGTAGTCCAGGGGTTTAACACAATAGTGCAACATCATTCAATCATCACAGATCAAATACAACAATATATTTGATAAGCGGTATAAACTATAACGCTTATCTTTTATTCACATATCACAGATATATAAATTACAGATAGTATATTACATTCATCCCAGATAAATAAACTACGGTACAGATCACACACAAATCAGAATATATCACACAGCATCACAGATCAGGGAATATCAACAATTCAATCATCCAATATAATCAAAACATCCATAAGTAAAATTTATTTATCAATTGATTAATTTAAATCAAATGTATTACTTATGAATAATCATTAATCCGGGTAAATTATCATGAGTTAATAACAAATTATCTAGAATAAATTTCCCTTTCATCATTTATTAGTTAACCTTTAATTATTAACTAATCATCCTTAACTACTTATATCAATTAAACTAACTCCTTGATTAATTACATTAATTAATCCTTTAATTACACTGAGTCATCATCACTTAATTACTTCCCTTCAGTAATTATCCTTTAATTAATTAATAAATTTATCCGTTAATTAATTATCCCTAATTAATTACATTAATTAATTAACCCTTAATTAATAATCATCCCTTAATCACCTTCATTAATTAATTAACCTTTAATTAACTAATTATTCTCCAATTAATTACCTTAATTAATTAATCACATTGATTAATTACCTTTAATTAATTACAATAAGTGATTATTCTTAATCACTTAATCATCTTTAACCATTAATTAATTACTTTTAATTAAGTAATTATTTTAAAGTAATTAATTAATTACCTTTAATTACTTATCATAAATTAGTCAACCTTTAGTTAAAGTAATCAACCTTTAATTAAATTAAAACTTGTTTATATTTTAAATTTCAAAACTGTTATATTTGAACCTGAGACCACTTCAGGTCTTAACCCGAGCCAGGCATCAAATTTCTCGAGCCAAAATCAAATTTTCCTGAGCCAAAATCAAAAACTTGTTTTTAATCTTAACATTCAAAACTGTTATATATTCGTGTACCCACTTGAACCCATACCCGAGCTAGCTACAGAACTTCACGAGATCGACTTCGAGACAAATCCCTTCTTCCTCGAGCTCAACATCCCTGACATTATCGTGTATGCATGCACGATGCACACAAATCTGGGCACCTCCGATCGGTCTTGCCACCACCTACACGTCGACAATGACCACCTCAACCTAACCGACCACCTAGCTCCGCCTATCTCAACCGGAATCAAAATTGAGCAAGGCAATCGAAACTGGAACTGAACCCCTTGACCAAATTTGCCTCGCACAATCACCTCAGGCCACCAGAGGTCACGAAACTCCGGTCACGACCTCGTCCTTCACCCAGCCATCATCCCCCAAAGCCATGTGCCACTCGATCAACTACAGAGAGCAAACGAATCAACCATATAGCTTCGACCGAAAGCTAGGTTTACGAACTTCTCGCGTTCGCCATCGCCATCGCCACCATAACCATTTGACTACCATCCCACTATTTTTCCTTGACACTACATTCACTCCGCTACCACCCCAGATAATCACGACCTCCCCCATCGACGAGATCACCAGAAATTGGTTAAAAAGCAATTTCCGTTCAACTAAGAACTGCTCTCGATTCCCGCATCTAAAAATAGTGATTTTTGCTTTAAAAATCAAGTTAAAGTATGAGAATTCAGTCTGCATACCTGAATTCATGATTTAAGATGTTCGAAATTTTACTAAAATTAACTTTGCTCAGTTCTTTGATTTTTTAGAGACATTTATATGTTGTTTTAACTTAAATTGATTTTTAGAACTTAGTTTAGGATCAAACAAACATCTTTTGTTTTAATCCTTAGTCCTAACATTGAGTAGATTTTAAAGAAATGATTTTGAACAAAAATTTGGATTGAGAATTTTAAGAACAGGGGTTATGAGCAACAATAGACTAAATACAACAATTCCAGTTTCAAACATTTAGAGAATCCATAGATATAGACAACCTATTCACAAATATAAAAATAAACAATAGGTTTATACTTTTAAAATTAGAAAAAAAGATGCTACTCACTTGATTTTGAAGAAAGAACAGAGCTTGAAAATTTGCAAGTTGAAAGATTTTCTTTTCTTTGATCTCTGGTTTGCACTTGATTGTGTTGTTTGTTTTAATTTGAATTTTGTTTAAGTTTTAGGATGATATTTTCTTCAGTTTTACTTAGTTATAATGAACGAAACTGAAATGGAAATGATGAATATATGGGAGATGAGTTTACTGGTTGATGATATTATTTTGAATAGGTTATTATATTGCCTTTGTACAAATACCAGAGATTTTTCTTTGGTTTGGAGGCTGAAGTGATTTTTGTAGTGTACTAATGCTTCACGCATTAATTCACATTGTCCTTTTTCTTATACATTTTCATATCAAATTTGATTTGCTTACAAACTTATGCAGGCTGATATAACTCTTGTTTATTTTCCTCAAATCTTTTCCTTTGTTTCATACTTGAATATATTTATTGCTATCTTTCTTTGCAAGCCATTCTCTTGCATATGTTTTGTTTACTCATGTACATATTTTTGTTGTCTTATGCTTTGCAAGCCATTTAGATATATTTTATCTCCTTATTACATACTTATCTTCATACTTAAATATATATCTTTATCTTCTTATTCAAGCCTTGCTTGGCCCAGCATAGCTCTTGTTTTTAGTCACATCTAAGCTAACTCATGAGAGTCAGGGCTATGTAAATACCTCATACAGAATCGTTCGCCAAACCATCCTACTTCATTTCTCTAATCTCCACCACGTACACAATTGTTAAAGTGGTTTCGGTATTGGCAGAGAGTATGACAATATCCGATCCCGGTCTCTTTAACAACCAAATGCTTATTACACACCAGATGGTTTTTTTACATTTCAAAAAGTCAATTTCACAATTGATATCAAAATATCATATTCGATTTCAGATCATATTTCTTTCGAAATCATATTCACTATAACGACTCGTAAATTTTATTGTTTTATTTAATTTGATTAATTGAATTTTTGTGAAATTTTAAATAATAAAATTTTGAAATTTAAATATGTTATTTGGAATGCGTCTAGTTAAACATAACAACTGGTAAATTTTCATCAGATAATTTGGAAGTTTACTTTTTTGTGTATTTCTATTTCAATTCCAATCAGTTAAAATTTGATGATAATAAAATGTTTTCCAAACTTGAATATTTTTCTATAGAAAAATTATAAATCATCTTCTAAGTGAGACGTCATCTTCCGTTTTGTCAAATTTGAATTATTAATGCTCCGTCGATCTTATTTTCGGCAAATTTGCAGCATTTTCGGTACCGATATCGACTTTTAATAACTCGATCGTACCACTGATATCTGTATACCATTTTGATCGTCTCGTTGTGCTGATCTCTGCTGTATATTCAATTCTGTATTTTGAAGTCCGAAAGACAACAAAATCTACGGAAATGATTTCCGAATCGATTCTGCAATTTGGCCTTCTGGTTTCTTTGACCATTCATATATACTCAGAGTTATACCAATAGTCGTTGCTTTTTTTATATTCCTGTAAATCAGTTTTGACGTTTGGATTATCTTCATATTTTATTCGTTCATTTGTGTATGATCGTTACTTTTGAGACAAGAAAAGAAATGAACAGACTTATTCATTTTAAGCTAAACATATCTTGATTCCTTCTGTAGCTTCTCCCTCTTCTCCAATTTTTTCTTCTTCCGAGCTCTTCACTTCTTCCATATCTTAAAAAAAAGAGTATACAAGGCTTGCCAACTGCTCGTTCTTCTGCTCGTACTTCCATCACACCTAGCAGCCGCATACACCCATCACCATTTCGCGCCACCATCCTCCGTGCTCTCCTCAACCCGAGCTCAGGTCGTACCCAGCAAACTCATACCCCTCTTTTTGTATACATAACAGGTATATATATGTTCTTTTAAATATAAAAGTTTATACATATTGCTGTTGGTATATATAGTTATAGTTTTTGGATATGTATATTTACGACAGTGTTGATATATTTTTATAACATATATTTCTAAATTTTATAATAGGAGTTGTATATGAGTATGTACATTTTGATTTAAGATATGTATAATATTATAAAAAGGAAATATATATTATAGGACATTGTTTTCATACAGGCTGCATGTTGTAGTTAGGTATGTGCTGTGCTAATATTAGTTGCTATATATTGAATGTCTGTAACGATTTCGTTTAGTGTATATAACTCATATTTCATATAAACTATGTATATATCGGTTTTGAATTATAGTATATTATAAAAGGCCTTATTTTCTTTTAAGTAGTTATATGAATATTGATTTTATAATGGATAGTGTTTTATATATTCATATCAGTCTATATGTGTTTTACTGCAGCCGTACTATTTATATATATAAACTAGTTGTGTAAGTGTAGTTTATATACGTATATATATTGTGATAGTTATATAAAAGTACGAAGGTTAGATTTAAAAGTTATATATATAATAAGTTAGCTATGCATAAAGATTTCACTGATCATATATATCTCGTTTGTTGCTTATATAATAGGCTGTTAGAGATGTATGTGGTCTGTTAGGAAATTTTTCCACTGTCTGTTTGATTAAATGATAAAATATATATTTTGTTTCATTCTTATATGTGTTTAAGATTAATATGGTATATTGTCTTTCTGGGATTTTTAGTATAGTACTGTGCCTAACATCTGTAGTTTTTTCATATTATATGTATAGGTATGTATACATATTTACTGCATATTATATTTTTGTGAGTATTATATTACATGGTTTAAAGCATATATACATAAATCTGCGTGTTTGCGTGTATGTTATATATATGTGAGATTTGTTTGTTATATGATAATATGCTAAATTATATATATATATATATATGTATGTATTGGTTAGTTTATATTTCAGTTATATATATATATGTTGTTTTAGATTATAAGGATGATATTTTGTTTTATAAAATGTTGATTTTTAAAATTGTTTTATATAATATAAGTGTGTTCAATAAATGATGATACTTGTTGTAATGTAGGTTTTATAATTTTGATTTAATATAATAATAATGTATATATGATGATATTAATACATGCGTTTTAATTTGAATAATATAATTTTAAATACAGATATATATTTAATTTAATATGTGTTTGAAATATAAAATATGATTTTTATATAAATAGTTATATATAGTTTTCATATAAGTTCATTCATACCATCTATCTTCATCAATCCGGTCCTGATTCGTTTTATCCATTCTTGTTATCAGCTCTGTTCATCGAATTTGTGCCATCTCGCTTTGCTTTGGAATTCATAACTCATTGTATTCTCGTTCATCTCTAGCCTCGAAAGGTGAGCAATCACTCACAATTAATGTTCTTTTATTTATTAAATTTGATTTCAATTGAAACGACAATTGAAATATGCTGCTGTTAGTTATTTACATTGCTATATATATGCTGTTATCTATATCTGTTCACCTATGACATATGACACCCTTATCTGTTATTTATATTGATGATATATGCTTTTTACCGATTGTTATATTATTATCATATCTTTTATCACTCTGCAAGTTCGCTGTTAGTATAGAATTCACTATGAGTTGAAATGATACATACCCGAACGATCTATAGAATAGGAGAAAAACGTTATGGGTTGTGTAATATCCCGGAAATTTTAACAATATCAATTTAATAATCTGTTGAATAATTAAATTGATATGGATAATCTTTGATAATAAGATTTGAATTTAATTTAATAATCTGATTAAATAAGTATTTATTTGTAATTTTATCTTTTAAAATCTAATAAGATATTTTCTATTTGAATATATATATATATATTTATTTGTATATATTTTAAATAGAAGCTTTGGGCAAATTGGAAATTTAGATTTAGTTTAATCTGGACTTTTCAAAGTTATTTAAATAAATAACATTTTAGTTTTAAATATACTTTAGATAAATCTTTTAATTGGTTAAGATATATATAGATAAGTGTTTAAATAAACAAGAAAAAGGCTTTTTAAATAATTTTAAAATAAATAGAAATATGAGTAATTACTTATAAGACATGTGTCATTATCTAAAGCTTCATTATAACATGTGTAATTTAATAAACAAATGTATAGGACAAGTGTCCTTAATTATTTTCATTTTCTTTTATTTTATAAATAAAAAATATACATGTATATTAACATTGCATTTCTTCATTTTCCCATTCTTTCTAATCTTCTCATTTTTTTCAAAAGCCAAGAGAAATCAATAATCTTTCCTCTAATAAAATCTGAAATAATTAGTAACCTCTTCTCAAACTCTTCCTCTAATCTAAAATCAAAAACCTGATTTTCAAATTCCTCAAACCAGAGATTATCAACATCAAATCTCTGTAAACCATTTTCCCAAATCTAAATCAAGTTCAGCCTGCAATTCTTTTCAACATTTAAGCCTGCCTGCATGTTTATCAAATCTGAAATTCTTTTTCAAGACAAAACAACTCAAAGCCTGCAAGCATTTCTTTTCAAATCTGAAGTCTTCAGTTTGCATTCATTCTTCAAACTGGAAGCAACATGTAAGATTCAGTAGCCAACAATTCAAATTTTTGTTCAAGTGAGGCATTCCAGTTTAAGTCAAAGCCTGTTCAAGTTTTCAAAAGCTTAAGTCTGCCTCTGTTTCATCTTTATACATGTGAGTAACAATTTTATTTAAAATAACCTAAATAAGTTGCTTGATCTCTTCATCTGATAATCCTGTTTACAGTAAATAAATGATGCAATTCTCTGTATTCTGCTTGGTTTTGAATGCATGTTGATTTTGGTATGTTCTTGCCTGATTATCAAATGCCAGTTTCAGATATTGATCAAAATTTATGATTTCATGTTAAGTCCTAGTCTATAAACTGATTTCATATGAATGTTTGTAGATAGTTCTATATATATATATGTGTATTGTGAAATGCTTCTTGTTTGTATATGTGAATGTATGGTATGCATGAATATCAGTGTGACCCTGTTATCTTGAATTCCAGGCTACTGTTTTTAATATAAATCATATCCCATGATCTAGTTTTAATTGAGATGTAAGGTTTAAATAAAATTAGTTGTTCCATAGTAAACTAAAGATTAAAAGGTTAATTAAATCAAAATTTAGTCTGAGTGCCTCTGTAATCTAAAACAACAGAGACATGTTATATTAAAGTGAAAATTTGAACTCTGTAATTTATAAATTCAAATGTATAAATTGAAAACATAGATGATAATATGATTTTTAGCATGAATATCATAGTTTTTAGTCAAGTATAATAAGAGCAGTTCTGGTTTATGTTGGAAATGAAATTCTGGTGATTTCGATCATCTCAGTGAAATTGGAAGTTCGAAATCTTTAGTAATGGTAGTGGAATGATCATGGATGATAGGAAAATTGTCAGGAGGATTTTTAAGGCAGTGAGGAAGAAATGATTTAAGTTTTAAAATTTTAAACCTAGTTATTACCAGTCTAGAGGAATCGAGCATCATTTCGTCTAGGATGGATCGAGTTCGACGAAACTCTGGGAATTGATAGTCGTGACGTAGATGAACTCGTCGCCGAAGTCACTGGCGTTCTGGTGGTCGAGATTTCGAAGGCGAAGAGATGTTGACAGGCTTTGGGAAATGTTGTATGGTTCCTGGTTTTAGATTTTAGGCTCGATTTCGAGTTCGAGCAGTGATCGAAGTAGTGATGGTAGTTTTCTGGTAGGTGGATGATCGTCGATGGGTGGAGATACTCGGTGATGGCCGGAGGCGTCGATCTGGACTGTGCACGTGCACGTTCGAGTGTTTGTACTGGTAGCAGTTTCTTTGGGGATGGAAGGAGAGACTCGAGAATACTGTTGTTTGGCCCGGAAGATTGCTCGTGTGTTTAAGGGTTTGTCTCGAAGTAGTGGAGCTGGAGTATTGAACTCAAGTGACAGAGAAAGACTCGTGATTTTTGAGTGTTTTTGCAGGGAAGACTCGGGTAATTTTGGGTTACGACTCGAAGTGATTTAGAAGTGGGCTCGAGAGTTTTAGTGTTGTCAGGTTTTATACCTGTCTGTTTTGAAATTTAAATTTAAATTAAATTTTGAAGTAATATTAAGCAGTAAATCAAAGTTTGATTTATAAAGACAAGTTTAGTTTTAAACTTTAATATTAGATAATTAGTTTATGAATTTAAATGTTTAAATATGTTAAGTGTAGATATGTTTAAATGTTAAATCTAAGAAGAAATTTGATTTAAGTTCTTTTAAAAACTTATTAGAAAATATAAGATTTTTAATAAGTAAAAGTTTTTAAATTGGTTAAAAACTTAGTTAAAAATAAATTGGTATTCATTTTAAATACAACATTTAAAATGAAATTTAAAAGTAGATTTGAAATGAATATTTCAAATATAAATTATAAATGATAACTTGTTTATCAATAAAAATAAAGTTTATCTTAAAATAATTAAAGACTTGTGTTTATTTAATTTTTTTGGAGATTTAATATATAATTAAATTATTTGATTAATTAATCATTTGGATTAATTAAATAGGTAATTAAAGGTTTAAACTAATTTATTTATGATTAAGATTAATTAATTAGGGATGATTAATTTGTAATTAGGGATTATAAATTAGAGTATTAATTAATGGTTAGGAATTAATTAATAAGTAATTAAATATTAATTAAGTTATGGTTAACACTTAATTAATTTAGTAATTAGAGATTAATAAATTGGTTATTAAGATTTATTAATTTAGAATTAATAATAATTAATATAAGTTAATTACTTAAGGAAAGTAATTAAATAATAGTTAATGAAGTCATTAACTATGGATTATTTAATAATTAATTAATAGGATTAATTTTAATAGTTAATTAGATTAATTAATTTGAAGATAATCAATTATAGAATTTGTTTAAATGTAATTACTTAATGGAAGTAATTAAGAATTAATTACTTATTGTAATTAATTGAAGTTAATTTGATTTAGTTAAATTAATTAATTAAGTTTAATTAATTTAGAATAATCAAGAGATGATTTGATAATAATTACTTAATGTAATTATTAAGGTAAGATTATTTAGAGGAGTAAATAATAAGATAATTACTGGAAGTAATTAGTTGAATAAATGATTTTATTAATAGAAGTAATTTGAGTTAATTACTTTGAAAAAATTAATCAAGGGATTAATTAAAGAATTAATTAAGGAGTAATTAATTTAGTTAATGAAAGTAATTAAGGGTAATTAATTACTGATTGAAGATTAATCAAGGTGATTAATAAATGTTGTTTAATTAAAGATTAATTACTTAATGTAATTAATTTAATTGAGTAATTAATAATTAAGTTGTAATTAAGGATCATTAATTAATATAATTAATGATGTAATTAAGATTGGTTAATTAAGTAATAATTAATAAATGAAGTAATTAATTAATGTAATTAATTAAGGATTAATATAATTAAATATAGTTGATTAACTTAATAAATTTTAGTTAATTAATTAATGAAGTAATTAAAGGTTAATTACTATAAGTGGTTAAGGATAATTAATTTAAATAATTAATTAAAGATAAATTACTTGAATGTAATCAAAAGATAATTAATCAAGATGATTAATTGAAATGAATTATTAGAGGATAATTAATTAATTGATTGTAATTAATTAATGGTTAAGTAAGAAGGATTTATAAAATAAAGTAATTAATTTAATTCACTTTAAATTAATTAGAGATGATATAAATCATTACTTATGAATGAGTGATAGTATTGAATACTTGGCATTGATTGATATCTCTGATGAGATATATGCTGTATGATATGGATGTTAGTTGAATTGTATGGATTATCTGATAATGTTGATTATCTGTTGGGAATTATCTTTCTTTGTGTATAAAGATAATAAATTAAATTGTTTTAACCTTTAAAACAACTTGGCCTTAAAAGATACGCTTTGGATTTCGATGAGACCGGGATCGGGTTTCCGTATACCGGATTTCCAGGTCTGAAGACCCGAATACCACATCGATCCAAATTAACGATAGGTCGTGAATCAAGTGAAGATGAAGATTCAGAGTGCAAGGGTTATTGTCGTTAACTCTGAGGGTGATTCCAAAATGAGTGTAACGAGATAATGCCTTCGGTTTCGTTCGAACCCGGAACGAACTTGTATGGATTGAATGCTTTCAGCACATCGTCAGGTGGACGATGAGCATTCTAAGATAAATGTGTTCTATTTAAAGGTAATCGTGACCTCAAGCCTCACAAACCGGGAATGGCTAAAACATGGGAGGTGCAGCAAGGTTAGTGGGTAGCACCCAAGTAGGACAAGGTTACCTCTGTCTAGATGTCCCTTTCTATTTTCGACTTAGTGGTGCGGTTGCTGATCCCAACCGTGAGGTATCTTGTGCGGGAATTATCCAGTAAGGGATGTTCCGACCTTGTGTTGCAGGGGATTGGGAGTGATCCTCGGTACGGTGATCTAGGCCACGTACTGTGACGGGCGGTACCCCGGTAGCCCTGCCATTGTATGGAAATCCAACTTCCAATAAGTGATAACGGACTTGATTGTATAACCCACTTTGTTGTCTAGTATGCTGGAATTTAATAATGTAACAATTTCAGCTATTTCATATTTATTTGAAAACCCTAGACCCTATTATAATACAATCGAATTTCCTATCAAATGTTTTGGTTAGCGTAAGGTAAAAACTTACCCATGTTTATTTGTGGGGAGTCTTACGTGGTACCTTTTCTTTCAAAAAGGTTTTGAAGTTAAACAAGTTTAACCTGTTACTCACACCAGACCCATGTCTGACCCAAGTTGTTTATTTCTGTTTTATAAACTCTTGGGTATTCAAATTTTTACGAGTAGCCAAGGGAATTCAGGTTAGCCTTGACGAATTGTGGAGGAGCAATGGAGCAGGAGGCTTCAGCGTTGTAGATATAGATAGTAGTTTCCGCTGTGTTGATCTTGTTTAGATCTTTGTTTTGTATTGAGTTGTAATAACTAGACAGATGTTTATAACTGTCTAGTATGTGATGTGTAATCTGTGTAACTCTGATAGATGATGTATATGATACTATGTAATAGTTATGTGATATATTATATTTTATTCCGTTTCCGCTGTGAGTATTTGTGTTTGTTTTCTTTCTCTTCTTTTCTTTTCTACTTCTCACCCCTTTCTTTCTTACTGTCGATGCGATTTTCCGGGAGTGGAAAGTCGGGTCGTCACATGTGGTATCAGAGCATTAGGTTGAGTGAATACCTAAGCTCTGGAGTGGTGTCTATCGTGAGAGAGTGTATTTGTAATTTTTATATAACTATATATATCTATTCTACCTATTTGTTGGGTTACCCGTTGTAACAACCCGGGATTTGCATTACCAATTAATAAATAAAAGTTAGGATTTTTATTTATTTTAATGAAGCATAAAAGGATTTGGAATAACAAAATTTATTTGAAAAAGGCTATTTTAATTAAATAGGAAATATGGGGTTTTAAAATGAGGTTAAAATGTTATTTTTGGAAAGTTAAATAATTTAGGAGAGATTTTAAAATGGGTTTGGATAAGAAAAATGAGTTTTATAAACATACATGAACACTTAGACTAATTTTTGGAAACATGTAAATAACTCTCTTCTTATTGGGTTTCAAAACCTAGCCCAATAACCCACCCTAAACCTTCTCTATAAATTATCTCATACTCTCCAAACCTCATTCATTCAACCCTAATCAAAACCCTAATCATTTCCTAAAGCTTTCATAACAAAAATGGCCTCTATCTTCATCTCCTTCTAGTTTTAGCTTACGCAAGTCATTCTATGCAAAGGTAATGCAAATACCCATCTCAAATCCATTCTTATATCTTTTTCATTTCTGAAATTTATTTGGTAACACATGTTTTATGTGTTTTTTTGATCTTATAGCCTCCTAATCATCTTTTTCTATCTTGGGTTGATGCTATAGTAGTCTTTGTTGCTTTCTAGAGAGGTATATTGCTAAAAACCTCTTCTAATATGTGTTTAATCATCTTTTGATTTTGGTAATCAGTTAGTAACACATGTTTTTTTATGTAACATGTGAATCATAGCTCTTTGATCATCTTTGCTTTCATTTGGGGTGTGCACATAAGGTATTTGTAATATATGTTAGCTGAAATTATAATTAGTTTATTGCTGTTAGTAAATTAGGCATATCCCATTCATCTTAAATCGGAATTAAGATTTTCTTGAAGTTCTGGAAAGCTTATTCTGTAGCCTATAACTTTCATGTTTTGAGCTTTGCCTAATTTTGTGGTTTCAATGGTCGAAATCACGTTTGTTTGTCGCTGACCTGACAACAAACTACAAGGTTGATAAAATAAAACCCTGAAATTGATTTGGCCATAAGTTACTCGTTTTTGATCCGAATTAGATAATTCTGGATGTTCCAGAAAGCTTAAAACATATGCTACAATTTTTGCTCAGTGAGTTTTCTGTAATATTGCCATTTAGATGACCTGAAATGCGTTCAAAGACAGAAGACCAATTCTGTCTTTAACAAGTTATCTTGAGTTTCAATCTGATATTGTTTTGCATGTATCTCTCTCGTTTCTTATCCAAATCTAATAATTTTGGATGTTCTGGAAAGCTTAGATTTAGAGCTAAAACTTTCATGTTTTGAGTTTCATGAAATTTCGAAGTTATTTTGGTCAATATTGTACATTCTTACCACTGTCCCGAGAAAAAAAAAGAAAAAAAAAATAATAAATAATTTTTTTTTAAACCCTGTTCCAGATTTTTTTTCTCCACTTCGCGATGCCGCCACGATCGCATCCGAAGTCGGAATTCGACGTTTTTGGTCTCGTTGGAAAGGTGGAGATTCGAACTCCATCTCTGTAAAATTTAGGCATCATCGGCATTCTTTTGGTACTTCGAATTTCGTGTCGAAGTTGAACTCTTGTCGCTGTTTGTAAACAGTGTGAATCTTGTTCTGGGTCCAACTTTGAGACGTCGCTGCTACTTCGTCTCAACTCAGATTCCAGAAATTCTTTTTGAATCTTATAGTAGGGATGTTGGACTATATTCCTACCTGTTTTCATGTCATTTGGATTCATTTTGTTGGTCCAAATAAATTGCCGAACTTGGGTTCGCAGCAGTTTTTGAATGGTCAAACACTTAGAATGAAAATCAAATATCCCTTCTGTTTCCAGCTTTTGAGCGCCACTCCGCGATGCCTCCACGTTCGCATCGGAAGTCGGAATTCAACGTTTTGGGTCTCGTTAGAAAGGTGGAGTTCCGAACTCCATCTCAGGAAAATTTGGACAACATTGGAGTTCGTTTGGTACTTCGAATTTCATGTCGAAGTTGAACTCTAGTCGCTGTTTGTAAACAATGTAAATCTTGTTCTGGGTCCAACTTTGAGACGTCGCTGCCACTTCGTCTCAACTCGGAATCCAGAAATTCTTTTTGCATGTTAAAGTAGGGATGTTGGACTACATGCCTGCAAATTTTCATGACATTTGGATACAGTTTGCTGGTCCAAATAAATTATCGAACTTGAGTTCACAGCTGTTTTTGAATGTTTACAAACACTTAGAATATTTTTGATGATTTTCTGGTTTTCATTGATTTCTTTGAGATTTGTCTCTAGATTTCGTACACGGGTTTTATGAATCATTTTCAAAAGATTTTTCACTCCTAAATGGCTTTTGAAAATTAATATATAATATTATTTTAATTATTAAATTAATTACTCCATAATATGAGACCTTTCAAAAGACCGTTTTAAAAGTGATTCCGAAAATCAATTATAAATCCGTTTTACACCATTATTTTCTATAATAAAAATCTCACACTCACTTTTAGCACGTCGAGCGAAGTGGAAAGGTGCTTAAACGGTTAGGAAATCTCCAGCCTATGGAAACCGTGTGTATTTTCATTCCGGTTAATCCCCGACCTATTCGATTGATCGTTTTGACCTTTGGGTCTAGTTTACCGATGATATGAGGTAGACTTTTTATTGTTTGGAGTGTGGGCTTGCTATTGGTTAGGAAACCGTTTAGTGCGAACGTGGGGTATGGGACTCATTGTTAACACTTTGCGGCTTCCTCTCCAAGAAGTTAGTGACACATTAGCCTCTAGGCGGCCAGTACTGGACCTCTGGGTCACCACGCCTCTGGGCAACCGTCTCTGGACACCTGCTCTATGGAGCAGTTTATTTTTCGTCGTGTGCCTCTGGGCCTTTATCCTTCTGGGAAGGATCTCGCCGTCTCGCGCGTTTCGCATCGGTGCGAGTGATCGATCACAACTCTACAGTACTTGGCAACAACGACTGTGGTCGGTGCACGTGCAAAACTTGTATTATCTGATGATTTTTATATCCATTCGAGTACCGCCATTCGGCGTTGGTTCTATGGAACCATACGATGTAAGTGCGATTACCTTGTGGATTCACAGTGTCTCTGGACACTGCTTTTCAGTGTTTGATTTCATTGATTTTTCAGTATATCCCCATTGCTCTTTGGAGCATCGATCTTTGCTTGGGCATTGATTACAGACTCTGGTCACTCTTGGGATTATTGCCTATGGGCATCTTTTTATAGCTTTGGCTACGCCGATGATATGAGGCGATTTTATTTATTCTACACTTTGGTGTTGATTTCTCTTTGGAGATTTTTATTGTTTATTGATGATTAGGGATCGTCATTATATTCATGTGGTTCATAATATACTTCTCTTTGGGTAAGTACTGTTTTACTTATGTACCGCATTATTATATATCTCAGTTATTACTGATTGTTTAGCTAGCTTGACCCGAGTGTTTTCGCTCGGGTCAGACCGAGTTGTTTCAGGTTAGGTCTCTGGACTTAGCTTCTGTGCTTCCGCATGGACATTATCTGCTATGCTGATAGATAGCGCTTTTATTTGTCCACTATTCCGCTACTCTGTTATTATTCAAACTTTGATATGTACATATTTTTGACTCACATGTGTGGGCAATGGCTTTGTACCCACTTTTAGTATTTGGATCTGTATTGATGATGTATTGTTCTGGGATTTTATATCTGTTATGTGATTCTGTTCTGTGATGTTTTTATCATTTATTACTATGCTTGTTTCTGATAGGTCTTTAGCCATTGTAATTTCGTTATAAATATTTATTGGATATGTCGAACCACTTGAAAAATTTAAATAGATTCCACTTTTCGACATATTCGATAGATAGTTATAGCTAGATTACAAATGGTCGCTCCCACTATACTCTATTCTCCGCTTTAACAGACAGTATTACTCCCGTAATACTCTTTGTTACAGTGGGTCTCAGAGTGGGGCGTTACAGCTTGGTATCAGAGCCTGGTTTCAGGAATAAGCATAATAAACACAGAACAGATACACTTAGTACAATACATTTTAAATTAGATCCGAATTAAATCATATCCCTTCCTCATGTTTATTGATAGATAAGTTAGGAATATGTATAGGAATCCGTTATATTCCGTAGTATTCCTTAATTAATTATCTATCATTGAATCATGTCTAACTCTAATTCCCGTTACGACATGTTTGACCATTTGAGCGGTGCGAAGGTCTTCTCTCAGTTTGACCTTGCCACCGGATTCCATCAGCTACGAGTCATGGAAGACAGCATTCCTCTTACAGCATTTCGCACTCGTTATGGTTCTTTTGAGTGGTTGGTCATGCCGTTCGGCTTGACGAACGCTCCGGCTTTCTTCGTCGATCTTATGAATCGAGTATTCCAGGAATACATCGATAGATTCGTTCTGGTTTTCATCGACGATATTCTTATTTATTCTAGATCCGAGGCAGAGCATGCTCATCATTTGCAGATCGTCTTGGATACTCTTCGTCAGCATCAGCTGAAGGCCAAGCTCTCCAAGTGCCATTTTTGGGAGAGCAAGGTCAAGTTCTTGGGCCATATTGTATCTAAGGGTATTTCTGTCGATCCTGCCAAGATCGAAGCTATTCAGAATTGGAAGCAGCCCGAGAACGTTCATGATATTCGCAGTTTCCTTTGTCTGGCGGGTTATTACCGTCGGTTTATCAAGGATTTCTCTCGAGTTGCACTTCCCCTTACGACGCTGAATCGTAAGGGTGTTCGCTTTATTTGGTCTGATAAGTGTGAAGCTTCCTTTCAGCGACTGAAGGAACTTCTCACTCATGCTCCTATTCTAGTGGTTCCGGAGAGTAACCATGATCTTGTTGTTTACACCGACGCTTGCGGTAGCGGCCTCGGTGCTGTGCTTATGCAGAAGGATCGGGTAGTTGCTTATGCTTCTAGGCAACTACGTCCGAATGAGGTTCGCTATCCGATTCATGATCTTGAGTTGGCAGCTATCGTCTTTGCTTTGAAGACGTGGCGTCACTTTCTATTAGGCGAACACTTCATTCTTTACACCGATCACAAGTCACTGAAGTATTTATTCAGTCAGAAGGATCTCAATATGAGGCAGCAGCGATGGCTTGAGTTTCTCGCCTCATATGACTTAGACATTCAGTATACCCCTGGCAAGGGTAATCGTGTGGCTGATGCACTCAGTCGCAAACACTCGGCAGTAGTTTCTATGATGATTGCCAAGTGGGATATCCTTGAGACTCTTTCTATGTGTGATATTCGAAATCGAGCTCCGTCTTCTGATCCTCAGATCTTGTTATTCAGCTTGGAAGCTCGACCCATTCTATTGGATCGCATTGCCCATGCTCAGCGGCAGGATCCAGAATTATTGCATCTTATTCATCTTCTCGAGTCGGGATACAGTGATGAGACATTGCTGGATTATTCTCTTGATTTTCATCGGTGTCTTCGTAGAAGGAACCGTATTGTGGTGCCATCTGATTTATCACTTAGGCGTGACATTCTAGACGAGTGTCATCGTACTAAGTACACTATACATCCCGGTTCGAGTAAGATGTATGCCGACATGTGCCGGCTATATTATTGGGAGGGTTTGAAGAGTGATGTTGCAAGTTATGTAAGCCGTTGCATGACTTGTCAACAGATCAAAGCTGAGCATCAGCGTCCATCTGGTCTTCTTCAGCCGCTAGAGATTCCATTGTGGAAATGGGATCAGATATCCATGGATTTTATTGACGGTCTGCCTCGATCGAGGTCAGGCCATACTTCTATTTGGGTCATCGCCGATCGCTTGACCAAATCAGCTCATTTCATACCTATTATGTCCACTCGGACTGCTCCTCAGCTTGCCAAGTTATATATGAAGGAAGTCGTTCGACTTCATGGCATTCCTAGCTCTATCGTCTGTGATCGAGACACTATCTTTACTAGTCACTTCTGGAAGTGCCTACAGTCAGCTTTTGGCTCAAAGATGAATCTCTCGACTGCTTATCATCCTCAGACCGACGGTCAGACGGAGAGGGTGAATTGTGTTTTAGAGGATCTTTTGCGCTGTTGTATTCTGGATTTCGGAGGTAGTTGGGAGGATCACTTACCGCTTGTAGAGTTCTCCTACAACAACAGCTTTCAGTCTAGTATTGGCATGGCTCCTTTCGAGGCTCTTTACGGAAGGCCATGTCGTTCTCCTTCGTGTTGGTTAGAATCTGGCGAGAAGTTCCTTCTTGTTCCAGATTCAGTTCGGGAATCTTCTGAGAAGATTATTCTTATTCGTTAGAGAATGAGAGAGGCACAGGACCGTCAGAAATCCTACGCGGACAACCGTAGGAAGCCTCTTGAGTTCTCCATTGGTGATCATGTCTTTATTCGGATATCTCTTATGAAGGGGGTTGTGCGTTTCAGCTCTACAGGGAAGTTGGCTCATCGCTATGTTGGACCATTTCCTATTACGGAACGCATCGGCCCCGTTGCTTATCGTGTGGCTCTACCTGCTCACTTCTCTGGAATACACGACGTGTTCCATGTTTCCCAGCTTCGCATGTGTGTCCGCGATCCTAATTCTATCATTGAGCCGCATGCTGTGCCTGATTTAGAGATCTCACCTGATTTATCTTTGGAGCAGCAACCTCTTCGTGTGCTTGATTCGGAGGTTAGACGCCTTCGCAACAAAGAGGTTCCACTCGTGAAGATTCAATGGTCACCGAATCCTAAGGACTGCACTTGGGAGACCAGAGAATCTATCGAACGCTCTTATCCTGGCTTTCTCCCATCTTCTTCTACGGGTGAGAATTCTCTATTTTATCTCTATCACTTCTTTTGTGGATTTGACATTATAGACGACATCTATCTTAAGGAATTGCGGGGACGCAATTTTCTTAAGGGGGGAGTCTGTAACAACCCGGGATTTGCATTACCAATTAATAAATAAAAGTTAGGATTTTTATTTATTTTAATGAAGCATAAAAGGATTTGGAATAACAAAATTTATTTGAAAAAGGCTATTTTAATTAAATAGGAAATATGGGGTTTTAAAATGAGGTTAAAATGTTATTTTTGGAAAGTTAAATAATTTAGGAGAGATTTTAAAACGGGTTTGGATAAGAAAAATGAGTTTTATAAACATACATGAACACTTAGACTAATTTTTGGAAACATGTAAATAACTCTCTTCTTATTGGGTTTCAAAACCTAGCCCAATAACCCACCCTAAACCTTCTCTATAAATTATCTCATACTCTCCAAACCTCATTCATTCAACCCTAATCAAAACCCTAATCATTTCCTAAAGCTTTCATAACAAAAATGGCCTCTATCTTCATCTCCTTCTAGTTTTAGCTTATGCAAGTCATTCTATGCAAAGGTAATGCAAATACCCATCTCAAATCCATTCTTATATCTTTTTCATTTCTGAAATTTATTTGGTAACACATGTTTTATGTGTTTTTTTGATCTTATAGCCTCCTAATCATCTTTTTCTATCTTGGGTTGATGCTATAGTAGTCTTTGTTGCTTTCTAGAGAGGTATATTGCTAAAAACCTCTTCTAATATGTGTTTAATCATCTTTTGATTTTGGTAATCAGTTAGTAACACATGTTTTTTTATGTAACATGTGAATCATAGCTCTTTGATCATCTTTGCTTTCATTTGGGGTGTGCACATAAGGTATTTGTAATATATGCTAGCTGAAATTATAATTAGTTTATTGCTGTTAGTAAATTAGGCATATCTCATTCATCTTAAATCGGAATTAAGATTTTCTTGAAGTTCTGAAAAGCTTATTCTGTAGTCTATAACTTTCATGTTTTGAGCTTTGCCTAATTTTGTGGTTTCAATGGTCGAAATCACGTTTGTTTGTCGCTGACCTGACAACAAACTACAAGGTTGATAAAATAAAACCCTGAAATTGATTTGGCCATAAGTTACTCGTTTTTTATCCGAATTAGATAATTTTGGATGTTCCGGAAAGCTTAAAACATATGCTACAATTTTTGTTCAGTGAGTTTTCTGTAATATTGCCATTTAGATGACCTGAAATGCGTTCAAAGACAGAAGACCAATTCTGTCTTTAACAAGTTATCTTGAGTTTCAATCTGATATTGTTTTGCATGTATCTCTCTCGTTTCTTATCCAAATCTAATAATTTTGGATGTTCTGGAAAGCTTAGATTTAGAGCTAAAACTTTCATGTTTTGAGTTTCATGAAATTTCGAAGTTATTTTGGTCAAAATTGTACATTCTTACCACTGTCCCGAGAAAAAAAAAGAAAAAAAAATAATAAATAATTTTTTTTATACCCTGTTCCAGATTTTTTTTCTCCACTTCGCGATGCCGCCACGATCGCATCCGAAGTCGGAATTCGATGTTTTTGGTCTCGTTGGAAAGGTGGAGTTTCGAACTCCATCTCTGTAAAATTTAGGCATCATCGGCATTCTTTTGGTACTTCGAATTTTGTGTCGAAGTTGAACTCTTGTCGCTGTTTGTAAACAGTGTGAATCTTGTTCTGGGTCCAACTTTGAGACGTCGCTGCTACTTCGTCTCAACTCGGATTCCAGAAATTCTTTTTGAATCTTATAGTAGGGATGTTGGACTATATTCCTACCAGTTTTCATGTCATTTGGATTCAGTTTGCTGGTCCAAATAAATTGCCGAACTTGGGTTCGCAGCAGTTTTTGAATGGTCAAACACTTAGAATGAAAATCAAATATCCCTTCTGTTTCCAGCTTTTGAGCGCCACTCCGCGATGCCTCCACGTTCGCATCGGAAGTCGGAATTCAACGTTTTTGGTCTCGTTAGAAAGGTGGAGTTCCGAACTCCATCTCAGGAAAATTTGGACAACATTGGAGTTCGTTTGGTACTTCGAATTTCATGTCGAAGTTGAACTCTAGTCGCTGTTTGTAAACAGTGTAAATCTTGTTCTGGGTCCAACTTTGAGACGTCGCTGCCACTTCGTCTCAACTCGGAATCCAGAAATTCTTTTTGCATATTAAAGTAGGGATGTTGGACTACATGCCCGCAAATTTTCATGACATTTGGATACAGTTTGCTGATCCAAATAAATTATCGAACTTGAGTTCACAGCTGTTTTTGAATGTTTACAAACACTTAGAATATTTTTGATGATTTTCTGGTTTTCATTGATTTCTTTGAGATTTGTCTCTAGATTTCGTACACGGGTTTTATGAATCATTTTCAAAAGATTTTTCACTCCTAAATGGCTTTTGAAAATTATTATATAATATTATTTTAATTATTAAATTAATTACTCCATAATAGGAGACCTTTCAAAAGACCGTTTTAAAAGTGATTCCGAAAATCAATTATAAATCCATTTTACACCATTATTTTCTATAATAAAAATCTCACACTCACTTTTAGCACGTCGAGCGAAGTGGAAAGGTGCTTAAACGGTTAGGAAATCTCCGGCCTATGGAAACCGTGTGTATTTTCTTTCCGGTTAATCCCCGACCTATTCGATTGATCGTTTTGACCTTTGGGTCTAGTTTACCGATGATATGAGGTAGACTTTTTATTGTTTGGAGTGTGAGCTTGCTATTGGTTAGGAAACCGTTTAGTGCGAATGTGGGGTATGGGACTCATTGTTAACACTTTGCGGCTTCCTCTCCAAGAAGTTAGTGACACATTAGCCTCTGGGCGACCAGTACTGGACCTCTGGGTCACCACGCCTCTGGGCAACCGTCTCTGGACACCTGCTCTATGGAGCAGTTTATTTTTCGGCGTGTGCCTCTGGGCCTTTATCCTTCTGGGAAGGATCTCGCCGTCTCGCGCGTTTCGCATCGGTGCGAGTGATCGATCACAACTCTACAGTACTTGGCAACAACGACTCTGGTCGGTGCACGTGCAAAACTTGTATTATCTGATGATTTTTATATCCATTCGAGTACCGCCATTCGGCTTTGGTTCTATGGAACCATACGATGTAAGTGCGATTACCTTGTGGATTCACAGTGTCTCTGGACACTGCTTTTCAGTGTTTGATTTCATTGATTTTTCAGTATATCCCCATTGCTCTTTGGAGCATCGATCTTTGCTTGGGCATTGATTACAGACTCTGGTCACTCTTGGGATTATTGCCTATGGGCATCTTTTTATAGCTTTGGCTACGCCGATGATATGAGGCGATTTTATTTATTCTACACTTTGGTGTTGATTTCTCTTTGGAGATTTTTATTGTTTATTGATGATTAGGGATCGTCATTATATTCATCAATAAACAATAAATAATATAAATGAAAAGTACAATTTGTATTGATTAAACAAATTGTTGGAATTCCAAAAATGTGGTTCATAATATACTTCTCTTTGGATAAGTACTGTTTTACTTATGTACCGCATTATTATATATCTCAGTTATTACTGATTGTTTAGCTAGCCTGACCCGAGTGTTTTCGCTCGGGTCAGACCGAGTTGTTTCAGGTTAGGTCTCTGGACTTAGCTTCTGTGCTTCCGCTTGGACATTATCTGCTATGCTGATAGATAGCGCTTTTATTTGTCCACTATTCCGCTACTCTGTTATTATTCAGACTTTGATATGTACATATTTTTGACTCACATGTGTGGGTAATGGCTTTGTACCCACTTTTAGTATTTGGATCTGTATTGATGATGTATTGTTCTGGGATTTTATATCTGTTATGTGATTCTGTTCTGTGATGTTTTTATCATTTATTACTATGCTTGTTTCTGATAGGTCTTTAGCCATTGTAATTTCGTTATAAATATTTATTGGATATGTCGAACCACTTGAAAAATTTAAATAGATTCCACTTTTCGACATATTCGATAGATAGTTATAGCTTGATTACAAATGGTCGCTCCCACTATACTCTATTCTCCGCTTTAACAGACAGTATTACTCCCGTAATACTCTTTGTTACAGTGGGTCTCAGAGTGGGGCGTTACACCCGTACAGGTTTTCCAATATAAATTATAAAGGTAGATAGGGTAGTGGTGTGTGTAACACGACTACCAATGGTTGGAGTCTGAGTATTGAGGTTGGAAGTGTATCTGTCGAGACTGTAGACCTAATACTGTCTCGGTTAAGCTTTGATGTGGTGAAGGATTTCATCGATCTCCGAAGGAAACTGTAATGGTTCGGAGTTTATCTTTGAAGTGTGGATGAGTAGAGTTGGATCTGTCGATGAGGCAGAAGTGAGTGAAGGTACCTTGATACCTCAGGTAATAGTAGCTGTTGTGTGCATTTCTACTACCGAACCAAAAGGCAAGAACCAACTCTCATCCGGTCTCCCACCGAACCAACCCTCATCCGGTCTCCCACCGAAACAACCCTCATCCGGTCTCCCACCGAACCAACCCTCATCCGGTCTCCCACCGAACCAACCTACATCTGGTCTCCCACCGAACCAACTCTCATCCGGCCTCGCCAACCCAACCACCGGACCAACCTCACCGAACCAAACCCCCGGACCAAGCATTACCGGTCCACACCATCGCACTCCTACCACCGAACCATGGAATGCCGAACCAAGGTGTGCCAGGCCAGATAGCATCAGCCCAGGCCCACCAGCAGCTATATACATCCAAGACCCCTGCCCCCAACCTCACTCTATAAATAGAGGGGCAGGGGTACAACAATGGGGACAAGTTTTGAGAGCTCAAGCACGGAAGGAACTTTCAAACAACTTTCTTTTACTTGTATTAAAGCTTTGTACTTGTAATCAAAAGAAGAGAAGAGAAATAACATATAAAGTGGACGTAGGCACATTCTGGCTGAACCACTATAAATTTGCGTGTCTTTTTACAGTTTAGCCCTTGCTTTTCATATATTTGCGTAAATTACTCAAATCGCTAAGAACAACATAAGATCCACTAAATCATACAACTTTGAGGTGTTTGTCCATTTTTTGTGCAAACATTTTTGGTGCTTTCACTGAGAAAATAGAAACTCGAAGCTTCAGCTTCATCTACTTAACGAGTTTTCCTAACAGCATCGTCCGCCACTTGGAAAACATGCCTCCCAAACAGAGAAAAGATGTTAACAAAGGAAAAAACATCGCATCCAGTAGCATTCCTGACCCAGCTGCCGCGAATCAAGTAAATCGTCCTCCTCCAGCAACGGCAACAAATGAAGGACAGGCTAACCCAACCACTCCTGCCACAGAACAGCCTGCAGCAATTACTAGGGCAGATTTGGACAGAGTTGTTGTTGAAGTAACTAACCGCTTCACGTCCCAGCAGGAAGCCTTGGTGGACCATCTCATGTCACGCTTGAGGGACGCTGAAGAATCCAACCGCAACACTGAATCATGGGGCGAGTCCCAGTCTGGAGGATCTCAGAGACAGCAAAGATCTTCCTTCTTCGAAGGAGCTAACGGCAAGAGTAGCCGTGGTAGGAGCCGAGACCGAGCCCAGCCCGAAGTTAGGCCTGAGGAAACGTTTGGTGCCGAACCCAACGGGGAAGGTACCGGGCGAAGGTCAACTGCAGCTGAGCCTGTCATGCTGCCTAACCACAGAAACACCAGTGAACGGGGCCTAGCTAGAGTTCAGCCCGAAGTTAGACCCGAGGAAGTGCTTAGATCAGAACCCAATAGGGGAAGATCAAGGCAAGGGCCAACTGTAGCTGACCCAAGCATGCTCCCAGAAGATCAAAGGCAGCTACTGGAAAATATGAGGAATGATAGACGATACCATCCCTACAGGTTGTCTGGACGGAATCAACCCCACAGAACAGAACCAAACTCATTTCTGTCCGCTCCAAATTCTGATGAAAGGATGGTGTGCTTATTCAGAGAGTGTGTCCAATGGGAGCAAAGAGATCGAGGGATAGGCGCTAGGGTAACCAGCCCTTTCGCCCGCAATATCGAAATTGCTATCACCCCCCGAGAATGGAAGATGCCAACAATGGAACCCTACAAAGGAACCTCCGATCCCGTTGTACACTTACAGAGGTACACCCAACATATGCTCATGAGTGGAGCAACAGAGGGAGTACTGTGCAAATGCTTCCCGCTCTTCTTAGCAGATCTTGCTACGTCCTGGTTCTGTCATCTACCCCAAGGATCCATCAGCTCATGGGAAATGTTGAAAGAAAAATTCATCAGTCAGTTCCGCATTCATGTGGAGCAACCTAAGGACGCTTATTCCTTATCCAGCGTCAAACAGAAACCTGGAGAGAAGCTGCAGCAATACCTAACCAGATTCAACGCCGCAGCAGCCGCAGTTCAAGATGCCGATGAGAAGCTTATCCTAATGGCCCTCTGCAGTGGGGTGCATCCGGACACTAAATTTTCTAGAAGATTGACAAAAGAAAAACCAACTACTTTACCCGATTTCTTCCATGAAGCCGGGATATACATGAGGCTTGAGGATGCTGCCATTGAGGGGCAGTCAGGACAGCAAAGTAAGACGACCCATGGCAACGCCCCTGCTGTGGCGAGGGACGTTCGAAGAAATGATTCCAGAGACAATGCTGGGGGCAAGAAAGTAGAAAAACGCCTATATCGGCCAGGACCAAGATTCGACTCTTACACCCCTTTGAACGAGACCATCGAAAATATCTTCCTTGCCACCCAAGGCGAAGTTAGATACAAACGCCCACCATTTAAGAAGGAATCAGATAGCGCACAGAAATCTGGAAAATTCTGCCGCTTCCACGAATCCCACGGACATGATACCAACGAATGCCATCATCTCCGAGATCTGATTGAGGAACACATCAGAAGAAAGAAACTGGAACGCTATGTAAAAAGTCAAGACAGGACTCCAGCTCCTGCCAATGAAAACCCAAGGCTACCCTCACCAGGGACCGGCAGAGGCGACCGCAACGCTAGCAGCTCTAGTCAAGAGAAGATAGTGGTCCATACCATCTCAGGAGGTCCGCACATCGCAGACAGAAGTTGGAAAGAGATGGAAAGATATGGGAAGTCGCTTAGAGACAATAGAGACTGTGTCAATACGGTTATAGAAGAGCGCCACCCAAAGCGGAAAGAAAATGATGACATCACATTCAGTAAACGCGACCTAGAAGGAAGACAGTACCCTCACATGGATCCCATGGTTATCTCTGCCCGACTCGGTCCCGCCGAAGTTTACCGAATCCTGGTAGACACTGGAAGCTCTGTAAATATCCTGTTCAAACACGCATTCGACAAAATGAGGCTATCAATGAAGGATGTATCTCCCTGCGATAAACCGCTACACGGTTTCACTGGAGATGCGAAAATGCCCATCGGGCAGCTGGACCTCTTCGTTGAAATTGGAAGCCATCCCCGCTCTGTTGTAAGGAAACAGACGTTTGTGCTGATAGAAAACCATTCGGCCTACAACGCCTTCCTAGGAAGACCAGCCCTATCTGACTTCCAGATTGTCCTAGCCCCGTGGTGCCTGAAAATGAAATTTCCAACAGACAATGGGGTAGGGGAAGTGGAAGGAGACCAAGATATTGCACGAGACTGCTATGTAACCGAACTTCGCAACAACCACAGGAGAGATAAAGGGAAAGGTGTAGAGATTGCCCTCTGCACAAAAAGCCTTGAAGCATAGCAACTAAAGAAAGCCCCTCCTCTTCGATACACCAGCGACTGTTTGCACAAAAAATGGACAAACACCTCAAAGTCGTATAATTTAGTAGATCTTATGTTGTTTTTAGTGATTTTGGAGATTTATGCAAATATATTAAAAGCAGGGGCTTAATTGTAAAAAGACACGCAGATTTATAGTGGTTCAGCCAGAATGTGCCTACGTCCACTTTATATGTTATTTCTCTTCTCCTCTCTTCTATTGATTACAAGTACAAAGCTTTCATACAAATAAAAGAAAGTTGTTTGAAAGTTCTATCCGTGCTTGAGC
Source organism: Allium fistulosum (assembly GCA_030737815.1). Lineage (NCBI taxonomy): Eukaryota > Viridiplantae > Streptophyta > Magnoliopsida > Asparagales > Amaryllidaceae > Allium > Allium fistulosum. Next base: position 475,662,950 of record CM060901.1, read on the forward strand.
TCTCAAACTTGTCCCCATTGTTGTACCCCTGCCCCTCTATTTATAGAGTGAGGTTGGGAGCTGGGGTCTTGGACGTATATAGCTGCTGGTGGGCCTGGGCTGATGCAATCTGGCCTGGCACACCTTGGTTCGGCATCCCATGGTGAGGTGGTAGGAGTGCGATGGTTTGGACCGATAATGCTTGGTCCGGGGGTTTGGTTCGGTGAGGCCGGATGAAGGTTGGTCCGGTGGTTGGTTTGGTGAGGCCGGATGAAGGTTGGTCCGGTGGTTGGTTTGGATCGGTGGGGTGACGCCGAATGGGTTTGTTCGGTGAGATGTTGGAAGAGGCAGTTGATTCGGCAGCATGTGGAAAGAAGGTGATTCGGTATTGGGATGGAGTGGTTATGAATGCTATTCGGTTAGGTGTTGATAATTTGCCCAACATTTGCCCCCCAAAGTGGGGTACGTGTGTTGCATGTACCACGCTTTGTTTTTTTTTCTTTTTTTTTCTTTGATTGGGTATGGTTCCAGTTGGTTTCGGGTGTTGATTCGGTCGTTCCGGCTATATTGTGCACTTCTATAAATAGAGGCTATACCTGCTTTGTTGTCCCTTACCGAATCAGAGAGAGCCGAGTTAGTTTGAGCGCCGAATCAGCTTGAGACCGAATCAACTTCGCACCGATCCAGACAAGGACCGAATCAAACAAGCACCGATCCAGACAAGGACCGAATCAAACAAGCACCGATCCAGACAAGGACCGAATCAAACAAGCACCGAACCAGGTACGTTTTCCTTCGCCGAACGAAGGCGACGAGGTTGGGTGTTGAGCGCCGAATGAGATACGTGGTGTACCACCGAATGACCTCCGAAGCTTTCAACACCGAATGAAATTTAAACTTTTAACGCCGAATGGACTTTGAATCTTGAACAACATCCTATGCTTATATATACTTGCTCGGTTATATTTCTGTATTTCTTGTTCTAACAATCATATCTTTCGCTTTCGTGCGCGCAGATAATGTCCCGAAGAGTCGAAACTCGATCAGATAAGAGGAGATCCGGGGGTGAAGGAGAGTCCTCGGCCGTGCCCACAGCTCAATCAGGATCGGAGCGTCATGGGCCCGCCCCGAGGTCATTAGTGGATGGGTATGGTCCCCAGGAGCTGCTGGATTCCCCGCCTGACTGCTTTCCTAGCTCTCTCAAAGAGGAGCAACTCGATGTTATATCCCGTTCCTTTGGGATCGATAGAGCCCTCATGCTGCTGCCGGGCCCAGGAGTCATGCCATACAGTCCTCCCGAAGGATACTTTGCTTATAGTAGGTACCATTGCATGTGTGGTGCTATCCCGCCTCTCAATGCTTGGGTAGTCAGCTTCCTCACGTATCTGAAGGTGGCCCCATTCCAGCTTCAGCCCAACTCTTATGCCATACTAGTGAGCCTTTTCGTTATTTTTCGGAGGAAGTATGGTCGCGCTCCCTCCAACCGGGAGATCCGGTACTTGTATAATTTAAGGGGCTATAAGAAGGGGTCCCCATATATTAGCTTGGAGTCCGCTGTGACCTTCAAGCCGGTCCTGGACCTGTACTCTAAATTCAGCATGTTCAAGAAAGAGTGGTTCTTTGTTAGGGACGACTCCGTCTCCATCCGGCGCTTTACCTCTGGATGTAAGTTGATGCTTTTACTTATAATTCTTATTCCGATTGCGATGCTTCTTCTCATACTTTCTCATTTTTGCTAGCGACAGGTGGCTTTCCGGTTGTGGAGACTGACCGCCTGGTTCAGACGGCGGCGGAGATAGAAGCCATTCTTGGGAAATACAGATCATCTGCCTACTTGATTAGAAATGCGATTCTTCTGGAATATAACTTGATCCTTCCGCAGCAGTCTGTAGTTAAGTTGAGGGAAACGGCGGAAGAGAGGGCGGCTGCTCAGGCTAAGGGAGGCGTTGCGGCAGAGGGTGGAAAGAGAAAACCATTCACGAAACCTCCAGCCGTCGGAGGTAAGAAACTTAAGAGGTCGGACGGTCCTTCTCCCAGCAATTGTCCACTTACTCAGGGGGAGATAGATGCGGAGGAAGAAAGAGGTGAGGCGGAGGGCGAAAGTGACGTTGAGCGTCTTGGTGATGATGGTGGCGATGGACAGGGTGGTGATGGTTCCAGGGCTCTATCTTCTGGGCAAGTAGGCGAAATGCAAGAGTGGATGGATGATGCTCTCCGCCAAGCTTTTGAGGGGTTGGATGATGATCCGGCTTTGGTAGAGAAGACCGGGAAGGCGGACAAAGCCGGGACTGGTGCAAGTGAGTCTTCTCCGACTATTCCGGCCAAGGTGGCTCTGACGACTCAAGGTGAACTCTTGACCCCTGCATGCTTCACTAATGATAGGGACTTAGGAATATTTTATGACCCGCTCCCGTCCTGGAATGAAATCCAGGACTTATTGCAGTATCCCACTCCTCCCCAGGGTTTGTACAACCACAGCTGTGTTTCTTTTCCTTTTCTAACTTGTAATCTACCGCGTTTCTTGAATCATATAGTAATGTAAGATTGTGACACTTGTTCTTTATATCAGGAGCAGGCAAGACGCCCAAAGCTTCAGACCTTCGACACAGGCTCGAGCAATATAAACTTTCCAAAATTTCTGCTAAGCCGAAGCCCTCAACCCAACGCTCCGGAGATGTAGTCGGATACCGTCCTCTTCTTGGGGTCATCGAAGAGGGTATTCAGCAGAGGAAGAGGAGTCATCCTTTATCCGAAACTTCGCTCGGTCCTCAGCCTCCGGCTCAGCCTATTCATGATATTACTGAGGAGGGTAGCGAGTTTGTACCTTCTCCACACCCGTCCGGAAACCCTTCTGTTATTCATATCGACCGTCCCGACCTGGCCCGTAATCCATTCGCGGGTCATCCTGATCTGGACCCGGGTTCTCACGATATTACTTTTGACGAAGTCACTGGTGAACACCTTCTCCCCCGTAACCCCATGGTACGAGTACTTGATGAAGCCAAGTCCTTAGATCTCAATCTACTCACTACTCGTATAGTCACTATGGGAGACGAGGCCAAAGCTAATATAGATCGGGTGGCAGAGGAGACCAAGAAGCTGATGGGGCATCATGCTCGGCTGGTTAAGGCCGGAGAGGAGATTGGGAGCGCCAATATCCGACTTCGATTGGTGGTTTCGGATCATGCCAAGCAGCTTGCGGATCAGGCTATCCAGATTTCTCAGCATGAGGCTGCTACTGGGCGACTAAGAAAAACCATGGAAGAGGCTAGTCGGGCCGAATTGCGGAAAATGGAAGCTGCTTGCAAAGAGCGGATTGACATGGCTATTGCCACGGTGGATGAGGTTCGGAGAGCGGATCTCGAGCAGGTGGAGGAATTGTCCGAGAAACTTGAGGCTGCAGAGCTTGCTCAAGCTAAGTTGAGGGAAGAGATGGAGGTGATGCGGAAATCCCTTCAGGCTGATTGCTCGAGATACAGACTGGAGAGAGATGCTGCCGTCGAAAGGTTGTCGGTTTCCGATGCCCGGATGAGGGAGTTTGAGGAGAATGAGGGGATGATGGATGACATGCTCCAGGACATGTATTTCCGGACTTGGAAGCAGGGCAATCTCTCTTGGATGGATGATTATCCCAGGGTCATGGCCAAGATCTATCTTCGGGCTTTGGAGGAGGCTAAGGCTGATGCAGATAAAGAGGGTGGAACGGTCTTCAGTATGGATGTGGTCACTGCCCAGTTCACCAAGGAGGAGAAAGTGGCGGTAAAGGAGGGTATGCGGCTGCTTGCTGCTGAAGAGGCAGGTGTGCAGGTAGAGGATGACGACCAGGACGGTCAAGAAGCAGGTGCTGGTAAGTCTTCCTTTCTAGTCTTTCCGTTAACTTGGTTACTCATCACTAATGAATTCTTTTTATGACCGGACAGGCGGGCAAAAGAGCAAGGACAAGACTTCGACGCAACCGGCTCCCTGATTGGACCTGGAAAATTCTTTTTGTAGGCTTGGCATTGTTGTATCTGTTAGTCTTAAGACAGTAGAGTAACTTCTAAGTTGTAATTCTTGCTACTTGTAATAACATTATTCTTGACGTGTGATTTTTTAGCTTAAGTTGATTTTGTCGTTTCTTGAATATTTGTTGCTATTTCGACATATCGTATGAGAAATGTAGCTATGTATATTCTTGTAATTAAATTGTGTTTGATGTCAGATTCTGGTTTTAAATCATAATCTCATGACTTGCAATGTTAGCGTGTGGTGTGAAAAAATTAAATTACAGTCATGCATCTGCACATAAGGGAAGAAAATACCGCCTTTCATGTTCTGTTTGTAAATGGCAGTTTCGAATATCTTGTATGACCAAGCATGGAAAGCAGTTGAATGCCTTGCCATCTGATTGTGAATCTCTGCATCCATTGGCGGGTATCTCTTACCCTGCATCCTGTACTCTATGGTTTGTTATAGAGGATAGGAGGAAAGTTTTTTAAGTAAAATTGAAATATGTGAAATAGTAAAACTTCCAGTCACGGAAGGCCTTCGATGCGCTTAAGTTCGTGGCAAACGGGTTTTGTAGTCACTTTCCCTAGCTGTGGGTCTTGGAGACATTTGTCACCCATCTTACGCCTCCACGGGGAGTTAATTATTTTTTACCACAGCCGCACTTAAGACACACCGGAGCCGAGATCGCGCACAGTAACTACCCGGGCCATTATGGCCCGTACTCATGGGTATTATTCGACTTACTGTGGCCGGCTAGCGTGGGTGCCGATCGTCAACTGTGAACTGCCCCTGGCTGGCCACACCTTATGTTGGGGCTTATAATCGGTTCACAGTTGCCGACGAGCCTAACGCCGTAATGAGCTGCCTCGGCTATAGTCGGCCTTCTCGGTGGCTTATAATCGGCTCATTACAGTTGGCTTTAAGGGCCGTCGCGAGCAATGAGTTAACCCGCAGCAGAGGGATGCTGGAGCAAAAGTGTCTCATTGGCGAGGGCATAGATTCGCATAGTACCTGTTGGGTCTTGTCCACGTGAAGTTGCATCGTGGAGTGCTTTGAATAGAAATGCTATATGCTCAGGACTTCGTTCAACAGAAAAAGATAAAGTTAACAAGCAGCCAAGATACAAAGGAACAAGTTAAAAAAGAGACAAGGCTTTTTTAAAGTGGTTCGGCATGAAAGAATGCCTACGTCCACTGATTCTCTTTGTTAATTCACTTCATATGGCAATACAAGTTAAGAAAAGTATCGACGGAGGTGTTGGATGTTCCATGCCCTCTGGAACACCTCTCCGTCCACTGTTGACAAAATATAGGCTCCGTTGTGGAGATCTTTATGAATTACATATGGTCCATCCCAGATTGGGTCTAGTGCTCCGGGGCGAGGGAAGATTCGCTTGAGGACAAGATCCCCTTCTCGTAAGGTACGATGCTTGACTTTGGAGTTGTATTGCGCTGCCACCTTTTGCTTGTGGGCTGCTGTTTTTAGGACTGCATCATTCCTTCTCTCCTTGACTAGATCCAAAGACATGTTGAGGAGCTCTTCGTTCTCTTCTGGGTTATAGTGGATCCTACGGTGGGAAGGCACAATGGTTTCAACTGGGAGCATAGCCTCTGATCCGTATGCCAAAGAGAAAGGAGTGTGTCCTGTTGATGTTCTGAAAGATGTGCGGTAGGCCCATAGTGCCGTAGGGAGTTCATCCACCCAAGCGCCCTTTGACTTTTCGAGCTTCTTTTTGATCAGAGTTTTCAGAATTTTGTTGACTGCTTCGACTTGTCCGTTTGCTTGGGGATATGCTACGGATGAGAAGCTTTTGTGAATTCCGTGTTCTTGGCACCAGTTGGCGAATTCCTCGCTGTCAAACTGAAGTCCATTGTCTGATATGATTTTTAGTGGGACTCCGTACCTGCACAGAACATTTTTGATTAAAAAGTTGATAACTTTCGCTGAAGATACTTTATTTAGAGGTTCTGCTTCCACCCATTTGGTGAAATAGTCGACTGCTACTATAGCATATTTGGCGCCGCCTCGACCCATTGGCAGTTCACCGATTAAGTCAATTCCCCATACTGCAAAGGGCCAAGGGCTGGTCATCTGAGTAATATCGGTTGTTGGTAGCCGAGGGATCTTAGCAAATTTTTGGCATCTGTCACACTTCTTGACGAAATCTAAGGCGTCCTTGCTTAAGGTGGGCCAGAAATATCCATATCGGAGTATCTTTTTTGCTAACGTTTGCCCTCCGGTGTGATCTCCGCTGCTTCCTTGATGAATGTTGGATAAGATTTCCTTGGCTTCCCTTCCGGCGACACATCTTAACAATGGGTTAGAGAACCCGCGCCGATAGAGGATGTCTCCTTGTATCGTGTAGCGGGACGCTTTCCTCAAGATTTTCTTGACTTCGTTACGCCTGTCGGGTAGTGTGCCATTTTGTAGGTAGTCTCGGATGGGAGTCATCCAAGTTGCTTCTTCGGTTGCAGCTATCAGATTCACTTGCTCAAAACTTGGGATCGTTTGCTTTGAGACAGTTACTGCCCCGAAGATGGCGACGTCTCTCATACTTGCTTGCTTTGCCAATTCGTCGGCCTCTTGGTTCTCTTCCCGAGGGATGTGTTTGACTAAGTAGTGGTCCAATCGGTTGAGAAGCGACTTGGTCTTCTTTAGATATGCTATGAGTCGTTCTTCTCGAGCTTGGAATTCCCCTAGTATTTGATTAACAATAAGCTGAGAATCGCTGTGAAGGCACAAAGAATTGGCTCCGATCTCGATAGCAATTTCTAATCCGGCTATTACGGCTTCATATTCTGCATCGTTGTTGGTGGCAGCGAACTCCAACCTTATAGCATAGTGCAGTTTATTTCCCCTGGGAGTGATTATTACCACACCTGCCCCCGAGCCTTGTTCGTTAGATGCACCGTCCACAAAGAGATTCCACTTGATATCTTCCGTTATTTCCAGTTGCTCCTTATCCTCGTTGGTAGTGAATTCTGCAATGAAATCAGCCATGGCTTGTCCCTTGATGGCGGTGCGAGGGTGATAGGTGATATCATACTGACTCAGCTCAATACACCATTTAAGTAGTCGCCCGGAAGTGTCGGGACGATGGAGTACCTGCCTCAGTGGTTGATCGGTCAGAACTTTGATGGAATGGGATTGGAAGTAGTGACGTAGCTTTCGTGAAGTGATTAGTAAACAGTATGCTAACTTTTCAAGCTTAGGATATCTGACTTCTGCCCCAGTAAACCTTTTACTGACGAAGTAAACTGGTCGTTGCGTGCGGTTGTCTTCCCTTACCAAGGCAGCGCTTAGAGCGTGAGATGACACAGCAAGGTATAGGTATAATTCTTCGCCTTCGCTTGGGGTCGAGAGTACCGGTGGTTTCTGGAGGTGTTCGATTAGGTTAAGGAAAGCGGTTAAGCATTCGTCCGTCCATTCGAACTTTCCTTTATCTTTCTTTAGAGCTTCGAAAAAGGGGACGCACTTGTCCGTTGCTTTGGAGATGAATCGGCTTAGGGCAGCCACTTTTCCATTTAGGCTTTGCATTTCCTTTCGGGTGGAAGGTATCTTGATGTCCCTTAATGCTCGGACTTGTTCAGGGTTTGCTTCTATCCCTCGGGCATGGACGATGAATCCTAAGAATTTTCCCGATGACACTCCGAAGGAGCACTTTGGTGGATTCAACTTCATTCCATACTGTCGAAGTACCTGGAACATTTCGCCTAGGTGGCTTACATGATCTCTGGCTTTCCGTGATTTTACCAGCATGTCGTCTACATATACTTCCATTGTTCGTCCTATTAGCCCTGCAAACATCTTGTTGACGAGGCACTGGTAGGTGGCTCCTGCATTTTTAAGTCCGAAGGGCATCACTTTGTAGCAGTATAAACCCCGGTCGGTGATGAAGCTAGTGTGGTCTTGGTCGGGAGCATGCATAGGAATTTGGTTATATCCTGAGTATGCATCCATAAAAGACAGGAGTTCGTGTCCGGCTGTGCTGTCTACAAGTTGATCGATTCTGGGAAGCGGGAAGCAATCCTTTGGGCAGGCGTCGTTTAGGTTGGAGAAGTCAATGCAGGTCCGCCACTTCCCATTAGCCTTCTTTACTAGTACTGGGTTGGCGATCCATTCTGGGTAAATAGCTTCTCGTATGAAGTCGTTGGCGAGTAGATTCTTTACTTCTTCATCGAGGGCTGCTGATCGCTCTGCCCCCATACTTCTCTTTTTTTGTTTTACAGGCGCCTTGGTAGGATCAATTTTTAATACGTGGCACGCTATGTCGGGGGAGATTCCGGTCATGTCAGCGTGTGACCAAGCGAATACATCCAAGTTGTGGCGGAGAAAATCAATGAGTTGTTCCTTCAATTCAGCTTTCAGCTGTGACCCAATTTTCAGTAGCCTACTTGAGTGGTTCTTGTCTACAGATATAAACTCCATAGCCTCTGCAGGCTCGGCGGTGGCCTCCTCCTCTTTGTCCCTAGGGTCTAATTCATTGAAAGGGTCGCTGGTGTATCGAAGAGGAGGGGCTTTCTTTAGTTGCTATGCTTCAAGGCTTTTTGTGCAGAGGGCAATCTCTACACCTTTCCCTTTATCTCTCCTGTGGTTGTTGCGAAGTTCGGTTACATAGCAGTCTCGTGCAATATCTTGGTCTCCTTCCACTTCCCCTACCCCATTGTCTGTTGGAAATTTCATTTTCAGGCACCACGGGGCTAGGACAATCTGGAAGTCAGATAGGGCTGGTCTTCCTAGGAAGGCGTTGTAGGCCGAATGGTTTTCTATCAGCACAAACGTCTGTTTCCTTACAACGGAGCGGGGATGGCTTCCAATTTCAACGAAGAGGTCCAGCTGCCCGATGGGCATTTTCGCATCTCCAGTGAAACCGTGTAGCGGTTTATCGCAGGGAGATACATCCTTCATTGATAGCCTCATTTTGTCGAATGCGTGTTTGAACAGGATATTTACAGAGCTTCCGGTATCTACCAGGATTCGGTAAACTTCGGCGGGACCGAGTCGGGCAGAGATAACCATAGGATCCATGTGAGGGTACTGTCTTCCTTCTAGGTCGCGTTTACTGAATGTGATGTCATCATTTTCTTTCCGCTTTGGGTGGCACTCTTCTATAACCGTATTGACACAGTCTCTATTGTCTCTAAGCGACTTCCCATATCTTTCCATCTCTTTCCAACTTCTGTCTGCGATGTGCGGCCCTCCTGAGATGGTATGGACCACTATCTTCTCTTGACTAGAGCCGCTAGCGTTGCGGTCGCCTCTGTCGGTCCCTGGTGAGGGTAGCCTTGGGTTTTCATTGGCAGGAGCTGGAGTCCTGTCTTGACTTTTTACATAGCGTTCCAGTTTCTTTCTTCTGATGTGTTCCTCAATCAGATCTCGGAAATGATGGCATTCGTTGGTATCATGTCCGTGGGATTCGTGGAAGCGGCAGAATTTTCCAGATTTCTGTGCGCTATCTGATTCCTTCTTGTACGGTGGGCGTTTGTATCTAACTTCGCCTTGGGTGGCAAGGAAAATATTTTCGACGGTCTCGTTCAAAGGGGTGTAAGAGTCGAATCTTGGTCCTGGCCGATATAGGCGTTTTTCTACTTTCTTGCCCCCAGTATTTTCTCTGGAATCATTTCTTCGAACGTCCCTCGCCACAGCAGGGGCGTTGCCATGGGTCGTCTTACTTTGCTGTCCTGACTGCCCCTCCATGGCAGCATCCTCAAGCCTCATGTATTTCCCGGCTTCATGGAAGAAATCGGGTAAAGTAGCTGGTTTTTCTTTTGTCAATCTCCTAGCAAATTTAGTGTCCGGATGCACCCCACTGCAGAGGGCCATTAGGATAAGCTTCTCATCGGCATCTTGAACTGCGGCTGCTGCGGCGTTGAATCTGGTTAGGTATTGCTGCAGCTTTTCTCCAGGTTTCTGTTTGACGCTGGATAAGGAATAAGCGTCCTTAGGTTGCTCCACATGAATGCGGAACTGACTGATGAATTTTTCTTTCAACATTTCCCATGAGCTGATGGATCCTTGGGGTAGATGACAGAACCAGCAGGTAGCAAGATCTGCTAAGAAGAGCGGAAAGCATTTGCACAGTACTCCCTCTGTTGCTCCACTCATGAGCATATGCTGTGTGTACCTCTGTAAGTGTACAACGGGATCGGAGGTTCCTTTGTAGGGTTCCATTGTCGGCATCTTCCATTCTCGGGGGGTGATAGCGATTTCGATATTGCGGGCGAAAGGGCTGGTTACCCTAGCGCCTATCCCTCGATCTCTTTGCTCCCGTTGGACACACTCCCTGAATAAGCGTGTCATCCTTTCATCAGAACTTGGAGCAGATAGAAATGAGTTTGGTTCTGTTCTGTGGGATTGATTCCGTCCAGATAACCTGTAGGGATGGTATCGTCTATCATTCCTCATATTTTCCAGTGGCTGCCTTTGATCTTCTGGGAGCATGCTTGGGTCAGCTACAGTTGGCCCTTGCCTTGATCTCCCCCTGTTGGGTTCTGATCTAAGCACTTCCTCGGGTCCAACTTCGGGCTGAACTCTAGCTCGGCCCCGTTCACTGGTGTTTCTGTGGTTAGGCAGCATGACAGGCTCAGCTACAGTTGACCTTCGTCCGGTACCTTCCCTGTTGGGTTCGGTACCAAACGTTTCCTCAGGCCTAACTTCGGGCTGTGCTCGGTCTCGGCTCCTACCACGGCTACTTCTGCCGTTAGCTCCTTCGAAGAAAGAAGATCTTTGTTGTCTCTGAGATCCTCCAGACTGGGACTCGCCCCATGATTCAGTGTTGCGGTTGGATTCTTCAGCGTCCCTCAAGCGTGACATGAGATGGTCCACCAAGGCTTCCTGCTGGGACGTGAAGCGGTTAGTTACTTCAACAACAACTCTGTCCAAATCTGCCCTAGTAATTGCTGCAGGCTGTTCTGTGGCAGGAGTGGTTGGGTTAACCTGTCCTTCATTTGTTGCCGTTGCTGGAGGAGGACGATTTACCTGATTTGCGGCAGCTGGATCAGGAAGGCTACTGGATGCGATGTTTTTTCCTTTGTTAACATCTTTTCTCTGTTTGGGAGGCATGTTTTCCAAGTGGCGGACGATGCTGTTAGGAAAATTCGTTAAGTAGATGAAGCTGAAGCTTCGAGTCTCTATTTTCTCAGTGAAAGCACCAAAAATGTTTGCACAAAAAATGGACAAACACCTCAAAGTCGTATAATTTAGTAGATCTTATGTTGTTTTTAGTGATTTTGGAGATTTATGCAAATATATGAAAAGCAGGGGCTTAATTGTAAAAAGACACGCAGATTTATAGTGGTTCAGCCAGAATGTGCCTACGTCCACTTTATATGTTATTTCTCTTCTCCTCTCTTCTATTGATTACAAGTACAAAGCTTTCATACAAATAAAAGAAAGTTGTTTGAAAGTTCTATCCGTGCTTGAGCTCTCAAACTTGTCCCCATTGTTGTACCCCTGCCCCTCTATTTATAGAGTGAGGTTGGGAGCTGGGGTCTTGGACGTATATAGCTGCTGGTGGGCCTGGGCTGATGCAATCTGGCCTGGCACACCTTGGTTCGGCATCCCATGGTGAGGTGGTAGGAGTGCGATGGTTTGGACCGGTAATGCTTGGTCCGGGGGTTTGGTTCGGTGAGGCCGGATGAAGGTTGGTCCGGTGGTTGGTTTGGTGAGGACGTATGAAGGTTGGTCCGGTGGTTGGTTTGGTGAGGCCGGATGAAGGTTGGTTCGGTGGTTGGTTTGGTGAGGCCGGATGAAGGTTGGTCCGGTGGTTGGTTTGGTGAGGCCGGATGAAGGTTGGTCCGGTGGTTGGTTTGGTGAGGCCGGATGAAGGTTGGTCCGGTGGTTGGTTTGGATCGGTGGGGTGACGCCGAATGGGTTTGTTCGGTGAGATGTTGGAAGAGGCAGTTGATTCGGCAGCATGTGGAAAGAAGGTGATTCGGTATTGGGATGGAGTGGTTATGAATGCTATTTGGTTAGGTGTTGATAATTTGCCCAACAGCGACCCTTTCAATGAATTAGATCCTAGGGACAAAGAGGAGGAGGCCACCGCCGAGCCTGCAGAGGCTATGGAGTTTATATCTGTAGACAAGCACGACTCAAGTAGGCTACTGAAAATTGGGTCGCAGTTGAAAACTGAATTGAAGGAACAACTCATTGATTTTCTCCGCCACAACTTGGATGTGTTCGCTTGGTCACACGCTGACATGACCGGAATCTCCCCCAACATAGCATGCCACGTATTAAAAATTGATCCTACCAAGGCGCCTGTAAAACAAAAAAAGAGAAGTATGTGGGCAGAGCGATCAGCAGCCCTCGATGAAGAAGTAAAGAATCTACTCGCCAATGACTTCATACGAGAAGCTATTTACCCAGAATGGATCGCCAACCCGGTACTAGTAAAGAAGGCTAATGGGAAATGGCGGACTTGCATTGACTTCTCCAACCTAAACGACGCCTGCCCAAAGGATTGCTTCCCGCTTCCCAGAATCGATCAACTTGTAGACAGCACAGCCGGGCACGAACTCCTGTCTTTTATGGATGCATACTCAGGATACAACCAAATTCCTATGCATGCTCCCGACCAAGACCACACTAGTTTCATCACCGATCGGGGTTTATACTGCTACAAAGTGATGCCCTTCGGACTTAAAAATGCAGGAGCCACCTACCAACGCCTCGTCAACAAGATGTTTGCAGGGCTAATAGGACGAACAATGGAAGTATATGTAGACGACATGCTGGTAAAATCACGGAAAGCCAAAGATCACGTAAGCCACCTAGGCGAAATGTTCCAGGTACTTCGACAGTATGGAATGAAGTTGAATCCACTAAAGTGCTCCTTCGGAGTGTCATCGGGAAAATTCTTAGGATTCATCGTCCATGCCCGAGGGATAGAAGCAAACCCTGAACAAGTCCGAGCATTAAGGGACATCAAGATACCTTCCACCCGAAAGGAAATGCAAAGCCTAAATGGAAAAGTGGCTGCCCTAAGCCGATTCATCTCCAAAGCAACGGACAAGTGCGTCCCCTTTTTCGAAGCTCTAAAGAAAGATAAAGGAAGGTTCGAATGGACGGACGAATGCTTAACCGCTTTCCTTAACCTAATCGAACACCTCCAGAAACCACCGGTACTCTCGACCCCAAGCGAAGGCGAAGAATTATACCTATACCTTGCTGTGTCATCTCACGCTCTAAGCGCTGCCTTGGTAAGGGAAGACAACCGCACGCAACGACCAATTTACTTCGTCAGTAAAAGGTTTGCTGGGGCAGAAGTCAGATATCCTAAGCTTGAAAAGTTAGCATACTGCTTACTAATCACTTCACGAAAACTACGTCACTACTTCCAATCCCATTCCATCAAAGTTCTGACCGATCAACCACTGAGGCAGGTACTCCATCGTCCCGACACTTCCGGGCGACTACTTAAATGGTGTATTGAGCTGAGTCAATATGATATCACCTATCACCCTCGCACAGCCATCAAGGGGCAAGCCATGGCTGATTTCATTGCAGAATTCACTACCAACGAGGATAAGGAGCAACTGGAAATAACAGAAGATATCAAGTGGAATCTCTTTGTGGACGGTGCATCTAACGAACAAGGCTCGGGGGCAGGTGTGGTAATAATCACTCCCAGGAGAAATAAACTGCACTATGCTATAAGGTTGGAGTTCGCTGCCACCAACAACGATGCGGAATATGAAGCAGTAATAGCCGGATTGGAAATTACTATCGAGATCGGAGCCAATTCTTTGTGTCTTCACAGCGATTCTCAGCTTATTGTTAATCAAATACTAGGGGAATTCCAAGCTCGAGAAGAGCGACTCATAGCATATCTAAAGAAGACCAAGTTACTTCTCAGCCGATTGGACCACTACTTAGTCAAACACATCCCTCGGGAAGAGAACCAAGAGGCCGACGAATTGGCAAAGCAAGCAAGTATGAGAGACGTCGCCATCTTCGGAGCAGTAACTGTCTCAAAGCAAACGATCCCAAGTTTTGAGCAAGTGAATCTGATAGCTGCAACCGAAGAGGCAACTTGGATGACTCCCATCCGAGACTACCTACAGAATGGCACACTACCCGACGGGCGTAACGAAGTCAAGAAAATCTTGAGGAAAGCGTCCCGCTACACAATACAAGGAGACATCCTCTATCGGCGCGGGTTCTCTAACCCGTTGTTAAGGTGTGTCGCCGGAAGGGGAGCCAAGGAAATCTTATCCAACATTCATCAAGGAAGCTGCGGAGATCACACCGGAGGGCAAACATTAGCAAAAAAGATACTCCGATACGGATATTTCTGGCCCACCTTAAGCAAGGACGCCTTAGATTTCGTCAAAAAGTGTGACAGATGCCAAAAATTCGCTAAGATCCCTCGACTACCAACAACCGAGATTACTCAGATGACCAGCCCTTGGCCCTTTGCAGTATGGGGAATTGACTTAATCGGTGAACTGCCAATGGGTCGAGGCGGCGCCAAATATGCTATAGTAGCAGTCGACTATTTCACCAAATGGGTGGAAGCAGAACCTCTAAATAAAGTATCTTCAGCGAAAGTTATCAACTTCTTAATCAAAAATGTTCTGTGCAGGTACGGAGTCCCACTAAAAATCATATCAGACAATGGACTTCAGTTTGACAGCGAGGAATTCGCCAACTGGTGCCAAGAACATGGAATTCACAAAAGCTTCTCATCCGTAGCATATCCCCAAGCAAACGGACAAGTCGAAGCAGTCAACAAAATTCTGAAAACTCTTATCAAAAAGAAGCTCGAAAAGTCAAAGGGCGCTTGGGTGGATGAACTCCCTACGGCACTATGGGCCTACCGCACATCTTTCAGAACATCAACAGGGCACACTCCTTTCTCTTTGGCATACGGATCGGAGGCTATGCTCCCAGTTGAAACCATTGTGCCTTCCCACCGTAGGATCCACTATAACCCAGAAGAGAACGAAGAGCTCCTCAACATGTCTTTGGATCTAGTCGAGGAGAGAAGGAATGATGCAGTCCTAAAAACAGCAGCCCACAAGCAAAAGGTGGCAGCACAATACAACTCCAAAGTCAAGCATCGTACCTTATGAGAAGGGGATCTTGTCCTCAAGCGAATCTTCCCTCGCCCCGGAGCACTAGACCCAATCTGGGATGGACCATATGTAATTCATAAAGATCTCCACAACGGAGCCTATATTTTGTCAACAGTGGACGGAGAGGTGTTCCAGAGGGCATGGAATATCCAACACCTTCGTCGATACTTTTCTTAACTTGTATTGCCCATATGAAGTGAATTAACAAAGAGAATCAGTGGACGTAGGCATTTTTTCGTGCCGAACCACTTTAAAAAAGCCTTGTCTCTTTTTTAACTTGTTCCTTTGTATCTTGGCTGCTTGTTAACTTTATCCTTTTCTGTTGAACAAAATCCTGAGCATATAGCATTTCTATTCAAAGCACTCCACGATGCAACTTCACGTGGACAAGACCCAACAGGTACTATGCGAATCTATGCCCTCGCCAATGAGACACTTTTGCTCCAGCATCCCTCTGCTGCGGGTTAACCCATTGCTCGCGACGGCCCTTAAAGCCAACTGTAATGAGCCGATTATAAGCCACCGAGAAGGCCGACTATAGCCGAGGCAGCTCATTACGGCGTTAGGCTCGCCAGCGACTGTGAACCGATTATAAGCCCCAACATAAGGTGTGGCCAGCCAGGGGCAGTTCACAGTTGACGATCGGCACCCACGCTAGCCGGCCACAGTAAGTCGAATAATACCCATGAGTACGGGCCATAATGGCCCGGGTAGTTACTGTGCGCGATCTCGGCTCCAGTGTGTCTTAAGTGCGGCTGTGGTAAAAAAGAATTAACTCCCCGCGGAGGCGTAAGATGGGTGACAAATGTCTCCAAGACCCACAGCTAGGGAAAGTGACTACAAAACCCGTTTGCCATGAACTTAAGCACATCGAAGGCCTTCCGTGACTGGAAGTTTTACCATTTCACATGTTTCGATTTTACTTAAAAAAACTTTCCTCCTATCCTCTATAACAAACCATAAAGTACAGGATGCAGGGTAAGAGATACCCGCCAATGGATGCAGAGATTCACAATCAGATGGCAGGGCATTCGACTGCTTTCCATGCTTGGTCATACAAGTTATTCGAAACTGCCATTTACAAACAGAACATGAAAGGCGGTATTTTCTTCCTTTATGTGCATATGCATGACTGTAATTTAATTTTTTCACACCACACGCTAACATTGCAAGTCATGAGATTATGATTTAAAACCAGAATCTGACATCAAACACAATTTAATTACAAGAATATACATAGCTACATGTCTCATACGATATGTCAAAATAACAACAAATATTCAAGAAACGACAGAATCAGCTTAAGCTAAAAAATTACACGTCAAGAATAATATTATTACAAGTAGCAAGAATTACAACTTAGAAGTTACTCTACTGTCTTAAGACTAACAGATACAACACTGCCAAGCCTACAAAAAGAATTTTCCAGGTCCAATCAGGGAGCCGGTTGCGTCGAAGTCTTGTCCTTGCTCTTTTGCCCGCCTGTCCGGTCATAAAAAGGATTCATTAGTGATGAGTAACCAAGTTAACTGAAAGACTAGAAAGGAAAACTTACCAGCACCTGCTTCTTGACCATCCTGGTAGTCATCCTCTACCTGCACACCTGCCTCTTCAGCAGCAAGCAGCCGCATACCCTCCTTTACCGCCACTTTCTCCTCCTTGGTGAACTGGGCAGTGACCACATCCATACTGAAGACCGTTCCACCCTCTTTATCTGCATCAGCCTTAGCCTCCTCCAACGCCCGAAGATAGGTCTTGGCCATGACCCTGGGATAATCATCCATCCAAGAGAGATTGCCCTGCTTCCAAGTCCGGAAATACATGTCCTGGAGCATGTCATCCATCATTCCCTCGTTCTCCTCAAACTCCCTCATCCGGGCATCGGAGGCCGACAACCTTTCGACGGCAGCATCTCTCTCCAGTCTGTATCTCGAGCAATCAGCCTGAAGGGACCTCCGCATCACCTCCATCTCTTCCCTCAACTTAGCTTGGGCAAGCTCTGCAGCCTCAAGTTTCTCGGAAAGTTCCTCCACCTGCTCGAGATCCGCTCTCCGAACCTCATCCACCGTGGCAATAGCCATGTCAATCCGCTCTTTGCAAGCAGCTTCCATTTTCCGCAATTCGGCCCGACTGGCCTCTTCCATGGTTTTCCTTAATCGCCCAGTAGCAGCCTCATGCTGAGAAATCTGGATAGCCTGATCCGCAAGCTGCTTGGCCTGATCCGAAACCACCAATCGAAGTCGGATATTGGCGCTCCCAATCTCCTCTCCGGCCTTAACCAGCCGAGCATGATGCCCCATCAGCTTCTTGGTCTCCTCCACCACCCGATCAATATTAGCTTTGGCCTCGTCTCCCATAGTGACTATACGAGTGGTGAGTAGATCGAGATCTAAGGACTTGGCTTCATCAAGTACTCGTACCATGGGGTTACGGGGGAGAAGGTGTTCACCAGTGACTTCGTCAAAAGTAATATCATGAGAACCTGGATCCAGATCAGGATGACCCGCGAATGGATTACGGGCCAAGTCGGGACGGTCGATATGAATAACAGAAGGGTTTCCGGATGGGTGTGGAGAAGGTACAAACTCGCTACCCTCCTCAGTAATATCATGAATAGGCTGAGCCGGAGGCTGAGGACCGAGCGAAGTTTCGGATAAAGGATGACTCCTCTTCCTCTGCTGAATACCCTCTTCGATGACCCCAAGAAGAGGACGGTATCCGACTACATCCCCGGAGCGTTGGGTTGAGGGCTTCGGCTTAGCAGAAATTTTGGAAAGTTTATATTGCTCGAGCCTGTGTCGAAGGTCTGAAGCTTTGGGCGTCTTGCCTGCTCCTGATATAAAGAACAAGTGTCACAATCTTACATTACTATATGATTCAAGGAACGCAGTAGATTACAAGTTAGAAAAGGAAAAGAAACACAGCTGTGGTTGTACAAACCCTGGGGAGGAGTGGGATACTTCAATAAGTCCTGGATTTCATTCCAGGACGGGAGCGGGTCATAAAATATTCCTAAGTCCCTATCATTAGTGAAGCATGCAGGGGTCAAGAGTTCACCTTGAGTCGTCAGAGCCACCTTGGCCGGAGTGGTCGGAAAAGACTCACTTGCACCAGTCCCGGCTTTGTCCACCTTCCCGGTCTTCTCTACCAAAGCCGGATCATCATCCAACCCCTCAAAAGCTTGGCGGAGAGCATCATCCGTCCACTCTTGCATTTCGCCTACTTGCCCGGAAGACAGAGCCCTGGAACCATCACCACCCTGTCCATCGCCACCATCATCACCAAGACGCTCAACGTCACTTCCGCCCTCCGCCTCACCTCTTTCTTCCTCCGCATCTATCTCCCCCTGAGTAAGTGGACAATTGCTGGGAGAAGGACCGTCCGACCTCTTGAGTTTCTTACCTCCGACGGCTGGAGGTTTCGTGAATGGTTTTCTCTTTCCACCCTCTGCCGCAACGCCTCCCTTAGCCTGAGCAGCCGCCCTCTCTTCCGCCGTTTCCCTCAACTTAACTACAGACTGCTGCGGAAGGATCAAGTTATATTCCAGAAGAATCGCATTTCTAATCAAGTAGGCAGATGATCTGTATTTCCCAAGAATGGCTTCTATCTCCGCCGCCGTCTGAACCAGGCGGTCAGTCTCCACAACCGGAAAGCCACCTGTCGCTAGCAAAAAGGAGAAAGTATGAGAAGAAGCATCGCAATCGGAATAAAAATTATAAGTAAAAGCATCAACTTACATCCAGAGGTAAAGCGCCGGATGGAGACGGAGTCGTCCCTAATAAAGAACCACTATTTCTTGAACATGCTGAATTTGGAGTACAGGTCCAGGACCGGCTTGAAGGTCACAGCAGCCTCCAAGCTAATATATGGGGACCCCTTCTGATAGCCCCTTAAATTATACAAGTACCGGATCTCCCGGTTGGAGGGAGCGCGACCATACTTCCTCCGAAAAATAACGAAAAGGCTCACCAGTATGGCATAAGAGTTGGGCTGAAGCTGGAATGGGGCCACCTTCAGGTACGTGAGGAAGCTGACTACCCAAGCATTGAGTGGCGGAATGGCACCACACATGCAATGGTACCTACTATAAGCAAAGTATCCTTCGGGAGGACTGTATGGCATGACTCCTGGGCCCGGCAGCAGCATGAGGGCTCTATCGATCCCAAAGGAACGAGATATAACATCGAGTTGCTCCTCTTTGAGAGAGCTAGGAAAGCAGTCAGGCGGGGAATCCAGCAGCTCCTGGGGACCATATCCATCCACTAATGACCTCGGGGCAGGCCCATGACGCTCCGATCCTGATTGAGCTGGGGGCACGGCCGAGGACTCTCCTTCACCCCCGGATCTCCTCTTATCTGATCGAGTTTCAACTTTTCGAGACATTTATCTGCAAACATGGGAAAAGTATATCGTTAGAATATACAAGCAGCGTAATCTGGAATTTCGCTTAAAAATTCGAAGTATGAAACACATGTTCACTCGATACAACAGTTCATTCGGCACTCAACTCGTAAGTTCATTCGGCACTCAACTCGTAAGTTCATTCGGCACTCAACTCGTAAGTTCATTCGGCACTCAACTCGTAAGTTCATTCGGCACTCAACTCGAAAGTTCATTCGGCACTCAACTCGTGAATTCATTCGGCAAAAAGAACCTCACCTTGATTCGGCTAGCAACGTGATTCGGCAAAGAAGTTGATTCGGCTGGGAGGGATCTGGTTCGGCTGTTACACTTGGTAGGGAATAACGGTGGCACGTGGCCTCTACTTATAGACGAAAGTGGACTACCGGACCGGTTGGCTCGGTAATGAGAACCGGAAGAAAGCTCCTCCAAACTTAAAGCAAAGCACGCCATGCGCACGCACATACCCTACTTTGGGGGGCAAGTGTTGTGTGCATTTCTACTACCGAACCAAAAGGCAAGAACCAACTCTCATCCGGTCTCCCACCGAACCAACCCTCATCCGGTCTCCCACCGAAACAACCCTCATCCGGTCTCCCACCGAACCAACCCTCATCCGGTCTCCCACCAAACCAACCTACATCCGGTCTCCCACCGAACCAACTCTCATCCGGCCTCGCCAACCCAACCACCGGACCAACCTCACCGAACCAAACCCCCGGACCAAGCATTACCGGTCCACACCATCGCACTCCTACCACCGAACCATGGAATGCCGAACCAAGGTGTGCCAGGCCAGATAGCATCAGCCCAGGCCCACCAGCAGCTATATACATCCAAGACCCCTGCCCCCAACCTCACTCTATAAATAGAGGGGCAGGGGTACAACAATGGGGACAAGTTTTGAGAGCTCAAGCACGGAAGGAACTTTCAAACAACTTTCTTTTACTTGTATTAAAGCTTTGTACTTGTAATCAAAAGAAGAGAAGAGAAATAACATATAAAGTGGACGTAGGCACATTCTGGCTGAACCACTATAAATTTGCATGTCTTTTTACAGTTTAGCCCTTGCTTTTCATATATTTGCGTAAATTACTCAAATCGCTAAGAACAACATAAGATCCACTAAATCATACAACTTTGAGGTGTTTGTCCATTTTTTGTGCAAACAGTAGCTGTATGATGAGATACAGTGACGATGGATGTTCCTGAAGATGTTTTCTTTGGAACAAGATTAAGGAAGTGTGTATGCTTTGGTATTGTGGCTGAGTTCAGCATGGTGTTTCTGTTTGGTTTGGAGTTCGAGTTTCTCGAAGATCTTTGGAATAGGAAGTCCTTGGCATCAGTGTCAGCAGTGCAGCTCGGAGTATTCTGTGATGGCAGGAAGTTTTCTGGATGAGCAGTTTTTCTGAAAGTGAAGTTCAGAAGCAGCAGAGTGGATCCATTTCATCGATAAATTGGATAAATAAGTGTAAGCTGTTCTGATTGGTAAAGAGAGAACAGTCTGTTTGGAATTAGGATGGGTTGATCGCAAAAGTGACTTGCGATTGTCTGAGTGTTCTCTTGGGTTGTCAGAATTTTTCTGGATGTCTTCAGAGAAGTCAAGAGTTGTCTGCATCTGAAGGTTGAGTTTTCTTATCGACTGGATTCCATGAGTGATACCGGTGGTTCAGTCTAGTGGAAGGATGTTTCCTAGAGATGTAGTTGGTGATGCAGCTCAAGTTTTGCTGGAGTATCTGAGTTTTCTTTATGGATCAGTGAACCTTATTTCTAGAAATGAGTTGTCCAGTCTGTGCTTGTGTCCTACCTCATATCAGAATTGAGCAGCGAAAGTAGTTTGGAGTGTATCTCTGGATGGGAGAAGTAAGTTTGGAATCTACGGATAATTGTGAAGTAGAGTTATGTTTGGATCTCGTCTGTGTTCTGATTTGGATAAGTAATTGGTCTACTTGATTGAATTGTCAGTTTGGATAACTGGAATTCATTGAGTTTTACGTATCTCTGAGGGAATACGTATTTGATCTATCTTTGGTTTTAGAATCTGCAGTTTTGGGAAGTTTAGTAGTTGAGTAAGACTCGTCTGTAGTCTGATAGTCTGTTTAGTTCTGTAGATCTAGATGTGTAGGAGATCTATAGCTTAATAGTTTAGATTGTTTGTAGAGCGAGTATCCCGGTATATATATATACTTGGGGAAACTCGAGGAATTTTATCTAGAATTTAGTCTAGATAGTTAGAATTGTTTGATTGGATGAATTGGTTGCTATGGTTGCTAGCATATGGATGATAGTATATGCTTGTGTTTTAAATTAAAATCTTTAATAAGATTATTAAATTACCTTTGTTTAAATTTCGGGGACGAAATTATTTTAAGGGGGGAGGAATGTAATATCCCGGAAATTTTAACAATATCAATTTAATAATCTGTTGAATAATTAAATTGATATGGATAATCTTTGATAATAAGATTTGAATTTAATTTAATAATCTGATTAAATAAGTATTTATTTGTAATTTTATCTTTTAAAATCTAATAAGATATTTTCTATTTGAATATATATATATTTATTTGTATATATTTTAAATAGAAGCTTTGGGCAAATTGGAAATTTAGATTTAGTTTAATCTGGACTTTTCAAAGTTATTTAAATAAATAACATTTTAGTTTTAAATATACTTTAGATAAATCTTTTAATTGGTTAAGATATATATAGATAAGTGTTTAAATAAACAAGAAAAAGGCTTTTTAAATAATTTTAAAATAAATAGAAATATGAGTAATTACTTATAAGACATGTGTCATTATCTAAAGCTTCATTATAACATGTGTAATTTAATAAACAAATGTATAGGACAAGTGTCCTTAATTATTTTCATTTTCTTTTATTTTATAAATCAAAAATATACATGTATATTAACATTGCATTTCTTCATTTTCCCATTCTTTCTAATCTTCTCATTTTTTTCAAAAGCCAAGAGAAATCAATAATCTTTCCTCTAATAAAATCTGAAATAATTAGTAACCTCTTCTCAAACTCTTCCTCTAATCTAAAATCAAAAACCTGATTTTCAAATTCCTCAAACCAGAGATTATCAACATCAAATCTCTGTAAACCATTTTCCCAAATCTAAATCAAGTTCAGCCTGCAATTCTTTTCAACATTTAAGCCTGCCTGCATGTTTATCAAATCTGAAATTCTTTTTCAAGACAAAACAACTCCAAGCCTGCAAGCATTTCTTTTCAAATCTGAAGTCTTCAGTTTGCATTCATTCTTCAAACTGGAAGCAACATGTAAGATTCAGTAGCCAACAATTCAAATTTTTGGTCAAGTGAGGCATTCCAGTTTAAGTCAAAGCCTGTTCAAGTTTTCAAAAGCTTAAGTCTGCCTCTGTTTCATCTTTATACATGTGAGTAACAATTTTATTTAAAATAACCTAAATAAGTTGCTTGATCTCTTCATCTGATAATCTTGTTTACAGTAAATAAATGATGCAATTCTCTGTATTCTGCTTGGTTTTGAATGCATGTTGATTTTGGTATGTTCTTGCCTGATTATCAAATGCCAGTTTCAGATATTGATCAAAATTTATGATTTCATGTTAAGTCCTAGTCTATAAACTGATTTCATATGAATGTTTGTAGATAGTTCTGTATATATATATGTGTATTGTGAAATGCTTCTTGTTTGTATATGTGAATGTATGGTATGCATGAATATCAGTGTGACCCTGTTATCTTGAATTCCAGGCTACTGTTTTTAATATAAATCATATCCCATGATCTAGTTTTAATTTAGATCTAAGGTTTAAATAAAATTAGTTGTTCCATAGTAAACTAAAGATTAAAAGGTTAATTAAATCAAAATTTAGTCTGAGTGCCTCTGTAATCTAAAACAACAGAGACATGTTATATTAAAGTGAAAATTTGAACTCTGTAATTTATAAATTCAAATGTATAAATTGAAAACATAGATGATAATATGATTTTTAGCATGAATATCATAGTTTTTAGTCTAGTATAATAAGAGCAGTTCTGGTTTATGTTGGAAATGAAATTCTGGTGATTTCGATCATCTCAGTGAAATTGGAAGTTCGAAATCTTTAGTAATGGTAGTGGAATGATCATGGATGATAGGAAAATTGTCAGGAGGATTTTTAAGGCAGTGAGGAAGAAATGATTTAAGTTTTAAAATTTTAAACCTAGTTATTACCAGTCTAGAGGAATCGAGCATCATTTCGTCTAGGATGGATCAAGTTCGACGAAACTCTGGGAATTGATAGTCGTGACGTAGATGAACTCGTCGCCGAAGTCACTGGCGTTCTGGTGGTCTAGATTTCGAAGGCGAAGAGATGTTGACAGGCTTTGGGAAATGTTGTATGGTTCCTGGTTTTAGATTTTAGGCTCGATTTCGAGTTCGAGCAGTGATCGAAGTAGTGATGGTAGTTTTCTGGTAGGTGGATGATCGTCGATGGGTGGAGATACTCGGTGATGGCCGGAGGCGTCGATCTGGACTGTGCACGTGCACGTTCGAGTGTTTGTACTGGTAGCAGTTTCTTTGGGGATGGAAGGAGAGACTCGAGAATACTGTTGTTTGGCCCGGAAGATTGCTCGTGTGTTTAAGGGTTTGTCTCGAAGTAGTGGAGCTGGAGTATTGAACTCAAGTGACAGAGAAAGACTCGTGATTTTTGAGTGTTTTTGCGGGGAAGACTCGTGTAATTTTGGGTTACGACTCGAAGTGATTTAGAAGTGGGCTCGAGAGTTTTAGTGTTGTCAGGTTTTATACCTGTCTGTTTTGAAATTTAAATTTAAATTAAATTTTGAAGTAATATTAAGCAGTAAATCAAAGTTTGATTTATAAAGACAAGTTTAGTTTTAAACTTTAATATTAGATAATTAGTTTATGAATTTAAATGTTTAAATATGTTAAGTGTAGATATGTTTAAATGTTAAATCTAAGAAGAAATTTGATTTAAGTTCTTTTAAAAACTTATTAGAAAATATAAGATTTTTAATAAGTAAAAGTTTTTAAATTGGTTAAAAACTTAGTTAAAAATAAATTGGTATTCATTTTAAATACAACATTTAAAATGAAATTTAAAAGTAGATTTGAAATGAATATTTCAAATATAAATTATAAATGATAACTTGTTTATCAATAAAAATAAAGTATATCTTAAAATAATTAAAGACTTGTGTTTATTTAATTTATTTGGAGATTTAATATATAATTAAATTATTTGATTAATTAATCATTTGGATTAATTAAATAGGTAATTAAAGGTTTAAACTAATTTATTTATGATTAAGATTAATTAATTAGGGATGATTAATTTGTAATTAGGGATTATAAATTAGAGTATTAATTAATGGTTAGGAATTAATTAATAAGTAATTAAATATTAATTAAGTTATGGTTAACACTTAATTAATTTAGTAATTAGAGATTAATAAATTGGTTATTAAGATTTATTAATTTAGAATTAATAATAATTAATATAAGTTAATTACTTAAGGAAAGTAATTAAATAATAGTTAATGAAGTCATTAACTATGGATTATTTAATAATTAATTAATAGGATTAATTTTAATAGTTAATTAGATTAATTAATTTGAAGATAATCAATTATAGAATTTGTTTAAATGTAATTACTTAATGGAAGTAATTAAGAATTAATTACTTATTGTAATTAATTGAAGTTAATTTGATTTAGTTAAATTAATTAATTAAGTTTAATTAATTTAGAATAATCAAGAGATGATTTGATAATAATTACTTAATGTAATTATTAAGGTAAGATTATTTAGAGGAGTAAATAATAAGATAATTACTGGAAGTAATTAGTTGAATAAATGATTTTATTAATAGAAGTAATTTGAGTTAATTACTTTGAAAAAATTAATCAAGGGATTAATTAAAGAATTAATTAAGGAGTAATTAATTTAGTTAATGAAAGTAATTAAGGGTAATTAATTACTGATTGAAGATTAATCAAGGTGATTAATAAATGTTGTTTAATTAAAGATTAATTACTTAATGTAATTAATTTAATTGAGTAATTAATAATTAAGTTGTAATTAAGGATCATTAATTAATATAATTAATGATGAAATTAAGATTGGTTAATTAAGTAATAATTAATAAATGAAGTAATTAATTAATGTAATTAATTAAGGATTAATATAATTAAATATAGTTGATTAACTTAATAAATTTTAGTTAATTAATTAATGAAGTAATTAAAGGTTAATTACTATAAGTGGTTAAGGATAATTAATTTAAATAATTAATTAAAGATAAATTACTTGAATGTAATCAAAAGATAATTAATCAAGATGATTAATTGAAATGAATTATTAGAGGATAATTAATTAATTGATTGTAATTAATTAATGGTTAAGTAAGAAGGATTTATAAAATAAAGTAATTAATTTAATTCACTTTAAATTAATTAGAGATGATATAAATCATTACTTATGAATGAGTGATAGTATTGAATACTTGGCATTGATTGATATCTCTGATGAGATATATGCTGTATGATATGGATGTTAGTTGAATTGTATGGATTATCTGATAATGTTGATTATCTATTGGGAATTATCTTTCTTTGTGTATAAAGATAATAAATTAAATTGTTTTAACCTTTAAAACAACTTGGCCTTAAAAGATACGCTTTGGATTTCGATGAGACCGGGATCGGGTTTCCGTATACCGGATTTCCAGGTCTGGAGACCCGAATACCACATCGATCCAAATTAACGATAGGTCGTGAATCAAGTGAAGATGAAGATTCAGAGTGCAAGGGTTATTGTCGTTAACTCTGAGGGTGATTCCAAAACGAGTGTAACGAGATAATACCTTCGGTTTCGTTCGAACCCGGAACGAACTTGTATGGATTGAATGCTTTCAGCACATCGTCAGGTGGACGATGAGCATTCTAAGATAAATGTGTTCTATTTAAAGGTAATCGTGACCTCAAGCCTCACAAACCGGGAATGGCTAAAACAGGGGAGGTGCAGCAAGGTTAGTGGGTAGCACCCAAGTAGGACAAGGTTACCTCTGTCTAGATGTCCCTTTCTATTTTCGACTTAGTGGTGCGGTTGCTGATCCCAACCGTGAGGTATCTTGTGCGGGAATTATCCAGTAAGGGATGTTCCGACCTTGTGTTGCAGGGGATTGGGAGTGATCCTCGGTACGGTGATCTAGGCCACGTACTGTGACGGGCGGTACCCCGGTAGCCCTGCCATTGTATGGAAATCCAACTTCCAATAAGTGATAACGGACTTGATTGTATAACCCACTTTGTTGGCTAGTATGCTGGAATTTAATAATGTAACAATTTCAGCTATTTCATATTTATTTGAAAACCCTAGACCCTATTATAATACAATCGAATTTCCTATCAAATGTTTTGGTTAGCGTAAGGTAAAAACTTACCCATGTTTATTTGTGGGGAGTCTTACGTGATACCTTTTCTTTCAAAAAGGTTTTGAAGTTAAACAAGTTTAACCTGTTACTCACACCAGACCCATGTCTGACCCAAGTTGTTTATTTCTGTTTTATAAACTCTTGGGTACTCAAATTTTTACGAGTAGCCAAGGGAATTCAGGTTAGCCTTGACGAATTGTGGAGGAGCAATGGAGCAGGAGGCTTCAGCGTTGTAGATATAGATAGTAGTTTCCGCTGTGTTGATCTTGTTTAAATCTTTGTTTTGTATTGAGTTGTAATAACTAGACAGATGTTTATAACTGTCTAGTATGTGATGTGTAATCTGTGTAACTCTGATAGATGATGTATATGATACTATGTAATAGTTATGTGATATATTATATTTTATTCCGTTTCCGCTGTGAGTATTTGTGTTTGTTTTCTTTCTCTTCTTTTCTTTTCTACTTCTCACCCCTTTCTTTCTTACTGTCGATGCGATTTTCCGGGAGTGGAAAGTCGGGTCGTCACAGGTTGAAATGATAAACCCAAGCGATTTTCATATGAATTGAACTTGGGATTGCGGGTTGAAATGATATATACCCGTATATATATATAAATTGCGGATTGAAATGATATATACCCGTATATATATATATATATATATATATATATATATATTGCAGATTGAAATGATAAATATCCGTATCACTTGACCATAGGATAGAAAATTTTATACAGACACCGTTGGTCTATATATAAATATTTTGAAATGATTTCTATGGTTTTGAAAAGAAATATATGGTTTTAATAAATATTGATTTTTAAAGATTTATTAAAGTTATTTAATAAACTTGATTCAATATGTTTAAGTATTTATTTAATTTATATATTTTCAAATATAGAGTTTATAATGATTCGGGTTGGAAAGATAAATTTGAAATTGATTTGAAATTATATTTATTTAAGAATTTTACTTAAATAAGTTTGATTTGAAAATTATTTAAATTTTAAATTTTAAAGATATGTTTTACAACTTGATTTTTGATTAAAAGTGACTTAACTGAATATTTCAAATTTATATAAATTTAAATGGGATATTTTGTTTATTTAAATTGTAAATTGAAGTTGTATTTAGATGTTATTGAAATGATTAAGTAAATATTTCAAAATTAAATAATAGTAAAGTGAATTTGATATATATATATATATATATATATATATATATATGAAATTATCGAATTTAGTTTTGAAATGTTGAATATTTAAAACTTTGAAATATATTGAAATGGCTTATTATATGGTTCAAATATGTATTTTAAATCGATAATTTGAAATGGTTTATTGGGAAACCGAATTGAATTGAAATTGATGATTTGATTAAAAATTGAATTTTTGAATTCGAGTTGATTTGAATCGATTTGTGAAATTTGAGGAAGATATTTTAGTTTATAAAGTATTTTTAAACTATATCTAAAACTATTTATATTTTTACTTTATAAATTATTTTAATATAAACTATTTTAATATAAATCATTTTCAATATAATTATTTTATTATAAACTATTTTAACTTATAACTATTATATATAAACTATTTTATTTTATATACTATTTTATTTTATATACTAATTTTAATATCTAAACTGTTTAAGAGGAAAGTGCTTTGATTTTAAAAGACTATGATTTCGAAAGCGTTATAACTTGGAAAGTATTATGATTTTGGAAATGGATATATTTTGAAGTGAGAAATGATATTGTATTAATATGGTTTTGAAGTGAAATGATATCGTTTTGATATGGTTTTGAAATGGAAATGATATTTTGGTTTCGAAGTATAAACTATTTTGAAATGACCGCGATGTTATAATAACGTTTGGGTGTTAAAGAGACCGGGATCGGATATGGGCATACTCTCTGTCGATACCGAAAACCACTTTAACAACTGTGTACGCGGTGGAGATTCCAGAATGAAGTAGGATGGTGGCGACGATCCTATATGAGGTATATACATGGACCCGACTCCCGTGAGTTGGCAAAAGGTAGCTAAAGCAGGAGCGATTCCGGGCCAATGAGGTTGCCCCTCTGATCGGACACATTCCCATTCTATTACATTGTGATTGATTGGGTGCACCCTTTGATTTTGGGAGTGTGGCTCGAGGTGGGCGGTAGTGGCTGCTATGCGTTACCACCAGTCCGGATGCGTAATTGGTTTTTCTACCCTGGCATTGCCTAGTTGTGCCGTGTCACCTACCTTAGCGTGCCTTATAGGAGTTTGGTTTTGTGTCGTAGCCTGTGGAGTATTTAGGGTAGCCTCCCGATCTGGAGGTACGTTGGTACTGGACAGACTACTGGGACTACTTATGTGTTAAGGGGAATATTGGGTCACTCCTTAACGCTATTTTAAAGTAAGTTTACTTTACTTTAGACATTATTATAATAGCGTATATTAATACATAGTAGATAGTTTAACGGATCCTTAGAGGATGGTTATCCCAAACATCCTTTGAGTTACTTGTATTTCAGTTGATATTTCACTTGAGTTGGATTTATTGATATAAGAATGTTAATCCTGACTCGAGTGTCTTGTGTTTTGCTTTACGCTCAGGTCAGACTGAGTGATACATCATTCGAAACTCACATTTGGAGTTAGAGCTTCGCTTGGAGATCCAGCTATCTATCTATCTTTCAGTTATTCAGTTGATTCAAGTGATGTATTCTGATCTTGTACTTGACTATAGTATTAAGACATCTATGTATTCGAGACCTCTGTTGTATCTTATTTAACTCTGTTATATATATAGTAGCTTCATGAACTACTATTCTTTTGTTTCCGCTACATTATTATTATTACTATGTGTTTGTGATTCTGTGATTATTTTATTTACTGTATATGCTGAGTTTTGCAAAATTTAAATTAACAATCTGATATTTTGAGCAATTCAAATCTGACATGTATGGATGCGAATGGTTGAAAATTTTAGGTCGTTACATGTGGTATCGGAGCTCTGGTTTTAGGCAAAACTTAGCATATTTAGTAAATTTGATTATAGAATCACTTTCGTTCGTGCTTGAATTCCTTCTTCTTTGACTCGGTTTTCTTTGAATTTTGGAACGTTTCATCGGTTCCAAAGTCCATTCTTGTCTCTCTATTCGTGTCTTTTTGATTCTGGAGTATCCCATAACTCCACTTCAATTGATCTCTATAATAAATCGGCGGTCTCTCCAATCTCTGAATAATTTGTAAAGGGGTGAAACTCCTTTACAATTAGCATTGATTCACCGGAGATTTTGTATCGTCGGTTTACGATGCTGTTATCTTTTGTTATACCCGAATTCTATCTCTGGTGATCGAATGTCGATTTGCCTCAGAATTCTACCTCGATCTTATTTTGAAGTCACGGTTGACCTGGTTAAGGTTGCCCGCGATTTATATAAGTCTATCCATCTTCCTAATTCGCAATTTGATTGTCTTATCTCCCTTTCAAGCCTATCTATTTTAGTTAGAATTCTCTTTGATTAGAGTTCCTCTAAATTTGAATCTCTTTCCTTGTTTTGAAATCTATTCTGTATCATCGAGTGAGGGAGTGTATTTGTCTTAATATTAAAATGTTTTATATATTGTGTTGTTTGAGTTGTGGATGTTGATTTGGGTTTTCGATCGGTTCGTCTGATCAACGCTATCGATAGAATTTCCAAAACACTTGAAGAGAGCAAACTGACACAATATTGTTTTCAAATTTGGTAAATGACATGAATTTTGTATAATTATATTTTATATAAGTATAAGTTTCTGAAATTTAATAAGTTAATTGAATTGGTTATTAGAAATGATAATATTTGATTATCATTTATTGTTCTAAATGAAATTTTAAACATGGCTTATAAATTTATTTGGAATGAAAATGAATTTAAATTAAGAATTTGAGAATTAAATTTCTGGTAATTCAGACTTCGGTTTTCAAATTTTAAAATATATATTATTGAAAGTATTTTCAAATAGAAATGTTTTTCAAAGAATCTTTAAATTGTTTGAATCAGTACTCTTCTCTTTTGTCGCTGGAAAATAATTTCGGTGATGACGGCCGCATCATCGACATTCATTTTCGAGTTTCAGAGTGGAGAGACCATTCAGTAGCTTCGCTACACTTTTGTTTCAGAAATTAATTTGATTTGAATTCCCGAAGTTTGACTTGATTTATAATATATATTGGTATATGATCATAGATTTGATTTGATATATATATATATATAGTATATATATTTATCTCTAAATGGTTTGAATTGAAACCGGAAATTTATTCTTAAATTTTGATAAGGCGATTTCAAGTATAAAATAAAGCCAAGATTTTGAATAAATATTTAACTTGAAATAACTGAATTTTTAAATTTTATTTGTATAATACTCAATTGCATTCCATATATAACTTACCTAAATTATTCAGAAGTTAACTATGTAATTGGATAATATACAATATAAAATGATTTATAAATAAAATTCGAGTGGTTATAATAAATGTTATACACTTAAATTTTAAATTAAAAAAATGTTATTAAAGATAAATAGAATAATAAGTTAATTGAATAATAAATGAGATAAAATAAATTTTGTTTTGAAGAAATTAATAAATGGAAATTCAATCAACTTAATGAAATGTCTTGAATTTAAAACCAATTGCTGAATAAATTAATTTAAAAATTGAAATATATATGGCTTTAAATTAATGGTTTTATTTTACATTTCAAATCTATTTTTCTTCCTGGTTGTTTCTATTCTCCTACCTCGTTCCTTTTCGGGGACGAAAAGTTTTGAGTGCGGAGAGTGTAACGACCCCTAAATTTTAGTGGTTTAATTTAATTTAATTAATTGATTTTTTGTGAAATTTTAAATAATAAAATTTTGAAATTTAAATTTGTTATTTGGAATGCGTCTAGATAAACATAGCAACTGGTAAATTTTCATCAGATAATTTGGAAGTTTACTTTTCTTGTGTAATTCTATTTCAATTCCAATCAGTTAAAATTTGATGATAATAAAATGTTTTCCAAACTTAAATATTTTTCTATAGAAAAATTGTAAATCATCTTCTGAGTGAGACGTCATCTTCCGTTTCGTCAAATTTGAATTATTATTGCTCCGTCGATCTTATTTTCGGCAAATTTGCAGCATTTTCGGTACCGATATCGACTTTGAATAACTCGATCGTACCACTGATATATGTATACCGTTTTGATCGTCTCATTGTGCGGATCTCTGCTATATATTCAATTCTGTATTTTGAAGTCTGGAAGATAACGAAATCTACGGAAACGATTTCCGTATCGATTTCGCAATTTGGCCTTTTGGTTTCTTTGACCATTCATATATACTCAGAGTTATACCAATAGTCGTTGCTTTTTTTATATTCCTGTAAATCAGTTTTGACATTTGGATTATCTACATATTTTATTCGTCCATTTTTGTATGATCGTTGCTTTTGAGACAAGAAAAGAAATGAACAGCCTTATTCATTTTAAGCTAAACATATCTTGATTCCTTCTGTAGCTTCTCCCTCTTCTCCAATTTTTTTCTTCTTCCGAGCTCTTCACTTCTTCCAGATCTTAAAGAAAAAAGGATACAAGGCTTGCCAGCAGCTCGTTCTTCTGCTTGTACTTCCATCGCACCTAGCAGCCGCATACACCCATCACCATTTCGCGCCACCATCCTTCGTGCTCTCCTCAAATTGAGCTCAGGCCGTACCCATCAAACTTATACCCCTCTCTTTGTATACATAACAGATATATATATATATATATTCTTTTAGATATAAAAGTTTATACATATTGCTGTTGATATATATAGATATAGTTTTTGGATATGTATATTTACGACAGTGTTGATATATTTTATAACATATATTTCTAAAGTTTATAATAGTAGTTGTATATGAGTATGTACATTTTGATTTAAGATATGTATAATATTATAAAAAGGAAGTATATATTATAGGACATTGTTTTCATACAGGCTGCATGTTGTAGTTAGGTATGTGTTGTGCTAATATTAGTTGCTATATATTGAATGTCTGTAACGATTTCGTTTAGTGTATATAACTCATATTTCATATAAACTTAATTGAATATTTCAAATTTATATAAAAGTGTATATAACCCATCACCATTTTAAAGATATGTTTTACAACTTGATTTTTGATTAAAAGTGACTTAACTGAATATTTCAAATTTATATAAATTTAAATGGTATATTTTGTTTATTTAAATTGTAAATTGAAGTTGTACTTAGATGTTATTGAAATGATTAAGTAAATATTTCAAAATTAAATAATAGTAAAGTGAATTTGATATAATATATATATATGTTTGCACAAAAAAATGGGCAAACACCTCCAAGTCGTATGATTTAGTTGATTTTATGTTGTTTTTAGTGATCTGGGTGATTTATGCAAATATGTAAAAAGCAGGGACTAAACTGTAAAAGACACACAGATTAATAGTGGTTCAGCCAGAATGTGCCTACGTCCACTTTATATATTATTTCTCCTTTCTTGTTCAGATTACAAGTACAAAGCTTTGATATGAAAGTTGTTTGAAATTTCTATCCGTGCTTGAGCTCTCAAACTTGTCCGCCATTGTTGTACCCATACCCCTCTATTTATAAAGTGAGGCTGGGGGTAGGGGTCTTGGATGTATATAGCTGCTGGTGGGCTTGGGCTGGTGCAATCTGGCCTGGCAAAGTTGGTCCGGAATGCCTTGGTCCGGTGGAACTTGGTTCGGTGGTGAGTGAGATTGGTTTTGGTTCGGTAATGCTATTTTGGAGTTGGTTCGGCTGTAGGTGGAGCGATGATTGGTTCGGCAATGGTGGAAGCAGAGTTGGTTCGGCTATGCAGGGAAGTAGAGTTGGTTCGGCTGTAGGTGGAGCGATGATTGGTTCGGCAATGGTGGAAGCAGAGTTGGTTCGGCTATGCAGGGAAGTGGAGTTGGTTCGGTGGTGGCTTCCCTCATCTTGGTTCGGTAATACCGGTCTAGTGAAAACACGCCCAACACTTGCCCCCCAAAGCGGGGCATATGCCTGCATATGTCGCACTTTGTTTTAGCTTGGACATTCTCATCCGGTCCTGTGTGCCGAACCAGTTGGTCCGGTCGTTTCTATTTTCCTATAAGTATGGGCATTATGCTCTCATTATTCCCTACCAAGTGAGATAGCCGAATCAGATTTTTCTACCGAATCAATCATATTGCCGAATCACGCTTGACTACCGAATCAGGTGATTGCCGAATGACTTTCATGTTTCGAACTACCGAACGAAACCGTGGAGATCGAGTGCCGAATGAATCTTCGTGCCTTGAACTATCGAATGGGCTTGAGTGCCGAATAA
The DNA here is from genome assembly GCA_030737815.1 of Allium fistulosum. Taxonomy (NCBI): domain Eukaryota; kingdom Viridiplantae; phylum Streptophyta; class Magnoliopsida; order Asparagales; family Amaryllidaceae; genus Allium; species Allium fistulosum. Next base: position 475,697,202 of record CM060901.1, read on the forward strand.
AGTTTTAACCTTGTTATACCGAATGAGTTTATGTGTTGAATTATAAGTGAAACTCTAGGCAACATACACTTGCTCGTTTATATCTCTACATCCTTATTCTAACAATGTGTTTTCTCGTGTTGCAGATAATGTCTCATAAAGTCGAAACTCGTTCTGACAAGAAAAGTCCAAGGACCCATGAGAGTCCTCCATAGTGCCCCTAGTTCAGGCAGCACCAGAACGACAGGGACCAACCCCGAGATCGCTAGTAGACAGGTACGGTCCTCAAGAGCTCCTGAACTCACCGCCCGATTGCTTTCCTAGCTCCCTCAAAGATGAGCAGCTTGATGTTATTTCTCGCTCCTTTGGGATCGATAGAGCGCATATGTTGTTGCCGGGGAAAGGAGTGATGCCGTATAACCCCCCTGAAGGGTATTTTGCTTATAGTAGGTATCACTGCATGTGTGGTGCCATCCCACCTATCAATGCTTGGATAGTCAGCTTCATCACATACTTGAAGGTGGCTCCTTTTCAGCTTCAGCCCAACTCCTATGCCATCTTGGTGAGCCTATTCTTCATATTCCAGAGGAGATACGGGCGTCCTCCTTCCAACCGGGAAATCCGGTACTTGTACAACTTGAGAGGCTATAAGAAAGGTCTCCATATATTAGCTTAGAGTCGGCTGTGTCCTTCAAGCCAGTCCTGGATTTATATTCGAATTCAGCATGTTCAAGAAGGAATGGTTCTTTGTCAAGGATGACTCCGTTTCTTTCCGCCGCTTCACCTCTGGCTGTAAGTTGAAACTCATTTATAATTTTTGTTCTGATCGCAATACTCCTCCTTACGTGCTTTATTTCTTGCTAGCGACAGGTGGCTTTGCGGTTGTAGAGAACGAACGTTTGGTTCGAATGGCTGAGGAAATAGAAGCCATTCCGGAAATGGAGAGGGCGGCTTCTTATTTGATCAGGAACGCTACTCTTCTGGGGCACAACCTAATCCTACCACACTAGTCTGTGGTCAAGCAAAGAGAAACAGCTGAGGAGAGGGCCGCCAAAGCTAAAGGAGGGGCTACGCCAAAGAGCAGTAAGAGGAAACCCTTCTTGAAGCATCCAATTGCTGGGGGGAAGAAACTTAAGAAGCCCGATGGACCCTCCCCCAGCACATGTCCAGATGTCCCGGAGGAGGAAGATGTGGAGGAGGAAAGAGGCGAGGATGAAGGAGGTGAGGCGGAGAGTGGAAGTGGTGGAGAAGGTGATGGTGATGGTCATAGCGATGATGGTGGCGACGGACCGAGCGGTGGTGGTACTGGGGCTTTGTCTTCTAAGCAAGCAGGTGTGATCCAGGAGTGGACAAATGATGATCTCTGTCTAGCTTTTGAAGGGTCAGAGGAAGGATCGGTTTTATTGGAGAGGCCTAAGAAAGCTGACAAGGCCGAGATCGGTGCTGATTCTTCTAAGAGCGCTTCAGCTAACGCAATTCCTGCGATTCAAGGTGAATTTTCTGCCGACTCCATTTATGATAAGGATTTAGAAATATTTTACGGCCCGCTCCCATCCTGGAATCAGATTCAGGACTTATTGCAGTATCCCACGCCTCCCCAGGGTTTGTATAACAAAGGTGTCTTTTTTTTTCTTTTTTTATATAAATTATAGCTCAATGTATGCTTGTAACACTTGGCTTTTATTACAGGAGCGGGTAAAGTGGCTAAGGTGTCAGATGTTCGGCACCGTCTTGAACAGTACAAACTCCTCAAGGCTTCTACTAAACCAAAGCCTCCGACTAACCGTCCTGGAGATGTAGTCGGCTACCGTCCCCTTCTTGGAGTTATTGAAGAGGATATTCAAAGGAAGAAGAGGAGTCGCTCCTTGTTTGAATCTTCACCTGGTCCTCTGCCCCCGACTCAGCCTCTTCAGGATGTCACGGAGGAGAATACTGAGCTTATTCCTTCCCCGCACCCATTTGAAAATCCTACTGTTACCCCGATAGATCATCCTGGTTTGGCTTGTAATCCGTTCGCGGGTCATCCGGATTTGGATCTGGGTTCTCACGATATTTCCTTCGATGAGGTTACTGGTGAGCACCTTCTTCCTCGTAATCCTATGGTAAGGGTGCTTGATGAGGCTAAGTCCCTGGACCTTGATTTGCTTACCACTCGGGTCGCAACTTTGGGGGACGAAGCTAAGGCAAAAATCGACCGGGTTGCTGAGGAAGCCAGGAAGCTGATGGGGCATCATGCCCAACTGGCCAAGGCCGAAGAAGAAATCGGGAGTGCTAATATCCGACTGCGGTTAATAGTTTCCAACCAGGCCAAGCAGCTCGCTGATCAGGCCATTCAGATCTCCCAGCATGAGGCCGCCTCCAGGCGACTAAAGAAAACCATGGAAGAGGCTAGCAAAGCAGAGCTACGGAAAATGGAAGCTACCTGTAAGGAACGGATTGACATGGCGATTGCAACGGTGGATGAGGTTCGGAAAGCAGATACAGGAGTTGTCCGGGAAACTTGAAGCCGCAGAACTTGCTCAAACCAGGCTGAAGGAGGAGATGGATGCGATGAGGAAAACCTTCCAGGCTGACTGCGCGCGATACCGATCGGAGAGGGATGCTTCCATTGCAAAGTTGTTGGCTTCTGAGGACCGAGTAAGGGAGTTTGAGGAGAACGAGGGGATAATGGATGAGATGCTTCAGGATATATACTTTCGCACTTGGAAATAGGGCAACTTATCTTGGATGGATGATTATCCCCGAGTCATGGCCATGATTTATCTCCGGGCTCTGGAGGAGGCTAGGTCCGATGCTGATAAGGAGGGTGGCGTGGCCTTTAGAATGGATGTGGTTACGGCTCAATTCACCAAGGAGGAGAAGGTGGCGGTGAAAGAAGGTATGCGGCTGCTTGCTGCTGAGGAGGTTGGTGTGCAGTTGGAGGATGGTGATCAAGGAGCAGATGCTGGTAAGTCTCCCCTTTTAGCTTTTCGTAACTTGGTTGCTTATTATTAATGAATTCTTTCCTTGATTGGACAGGCGGGACCTCTGGAGCACCAAATATCTCTGGTCAACATGCTGAAAGTTCCCACTCCATGGCTAAGGAGATTTCGGAGGGCCAGCAGGACAAGGGTGAAGCTCCGATGCAGCCGACTCCTTAACTTGACCTGGATATCTTTTTGTTTACTTGACACTGCTGTCTACGTTAGTCTCAGAGCAGTAACGTAACTTTTAGGTTCTAATTATGTTACTTGTAATAAACAACTTTATTCTTGGCGTGTAATTTTTAACTTAAGCTGATTCTGTCGTGTTTGAACGCTTTCGTTATTTTTGATGTGTTGCATAAGAAGTATAGCTATGCACATGCCTGTGATTCTATCGGGTTTGATGTCAAGTTCTTGCTTAAAACGTAATTTCATATCTTGCAATGTTAATGTGATGTGTGAATAAATTATAGCTACGTATTTATACACGAAGAAGGAAGTACAGCCCTTCGTGTTTTAGTTGTAGATGGCAGCACTGAATGTCTTGTGTGACCGAGTATGGAATGCAGCCGATTGTCCAGTTGTGAGCTCCTATTCCCATTAGTGAGTGTCTCCTATTCTGTGTCCTGTACTTTAGGGATCGTTATAGAGGATAGGAGGAAAGTTCTTTAAATAAAGTTGACATAAGAGAAACAGTAAAACTTCCAATCACGGAAGGCCTTCGATGTGCTTAAGTTCGTGGCAAACGGGTTTTGCAGTCACTTTCCCTAGCTGTGGGTCTTGGAGACATTTGTCACCCATCTTACGCCTCTGCGGGGAGTTTATCTTTTTTACCACAGCCGTACTTAAGACACTCGGAGCCAAGATCGTGCACAGTAATTACCCGGGCCATTATGGCCCGTAATCGTGGGTATTATTCGATTTACCGTGGCCGGCTAGCGTGGGTGCCGATCGTCAACCGTGAACTACCCCTGGCTGGCCACACCTTATGTTGGGGCTTAAAGTAGGCTCACGGTTGTCGGCGAGCCGAACGCCGTAATGAGCTGCCTCGGCTATAGTCGGCCTTCTCGGTGGCTTATAGTCGGCTCATTACTGTTGGCTTTAAGGGCCGATCGCGAGCAATGAGTTAACTCGCAGCAGAGGGATGCTGGAGCAAAAGTGTCTCATTGGCGAGGGCATAGATTCGCATAGTACCTGTTAGGTCTTGTCCAGGTGAGGTTGCGTCGTGATGTGTCTTGAATGGGAATGTCATTACATAGGATTTTGTTCAACAGAAAAGGATAAAGTTAACAAGCATCAAAGATATAAAGGAACAAGTTAAAAAGAGACAAGTTTTTTAAAGTGGTTCGGCACGAAAATGCCTACGTCCACTGATTCTCTTTGTTAATTCACTTCATATGGGCAGTACAAGTTAAGAAAAGTATCGACGAAGGTGTTGGATGTTCCATGCCCTCTGGAACACCTCCCCGTCCACTGTTGACAAAGTATAAGCTCCATTGTGGAGATCTTTATGAATTACATATGGTCCGTCCCAGATTGGATATAGCGCTCCGAGGCGCGGGAAGATTCGCTTGAGGACAAGATCTCCTTTTTTTAAGCTACGATGCTTGACTTTGGAGTTGTATTGCGTTGCCACTTTTTGCTTGTGAGCTGCTGCTTTGAGGGCTGCATCATTTCTTCTTTCCTCAATTAGATCCAAAGACATGTGGAGGAGCTCTTCGTTCTCTTTTGGGTTATAGTGGATCCTACGGTGGGAAGGCACTATAGTTTCAACTGGGAGCATAGCCTTCGATCCGTACACCAAAGAGAAAGGAGTATGCCCCGTTGATGTTCTAAAAGATGTGCGATAGGCCCATAGTGTCGTAGGAAGTTCATCCACCCAAGCGCCTTTTGACTTTTCGAGTTTCTTTTTTATTAGAGTTTTGAGAATTTTGTTGATGGCTTCGACTTGTCCGTTTGCCTGGGGATAAGCTACGGATGAGAAGCTTTTGTGAATTCCGTGCTCTTGGCACCAGTTGGCGAACTCCTCGCTGTCAAACTGAAGTCCATTGTCCGATATGATTTTGAATGGGACTCCGTACCTGCATAGAACATTTTTGATCAAGAAGTTAATAACTTTTGCTGAAGATACTTTATTTAGGGGTTCTGCTTCCACCCATTTGGTGAAATAGTCGACGGCCACTATAGCATATTTGGCCCCGCCTCGGCCCATTGGCAGTTCGCCAATCAAGTCAATTCCCCATACTGCAAAGGGCCAAGGGCAGGTCATTTGAGTAATCTCAGTTGTTGGTAGCCGCGGAATCTTAGCAAACTTCTGACATCTGTCACATTTTCTGACGAAATCTAAGGCGTCCTTGCTTAAGGTGGGCCAGAAATATCCATATCGGAGTATCTTTTTTGCCAAAGTCTGCCCTCCAGTGTGATCTCCGCAGCTTCCTTAATGGATGTTGGATAAGATTTCCTTGGCTTCCCTTCCAGCGACACACCTTAATAAGAGGTTAGAGAAGCCGCGCCGATAGAGGGTGCCCTCTTGTATTGTGCAGCGGGAAGCTTTCCTCAAGATTTTCTTGACTTCGTTACGCCCGTTGGGCAGTGTGCCACTTTGTAAGTAGTCTCGGATGGGAGTCATCCAAGTTGCTTCTTTGGCTGCAGCTATCAGATTCACTTGCTCAAAACTTAGCGTCAGTTGCTTTGAGATGGCTACTGCTCTGGAAATAGTGCCGCCTCTCATGCTAGCTTGCTTCGCCAATTCGTCGGCCTCTTGGTTCTCATCCCGAGGGATGTGTTTGATTAAATAGTGATCCAATCGATTAAGAAGCAACTTGGTCTTCTTTAAATATGCTATGAGTTGTTCTTCTCGAGCCTGGAATTCTCCTAGTATTTGATTTATAATAAGTTGAGAATCGCTATGAAGACACAAAGAATTGGCTCCGATTTCTAAGGCAAGTTCTAATCCAGCTATCACTGCTTCATACTCTGCATCGTTGTTAGTGGCAGCGAATTCCAACCTTATAGAATAGTGTAGCTTATTTCCCCTGGGAGTGATTATTACCACACCTACCCCCGAGCCTTGTTCGTTTGATGCACCATCCACAAAGAGATTCCACTTGATGTCTTCTGCTATTTCCGATTGCTCCTTACCTTCGTTGGTAGTGAATTCGGCAATGAAATCAGCCATGGCTTGTCCCTTGATGGCAGTGCGAGGATGGTAGGTGATATCATATTGACTTAGTTCAATGCACCATTTAAGTAGTCGCCCAGAAGTGTCAAGACGATGGAGTACCTGCCTTAGTGGTTGATCGGTCAGAACTCTGATGGAATGGGACTGGATATAGTGATGCAGTTTCCGTAATGTGATTAGTAAACAGTACGCTAGTTTCTCAAGTTTAGGATATCTGGCTTCCGCCCCTGTAAACCTCTTGCTTACAAAGTATATTGGCCGTTGCGTGCGTTTGTCTTCTCTCACCAATGCGGCGCTTAGAGCATGAGATGACACAACAAGGTATAGGTATAGCTCTTCGCCTTTGTTTGGAGTTGAGAGTACTGGTGGTCTCTGGAGGTGTTCGATTAAGTTAAGGAAAGCTGTTAAGCATTCGTCAGTCCATTCGAATTTTCCTTTCTCTTTCTTTAGAGCTTTGAAGAAGGGGATGCATTTTGTTTGTACCAAAAATGGGCACAACACTCTTCGGAAGTTTTTGAAGAGATAAAAGTGAAGAATGAAAATTAAAACTGTGGATTATCTAAAAAAACTCCAAATAGCAGAAATGTAAATTGCAAAGACAAGCGATTTAGAGTGGTTCGGCGTTTCGCCTACGTCCACTATGAAGTTTTATGATTTTATTGCTCGACACTTGAAGATTACAATTTCTTATCATGTAATACAACTGACTTTTTGAGCTAAATCTGAATATAAGGCAACCGTGGTGATTTTGAGTAAATCTGGCAGAGTCTGGGCGCTCTTTAGCTCTTAGAATTCTCCGACCCCTTTTCTGAATGACCAGGGGCTCTATTTATAGGTGTAGGAGGCTGATATTTCGCCTAAATTGAAGGGAGACCAGTTCTAGCACGTGAGGGGCCCATACGCCCGCTTTCAGGAAATCCGGGCCCACTTTGGGATCGATTCGAAGTCCATTTGAATCGATCAAGAAATTGTCCAATCGAGCTGAAATTTGGTGTGGACATTCTTCAACATGTCTTCAAGCTTCTATGAAAATTTCGTAGCATTTGGACTTGTAGATCTCGAGATATGATCGATTCAAGGTTGCATTTCTGGTGTATCAGCCTGGTTCGAATCGATCACCTTCGAATCGATAGGGTCGAATCGATGGTCTGTGCGAGTGAATGGTGACGTGTTGCGCGCGCTTCTCGGGTTGATCCAGCTTTTTCTCCGAGTTTACTGGGTCGAATCCTTGGTTTTAGCCGCTTTGACTTGGTGGATTCGAGGGAACGGATTCGAAGGTATGCTCCTTCGAATCGATCGAATGGATGTTTCCTTCGTATCGATCAAGGTAGGCCATAGTTGATCGTTACGAAGGCTTCTCAGCTGAATGGATTCGAATATAGTCGTGGGATGGATTCGAAGTTCTTCAACTGCATGGATTCGAAGACCTTCCTGTTTGCGCCAAAAATGGTCACAAACCCCAAGTGTAGTGAAAGCACCAGTGTATGAATACAAATCAACGGTATTCAAACACAAATATCAGATCTAAGCAAGCAACAAACAACAATCCAGAAATAATGAACAGTGACACACAATTCATAGTGGTTCGGCTATCTCCGGCCTACGTCCACTTCAAAGTTTTTATCTTTTTATTGCTCGATGCTTGAAGATTACAATTTCGTATGGTGTATTACAACTGATTTGCTGAACTAAGTTTGAATCTAAGGCAGCAATGGTGATCTGGAGTAAATCTGGCAGAGTCTGGGCGCTCTTTATCTCTCAAAATTGTCCGACCTCTTTTCTGAATGACCAGGGGCTCTATTTATAGGTGTAGGAGGCTAATATTTCGCCTAAAATGAAGGGAGACCAGTTCTGGTACGTCAGGGGGCCCACATGCCCGCTTTATGGAAATCCGGGCCCACACCGGGATCGATTCGACCCTAGGTTCGAATCGATCAAGAAATTGTCCGATCAAGCTGAAATTTGGTGTGGACATTCTTCAACATGAGCTCAAGCTTCTGTGAAAATTTCATAGCATTTGGATGTGTAGATCTCAAGTTATGATCGATTCAAGTTGATGTTTTTCGCTTCCTCGAGTCGTTCGAATCGATACGTTCGAATCGATTCGTTCGAATCGATCCTCCCGTATGCGAAGACTACGGCGTGGTGCGCATGCCTCGAGTCAACCCTCCTTTATCTCCGAGTTTTACTGAGTCGTACCTGGGGTTTTAGCTATGTGGACTTGGTGGATTCGAGACTATCGATTCGAAGACGCGCTCCCTTCGAATCGATTGAATTCGTGCTTCTTCGTATCGATCGTGGAAGGTTGCTACTGATCGATACGAAGCATCCTCTGCCTTTGGGATTCGAAGACAATAGCGACATGGGGTCGAAGCTATGGTCCTCTTCATGGATTCGAAGGATCTCTTCTTGAGGGATTCGAAGACAGGAATACCTCGATCGATTCGAACTTGTGGCATATTGGGACAGATTCGAACTATGTTCTCGTGGATGGATTCGAACCAGCGATGTCTTGAATCGATTCGAACATAAGCCCTGCCGATGGATATGAAGTAAATTGAGTCGAACTAGATGGAGTCGAAACTGATGGATTCGACTCATATGGATGCGAACTCGAGGTTATGTTTTCCACTTGCTCCGATGATATCTTGAGCGTACGACCTCGGATTGACTTGATATTTGGAATGTTTACTTTCACGGCTCTACTTGACATGTCTTGTCAATTGTAGCCTGATCCAGACTCGGGCGAAATCCATCGATTTCCATGGTGAACCTGCGATGCACAATCGATGTTCATGACTAATAATCATTGATTTTCAGTTAATCTTTGGGTATCTCGGCTTTGCCAAAAGTTGGGATAACATTTTGCCCCCCAAAACATGCCTTTTGGTAAAAGGCTATTTTGATCAGTCTCAAGTCGAATGCAGTGAGTCCATGCTTTATTCAGAGTTTATAGCATTTTTAATCAAGTCCATGGCTGTTCGAAGCCGATTTGTTATCAATTTTTTCCAGTGGAAGTTAAGAATGAAATTCTACGGTCTCTCCGTACTATTGACGGTCACTCCGGCCCTTGCCAAACCCATTCTAGATTTAGCGATTGAATAGAAAGATCCTATTGATGGTCACTCCGAACCCTTGCCAAACCCATTCTAGATTTAGCGATTGAATAGAAAGATCCTATTGCACTCCGGCGTTGCTTTCTATCCCTTGCACTCTGGCCCCAGCTAGGGCGTATAGCGATGTCTTGGTTGTTCTCGACCGATCATAACCTCTTCGGGCTCATGCTGGATCCCATCCTGTCACTCTTCGGTGAAGGGGAAACAACGTTAAGTGAGTCAATCCTGTCGCTCTCCGGCGAAGCGACTCACCTCCTGCACTCCGGTTCAGTGTATCTGAACATTAAGCGATGTCATGGCCTAAATCGTGGGCCGATCATAGCCTCTCCGGGCTCTTATCGGATCCTGATCCAATCACTCTCCGGTGAATAGGAAACGACGCTTAAGTGAGTTGATCCTGTCGCTCTCCGGCGAAGCAACTCACTTCTTGCACTCCGGACCCTACCTCTCCGGGTAGGATCATAAAGCGATCATGTTTATATTGATATTTAATGTTTATCCTTTAACTCTCCGGTCAAAGGTTTATTTTAATAAGTGTTTCTTTATTAAATTCAAATCCTAGGTGTTCAATCTCAAACACCAGGAAAAACAAGATAATGCCTCTCTGGGCGGAGCGATCTATTTCCATCTCAGAGCATGCCTATGGATCTCTCCGGTTCCCGTACATGAGTAAGTGGGATAGCCGTTTTATTTTGGAAATCAAATCTAAGAAAACTAATCGACCAGAGTCCAAATCTTGAACTTGGCCCTTGCCATCACGATTAGTTGATGACGAGTCGTGATCCCGATCCAGGATCATTCCTATTAGGTGGAGGTTGTTCAGGTCTTACTATCGTTGCCCGTTCTTTGATATATTGTGGAAATCTACCACTCCTGGCATGCTCTTCCACCTCATCCCTTAGGTGGCGGCATTCGTCGGTTGTGTGCCCATCTAACTCATGGAATAGGAAATATTTTCCGGTTCTACGTTCCCGCTCTGTGGGATCTCTCCTCGGTGGTTTTCGATAGGGGAGTTGCCCCCGAGTTTCGGTGTAAATTCGTTCCAGTCCTGCCACCAAGTCTATGTATTGCCTGAATCTGGGCTCTCGGAATTTCTTCCGTTTATCAGGACCATCATGTGCGTCATCCTGCTTTCTCTTTCCTTTGTCCGCCCTGGACTGTTCCCTGGCAGTTCCTTCGCCTTGTGCAACATTTATTTCCTGCCTCTCGGCTCGTGATTCCTCTAATCGAATGAATTTTTCAGCTTCATGGAAAAACTCTCCAAGATCCTGCGGTGGATCTTTAGTCAAAGAGTCTTTGAATTTGGTGCCTTCTCCAACTCCTGCCACTGCCGCCATCAAAATCATCGATGGTTCCGGGCGATCTACAGAAGCCACCGTTGCATTAAATCGTAACAGAAAATCTTTTATGGACTCTCTGGTCCTTTGCTTTATTGATGCCAAAGTCATCACGCTCTTGGGTCGCGTTATGTGAACCCTAAACTGCTTCATGAAACAATCCACAAGCTCGCCCCATGTCCTGATTGATCCTGTCTCTAGCTGTCTAAACCGAAGCGCAGCCAAATCTGATATGAATAAGGGGAAACATCGTGCCATTACTTCCTCGAATGCTCCCAGCACTTCCATGTGTCTGATATATCTGGTGATATGCATGGTCGGGTCTGACTTTCCGTCATAAGGATCCAGCATCGGTAGTTTGAACTTTGGAGGGTTCCTTGCATTTCGGATATTTGGAGCGAACGGACTTCGACTAACCTCTTCCAATTCTCCGCCTGACAATCCCCCTCTCATGAGTCGTCTCACTAGGCCAATCATTCTTTCATCTCCATCTAGGGGTTGCCCCATTGTCATGTCTCTGTCTTGCCCTCCGAGTCTTGTAGGGAATTCTGGTACGTACTCTTCGGGTGGCTCGTTAGCATTTGTGTTGGCCCTAGCGGGTTGAGCTCCTTCCAAAGGTCCTTCTGCGTCGGATCTTGCGGGCCTGCCCCCAAGCCCTTGTTGATTGCCTTCTGGTTCTGTATTCTGTCCTCCGTTGGGTTCCATAGCCCTAGCTCCTTGTTCCACATTCACTGCCGCTATAGCTGGTCCAAGGTTCTGTGTTCCTGCAGCTCTCATCTGTTCGAAGAAATTCTGCAGCATCTCTTGTTGGCTTTTCATCATTCTTTCCTGCATTAGGTTATTCATAGCCTCCATCTCTTCTCTAGTAATGTAGATCGAAGCTTGTCCTTCTCCAGCGCCAGAGGATGCTTATTGACTTCCTCCCTGTTGGCTCCTCTCAGCTCTTTGTTTTTTACTTGTTTGTCGAGTCATTGTAGAGTCAAATCTGAATCCTTAAAATTTCAAATCTAAACTTCGAATCTGGTGTAGCGGGTGCTAGTTCTTCTCGGTGAAAGCACCAAAGTGTTTGCGCTAAAAATGGTCACAAACCCCAAGTGTAGTGAAAGCACCAGTGTATGAATACAAATCAACGGTATTCAAACACAAATATCAGATCTAAACAAGCAACAAACAGCAATCCAGAAATAATGAACAGTGACACACAATTTATAGTGGTTCGGCTATCTCCGGCCTACGTCCACTTCAAAGTTTTTATCTTTTTATTGCTCGATGCTTGAAGATTACAATTTCGTATGGTGTATTACAACTGATTTGCTGAACTAAGTTTGAATCTAAGGCAGCAATGGTGATCTGGAGTAAATCTGGCAGAGTCTGGGCGCTCTTTATCTCTCAAAATTGTCCGACCTCTTTTCTGAATGACCAGGGGCTCTATTTATAGGTGTAGGAGGCTGATATTTCGCCTAAAATGAAGGGAGACCAGTTCTGGTACGTCAGGGGGCCCACATGCCCGCTTTATGGAAATCCGGGCCCACACCGGAATCGATTCGACCCTAGGTTCGAATCGATCAAGAAATTGTCCAATCAAGCTGAAATTTGGTGTGGACGTTCTTCAACATGAGCTCAAGCTTCTGTGAAAATTTCATAGCATTTGGATGTGTAGATCTCAAGTTATGATCGATTCAAGTTGACGTTTTTCGCTTCCTCGAGTCGTTCGAATCGATACGTTCGAATCGATTCGTTCGAATCGATCCTCCCGTATGCGAAGACTACGACGTGGTGCGCATGCCTCGGGTCAACCCTCCTTTATCTCCGAGTTTTACTGAGTCGTACCCGGGGTTTTAGCTGTGTGGACTTGGTGGATTCGAGACTATCGATTCGAAGACGCGCTCCCTTCGAATCGATTGAATTCGTGCTTCTTCGTATCGATCGTGGAAGGTTGCTACTGATCGATACGAAGCATCCTCTACCTTTGGGATTCGAAGACAATAGCGGCATGGGGTCGAAGCTATGGTCCTCTTCATGGATTCAAAGGATCTCTTCTTGAGGGATTCGAAGACAGGAATACCTCGATCGATTCGAACTTTTGGCATATTGGGACGGATTCGAACTATGTTCTCGTGGATGGATTCGAACCAGCGATGTCTTGAATCGATTCGAACATAAGCCCTGCCGATGGATATGAAGTAAATTGAGTCGAACTAGATGGAGTCGAAACTGATGGATTCGACTCATATGGATGTGAACCCGTGGTTATGTTTTCCACTTGCTCCGATGATATCTTGAGCGTACGACCTCAGATTGACTTGATATTTGGAATGTTGACTTTCACGGCTCTGCTTGACGTGTCTTGTCAATTGTAGCCTGATCCGGACTCGGGCGAAATCCATCGATTTCCATGGTGAACCTGCGATGCACAATCGATGTTCATGACTAATAATCATTGATTTTCAGTTAACCTTTAGGTATCTCGGCTTTGCCAAAAGTTGGGATAACACTTCCCTTTGATGGATTTGAAGCAGGGAATGGTTCAATGGATTCGAACCATGGCTTGCTCGATGGATTCGAAGCAGGGTTATGTTTCGTGGATTCGAAGCAGAGGAAGTTCGATGGAGTCGAACAAAGGCTGTCCCATGGAATCAAACTAGAGCTTGGCCGATGGATACGAAGCTCGGCCACCTGATGGATTCGAACATAGGCTCCGCCTATGGATTCGAATCAAGGGGATCTCCTTCACCTTGTATCGATCATAAGTTGAGCGTACGAACTCGGATTGTATTGAAACTTGGAACGTTGGCTTCACAGGCTTCAATCGTTATGTCTTGTTAATCGTGGCTCGATCCGGACTCGGACAAAATTCATCGATATCCATAGCGAGCCTTTGTGTAACCGATCTCCAAGACGAACTGTCGCTGGTTTCTAATCAAGCTCTTGGTGTCACGGCCTTGCCAAAAGGCGGGATAACATTTATCCCCCAAAGTATGTCTTGTGTAAACATGACGTGCTTTGAAAAACTGCAGTCTTTCATGCTGAATATATTCGTTCAGTTGATTGCTTGACACTCGTCTTTTATTCGTTTCATTGCAATCTTCTCTTAGATAAATGTTCAACCAGCGTGCTTTGCTTTGGTCCTGCCCCCAGTTTTGGGGATGAGTATGGAATTGATGTTTGTTTATACTCCGTCTCGCACTCTGGGAGTATGGAGTTAAGTAAATGTTTATACTCCGTCTCGCACTCTGGGAGTACGGAGTTGATTAATGTTTATACTCCGTCTCGAACTCTGGGAGTACGGAGTTTAGTGAATGTTTATACTCCGTCTCGCACTCTGGGAGTACGGAGTTAAGTAATGTTTATACACCGTCTCGCACTCTGGGAGTACGGAGTTGATTAATGTTTATACTCCGTCTCGCACTCTGGGAGTACGGAGTTTAGTAATGTTTATACTCTGTCTCGCACTCTGGGAGTACGAAGTTGATGAATGTTTATACTCCGTCTCGCACTCTAGGAGTACGAAGTTGATTAATGTTTATACTCCATCTCGCACTCTGGGAGTACAGAGTTAAGTAATGTTTATACTCCGTCTCGCACTCTGGGAGTACGGAGTTGAGTAATGTTTATACTCCGTCTCGCACTCTGGGAGTACGGAGTTGATTAATGTTTATACTCCGTCTTGCACTCTGAGCGTACGGAGTTGATGAATGTTTATACTCCGTCTCGCACTCTGGAAGTACGGAGTTGTGCGAAGGATCATCGTGTACCAACCCATTTTTAGCCTTGATGTGATGGCTTGCCCCCGAGCTCGGGTTTCACTTAGCGAGTGGCCGATCGTATCACAACCACTCCTTTCTTGAATAAATCCCATTGCGTGATGGAATTTAGTACTTCGTGCATCGTGATGTTGTACATTGTATTTAATGAATCACAGCTCTGGCTCGAAGAGATGGCATTTTATTGCTGAAATAAGAAAATATGGCAAAGTCAGTTGCCTTATTACAAATTCTAATTTCGAAATGCAAAAGTAAATTGCTAAATGGAAGAAATATAATGAAATAAATAGAGCCTGTTATGTGTAATAGCGACGGACAGGCTCTTGGCAAATCAAGACCGTCAACGGTCGATAGTTTGAATGTGCCATCCCCGAGTCTTTGTGTAATCGCGTATGGTCCTTCCCAATTTGGTTTCATGTGTGAAGGAACCGGATAGATTCTCTTGAGAACGAGATCGCCGAGTTCAAAAGTTCGAGGTCGAACTTTGGCATTATACAGTCGGGCGACTCGACTCCAATGTGCGGCCGCTCTCAAATCGGCCTCTTCCCGTTTCTCATCTAGTAGATCCAAAGATTCAGCAAGCAATATAGCGTTTGTTTTCAGATCATAATAAGTCACGCGATGGGAAAACACTCCTGTCTCGACTGGAATAATGGCTTCTGAGCCATAAGATAAGGAAAACGGGGTGTGCCCGGTTGCGGTCTTGTGAGTCATTCGATAAGCCCATAATGCCATAGGGAGTTCATCAACCCATTTTCCCCCGGCCTTTTCCAGTCGCTTTTTCAGAATGGATTTTATAACTTTATTGACAGCTTCAACCTGACCGTTTGCCTGAGGATGTGCAACTGCCGAGAATTTTTTATGGATATGAAATCATTGACAGAAATTCTTGAACTCTGCACTTTCGAATTGGGCTCCATTATCGGTGATGATGGTATGCGGGAGTCCAAATCGACAGATGATATTGCGAACTATGAAATTTATTACTTTCTTTGTCGTAATTGTTGCGAGAGCTTCTGCTTTAGCCCATTTTGTAAAGTAGTCAACAGCGACGATGGCGTACTTCGCACCACCTTTTGCCAGAGGTAGAGCGCCGATGATATCGATGCCCCACATCGCGAAGGGCCAGGGACTGACCATTTGAGTTATCTCGGTAGGTGGGGCTCTTGGAATTCGGGCATGTTTCTGGCATCTATCGCACTTTCTGGCATAGTTTGCTGCATCTCGGTTTACTGTCGGCCAGTAGTATCCATACCGGAGTATTTTCTTGGCGAGAGCTTGCCCACCGGTGTGATCGCCACACTCTCCTTCGTGCATGTCATGTAACACTCGTTTAATTTCATCGTGCGCGATACACCTGAGGATAGGAACAGAATAACCCCTTCTATACATGACTCCGTTTTGAATGACGAACCATGAAGCTTTTCGTAGAATTTGTTTCTTCTCATTTCTGTGCTCAGGCAATGTCCCATTCTCGATGTAGTTTCGATATGGAGTCATCCACGATTCCCTATTGGGAGCGGTTTCAAACACAAAACTCGTCTCTATTTGATCGATGCTTGGGAAGGATAAAGTTTCGACGGGGACAAGTCCCACTTGCTGTGCTTCACCTGTGCTGGCTAACTTTGCCAATGAATCGGCTTTTTGATTGCGTTCTCGAGGTATATAATAAATAGCATAATAATCAAACTGATTCAGTACTTCCTGAACCCGAGCTAAGTAAGCAGCCAGCCTTCGATCTCTTGCTTGATACTCTCCCCGTACTTGACACACGACTAATTGTGAATCACAATAAATTTCCATGGCGATGATTCTCAAATCTCTGGCAAGTCTTAGTCCAGCTTAGAGGGCTTCATATTCAGCTTCATTATTGGTTGCACGAAAACCAAACTTCAAAGCATAACATATAGATCGGCCTTCGGGAGTTTCAAGCACAACACCAGCGCCCGAACATCGGTCGTTTGACGCACCGTCAGTATACAGCTTCCAGATGTATTCGGGGGATTCACTGGTTTCGGGTAAGTCCTCTGGGACAGTAAATTCGGCTATGAAATCGGCTAGGACCTGTCCTTGAATGGCTCGCCGTGGAGCATAGGTGATATCGAATTGACTTAGTTCAATGTTCCACTTAAGCAACCTACCAGACGTCTCAGGCCGCGTGAGGACCTGTCGTAACGGCTGATCGGTATACACCGTAAGAGGATGAGCTTGGAAATAAGGGCGAAGCTTTCTCGAGGCAATGACCAAGCAGTAAGCCAGTTTCTCTAATCTTGGGTAATTCCTCTCGGTTCCTGTTAGCCGTTTACTAACATAGTAGACCGGTTTCTGCACTCGGTCTTCTTCCCGAACCAAAGCGGCGCTGATTGCATGCTCTGATACTGCCAGATAAAGGTATAATTGTTCGTGGTCAACCGGCTTTGACAGGATCGGTGGGGTGGAAAGATGTTGAACCAGCGATCGGAATTCGTCTTCACATTCCAGGGTCCATTCAAAGTTTCGCTTTCCTTTCCGGATCAGATCAAAGAAAGGAATGCATTTATCAGTGGATTTTGAAATGAACCTGCTTAGTGCTGCTACCTTCCCGTTGAGACTTTGAACTTGTTTTATGGTTCTTGGAGTTTGTAGGTTCCTTATTGCCCAGATCTTTTCGGGGTTTGCTTCTATCCCTCGAGCATTAACGATAAACCCGAGGAACTTTCCGGAGGCGACACCGAAATGAAACTTTAATGGGTTGAACTTCATTCCATGTTTTCGAAGAATGCAGAACATCGCATCTAAATCTCTGACATGATCTGTGGAAAATCAGGACTTTACCAGCATGTCATCCACATAGACCTCCATGATCTTCCCGATCTGGTCGGCGAACATCCCGTAGACCAAGCGCTGGTATGTTGCTCCGGCATTTTTTAGACCAAAAGGCATGACTCTGTAGCAATAGAGTCCCAGATCAGTCACGAAACTGGTATGTTCTTGATCAGGTAAATGCATAGGTATTTGATTGTAGCCAGAATAAGCATCCATGAAAGATAATAACTCATGTCCAGCCGTTGAATCTACGAGCTGGTCGATTCGGGGGAGTGGAAATCTATCCTTGGGACAAGCCTTGTTTAAGTCAGAATAATCGATGCAAGTTCTCCATTTTCCATTCGGTTTTCGAACTAGTACGGGATTTGACACCCACTCCGGATACAAAGCATCTCGGATGAATCCATTCGATTGCAACTTATCAACTTCTTCTTTAAGGGCAGCAGATCTCTCTGGATCCATACCACGCCTTTTCTTCTTGATCGGAACATGTCGCGGATCAATATTCAGGGAGTGACTCGCGATGTCTGGTGAGATTCCGCACATGTCAGAGTGTGTCCAGGCGAAAACGTCGAGATTCGCTCGGAGAAATTCAACCAATTCCTGTTGTGTCTGTTTTCCCAGTTGAGATCCAACTTTTAGTACTTTTGAATCGTCATCTTCACTGACTGGGACGTCCACAATCAGTTCGGCTGGGGAAGCTTGATTCTCTTTAGATTCGTCTTTATCTTCGTTGTCTCTAGGGTCAAGATCTTTAAGGAATTGGTCGTGGTGCCCGGGCCGGGGCCCAGGCATTAATTGTCAATCATCAGCAAAACGACGCAGAGAGATTCCTCTACGCCCTTTCCTTTCTCTTTTCTATGCGCCTCGCGCAGTTTAGCAACATAACAGGCTGGTCCTGCTGCCTGGTCTCCTTGAATGACTCCAATTCCATGATCAGTGGGGAATTTCAGAGTTAGACACCATGGGGCAATGGCTTCCCTGAACTCCGCCAGGTCCGGTCGGCCCAAAAACGCATTGTAAGGTGAATCAATATCTAAAACGACAAACTGCAACATCTAGACTCTCCGGTGTTCTCCCACTCCCAATTCCACCGGTAGTTCTGTTACTCCAATGGGTATCGTAGCACTCCCGTTGAAACCGTGGATTCGGGATTGGCAGGGTTTCAAATCCTTTGCTTCCATCTTCATTAAATCGTAAGCTCGTTTAAGCAAGATATTCACAGAGCTCCCACTTTCAACCAGGATCCTCTTCATCCAAGCCGGACCTACCTGGGCAGATATGACTAGTGGGTCGATTGTAGGGGCTTCGACTTTATCAGCGTCTCGGCTCCTGAATACGATATCATCAGACATTATCTTTTGTTGTCTAGCCGGAGTTCCATCCTCACAATTACTGCAACATTCATAGTCCGCATGCCTGATCGAACTAGCATACAACTCCATTTCCCCCCAGCTTCTGTCTGCTGGGTGGGGACCACCACTTATCGTGTTGATTACTAGCCTTCCGTTCGTACGAGCGGGTTCCTCTTGCCTTTCCTGATTTTGTGCACGATCCTGATTTGAAGGGCCCGCACCACCAGTCTGCGGCGCCCGCATAAACTGGTCTAACTTTCTCTCCTTGATCAACTTTTCGATGAGGTCCTGCAAATGTCGACACTCATTGGTATTGTGGCCATAACTCTCGTGAAATCTACAAAACTTCCCTGTTTGAATCTGCCTCTCCGACGATTGCTTCGGAGCAGGTTTATTATATTGCACAGTGTTGCAAGTTTGTAGATACACATTTTCCAGTGATGTATTCAATGGCGTGTAATTATCAAACATTGGGGTCCTGCGTTGTGGGCCTCGATTCTGATCTCCTTTCTTGTCCTGAACACTGTTGCCTCTTGGCTGAGTTTGTTTGTTCTGTATGTTCAACTGAACTTTTCCGGAACTCTCACCGGACTGCTTAACTGCTACCTTACTTTGTATTCCTTCGGTTTTGGGTATAGCATCGTCCTGTTTCCTAGACTGTTTCGCGTCCTCTTGTCGCAAGAACTGTGCGGCTTTAGAGTAGAAACGGTCCAACGATGCGGGTGGTTTCCCTACTAGCCAATTTCCAAATTTAGAGTCGGGATCGATCCCTTTGGTTAATGCCATCAAAATCGAGTTATCGTTGGGATTACTAATTTCCACGCATGCTGCATGGAATCTCTCTAAGTAACGCCTGAGTGTCTCTCCCTTAGCTTGGGTGACACTAGATAGGGTGTTAACGTCTTTAGGTCTAGTGACGTGCATACGAAACTGTTCGACAAATTTCTTAGCCAGTTGATCAAACGAAGAGATGGATCTAGGTGGCAGCCTTGTAAACCACATTGTTGCGATTCCTCCCAAAGAGATGGGAAAACTTCGGCATTTCACTGCATCATCAGCCCTTGTGACGCTCATTGACCACTCATATTTCAAAATGTGTTGATTGGGATCAGAATTTCCTTCATACATAGGGAGAGTTGGCATTCTGAATCGCCGAGGAGGATCAGCGTACAATATCTCGTCTGTGAAAGGAGTATGACTACGAGAAATTCCCCAATCGTCATTGGTAAGGTCTTGGTTCTCGCGGATCATCTGACGTATCATAGTTGAAATATCGGGCACCGCTGCATTTTGAGCATGTTGAGCTAAGGTGTGGTCGGGTTCCACAGCGCGAGTTCGGACCGGGCGCTGTCGATGGTCCAAGTTTCGCCTCCTTGGCTTTGCGTCTTCTGGGACGTATGGTTCAGGAGTACGCCCACGCCGATGGTTATTCGGATCTGAAAGATTTCGGGTATCAACCCTTGTTTCTACTGCGGCAGTTGCCGTGCAATTGTCTGTGGTATGCTGTGGAACAGTACCTCCTCGTGATGAGGGCCCAGCATGGAAGCTGGTTGACGGCCCTGCCCTTAACTGTCCAACGGTCAAGGCGGGTTCGTATCCAGTAATTTGAGCGTGACTCCCCTCTAACCGGGGACGGGTAGATCTGTGGTGGTAGTCAGATGAGGCGGAACTCTCAGTAGATGAGCGGGAGATATCATCCCTCCTGGACCTTCTGTGGCTTTGGCGGTTCAGTTGGTTGGTCAATTCAATATTAGCACGCAACTGTTCGGCCAACTGTTGCCGACTTTGAGTCAATTCCTAAAGCAACGCTTAGAACTCTTGTCTGGTGACTGGTCCAGACGGATCTGAGTGAGCAGTGTTGTCTTGGTTGGATTGTAGCTGCTGTGTAGGATTCTATCTATCCCGACCTTCTTGATCAGCAGCCGTAGAGGTAGTTCTTGTACTAACCATCTTAAGTAGTGGATTCCTTTCCTAGATTTTACGCAAATCTGAATAGAATGGAAGGATTCTGGATTAGAGATCTGGATCTCCCTCTTGGATTTGTGCAATCCGGTATCGATGGTAGATCCAAGGAGCAGGAGAAAAAGCTGGTTTTTCTCAGTGAAAGCACCAAAGTGTTTGTACCAAAAATGGGCACAACACTCTTCGGAAGTTTTTGAAGAGATAAAAGTGAAGAATGAAAATTAAAACTGTGGATTATCTAACAAAAACTCTAAATAGAAGAAATGTAAATTGCAAAGACAAGCGATTTAGAGTGGTTCGGCGTTTCGCCTACGTCCACTATGAAGTTTGATGATTTTATTGCTCGACACTTGAAGATTACAATTTCTTATCATGTAATACAATTGACTTTTTGAGCTAAATCTGAATATAAGGCAACCGTGGTGATTTTGAGTAAATCTGGCAGAGTTTGGGCGCTCTTTAGCTCTTAGAATTCTTCGACCCCTTTTATGAATGACCAGGGGCTCTATTTATAGGTGTAGGAGGCTGATATTTTGCCTAAATTGAAGGGAGACCAGTTCTGGCACGTGAGGGGGCCCATACGCCCGCTTTCAGGAAATTCGGGCCCACTTTGGGATCGATTCGAAGTCCATTCGAATCGATCAAGAAATTGTCCAATCGAGCTGAAATTTGGTGTGGACATTCTTCAACATGTCTTCAAGCTTCTGTGAAAATTTCGTAGAATTTGGAATTGTAGATCTCGAGATATGATCGATTCAAGGTTGCATTTCTGGTGTACCAGCCTGGTTCGAATCGATCACCTTCGAATCGATAGGGTCGAATCGATGGTCTGTGCGAGTGAATGGTGACGTGTTGCGCGCGCTTCTCGGGTTGATCCAACTTTTTCTTCGAGTTTACTAGGTCGAATCCTTGGTTTTAGCCGCTTTGACTTGGTGGATTCGAGGGAATGGATTCGAAGGTATGCTCCTTCGAATCGATCGAACGGATGTTTCCTTCGTATCGATCAAGGTAGGCCATAGTTGATCGTTACAAAGGCTTCTCAACTGAATGGATTCGAAGATAGTCGTGGGATGGAGTCGAAGTTCTTCAACTGCATGGATTCGAAGACCTTCCCTTTGATGGATTTGAAGCAGGGAATGGTTCAATGGATTCGAACCATGGCTTGCTCGATGGATTCGAACCAGGGTTATGTTTCGTGGATTCGAAGCAGAGGAAGTTCGATGGAGTCGAACAAAGGCTGTCCCATGGAATCGAACTAGAGCTTGGCCGATGGATACGAAGCTCGGCCACCTGATGGATTGGAACATAGGCTCCGCCTATGGATTCGAATTAGAGGGATCTCCTTCACCTTGTATCGATCATAAGTTGAGCGTACGAACTCGGATTGTCTTGAAACTTGGAACGTTGGCTTCCCAGGCTTCAATCGTTATGTCTTGTTAATCGTCGCTCGATCTGGACTTGGACAAAATTCATCGATATCCATAGCGAGCCTTTGTGTAACCGATCTCCAAGACAAACTGTCGCTGGTTTCTAATCAAGCTCTTTTTGTCACGGCCTTGCCAAAAGGCGGGATAACACATTTGTCGGTCGCTTTAGAGATGAATCTGCTCAGGGCGGCCACCTTCCCATTTAGGCTTTGCATTTCCTTTCGGGTAGAAGGTATCCTGATATCTTTCAAAGCTCGGACTTGTTCAGGGTTTGCTTCAATTCCTCTAGCATGGACGATGAATCCTAGAAACTTTCCTGATGATACTCCGAAGGACCACTTTAGAGGATTCAGCTTCATTCCATATTGGCGAAGTACTTGAAACATTTCATCCAGGTGGCTTACGTGATCGTCGGCTTCCCTTGACTTTATCTGCATGTCATCCAAATAAACTTCCATAGTTTGTCCTATTAGCCCTGCAAACATCTTGATGACGAGGCGCTGATAGGTGGCTCCTACGTTTTTAAGTCCGAAAGGCATTACCTTGTAGCAGTACAATCCCTGGTCAGTGATGAAACTAGTGTGGTCATGATCGGGAGCATGCATAGGAATTTGTTTATATCCTGAGTATGCGTCTATAAAAGATAAGAGTTCATGCCCGGCTGTGCTGTCCACAAGCTGATCGATTCGAGGAAGTGGGAAGCAATCCTTCGGGCATGCGTCATTTAAGTTGGAGAAGTCAATGCATGTTCGCCACTTCCCATTAGCTTTCTTTACCAGCACCGGGTTGGCGATCCACTCTAGGTAGATGGCTTCTCGTATGAAGTCATTGGCAAGTAGGTTCTTTACTTCTTCATCGAGGGCTGCTGATCGTTCTGCCCCCATACTTCTCTTTTTCTGTTTTACTGGCGCCTTGGTAGGATCAATGTTTAGTACGTGGCATGCTATGTCAGGGGAGATTCCGGTCATGTTAGCGTGTGACCATGCAAATACATCCAAGTTGTGGCGGAGAAAATCAATGAGTTGTTCCTTCAACTCTGCTTTTAGTTGGGACCCGACTTTCAATAGTCTACTCGAGTCATGTCTGTCTACAGATACAAATTCCATAGCCTCTGCAGGCTCGGCGGTGGCCTCCTCCTCTTTGTCCATGGGGTCTAATTCATTGAAAGGGTCGCTGGTATATCGAAGAGGAGAGGCTTTCTTTAGTTGCTATGCTTCCAAACTTTTTGCGCAGAGGGCAATCTCTACACTCTTCCCTTTATCCTTCCTGTGGTTGTTGCGAAGTTCAGTTACATAGCAATCTCGAGCAATGTCCTGGTCCTCCTCTACTTCCCCTACTCCATTGTCCATTGGAAATTTCATCTTCAGGCACCATGAGGCCAGGACAATTTGGAAGTCAGACAAGGCTGGCCTTCCTAAGAAAACGTTGTAGGCCGAGTGGTTTTCTATCAGCACAAATGTCTGTTTCCGCACAACGGAGCGGGGATGACTTCCAATTTCAACAAAGAGGTCCAGTCGCCCGAGGGGCATCTTCGCATTTCCTGTGAAACCATGTAGTGGTTTATTGCAGGGAAGAACACCCTTTATTGACAGCTTCATTTTATCAAAGGCATGCTTGAATAGGATATTCACTGAGCTTCCAGTGTCTACTAGAATTCGGAAAACCTCGGCTGGACCGAGCCGGGCAGAGATAACCATGGGATCCGTGTGAGGGTACTGCCTTCCCTCCAGGTCACTTCTACTGAATGTGATGTCACCATTCTCTATCCGCTTCGGGTGGCATTCTTCTATAATAGAATTGACGCATTCTTCATTGTTTCTAAGTGACTTTCCATACCTTTCCATCTCTGCCCAGCTTCCGTCGGCGATGTGTGGCCCTCCCGAGATGGTATGGACCACTATCTTCTCTTGACTGGAGCCGCTGGTGTTGCGATTTCCTCTGCCTATTTCTGGGGAGGGTAGCCTTGGGTTTTCATTGGCAGGAACTGCCTTTTACATAGCGTTATAGTCTTCTTCTTCTGATGTGTTTTTCAATCAAGTCCCGGAGATGATGGCATTCGTTGGTATCATGCCCGTGGAATTCGTGGAAGCGGCAGAATTTTCCAGACTTAATTGTGTTATCTAATTCCTTCTTGTGCGGAGGGCGTTTGTATTTAACTTCGTCTTGAGTGGCAAGGAAGATGTTTTCGATCGTTTCATTCAACGGGGTGTAAGCGTCAAATCTCGGTCCTGGCCGATATAGACGCTTTTCTCCCTTTTTGCCCCCAGCGTTGTCTCTAGAATCATTTCTTCGAACGTCCTTTGCTACAGCGGGTGTGTTGCCGTGAGCTGCCTTATTTTGTTGCCCTGTCTGCCTCTCAGTGGCAGCGTCTTCAAGTCTCATATATTTCCCAACTTCATGGAAGAAATCGGGTAAAGTAGTTGGTTTTTCTTTGGTCAATCTTCTAGCAAATTTAGTATCCGGATGCACACCACTACAGAGGGCCATTAAGATAAGCTTCTCATCGGCATCTTGGACTGCGGCCGCTGCGGCTTTCAATCGGGTTAGATATTGCTGCACTTTCTCTCTAGGTTTCTTTTTGATACTGGATAAGGAATAAGCATCCTTGGGTTGCTCCACATGAATGCGGAATTGCCTAATGAATTTTTCTTTCAACATCTCCCATGAGCTGATGGATCCTTGGGGTAGATGGCAGAACCAGAAGGTAGCTAGATCTGCTAAGAATAGCGGAAAGCATTTGCACAGCACTCCTTCTGTTGCTCCACTCATGAGCATATGCTGTGTGTATCTTTATAAGTGTACAACGGGGTCAGAGGTTCCTTTGTAAGGTTCCATTGTTGGAATTTTCCATTCTCGGGGGGGATGGCAATTTCGATATTGCGGGCGAAAGGGCTGGTTACCCTAGCGCCTATTCCTCGGTCTCTTTGATCCCGTTAGACGCACTCTCTGAACAAGTGTGCCATCCTTTCATTAGAATTTGGAGCAGATAAAAATGAGTTCGGTTCTTCTCTGTGGGATTGATTCCGTCCAGATGACCTGTAAGGATGGTATCGTCTATTATTCCTAATATTTTCCAGTGGCTGTCTTTGGTCTCCTGGGAGCATGCTAGGGTCAGCTACAGTTGGCCCTTGCCTCGATCTTCCCCTGCTGGGTTCTGATCTAAGCACTTCCTCGGGTCCAACTTCGTGCTGGACTCTAGCTCGGCCCCGTTCATTGGCGTTTCCGTGGTTAGGCAGCATGACAGGCTCGGCTACAGTTGACCTCTGCCTGGTACCTCCCCCGTTGGGTTCGGTTCCAAGCGTTTCCTCGGGTCGGCGTTCGGACTGAGTTCGGTCTTGGCTCCTACCACGGCTGCTTCTATCGTTAGCTTCTTCGAAGAAGGAAAATCTTTGTTGCCTCTGAGATCCTCCAGACTGGGACTCACCCCATGATTCAGTGTTGCGGTTGGACTCTTCAGCATCCCTTAAGCGTGACATGAGTTGGTCCACCAAGGCTTCCTGTTGGGATTTGAAGCGGTTAGTCACTTCAGCCACAACCCGGTCTAGATCTGCCCTAGTAATTGCTACCGGCTGTCCCGTGGCAGGGGTTGTCAGATTTGCCTGACCTTCATTTGGTACTGCTGTTGGAATGGGATGATTTACTTGATCTGTGACCACTGGATCTGGAACACTGCTAGTTGCGATGTTCTTTCCTTTGTTAACGTCTTTTTTCTGCCTGGGAGGCATGTTTTCCAAGCAATGAACGACGCTGTTTGGAAGAAGGTTAAGTGGGAGAAGCTGAAGTTTCGAGCTCCCCTTCTCAGTGAAAGCACCAAAAATGTTTGCACAAAAAAATGGGCAAACACCTCCAAGTCGTATGATTTAATTAATTTTATGTTGTTTTTAGTGATCTGGGTGATTTATGCAAATATGTAAAAAGCAGGGACTAAACTGTAAAAGACACATAGATTTATAGTGGTTCAGCCAGAATGTGCCTACGTCCACTTTATATATTATTTCTCCTTTCTTGTTCAGATTACAAGTACAAAGCTTTGATATGAAAGTTGTTTGAAAGTTCTATCCGTGCTTGAGCTCTCAAACTTGTCCGCCATTGTTGTACCCCTACCCCTCTATTTATAGAGTGAGGCTGGGGGTATGGTTCTTGGATGTATATAGCTGCTGGTGGGCTTGGGCTGGTGCAATCTGGCCTGGCAAAGTTGGTCCGGAATGCCTTGGTCCGGTGGAACTTGGTCCGGTGGTGAGTGAGATTGGTTTTGGTTCGGTAATGCTATTTTGGAGTTGGTTCGGCTGTAGGTGGAGCGATGATTGCTTCGGCAATGGTGGAAGCAGAGTTGGTTCGGCTATGCAGGGAAGTGGAGTTGGTTCGGCTGTAGGTGGAGCGATGATTGGTTCGGCAATGGTGGAAGCAGAGTTGGTTGGGCTATACAGGGAAGTGGAGTTGGTTCGGTGGTGACTTCCCTCATCTTGGTTCGGTAATACCGGTCTAGTGAAAACACGCCCAAAAATATATATATATATATATATATATATATATATGAAATTATTGAATTTAGTTTTGAAATGTTGAATATTTAAAACTTTGAAATATATTGAAATTGAAATGGCTTATTTCATGGTTCAAATATGTATTTGAAATCGAT
Source organism: Allium fistulosum (assembly GCA_030737815.1). NCBI lineage: Eukaryota > Viridiplantae > Streptophyta > Magnoliopsida > Asparagales > Amaryllidaceae > Allium > Allium fistulosum. The sequence continues at coordinate 475,723,730 of CM060901.1, forward strand.
AATTTGAAATGGTTTATTGAGAAACTGAATCGAATTGAAATTGATGATTTGAGATTTGATTAAAAATTGAATTTTTGAATTTGAGTTGATTTGAATCAATTTGTGAAATTTGAGGAAGCTATTTTAGTTTATAAAGTATTTTTAAACTATATCTAATTTTTACTTTATAAATTATTTTAATATAAACTATTTTAATATAAATCATTTTCAATATAAATTATTTTATTATAAACTATTTTAACTTATAACTATTATATATAAACTATTTTACTTTATATACTAATTTTAATATCTAAACTGTTTAAGAGGAAAGTGCTTTGATTTTAAAAGACTATGATTTCGAAAGCGTTATAACTTTGAAAGTATTATGATTTTGGAAATGGATATATTTTAAAGTGAGTAATGATATTGTATTAATATGGTTTTGAAGTGAAATGATATCGTTTTGATATGGTTTTGAAATGGAAATGATATTTTGGTTTTGAAGTATAAACTATTTTGAAATGATCGCGGTGTTATAATAACGTTTGGATGTTAAAGAGACCGGGATCGGATATGGGCATACTCTCTGTCGATACCGAAAACCACTTTAACAACTGTGTACGCGGTGGAGATTCCAGAATGAAGTAGGATTGTGGCGACGATCCTATATGAGGTATATACATGGTATCGACTCCCGTGAGTTGGCAAAAGGTGGCTAAAGCAGGAGCGATTCCGAGCCAATAAGGTAGCCCCTCTGATCGTACACATTCCATCGTATACCATTCTATTACTTTGTGATTGATTGGGTGCACCGTTTGATTTTGGGAGTGTGGCTCGAGGTGGGCGGTAGTGGCTACTATCCGTTACCACCAGTCCGGATGCGTAATTGGTATATCTACCCTGGCATTGCCTAGTTGTGCTGTGTCACCTACGCTAGCGCATCTTATACGAGTTTGGTTTTGTGTCGTAGCCTGTGGAGTATTTAGGGTAGCCTCCCGATCTGGAGGTACGCTGTTACTGGATAGACTACTGGAACTATTTATGTGTTAAGGGGAATATTGGGTCACTCCTTAACGTTATTTTAAAGTAAGTTTACTTTACTTTAGACATTATTATAATAGCATATATTACTACATAGTAGATAGTTTAACGGATCCTTAGAGGATGGTTATCCCAAACATCCTTTGAGTTACTTGTATTTCAGTTGATATTTCACTTGAGTTGGATTTATTGATATAAGAATGTTAATCCTGACTCGAGTGTCTTGTGTTTTGCTTTACGCTCGGATCAGACTGAGTGATACAGCATTCGAGACTCACCTTTGGAGTTGGAGCTTCGCTTGGAGATCCAGCTTTCTATCCAGCTTTCAGTTATTCAGTTGATTCAAGTGATGTATTATGATCTTGTACTTGACTATAGTATTGAGACATCTATGTATTCGAGACCTCTATTGTATCTTATTTAACTCTGTTATATATAGTAGCTTCATGAACTACTATTCTTTTGTTTCCGCTGCATTATTGTTATTACTCTGTGTTTGTGATTCTGTGATTATTTTATTTACTGTATATGCTGAGTTTTGCCAAATTTAAATTAACAATCTTATATTTTGAGCAATTCAAATCCGACATGTATGGATGCGAATGGTTGAAAATTTCAGGTCGTTACATTCACTTTCAAAACTATGTTCACTTTCAAAACTATATTCACTTTCAAAATCATATTCACTTTTGAATTTATCGATAAGATAGGTTAATTAAAATCCTAGTTCCAAAATCATCATATTTACTCAAATATGTCAATTCACAAAAAGGTATCAATTTCACTTTCCAACTTAGATTGTATCATCATCAAGGATTTAAATATAAATACTTCAACTTTACAAAGTCTGAATTTTAGAAAATAGTTTAGATAGTCAAAAATAGGTTTTATAGTTTAAAAATAGTTTAAAATAGATTAAAATAGTTTAAATAGTAAAAATAGTTTAAAAATATTTAAATTTGATTTAATTAAATTTAAATCGACTTAAATAGGTTAAATATAGATTAAATAGATTTAATTAGAGTTAAAATGATTTAAATAAATTAAATATAGATTAAATAGATTTGATTATATTAAGTAGATTTTAAATAGATTAAATAAATTAAATAAATTTAAAATAGATTAAATAGATTTAAATTATATTAAATAGATTCAAAATAGATTAAATAAATTTAATTAGTTTAAAATAGGTAAAGTTGATTAAATTGGATTAAATAGGTTATAATGGATTAAAATAAATTAAAATAGTTTGAATTGATTAAAATAGTTTAACTTGATTAAAATAGTTTAAATTAGTTTAAAATAGATTTCAAAGTTATACCTAAACATTTCCAATAACTCAATTCTGATAAATTCATTTATATTTGACACTTCAACTTTGAAATTCCAATTTAAATCCTTTGAACCATTCATTAAATCAATTCCACTGTCAACATTTATGCTTTGACTTTCGAAAATAATTCAGTTTATATAAATCAAATTTCTATTTCAAAATACTAGTTAACTGGATTCAAAATTTAAAGGTTCAAAAATCATTTAATTTAACCAATCCGGTGTACGTATATAATTTTCTACCTTAGGGTCAAGTGATACGGATATTTATCATTTCAAATCCGCAATTTAAGATTTTACGGTTATATATCATTTAAAACTGCAATCCCGAATTAAATAAAATCCATAAAATCGCTCGAGTCTATCATTTCAACCCATAACGATTTTTCCCTAATCTATAGATCGTTTGGGTATGTATCATTTCAACCCATAGGGAACTTGCAGTGTTATAACAATATAAAATACAACATCTAGTCATCCAATATCAACAATCAAACATCCATCACAATCATTATCCAAATCAATCAATAAACATCAATATATAACTGATTATCATTAACATGTATTAGATTGACAATTAAATTCAATATTGAATTAAACGATGATTAAATGCAACAAAAGTCAAATTTAACTAGAATGACAATTTAAACATACCAAACATCAATCAATAAATTTCTAATCACAATATAAATTTAATTTAACTAACATAAGATAATCTAGTAGTTGTGAGTGGGTCGAAACACTCACTTTTGATTTCAAATCGATTTAAAATCCAAAATAGCGCCCAAATTTGAATAGTCTCAAAATTCATCCAAACAAGTGCCAAAATGTCTGTAATTTCGATACGATTCTAGCGGAACAAACCGTGCGTGAATTGGACCTCGTATGCAAAAGTTATATCAATTAGAATGATTGATTTTGAAATTTAAATAAATAAAATAAGAAAAAAGTTTACCAACCCGCAGCGGCCACGTCATCCCCTCGTGGTCAAACCCTAGCGTACGCACTCAACTGGAAATCGTACTTCTTCCTCTAGCCGCCATGAACCTCAACTGCACGCCGCCCCAGACTTCGACTCGATCAACCACCACCGATCGCGACGCTACCCATGCGGGCGCCTCCACCTGCGTGACCTCCCCTGCCGACCACGACCCCACCTAGCCACTGATCGGCGTCACCAAAAATCACAGCCGCCGCTAGTGTTTGAAACCCTAGTTAAATTATTAGCGATGATCTAACAGTTGAAACGATGAACTATCTACACCGATGAGCTCCCCTCGACTATGTCTACACAATCATACTCACAAATCGACGATCCGATGACGTTGATCAACGCGCGATGAACGGCCGAGAATTTATCACCAATTTCTGGCCACACAGAGACCCAAATCCGAAAACAAACTTCAAATTTGACTTGTGCTCGTCGAGAGCTTCAAATCGATATATAATATGATAGGGTTTGGAGGAGTTTGATTTTGAAATTGAATTTGAAATTTGAACAGGGTTTTGAGATTGAATCTGTTTCTGCCATTGAGGAGGAGAAGTAGGCAGATGAAATTGTACGTACAGTAATGAGGAATAAAAAGGCTGCTAGGGTTTGTACAGTACTATATATACTAACAAAGCCCGATAAGAAATATAAACAACACCCGAATTGATTTGAAACGACAAATACGACCCAAAAAGCCCGTTCTACTTCCGAAACGAAAGCAAGTCATCCCATATATCAAAATAGATGTTTTCAATATTTTTAAACTCAATGAAACATGTTTCAAGTCCTAATTCCATCGTCTGAAGAAGTTAGCTTAAAATCAGCTTATTTCAAATTGATTTCAATTAAATTTAATTAAATTGATTTCTACGCGTTTCGAGTCCGTACGACCAAACGACAAGTCCGATCGCTACGAAACTTGAAATACTACAATAATTCACCGTTATGGATCCGATGAAACTTGTTTCGTCGAAATCCGAGTCAGTGGCCAAAATGGCTATTTTCACGTTAATTAAATAAATTAATATTAAATTAATTAATCACTTTTTAATTCAATATTTATAAACTAACAAATTTTCAACCTTTTTGATTACTTAGACATTTATAATAATTTAAAACAAATCTACATATCAATTTAATGTGAATTATTCTACTAGTTATAGTGTTTAATTCCAATTGAAATAAATACAGTGGTAATTACTTTAAATTAAAATAAATCCATTTATTTGCCTTTTTATCTTGTTATTCAATCAATTGTCACCTCATGGCTATAATTAACATTTGTTTCTATCTTATTACACTAATAATCTACTGTTATCATCTTAATCTTCTTTAACGTAATATTTGATTACATTTAATTGCAATAAATCCATTTATTATAATTTAAATGCCGATAAATTGATCAAACTTGATTTCAATTCTTTTTATTCAATCAATTATCCTATTATGAATAAAATTTACATTGGTTACATCTTATTGAATTAATATTCTACAATTATCAATTAAATCTACATTAACTGTACTAATTAAGTGAATTAATTACAATTGATTTCAATTTTAATTTAACAGGCTAAATAAATAGGTAACATATAATAATTGTCACCATTAACTTTGAGTCACATCTTATAAGTTTATTATCCACAACAAGTGTTATAATTACTACAACAACACTAATTTTATTCAATTACAATCTATTACACATTATTTCATTAATTAATCAACATTTAAATTATCAATTGCTCTTTTAATCCAATTATCCATTAATACATACATTACTATAATTTATTTACAATCTATATCAATTATAACTCTTTAGTCCTTTTAATTAATTAGAATTACATTTAAAGAAGTTCTATTACCTTAAATCAATACTATTCTTGTAACGACCCGTAAATTTTAGTGGTTTTATTTATTTAATTAATTGAATTTTGTGAAATTTTAAATAATAAAATTTTGAATTGAAAATTAAATATTTGGAATGCGTATATTTAAACATAGTAAATGGTAAATTTTCATGTGATAATATTGAATTTTATTTTCTTGTGTAATTTTTATTAAATTCAAATCAGTTAAAAATTGATGATAATAAAATATTTTCCGAACTTGAATATTTTTACACAATAAATTTGTAAATCGTCTTCTAAGTGAGACGTCATATTTCGTTTCTTCAAATTTGGGCTGCTATTGCTCCGCCAATCTTATTTCGAAGTTTTAACAACATTTCTGGTACCGATTATCGACTTTTGAAAAGATGATCCTACTTGTAACATCCCGAAAATTTTCGACTTTCGAAAATTCAACATCGATACTCACTTTATCGACTGCCGAACAATCGAATGCCGGAAACCCGAAAAGTTATGGTTTTAAGAAAGAAGAAAAAGGTAGAAGAAGAAGATAGAAGAAAAAGAAAGAAGAACAACAACACAACATCAGATACAGAAGCAATATCAGAATCTTACACATCGCAGCGGAACAATATATAATAGATAAATGAATAATCTTTAAACAAAGAACTATATCATTTTATACATTCATCAATCAGAGTCATATACAACAATGGACAGTTATATAACTGGTCCTCATACAGAATACACAGCGGAATAAATACTATCAGATACAAATACTACGTCTCGCCATCCAGCTTATCTCCAAAGCTCCAGAATATCCAGAATATCCTGATAACATAACTCTAGGCTGCCCGTGTGGAAAATTTGTGGGCACCCAGAGTTTAGAAGGGAACAATAAACTCCGAGTCAGTCATGGTGACTGGTGTGAGATCGTAAAACAGTTATTCTTTAAAATAACCAATAGAAATTTTTTTAAAGTAAATTTCGCAATGCTTTTGGAAAATGAAACTACCATAAGACCTCCCACCACACACACAATGCAAACGCAGAATTGGAGGAGATTTCTTCTTATGATAGTCAAAGATGCTTACTACGCAAAATCAAATCATTTTTGATATTATTATTAGTGCATAGTGTAGAAAACATTTCGAAAGTATAATATTAATCTTAGCCAGCATAGGCATTCCGCACTTATGCCTACTATAGCTACTATGTTCAATAGCAGGTTACCGCCACATTCCATAGCAGGTAATACAACTAAAACCGTACACGTCACGTATTGTTTCTTTGGATTTCCAACAAATGGTCAGGTTAAGGAACTTCCTATCCACGATGGGTACGTCCCTGGAATAGACGACCCGAGAACCTAACCGGATCTCTGCCAACACAAGGCACTACTACAAAACAGGCCATTTGCATCGGTTGTTTACCCCCCTTTTGCATCAGTTCAACAACCGATGCATATGCAACCGATGCAACAGGCTTAACACTTTTGCATCAGTTTTGAAACCGATGCAAAAAGGTTCTTTTTGCATCGGTTGTTACTAACAACCGATGCAAACTAATCCCTCTATTGCATCGGTTTTTTATAACAACCGATGCAACTAATCCCTCTATTGCATCAGCTATTTATACCTGATGCAAAAAAGCCATTCTCAGAAACCATTATTACAGTACTCAAATAGACAATATATATATATTATTGATTATAACAAACAATAATTACATGCAATATTACAATCATTCAAAATTAAATTTGATGGCAAATACAAACTGAATAACGTAATACCAAAATAAACATATATCAATTATAGTGTTAATAATCTATACAAAATAATGGTTCATACATTCATTTTAGCAGCATAATTCAGATCTTTGTGAATTGACACTTGATACATCCACTTAATATTTCATCTTCGTACTTGTAGAATTCAGTAATTATGACTCTGTAATCATGCTTCTATACATGGAAAATGGTCTTTTTCTATGATTACCTTTCCATTTGGATTTAGAATGCAAGGAGCTGCTTTGGTTGAATTGTTAATAGAGGGAAGACTACTTGTAGAGAAGAGAACTAACTTCTGAAATATCAGCAATGATCGTGTTAGTCTGTAGGGAAAAAAAGTGAAGAGAATACCATCATGTAAGTGCTCATGCACTGCTAAACAACATGAAAACCAAAGTCAAATGAATCATTAAAATCATATTATTTTTTGATAATGTATATATCATAGTATAATAGAAATAAAAACAAGCATGCACATTACTGGACAAAGAAACAAAACCCTAAACTCTACTGGTATCTGTCAACTAATATGTGCATATTGACAAATCCTTTACCTATTAGTCAAGGATTTCACTCTATCCTTAGATTAATCAGGTGTTCCATAAATAATATCAATGTAAAGTTCAACCATTCGCATGGTGAAACCTGGAAATTTGTGAGGGCTATTTGGGTGTTTTATATATGGCCAATTCATATTTTGATCACCCTCACATTCTTCTATCTTATCTCCAAGAACATAACAGGGCCTCCAAATCTTTCTTTGATCCAATTGGAACATGAAATTCACTTACTACCCATGTACTGTACAATGATATAGTATATATGGTATATATTACTTAAGATAGTGGTATCTAAATATATATTTTCTAATTTTGTAATAGAGAGCGGAAAAATATATTTAAAGTGAACCATGAAGTATGGGAATTAAGAGAATAATGAAATAAACAAACGATCCTTAACGTACAATACATATGGCGGTAATGACTACCATTGCCTACCCACAAATCTACTTCAAATGATAAGAACCATGCATTTAAACATATACAACAAGTGAACCTTAAGCTTTAAGAAAGCCTGATATATCCGTAGACCGATGATATCAAGCATTTAAGTAAACCCGTGTAACTAGCATTTAGTGGCTGTTTGAATTATGGGGAGTGCACACAGATCAAATTTATAGTCTCAAGGTGGTTAAAGAACACGTTCATTGTCAGCATACTTAAGTAAATATATGTATCAGTTGACATTTTCAAAGGACAGGAGCATCAGTTTGCCAACAACAAACTCTGTAGTTCAATAATAATAATCTGACATTTCCCATCCTAATGTAAGAAATGACATAAATAACATGTACCTGAAAAACCTTTATTTTTGTACGCAGAGGTAAATAACCCTAGCCAAAACAAAATAAATTTATTTTAGTAAATAGAGAAAAGGATAATCAGAAAGGTGAAGATATGCATACAATATTATATACTGGTTTAGATAATACCTCCAAAAGTAGCAATTTATGTAGTATCTTGCTCAGAATTCTTATTAACTCTAGTAATTTAATGTTTTGACCACAAATCAGTAGACCCATACCAAAGTAGTTTTTCTGTCTTATTTGGCAGCACATTTTTTTGCATGCTTAAACCGGTATTAAAAAATCATCTAAACAAACAAATATCACTAATTTAAAAAGGAAGGTTGTAAAAAACAATATGTTAAAGAGATTGTTCCATACTCATCAAGTACAACTTTAATATATCACAGTAGGCAATGGACATTGTTAATGTCATCATCAATGTAAATGGAACAGTGCTACAAGCACAATATGATTTCCAAGTTGCATAAACTTCATCCAGGAATTCAAATTTAACTATTACAAAGACGACTAAATTATTTCTTGCTACATTAAAATGATATACTGCTAAAAACATCTAAATTTGAACTTCTTAATATCATAATGGCGTATCAACAAGTGTAAAATTTAGTGACCTTGGTTTATACGGTGGCATGGTATAATAAACACTGAGTTATGCATTACCTGATACGACACTGCAACATTATGAAGTCCAACCTAGGACAATTTTAACACTACAGTTAAAATACTGGTAACCTTTTCAATATACATTGTATATAAAACAGGAGGTTAATGCTTTAAATATACAATTTGCCAATGCAATTTTATGTAAAATGGGTAGCTACATCGTACTACTATAGAAAAAGTTAAGAAAAAATACTAGCAGCTTTTAGAAAATGAAAATCACTAGTTCCTATTATAGGTATAGAACTTGTATTCGATATCCATACTGCACAAAATACAAGAAAAAGAAATTGAACTGCACCAAAAAAAATTGAAACATTGTTATAAGCCAACGACACCACTCCAAATCACTTCAGTCTGATAACTTCGCCATTAGTTAGACTAGTTTTTTTTTTCTCATTTAACAAAGGAAGAAATTGCCTCAAAACATTATTTGTTTAGAGACAGAGTGCATTTGCAAATCAAAATCATGAAAAGCAATAAAAATATAAAAGCAATGTTCCAGTAATAAAAGACCAAGAAAATCATACTGAGTACTACTTACCAAATCCAAACGAATGAAACATAATTATTATTTTGCAACATTCGTTTATAAATTGTTTGAATCGTTCAATACTGATTTCACATATGAAGCTTTTCTTGCTTATCATATCTAACGCTATAACTAAATCCAATCAATGTATAAAATTTTAAGCAGAGATATCAGCATCAAATAAATTTGAAGCCTATTCCAGATCCGAGTACAAATTAAAACATAAGAAAGAACAAAGACAATCTTTCCAGTTTAGAATAGTTTAAACAATCCTTTTTGAAAGCAACGATTATTTTGAAAATCTAATCATAAAAAATAAAATGGAAGGAACAATGTCCCAGTTGTAAAGGGCCTAGAAAATCATACCGATTAATCGATGCGAGTGTAACTGGAAATATACACCATAAGTTTACAAGATTTATTTATAAATTGTCTGAATCATTCAATTGTGAATTCAAACAAGAAGCTGAACTTGCTTAATGATGAACAGAAAAATAAATGAAGCGGATTGTGAATCACGTACGAAAACATGAAATCAACGGAAGATAAAGGGAAAAAGGAATTTGAAATATCGAAAGAAGAAAAAGCGAACGACCAAGGCATTACCTATCACCAAATCCAGCCAAATTGTATTACTGCTTCATTCAACACAATAATACCTATCACCACCGCACAATTACCTTACTTCCTTTGACAAAAGACCTCTACGACAGCTACTGCTCCTCCTCCTCTCCTTACAAGCCATCAAAACCCTATCAGCAAATACCCCTGCAGTTCATCAGAACTCGCAACGCCCCCAAACTTCATCAATCACCAGAATTCGACTCACCTCCAATCGCGACACCTCCTACAACCCACGACCTCTGCAATCAACACGCAACAACACCTTCCAAAATTACGAGCGCTGCTTCACCTTGGCAAATCGAGGTCGAACTCATAAACCCGCAATCGCCTGCAACACCATCAACTCCAAATTAACATCATGACTTCAATAGTGATCGACAGACCACACTCCAAAATTCGAATGACCTACCCTCTCCAAATCCATCCACTCGAAACCCCAAACCATGAACACGATCTAAAATTGCCTGCCATCAATAATCGACTCGTCTAAAAACATGGGCAACTCGAATCGAACACGGCGAGAACTCCCAAAATTCGATTTGGGTTGCGATTGAATTTTGTTTTCTGAGAAAATTGGGTTGAGAAATTGTGAGTCAATCTATTTTTGAGTGCCGCCATGAATTATGAAATTAGTGTGTTTGGAGATTTGGGTTTTATTAAACTGATATTATTCTCAGTTACATTCATTTTGTAGTGTAGGGTTTGAGCGTGGGTTGCGGGTTGTTTTTGCATACCCGTTTTGTTTTTTGTATTTGCCTACTGTTAAAACATATGTTGGTAAGGGATGCAAATTAACGTAGTTGCATCGGTTGACTTTAAAACCGATGCGACTAAAACTATTTGTGTCGACGTATTTGCATCGGTTGTTGGTGACAACTGATGCAAATTTGATTTTTTATTACCTATTGCTTTCCACGTACCAATTGCATCGGTTATTAAGATAGAACTGATGCAAATAGTTCTATTTGCATCAGTTTTTACTTCAACCGATTCAAATGAGGCGATGCAAATAGCCTGTTTTGTAGTAGTGAGGCCGGGTTACCTCTGCAAAAATAGGTAACTACTGACACGCGTATGCCATCCCCCGATCGTCACCGATCTTCCCGAGGATCCCCGATTCGCAACAAACCACATAGATAATAATAATGCAGTAACCACAGAGGTTAAGTATCTGGGCTCCATACCATGATACCACCTTTATCCAGAAGGAATGACATACACTAAGGGGCGCTACTCCCTAGAACCTTGCTGCATTCGTCCCGTTTCGACCATTTCCGGGGTGTGAGGCTCGATGAAGTCTCGTCCACAAAGCTACGCTTTCTCAAAAAGCCCTGCTTCGGGTCAAACAAAATGATCAACCTATGATCACAAAGATATAAGATCATACAAATGATCATATCACAAATGATCAAACACTGATCATTTCACAGCAACACTTAGTATGCCACGTTACCAAATTGGGATATATCGCTGATAAATTTCAACTACATAACCTCTGAGCTCGTACGTCTCAGAGAAGGGTGTTAAGCTAAGAGAATAAATTCTCCGCCACCAACAGATATGTATTTGAAAGAAATCAGCTTTATATCTCAAATTGTAACGTCAGACACACAATCCATACAAGTCTGTTCCGGGATCGAACAGAACCGAAGGCACTTCTCACGAAGCCCTTGCATTTCCGGATAATTTTCTAATCACGTCAGGACTTCCCGTCACTAAGGGTGATAAAACCTCTAAACCGAAGATCAGTCGGTGTAGAGTAACTCGACGGTAATCCTTCCGTTTTCAAAAATATCCGGTCTTCAACACCGGTCTTCAAATGCGATTCATAACGACGTATCACATATTCGGAATGGGTTATACGACCCCATGGTCCTTTCCCGGTTAACCCGAATAGTGAGCGTAAATTCAAAAATAAGTGTGGCATTCAAATTCATCCAATTCACAACAAATACCTATCTAAAGGTAATTATTGATAGTCGGTTATTTAACTATCAATAAAGATGCGCAACATCATCAGATTCCAAATAATTTTCCAAATTATTTCATCTTCCAAAATATCTTTTACTAGATATAAAATTTCCACACTTCAAAAATAAATCAACGTTTATTTTCCTATACAGTTTCCATTTCCTTTATAAATTCCATAGTGAATTTATATCTTTCAAAATATCTACTGATATACAGTTTTCAATCCATTTCACATATTCACTTTCGATTTATCTTTAAGAAGATAAATTCTCAAAAAACATTTCATTTCATTTTGGAAAAGCAATTCCATTCTTATTAATAATAAGAAATTCACAAATCTTTTATTTTCAACACTTGGAAAATATTCGATATACTTAAATCAAATTAAGTATATATTTCATTCTTTAAGGAAATCATAAATTTTAACATCTATTTGAGTCAAAACGAATGTTGCGTAAAACATCGTTACGACGACTCGAAATCACTAGTATAGGGATTCAGAATTAAGATAGATATATAAATCCCAATACTATATAAAATATTTCCTTTCGGGAATCATTTACTATAACAACAGTGTTATAGTCCACCATTTCCTTATTTTTCGAAAAACGTCTATTTCAACAATAAATGTTGAAATCTATGATTTCGATAGTTCACACGTTTTAAAAACATCTTTTAAAACAATTAACTTCATTTCATAATATCGCTTTCCCAAAACCCTATCCATTTTACTTAAAAATATATTCACTGTCCAAAATCGTGAATATACTTCCCTAACCACATTTCAGTCTTTTCTACACATTTTATTTCAATAAAAATTCGCTATTTAAAATCGCGAATATATCTTCTTTAATGTCCTTCTATATTTAATTTATCAAACCCAATTGATTTCGAATTTATAAAACAACGTTTATAAATTCTATTTTCTATTCTATAACAACTTCGATTTTATAAGTTTCCTTTAATGACCCATTCAATTTTCTAACTCAACGTATACATCAAAAATCCATATTATAAGTTAAATACTTATAATTTATTTATTTTAAAAGAAATCGTTCTTTTAAACTTTACAAACTGTAAATAAACCCATTTTAACATCATTTCCAATTTTAAATCCACATTCCCAAATATTCACTTTTAACCCCAAAATCAAATCCCAAATTGATTTCTAATTTTACTTCAATAACAAATCAATTTCAATATTCATTTCTAAATTAATTTTCCATCCCAAATCATTTTATATTGATTTTTTCTAAACTTGTTTCAATTTGCCAATTTAATTTATAGTTGGACTTCCAACTTATTTCCTTTTAAAAAAAATCCCCCTTAAAGAAAATAAATCTCTTTATCTTTTTCAAACTATTTAGAAATCCAAATTTTTATTAAATTCTTCAATTTAAAATCACTGTTTTACAAAATTCATTTATTTAACATCTTCACTTGATTCTGGAACTAATTCAATAAGATTTTAAAAATCAGCCTTTATCCTTTTAAATTCTTTTCTTCAAATTTATTAAATTTCTAAAGTAAATTCACTTAAAAAAAATTCCTACTTGAATTTCAAAAATTCAATTTCGTTCATCTTTGGAATCCAATGATGCCAAACATCCATTCAGCTAAATTTTAGCTTTCAACAATTTCCAGATATCAATATGATTAATAGCATCACTATAATCATTCACAGATTCATATCACAATATAAATAAATTCAATCAATGTGAGGGGTCCAGTTGGATCCCTCCAACCTGTTTCCCTGCATCCAAAGACGTCAGCACAATACCAATTCCGCTCCAGTACGGAATTATCGCGGTATATAGGTTTTTATAAATCCGCTTACTAACGGCGCAATAGGGTCTCATCCGCTATACGAGGCGGGAAATCAATCAATCCAATATATACATATGCCAATATGTATATACTGCTATATATATAGATATATCCTATCATATCTAATAGCACATTCAATAGCAATCAATCAGTCAATAAATAACTGCAATATTAAATTTTTCCTTCGAGTGAGAAAATCTCACCTTAGCTTTAAATTTTGCAATCCAATCCAATTCGTCTTGTTCCCTTTACGATTTCAAACTGTATAAACATTTATACGATTTATTAATATTCGAACAGATCGAGTAATAAATTTTCATTTGATAATTTCGATTCGCCGGTCATTTTATTTTGATACCAAATCAATAAATAACCTTATTTAACTCAAAATTTTATATTTAAAAATAAATCTCCTTTATATATATTTTCCTCTAGTAATCTAAATAGTTTTAGATAATCAATTGAACAATACATTTATACTTTACTTTTAAACTTATTTCTCCTAAACAAAATAATTTAACCCTTGATTTATTTCAAACTAATTATTAATTTCTCCTTAAATAATTTTATTTAACTAAATCGATTAAATTTAAAACCAAACTTCTTTTAATAAATTCAATCAACTAAAATTTCTTTTTAACTGATTTACCCTAACCTTGCATTCAAATCAATTAACTCCAGATTCAGAGATTTTAAACTAAAGAAATTTCAAAACAATACCTAACTGACTTCAGATCGAACGCGAGCTCCAGGCCATTGCCAGCACCCACGCCATCGAATTCGACCACCACCAGAAATTTTTCCGTGCCCTAACTCGATCGCGACACCACTGCACCTCACGAACCCCAAAATCGAAGACGCCTGCCTCGAGCATCTCCCAGAACGACGCGCACGCCTCAACGCGAAACCCTATTTCGCCTTTGCCGCTGCCCTTCTGCTCGAGCACGCGAAACCACAGGAGCCCTCGAACGAAACTCCTCTACCGGCCCATACTCCAGGCGAGCCACCACATCACCGAAACAAAACGTAACATCTGCAGAGCCTATACCGCAAGTGCCCTAGTCGCGATGGCCATCCCAATGCCTCCACGCGATATCGCTGCTGCCTTTCCCCCCCGCATCGCGTGCCCCAAAAGCCCTTGATCGATCGTGATTTGATCGAGAAACTGAGGTCCACCCATTTGAACGAAAACGACTCTGATTCAATTTGGGAGACTCGATTAAATTTCGCGGTTGACCCCTTTTCATTTGAACGAAATCGATTTTATTATATTTTGATTTGGGGGGGAAAAGAAACAAACGAACGCGGCATTGATTTTTTTTCTTTCAACCGAGTTTGTCTTTGAACGAGATGGAAAGAGGAGGACGTATTTTATCAGAGAAGATCGTGCTTGACGATTTTTCGTTCGTGATTCTCGGCTTGATTAAAGGCTGAAACCAAGGGAAGAAACGTGTATTGATATTGACAATTTAAAATTTTAAATTCAAATTGAACTCGATTAAATTTCAAAGCGTTTACCCATCATGTGGTCACATATCAACTCAGAAAATTATGAAAATTGAAATCCGGCAATAATACAACATTCCGGACCCAATGGAACTGGTTTCGTCGAATTCCGAGACTGTTTGAAAATTGACTATTTTATAAATATCGGTTCGAGTGATTATTTTCAAAACTGAACAAAACAGTTCGAAATTAAATTCTGAAGCTTCAATCATCTTCAGTATTATCAATACGAATTTTAAAAGCTTTCGAAATATTTTTCTTCGACTTAAAATCGAAGATACAAATTTTTATTCGACTACAAATAGATTAATTATAAAATTAAATCGCCAAATTCCAAGTTATATTCGGGATTCAAATTAAATCATCGCTCAAATATTTAAAATAAATTAAATATTCTCAATTTAATTTGTTAAAAATTCTGGGTCGTTACAAACTTCCCTCCTTAAAAGAATTTCGTCCTCGAAATTACAAGTTAAGAAAAATGGTCCTTAACTCGTCTACTATCTTTCAAATTCAAATAGTTTTATCAATTTTATCAAAACAAATCTCTCTACTAAAGATTCGTTATTAATTCAACTAAATTTCCAATTTCAATTATAAGTTTCAAAACAACATCGTTTAACTTAACAATTCAAATTTAAATTTCAAATTCAAATTTAAACTTTCAAATTTTCTCAAAAATTTTCTAACGCCCTAAATTTCCGAAAAATTTCGCCAGCGTCTCCTTTGCGCGGTTAATACGGCACGACTACAAAACGTCCCTACGGACTCTCAGATTTCAAAAAGAAACAGAAAAAGCCAAGCGGCTAGAGAGAAATCAGCAAAAACTCATATTAAAATTCAAATACTTACCTTTAGTCGAGCAATTCAAATTCTCTTCAAAATTAAAATCCCAATTCCTTTACACCTGTATATCCTACTAGCCATCATATCTAGTTGCATATATTCAAACCATTTCGTACATTCAATTACAAAATTTTCAATATAACTGCTTATATTATCTCTAATTCACTATTGAAGTCATATATTCAATTTCGTTCAATTTTGCATCTCAAGATTCCATTTGAATTCAATTCCACATTTCAATTTCTCATTTGAGTTAAATTTACCATTCAATTCAATTTGAATTCTATTTATCTTCCGAATATTGAATTTATCAATTATCTTTAGTTCACTTCAAACTAATCTCAAAATTTCATTTTATTTCACAAAAATAAATTTTGTTTTCAATATTCAGTTTAAATTCTAGTTCACTTCTTTTGTTCAATTTACCACTTTGGTTAAATCTACTTGTATTTCAACTAGATTTCAATTCATTTTAAATTTAATTCGTTCAAACCTTATTCATTTGGTCCATATTTAATTTGCTTCAATATCTTTGATTCATTTATCAATCCAATTCAGATTCTCAATTTTTTTTTTTTTTATTTAACTTTACCAAGGTCAAATTTCATCACTTAATCAGAATCACATTTCATCTTGCTTAATAAAATTGTTTAACCACTTTTAACAATTCGTTTCATTTCTATTTTCTCATTTTATAAGTTATATAACTTATATTCAAAATTACCACTTGGATTTTTTATTTATTTATTTTATTGATTCACTTATACTTACTTTAATCCAACTTAAAATTCCTTAAGTTAAATTTATTCAATCTAAATTCACAACAACTTTGTATAAGTTATCAACTCATTCATTATTCTCATAAATACTTTTATATAGCATTCCAGAGTCTTAATAACATTTTCAAAACCATTTTTGAAAACAATTCAAATTATCCTTTGAATTTCAAAAACCAAATCCAAATTTTCAAACAACTTTCATTTAAAAAAAACAATTTGGTAGCAATTTCTCTTTTGGAAACCCGAAAATGAACACCGGTGATGCCATGGTCATCATCGGAATTATTTTCCAGCGACCGAAAAGAGTTTAGAGCTTTCATCTCTCTAAAATACTTTTCAAACCTTTGAAATTCATTTTCAAATCAAAAATGATTTAAACTTCCAAATTCCCAAAAATTTCTCTGGAATTCCGTTTTAAATTACAATTCACATTTATAATTTACATTCTTTAGTTTCATTTGTATACGAATTCATTTCTTATCTCTGGAGTTTATAATTTCAATTTCTCATTTAATTTCAGTGATGATAATTCACTATTATTACTTCCTAACATCCATGCAACCATATACTATAGTAATTCATAGAAAAACATTCTTTTCTATACAAAAATAGTTTGGGCAAAATTATCTCATTCACCCTATTCAAAAACAATACTGTGCCGAATTGTTCTATTCGAGCGTTTAGAAACCCCTTCGATCCAGTTGCGTAGACTGTGCCGACGAAGGTTCATATACCACTCAATAAACCAATCATCACAATACAAAACAATTTTATATTCAATAACAAATACGCGCTCATATCTATTACTACACTCAACTCATTCTAGAGTACTACTGACTCTATCTCTAATGAGTAACACCCAACAGAGCAGGGTTGTCGCTTAACCATATGCTCTGATACCACTTGTAACATCCCGAAAATTTTCGACTTTCGAAAATTCAACATCGATACTCACTTTATCGACTGCCGAACAATCGAATGCCGAAAACCCGAAAAGTTATGGTTTTAAGAAAGAAGAAAAAGGTAGAAGAAGAAGATAGAAGAAAAAGAAAGAAGAACAACAACACAACATCAGATACAGAAGCAATATCAGAATCTTACACATCGCAGCGGAACAATATATAATAGATAAATGAATAATCTTTAAACAAAGAACTATATCATTTTATACATACATCAATCAGAGTCATATACAACAATGGACAGTTATATAACTGGTCCTCATACAGAATACACAGCGGAATAAATACTATCAAATACAAATACTACGTCTCGCCATCCAGCTTATCTCCAAAGCTCCAGAATATCCAGAATATCCTGATAACATAACTCTAGGCTGCCCGTGTGGAAAATTTGTGGGCACCCAGAGTTTAGAAGGGAACAATAAACTCCGAGTCAGTCATGGTGACTGGTGTGAGATCGTAAAACAGTTATTCTTTAAAATAACCAATAGAAATTTTTTTAAAGTAAATTTCACAATGCTTTTGGAAAATGAAACTACCATAAGACCTCCCACCACACACACAATGCAAACGCAGAATTGGAGGAGATTTCTTCTTATGATAGTCAAAGATGCTTACTACGCAAAATCAAATCATTTTTGATATTATTATTAGTGCATAGTGTAGAAAACATTTCGAAAGTATAATATTAATCTTAGCCAGCATAGGCATTCCGCACTTATGCCTACTATAGCTACTATGTTCAATAGCAGGTTACCGCCACATTCCATAGCAGGTAATACAACTAAAACCGTACACGTCACGTATTGTTTCTTTGGATTTCCAACAAATGGTCAGGTAAAGGAACTTCCTATCCACGATGGGTACGTCCCTGGAATAGACGACCCGAGAACCTAACCGGATCTCTGCCAACACAAGGCCGGGTTACGTCTGCAAAAATAGGTAACTACTGACACGCGTATGCCATCCCCCGATCGTCACCGATCTTCCCGAGGATCCCCGATTCGCAACAAACCACATAGATAATAATAATGCAGTAACCACAGAGGTTAAGTATCTGGGCTCCATACCATGATACCACCTTTATCCAGAAGGAATGACATACACTAAGGGGCGCTACTCCCTAGAACCTTGCTGCATTCGTCCCGTTTCGACCATTTCCGGGGTGTGAGACTCGATGAAGTCTCGTCCACAAAGCTACGCTTTCTCAAAAAGCCCTGCTTCGGGTCAAACAAAATGATCAACCTATGATCACAAAGATATAAGATCATACAAATGATCATATCACAAATGATCAAACACTGATCATTTCACAGCAACACTTAGTATGCCACGTTACCAAATTGGGATATATCGCTGATAAATTTCAACTACATAACCTCTGAGCTCGTACGTCTCAGAGAAGGGTGTTAAGCTAAGAGAATAAATTCTCCGCCACCAATAGATATGTATTTGAAAGAAATCAGCTTTATATCTCAAATTGTAACGTCAGACACACAATCCATACAAGTCTGTTCCGGGATCGAACAGAACCGAAGGCACTTCTCACGAAGCCCTTGCATTTCCGGATAATTTTCTAATCACGTCAGGACTTCCCGTCACTAAGGGTGATAAAACCTCTAAACCGAAGATCAGTCGGTGTAGAGTAACTCGACGGTAATCCTTCCGTTTTCAAAAATATCGGGGTTCAACACCGGTCTTCAAATGTGATTCATAACGACGTATCACATATTCGAAATGGGTTATACGACCCCATGGTCCTTTCCCGGTTAACCCGAATAGTGAGCGTAAATTCAAAAATAAGTGTGGCATTCAAATTCATCCAATTCACAACAAATACCTATCTAAAGGTAATTATTGATAGTCGGTTATTTAACTATCAATAAAGATGCGCAACATCATCAGATTCCAAATAATTTTCCAAATTATTTCATCTTCCAAAATATCTTTTACTAGATATAAAATTTCCACACTTCAAAAATAAATCAACGTTTATTTTCCTATACAGTTTCCATTTCCTTTATAAATTCCATAGTGAATTTATATCTTTCAAAATATCTACTGATATACAGTTTTCAATCCATTTCACATATTCACTTTCGATTTATCTTTAAGAAGATAAATTCTCAAAAAACATTTCATTTCATTTTGGAAAAGCAATTCCATTCTTATTAATAATAAGAAATTCACAAATCTTTTATTTTCAACACTTGGAAAATATTCGATATACTTAAATCAAATTAAGTATATATTTCATTCTTTAAGGAAATCATAAATTTTAACATCTATTTGAGTCAAAACGAATGTTGCGTAAAACATCGTTACGACGACTCGAAATCACTAGTATAGGGATTCGGAATTAAGATAGATATATAAATCCCAATACTATATAAAATATTTCCTTTCGGGAATCATTTACTATAACAACAGTGTTATAGTCCACCATTTCCTTATTTTTCGAAAAACGTCTATTTCAACAATAAATGTTGAAATCTATGATTTCGATAGTTCACACGTTTTAAAAACATCTTTTAAAACAATTAACTTCATTTCATAATATCGCTTTCCCAAAACCCTATCCATTTTACTTAAAAATATATTCACTGTCCAAAATCGTGAATATACTTCCCTAACCACATTTCAGTCTTTTCTACACATTTTATTTCAATAAAAATTCGCTATTTAAAATCGCGAATATATCTTCTTTAATGTCCTTCTATATTTAATTAATCAAACCCAATTGATTTCGAATTTATAAAACAACGTTTATAAATTCTATTTTCTATTCTATAACAACTTCAATTTTATAAATTTCCTTTAATGACCCATTCAATTTTCTAACTCAACGTATA
Organism: Allium fistulosum; assembly: GCA_030737815.1. Taxonomy (NCBI): domain Eukaryota; kingdom Viridiplantae; phylum Streptophyta; class Magnoliopsida; order Asparagales; family Amaryllidaceae; genus Allium; species Allium fistulosum. The sequence continues at coordinate 475,744,637 of CM060901.1, forward strand.
CATCAAAAATCCATATTATAAGTTAAATACTTATAATTTATTTATTTTAAAAGAAATCGTTCTTTTAAACTTTACAAACTGTAAATAAACCCATTTTAACATCATTTCCAATTTTAAATCCACATTCCCAAATATTCACTTTTAACCCCAAAATCAAATCCCAAATTGATTTCTAATTTTACTTCAATAACAAATCAATTTCAATATTCATTTCTAAATTAATTTTCCATCCCAAATCATTTTATATTGATTTTTTCTAAACTTGTTTCAATTTGCCAATTTAATTTATAGTTGGACTTCCAACTTATTTCCTTTTAAAAAAAATCCCCCTTAAAGAAAATAAATCTCTTTATCTTTTTCAAACTATTTAGAAATCCAAATTTTTATTAAATTCTTCAATTTAAAATCACTGTTTTACAAAATTCATTTATTTAACATCTTCACTTGATTCTGGAACTAATTCAATAAGATTTTAAAAATCAGCCTTTATCCTTTTAAATTCTTTTCTTCAAATTTATTAAATTTCTAAAGTAAATTCACTTAAAAAAAATTCCTACTTGAATTTCAAAAATTCAATTTCGTTCATCTTTGGAATCCAATGATGCCAAACATCCATTCAGCTAAATTTTAGCTTTCAACAATTTCCAGATATCAATATGATTAATAGCATCACTATAATCATTCACAGATTCATATCACAATATAAATAAATTCAATCAATGTGAGGGGTCCAGTTGGATCCCTCCAACCTGTTTCCCTGCATCCAAAGACGTCAGCACAATACCAATTCCGCTCCAGTACGGAATTATCGCGGTATATAGGTTTTTATAAATCCGCTTACTAACGGCGCAATAGGGTCTCATCCGCTATACGAGGCGGGAAATCAATCAATCCAATATATACATATGCCAATATGTATATACTGCTATATATATAGATATATCCTATCATATCTAATAGCACATTCAATAGCAATCAATCAGTCAATAAATAACTGCAATATTAAATTTTTCCTTCGAGTGAGAAAATCTCACCTTAGCTTTAAATTTTGCAATCCAATCCAATTCGTCTTGTTCCCTTTACGATTTCAAACTGTATAAACATTTATACGATTTATTAATATTCGAACAGATCGAGTAATAAATTTTCATTTGATAATTTCGATTCGCCGGTCATTTTATTTTGATACCAAATCAATAAATAACCTTATTTAACTCAAAATTTTATATTTAAAAATAAATCTCCTTTATATATATTTTCCTCTAGTAATCTAAATAGTTTTAGATAATCAATTGAACAATACATTTATACTTTACTTTTAAACTTATTTCTCCTAAACAAAATAATTTAACCCTTGATTTATTTCAAACTAATTATTAATTTCTCCTTAAATAATTTTATTTAACTAAATCGATTAAATTTAAAACCAAACTTCTTTTAATAAATTCAATCAACTAAAATTTCTTTTTAACTGATTTACCCTAACCTTGCATTCAAATCAATTAACTCCAGATTCAGAGATTTTAAACTAAAGAAATTTCAAAACAATACCTAACTGACTTCAGATCGAACGCGAGCTCCAGGCCATTGCCAGCACCCACGCCATCGAATTCGACCACCACCAGAAATTTTTCCGTGCCCTAACTCGATCGCGACACCACTGCACCTCACGAACCCCAAAATCGAAGACGCCTGCCTCGAGCATCTCCCAGAACGACGCGCACGCCTCAACGCGAAACCCTATTTCGCCTTTGCCGCTGCCCTTCTGCTCGAGCACGCGAAACCACAGGAGCCCTCGAACGAAACTCCTCTACCGGCCCATACTCCAGGCGAGCCACCACATCACCGAAACAAAACGTAACATCTGCAGAGCCTATACCGCAAGTGCCCTAGTCGCGATGGCCATCCCAATGCCTCCACGCGATATCGCTGCTGCCTTTCCCCCCCGCATCGCGTGCCCCAAAAGCCCTTGATCGATCGTGATTTGATCGAGAAACTGAGGTCCACCCATTTGAACGAAAACGACTCTGATTCAATTTGGGAGACTCGATTAAATTTCGCGGTTGACCCCTTTTCATTTGAACGAAATCGATTTTATTATATTTTGATTTGGGGGGGAAAAGAAACAAACGAACGCGGCATTGATTTTTTTTCTTTCAACCGAGTTTGTCTTTGAACGAGATGGAAAGAGGAGGACGTATTTTATCAGAGAAGATCGTGCTTGCACGATTTTTCGTTCGTGATTCTCGGCTTGATTAAAGGCTGAAACCAAGGGAAGAAACGTGTATTGATATTGACAATTTAAAATTTTAAATTCAAATTGAACTCGATTAAATTTCAAAGCGTTTACCCATCATGTGGTCACATATCAACTCAGAAAATTATGAAAATTGAAATCCGGCAATAATACAACATTCCGGACCCAATGGAACTGGTTTCGTCGAATTCCGAGACTGTTTGAAAATTGACTATTTTATAAATATCGGTTCGAGTGATTATTTTCAAAACTGAACAAAACAGTTCGAAATTAAATTCTGAAGCTTCAATCATCTTCAGTATTATCAATACGAATTTTAAAAGCTTTCGAAATATTTTTCTTCGACTTAAAATCGAAGATACAAATTTTTATTCGACTACAAATAGATTAATTATAAAATTAAATCGCCAAATTCCAAGTTATATTCGGGATTCAAATTAAATCATCGCTCAAATATTTAAAATAAATTAAATATTCTCAATTTAATTTGTTAAAAATTCTGGGTCGTTACACTACCACTGATATCTGTATACCGGTTTGATCGTCTCGCCGTGCTGATCTTTGTGGTATATTCAATTATGTGTTTTGAAGTCCGATACGCAGCGGAATCCGCGGAAACGGTAACCGTATCGGTACCGGTTTTGTGACTTTTGGTTTTTGTGAGCTTTTGGAATTCTTTGTCCATTCAACTTCCTATACTATAACTCAAAAGCCATATGATTTATTATTCACTGACTTTTTGCATACTTTGGTTCAAAATTTTGTGGTTTCATTTTTCCTTTCATACATTCATATTTTGTTTTGGAGAAATTACTTTTATATGTGCTACAGTGCTAGATCTTTTTGCCTGTTCAACTCTTCTCTTCATTAGCCACTTTCTTCCTGCTTCCTCAACCGCACGTCGCCTCTCCTCCTCCCCTCCTTTGGCAACCCAATAGCCAAACATATAAAAAAAGGCCATATAAACAAACCCACGCTTGAAGCTCTCCACCTTGCCGCGTGTAGCCACCACCAGCTCACGCAAGACTGACCACCTCCTCGTGTGTCCACCTTGCCATATTTTTCCACCTCACATCCGTTGCCTGACCTTGTTGCTCGGAAGGTATGGGTTATTTGGAGGTATATATATATCGTTACGTATTGTTTATATATTAGTTATAATACATATGTTTTATATAAAAGTTTGTATCTGAGGATACATTTTTTAGCTTATGTAGTATATTAGTTTATATTTTTTTTTTGAATGGTATAAGTTAGATATAGGTTTAGTTTATATATTTTATGAGTTTGTTTATATATACATACATATGTTTGTTAATTTTGATTTTTTTCTTTCTAGATATATAAATAGGTAAATATGTAAGTTGTTGTATATATGTATAATGTTACAAATTATATTTTTGATGATTATATAAGTTTTATAAAACCTGTTATATGTATTTGTTTATATAATAAATCAGTAGCATGAGTGTATATTTTTAAAGTTGTACGTTAATTTATATATTTATTTGAAGTATGCTGTTTAATAGATTTCAAATACATCAGTTTATATATTTTGTAAGTATATATATATATATATATTAACATAGTTGCATCTGCTATGTATATATATAGATGTAGAGTAAAGGTTTTACATAGTAAGTATCTTGGTTTCTTGATTTCACATGTAATTTATAGGTATTGTCTATATATATTTCACATGCCTATATATATCTGTGTCTATATATAATGTAAGTAGTATATAGTTATAGATTTGATGTTTGACATTTTATAAGTTTGATTTTTTTTGTTTTTTTTAATAATATGGGTTAGAAGATGTATAACATGAATATTTTATTTAATGTATGTATTGTTTGGCTAGTATATATTTGTATAAAGTTATTGTATATAAGTTGTATAAATATATATGTTAAACTGTTAAGTTTTAAATGTATTGATTCAAAATTTATTATATATATATATAAGTTTAACTTTAATATTTGAGTTTTAGTATAAAACGTTGGATTTTGGAATGCATATATATATTTAATTTAATATACGTTTGAATTTAGAAAATGATTTAATATATATAGTTATATATAGTTATATATTTATAAGTTCATTTATATCAGTTTTCTTCATCGATCCAGTTCTGATTTGATTTCGTCAATTTTATTTATCAGCTTATCCGTCAAATTTGTGCCAATCTAGCTTTGCTTTGAAAGTCGTGCTTGCATTTCTAACTCGTTTCATTTGCCGAATCTCTCTAGCCACGAAAGGTGAGCAATCACTCACGATTAACGTTCTTATATTTATTAAATTTGATTTCAATTGAAACGACAAATGAAATATGCTGCTAGTAGTTATTTACATTGCTATATATATGATATCTGTTCAACTATGAAATCTGACACTATTATATGTTATTTATATTAATGATATATGCCTGTAGTATTATTATCATATCCGTTATCACTCTGCAAGTTCCTTGTTAGTATAGAATTCACTATGGGTTGATATATTACATACCCGAACGATCTTGTAGAATAGGAGAAAATCGTTATGGGTTGAAATGATAGATCCAAGCAATTTTCATTGAATTGAATTTGGGGTTGGAATGATATATACTCGTATATATTTAAATTATGGATTGAAATGATAAATCCGTATCACTTGACCATAGGATAGAAAAATATATATATACAGACGCCGTTGGTCTATTTATAAATATTTTGAAAATAATTTCTATGGTTTTGGAAATAAATATATGGTTTTATATAAATATTGATTTTAAATATTATATAAATGTTGTTTTAAATATAGTTAAATCCTTGATTTTAAGCTATGTATAAATTTGTTTTAATATAAAATAAGGTTAATAATAAAGTTTGATTTAAATAAAAATATAATATGGTTAAGTATTTATTTAAATTATATTTTAATATAGAGTTTATAATGATTTTAATAAATTAAGGTTGAGACGATAGATTTGAAATTGATTTGAAATGGTATTTAATTAAGAATTTATTTAATTTAATCGATTTGAAACTTATGGAATTTGAAATTTTTTAAAGGATATGATTTTATAACTTGATTTTGGTTTAAAGTGATTTAAATGAATATTTCAAGTTTAAATAAATTTAAGGAAATATTTAGTGATTTGAAATTTGGGGTATGCCTGTAGTAATGAAGTTAAATTAATGTATATATGAAGTTATCAAATTTAATTTTGAAAATGTGGAATATTTAAAGCTTTGAAATATATTGAAATTTAAATGGCTTAATTGTGGTTCAAATCTGTATTTGGAATCGATTAATTTGAAATGGTTTATTGAGAACAGAATTGAATTGAAATTGATGATTTGAGATTTGATTAAATTTGAATTTTGGAATTGGAGTTGATTTGGAATTGATTTGTGAAATTTGAGGAAATTATTTTATTATATGAAGTAATTAATATATATAATTAATTTACCTTATAAATTATTTTAATATAAATCATTTAAATACAAACTATTTTAATATAAACTATTCTATTTTATAAACTATTTTATTATATATATATACTATTATTAATATCTAAACTGTTCAAGGGGAAAGTTATGAATTTCAAAGTTATGTTTTTAAAGTGTTATGATTTCCAAAGTATTATAAATTCTAAGTTTAAAATGTCGAGAGTGTTATAACTTTGAAAGTGTTATTGATTTGGAAATAAATAAATTTGAAGTGGAGAATGATATTGTTTTGATATGGTTTTGAAATTGATATGATATTTGGCTTTGAAGTATAAATTATTTTGAAATGACCATAGTGTTATAATGACGTTTGGTTTGTTATTAGCGTATATTACTACATAATAGATAACTCCACAAATCCTTAGAGGATGGGTATCCCAAACACCCTTTAAGTTACTTGTATTTCAGTTGATATTTCACTTGAGTTGGATTTATTGGTATAAGAATGTTAATCCTGACTCGAGTGTTTGTGTTTTTCTTTACGCTCAGGTCAAACTGAGTATCACAGCAATTGAGACTCACCTTTAGAGTTGGAGCTTCGTTTGGAGACTCAACTATCGATTCAGCTTTCAGATATTCAGTTGATTCCAGTGATGTATTCAGATTGGTTATTTGACTATGGTATCGAGACTCCTGTGTATTCGAGACTTATTTTGAAATTTTTTTAACTCTGTTATATATATAAATTGTAGCTTCATGAACTACTATTCTCTTGTTTCCGCTGCTTATTGTTAAATTACTCTGTGTCTGTGATTCTGTGATTATTTATTTACTGTATATGTTGAGTTTTTCCAAATATAAATTAACAATATGATATTTTGAGCAATTCAAGTCTGACATGTGCGGATGCGAATGGTTGAAAATATCGGGATGTTACATGTGGTATCAGAGCTCTGGTTTTAGGCAAACTCAACATATAAAGTAAATTTAATTACAGAATCACTTTCGTTCTAGCTTGAATCTCTTCCTCTTTGATTCGGATCTCCTTTGAATTCCGGGACTCCCCTTTTGTTCTGGAATCCATCTTTATCTCCCTATTCGTGTTTTCATGATTCCGGAGCATACTATAGCTCCACAGAATGATTTGTAAAGGGGTGAAACTCCTTTTACAATTGACATTGATTCACCGGAGATTTATGTATCCTCGGTTTAGATGTAGCTATCTTTTGATATGCTCGAATTCTATCTCTTGCGATCGAATGCCGATTTGCCTCAGAATTCTGAATCGATCTTATTCTTGAAGTCACGGTTGACCCGGTTAAGGTCACCCGCGATTAATATAAGGCTATCCATCTTCATCGTTTGTAATTTAATTATCATATCTTCCTCCCGAGTCTGTTTCGTAATTTGAGTTCTCTTCGGTTAGGACTCCTCTAATTTTGAATCTCATATGGCGTTTCATATAGCGAAAATGGATTTTTGGAATATTTTTGATTCTTGTATAAGACGGACTTTATATAAGTATAAGGTGATTTTCAAACTGTTGATTTTAGAAGGTATTCGATTTGAAGAGATAAACCTTATATATAATGGAATTTATATAAGAATGATTTGATATATTCGAGATTATTGATTTTGTAAAGTACTTTGTCTGAAAATGAAATCTTATATATAATGGAATTTATATAAGTGCGATATTTGAAGCTTTGATTTTGAAAGGTACTATATATGATATGTTATATTTTGAAGTAAGAGGTATGACGGAGTACCCTCCGTGAAGAAGTATAGTATGATATGCTTCAACCCAGATGGAATTGGGGAATCCAGGAATGGATTCGACCGATAAACCCTAATGGACTTGGGTGAATTCAGAAATGGATTCGAACTGATATGGTTGTCCGAACTTAAACTCATGAGTTCCTTGATTTTTTCAGGGTAGAAGGTTCTTTAGTTTACCCAATGGAGGCGTTTTCGATCCTGGGATCTGTTGTTTATGGATCTTCCGAGAAGGAAGTGCATCCATTGCGTAAATCATTGAATTGGTAGCGTACCACTACAGCAGGGGTCGATGGTCCCTTGTTTACGAACTTGCTATGATATTTTTCTGGAATCCGAAAGGTGGAAGGATCTTCTGGAAAGTTTTGTGTCCATTGCGTAAATACTGGATCAGCAGCGGGCCACAGCTATCGTATTTTCATCATTTGACGTTGGATTTTGAGCGGTACTTCTCATACCTATTTTTAAGTATTTTTCACTAGGTGTTGAAACAGATCTACTAAGTACTTGGAGAATTCTAGCCTTGCGCCTGATCAATGCATGGCAAAAGTCTGCAAGAATGAGGATAAACCTGTTATGACATCGAGTTATAAAGTATTTTGATGAAGTATTATATAAAGGATATTTTGATCGTTTTTTCTTTCTTTCTAAATAATTTAAAATGTTTAAAATACTGTTTATTTATATACTACACGGTTCAATAGTAAATTATTAGTGTTGTAAATATTTTAGAAGTTATTAATTAAATAAAATATATTTAAAGAAAATGATTATTGATTTATTAATAATGTTTGAAAAGTATCTTGAGATAAATTAATAAATTTATGAATTATGGATTTAATGTTTTCAATAGCTTCTTTGTAAATATAAGTAATGATGTAAATAATTGTTTCCAAATAGTTTACATATGTTTATAAAGGTGTTATTTAAACATATAAATGGTAGTTATAAAGGAAGCAAGAAATTTTACAAATGAGTTTTGAAAAGTATTAAAGTATTAAAGATAATTGATTTGCAAATGAAGATTTCAGATGAATATTTCAAGTAAAATTTATATAAGTTTCTTTGAATGTATAATTTAAAGATATTATATAAATAAAAATATTTTGATTTGCGATGTTTATTTATAGTAATATACTTGACAAATAACTTTGAATCTCTATTTTGGAAGTATAGTTGGGATATTTACTTGATTTCGAAGTACTAATAGTAAATTTATTGGTTAATTTATTGTTTGAAATTTTGTATTAAACCATAATAAACGTTTTTCCATGATTTGAATATTCATTTTAAACAAGTGTGTAAAATTAGTTATGCAGATATGAAATTTTATACTTTGATTTAGAAATTTAATGTATGATTTGAAGTATACTATTAGTTTCAATTTAATAATCTTGAGTTTATACTTATTTTAAAAAAATACGAGTCTAATAAATTATAGGATTTAAGGAACTTTATTTTAAAGCTTATTATAATGTTTTGATATAAATTTCTAGCATTGTTTTAGACTTTTGAAAAATCTTTGCATGATGCTATGAGGATGTTTTGATATATCTTATATTTTACTAAGTGAATGAGGTTAAATGTTTTAATTGAATTTTTTTAGATATATTGAAATATTTCTTTTCTCTTCAAGGGCGAATACTAAAAACTTAAAATTTTATTTAATAACCGAATTAGGTTATAAACTTAAGTAAGGCAATAGAAGCTTAAGTAATATTTATGAAATGACTCATTAATGACTTAAATGTTTAATTGAAAACAAATTATGTAAGTGATTGATTTTTTTATATAAATAAATGAATGGAAATCAATTTAAAGACTAAATGAAATTTATATGATTTGAATTGACAATTTGAACTAACAATTTGAATTGAATGACTATTTATTGATTTAATAAAATGGATTAAACCAAATTATTGAATATTAATTTATTTAAATTGAAATTTATTTGGTTTAAATTAATTGTTTTACTTTGTTTTTTCAATCTAATTTTTCTTTTGGTTGTTTCTATTCTCACACCTCTTTCCTTTTTGGGGACGAAAAGTTTTGAGTTGGGGAGAGTGTAACGACCCGTAAATTTTAGTGGTTTTATTTATTTAATTAATTGAATTTTGTGAAATGTTAAATAATAAAATTTTGAATTGAAAATTTAATATTTGGAATGCGTATATTTAAACATAGTAAATGGTAAATTTTGATCTGATAATATTGAATTTTATTTTCTTGTGTAATTTTATTAAATTCAAATAAGTTAAAAATTGATGATAATAAAATATTTTCCAAACTTGAATATTTTTACACAATAAATTTGTAAATCATCTTCTGAGTGAGACGTCATATTTCGTTTCTTCAAATTTGGGATGCTACTGCTCCGTCTATCTTATTTTCGACGTTATAGCAACATTCCCGGTACCGATTATCGACATTTGATAGGATGATCATACCACTGATATCTGTATACAATTTTGATCGTCTCGCCGTGCTGATCTCTGTGGTATATTCAATTCTATGTTTTAAAGTCCGATACGCAGCGGAATACGCGAAAACGGTAACCGTATCGGTACCGGTTTTGTGACTTTTGGTTTTTGTGAGCTTTTGGAATTCTTTGTCCATTCAACTTCCTATCCTATAACTCAAAAGCCATATGATTTATTATTCACTGACATTTTGCATACTTTGGTTCAAAATTTGGTAGTTTCATTTTTCCTTTCATACGTTCATATTTTTTTTTGAGAAATTACTTTTATATGTGCTATAGTGCTAGATCTTTTTGCCTGTTCAACTCTTCTCTTCATTAGCCACTTTCTTCCCGCTTCCTCAACCGCACGTCGCCTCTCCTCCTCCCCTCCTTTGGCAACCCAATAGCCGAACATATAAAAAAAGGCCACATAAAAAAACCCACGCTTGAAGCTCTCCACCTTGCCGCGTGTAGCCACCACCAGCTCACACAAGACTGACCGCCTCCTCGTGTGTCCACCTTGCCATATTTTTCCACCTGACATCCGTTGCTTGACCTTGTTGCTCTGGCAGGTATGTGTTATTTGGAGGTATATATATCATTACGTATTGTTTATATATTAGTTATAATATATTAGTTTTATATAAAAGTTTGTATCTGAGGATACATGTTTTAGCTTATGTAGCATATTAGTTTATATATTTGTTTTGAATGGTATAAGATAGATATAGGTTTAGTTCATATATTTTATGAGTTTTTTTATATATACATACGTATGTTTGTTAATTTTGATTTTTTTTTCTTTCTGGATATATAAATAGGTAAATATGTAAGTTGTTGTATATATGTATAATGTTACAAACTATATTTTTGATGATTATATAAGTTTTATATAACCTTTTTAAAAGAAGCTTATTTTTACACTTAGACCTTGGGTTAAGTAATAAGCATGATTATAACGTAGGTTATAGTAAGAAATAGAATAGATTGAGGCTTATTTTAAGACTTAGGATAAATTAATAAGCTCAGATAGTAAGAACAAAAGTAAAGGCTTATTTAAATAATTTATCTAAGTTAATACGCAAAGAATTAAAGTAGGTCCTGTACCAAATAACATTCCCCTATTTCTATGGACACGGTGTTTCACAAAACCATGAAGTGAAACGAGGTGTCTCACATAACCCTAAAGTGAGACGAGGTGTCTCACATAAACCTGAAGTGAGACGAGGGGCACACATATGTTAATAACGGTAGTAAATGGTCAATAAGTAGAAGTCCAAATCATGGGGATTTGGGCATGGGGCACAACTAGATATTGTTTAGATGATGGGAAAATACCAACAACATTTCCTCTATTATTTCTATGGACACGGTGTTTCACATAACGCTGAAGTGAAATGATGTGTCTCACATAACCCTGAAGTGAGACGAGGTGTTTCACATAACCTTGAAGTGAAACGAGGTGTCTCACATAACCCTAAAGTGAGACGAGGTGTCTCACATAATCGTGAACTGAGATGAGGGGCACTCTTATGCTGGTACTTGAGATAATAAGAAGACCCAATAGGTGGAACAACGGGTAACATGAGCATGGTGGCGGTTATGCGTGCGACTTCCATTCGGGTGCTCAGTAACCGTTATGAGTTCTAAGCGCTTAGTGTGTGCCTTTCGTAGGCACCAATGTCTACTGCGTAGGGAGCTTTAGCATCCGGTCCATGGTAGATTCTATGAAGTAGCAGGCTGATCAAAGGGTAGTATTAGAAATTCAGCTTAGTCTAAGCATTTATCAAAAACAAGTGCAAACTATCAAAGTTAATCAATTATGTTGATCTAGTTAATCCGTATTTATTTCCAGCTTATTCCTTTTTCTTCCTATTCTCTTTGTTTCCTTTATATATACTAGAAATGTTGTAAGGTCTATTACTTTTACTTTGCTTAAAGGTTCTAGTTATTACTATAATTCACCAGACTTTTAGTCTGATCCACTCCTCTATTTTCACCTTTCCCCCCATAGGCAATCAAGGGCAAGGAAGATAGACCGTAGCTTCTTGGAGACTTAGAGACCCTATCATGTATTCCTTCTTTTTATTTCCAGCTTTTTGTTCCATTATTGTACTGGCACTATATTGAGGGAAAGTTTGTGTTTGCACTCTAGTTTTTCTAATGAGAAAGAGATTTTATTTTCATAAGACAATTGTATTTGGTATTTGGAACATATGTGGTTTATCTGAAGTATTTATAAAGTATTAATTTTTAAAATCACTCATTGTTTTTAATTACTTCCGCTGTGTTATTATCCATCTATTTTTTCTTGTGAATCTTAATCTCTGCTAGCTTTAGTTATACCTACAACTCACCACATCTTTTTGTGTGTCCTTTTGGGTATACTACGGGGTGTGGGGTGTTACATTTGATATCAAAGCTTAAGGTTACAGGATTCCTAAAAAAATTGTTTTAAAAATAAAGTATTTTCCAAAATAACTTATTTTAAAAAGTCTTTTTAGAAAAAAACTCTTAGAAATAGTTTTCAAGTATAAAAGAGCTTTTATAAAAATCCACTCAAAGGTCCAGTTCAACCTTCTTTTGATTCTTTCAAGCCTAGTTTTTCTTTTCTTTGCATAGTATGACTGACTGGTTCCGTAGAGCTACAACACCAGAAGTGCGAGGGCAAGTTCCCAATAAAACACAAGTAGGTGGAAATCCCTTTAACCCACCTACATTAGCCAACTTTTCTAAGGACTTCGCTAGTATAGGAGGCATAACATTTTCCAGCACGGAGGATTCAGAGGAGACGCGAGCTAGGTTGGAGAATATGGAGCAAAGGTTCAGGCGGTTAGATTTAGAGGACCGACAAAGTGGTCAACCTACATCTTGGCAGCAGAAGAGAGAGCTTAAGGAGGTTCCTACAAGCTCAAAGAAGTAGTGGGGGAGGACAGGAAGGATAAGGACAAGACGAAAGAAGGCGGACCTAAGAAGCGGATCCAGAAAAGCAGGAAATGTAATAACTGTGGATTGGTTGGTCATTACAGAAAGGACTGTAAGAATAAAAAGATGAAGGGAAAGTGTTATACTTGCGGATAGCCCGGTCACTTGAATAGGAACTGTCCTCAGAAGACGGGATAGGAAGCTAGTACACCGGTCGTGCAGATTCAGGCGTTAGATGCATCACCTTCAGGCAGCATTCCGGATAGAGGTAGGAAAGTCACAGTTGAAGATTTGATTTCTATTTTTGATTTTCCCATTTGAACTCTATTCGACTCTGGAGGATCACACTCTTTTATCTGTAGTTCTCTTGTGGATTGTTTGCACTTAGACATTTCTTTAGTAGTAGACCCCATTGTTGTTTCAAACCCCATAGGAGGATTGGCACCCTTGTCTATGGTTTGTAGGGGTTTGAAATTTTTTATCCTAGGCGTAGAATTTGACTGTGATGCCTATGTTTTGGGATTTTCGGGGTATGGGATGATTTTGGGAATGGATTGGCTATCTACATGTGATTGCGATAAGAGATTCGTTAGACTAGAGACATGCAGCGGTAGGACTCTCGAGATTTCTGGCGATCCACAAGGGTCATTTATGTTGAGCTTCCTTTATTCCCTCGATTCATCATCACCAGAGTTAGATTTGGTTCCTGTCGTCAGAGATTTTCCAAATGTCTTTGAGGAGGTTATGGGACTACCCCCCAAGAGAGAGATTGAGATCAGGATTTATTTGACTGATAATGCTAAGCTAGTAGCATTACCCATGGAACCTAGGGAGAGGAAGGAATTGAGCAAGTAAGTTCGTGAGCTTTTGGAGAACGGTTTCATAAGAAGGAGCATATCGGCGTAGGGAACGCCGGTCATCTTCTCTGCTAAGGCGGATGGTTCCCTTCGACTTTGCGTAGACTAGAGAGAATTAAATAAGCTCACGAAGAAGAACCGTTATCCACTTCCTAGGATAGGTGACCTTTTTGACTAGATAGTTGGATCTTCGGTATTCTCTCAGCTTGATTTAGCCACTGGATTTCATCGGCTTAAGGTCGCTGATGATAGTAATGATAAGACCGCATTTAGGACACCCGACGGATTCTTTGAGTGGTTAGTCATGCCTTTTTGGTTAACCAATGCCCCCGCCTACTTCGTAGATTTGATGAGCCGCGTCTTTACAGAAGTCCTAAATAAGTTTGTGGTTGAATTCGTGGACGACATTTTGGTGTTTTCCAAGAGTTAGGAGGAGCATGCTATTCATCTAGGGGAGGTTCTTCGTACACTTTGCATTTTTCAGTTAAAAGCAAAGTTCTTGAAGTATCACTTTTGGCATAAGGAAGTGTGTTTCTTGGGGCATAGAGAAGGTCTATACATGGAAAGAGTTTGATAAACGGTTTTGTACATTTAGGCTCGGATTGTGAAAATCCAAAGTGTGGTAGGCAAAGATTGGGGATGTACAATAGAAAAGAAGAAGACCCATGTGTAGATATTGTAGATATTATAATTCTTTCATATAATGGATTTATCAGTAATGCCTCAGAATAAATATAAGCATATAAGAGGAATAATAATAAAAGACTTTAGTTTAGGTAGGGTGCTCCTAAGGTAGTAAGAAAGAAAACCCACTTTATGTCTAGCCCAATAAAAAGGGAACAGTTGAAGTTAGAAAGCTGATAATATAATTGATAGAATCGAAAATTTTCATTGTGTTTTAGAAAATGAATATGGGGTTTTTGAAAAATGGTATGAAATTTAAAATGGTTTTTATATGATATAAATTTTATTAAAAGTGAGATTCTTTTTGAAAAATTATAACTTGTTAGTTTCTTTGTAGGAAAACAAAGGTTTTAAAATTTAAAGACCTAAAGTTTATTAAGTATCGAAAACATAGGTTACAACATTTATTGTTGTAATAAATGTTTTCGTGGAAAATAAAGGGAGCATAGACTATAACACTATTGTTATAGTAGGTGACTCCTAAAGTACATGTTTTTACATAGTATATGAGATTTACTAGTATTTATTTAAATCCATACACTAGTATTTTTGGGTTGTAGTAATAGTGTTTTACGCAAAATTTGTTTTGACCTAAATAAAAATGTATTTTAAAAGATAATTTCTAAGAATAGAAATAAAGTGATTTGTAAAGTACACTTATTATTTTAACCAGTATGTTAGGCACGTCCGTTGGACGTGTGCAAAGAAAACTAAAAACTGCTTTTCTTTTGTTGTGAAATAATAGTTATATGCAGAGATAGTTCTTAACTCAAATAAATATATGGTCTAACTTCTTATTGTTGTGAAATAGTATGCACAAATACACACAAAACACATTGCTATATTTTCGAGTATCAATTTTGTTTTTGTGTAAATACCGCATGTGCAGATTACATTCATAACTTGACATAAAAGCATGAACAAAAATTATTTGACTTATATCAAATTTTATGGATATTTGTAGACATATATAAAGCTATTTTGATATGAGTTCTCAAACTCATTCTTCTATTTACTTCGTATTAATTTATTTGTATTATGGGTGGCACAAATGACAATATCAAATATGAGGAATGCTTTTTTTAGGATAATGAAAATATCATCATTGGGTGAACAGGTTCTCTATTGTACATTACTCATAGTCTAAATGTATCATGACTTTCAGCAGAGCCCGTTTTGTTTAGCTTATTGTTGCTTAATATATCATTCAATTTCTGATATAGTTTTTATTTAAATTAAATAAAATTTTACATTGATGCACATATATTAGCCTTCACATGATAGGAGATCAGAGTTGAGTGGGAAAAAAAACTAAAGCCAATTCTGGCCATATACATCCTTTTTCGTGTATTACATATCCATGACCGAGGAATTTGATTCCATACACTAACTTTTAAGTTTGTCCATGCTAACTCCACAAAAATTCAAAGTTTATAGCATCCAAGTTAACATTTTTTAACATATGGGATACTGCAATCAGTAGAAATTGCTTATGAAAATGAATGAATAAGCCAAAAATTCGATAGCACTTACCATTATAGGGATTCCATGTGGAACTCTCTTATGCATTGCAACATACTTCTCTTGAATACAGAAATCGCAAATGGCAATACTCTTGCCCATTCAGTGTCGATTACATTTGATTTTCCGATCTTTTTATCAATGTGAATGAAATTTAGTTTATCCAATCTTTAGGTTAATGTTAGTATTGAATTACAGAATCTAGCGAATCCAACTGCCCTTCTTTTGAGCTCTGTACCGATTCTCCGACAGTTGAAATTAAGGGATAAAGTTGATCTTGTCCAAAATGCAATACTCATATTGCTGATGGTAAGTGTAGAATTGGTGAACTTGGTAGGCACTACAACAACTACTGATTTTACCAAAGCAGTCATCAACAACCTTTAAATTTTTTTCCGAGTATATTAATTCATTGGTTGCCACCATAGTTTTGAGATGCTAAAGAAAAGGCGAATAAACGACTACAAATCATATTTATAATTTATCTATTTTTGCTTGCTATTGTTATAATTAGCATTTGGCTACACAATCATGTGAGTTTGTACCTAACTGTAAACTGGCTGCAGTTGTATAGCCGTTACTACTATTGTTTGCATTGTTTTCTTTTACTTGTATTGCGCTGTCAGTGCTGAAATATGATATGTAATAAGGTTCTATTTTTCTAATCATGATACATTCATGTTGGAAATATAAAAACATTTGTTGATTGATTGTTGATTACATGTATCATTTTCAAGGTTTTTAATTGCCAATAACATTAAACATTTTTGCATGTTTATAAGTATGCATGCTTGGTTAAGATTTTTTAATTTAATTACTTTATGGTTTAACATGTCTGTTAATTACGCAGGATGCGCCCACTTTCATACTGGATTTAATATGGGTGTATTTATGTTACTGCTCTGAACCCGTACTTGGTTTCTGTTTGTTACTATCATTCAATTTACATGTCAGTTCTTGCTAGCCAGTTTAAGGGAAATGAACTAAATATCATTTCACTTTGAGCAATAATTTTTCTAAAATATCATTTCTTGGTAATTAGTTATATTGTCGTATCCTATGTAGTAAGCAGGTTTCAAAGATATTGGCATACTGTAACGACCCGGAAATTTCGAACCCGAAATTTCCAGATAGTTAGAAGAAAAAGAAAAGAGATAGAAGAAAGAACAGAACAAGACACAGATTCTCACATTCGCAGCGGATCAAAATACAATATCAAATAATAATATCAGTTATACAAGAAAACTGTATCAGTCAATTACATTTTTATACATCAGAGTTACAACATTTCACAATCACTATACAGTTAAAATAACTCGTCCCAATAATTAACAATATATCACACTCCATACGTTCCTGCCATCCAGCTCGCCTCCTGAGCTCCAGAACGTCCTTACCTGAAATCTGTAATACTCGGTCTGACCCGAGCATTACATCAAAGTAACACCCGGGTCAGGCTGGAAGCCAGCGTGAGTAAACTCATCTAACATGAAATCCCAATTCAAAGAACTTATTTAGACCCGGGGTAACTCGTACTTTACTATAAGTAAACAACTTATATAGTCAACACTTATTTTCACAAACAATATATAATTATCCAACTTAGTTTAAATGGTCCATATTATTCCAAACCTGCCTATTTGATTTCTCAAATCAAACTATAAAGAATTTTAGAAGTTTTCAAATCGAAGTGGTTTCGGGTATTAACTAATACCCGACTCCTGTCTCTTCGAATCTAATGTCATCTTAACCCAAGTTATTCAAATGAAATACAATTCAAACTTTAAATATAGGGTGTCACTTTTACCCAGCAATTTATCATCGATAGATAACCATATTATCACTGATCAACCCAAACATAACATATTACAAAACATTTCATCTCATATATCAGAGATACCAAATAATCTGAAGCATTTAATGTCCTCCAATCATTCATAAGCAAGATAAATTAATCACACTATTTCTAATTAATTTAAATAAATTAAATTAATTACTTTATTCATTTTTAATCATTCTTACTTACATTAATTAATTACAAACCATTAATAAATCTTAATTATTCTCTTTGATTACATTAAGTAATTAACCTTTAATTACCCCATAGATTAACTAGCCTTAACCATTCACATTAATTTTAATTAATCTCCTTAATTTATTTATCTTAATTAATAATTGAATCAACCTTCAATCATTACTTAATTACCTTTAATTAAGTAATTATCGTTAAGTAATTAATTACCCTTAATTACTTACTTTAATCAATCTTAAATAATTAATTACCTTTTAGTGTAATTTCACAAAGTAATTTACCTTCATTACATTAAATAAGAATCTTTTATTAATTACTTTAAGTAGTTAATTTCATTAAGTAATCAACCCTTTAATTAATTACATTCATTAATTAATCACAATAGTTAATTAGTCTTAATTAGTCACTTAATTAAATCATTTTATTTAAAAACAATTAGAGATTAATTCAATTAATTAACATAAAAATTTCAACTCAAAAAAAACAAATTAAATCTTAAACCACGACTTTATAATTTATTGAAAAATTATTCATTTCAAATTACTTTTAAACTTGAACATGTTTTCTAAAACCTATTAAGAAATTTTCTTTCTATTTAAACCTGGACATGTTTCCTTTCTAGTTTAAAAAATCTGGATAATATTTCACATTCATATTTTAAAACTTGGTACCGATTTCATTTTAAAATTTAAACCAGGTTAATTAAAAGAAACCCGAGCCAACATCCAAACTTTTCCGAGCAAAAACTCGAGCCCAAAACCAAAATTCTCGAGCCAACATTTTTGCACTTCACAACCAAAACTGCTCCGAGTCAAACCCACAACTATCTCGAGATCGACCCTATACATCTTCTCCCAAAACTCGATATCTCGCTCCAGATCACCAGAGATACAATTCCGATCGACCACGAACAAATTCGACGACCTCACCGTTGACGATCGACACACACTCGTCCTCGAGATCAAATCCCCAACAAACTCTCGCATCACCCATCATCGAATCAAACTAGCTCGCCTGGATTAACATGTACTGACACGCGTACACGTGCACACTCGAACGAGTCGACTCCGACCACCATCACCGTTGCCCTCAGGTCACCCATGACTCATACGAATGCCATGACCACCCATCACCATCGTTTACCTCAGTAATCGAAATCGAGCATATCGATCTTTTTCCTGGAACCAACAGTTCGTCAACAACCACCTCGCCATGCCAACTCCAACCACCGGATGCTACGCGATCATGACCAAGCAACGCCACATGTCTACTCTATGATTTCCCCCCCTACCGATCGCCTCTAATCCACCCACGACGATGCAGCAACCACTAAAACCCATTCGACCAAAACTGTCGATCGAACCCTAGTTCGATGTCGCCGAGCCGCCTCGACCCCTTATAAATTCAATCACCATTTTTCCCTTGAACCCTGACTCAAGAGCCACCTCCAGGCGTAATCACGAGACCCACTTCTCCACCAATCATCAGAATTCAATGATAATAAGAATTCCGTTCAACTCGAGAATCCACACTATTTTCAAATCTATAAATCTTGATCTTATCATTAAAATTCCTCATTTTACAACTCGAATCAATTTATATAATTTAAACTTGAAATTTACATGATTGGGTTTTCTGATATTATACAATTTGACTGTGATTTCTGATTTTCCAGTAAACCTTTGACTGATTATACTTATGATTATTTTTAAAATTAAGTTTACACCCCTATCATCAACTTTCATTTAGAAATCAAAGCCTAAAACTGATCAGAGAAAGAACAAATGATTTTAGAACTATATTAGCATCCAGACATTCAAGATCAGAATGAACACTGTTATACCCACAGAGATATCCATATACATATACATATATAATCATTAAATCAACATGCAAACCATTATCACTAATTTAATACTTAAGTTACTGCATGCTTTAAGTGTTAAACAGATTTAAAACCTTTAAAATAACAGTTTGTTTACTCACCTTACTAAAAGAACAGAGAAGCCTGGAAATGCTTGAATTTGCAACTGAAAACTTGGTTTTGATCTTTTAACTTTGAAAACTGAAAATGCTTTGAATTGATCTGGAAACAACACTTGATTTTTGAAACTGGAACTTGATCCACTAGCTTTCAAGTTTGATTATGAACTTTGCTTTGAGCTTTGAACTTGAACTTCTAGTTGAATTTTTGAACAGAAATTTATTCCTTCTTGTTTGATTTGTTTCCAGTTTTAGATTTAAAAAAATTTCGTTTGTTCTGATTTGCTTCAGATCTGATTTTCTTTATTTTGATTTAGAAAAAGAACTGGTAAAAAAAAAAATGAAAGAGAGAGATAGAGAGGATTATATAACCTATTTTATCTTTTTCTTAATTATTTTAAAAACCAAAGACACTTGTAAATTTTATGATAAGGTTTGTTTACACTTGTGACTTCATGCATTCTTAAGCTTACATTTGTTAAATTGTATTTATATTTACTTGTAATTAATATGTATTTATAAAATAATCATAACTTAGTTTTATCTTTATAAATGTCTTATGTATTTATAAGTCCTTAATATACATATATATGATATTTTCAACTTTAATATTTTATGTTTTATATTTAAACTTTTTCTTTTGTTTATCTATACATAACTTAAAAGAAAATGTTATAAAAATCCAATTATACATTTATAAATAAATTTATACAAATATAACAGTATATGTATCCCTTGTTTATAGTTATAAAATCTTTTAAAGTTAATGATATAAAACTAATTACATACTAACAAAAATCATGTATACATATTATTTTTGATCCAATTTATTTCTAAGATGTTTATCTTTTGAATTTCAAATTCAAATTCAATTTAAAAATCCAATCTAAAATCAACCCAAATATATATTTAAACAAACACAAATTTAATTTTGTTTAAAAAATAATAATTTTTCAAATTAAATTATTATACCAATAGATTATCAAATAAATATTTATCCAGATATAAATATTTATTTCCTGATTTATCAGTATTTCTACCAATTAACCTAGTTAATTATCAATTAACAAGTGTTCAAAAATCCGGGTTATCACATTCCTCCCCCCTTTAAATCTTTTCGTCCTCGAAAAGGAACGAAGCCAGAATTTACTTATTATTAGATAAATTTTTCTTTTGAACATATTTTTAAAACACTTTAAAAAAAATCTTTATAATATTACTAAATTAGTTTTTATAAAAATACTTTTATAACTCGATGTTTCAACAAGTCCATTCTCGTTCTCACAGAAATTCGGTCATACGTTGATCAGGCGTAAGACTGAAAATCTATAAGTACTTAGCAGACCCATTTTCAACACCCAGTGAAAATATTTTGGAAAATAATTTTATTGAAAATATAGAAAACAGTTTTGAAAATAGAGGAAATATCTTTGGTGAGAATGCTCTGGAAATCATCACTCCCATCCATGGTCACAGTTACATCACGGGTTACGTTGCCATCGCAGCAAAAGTCCATGTAACTGATAACAGCATGGAACCCACAACAGATCGCAGTTACATCCAAGGTTACGTTGCCATCACAGCAAAAGTCCATGTAACTGTTGGCTCTCAGCGGCACACACGATTTCGCTGTCAAAATGAAACTTCTCCCACATAGGTCGCAGTCTACCGATATAAAATCAAACGCAGACTGTTGGCTCTCAGCGGCACAAACGACTTTCGCTATGTTACCATAGTGTCACAGTCTACCGATATAAAATCAAACGTAGACAGTTGGCTCTCAGCGGCACACATGACTTTCGCTATGGTCTGCAGTAGATCGCAGTGACATCGAGTTAAACTGTCGTCACAGCATAACCCAAATGCCTCTGTGGGCACCAGCCCCTCGACTTTCGCTACAAAAATAATCCTCAGGAACTAGTTTATTCCGGACTCCTCACAGGATTAACTTTAGAATCCCCCCTTGGGGTTCAAGGCAGTACCACCCAGTGGCACTCCTGAGAAGTTCATTTCAAGGAAGCGCCTTTTTCCCCAGAGCTATACTCAAAACATTTTATACTATACATTTATAGTATCTTCAAATCATACCCTTTATGATTTATATCAAAATCTCCTTTACACAAATCGATATCCAAAATCGATAATTCTCAAACTAGGCTTTCCAAATTCCCAAAATTGATTTTCCCAAAAATCAAAAGCCTTTCCAAAATTACATAGGTTCTCAAACCTTTTCCAAAATCCTCATAAGATCCTTTATATATATATATATATAATTTTGAAAATCTTTGGATCATTTCAAACTTTGTATAAAACCTCTTTTATACTTCAAATATTTCAAAACCCTTTTCTTTTAGCAATAGATTCAACAAGGGAAGATTTACCTTATACAACAAGGATATATAACTTTATTTTATTCCAAATCAATTATTCACATTTGATAAATCTTTTATAAAGTTATTAACCATATTTCTTTTCAAAAACCATTTTACAGTTCTTATCCACAAATCTTCAATATCAATTTCATTCAAATCCGTACGATGTACACATATCATCCGTACACAATATCAATCTGATCACTCAATCGATCACACAATTTCATTTCCGAACTAGTATCGTCCACCCGACTTCCTAGTGCGGACTCAGATCTGGTTTCTTGATCAGAAACCGTCATTCTCCTTGCATAGTCACAACTATGATAGAGAATATCCAGAACCAATCAACAACCCATATCCAGGTTCGCCGTCGAAAATCGAGCGAAAAATCCCAACTCGGATCGATAATACTATCTCGAAATTCTGTGTTCGAATCTGGATCAAATCACTATGCGAATAGAATAATATACGTATATCCTACGTATTTATCTTTGTTGGTTATTAGCCAAATCAATTCTCTTTTCTATTCACATTTCCTTTAATTCTATTCTCTTATTCTCAATTGCTTCCATTTACAATTGAGTTAATACTTCAATTATAAACAGTTTGAACTCTGACCCGTTTAAATTTAAAAATAGCTTGAAAAAGTTTTTAAAATAGATAAGTAGTTGAAAAATAGTTATCAGTTTATAAAATAGCTGTAAAATAGTTAAGTAGGTACAAAATAGTTAAATAATTGCAAAATAGTTTTTAAAATAGTGATTAGATATAAATAACTGAAAAATAGTAATTAGTTATAAGACAGTTTCAAAATAGTTAAATAATTTTAAAATAATTGTAAAATAAGTATAGATAGTTTGGGGTTTAAGAAGAAAGATTGTATAGTAAATAGTTTGGAAAATTTTATTTGTATTAAAACAATTTATTTTAAAAATTGTCCAGAGCCAAACTGTTTAATTTCCCAATCTACATTCCCAATTAATTTCCCTTTTATTCAATTTAAATTTCCTTTTTCATTTAAATTGACTCAACACTTCAATTTCCATTGAAATTGATTTAATTCCAATTCAAGTTGAATTAACCTTAATTCTTTCCCAAATTCAAATCAAATTCCATTTGATTTTTAAACTTATTCAATTTTAATTTCAATTCCAAATTATTTCAAATCAATTTGGATTAATTTCAAATTGAACCAGCTCCAATTTCAAATCCTTTCAATTCTAATTTACCATTTGAATTTTTAAACTTATACATCTTCAATCACAATTCTAATTAATTCAAATCAAATTCAATTTGAACTAATTATATTTAAATCTCAATTTTAAACTATCTCGAATTATATAAATTCGAGTTAAAATTTTTAAATATTGATTTAATTCCTTAAATCACAATTCCTTTACTTTTAAATTAATTCAACCTTTATTTTTAATTTTAACAAATTAAATCTTCAGATTCTAATTTATTATCCATTTTCAATTTCCAAATCTCAAACCCATTTTGAGATCACTCATAACTCCCATTTAAATTAACCATTTAACTACCCAAGTTAAATTTAAATTTTACCTTGAAATTTTCAATTCAAGTTATTTATTCAAACTTATTTAACTTCCTCCAAGTTAAATTTACTTAATCCGGTCAACTTTTCACAATTTGAATTCCCATTCAAATTTTAAACTTCAGATTAATAGTCTTTCCCCTTTTTAAGTTTAAAAACTTACTTTACTTTGGGTTTTACATCACATTCCAATTTAAAACTCAACACTAAGTGTTTATTTCAAATCATCATTGGTATTATATATATTCCTCATATATACATTTTCTTTACACACCAAGTTATACTTTAAATTTTTAAACCACCTTTGGTTTTAATTCAAAACAACTTCTTTAAAACAATTTCAAGTCTTCTGGATTTAGATTTAAAATTTCACAATTTTAAATTCTCTTCAATTCCAATTTATAAGTTATACTCACTTAAATGTTTACTTCCCTAAACATTTCATTTTGCTAAATCATTAACAGCATTCATTATTAAACACAATTACCATTTATGATAATAACCAAGATTATCATATCTAGAAACCAATTCATTATTACCTTTATTCTTGATAACATTTCTACAAATTCAAGATTTTAATTTTAGTTTGAATTCATTTCAAACTTATCTTCATTCAATTTTAATTTGGCTTTATTTCTATTACCACTTAATTTAATTCCAATATTTTAACAACCAATTACCTTAATATTTAATAGAAAGAAATATCATTTTATATATCAAAATATATTCTTATATAAAATCATTTAAAATCCTTATATAAGAAAATAACAATTACGCTCTCATATATATATATACACTCAACTCGTTCTAGGGTACCATTGACCCTATCCTTAACGAGTAATCCCAACAGAGCCAAGGTTCTCGCTTAACCTTTGCTCTGATACCAACTGTAACGACCCGGAAATTTCGAACCCGAAATTTCCAGATAGTTAGAAGAAAAAGAAAAGAGATAGAAGAAAGAACAGAACAAGACACAGATTCTCACATTCGCAGCGGATCAAAATACAATATCAAATAATAATATCAGTTATACAAGAAAACTGTATCAGTCAATTACATTTTTATACATCAGAGTTACAACATTTCACAATCACTATACAGTTAAAATAACTCGTCCCAATAATTAACAATATATCACACTCCATACGTTCCTGCCATCCAGCTCGCCTCCTGAGCTCCAGAACGTCCTTACCTGAAATCTGTAATACTCGGTCTGACCCGAGCATTACATCAAAGTAACACCCGGGTCAGGCTGGAAGCCAGCGTGAGTAAACTCATCTAACATGAAATCCCAATTCAAAGAACTTATTTAGACCCGGGGTAACTCGTACTTTACTATAAGTAAACAACTTATATAGTCAACACTTATTTTCACAAACAATATATAATTATCCAACTTAGTTTAAATGGTCCATATTATTCCAAACCTGCCTATTTGATTTCTCAAATCAAACTATAAAGAATTTTAGAAGTTTTCAAATCGAAGTGGTTTCGGGTATTAACTAATACCCGACTCCTGTCTCTTCGAATCTAATGTCATCTTAACCCAAGTTATTCAAATGAAATACAATTCAAACTTTAAATATAGGGTGTCACTTTTACCCAGCAATTTATCATCGATAGATAACCATATTATCACTGATCAACCCAAACATAACATATTACAAAACATTTCATCTCATATATCAGAGATACCAAATAATCTGAAGCATTTAATGTCCTCCAATCATTCATAAGCAAGATAAATTAATCACACTATTTCTAATTAATTTAAATAAATTAAATTAATTACTTTATTCATTTTTAATCATTCTTACTTACATTAATTAATTACAAACCATTAATAAATCTTAATTATTCTCTTTGATTACATTAAGTAATTAACCTTTAATTACCCCATAGATTAACTAGCCTTAACCATTCACATTAATTTTAATTAATCTCCTTAATTTATTTATCTTAATTAATAATTGAATCAACCTTCAATCATTACTTAATTACCTTTAATTAAGTAATTATCGTTAAGTAATTAATTACCCTTAATTACTTACTTTAATCAATCTTAAATAATTAATTACCTTTTAGTGTAATTTCACAAAGTAATTTACCTTCATTACATTAAATAAGAATCTTTTATTAATTACTTTAAGTAGTTAATTTCATTAAGTAATCAACCCTTTAATTAATTACATTCATTAATTAATCACAATAGTTAATTAGTCTTAATTAGTCACTTAATTAAATCATTTTATTTAAAAACAATTAGAGATTAATTCAATTAATTAACATAAAAATTTCAACTCAAAAAAAAACAAATTAAATCTTAAACCACGACTTTATAATTTATTGAAAAATTATTCATTTCAAATTACTTTTAAACTTGAACATGTTTTCTAAAACCTATTAAGAAATTTTCTTTCTATTTAAACCTGGACATGTTTCCTTTCTAGTTTAAAAAATCTGGATAATATTTCACATTCATATTTTAAAACTTGGTACCGATTTCATTTTAAAATTTAAACCAGGTTAATTAAAAGAAACCCGAGCCAACATCCAAACTTTTCCGAGCAAAAACTCGAGCCCAAAACCAAAATTCTCGAGCCAACATTTTTGCACTTCACAACCAAAACTGCTCCGAGTCAAACCCACAACTATCTCGAGATCGACCCTATACATCTTCTCCCAAAACTCGATATCTCGCTCCATATCACCAGAGATACAATTCCGATCGACCACGAACAAATTCGACGACCTCACCGTTGACGATCGACACACACTCGTCCTCGAGATCAAATCCCCAACAAACTCTCGCATCACCCATCATCGAATCAAACTAGCTCGCCTGGATTAACATGTACTGACACGCGTACACGTGCACACTCGAACGAGTCGACTCCGACCACCATCACCGTTGCCCTCAGGTCACCCATGACTCATACGAATGCCATGACCACCCATCACCATCGTTTACCTCAGTAATCGAAATCGAGCATATCGATCTTTTTCCTGGAACCAACAGTTCGTCAACAACCACCTCGCCATGCCAACTCCAACCACCGGATGCTACGCGATCATGACCAAGCAACGCCACATGTCTACTCTATGATTTCCCCCCTACCGATCGCCTCTAATCCACCCACGACGATGCAGCAACCACTAAAACCCATTCGACCAAAACTGTCGATCGAACCCTAGTTCGATGTCGCCGAGCCGCCTCGACCCCTTATAAATTCAATCACCATTTTTCCCTTGAACCCTGACTCAAGAGCCACCTCCAGGCGTAATCACGAGACCCACTTCTCCACCAATCATCAGAATTCAATGATAATAAGAATTCCGTTCAACTCGAGAATCCACACTATTTTCAAATCTATAAATCTTGATCTTATCATTAAAATTCCTCATTTTACAACTCGAATCAATTTATATAATTTAAACTTGAAATTTACATGATTGGGTTTTCTGATATTATACAATTTGACTGTGATTTCTGATTTTCCAGTAAACCTTTGACTGATTATACTTATGATTATTTTTAAAATTAAGTTTACACCCCTATCATCAACTTTCATTTAGAAATCAAAGCCTAAAACTGATCAGAGAAAGAACAAATGATTTTAGAACTATATTAGCATCCAGACATTCAAGATCAGAATGAACACTGTTATACCCACAGAGATATCCATATACATATACATATATAATCATTAAATCAACATGCAAACCATTATCACTAATTTAATACTTAAGTTACTGCATGCTTTAAGTGTTAAACAGATTTAAAACCTTTAAAATAACAGTTTGTTTACTCACCTTACTAAAAGAACAGAGAAGCCTGGAAATGCTTGAATTTGCAACTGAAAACTTGGTTTTGATCTTTTAACTTTGAAAACTGAAAATGCTTTGAATTGATCTGGAAACAACACTTGATTTTTGAAACTGGAACTTGATCCACTAGCTTTCAAGTTTGATTATGAACTTTGCTTTGAGCTTTGAACTTGAACTTCTAGTTGAATTTTTGAACAGAAATTTATTCCTTCTTGTTTGATTTGTTTCCAGTTTTAGATTTAAAAAAATTTCGTTTGTTCTGATTTGCTTCAGATCTGATTTTCTTTATTTTGATTTAGAAAAAGAACTGGTAAAAAAAAAATGAAAGAGAGAGATAGAGAGGATTATATAACCTATTTTATCTTTTTCTTAATTATTTTAAAAACCAAAGACACTTGTAAATTTTATGATAAGGTTTGTTTACACTTGTGACTTCATGCATTCTTAAGCTTACATTTGTTAAATTGTATTTATATTTACTTGTAATTAATATGTATTTATAA
Organism: Allium fistulosum; assembly: GCA_030737815.1. Lineage (NCBI taxonomy): Eukaryota > Viridiplantae > Streptophyta > Magnoliopsida > Asparagales > Amaryllidaceae > Allium > Allium fistulosum. Next base: position 475,772,825 of record CM060901.1, read on the forward strand.
AATAATCATAACTTAGTTTTATCTTTATAAATGTCTTATGTATTTATAAGTCCTTAATATACATATATATGATATTTTCAACTTTAATATTTTATGTTTTATATTTAAACTTTTTCTTTTGTTTATCTATACATAACTTAAAAGAAAATGTTATAAAAATCCAATTATACATTTATAAATAAATTTATACAAATATAACAGTATATGTATCCCTTGTTTATAGTTATAAAATCTTTTAAAGTTAATGATATAAAACTAATTACATACTAACAAAAATCATGTATACATATTATTTTTGATCCAATTTATTTCTAAGATGTTTATCTTTTGAATTTCAAATTCAAATTCAATTTAAAAATCCAATCTAAAATCAACCCAAATATATATTTAAACAAACACAAATTTAATTTTGTTTAAAAAATAATAATTTTTCAAATTAAATTATTATACCAATAGATTATCAAATAAATATTTATCCAGATATAAATATTTATTTCCTGATTTATCAGTATTTCTACCAATTAACCTAGTTAATTATCAATTAACAAGTGTTCAAAAATCCGGGTTATCACACATACCAACTATCGAATTAATCCATTAAAATAACTCAGTTATGTATATTGCAAAATCAAAACTCTATTGTTAGTTTTATCCGAACAAACTAAAGTTATATTGTAGTGTTGTTGAACCAAAGTTTATTATTATGTTTGTAAAATTTTATTTCTTATGTTAAATATAATTTTTTAAACATGGATCATAATCAGAAAACAAAGCTTTTAGTATTATATAATAAATGAAAGTATTGGTAGCACACTTGAATTTTTGCTTGCAAAACATAGTAAATAAAAGTTTGAAAGAATCTTTAGCTTCAAGCATTCATTTGACTAAAACACTAAAACTTTCATTAATATTCCAGTACATTAGGCACGTCCACTGGACGTGTGCAAAGAAAACCGAGAGAGAAATCATTTTATTATAATAGTCAACTAAGATTTACTAAGATTATTAAATTGAATGCCTTGCTTTGAAAAAATTTGTTTATTAACATTTTTGCATGACTTTGCTTGATTTTGTAACAGTTAATCATTCAAGATGATGTAGAAACTTTATTACGACGATGTTGAACATATCCACCTTTTCTTTATGGAAGATCTTACAAAAAATTGAAGAATAATCATGCTAAGGTTAGAATAAAATATGTTCATTGTAGTTGTAGATATGAGTCGGTGCATAAGAACATGGAAAACAATAATCACAAAAATGACCCTAAGGATCCACATGGAAGTTTTATTTCCTACCCGTTTTGATTGCTTCTACCCAGCTCCGTTTATGAGTAGTTTTGAGAACCCACACTTGCGAGGTTTTTAAATTATTGGTTTTAATATTCATATTATTCATCTGAAATAAAAATCGAAAATATTATTTGAGGTCGAATATTAATGTTAGATTTTGAACTTTAAACTATGTTGGCTAATAAAAAAGTATTATATAATTTTAATGGTAAACATGTACTAATCAAGAAGAGAGAAACTATGTTTTTAAAATAATAACATGAGCTATGCACTTATAGAATTTGAATGTGCATGTGTCCTAGCTAACAAAGCTTTATAAACCCAAACTAATTGTATATATACGTCAGTTATTACATACAAAGGTAATCCATAAGGATATTAAGTTTTAGGGAAAATATTATGTTTCTACCACACATAAGTTATTTAATGTCTTATATTCAAATGACTCAAATTCACATTCATTCAAGACTATCAATGGAAAATGCAACCGAAGGTAAATTAAAAATAAGTTATTGAGCTGTTTTGTGATTTAATACTGCATAGAAACTACATTTAAATCCTTCCTATCTTTTATGTTGCATGTTTGATCTACTACTTATAATAAACACTCACGTGCATCATGTTTGTTCATTTTAGAATGATGGAGAGCTTTTAATTACTCGGATTTATTAGAATTATTGTCAAATTAGTATATTTTATGGACTCTAAACTACTAACTACCCATGGAATGTGAAATTATAGAACATGCTTAGATAGTGTGATTGGTGTATCTGTAATGAAATGCAAATGGAAAAGATTAAGATGGCTTTCAAGAACAGTATTAATAATAGATTGAAATCTGTAAGTCCGTAACATGGCAATCCAAAATAAAATGATATAGATAGGATTTCCACTATCAACTCATCAATATTAATTATATAAGTACGTACGTACATACATACATTAATAAGTTAGGTATGCTATTTTCTTAAGCTCTTAATAAGTAAAATATATTTGGCTAAGACTATGCTACAAACCACATTAAGTAGAAATCATAGTTCGGGAAATGTAAAAGAAAAAAAATGTTCTAGTACACATCTCTCCCTCCTCTAGTACATGTGATGTGAACTCTCATATGGGAAAGAAGAGTGAGTATCCTAAAATTTAGATCTTTGAGTAATTGAAAACAAAAGGGACAATACGGATCCGATAATAATACATAACATCTTGCATTGTTTTCTACGTGAGATTTTTTCATCTATCATGTGTAGCAGACTTAAAAAATATGACAATTTCATAATGAAACTTATTGATTGTGAAACCAAAGTCTAGACTATTAATTGAATTTTCAAAATTTCATTGAAGATGACTAACATGTGCATGTTCCAAGTTATAAGCACTCATCTCCTTCCCGTGTCAAAGGAATTGAATAATATAAGAGAACTTTTCTGATTGAAAGCAATTCAGACACTCATGAATCATAATTAAGTTAATTAAACTTCGAGTTGAGCTTCCAATTATTTGACCCGATGGATCAAGATATTAAGTTAATATGCATTATATGTATGAAAAAAACTAAAAGGATTTTCAAAATGTCAATGAAGATGACCAACACATGCATGTTCCTAGTTATAAGCATTCATCTCCTTCCTATGTCAAAGGAATTAGATAATATAAGAGAATTTTTTGATTGAAAGTAATTCAGACACTCACGAATCATAATTAAGTTAATTAAACTTCAAGTTGAGCTTCTAATTATTTGACCCGATTGATCAAGATATTAAGTTAATATGCATTATTTGGATGCAAAAAAACTAAAAGAATAAGCAATTGAATATTCGTGTACAAATTCGAGCCAAACAAACATCATCTACATCTATAAAGATGGGATATTAATAAAATTACCTAGAACAGGTTCTGTTAGTAATTAGAATGATTAAATAAAAAAAAGACATGAGATACAGAATCTGAATGTCAATAAGCAATATATTGCTAAAATGGAACAAATAAGTTAATATTGTGGCAACATCCATCCGAATGGAATAGATGTGTGCATAAAAATATTGAGCAGATTCATTATTGATGCAATTACGGTATTGAAATAGGCTTTATATTCTTATATGATCTCTACTTTAGGAAGATATTGTAGGGAAACATAAGTTGGAAGATAATTGATGAAAGTAAATAGATGAAATTATGAGCTTCGTTCACTTCTACTTGCTCACATTTTCAAATAACAACATGAGTAAAAATAAGAAAATGAGTTGACAATATTTAAAGTTTAGCTAAAGGATAGTAAACTACTAACTTGAGAATGAAGAAAAATATAAGGTTATTCTAGAGAAACTAAAAAATACAAAAGTATGAAATTTGGATTACAAAAGCATGTAGAGAAAACTTTAATAAACCAAGTCTTTGAAAAATTAATATCTACCATAGTGTAATCAATGAAATTACAGATACAGTTATCTACCATAAGATAATCTATTAAAATTTATAGTACTATTCATTCTTGCTTGTTTTGATTTTTCTTACCTTTTAACCAATCTATTGAATACTTTAAGAACAGTTGTCACAAACTCATGAAGAATAGCCATAAATTATTATAAAAACATATATGCCTATGAAAATATAGTTGCTTTATAATATGATGATGATTTTCTAGCCAAATGTTTGATCATCATCTAAATTTCATTTAGAGAAAATAAAACATATATGTTTGAATATTTGAAGTTTGATACTTTGAATTTTTAAACTCTGTTATTATATCCCTTTCACCAATCAAACAGACATTCGTACTATGTAAAATAAATTTTAGTCCCACTTCTTAATATTGCAATAAAGAAAAAATATAATCAAAATCATATATTAACTTAAACTTGTTGATTGCTGAAAAAAATTCCATTGATTAAAACCTATTAATTGAATGATAAATTTTGACTTTGAGATACTTTTTCTATCCTAAATTCATGAAGATCAGTAAATGCAGGTTATGTAGAATGTCCATCATCCATGATGGTTGAGAATATAAATCGTGGGTATATATATAGAAAAATAATAAAAATGTTCTTTGGCAGTAGGTGAAAAGGGAAAATGTTTTCTAGTTATGGATATATTAAAACAGTTTTGAAGAGGAGTTTTTTTGGAAAAAAAATGTGTGTAAGTTAGATATTAGAAGATGTCTATCATAAGAAAATATAATTTAAACATACTCTAATCTATTGGAATGAAAAGAATAATGGTGTAATTTTCTATGAAACCAATAAAAATGTATTGTGCAAGTTACAAGGAATGCATGAAAGACATATACAAGGTATGGGAGCACCATATTTTGTATATCCTATTTCGAAAAATATAAAATAAGTTCCATGTAATTTCACATAAACATGAAATCCTCTTTTAAAAAGGTTCATAGAAGATTTTAGCGTTAATAATTTCTCATAGGAGAAAGTAGTTCCAATACATTAAGGTATGAGACCGTTAGGTGTAATAAGAAGATGTTTTGAAAAAACATAAGGATATTTTAAAGATATTTTAAAAGGAAATGGTTTGGTGAAAAAGGTAAATAAGTTTTTGAAATGAAAAACTTAATAAAAGTAGAATTTGAGAATTCAAATTTTATAGAAAATTGAAAAGGTCTTTAAAATAAAGCGAGGAATAAGTTTTGGACTTAGAATTTGAAAGTTTTTCACTCTAGGTTTGGGAAATAATGTAAATTCAAAAAGATGTAAGGATGCAAATCTAGAAACATAAAAAGTTAAGCAACCGTGTTTTTTTGAATTTAAGAAGAACTTAAAGATAACACTTTTAATGACAAAAATTTTGGGATTTAAAATTTAGAAGCTTTTTTTTGAAATGAGAGGATAAATACCAAACCAAACTCTTAAAAGTGGAATAGATAGGAATCATTCCCTAAGGAGTGACGGAAAAGGTGTAAGGCTACAAAGGAGACAGTAGTAATTACTATAACAACCCTGTATTTTTCAAATATTTTTAAATTGATTTTTTTCAGATTCAAAAGCTTTATTTATGAAAAAGAATAAATTTTGTTATTTTAAGTATAAACTTTGATTTTGATGTGGATTAGAATTCCAAATATGACTAAATTTAATATTTCCAGAAAATGTGAATTTTTGTCAAATAGTCAAACTTTGACTTTTAAATTTAAATTTTAAATATTTGAAATTATAAATTTTATCTTTTATTATGACAATAGATTTAATAACTTGAATACTGCTTTTCGTTTCGTTGGAAACGGAGTTAAAATGTAAAAGTTATGTACATTTCAATTTTTAGTATAATTTGTTTTATTGTGCAGTTTTGCCTATTTTAAATTTTATAAATCATATTTTCTTTCTTATATTTTATTTAATATGTGTCAATATGTTAATTTATGTATATTTTCATCTCTAAATATTTCAAAAATAATAATAGAATTTTTCCAAAATTTGCTATGATGATTTCCTATTTTTAAAGGCTGTTTTCCTATTTTCTGCTATTTTCTTCATTAAAAATTATATGTAAATTAAATTTTAAATATTTATTTTGTGAATATATTTTATTTTATGTTACTATTTATGTTTAAAAATATATTACAAGCTCATATGAATTTTCTAAATTTTATACCATTTATTTTCAATTTTTCAAGCCTAGTTGACAATTTTTGCTATTTTCTTGATTTAATTATTTATAATTAATATTTATTTATTTATATTTTTTTTTGTTACATTTTCGAATTTTAACTGAAATTATATGTATTTCCAGATATTTAAACTTATTAAAAAGAAATAGAGGAAATTTGAAAAGTTTTAAACTCTTGAAACTCCTAAGGTTTTCCATCTCCCGACCTTTCATTTTTCCAACTCTTCTCTTAATTGTTTTGGGCGTGTAATCTACTCATTTCAGCTGCATTTTTTTTTCACTTTCACGAAATTCATTTCTCCTCCTCTCACAAAAAAATCACGGCTATTCTCCTTGTGAAGCTTAGGTAAAAAAAATTCTATCTTCTTCTTGTCTTTTTATGATTTTCTACTTGAATTTGCACATGCTCTCCACCTTCATAGCTGTATTCCCCTTCCTCCAAGCTGTGGCTGACCACCACCACCACTTTTCTCTGACCATCACACAGCCTAAAACCTCTCCTCCTCAGGCCAAGCCAAGCCATGATGAAGATCATCACAAAAATCGATCTAAACTAGCACTAGCCATCACCTATGCACTCAAGCTGACCTAGTTTTGGTACCATCACCTTCCACCACCCATGGCCGCCACCAACACCACCTCCACCACCTCCAGCACCACCTGGACCCTCTGCCATGTCATCACCTTGGACCCACTCCTCTGGCCGTGCCCCATGAGCCTTAGGCAACCAAAACCTGATCCAAATCTTGCCTTAGACCTGTAGTACACCATATGGCTGAACCTGAAGGTTGTTGGAAGCAAGTGCAAAGCAATTCTACTTTGATTCGTGCAGTTGATTCTATATTATTCTATCGTATTGTGCATTTGAAAACTTATATTGTTTGTATTGTTTTGTCTTATGTATTCGAGGAAGTTAACCTTGTCTCTCCCACACTCATCATCATCATGGCTGAGAAAATGAACCCCTTGTTTGAGCTTTTGAATGGTTAAAGCACAGTCAAGTAATCTATTCCGCTGTTGCTTCTTATCTTCATTGTTTCAACATTGTTTGCGTTGAATATTTATGTGTATATTGTCTTGTTTGGTTATTGTTTACAAGATAAATATCAAGGCTCTCCATTCATTCAAATCAAAAGTCATGCTATATCGTGCTTGTTGTGCTTTCTGGAATCTATTCTGTATGTTTTGATCGCTAATCTCCAGCTTTAACAGGTGAGTTATTCTCACCAGACAATATGTACCTATATAACTAGTAAATTGACACCCTGTGAATCTGTAGAAATATATTATCATGTTATACTTGACCATGTTATGATCATATGATGTTTATACACCTGTTATATCATCCGTTACTGTTATATAATGTATTCTGTTCATTTATATCTGTTTATCACACTGCAAGTTCCCTATAGACTAGAATCACTATGGGTTGAAATGATACATACCCGAACGGACTTTAGAATAGGGAAAAAACATTATGGGCTGAAATGATAGGCCTGAATGGTTTTTATTTAACTTATTTTAACTTGGGATTGCGGGTTTGAAATGATAGAACCCGGTTTTTCTTTGTAAATTGCGGATTGAAATGATATATATCTGTATCACTTGACCTAGGTTAGAAAACTATATAAAGGCCCGTGGTTATTTTATAAAGTGTTTTTGGATATTTTTAAGTATTTTTAAAAATATAAATTTATAAAATTTGATTTAAATAGATTTTGAAATGTTTTAAAATAAAGAAATTATGATTTTTCTATGAGTTAAAAATGTAATTAATGAATGGTTAAATTGGATTATTGAAATATAACTTAAGTTTAGAATTTGGAATTTTGGTTAAAAATGATATTTAAGTTATATGAATATAAAAATGAAAATTTAATTATATTTGGAAAATGGTAAATATGATAATTTGATTAAATTTGAATTTAAGCGATTTATTAAAGTATTATTGATTTTTCTATGAGTTTAAGTGGTTAAATAAATGAATGTTTAAAAGTGATCTTTTAAAATATAACTTGACTTGGAAATGTGAAATTTGGTTCTAATTAAAGGTTTAAGTTAATTAAATAAAATTGGAAATTTAGTTAAATTTGTGAAATGGTAATTTAAATTTGAAGTGTTAAGTTATTTGTTGAAATGTGAAGAATTGGAAACTTTTACACTTAAATTTATTAAGTAAATTGTTGAAAATTGGATTTAATTATAAGAAATTTATTGTGAAAAAGATATATGTTAAATGATATGTAAATGAACATTTTAAATGTTAAAATATGATTTTTAAAATGTTTATGTGTTTTAAATTGAAGTTATTTAATTGCTAGAAATACACTAACACCTGAAATCTACTTTTAATAGCATTCAGAAATGCTATAGATTCTGTTTTGAACTAAAATTGTGTAAAAAGAGCTATTACAGCATTTCTGAAATGCTGTAGTTGCTGTAATTGAACTTATAGGCTAATATTGAACTCAGGCCTATTATAGCATTCTCTGGAATGCTATAATGGTCTGCAGTCTTTGCTGAAACCAAATTTAACCCTTGTTTTGAAATCTGAACTACCGCAGCACTTCTGAAATGCTGTCTTTTCTGTTTTTGAACTATAATTCAACTAAAACTGAGTTTTAACAGCAGTTTTAAATGCTGTCTTTGCTGAATAAAAATGTTTTCAAGTATAACTTATAACAGCTTTTTTCTAAATGCTGCGAAAGGCTGAAATTTTAATAATTATGATTTTTGACTTAGTAAACGAACTCAGAATGGTTTGAAACTTTGGAAATTGAATACTTGATTTGAAAATATAATAATTACACTTTTAAAAGGTTTAAATGAATTATTTTGATTGGAATATAAACTATTTAAAGGTGATTTGAAATGATAGTAAATGAACGATATCATTGAATTTAAAGGGTATTTAAAGTTGAATTTTTTTGTTTTGAACTGATAGGATATTTTATTATATTGAAATGATTTGAAATGAAGTTTTGAAATGATATGATATTTTAAATATATGGAAATGGTTTGGAATTGATTTAATCTTTATTTTGATAAATATATGGTTTTGAAATGATATTTTATTTTGAAGTAAAGTATTGTTTTAAAAGTTATAACCACGGGTTATAATAACGATTGGTTGTTAAAGAGACCGGGATCGCATATGGACATACTCTCTGTTGATACCGAAAACCACTTTGACAACTGTGTACGCGGTGGAGTTTCCAGAATGAAGTAGGATGGTGGCGACGATCCTAAGGTATATACGTGGACCCAACTCCCGTGAGTTGGCATAAGGTGGCTAAAATAGGAGCGATTGACGGACCAAGGAGGTAGCACCTCTTATCGGACACACTTCTTCGATACCATTTTATTACTTGTGATTGATTTGGTGGCCACCCTTGATTTGGGAGTGTTGTTCGAGGTGGGCGGTAGTGGCTGCTATGCGTCACCACTAGTCCGGATGCGTAATTGGTATATCTACCCTGGCATTGCCTAGTTGTGCCGTGTCACCTACCATATCGAGCTTTACTACGATTTTGATTTAAAGATCCAACCGCGTTAAGGTTCTCCATCCCCTTAACGCTATTTTCTATATGATTATACTTTACTGGTTAGACATTATTATAATAGCGAATATTACTACATAGTAGATAGTTTAACGGATCCTTAAATAATGGGCGATCCCAAGCATTCTTTAAGTTACTTGTACCTTTATTACATTTCACTTGAGTTGGTTTACAGTATATAAGTATGTATGTCCTGACTCGAGTGTTTGTATTTTTATTTACGCTCGGGTCAGCCTGAGTTATTCACAGATTTGGATTTCCACTCTCTTGGAGATTTGAATCGTTGGAGATTATCTGCTTGTCCTGTCCTATCTATTTCAATTCCGTTGTTCTACTCAGCTTGTACTTGGTTATAATATTGAGACTTTTGTTGTATTCTATTTCTTCTGTTATATCTTATGTAACTCTGATATATTTATATAGTAGCTTCATGAACTACTATTTCTTTTACTTCCGCTGCATTATTTTACTCTGTGTTTGTGATCTGTGATTTTATTTATTTACTGTATATTCTGAGATTTGCCAAATTTTATTTACAACGCGGTATTTTGAGCAATTCAATTCCGGCATGAGTGTCTACCTATACACTTATAATGGATTCGAATGGTTGAAAATACCGGGTCGTTATAGTTGGTATCAGAGCTTTGGCTTTGAGGCAAAACTTAGAATGTATGGTAAATTTATTTACAGAATCACTTTCGTTCGAGTTTGAATCTCTTCCTTTTGATCCGATTTCCTTTGAATTTTGGAACGTTCTCTGCGGTTCCAAAATTCATTCGTGTCCCCCACTATTCATCTTCTTTTGATTCTGGAGTATCTCATAACTCCACTTCGAATGATCTTTGTAGTGAATTGGCGGTCTCGCCAATATTCTAATTTTCTTGTAAAAGGGTGAAAATCCTTTACAATCAGCATCGATTCACCAGAGATTTATATTTATCCTTGGTTTAGATGCTAATATCTTTTATTTTTCCAAACTCTATCTCTTGAGATCGAACGTAGATTTGTCCCAGGAAAATCCACATCAATCTTATTCTTTAACTCACGGTTAACCCGGTTAAGGTTGTCCGCGGTTATCTAAGCTTACTCATCTCCCTACTTTGTTATTTAATTATCTTGTCTTTTGTTTCCAACCTACCTTCAAAACATTTTGAATTGTATTTGTAAATCTGTAATTAATATTTTGTTTTATATTGTGTTGTTTGAGTTGATGATGTTGATTTGGGTTTCCGATCGATTCGTCTGATCAACGCTATCGATAGGATTTCTAAAACACTTTGACAAAACAAACTGACAAAATATTATAAATAAAAAAAATTGGTTAATGAAATAAATTTTGATATATAATTTATGGAACTTAATAAATTGATTTAAATTGATAATTTGAAGTGATAATACTTGATTTATCATTTATTGTTCTACAAATGAATTTATAAATAGTTGTTTATAAATTTATTTGGGAACTGAAATGAATTTAAAACAAGAATTTAAGAATTTAATTTCCGATGGATTCAAACCTTGTGTTAAAAGTTTTAAAAGGATATATTATTTAAAGTATTTCCAAGTAGAAATTTGTTTCTAAAGGATTTTAAAGTTTAAAACAAAAATTAGTGCTCTTCTCTTTGTCGCTGGAAAATAATTTCGGTGATGACTGCAGCATCATCGACGTTCATTTTCGAGTTTCAAAGTGAAGACACCGTACTGTAGTCTTGCTACAGCTTTGTTTTGGAAAATCTAATTGATTTGAATTTCTAAAATATGACTGGATTATAATATATATAGATATATGATTTAAATTTGATTTGACATATTATGTATATATAATTACTTATCTCTAAATGGTTTGAAAGGAATCGGAAGTTTAATTCTTAAATTTTATTTTAAAGAATAATTTTAGTTATAAGAAGAAAATCAAAAATTTGAATAAATGATTCAAACTTGAGATAATTGAATTGGAAAGTTTTACTTGTATAACACACAATTTCATTCCAATATAACTTACCTAAATTACACAGAAGTTGAATATGGAATTGGATAATATACAATATAAAAAGGATTTTTATAAATAAAATTTGAGTGGTTATAATACATGTTATACACTTAAATTTTAGTTATAAAAGATTAACAGAGGAAAATAGTGAAAAAGGAATTTATAGAGATTTTATTTAACTAACTTAATAATCAAATTTGATTTAATATGGAACCTTAAGTCTAACCTAGGAATTTTAATAAAGGTTATTTCCTAAAATGAATATGTTGTATAATAAATAATGTATCTTTGAATAGATAAAATAAAATACATTTTAATTGGACTTTTGGTAATAAAGTTTATTTAACTTGAATTCATAGTTTAATTGATGTCTAAATGAATAAATGTGTAAAGAAATTTGATTGTTATATTTGCTATGATAAATATTTTATTTATGAAATTGATATGTCTTGAAAAATGAATAATTATGATTTAAATAGTTAAAATGTATTTTAACATCACTAAAACTTGATAATTGAGAATTTGATTTTCAAATGGAAATTTTAAGTGTAACTTATTAAAGGAATATCTATTTATGAAATGGGTATTTTAAATAAAGTGTTAGGTTATGTGTTAAATTAAGAGCTAACTAAAATAGTGAACTTTTAACTTAATAAATGAAGTATAGTTTGATTTGAATATTCCATTCATAAAAGTTTGTTTTAATAAGTCATAAGTTAAATGATATCCAAGTGAATATTTCTGATATTAAACTGATTTGAAATATTAATATATCTACTGTAGCATTTTATAAGTGCCGCTATTTTGAAAATACAGTGTTATGGAAATTTTATAATTGAATGAACTTAGAAATGTTACAACTTTAAAATGAATATTATTTGACCTTGAATTAAAATGGTTTAAATGAAGATTATTTTTTTAAAAAGGTGTTTTGATTTTCTAAGTGTTATGTTTTTTTAAGAATAACATTTCCAAAGTGTTATGATTTTTAGTAGTATGATTTCCAAATGATAACATCTCTAAATTATTATGATTTCAAAACATTATGGTTATAAATCTATTATCTTATTTTGTTTTTCAAACTATCTTTTGGTTGTCCTTATTTCTCTTATCTTGTTACAGAATGGAAAGGCTATTGCTTATACCAGTCTATTTAGAAATCTTTCTGTAATCTTTGATAATCTTTGTTACTCATCTGGATCTGAACACTGTTTTTCCATTTATAGACCGTCGGTCAAGTGAAAAGGGAGATTCAGACTCTAGAGGATCTTTTTCGTACTTATATTCTTGATTTGAGCACCTCCATCTTGTTAAACTTACCTATAACAATAGTTATCAGGTGTAATTCCAATTTTCTTATCATCTTGTCTTAATTCTATTTCATTCTATCTTTTTCTGTGCTTTCCCGTACCTCGTTCCTTTTCGGGGACGAAAAGTATTGAGTGGGGGAGAGTGTAACAACCCTGTATTTTTCAAATATTTTTAAATTGATTTTTTCAGATTCAAAAGCTTTATTTATGAAAAAGAATAAATTTTGTTATTTTAAGTATAAACTTTGATTTTGATGTGGATTAGAATTCCAAATATGACTAAATTTAATATTTCCAGAAAATGTGAATTTTTGTCAAATAGTCAAACTTTGACTTTTAAATTTAAATTTTAAATATTTGAAATTATAAATTTTATCTTTTATTATGACAATAGATTTAATAACTTGAATACTGCTTTTCGTTTCGTTGGAAACGGAGTTAAAATGGAAAAGTTATGTACATTTCAATTTTTAGTATAATTTGTTTTATTGTGCAGTTTTTCCTATTTTAAATTTTATAAATCATATTTTCTTTCTTATATTTTATTTAATATGTGTCAATATGTTAATTTATGTATATTTTCATCTCTAAATATTTCAAAAATAATAATAGAATTTTTCTAAAATTTGCTATGATGATTTCCTAATTTTAAAGGATGTTTTCCTATTTTCTGCTATTTTCTTCATTAAAAATTATATGTAAATTAAATTTTAAATATTTATTTTGTGAATATATTTTATTTTATGTTAATATTTATTTTTAAAAATATATTACAAGCTCATATGAATTTTCTAAAGTTTATACCATTTATTTTCTATTTTTCTAACCTAGTTGACAATTTTTGCTATTTTCTTGATTTAATTATTTATAATTAATATTTATTTATTTATATTTGTTTTTGTTACATTTTCGAATTTTAACTGAAATTATATGTATTTCCAGATATATAAACTTATTAAAAAGAAATAGAGGAAATTTGAAAAGTCTTGAAACTCCTAAGGCTTTCCATCTCCCGACCTTTCATTTTCCCAACTCTTCTCTTAATTGTTTTGGGCGTGTAATCTACTCATTTCAACTGCATTTTTTTCACTTTCACAAAATTCATTTCTCCTCCTCTCACAAAAAAATCACGGCTATTCTCCTTGTGAAGCTTAGGTAAAAAAAATTCTATCTTCTTCTTGTCTTTTTATGATTTTCTACTTGAATTTGCACATGCTCTCCACCTTCATAGCTGTATTCCCCTTCCTTCAAGCTGTGGCTGACCACCACCACCACTTTTCTCTGACCATCACACAGCCTAAAACCTCTCCTCCTCAGGCCAAGCCAAGCCATGATGAAGATCATCACAAAAATCCATCTAAACTAGCACTAGCCATCACCTATGCACTCAAGCTGACCTAGTTTTGGTACCATCACCTTCCACCACCCATGGCCGCCACCAACACCACCTCCACCACCTCCAGCACCACCTGGACCCTCTACCACATCATCATCTTGGACCCCACTCGTCTGGCCGTGCCCCATGAGCCTTGGCCTAGCCTTGAAATGCCTTGAATCCATGTTAAAGTGACATTGTTTTGCCTTGTTGTGTTGTTTCATGCATACTCACCTTTTGCTATCCTCTAAACATGTTTGGCCGACAATTAGGCAACCAAAACCTGATCCAAATCTTGCCTTAGACCTTTAGTACACCATATGGCTAAACCTGAAGGTTGTTGAAAGCAAGTGCAAAGCAATTCTACTTTGATTCGTGTAGTTAATTCTATATTATTCTATCGTATTGTGCATTTAAAAAATTATATTGTTTATATTGTTTTGTCTTATGTATTCGAGGAAGTTAACCTTGTCTCTCCCACACTCATCATCATCATGGCTGAGAAAATGAACCCCTTGTTTGAGCTTTTGAATGGTTAAAGCACAGTCAAGTAATCTATTCCGTTGTTGCTTCTTATCTTCATTGTTTCAACATTGTTTGCGTTGAATATTTATGTGTATATTATCTTGTTTGGTTATTGTTTACAAGATAAATATCAAGGCTCTCCATTCATTCAAATCAAAAGTCATGTTATATCGTGCTTGTTGTGCTTTCTGGAATCTATTCTGTGTGTTTTGATCACTAATCTCCAGCTTTAACAGGTGAGTTATTCTCACCAGACAATATGTACCTATATAACTAGTAAATTGACACCCTGTGAATCTGTAGAAATATATTATCATGTTATACTTGACCATGTTATGATTATATGATGTTTATACACCTATTATATCATCCATTACTGTTATATAATGTATTCTGTTCATTTATATCTGTTTATCACACTGCAAGTTCCCTGTAGACTAGAATCACTATGGGTTGAAATAATACATACCCGAACGGACTTTAGAATAGGGAAAAAACATTATGGGCTGAAATGATAGGCCTGAATGGTTTTTATTTAACTTATTTTAACTTGGGATTGCGGGTTTGAAATGATAGAACCCGGTTTTTCTTTGTAAATTGCGGGTTGAAATGATATATATCTGTATCACTTGACCTAGGTTAGAAAACTGTATAAAGGCCTGTGGTTATTTTATAAAGTGTTTTTGGATATTTTTAAGTATTTTTAAAAATATAAATTTATGAAATTTGTTTTAAATGGATTTTGAAATGTTTTAAAATAAAGAAATTATGATTTTTCTATGAGTTAAAAATGTAATTAATGAATGGTTAAATTGGATTATTGAAATATAACTTAAGTTTAGAATTTGGAATTTTGGTTAAAAATGATATTTAAGTTATATGAATATAAAAATGAAAATTTAATTATATTTGGAAAATGGTAAATATGATAATTTGATTAAATTTGAATTTAAGCGATTTATTAAAGTATTATTGATTTTTCTATGAGTTTAAGTGGTTAAATAAATGAATGTTTAAAAGTGATCTTTTAAAATATAACTTGACTTGGAAATGTGAAATTTGGTTCTAATTAAAGGTTTAAGTTAATTAAATAAAATTGGAAATTTAGTTAAATTTGTGAAATGGTAATTTAAATTTGAAGTGTTAAGTTATTTGTTGAAATGTGAAGAATTGGAAACTTTTACACTTAAATTTATTAAGTAAATTGTTGAAAATTGGATTTAATTATAAGAAATTTATTGTGAAAAAGATATATGTTAAATGATATGTAAATGAACATTTTAAATGTTAAAATATGATTTTTAAAATGTTTATGTGTTTTAAATTGAAGTTATTTAATTGCTGGAAATACACTAACACCTGAAATCTACTTTTAATAGCATTCAGAAATGCTATAGATTCTGTTTTGAACTAAAATTGTGTAAAAAGAGCTATTACATCATTTCTGAAATGTTGTAGTTGCTGTAATTGAACTTATAGGCTAATATTGAACTCAGGTTTATTATTGCATTCTCTGGAAATGCTATAATGGTCTGCAGTCTTTGCTGAAACCAAATTTAACCCTTGTTTTGAAATCTGAACTACCGCAGCACTTCTGAAATGCTGTCTTTTCTGTTTTTGAACTATAATTCAACTAAAACTGAGTTTTAACAGCAGTTTTAAATGCTGTCTTTGCTGAATAAAAATGTTTTCAAGTATAACTTATAACAGCTTTTTTCTAAATGCTGCGAATGGCTAAAATTTTAATAATTATGATTTTTGACTTAGTAAACGAACTCAAAATGGTTTGAAACTTTGGAAATTGAATACTTGATTTGAAAATATAATAATTACACTTTTAAAAGGTTTAAATGAATTATTTTGATTGGAATATAAACTATTTAAAGGTGATTTGAAATGATAGTAAATGAACGATATCTTTGAATTTAAAGGGTATTTAAAGTTGAATTTTTTTGTTTTGAACTGATAGGATTTTTTATTATATTGAAATGATTTGAAATGATATGATATTTTAAATATATGGAAATGGTTTGGAATTGATTTAATCTTTATTTTGATAAATATATGGTTTTGAAATGATATTTTATTTTGAAGTAAAGTATTGTTTTAAAAGTTATAACCACGGGTTATAATAACGATTGGTTGTTAAAGAGACCGGGATCGGATATGGACATACTCTCTGTCGATACCGAAAACCACTTTGACAACTGTGTACGCGGTGGAGTTTCCAGAATGAAGTAGGATGGTGGCGACGATCCTAAGGTATATACGTGGACCCAACTCCCGTGAGTTGGCATAAGGTGGCTAAAACAGGAGCGATTGACGGACCAAGGAGGTAGCACCTCTTATCGGACACACTTCTTCGATACCATTCTATTACTTGTGATTGATTTGGTGGCCACCCTTGATTTGGGAGTGTTGTTCGAGGTGGGCGGTAGTGGCTGCTATGCGTCACCACTAGTCCGGATGCGTAATTGGTATATCTACCCTGGCATTGCCTAGTTGTGCCGTGTCACCTACCATATCGAGCTTTACTACGATTTTGATTTAAAGATCCGACCGCGTTAAGGTTCTCCATCCCCTTAACGCTATTTTCTATATGATTATACTTTACTGATTAGACATTATTATAATGGCGAATATTACTACATAGTAGATAGTTTAACGGATCCTTAAAGAATGGGCGATCCCAAGCATTCTTTAAGTTACTTGTACCTTTATTACAGTTCACTTGAGTTGGTTTACAGTATATAAGTATGTATGTCCTGACTCGAGTGTTTGTATTTTTATTTACGCTCGGGTCAGCCTGAGTTATTCACAGATTTGGATTTCCACTCTCTTGGAGATTTGAATCGCTGGAGATTATCTGCTTGTCCTGTCCTATCTATTTCAATTCCGTTGTTCTACTCAGCTTGTACTTGGTTATAATATTGAGACTTTTGTTGTATTCTATTTCTTCTGTTATATCTTATGTAACTCTGATATATTTATATAGTAGCTTCATGAACTACTATTTCTTTTACTTCCGCTGCATTATTTTACTCTGTGTCTGTGATCTGTGATTTTATTTATTTACTGTATATTCTGAGATTTGCCAAATTTTATTTACAACGCGGTATTTTGAGCAATTCAATTCCGGCATGAGTGTCTACCTATACACTTATAATGGATTCGAATGGTTGAAAATACCGGGTCGTTATAGTTGGTATCAGAGCTTTGGCTTTGAGGCAAAACTTAGAATGTATGGTAAATTTATTTACAGAATCACTTTCGTTCGAGTTTGAATCTCTTCCTTTTGATCCGATTTCCTTTGAATTTTGGAACGTTCTCTGCGGTTCCAAAATTCATTTGTGTCCCCCACTATTCATCTTCTTTTGATTCTGGAGTATCTCATAACTCCACTTCGAATGATCTTTGTAGTGAATTGGCGGTCTCGCTAATATTCTAATTTTCTTGTAAAAGGGTGAAAATCCTTTACAATCAACATCGATTCACCAGAGATTTATATTTATCCTTGGTTTAGATGCTAATATCTTTTATTTTTCCAAACTCTATCTCTTGAGATCGAACATAGATTTGTCCCAGGAAAATCCACATCAATCTTATTCTTTAACTCACGGTTAACCCGGTTAAGGTTGTCCGCGGTTATCTAAGCTTACCCATCTCCCTACTTTGTTATTTAATTATCTTGTCTTTTGTTTCCAACCTACCTTCAAAACATTTTGAATTGTATTTGTAAATCTGTAATTAATATTTTGTTTTATATTGTGTTGTTTGAGTTGTTGATGTTGATTTGGGTTTCCGATCGATTCGTCTGATCAACGCTATCGATAGGATTTCTAAAACACTTTGACAAAACAAACTGACACAATATTATAAATAAATAAATAAAAAATTGGTTAATGAAATAAATTTTGATATATAATTTATGGAACTTAATAAATTGATTTAAATTGATAATTTGAAGTGATAATACTTGATTTATCATTTATTGTTCTACAAATGAATTTATAAATAGTTGTTTATAAATTTATTTGGGAACTGAAATGAATTTAAAACAAGAAATTTAAGAATTTAATTTCCGATGGATTCAAACCTTGTGTTAAAAGTTTTAAAAGGATATATTATTTAAAGTATTTCCAAGTAGAAATTTGTTTCTAAAGGATTTTAAAGTTTAAAAAAAAATTATTGCTCTTCTCTTTGTCGCTGGAAAATAATTTCGGTGATGACTACAGCATCATCGATGTTCATTTTCGAGTTTCAAAGTGAAGAGACCGTTCTGTAGTCTTGCTACAGCTTTGTTTTGGAAAATCTAATTGATTTGAATTTCTAAAATATGACTGGATTATAATATATATAGATATATGATTTAAATTTGATTTGACATATTATGTATATATAATTACTTATCTCTAAATTGTTTGAAAGGAATCGGAAGTTTAATTCTTAAATTTTATTTTAAAGAATAATTTCAGTTATAAGAAGAAAATCAAAAATTTGAATAAATGATTCAAACTTGAGATAATTGAATTGGAAAGTTTTACTTGTATAACACACAATTTCATTCCAATATAACTTACCTAAATTACACAGAAGTTGAATATGGAATTGGATAATATACAATATAAAAAGGATTTTTATAAATAAAATTTGAGTGGTTATAATACATGTTATACACTTAAATTTTAGTTATAAAAGATTAACAGAGGCAAATAGTGAAAAAGGAATTTATAGAGATTTTATTTAACTAACTTAATAATCAAATTTGATTTAATATGGAACCTTAAGTCTAACCTATGAATTTTAATAAAGGTTATTTCCTGAAATGAATATGTTGTATAATAAATAA
The DNA here is from genome assembly GCA_030737815.1 of Allium fistulosum. Classification (NCBI taxonomy): domain Eukaryota; kingdom Viridiplantae; phylum Streptophyta; class Magnoliopsida; order Asparagales; family Amaryllidaceae; genus Allium; species Allium fistulosum. The sequence goes on from CM060901.1 coordinate 475,792,346, forward strand.
TGTGTCTTTGAATAGATAAAATAAAATACATTTGAATTGGACTTTTTGTAATAAAGTTTATTTAACTTGAATTCATAGTTTAATTGATGTCTAAATGAATAAATGTGTAAAGAAATTTGATTGTTATATTTGCTATGATAAATATTTTATTTATGAAATTGATATGTCTTGAAAAATGAATAATTATGATTTAAATAGTTAAAATGTATTTTAACATCACTAAAACTTGATAATTGAGAATTTGATTTTCAAATGGAAATTTTAAGTGTAACTTATTAAAGGAATATCTATTTATGAAATGGGTATTTTAAATAAAGTGATAGGTTATGTGTTAAATTAAGAGCTAACTAAAATAGTGAACTTTTAACTTAATAAATGAAGTATAGTTTGACTTGAATATTCCATTCATAAAAGTTTGTTTTATTAAGTCATAAGTTAAATGATATCCAAGTGAATATTTCTGATATTAAACTGATTTGAAATATTAATATATGTACTATAGCATTTTATAAGTGCCGCTGTTTTGAAAATACAGTGTTATGGAAATTTTATAATTGAATGAACTTAGAAATGTTACAACTTTAAAATGAATATTATTTGACCTTGAATTAAAATGGTTTAAATGAAGATTTTTTTTAAAAGGTGTTTTGATTTTCTAAGTGTTATGTTTTTTTAAGAATAACATTTCCAAAGTGTTATGATTTTTAGTAGTATGATTTCCAAATGATAACATCTCTAAATTATTATGATTTCAAAACATTATGGTTATAAATCTATTATCTTATTTTGTTTTTCAAACTATCTTTTGGTTGTCCTTATTTCTCTTATCTTGTTACAGAATGGAAAGGCTATTGCTTATACCAGTCTTTTTAGAAATCTTTCTGTAATCTTTGATAATCTTTGTTACTCATCTGGATCTAAACACTGTTTTTCCATTTATAGACCGTCGGTCAAGTGAAAAGGGAGATTCAGACTCTAGAGGATCTTTTTCGTACTTATATTCTTGATTTGAGCACCTCCATCTTGTTAAACTTACCTATAACAATAGTTATCAGGTGTAATTCCAATTTTCTTATCATCTTGTCTTAATTCTATTTCATTCTATCTTTTTCTATGCTTTCCCATACCTCGTTCCTTTTCGGGGACGAAAAGTTTTGAGTGGGGGAGAGTGTAACAACCCTGTATTTTTCAAATATTTTTAAATTGATTTTTTCAGATTCAAAAGCTTTATTTATGAAAAAGAATAAATTTTGTTATTTTAAGTATAAACTTTGATTTTGATGTGGATTAGAATTCCAAATATGACTAAATTTAATATTTCCAGAAAATGTGAATTTTTGTCAAATAGTCAAACTTTGACTTTTAAATTTAAATTTTAAATATTTGAAATTATAAATTTTACCTTTTATTATGAAAATAGATTTAATAACTTGAATACTGCTTTTCGTTTCATTGGAAACGGAGTTAAAATGTAAAAGTTATGTACATTTCAATTTTTAGTATAATTTGTTTTATTGTGCAGTTTTGCCTATTTTAAATTTTATAAATCATATTTTCTTTCTTATATTTTATTTAATATGTGTAAATATGTTAATTTATGTATATTTTCATCTCTAAATATTTCAAAAATAATAATAGAATTTTTCCAAAATTTGCTATGATGATTTCCTATTTATAAAGGCTGTTTTCCTATTTTCTGCTATTTTCTTCATTAAAAATTATATGTAAATTAAATTTTAAATATTTATTTTGTGAATATATTTTATTTTATGTTAATATTTATGTTTAAAAATATATTACAAGCTCATATGAATTTTCTAAAGTTTATACCATTTATTTTCAATTTTTCTAGCCTAGTTGACAATTTTTGCTATTTTCCTGATTTAATTATTTATAATTAATATTTATTTATTTATATTTTTTTTGTTACATTTTCAAATTTTAACTGAAATTATATGTATTTCCAGATATTTAAACTTATTAAAAAGAAATAGAGGAAATTTGAAAAGTTTTAAACTCTTGAAACTCCTAAGGCTTTCCATCTCCCGACCTTTCATTTTCCCAACTCTTCTCTTAATTGTTTTGGGCGTGTAATCTACTCATTTCAGCTGCATTTTTTTTCACTTTCATGAAATTCATTTCTCCTCCTCTCACAAAAAAATCACGGCTATTCTCCTTGTGAAGCTTAGGTAAAAAAATTCTATCTTCTTCTTGTCTTTTTATGATTTTCTACTTGAATTTGCACATGCTCTCCACCTTCATAGCTGTATTCCCCTTCCTCCAAGCTGTGGCTGACCACCACCACCACTTTTCTCTGACCATCACACAGCCTAAAACCTCTCCTCCTCAGGCCAAGCCAAGCCATGATGAATATCATCACAAAAATCCATCTAAACTAGCACTAGCCATCACCTATGCACTCAAGCTGACCTAGTTTTGGTACCATCACCTTCCACCACCCATGGCCGCCACCAACACCACCTCCACCACCTCCAGCACCACCTGGACCCTCTGCCACGTCATCACCTTGGACCCCACTCCTCTGGCCATGCCCCATGAGCCTTGGCCTAGCCTTGAATTGCCTTGAATCCATGTTAAAGTGACATTGTTTTGCCTTGTTGTGTTGTTTCATGCATACTCACCTTTTGCTATCCTCTAAACATGTTTGGCCGACCCTTAGTGTAACGACCCAGAATTTTTGATAATTAAAATTCGAATATTTAATTGATTTTAAATATTAATAAGTGGAATTTATAAGTCGAATAATTTATTTAAAGGATATTGGATTTAATTTGGTCAATTAAATCGATAAGTTAAATAGTGAAATTCCAGAGATAATTGAAATCTGGATTAAATGTGATTGAAAATGATTTGGAAAACTTTATTTAATCATACTGGAGTTATAGAAATATTATAGAACTTTTAAAATAGAATTTGGAGTTAATCTGTGAAAATTGAATATTTTAAATATTTAATTATCGACTGAAAAATAGCCAATTTTCGAACAGTCTCAGAATTGAACGAGACTAGTTCCATTGGATCCGTAATAGTTAATTATTATCGGATTTCAATTTTCGTATCAATCGGAGTTGTCATTTGACCGTGGCAACTCGAAACGCATCGATATCGTTTTAATTTCAAATCGTCGAGTTAAAATAGTCATTTTTCAAACAGTGTCGGATTTCGACGAAACCAGTTTCATCGGATCCGTAATGTGATATTATTGTAAGATTTCAAATTTCGTAATTTTTGGAATTACCGTTTGTCCGGTACAAATTAAAACGCCTCGAAATCGATTTAAATCGGTTTAATTTAAATTGATCGTTTGTTGCATATCTCTCACAGATGATCGAATTAGCTTCCGAAACCTTTTCCATTGCGTTCGGAACGCGGGGTAAACCCTACGGACGTCAGCCGGCATGCTTGATTTCGAGTTCGAAAAATCCGGAGTGAATAGTGTTCGTCGTTTTTCTATAAAAGCCCCCTTTCTTTCATTTTTGCAACAACATTCAAAACCCTAACCCTAATATCTTCAGCCGCCGCCTGTATGGTTTCGATGGCCAGAAAACTCCCACGTTCTTCCTCATTTTCCTCTCGATCCACTCAGTATTAACGAAAGATGTCAACTACGATATTGGAGAGGACAGTGAGGTCTGGTAGTTCAACGGATATGATCGTTTAATTCGATCTAGATCAACGGCAAAAAGGGTTGATACGCGGAACGTTCGTGCATGTTTTTCCACCTGGATACACGACCGAGCTTCTTGAGATTCTGGGCGTTGGCCGAGTTGGCGATGGGCTTCGTTTTGGTGATGCTTGATCGGATTCAAACGCATCATATTGGTCGCGACCTGGAGAGATTTGGACGTGCGTATGGGTTTCTTTCCGTTCAAACAAGCCTGGAACGATGTTGAGAAGAATAGCATCACGTGGCCACGATTTCCTCCATTCGAAGTCAACGGTCCAGATTGCCTAGGTTAGAAATTAAAACAGAAAATGTAAATTAGTTATATTTTATATCGTGTAAAGTTTAAAAATGCATATCTATTTGCTGCGAGGTCGGAAAATTACGAAACGAATTGCGTTGCGTTCGTATCGTCGAATACTACGCTATGGAACTGGATTGGAAGCGATCGGGGTCAGTGAAAATTTTGAGTGAAATTAAACGACCGTTTAGTTTCATTCGAAATAAACGCTGGAATCAGAATTAAAATCACGGTGAGATCTTCTCACTCAAATTTGAATGTGGAATTATTTACAGTTATTGATTGATGATTGACTGTTTGAATGTGCTATTAGATATGATAGGATATATCTATATATATAGCAGTATATACATATTGGCATATGTATATATTGGATTGATGATTTCCCGCCTCGTATAGCGGATGAGACCCTATTGCGCCGTTAGTAAGCGGATTTATAAAAACCTATATACCGCGATAATTCCGTACTGGAGCGGAATTGGTATTGTGCTAACATCTGTGGATGCAGGGAAACAGGTTGGAGGGATCCAACTGGATTCCTCACCGTATTGATTATTTACAGATATTTTGATATATTCTGTTATCATATTGATATATGATATTGACTGTTGTGATGGACTAATTGATGCTGTTGCATCATCGGATTCAGTTTTGAAATGTAAAAATAACGACTTTTAATTTAAAAGGGTTTTTAAAGTGATTTTTGAAAATATACGTTTTATGGAATTTTTAAATCGATTTATAAACGTAAAATTTTAAAGTTATAAAAGTTATAATTTTTAGTGAAATATAACCGAAGTGTCGTTTTTGAAGTAAAAGTCGATTTATTTATAAAATGGTTTAAGTTGGGATTTTTGGAATAACTATAAACGATTTGCATAGAAAGATTTATAAAATTGATATTTTTATAAATCGAAATATTGGACTTATAAAACGAATTTTTATAAGTGTTAAAAAGAAGTATAAAAGGATTTCATAAGTGAATGAAACTAATAGATTTATAACGTGAAGTTATAAAGTGAATAAATGTTGTAGAATAAACAATTTATAAGTAATTTACCTATAAATTAGATTTTTGCACTTAATTGGGATATAAATAGAAATTGCTAAATGAAATGATTTCATAAGTTGAAATTGTTATGAAGTATAAAATGTGATTTATAAACGTTGTTTATAAATCTGGAATCACTTATTTTGATAAGTAATTTTAGAAGTTAATAAGAGGAGAATTTTATAAATCGAAGTTGTTAGAAAATATAAAGGTGAATTTATAAACGTTGTTTTATGAATTCGAAATCAATCAAATTTGATGAATGTAATATAGAAGTTATTAAGGGAATTTTACCCACGATTTTGGATAATGAATATATTGTTAAGTAAAATGAACTTGTTTTGGGAAAGCGATATTACAGAAATGAAGTAATTGTTTTAAAAGATGTTTTAAAACGAGATAAGTATCGAATACATAGATTTCAACATTTATTGTTGAAATAGACGTTTTCGAGGAATAAGGAAATGATGGACTATAACACTGTTGTTATAGTAAATGATTTCCGAAAGGAAATGTTCTGATGTAGTATTGGGATTTATATATCTATTTAAATCCGAATCCCTATACTAGTGATTTCGAGTCGTCGTAACGATGTTTTACGCAACATTCGTTTTGACTCAAATAGATGTTGAAATTTATGATTTCCTTAAAGAATGAATATATACTTAATTTGATTTAAGTATATCGAATATTTTCAAGTGTTGAAAATGAATAGATTTGTGAAACACTTATTTTTAAATAAGTATGGAAATGCTTTTCCAAATGAAATGAACATTTTGAGAATTTATCTTTGTAAAAGATAAATTGAAATTGAATATTGAAAAACGATTTGAAAATCGTATATCAGAAGATATTTTGAAATATAAATTCAATATGGAATTTATAAAGGAATGGGAATTCGTTTTAAAAATAAACGTTGATTTATTTTTGAAGTGTGGAAAAATTATATATCTAGTAAGATATTTTGGAAGATAAAATAATTTGGAAAATTATTTGGAATCTGATGATGTTGCGCATCTTTATTGATAGTTAAATAACCGACTATCAATAATTACCTTTAGATAGGTATTTGTTGTGATTGGATGAATTTGAATGCCACACTTGTTTTTAAATATACGCTCACTATTCGGGTTAGCCGGGAAAGGACCATGGGGTCGTATAACCCATTCCGAATATGTGATACGTCGTTATGAATCGCATTTGAAGACCGGTGTTGAAGACCGGATATCTTTGAAAACGGAAGGATTACCGTCGAGTTACTCTACATCGACTGATCTTCGATTTAGAGGTTTTATCACCCTTAGTGACGGGAAGTCCTGACGTGATTAGAAATTTATCCGGAAATGCAAGGGCTTCGTGAGAAGTGCCTTCGGTTCTGTTCGATCCCGGAACAGACTTGTATGGATTGTGTGTCTGACGTTACAATTTGAGATATAAAGCTGATTTCTTTCAAATACATTTCTGTTGGTGGCGGAGAATTTATTCTCTTAGCTTAACACCCTTCTCTGAGACGTACGAGCTCAGAGGTTATGTAGTTGAAATTCATCAGCGATATATCCCAATTTGGTAACGTGGCATACTGAGTGTTGCTGTGAAATGATCAGTGTTTGATCATTTGTGATATGATCATTTGTTTGATCTTATATCTTTGTGATCATAGGTTGATCATTTTTGTTTGACCCGAAGCAGGGCTTTTTGAGAAAGCGTAGCTTTGTGGACGAGACTTCGTCGAGCCTCACACCCCGGAAATGGTCGAAACAGGACGAATGCGGCAAGGTTCTAGGGAGTAGCGCCCCTTAGTGTATGTCATTCCTTCTGGATAAAGGTGGTATCATGGTATGGAGCCCAGATACTTAACCTCTGTGGTTACTGCATTATTTTTTCTATGTGGTTTGTTGCGAATCGGGGATCCTCGGGAAGATCGGTGACGATCGGGGGATGGCATACGCATGTCAGTAGTTACCTATTTTTGCAGAGGTAACCCGGCCTTGTGTTGGCAGAGATCCGGTTAGGTTCTCGGGTCGTCTATTCCAGGGACGTACCCATCGTGGAAAAGGAAGTTCCTTAGCCTGACCATTTGTTGGAAATCCAAAGAAACAATACGTGACTTGTACGGTTTTAGTTGTAGAACCTGCCATCTAATATGGCAGCTATAGCAAGCATACTATAATGGTACCTATGCTGGCTAAGATTTATATTCTACTTTCGAAATGTTTTCTACACTATGCACTAATAATAATATCAAAAAGAAATTGATTTTCGCGTAGTAAGCATCTTTGACTATCATAAGAAGAAATCTCCTCCAAGTCTGCGTTTGCATTGTGTGTGTGGCGGGAGGTCTTATGGTAGTTTCATTTTCTAAAAGCATTGCGAATTTACTTAAAAAATGTATCCTGTTGTTTATTTTTAAAGTATAACTGTTTTACGATCTCACACCAGTCACCATGACTGACTCGGAGTTTATTGTTTCCCTTCTAAACTCTGGGTGCCCACCAATTTCCACACGGGCAGTCTAGAGTTATGTTATCAGGATATTCTGGATATTCTGGAGCTTGGAGATATTCTGGATGACGAGACGTAGTATTTGTATCTGATAGTATTTATTCCGCTGTGTATTCTGTATGAGGCAAGTTTATATAACTGTCCATTGTTGTTTATTGATTCTGATGATATGATGTGATGTAATGTAATAACAGATATCATTCTTTTGTTTTTAAATGATATTCATTTATCTATTATATATTGTTCCGCTGCGATGTGTAAGATTCTGATAGTGTTCTGTTTCTGTTGCTGTTCTCTTGTTCTGTTGTTGTTCTTCTTTCTTTTTCTTCTATCTTCTTCTTCTACCTTTTTCTTCTTTCTTAAAACCATAACTTTTCGGGTTTTCGGCATTCGATGGCTCAGCAGTCGATAAAGTGAGTATCGATGTTGAATTTTCAAAAGTCGAAAATTTTCGGGATGTTACAAGTGGTATTAGAGCATATGGTTAAGCGACAACCCTGCTCTGTTGGGTGTTACTCATTAGAGATAGAGTCAGTAGTACTCTAGAATGAGTTGAGTGTAATAATAGATACGAGTGCGTATTTGTTAGTGAATATAAAATTGTTTTATATTGTGATGATTGGTTTGTTAAGTGGTATATGGATTCTGGTCGGTATTGTCCGTACAACTCTATCGATAGGGATCTCTAAACACTTGTATAGAACAATTCAGCACAGTATTGTTTTAAATAGGGTAAATGAGATAATTTTGCCCAAAACTATTTTTGGTATAGAAAAGAAATGTTTTTCTATAAAGTACTATAGTATATGGTTGCATGGGTGTTAGGAAGTAATAATGGTAAACTATTATCATTGAAATTTAATAAAGAAATTGAAATTATAACTCCAAAGTTAAGAGATAAATTCACATATAATTGAAATTTAAGAATGTAAATTATAAATGTGAATTGTAATTTAAAACAGGATTCCAGAGAAGTATTTGGAAATGTTTGAAAAGAATTTGAAAATTTTGGAGATTTAGAAAGTTTAAATCTTTTTGGATTTGAAAATGGATTTCAAGGGTTTTGAAAAATGTTTTGAAGGAATGAAAAGCTCTAAACTCTTTTCAGTCGCTGGAAAATAACTTCGGTAATGACTGCAGCATCACCGGTGTTCATTTTCGGGTTTCCAAAAGAGAAATTGCTGCCAAATTGTTTTAAAAGGAGGTTGTTTTGAAAATTTGGATTTTGTTTTAGAAAATTCAAAGAATAGTTGAACTGTTTTCAAAAATGGTTTTTGGAAACGTTGGTAAGACTCTGGGATACCATATTTATGAAATATTATCAAGTTGATAACTTATACAATTTGAATTTTGATTGAATAAATTTAACTTAAGAAATTTTAAGTTGAATTAAAGTAAGTATAAGTGAATCAATAAAAATCCAAGTGGAAATTTTTGAATATAAGTTGTATAACTTATAAAATGAGAAAATGAAAGTGAAATAAATGATGTTTATTGGGAATATAACTTAAGAAATGATGAATGAGTTTGATTTTGGGTATCGAAATTTATTACTGAAATGAATATGAACTTGAGTTATATAAGTGAAATTCAACTTGAAATGTTAAATGAATTAGCAATTGAATAAATAAATGTATTGGAGGTAAATCAATCTAATGAAGGTAAATTGATATGAAAGAAGGAATGTAAGTGAAAATTCATTAAAGCTAATTGGATGAAGTGAATAAGATTTAAACTGAATATTGAAAACGAATTTGAAATTGTGAATTGAATTCAAATGAAATTGAAATGAGAATTGAACGAAACTGAATGATGTAACTTCAATAGTGAATTTAAAAATGATATAAAAAGTAAGTACTGAAATTTTGTAATAGAATTTGCAAAATGGTTTGAATATATGCAACTAGACATTACGGCTAGTAGGATATACAGGTGTTATAAAAGAATTGGAATTTAATTTCGAAGATAAATTTGAATGGCTCGACAAAAGGTATGTATTTAAATTTGAATATGAGATTTGATGACTTATTTCTCTAGCCGCTTGGCTTTTTCTTTTCTTTTTGAAATCTGAGAGTCCGTAGGGACGTTTTGTAGTCGTGCCGTATTAGCCGCGCAAAGGAAACGCTGGCGAAATTTTTCGAAAATTTCGAGGGTTAGAGAAATTTTGAGAAAATTTTGAAGTTTAAAATTTGAATTTAAACTCGAATTTGAATTTAGAAGTTAAACAATGTTGTTTGAAACTTAAAAGTTAAGTTGGTAAGTTAGTTGAGATGATAACGAATCTTTAGTAGGAAGATCCGTTTGAAAAGTGATAAAATTATTAGGTTGTGAAAAATAGTAGACGAGTTAAGGACCTTTCTTCCTAACTTGTAATTTCGAGGACGAAATTCTTTTAAGGGGGGAAGTTTGTAACGACCCAGAATTTTTGATAATTAAAATTCGAATATTTAATTGATTTTAAATATTAATAAGTGGAATTTATAAGTCGAATAATTTATTTAAAGGATATTGGATTTAATTTGGTCAATTAAATCGATAAGTTAAATAGTGAAATTCCAGAGATAATTGAAATCTGGATTAAATGTGATTGAAAATGATTTGGAAAACTTTATTTAATCATACTGGAGTTATAGAAATATTATAGAACTTTTAAAATAGAATTTGGAGTTAATCTGTGAAAATTGAATATTTTAAATATTTAATTATCGACTGAAAAATAGCCAATTTTCGAACAGTCTCAGAATTGAACGAGACTAGTTCCATTGGATCCGTAATAGTTAATTATTATCGGATTTCAATTTTCGTATCAATCGGAGTTGTCATTTGACCGTGGCAACTCGAAACGCATCGATATCGTTTTAATTTTAAATCGTCGAGTTAAAATAGTCATTTTTCAAACAGTGTCGGATTTCGACGAAACCAGTTTCATCGGATCCGTAATGTGATATTATTGTAAGATTTCAAATTTCGTAATTTTTGGAATTACCGTTTGTCCGGTACAAATTAAAACGCCTCGAAATCGATTTAAATCGGTTTAATTTAAATTGATCGTTTGTTGCATATCTCTCACAGATGATCGAATTAGCTTCCGAAACCTTTTCCATTGCGTTCGGAACGCGGGGTAAACCCTACGGACGTCAGCCGGCATGCTTGATTTCGAGTTCGAAAAATCCGGAGTGAATAGTGTTCGTCGTTTTTCTATAAAAGCCCCCTTTCTTTCATTTTTGCAACAACATTCAAAACCCTAACCCTAATATCTTCAGCCGCCGCCTGTATGGTTTCGATGGCCAGAAAACTCCCACGTTCTTCCTCATTTTCCTCTCGATCCACTCAGTATTAACGAAAGATGTCAACTACGATATTGGAGAGGACAGTGAGGTCTGGTAGTTCAACGGATATGATCGTTTAATTCGATCTAGATCAACGGCAAAAAGGGTTGATACGCGGAACGTTCGTGCATGTTTTTCCACCTGGATACACGACCGAGCTTCTTGAGATTCTGGGCGTTGGCCGAGTTGGCGATGGGCTTCGTTTTGGTGATGCTTGATCGGATTCAAACGCATCATATTGGTCGCGACCTGGAGAGATTTGGACGTGCGTATGGGTTTCTTTCCGTTCAAACAAGCCTGGAACGATGTTGAGAAGAATAGCATCACGTGGCCACGATTTCCTCCATTCGAAGTCAACGGTCCAGATTGCCTAGGTTAGAAATTAAAACAGAAAATGTAAATTAGTTATATTTTATATCGTGTAAAGTTTAAAAATGCATATCTATTTGCTGCGAGGTCGGAAAATTACGAAACGAATTGCGTTGCGTTCGTATCGTCGAATACTACGCTATGGAACTGGATTGGAAGCGATCGGGGTCAGTGAAAATTTTGAGTGAAATTAAACGACCGTTTAGTTTCATTCGAAATAAACGCTGGAATCAGAATTAAAATCACGGTGAGATCTTCTCACTCAAATTTGAATGTGGAATTATTTACAGTTATTGATTGATGATTGACTGTTTGAATGTGCTATTAGATATGATAGGATATATCTATATATATAGCAGTATATACATATTGGCATATGTATATATTGGATTGATGATTTCTCGCCTCGTATAGCGGATGAGACCCTATTGCGCCGTTAGTAAGCGGATTTATAAAAACCTATATACCGCGATAATTCCGTACTGGAGCGGAATTGGTATTGTGCTAACATCTGTGGATGCAGGGAAACAGGTTGGAGGGATCCAACTGGATTCCTCACCGTATTGATTATTTACAGATATTTTGATATATTCTGTTATCATATTGATATATGATATTGACTGTTGTGATGGACTAATTGATGCTGTTGCATCATCAGATTCAGTTTTGAAATGTAAAAATAACGACTTTTAATTTAAAAGGGTTTTTAAAGTGATTTTTGAAAATATACGTTTTATGGAATTTTTAAATCGATTTATAAACGTAAAATTTTAAAGTTATAAAAGTTATAATTTTTAGTGAAATATAACCGAAGTGTCGTTTTTGAAGTAAAAGTCGATTTATTTATAAAATGGTTTAAGTTGGGATTTTTGGAATAACTATAAACGATTTGCATAGAAAGATTTATAAAATTGATATTTTTATAAATCGAAATATTAGACTTATAAAACGAATTTTTATAAGTGTTAAAAAGAAGTATAAAAGGATTTCATAAGTGAATGAAACTAATAGATTTATAACGTGAAGTTATAAAGTGAATAAATGTTGTAGAATAAACAATTTATAAGTAATTTACCTATAAATTAGATTTTTGCACTTAATTGGGATATAAATAGAAATTGCTAAATGAAATGATTTCATAAGTTGAAATTGTTATGAAGTATAAAATGTGATTTATAAACGTTGTTTATAAATCTGGAATCACTTATTTTGATAAGTAATTTTAGAAGTTAATAAGAGGAGAATTTTATAAATCGAAGTTGTTAGAAAATATAAAGGTGAATTTATAAACGTTGTTTTATGAATTCGAAATCAATCAAATTTGATGAATGTAATATAGAAGTTATTAAGGGAATTTTACCCACGATTTTGGATAATGAATATATTGTTAAGTAAAATGAACTTGTTTTGGGAAAGCGATATTACAGAAATGAAGTAATTGTTTTAAAAGATGTTTTAAAACGAGATAAGTATCGAATACATAGATTTCAACATTTATTGTTGAAATAGACGTTTTCGAGGAATAAGGAAATGATGGACTATAACACTGTTGTTATAGTAAATGATTTCCGAAAGGAAATGTTCTGATGTAGTATTGGGATTTATATATCTATTTAAATCCGAATCCCTATACTAGTGATTTCGAGTCGTCGTAACGATGTTTTACGCAACATTCGTTTTGACTCAAATAGATGTTGAAATTTATGATTTCCTTAAAGAATGAATATATACTTAATTTGATTTAAGTATATCGAATATTTTCAAGTGTTGAAAATGAATAGATTTGTGAAACACTTATTTTTAAATAAGTATGGAAATGCTTTTCCAAATGAAATGAACGTTTTGAGAATTTATCTTTGTAAAAGATAAATTGAAATTGAATATTGAAAAACGATTTGAAAATCGTATATCAGAAGATATTTTGAAATATAAATTCAATATGGAATTTATAAAGGAATGGGAATTCGTTTTAAAAATAAACGTTGATTTATTTTTGAAGTGTGGAAAAATTATATATCTAGTAAGATATTTTGGAAGATAAAATAATTTGGAAAATTATTTGGAATCTGATGATGTTGCGCATCTTTATTGATAGTTAAATAACCGACTATCAATAATTACCTTTAGATAGGTATTTGTTGTGATTGGATGAATTTGAATGCCACACTTGTTTTTAAATATACGCTCACTATTCGGGTTAGCCGGGAAAGGACCATGGGGTCGTATAACCCATTCCGAATATGTGATACGTCGTTATGAATCGCATTTGAAGACCGGTGTTGAAGACCGGATATCTTTGAAAACGGAAGGATTACCGTCGAGTTACTCTACATCGACTGATCTTCGATTTAGAGGTTTTATCACCCTTAGTGACGGGAAGTCCTGACGTGATTAGAAATTTATCCGGAAATGCAAGGGCTTCGTGAGAAGTGCCTTCGGTTCTGTTCGATCCCGGAACAGACTTGTATGGATTGTGTGTCTGACGTTACAATTTGAGATATAAAGCTGATTTCTTTCAAATACATTTCTGTTGGTGGCGGAGAATTTATTCTCTTAGCTTAACACCCTTCTCTGAGACGTACGAGCTCAGAGGTTATGTAGTTGAAATTCATCAGCGATATATCCCAATTTGGTAACGTGGCATACTGAGTGTTGCTGTGAAATGATCAGTGTTTGATCATTTGTGATATGATCATTTGTTTGATCTTATATCTTTGTGATCATAGGTTGATCATTTTTGTTTGACCCGAAGCAGGGCTTTTTGAGAAAGCGTAGCTTTGTGGACGAGACTTCGTCGAGCCTCACACCCCGGAAATGGTCGAAACAGGACGAATGCGGCAAGGTTCTAGGGAGTAGCGCCCCTTAGTGTATGTCATTCCTTCTGGATAAAGGTGGTATCATGGTATGGAGCCCAGATACTTAACCTGTGTGGTTACTGCATTATTTTTTCTATGTGGTTTGTTGCGAATCGGGGATCCTCGGGAAGATCGGTGACGATCGGGGGATGGCATACGCGTGTCAGTAGTTACCTATTTTTGCAGAGGTAACCCGGCCTTGTGTTGGCAGAGATCCGGTTAGGTTCTCGGGTCGTCTATTCCAGGGACGTACCCATCGTGGAAAAGGAAGTTCCTTAGCTTGACCATTTGTTGGAAATCCAAAGAAACAATACGTGACTTGTACGGTTTTAGTTGTAGAACCTGCCATCTAATATGGCAGCTATAGCAAGCATACTATAATGGTACCTATGCTGGCTAAGATTTATATTCTACTTTCGAAATGTTTTCTACACTATGCACTAATAATAATATCAAAAAGAAATTGATTTTCGCGTAGTAAGCATCTTTGACTATCATAAGAAGAAATCTCCTCCAAGTCTGCGTTTGCATTGTGTGTGTGGCGGGAGGTCTTATGGTAGTTTCATTTTCTAAAAGCATTGCGAATTTACTTAAAAAATGTATCCTGTTGTTTATTTTTAAAGTATAACTGTTTTACGATCTCACACCAGTCACCATGACTGACTCGGAGTTTATTGTTTCCCTTCTAAACTCTGGGTGCCCACCAATTTCCACACGGGCAGTCTAGAGTTATGTTATCAGGATATTCTGGACATTCTGGAGCTTGGAGATATTCTGGATGACGAGACGTAGTATTTGTATCTGATAGTATTTATTCCGCTGTGTATTCTGTATGAGGCAAGTTTATATAACTGTCCATTGTTGTTTATTGATTCTGATGATATGATGTGATGTAATGTAATAACAGATATCATTCTTTTGTTTTTAAATGATATTCATTTATCTATTATATATTGTTCCGCTGCGATGTGTAAGATTCTGATAGTGTTCTGTTTCTGTTGCTGTTCTCTTGTTCTGTTGTTGTTCTTCTTTCTTTTTCTTCTATCTTCTTCTTCTACCTTTTTCTTCTTTCTTAAAACCATAACTTTTCGGGTTTCCGGCATTCGATGGCTCAGCAGTCGATAAAGTGAGTATCGATGTTGAATTTTCGAAAGTCGAAAATTTTCGGGATGTTACACTTAGGCAACCAAAACCTGATCCAAATCTTGCCTTAGACCTGTAGTACACCATATGGCTGAACCTGAAGGTTGTTGGAAGCAAGTGCAAAGCAATTCTACTTTGATTCGTGCAGTTGATTCTATATTATTCTATCGTATTGTGCATTTGAAAACTTATATTGTTTGTATTGTTTTGTCTTATGTATTCGAGGAAGTTAACCTTGTCTCTCCCACACTCATCATCATCATGGCTGAGAAAATGAACCCTTTGTTTGAGCTTTTGAATGGTTAAAGTACAGTCAAGTAATCTATTCCGATGTTGCTTCTTATCTTCATTGTTTCAACATTGTTTGCGTTGAATATTTATGTGTATATTGTCTTGTTTGGTTATTGTTTACAAGATAAATATCAAGGCTCTCCATTCATTCAAATCAAAAGTCATGCTATATCGTGCTTGTTGTGCTTTTTGGAATCTATTCTGTATGTTTTGATCGCTAATCTCCAGCTTTAACAGGTGAGTTATTCTCACCAGACAATATGTACCTATATAACTAGTAAATTGACACCCTGTGAATCTGTAGAAATATATTATCATGTTATACTTGACCATGTTATGATCATATGATGTTTATACACCTGTTATATCATCCGTTACTGTTATATAATGTATTCTATTCATTTATATCTGTTTATCACACTGCAAGTTCCCTGTAGACTAGAATCACTATGGGTTGAAATGATACATACCCGAACGGACTTTAGAATAGGGAAAATTCATTATGGGCTGAAATGATAGGCCTGAATGGTTTTTATTTAACTTATTTTAACTTGGGATTGCGGGTTTGAAATGATAGAACCCGGTTTTTCTTTGTAAATTGCGGATTGAAATGATATATATCTGTATCACTTGACCTAGGTTAGAAAACTATATAAAGGCCCGTGGTTATTTTATAAAGTGTTTTTGGATATTTTTAAGTATTTTTAAAAATATAAATTTATGAAATTTGATTTAAATAGATTTTGAAATGTTTTAAAATAAAGAAATTATGATTTTTCTATGAGTTAAAAATGTAATTAATGAATGATTAAATTGGATTATTGAAATATAACTTAAGTTTAGAATTTGGAATTTTGGTTAAAAATGATATTTAAGTTATATGAATATAAAAATGAAAATTTAATTATATTTGGAAAATGGTAAATATGATAATTTGATTAAATTTGAATTTAAGCGATTTATTAAAGTATTATTGATTTTTCTATGAGTTTAAGTGGTTAAATAAATGAATGTTTAAAAGTGATCTTTTAAAATATAACTTGACTTGGAAATGTGAAATTTGGTTCTAATTAAAGGTTTAAGTTAATTAAATAAAATTGGAAATTTAGTTAAATTTGTGAAATGGTAATTTAAATTTGAAGTGTTAAGTTATTTGTTGAAATGTGAAGAATTGGAAACTTTTACACTTAAATTTATTAAGTAAATTGTTGAAAATTGGATTTAATTATAAGAAATTTATTGTGAAAAAGATATATGTTAAATGATATGTAAATGAACATTTTAAATGTTAAAATATGATTTTTAAAATGTTTATGTATTTTAAATTGAAGTTATTTAATTGCTGGAAATACACTAACACCTGAAATCTACTTTTAATAGCATTCAGAAATGCTATAGATTCTGTTTTGAACTAAAATTGTGTAAAAAGAGCTATTACAGCATTTCTGAAATGCTGTAGTTGCTGTAATTGAACTTATAGGCTAATATTGAACTCAGGCCTATTATAGCATTCTCTGGAAATGCTATAATGGTCTGCAGTCTTTGCTGAAACCAAATTTAACTCTTGTTTTGAAATCTGAACTACCGCAGCACTTCTGAAATGCTGTCTTTTCTTTTTTTGAACTATAATTCAACTAAAACTGAGTTTTAACAGCAGTTTTAAATGCTGTCTTTGCTGAATAAAAATGTTTTCAAGTATAACTTATAACAGCTTTTTTCTAAATGCTGCGAAAGGCTGAAATTTTAATAATTATGATTTTTGACTTAGTAAACGAACTCAGAATGGTTTGAAACTTTGGAAATTGAATACTTGATTTGAAAATATAATAATTACACTTTTAAAAGGTTTAAATGAATTATTTTGATTGGAATATAAACTATTTAAAGGTGATTTGAAATGATAGTAAATGAACGATATCTTTGAATTTAAAGGGTATTTAAAGTTGAATTTTTTTGTTTTGAATTGATAGGATATTTTATTATATTGAAATGAAGTTTTGAAATGATATGATATTTTAAATATATGGAAATGGTTTGGAATTGATTTAATCTTTATTTTGATAAATATATGGTTTTGAAATGATATTTTATGTTGAAGTAAAGTATTGTTTTAAAAGTTATAACCACGGGTTATAATAACGATTGGTTGTTAAAGAGACCGGGATCGGATATGGACATACTCTCTGTCGATACCGAAAACCACTTTGACAACTGTGTATGCGGTGGAGTTTCCAGAATGAAGTAGGATGGTGGCGACGATCCTAAGGTATATACGTGGACCCAACTCCCATGAGTTGGCATAAGGTGGCTAAAACAGGAGCGATTGACGGACCAAGGAGGTAGCACCTCTTATCGGACACACTTCTTCGATACCATTCTATTACTTGTGATTGATTTGGTGGCCACCCTTGATTTGGGAGTGTTGTTCGAGGTGGGCGGTAGTGATTGCTATGCGTCACCACTAGTCTGGATGCGTAATTGGTATATCTACCCTGGCATTGCCTAGTTGTGCCGTGTCACCTACCATATCGAGCTTTACTACGATTTTGATTTAAAGATCCGACCGCGTTAAGGTTCTCCATCCCCTTAACGCTATTTTCTATATGATTATACTTTACTGATTAGACATTATTATAATAGCGAATATTACTACATAGTAGATAATTTAACGGATCCTTAAAGAATGGGCGATCCCAAGCATTCTTTAAGTTACTTGTACCTTTATTACAGTTCAGTTGATTTGGTTTATAGTATATAAGTATGTATGTCCTGACTCGAGTGTTTGTATTTTTATTTACGCTCGGGTCAGCCTGAGTTATTCACAGATTTGGATTTCCACTCTCTTGGAGATTTGAATCGCTGGAGATTATCTGCTTGTCCTGTCCTATCTATTTCAATTCCGTTGTTCTACTCAGCTTGTACTTGGTTATAATATTAAGACTTTTGTTGTATTCTATTTCTTCTGTTATATCTTATGTAACTCTGATATATTTATATAGTAGCTTCATGAACTACTATTTCTTTTACTTCCGCTGCATTATTTTACTCTGTGTCTGTGATCTGTGATTTTATTTATTTACTGTATATTCTGAGATTTGCCAAATTTTATTTACAACGCGGTATTTTGAGCAATTCAATTCCGGCATGAGTGTCTACCTATACACTTATAATGGATGCGAATGGTTGAAAATACCGGGTCGTTATAATTACTTTTGGAAGTAATAATAGAGTTTCTCGTAAAGCATACAAGGCACTAATGAGAACCTAGGAATGTTGATTCATGTGAGCAGACTAAAGAAGAACAATAAAATGGAGTCAGTAAAATTGTAAGACACACTTGGTTAAGGACGTGTATTTTTTATTTTGAAGAAACTTGGGAAAAGCATATTCATTTAGTGAAACTCTCACATGATAGTAGTTTTCAAGTTAGCATTAGAGTGGCACCTTTCGAAGCTCTTTATGGAAGACCGCGCAAGTCGCTTTTGTGTTGGATAGAGTCTACAGAGGTCAAAAAGACTTCGGAGAAGACTAAATTTGATTTGGAGAAAATTCGTATCTCATATCCACATTTCTTTGATAATAAATTTTCTAATTTCCTATTTCCATCTTTTGTTTTGAATAGGTTCTTTCCTTTATTATCCTTTAGGAGGGTAGAACTTAGGATTAACCTATGAATGGTAGGATTTGATGTAAACATGTTACTAGAACGTGTTATAAATGATGGATGCAATTGGTTGCAAGTGTTTGCTAGTGGATGCTAATGGACGCATATACTTACACTAGGCACTATTATCTCTTAGGGATCGGCCTAACTAGGACACTAGAGCATATGCATATGGATGTGTGCGCATTTTTATTTTATATTCCATGGTTTCTATAAATGGATGATTTTCACATGATTGTTGCATTTGGATGATGTTTGAAGCACGCATATAGAACTATCGGTTATCATTAGGGAATTTGCATTCATTTGGATACATGGCACAGACATAATTGCATAAAAGGAGGTCAACTGAATCAGTGGACCGCCTAATCTTTTGTATTAGTTAGGGACATTTACACTAGACTAATCGCATAAGTATCATAAATTGCATTAGAAAAACTTAAGGACAATGGATGAATGGATGATTGTAGAACTTGGATGAAAACATTGGTTTATCCATAGAGATTTCAAGGACGAAATCCCTTAAGGAGAGGAGAATGTAACAACCCGAAATTTAACCCATAATAATTAATTAGTTAATTAACAAATTAATTAAATAGTAAAATAACTTTGTGAAATTGTCAGAATTGAGCCACAGGAGTTGCACCATTGTGTCCATGGTAATTTTCTGGTCAATTTCCATATATAGAACGTTAGAATCCGAGCTATTATGGAGGAGAAACGAAATAAACAAGGAAACAAGAGAAAAAAAATATATGGGCTAGGTCTACCAGGAGGTCGACCTAACCATCACCTAGGTCGATCGGCCTGTCGACCTAGGAGGGTGAAGGTCGACCCGGCGATCGACCCGCCCAATGTATGAAGCGATGTAAATTTTTTTGAAGAGGAGGTGCGATTTTTACACGTCTATTTCATTGTTTTGGCTCATCTGGTCCCTGCGTGCTTCCATCCAATGGCTCCTATTCAGCCTATGACGTGGTTGCATCCTATTTAATTCCCAAATCGAATTGCCTGAGATCTACTTCTACCCCTATAAATAAGACCCTAGGCCTAACACTTTTTCTCATTCTAGATTTTCTCCGCTTGGGTTCACCTTTTCAGGAAGGACCCTAAAAGGAATAATTTTCCAAGGAGAGAATCTTTTTGATAAAAATATTTTAATACCCTCAAGGGCATCCGGGAAGACCAAAAAGGAAGAGCTTAGGACCACAGGTGAGTGATTGTAATTATTTTAGATTTCTTTAAGTAATTTAAAATAATAGGGTTTCCGATAGTTGTAGTTTTACTACGATTTTTGGAATAACCTTTTTAGTAGTTTATTTACAGTTATTAGAATGATTTTCAGTCTATTTCTTTTAGCTATTATTTTCAGTTAATTTTAGTTTATTTCCGTTAATTATAGCTTTTTCATTTATTTACAGTTTATTTACAGTATTTTAATTTATTTACTATTATTTATGCGTTATTTACATCTTTTTCCTGTGCTTTGGATTTTCTTCTATTTTTAGTTTTCTTTTATTTCTCCTTCTTCTTCGCGTATGGATTAGGATAGATTAAATGCAAATATGGATTAAAATTATAAGAGTACTGAAGTAACGGAAGATAAGATGTAAATTGTAAAGACTGTAATAAAAATGGAATTAAAACTAAAATTGAGCCTAATTATGATATTGATATTAGAATTGGACTAATTAAAGATAATTGGCCTAGTTATAACTTAGAATCATAACTAAAAGGAGTATAAGATGAAAGAAGCTTATTTTTACACTTAGACCTTGGGTTAAGTAATAAGCATGATTATAACGTAGGTTATAATAAGAAATAGAATAGATTGATGCTTATTTTAAGACTTAGGATAAATTAATAAGCTCAGATAGTAAGAACAAAAGTAAAGGCTTATTTAAATAATTTATCTAAGTTAATAAGCAAAGAATTAAAGTAGGACCTGTACCAAATAACATTCCCTTATTTCTATGGACACGGTGTTTCACATAATCCTGAAGTGAAACGAGGTGTCTCACATAACCCTGAAGTGAGATGAGGTGTCTCAATAATCCTGAAGTGAGATGAAGGGCATGCTTATGTTAATAACGGTAGTAAATGGTCAATAAGTAGAAGTCCAAATCATGGAGATTTGGGCAAGGGGCACAACTAGATATTGTTTGGATGATGGGAAAATACCAATAGCATTTCCTCTATTATTTCTATGGACACGGTGTTTCACATAACCTTGAAGTGAAACGAGGTGTCTCACATAACCTTGAAGTGAGACAAGGTGTTTCACATAACCGTGAAGTGAAACGAGGTGTCTCACATAACCCTAAAGTGAGACGAGGCGTCTTACATAATCCTGAAGTGATACGAGGGGCACGCTTATGCTGGAGCTTGAGGTAATAAGAAGACCCAATAGGTGGAATAACAGGTAATATGAGCATGGTGGCGGTTATGCCTACGACTTCTATTCGGGTTCTCAGTAATCATTATGAGTTCTAAGCGCTTAGTGTGTGCCTTTTGTAGGCACCAATGTCTACTGCGTAGGGAGCTTTAGCGTCCGGTCCATAGTAGATTCAATAGAGTAGCAGGCCGATCAAAGGGTAGTATTAGGAATTCAGCATAATCTAAGCAGCTATCAAAAATAAGTGCAAACAATCAAAGTTAATCAATTATGTTGATCTAGTTAATTCGTATTTATTTCCAGCTTATTCCTTTTTCTTCCTATTCTCTTTGTTTCCTTTATATATACTGGAACTATTGTAAGGTCTATTACTTTTACTTTGCTTGAAGATTCTAGTAATTACTTTCATTCACCACACTTTTAGTCTGACCCACTCCTCTATTTTTCCCTTTCACCCCATAGGTAATCAGGGGCAAGGAAGATAGACCGCAACTTCATGGAGACTTGGAGATCTTATCATGTATTCCTTCTTTTTATTTCCATCTTTTTGTTCCTTTATTGTACTGGCACTGTATTGAGGGAAAGTTTGTGTTTGTACTCTGGTTTTTCTAATGAGACTGAGATTTTATTTTCATAAGACAATTGTATTTGGTATATGGAACATATGTGGTTTGTCTGAAGTATTTACGAAGTATTTATTTTTAAAATCACTCATTGTTGTGAATTACTTCCGATGTGTTATTATCTATCTATTTTGTCTTATGAATCTTAATCTCTGCTAGCTTTAGTTATACCTACAATGCACCACATGTTTTAGTGTGTTCTTTTGGGTATAATAAGGAGTGTAGGGTGTTACAGAATAACTTGGATCTTCTCGGGATTAGCTTCGATTCCGCAGGCATTAACGATGAAACCCAAGAACTTTCCTGATGCAACCCCAAAAGAACACTACAGAGGATTGATCTTCATTTTGTAATATCTAAGGATATCGAACATTTCTGCCAAGTCTCTAATGTGGTCACTAGATCGTCGTGACTTCATGAGCATATCATCCATGTACACCTCCATCATCTTTTCGATTCGATCTTTAAACATTCTATTGACAAGATGTTGACAGGTCGTTCCAGCATTCTTTAATCCAAATGGCATCACCACATAACAATATAATCCAACATTGATAATGAAGCTGGTGTTCTCTTGATCAGGAATGTGCATTAGGATTTGGTTATATCCAGAGTACGCATCCATGAAGGATAGCATTTCGTGCCCTACGGTTGAGTCTACCAGCTGGTCGATTCTTGGAAGAGGAAAACTGTCTTTCGGGCATGCCTTGTTCATGTCCGAGTAATCAACGCACGTTCTCCATTTCCCATTCGCCTTTCTCAAAAGCACAGGATTAGGTATCCATTTAGGGTAGATGGCATTGTGAATAAACCCATTGTCTTTGAGCCTATCCACGTCCTCTTTAAGAGCGGTAGATATCCCCAGATCCATGCCATGCCTTTTTTGTTTCACCAGGATGTGCCTCAAGTCGATATTCAATGCATGCCTTGCAATGGTAGGCGAGAACCCAAACATGTCAGAGTGAGTCCAAGCGAACACATCGAGATTCGCTCGAAGAAAACCAGCAAGTTATTTCATCATTAGGGGGCTGAGCTGTGATCCGATCATTAGCACCCATGACGGGTCGTCGTGGCTGACCGTGATGTCAATCGTCAGCTCAGCCGGAGCAGCCTTGGTCTCTTTAGGCTCCTCCTCATCATCCCTCAGATCTAGGTCTCCATAGAATCAACTGTGGTGCCCAAGCCAAGGCTTAGGTGTTGGTTGTCAATCTTCAGTGGCTTGGATGCAGAGTGACTTGTCCATACCCTTACCTTTCTCCATCCATTGAGCATCCCTCGATTCAGCTACATAGCATGCACGTTCAGTTGCCTGGTCACTATGAACAACTCTAACACCATTATCTGTCAGAAAATTCAAAGTAAAAACCATGGGGCAAGTGCTGCACGGAACTCAACTTGGGGCGGTCGGCCTAGAAAAGCATTGTATGGAGAGTCAACATCCAAAACAATAAATGGCAAAATCCACACTTTCCAGCGGTCACCTTCTCCCAACTCCACAGGAAATTCAACATAACCAATAGCTTCGATCGCATCATTGTTAAAGCTATGAATGCGGGCTTTAGAAGGTTTCAAGTCCTTGGCTTCCAACCTCGTCTGATCATAATCTTTTTTGAAAATTATATTTACGAAGCTTCCACAATCAACCAAAATCCTCCACACTAAGGTTGGGCCGATCATGGCCGAAATGACCATTAGGTCGATCGTCGGTGCCTCGACCTTATCTGCATCTCTATTTCTAAACACAATGTCATCTATCATTATTCATTGCTGTTTTGCCAGAGCTCCATCTTCTGTACTCGAGTAACATTCAAAATTCACATGCTTGATCATGCTAGCATAGCGCTCCATCTCATGTCGATTCTTATCAGCTGGATGCAGTCCTCCGACTATTGTATTGATTACTAATCTTCCACCAGTCCACATAGGCTCCTCAGCCCTTTGCGGTGCTTGTCCTCGATTTGGGTCGAATATCCTTTGCCCGCCATCCTGCGAGGCTTTAACAAACTGTTGTAACTTTCTTTCTCGAATCAGTTTCTCGATAATATCCTAGAGATGCCTACACTCATTTGTGTTATGATCATAACATTCATGAAACCAACAACACTTTCTGGTTTATTTCTTCTTCTCCGTTGATTCTTTCGGAGGTGGCTTCCTGTACTACATGGTATTGTAGGTAGACAAATAGACATTCACTAGAGATGTACTCAGTGGCGTGTAGGTACTGTACATCGAAATCCTAGGCTTTCCTCTTCTAGAATCCCTCTTTCGTCCTCGGCTCCCATTTCCACCTTTGTTTTGCTGATTTGGTTTATTTTGGATATCAATTTGAACTTTTCTAGAACTATCACCAGATCGCTTCACTGTAATGTTACTCTGTACTACCTCTCTACTTACTTCCACAACATTCTTCTTCCTAGAGCATCTGGCTTTCTCTTTCCTCAAATACTAAGTCGCCTTTTCATAGAAACGCTCGAATGTTGCGGGTGGTTTACCAGCTAACTAGTCATCAAATCGAAATCTGGGTCAATCCCTGTTGTTACCGCCATCAATATTGAATGGTAATTTGGATTACTAACTTCCATGACAGCTGTATGGAATCTCTCCAAGTAATCATTCAGCAATTCTCCCAGAGCCTGGATCACGTTGGATAAGGACATTACATCTTTGGGGCAAGTTGCATGCATACAGAACTGCTCCACAAACTTTGTTGCTAAATCGTCAAATCTAAAGATTGACCGTGGGGGTAATCTTGTAAATCACATCGTTGCTATTCCGGATAGATTAATAGGAAAACATCTACACTTGGCTGCGTCATCTACTCGTGCGGAATCCATCAGCCATTCATTTTCTCATGATGTGCTGCCTGGGGTCGATCTTTCCCTCATAGGTAGGCATCGACGGCATATTGAACCTCCTTGGATATTCTGCATGTAAGATATTGTCAATGAATGGGGTATGGCTTCTCAAGATTCCCAAATCGTCATTGGACAGCCTTGGCTCTCTCTCATTTACAGTCTAACCATAGTCGATAAGTATGGCATTTGGATAGTCGGAGCCAAGCGATGGTCGTGTTCCACCTCACATGGATGGTCTGATCGATGTCTATGGGTCGTTCCATGCCTTCTTGGTTCAAAATCCTCTCGATGTATATCATGTACATTCACTTCATCAACATTTCGAGAAAGTAACTGGTCAGCATTTGCTTGTACTCCAACATTTAGATTGATAATAGCATCGTCAGTATGTAACCCGGTTGTCACTGATTGGTATAGTCCATCCAGAGATGGATCGGCACTGATCGTTGTCACTCTGTCTGGAACGATCGGTGGAAGGCGGGTTGATGCTTCAATGTGGTATCCGTCCATTCTACGACATCTGCATTTGTGATAATCATCCAATGAACTAGAACTCTCTGATGTAGAGTAAGGGGTAGGGTCCCTCCTTGCTTTCACATGCTGTTGCTGACGGAGTTGGTTTATTAGATCGATATTAACTTGAATTTGCTAATTCAATTGTCGATGGCTATCCACTAGCTCTCTCATCAGATTCTGGAATTTAGCTCTTTTAATGGAATCAACTGGATTCTAGATATCAACTGGATTGGTAGTATTCATATCAACTGGTTGATTGCTCAGGCCTCCTTGCTGGATGTTAGAATTCTCTTGTCCTTTTGCGTTCTATGAATTAGATTTGGTGTTCCTAACCATTGTTGATAGCTTTACTTAGACTTTTGCAAATCTGAATAGAAAAAGCAAGCTTCTTGAAAATAACTATGAATCTCCTTCGGGGGATTTATGCAATCCAATAGCAGCAAAGGGACTCGAATAAATCGAGAATCAAGCTTTCTCAGTGAAAGCACCAATTGCACTAAAAGTGGGAACAAACACTCAAGAATGGAATAGTTGAGAAATAAATGAAGAATAATCAAAATTAAACAGAGAGGATAAGTAAATAAGCAATAAGAACTGAGCAGTAATAGAAACACAATGATTTATAGTGGTTCGGCATTGCGTGCCTACGTCCACTTTGAAGAATAAACTTTATTGATCACTTGTAAACTTGACCACCATGAATTGTTGATAATTTTGTTTGATTACAATGGAGTTCAGAACAATAAGCAGCATAAAGATCCTTTAAATGAAGAAAGAAGTCTGTATTTATACATGAAGATGACGAAATATCTCGCTGGAAATTCGGCAGAAGACTCTTCAGATCAATAGGAGCCCACCAGAACGATCGCAAGTTCCAATTCATTTTTTAGAACAATCGGTGCTGATCGCTCATGGTTGCTTTGATGAGGGTGCGATCATTCCTGGTGGCTTCTCCATATCTCTAATGTATGCACCTAAAGTTTGGTGTCATTCTAAGTTGTGGTTGGTGAGATATCAACCAATCTTCATTGGGTTGGATCGTTATGCGGAAATGGTACGATCATTCATGAACGATGTATACTAATTGTTCACTTTCACTCATCTTGTCATGCAATCATACATGGGGCCTCCTATCTCCAATATATTGATGCTCTGAAAGTTTCAAGTGTGTTAGACTTGTAGATCTTGATATATCGATCGATCATCGTTGAATTGAGCTATGGAATCGACACGATATGATCCATAGTATTGAATATGGTTCGTACCTGATCCATCTTCAGGGAATGGTGATCTTTCATGCATTGAGTGTTTTATCGAGTTCACCTTCCGCTTATATATGCTATTACTTCAAGTCATTATACTTGTCCGATCTCAGGACTTCGTGATCGTTAATCTGATACATCGATCCTGATGATAATTGAGTCTGTCTCGTCCGAATGGTCCAAATATAGCCAAGCCAAAAGCCTAGATAACATCGACTAAAATGGATGGATTGGAAACCGATTGCAGTTGAAACTATGGATGATAGTTGAATGGATTCAGATGGATAACACTCAAAAAATGGCTAAGTATGGAATTGGCACTTCACATAGGAAATGGATTAGATCGGATCCCCAATTTATGTCCCACTCAAGGAGCAATTGGTATGAAGTGACAAGGAGGACCCCATAAGGCTACATTTCAAATTTCAAGTCGATTTGAGTTTGTATGCTCGAATTATGGGGAAAAGAAGTGGGATCGGATTGATTTTCAACACAAACAACTCAACCAACTGTAACGACCCGTAAATTTCGATAATTTAAACTTGTTAATTTAATAAATTTTGGTAATTAAATTTGGAAGAAATATTGATTTGTAATTTAATAATGAAATCATAACTAAATTAGAATGTAACAATGTTAATTAAAGTTAATCATTAACCACTTGAACGTAATTCCAATCAATTGAAGTAATGTAAATTGTTGTACTTGGTTGTACATTAAATATAAGAAAAAGAATGTGAATATTTTTAACTAATGAAATAATATGTTGTTAATGGTAATTGAATACGATCAGTACTATGAAAGCAATTGTAACATTTGTTTGTATGTAATAACTTATCAGTGTAATTAAATGTTAATGGTAACAATTATTATAAGTTAACCATTTATTTAGTCTATTAAATTAAAACTGTTAATCAATTGCAATAAACCTAAATTAAATGTTATGTTGGTGTAAGTTAAGGTAATAATGGGAAATAATGTTAATTTTATTCATATTATGAAAATTAGTTGAATTAAAAGAATGGAAATAAAGATTTATCAATTTATTGGAATTTAAACTATAATAATTGGATTAATTGCAAATAAACAAAATTAAATATTTAAATATTATGTTAATGGGAAATTAAGATGAAATTTGAGAATATTAATGAAATAAATCATGAACCAATGTTAATTTCATCCATTTGATAATAATGGATTGAATAATAGGACGAAAGGTCAATTAAATGGAAGTACTGAAAATTTAATTTATAATTTCTGAATTTAATGAAATTGAAATTAAGCACTGGAATTGATGGATTAATCAACTTTAAATTTACATCCAAATTTGTTTAAATTATTGTAAGTGGTTAAGAAATAAAAAATGATAGAAGTTGTAAATTATTAAAATTTAAAATGAAAATGTGATTTAATTTATTTAATATTAATTTATTTAATTAACTGAAATATAGCCATTTTGGCCATTGACTCGGATTTTGACAAAACTAGTTTCATCGGATCCGTAACGGTGAATTATTGTAGGATTTCAAGTTTCGAAACGATCGGACTTGTCGTTTGATCGTACGGGCTCGAAATGCCTAGAAATCAAATTAATTGAAATCAATTTGAAATAAGCTGATTTTAACATAACTTCTTCATACGATGGAATTAGGACTTGAAACCTGTTCCATTGAGTTTAAAATATTTGAAAGCATCTATTTTGATTTTCGTTCTAGAGTCGAAATGGGCTTTTCGGGTCATTTATCGTTCAAAACCCAAATCGATCTAATCCATTTGTTCTATTTCTGATCCATCTATAAATAGCTCATTATAAACCCTAGGTTATTTCTTATTTCTATTGTCTGTACGTACATCTCCTTCTCAACTTCTCGTTCCAATGGCAGACAAACCCTATTGCAATTTCAAATCAAATTTCAAATCAAAAATTCAAATTCCTCAAACCCTAACAATTTATATATCGTTTCGAAGCTCTCGACAAACGCAAGTCAAATATGCAGTTGGTTTTTCGATTTGGGGTTCAGTGTGGCCAGAAATCACCAATAACCATCGGATCTTGTTCGTCAAAGTTCATCACCTACAGTCCACGATGGACGATGGCACCTGAAGGAAAGTTGGAGAGGACGATGAGGGCAAGGCTCATCCAAAATTTGGTGGCAGTTGGTTCACTGTAGCGAAGCGAAATGAATGGGCTCTGTTCTTCGATGGATTCGGGGCGGCGATCGCGGAGAGGGGAGGAGCGCGAGGCTTTGGGTGGCGCGGCACCTGATGTTGACTGCGGCGGTCGTAGTGGCTGGTCGGATGAACGCGCCGATCATCTAGGAGCAGCAGCGTTTCAGGTTCGAATGGGGCAGTTCTCGCGTGTGTGGGGGCCATGTGAGAAGGACGAGACTGTGGGGTACGTTCGTTACCTTGTTTAATTTAAATTCAAATTTAAATTTTTATCGTTCTAATCGATATAACTTTTACATACGAGCTCGGATTTAGGGGCGGTTTTATCCGCTAGGATAATATTGAAATTACGGACATTTTGATGCTGGTTTGGACAAATTCTGAGAACGTTCAAATTTTGGGCTTAATTTGAATTTAAATTCAAAGGTGAGTGTTTCAACCCACTCACAAATTCTAAAATTTCTTATGTCTGTTAAATTTAATTTATAATGTGATTAGGAATTTATTTATGATTGTTTGGTATATTTTGAATTATCATCCCAGTTAATTTGAATTTATTTGAATAAAATCGTTATTTAATTTATTATTGAATATAAATTGCCAGTTTAATACCCGTTATTGATTATCAGTTCTATATTGATATTTATTGATTGATTTGGATGATGATTATGATGGATGTTGATTGTTGATGTTGGTTGAATGGATGTTGTATTTTATATCGTTATAAACTGCAAGTTCGTTATGGATTTTTATTTATTTCAGGATTGCGGTTTGAAATGATATACAACCGTAAAATGTTTAAATTGCGGATTGAAATGATAAATATCCGTATAACTTGACCCTAGTGTAGAAAATTATATACGGACATCGGATTGGTTAAATTAAATGGTTTTAAAATCCTAAATTTTTTGAATTTAATCAATTGATATGTTTTGAAATGAAATTTTATTTATATAAATTGAAGTATTTTTGGAAAAATCAAGTTTACGATGAAATGTAAATTGGTCTAAAAAGGGGATTGCTTTAAGAAAATTTAATCGGAAGTTTAAGTTAAACTTTTAAGTATAAATGAAATTCTATCGAGATTGAGATATTGAATTTGTTTGAAAATAATTTTGAAATATTTTGAACATGGATTTTAAACGATATGAAATTCGATAGTTTATTGAAATTTGGTTTGTCGATTTGGAAATTTGAAATGGTCCAAATATGTTGAAATGAGTAGTTAAACTGATATAAATTCCAAACTCATATTTTAATATAAACTATTTTAAAATATATTTATAATTATTAATATTTTCAAATTTATTAAACTATTTAACTAATATTAACTATATAAATTATTTTGATCTATTTTAAACCAATTTAATTTATTTTGAACTAATCAAACCATTTTAATTTATTTTAAATCTAATTAATCTATTTTAAAGCTATTTAATCTATTTTAATTATATTTAATCCAAATTAAATCTATTTAACCTAAATCAATTTAAAAAGTACTTTACCTATAATTAAACTATTTTGGAGTATTCTAACTATTTATAATTTTTTAAAACTATTTCTAAATTTCCAGACTAAGTAAAGTGAAAGTGTTTAAATTCAAGTCATTGTTTTAAAAAGAAAATAAGGCCAAATGACGTTATAACCTAAGTTGAAATTTTGAATGTTATAATAAATTGAAATGATGATTTTGAAGTAAGGACTTAACCTGTTTTGGAAATATGATTTTGGGAAGAAACTATGATTTTTGGAAACGATATGATTTGAAAGTGGTATAGTTTTGAGAATACGATATTTTGATATAAAGTGTGAATTTGACTTTGAAAGGAATATAATTATCAAACTATGATTTCAAATGTGATATGATTTCAAAGGTGAATATGATTTCGAAAGTAAGTAATGATTTTGGAAGTGATATGGTTTGAATTGAATATGATATTTTGATATCAATTATGAAATGATTTTGGAAATGTAAAAGAACCATCCAGTGTGTAATAAGCGATTGGTTGTTAAAGAGACCGAGATCGGATATTGTCATACTCTCTGCCAATACCAAAAACCACATTGACAACTATGTATGCAGTGGAGATTCCAGAATGAAGTAGGATGATGCGACGATCCTATATGACGTATATATGTGGACCCGACTCCCATGAGTTGGCTTAAGGTGGCTAAAACAGGAGCGATTCTCAGGCCAATTGAGGTCATTCCTCCGATCGGACACATTCTATCGATACTATATTCTGACTTTGATTTATTTGGTGGCCACCCTTCGATTTTTACTCAAGAGTGTGTTTCGAGTTGGGTAGTAGTTGCGGCTGTGCGTTACCAACAGTCCGGATGCGTAGTTGGTATATCTACCCTGGCATTGCCTAGTTGTGCCTTGTCACCTACCCTAGCGCACCTTCTACGAGTTTGTTTTGTACCATACCTATGGAGTGCCCTCTGACGATGCCCGGTACGAGGGAGATTACGGTACTATATAGACTATCGGAATATATAAAATGTGTTAAGGCGGATATGGGTAACGCCTTAACACTATTTTAATAGTTTACTTTGTTTTAGACATATTATGATAGCGTGTTGTACTACATAGTAGATAGTTTAACGGATCCTTAGGAGATGTGAATCCCGAACATCTCTTAAGTTACTGCACTCACGTTAGACACTTGATAAGAGATGTCAAACCCCGTAAACATCTCGGACGCCGTTTACACTCATATTTATTTACCGTTGATTTGACTCACATAAGATTTTTTAGTTCTGACTCGAGTGTTTTGTCTTTTCAATTCGCTCGTGTCAGCCTGAGCATTTCAGGATTTGAAGACCTTATTTCCGGAGGACGAAGACGAAGATTGTACTATTATTATTTACTATATTATTCCACTGCATCATACTGTTCCGCTGAAATGTTATGTATTTATCTCTGATATGTGTAATTTTGATTTTTGTATTGGATAAGTATAATCAAAGGTTTTGTATACAGATTCATGAACTGTTATTTGATTATTATATTTTGTCATTCCGCTACTAGATTCAGTTTTGTTTTTTTTCTTTCCCTGCTTTTTGTTATTCACCCCAATAACAATCCGCCCTTCTGTATGGTTTGAGTTGGCACGCTTGTCTGCTTAAAGCGTACAAAAAGGCGGGATGTTACAGTTGGTATCAGAGCCAGGTTTAGCGATAAAACGTGGCTTTGTGGGGTCTGACTCTTTATTAATAGGGTAGTAATACCCTATGATGAGTCGTTGAGTGTATATATGTGAGAGCGCGTATTTGTTAGTGTTATAGAAAGGTTTTATATTGCGTTAATTTGTTCCATTTTGTATTTATAAATTCTGGTTGGTGCATAGGACGCTATGACATCGATAGGGATTTCTAAACACTTAATAGGACTGACCGACACAATATTGTTTTGAATATAGGTGAATGAAATAATTTTGCCTATTATATTTTTGTATATAAAATATTAAGTTTATAAATGATATACTTGGTTGTTATATATTTGGTTGTTAGGTAGTGAAATTTTATAAATATTGATTGAGAAATAAAATTTACAAATAAAATAAATGAAATTGGAAATTTAGAACTTAAGTTCTGGGGTTTTTTGAAAATTTCTTTCGAATGATTTGTGAATATAATAATATTATTAGAAGTATTTTCTGATATAATTATTTCAGTATAATTTGAAAGAATGGTTTTAATGAAATTTTGGAAAGAAATAAGTTCTGTACTCCCCTCTCTGTCGCTGGAAAATAATTTCAGTGATGAGTGCACGCATCATCGACATTCATTTTCGAGTTTCGAAGTCGGAAGGCTGCTGTAGTAGTTTACAACACATTTGTTTTGATAAATGAATATTAAACTTTATTTTTAGGTATGATTTGATATATATAAAGATATGATTATATATATTATTTTAAATGATTTAAAAATGGAACCCGACATTTAGCTCTTAAATTTTTATAAACTAGAGATTTCAATTATTGAAATGGAATAAAAATTGTAACTATTTGATAATTGAAACTTCTAAATGAAAATAAGAAATGATATGCTAAGTTATAACTGAAATATACAAGGAATTCGAAATTTGTAACTTGTAAACGAAAAGAATATGAAAATAAGAAATGATAATTATTGAAACTTAGGTTAATTTAAATAAGTAAGTCAAACTTGTGTAACTTTCAATTGCATTCTTAAAGACATATATATATAACTTACCAATTATAAAAAATTGAAATGTAAAAAGAATATGTAATGGAAATTTTTATAAGTAAAACTTATGTAATGGAAGTGTTCAATGAAATTTACTGTTATAAATAAGAAATTTGATATGAAAATAGTTATAAACTTGAGTTAAAATTGTAATACTACTAATTAAATGAAATAGAAATGAGTACTGTAAGTAATGGATTTTGAACTTAAGTTAATATTGAACTATTTATAATTAAAGTAAATAATGAATGAATGTAATGCAATAAAAGAAATTGACATGATATGAATGAATGAAAATGAATTTTTTGTAAGTAATAAAGGAAAATAAATGAAATAAACACTGAATGAATGAATGAATGGGAATAAAATTTTGTAAGAGATAAATGTAAGTTAAAGAAATAATCCTTGTATGAATGAAAAGAGAAATAAAAACTGTAAATGTTGTGAAAGAAATTTTAATAAGAATAACTCAAGTACATTGTAAATTATTGTTTGTTTTGGTTTATGGATTGTTTGGGAAATGATACTTCTAATTGTTTGGATGTATGAATAATCTATTGAATTTTATCTAAGCTGTTGAGTAAATGGTATACTTAGTAGTTATTTGTCATTTTATGTGATTAAAAGTGTCTTAACCCGAACAAACCATTTGTTTGTTTGCTATGGATGGATAGTTAATTTTATTGATTTCATATGATGAGTGTATGCTTGTTTACAAGTGATGGTTGTTTTATGTTGATTTGTTTATAAGTGGTTGAAATAACTTTAAATATTTCATTTTATATAATTATTAACTCTTTTAGATTATATAAGTGAAATACAGGTTATGGAAGCAATTGCTAGTGCTTTTGGTTTCATAATTAAGCGTTATTTGCCCTACAAATAGGTACGTTCTCAGATTACGGTTTTCTAGCAATATTATATTATATTTTTCCCCTATTGGGATTTATTATTTTGGAAAATATATAAGATATTTTTTTATTTTGATATTGTTATTTCTTCCGAGCCTCTCCGTAAAATGAGACTCTGCCGAAATTTTTCGTGAATTTTGGACTTAGAAATTTTGAGAAATGTTTTCCAAATTTTATTAATTTGAGTATAAAAAGGATTTAACGGTTATAAATGGATATATTTAATTTAATTAATTAACTTTGTAAAATTTATTTGTTTATAAATTTAATATTTTGAGTAAGATATATTGATTACTTAATTTCCTTCACTTCCCTTCTTTTTCCTTTTCGGGGACGGAAAGTTTTGAGTGGGGGAGAGTGTAACAACCCATAAATTTCGTTAATTTAAACTTGTTAATTTAATAAGTTTTGGTAATTAAATTTGGAAGCAATAAAAGTTTGTAATTTAATAATGATATCATCACTAAATTAGAATGTAACAATGTTAATTAAAGTTAATCATTAACCACTTGAACGTAATTCCAATCAATTGAAGTAATGTAAATTGTTATACTTGGTTGTACATTAAATATAAGAAAACGAATGTGAATATTTAATTTACTAATGAAATACTATGTTGTTAATTGTAATTGAATAATATCAGTATTATGAAAGCAATTGTAACATTTGTTTGTAAGTAATAACTTATCAATGTAATTAAACGTTAATGGTAACAATTATTACAAGTTAACCATTTATTTAGTCTATTAAATTAAAACTGTTAATCAATTGCAATAAACCTAAATTAAATGTTATGTTGGTGTAAGTT
Source organism: Allium fistulosum (assembly GCA_030737815.1). Taxonomy (NCBI): domain Eukaryota; kingdom Viridiplantae; phylum Streptophyta; class Magnoliopsida; order Asparagales; family Amaryllidaceae; genus Allium; species Allium fistulosum. The sequence goes on from CM060901.1 coordinate 475,827,290, forward strand.
AAGGTAATAATGGGAAATAATGTTAATTTTATTCATATTATGTAAATTAGTTGAATTAAAAGAATGGAAATAAAGATTTATCAATTTATTGGAATTTAAACTATAATAATTGGATTAATTGCAAATTAATGAAATTAAATATTTAAATATTACGTTAATGGGAAATTAAGATGAAATTTGAGAATATTAATGAAATAAATCATGAACCAATGTTAATTTCATCCATTTAATAATAATGGATTGAATAATAGGACGAAAGGTCAATTAATTGGAAGTATTGAAAATTTAATTTATAATTTCTGAATTTAATGAAATTGAAATTAAGCACTGGAATTGATGGATTAATCAACTTTAAATTTACATATAAATTTGTTTAAATTATTGTAAGTGGTTAAGAAATCAAAAATGATAGAAGTTGTAAATTATTAAAATTTAAACTGAAAATGTGATTTAATTAATTTAATTAACTGAAATATAGCCATTTTGGCCACTGACTCGGATTTCGATGAAGCCAGTTTCATCGAATCCATAACGGTGAATTATTATAGGATTTCAAGTTTCGTAACGATCGGACTTGTCGTTTGATCGTACGGGCTCGAAACGCCTAGAAATCAAATTAATTGAAATCAATTGAAATAAGCTGATTTTAACATAACTTCTTCATACGATGGAATTAGGACTTGAAACTTGTTCCTTTGAGTTTAAAATATTTGAAAGCATCTATTTTGATATATGGGTTGACCCATTTTCATTCCGGAGTCGAAACGGGCTTTTCGGGTCATTTATCGTTCAAAACCCAAATCAATATAATCCATTTGTTCTATTTCTGATCCATCTATAAATAGCTTGTTATAAACCCTAGGTTATTTATTATTTCTATTATCTGTACGTACATCTCCTTCTCAACTCCTCGTTCCAATGGCAGACAAACCCTATTGCAATTTCAAACAAAATTTCAAATCAAAAATTCAAATTCCTCAAACCCTAACAATTTATATATCGTTTCGAAGCTCTCGACGAGCGTAAGTCAAATATGCAGTTGGTTTTTCGATTTGGGATTTAGTGTGGCCAGAAATCGCCAATAACCACCGGATCTTGTTCGTCAAAGTTCGTCACCTACAGTCGACGATGGACGATGGCGCCTGAAGGAAAGTTGGTGAGGACGATGAGGGCAAGGCTCGGCTAAAATTTGGTGGCCGTTGGTTCACTGTAGCGAAGCGAAAGTCAAGAAGAACGGGCTCTGTTCTTTTATAGTGTAACGACCCGCTGTTTTGGACTATTCGCATCCGCACATGTCGGACTTGAATAATTCAAAATACCGAATTGTTAATTTAAATTTGGCAAAACTCAGCATATACAGTAAATAAATAATCACAGGTCACAGACACAGAGTAATAAATGCAGCGGAAACAAAAGATAGTAGTTCATGAAGCTACTATCTACATACCAGAGTTAAATAAGGTACAACAGATGTCTCAAATACAATAATCAAATACAATATCAGAATATATCACTAGAATCAACTAAATATCTGAAAGCTGGATAGATAGCTGGATCTCCAAGTGAAGCTCCAACTCCAAAGGTGAGTCTCGAATACTGGTACACTCAGTCTGACCCGAGCGTAAAGCAAAACACAAAACACTCGAGTCAGGATTAACATTCTTATATCAATAAATCCAACTCAAGTGAAATAGCAACTGAAATACAAGTAACTCAAAGGATGTTTGGAATAACCATCCTTTAAGGATCCGTTATACTATTTAGTATGTAGTAGTGTACGGTAAATAAATAATGCCTATCAGTAATGTAAAGTATAAAGATAGTGTTAAGGCGTTACCATTATTCCCCTTAACACATTTTATATAAGCGTTATAGTCTATACAGCATTGTAAACTCCACCGTAAACTAGTGGGATATCAGGGAGTACTCCATAGGTATAACACAAAACAAATCGTAGTGGTCGCGTATATAGGAATACAAGTATGACAAGACACATGAGGCAATACCCAAGATAGTGAAACTACCGTTTGCCTGATCCGGACTGGTGAGAACGCATCGCCGCAGCGATCGCAACACCGCGAAACAACACTCCCAAATTAAGGGTGCACCAATCGATAACAAGTAATAAGTAGTTTTCGAAGAAGTGTGTTCGCTCGTGGAAGCTAACCCCATTTGGCCCGGCACGGCTCCTGTTTTAGTCATTTCCAATTTGACACAAGTGTCAAGGCTATCCATTATCGTTCTCTTTCTTCAGTCATCACGTACATCATTCCAACCACTTCATTCTGGATCACACTCCGCGTATAGTTATTGAAGTGGTTTTCGGTTTAGACAGAGAGTATGTCCATAGCCAATTCCGGTCTCTTTAATAACTTTCGTAATTATTACACCGATTGGTCGTTTAATAAATTTCAAAAACCAAATCAATTTCAATTTCAATTAGAATTTATAAATCAACATTTCATTTGTCTTTTTAAACCAATTTCCATAATTTACGTTTAAAAACATCCAAATTACCATTTCGAAATCTTATAATTCAAATTAAATATTTGATTTAAGACAATTCAAGTATTCATTTAAATTCGTATATAAGTTTCATTCCGAAATCATTTAAATTAATTTAATTTAACATTCAAATCAATTTAAATTCATTGATCGATTTCATTCAATGTTCGTTAAGTAAATTTATCCTTCAAAACAATTTCCATTTAACTTCCAATTCATTAAATCAATTACTTAAGTCAACTTCATTATATCAAAACTTCAAGTTGAATTAAATTAGATTCAATAAATCAACTCTTTAAACTACAAATCTTACATTAATTTCAATAAATCACATTTTTATTTCTTGTTAAAGAAAATTCAATTTCACTTATTTATTTAGTTAGTTACAATTTCAAAACTAAATTCCACTTATTCAAGAAGTTAAATTTCACTTATTAAAGAATTCAATTTATTTAATTATTAAATAATTCAAGCTTATTTAATTATTGAATAATTTCAAAACTTAATTGTTAAATAATTTCAACTTAATTGCTAATAATTCCAAATTTTAAAACAACGTTCTTTCATCAACTACTATGTTAATATTTTGATTCAGATTATTAAATATTAACATTTCCTTTCATTAAAATTCAAATTCCAACTTCGTTTCAAAACCATGTTATTTATTCAAATAAAATCTTCATTTTATTTTTAAATCAAATTATTGACCAATCGGTTTTTATTAAATTGTCTATCCTACGTCAAGTTCATTTGGGTATTTATCATTTCAACCCGATTCCAATTCAATTCAAAATCAAAACATAGCAAAGTGAACTTGCAGTGTGATAACTGGGATGGTGTCAAAGTAAATAAAAAAGCAATAACAACAATCAATATCAATCCAATAATCAATTCAAATAATCCCGAAATAATCGTATTAATTTACATTTGTTGTTTATGCAAATTAATATAATTATTTCTAGAATCTACACTATCATTTCATGTAGATTAAAGATTATTACACTAATCTTTATACGGTTCTTCACTTGGTATCTATTATTCAAATTCATATTACATCGATTTAAACAACATACATTAAACGGTTCAAGGTGTAATTAACCATATTTCTACGTGTCAATTAATTAAACATTTAAAAGATCATATTATACAAATTTGCCTAATTAAATTCAACATATGTATAAATTTCAAGTCGTTAACTATCCTACGTCAAATTCAGTTTCATATTTTATCACTTCCTACACTAATAATTTTAACGTCTAATATCACATCAAACAATCAATCATTTATCAACCAAACTTGATTATAATCGTATAAGTAACAGATATCGGTATTAGATGTCACAAGTGAACTGATACAGGTAATAACATATATAACAGTGTAATTAACTAACAACAATATATTTCAATTGTCGTTTCAATTGAAATCAAATTTAATAAATAAAAGAATGTTAATCGTGAGTGATTGCTCACCTTCCGAGGTTAGAGGATAAACACTGAAATCGAGTTACACATCCGAACACGAATTCCCAGGCAAAGCTAGATGGGCACGAATTGACGAATAAAGCTGATAAATCGAATTGGACGAAATCAAGTCAGAATTGGATCGATGAAGATAATAGGTTTAGGTGAACCTATATATATATAACTATATATAGGTAAAAATCATATTCTAAATTCAAATACATTACAATTTAAATATATATATGTATTTCAAAATTTAATGTTAAATCTTAAAAATACATATATTATACTCAGTATATATGTATATATACATGATATACTTAAAAAAAATCAATACATATATATTATATTCATTTCATCCTAACATATCATGTATATACTTTAAAATACTATATTATAAACGTATGTAAAGACAAACAGATCATGTAAACTCACATCTTAAAATTAATATAAAGATCAATATCACATACATTATTATATATATTGTATAACTTAAAGCTTGCGTATGAAATACTTATATATTATACTATTGTAACCATTAAGATATATATGTGACAATGTATATATGCAGACATATATAAGTATTTCAAAAATCAAAGTCAATTAAAACTAGTAATATAATACATATATATATATAAGATAACGTTTTAAATATATAAGTACATACCTCTTATGCTATTAAAAGAAATATAAACAAAATATAAAATAGAACTTATAGGAATCACTTATATGCAATGTATAAACAAATGTATAAACTAACAAATTGTAAAACATATACACGCAACTAGCATATAAAAATATTCACCTAACCAAACCTATACAACCAGCATATATTAAAATGTTTACCCAACTTATACTCACAGTCGAAACTATAAATTACTATATACATATCTAATATAAAATATAACATATACTAACACACAATCAACCCAAGTGCTTATCTTATTTAATGTCAGTGACTCAGTATCCATAAACAAATTGATATGAATCCATTTATAACTATATATAATCCACTTATATATATCCTAACACACTCACAGGTTATAAATATATATAACATTCATATATAATATAGTAAGCCTGTAGTACTGCAAAAGAAGTAGGCTCGGTTTGTGTTTCCAATATACAAGTGCGAAAATTTCTTCAACAAAACACACACATATATATATATATATATATATATATATATATATTAAATTTAGTATGCTTATGTAAACTACACTATGCATATCTTGTTTCGAAAAAAACAGCACTACAAACTAACTTGTAATATATCCGAAAACTTATAAACCTTATTTACCTATTTATATAACAGAGGGAAGATATCGCGCTCTGTTCTGGACGATTTGGATGAGGTCGGAGCTGCGATAGAGGAGATGAACGGTATGCAGGCGCTCGGTTGGCAAAACGTTGAGGAGGGATAGGTTTCTCGGTTCTGGGCTGGGAGGAATAAAGGAGGAGGGAACGTAAACCCGAAGGGACGGTGGCTCAAGGTTGATGGTTGGATCTTTGAAGTTGAGGTAGATCTTGGCCAGGTTGCAAAGTGGTGGTGTGGACGCCCTGGCTGACGTGGTGGCTTTGAGAGGAAGAGGGTGGGGAGAAGCTTCGGCTTCAGGCGATCTAGCGGTAAGGAGATGTTGACGAGATGGAATAAGGCGGATGACTGGGAGGAGGTCATAGAGTAGGGAGTGGCATTGTCTGGTGTTCGAATGGAGGCCGAAGTGGTGGAGAATGAAGAAGGTGAGGAGAAGTTGCGGAGTGGAAGGGACGTGAGGAGGTGGTTCCACGGGTTGACGTGGTAGGCGGAGGAGGACGGGCTTGGGTTTGTCTCGATGAAGTGAGTAGGCAGTGGTTTGAAAATGGACAGAGCAGCACTTCTTTTCTAATGCAAGCTTGGATAACATAATTGATATTATCATTTTTCATGTAGAAGAAGAATAAGACTCATCAGTCAAAAGGGAAGAACATTGGGAATAGAAGGTGTTCGGCCCCCAAGAAGGACAACTGGTTTCAAAATATACTATTTATCCCTTTTATTTTCTTTTCAACTGAATAGTCAGATCCCATAAAAGAAAAATGAACAGTCTAAAAGGAGTAAACGTATTAGCATAAATGAAAATTTTGGAAAATTCTAAAGCCCACAGCTGTTGAATTCAGAGAATATTAACTCAACGGCTATTAGATATTATACAGTGGATAACAAAAGGGCAAGAAACAACAAAACATAAACGGTCACCGGTACGGATACCCGTTTCGCGGATTCCGCCGCGCACCGGACTCCGGCATGCACAAATAAATATACGGCGGAAATCAGCACAACGAGACGATCAAAACGGTATATAGATATCAGTGGTATGATTGAATTATAAAAATTCGAATTTTCTACTAGCGGAAAATGCAGCAAAAACGCAGAAAAATAAGATCGACGGAGCTAAAGAAGTTCGAATTTGGAAAAACGAAATATGACGTCTTGGTCAGAAGATGAATTAGAATTTTTCTATGTAAAAACATTCAGGTTTGGAAAACATTTTATTATCATCAATTTTAACTGATATAAATTGGAATAAAATTACACTAGAAAATAAATTTCCAAATTATCTGATCAAAATTTACCAGTTGCTATGATTAATTAGATGCATTCCAAATATCAAATTTTTATTTCAAAATTTTATCGTTTAAAATTTCACAAAATTTTAACTAATTATGTTATTAAAACAGTTAAAATTTACGGGTCATTACACTCTCCCCCACTCAAAACTTTTCGTCCCCGAAAAGGAAGGAGGTAGGAGGATAGAAAGAACCAGAAAGAAAATAGATAAGTAAAACAATTAATTTAAACCATATAAATTTCAATTTAATTTAATTAATGTTAGCACCAAAAATGGTCACTAACCTCGTAGAGAAAGATTGTGTAGAGATGTAAGTGATGAATATCAGTTAAACAAAGAAGACAATGCTAATTTAAATGCAGAAAGTAAGAACACCAGATTTATAGTGGTTCAGCGTAATTGCCTACGTCCACTTTGAGGTTAAACTTTATTGATCTTCTTTAATGGTTGATTACAAATACAATTCGTAGGTCGAATACTTGAATGCAATTGCTAAGTAGAGAAGATGAGTATGAAAAATGACAGAGTCTCCCTAGTGTTCTCGAAAAAAGATCCCTTTTCACTGTGACCCTGCCCCTCTATTTATAGACAAAGATGGGCTGGACTTCCCAGGTGGGCTTGGTAGCCGAACACTATAGCCCAAGTATAGTGGTCGCTGCATGCCGAACCAGGTAGGCCGAACACAATGACGCCGAACCACCCTTTCTATGCCGAACGGTATGTTTGATGTGTGGGAAGTGCAGAATGGTTGTTAGTCGAAGCCGAACGTGCCTCTGTCCGAAGCGCTTGACCGAACAATGCTCTCTGGCCGAACGATGCATTCTGGCCGAACAATCCCTTTGGCCGAACGATCCTCCTTGGCCTAACGTGCCTCCTGGCCGAACGATGCATTCTGGCCGAACGGTCCCTTTGGCCAAACGATCCTCCTTGGCCTAACATGCCTCGTGGCCGAACGATGCATTCTGGCCGAACGGTATGTTTGATGTGTGGGAAGTGCAGAATGGTTGTCAGTCGAAGCCGAACGTGCCTCTATCCGAAGCGCTTGACCGAACAATGCTCTCTGGCCGAACGATGCATTCTGGCCGAACAATCCCTTTGGCTGAACGATCCTCCTTGGCCTAACGTGCCTCCTGGCCAAACGATGCATTCTGGCCGAACGGTCCCTTTGGCCGAACGATCCTCCTTGGCCCAACGTGCCTCTTGGCCGAACGATGCATTCTGGCCGAACGGTACTGTCATGTCGAGTAGTCATATACGCCGAACGCCTTCTAATGCCGAGTTCCACTGGATGTCGAGTACTACGCCGAGTACTTCTAGATGCCGAGTTCCACTGGATGCCGAGTACTACGCTGAGTACTTCTAGATGCCGAGTACTATCTGATGCCGAGTACTATCTGATGCCGAGTACTATCTGATGCCGAGTACTATCGATGCCGAGTACTATTTGATGCCGAGTACTATCGATGCCGAGTACTAGTTGCCTGGTCAAATCTCCAGGAAACACTTGCCCCCCAAAGTGTATCGCGTGGCCGAATCGTGGTACGCTTTGAATCATGTAACCTTTTCGTCTCATCTTAAACTCTTGACTAACCTCGAACGAAGATGTCTTTTTGAGAATTCCAGTGGTTTAGGTGTGTGCCGAACGTTTCCCAGATGTCGAACTAGGCATTCGTAACCGCACGTGCCTCTGTCCGAACGAACCTTCAGTGCTGGACACTCTTATACGCCGATGCCGAACGTCATGACCTTGACTGGTTCCACCGGATGTAGCCTTTTCGACTTCCTCTGTTTCCCTATAAAAGCCAACACCTCTATCCTTCTTTTCCTTTTCACACTTCCAATACCTCTGCCTTGCCTCTGCCGAACCTTATCAGCATACAACTCGCCGATTCTTCCCAAGTTTCTTCCTTACCAACTAGGTACCGATCCTTTCATCTCAATACAACCTTTATGCTCGAACTCCCTTAATTGATGGGATAAATCGAGCCTTGGACAAAATGTTGAGTTACGCGACGAGTGGTGGTAGGAAGTGTAAATAGAAATGAGTTTTTTCCAGAAATCAATGATAGACACACTGTGGTTCGGCATAAGTATTTTATGCCGGACCAGATTGGTGGAAGTAGAAACATGGAGTAAGTAGGAGATGACTAGGGGCATCGAGCGGTCTGGTCTGGTACGACTTGCCAAACGATTCGCCCTCGTGGTTCGGTGTGGATGGAGGAAGAGACGAGGCCAATGTTGAAGACAACGTGCCGATGGTCATTTCAGCCGAACAGTCACAAACACCGTACCATACTCAGGCTAAAACACGCCTAACAAAACAAGGCCGAACGATCCCTTTAGCCGAACAGTGCTTTAGCCGAACAATGACTTTAGCCAAACAATTACTTTAGCCGAACAGTGACTTTAGCCGAACAGTGACTTTAGCTGAAAAGTGACTTTAGCCGAACAGTGAATTTTAGCCGAACCAAAATTTAGCCGAACAATGACTTAGCTGAATAATGAATTGGCCGAACAAAGACTTAGCCGAACCAAAATTTAGCCGAACACTCATTAACTATATCTACCCATAAAGCAAAACAAGAAACAGGGCCCAAGCATTCTAGCATACGTGAAGCCGGCCCGGATCGCTAACTTCTTAGCTTCAGTAAACATAAATCTGAACTTAGATTATCATACGTTTTTTGGATCTGGAATTGCAATCTCCAAAAGGCAGGCTTTCGGGGACGGTCAGCGATGACGGTCTCCGAGGGCGATGACTTGATGCTCAGTTTTATAGCAACAACTTTGCGACCTTCAGACTTTCAACGCTTTTACACGATTGCTTGCACTAGATCACACACCACACGGGGGGGCTATTTGTGTTGTTAACTCTAACGTTCAATGTTTTTTCAAGTATAGTTTTCGCAGGCACTTAAACAGATTCATTATTTATTGGGGATGTCTATGAAGTCTAGCTCCGCCACCATATCTGACAGGCCTGGGCCGTCATCAAGGCAAGAAGCCGCTGATACTTCAAATCCGTCGACTTCCCCTGCCCATAACTTAGCACCCGATGCCCTGGAGGCAACAATTCTTTTAGACAACCCGATCGACTCACAAGCTTCGAAGATCAATGAAGCCGCACTCCGACGGATATGTTCCATCCACGGGATTCCTTTCGCCGATGTGTTAGTCCCTTCGCGACACGATCGTCCTCACCTGCCCCCAGTCGGATATACCACTTGCAACAAGTTCATGTGTTGGATGGGCAGCGTGCCTCCGTTTAACTTATTACTTCGGGACGTGTTGCAGTACATCGACATTGCCCCGTCGCAGCTGCACCCGAACGGTCACGCGTTTCTATATGGGACCTACCTACTCTTCATGGCTGTCTTCTCCAGACCTCCAACTTCTGGCGACATCAGATACATCTATATGATCAAGAAGCGGAAAGACAGCCCTTCCTTCATGTTCCTCGAGCCGTACCACAAATGCCAAATCTTGATAGGGGCATGTAGTAAATTTGCCCTGTACAAACAGGAATGGTTCTACGTGCGTTGCCCTCCTGGTTTTGCGAGGAGATGGGTTGAAGGCAGTAAGTCTCTTCGCTGAGTCATCATTCGCGATTAATGGGAGTCATGCTTTTTCTAACTCCTCGTTTCATCTTTTTTAGGTATTAACCCGCGTCCAGAGGGCCGAGGATATTCTGAGGCCGTTGAGGCCATTAGAGCTCTTCCTGCCGAGGAACGAGACATTCGGACCATTATTTCAAATGAGTCATTGTCGAGGTTCGGCTTGCTAGCCCCTGGTCGCCGGATTAGCCTTCCGGAGGGCGTCTCTATTCCCAAGCCAGCATCCGGTAAAGGGAAAAAATAGGCCGGATCGTCATCACGCCGCACTCCCGATGCGCACGAAGAAGGCGAGCACAAAGAGGATGAAGCTCCTGAGACCCAAGGCGAGAATGTGGGTCCTGCCTGGAATCCGGCCGTCGAAGTTCACGACATTGAAACGTCATCCTCCCCTTCGAAGGGAAAGAAGAGGTTAAAATACAAAATTCGGAAGGAGAAAGTTGGTGGCACTTCAAAAGTTATGCCTATCCCGCCCGAGAAAGAGGCTTCCTCACAGCACCTGGAAAGTTCCCTGAGGAGTTTGTCGAATCTTTCTATCCCTGATGATATACTTAATTACGGGTTTGACGATCTTGAAGCCCTCAAGTTCTCTTCGCCCGCTAGAGGCAATGCGGGAGTTCAACTCCCGGTCCAAGGAGACAATACTCCGATTAGTAAAGATAAAAGAACTGGTCCGTCGGGGGGAACACTAGGACACACACGCACATACGCATTCCATCATACACTTCAAGTTTTTTTTTATTTCCCGGATTTTTCTTAACTCGTTGTTATCTACATTCTTTGCAGGTGACATGGGGCGCTCTCACGAACTCGATCGGCTTCATGGCTCTTCCATATTTCATCATTCCGGATGTGACTCAGGTTCAGGCAGACGCAGGGACAGAGATGATTATGAAGATAGAGACAATCGTCCTCGCGATTCGTCTTACCATAAGAAGGCATATTCTCAATCTTCACAGTCCCGTGATCCTCTTCCTCCAACTGAGCCGGATAGAGAGAAGTCTTCACAGAAGGGTTACCAACCTGATGCTCCTCGAGAACAACACTCTGGTTCATCGAGCATAAGGCAAATTCGGGAGCAACGAAAAAGAGCAGAACTTCCAAAGCCTCCTCCCCCTACTCCCGTGGTTGATCCAACTGTAGCGGAAAAGATGGTCGATCTTAGGGCCAAGTTTCCAAAAATTTGCTTCGATGGTCTTAAGTTCCTCCCGGCTATTCACCATATCCCTGGGCACGTGAAGCAGAGTGCCATTGCCTGTAATAACGACGTCTATGTTCAACATGACGCGTTTGTACACTTGGTTGAAAAGTTCTTGGAGGTGTCCGTTGAGCGTCAATATGAGATTGATCGTCTGAAATTGGAGGCTGGCTGCGATAAGAACATCATCAAGCATCAAGACGAAGATCTTGCTTCGTATAAGTCGAAGCTGGAAGCCGCTGAACAAAGCGCAAAAGATACTGCTGAGGCAGTTACTCGTTTAGAGATGGCTCACAAGAAGGAACTTGATGAAGCAGTCCAGCGCAGCGGTGCCCTTGCCCTAGAAAAAGATTCCGTTCAAAAAGAAAGGGATGCGCTCGCCATACAAGTCAGAGAGCTGAAAGAATTACTCTCCAAGGAGAAGGAGGACAAAGTAGCTGCTCAAGAAGAATCACAACGATATTGTGATGAAATCGTTGCTACTCGGCTCCTGAAAACGAAGCTCGATGGCGAACTCGCTGGGGTTGAAAAAATGAAGGACGAAGCCCGTGAGGAGGGCAAAAGAAAAGCTGTGGAGGAGATTGACTCTCGCCTCGAGGCGGCCGCAGAAGCCGACAGGGAAGAGGTCAAATGCATGTTTGACCCGTTGATTGCTGAGTACGGAGCCCACGTCCTTATGCATCGTGACTTTACATTCTTGGGCGATGGCTATCTCGAATCCCTAGCTAAGGCCTGGGAAACCTTAGTAAAGATCAGGAAAATCGAGTCGGGCTCTGAAGAGGTCGATGAGGATGCCTTGGTGAAGGAGTTTCTTAGGGGGAATGAGCCAGCGGATATATCCGCAGCTTTGGCGCTTTATAGCAAAGGCTCTCCCCTTCCAAAAGAGAAAAGTGATGAAGCTGGCCCATCTGGGGCTGAGACTACGGCTCCTCATATTGTTGCTCCTCCCACTGCTCAACCGGCCGGTCGGTCGACACTTGATCCATTCGAGCAGCATGCCGGTTATGATCTTGAAGATCTCGGGCTCGGTGCTCATGTGCTATCCCCTATCCTGGAGGGTGAAACCCCACGCGCAACCGATAGCCAACCGGAACCTGGTAGGAAACTCTTCTTCTCTAGAAGTTGAAAGATCTGTCATTTTCCAGCAGTGGTTATTCGTTTTAATGTTCATTCTTTATGTTTTCATGCAGGCTGCTCTGACCCCGAGCCAACTCTGAGGAGCGATAACGCCAAGGAGGAGGCAGAAAAAACAAGCGACATTGTTCACGCGGGAGTAATTCCTGTTCCCGATGCTCAAGTGATCGGGGCGCTAGATGATGATAAGCTTGACACTTCATCTCCTACCGAAGGGAGTGATGAAATCGAAATCACTGGCGCCTCTGAGCATACTTCAAAGATGAGCATGAAGGACCGCCTCGCCGAAGAGGAGAAGAAAAAGGTCGAGGTCAAAGTTGTACCTGAAATACTGGAACTTACCGACCCGTGGAACAGACCTTTGAAAATCATTCTCCCGGGCAGGTCCAAACCACTGGATGTTCCGTCTCCTACTTCTGACTCCGCTTCTTTAGCAAGCAAGAAATCCAAGAAAAAGCGTGAAGGAGAGGAGTCTTCGGAAAAAAACAAAGGAAGACAAGAAGAAGAAACCGAAGAAATAATCGATACACTCGTTCAACGAGCTTCTTGCTTAAGTCTTGTAGTTGCTTTTATCTTTTGTAGCTTGTAGTTTGTATAGATAGGTTCTTAACTCTGAGTTTTGTAGGAGTAACTCTGTAACCCCATTTTGAACTATTGAATGAAGTTTAGTTTCTTTTTCGTTTGAATGATTCTCTTGCTTTTCTTTGGTTTGCTGACTAACTGTAGTCATAACTCAAGTTCTTATGAGTTGCATTATCTCCCAATCCATTCTCATGTTGTTCAAACATTTCCAGACGTGGCATACTTCTTGTTCCACATTTCTCGAGTACTTGGACTTTTTTCTAAATCTGCGCTACGGGGATTTAGAGTAAGTTGATCCGCGTTCAGGGGATTCGGAGGTTCGCATCGTTTATACTCTAATCCGCACTCTGGGGACTTAGAGTACTCCGATCTGTGCTCTGGGGATTCAGAGATTTGAAATCGTTTATACTCTAGTCTGCACTCTGGGGACTTAGAGTACTCCGATCCGCGCTCTAGGGATTCGGAGATTTGAAATCGTTTATACTCTAGTCCGCACTCTGGGGACTTAGAGTACTCCGATCCGCGCTCTGGGGATTTGGAGATTTGAAATCGTTTATACTCTAGTCCGCACTCTGGGGACTTAGAGTACTCCGATCCGCGCTCTGGGGATTCAGAGATTTGAAATCGTTTATACTCTAGTCCGCACTATGGGGACTTAGAGTACTCCGATCCACGCTCTGGGGATTCAGAGATTTGAAATCGTTTATACTCTAGTTCGCACTCTAGGGACTTAGAGTACTCCGATCCGCGCTCTGGGGATTCGGAGATTTGAAATCGTTTATACTCTAGTCCGCACTCTGGGGACTTAGAGTACTCCGATCCGCGCTCTTGGGATTCGGAGATTTGGAATCGTTTATACTCTAGTCCGCGCTCCGGGGACTTAGAGTACTCCGATCCACGCTCTGGGGATTCTGATTTTTGAGGTTGTTTATACGAGTTCGTACGTCGTACATGATAATGTAGTTCGTCATCCGATTATGAGATATAGAAACATTATTGATTCGTGGAAAATACGGCTTCAAGCCTTTATTAATGAAAAACAACTAAACTGCTTGATTACATAGTTAAAAAGAAACTAAGTTACGACTGAACGAAAACATACAGGAAATAATAGTGCCTAAAACAAGAAAGAAAATATGCTAAATGTAATAGTGCCGCAGATGTTCACTGTTCCATGCTCGGGGGAGTGTCGTGCCATCAACGATCGCCAGCTTGAATGTTCCCTCTCCAACCTTCCGTTCAATGACATACGGACCTTCCCAGTTGGGATTCATACGTGATGGTACTGGGAAAACTCGTTTTAGAACGAGATCACCCACATCAAAAGTCCTTGGGCGGACTCTGTCGTCGTAGTAACGCTTGACTCGGTGTCTATGTGCTGCCGCCCTTAATTCGGCCTCTTCACGCTTTTCATCGATGCAGTCCAGCGATTCCAACAAGAGGTCCTGGTTCGTCTTGGGATCATAGTATGTCACTCAGTGTGATGGAACTTCAAGTTCCACGGGTATAACGGCTTCCGAGCCGTATGCTAAGGTGAATGGAGTGTGGCCGGTCGCGGACTTGTGGGTAGTTCTATAAGCCCATAGTGCTGTCGGGAGTTCATCTACCCACTTGCCTCCGACTTTCTCTAGACGCTTCTTCAGTATTGACTTGATTATTTTATTAACGGCCTCGACTTGTCCGTTAGCTTTTGGGTGTGCAGCGGCGGCGAACTTCTTCTCGATGCCATACTTTAAACAGAACTCTTTGAACTCTCTGCTTTCAAATTGCGTCCCGTTGTCCGTAATGATGGTGTGAGGAAGGCCAAAGCGGCATATAATGCTTCGTACAACGAAGTTAATGACCTTCTTAGAGGTGATCGTGGCCAAAGGTTCTGCCTCAGCCCATTTTGTGAAATAGTCGACTGCAACTATCGCGTATTTCGCGCCACCTTTGGATATAGGCAAAGAGCCGATTATGTCGATTCCCCAGATTGCAAATGGCAAGGGACTAACCATATGTGTGAGTTCCGTTGATGGAGTCCTCGGGATTTTCGCATATCTTTGACACTTGTCACATTTTCTTGCGTAGTCTGCAGCGTCCCGATTTACGGTCGGCCAGTAATATCCATAGCGAAGAATCTTCTTTGCTAGCGTTTGCCCCCCGGTATGGTCGCCACATTCCCCTTCGTGAACCTCTTTCAAGACCCGCTTTGTCTCGTCATGGGCGATGCACCGTAATAAGGGGACTGAGAACCCTTTTCGATACATTAATCCATCCTGCATCACGTATCGCGCAGCCTTTCGAAGGACCTGTCGTCTTTCGCTCCTTTTTTCTGGTAAAGCCCCGGTTGTCAGGTACAGTCTGAACGGGTTCATCCACGACTCCTTTTCGATTTCTGTTTCCAACACACAGTCAACTTTCATCTCGTCTATGCTCGGGGCATGCAAGGCCTCAACGGGATACAATCCCATTTGCTGCGCGTCGCCTGTGCTTGCAAACTTAGCCAACAAGTCGGCTTCTTTATTCGGTTCGCGCGGGACATGTGAAATGTCATAACGCTCAAGATTCGACAGTAGTTCTTGGACCTGAACAAGGTACGGAGCCAGCTTCTGTCCCTTCGCTTGGTAATCTCCCCGCACTTGGTAAACCACCAACTGTGAGTCACAAAAGATTTCAACTGATTTGATCCCGAGTTCTCCGATGAGCTTCAAGCCAGCGATCAGTGCTTCATATTCTGCTTCGTTATTTGTAGCTGGGAAATCAAGCTTCAAAGCATAACAGATTGATCGATTTTCCAAAGTTATAAGAACTACAGCCGCGCCGGAGCAACGGTCGTTTGATGCCCCATCAGTATATAATTTCCAACGAACGGGGGGAATGACGTCATGATTATCTGGTTCTATGGGTATGGTAAACTCAGCGATGAAATCTGCTAATGCTTGCCCTTGTATGGCCCTCCGTGGCAAGTAGGCGATATCGAACTGGCTCAACTCGATGTTCCATTTTAGCAATCTTCCGGAAGTTTCTGGTCGTTGGAGTACCTACCGCAGGGGTTGATCGGTATAGACACTGATTGAGTGTGGTTGAAAATACGGGCGTAGCTTACGTGATGCAATCACCAAGCAATAGGCCAATTTCTTGATTTTAGGGTAATTTCTTTCTGCCCCCGTTAAACGCTTGCTAACATAATACACCGGCTTCTGGATTCGGTCCTCCTCGCGAACTAAAGCCGCACTTATCGCATGTGGGGATACAGCCAAGTATACGTACAGTATCTCGTGGTCTACTGGTTTTGACAGCACTGGTGGACTCTCCAGATGCCTCACCAGATCTCGGAATGCTTCCTTACAACTAGACGTCCATTCGAAGTTCCTCTTCCCCTTCTTTATTATATCAAAGAAAGGGATGCACTTGTCAGTTGCCCTAGATATGAATCGACTTAGCGCATCTACTTTTCCATTCAAGCTCTATACCCGCTTTATAGTCCTGGGCACTTGCACATCTCGAATAGCTTGGATCTTTTCTGGGTTAGCTTCAATTCCCCTAGCATTGACGATGAATCCTAAAAACTTCCCCGACGCAACGCCGAAGGAACACTTCAGAGGATTGATCTTCATCCCGTAAAACCTGAGTATGTCGAACATTTCAGCCAAGTCTCGAATGTGGTCGTTTGACTGTCGTGACTTCACGAGCATGTCATCCACATAGACTTCCATCGTCCTACCTAGCTGGTCCTTGAACATTCGATTCACCAAACGCTGATAAGTCGCTCCTGCGTTCTTCAGTCCGAAGGGCATTACTACATAGCAATATAGCCCGACATCTGTAACGAAGCTGGTGTGTTCTTGGTCCAGAATATGCATCGGGATTTGGTTGTATCCCGAGTATGCATCCATGAATGATAACAGCTTATGTCCTGCGGTGGAGTCGACCAACTGATCGATCCTTGGTAACGGGAAACTGTCCTTGGGGCACGCTTTGTTCAAATCGGAAAAGTCTACGCAAGTTCTCCATTTCCCATTTTCCTTTTTCACCCGTACGGGGTTCGATACCCACTCAGGATAGAGGGTGTCGCGGACGAACCCGTTGGCTTTGAGTTTGTCCACCTCCTCTCTAATAGCAGCGGACCTCTCCGGGTCCATTCCTCTCCTCTTTTGTTTAACCGGGACGTATTTCGGGTCTATGTTCAACATATGACTCGTGATGGCGGGGGAAATCCCACACATATCAGAATGCGTCCAGGCGAAAACATCAAGATTCGCCCGGAGGAAGTCACTAAGGTCTTCAGTCATCGCGGGGCCAAGCTGTGATCCGATCTTCAGTATCCGCGAAGGGTCGTTTCGGCTAACTGAAATATCAACCGTTAGTTCAGCCGGCGCTGCCTTTTCTTCCCTTGGTTTCTCATCATCGTCTCTCGGATCTATGTCTCTGAAGATCCGAGAATTATGCCCGAGCCAAGGCTCGGGCACTACTTGTCAATTATCCGTGTTAAGGATGCGGACAGGATTGTCCACAACCTTTCCTTTTTCCCTTCGATGGGCCTCCCGGAGCTCAGCTACATAACAGGAACGACCAGCTGCTTGGTCGCCATGAACAATACCTACCCCTTTGTCAGTTGGGAACTTCAAAGTTAAGCACCACGGGGCTAATGCTGCCATAAACTCAGCCAGGGCCGGTCGGTCCAAGAAAACATTATACGGGGAATCCACATCCAGAACTATGAAGGGTAGGATTCGCACCCTCCGACGTTCGCCTTGTCCCAGTTCAACTGGTAACTCAACATAGCCCACTGCATCGGTCGTTGCGCCATTAAAGTCGTGTATGCGAGCTTTGGACGGTTTCAAGTCCTTTGTTTCCATTTTCATCTGGTCATAAGCCTTCTTGAAGATGATGTTGACAGAACTTCCACAATCAATCAAAATTCTTTTCACATATGCCGGTCCGATCATTGCAGATATGACCATCGGGTCGATGGTTGGAGCCTCCACTTGGTCAGCATCTCTGTTTCTGAACACTATATCGTCTGTCATTACGCGCTGTTGCTTAGCAGGGGTCCCATCCTCCGTGTTCAAACAACATTCGAAATCTGCATGCTTCAGGGCACTAGCATACGGCTCCATCTCCTGCCAATTCTTATCCGCGGGTGAGGCCCGCCGATGATCGTGTTTATGACTAGCCTACCCACAGTTCGGGCAGGCTCCTGGGGATGACGCGGATCCGGTGCACGACCTGGGTTGGACGTTCCCTATCCTCCTTCCTGTGGATCCTTCATAAATTCTTGCAACTTCTTTTGCCTAATCAACTTCTCGATAGCGTCGTGCAGGTGTCTGCACTCTTCCGTATTGTGCCCATAAGTCTCGTGAAAGCAGCAATATTTCCCGGTCCGTTTCTGTTCCTTGGTTGATTCTTTTGGACGTGGCTTTCTGTACTGAAAGGCATTGCAGGTTGATAGGTAAATGTTCTCAAGAGACGCATTCAGCGGGGTATACTCGTTGTAGCTTGGAATTCTCGATTTCCACTTCCCCGCTTCTCTCTTCTTCCTTTGATTTCTTCCTCTGGACTCCTTAGGCTGACCGGGCTTATTCTGGGCATTGACTTAGACCTTTCCCGAGTTGTCCCCGGACTGTTTCACAGCAACGTTGCTTTTCATGGACTCTTGGACAGGTCCTGGTGTCTTATCTCGTCTTACCCATCTAGCTTCCTCTCTCCTTATGAACTGGTGTGCCTTTGAGTAGAAACGCTCTAGCGTAGTCGGAGGTTTTCCTGCCAACCAGTCTCCAAACTCAGAATCTGGATCCACACCTTGGCAGTCTCCAAACTCAGAATCTGGATCCACACCTCTCATTACAGCCATTAGGATTGCATGATCGTTGGGATTACTGACTTCAGTTGCCGCAACATGGAACCTTTGTAAATATTCCTTCAATGACTCCCCGGGACTTTGGATTACACTTGACAGAGATATTACGTCCTTTGGACGAGTAGTGTGTATCCTGAACTGCTCAATAAACTTCTTTGCCAACTCCTCGAAATTGGATACAGACCGCGGAGGAAGTCGGGTAAACCACATAGTAGCGATCCCAGATAGAGTAATTGGAAAGCATCTACACTTGGTGGCATCATTTGCCCTAGCTGAATCCATCATCCATTCGTACCTCATGACATGCTGTCTGGGGTCAGTCTTTCCCTCGTACGCAGGGATAGTTAGCATACTAAACTTTCTGGGGTACGCCGCCTGTAACACAACATCTGTGAACGGAGTGGGACTCCTTGATACTCCCCAATCGTCATTCGACAAGCCCTGATTTTCTTTCATCAATTGCCTGACCATGGCTGTCAGGTCTGGTGTCTGTATGGAAGGTGGAAGGTTAGAGTCCATTCTACGTGACTGTCCATGTTGATGCCTCCTCTCCTGGCGATCTGCCAATCGTGCTTCTTGAGGTTCGACATCATTAGCGTTTTGATGGTCTGGGCCTCCAGCCTCCATCTGTACTCCAGTTCCTAAGTTTCCAGCTCCGACTTGGTCACGGTTTCCAGCTATTTGAACAGCAGCACCCGTCCGCGCAGCTTCAGTCTTACGGCGTGTGCGCCTGGGAGGTTCATCAGAAGAAGTTGAGCTGTCGGATGAGGAATAGGGAGCGAGATTGCCCCCAGCATTCTGTTGCTGCTGTTGAGTGAGTTGTGCCATCAGGTTGGCGTTAGCTTGCATCTGCTCTCCAAGTTATCTCCTGCTTTCCCTGAGTTCTCTCATCTAGTCGTTGAACTCTATTCTGGTGACAAATGGAGTTTGGTCCTGGGTGGCAATTCCTACACCCGGAATCGCTGGTGGATTGCTAGGTCCTGCTTGTTGTACGCTAGCAGTTTCATGGGCATCCGCATTATGAGAAGCTGACCTTGTACGTGGTCTCGCCATTGTAGAGTTATTGGTTGGAACTCTGAGTAGAATCAACGGATGTCCTATCAATGAGTCGGATCTTCTTTAGGGGATTTGTTCAATCCAGTAGCATCAAAGCAGATCCTTGAGGTCTGAGAATTCAATTCTCAGTGAAAGCACCAAAGTGTTAGCACCAAAAATGGTCACTAACCTCGTAGAGAAAGATTGTGTAGAGATGTAAGTGATGAATATCAGTTAAACAAAGACAATGCTAATTTAAATGCAGAAAGTAAGAACACCAGATTTATAGTGGTTCAACGTAATTGCCTAGGTCCACTTTGAGGTTAAACTTTATTGATCTTCTTTAATGGTTGATTACAAATACAATTCGTAGATCGAATACTTGAATGCAATTGCTAAGTAGAGAAGATGAGTCTGAAAAATGGCAGAGTCTCCCCAGTGTTCTCGAAAAAAGATCGCTTTTCACTGTGACCCTGCCCCTCTATTTATAGACAAAGATGGACTGGACTTCCCAGGTGGGCTCGGTAGCCGAACACTCTAGCCCAAGTATAGTGGTCGCTGCATGCCGAACCAGGTAGGCCGAACACAATGACGCCGAACCACCCTTTCTATGCCGAACGGTATGTTTGATGTGTGGGAAGTGCAGAATGGTTGTCAGTCGAAGCCGAACGTGCCTCTGTCCGAAGCGCTTGACCGAACAATGCTCTCTGACCGAACGATGCATTCTGGTCAAACAATCCCTTTGGTCGAACGATCCTCCTTGGCCTAACGTGCCTCCTGGCCGAACGATGCATTCTGGCCGAATGGTCCCTTTGGCCGAACGATCCTCCTTGGCCTAACGTGCCTCCTGGCCGAACGATGCATTCTGGCCGAACGGTATGTTTGATGTGTGGGAAGTGCAGAATGGTTGTCAGTCGAAGCCCAACGTGCCCGTGTCCAAAGTGCTTGACCGAACAATGCTCTCTGGCCGAACGATGCATTCTGGCCGAACAATCCCTTTGGCCGAACGATCCTCCTTGGCCTAACGTGCCTCCTGGACAAACGATGCATTCTGGCCGAACGGTCCCTTTGGCCGAATGATCCTCCTTTGCCTAACGTGCCTCCTGGCCGAACGATGCATTCTGGCCGAACAGTACTGTCATGTCGAGTAGTCATATACGCCGAACGCCTTCTAATACCGAGTTCCACTGGATGTCGAGTACTACGCCGAGTACTTCTAGATGCCGAGTTCCACTGGATGCCGAGTACTTCTAGATGCCGAGTACTATCTGATGCCGAGTACTATCTGATGCCGAGTACTATCTGATGCCGAGTACTAGTTGCCTGGTCAAATCTCTAGGAAACAATTAATATTTAACAATTTGGTTAAATCCATTGGTTTCACTTAAGTTAAATCAATCTATTTATTTCTACATTCATTATCTTATTATCTAGTCATCCTAAATTAAAAATTTCTAAATCAATCAATTTGTATAATCATTTATTGTACTCATATTTTATTCAACAAATTTTATTTTTTTTCCAAATTATTATTAAGTTTATTCCACTTAATATATCTTATTGCATATATTTAAACCATATAAATTAATTTAAATCATATAAATTTCAATTTAAATTAATTTAGATTCAATAATTGGTTTAAATTTAAGGTATTTCCATAAATTGATCTAATTTCAATTTATTAATTCCTTCAAACAAATTTATTTGCCTCATCTATTATTCAATTAACTTATTGTTCTATTTACTTCAATTAACATTTTATAATTAAAATTTAAGTGTATAACATTTATTATAACCACTCAAATTTTATTTATAAATTCAATTTATATTATATATTATCCAATTACATATTCAACTTCTGAATGATTTAGGTAAGTTGTATTAGAATGCAGTTGAACAATATACAAATAAAATTTTCCCAATTCAATTATTCAAGTTTAAATATTTATTCCAAATTTTGGTTTTATTTATAATTAAAATCATCCTTTAACAAAATTTAAGAATTAGATTTCCGATTAACTTTAAACAATTTAGAGATATATATAGTATATTTATATCAAATCAAATTAAATTTTAAAATAAGATACCCATATATATATATATAAATAAAATTATACTAAAGAAATTCAAATCAAAATATTTTTCAAAACAAAACCGTAGCAAAGCTACAGAATAGTATCTCCGCTTCGAAACTCAAAAATGAATGTCGATGATGCGGCCGCCATCACCGAAATTATTTTCCAGCGACAAAGAGAAGAGCACTGAATAAACATCTAAAATTTCTTTGGAATGATTTCTATTTGAAATATTTTAAATACTATACACTTTAAAACTTACAAATCAAAGTTTGAAATCACCGGAAATTTAAATTCTCAGTTTCTTGATTTAAATTCATTACAATTTTCAAATAAATTATAAACCATGTTTTTATTTCAATTAATTATATATGAGACAAAATCCAATGGTTTAGGTGACATATTTAAAATCGGGACAGTTTGGCATAGGTCCCTAATAAGTTTCAAAATACACAAAAACCCAGTAAAATAAAGTTTGTAAATTAGGTCCCTAGAATTAAGTTACTGAATAATGACATACACTTATGCAATTATTCAGTGAATAATTGCAGACATTTATGCAATTATATCAAAAAATTGCGGAAAATTCCGTAATTATTCATCCAAAAAATTGCGGAAAATTCCGCAATTATTCACCCAAAAAATTGCGGAAATTTACGCAATTTTTTCAAAAAGTTGCGGAAAATTCCGCAATTATTCACCAAAAAAATTGCATAACTATATGCAATTACTTAGTAACTTAATTCTAGGGACCTAATTTACACACTTTTTTTTACTAGGGTTTTTGTGTATTTTGAAACTTACTAGGGACCTGAGCCTAATATTCACTTTAAAATCCAATATTATTTATGAACAAACAATTCAATTAACTATCAAAATTCAGAAAATCATACTTATATATATAATATAATTATTTAAAATTTATTTCATTTACCAAATTTAAAAAAAAAATATTGTGTCAGTTTGCTCTGTTCAAGCGTTTTGGAAATTCTACCGATAGCGTTCATTAGACGAATCGATCGAAAACCCAAATCAACAATAACAACTCAAACAACACAATATCTAAAACATTTAAATATAGATTTAAAAATACCTTATACAAGAATAAATTTTCAAAGCAAGGACAGAGATTTAAATTTGATTAATTCAATCAAAGAAAATTTTGATTTGAGAATAAGTTGGAACGAAAGATAAGATGATTATTTAATCGAATAAGGAAATAGATAATCTTATATAAATCGCGGGCAACCATAACCGGGTCGACCGTGACTTCAAGAATAAGATCGACGTGGAATTCCAAGGTAAATCGACATTCGATCTCAAGAAATAGAATTCAGGTATAACAGGAGATAGATAGCATCGTAAACCGAGGATACAGAAATCTCCGGTAAATCAATGCCTATTGTAAAGGAGTTTCACCCCTTTACAAATCATTCGAAGTTTGGCGAGACCGCCGATTCACTATAAGGGTCAATCGAAGTGGAGTTATGTGATGCTCCAGAATTGAAAGAAGATGAATAGTGAGGGACACGAATGAATTTTTAAAAACGCAGGGAATGTTCCAAAATTCAAAGGAATCGAGTCAAAAGGAAGAGATTCAACTCGAATGAAGTGATTCTGTAGATACATTTACCCTATATGCTGAGTTTTGCTTAGAGCTACCAAAGCTCTAATACCAACTGTAACGGGACATCGCCAGTGGGGTAACGCCCACTGTAGCATACAGCTGTACCTGTGTTCTGCCTTTAAGGCCAGCCTCTCGACTGCACCAACCCCGTAGGGACATGTAGGAGTAAGAGTCATCCGCTCGCTACCAAACCTAAATGCGAGAACCCCCTATCATGCTGCACCCGCCAAGTGCATAGGCAGACACACATGTCGGACTTGAATAATTCAAAATACCGAATTGTTAATTTAAATTTGGCAAAACTCAGCATATACAGTAAATAAATAATCACAAGTCACAGACACAGAGTAATAAATGCAGCGGAAACAAAAGATAGTAGTTCATGAAGCTACTATATACATATCAGAGTTAAATAAGGTACAACAGATGTCTTGAATACAATAATCAAATACAATATCAGAATATATCACTAGAATCAACTGAATATCTGAAAGCTGGATAGATAGCTGGATCTCCAAGCGAAGCTCCAACTCCAAAGGTGAGTCTCGAATACTGGTACACTCAGTCTGACCCGAGCGTAAAGCAAAACACAAATCACTCGAGTCAGGATTAACATTCTTATATCAATAAATCCAACTCCAGTGAAATAGCAACTGAAATATAAGTAACTCAAAGGATGTTTGGAATAACCATCCTTTAAGGATCCGTTAAACTATCTACTATGTAGTAGTGTATAAATAGATAATGCCTATCAATAATATAAAGTATCAAGATAGTGTTAAGGTGTTACCATTATTCCCCTTAACACATTTTATATAAGCGTTATAGTCAATACAGCACTGTAAACTCCACCG
This sequence comes from Allium fistulosum, assembly GCA_030737815.1. NCBI lineage: Eukaryota > Viridiplantae > Streptophyta > Magnoliopsida > Asparagales > Amaryllidaceae > Allium > Allium fistulosum. Next base: position 475,851,822 of record CM060901.1, read on the forward strand.
TAAACTAGTGGGATATCAGGGAGTACTCCATAGGTATAACACAAAAAAAATCGTAGTGGTCGCGTATATAGGAATACAAGTATGACAAGGCACATGAGGAAATACCCAAGGTAGTGAAACTACCGTTTGCTTGATCCGGACTGGTGAGAACGCATCGCCGCAGCGATCGCAACACCGTGAAACAACACTCCCAAATCAAGGGTGCACCAATCGATAACAAGTAATGAGTAGTTTTCGAAGAAGTGTGTTCGCTCGAGGAAGCTAACCACATTTGGCCCGGTACGGCACCTGTTTTAGTTATTTCCAATTTGACACAAGTGTCAGGGCTATCCATTATCGTTCTCTTTCTTCAGTCATCACGTACATCATTCCAACCACTTCATTCTGGATCACACTCCGCGTATAGTTATTAAAGTGGATTTCAGTTTAGACAGAGAGTATGTCCATAGCCGATTCCGGTCTCTTTAATAACTTTCATAATTATTACATCGATTGGTCATTTAATAAATTTCAAAAACCAAATCAATTTCAATTTCAATTAGAATTTATAAATCAACATTTCATTTGTCTTTTTAAACCAATTTCCATAATTTACGTTTAAAAACTTCCAAATTACCATTTCGAAATCTTATAATTCAAATTAAATATTTGATTTAAGACAATTCAAGTATTTATTTAAATTCGTATATAAGTTTCATTCCGAAATCATTTAAATTAATTTAATTTAACATTCAAATCAATTTAAATTCATTGATCGATTTCATTCAATGTTCGTTAAGTAAATTTATCCTTCAAAACAATTTCCATTTAACTTCCAATTCATTAAATCAATTACTTAAGTCAACTTCATTATATCAAAACTTCAAGTTGAATTAAATTAGATTCATCAAACCAACTCTTTAAACTACAAATCTTACATTAATTTCAATAAATCACATTTTTATTTATTGTTAAAGAAAATTCAATTTCACTTATTTATTTACTTAGTTACAATTTCAAAACTAAATTCCACTTATTCAAGAAGTTAAATTTCACTTATTAAAGAATTCAATTTATTTAATTATTAAATAATTCAAGCTTATTTAATTATTGAATAATTTTAAAACTTAATTGTTAAATAATTTCAACTTAATTGCTAATAATTCCAAATTTTAAAACAACGTTCTTTCATCAACTACTATGTTAATATTTTGATTCAGATTATTAAATATTAACATTTTCTTTCATTAAAATTCAAATTCCAACTTCGTTTCAAAACCATATTATCTATTCAAATAAAATCTTCATTTTATTTTTAAATCAAATTATTGACCAATCGGGTTTTATTAAATTCTCTATCCTACGTCAAGTTCATTTGGGTATTTATCATTTCAACCCGATTCCAATTCAATTCAAAATCAAAACATAGCAAAGGGAACTTGCAGTGTGATAACTGGGATGGTGTCAAAGTAAATAAACAAGCAATAACAACAATCAATATCAATCCAATAATCGATTCAAATAATCCCGAAATAATTGTATTAATTTACATTTGTTGTTTATGCAAATTAATATAATTATTTCTAGAATCTACACTATCATTTCATGTAGATTAAAGATTATTAGACTATTCTTTATACGGTTCTTCACTTGGTATCTATTATTCAAATTCATATTACATCGATTTAAACAACATACATTAAACGGTTCAAGGTGTAATTAACCATATTTCTACGTGTCAATTAATTAAACATTTAAAGGATCATATTATACAAATTTGCCTAATTAAATTCAACATATGTATAAATTTCTAGTCGTTAACTATCCTACGTCAAATTCAATTTCATATTTTATCACTTCCTACACTAATAATTTTAACGTCTAATATCACATCAAACAATCAATCATTTATCAACCAAACTTGATTATAATCGTATAAGTAATAGATATCGGTATTAGATGTCACAGGTGAACTGATACAGGTAATAACATATATAACAGTGTAATTAACTAACAACAATATATTTCAATTGTCGTTTCAATTGAAATCAAATTTAATAAATAAAAGAATGTAAATCGTGAGTGATTGCTCACCTTCCGAGGCTAGAGGATAAACACTGAAATCGAGTTACACATCCGAACACGAATTCCCAGGCAAAGCTAGATGGGCACGAATCGACGAATAAAGCTGATAAATCGAATTGGACGAAATCAAGTCAGAATTGGATCGATGAAGATAATAGGTATAGGTGTACCTATATATATAACTATATATAGATAAAAATCATATTCTAAATTCAAATACATTTCAATTTAAATATATATATGTATTTCAAAATTTATTGTTAAATCTTAAAAATACATATATTAAACTCAGTATATATGTATGTATACATGATATACTTAAAAAAAATCAATACATATGTATTATATTCATTTCATCCTAACATATCATGTATATACTTTAAAATACTATATTATAAACTTATGTAAAGACAAACAGATCATGTAAACTCACATCTTAAAATTAATATAAAGATCAATATCACATACATTATTATATATACTGTATAACTTAAAGCTTGCGTATGAAATACTTATATATTATACTATTGTAACCATTAAGATATATATGTGACAATGTATATATGCATACATATATAAGTATTTCAAAAATCAAAGTCAATTAAAACTAGTAATATAATACATATATATAAGATAACGTTTTAAATATATAAGTACATACCTCTTATGCTGTTAAAAGAAATATAAACAAAATATAAAACAGAACTTATAGGAATCACTTATATGCAATGTATAAACAAATGTATAAACTAACAAATTGTAAAACATATACACGCAACTAGCATATAAAAATATTCACCTAACCAAACCTATACAACCAGCATATATTAAAATGTTTACCCAACTTATACTCACAGTCGAAACTATAAATTACTATATACGTATCTAATATAAAATATAACATATACTAACACACAATCAACCCAAGTGCTTATCTTATTTAATGTCAGTGACTCAGTATCCATAAACAAATTGATATGAATCCATTTATAACCATATATAATCCACTTATATATATCCTAACACACTCACAGGTTATAAATATATATAACATTCATATATAATATAGTAAGCCTGTATAACTGCAAAAGAAGTAGGCTCGGTTTGTGTTTCCAATATACAAGTGCGAAAATTTCTTCAACAAAACATATATATATATATATATATATATATATATATTAAATTTAGTATGCTTATGTAAACTACACTATGCATATCTTGTTTCGAAAAAAACAGCACTACAAACTAACTTGTAATATATCCGAAAACTTATAAACCTTATTTACCTATTTATATAATAGAGGGAAGATATTGCGCTCTGTTCTGGACGATTTGGATGAGGTCGGAGCTGTGATAGAGGAAATGAACGGTATGCAGGCGCTCGGTTGGCAAAACGTTGAGGAGGGATGGGTTTCTCGGTTCTGGGCTGGGAGGAATAAAGGAGGAGGTAACGTAAAACCGAAGGGACGGTGGCTCAAGGTTGATGGTTGGATTGCTGGAGTTGAGGTAGATCTCGGCCAGGTTGCAAAGTGGTGTGGACTGAAAGAGTCTATGCGGTAGGATCGTATAATATGGAATAGTGAAATAGTCTAGGTAGATAGTAGTAAGCAGTAAGTAAAGTAGACACCAAGACTTTATACTGGTTCGGACCTCTTGTCCTACGTCCAGTCCCTAAGCTCCTCTTAGGAAATCAACTAACCAACAACCCTCACTTAACCCAGAGGAATAGGTTTACAACTTACCCGAACAACCGAACGGGATTTCTTGCCTCAACTACCGAAGAGGACTTCAACTTAAAAGTATTTCTGACTTGTTGTGTTCTTGATAACACTAATGAGTCAATTTAGTACAACTTTCCTATAATCTTATCCTCGAGAGTATACAAAGTGTTTGTGAAGATTTAGGAAATGTGAATTGCTATGAATCAAGATATGTTATAATTAAAACAGAGATTCAAGCAATTGGTTTGCTTTTGAAAACTTAAAAGAATCTGAAAGTATGTTCAAGTAAGTAGAGAGATTAAAGCAAGTAGAATTAGTGATTTGTAATTGTTAAAACAATGCATTTATACTTGTAGAAGAGTTGCATTTGTTTGCTAGAGATGCAGGGAAGAGATGCTTCTGTTTCCATTGGAGAATGGTTGCAACTCTTGGGAGGAAGAAGGTGTCTATTCATAGAAAATTCGCAGTTACAGATTCAGTCGACTGAGCAGGAGATCCAGTCGACTGAAAATATAAAGGAAAATTTTCAGGTCTGTGTTCAGTCGACTGTTCAGGGAGTTCAGTCGACTGAAACTGTGTATGTTTTTATTTCTGTGCCAGTTTCAGTCGACTGGCCATGCCTGTTCAGTCGACTGAACTGTGAAAATTTGCACACTAAAAGTATTTATAAAAATGAAGTTTAAAGGAAGTGTTTTAGTGTTCGTGCAAATCTCTTGAGGATAGATTTTAACAAATAATCTAGACTTGGACCCATAAAAATCATACTCATGTTTTCACTTTGGTCTTCATTGATCGTCCTCTGATTTTAAATGTATTTCTTCCTTTTTGTTGAAGCTCATTGTCATTGATCAAAATCTTCGTGTATCAACATTCTCCCCCTTTTTGATTGATGACAACATTAATGCTATTTTTCTCCCCCTGAATGAATGCACCTATCTTTCCTATAAAATAGAGTTAGCTACACAGATTTCTCCCCCTTTGTCATCGACAAAAAAGGAAGTAATAATTTATAGAAGTATATAATTGTCAAACAAATCAATTACTATCCAAAATTCATTTTCTTTTCTTGAGTGGGACTTGCAAAAAAATAAATACAATATTGGTACCCACCTTTCAATAGGGTCCTAAAAGTTAGAACTTAGGAAACCAAACCCAATTTGGTTCAGTATCATTTTTATAAATATAATTTTTATTATTATGAACACTATCCATAAATGCTTTAATATATTTATTCCTAATTAAAATATTGTTAGTCTTTGGAACCCAAATTTTAACTATCTTAGTTTCTTCTTTTATTCTAATAGGTTCTCTTAATAACATTTGTTGTTTTGAATCAATATTCCTTTTAAAATTTGTATTTTTCTTTTTAGGAATTTTTGACTCTTTTATATATCCTAATCCATGTTTATTTGAGGAGGATTGAGAATTTTCTAAAATCATAGATAAATTTTCTCTTCCTTTGTTAAAATTAGAGACATTTTTAGTGATGTTATCTAATCTAACTTGAAGACTATTATTTTCTAACTCAACTTGTCTAATCTTAGTTTTTAACTCATGATTTTCAAAGAAAATTATATCATTCTTTGTCTTCTGAGTTTCAATTTCTTGACTTAAAAGTGATAATTGAGTTTCCGAATTTGAAAGAGTCTTGAACTTTTTCAAGTTCTTCTTCTAGAATTTTCTTTTCATCTTTTAACATATCTCTTTCAAATTCAGCTTTGTTTTGATTTTCACGAGTTTCCTTGAGTTTCTTTTTAAGAATTTTTATTGTGCTCAAAAGTTCTGTGTTTACATCAATTAAATCGTCGAAAGTTAAATTACTAACCTCAGATTCTTGAGCCATAAAGCATACATTCGCTTGTTCATTGTCGCTATTATTATCACTTTCAGATGAAGATGAATCTGAATCGTCCCATGTTACAGAGAATGCCTTCTTTTTACATTTGTCTTTCTTATTCTTGTTGTTGAAGTTTTTCTGATTCTCCTTCTTTAGCTCCGGACAGTCTTTTATCATATGACCTTTCTTGTGACAATTAAAACATTCCATATTTGGGGATGAAGGTTTGTTCAAGAAATTCTTTTTGAAACCGTTTTCATTTCCTTTTCTATATTTTAAGAATTTCTTGATATTTTTGGCAATAAATTCTAGATCCTCATTTTCAGACTTTGATTCTTCCTTTTCTGCGTGAAAAGCCACATTTTTTCTTTCCTGTGTTTGATCTTTCTTAGCTTGCATGTTAACTTCATAAGACATAAGGTTTCCAATTAATTCTTCTGGTCTCATTGTAGATAGATCGTTTGCTTCTTCGATTGCTAAGACTTTTCTCTCCCATTCATCATTGAGTGAATTTAGAACTTTAGATACAATATCAAAATCCGTGTATTTTTCTCCTAGTCCTATTAAGGCATGATGAATGTCTTGAAATCTCGAGTACATGTCATTAATGGATTCATTTTGTCGCATTCTAAAGTTTTGGAACTAGTTCTTTAGCATGGAAATCTTTGTTTGTTTGACCTTGTTTGTGCCTTCATGTATGGTTTTAAGTGTACTCCATATTTGATGTGCAGTAGTACAGATGCTTACACGGTTGAACTCATTTCTATCCAAAGCACAAAATAGCATATTCATAGCTTTGGCATTTGCACTAGCTTCATTCTTCTGAGTATGTGTCCATGTAGAATAGTCAGTTGTGGGTACAACGAGTTCTGCTTGAGTTGCATTCCAGGCTTCAAAGCTTGTTGCTTGCATATAGATCCTCATCCTTGTAGCCCAATAATTATAGTTTAGTCCATTGAATAGAGGGGGTCTTTGAGTAGATTGTCCTTCCGCAAATGTAGAGTTATAGGTAGATGTTGTGCTTGCGTTGTTTTCCATATTATCACTATGTCAAATAACGGTGTTATGGTTATAGGACGACCTTGCTCTGATACCAATTGAAAGAGTCTATGCGGTAGGATCGTATAATATGGAATAGTGAAATAGTCTAGGTAGATAGTAGTAAGCAGTAAGTAAAGTAGACACCAAGACTTTATACTGGTTCAGACCTCTTGTCCTACGTCCAGTCCCTAAGCTCCTCTTAGGAATTCAACTAACCAACAACCCTCACTTAACCCGGAGGAATAGGTTTACAACTTACCCGAACAACCGAACGGGATTTCTTGCCTCAACTACCGAAGAGGACTTCAACTTAAAAGTATTTCTGACTTGTTGTGTTCTTGATAACACTAATGAGTCAATTTAGTACAACTTTCCTATAATCTTATCCTCGAGAGTATACAAAGTGTTTGTGAAGATTTAGGAAATGTGAATTGCTATGAATCAAGATATGTTATAATTAAAATAGAGATTCAAGCAATTGGTTTGCTTTTGAAAACTTAAAAGAATCTGAAAGTATGTTCAAGTAAGTAGAGAGATTAAAGCAAGTAGAATTGGTGATTTGTAATTGTTAAAACAATGCATTTATACTTGTAGAAGAGTTGCATTTGTTTGCTAGAGATGCAGGGAAGAGATGCTTCTGTTTCCATTGGAGAATGGTTGCAACTCTTGGGAGGAAGAAGGTGTTCATAGAAAATTCGCAGTTATAGATTCAGTCGACTGAGCAGGAGATCCAGTCGACTGAAAATATAAAGGAAAATTTTCAGGTCTGTGTTCAGTCGACTGTTCAGGGAGTTCAGTCGACTGAAACTGTGTATGTTTTTATTTCTGTGCCAGTTTCAGTCGACTGGCCATGCCTGTTCAATCGACTGAACTGTGAAAATTTGCACACTAAAAGTATTTATAAAAATGAAGTTTAAAGGAAGTGTTTTAGTGTTCGTGCAAATCACTTGAGGATAGATTTTAACAAATAATCTAGACTTGGACCCATAAAAATCATACTCATGTTTTCACTTTGGTCTTCATTGATCTTCCTCTGATTTTAAATGTATTTCTTCCTTTTTGTTGAAGCTCATTGTCATTGATCAAAATCTTCGTGTATCAACATGGATGCCCTGGCTGACGTGGTGGCTTTGAGAGGAAGAGGGTGGGGAGAAGCTTCGGTTTCAGGCGATCTAGCGGCAAGGAGATGTTGACGAGATGGAATAAGGCGGATGACTGGGAGGAGGTCATAGAGTAGGGAGTGGCGTTGTCTGGTGTTCGAATGGAGGCCGAAGTGGTGGAGAATGAAGAAGGTGAGGAGAAGTTGCGGAGTGGAAGGGACGTGAGGAGGTAGTTCCACGGGCTGACGTGGTAGGCGGAGGAGGACGGGCTTGGGTTTGTCTCGGTGAAGCGAGTAGGCAGTGGTTTGAAAATGGACAGAGCAGCACTTCTTTTCTAATGCAAGCTTGGATAACATAATTGATATTATCATTTTTCATGTAGAAGAAGAATAAGACTCATCAGTCAAAAGGGAAGAACATTGGGAATAGAAGGTGTTCGGCCCCTAAGAAGGACAACTTGTTTCAAAATATACTATTTATCCCTTTTATTTTCTTTTCAACTAAATAGTCAGATCACATAAAAGAAAAATGAACAGTCTAAAAGGAGTAAACGTATTAGCATAAATGAAAATTTTGGAAAATTGTAAAGCCCACAGCTATTGAATTCAGAGAATATTAACTCAACGGCTATTAGATATTATACAGTGGATAACAAAAGGGCAAGAAACAACAAAACATAAACGGTCACCGGTACGGATACCCGTTTCGCGGATTCCGCCGCGCACCGGACTCCGGCATGCACAAATAAATATACGGCGAAAATCAGCACGACGAGACGATCAAAATGGTATATAGATATCAGTGGTATGATTGAATTATAAAAATTCGAATTTTCTACTAGCGGAAAATGCAGCAAAAACGCAGAAAAATAAGATTGACGGAGCTAAAGAAGTCCGAATTTGGAAAAACGAAAAATGACGTCTTGGTCAGAAGATGAATTAGAATTTTTCTATGTAAAAATATTCAGGTTTGGAAAACATTTTATTATCATCAATTTTAACTGATATAAATTGGAATAAAATTACACTAGAAAATAAATTTCCAAATTATCTTATGAAAATTTACCAATTGCTATGATCAATTAGACGCATTCCAAATATGAAATTTTTATTTCAAAATTTTATCGTTTAAAATTTCACAAAATTTTAACTAATTATGTTATTAAAACAGTTAAAATTTACGGGTCGTTACAGATGGATTTGGGGCGGCGATCGCGGAGAGTAGAGGAGCGCGAGGCTCTGGGTGGCACGGCACCTGATGTTGACTACTGCGGTCGCTGTGGCTGGTATGAGGAATGCACCGATCATCTAGGAGCGGCAGCATTTCCGGTTCGAATGGGGCAGTTCTCGCGTGCGTGGGGGCCACGTGAGCAGGACGAGGCTGTAGGGTACATTCGTTTCCTTGATCAATTTAAATTCGAATTTAAATTTTTATCGTTCTAATCGATATAACTTTTACATACGAGCTCGGATTTGGGCGTGGTTTTCTCCGCTAGGATCATATTGAAATTATGGACATTTTGACGCTGGTTTAGATGAATTCTGAGACCATTCAAATTTTGGGCTTAATTTGAATTTAAATTCAATTTAAATTCAAAGGTGAGTGTTTCAACCCACTCACAACTTCTAAAATTTCTTATATTTGTTAAATTTAATTTATGATGTGATTAGGAATTTATTTATGACTGTTTGGTATATTTTGAATTATCATCCCAGTTAATTTGAATTTATTTTAATAAAATCGTTATTTAATTTATTATTAATATAAATTGCCAGTTTAATACCCGTTATTGATTATTAGTTTTATATTGATATTTATTGATTGATTTGGATGATGACTGTTGATGTTGGTTGAATGGATGTTGTATTTTACACCATTATAAACTACAAGTTCGTTATGGTTTTTATTTATTTCGGGATTTCGGTTTGAAATGATATACAACCATAAAATGTTTAAATTGCGGATTGAAATGATAAATATCTGTATCACTTGACCCTAGGGTAGAAAATTATATACGGACACCGGATTGGCTAAATTAAATGATTTTAAAATCCTTAAATTTTTGAATTTAATCAATTGATGTTTTGAAATGAAATTTGATTTATATAAATTGAAGTATTTTTGGAAAAATCAAGTTTATGATGAAATGTGAATTGGTCTAAAAAGGGAATTGATTTAAGAAAATTTAATCGCAAGTTTAAGTTAAACTTTTAAGTATAAATGAAATTCTATCGAGATTGAGTTATTGAATTTGTTTGAAAATAACTTTGAAATATTTTGAAGTAGGAGTAATTCGTATTGATATTTTGAACATGGATTTTAAACGATATGAAATTCGATAGTTTATTGAAATTTGTTTTGTCGATTTGGAAATTTGAAATGGTCCAAATATGTTGAAATGAGTAGTTTAAACTGATATAAATTCCAAACTCATATTTTAATATAAACTGTTTTAAAATATATTTATAATTATTAAGATTTTAAAATTTATTAAACTATTTAACTAATATTAACTATATAAATTATTTTGATCTATTTTAAACCAATTTAATTTATTTTAAACTAATTAAACCATTTTAATTTATTTTAAAGCTATTTAATCTATTTTAATTATATTTAATCCAAATTAAATCTATTTAACTGTCTTAAATCAATTTAAAAGTACTTTACCTATAATTAAACTATTTTGGAGTATTCTAACTATTTATAATTATTTAAAACTATTTCTAAATTTCCAGACTAAGTAATGTGAAAGTGTTTAAATCCAATTCATTGTTTTAAAAAGAAAATAAGGCCAAATGACGTTATAACCTAAGTTGGAATTTTGAATGTCATAATAAATTGAAATGATGATTTTGAAGTAAGGACTTAACCTGTTTTGGAAATATGATTTTGGGAAGAAATTATGATTTTTGGAAACGATATGATTTGAAAGTGGTATAGTTTTGAGAATACGATATTTTGATATAAAGTTTGAATTTGACTTTGAAAGGAAATATAATTATCAAACTATGATTTCAAATGTGATATGATTTCAAAGGTGAATATGATTTCGAAAGTAAGTAATGATTTCGGAAGTGATATGGTTTGAATTGAATATGATATTTTGATATCAATTATGAAATGATTTTTGAAATGTAAAAGAACCATCCGGTGTGTAATAAGCGATTGGTTGATAAAGAGACCGGGATCAGATATTGTCATACTCTCTACCAATACCGAAAACCACTTTGACAACTGTGTACGTGGTGGAGATTCCAGAATGAAGTAGGATGGTGGCGATCCTATATGAGGTATATACGTGGACCCGACTCCCATGAGTTGGCTTAAGGTGGCTAAAACAGGAGCGATTCTCGGGCCCAGTGAGGTCATTCCTCCGATCGGACACATTCCATCGATACTATATTCTGACTTTTGATTTATTTGGTGGCTACCCTTCCATTTTTACTAGGAGTGTGTTTCGAGTTGGGCGGTAGTTGCGGCTATGCGTTACCAACAGTCTGGATGCGTAGTTGGTATATCTACCCTGGCATTGCCTAGTTGTGCCGTGTCACCTACTCTAGCGCGCCTTCTACGAGTTTGTTTTGTACCATACCTATGGAGTGCCCTTTGACGATGCCCAGTACAGGGGAGATTACGGTACTGTATAGACTATAGGAATATATAAAATGTGTTAGGGGGATATGGGTAACGCCTTAATGCTATTTTAATAGTTTACTTTACTTTAGACATATTATGATAGCGTATTGTACTACATAGTAGATAGTTTAACAGATCCTTAGGAGATGTGAATCCCGAACATCTCTTAAGTTACTACACTCACATTAGACACTGGATAAGAGATGTCAAACCCTGTAAACATCTCCAACGCCATTTACACTCATATTTATTTACCATTGATTTGACTCACATAAGATCTTTTAGTTCTGATTCGAGTGTTTTGTCTTTTCAATTCGCTCGGGTCAGCCTGAGCATTTTAGGATTTGAAGACCTTATTTCCGAAGGACCAAGACGAAGATTGTATTATTATTATTTACTATATTATTCCACTGCATCATACTGTTCCGCTGCAATCTTATGTACTTATCTTTGATATGTGTAACTCTGATTTTTGTATTGGATGTATAATCAAATGTTTTGTATACAGCTTCATGAACTGTTATTTGATTATTATATTTTGTCATTCCGCTGCGAGATTCTGTTTTTTTATCTTTCCTTGCTTTTTCTTATTCACCCCAATAACAATCCGCCCTTCTGTATGGTTTGAGTTGGCACGCGTGTCTGCTTAAAGCGTACAAAAAGGCGGGATGTTACACCAACTCCACAGAAAATGCGATATCTCTCAAACGGTAAGTTGGAATGACCCGAAATTTGGAAAGAAAGTAGGTAACATCATGGGGAACTAAACAGAGTGATCACACCTCAAAACGAGCATGTATGGAATAATCGCCCATGATTGATTACAACTTTAATGACCTGCCTTTTTGGACGTTTTAAGCAGTCACACACTTCAGACTCAAACCATTCAAAAGGGAAGATTGTTATGGGGTAAATAAGAAAAAGCAGAGAAAGAAAGAAAACAAATACATAATCTTGCAGCCGAATGAAAAAATATAGTAATCAAATAAACAGTTCATGAAGCCGTTTACAAATAACTTGATTAAACCTTTATAATACAGATCAGAATCACATACAACAAGAATAAATAATAAATAAATGCAGCGGAACAACATGGTGCAGTGGAATAATATAATATATAATAATAGTACAAAATCTTCGTCTTCATCCTCTAGAAAGCAGTCTCCGATAAACTGAAAAGCTCAGGCTAACCCGAGCGAATTGAAACGACAAAACACTCTAGTCAGAACTAAAAGATCTCATGTAAGTTAAATCAACAATAAATAAATATGAGTGTAACGGTGTCAGAGATGTTTACAGGATTTGACATCTCCTATCTAGTGCCTAACGTGAGTGCAGTAACTTAAGAGATGTTCGGTATTTCCATCTCCTAAGGATCCGTTATACTATCTACTATGTAGTATAATACGCTATTATAATAGTGTCTACAATAAAGTAAAGTATTAAAATTGCGTTAAGGCGTTACCCATATCCCCCTTAACACATTTATATATTCCCATAGTCTATACAATGTCGTAGGCTCCACCAAACCGGTGGTTTACCCAGAGGACACCCCATAGGTACGGTACAAAACAAACTCATAGAAGGCGCTCTAGGGCATGTGAACACGGCACTCGAGGCAATGCCAGGGTAGATATACCGTTTGTAGAGTCGAACTGGTGGTAATGCATAGCAGCTACTACCGCCCACCTCGGAACACACTCCCAAATCAAAATCAAGGGATGACCACCAAATCAATCATAAGGTAATAGTATGGTATCGAAGAAATGTGTCCGATCGAAGGAATGACCTTGCTTGGCCCAGCATAGCTCCTGTTTAGTCACATCTAAGCTAACTCATGGGAGTCAGGGCTACGTAAATACCTCATACATAATCGTTCGCCAAACCATCCTACTTCATTTCTGGAATCTCCACCACGTACACAGTTGTTAAAGTGGTTTCGGTATTGGCAGAGAGTATGACAATATCCGATCCCGGTCTCTTTAACAACCAAACGCTTATTACACACCGGATGGTTTTTTTACATTTCAAAATGTCAATTTCGCAATTGATATCAAAATATCATATTCGATTTCAGATCATATTTCTTTCGAAATCATATTCACTGTAACGACTCGTAAATTTTAGTGGTTTTATTTAATTTAATTAATTGATTTTTTGTGAAATTTTAAATAATAAAATTTTGAAATTTAAATTTGTTATTTGGAATGTGTTTAGTTAAACATAGCAACTGGTAAATTTTCATCAGATAATTTGGAAGTTTACTTTTTTGTGTATTTCTATTTCAATTCCAATCAGTTAAATTTGATGATAATAAAATGTTTTCCAAACTTGAATATTTTTCTATAGAAAAATTATAAATCATCTTCTAAGTAAGACGTCATCTTCCGTTTCGTCAAATTTGAATTATTATTGCTCCGTCGATCTTATTTTCGGCAAATTTGCAGCATTTTCGGTACCGATATCGACTTTTAATAACTCGATCGTACCACTGATATCTGTATACCATTTTGATCGTCTCGTTGTGCTGATCTCTGCTATATATTCAACTCTATATTTTGAAGCCCGAAAGACAACGAAATCTACGGAAACAATTTCCGAATCGATTCAGCAATTTGGCCTTCTGGTTTCTTTAACCATTCATATATACTCAGAGTTATACCAATAGTCGTTGCTTTTTTTTATATTATTGTAAATTAGTTTTGACATTTGGATTATCTTCATATTTTATTCGTTCATTTTTGTATGATCGTTACTTTTGAGACAAGAAAAGAAATGAACAAACTTATTCATTTTAAGCTAAACATATCTTGATTCCTTTTGTAGCTTCTCCCTCTTCTCCAATTTTTTTTTGTTAGAGCTCTTCACTTCTTCCATATCTTAAAAAAAAAGTATACAAGGCTGCTCGTACTTCCATCACACCTAGCAGCCGCATACACCCATCACCATTTCGCGCCACCATCCTCCGTGCTCTCCTCAACCCGAGCTCAGGCCGTACCCAGCAAACTCATACCCCTCTCTTTGTATACATAACAGGTATATATATTTTCTTTTAGATATAAAAGTTTATACATATTGCTGTTGGTATATATAGTTATAGTTTTTGGATATGTATATTTACGACAGCGTTGATATATTTTTATAACATATATTTATAAAGTTTATAATAGGAGTTGTATATGAGTATGTAAATTTTGATTTAAGATATGTATAATATTATAAAAAGGAAGTATATATTATAGGACATTGTTTTCATACAGGCTGCATGTTGTAGTTAGGTATGTGCTGTGCTAATATTAGTTGCTATATATTGAATGTCTGTAACGATTTCGTTTAGTGTATATAACTCATATTTCATATAAACTATGTATATATCGGTTTTGAATTATAGTATATTATAAAAGGCCTTATTTTCTTTTAAGTAGTTATATGAATATTTATTTTATAATGGATAGTGTTTTATATATTCATATCAGTCTATATGTGTTTTACTACAGCCGTACTATTTATATATATAAACTAGTTGTGTAAGTGTAGTTTATATACGTATATATATTGTGATAGTTATATAAAAGTATGAAGGTTAGATTTAAAAGTTATATATATATAATAAGTTATATATGCATAAATTTTTACTGATCATATATATCTCGTTTGTTGCTTATATAATAGGCTGTTAGAGATGTATGTGGTCTGTTAGGAAATTTTTCCACTGTCTATTTGATTAAATGATACTATATATATTTTGTTTCATTCTTATATGTGTTTAAGATTAATATGGTATATTGTCTTTCTGGGATTTTTAGTATAGTACTGTGCCTAACATCTGTAGTTTATTCATATTATATGTATAGGTATATATACATATTTACTGCATATTATATTTTTGTGAGTATTATATTACATGGTTTAAAGTATATATACATAAATCTGCGTGTTTGCATGTATGTTATATATATGTGAGATTTGTTTGTTATATGATAATATATTAAATTATATATATATATGTATTGGTTATTTTATATTTCAGTTATATTTATATATATATGTTGTTTTAGATTATAAGGATGATATTTTGTTTTATAAAATGTTGATTTTTAAAATTGTTTTATATAATATAAGTGTGTTCAATAAATGATGATACTTGTTGTAATGTAGGTTTTAGAATTTTGATTTTAATATAATAATAATGTATATATGATGATATTAATATATGCGTTTTAATTTGAATAATAGAATTTGAAATACATGTACATATTTAATTTAATATGTGTTTGAAATATAAAATATGATTTTTATATAAATAATTATATATAGTTTTCATATAAGTTCATTCATACCATTTATCTTCATCAATCCGATCCTGATTCGTTTTATCCATTCCTGTTATCAGCTCTGTTCATTGAATTCGTGCTATCTCGCTTTGCTTTGGAATTCGTAACTCATTGTATTCTCGTTCATCTCTAGCCTCGAAAGGTGAGCAATCACTCACGATTAATGTTCTTATATTTATTAAATTTGATTTCAATTGAAACGACAATTGATATATGCTGCTGTTAGTTATTTACATTGCTATATATATATGCTGTTATCTATATCTGTTCACCTATGACATCTGACACCCTTATCTGTTATTTATATTGATGATATATGCCTATTACTGATTGTTATATTATTATCATATCTGTTATCACTCTGCAAGTTCCCTGTTAGTATAGAATTCACTATGAGTTGAAATGATACATACCCGAACGATCTGTAGAATAAGAGAAAATCGTTATGGGTTGAAATGATAAACCCAAGCGATTTTCATATAAATTGAATGGGATTGCGGGTTGAAATGATATATACCCGTATATATATAAATTGCGGATTGAAATGATATATACCCGTGTATATATATATATATATTGCGGATTGAAATGATAAATATCTATATCACTTGGCCATAGGATAGAAAATTTTATACAAACACCGTTGGTCTATATATAAATATTTTGAAATGATTTCTATGGTTTTGAAAAAGAAAATATGGTTTTAATAAATATTGATTTTTAAAGATTTATTAAAGTTATTTAATAAAGTTGATTCAATATGTTTAAGTATTTATTTAATTTATATATTTTCAAATATAGAGTTTATAATGATTCGGGTTGGAAAGATAAATTTGAAATTGATTTGAAATTATATTTATTTAAGAATTTTACTTAAATAAGTTTGATTTGAAAATTATTTAAATTTGAAATTTTAAAGATATGTTTTACAACTTGATTTTTGATTAAAAGTGACTTTACTGAATATTTCAAATTTATATAAATTTAAATGGGATATTTTGTTTATTTAAATTGTAAATTGAAGTTGTATTTAGATGTTATTGAAATGATTAAGTAAATATTTCAAAATTAAATAATAGTAAAGTTAATTTGATATATATATATATACATATATATATGAAATTATCGAATTTAGTTTTGAAATGTTGAATATTTAAAACTTTGAAATATATTGAAATTGAAATGGCTTATTATATGGTTCAAATATGTATTTGAAATCGATAATTTGAAATGTTTTATTGAGAAACTGAATCGAATTGAAATTGATGATTTGAGATTTGATTAAAAATTGAATTTTTGAATTCGAGTTGATTTGAATCGATTTGTGAAATTTGAGGAAGCTATTTTAGTTTATAAAGTATTTTTAAACTATATCTAAAACTATTTATATTTTTACTTTATAAATTATTTTAATATAAACTATTTTAATATAAATCATTTTCAATATAAATTATTTTATTATAAACTATTTTAACTTATAACTATTATATATAAACTATTTTATTTTATACACTATTTTATTTTATATACTAATTTTAATATCTAAACTGTTTAAGAGGAAAGTGCTTTGATTTTAAAAGACTATGATTTCGAAAGCGTTATAACTTTGAAAGTATTATGATTTTGGAAATGGATATATTTTGAAGTGAGAAATGATATTGTATTAATATGGTTTTGAAGTGAAATGATATCGTTTTGATGTGGTTTTGAAATGGAAATGATATTTTGGTTTTGAAGTATAAACTATTTTGAAATGACCGCGGTGTTATAATAACGTTTGGGTGTTAAAGAGACCGGGATCGGATATGGGCATACTCTTTGTCGATACCAAAAACCACTTTAACAACTGTGTACGCGGTGGAGATTCCAGAATGAAGTAGGATGGTGGCGACAATCCTATATGAGGTATATACATGGACCCCACTCCCGTGAGTTGGCAAAAGGTGGCTAAAGTAGGAGCGATTCCGGGCCTATGAGGTTGCCCCTCTGATCGGACACATTCCATCGTATACCATTCTATTACTTTGTGATTGATTGGGTGCACCCTTTGATTTTGGGAGTGTGGCTCGAGGTGGGCGGTAGTGGTTGCTATGCACTACCACCAGTCTGGATGCGTAATTGGTATATCTACCCTGGCATTGCCTAGTTGTGTCGTGTCACCTACCCTAGCGTGCCTTATATGACTTTGGTTTTGTGTCGTAGCCTGTGGAGTATTTCGGGTAGCCTCTCGATCTGGAGGTACGCTAGTACTGGACAGACTACTGGGACTATTTATGTGTTAAGGGGAATATTGGGTCACTCCTTAACGCTATTTTAAAGTAAGTTTACTTTACTTTAGACATTATTATAATAGCGTATATTACTACATAGTAGATAGTTTAACGGATCCTTAGAGGATGGTTATCCTAAACATCCTTTGAGTTACTTGTATTTCAGTTGATATTTCACTTGAGTTGGATTTATTGATATAAGAATGTTAATCCTGACTCGAGTGTCTTGTGTTTTGCTTTACGCTCGGGTCAGACTAAGTGATACAGCATTCGAGACTCATCTTTGGAGTTAGAGCTTCGCTTGGAGATCCATCTATCTATCCATCTTTCAGTTATTCAGTTGATTCAAGTGATGTATTCTGATCTTGTACTTGACTATAGTATTGAGACATCTATGTATTCGAGACCTTTGTTGTATCTTATTTAACTCTGTTATATATATATAGTAGCTTCATGAACTACTATTCTTTTGTTTCCGCTGCATTATTGTTATTACTCTGTGTTTGTGATTCTGTGATTATTTTATTTACTGTATATGCTGAGTTTTGCCAAATTTAAATTAACAATCTGATATTTTGAGCAATTCAAATCCGACATGTATGGATGCGAATGGTTGAAAATTTCAGGTCGTTACATGTGGTATCGGAGCTCTGGTTTTAGGCAAAACTTAGCATATGTAGTAAATTTGATTACAGAATCACTTTCGTTCGTGCTTGAATTCCTTCTTCTTTGACTTGGTTTTCTTTGAATTTTGGAAAATTCCCTTCGGTTCCAAAGTCCATTCTTGTCTCCCTATTCGTGTCTTTTTGATTCTGGAGTATCCCATAACTCCACTTCGAATGATCTCTATAACAAATCGGCGGTCTCGCCAATCTCTGAATAATTTGTAAAGGGGTGAAACTCCTTTACAATTAGCATTGATTCACTGGAGATTTTGTATCGTCGGTTTACGATGCTGTTATCTTTTGTTATACCCGAATTCTATCTCTGGTGATCGAATGTCGATTTGCCTCAGAATTCTACCTCGATCTTATTTTGAAGTCACGGTTGACCCGGTTAAGGTTGCCCGCGATTTATATAAGTCTATCCATCTTCCTAATTCGCAATTTGATTGTCTTATCTCCCTATCAAGCCTATCTATTTTAGTTAGAATTCTCTTTGATTAGAGTTCCTCTAAATTTGAATCTCTTTCCTTGTTTTGAAATCTATTCTGTATCTTTGAGTGAAGGAGTGTATTTGTCTTAATATTAAAATGTTTTATATATTGAGTTGTTTGATTTGTGGATGTTGATTTGGGTTTTCGATCGATTCGTCTGATCAACGCTATCGATAGAATTTCCAAAAGACTTGAACAGAGCAAACTGACACAATATTGTTTTCAAATTTGGTAAATGACATGAATTTTGTATAATTATATTTTATATAAGTATAGGTTTCTGAAATTTAATAAGTTAATTAAATTGGTTATTAGAAATGATAATATTTGATTATCATTTATTGTTCTAAATGAAATTTTAAACATGGCTTATAAATTGATTTGGAATGCAAATGAATTTAAATTAAGAATTTGAGAATTAAATTTCCGGTAATTCAGACTTCGGTTTTCAAATTTTAAAATATATATTATTGAAAGTATTTTTGAATAGAAATGGTTTTCAAAGAATCTTTAAATTGTTTGAATCAGTACTCTTCTCTTTTATCGCTGGAAAATAATTTCGGTGATGACGGCCGCATCATCGACATTCATTTTCGAGTTTCAGAGTGGAGAGACCATTCAGTAGCTTCGCTACACTTTTGTTTTAGAAATTAATTTGATTTGAATTCCCGAAGTATGACTTGATTTATAATATATATTGGTATATGATCATAGATTTGATTTGATATATATATAGTATATATATTTATTTCTAAATAGTTTGAATTGAAACCGAAAATTTATTCTTAAATTTTGATAAGGCGATTTCAAGTATAAAATAAAGCCAAGATTTTGAATAAATATTTAACTTGAAATAACTGACTTTTAAAATTTTATTTGTATAATACTCAATTGGATTCCATATATAACTTACCTAAATTATTCAGAAGTTAACTATGTAATTGGATAATATACAATATAAAATGATTTTATAAATAAAATTTGAGTGGTTATAATAAATGTTATACACTTAAATTTTAAATAAAAAAATGTTATTAAAGATAAATAGAATAATAATTTAATTGAATAATAAATGAGATAAAATAAATTTTGTTTTGAAGAAATTAATAAATGGAAATTCAATCAACTTAATGAAATGTCTTGAATTTAAAACCAATTGTTGAATAAATTAATTTAAAAATTGAAATTTATATGGCTTTAAATTAATGGTTTTATTTTACATTTCAAATCTATTTTTCTTCCTGGTTGTTTCTATTCTCCTACCTCGTTCCTTCTCGGGGATGAAAAGTTTTGAGTGGGGGAGAGTGTAACGACCCGTAAATTTTAGTGGTTTAATTTAATTTAATTAATTGATTTTTTGTGAAATTTTAAATAATAAAATTTTGAAATTTAAATTTGTTATTTGGAATGCGTCTAGATAAACATAGCAACTCGTAAATTTTCATCAGATAATTTGGAAGTTTTCTTTTCTTGTGTAATTCTATTTCAATTCCAATCAATTAAAATTTGATGATAATGAAATGTTTTCCAAACTTGAATATTTTTCTATAGAAAAATTGTAAATCATCTTATGAGTAAGACGTCATCTTCCATTTCGTAAAATTTAAATTATTATTGCTCCGTCGATCTTATTTTCGGCAAATTTACAGCATTTTCGGTACCGATATCGACTTTTAATAACTCGATCGTACCACTGATATCTGTATACCGTTTTGATCGTCTCGTTGTGCTGATCTCTGCTGTATATTCAATTCTGTATTTTGAAGTCCGGAAGACAACGAAATCTACGGAAATGATTTCTGTATCAATTCTGCAATTTGGCCTTTTGGTTTCTTTGACCATCATATATACTCAGAGTTATACCAATAGTCGTTGCTTTTTTATATTCCTGTAAATTAGTTTTGACGTTTGGATTATCTACATATTTAGTTCGTTCATTTTTGTATGATCGTTGCTTTTGAGACAAGAAAAGAAATGAACAGCCTTATTCATTTTAAACTAAACATATCTTGATTCCTTCTGTAGCTTCTCCCTCTTCTCCAATTTTTTTTTCTTCCGAGCTCTTCACTTCTTCGATCTTAAAGAAAAAAGGATACAAGGCTTGCCAACTGCTCGTTCTTCTGCTCGTACTTCCATCACACCTAGCAGCCGCATACACCCATCACCATTTCGCGCCACCATCCTCCGTGCTCTCCTCAACCCGAGCTCAGGCCATACCCAGCAAACTTATACCCCTCTCTTTGTATACATAACAGATATATATATATGTTCTTTTAGATATAAAAGTTTATACATATTGCTGTTGGTATATATAGTTATAGTTTTTGGATATGTATATTTACGACAGTGTTGATATATTTTAACATATATTTCTAAAGTTTATAATAGGAGTTGTATATGAGTATGTACATTTTGATTTAAGATATGTATAATATTATAAAAAGGAAGTATATAATATAGGACATTGTTTTCATACAGGCTGCATGTTGTAGTTAGGTATGTGCTGTGCTAATATTAGTTGCTATATATTGAATGTCTGTAACGATTTCGTTTAGTGTATATAACTCATATTTCATATAAACTTAACTGAATATTTGATTAAAAGTGACTTAACTGAATATTTCAAATTTTTATAAAAGTGTATATAACCCATCACCATTTTAAAGATATGTTTTACAACTTGATTTTTGATTAAAAGTGACTTAACTGAATATTTCAAATTTATATAAATTTAAATGGGATATTTTGTTTATTTAAATTGTAAATTGAAGTTGTATTTAGATGTTATTGAAATGATTAAGTAAATATTTCAAAATTAAATAATAGTAAAGTGAATTTGATATATATATATATATATATATATATATACATATATTAAATTATTGAATTTAGTTTTGAAATGTTGAATATTTAAAACTTTGAAATATATTGAAATTGAAATGGCTTATTTTATGGTTCAAATATGTATTTGAAATCGATAATTTGAAATGGTTTATTGAGAAACTGAATCGAATTGAAATTGATGATTTGAGATTTGATTAAAAAATGAATTTTTGAATTCGAGTTGATTTGAATCGATTTGTGAAATTTGAGGAAGCTATTTTAGTTTATAAAGTATTTTTAAACTATATCTAATTTTTACTTTATAAATTATTTTAATATAAACTATTTTAATATAAATCATTTTCAATCTAAATTATTTTATTATAAACTATTTTAACCTATAACTATTATATATAAACTATTTTATTTTATATACTAATTTTAATATCTAAACTTTTTAAGAGGAAAGTGCTTTGATTTTAAAAGACTATGATTTCGAAAGCGTTATAACTTTGAAAGTATTATGATTTTGGAAATGGATATATTTTGAAGTAAGAAATGATATTGTATTAATATGGTTTTGAAGTGAAATGATATCGTTTTGATATGGTTTTGAAATGGAAATGATATTTTGGTTTTGAAGTATAAACTATTTTGAAATGACCGCGGTGTTATAATAACGTTTGGGTGTTAAAGAGACCGAGATCGGAAATGGGCATACTCTTTGTCGATACCGAAAACCACTTTAACAACTGTGTACGTAGTGGAGATTCCAGAATGAAGTAGGATGGTGAAGACAATCCTATATGAGGTGTATACATGGACCCGACTCCCGTGAGTTGGCAAAAGGTGGCTAAAGCAGGAGCGATTCCGGGCCAATGAGGTTGCCCCTCTGATCGGACACATTCCACCGTATACCATTCTATTACTTTATGATCGATTGGGTGCACCGTTTGATTTTGGGAGTGTGGCTCGATGTAACGACCCGTATTTTTACGGATCGAAACATCGTAAATCAGTTGTCATTTGGTCGCATTGTTGATAAGTCATCCATAGTCTAAGTCTTAGGTCGTATAGAAGATAGGTCGTATACTGGTTAGGTCGTAGTAGACGACCTAAGGAAGTGGAGCGACCTATAGGAAGTTGCCGACCTAAGAAGTGGAGCGACTTAAGGATTGGAACGACCTAAGAAGTTAGGTCGTGTGATAGTTAAGTCGTATGGTGGCTTAGGTCGTGGAGTTGGATAGGTCGGAGGAGCGACTTAAGAAGTTGGAACGACCTAAGAGAGTTAGCGACCTATAGTAGTTAGCGACCTATTAGTTTGCGAGTTAGCGACCTAGTGGTTAGCGACCTAAGAGTTAGCGAGTTAGCGACCTAGTGGTTAGCGACCTAAGAGTTAGCGAGTTAGCGTAGTTAGGTTGTAGACGACCTAAGATGTTAAGTGGTAACCTAATAAGAGTTAGGTCGTGAGTTCTGTGTTGAGTTAGGTCGTAGGCGACCTAAAATAGTTAGGTCGCGTGTGTGTTAGGTCGCAGGTTTGTTAGGTCGTACGTCGCGTATATGCGCAGATCTGGGTTAAGTCGTAGGTCGTAGAAGCGCATGCGTTAGGTCGTAAGTCGTGGAGTTTCGTTAGGTCGCGGATGCGCGTAGGTCGTTGTATCTGTTAGGTCGTGGATGCGCTTATCTGCTAAGTCGTTAGGTCGTAGGTCGCGGAAGCGCATATGTCGTTAAGTCGCGCGCAGGTGCTAAGTTGTTGAGTCGGAGGTTGTTAGGTCGTGGGGTTTTTAGGTCGCGGACGACCTAAGAGCGAACGACCTAAGGGAAATCAGCTATAAATAGGAGGGTTCTATCTCACTTTTTGGGATCTGGATTTCGAAGCGACGAAGTGCTGCCATTTTGAGAGCTCGACTTCTACACTTCTTCACTTCTTTTCTCCACTTTAATCTAGTGATTCCTTCCATCCAAATCGAGGATTAGATTGAAGATCCAAGAGCTTAGATTGAAGATCTTCATCCATTGAAGAGGGATTTCATCGTTTGAAGCGGGTTGGTGATAGATCGAGTTAGATCCTTCGCTGTCCAGATCTGAAGTGTGTTGCTTTTGGGTTGTTTAGGTGATTTGGTGAGTGGTGATTATCTCTCACACGGATCCAAAGGAGTATATCGGATCGTTGGCTTGATTTTGTGTTAAAGTAGTGATTTCCATGCATTTTCCTAATCCTAAGTATAGATCCATATAGATCCATTGTTTATAATGATTTGGCATCCATTTTACTACATGTTAACCTATGCAAGTTCATCCATCAAGATTATAGAGATAGTGTTCATGTTTTCATCCTTGTTAGACTTTTGACTCTTTAATTACGAAATTGCCATTATTGTTATAATTGTCTATTTAGATCATATTTGAATGCTTGTTTACTTGGATTAATGTTTGATTTGATTGATTGCTATGAATTAGATGATTGATGATTTGATTTAGACCAAGGATGATTCAAAAGCTAAGGGAAAGGCTCTTGAATTGGAAAATCTGCTTGTGGCATATGTGGCGGATGATGAAGCTCATATAGATAGATTTGATGATGATGTTGAGATGAAGCTTTGCTATGATGATGATGAGGCGAAGTATGATATGAGATAGTCTTAGTCTAATCTAGACGGGATCATTCCAAGCATGTTGATAACTCGGTGATATGGTTCGAGTTTGAGGATAATGGTTTGCTCGAGAGGCGCTTGAGCTAGTATGGAAATAGTCGTCGAGGAGGATGACTAGAAGGCTGAGATCTCATCGTTGTTGAAGGTTCTAGCATGCTCAAAGCAAGAGTACGTTGGGCAGATTCGATAGTCCCTGAAGGCTACTGATTGGTAGTCAAGTACTCTGGGCAGATTCGATAGTCCTTGGCATGGGTCACGATGACGTGCAGAGTTATGTCTAGAACCGGGGTTTCCATTAGCCCTTGACGGACGGATGAAATAATGAGCCGGTCATTC
Source organism: Allium fistulosum (assembly GCA_030737815.1). Lineage (NCBI taxonomy): Eukaryota > Viridiplantae > Streptophyta > Magnoliopsida > Asparagales > Amaryllidaceae > Allium > Allium fistulosum. The sequence goes on from CM060901.1 coordinate 475,876,797, forward strand.
AATTAACGATGATATCGAGGCAATGATAACAGTGATAGCCAGAGTCATGGATGTTTGGTTGTATCGTCATTCGGTCTCAAGAGCAGTATTTTCTGGGTGCTTATCTGATCTTGGTTTAGGCCTTGGGGGTTTGTACTTGGAAAGCATCGCTCTTGACTCGAGTGATAATTACTTTACTTTGAATTGTACGCTTTGCTATGTCTGCTATGTTTGCTTCTGCTTAGTGTGAGTCTGGGGGCTATCATTGTAGAAAGAGGTGGAGTGGGAGGGTTGTATTCCTATTCCTTTTTCCCTTATGCTCTTTTGGTATGTTGTTAGTTAATTTACCGCTCACTAAGACTGTTGTCTGACTCAAGGCTTTATGTTTTAACTCTTATTGCCTTGGGCTGTTCGTCCATTTTGGGACGGGCAGACTAGGTAGCAGGTGACAGGTGCTGTTCTTGCTTTCCACGATGCTGATGTCGAAGACGAGCTGGAGGCTTGCATATTATCTTCTTACTATATGTACTGGATGTTCCACTGCTTGTATATTCTCTGAGTGATATGTAGTGAGGCTTGATGTATTGACTATTCCGATGTTTGTATTCAACTATTATGAAGTTTTATTGATAAGATTCTATTCTGTGAAGCTTCACTATGTATATATTCTATTGTATTTTGTCCATGCGCTGTGAGTAATACGATAGATTCTGTTGTTTAAATTTACCCTGGCAACCGTCCATGGTCGCCTGACACACTTTACAGCGCACTATCTCTAGGTTCGGTGCAAGGGTCATGGGCGGTCGTCACATTTGGTATCAGAGCTTTGGTTAATCGATTTTACCCAACGCTCGCTGACGTAACTACGTATGAGAGACGTAATTGTATTTTGATGGATGATTACTATATCTAATATAGTAGCTTAGTAGAGTTTGAGTCCTTTATGCAGTTGTTTCTCTAGGTGTGCTAACCATTCCTTTTTATAGATATTAAGGATGAGTCGAAGAGGGAGACCAGCTGCTAGGGAAGGCCGTGCTACTGAGGGGCTGCTGATTATGCTGCTATGTTCGAAGCTATGATGACTTCGATCATGAGAAGGATGCCAGCTCCTGGGCCATCGGTGGATGTTGGAGTTCAAGTTCAAACTCCAAAGCCGGTGGATTTTGCTAAGTTGTGTAAGGATTATTCTGCTCTTGGAGGGAAGGTTTTCTTGGGAACAGAACCAAATATTGAAGTCCAGAGGTGGATAGATGCTTGTAGAAGGATCTTTGGTGACTTGGGAATTGAGGATGCAACTAAGAGGAAGTTAGCAAGACAGCTTCAAGGAAGAGCTTCTGATTGGTGGAACTCTATCACCATTGATACTACGGAGGAAGAGATTACTTGGGAGCAATTCCAAGCCAGATTTGAAGCTAAGTTCATTTCTACAGCTCAGAAGTCTGTTCTGTTCAAAGTTTGTGGAGCTCAAGCAAGGTGGAAGACAAGTTCTTGAGTATGTTTCTGAGTTTGAAGCTTTGTCCAAGTATTCCCGGTCGTATATTGAGTCTTCGTACCAGAAGAATGAGAAGTTTGTGACAGGCTTGGACAGTTATCTTGGGAGGCAGTTGGTGGATCATTTGGACGATCCATTTGAGAAGCTTGTAGAGAAGGCTCTCAGGCATGAGAATCTGTTTCCTAAAGAGGGATCTGTTGTTGCTGTGACCAAGGAGGAGTCTAGACCACAGCAGGGTGGAAACAAGAAGAGGAAGCAGCAGCAGCAAAAGGGTAAGGATGGCCAGAAGAAGTCGAAGGGCGAGGTGACCTGCTTCAATTGTCAGCAGAAGGGCCATTTCTCCAGGGATTGCAAGAATCCTAAGGTGCCGATGAAATGCCACAACTGTGACAAGCCGGGGCATTTTAAGAGGAATTGTCCAGAACCGAGGAAGGACAAGCAGATTGTGCAAGCTTATGCTTTGGGAGCTGTTCCATCATCTTTGAAAGCTCCTACCGCTGAAGAGAAAGGAAAGAGTGTAGTGGTTCAAGGTACTCTTTTCATTTATGGTGTTCCAATTAGAGTGCTATTTGATACTGGGGCATCGCATTCGTTTATTTGTAATGAACTTGTAGGCCGGTTGGATTTAGAACCGGATATTGTTGATAGGCCATTGGTTGTGACTAATCCAGTTGGGGGTTCGTCTTGTTTGTGTATGTTATCCCGTGGTCTGATTGTATCGAGTCATGATTGCTCTTTTGTTTGTGATTGCTTTGTTCTAAACTTTGCGGGGTTCGGAATTATTTTGGGTATGGACTGGCTTAGGAGATATGCGGCAAAGGTTGATTGTGAAAGGTTGGAGGTGACAGTCGAGAATGTGGAGGGGCGAAAGATTGTGATACGATGTAAGCATGAAGAAGGCGTCTTCATGAGCTTCATGTATTCGCTGGTTGTTCCACGGGATGGACTGTCATCTGTGGCAATCGCTAATGGATTTGAGGATGTCTTTGACGAGGTCAAAGGGTTACCGCCGTATAGAGAGATCGAGTTTCGTATAGATCTAGTTGAAGGAGCCAGACCTGTTGTGATGCCTCTTAGGCGGATGGCGCCTAGGGAACAGCAGGAGTTGAAGGTGCAGGTTGATGATCTTTTGCAGAAAGGATTCATTCGGCGTAGTGTGTCCGAATAGGGTGCACCAGTTGTGTTTGTAACCAAAGCAGATGGATCGCTGAGGTTGTGTGTGGATTACCATGAGCTGAATAAGGTGACTAAGAAGAACAAGTATCCATTGCCGAGAATAGATGACTTATTTGATCAGCTTCACGAAGCTAAGGTGTTTTCTCAGATGGATTTGGCAACGGGATTTCACCAGTTGAGAGTGGCTAAGGATAGTGTGCCGAAGACTGCTTTCAGGACACCATCCGGTTTCTTTGAGTGGCTGGTAATGCCGTTTGGATTGACCAATGCACCAGCCTATTTTGTGGATCTAATGAATAGAGTGTTCAGAGATCAGTTGAGTAAGTTCGTGCTAGTGTTCGTGGACGATATTCTGATTTATTCCAGAACTGAAGAAGAGCATAAGACGCACTTGCGTATTGTTTTGGAAATCTTGCTGAAACATCAGCTGAAGGCTAAGTTTTCAAAGTGTCACTTCTGGAAGAACGAAGTGAGGTTCTTAGGCCATGTTATCTCTGGAAATGGAATAGCGGTTGATCCCGCCAAGGTGGCAGCAATCCAGGATTGGGTTAGACCTAAGAATGCATCTGATGTGAGAAGTTTTCTTGGATTAGCAGGATATTATCGTCGGTTTATCAAAGACTTTTCCAAGGTAGCTGCACCGTTAACAGGATTGACGAAAAAGAACCAAGTGTTCACATGGGATGATAAGTGTGAGCAAGCTTTCGGAATCCTGAAAGAGCGACTGACAAGCGCTCCTGTTTTGACTATTCCAAGTGGGAATGATGAGATGGTGGTTTACACCGACGCATGTGGTACTGGACTTGGAGCAGTGCTGATGCAGAGGGATAAAGTTGTTGCGTATGCAAGTCGACAACTGAAGCCGCATGAAAGGAATTACCCGACTCATGATTTGGAGTTAGCGGCGATTGTTTTTGCGCTGAAGATGTGGAGACATTATCTATTGGGAGTTCGATTCGAGTTGTTTACAGATCATAAGTCGTTGAAGTATCTTTTCTCCCAAAAGGATTTGAATCTTCGGCAGCAACGTTGGCTAGAGGTTTTGGCATCGTATGATTTTGGTATAGCTTATACTCCGGGAAAAGGTAACGCAGTGGCAGATGCGTTAAGCCGAAGACATGCAGGATTGGGAGCCATGTTTTCAGAATGGAAAAATCTCGAGTATTTAGCTTGATTTGACTTCAGGCCTAGATGTGAATTGGAACCTGAGATGTTGGAAAACTTATCGATAAGACCGACTCTTGTGGAAAGAATTGGTGAGAGTCAAAAACGAGATGATCAGATTGTCAAGGTTATCCGTGATTTGGAATCTGGATTGGAACCAGAAAAGGATAAAGGATTCGAGGTTGATCGAGAGAGTTGGCTTCGGAAACAAGGACGACTAGTCGTTCCCGATATAGATGAATTGAGGAGTGAAGTTCTGAAGGAAAGTCATCACTCGAAGCTGACAATTCATCCAGGTAGAAATAAGATGTATCGGGATATGAAGAGAACCTATTACTGGGAAGGTATGAAGAAGGATGTTGGAAATTTTATTTCCAAGTGTATGAACTGCCAGTTGGTAAAAGCCGAGCAGAAGAAGCCAAGTGGATTGCTTCAGCCGTTAGAAGTTCCTACATGGAAGTGGGAACAAATATCGATGGATTTAATTGATGGGCTACCTAGAACAAGAACGGGAAATGAAGGAATTTGGGTCATCGTAGATCGTCTGACTAAGAGTGCAAGATTCATTCCTGTTCGATCGACCAGGACTGCATCAAAGTTGGCTGAGTTATATGTTAAGTGGATAGTCCGATTCTATGGTATTTCGAAGAGTATAGTGAGTGATCGAGACCCATTGTTCACTAGTGGATTTTGGAAGAGCTTCCAGGAAGTTTTGGGAACCGAGTTGTGTTTGAGTACAGCTTATCACCCTCAAACAGATGGTCAGACTGAGAGAGTCAACCGAGTTTTGGAAGATCTCCTCAGAGCTTGTGTTTTGGATTTCGGAGGATCATGGGAAGATCACCTTCATTTGGTGGAATTTTCATATAACAACAGTTACCAGTCAAGCATTGGTATGGCACCGTATGAGGCATTGTATGGGAGACCGTGTAACTCTCCGACATGTTGGTTAGAGACCGGAGAAAAACTGATGCTTGGGCCAGAGATGATTCGTCAGACTTCGGATTGCATAGAGATCATTCGGCAACGAATGAAGGCAGCCCAAGACCGTCAGAAAAGTTATGCCGATAAACGTCGTAAGGATTTGAAATTTGACGTAGGTGATATGGTTTTTGTGAAGATTTCTCCATTAAAGAATGTTATTCGATTCGGGAAGAAAGGAAAATTGACTCCGAGATTTGTTGGACCATTCCCGATCATCGAGCGAATTGGAAAGCTCGCCTACAGATTGGAGTTACCAGAAAAGATGTCAGCTGTGCACAATGTTTTTCATGTATCGTATCTACGGAAGTATGTGCACGACTCGAATACAGTGGTTTCTATTGATAGCTGTGAAGATTTCGAAGTTGATCCAGTCGATAAGAGACCTCGTAAGCCGCTTCGTGTTGTGGAAACCGACACGAAACAGCTTAGGAGGAAGGTAGTTAAGTTGCTCAAGATACAATGGAGTGATGATGATAACGACTGTACATGGGAGGTGGAAGAGAGGATGAAAGCAGCTCATCCTGAACTCTTCAAGGTATGGCCCTAAGGTGTCGTGTCATCTAATGACATTGTAACTTATTCTAGTTTTAGAATTCTGCATGCTAAGCTAGAATTGGATGCATGGTTTGTTGATTGCTATGGATGATAGGCATGCAGAATAGTCTTTGATTGCTATGTTTGTTTGGAATTTCGGGGACGAAATTCCTAAGGGGAGAGAATGTAACGACCCGTATTTTTACGGATCGAAACATCGTAAATCAGTTGTCATTTGGTCGCATTGTTGATAAGTCATCCATAGTCTAAGTATTAGGTCGTATAGAAGATAGGTCGTATAATGGTTAGGTCGTAGTAGACGACCTAAGGAAGTGGAGCGACCTATAGGAAGTTGCCGACCTAAGAAGTGGAGTGACTTAAGGATTGGAACGACCTAAGCAGTTAGGTCGTGTGATAGTTAAGTCGTATGGTGGCTTAGGTTGTGGAGTTGGATAGGTCGGAGGAGCGACTTAAGAAGTTGGAGCGACCTAAGAGAGTTAGCGACCTATAGGAGTTAGCGACCTATTAGTTAGCGAGTTAGCGACCTAGTGGTTAGCGACCTAAGAGTTAGCGAGTTAGCAACCTAGTGGTTAGCGACCTAAGAGTTAGCGAGTTAGCGTAGTTAGGTCGTAGACGACCTAAGATGTTAAGTCGTATCCTAGCTAAGAGTTAGGTCGTGAGTTCTGTGTTGAGTTAGGTCGTAGGCGACCTAAGATAGTTAGGTCGCCTGTGTGTTAGGTCGCAGGTTTGTTAGGTCGTAGGTCGTGTATATGCGAAGATCTGGGTTAAGTCGTAGGTCGTAGAAGCGCATGCGTTAGGTCGTAAGTCGTGGAGTTTCGTTAGGTCGCGGATGCGCGTAGGTCGTTGGATCTGTTAGGTCGTGGATGCGCTTATCTGCTAAGTCGTTAGGTCGTAGGTCGCGGAAGCGCATATGTCGTTAAGTCGCACGCAGGTGCTAAGTTGTTGAGTCGGAGGTTGTTAGGTCGTGGGGTTTTTAGGTCGTGGACGACCTAAGAGCGAACGACCTAAGGGAAATTAGCTATAAATAGGAGGGTTCTATCTCACTTTTAAGGATCCGGATTTCGAAGCGACGAAGTGCTGCCATTTTGAGAGCTCGACTTCTACACTTCTTCACTTCTTTTCTCCACTTTAATCTAGTGATTCCTTCCATCCAAATCGAGGATTAGATTAAAGATCCAAGAGCTTAGATTGAAGATCTTCATCCATTGAAGAGGGATTTCATCGTCTGAAGCGGATTGGTGATAGATCGAGTTAGATCCTTCGCTGTCCAGATCTGAAGTGTGTTGCTTTTGGATTGTTTAGGTGATTTGGTGAGTGGTGATTATCTCTCACACGGATCCAAAGGAGTATATCGGATCGTTGGCTTGATTTTGTGTTAAAGTAGTGATTTCCATGCATTTTCCTAATCCTAAGTATAGATCCATTGTTCATAATGATTTGGCATCCATTTTACTACATGTTAACCTATGCAAGTTCATTCATCAAGATTATAGAGATATTGTTCATGTTTTCATGCTTGTTAGACTTTTGACTCTTTAATTACGAAATTGCCATTATTGTTATAATTGTCTATTTAGATCATATTTGAATGCTTGTTTACTTGGATTAATGTTTGATTTGATTGATTGCTATGAATTAGATGATTGATGATTTGATTTAGACCGAGGATGATTCAAAAGCTAAGGGAAAGGCTCTTGAATTGGAAAAGCTGCTTGTGGCATATGTGGCGGATGATGAAGCTCATATGGATAGATTTGATGATGATGTTGAGATGAAGCTTTGCTATGATGATGATGAGGCGAAGTATGATATGAGATAGTCTTGGTCTAATCCAGACGGGATCATTCCAAGCATGTTGATAACTCGGTGATATGGTTCGAGTTTGAGGATAATGGTTTGCTCGAGAGGCGCTTGAGCTAGTATGGAAATAGTCATCGAGGAGGATGACTAGAAGGCTGAGATCTCATCGTTGTTGAAGGTTCTAGCATGCTCAAAGCAAGAGTACGTTGGGAAGATTCGATAGTCCCTGAAGGCTACTGATTGGTAGTCAAGTACTCTGGGCAGATTCAATAGTCCTAGGCACGGGTCACGATGACGTGCAGAGTTATGTCTAGAACCGGGGTTTCCATTAGCCCTTGACGGACGGATGAAATAATGAGCCGGTCATTCAATTAACGATGATATCGAGGCAATGATAACAGTGATAGCCAGAGTCATGGATGTTTTATTGTATCGTCATTCGGTCTCAAGAGCAGTATTTTCTGGGTGCTTATCTGATCTTGGTTTAGGCCTTGGGGGTTTGTACTTGGAAAGCATCGCTCTTGACTCGAGTGATAATTGCTTTACTTTGAATTATATGCTTTGCTATGTCTGCTATGTTTGCTTCTGCTTAGTGTGAGTTTGGGGGCTATCACTGTAGAAAGAGGTGGAGTGGGAGGGTTGTATTCCTATTCCTTTTTCCTTTATGCTCTTTTGGTATGTTGTTAGTTAATTTACCGCTCACTAAGACTGTTGTCTGACTCAAGGCTTTATGTTTTAACTCTTATTGCCTTGGGCTGTTCCTCCATTTTGGGACGGGCAGACTAGGTAGCAGGTGACAGGTGCTGTTCTTGCTTTCCACGATGCTGATGTCGAAGATGGGCTGGAGGCTTGCATATTATCTTCTTACTATATGTACTGGATGTTCCACTGCTTGTATGTTCTCTGAGTGATATGTAGTGAGGCTTGATGTATTGACTATTCCGATGTTTGTATTCAACTATTATGAAGTTTTATTGATAAGATTCTATTCTGTGAAGCTTCACTATGTATATATTCTATTGTATTTTGTCCATGCGCTGTGAGTAATACGATAGATTATGTTGTTTAAATTTACCCTGGCAATCGTCCATGGTCGCCTGGCACACTTTACAGCGCACTATCTCTAGGTTCGGTGCAGGGGTCATGGACGGTCGTCACACTCGAGGTGGGCGGTAGTGGCTGCTATGCGTTACCACCAGTCCGGATGCGTAATTGGTATATCTACCCTGGCATTGCCTAGTTGTGCCATGTCACCTACGCTAGCGCATCTTATACGAGTTTGGTTTTGTGCCGTAGCCTATGGAGTATTTAGGGTAGCCTCCCAATCTGGAGGTACGCTGTTACTGGACATAGTACTGGGACTAATTATGTGTTAAGGGGAATATTGGGTCACTCCTTAACGTTATTTTAAAGTAAGTTTACTTTACTTTAGACATTATTATAATAGCGTACATTACTACATAGTAGATAGTTTAACGGATCCTTAGAGGATGGTTATCCCAAACATCCTTTGAGTTACTTGTATTTCAGTTGATATTTCACTTGAGTTGGATTTATTGATATAAGAATGTTAATCCTGACTCGAGTGTCTTGTGTTTTGCTTTACGCTCGGGTCAGACTGAGTGATACAGCATTCGAGACTCACCTTTGGAGTTGGAGCTTCGCTTGGATATCCAGCTATCTATCCAGGTTTCAGTTATTCAGTTGATTCAAGTAATGTATTCTGATCTTGTACTTGACTATAGTATTGAGACATCTATGTATTCGAGACCTCTGTTGTATCTTATTTAACTCTGTTATATATATAGTAGCTTCATGAACTACTATTCTTTTGTTTCCACTGCATTATTGTTATTACTCTGTGTCTGTGATTCTGTGATTATTTTATTTACTGTATATGCTGAGTTTTGCCAAATTTAAATTAATAATCTGATATTTTGAGCAATTCAAATCCGACATGTATGGATGCGAATGGTTGAAAATTTCAGGTCGTTGCATTCACTTTCAAAACTATATTCACTTTCAAAACTATATTCACTTTCAAAATCATATTCACTTTTGAATTTATCGATAAGATAGGTTAATTAAAATCCTAGTTCCAAAATCATCATATTTACTCAAATATGTCAATTCACAAAAAGGCATCAATTTCACTTTCCAAATTTGAATAGTATCAGAATTCATCCAAACAAGCGCCAAAATGTCCGTAATTTCGATACGATCCTAGCGGAACAAACCGTGCATGAATTCGACCTCATATGCAAAAGTTATATCAATTATAACGATTGATTTTGAAATTTAAATAAATAAAATAAGAAAAAAGTTTACCAACACGCAGCGGCCATGAAACAACCCGCAGTTCCATACCCCTTGAAAATCGACACTATTCTCCAACATCGACTCAAAATGAACGGAAATACGAACCATTTGGGTTAAAAGAAGAAGGAGGTAGAAGAAGAAATAGGTAACAACACAGAATCTCACATCGCAGTGGAATAAAATATAATAGATAATAACTGATCTTTACAGAAAAGGAAACTATATCTGTTTTATACTTTACATCTTTAGAATACAACATCAGAGTTCAACAACATCTAACACACAACTATACAATAATCACTACATGTCCTCACAAAACTGAATACACAGTACACACAACTCAGCAGAATATACATCAAGTACGAGTGATACGTCTCGCCATCCAGCTCGTCTCCTAAGCTTCACAGCATCCTATCCTGTATCTATAATACTCGGTCTGACCCGAGCATTATAATAAAATAACACTCGAGTCAGTCTGGAATACCAACGTGAGAAATCACACTCAAATGGATTATTAAAGTTTTCTAAACCCTTTGAAATCAAAAGCATCTCGTAAGACCACGCCACAAATAAACATATCGGGTTTTTACCTTGCGATAGCCAAAACACTTTTTATCAAAATCCTCTGATATTATAGTAGTCTTTATATACAAATACTTATTCAAATAGCTGAAATTGTTACATGGTTAAATTCCAGCATACTAGCCACAAAGTGGGTAATACAAACAAAAAACATAAAAGGCACGTAGGAAGAATGGATTTCCAACTAATGACTAGGCACTGGGGTACCACCTGTCACAGTACTTGGTCGAGATCAGCGTACCGAGGACCCCGCCCGATCCCCTACAACACAAGACCGGAACTACCAAAGGGTAATTCCGAGTAAGATCACCCCACGGTTGGCGCGACCAACCGCCACGCAGCCGAAATAAAAAGGGACATCTAGACAGGGATGACCTCACCCTAATGGGCGCTGCCCACATAGCCTTGCTGCATAACCCCTGATTTTCAGTCATTTTCGGTTGATGAGGCTTGAGGCTAAGCATTACCTTTTAGAACATATCCCTTAGAATGCCCATCGTCCACCTGACGATGTTCCGAAAGCATTCATCCATACAAGTCCGTCCCGGGTTCGAACGGAACTGAAGGCACTATTACTACTACATCCATTTTGGAAGCATCCTCAGGATTAGTAGCGACTAGCCCTTGCACTTCACTGCTCCATCTTCGATACCAAACTCGTTTTCCCCACGAAAACGTACAAACCGGATTGAAGTTGTTTCCGGGAAATAAATCTCGATCCCGGTCTCTTCGAAACGATCAGCGCGTTGGCCAATATTGATAGTCGGTTATTTAACTATCAATTAACATTCACAACATCCATCAAACAATAAATAATTCTCTAAATTATTTATTTACCTTACAAATATCTTCGCAAGATATATTTCCATTTTCAATCCTTTGAAAACAGTTTCAAACCATCTTCCTCTCACGGAATAAATTTCCCAAATATTTTCTATTTCCACTGAAATCACCAAGTAAAAACACTTTAGATTTTTAAAATAATTTAAAACACTATATTACAAAATATATTTTAAACAAAACATTTAAATTAAAACTACTTTAATAATTTATTCAAAGATATATACTTTAAGAATATTCAAAATAAAGCTACTTAATAAAATATAAAACTAGATTTTTTTTTTCATTTAAAACATAATACCAAACCATCTTTAAAAAATTACTATTAAAATAGATTTGAAAAATACTTACTTTAAAGTTTAAACATTTAAAAATAATAGATTTTCCAAAACATACTTTAAATCAACTTTAAAACTTTTAGCTTATACTTAAAAGTTTACTTTGGAAACGTACCTGGCTATCCAGGGAAGTACACTTCTCTTTCACATCTTTAAAAATAAATCACTATTTATTTTTAAACAAATTTACCCATTTCTTTAATAAATTCCCACCGTGAATTTATTCTTCCAAATATCCACTGATATATTACTTCACTTTTATAAACCAAGTTTATAAATTCCAAGGTCTCACTTCTCTTTTAAAAATCACACTTTTATACACTTAAATCAATTTCAAATTGATTTACAAATTTCTCCATTTTGAAATAAATCCATTTACTTACTCAATTTATTTCAAAACCCATTAACTTCCGATTTTAAAACCTTTTTATCTGAAAATACCAATTTCATATTATTTTTTTCAAATTCCTTCTTTATCCTTTTTAAATAAATTTAAACCTTGAATTTTTAAAGTAAATTCTTTATTACTTTAAACGATATCACTTAATTTTAAATTTCCATTATTTCTTTGTTTGCTCAAAATCCTCTTTTCCCATATTCAGAATTATTTATTAGGATTTTTAAAATCACTTATATTCTTTTCCAATTCATTCTTAAATTTATTCAAATTCTCTATATTTATTTTACTTGAAAATTTCCTCTTTTATTTTCTTTTCAAAAACCCAATTCTATATATTTTGATAACTCAGAGTATCGAAATATATTCGAGCAATCCATAGCATCCAACATTCCATTCATCAATATAAATCATCACAGGATAACAAATAATCATAACAGAGAATATTAAACATTCTAAATAAATTTTTGAGGAATCCAGTTGGATCCCTCCAACTTGTTTTCCTGCATCCACGGATATCAGCACAATACCAATTCCACTTCGAGGTGGAATATCGCGGTATATGGGTTTATATAATATCATCCGCTATTATGCGGCGCATAGGGTCTCATCCTCTATATAATGCGGGAATATCAATCACCCAATATATATATACTACTTTATATAATATATCACATCCAATCAATTTCAAACAATCATTCATTCAATTTAAATTTAACTATTTAAATTTAAATAACTCAGATGAGTGAGATTAACTCACCTTTGCATTTTATTTGCAATCCATTTCCATTCCAGCTTGTTCCTCGATTTTGACCTTGTATAAAATTATATAAATTTATTAACATTTGCATGATCGGACAATCAATTACTATTTGTTTATTTAATTAACAAATAATTATATTTTTAACCCAATTTCCCTATAATAATCTTTTAGTAACTAAAATAATTATATAAGGCAAATTAAACAAGTTAATTACCTTACTACATATTATATATATATAAACTCTTCATCGTTTTAAAACTACTATATTTTTCTTTTCTGTTTCCACAAAATTACCACAGCAGCCTTCTTTTACATAAGTTCATTTCCTTTTAAATTAAAATACAAATTCACTTTTTTTTTAAAAAAGAAAGAAAGAAAGAAAACAGGAGAAAAAGCCCATACCATCAACGAACCCCGCCTGCTAACCAGCCCCCCTTCTTCTCCAAATCATCCCAGCCCTCCAGTAACAAGCACACTCCAAATCGTGCTCGAACGCACAATGGATACGACGCTGGAGATCATAAATCGACCCACCGATTTCAGCCTTCGACTCCCCTCCCTTCCCTCATCTGATCGCACTCCATCTCGAAGTTCGCATATATCCCCCCCACGATTGCGACGCCCCAAACCACCAATAGCCGACTCGTTCGCACTGCTCGACCACCATAAGTTCGCGTGCCACCACTGCGAATGAATTCGCGATTCCAATCTCGTTTCTTTTTATTAGAATTCGATCGGCTTGAACAAAGGAACTGAAAAGGAAATTCGCGATTTCGTTGTTTATTATTTTTTTCGATTTGAAAAGAAAACAAATGGGAGGAGAGAGATCGATCTTTGTTCGTCTGTTATTTTGAATTCGCGAATAGACTGAAGAATTGAGGGGAAAAAGGCTCGCGTTTCATATATATATATATATATATATATATATATATATATATATATATATATTTCGATCTTCTTTTCGAAGCTTTGCTAGTTGAAAGAAGGGACTGGATATTTTAAATGAAGGAAACGTATTCTACTCAATTTGCTACAGTGATAGAAAAGAAAGGAAAAAGGTTTGAGGAGAATGGAATTATAGCTGCAAGATTGACCAGTATATAAAGATATATACATTTATTTAAATTTAATTTTCAAATTGTCTCTATAAGTACAACATAAAATCTCGACATCCTATCGAGGCATGCCGCTAGGCGTTTATAATGTTAAACCCCTATTCCAAACGCAATGGAAAAGGTTCAGAGTCCTAATTCGATCGTATGGAGAAGATAGCTTTTTGGACCCAGTTATTATATTGAACTCGATATAAATTTCGATGCGTTTATATACCGTACGATCACACGACAACTCCAAACATTCTGAAATTGGAAATATGATAATAATACAATATTACGGATCCAATGGAACTGGTTTCGTCGAATTCTGAGACTGTGCCTCAGAAGGCTATTTTTAAATATCAATTTAACCAATATATTTTTAAAACTGCACAAAACACATATAAATCCAATTTTAAAAGTTCTATCACCTTCAGTATTATCAATATAAATTTTCCAAACCTTCAAATTATTTTTAACAGGCTTAAACTGATGATTCAATATTTTACCCAACTTTCAATTGTCTAAATCAATAATTAATTATCCAATAAATAGTGATATTTGAAATTCAAGTCAAAAATTCACTTTTGAATATTTAAAATCAATTAAATATCCTTATTTCCAATATCCAAAATTCCGGGTCGTCACATTCCTCCCCCCTTAAAAGAATTTCATCCCCGAAATTGCTAGTTAAGAAGAATGGTCCTTCACCCGTTCACTTTTTTTCCCAAAACCAAACAGTTTTCAATGACTTCCCAAAACAATCTTTTTATTAAAGACACAATATCCTTCTTATTAACTTTTCAAACTTATCCACAAGTCCCAAACAACATTACTTACTTAACTATTCAAATTTAAATTTGAAACCAAATTTGAATTCTCAAAATTTCTCAAAATTTTTCTAACTTCTTATATTTCCGAAAATTTTTGCCAGCGTCTCCTTTGCGCGGCTAGCTCGGTACAACTACAAAATGCCTCTACGGGCTCCCAAATTTCAAAAGAAAAAAAAATGCCAAGTGGCTAGACCAGAAAATCATCAAATTTCATATGCCAATTCAAATACATACCTTATTGTTGAGCAATTCAATTTATCTTCAAAAATAAAAAAAATCAATTTTCCTTTTGCCTTTATTTACATGTATCCTACTAGGCAATAATATCCAATCACAGAATCCAAAATCATTTTATTCACTTCCTTTTCAAAATTTTCAAAATTTTCTTTACTTAAGCCCGTACGATGCACATATATCATCCGTACGCAATACCAAATCTGATCTCTCACTCGATCACACAATTTCATTTCTGAACTAGAATCGTCCACCCGACATCCTAGTGCGGACTCAGATCTGGTTTCTTGATCAGAAACTGTCATTCTCCTTGCATAGCCACAAACTATGATAGAGAATTTCCAGAATCAATCAAAATCCATATCCAGGTTCGCCGTCGAAAATCGAGTGAAAAATCCCAACTCAGATCGGTATAATTACCTCAAAATTCTGTGCTCAAATCCGGATCAAATCACTATGCGAATAAAATAATATACGTTCATCATACGTATTTATCCCAATTGATTATTAACCATATCAATTTTCTCTTTTATTCACATTTATTTTGATTTCTATTCACTTATCCACAATTATCCCATTTCACAACTTTCAGTTTTAATCTTCATTCAATTATTCACTTAGTATACTTTCAATACCAAATTTTACTTAAGAACTTCATTCTTCATTTATTAAGTTCAATATAAGCACTTTGTATACTCTTATCTTATTACTTTCACTATACCACTTGGTTTTTAATTTACTTTATTCAAATTGGATTCCAATTCCATATAAAATCAATTTGCTTCAAATTATTAGTTATTTTCAAATCTAAATACTCTCTCTCGAATTGCATTCAAATTTTCATTTCCAATTTTACTTGGATTCAATTTATCTTCAACTTTGAATATTGAATTTTTATTTACCTTTATCTCAAATTCCAAAATTTAAACTATTTGTCGTTAGTGAAAATTTCCAAAAATTTTCTAACTCCCAAAATTTTCGATTTTTTTTGGCAAAGTCTCCTTTGTACAGAGGAGCTTTTACAATTTGACAACAGATATAAATATATATACATCGACCTACACGGTCGGAAAAACAAAAATAGTTCATATTTCCTATTTTGTATTGCGTAGGCATACCTCTATTTAGCATTTTTAAGCAAAGCGGATTATTATCTTAGCATTTTGCGCGATCAAATCCAGCCACACTGCTTCCCTATACCTGTACTAACTCAATTTAAATATGTAAGTGACATATATAGGAAATTCATTTACATTTCACTTATTCTCAACAGTAAACACATAGTTTTCATAAGCAAAACATTCAAAATTCTTTCCATTAGCAATTTATATGGTCTCGATACAAATTAAATTGCCACACTACCTCACACTTCATTTCTATTAAATTCAAGTGATTTACAACTCACTTTCTTACATTCTATTCATTTTTAAGCGAAACGAATTCATATCCATTTCAATTGATTCAAAAATCAATTTTATTTTCTTTTATTAACTCGTAGAACTTTATACAATCTCGTTTACGTTAAACGACAACCATTTCTATGCAGATTTCGACGATATTCACTTAATAGAATATCCATTCTAGTTTATAACTAATTTAAATTGATACCAACTCAATTTATACTTTATTCTATTTCATTTCCAATTGATTCCGTTCAATTCATTTTGCATTCCATAAACACTTTAAATAAGATTCTAGAGTTTAATCAATTTCCCAAAATTTCAAAATCACCTTTGAAATTAATCATATCCAAACTTCTTGGGTATATCCAATTATCCCTTTGAATTTTAAAACCAAACCCAGTTTTGCAAACAACTCCTATTCCAAACTTCAGGTAGCAATTTCTCTCTTGGAAACTCGAAAATGAACATCGATGATGCTACAGTCATCACCGAAGTTATTTTCCAGCGACCCAAAAGAGAGTTAAATGCTTTTATCTTTTTAATAACGATTCAAATATTTTTAATTTAAAATCTCACCAGATTTCAAATCCAATTCAAAATATTTCTCAACTACTATCACCATTATTACTCCAAATCTTTTGAAATCCATTTTCATCCCAAGGAATTTAAACTTTTCCCAAAAATTTCAAATTCCAAATCCATCCAATTCATCTTCAACATTACTCTGGAAATTTCAACTCAGTTTATTTTCAAATATTTCTCTGGAATTCTATTTCAAATTATAAATCACATTTATAGTTTACATTTACATATCTCATTTGTATATGAATTTATTTCTTAGCTGTTAGTTATGATTTCAATTTCTTATTCCATTTCCTTACAATAGTGATAATAATTTAATATTCTCACTCCTTAACAACCAAGCACCCATATATAACTATAATGATTTTCAGAAAATTATTTCTTTCTATATAAAAATAATTTGGGAAAAATTATTTCATTCACCCTATTTTAAAACAATACTATGTTGAGTTGTTCTATTCAAGTGTTTAGAGATCCCTATCAATAACGTTAATTACTCGTATTGACCAAAATCCATAAACTACTCAATAAACCAATCAACACAATATAAAACCATTTTATATCCACTAACAAATACACGCTCATATCTATTAATACACTCAAACTAATTCTAGAGTACTCTGAACTCTATTTTTAATGAGTAATCCCCACCAGAGCCAAGGTTATCACCAGCCCTCGCTCTGATACCAACTGAAACGACCCGCAGTTCCGTACCCCTTGAAAATCGACACTATTCTCCAATATCGACTCAAAGTGAACAGAAATACGAACCATTTGGGTTAAAAGAAGAAGGAGGTTGAAGAAGAAATAGGAAACAACATAGAATCTCACATCGCAGCGGAATAAAATATAATAGATAATAACTGATCTTTACAGAAAAGAAAACTATACATGTATTATACTTTACATCTTTAGAATACAACATCAGAGTTCAACAACATCTAACACACAACTGTACAATAATCACTACATGTCCTCACAAAACTGAATACACAGTACACACAACTACGCAGAATATACATCAAGTACGAGTGATACGTCTCGCCATCCAGCTCGTCTCCTAAGCTTCACAGCATCCTATCCTGTATCTATAATACTCGGTCTGACCCGAGCATTATAATAAAATAACACCCGAGTTAGTCTGGAATACCAGCGTGAGAAAATCACACTCAAATGGATTATTAAAGTTTTCCAAACCCTTTGAAATCAAAAGCATCTCGTAAGACCACGCCACAAATAAACATGTCGGGTTTTTACATTACGATATCCAAAACACTTTTTATCAAAATCCTCTGGTATTATAGTAGTGTCTATATACAAATACTTATTCAAATAGCTGAAATTGTTACATGATTAAATTCCAGCATACTAGCCATGTGACGACCGCCCATGACTCCTGCACTAAACATAGAAATAGTGCACTGAAAAGTGTGCCAGGCAGCCATGGATGATCGTCAGAGGTAAGTTAAAACAGCAGAATCTATCGTATTACTCACAACGCATGGATAAAATACAATAGAGAAAAATATACATAGTGAAGCTACACAGAACGGAATCGCATCAAATAAGCCTCAATGTAGTTTGATACAAAAATCCGAATAGTCAATACATCCAGCCTCACTACATATCACTCAGAGAATATACAAGCAGCGGAACATCCAGTACATATAATAAGAAAATAATATGCAAGCCTTCAGCTCGTCTTCATCATCAGCATCGTTGGAAACTAAGAACAGCACCTGTCACCTGCTACCTAGTCTGCCCATCCGAAAGTGGATGAACAACCCAAGGTCATAAGAGTTGAACATAAAACCTTGAGTCAGACAACAGTCTTAGTGAGCAGTAAATTAACTAACAACATACCAAAAGAGCATAAAGGTAAAAGGAATAGGAACCCAACCCTCCCACTCCACCTCTTTCTACAGTGATAGCCCCCCCATACACTAAGCAGAAGTAAACCTAGCAAAGCAAACATTTAAAGTAAAGCAATTATCACTCGAGTCAAGGTCGATGTTTTCCAAGTACAAACCCCCAAGGCCTAAACCAAGATCAGATAAGCACCCAGAAAATATTGCTCTTGAGACTGAATGACGATACAACCAAACATCCATGACTCTGGCTATCACTGTTATCATTGCTTCGATACCACCGTTAATTGAATGACCGGCACATTCTTTCAGCCGTCCGTCAAGGGCTAATGGTAACCCCGGTTCTAGATAGAACTCCGCACGTCGTCGCAGCCTGTGCCTAGGACTACCGAATCTGCCCAGAGTACTTGACTACCAACTATAGTCTTTTGGGACTATCGAATCTGCCCAGCGTACTCTTGCTTTGAGTCTGCTAGAACCTTCAACAACGATGAAATCTCAGCCTTCTAGTCATCCTCCTCGACGACTATTCTTATACTAGCTCAAACCCCTCTCGAGCCAACCATTATCAACGAACTCGAACCATCCCTCGAGTTATCAACATGCTTGGAATGATCCCGTCTGGATTATACCAAGGCTAGATCACATCATAGCAAAACCTCATCTCATCATCATCATCATCAAATCTATCCATATGAGCTTCATCATCCGCCACATATGCCACGAGCAGCTTTTCCAATTCAAGAGCCTTTCCCTTAGCTTTTGAATCATCCTCGACCATCTTGTCTAAATCCAACAACTAATCAACTAATTTATAACAACCAATCAAATCAATCATTAATCCAAGTAATCAATCATGCAAACAAGATCTAAAAGCAATTATAACTAAAATGGCAATTTTGTAAATAAAGAGTCCAAATCTAACAAGCATGAAACATGAGTAATATCTCTACAACTTGATGAATGAACTTGCATAGATTAACATGTAGTAAAATGGATGTCAAATCATCATGAACAATGGATCTATACTTAAGTTTACGAAAATGCATGAAATCACTATTTTTAACACATAATCAAGCCACCGATCCGATATACTCCTTCGGATCTGTCTGAGAGATAACCACCACTCACCAAATCACCTAAACACTTCAAGAGCAACATACTTCAGATCTGGACAGCGAAGGATCTAACTTGATCTGTCAAAATTCCGCTTCAAACGATGAAATCTCTCTTCGAAGAATGTAGATCTTCAACTTTAGCTCTTGGATCTTCGATCTTGGATGGAAGGAAGTACTAAATTTAAGATTCTCGAGCTCTCAAAATGGCAGGGCTTCGCCGCTTCAAAAATCCCGCTCCCAAAAAGTGAAGATATCCCGCGTATTTATAGGCAGTTCCATAGGTCGTTCGCCCTTAGGTCGTCCACGACCTAAAAATTGCCGACCTAACAGTTGCCGACCTAAAAAACCCGACCTAACGACTCAAGCCTATATGCGCGACCTAACCTCACTCACGATTTAACGACTTAAGTCCTTACGCGACCTAACGACAATGCAAGTGCGCGACCTAACTGAGATGCCGACCTAACGACTTAACAGGAGTACCGACCTAACACTTACACCTTCACGCGACCTAACAACTTAGCCTTTACGCGACCTAACTAGAATATAGCAACCTGATATAGGTCGCTTACGACCTAACTAAATCATAGGTTGCTCACGACCCAACTATACACAAAATCTACCTTAGGTCGCATACGACCTAACTTCATTACATGGCAACATAGGTCGCTTACGACCTAAACTACAACAACTGAAATCCTTAAGTCGCTCGAACGACCTACCTCCCTTAGGTCGCTAACATACTTATGCCGCTAACTCCTATGCCACTTATCTTGTTAAGTCGCTATCCCCCTTAAGTCGTTCACTAATGCTACCAAATTCCTTAGGTCGCTCGACCGACCTAAACTATAACACGTCCTAACTATCACACGACCTAACTCCTTAGGTCGTTCCAATCCTTAGGTCGCTCCTCTTCACTAAGTCGCTCAACCGACCCAGACTTCTACACGACCTAAGCTACTACACGACTTAACTCTGGACGACTTAAGCTTTGGTCGACTTAAACTCTGGACAACTTATCAACACTAACGACTTAAAAATAACAGTTTTACGATCTTTCAATCCGTAAAAATACGGGTCGTTACATTCTCTCCCCCTTAGGAATTTCGCCCCCGAAATTCCAAACAAACAAGAGCAATCAAAAACTATTCTGCATGCCTACCATCCATAGCAATCAACAAACCATGCGTCCAATTACTAGCCTAACATGCAGAATTCCAAAACTAGAACAAGTTACAATGTCGTGAGATGACACGACACCTTATAGCCATACCTCGAAGAGTTCAGGATGAGCTGCCTTCATCCTCTCTTCCACCTCCCATGTACAGTCGTTAACATCATCACTCCATTGTATCTTGAGCAACCTAACTACCTTCTTCCTAAGCTGTTTCGTGTCAGTTTCCACAACACGAAGTGGCTTACGGAGTCTCTTATCAACTAGGTCAACTTCAAAATATTCACAGCTATCAGCAGAAACCAAAATATTCGAGTCGTGCACACACTTCCATAGATATGATATGTGAAAAACATTGTGCACACCCACCATCTTTTCTGGTAACTCCAATTTATAGGCGAGCTTTCCAATTCGCTCGATGATCGGGAATGGTCCAACAAATCTCGGAGTCAATTTTCCTTTCTTCCCGAATAGAATAACATTCTTCAGTGGAGAAATCTTCAAACAAACCATATCACCTACGTCGAATTCCAAATCCTTACGACACTTATCGGCCTAACTTTTCTGTCGGTCTTGGGCTGCCTTCATTCGTTGCCGAATGATCTCTATGCAATCCGAAGTCTGTCGAATCATTTCTGGCCCAAGTATCAGCTTTTCTCCTGTTTCTAACCAACATGTCGGAGAGTTACACGGTCTTCCATACAATTCTTCATACAGTGCCATACCAATGCTTGACTGGTAACTGTTATTATACGAAAATTCCACCAAATGAAGGTGATCTTCCCATGATCCTCCAAAATCTAAAACACAAGCTCTAAGGAGATCTTCCAAAACTCGATTGACTCTCTCGGTCTGACCATCTGTTTGGGGGTGATAAGCTGTACTCAAACACAGTTCAGTTCCCAAAACTTCCTGGAAGCTCTTCCAAAATCCACTAGTGAACAATGGGTCTCGATCGCTCACTATTTTTTTCGGAATACCATGGAATCGAACTATCCACTTAACATACAGCTCAGCCAACTTTGATGCAGTCCTGGTTGATCAAACATGAATGAATCTTGCACTCTTGGTCAAACGATTTATAATGACCCAAATCCCTTCATTTCCCGTTCTTTTTCTAGGTAGCCCATCAATAAAATCCATCGATATTTGCTCCCACTTCCATGTAGGAACTTCTAATGGCTAAAGCAATCCACTGGGCTTCTTTTGCTCAGCTTTTACCAACTGGCAGTTCATGCACTTGGAAATAAAATTTCCAACATCCTTCTTCATACCTTCCCAGTAATAGGTTCTCTTCATATCCCGATACATCTTATTTCCACCTGGATGAATTGTCAGCTTCGAGTGATGACCTTCCTTCAGAACTTCATTTCTTAACTCATCTATATCGAGAACAACTAGTCGTCCTTGCTTCCGAAGCCAACCCTCTCGATCGACCTCGAATCCTTTATCCTCTTCTGGGTCCAATCCAGATTCCAAATCACGGATAATCTTGACAAGCTTATCGTCTCGCTTTTGGCTCTTGCCAATTCTTTCCACAAGAGTTGGTCTTATCGATAAGTTTGCCAACATCTCAGGTTTCAATTCACATCTGGGCCTGAAGTCAAATCCAGCTAAATACTCGAGACTCTTCCATTCTAAAAACATGGCCTCCAATCCTGCATGTCTTCTACTTAACGCATCTGCTACAGCGTTACCCTTTCCCAGAGTATAGGCTATACCAAAATCATATGATGCCAAAAACTCTAGCCATCGTTGCTGCCTAAGATTCAAATCCTTTTGGGAGAAAAGATACTTCAACGACTTATGATATGTAAACAACTCGAATCGAACTCCCAATAGGTAATGTCTCCACATCTTCAGAGCAAAAACAATTGCCGCTAACTCCAAATCATGAGTCGGATAATTCCTTTCATGCGGCTTCAGTTGTCGACTTGCATACGCAACAACTTTACCTTTCTGCATCAGCACTGCTCCAAGTCCAGTACCACATGCGTCGGTGTAAACCACCATCTCATCATTTCCACTCGGAATAGTCAAAACAGGAGCACTTGTCAATCGCTCTTTCAGGATTCTGAAAGCTTGCTCACACTTAGCATCCCATCTGAATACTTGGTTCTTTTTCGTCAATCCTGTTAATGGTGCAGCTATCTTGGAAAAGTCTTTGATAAATCGGCGATAATATCATGCTAATCCAAGAAAACTTCTCACATCAGATGTATTCTTAGGTCTAACCCAATCCTGGATTGCTGCCACCTTAGTGGGATCAACCGCTATTCCATTTCCAGAGATAATATGGCCTAAGAACCTCACTTCACTCTTCCAAAAGTGACACTTCGAAAACTAAGCCTTCAGCCGATGTTTCCGTAAGATTTCCAAAACAATACGCAAGTGCGTCATGTGCTCTTCTTCAGTTCTGGAATAAATCAAAATATCATCCACGAACACTAGTACGAACTTGTTCAACTGATCTCTGAACACTCTATTCATAAGATCCACAAAATATGTTGGTGCATTGGTCAATCCAAACGGCATTACCAGCCACTCAAAGAAACCGAATGGTGTCCTAAAAGCAGTCTTCGGCACACTATCCTTAGCCACTCTTAACTGGTGAAATCCTGTTGCCAAATCCATCTGAGAAAACACCTTAGCTTCGTGAAGTTGATCGAACAAGTCATCTATTCTTGGCAATGGATACTTGTTCTTCTTAGTCATTTTATTCAGCTCACGATAATCCACACACAACCTCAATGATCCATCTGCTTTGGTTGCAAACACAACTGGTGCACCCCATTCGGACACACTACGCCGAATGAATCCTTTCTGTAAAAGATCATCAACCTGCACCTTCAACTCCTGCTGTTCCATAGGCGCCATCCGCCTAAGAGGCATCACAACAGGTCTGGCTCCTTCAACTAGATCGATACGAAACTCGATCTCTCTATGCGGCGGTAACCCTTTGACCTCATCAAAGACATCCTCAAATCCATTAGTGATTGGCACCGATGACAGTCCATCCCGTGGAACAACCAGCGAATACATGAAGCTCATGAAGATGCCTTCCTCATGCTTACATCGTATCACAACCTTTCGCCCTTCCACATTCTCGACTGTCACCTCCAACCTTTCACAATCAACCTTTGCCGCATACTTCCTAAGCCAGTCCATACCCAAAATAATTCCGAACCCCGCAAAGTTCAGAACAAAACAATCACAAACAAAAGAGCAATCATGACTCGATACAACCAAACCACGACATAGCATTCACAGACAGGACGAACCCCCAACTGGATTAGTCACAACTAATGGTCTATCAACGATATCTGGTTCTAAACCCAACCGGCCTACAAGTTCATTACAAACAAAAGAATGCGACGCCCCAGTATCAAATAACACTCTAACTGGAACACCACATATGGAAAGAGTACCTTGAACCACCACACCCTTTCCTTTCTCTTTAGCGGTAGGAGCTTTTGAAGATGATGGAACAGCCCCCAAAGCATAAGCTTGCACAATCTGCATGTCCTTCCGCGGTTCTGGACAATTCTTCTTAATATGCCCCGGCTTGTCACAGTTGTGGCACTTCATCGGCACCTTTGGATTCTTAAAATCTTTGGAGAAATGGCCCTTCTGCTGACAATTGTAGCAGGTTACCTCGCCCTTCGGCTTCTTCTGGCCATCCTTACCCTTTTGCTGCTGCTGCTTCCTCTTCTTGTTTCCACCCTGCTGTGGTTTAGACTCTTCCTTGGTCACAGCAACAACAGATCCTTCTTTAGGAAACAGATTTTCGTGCCTGAGATCTTTCTCTACAAGCTTCTCAAATGGATCATCCAGATGATCCACCAACTGCCTCCCAAGATAAATGTCCAAGCCTGTCACAAACTTCTCGTTCTTCTGATAAGGAGATTCAATATACGACCGGGCATACTTGGACAAAGGTTCAAACTCAAAAACATACTCAAGAACTGGTCTTCCACCTTGTTTGAGCTCCACAAACTTCTTAAACAGAACAGATTTCTGAGCTGTAGAAATGAACTTAGCTTCAAATCTGGCTTGGAATTGCTCCCAAGTAATTTCTTCCTCCGGAGTATCAATGGTGATAGAGTTCCACCAGTCAGAAGCTCTCCCTTGAAGCTGTCTTGATGCGAGCTTCCTTCTAGTTGCATACTCGATTCCCAAATCACCAAAGATTCTTCTACAAGCATCTATCCATCTATGGACTTCAATGGTTGACTCTGTTCCCAAAAAAATCTTCCCTCCAAGAGCAGTATAGTCTTTACACAGCTTAGCAAAATCCACCGGTCTTGGAGCTTGAACTTGAATTCCAACATCAACTGCTGACCCTGGAGCTGGCATCCTTCTTATGATCGAAGTCATCATAGCCTCGAACATAGCAGCATAATCAGCAGCCCCCTCAGCAGCACGGCCTTCCCTAGCAGCTGGTCTCCCTCTTCGACTCATTCTTAATATCTATAAAAGAAATGATCAGCACACCTTGAGAAACAACTGCATAAAGGACTCAAATCCTTCTAAGCTACTATATTATATATAGTAATCATCCATCAAAATACAATTACGTCTCTCATACGTAGTTACGTCAGCGAGCGTTGGGTAAAATTGATTAACCAAGGCTCTGATACCAAATGTGACGACCGCCCATGACTCCTGCACTAAACATAGAAATAGTGCGCTGAAAAGTGTGCCAGGCAGCCATGGATGATCGTCAGAGGTAAGTTAAAACAGCAGAATCTATCGTATTACTCACAGCGCATGGATAAAATACAATAGAGAAAAATATACATAGTGAAGCTACACAGAACGGAATCGCATCAAATAAGCCTCACAGTAGTTTGATACAAAAATCTGAATAGTCAATACATCCAGCCTCACTACATATCACTCAGAGAATATACAAGCAGCGGAACATCCAGTACATATTATAAGAAAATAATATGCAAGCCTCCAGCTCGTCTTCG
Organism: Allium fistulosum; assembly: GCA_030737815.1. Classification (NCBI taxonomy): domain Eukaryota; kingdom Viridiplantae; phylum Streptophyta; class Magnoliopsida; order Asparagales; family Amaryllidaceae; genus Allium; species Allium fistulosum. The sequence goes on from CM060901.1 coordinate 475,902,468, forward strand.
TCATCAGCATCATTGGAAACTAAGAACAACACCTGTCACCTGCTACCTAGTCTGCCCATCCCTAAGTGGATGAACAGCCCAAGGTCATAAGAGTTGAACATAAAACCTTGAGTCAGACAACAGTCTTAGTGAGCAGTAAATTAAGTAACAACATACCAAAAGAGCATAAAGGTAAAAGGAATAGGAACCCAACCATCCCACTCCACCTCTTTCTATAGTGATAGACCCCAGATACACTAAGCAGAAGTAAACCTAGCAAAGCAAACATTTAAAGTAAAGCAATTATCACTCGAGTCAAGGTCGATGTTTTCCAAGTACAAACCCCCAAGGCCTAAACCAAGATCAGATAAGCACCCAGAAAATATTGCTCTTGAGACCGAATGACGATACAACCAAACATCCATGACTCTGGCTATCACTGTTATCATTGCTTCGATACCACCGTTAATTGAATGACTAGCACATTCTTTCAGCCGTCCGTCAAGGGCTAATGGTAACCCCGGTTCTAGATAGAACTCTGCACGTCATCGCAGCCCGTGCCTAGGACTATCGAATCTGCCCAGAGTACTTGACTACCAACTGTAGTCTTTTGGGACTATCGAATCTGCCCAGCGTACTCTTGCTTTGAGTCTGCTAGAACCTTCAACAACGATGAATTCTCAGCCTTCTAGTCTTCCTCCTCGACGACTATTCTTATACTAGCTCAAACCCCTCTCAAGCCAACCATTATCAACGAACTCGAACCATCCCTCGAGTTATCAACATGCTTGGAATGATCCCGTCTGGATTATACCAAGGCTACATCACATCATAGCAAAACCTCATCTCATCATCATCATCAAATCTATCCATATGAGCTTCATCATCCCCCACATATGCCACGAGCAGCTTTTCCAATTCAAGAGCCTTTCCCTTAGCTTTTGAATCATCCTCGACCATCTTGTCTAAATCCAACAACTAATCAACTAATTTATAACAACCAATCAAATCAATCATTAATCCAAGTAATCAATCATGCAAACAAGATCTAAAAGCAATTATAACTAAAATGGCAATTTTGTAAATAAAGAGTCCAAATCTAACAAGCATGAAACATGAGCAATATCTCTACAACTTGATGAATGAACTTGCATAGATTAACATGTAGTAAAATGGATGTCAAATCATCATGAACAATGGATCTATACTTAAGTATACGAAAATGCATGAAATTACTATTTTTAACACATAATCAAGCCACCGATCCGATATACTCCTTTGGATCCGTGTGAGAGATAACCACCACTCACCAAATCACCAAAACACTTCAAGAGCAACACACTTCAGATCTGGACAGCGAAGGATCTAACTTGATCTGTCAAAATTCCGCTTCAAACGATGAAATCTCTCTTCGAAGAATGTAGATCTTCAACTTTAGCTCTTGGATCTTCGATCTTGGATGGAAGGAAGTACTAAATTTAAGATTCTCGAGCTCTCAAAATGGCAGGGCTTCGCCGCTTCAAAAATCCCGCTCCCAACAAGTGAAGATATCCCGCGTATTTATAGGCAGTTCCATAGGTCGTTCGCCCTTAGGTCATCCACGACCTAAAATTTGCCGACCTAACAGTTGCCGACCTAAAAACCCAGACCTAACGACTCAAGCCTATATGCGCGATCTAACCTCACTCACGATCTAACGACTTAAGTCCTTACGCGACCTAACGACAACGCAAGTGCGCGACCTAACTGAGATGCCGACCTAACGACTTAACAGGAGTACCGACCTAACACTTACACCTTCACGCGACCTAACAACTTAGCCTTTACGCGACCTTACTAGCATATAGCAACCTGATATAGGTCGCTTACGACCTAACTAAATCATAGGTCGCTCACGACCCAACTATACACAAAATCTACCTTAGGTCGCACACGACCTAACTTCATTACAGGGCAACATAGGTCGCTTACGACCTAAACTACAACAACTGAAATCCTTAAGTCGCTCGAACGACCTACCTCCCTTAAGTCGCTAACCTGCTTATGCCGCTAACTCCTATGTCGATTATCTTGTTAAGTCGCTATCCCCCTTAAGTCGTTCACTAATGCTACCAACTTCCTTAGGTCGCACGACCGACCTAAACTATAACAAGTCCTAACAATCACACGACCTAACTCCTTAGGTCGTTCCAATCCTTAGGTCGCTCCTCTTCACTAAGTCGCTCAACCGACCCAGACTTCTACACGACCTAAGCTACTACACGACTTAACTCTGGACGACTTAAGCTTTGGTCGAATTAAACTCTGGACAACTTATCAACACTAACGACTTAAAAAATAACAGTTTTACGATCTTTCGATCCATAAAAATACGGGTCGTTACAAGCCACAAAGTGGGTAATACAAACAAAAACCGTAAAAGGCACGTAGGGAGAATGGATTTCCAACTAATGACTAGGCACTGGGGTACCACCTGTCACAGTACCTAGTCTAGATCAGCGTACCGGGGACCCCGCCCGTTCCCCTGCAACACAAGACCGGAACTACCTAAGGGTAATTTCGAGTAAGATCACCCCACGGTTGGCGCGACCAACCACCACACAGCCGAAATAAAAAGGTACATCTAGACAGGGATGACCTCACCCTAATGGGCGCTACCCACATAGCCTTGCTGCATAACCCCTGATTTTCAGTCATTCCCGGTTGATGAGGCTTGAGGCTAAGCGTTACCTTTTAGAACATATCCCTTAGAATGCTCATCGTCCACCTGACGATGTTCCGAAAGCATTCATCCATACAAGTCCGTGCCGGGTTCGAACGGAACCGAAGGCACTATTCCTACTACATCCATTTTGGAATCATCCTCAGGATTAGTAGCAACTAGCCCTTGCACTTCACTGCTCCATCTTCGATACCAAACTCGTTTTCCCCATGAAAACGTACAAAGCGGATCGAAGTGGTTTTCGGGAAATAAATATCGATCTTGGTCTCTTCGAAATGATCAGCGCATTGGCCAATATAGATAGTCGGTTATTTAACTATCAATTAACATTCACAACATCCATCAAACAATAAATAATTCTCCAAATTATTTATTTACCTTACAAATATCTTCGCAAAATATATTTCCATTTTCAATCCTTTGAAAACAGTTTCAAACCATCTTCCTCTCATGGAGAATAAATTTCCCAAATATTTTCTATTTCCACTTAAATCACCAAGTAAAAACACTTTAGATTTTTAAAATAATTTAAAACACTATATTACAAAATATATTTTAAACAAAACATTTAAATTAAAACTACTTTAATACTTTATTCAAAGATATATACTTTAAGAATATTCAAAATAAAGCTACTTAATAAAATATAAAACTAGATTTTTTTTTTCATTTAAAACATAATACCAAACCATCTTTAAATAATTACTACTAAAATAGATTTGAAAAATACTTACTTTAAAGTTTAAACATTTAAAAATAATAGATTTTCCAAAACATACTTTAAATCAACTTTAAAACTTTTAGCTTATACTTAAAAGTTTACTTTGGAAACGTACTTGGCTATCCAGGGAAATACACTTCTCTTTCACATCTTTAAAAATAAATCACTATTTATTTTTAAACAAATTTACCCATTTCTTTAATAAATTCCCACCGTGAATTTATTCTTCCAAATATCCACTGATATATCACTTCACTTTTATAAACCCAGTTTATAAATTCCAAGGTCTCACTTCTCTTTTAAAAATCACACTTTTATACACTTAAATCAATTTCAAATTGATTTCCAAATTTCTCCATTTTGAAATAAATCCATTTACTTATTCAATTTATTTCAAAACCCATTAACTTTCGATTTTAAAACCTTTTTATCTGAAAATACCAATTTCATTTTTTTTTCAAATTCCTTCTTTATCCTTTTTAAATAAATTTAAACCTTGAATTTTTAAAGTAAATTCTTTATTACTTTAAATGATATCACTTAAGTTTAAATTTCCATTATTTATTTGTTTGCTCAAAATCCTCTTTTCCCATATTCAGAATTTATTTATTAGGATTTTTAAAATCACTTATATTCTTTTCCAATTCATTCTTAAATTTATTCAAATTCTCTATATTTATTTTACTTGAAAATTTCCTCTTTTATTTTCTTTTCAAAAACCCAATTCTATATATTTTGATAACTCAGAGTATCGAAATATATTCAAGCAATCCATAGCATCCAACATTCCGTTCATCAATATAAATCATCACAGGATAACAAATAATCATAACAGAGAATATTAAACATTCTAAATAAATTTTTGAGGAATCCAGTTGGATCCCTCCAACCTGTTTCCCTGCATCCACAGATTTTAGCACAATACCAATTCCACTTCGAGGTGGAATATCGCAGTATATGGGTTTATATAATATCATCCGCTATTATGCGGCGCATGGGGTCACATCTGCTATATAATGCGGGAATATCAATCACCCAATATATATACTACTATATATAATATATCACATCCAATCAATTCCAAACAATTATTCATTCAATTTAAATTTAACTATTTAAATTTAAATAACCTAGATGAGTGAGATTAACTCACCTTTGCATTTTATTTGCAATCCATTTCCATTCCAACTTGTTCCTCGATTTTGACCTTGTATAACATTATATAAATTTATTAACATTTGCATGATCGGACAATCAATTACTATTTGTTTATTTAATTAACTAATAATTATATTTTTAACCCAATTTCCCTATAATAATATTTTAGTAACTACAATAATTATATAAGGCAAATTAAACAAGTTAATTACCTTACTACATATTATATATATATAAACTCTTCATCGTTTTAAAACTACTATATTTTTCTTTTCTGTTTCCACAAAATTACCACAACAGCCTTCTTCTACATAAGTTCATTTCCTTTTAAATTAAAATTAAATTCAATTTTTTTTTAAAAAAAAGAAAGAAAACAGGAGAAAAAGCCCTTACCATCAACGTACCCGGCCTGCTAACCACCCCCCAGTTCTTCTCCAAATCATCCCAGCCCTCCAGTAACAAGCACACTCCAAATCGTGCTCGAACGCACAATGGATACGACGCTGGGGATCATAAATCGACCTACCGATTTCAGCCTTCGACTCCCCTCCCTTCCCTCATCTAATCGCACTCCATCTCGAAGTTCGCATCTATCCTCCCCCCCCCCACGATCGCGACGCCCCAAACCACCAACAACCGACTCGTTCGCACTACTCGACCACCATAAGTTCGTGTGGCACCACTGCGGATGAACTCGCGATTCCAACCTCGTTTCTTTTTTTTTAGAATTCGATCGGCTTGAACAAAGGAACTGAAAAGGAAATTCGTGATTTCGTTGTTTATTATTTTTTTTCGATTTGAAAAGAAAACGAATGGGAAGAGAGAGATCGATCTTTGTTTGTCTGCTATTTTGAATTTGCGAATAGACTGAAGAATTGAGGGGAAAAAGGCTCGCGTTTCATATATATATATACAAGTATGGTGGCACGTCCGTTGGACGTGTGCAAAGAAGAAAGTGAGCATATTTTGTCTTTGTTACAATTATGATAGAAAAATGTATTCGAAACTGAAAATGAGTGTTTGATTGGACCACGATTGCCTTATCATTGATATGTTGTTTCAGCGGCTAAGCATTTCACGGATGATATATAAACTATTTGTGTCAGGTGAGTAACCCCAGTATGCTACATTTGATTCATACATATGTATATGGTTTGATAACAAAGCAAAATATAGATTCACCACATGTATATTGGTTTAACGGTACTGCAAAACATTGTTCATGTAACTCAAACGGACATAAAGAGAACACCAAGTAACTTGGTTTGAGCTTACTTAAAATTTTCATTAATTTAATTGTAGAACTCTAAAAGGTTTAATCATACAACTATAAACAAAAACTATGATAATTTTTCCTATATCTCATCTTACAACGTTTATGAATAATATAACAACATAATATAATATGAGAAAGGTTATACTCACAGTTTCCTAAATTTTCACTGTTGCTTGTATATGCAGCAGTTTCTTATGCTAGGTCATCTAATTGCCAGCACAGTTATTCACTGGTTGATCCCAAAAATAGTACTCAAAAATAGTACTACATGTTGTATAAGATCAAAAAAGGCATGAGTACTTCTTACTGGCTTGATATTCATGGCACATGGTTGTCAAGTACCTAACTTTTCTGAAATTATAAATTGCCGCATTCAACTTTCTTTCTGAACAATATGAATATATTAGTGCTTCTCTCCGTTCACCACAAACTAATATTTGAAAATTTGAATATCTTAAACTCAAATAATTAAAGAAAATGTTAAAACATCATCATTCTTAAGCTAAATTATATATATATATATATATATATATATATTCTTGGTTATTAATTATAGGAATTTCAAATGTTTACGCTTTTAATTCGTTCCGTTTTTCTTGCAGATGCAAATGCAAAGATCATTTTCCTTCTTAGTTGCACATTTTGGGAAATTTGATATCTGTTTATAACACCTACAGGTTTGAAGGAGCTGTTGATTTTTTAGTTACAAAAATAAATTAAGCTCTGTATTTGCTTTGGGAAATTTCTTATTTCAATATCAGCCGCCTTAAAGCCTATAGATTTCTAAAGTCAATTTATATGGAATTTATTATGTAAGAACTTCAAATTAATTTTTCAATATCTAGATTATTAATTGCTTCAACCACCATACTAACAGCGCCTACAACTAAAAATATTTCAAATCATGAATATATGTAAAGAAAATAAAGCATTACTGATAAAGAGAGCATATTAATCTAATAAAAGCATCAACAAATCAGACATCAAAGAAGCAAGATTTTTTTCACTATAAAGATATCATAGTAATCTAATGAAAGCATTAACAGTATTATAGCGTATATATCAAATAGCAGTTTCATCGTAGTTTGAACACCATGCATTATATAATTGAAAATATCACTCATGGTCAGCACATAAAAACTCACGCAAATTACACACATAACACAGCCATTTACTCACGTATACTGACTAACATACACATAGGAAATACACAATAAAATATGGACAATAATACTTTATAAATATACAGGAAACAACACTTGATTTTTACTGGGAAAGAAAATTGAAAAAGCAATCAAAGGCCTTTATAAATATACATGTAACCCAAAAATAACAATTTGTGCAGCATAATACATACTGGCTATTACATAGAGTATGTATCACCATCAATCACCTCTATGCGTCCTTTCGCAAACTCCTATGCAGATCTCCCTGAAAAGTGTAAGAAAATCACATATTTAAAGCTTTCGAAATCCCTATATTTAAATTTCATGCAAATATATGAAAGCTGTTGTTTTTTGAGACTATCACATATAAGAAACCAAATATATATGAAACTGTTCCTGTTCGAAAACTCACGCATACTTCAAAACTTAGCACCTTTTTTGAAACTATGCATAAGTAATTAAAGCCTGAAATCACACACTTTTCGAAACCAATTACCCCTTCAAAGCCATTGGTTTCTCTAAACTTGGCCATCGAGGTATGCATTATATTACACCAATATGTAACCAAACTGGATTCCTGCATCCAGAAATATTATAAAAGATATATTGAAACTTTCTAAATTCAACAACACGGTTTTACCCACAGAACGAACATATTGAATTTAACAATATCACGATAACCTTTAACATGATTTGAGCTTGGAGTGGACTTGGGTTACATTTTAAAAAGAAGAATGAAAAGACTACTTGCCTGTATGAATATAAACCCTAAGCGATAGTTTGTATGTTTGCACAACAAAATTATACTTTTCTATACCAAATTTTACAACTGGAAATTACCTCTAAGCCTAAAATAAATAATAATATGCCCAATACCGAAAGACATCACAAACATCAGAAGTAAAAGTAAAGGAAAAGAGCAAAATATAAATAAAAGAAACAGCAAGAGCATTCTGAAGTATTTAAGCACTTATATAATCTATTACGCAAAAGTAAGCACTCTCCACGTCATGTTCAGAAAATAGCTGTAAAGTGGACAATAATACTTCCAAAGGTGGAGCTTTATGCTAAAATTAAGAAACATTATTCTCTATCTCTCATTCTTTAATCTTTCTACTTCTGTCCTCTAATCATATAAAAAAATTGGACAAACTGACGCACGCGCGCGCGCACACACGATGCGTGCACGCCTATGCAGTTGAAGCAACATTAAAGTGATGCTAAAGCACAAACTTCCTTTGACCACTACACTTTTACAACTTAGCGATTTTAAATAACGTATCCGTGTACGCTATTTGCAGCTAAACCTGCTAGATGAGATTTCAATTAAAAATATTACTCTAGCTCTTTCAAATTCGAGTAATAAAACCATGTATAAGCCTAAGTTCAAGGCTTAGGTGATGATTTATGAGGTTAGAAATAAAGGTTGCAATTTACAATAAATAATGTAACCATTTGAATGAATCGTTCTTTAGATGCAAATAAGGATCATTAAAAAAATTAAATATACAGTCAAATATAACTATGCCAAGACATTTGAATGAGAATGAGAAAAATTAATCATGTAGTTATTAGATCATGTATATATTAACAAACGGGATTTTAAATCATGGAATCAGAATTATATATTTGATAAAGAAATATTTTAGTTATAAAATTCATATTAATTGTTCCGTACCTTTCAAACATAGCCATACTTGCTTTCTTTCTTAGGCCCTGAATGCTTTAAATGTCACTTGCAATCAGCAAACATATTTGAGGTTAAAAGTCAATGAAGTTAACATTCTTAGATACACAATAGAGTATGACTTTGTAACTATATCATGTGTGTGTCTTATGATATGCATAGTATCAAGGTATACTAATATATTCCCATATACAACACATATTATAGTACATACTCTCATAACAACATATGCTTATATAAAGACAATCATGGGTCATTACCTTTTATATAAGCTCTTCTTAAATGATCACATTCTTCTTCGTTTTGATGCCATTTTAACACTTTGAAAGTAGTTACTTCGTGTTATATCTATATCCCATAACCTGTAAATAGACTATATTTGAAACCATAAAATTAATATTAAAGACTATGCTGAAACTCATAACCTAAAGCAATTGAAAGGTGGAGGTACATGCATGTGCAGGAATATTTAGGATCAAATGGTGAGCAAAGTGGAGAGTAATATGCCACATACAGACTTAATGCAATATATTGTTCATTAACGTAACAACATCATAATTTGTATATCTGTATAAAACTAATTGTCAATCCTTTTTACAATCAGTATGTAGAACAAAATTAGATTCAGCCATGAAAATATGAAAGAAAAACCGTATAAATTAAAATGCTCACATTTTCTGTAACTGTATACCTTCGATCTTTTGTACTCAGCCCCATCATCATATTTTCTACATAAAATCAATTTTCAATCCTTGTTGCAACCAATTTTGGAAAGGAATAAATTTGCCTGTAGAATGAAATTAGATGTTTCAGTTGACAATAGATGAAATTTAGCAACAAAGTAGAACATATTTATCACTTCAATCATATTATATGTGATGATAAGAAATTGGTTGGTGATAGTTAGAGTTAACTTTACTCACCTGAAATTGACTTATTAGTACACTAAGAAATAATGATAGTTTCTGAAATGAATTAAAATGTTAGTTAGATGCGTTAGTCATGGTAAACAATCTAAACCGAAGATGACAGAAGTTAAAAAGGTTTAAATAATGAGCATAACTATATACCACAAAAATGAGACGTAATAAACTGTCATAACCAAATTTGGACTACAGCTGCAATTATGTTGCCAAAAACTGAAGTACAACAACCTTAAAGAAAAGTAGAGAACTCGCAGTCCTCGCATGACCACAATAAACTCCATTATTAAGAGGACGTAAAACAGGCCTACCCAAATCCTAGTTCAAATTTATTATGTACATCATAGTTGAAAGTATAAAAGGGTGAACTGGTAAACAAAACTAAAAATAGGGTTTCATAGAGTACCACTGTTGAAATCTGGCTATCGACGTTTGCCAAAAGAGGAGCCGAATCTTTTTACTTTTTGAAAGTGGATCGCTTCATGAGATTTATTTCTTTCTACTGATTTTCCCTTTTTCCAAATTCGTTGTTTAAACTTTAGGAGAAGAAGAGTCGGTCTTCGAAACTGGAGAAATGGAAGAATTGGAGGGAGCATGGCATTTTTTGTGGGGTTAGGTCAAACTGAATGGGGTAGAAAGGGAAAGTGGAAAGCAGGGAAGGGGAACGGAAAAGATGATGGGGCAACGTGGGAGGTTGGAAAAAGGCAGAAGTGCCCTTGTGCGCACATGTTTGATTTTGGGCAGAATGTGGGGGTAAAATGGGGACCGCCAAAAAGGCTTCAGTTTGACCGGTTTGACCAGGGTTTTGCATTATAGTATAGATATATATATATATATATATATATATATATATATTTTCAATCTTCTTTTCGAAGCTTTGCTAGTTGAAAGAAGGGACTAGATATTTGAAATGAAGGAAACGTATTCTACTCAATTTGCTACAGTGATAGAAAAGAAAGGAAAAAGGTTTGAGATGAATGGAATTACAGCTGCAAGATTGACCAGTATATAAAGATATATACATTTATTTAAATTTAATTTTCAAATTGTCTTTATAAGTGCAACATAAAATCTCGACATCCTATCGAGGCGTGCCGCTAGGCGTTTATAATGTTAAACCCCTATTCCAAATGCAATGGAAAAGGTTCCGAGTCCTAATTCGATCGTATGGAGAAGATAGCTTTTTGGACCCAGTTATTATATTGAACTCGATATAAATTTCGATGCGTTTATATACCGTACGATCACACGACAACTCCAAACATTCTGAAATTTGAAATCCGATAATAATACAATATTACAGATCCAATGGAGCTGGTTTCGTCGAATTCAGAGACTGTGCCTTGGAAGGCTATTTTTAAATATCAATTTAACCAATATATTGTTAAAACTGAACAAAACACATATAAATCCAATTTTAAAAGTTCTATCACCTTCAGTATTATCAATATAAATTCTCCAAGCCTTCAAATTATTTTTAATAGGCTTAAAACTGATGATTCAATATTTTACCCAACTTTCAATTGTTTAATTCATTAATTAATTATCTAATAAATGGTGATATTTGAAATTCAAGTCAAAAATTCACTTTTGAATATTTAAAATCAATTAAATATCCTTATTTCCAATATCCAAAATTCCGGATCGTCACAGGCCACGTCATCCCCTCGTGGTCAAACCCTAGCGTACACACTCAGTTGGAAATCGTGCTTCTTCCTGTAGCCGCCACGGACCTCAACTACATGCGGCCCCAGACTTCGACTCGATCAACCACCACCGATCGCAACCCTACCCATGTGGGCGCCTCCACCTGCGTGACCTCCCCTGCCGACCACGACCCCACCCAGCCACTGATTGGCGTCACCAAAAATCGCAGCCGCCGCCAGTGTTTGAAACCCTAGTTGAATTATTAACGACGATCTGACAGTTGAAATGATGAACTACCTACACCGATGAGCTCCCCTCGACTATGTCTACACAATCATACTCACAAATCGACGATCCAATGACATTGATCAACGCGCGATGAACGACCGAGAATTTATCACCAATTTCTGGCCACACAGATACCCAAATCCAAAAACAAACTTCAAATTGACTTGCGCTCATCGAGAGCTTCAAATCGATATATAATATGATAGGGTTTGGAGGAGTTTGATTTTGAAATTGAATTTGAAATTTGAACAGGGTTTTGAGATTGAATCTGTTTCTGCCATTGAGGAGGAGAAGTAGGCAGATGAAATTGTACGTACAGTAATGAGGAATAAAAAGGCTGCTAGGGTTTGGACAGTACTATATATACTAACAAAGCCCGATAAGAAATATAAACAACACCCGAATTGATTTGAAATGATAAATACGACCCAAAAAGCCCGTTCTGCTTTCGAAACGAAAGCAAGTCATCCCATATATCAAAATAGATGTTTTCAATATTTTTAAACTCAATGAACTAGGTTTCAAGCCCTAATTCCATCGTCTGAAGAAGTTAGCTTAAAATCAGCTTATTTCAAATTGATTTCAATTAAATTTAATTAAATTGATTTCTACGCGTTTCGAGTCAGTACGATCAAACGACAAGTCCGATCACTACGAAACTTGAAATCCTACAATAATTCACGGTTATGGATCCGATGAAACTTGTTTCGTCGAAATCCGAATCAGTGGCCAAAATGGCTATTTTCACGTTAATTAAATAAATTAATATTAAATTAATTAATCACTTTTTAATTCAATATTTATAAACTAACAAATTTTCATCCTTTTTGATTACTTAGACATTTATAATAATTTAAAACAAATCTACATATCAATTTAATGTGAATTATTCTACTAGTTATAGTGTTTAAGTCCAATTGAAATAAATACAGTGGTAATTACTTTAAATTCAAATAAATCCATTTATTTGCCTTTTTATCTTGTTATTCAATCAATTGTCACCTCATGGCTACAATTAACATTTGTTTCTATCTTATTACACTAATAATCTACTATTATCATCTTAATCTTCTTTAACGTAATATTTGATTATATTTAATTGCAATAAATCCATTTATTATAATTTAAATGCCGATAAATTGATCAAACTTGATTTCAATTCTTTTTATTCAATCAATTATCCTATTATGAATAAAATTTACATTGGTTACATCTTATTGAATTAATATTCTACAATTATCAATTAAATCTACATTAACTGTACTAATTAAGTGAATTAATTACAATTGATTTCAATTTTAATTTAACAGGCTAAATAAATAGGTAACATATAATAATTGTCACCATTAACTTTGAGTCACATCTTATAAGTTTATTATCCACAACAAGTGTTATAATTACTACTACAACACTAATTTTATTCAATTACAATCTATTACACATTATTTCATTAATTAATCAACATTTAAATTATCAATTGCTCTTTTAATCCAATTATCCATTAATACATACATTACTATAATTTATTTACAATATATATCAATTATAACTCTTTAGTCCTTTTAATTAATTGGAATTACATTTAAAGCAGTTATCAATTACCTTAAATCAATACTATTCTTGTAACAACCCGTAAATTTTAGTGGTTTTATTTATTTAATTAATTGAATTTTGTGAAATTTTAAATAATAAAATTTTGAATTGAAAATTTAATATTTGGAATGAGTATATTTAAACATAGTAAATGGTAAATTTTCATCTGATAATATTGAATTTTATTTTCTTGTGTAATTTTTATTAAATTCAAATCAGTTAAAAATTGATGATAATAAAATATTTTCCAAACTTGAATATTTTTACACAATAAATTTGTAAATCATCTTCTGAGTGAGACGTCATATTTCGTTTCTTCAAATTTGGGCTGCTATTGCTCCGCCAATCTTATTTTTGAAGTTTTAACAACATCTCTGGTACCGATTATCGATTTTTGATAGGATGTTCGTACCACCGATATCTGTATACCGTTTTGATCGTCTCACTGTGCTGATCATTGTGTTATATTCAATTCTGTGTTTTGAAGTCCAATACCCAGTGGAATCCACGGAAACGGTAACCGTATCGGTACCGGTTTTGTGACTTTTGGTTTTTGTGAGCTTTTGGAATTTTTGTCCATTCAACTTCCTATCCTATAACTCAAAAGCCATATGATTTATTATTCACTGACTTTTTACATACTTTGGTTCAAATTTTTGTGGTTTCATTTTTCCTTTCATACATTCATATTTTGTTTTGGAGAAATTACTTTTATATGTGCTATAGTGCTAGATCTTTTTGCCTATTCAACTCTTCTCTTCATTAGCCACTTTCTTCCTACTTCCTCAATCGCACGTCGCCTCTCCTCCTCCCCTCCTTTGGCAATCCAATAGCCAAACATATAAAAAAAGGCCACATAAACAAACCCATGCTTGAAGCTCTCCACCTTGCCGCGTGTAGCCACCACCAGCTCACGCAAGACTGACCACCTGCTCGTGTGTCCACCTTGCCATATTTTTTGTGACGCCACACCTCTATACCCACGCTAGCTAAGAACACTATGGTGTAATATTGTCGACTAGCACGGAGAATAAGGCTGTTGAGGAACGACCATCCATGTAACTTCTTCGAGCGAGCACCGATATGTCAGATAGTATAGAATGAACTTTATTTAAGGAGGAAGTCTGACATACCGATATAAACCCAAAGCTATCACACAGTGGCTATAAATAATCTTCGGAAACAAACATAGAAATAAACATAGCATAAATCAGTCACAGACATCCATATCACAAAGGTGGAAGAAGATATGAATATATATATATAACACATTAAAGTGTACATCAGAGTAGTGGTCAGAAAGATCCACGATAATACAAAAGAATAGCAACACGTGCTATATAGAAGAATAAGTACAAAACATAAAGTCTATCTCAAATGTGTATATCCATAAACTACTAATCTAAGTAGTTAGCCAAAAATCAGGATAATCCAGAAGAGAAGTCAAGCAGAAGCACCTGCAACATCTCGGTCTGACCCGAGTATTATTTATAAGAAAATAATAAACGGATCAGTCTAGCTATAAATATCAGATGACATGATATAGAATAAGGGGTATGGCATAAACGTATAATAACCATAATGGCATACTACTATAAGTATGTAATTGATAATCAACAAGAGATTAATTAATATCACAAGAATCTTCTCAAAGGTCCAAACCCATAAAAAGGTAATGACACACGAATTCACCAATACACAAGAATGGATAAAACATATCAACGAAAATCACAAAAATTGGTGAAGCACAAAGTCCAGAAATCAACACACGAAATCCAGAACAAACCCCAGAAATCAACACACGAAATCCAGAAATCTCATAAAGGGGGAAGTCCGAACATACGGACGAGAAGCTATCTCATGGAAGCTATCCATTTAATTTTTCGAACACACGAATGACCCGAAGGCCTTTGACACACGAATGGCCCGAAGACAAAGGGATGCTACCCCATATATGTGAGAAGAAACATCACCCAAGCGGGGTCTAGTCTCCCTCGCAAACAAAGAGACATCGCTCAATCGCTAGTATAAATCACAAAAATGATCGTCATGATCATCAAGAAGTGTCAATCACACCAAGCAAATATATGAGTTTAGCTTCATGTCCCATAACCACTTGCTTAACTTAAATATTTACGAACAAGCTGTGAATCTTCACTAGAAAATTGTCACAAAAGGGTTCAATCGAACAAGTCCAAGAGCTAACCGACGAAGTGAACGCGAGCGTTTCATACCACTCATTTTATTAAGTCGTTTAATTCGATTTCTCATCAGAGTGAAGTAAAGGCTTGTATATACTAGTAGATTAGAAAACAGTTTAGTAAAAGAGCTTTCGTAATAAAATAGAGTTGAAATCGTTTTGATGAAAGAGTTTTGATATTTACTACTAGTATTCAAACCTTCATGTTTTTAAAGTGACAAACACAAAAATGATTGTGGAACAACCAATCACAGAAATTCACATTCGAAGACGCGAATAAAATCCAAGGAAATCAGCTCAAAATGCATCAAGTGGAAGTTCCCATGCGACCAAATCATAGCCGAGCTAAAGTGCGCGACCTAAAAAGGTAGCGACCTAACTAGGCGAGCGACCTAAGGGTAAACAGGTCGAGCGACCTAACTCATAGCCGAGCTAAACAGTGGAACGACAAAACAGGGGCGAGCGACCTAAGGGACTCGCGACCTATAGACTCTCGAATGACCTAATTGTTGAACGACCTAATAGCAAACAAGTCAAACGACCTAAAGGAGGAAGCGACCTAAGTCCAGCGACCTAACAGAGAGAAGCCGAGTGACCTAACATAAAACAAGGTCATGCGACCTAAAGGGGTATGCGACCTAAAGGGTTTGCGACCTAACTGGGCACGCGACCTAAAGGTGTACGCGACCTAAAGAGTCAAAGGTCTAACGACCTAGTGGCCTTGCGATCTAAGTAGGATGGCCATGCGACCTAAAGTATTAACACGCGAGCGACCTAACGTTATAAAGTCCAAACGACCTAAGGCTTAACTCGCGTGCGACCTAGGTGACGAACGACCTAAGCTGCAGAGAGGATTTAAGGCCAGACGAGTTAATTCCCATCGACCTATCATACGAGCGACCTAGCGACCTAACTCCAAGCGAGCAACCTAACTCCAGGCGAGCGACCTAGCGACCTAACTCCAGGCGAGCGACCTAAGGCCAAAGCGAAAATCTACAGATAGAGGCTTCGAGACAGTTCAACCTAAGGCCCAGACTTTGCCAAAAACGCTGAAAAATTGGGTTTCTCACCAATTTAATCCAAAACATAAGCAAATGTACATGCTAATGCGATAGGGAATCATTCCCAACAGCCCAATGACAGTAATAGGCAGGATGTGAGATAAAAATCTCACCATTTCACTAAAATGGATGAAGATGAAGCTTGAAAGCAAGGAGAAGCAATCCCAAGCTTGAATCCAATATCTTCTACTTGAATTTGGAGTTGAATGGTGGATTTGCAATTGAATTTGAGTTTGGAGTTTTAATTTCCGATTCCCACCACCATTTTTGAAGAAGCTTGAATGTTTAGTGAAGAGATGAAGTTATGAAGTGTAGGGGTTGGGCTGAGCTTAATGAAGGTGCAGTCCAAACCAAAGTCAAAGGCGGGAAAAAGTGACGAAAATTCCACTTACTCCAAACATATCGAATTTTATACTTAAAAAGATCGCAAACGTCATTTTGAACTCAATGGAAGTGGTCTCGAGTCCTAATTTGACCGTATGCAAAAAGTAGCTTTTCGGACCAAAATTTGATTAACGATAAAAGATTTGAATAAAATATTTAAATATAAAATCGATGAATATGCGGGTTGTTACAGACTCCCCTCCTTAAAGAAATTGCATCCTCGCAATATATGAGATGGAAATAAAAAGCAACAACCATAAAAGCATATTAACACAAAAGAAATTGGAATTAAGAAGTTTACCTCAAAGAGCATGAGAAAGCAAGTCCGGATGTGTTCGCTCGATGAATTCTCTAGTTTCCCAAGAGAAATCCTTAGGATTTGAGGACCATTAAACTTTAACAAGCGGAACATCTTTATTTCGAAGTCGTTTGACCTCTAAAGCAATAATTTGAATAGGATGCTGCTCATAAGTTAAATTAGGTGAAACTTCAATCTCCTCCACAACACAGGGCTCAAGAATAGAATCGGAATCCCGAAGGAACTTCCGTAATTGAGAAACGTGAAACACGTCATGCATGGCAGAAAACTGAGCCAGTAATGAAAGGCGATAAGCCATGGAGCCAATACGTTCAGTGATAGGAAATGGCCCAATATATCGAGGCGCTAACTTTCCCGATCGACTGAAGCGTACAACACCCTTCATAGGTGAAACATGAATAAATACAAGATCTCCAATAGAAAATTCTAATTTCCTTCTTCGATTATCTGCATAGGACTTTTGTCTACACTGAGCTTCTTTCATCCTATGACGAATAAGTTCAATCTTTTCTATGGAATCCCGAATGAAATCTGGTCCTAAAACCAGCTTCTCACTGGCCTCTAGCCAACAAGAAGCAGATCGGCAAGGCCTTTCATAGAGTGCCTCAAAAGGAGCCATACCAATACTAGATTGGAAGCTGTTATTATAGGAAAATTCAACAAGTGAAATATGATCTTCCCAACTTCCACCGAAATCAAGCACACAAGCACGAAGAAGATCTTCAAGAGTTTGATTCACACGCTCAGTTTGTCCATCGCACTGAGGGTGATAAGCGGTGCTAAAATTAAGCTTCGTTCCCAAAGCCTTTTGAAGACTCTTCTAGAATTCACTAGTAAACAATGGATCACGATCACTAACAATGGAAGAGGGAACTCCATGAAGTTTAACAATTTCTTTGATAAAAAGTTTGGCCAGAAGAGGAACGGTTCGGTTCGACCGAACAGGAATAAAATGGGCAGATTTAGTAAGTCTGTCAACGATCACCCATAAACTATTATGACCCGAACGAGAACGGGGAAGGCCATCAATAAAATCCATGGAAATTTGATCCCACTTCCAAACTGGAATTTCCAATGGTTGCAATAACCCACCAGGCCTTTGATGTACAGCCTTGACAAGTTGGCAAGTCATGCAACACTTAACAAAGTTAGCGATATCAGATTTCATTCCCTCCCAGTAATAAAGTCGCTTCATATCTGCATACATTTTACTGCTACCGGGATGAATGGAATATTTGGAACGATGAGAATCTTCTAGAATATCTTTACGAAGATCTCCAGTGTTTGGTACGATAAGTCTACCAAATTTTCGAATGTCGCCATGAAAATCAATATCAAAGTCTTTCAATACTTCAATATCGGTTTTACCCTTAAGATTTTGGCCAAGCAAAGCCAATTCAGGATCTAGCTGTTGAGCTTCAAGAATGCGGTCTAAAAGAGAAGGACGAGCCTCAAGGCTACATAAGACAAAAGATGAACATAAATCGGAGACACGATCTTGAATTTCACAAGTGGATAAAACCTCGAGATCCCTCCATTCGGATATCATTATTGAAACAACTGCTTGTTGCTTGCGACTAAGTGCATCGGCAACTCGATTTCCCTTTCCGAGAGTATATAGAATATCAAGATCATAAGAGGCAAGGAATTCGAGCCAACCCTGTTGACGCAAATTAAGTTTCTTTTGAGAGAATAAGTATTTCAAAGACTTATGATCAGTATAAAGCACGAATTTCTCCCCCAAAAGATAATGTCGCCAAATTCGAAGGGCGAAAACGATAGCCGCGAGCTCTAAATCATGTGTGGCATATCTAGTCTCAGCCGGCTTCAATTGCCTAGAAGCATAAGCAATAACACGTTCTTTTTGCATAAGAAAGGCACCCAAACCAACGCGACTAGCATCGGTATAGACAACAAAATCTTGATTTCCTTCGGGAATAACAAGAATGGGAGCATCAGAAAGGAGTTCTTTTAATTTCTGAAAAGAAGTTTCACATTTGTCTGACCAAATGTATTTAACACCTTTCTTTGTTAAGCCAGTAAGAGGCACGACAATCTTAGAAAAGTCTTTTATGAAACGGCGGTAATAACCTGCCAATCCGAGAAAGCTACAGATTTCAATCACGCTCTTCGGTCTCTTCCAATTTTGAATCGCTTCAATCTTTGAAGGATCCACTGATATTCCGGATTCGGAAATAATATGACCGAGAAACTTCACACTAGATTGTCAAAAATGGCATTTAGAAAATTTTGCCTTTAATTGATTGCTCCTAAGAGTTTCCAATACAATCCGAAGATGCTTTTCATGTTCCTCTTCGGTTTTAGAATACACAAGAATATCATCAATAAAGATGAGAACAAACCGATCGAGAAAATCTTTGAAAACTCGATTCATAAGGTCAACTAAATAAGCTGGAGCATTCGTTAAACCAAATGGCATAACTAGCCATTCATAAGATCCATAACGTGTACGGAACGAAGTCAAAGGAATACTATCCTCTGCAATACGAAGCTGATGGAAACCGGTAGCCAAGTCCAATTGTGAAAAGACTCTAGCACCACTAAGCTGATCGAATAGATCATCAATCCGAGGCGAAGGATATTTATTCTTAATAGTTAGATCATTAAGCTTGCGGTAGTCGACGCAAAGCCTAAGTGTTCCATCGGACTTATTGACGAAAATTTCTGAAGCTCCCCAAGGCGAGGAACTAGAGCGAATAAGTTGCTTCGTCTCCAACTCGGATAATTGTTTGCGCATCTCTTCATTCTCCTTATTGGACATGCGATAAGGAGGATGGGTAATAGGTTGAGCTCCAGGTATAAGATTAATTTTGAACTTAATTGCTCGCTTAGGTGGTAATCCTAAGACGGGCTCAAAGATGTCGGAAAATTCACGAACGACGCGAATAAGAGAAATGACATCCTTCTCACCATCATTATCATCATCACGAGGATTTAAAGAATATAAAGATGCAACCAAAGCGGAATCCGAATCTTTAAGAATAATAGAAATCTGATTAACAGATTGCGAATGTCGGAGATAAATAGTCCGCTCGGGACATAGGATATGAGCTTCATAACGATTAAGCCAATCCATACCCAAAATCATTCCAAAGCCTAAGTAACGCATGACATGCAAATCGGCTAGGAAAGAAAAATCACACAAAATAATCTCTACGTCTTTACAAAGCAAACTAAGAGTTGCGTATCCACCAACCGGATTCGCAATTCTTAAAGAAGTCATTAAAGCAACAACACTTAAGGAAAAAGTGTCAACTAGTTCCTTTGATATAAAAGAATGGGAATCACTCGTATCAAAGAGAACTCTAATAGGTTGATCATGAAATGTAATAATGCCATCAAGGACAGAATGAGACATACCTTGACTGCGAGATGTGTTGTCAGGGGCTTGAGCAACGTTTAACTTTCCCTCCATCTTGCTTGGAAGCTTAGGGCATAGATGCATATAGTGATCCGGACTTTTACAGTAGCGACAAGAACGGGGCTTTGAACACTTGTTCGCAAAATGACCCCTAGCACCACAGTTGTAGCATTTCCCATCACTAGAGGGAAAAGTCTTTGCAGCAGGAGTTGCTAGCTTACCCTTTTTGTTGGGATAAGGACCTTTGAATTTGTTTGGCCTCTTCTTGTTGTTGAAGTTTGGTTTGGAAGCCACCACTTCAACATCATTGTCCTTATCAGCCTCTTCAAGACGAAGAGCGATATCAATAAGTTAGTCGAAAGAAACTTCTAACTTCAGAAGTAACAGCTTCTTGAGATTCTTATTTAGGCCATAGACGAACCTCTGTTTCTTCTTCAATGGGGTGTTGATGTATTCAATCCCATATTTGGACAGTGACTCGAAGGATGCGACATAATCTGTCACAAAGGATTCACCTTGAACAAGGTCTATAAAACGTCGAGCCAATGTCACCTTCTCTGCTTCTGGTACGATTTTCAACTCGAAGCGTTCCCGGAATTTCTCCCAGGTGAGATCTGCTTCGTTAATTTCAAAAATAAGAAGTTCGTATCAATCCAATGCTCTCTCTTGGAGCACACTGGATGCCACCTGAACACGGTGAAGATCGACAAGATTCATGCGAGAAAAGATTCGATCGCATGTTCTTAACCAAGCCTGGACCTCGATAATAGTTTCGGAACCTTTGAATGGTTTCCCACCCAAGTTGGTAAAATCGTTGCACAAGCGTGCAAACCCAGACTTAGGATGAGTAGGTTCCGAATTAGGGCCAGCTGCCTGAGCATTCTTTACTAAATCAAGAAGCTATTAAGCAGTCATAAAAACTCCATCCTAGGGAGTAACAGTAGATGGTCCAGCTCTGGGACGACCTGGTCTAGACATTCTCTTCATTAAGGAAGAGAAAAGAAGAAGAAGTTATTCTCCAAATAAATATCAAGCAAGTCTTGATAGATAAAACAAGGATTCGTAGAAGGAAATAGGATAAATCGGTACGAAGACTCAAATTAAATCCTAAGGCATGACTCCTAAGTTGGACTTAGGACGATGATCCTTGTTAAGTTATTCTACATTGTTTCGAAGTTTGGCTCTGATACCAAGCTATAACGCCCCACCTCTATACCCACGCTAGCTAAGAACACTACGGTGTAATGCTGTCGACTAGCACGGAGAATAAGGCTGTTGAGGAGCGACCATCCATGTAACTTCTTTGAGAGAGCACCGATATGTCAGATAGTATAGAATGAACTTTATTTAAGGAGGAAGTCTGACATACTGATATAAACCTAAATCTATCACACAGTGGCTATAAATAACCTTCGGAAACAAACATAGCATAAATCAGTCACAGGCATCCATATCACAAAGGCGGAAGAAGATATGAATATATATATAACACATTAAAGTGTACATCAGAGTAGTGGTCAGAAAGATCCACGATAATACAAAAGAATAGCAACACGTGCTATACAGAAGAATAAGTACACAACATAAAGTCTATCTCAAATGTGTATATCCAAAAACTACTAATCTAAGTAGTTAGCCAAAAATCAGGATAATCCAGAAGAGAAGTCAAGCAGAAGCACCTGCAACATCTCGGTCTGACCCGAGTATTATTTATAAGAAAATAATAAACGGATCAGTCTAGCTATAAATATCAGATGACATGATATAGAATAAGGGGTATGGCATAAACATATAATAACCATAATGGCATACTACTATAAGTATGTAATTGATAATCAACAAGAGATTAATCAATATCACAAGAATCTTCTCAAAGATCCAAACCCATAAACAGGTAATGACACACTAATTCACCAATACAAAAGAATTGATAAAACATATCAACGAAAATCACAAAATTTGGTGAAGCACAAAGTCCAGAAATCAACACACGAAATCCAGAACAAACCCCAGAAATCAACACACGAAATCCAGAAATCTCATAAAGAAATCCAGAAATCTCATAAAGGGGGAAGTCCGAACACACGGACGAGAAGCTATCTCATGGAAGCTATCCATTTAATTTTTCGAACACACGAATGACCCAAAGGCCTTTGACACACGAACGGCCCGAAGACCATGGGGTGCTACCCCATATATGTGAGAAGAAACGTCACCCAAGCGGGGTCTAGTCTCCCTCGCAAACAAAGAGACATCGCTCAATCGCTTGTCTAAATCACAAAAATGATCGTCATGATCATCAAGAAGTGTCAATCACACCAAGCTAGTAAATATATGAGTTTAGCTTCATGTCCCATAACCACTTGCTTAACTTAAATATTTATGAACAAGCTGTGAATCTTCACTAGAAAATTGTCACAAAAGGGTTCAATCGAACAAGTCCAAGAGCTAACCGACGAAGTGAACGCGAGCGTTTCATACCACTCGTTTTACTAAGTCGTTTAATTCGATTTCTCATCCGAGTGAAGTAAAGGCTTGTATATACTAGTAGATTAGAAAACTGTTTAGTAAAAGAGCTTTCGTAATAAAATAGAGTTGAAATTGTTTTGATGAAAGAGTTTTGATATTTACTACTAGTATTGAAACCTTCATGTATTTAAAGTGACAAACACAAAAATGATTGTGGAACAACCAATCACAGAAATTCACATTCGAAGACGCGAATAAAATCCAAGGAAATCAGCTCAAAATGCATCAAGTGGAAGTTCCCACGCGACCAAATCATAGCCGAGCTAAAGTGCGCGACCTAAAAAGGTAGCGACCTAACTAGGCGAGTGACCTAAGGGTAAACAGGTTGAGCGACCTAACTCATAGCCGAGCTAAATAGTAGAATGGCAAAACAGGGGCGAGCGACCTAAGGGACTCACGACCTATAGACTCTCGAACGACCTAATTGTCGAACGACCTAAAAGCAAACAAGTCAAACGACCTAAAGGAGGAAGCGACCTAAGTCCAACGACCTAACAGAGAGAAGCCGAGCGACCTAACATAAAACAAGGTCATGCTACCTAAAGGGGTACGCGACCTAAAGGGTCCGTGACCTAACTAGGCACGCGACCTAAAGGTGTACGCGACCTAAAGAGTCAAAGGTCTAACGACCTAGTGGCCTTGCGACCTAAGTAGGATGGCCACGCGACCTAAAGTATTAACAAGCGAGCGACCTAACGTTATAAAGTCCAAACGACCTAAGGCTTAACTCGCATGCGACCTAGGTGACGAATGACCTAAGCTGCAGAGAGTATTTAAGGCCAGACGAGTTAATTCCCATCGACCTATCATACGAGCGACCTAGCGACCTAACTCCAGGCGAGCGACCTAGCGACCTAAATCCAGGAGAGCGACCTAGCGACCTAACTCCAGGCGAGCGACCTAAGGCTAGAGCGAAAATCTGCAGACAGAGGCTTCGAGACAGTGCGACCTAAGGCCCAGACTTTCCCAAAAACGCTGAAAAATTGGGTTTCTCACCAATTCAATCCAAACCATAAGCAAATGTACATGCTAATGCGATAGGGAATCATTCCCAACAGCCCAATGACAGTGATAGGCAAGATGTGAGATAAAAATATCACCTTTTCACTAAAATGGATGAAGATGAAGCTTGAAAGCAAGGAGAAGCAATCCAAAGCTTGAATCCAATATCTTCTACTTGAATTTGGAGTTGAATGTTGGATTTGCAATTGAATTTGAGTTTGGAGTTTTAATTTCCCATTCCCACCACCATTTTTGAAGAAGCTTGAATGTTTAGTGAAGAGATGAAGTTATGAAGTGGAGGGGTTGGGCTGAGCTTAATGAAGGTGCAGTACAAACCAAAGTCAAAGGCGGGAAAAAGTGACGAAAATTCCACTTACCCCAAACTTATCGAAGTTTATACTTAAAAAGATTGCAAACGTCATTTTGAACTCAATGGAAGTGGTCTCGAGTCCTAATTTGACCGTATGCAAAAAGTAGATTTTCGGACCAAAATCCGATTAACGATAAAATATTTAAATATAAAATCGATAAATATGCGGGTTGTTACATTTTTCCACCTCACATCCATTACCTGACCTTGTTGCTCGGAAGGTATGGGTTATTTGGAGGTATATATATATCATTATGTATTATTTATATATTAGTTATAATACATATGTTTTATATAAAAGTTTGTATCTGAGGATACATTTTTTAGCTTATGTAATATATTAGTTTATATATTTGTTTTGAATGGTATAAGTTAGATATAGGTTTAGTTCATATATTTTATGAGTTTGTTTATATATAGATGCGTATGTTTGTTAATTTTGATTTTTTTCTTTCTAGATATATAAATAGGTAAATATGTAAGTTGTTGTATATATGTATAATGTTACAAACTATATTATTGATGATTATATAAGTTTTATAAAACCTGTTATATGTATTTGTTTATATAATAAATCAGTGGCGTGAGTGTATATTTTTAAAGTTGTACGTTAATTTATATATTTATTTGAAGTATGTTGTTTAATAGATTTCAAATACATTAGTTTATATATTTTGTAAGTATATATATATATATATATATATATTAACATAGTTGCATCTGATGTGTCTATATATAGATGTAGAGTAAAGATTTTACATAGTAAGTATCTTGGTTTCTTGATTTCACATGTAATTTATAGGTATTGTCTATATATATTTCACATGCCTATATATATCTGTGTCTATATATAATGTAAGTAGTATATAGTTTGCTGTTTGACATTTTATAAGTTTGATTTTTTTGTTTAATAATATGGGTTAGAAGATGTATAACATGAATATTTTATTTAATGTATGTATTGTTTGGCTAGTATATATTTGTATAAAGTTACTGTATATAAGTTGTATAAATATATATGTTAAACTGTTTAGTTTTAAATGTATTGATTCAAAATTTATTATTATTATTATTATTATTATTATATATATATATATAGGTTTAACTTTAATATTTGAGTTTTAGTTTAAAACATTGGATTTTGGAATGCATATATATATATTTAATTTAATATACGTTTGAATTTATATAGTTATATATATAAGTTCATTTATATTAGTTTTCTTCATCGATCCAGTTCTGATTTGATTTCGTCAATTCTTATTTATCAGCTTATCCATCAAATTTGTGCCAATCTAGCTTTGCTTTGGAAGTCGTGCTTGCATTTCGTAACTCGTTTCATTTGCCGAATCTCTCTAGCCTCGAAAGGTGAGCAATCACTCACTATTAACGTTCTTATATTTATTAAATTTGATTTCAATTGAAACTACAATTGAAATATGCTGCTGTTAGTTATTTACATTGCTATATATATGTTGTAACAACCCGCATATTTATCAATTTTTTTATTTAGATATTTTATTTAGATATCTTATCGTTAGTCGGACTTTCGTCCGAAAAGCTACCTTTTGCATACGGACGAATTAGGACTCGAGACCACTTCCATTGAGTTCGGAACGTCGTTTGCAATCTTTTAAGTATAAACATCGATATGTTTGGAGATAGTGAAATTTTCATCACTTTTTGATTTGGGCTTTTGTTTTGGACTGCTCCTTCTAACTCAACCCCAACCCACCTCCTCTTCTTCACTTTATCAAACACTTCAAGCTTTGTCAAAAATGGTGGGGGGAAAGGGAAATTAAAACTCCAAATTCAAGTTCAATTGCTATTTCAACATTTAACTCCAAATTGAAGAAGAAGATAGTGGATTCAAGCTTTGGATTGCTTCTACTTGCTTTCAATCTCCATCTTCATCCATTTTAGTGAAAAGGTGAGAGTTTTAATCTCACATCTTGCCTATACTGTCATTAGGTTGTTGGGAATGATTCCCCATCGCTTTAGCATGCATATTTGCTTTTGGTTTGGATTGGATTGGCGAAAAACTCCAAATTTTAGTGTTTTCAGTGAAATTCCTGCAGTTAGGTCGCTCTACCTCGGAGCTGACTCGTTCTGGACTTTGGTCGTTTGTCCCTAGGTCGTAGGTCGCTAGGACTTAGGTCGTTCGTCCCTAGGTCGAAGGTCGCTAGGACTTAGGTCGTTCGCCCCTAGGTCGTAGGTCGCTGAACACTTAGGTCGCCAACTCGCTTCATGACTTCGTTAGGTCGCGTGAAATTCCTAGGTCGCTAGGATTTAGGTCGTAGGTCATTCGGTTAGGTCGTTCGACCCATTACCCCTTTAGGTCGCTTGGCCTGCATCTGTTAGGTCGTTGGACCTTTGACTCGTTAGGTCACGAACCCTCTTAGGTCGCGAACCCTATAGGTCGCGTACCTCGTTAGGTCGTGAACCCTCTTAGGTCGCGAACCCTATAGGTCGCGCACCCTTTTCCTTCGTTAAGTCGCTTCCTTCGCTAGGCCGTTAGGTCGCGTGGCCATCCCACTTAGGTCGCTCCGTCTTCCACCATTAGGTCGTAGGTCGCAAGACCCAGTACCTTTAGGTCGTTAGACCTTATTTCATTTAGGTCGTTAGACCTACTTCTGTTAGGTCGCTCGACCACAACCCACTAAGTCGTAGGTCGCCTCCGACCTTACCCTTAGGTCGTATGACCTGCCATTTGCTAGGTCGCTCGATTTCCCCCTCCTTAGGTCGCTTCACGTTAGGTCGCACTTGTCCTAGGTCGCACCTGGGTGGGCCGTGTGTTGCTTCCTCTGCCTTCAACTCCTTAGGTCGCACCTTGTTTTGTCGCGTCCATTCCTTGTGTTGGACTCGGTTATGTTGCATCACACTTCTACTTTGATGGTTTGGAGTTGATTTCTTTTGGGCTTTACTCACGTCTTCGAACGTGAATTTATGTGATTCGATTTGTTTCAACAATCGTATTGTGACTTGTCACTCTAAAGATATGAAGGTTTTCAATACTAGTAGTAAATATCAAAACTCTTTCATCAAAGCAAATTTTAACACTAATTTAAATATTTAAAGTTTGTTTTCTCAAACCGTTTTCCAATCTACTAGTATATACAAGCCTTTACTTCACTCGGACGAGAAATCAAATTAAACGACTTAGTGAAACGAGTGGTATGAAACGCTTGCGTTCACTTCGTCGGTTAGCTCTTGGACTTGTTCGATTGAACCCTTTCGTGACAATTTTCTAGTGAAGATTTACAGCTTGTTCGTAAATATTTAAGTTAAGCAAGTGGTTATGGGACATGAAGCTAAACTCTTATATTTACTAGCTTAGTGTGATTGACACTTATTGATGATCATGACGATCATTTTTGTGATTTAGACTAGCGATTGAGCGATGTCTCTTTGTCTGCGAGGGAGACTAGACCCCGCTTTCGTGATGTTTCGCCATCACATATATGGGGTAGCACCCCATGGTCTTCGGGCCATTTCTGTGTGGAAATTTAATGGATAGCTTCCATGAGATAGCTTCTCATTTATGTGTTTTACGCGTTGGTGAGTTTGTAAACTCACGTTCGTGTGTTAGGCCTTCCCCCTTTTTTATGCGTTTTCTGGATTTCTGGTGATGATTTCTGGAATTTGTGCTTCACCAATTTTACTTGATTTTCATTGATATGATATCAGTTTTTGTGCATTGGTGAATTTATGTGTTATTGGCTTGTTATGAATACAAGTTTAGGGTATGATACCATATTTTATCTTTGAGAAGATTCTTGTGATATTGGTTAATCTTTTGTTGATTATCATTTACATACTTATAGTAGTATGCTGTTATGGTTGTTTCATGTTCATGCCATATTATTATTTATCCTACCTTATCATCTGATATTTATAGCTAGACTGATCCGTTTATTATTTTCTTATAAATAATACTCGGGTCAGACCGAGATGTTACAGGTGCTTCTGCTTGACTTCTCTTCAGGATTATTCTGACTTTTGGCTAACTACTTAGATTAGTAGTTTTTGGATGTACACATTTGTGTTATAGACCCTATGTTGTGCACTTATTCTTTTGTATAGCACGTGTTGCTATTCTTTTGTATTATCATGGATCTTTTTAACCACTACTCTGATGTACACTTTCATGTGTTATATATTTATTCATATCTTCTTCCGCCTTTGTGATATAGATGTCTGTGACTGATTTATGTTATGATTACTTCTATGTTTGTTTCCGAAGATTATATTTAGCCACCGTGTGATAGCTTTGAGTTTGTATCAGTATGTCGAATTTCCTCCTTAAATGATATGCATTCTATTCTATCTGACATATCAGTGCTCGCACAAAGAAGTTACATGGATGGTCGCTCCTCCACAGCCTTATTCTCCATGCTAATTGACAGCACTACATCGTAGTGTTCTTGGTTAGCGTGTGTATAGAGGTGGGGCGTCACAGCTTGGTATCAGAGCCAAACTTCGGAACAATGTAGAATAACTTAACAAGGATCATCGTCCTAAGTCCACCTTAGGAGTTGTGTTTCAGGATTTAGTTCGAGTCTTCGAACCAATTCATCATGTTTCTTTATGATTCTTTGTTTCATTTATCAAGATATCTTGATAGTCATCAGGTGAATAACCTTATTCTTCTCCTCTCTTTCTTAAAGGAGAGAATGTCTAGACCAGGTCGTCCTAGAGCTAGACCATCTACTGTTACTCCCCAGGATGGAGTCTTTATGACTGCTCAGCAGCTTCTTGATTTAGTAAAGAATGCTCAAGCAGCTGGTCATAATCAGGAACCTG
Organism: Allium fistulosum; assembly: GCA_030737815.1. Taxonomy (NCBI): domain Eukaryota; kingdom Viridiplantae; phylum Streptophyta; class Magnoliopsida; order Asparagales; family Amaryllidaceae; genus Allium; species Allium fistulosum. Next base: position 475,931,678 of record CM060901.1, read on the forward strand.
CTCATCCTAACTCTGGATTTGCACGTTTGTGCAACGATTATATCAACTTAGGCGGGAAACCGTTCAAAGGTTCCGAAACTATTATTGAAGTCCAGGCTTGGTTAAGAACATGTGATAGAATCTTTTCTCGCATGAATCTTGTCGATCTTCACCGTGTTCAGGTGGCTTCCAGTATGCTCCAAGAAAGAGCACTGGATTGGTACGAACTTCTCATTTCTGAAATTAATGAAGCTGATCTCACCTGGGAGCAATTCCGGGAACGCTTCGAATTAAAATTCGTACCAGAAGCAGAGAAAGTGACATTGGCTCGACGTTTTATAGACCTTGTTCAAGGTGAATCCTCTGTGATAGATTATGTCGCATCCTTCGAGTCACTGTCCAAATATGGGGTTGAATACCTCAATACCCCGTTGAAGAAGAATCAAAGATTTGTCTATGGCTTAAACAAGAATCTCAAGAAGCCATTACTTCTAAAGTTAGAAGTTCACTTCGACCAACTTATTGATATCGCTCTTCGTCTTGAAGAGGCCGATAAGGACAGTGACGTTGAAGTGGTGGCTTCCAAACCAAACTTCAACAACAAGAAAAGGCCAAACAAATTCAAAGATCCTTATCCCAACAAAAAGGGTAAACAAGCAACTCCTGCTGCAAAGGCATTTTCCCCCAGTGATAAGAAATGCTTCAACTGTGGTGCTAAGGGCAATTTTTCGAACAAGTGTTCAAAGCCCCGCTCTTGCCGCTATTGTAAAAGTCCAGATCATTTTATGCACCAATGCCCTAAGCTTCAAGACAAGGAGGGAAAGTTAAACGTTGCTCAAGCCCCTGGCAACTCATCTCGCGGTCAAGGTATGTCTCATTCTGTCCTTGATGGCATTATTATATTTCATGATCAACCTATTAGAGTTCTCTTTGATACGGGAGCATCCCATTCTTTTATATCAAAGGAACTTGTCGATACTTTTTCTTTAAGTGTTGTTGCTTTAATGACTTCTTTGAGAATTGCGAATCCGGTTGGTGGATCCGCAACTCTTAGTTTACTTTGTAAAGACATGGAGATTATTTTGTGTGATTTATCTTTCCTAGCCGATTTGCATGTCATGCGTTACTTAGGCTTTGGAATGATTTTGGGTATGGTTTGGCTTACTCGTTATGAAGCTCATATCCTATGTCCTGAGCGGACTATTTATCTCCGTCATCCCCAATCTGTTAATCAGATTTCTATTGTTCTTAAAGATTCGGATTCCGCTTTGGTTGCATCTTTATATTCTTTAAATCCTCGTGATGATGATAATGATGACGAGGAGGATGTCATTTCTCTTATTCGCGTTGTTCGCGAATTTTCCGACATCTTTGAGCCCGTTTTAGGATTACCACCTAAACAAGCAATCGAGTTCAAAATTAATCTTATACCTGGAGCTCAACCTATTACCCGTCCTCCTTATCGCATGTCCAATAAGGAGAATGAAGAGATGCGCAAACAATTATCCGAGTTGGAGACGAAGCAACTTATTCGCTCTAGTTCCTCGCCTTGGGGAGCTTCAGCTATTTTCATAAGTAAGTCCGATGGTACACTTAGGCTTTGCGTCGACTATCGCAAGCTTAATGATCTTACTATTAAGAATAAATATCCTTTACCTAGGATTGATGATCTGTTTGATCAACTTAGTGGTGCTAGAGTTTTTTCACAATTGGACTTGGCTACTGGTTTTCATCAGCTTCGTATTGCAGAGGATAGTATTCCTTTGACTTCTTTCCGTACTCGATATGGGTCTTATGAGTGGCTAGTTATGCCATTTGGTTTAACGAATGCTCCGGCTTATTTCGTTGACCTCATGAATCGAGTTTTCAAAGATTTCCTCGATCGGTTCATTCTCTTCTTTATTGATGATATTCTTGTGTATTCTAAAACCGAAGAGGAACATGAAAAGCATGTTCGAATTGTATTGGAAACTCTTAGGAGCAATCAACTAAAAGCAAAATTTTCCAAATGCCACTTTTGGCAATATAGTGTGCAGTTTCTCGGTCATATTATTTCCGAATCTGGAATATCAATGGATCCTTCAAAGATCGAAGCGATTCAAAATTGGAAGAGACCGGAGAGCGTGACTGAAATCCGTAGCTTTCTCGGATTGGCTGGTTATTATCGCCGTTTTATAAAAGACTTTTCTAAGATTGTCGTGCCTCTCACTGGCTTAACGAAGAAAGGTGCTAAATACATTTGGTCGGACCAATGTGAAACTTCTTTTCAGAAATTAAAAGAACTTCTTTCTGATGCTCCTATTCTTATTATTCCCGAAGGGAATCAAGAATTTTTCGTTTATACCGATGCTAGTCGCGTTGGTTTGGGTGTCGTTCTTATGAAGAAAGAACGTGTTATTGCTTATGCTTCTAGGCAATTGAAGTCGGCTGAGACTAGATATGCCACACATGATTTAGAACTCGCGGCTATTGTTTTCGCCCTTCGAATTTGGCGACACTATCTTTTGGGAGAGAAATTTATACTTTATACTGATCATAATTCTTTGAAATGTTTATTCACTCAAAAGGAACTTAATTTGCGTCAACAGCGTTGGCTCGAGTTCCTTGCCTCTTATGATCTTGATATCCTTTATACTCCTGGAAAGGGAAATCGGGTTGCCGATGCACTTAGTCGCACGCAACAAGCGGTTGTTTCAATGATGATATCCGAATGGAGGGATCTCGAGGTTTTATCCACTTGTGAAATTCGAGATTGTGTCTCCGATTTATGTTCATCTTTTGTCTTATGTAGCCTAGAGGCTCGTCCTTCTTTTTTGGACCGCATTCATGTAGCTCAAATGCTAGATCCTGAATTGGCTTCACTTAGCCAAAATCTTATGGATAAAACTGATATTGAAGGTTTGAAAGACTTCGATATTGATTTTCGTGGCGGCATTCGAAAATTTGGTATACTGATCGTACCAAATATTAGTGATCTTCGTAGAGATATTCTAAAAGATTCTCATTGTTCCAAGTACTCTATCCATCCCCGTAGCAGTAAAATGTACGCAGATATGAAGCGAATTTATTACTTGGAAGGAATGAAATCTGATATTGCTAACTTTGTTAAGTGTTGCATGACTTGCCAACTTGTCAAGGCCGAACATCAAAGGCCCGGTGGGTTATTGCAACCATTGGAAATTCCAGTTTGGAAGTGGGATCAAATTTCCATGGATTTTATTGATGGCCTTCCCTGTTCTCGTTCGGGTCATAATATCTTATGGCTGATTATTGATAGACTTACTAAATCTGCCCATTTTATTCCCGTTCGGTCGAACCGAACCGTTCCTCTTCTGGCCAAACTTTTTATCAAAGAAATAGTTAAACTGCATGGAGTCCCTTCTTCCATTGTTAGTGATCGTGATCCATTGTTTACTAGTGGATTCTGGAAGAGTCTTCAAAAAGCTTTGGGAACAAAGCTTAATTTTAGCACCGCTTATCACCCCCAGTCCGATGGACAAACTGAGCATGTGAATCAAACTCTTGAAGATCATCTTCGTGCTTGTGTGCTTGATTTCGGTGGAGGTTGGGAAGATCATATTTCACTTGTTGAATTTTCCTATAATAACAGCTTCCAATCTAGTATTGGTATGGCTCCTTTTGAGGCACTCTATGGAGCCATGCCGATCTCCTTCTTGTTGGCTTGAGGCCGGTGAGAAGCTGGTTTTAGGACCAGATTTTATTCGTGATTCCACAGAAAAGATTGAACTTATTCGACATAGGATGAAAGAAGCTCAGAGTAGACAAAAATCCTATGCCGATAATCGAAGAAGGAAATTAGAATTTTCTGTTGGTGATCTCGTATTTATCCTTGTCTCACCTATGAAGGGTGTAGTACGTTTCAGTCGATCGGGAAATTTAGCGCCCCGATACATTAGGCCATTTCCTATCACTGAACGTATTGGTTCCATGGCTTATCGCCTTTCGTTACCGGCTCAGTTTTCTGCCATGCATGACGTGTTTCACGTTTCTCAATTACGGAAGTGCCTTCGGGATTCCGATTCTATTCTTGAGCCCGGTATGGTGGAAGAGATTGAAGTTTCACCTAATTTAACTTATGAGCAGCATCTTGTTCGAATTGTTGCTTCGGAGATCAAACGTCTTCGAAATAAAGATGTTCCGCTTGTTAAAGTTCAATGGTCCTCAAATCCTAAGGATTGCTCTTGGGAAACTAGAGAATTCATCGAGCGTACACATCCGGAATTACTCTCTCATGCTCTTTGAGGTAAACTTCTCATTTCGAACCTCTTTTATGTTAATATGCTTTTCTGGTTGTTACTTTTATTCCCATTTTACTTATTGCGAGGACGCAATTTCTTTAAGGAGGGGAGTCTGTAACAACCCGCATATTTATCAATTTTTTTATTTAGATATTTTATTTAAATATCTTATCGTTAGTCAGACTTTCGTCTAAAAAGCTACTTTTTGCATACGGACGAATTAGGACTCGAGACCACTTCCATTGAGTTCGGAACGTCGTTTTCAATCTTTTAAGTATAAACATCGATATGTTTGGAGATAGTGAAAATTTCATCACTTTTTGATTTGGGCTTTTGTTTTGGACCGCTCCTTCTAACTCAGCCCCAACCCACCTCCTCTTCTTCACTTTATCAAACACTTCAAGCTTTGTCAAAAATGGTGGGGGGAAAGGGAAATTAAAACTCCAAATTCAAGTTCAATTGCTATTCCAACATTCAACTCCAAATTCAAGAAGAAGATAGTGGATTCAAGCTTTGGATTGCTTCTACTTGCTTTCAATCTCCATCTTCATCCATTTTAGTAAAAAGGTGAGATTATTAATCTCACATCTTGCCTATATTGTCATTGGATTGTTGGGAATGATTCCCCATCGTTTTAGCATGCATATTTGCCTTTGGTTTGGATTGGATTGGTGAAAAACTCCAAATTTTAGTGTTTTCAGTGAAATTCCTGCAGTTAGGTCGCTCTACCTCGGAGCTGACTCGTTCTGGACTTAGGTCGTTTGTCCCTAGGTCGTAGGTCGCTAGGACTTAGGTCGTTCGTCCCTAGGTCGAAGGTCGCTAGGACTTAGGTCGTTCGCCCCTAGGTCGTAGCTCGTTGAACACTTAGGTCGCCAACTCGCTTCGTGACTTCGTTAGGTCGCGTGAAATTCCTAGGTCGCTAAGATTTAGGTCGTAGGTCGTTCGGTTAGGTCGTTCGACCCATTACCCCTTTAGGTCGCTTGGCCTGCATCTGTTAGGTCGTTGGACCTTAGACTCGTTAGGTCGTGAACTCTCTTAGTTCGCGAACCCTATAGGTCGCATACCTCGTTAGGTCGCGAACCCTCTTAGGTCGCGAACCTTATAGGTCGCGCACCCTTTTCCTTCGTTAAGTCGCTTCCTTCGCTAGGTCGTTAGGTCGCGTGGCCATCCCACTTAGGTCACTCTGTCTTCCACCATTAGGTCGTAGGTTGCAAGACCCAGTACCTTTAGGTCGTTAGACCTTATTTCATTTAGGTCGTTAGACCTACTTCTGTTAGGTCGCTCAACCACAACCCACTAAGTCGTAGGTCACCTCCGACCTTACCCTTAGGTCGTATGACCTGTCATTCGCTAGGTCGCTCGATTTGCCCCTCCTTAGGTCGCACTTGTCCTAGGTCGCACCTGGGTGGGCCGTGTGTTGCTTCCTCTGCCTTTAACTCCTTAGGTCGCACCTTGTTTGTTCGCGTCCATTCCTTGTGTTGGACTCGGTTATGTTGCATCGCACTTCTACTTTGATGGTTTGGAGTTGATTTCTTTGGGCTTTACTCACGTCTTCGAACATGAATTTATGTGATTCGATTTGTTTCAACAATCGTATTGTGACTTGTCACTCTAAAGATATGAAGGTTTTCAATACTAGTAGTAAATATCAAAGCTCTTTCATCAAAGCAAATTTTAACACTATTTTAAATATTAAAAGTTTGTTTTCTCAAACCGTTTTCCAATCTACTAGTATATACAAGCCTTTACTTCACTCGGACGAGAAATCGAATTAAACGACTTAGTGAAACGAGTGGTATGAAACGCTTGCGTTCACTTCGTCAGTTAGCTCTTGGACTTGTTCGATTGAACCCTTTCGTGACAATTTTCTAGTGAAGATTTACAGCTTGTTCGTAAATATTTAAGTTAAGCAAGTGGTTATGGGACATGAAGCTAAACTCTTATATTTACTAGCTTGGTGTGATTGACACTTATTGATGATCAGGACGATCATTTTTGTGATTTAGACTAGCGATTTTCATTGATATGATATCAGTTTTTGTGCATTGGTGAATTTATGTGTTATTGGCTTGTTATGAATACAAGTTTAGGGTATGATACCCTATTTTATCTTTGAGAAGATTCTTGTGATATTGGTTAATCTTTTGTTGATTATCATTTACATACTTATAGTAGTATGCTGTTATGGTTGTTTCATGTTCATGCCATATTATTATTTATCCTACCTTATCATCTGATATTTATAGCTAGACTGATCTGTTTATTATTTTCTTATAAATAATACTCGGGTCAGACCGAGATGTTACAGGTGCTTCTGCTTGACTTCTCTTCAGGATTATTCTTACTTTTGGCTAACTACTTATATTAGTAGTTTTTGGATGTACACATTTGTGTTATAGACCCTATTTTGTGCACTTATTCTTTTGTATAGCACGTGTTGCTATTCTTTTGTATTATCGTGGATCTTTTTGACCACTACTCTGATGTACACTTTCATGTGTTATATATTTATTCATATCTTCTTCCGCCTTTGTGATATGGATGTCTGTGACTGATTTATGTTATGATTACTTCTATGTTTGTTTCCGAAGATTATATTTATCCACCGTGTGATAGCTTTGAGTTTGTATCGGTATGTCGTTTTTCCTCCTTAAATGATATGCATTCTATTCTATCTGACATATCGGTGCTCGCACAAAGAAGTTACATGGATGGTCGCTCCTCCACAGCCTTATTCTCCGTGCTAATTGACAGCACTATATCGTAGTGTTCTTGGTTAGCGTGGGTATAGAGGTGCGGCGTCACATATGCTATCTGTTCACCTATGACATCTGACACTATTATATATTATTTATATTAATGATATATGCCTGTATTATTATCATATCTGTTATCACTCTGCAAGTTCCCTGTTAGTATAGAATTCACTATGGGTTGAAATATTACATACCCGAACGATCTTGTAGAATAGGAGAAAATCATTTTGGGTTGAAATGATAGATCCAAGCAATTTTCATTGAATTGAATTTGGCATTGCGGGTTGGAATGATATATACTCGTATATATTTAAATTGTGGATTGAAATGATAAATCTGTATCACTTGACCATAGGATAGAAAGAAAAAGTATACAAACACCGTTGGTCTATATATAAATATTTTGAAAATAATTTCTATGGTTTTGGAAAGAAATATATGGTTTCATATAAATATTGATTTTAGATATTATATAAATGTTGTTTTATATATAGTTAAATTCTTGATTTTAAGCTATGTATAAATTTGTTTTAATATAAAATAAGGTTAATAATAAAGTTTTATTTAAATAAAAATATAATATGGTTAAGTATTTATTTAAATTATATTTTAATATAGAGTTTATAATGATTTTAATAAATTAAGGTTGAGAAGATAAATTTGAAATTGATTTGAAATGGTATTTAATTAAGAATTTATTTAATTTAATCGATTTGAAACTTATGGAATTTGAATTTTTTTAAAGGATATGATTTTATAACTTGATTTTGGTTTAAAGTGATTTAAATGAATATTTTAAGTTTAAATAAATTTAAGGAAATATTTAGTGATTTGAAATATGGGGTTTTATTTAAATGATATTGGATTTATTTAGTGAATATTGCAAAACTAAGTAATAATGAAGTTAAATTAATGTATATATGAAGTTATCAAATTTAATTTTGAAAATGTGGAATATTTAAAGCTTTGAAATATATTGAAATATATTGAAATTTAAATGGCTTAACTGTGGTTCAAATCTGTATTTGGAATCGATTAATTTGAAATGGTTTATTGAGAATAGAATTGAATTGAAATTGATGATTTGAGATTTGATTAAATTTGAATTTTGGAATTGGAGTTGATTTGGAATTGAATTGTGAAATTTGAGGAAATTATTTTATTATATGAAGTATTTAATATATATAAGTAATTTACCTTATAAATTATTTTAATATAAATCATTTAAATACAAACTATTTTATTATATATATATATATACTATTATTAATATCTAAACTGTTCAAGGGGAAAGTTATGAATTTCAAAGTTATGTTTTTAAAGTGTTATGATTTCCAAAGTATTATAAATTCTAAGTTTTAAATGTCGAGAGTGTTATAACTTTGAAAGTGTTATTGATTTGGAAATAAATAAATTTGAAGTGGAGAATGATATTGTTTTGATCAGGTTTCGAAATTGATATGATATTTGGCTTTGAAGTATAAATTATTTTGAAATGACCACGGTGTTATAATGACGTCTGGTTGTTATTAGCGTATATTACTACATAATAGACAACTCCACGGATTCTTGGAGGATGGGTATCCCAAACATCCTTTAAGTTACTTGTATTTCAGTTGATATTTCACTTGAGTTGGATTTATTGGTATAAGAATGTTAATCCTGACTTGAGTGTTTGTGTTTTTCTTTACGCTCAGGTCAAACTGAGTATCACAGCAATTGAGACTCACCTTTAGAATTGGAGCTTCGTTTGGAGAATCAACTATCGATTCAGCTTTCAGATATTCAGTTGATTCCAGTGATGTATTCAGATTGGTTATTTGACTATGGTATCGAGACTCATGTGTATTCGAGACTTATGTTGAATTTTTTTTAACTCTGTTATATATATAAATGGTAGCTTCATGAACTATTATTCTCTTGTTTCCGCTGCTTATTGTTAAATTACTCTGTGTCTGTGATTCTATGATTATTTATTTACTGTATATGTTGAGTTTTTCCAAATATAAATTAACAATCTGATAATTTGAGCAATTCAAGTCTGACATGTGCGGATGCGAATGGTTGAAAATATCGGGATGTTACATGTGGTATCAGAGCTTTGGTTTTAGGAAAACTCAACATATATAGTAAATTTAATTACAGAATCAGTTTCGTTCTAGCTTGAATCTCTTCCTATTTGATTTGGATCTCTTTTGAATTCCGGGACTCCCCTTTTGTTCTGGAATCCATCTTTATCTCCCTATTCTTGTTTTCATGATTCCGGAGCATCTCATAGCTCCACTGAATGATTTGTAAAGGGGTGAAACTCCTTTACAACTGACATTGATTCAACGGAGATTTCTGTATCCTCGGTTTAGATGTATCTATCTTTTGATATGCCTGAATTCTATCTCTTGCGATCGAATGCTGATTTGCCTCAGAATTCTGAATCGATCTTATTCTTGAAGTCATGGTTGACTCGGTTAAGGTCACCCGCGATTAATATAAGGCTATCCATCTTCATCGTTTGTAATTTAATTATCATATCTTCCTCCCGAGTCTGTTTCGTAATTTGAGTTCTCTTCGATTAGGACTCCTCTAATTTTGAATCTCATATGGCGTTTCATACAGCGAAAATGGATTATTGGAAATTTTTTGATTCTTGTATAAGACGGACTTTATATAAGTATAAGGTGATTTTCAAACCGTTGATTTTAGAAGGTATTCGATTTGAAGAGATAAACCTTATATATAATGGAATTTATATAAGAATGATTTGATATATTCGAGATTATTGATTTTGTAAAGTACTTTGTATGAAAATGAAATCTTATATATAATGGAATTTATATAAGTGCGATATTTGAAGCTTTGATTTTGAAAGGTACTATATATGATATGTTATATTTTGAAGTAAGAGGTATAAGGGAGTACCCTCCGTGAAGAAGTATCGTATGATATGCTTCGACCCAGATGGACTTGGGGAATCCAGGAATGGATTCGACCGATAAACCCTAATGGACTTGGGTGAATTCAGAAATGGATTCGAACTGATATGGTTGTCCGGACTTAAACTCATGAGTTCCTCGTTTTTTTTTCAGGGTAGATGGTTCTTTAGTTTACCCAATGGAGGCGTTTTCGATCCTGGGATCTGTTGTTTATGGATCTTCCGAGAAGGAAGTGCATCCATTGCGTAAATCATTGAATCAGTAGCGTACCACTACAGCATGGGTCGATGGTCCCTTGTTTACGAACTGGCTACGATATTTTTCTAGAATCCGAAAGGTGGAAGGATCTTCTTGAAAGTTTTGTGTCCATTGCGTAAATACTGGATCAGCAGCGGGCCACTGCTATCGTATTTTCATCATTTGACGTTGGATTTTGAGCGGTACTTCTCATACCTATTTTTAAGTATTTTTCACTGGGTGTTGAAACAGGTCTACTTAGTACTTGGAGAATTCTAGCCTTGCGCCTGATCAATGCATGGCCAGAGTCTGCAAGAATGAGGATAAACCTGTTAAGACATCGAGTTATAAAAGTATTTTGATAAAGTATTATATAAAGGATATTTTGATCATTTTTTCATTCTTTCTAAATAATTTAAAATGTTTAAAATACTATTTATTTATATACTACATGGTTTAATAGTAAATTATTAGTGTTGTAAATATTTTAGAAGTTATTAATTAAATAAAACATATTTAAAGAAAATGATTATTGATTTATTAATAATGTTTGAAAAGTATCTTGAGATAAATTAATAAATTTATGAATTATGGATTTAATGTTGTCAATAGCTTCTTTGTAAATATAAGTAATGATGTAAATAATTGTTTCCAAATAGTTTACATATGTTTATAAAGGTGTTATTTAAACATATAAATGGTATTTATAAAGGAAGCAAGAAATTTTACAAATGAGTTTTGAAAAGTATTAAAGTATTAAAGATAATTGATTTGCAAATGAAGCTTTCAAATGAATATTTCAAGTAAAATTTATATAAGTTTCTTTGAATGTATAATTTAAAGATATTATATAAATAAAAATATTTTGATTTGCGAAGTTTATTTATAGTAATATACTTGACAAATAACTTTGAATCTCTATTTTGGAAGTATAGTTGGGATATTTACTTGATTTCGAAGTACTAATAGTAAATTTATTGGTTAATTTATTGTTTGAAATTTTGTATTAAACTATAATAAACGTTTTTCCATGATTTGAATATTCATTTTAAACAAGTGTGTAAAATTAGTTATGCAGATATGAAATTTTATACTTTGATTTCGAAATTTAATGTAAGATTTGAAGTATACTATTAGTTGCAATTTAATAATCTTGAGTTTATACTTATTTAAAAAAAATACGAGTCTAATAAATTATAGGATTTAAGGAACTTTATTTTAAAGCTTATTATAATGTTTTGATATAAATTTCTAGCATTGTTTTAGACTTTTGAAAATTTTTTGCATGATGTTATGAGGATGTTTTGATATATCTTATATTTTACTAAGTGAATGAGGTTAAATGTTTTAATTGAATTTTTTTAGATATATTGAAATATTTCTTTTCTCTTGAAGGGTGAATACCAAAAACTTAAAATTTTATTTAATAACCGAATTAGGTTATAAACTTAAGTAAGGCAATAGAAGCTTAAGTAATATTTATGAAATGACTCATTAATGACTTAAATGTTTAATGGAAAACAAATTATGTAAGTGATTGATTTTTATATATAAATAAATGAATGGAAATCAATTTAAAGACTAAATGAAATTTATATGATTTGAATTGAAAATTTGGACTAACAATTTGAATTGAATGACTATTTATTGATTTAATAAAATGGATTAAACCAAATTATGGAATATTAATTTATTTAAATTGAAATTTATTTGGTTTAAATTAATTGTTTTACTTTGTTTTTTCAATCTAATTTTTCTTTTGGTTGTTTCTATTCTCACACCTCTTTCCTTTTCGGGGACGAAAAGTTTTGAGTGGGGGAGACTGTATCGACCCGTAAATTTTAGTGGTTTTATTTATTTAATTAATTGAATTTTGGGAAATTTTAAATAATAAAATTTTGAATTGAAAATTTAATATTTGGAATGCGTATATTTAAACATAGTAAATGGTAAATTTTCATCTGATAATATTGAATTTTATTTTCTTGTGTAATTTTATTAAATTCAAATAAGTTAAAAATTGATGATAATAAAATATTTTCCAAACTTGAATATTTTTACACAATAAATTTGTAAATCATCTTCTGAGTGAGACGTCATATTTCATTTCTTTAAATTTGGGCTGCTATTGCTCCGTCTATCTTAATTTCGGCGTTATAGCAACATTTCCGGTACCGATTATCGACATTTGATAGGATGATCATACCACTGATATCTGTATACCATTTTGATCGTCTCGCCATGCTGATCTCTACGGTATATTTAATTCTGTGTTTTGAAGTCCGATACGCAGTGGAATCCGCGGAAACGGTAACCGTATCGGTACCAGTTTTGTGACTTTTGGTTTTTGTGAGCTTTTGGAATTCTTTGTCCATTCAACTTCCTATCCTATAACTCAAAAGCCATATGATTTATTATTCACTGACATTTTGCATACTTTGGTTCAAAAAATTTTAGTTTCATTTTTCCTTTCATATGTTCATATTTTGGTTTTGATAAATTACTTTTATATGTGCTATAGTGCTAGATCTTTTTGCCTGTTCAACTCTTCTCTTCATTAGCCACTTTCTTCCTGCTTCCTCAACCGCATGTCGCCTCTCCTCCTCCCCTCCTTTGGCAACCCAATAGCCGAACATATAAAAAAATGGCCACATAAACAAACCCACACTTGAAGCTCTCCACCTTGCCGCGTGTAGCCACCACCAGCTCACGCAAGACTGACCGCCTCCTCGTGTGTCCACCTTGCCATATTTTTCCACCTCACATCCATTGCCTGACCTTGTTGCTCTGGCAGGTATGGGTTATTTGGAGGTATATATATCATTACGTATTGTTTATATATTAGTTATAATATATAAGTTTTATATAAAAGTTTGTATATGAGGATACATGTTTTAGCTTATGTAGTATATTAGTTTATATATTTGTTTTGAATGGTATAAGATAGATATAGGTTTAGTTCATATATTTTATGAGTTTGTTCATATATACATACGTATGTTTGTTAATTTTGATTTTTTTTCTTTCTGGATATATAAATAGGTAAATATATAAGTTGTTGTATATATGTATAATGTTACAAACTATATTTTTGATGGTTATATAAGTTTTATAAAACCTATTATATGTATTTGTTTATATAATAAATCAATGGCATGAGTGTATATTTTTAAAGTTGTACGTTAATTTATATATTTATTTGAAGTATGCTGTTTAATAGATTTCAAATACGTCAATTTATATATTTTGTAAGTGTGTGTGTGTGCGCGTGTGTGTGTATATATATATATATATGTATGTATTAACATAGTTGCATCTGCTGTGTCTATATATAGATGCAGAGTAAAGATTTTACATAGTAAGTAACTTGGTTTCTTGATTTCACACGTTATTTATAGGTATTGTCTATATATATTTTTGACATGTCTATATATATCTGTGTCTATATATAATGTAAGTAGTATATAGTTATGGATTTGATGTTTGACATTTTATAAGTTTGATTTTTTTTGTTTAATAATATGGGTTGGAAGATGTATAACATGAATATTTTATTTAATGTATGTATTGTTTGGCTAGTATATATTTGTATAAAGTTACTGTATATAAGTTGTATAAATATATATGTTAAACTGTTTAGTTTTAAATGTATTGATTCAAAATTTATTATATATATATATAAGTTTAACTTTAATATTTGAGTTTTAGTTTAATACATTGGATTTTGGAATGCATATATATATATATATATTTAATTTAATATACTTTATAATTTAGAAATTGATTTGATATATATAGTTATATATAGTTATATATATATATAAGTTTATTTATATCAGTTTTCTTCATCGATACAATTCTGAATTGATTTCGTCAATTCCTATTTATCAGCTTATCCGTCAAATTTGTACCAATCTAACTTTGCTTCGGAAGTCGTGCTTGCATTTCGTAACTCGTTTCATTTTTCGAATCTCTCTAGCCTCGAAAGATGAGCAATCACTCACGATTAACGTTCTTATTTTTACTAAATTTTATTTCAATTGAAACGATAATTGAAATATGCTGCTGTTAGTTATTTACATTGCTATATATATGCTATCTATTCACCTATGACATCTGACACTATTATATGTTATTTATATTAATGATATATGCCTATTGTATTATTATCATATATGTTATCACTCTGCAAGTTCCCTGTTAGTATAGAATTTACTATGGGTTGAAATGATACATACCCGAACGATCTTGTAGAATATGAGAAAATCGATATGGGTTGAAATGATAGATCCAAGCGATTTTCATTGAATAGAATTTGGGATTGCGGGTTGGAATGATATATACCCGTATATATTTAAATTGTGGATTGAAATGATAAATATCTGTATCACTTGACCATAGGATAGAAAAATATATATAAAGACACCGTTGGTCTATATATAAATATTTTGAAAATAATTTCTATGGTTTTGGAAAGAAATATATGGTTTTATATAAATATTTGTTTTAGATATTATATAAATATTGTTTTATATATAGTTAAATCCTTGATTTTAAGCTATGTATAAATTTGTTTTAATATAAAATAAGGTTAATAATAAAGTTTGATTTAAATAAAAATATAATATGGTTAAGTATTTATTTAAATTATATTTTAATATAGAGTTTATAATGATTTTAATAAATTAAGGTTGAGAAGGTAGATTTGAAATTGATTTGAAATGGTATTTAATTAAGAATTTATTTAATTTAATCGATTCGAAACTTATGGAATTTGAATTTTTTTTAAAGGATATGATTTTATAACTTGATTTTGGTTTAAGGTGATTTAAATGAATATTTCAAGTTTAAATAAATTTAAGGAAATATTTAGTGATTTGAAATATGGGGTTTTATTTAAATGATATTGGATTTATTTAGTGAATATTGCAAAACTAAGTAATAATGAAGTTAAATTAAGGTATATATGAAGTTATCAAATTTAATTTTGAAAATGTGGAAAATTTAAAGCTTTGAAATATATTGAAATTTAAATGGTTTAATTGTCGTTCAAATCTGTATTTGGAATCGATATAATTTGAAATGGTTTATTGAGAAGTGAATTGAATTGAAATTGATGATTTGAGATTTGATTAAATTTGAATTTTGGAATTGGAGTTGATTTGAAATTGATTTGTGAAATTTGAGGAAATTATTTTATTATATGAAGTATTTAATATATATAAGTAATTTACCTTATAAATTATTTTAATATAAATCATTTAAATACAAACTATTTTAATATAAACTATTTTATTTTATAAAATATTTTATTATATATATATATATTATTAATATCTAAACTATTCAAGGGGAAAGTTATGAATTTCAAAGTTATGTTTTTAAAGTGTTATGATTTCCAAAGTATTATAAATTCTAAGTTTAAAATGTCGAGAGTGTTATAACTTTGAAAGTGTTATTGATTTGGAAATAGATAAATTTGAAGTGGAGAATGATATTGTTTTGATATGGTTTCGAAATGGATATGATATTTGGCTTTGAAGTATAAATTATTTTGAAATGACCACGGTGTTATAATGACGTTTGGTTGTTATTAGCGTATATTACTACATAATAGATAGCTCCATGGATCCTTAGAGGATGGGTTTCCCAAACATCCTTTAAGTTACTTGTATTTCAGTTGATATTTCACTTGAGTTGGATTTATTGGTATAAGAATGTTAATCCTTACTTGAGTGTTTGTGTTTTTCTTTACGCTCGGGTCAGATTGAGTATCACAGCAATTGAGACTCACCTTTAGAGTTGGAGCTTCGTTTGGAGACTCAACTATCGATTCAGCTTTCAGATATTCAGTAGATTCCAGTGATGTATTCAGATTGGTTATTTGACTATGGTATCGAGACTCATGTGTATTCGAGACTTATGTTGAATTTTTTTTAACTCTGTTATATATATAAATGGTAGCTTCATGAACTACTATTCTCTTGTTTCCGCTGCTTATTGTTAAATTACTCTGTGTCTGTGATTCTGTGATTATTTATTTACTGTATATGTTGAGTTTTTCCAAATATAAATTAACAATCTGATAATTTTTGCAATTCAAGTCTGACATGTGCGGATGCGAATGGTTGAAAATATCGGGATGTTACATATATTGGAGGTTCGTTTGGAGACTCAACTATCGATTCAGCTTTCAGATATTCAGTTGATTACAGTGATGTATTCAGGATGGTTATTTGACTATGGTATCGAGACTCTTGTGTATTCGAGACTTATGTTGTATTTTGTTTTAACTCTGTTATATATATAAATGGTAGCTTCATGAACTACTATTCTCTTGTTTCCGCTGCTTATTGTTAAATGACTCCGTGTCTGTGATTCTATGATTATTTATTTACTGTATATGTTGAGTTTTGCCAAATATAAATTAACAATCTGATATTTTGAGCAATTCAAGTCTGACATGTGAGGATGCGAATGGTTGAAAATATCGGGATGTTATAGTTTTATTTTATTCCAGTTATATTCTTATTATTTAATCACAAATTCTTATTTCTTCCAACATTAAGTCACAAAATCTCATTAAACAGACAATTTTAATTATCGAAAATTACGGGTCGTTACACTCTCCCCCACTCAAAACTTTTCGTCCTCGAAAAGGAAAAGAAGGGAAAGAAGGAATTAAGTAATCAATATATCTTATTCAAAATATTAAATTTATAAACAATTAATTTACATAATTAAATTATTCAAATAAAATATATCAATTTATAACAATCAAGCCCTTTATATTCAAGTTAACAAAAGTTTGGCAAACATTTCACAAAATTTCTAAGACCAAAATTCACGGAAAATTTCAGCAGAGTCTCCTTTGTACGGAGAGGTCTGGGAGAATAATAATATTAATAATAACAATATATATCATATTTTTAAAAATGATATATCCCAAACAACGGGGAAAACAATATAATATCGCTAGAAAACTGTAATCCGAGAACGTACATATTTGTCGGGCAAACAATGCTTATTTTATGAAACCAAAAGTAGTAGCTATTGCTTCCATACCCTGTATTTCACTTAAACAATCCAAAGAGGTTAATAATTAAGTAAAAGAGAATATATTTAAGTTGTTTCAATAAATAACAAACAAAACAACACCACATAACTATAATCATTTGAAAACAACAGTACAAACATCATTTTCAACAAGAGAGCAATCATCCATCCATAGCAACCAAAACAAATGGTTTGTTCGGGTTCAGGACTTTTAATCATGTAAAATGATAAATAAACTATGAAGTAAACCATGCACTCAACGGTCGTAGATAAAACTTTATAGATTATTTATACATCCTACACAATAGATGTATCCTTCCCCAACCAATTCATTTCAATTATTAGATTTTCGTTATTATGTAAGTCTTTGTACAATTTAATTCAACATTTATAGATTATTTCTTTTTCACATTCATTCTTCCATATAAAGTATTATTGTATTAACTCCATTTCTAAATCATTTCCAATGTTCTCTGAAGTTATAATCATTCAATTTATATAGTACTCATTTTAATTATAAATGGCTTCAATATTTATTCAAGTTTATAATTATTACTTACAGTATTCCTCTTTACCATTAGATGTGATTATTAATAGCTTAAATGTTAACTTAAGTTTATAATCATTTTTCTTACATTATTCAATTCTATTACATTTGATCAGTAGCATTTCAAACTATTAACTTTAGTTTATAACACTAGAATTCTTATTTATAGAAGTAATTGCATTTTTTTTCTAGGTTTTACTTGTATATATTCTATTACATATTCTTTTTTAACATTTCAACTTTTAATAATTTGGTAAGTTATATATATGTCTTAAGAATGCAATTGAATATTACCCAAGTTTCTCTTATTTATTTAGTTAACAAAATGCAATAATTACCATTTCTTGTTTCCATTTCCACTTTATTTACAGTTTACAAATTTTCAATTTTTTTAATTTTTTTTATAGAAGTTTCCAGTTATTAATATAATCAAGATTCCATTCATTTCAATTATTTAAATTTCTAATTTACAAAAACTTAGGAACTAAACAACCGGGTTTCATTTCAATTATTTTAAAATAATATATTTAATCATATCTTTTATATATATCAAATCATATCTAGAATTTAAAAATTAAGATTAATTTATCAAAACAAATGTGTAGTAAACAACTACAACGGTCTTCCCACTTTGAAACTCAAAAATGAACGTCGATGATGCGAGCACTCATCACCGAAATATCACTCGAAAATGCGGCCTTGACTCATTGCAAAGGACTTTTCAGCTGGCTCCCCTTCATTACTTCTTATCTCTTCCTCCATTATTTTTCTATGGCAAAAACAATTGTACTTGTAATCTTACAGTATAAATAAAAGATTATTGGAGTGGATGCAGGCCAGAGTTTGCTGAACCACTATAAAACTTGCATGTTCATTTACTTTTCTACAATCTATTCTGCGATCTGTGAATATATATTTCTCTATTTGGATCAAAATATTGGATATTGGCACTTTCACATATAATAGGTTGTTTGTGACCATTTTTAGCGCAAACGTATTTAAACCCTTTCTTAAATAATAAATTAAATTAACCCTTAATTACTAATTAAAAAATAATTAATATTTATATAAATCATTAATTAATGATAAATCATTAATTAATTACTTAATTTATAATTAAGTACAAATTTCATTTATTAACTAATGATAAACAAACATACTTAAAATATGTTTGAAAACACTTTTCAAATAATACTTAAGTGAAAACAATTTTTAATTGCAAAAAGAGTTTACGAACTGCACCCATAGCGATTATTGCCACATGACCCGTAATTTTCAAACCCTATTTTATATTCCAAATCACTTTCAAAACTCTATCTTTTATGATTAACTTACTTTTATAAACTTTTGATAAAGCGTTTGGAAACTAAAAGTAAAGTTGTTTAAAAATGAACTTTATAAATCTTTCTTTAGAAAACCACTAAAGTAAAACTAGTTGAAAACAAGATATTTCTTATGTCGCAACAAAACCACAAGCTCAAATGCTAATTTTCTTAGCCTACAACATTGTATGTATGATTACACACACATACATATGACATAACATCATAATGTAAGCAAAGAACCTAACTTGAAAAGTTTTCTAACTTTATGTGACGACCCGACTTTCATTGACCAGAAAGTCGTATCGCTAATAAGAAAGAAAGGGATAGAAAGAGAAAAGAAGAGAAGAAAGAAAGGAACAACATCAGAATCTAAACAGCGGAATGAATAAATTATATTAATAACATAAACCATTACATAGTTTCATATACAACAACTATCAGAGTTACACAATATATACAACACATACTAGACAGTTATAAACACCTGTCTAGTTTTTACAATACAAGATACAACACAGATAATAATGACTCAGAGATCAACACAGCGGAACTACTATATCTCTATGAACGTTGAAGCCTCCTGCTCCATTGCTCCTCCAGAGAACTCGTCAAAGCAAACCTGACTCCCTTGGCTACTCGTAAAAATTTGAGTACCCAAGAGTTTATATAAAACAGAAATAAACACTTGGGTCAGACATGGGTCTGGTGTGAGTAAACGGTTTAAATTGCTTAACTTCAAAACCTTTTGAAAACAAAGGTATCACGTAAGACTTCCCACACATAAACATGGGTAAGTTTTTACCTTACGCTAACTAAAACATTTGATAGGAAATTCGATTGTATTATAATAGGTCTAGGGTTTTCAAATAAATATGAAATAGCCGAAATTGTTACATTATTAAATTCCAGCATACATAAGTATACAATCAAGACCGTTATCACTTATTGGAAGTTGGATTTCCATACAATGGCAGGGCTACTGGGGTACCGCCCGTCACAGTACGTGGCCTAGATCACCGTACCGAGGAGTACGCCCGCTCCCCTGCAACACAAAGCCGGAACCATCCCTTACTGGATAATTCCGAATAAAATCACCCCACGGTTGTGTACATCAACCGCACCACTAAGTCGAAAATAGAAAGGGACATCTAGACAGGGATGACCTTACTCTCAGTGGGCGCTACCCACGAAGCCTTGCTACACCTCCCCTGTTTTAGCCATTCCCGGTTGATGAGGCTTGAGGTCACGATTACCTTTAATCAGAACACTTCACTTAGAATGCTCATCGTCCACCTGACGATGTGCTGAAAGCATTCAATCCATACAAGTTCGTTCCGGGTTCGAACGAAACCGAAGGCATTATCTCGTTACACTCATTTTGGAATCACCCTCAGAGTTAACGACAATAACCCTTGCACTCTGAATCTTCATCTTCACTTGAGATTCACGACCTATCGTAATTTGGATCGATGTGGTATTCGGGTCTCCAGACCTGGAAATCCGGTATACGGAAACCCGATCCCGGTCTCATCGAAATCCAAAACGTATCTTTTAAGACCAAGTTGTTTAAAGGTTTAAACAATTCAACTCAATTTAATACTTGAATTCACATAGCATTAACATAGATAAATATCACACATTTATCACAGATATATCATAGTATATCATCTAATAGATATCAACCAAATCAGACATTCTACTCAACCATCATTCATAAGCAACCATTTATTAATCTCTATTTTAATTAATTTAATCAACTTAAATTAAATTAATTACTTAAGAATTAATTCCTAACCTTGCTTAATCAACCATTAATTAATTACAACCATTTAATTAATTAACCATTAATCACTCTTGATTAAATTATCCATTAATTACATAAAGTAATTATCCTTTAATTAATTTAACAAATTAATTATCCTTAATCATTTATAGTAATTAACCTTTAATTACTCTCATTAACTACAATAATTAATGATCCTTAATTAATTACATTAATTAATTAATTAACTATAATTAATTACATTATTCCTTAATTAATTACATTAATTAATCATGCATTAATTAATTACTTCCATTAATTAACCTTAAATAATCATTAACAGTAATTAACTATTCTTAATTACTTTAATTTCTTTTATAAATCCTTTTTGATTAAATTCACCAATTACATATAGTAATTCATTTATTAATTACTTACACTAAGTAATTATACTTAACCAATCTTATTAAGTAACTACACTTAATCAATTACCAAGTGACTATCCTTAATTAATTAACAAATTAATTAACTTAAATAAATCACATTCATTTCTTAAATCATAACCGAGTAACTCATCCTTAATTACCCTTTAAACAAATTAATTAATCCTTGATTAATTATTCTTTAATTATTAATTAATAAACCTTAATTATTAATCAATATCTTTTAATACAAAGTAATCAATCCTTAATTACTTTTATAATTAATTAATTAAACTTAATTAACTAATTAATTATCTCTTAATTATTAATTAATAAAGCTTAATTATTAATTAACAACTTAATTACCAATTTAATTAATCCATAATTACCAATTTATTAATCCTTAATGATAATTAATTAACCCTTAATAACAGTTAATTAATCCTTAATTAACTTTAATTTTAGATTAATAATATCTTAATTATTAATTAAGAAACTTAATTATTACTTAATAAAACTTTATTAAGTACTTCTTAATTACTAGTTTAATTAACCCTTAATTATTTAATTAATCCTTGTTAATTAAATTAATTAATTAAACTTAAATTCTTAATTAAATTAATTAATTTCAACTTATTGAAAATCTTAATTAAATCTTGAGATAATACATTATCATTTAAAAACATTTGATCTTAATAATTAACTTTACTTAATTAATTTAGTTTTAAAATAAATAACCATTAATTAATTCAATTAATCAATCATTCTTTATTTATTCCATTTATTATCAACTTAAATTAAGTTTTAAGATAAAACATTTTCTCAATAATTACATTATTACATTTTCAATTAAGTTTGAAAGTAACTTAAGATTTTAACTTAATATAATTAAGTTCATACAACTTAAATTTATTTAAACATTTATTACAAAGAAATGAATTTCCAAGACAATTTGATTTACTTGCCTATTTTAAAAATTTAAAATCTTACCTTTTATTTAAATTTTTAAAAACTGATTTAACAATAACCTTGGGTTTAACCCATCTGTACTTGATCAAAACAAAGTAATTCTTCTTCTTATTCTCCTCTTTGTTTTATAACTGTTTAGTTTAAACTTTTAAACTGTTTAAAAACTTAACAGCTCACTCAAGAATCTCGAGTACAACCTTACAAAAACCCCGAGGCAAAACCTTTTCTTCCCGAGTAATTTTTAAACTGTTTGTTTAATTTTTTTTTTAAAACTGTTAAAACTTTTAACAGTTATCACTTCCTCTCTCGCGTACTACCCTAAAACAACCCGTGCCAAAGCCTTTCTTCCCGAGACCCACTTCGAGAAAAAGAAACTCACGAACCCAAACTCATCAACACTGACACGCTGTGCCACTGTGCACCGTGCACCGCCAACGGTGATCCTCCGACCATCGCCAAAGCTTCCCACACACCCATGAACTCTCCAGCAACCCATCGCAATCATCCAAACACTTCCAGAAGCCACGATTCCAAATCGAACCCAACGCTTGAAAGTCTGGAAACAACCACCAATGGAAATCCTTCCCTCACCGTTGATCTCGATCACGATGAACCTCGCCGACTTCACCAAAGACGCCTCGAGCTCCAATCTTTAGTTCCCCCTCCATGCGATCACTTCTGATTCACCATAACTGTCGCCATTACCCCATAAACATTGACAACCAAAACTGCCACTAAACCCTAGATCAACGACGCCACGCCTCACCATTGATCAGAAAATTCGACCACCAATTTTCCTGAGTTCACTAACCATCAAGCTTCCCTCGACACCAACCACAGCCTTCCACAAAATGCCGTTCGTCAGAAAACGTCGATAAACTCAAATCCGTTCAACGCAGAAATTCTCACTATATACTTGTTTAAAAATCATGATTCCTTCCTCTAAATTCATTATTTCCAAGCATAAATCAGATTATAAAATCAAAGATTTAAATTAATATTTTTGAGTTTTACCCATTTCTTTGATTTCTACTATGATCTTTAAATTTTGAGTTAAATATTTATTACATATCATTGAATCTATTTTTAAAATTTAAAGTACATTGTTAGAAACCCTTTTTATTTACAAATCCTAGACTAAAATCAAATGGATTTAAAGATATGAATTTTCTAATTAAAAATCTGAAGTCTGTCCTTAGATAAAACAGAGACAGATATATGTTCAGACATGCATATCTTTATATCTACATATTTATAAACATGCAAACCAAAATTCACTAAATCATTCAAGTACATCTCATGGCATACTACTGGAATCAAGATATATAAGTTTAAGGTCTTATAAAAGAGAAGTTTACTCAAATTAAAAATGAACAGAGCATTTAACAATTAAATCAGACATGCACACTTCAATTCTCACATACATACAGAGTACACACATATAAATGAACATGCAAATATACTCCATTCAGAATCATTCGAAAGCAAAATTTAATTTCATTTTTAACTTTTGAAAAAATGTTTACTCACCTTTTACAGAGGCAGAGAAGTTTTGAAAGAAAACTGGAATGTTGATCTTTTGAAAACTGGAAACTTTGAAATTTCATCTGCTTGTTTTGAAAACTTGAAAACCATGGCCTCTGGAATTTGTAATCTTTGAAAACTTTGCTTTGATTTCTTTAAAAGATTGAAAAGCTTTTGAAAACTTTGCTGTTGCCTCAGATTTTCTTGCATGCATTCTTGGAATGATTACAGACTTGAAGAACATTGTAGATTTGTTTGAAATATGGTTTCAGGTCTTAGGATAATTGATTGCAGACTTGATTGCTTACAGAGCTTTTATTTTGATTAGAGGAAGGTTCAGGTTTGAAGAATAAATGGTTTCAGGTCTTTGGTTTGGAGAAGATTTCAGATTACAGGGTTTTTGAACTGGAAATGATTTCCAGGTTGGTTTTGAGGATCATTGATTATAGACTTGGTTTGAAATAGGAAAATGGTTTCAGATTTGAATTTAGAGGAGATTTGATTCTAGTTTGAGAAGATCTTCAGATTTGTTTGTGGAGATTTCAGTTTTGGTTTGAGAAGATTATTTCGGTTTGAACATTTTCTGGTTTGAGAATTTTTGTCTTTGCAAAAGAAAAAGAAGAGAAAAGAAAAAGAAGAGAGGAGGTGAAAGTTTATATAGTTAATTTAGATTTTATTAAAATTTAAAGAAAATAAAATTAAAGGATGACACTTGTCTCTACCCTTATTTATCTTGTTAACACATGTATTTAACATGTTTAGAAATTTAACACTTGTCATTATTTAATTTTATTTGTTTTAAAATTATTTAAAAGCCTTTATAATGAATTTTCCTAATTAATTAATACACTTATTAATTATAAATGCTTTTCTATATTATACATAAATGAAACCTTTAAAAGAAAATAAAATAAAAACTAATTATATTCTAATAAAATCATATATAATATATTTAATTCATTTTAAGTGTAAATATAAACTTTTATATTTATTTACTATTAAATAAACACTTTCTAAATTTATATGAATAAAATTCCTTTTAAAGAAAATATTGTAAACAAATCTTATTTTAAATAAAAGCCTTGTTCATATATTTTATATAGAAATATATTAAAATAATTATCTTTTAAAGATTCAAATTTAAATCCAGATTCAAATTCAAATTTTATTTTTAAAATCCAATTTAAAAATCAACTCAGCATTTATATTTTAAATAAACACATAATTAAGTTTGAAATTGATTATTTCATTTAAAAACAACTCAAGACATATATATACATATTTAAACAATACTTATTAATTTTGGAAATGATAAATCTATTTAAAAATCAAATTTATAAAATAATACAATTTAAATTATTATTCTTATTATAATCAATCTATACTATAATTAAAACATCATATTATTATTATTTGGTTATAAAATATTTGAAAATAACAAATTTATCAATTTAAAATAATTTAAATTAAGAGATTATCACATTTTAAACTTCTCGAAATCCCGGGATATCACACTTTAACTCTATTTTTCCAAGTTACAAACAACTACTACATCCAAACACATATACTCACATACAAGTCAATATCAATTTGATCCAATAATTACCATATTTAGCAACCAAACAACCATCGAAAATAAAGTTAAAACTTTATTTAAAAGAGTGAGCTTTAACTCACACAAAAGCTACCCAAAACGAACCAAACTTCCACTAAAATTGAATCGACCCTAGCTCTTTGATTTTCTTTTGGAAAAATTACACTCTCGGAGGCCTTAAAGGCTAAAGCATTCGGCCATAAGGGGGGGTTAGGTTTTTCCTAACTTGAAGTGTGGAGTATGGACTTGCTTTTGGCTAAGTGGAAGTGTAGAAATGAAAGAGAAGGTTTTAAACAATGTTTTTAAGGATTGAAAGTGGAAATAAGTAAGATTTTTAACTTTATAAAATGAAATGGAAGCCAGGAAATGTTCATGAAGAAGATGGAGGAAGTTTTAACAAGTGAGAATGAATGAATGAAATGAGAATAAGAATTGGGAATTTCCTTATATATAAATTGCAAATACAAAATTACCAAAATACCATAAGTACTTAACCTTCACTAATTTGTTGCCACCTCACCATGCTTGTCTCCCTTCATGCTTCTCACCTTTTTCCTTGTCCTCCTTTCCTTTCTTATTTATAACATGCTATAAGTGCTCACGTGTACTTACGTTTAGAGATGTTATGACATGTTTCTTAAGGCATTTATTTTATTTTATTTAAATTACCTAATAAATCACATCTCTTTATATATATACTTAAGCGTATATATATAAATACAAAAAATATCTTAATCCAAACTTATGTTATTTATAAATGTGTGTATATACATATAATCATACAATAGTGTTACAACATTTTCGATAACTTTTAGCAGACGAAAAGTTGAAAATTCGAAAACGATATTCGGTCGGATTTTCGATTTTTCCTCAAACTAAATATTTTTATAAACAAATTTTAGAAACTAATTTACCATCATTAGTCATTATTTAAAATATATTTTATTTTCATTATAAAATTATTGTTTGAATATTTAAAATTAATATATATTTGCATATCAAAGTGGTGGAATTCTGGGTTGTTACATATTAAGTGTCGTTAGGTGTAAGAAAGGAAGATCGTTACACGTGGCATTAGAGCTTAGGTTGAGCAAACACCTATGCTATGGTGAGGTTATCTCATTTAAGATAGGATAAGGGAGACCCTAGAATGAATTTGAGTGTGTCTATATATATATATATATATGAGAGTGTGTTTTTGTAATGCTATAAAAGTATTTTATATTGTGTTTATTTATCGGTTGAGTGGTTTATAAATTTCGATCAGTACAGAAGGTATAACTGTATCGATAGGGGTTTCTAAACTCTCGAACAAGTAAAACCGAGACAGTTATTTTTTTAAATTGGATAATTGAAATAAATTTAATTAAAATATATTATATATGAAGAGAATAAATTTCCATAAAGTAAATATAGTTATTAATGTTGTGTTTGTTTGTTAGGAAATGGTAATATTTAATTATTATCATTTATTGTTTGATTAGTCATGCTCACCTAGTTAGGAGCATTGGCTATTGTTTATTGATTGAGTAGTTATGCCCGACCAGTTTATGAGCATTAACTATTAGGGTTGATTAAGAGCAGTTTTATCCTTTTCACTGTATGGGTTAGGCAAATAGTAATTGTGGGAACATTGAAACAAACACCCTGTGAATTCAGTTTCACAATTTGACTATAAGGCATTCGATGAAAATGTTGGGTTATAATTTCACTTTAATAAAAGTTAATATAAACTTAAACAAAGATATAAATTGGTGAAATCATTTTTACGTAAGAAGTGAAATTAAATAAATATGATTTATAAATGTAGTTTATAGATAAAAATGATTTAAGCTAAGAATTTGAGAACTTAAATATCATTGTTTTGGAAATTGTTTCCAAAAAAGTTTTGGAAATTTAATAATAATATCATTTGGAAGGATTTGTAAATAGAAATATTTTATAAAGTATTTTAAAGGAAAAAGAAAGCATTGAACTCACTTTGGTCTGAAAAATTATTTCGATAATGACTGCAACATCATCACTGTTCATTTTCGAGTTTCTATGTGGGGGATTGCTACCATGGAAATTTGTTACGCGGTTGTTTGGTAAAATGGAACTTGATTTAAAAATCCCAAAAATATGTTTTGTTCTACAAAAGGAGATATGTATATTATTATTATTTCAAAACGATTTGAAATAAAAACCGGTTTCATATTTTTGACGGTTTCGGTTAAGTTATTATATGGATGCATGTGCCCTATGCATTAGAATAGTTTGGTTTTGCATCTCATTTTAATATGTTGTTTGGTGGTTTTCATTTATTGAAATGAAATGGAATTCTCGCTGATTTGGATAGTCGAGACTTCCAAATTGATATAAGGATTTAAGCTAGGTGTTTTTAGTGGAATAAAAAGGAAAGGGTTCTTATAACTTATAATCAGAAGAGAAAGTAGGTTAAAACAAGTTTTATATTTGTTGAACATCCTGGTTAAGTAAAACAAATCTGACATTGTATATATATCATGGATGTATTAAGTGTCGTCTTTAGTATAAGAAAGGTAGATCGTTACACATTGAGTGACTATAGTTGGGTCGAGTGGATGTATTGGAAGTGAAACACTATTCAAGAGAGAGGATATGTCTCCTCAATTATATGGAGTTAGTATCACATGTCAACTCAAGTCAACTAAAAGTCAAAATCTCTAGTCTGAGTAGTTCAGTTAATAAAAATTGTTATAATTGAACAAAGGATTTTGTTTTTGTACTATGGAGTTGAATATGGACGACACTGGAATTTTGACCACTACCAAATTTCATAAGTCTAAAGTGATAGAGTTTTGACGAAGAAAATTGGTGTGAGTAAAAGTCACAACCAGATAACGCTTAACAAAGTGAAATTGGATTTTACCGAAACTAAGTAAGCGGTAAATTTAGCTAAAATATCACATCACCTGCTAAATGACGTATGAACATTAATATTCGAATAATTTGAAATTAATTGCTGACCAATTTACACCTGACGAGTCATACAACCGAACAATGAATTATCCTTTGACCAAACGATTTAATTAGTTTATAGTTGTTATTAATTAATTAATATATTGAAATATTAATTATAAATTTTAATATGGTTTGAGAAATAAATATTACAAGATATGTTTATAATAGTTATAAATATATCTATGGATATACAATATTGATAAGCAATTAAATTGGATTAAATTGTATAATATTTTTACATGAGCTTAAATGGGGTTAATGCCCATTACAAGGGCTATAATTTTAGGCTACAAACATGAAATAGGCAGCTAGGGTTTCAAGGTTAAGGGGGCTTAGTTCTAATGGCAGAGATTGAAGGAAAGAGGTATAGGATTAGATCCACCTTTTTCTTTTCTATCCATATATATAAGCTCTCTAAACCTAATTTGATCTTACTTATTTCTTGGTCTCCTTCTTATTTCAGTGGCAGAAAATTAATCCCCTCTCCAACAAAAAAAACTCTCAAATCAAATTCAAGATCCAATTACTATTTGATAGTTGAAGGTCATCAATTCAAGGATTATTACCCCTTTGATTTTGAAAAGGTTTCAATAGGAGAATACCCTTTATCCAGGTGTGCTTTAAGGCATTGGTAACATGGTATGTCCTTTCCTATATATGGATAATGATTTTGATGCAATGTTTGATGAAAATTAATTTTAATTACCATAATTTGTATGTATGTATCATTGTCTCGTTTAATTAAAATTGTTTATAATGATTGAATTGTTTGTTGAATGATATGATTGGGTGTTTTATTTTGATAAATAAAAATATTTTTTTTATGATATAAACAACATTTAAGTGTGGATCTATGTTTAAAACATTCAAATTAAAGTGTCATCCTTTAGATCTGAAAGTTTGCATGTTCAAATTAACTATTTGTTTTTCTTTATTTTGTTAAATTAAAACTAAATCTATGTATGTTTTAATATGACGTTTTATTTTAGATATATGTTTTTTACATTTAATTTAAAGTCCAATTCTTTAGCTCTAAAAATTTGCATGTTCGTGTTGGTTGATTAAATTATATTTCAAAGTTAGAACTGAAATTTGTATAGAATTGGTACAATGTTTTAATTGTAGATCTATGTTTTAATCTTTCATAACAAAGTGTAATTTTAGATTTGAATGTTTATATACATACATACACATATATATGTATATAAGTATATATTATTTTCACTTGTATTGCATTAAATATTTACATATAACTAAAAGGATTTTGGCAACAAATCAAAGTTTTAAAATTCATTTCAATAATTATCTAATTTGTTTATTAGAAAGTTTTGATTAAATCTCATATATACATAATTAAATCTCCAGGTATGTGTTCATATAAAATTTATTTTCTATTTTCGAATTATCATAATGTGAAATAGTTTCTTTTCTTTTAAATTAAATGAGGCAACTGAAGGAACTAGGCCAGCCTACATCGGAAGAAATGGGTGAATTTACATTTTTTTAGCCATTTTAGATCTTTAATGGGCCTATGAAGTCTAAATTAATTTAGAACTTTTCTAATTTTCTTTTAAATAAAATCAATATTTTATTTAATTTGATAAATGAAGTTTTACTTTAATTTAATGTGTATTAAATTAGAATATATCAAATATCTCTTATGTGCATATTTGTGTGTAACAGTAACTTATTAAATTTACTTAGAGAAGGAAACTTTTCATTTCCCATTTTTAACTTATTTAATTAATGATGGGGCATAAATTCATTTAGAGAAGGAAACTTTTCATTTCTTTCCTCTTAACTTATTCAATTAATGATGGGGCATAAATTTATTTAGAGAATTAAACTTTTCATTTCCTTCTCTAAACTTATTCAATAAATGAGTGGGCATGATATTTATATGGAGAGAAAAACCTTTCATTTCTCTCTCTTTAATTAAATTGATTGATTATACGAATGTCATTAATTAGCAACTGGCATGAATGTAAGTATAAACAATATATTATAGTGTAAATTCTGTAAGTGAAACATATAATAGGTGCTATCAATTGATGATAAGATGTAGACATATATACAAAATTAAATGGATAGCTAATCACATAAAGGAAAAATGGAAAATAAATAAAGGGTAACAAGGATGATTAATTCAATTTCTCATTTCGTAAACTTAGTCAATGCAGCATATAAATGACAATTAATAGGCATCATAATATAAGGATATAAACGGTCAAAAATAAATGTATGTATATATTATTGCCTCATTTGAATTGTTTCTTCCTTTTGGAAAGAATCTAATCATACTTTTAAAATATTGTAACGGCCCGAAGATTTTCGACCCCGAAAATCGACACTAATACGTTCACTGTATAGAGTGCCGTACAATCGAGTGCCGGAAATCCCAGACTATTATGGTTAAGAAGAAAAGGAGGTAGGATAAGAATAGAAACAACAGCACAGAATCTCACAATCGCAGCGGAACAAAATATGATATACATGTAACAACATTTTATACAAGAAAAGCTGTAACTGTCAATGTACATATACAAAATATCAGAGTACAATAAATCTGGACAGTTATAATAACTTGTCCTCAACTACTGGATAAAATAGCCTATATACACAGCGGAATATACTCAATAGGTCTCTGCCATCCAGCACGTCTCCTAAGCTCCAAAGCGTCCTAACCTGAAAATATGTAATACTCGGTCTGACTCGAGCATTACATTAAAGTAACACCCAAGTTAGGCTGGAAACCAGTGTGAGTAAACCCATCTAATATGAAATACTTAAGTTATAAAACTTTCTTGAAAACCAAGGTAACTCGTATATCCGACGAGTTTTTATCAGATTAAAACCAAACATTTTTACAGAAAGTCCATCAATATTTCAAAAATGTCTACGTACGGTTACTTATCTGATATAATCAAATTTGCTTAATTTATTCCATTCCAGCCTATAGACTTTATAATCAAAAACCGTAAAGGTTTGGTAACGATTAAAAAATCAAAGTGGTTCCGGATATCTCTGATATCTGATCTCGGCCTCTTTGAATCCAAGTAACAAGTTTAAAAAAAGGAGATTGTTTTAACTAACTATTTACTACTTATGTGACAATATCATTTATGGTATTATATTACAAACGTCTTATTTTCAAAAAAACGTGTCATTACTTTAGTCTCACTATTTTAATTTTAAACAAATACCCCCCACAAAATTAAGCAAAGATAAAGATCGTTAACCCAATTAACGATCTATAATAAATTTCCAAACGATTTTTCTCATGGTTCTAATTCACTTGATTAACCGTATTCATCTATATTTAAAACCAAATTAATTATCAATTAAACAATTTATTAATAATAATAAATACTATAAAATACTATTCATTATCCATAAGTTTACGTCAAATAAAAATAGTTTATTACCATTAATTTACCCAATTTAAAATTATAAGCTATCATTTCACTTTAAGTTAAAATGGGAATATGAATTTTCTTATAAATTATAAATGCTATTCCTTCTTCTTTCCTTTCTTTTTTCTTTTATTTCCATTTTTTTTCTTTTCTCTTCCTTGTTCTTTTCTTTTACTTTTTCTTTCTTTCTTTCTTTTCTTTTCTTTTCTTTAAATTTCCCTTTTTCCTATTTTCTTTCCTTCCGGGCCAAATTTTTTCCAGCCCATCTTCTTTTCCCCTCTCCTCTTCTTTATCCTCTCATTCCAGCTCCTTACCGAAATGACACAGCGGAGACTCGTGCACATGGGTGTGCATCTACACGTTAACGCCGGCCGCCAATTCTAGTCGCCGACCACCCACACAAGTAGCCGCCGACCCCTACCCTCCGTTTCCCTACCGAAAATGTAAACTAAAATCCCGAGCTTGAATTCGATCCTCACCAAGCCTGGCACGAAAATTACGTCCACCCACCATCGCCTCGTCCCACCACCACGACCCACCATCATCCACTACACTTTGCCAAAACACGCTCCACCCTCTCTACTAGCTTTTCCCCCACCTACGCACATCAATTACTTCCCCTCTTTATCGTCGCTGATCCAAAAACGAAGACAACCCACACACCCCCAAAACCCTAAATCTCCTCCGACGCGCCACCACGACACTCGGTTAACTTTGCCATCATTTTTCCTGAGACAGCCATTTCCTCAGCCTCCTTCGACCAAGATCCCAAAGCCTAAAACCCACACGTTTTACCTTTCACTATATTTCCTTTTTTTCAGAGACTTTGTTTACTCATTTTTCCATGAAATTATTTAAAAAAAATAGAATACCCAAATATGAACACATATTCTTCAAACATCACAGCCTAAAACTAGTTAGATTGAGAGAATTTGAATTTTTAAAACTTGAGTATGATGCGAAGCAAGAATAGAGGCAAGAATATATACATACATTCATACATTCCATATACAGGCATATATATACATATTCGAACTGCTGTATCCCTTTAATCTTTAACACAAACATAATATAAAGAAGATTAAATTTTAAAAGGAAGAAGTTTACTCACTTGAAAAAAAGATGTTCACCGTTGTTCTGCTCTTTTAGGATTTGAACTTCTCCTTTACTTTGTTATATTTTCTTTTTCTTTTTCCTCTTTAAGTTTTCAACTAGCAGCTTGTATCCTCTATTATTGTCTTGTTCGAATGAAGGAATATAAAGCAAGGTAGTCATTGTTATAGAGAGAATGGGCATGTAGCTTCCTATGTACATCAACTCATTTTTTTGGTGTTTTCTTATTTGATGATAAAAACTGACTTGACTTTATATAAAGTTTGTTTGATGTATTATGGCTTGAGTTGAAATGTTGTATGTTTGCATTTAATTCTTGTCATGATGATGTTTCTTCTATCTATATATATGAATTCATATATATATATATATATAGATTTATATGTAAACCAAATTGACTATATGAACATGCTTTTGACCAATTGCTAGTATATATTTTGGCACAATACATACTTACAGATATGTACATCCCTACAATGTACATGTTTTCTTTTACTTTCTATCTTACATTTATACATATTTTCTATACACATTACCCATATAAGCATATATACATATATACCTTATATACTTGTATATTATTAATTGTCCTAAAGCTTATATGTATATTTTATTCTCCCTCATGAAGCTTTTACATGCACTTATCCATACACATGTTTTATATGCATTGTTATCATAACACATATACATATACATTTACTTATGTATATTTTGCCATTACATATATATATATCCACATTTATACTTTCATATATTTTACTTCACATAGGCATATATATATACATATGTTATCCACATCATAAAGCTTATATATGTTTGTGTATATATATTTGGATGTTTATCTAAATTTTTAAATGGTGGAGTTTATATATTTATACATAAAACCACAATATTTATCATATCTAGAAATGTATAATCCAATATCCAATATAGCTTTTGAATTAATTTGTACTTCCGGATGTTTTAATATCAGATAATTTATTTGTTTGACTTATAAAATCAATATTTTCAATAATAAATCAGTTGATTACCCAATTAACAGACGTTAAAAATCCAGGTCGTTACATTCCTCCCTCTTTTGAACTTTTCATTCTCAAAAATGAAGCGAGAATTTTAATTCTGATGTATATTGTTAATTTAATCGTCTTTAAACATTTTAACTCCTTTCTTTTATTTAAAATTTTAAAACACTTTGAAATTACATAATATTACCAAACTAGCTTTTATATAAAAAATACTTTTTTTATAACTCGATGTTTCAACAAGTCCAACCTTGTTCTCACAGAAATTCAGTCATAAGTTGATCAGGCGCGAGACTAAAAATCTATAAGTACTTAGTGAACCCGTTTCCAACACCCAGTGAAAATACTTGAAAAACTTTTTGTAAGAATGCTACAGAAATCATCACCCCCTCCAAGGGTCGCAGTTAGCATGATGATTACGTCACCATCCGGGCGAAAACCATAAGAAAACTATAGGCATCCGCACCTCTCGAATTTCGCCATAGAACTGGACAGATCGCAGCTACATCAAGGGTTACGTTGCTATCACAGCAAAAACCTGTGTAACTGTAGGCATCAGCACCCCTCGAATTAAGCTACCAAATGAAACTTCACCACATAGATCGCAGACTACACAAAGTGATATCACTGTTCTAGTGGAAATAGTGTAGACTGCAGGCACTCACTGCCACACTAATTTCGCTATGGAACTAAACCACATAGATCGTAATCTACCAATGTTACGTTGCTATCCCAACAAATCAAACGTAGATTGTAAGCAATCACTGCCACCCGACTTATGCTATGGAATGACGATAGATCGCAGTTACAACAAAGTTTCTGTTGCCATCACGACAAATCCTAATGTAACTGTAGGCATCAGCGCCCCATGAATTTCGCTACCCTAATCACAAGCCTTAGGAACTAAAGTTTTGTCCGGACGTCCTTTGGGATCCAAATTTAGAACCCCCCTTAGAGCTCAAGGCAGAACTTGTAACTACCCACTATTTTGGACCATTCAAATCGACAATAAAACCACACATGTCAGACTTGAATAATTCAAAACAATAGATTGTAAATAAATTTGGAGCAAATAAAATCAATCACAGAATCACAGACACAAAATATCAGAATAACTCGCAGCAGAAATAAAATACATAGTGTTTCATGAAGCCACTACAATACATAGTCTCAAAACAGATACAAAATACCATAGTCTGAAAAACAGAAACAACAAAAGTCTGAATACATAAGTTCACAAATACATAAACAAAGCTGAATGAAATAACTGAAAATGGAAGTAGACAACTAGATAGACAGATAAACTCCAGCAATCTCTAGCCCTAGAAAGTGAATCCAAAGCTATGATACTCAGGCTGACCCGAGCGTAAATAAAACACAAACACTCGAGTTAGGACATACATACTTATACAATGTAAACCAACTCAAGTGAACTGTAATAGAAATGCAAAAGTAACTTAAAGGATGCTTGGGATCGCCTATCCTTTAAGGTTCCATTAAAGTATTTACTATGTAGTAATATACGCTATTATAATAATGTCTAAAGTAAAGTAAACTTACTTAAAAATAGCGTTAAGGCTTTACATTTTCTACCTTAACACATATATAGTGCCAATATTCTATACAGTACCGTAGCACCTCCAGATTGGGAGGCTACCAGAGGATACCCCATAGGTACGACACAAATCAAACTCGTATAAGGCGTGCTAGGGTAGGTGACACGACACAACTAGGCAATGCCAGGGTAGATATACCAATTACGCATCTGTACTGGTGGTAACGCATAACAGCCACTACCGCCCACCTCGAGCCACACTCCCAAAAATCAAAGGGTGCATCCAATCAATCATAAAGTAATAGAATGGTATCGAAGAAGTGTGTCCGTGTAACGACCCGTATTTTTACGGATCAAATGTTTGTAACAGTTGCTATTAGGTCATTAGTATTGATAAGTCATCAAGAGTGTAAGTCGTTCAAAGCTTAGGTCGTGTAGTGGTTTAGGTCGTATGTTAGTTTGGGACGACCTATAGGATTTGACCGACTTAAGGAGTAGACGACCTAAGGAGTAGACGACTTAAGGATTTGGCGACTTAAGAGAGTTGGCGACTTATAGGAGTTGGCGACTTATAGGAGTTGGCGACTTAAGGAAATAGGCGACCTAAGGAATAGGCGACTTAAGGATTATGGGTAAGTCGTTGAAGTTTAGGCCGTGTCTATGTTAGGCCGTAGACGACTTATGTTAAGTCGCAGGGTTGCTTAAGTCGTTAGGACATTTCTGTAGTATGCCTGAGTCGTAAGTTGTTAAAGACGTAACCCAGTTAAGTCGTTAGGTCGCGTAAGGACTTAAGTCGTTAGGTAGTGTTTGTGTTAGGTCGCGACTGTTGTTAAGTCGTTAGGTCGCATTTTGTTAAGTCGTAGTACTTGCTAACTCGTTAGGTCGTGGATGCGCATACGTAGGATGTGTTGAGTCGTGGTGTTTTTAAGTCGTAGGTCGTAGGGTTTTAATGAGTCGTGGACGACTTAGGGATTTCAGCCTATAAATACCCGGTTCTACCTCACTTTTTGGGATCCGGATTTTGAAGCGACGAAGTGCTGCTATTTTGAGAGCTCGAGTTCTACACTTCTTCACTTCTTTTCTCCACTCTAATCTTGTGATTACTTCCATCCAAATCGAAGATCGAATCGAAGATCTAAGAGCTTAGATTGAAGATCTACATCCATCGAAGAGAGATTTCATCGTTTGAAGCGGAATTTTGGAGAATCGAGTTAGATCCTTCGCTGTCCAGATCTGAAGTGTGATGCTTTTGAGGTGTTTAGGTGATTCGGTGAGTGGTGGTTATCTCTCACACGGATCCAAAGGAGTATATCGGATTGGTGGCTTGATTGTGTGTTAGAATAATGATTTCCACGCATTTTCTTAAACATAAGTATAGATCTATTGTTCATGATGATTTGACATCCATTTTACTAAAAGTTAACCTATGCAATTTCATTCATTAAGCTGTAAAGATATTGCTCATGATTCATGCTTGTTAGATTTGGACTCTTTATTTACAAGATTGCCATTATTGTTATAATTGTTTATTAGATCATGTTTGAATGCTTGATTAATTGGATTAATGATTGACTTGATTGTTTGTTATAAATTAGTTGATTGATGATTTGATTTGGACAAGTTGGTTGAAGATGATTCAAAAGCTAAGGGAAAGGCTCTTGAATAAGAAAAGCTGCTCGTGGCATATACGCAGATGATAAATCTCATATGGATAGATTTGATGATGATGTTGAGATGAGGCTTTGCTATGATGAGATGAAGCGAGGCATGATATGAGATAGCCTTGGTTTGATCCAGACGGGATCATTCCAAGCATGTTGATAACTCGGTGAAATGGTTCGGGTTTGAGGATAATGGTTTGCTCGAGAGGCGCTTGAGCTAGTATGGAAATAGTCGTCGAGGAGGATGACTAGAAGGCTGAGGTTTCATCGTTATTGAAGGTTCTAGCAGACTCAAAGCAAGAGTACGCTGGGCAGATCCTATAGTCCCTAAAGACTATGATTGTAGTCGAGTACTCTGGGCAGATTCGATAGTCCTAGGCACGGGCTGCGACGACGTGCGAAGTTCTGTCTAGAACCGGGGTTGCCATTAACCCTTGACGGGCGGCTGAAAGAATGTGCCGGTCATTCAATTAACGGTGGTATCGAAGCAATGTTAATACTGATAGCCAGAGTCATGGATGTTTGGTTGTATCGTCATTCGGTCTCAAGACGGTATTTTCTGGGTGCTTATCTGATCTTGGTTTTAGCCTTGGAGGTTTGTACTTGGAAAACATCGCCCTTGACTCGAGTGATAATTGCTTTACTTTAAATGCTTGCTTTGGTATGTTTACTTCTGCTTAGTGTGTCTGGGGGCTATCACTGTAGAAAGAGGTGGAGTGGGAGGGTTGGATTCCTATTCCTTTTTCCTTTATGCTCTTTTGGTATGTTGTTAGTTAATTTACCGCTCACTAAGACTGTTGTCTGACTCAAGGCTTTATGTTTAACTCTTATTGCCTTGGGCTGTTCATCCGTTTTGGGATGGGCAGACTAGGTAGCAGGTGACAGGTGCTGTTCTTAGTTTCCAACGATGCTGATGACGAAGACGAGCTGGAGGCTTACATATTATTTTCTCATTATATGTACTGGGTGTTCCGCTGCTTGTATAATTCTCTGAGTGATATGTAGTGAGGCTTGATGTATTGACTATTCAGATGTTTGTATTCAACTATTATGAAGCTTAATTGATGAGATTCTATTTTGTGAAGCTTCACTATATATATTCTCTATTGTATTTTATCCATGCGCTGTGAGTAATATGATAGATTCTGCTGTTTTAACTTTACCTTGACAATCGTCCATGGCTGCCTGGCACACTTTACAGTGCACTATTTCTAGGTTTAGTGCAGGGGTCATGGGCGGTCGTCACATTTGGTATCAGAGCGAGGTTAAATCGATTTTAGCCAATGCTCGCTGACGTAACTACGTATGAGAGACGTAATTGTATTTTGATGGATGATTACTATATATAATATAGTAGCTTAGAAAGATTTGAGTCCTTTATGCAGTTGTTTCTCAAGGTGTGCTGATCATTTCTTTTATAGATATTAAGAATGAGTCGAAGAGGGAGACCAGCTGTTAGGGAAGGCCGTGCTGCTGAGGGGGCTGCTGATTATGCTGCTATGTTCGAAGCTATGATGACTTCGATCATGAGAAGGATGCCAGTTCCAGGGTCAGCAGTGGATGTTGGAATTCAAGTTCAAGCTCCAAGACCGGTGGATTTTGCTAAGCTGTGTAAAGATTATACTGCTCTTGGAGGGAAGATTTTCTTGGGAACAGAGTCAACCATTGAAGTCCAGAGATGGATAGATGCTTGTAGAAGGATCTTTAGTGAGTTGGGAATTGAGGATGCAACAAAAAGGAAGCTTGCATCGAGACAGCTTCAAGGGAGAGCTTCTGATTGGTGGAACTCTATTACCATTGATACTCCAAAGGAAGAAATTACTTGGGTGCAATTCCAAGACAGATTTGAAGCTAAGTTCATTTCTACAGCTCAGAAGTCTGTTCTGTTCAAGAAGTTTGTGGAGCTCAAGCAAGGTAAAAGACCAGTTCTTGAGTATGTTTCTGAGTTTGAAGCTTTGTCCAAGTATGCCCGGTCGTATATTGAATCTTCGTACCAGAAGAATGAGAAGTTTGTGACAGGCTTGGACAGTTATCTTGGGAGGTAGTTGGTGGATCATTTGGACGATCCATTTGAGAAGCTTGTGGAGAAAGCTCTCAGGCACGAAAATCTGTTTCCTAAAGAAGGATCTGTTGTTGCTGTAACCAAGGAAGAGTCTAAACCACAACAGGGTGGAAACAAGAAGAGGAAGCAGTAGCAACAGAAGGGTAAGGATAGCCAGAAGAAGCCGAAGGGCGAAGTGACCTGCTATAATTGTCATCAGAAGGGCCATTTCTCTAGAGATTGCAAGAATCCTAAGGTGCTGGTGAAGTGCCACAATTGTGACAAGCCGGGGCATGTTAAGAGGAATTGTCCAGAACCGCGAAAGGACAAGCAGATTGTGCAAGCTTATGCTTTGGGGGCTGTTCCATCATCTTCAAAAGTTCCTACCGTTGAAGAGAAAGGAAAGAGTGTGGTGGTTCAAGGTACTCTTTCCATATGTGGTGTTCCAGTTAGAGTGTTATTTGATACTGGGGCGTAGCATTCTTTTGTTTGTAATGAACTTGTAGGCCGGTTGGGTTTAAAACCGGATATTGTTGATAGGCCATTGGTTGTGACTAATCCAGTTGGGGGTTCATCTTGTTTGTGTATGCTATGTCGTGGTCTGATTGTATCGAGTCATGATTGCTCTTTTGTTTGCGATTGTTTTGTTCTGAACTTTGCGGGGTTCGGAATTATTTTGTGTATGGACTGGCTTAGGAAGTATGCGGCAAAGGTTGATTGTGAAAGGTTGGAGGTGACAGTCGAGAATGTGGAGGGGCGAAAGGTTGTGATACGATGTAAGCATGAGGAAGGCGTCTTTATGAGCTTCATGTATTCGCTGGTTGTTCCACGGGATGGACTATCATCGGTACCAATCGCTAATGGATTTGAGGATGTCTTTGATGAGGTCAAAGGGTTACCACCGCATAGAGAGATCGAGTTTCGTATCGATTTAGTTGAAGGAGCCAGACCTGTTGTGATGCCTCTTAGGCGGATGGCGCTTAGGGAACAACAAGAGTTGAAGGTGCAGATTGACGATCTTTTACTGAAAGGATTCATTCGGCGTAGTGTGTCCGAATGGGGTGCACCAGTTGTGTTTGTAACCAAAGCGGATGGATCGTTGAGGTTGTGTGTGGATTATCGGGAGCTGAATAAAGTGACTAAGAAGAACAAGTATCCATTGCCGAGAATAGATGACTTGTTTGATCAGCTTCACGAAGCTAAGGTGTTTTCTCAGATGGATTTGGCAATGGGATTTCACCAGTTAAGAGTGGCTAAGGATAGTGTACCGAAGACTGCTTTCAGGACACCATCCGGTTTCTTTGACTGGCTGGTAATGCCGTTTGGATTGACCAATGCACCAGCATATTTTGTGGATCTTATGAATAGAGTGTTCAGAGATCAGTTGAACAAGTTCGTACTAGTGTTCATGGATGATATTTTGATTTATTCCAGAACTGAAGAAGAACACAAGACGCACTTGTGTGTTGTTTTGGAAATCTTACGGGAACATCAGCTGAAGGCTAAGTTTTCGAAGTGTCACTTCTGGAAGAGTGAAGTGAGGTTCTTAGGCCATATTATTTCTGGAAATGGAATAGCGGTTGATCCCGCCAAGATAGCAGCAATCCAGGATTGGGGTAGACCTAAGAATGCATCTGATGTGAGAAGTTTTCTTGGATTAGCAGGATACTATTGTCGATTTATCAAAGACTTTTCCAAGACGGCTGCACCATTAACAGGATTGACGAAAAAGAACCAAGTATTCAGATGGGATGCTAAGTGTGAGCAAGCTTTCGGAATCTTGAAAGAGCGATTGACGAGTGCTCCTGTTTTTACTATTCCAAGTGGAAATGATGAGATGGTGGTTTACACCGATGCATGTGGTACTGGACTTGGAGCAGTGCTGATGCAGAAGGATAAAGTTGTTGCATATGCAAGTCGACAACTGAAGCCGCACGAAAGGAATTACCCGACTCATGATCTGGAGTTAGCGGCGATTGTTTTTGCTCTGAAGATGTGGAGACATTATCTATTGGGAGTTCGATTCGAGTTGTTTACAGATCATAAATCGTTGAAGTATCTTTTCTCCCAAAAGGATTTGAATCTTAGGCAGCAACGATGGCTAGAGTTTTTGGCATCATATGATTTTGGTATAGCCTATACTCCGGGAAAGGGTAACATAGTGGCAGATGCGTTAAGTTGTAGACATGCAGGATTGGGAGCCATGTTTTCAGAATGGAAGAATCTCGAGTATTTAGCTGGATTTGACTTCAGGCCCAGATGTGGATTAGAACCTGAGATGTTGGCAAACTTATCGATAAGACCGACTCTTGTGGAAAGGATTGGCGAGAGCCAAAAGCGAGACGATAAGCTTGTCAAGATTATCCGTGATTTGGAATCTGGATTGGACCCAGAAAAGGATAAAGGATTCGAGGTCGATCGAGAGGGTTGGCTTTGGAAGCAAGGACGACTAGTTGTTCCCGATATAGATGAATTGAGAAACGAAGTTCTGAAGGAAAGTCATCACTCGAAGCTGACAATTCATCCAGGTGGAAATAAGATGTATTGGGATATGAAGAGAACCTATTACTGGGAAGGTATGAAGAAGGATGTTGGAAATTTTATTTCCAAGTGCATGAACTGCCAGTTGGTAAAAGCTGAACAGAAGAAGCCAAGTGGATTGCTTCAGCCGTTAGAAGTTCCTACATGGAAGTTGGAGCAAATATCGATGGATTTTATCGATGGGATACCTAGAACAAGAACGAGAAATGAAGGGATTTGGGTCATCGTAGATCGTCTAACTAAGAGTGCAAGATTCATTCCTGTTCGATCGACTAGGACCGCATCAAAGTTGGCTGAGCTGTATGTTAAGTGGATAGTTCGATTCCATGGTATTCCAAAGAGTATAGTGAGCGATCGATACCCATTGTTCACTAGTGGATTTTGGAAGAGCTTTCAGGAAGTTCTGGGAACCGAGTTGTGTTTGAGTACAGCTTATCATCCCCAAACAGATGGTCAGACTGAGAGAGTCAACAGAGTTTTGGAAGATCTCCTCAGAGCATGCGTTTTAGATTTCGAAGGATCATGGGAAGATCACCTTCATTTGGTAGAATTTTCATATAATAACAGTTACCAGTCAAGCATTGGTATGGCACCGTATGAGGCATTATATGGAAGACCGTGTAACTCTCCGACATGTTGGTTATAAATAGGAGAAAAGCTGATACTTGGGCCAGAAATGATTCGACAGACTTCGGATTGTATAGAGATCATTCGACAACGAATGAAGGCAGCCCAAGACCGACAGAAAAGTTATGCCGATAAGCGTCGTAAGGATTTGGAGTTCGACGTAGGTGATATGGTATTTGTGAAGATTTTCCCACTGAAGAATGTTATTCGATTTGGGAAGAAAGGAAAATTGACTCCGAGATTTGTTGGACCATTCCCGATCATCGAGCGAATTGGAAAGATCGCCTATAAATTAGAGTTACCAGAAAAGATGGCGGGTGTGCACAATGTTTTTCATGTATCGTATCTACGGAAGTTTGTGCACGACTCGAATACAGTGGTTTATGCTGATAGATGTGAAGATTTTGAGATTGATCTAGTCGATAAGAGACCTCGTAAGCCGCTTCGTGTTGTGGAAACTGATACGAAACAGCTTAGAAGGAAGGTAGTTAGATTGCTCAAGATACAATGGAGTGATGATGATAACGACTGTACATGGGAGGTGGAAGAGAGGATGAAGGCAGCTCATCCTGAACTCTTCGAGGTATGGCCATAAGGTGTCGTGTCATCTCATGACATTGTAACTTGTTCTAGTTTTAGAATTCTGCATGCTAGGCTAGTAATTGGATGCATGGTTTGTTGATTGCTATGGATGGTAGGCATGCAGAATAGTCTTTGATTGCTATTGTTTGTTTGGAATTTCGGGGGCGAAATTTCTAAGGGGGAGAGAATGTAACGACCTGTATTTTTATGGATCGAATGTTTGTAACAGTTGCTATTAGGTCATTAGTATTGATAAGTCGTCAAGAGTGTAAGTCGTTCGAAGCTTAGGTCGTATGACAATTAGGTCATGTAGTGGTTTAGGTCGTATGTTAGTTTGGGACGACCTATAGGATTTGACCGACTTAAGGAGTAGACGACTTAAGGATTTGGCAACTGAAGAGGGTTGGCGACTTATAGGAGTTGGCGACTTATAGGAGTTGGCGACTTATAGGAGTTGGCGACTTATAGGAGTTGGCGACTTAAGGAAATAGACGACCTAAGGAATAGGCGACTTAAGGATTATGGGTAAGTCGTTGAAGTTTAGGCCGTGTCTATATTAGGTCGTAGACGACTTATGTTAAGTCGCAGGGTTGCTTAAGTCGTTAGGACATTTCTGTAGTATGCCTGAGTCGTAAGTTGTTAAAGACGTAACCCAGTTAAGTCGTTAGGTCGCGTAAGGACTTAAGTCGTTAGGTAGTGTTTGTGTTAGGTCGCGACTGTTGTTAAGTCGTTAGGTCGCATTTGTTAAGTCGTAGTACTTGCTAACTCGTTAGGTCGTGGATGCGCATACGTAGGATGTGTTGAGTCGTGGTGTTTTTAAGTCGTAGGTCGTAGGGTTTTGATGAGTCGTGGACGACTTAGGGATTTCAGCCTATAAATACCCGGTTCTACCTCACTTTTTGGGATCCGGATTTTGAAGCGACGAAGTGCTGCTATTTTGAGAGCTCGAGTTCTACACTTCTTCACTTCTTTTCTCCACTCTAATCTTGTGATTACTTCCATCCAAATCGAAGATCGAATCGAAGATCTAAGAGCTTAGATTGAAGATCTACATCCATCGAAGAGAGATTTCATCGTTTGAAGCGGAATTTTGGAGAATCGAGTTAGATCCTTCGCTGTACAGATCTGAAGTGTGATGCTTTTGAGGTGTTTAGGTGATTCGATGAGTGGTGGTTATCTCTCACACGGATCCAAAGGAGTATATCGGATTGGTGGCTTGATTGTGTGTTAGAATAAAGATTTCCATGCATTTTCTTAAACTTAAGTATAGATCTATTGTTCATGATGATTTGACATACATTTTACTACAAGTTAACCTATGCAAGTTCATTCATCAAGTTGTAAAGATATTGCTCATGATTCATGCTTGTTAGATTTGGACTCTTTATTTACAAGATTGCCATTATTGTTATAATTGTTTATTAGATCATGTTTGAATGCTTGATTACTTGGATTAATGATTGACTTGATTGATTGTTATAAATTAGTTGATTGATGATTTGATTTGGACAAGTTAGTTGAAGATGATTCAAAAGCTAAGGGAAAGGCTCTTGAATAAGAAAAGTTGCTCGTGGCATATGATGCAGATGATAAAGCTCATATGGATAGATTTGATGATGATGTTGAGATGAGGCTTTGCTATGATGAGATGAAGCGAGGATGATATGAGATAGCCTTGGTTTGATCCAGACGGGATCATTCCAAGCATGTTGATAACTCGGTGAAATGGTTCGGGTTTG
Organism: Allium fistulosum; assembly: GCA_030737815.1. Classification (NCBI taxonomy): domain Eukaryota; kingdom Viridiplantae; phylum Streptophyta; class Magnoliopsida; order Asparagales; family Amaryllidaceae; genus Allium; species Allium fistulosum. The sequence continues at coordinate 475,976,314 of CM060901.1, forward strand.
AGGATAATGGTTTGCTCGAGAGGCGCTTGAGCTAGTATGGAAATAGTCGTCGAGGAGGATGACTAGAAGGCTGAGGTTTCATCGTTATTGAAGGTTCTAGCAGACTCAAAGCAAGAGTACGCTGGGCAGATCCGATAGTCCCTAAAGACTATGATTGTAGTCGAGTATTCTGGGCAGATTCGATAGTCCTAGGCACGGGCTGCGACGACGTGCGGAGTTCTGTCTAGAACCGGGGTTGCCATTAACCCTTGACGGATGGCTGAAATAATGTGCCGGTCATTCAATTAACGGTGGTATCGAAGCAATGTTAACAGTGATAGCCAGAGTCATGGATGTTTGGTTGTATCGTAATTCGGTCTCAAGAGCGGTATTTTCTGGGTGCTTATCTGATCTTGGTTTAGGCCTTGGGGGTTTGTACTTGGAAAACATCGCCCTTGACTCGAGTGATAATTGCTTTACTTTAAATGCTTGCTTTGCTATGTTTACTTCTGCTTAGTGTGTCTTGGGGCTATCACTGTAGAAAGAGGTGGAGTGGGAGGGTTGGATTCCTATTCCTTTTTCCTTTATGCTCTTTTGGTATGTTGTTAGTTAATTTACCGCTCACTAAGACTGTTGTCTGACTCAAGGCTTTATGTTTAACTCTTATTACCTTGGGCTGTTCATCCGTTTTGGGATGGGCAGACTAGGTAGCAGGTGACAGGTGCTGTTCTTAGTTTCCAACGATGCTGATGACGAAGACGAGCTGGAGGCTTGCATATTATTTTCTCATTATATGTACTGGGTGTTCCGCTGCTTGTATAATTCTCTGAGTGATATGTAGTGAGGCTTGATGTATTGACTATTCAGATGTTTGTATTCAACTATTATGAAGCTTAATTGATGAGATTCTATTTTGTGAAGCTTCACTATATATATTCTCTATTGTATTGTATCCATGCGTTGTGAGTAATACGATAGATTCTGCTGTTTTAACTTTACCTTGACAATTGTCCATGGCTGCCTGGCACACTTTACAGTGCACTATTTCTAGGTTTAGTGCAGGGGTCATGGGCGGTCGTCACAGTCCGATCGGAGGAGCTACCTCACTTGGCCCGGAATCGCTCCTATTTTAGCCACCTTTTGCCAACTCACGGAAGTCGGGTTCACGTATATACCTCATATAGGATCGTCGCCACCATCCTACTTCATTTTGGAATCTCCACCGCGTACACAGTTGTTAAAGTGGTTTTCGGTATCGATAGAGAGTATGTCCATATCCGATTCCGGTCTCTTTAACAACCAATAGTTATTATAACCCATTGTTATAAATTTCAAAATGGTTTATATTTCAAATCAAAACATATTTATTTAAACCATTAAATTTAATGTCAATGTCTTTCAAAAAAATATATATTCATTTCCACAGTTGTAGCATTTCTAAGTTCATTCATTCAATTATAACCATAACAAAACATTGTATTTTAGCATTCATAGCACTTGGAAAATGTGATAATACATATAGTAGCAGTTCGAAAATATTATCCTTTTAGAAATATTTTCTTTGCAGAAACAGCAGCACTTATAAAATGTTTTGTAGGTATAATAGAAATCTAGAAATACAGTTCATTTCAGAAACAGCAGCACTTATAAAATGTTATAGTAGGTATAATAGAAATCCAGAAATACAGTTCATTTCAGAAACAGCAGCACTTATAAAATATTACAGTAGGTATATTAGTAATTCAGAAATACAGTTCATTTCAGAAACAGCAGCACTTATAAAATGCTACCTTAAAAACCATAGCATTTCTAAAATGCTACAAATACTGTTATAAGTTTTACTTTAGCATTTTTAAAACAATATATCTTCCATTTTTATCATTTTTAACTTATCAACTTATTTCACTTTTCAAATTTATTTATTTGGATATCATTTAACTTATGATTTTAATGAAATACAATTTTATTAATGAAATATCAAATTAAACTATAATTCATTTATTAAGTCAAAGGTACATTATTTTACTTAACTTTTATTTTAAAAATTAACTTAATACTTTTTTTTAAAATACCCATTTCATAAATAAATATTTTTATTACTAAGTTAAGCTTAAAATTCCACTTTCAAACTAAAATTTCAATTATTAAGTCAAGTCATATTTTAAGTTACATTTTAAACCATTTATTTACTTACACATTTAACTTATAGAAAATCACTATAAAATTTATTTAAATCATTTAAATCCTATTTAAGTTAAAATTTCATAATTTATATTTCAAATACTTAAAAATTTCAAAAAATATTTTAAAATTAACCACGGGTCTGTATAATATTTTCTAACCTAGGTCAAGTGATACAGATTTGTATCATTTCAATCCATAATATATAAAATCCCGGGATCTATCATTTCAAACCAGCAATCCCAAGTCAAAATAAATAAAAATCGCTCGAGCTTATCATTTCAGCTCATAACGATATTTCCCTATTCTAAAGTCCGTTCGGGTATGTATCATTTCAACCTATAGTGAAAGGGAACTTGAAGTGTGAGAAACAGAAAATAAAATAAACAGTATAGCATCTCATATGATGTAAGGTGATGTAGCAGGTATATAAACAGGTTATATTATCATATAATATCAGATAATAGGCAGATGTGAACTTATAACATAGCATATCAACTACTACAAATCCATGTGACATTGTTTCACATTTATATAAGTTCAATTTGTCGAGAGTGATAAACTCACCTTCTAAAGCTGGAGATCAAATTCAAATCACAAATCCAAACTCCGCAAAGCACGAAAAAGCACGACTAGATTCGAGGAGAAGACGAGTCAAGATTCAGATCTTGCAACAACAAATAAGACAACAAATATAAGTATAGATTAATCACAAAGAATATATGAATTAACAATACAAAACAAAGCACAAAGTGGAACAAGAAGTGGCTTAAACAAATAAGTGGGCTCAGGCTCAAAGGAAATAGGCTTGACCACTATTAAAATGGTTCGACCCTGACCTGATTTAGGCATGCATATGCTCGGCCATGGTCAGGTAATGGAAGGCAAAGCATTGGAAGGTGAAGAGATAGGGGTTACATGAAGGCAAAAGGTCATGGTATGTGAATAGTCAAGGAGCCTTTGGGTTCGGCCCTAGGCAAAAGTGGCTCGGCCATGGGCTAGGCTTGGGTTAGGTCAGGTCTGGTCATTGCCATAGGTAGGGGATGGTCACAGCTAGGCATGGAAAAGAGGAGTTGGTGATGGAATAGGTGGTGGCCAAGGCTAGCAAGAGGGGAAGTGGTGATATGATGGTCTCGGCTAGGGTTTGCAAGGCAAATAGAAGGTGGGTTTTTGGATCATGGTCACGGCAAGGGAATGGAAGGTGGTGATGAGGAGATGGCCGGTCATGGGTGGGGTATGGGGGATGAGATGGTCGGCAAAAGCATGTGGTGGTGATGGCCGAACTTAACTTGCAACCAAAAGAAAAAGAAAAGAGAAAAAGGAAGGAGAAAGAAGGAAGCCATGAAAACTTACTTCGAATTGTTTTGTTATGAAATGAAAATGAGAAGGAAGTGGTGAACAAAATGATATGCACGGCTATGAGAAAGGGATGAACGGCTATGGGAAATGGAAAAGACACAAATCACATTAAGAAAAGAAAACTTATGTCTCTTGAATTTCCTAGCCCATTTGTAAAGCCCAAAACAAAACAAGTTCAAACTCAAACAAATAAAATTCAAAGCCCAAACAAATAAAAGATGGAAAAATAAAATAGAAAAATAAACAATGAAATATAGAAAATAATTGCATGTAAAATGCTGGATTTTATCAAATTTAAAAAGTATAAAACAGAATTTAACAAAACGAAAAGCAGAACGAATGTCGGAATCAAATTTAGCTTAAGAGAAAAAGATTGGAAATTTAAAATTTCAACTGAACTCAAAGACTAAAGTTGAAAAAATATAATATTTCCAAAAAAATCATTATTTTGTTATATTTGGAAAATAAATTATAACTAAAATCCAAATACATTGGAAAATTCCAAAATTTCAATTTTTAAATGATTTAAAAATCAAAGTTTCAAATAAATTCAAAAAAAATACTTATTAAAATTTTTGGGTTGTTACACTCTCCCCCACTCAAAACTTTTCGTCCTTGATAAGGAATGAAACACAAAAAAAAGAAAGAGAGAATAAGATAGAATAACGAATAGTACCTGAAACAAACAATTCTGGATTCGAAGCACGCATGCTCTCCTCCATCTCCCAGGTACAATCCCGATCATCAGTACTCCACTGCACCTTGACCAGGTTAACAGATTTCCTTCTTAGCTGCTTCGTACCTCTATCGACAATACGAAGTGGCTTCCTCTTTATAGTTAGATTAGGCTGAATATCCAAACTCTCGAGAGCAGAAGGCTGGATAATAAGGGATGGATCATGAAGATACCGACGAAGATGCGAAACATGGAATACATTTTGCACTCTAGAAAACTTCTCAGGCAAGTCCAGACGATAAGCTAAAGAACCCATCCTCTCCAAGATGCTGTGTAGTTAATGCCCCGCTATTACCCCGCTATAACTCCGCTATATCTCATAGCGGATTTCTACCGCTACGATATTTCCATATAGCCCCAAAATATAGCCTTTCCGCTTTAAGCCCCGCTATTTCCGATATATCCCGTTATTCCCGCTATATTCCGCTATTCCCGCTATATCTTCTTTAATAAAATGAATTGAAAAATTGCATTTATACATTATAAAAATTAATAAACTAATTTATTTGATTTAATTTTTAATATATTTTCAGAAATGAAAATACTCTAATATTCTACTAAATTCAATTATGTTATATATAACAGTTTTACGTTTATTTAAAGTATATTCGCACATGTTTTTATTTAAAATTATTTATGTATTAATTATAATTCAATTGAATGATAATTTTTCATTTAATTACCATTTATATATTTGTAAAAACATTAAGTACGAGTTTTATATGCTATTTTAGAGCCATCTGCTATATCCCGCTGTATCCTCGCTGTATCCCCGCTATGACTTTTTGCACCTCCACCGCTTTGAATCTGCCGAGCGCTTTAACTGCACAGCCAAGATGCGGAAAGGGCCAATGAACCTAGGAGCAAGCTTACCTCTATGACCAAAACGAATCACATTCCTTAAGGGAGATACCTTAAGGAAAACCAGATCACCAACAGCAAACTCCAAACTCTATGCCGATTAGCGTACTTCTTCTGCCTATCCTGAGAACTCCTCGTCTTTCTCTTAATCTCCTCAACTCTCTCAGATGCCTCCAAAATCATATCAGGACTAAGAACCAAACGATTACCGGATTCAATCCAGCAAGATGGAGATCTGCAAGGTCGTTCGTAAAGAGCAGCAAACGGAAACATTGCAATACTGACCTGAATTCAAAAGATGAAATGAGATAGATAAAAGATTAAGACAAGATTAAAATAAAAGATTGAGATTATACCTGATAACTATTGTTATAGGTGAATTCGACAAGGTGGAGATGATCTTCCCAAGATCCTCCATAATCAAGCACACAAGCACGAAGAAGATCCTCTAGAATCTGATTCACTCTTTCCGTTTGACCGTCGGTCTGTGGATGGTAAGCGGTGCTCAGATTCAGATGAGTACCCAAAGATTCCTGAAAAGCTTTCCAAAACTGACTGGTAAAGATAGGATCACGATCACAAACAATACTGACAGGAACACCATGGAGACGAACAATCTCCCTCAAATAAATCTCAGACAAGCTAGAAGCAGAACGAGTAGACTTGACCGGAATGAAATGAGCGGACTTGGTCAATCTATCCACAATAACCCAAATGCTCTCAGTACCCCTCCTAGTCCTCGGTAATCCATCAATGAAATCCATAGAAACTTATTCCCACTTCCAATTGGGAACCTCAAGGGGCAACAATAAACCAAGGGTCTTCTGATGATTGGCCTTGACTTGCTGACAAGTCGCACACCTACTAACAAAGATAGAGATATCACGCTTCATCCCTCTCCACCAATAAAGCCTCTTCATATCCTGATACATCTTCGTCACACCCGGATGAACAGAAAGTATGGATCGATGATTCTCCCGAAGTAACTCCTGTCTCAATCCATCAACATTCGGGAAACAAATCCGATTATTAATCCTCAAAATCCCTCTATCATCGATCTGAGCTCCACTACCATCAAGACTACTACCTCCAACCCTGCTACGAACATCTCCTTAATAAGCCTAAGCATCCTATCCTAATCCTGCTTAGCCATGATACGATCCAAAAGAGGAGAAGAAACAACAAGCTGACACAACATCGCCTTCTTCCGACTCAAAGCATCTGCTACAACATTAGCTTTCCCAGGGGTATAGTTGATGTCGAGGTCATAAGAAGCAATGAACTCTAGCCACCTAACTTGTCTCTGATTCAAATCCTTCTAGGTGAAATTATACCTCAAAGACTGATGATCCGTAAAAAGCTCAAACTTAGTTCCTAAAAGATGATGCCTCTAAAGCTTCAAAGCAAAAACCACGGCAAGCAATTCCAAATCATGAGCAGCATAATTGGCTTCATGGGTCTTCAACTGACGACTGGCATAAGCAATGGCCTTCCCATCCTGCATCGGAACAGCTCCCAAACCTTCACGACTAGCATCAGTGTATACCGTTAATCCCTCATTTCCATTTGGAACGGTAAAAACTGGTGCGGAAGTAAGCTTGCGCTTTAACTCATTGAATGCAGCTTCACACTTATCATTCCATATAAACTTAGCATTCTTTAGAGTCAAAGTAGTGAGAGGTGAAACAATCCGAGCAAAAGTCTCAATGAATCTCCAATAATAACCGGCAAGGCCCAGAAAGCTATGGATATCAGATGGAGTCCTAGGAGTTTCCCAATCCTGAAATAGAATAGGGAAAATAAGAACTACAAAGAATGATAGGAAAATGGGATTACAAAAGAAAATGAGAAAGGTAGACTTACATTGATCGCAGCGATCTTGACTGGATCAACCGAAACTCCATTACCAGAAACAATATGCCCGAGAAATCGAACTTCATCCTTCCAGAAATGGCATTTGGAAAAGTTAGCTTTCAATTGGTGACTCCTAAGAGTCTCCAGAATAGAATTCAAATGGACCTTGTGTTCCTCCTCTGACTTAGACAAGACAAGAATATCATCAACAAAGACCAGAACAAACTTATTAAGAACATCACGAAAAACACGATTCATCAAATCAACAAAGAAAGCAGGGGCATTAGTCAAACCAAAAGGCATAACTAACCATTCATAGAAACCATTCTCAGTATGAAAAGAAGTCTTGGGAATGCTTTCCTCAGCAACTCTGAGCTGGTGGAAACCTGTGGCAAGATCAAGCTGGGAGAAAACAGTAGCTCCATAAAGCTGATCGAACATATCATTGATACGAGGCATAGGATATATGTTCTTCATAGTGAGCTTGTTCAGCTCTCTATAATCAACACACATCCTCAAAGAACCATCGGACTTAGTGACGAAAACCACTGCTGCTCCCCATTTGGAATGACTAGGTCTGATCAGACCCATGGAGAACAAGTCATCAATTTGTTTCCTCAACTCAACCTTCTCACGGGGTGCCATTCTTCTGGGAGGAAGAACTACAGGTCGAGCTCCAGGAATAAGATCAATACGGAAATCAATTTCCCGCTTAGGAGGTAAAGAAGAAACTTCACCAAATACATTGGGATAGAGTTTCACCACACGGGTTGAATGAAGATCATCAGGATCAGAATCCAAAGAATAAATAAAACTGCCAGCATAATCATAAGGCATACGACACTGCATAACCAAAGAATTACCTCGATCATCCACCAGAGAAATAGTCCGTGTTTTACAAGAGATAACGACTTCATGCCTCTTCAGCCAATCACCTCCAAGCAATAAATCAAAAGCATCGAAACCCAGAACATAGAAATCACCATTAAAGCGATGATCAAAATAGAGAAGTTTCACTTGCTTACAAATCCTATTAAGGTTCGTGGGACCACCAATAGGATTTTTAACACACAAAGATTCAACAGCATACATAGGAGAAAGAAGATGCTCAAACTTATCATAAAGATCAACAGAAATAAAACTATGGGAAGCTCCAGTATCAAATAAAACACGAACAGGATGATTAAATAAAGAAAAGGTGCCTTGGAGAGTACCTTAGTTATCACTATGAGCAGGAACAGGTGGTGCAGGTGAAGAAGCAGAGGTAACAGCAAAAATACAAGACGGCTTGCCCTTCTGCTGAGTAGGACAATCCTTCCTGAAATGACCAGGCTGCAAACAAATGTGGCATAGATCACACCTATTCAACTGAGCAGGAGGAGGAATAACAGCACCAACTGAATTAGGGCAACTATTAGCATAGCCTCCCTTCTGATCACACTTGAAATAGGTAATGGAAGATAGGTCGATAGGCTGCCTCTGAGAAGGAGAAGATGAAGATCCCAATCTTGGATTCTTGAGCCAATTCTTCTTTTGCTGATGGAAATTAGGCTTTCTCTTCTTAGAATTAGCAGAGAAAGACTGAGAAGAAGGATCACGAGCAACAGCAGGTTCCTTAGAAGTAGGATTCTCATATCTAATAGCTATGTCCATCAACTCCGTGAAGGTACCATGAACATGAGAAATGAGACGATCATAAGAATGAATTTTAGGACAATGGTAAAATAGAAAGACAAAGATAAGATTCAACTAGAATGGAAATCCAAACCAAAGAATTCAAATAAACAAGGTGGATTCGAAAGGAATGAAGTTAAGAAAATTGAGAATTAAAACAAGAAAATTTTATATCCAAAACAATCTTTTAAAATCCTTTAAAAATCATTTGAAAATCATTTTATACTTTAAAATACGTTCTCTCACAAAGAAATGATTCTAAGATTGATTTCACTCATTCTAGGGTATTTCTACCCTATCTCTAATGAGTTTTTTGCTCCATAGGCTAAGGTTTGCCTAAAACCTGGCTCTGATACCAAATGTCAACGACCCACTATTTTGGAACATTCAAATCGACAATAAAACCACACATGTCAGACTTGAATAATTCAAAACAATAGATTGTAAATAAATTTGGAGCAAATAAAATCAATCACAGAATCACAGACACAGAATATCAGAATAACTCGCAGCAGAAATAAAATACATAGTGGTTCATGAAGCCACTACAATACATAGCCTCAAAACAGATACAAAATAACATAGTCTGAAAAACAGATACAACAGAAGTCTGAATACATAAGTTCACAAAAACATAAGCAGAGCTAAATGAAATAACTGAAAATGGAAATAGACAACTAGATAGACAGATAAACTCTAGCAATCTCTAGCTCCAGAAAGTGAATCCAAAGCTGTGATACTCAGGCTGACCCGAGCGTAAATAAACCACAAACACTCGAGTTAGGACATACATACTTATACAATGTAAACTAACTCAAGTGAACTGTAATAGAAATGCACAAGTAACTTAAAGGATGCTTGGGATCGCCCAACCTTTAAGGATCCGTTAAACTATTTACTATGTAGTAATATACGCTATTATAATAATGTCTAAAGTAAAGTAAACTTACTTAAAAATAGCGTTAAGGCTTTACATTTTCCACCTTAACACATATATAGTGCCAATAGTCTACACAGTACCATAGCACCTCTAGATCGGGAGGCTACCAGAGGATACTCCATAGGTACGACACAAATCAAATTCGTATAAGGCGCGCTGGGGTAGGTGACACGGCACAACTAGGCAATGCCAGGGTAGATATACCAATTATGCATTCGGACTGGTGGTAACGCATAGCAGCCACTACCGCCCACCTCGAGCCACACTCTCAAAAATCAAAGGGTGCACCCAATCAATCATAAAGTAATAGAATGGTATCGAAGAAGTGTGTCCGATCGGAGGATCTACCTCACTTAGCCCGGAATCGCTCCTGTTTTAGCCACCTTATGCCAACTCATGGGAGTCGGGTCCACGTATATACCTCATATAGGATCGTCGCCACCATCCTACTTCATTCGAGAATCTCCACCGCGTACACAGTTGTTAAAGTGGTTTTCGGTATCGACAGAGAGTATGTCCATATCCGATCCCGGTCTCTTTAACAACCAATCGTTATTATAACCCGTGGTTATAAATTTCAAAATGGTTTATATATCAAATCAAAACATATTTATTTAAACCATTAAATTTAATGTCAATATCTTTCAAAAAATATATTCATTTCCCACAGTTGTAGCATTTCTAAGTTCATTCATTCAATTATAACCATTTCAAAACATTGCATTTTAGCATTCGTAGCACTTAGAATATGTGATAATACATATAGTAGCAGTTTGAAAATATTATTCTTTCAGAAATAGTCTTTTTAGAAACAACAGCACTTAGAAAATGTTACTGTAGGTATAATAGAAATCCAGAAATACAGTTCATTTCAGAAACAACAGCACTTATAAAATGTTAAAGTAGGTATAATAGTAATTCAAAAATACAGTTAATTTCAGAAACAACAACATTTATAAAATATTACAGTAGGTGTATTAGTAATTCAGAAATACAGTTCATTTCAGAAATAGCAGCACTTATAAAATCCTATCTTAAAAACCATAGCATTTCTGAAATGTTACAAATACTGTTATAAGTTTTACTATAGCATTTTTAAAACAATATATCTTCAATTTTTATCATTTTTAACTTATCAACTTATTTCACTTTTCAAAATTATTTATTTGGATATCTTTTAACTTATGATTTTAATGAAATACAATTTTATTAATAAAATATCCAATTAAACTATAATTCATTTATTAAGTCAAAGGTACATTATTTTACTTAACTTTTATTTTAACAATTAACTTAATACTTTATTTTAAAAAATACCCATTTCATAAATAAATATTCTTATTACTAAGTTAAGCTTAAAATTCCATTTTAAAACTAAATTTTCAATTATTAAGTCAAGTCATATTTTAAGTTACATTTTAAACCATTTATTTACTTCTACATTTAACTTATAGAAAATCACTATAAAATTTATTTAAATCATTTAAATCCTATTTAATTTAAAATTTCATAATTTATATTTCAAATACTTAAAAATTTCAGAAAATATTTTAAAATTAACCACGGGTCTGTATAATATTTTCTAACCTAGGTCAAGTGATACAGATTTGTATCATTTCAATCCGTAATATATAAAATCCCGGGTTCTATCATTTCAAACCCGAAATCCCAAGTCAAAATAAATAAAAATCGCTCGAGCCTATCATTTCAGCTCATAATAATTTTTCCCTATTCTAAAGTCCGTTCGGGTATGTATCATTTCAACCCATAGTGAAAGGGAACTTGTAGTGTGAGAAACAGAAAATAAAATAAACAGTATAGCATCTCATATGATGTAGCAGGTATATAAACAGATTGTATTATCATATAATGTCAGATAACAGGTAGATGTGAACTTATAACATAGCATATCAACTACTACATATCCAAGTGACATTGTTTCACATTTATATAAGTACTATTTGTCGAGAGTGATAAACTCACCTTCTAAATCTAGAGATTAAATTCAAATCACAAATCCAAACTCCACAAAGCACGACTAGATTCGAGGAGAAGACGAGTCAAGATTCAGAACTTGCAACAACAAATAAGACAACAAATATAAGTGTAGATTAATCATAAAGAATATATGAATTAACAATACAAAACAAAGCACAAAGTGGAACAAGAAGTGGCTTAAAAAAATAAGTGGGCTCGGCCTCAAAGGAAATAGGCTTGACCACTATCAAAATGGTTCGACCTTGACCTGATTTAGGCATGCATATGCTCGGCCATGGTCAGGTAATGAAAGGCAAAGCATTGGAAGGTGAAGAGATAGGGGTTACATGAAGGCAAAAGGTCATGGTATGTGAATAGTCAAGGAGCCTTTGGGTTCGACCCTAGGAAAAAGTAGCTCGGCCATGGGCTAGGCTTGAGTCAGGTCAGGTCTAGTCATGGCCATGGGTAGGCGATGGTCATGGAAAGGCAAGGAAAAGAGGAGTTGGTGATGGAATAGGTGGTGGCCTAGGGTAGCAAGAGGGGAAGTGGTGATATGGTGGTCTCGGCTAGGGTTTGCAAGGCAAATAGAAGGTGGGTTTTTGGATCATGGTCATGGCAAGGGAATGGAAGGTTGTGATGAGGAGATGGCCGGTCATGGGTGGGGTATGGGGGATGAGATGGTCGGCAAGAGCATGGGGTGGTGATGGCCGAACTTAACTTACAACCAAAAGAAAAAGAAAAGAGAAAAAGGAAGGAGAAAGAAGGAAGCCATGAAAACTTACTTTGAATTGTTTTGTTATGAAATGGAAATGAGAAGGAAGTGGTGAACAAAATGATATATACGGCTATGAGAAAGGGATGAACGGCTATGGGAAATGGAAAAGGCACAAATCACATTAAAGAAAAGAAATCTTATGTCTCTTGAATTTCCAATCCCATTTGTCAAGCCCAATACAAAACAAGTTCAAACTCAAATAAATAAAATTCAAAGCCCAAACAAATAAAAGATGGAAAAATAAAATAAAAAAATAAACAAATGAAAGACAAAAAATAATTGCATGTAAAATGCTGGATTTTGTCAAATTTAAAAAGTATAAAATAGAATTTAACAAAATGAAAAGCAGAACGAATGTCGGAATCAAATTCAGTTTAAGTGAAAAATGTAACGACCCCAGATTTTTAAATTTATTTAAATTAATAATTTATTGAATTTTTGAGTTAAACTTTATAATTAAATGAATTTTTGAAGAAAAATTGTAAAATTAAATTAATAAATGGAAGCGAGTTTCCCCGATCGTAATCAATTTGGAATAAATCATTTAAATTTAAATGTATTGTGAATATTAGACATACGTGATATATGAGAAAATTTGAAGTTAATATATATGTATGTACAATTGATTTGAAAATATAAAACAAAGAAAAGAAAACATCTATGTATAAAGCAAAGGAAATATATTCAAGTATATACACTTGCAAAAGAAAGGAGATAACAAATATATATTTGCAGGCTTGAAAATCACCTGAGTTCAAGGTAATAAGATAAGGCTAGAAAGGAAATCATTTCAATACATACGAAATTTGGATTGTAAGATAAGTTTGTATACATAAAGTACATTAGCATTTAATGCTTGCCATCCTAGAACAAAACCAAGTCTATTCGAATTGTATAAAAGAATCCTCTCAGCCTCCAAACTAAAATTATCTCTGAAAATTTGTACATCTTGTACACTGTTTTGCATACAAAAAAAATGATACCCTGTGACTTGTTGTATATATCAACCCATAAGCTACTTTTTCCTATACCAGCTTTCATTTCCAATTCGAGCTAAGTAAAACTGAGATGAAGCTTTCATTTAAAATATAAACAAGCATTCAACATCATCAAACAAGTCAATATAAAGTGGAGCAAGATGATTTGAAGATCAAGGTTAAAAACACTTTCCAGTTTTCTAAAATTCGAACTGCTTCAATAAACATGATGCTCTGTTCCTTTATCTAGCCCGGTGAGCAATTTTTTTTTATTTAGACTTCCTTGTTTTTACCTGTGAGTAAGCATCAAATTTAAGCTTCAAGTTTAATCTAAATATAGTTCAGGATTCATTGATAATCTGGTTTGAATGTGCTTGGATCTTGAATGTAATTCTGTGAGTGACTATACATCTCTGTTATTGTTACAGGGTGATCATTTTCTTCAAACTCAAATTTATTCTCATCAAATCATTGTAACACTTTCAGTTTAAATCAAACAAGATGTTTAAAACATCAAACAAGATTTTTCGAAGTAGATTAAAACATGATTAGTGAAGATTTCTACTGGAAGTTTGGTTTACATGTAATCAAGGAATAAAGTGATAAATCCAACTGTTATAAAAGGCTAATTCAGGTTGATAGCTAGAAGGCTTACTGAAAATGATGATTTTTAATACAAGAATGAAGATTTATAGATTGGTAATTTATGAGCAGTTAGTAATTAAACAAAAATTTGCACTTTTACAAATTTAAGATGATTGAATCAATTTAAATTGTTGTGTCTTGAGTTGAAGCAAGCAAAACCCTCCATGATCTTGGGAAAAATGTAAATTAATTTTTCTGTTGTGTGAAATTAGAGTACGAGGTAACATTAGGGTTTTAGATGGAGTTCTTGTTCATCTCTGTAACGAGGCGCGTTCATCAACCAGGGGTGATCGAGTGTCACGAGTATTTGGGAAATCGAGCGTTGGCGTGTTGTCGAGGTGTGGCCGAAGGTTGAGGATCTCAGGTGGTCTCGGCGGTGGTGGCGAAGTCGTTTGTCGACTGTGGTGAGCTTCAGTTTTTCGACCCAATGACCAAATTTCAATTTGTAAACTTTGAAAGTAATTCGAGCTTGGTTTTCGTGTTTTCGTGGATTTTGTGACATGTCGATGATCTTGGAAGATCATCAGGGCCTCGCGCGCCGCCGTGCATGTGCACGACGTCGATCTCGTGTCAGAGGGTTGGGCTGGGAAGAAACTCGAAGGAATACTCGAGGAAGGGAAGTTGTGGGCCGGGTTTGATCTCGTGTAGCCGTGAGTGGTTTCCTGGTATAATAAGTTTTAACTTAAAACTAAAACTAAGAAAAAAAAAGGAAGGAAGGGTGATTTTCTCGGGTGTAACTCGAGTGCATACCAGGTTGGACCCGAAGCAAATATTTTAGTAGTTTAAGATTGAAATGAGAGCAAGTTTAGAAATTTAAATGAATCTAGTTTGAACTATTTCTTAAACCTGTTCCTTTATATAATAAATGTTTTAAATAATTGATTTAAGGAAGTTGTATGATTTGTTTAACTTAAATTTATCAAGTTAAAATTCTTAAGTTATTTTAAACTTGATTTTAAATGTAATTAAGTAGATAACTCAAGTAAAAATGGTTTATCTTAAGATTAATTAAGGGTAATTAATTTATTATTAAAAGTTAATTAATAATTGATTAAAGGATGATTTATTAATGATTAAAGGTTAATTTATTTAATTAAAGGATAATTAATTCAAATGGGTTGTAATTGATGATTAATTAACCAGGATTAATAATTTATTCATAGAAATTAATCCGATTTAGATCAATCAGATAATTAAATTGATCCTACCTACGGATGTTTGGATTGTATTGAATGGTTGAATTGTTTGACATGTCTGATATGTGATGCTTTGTGATATACCCTGATTTATGATGTGATCTGTAATTTACTTATCTGCGATATATATATATATCTATTTATGTGATATATTACTATGTGAATATAAAACCTTTGACCCATAAACGACATTTGAATTTCGATGCGACAGGGAGTCGGATTCCAGTTGGTTATCCGGAACCCACATCGAATTGTAATGATGAATCTTTGTGACTGATAAATTTATTTTATCTATGAATCTGTGAATGAAGATAAGCGTTATCGATTTTACCGCTTATCGATATTGATATATCTGTGATGATTGATTGATGTTGCACCATTGGGTTAAACCCCTGGACTACACCATACACACACAAATATGGATTTCACGTGGAAATCGGTTAAATCACAGATGATTTAAATTTAATGTTTTTGAAATTGAAAATTTTAATTTCAATTGATTTTGAAATTGGGAATTTGGGTTTAAAATGAAAAGCTTTTGAAATGGGATTTCAAAGATAAAAGCTATTTCGAATAACTTGATCGAGTTTTTAAAATTTAAATAATTTGATTTAAATTTGAATTCAAGTTGAAATTGAATTCTATGATTTGAAACTAGGGATTAAAGAAGCTGTACAAGTTATATATGGGTTAAACCATTTTAAATGTATTGATTTGGGAATTTGAATTTAATTCAAGGGTTTTAACTCGTGTAAATATATAACTGGATTTTTCTGAAATGAAACTATTTGTTTTTCAAATAGTAAAAGCTTTCACAAAAGTAATGAACTTCCAATTTGTGTTAAAAGAATTTCAAGTTTGAAATGGAATTGAAATGT
This sequence comes from Allium fistulosum, assembly GCA_030737815.1. Taxonomy (NCBI): domain Eukaryota; kingdom Viridiplantae; phylum Streptophyta; class Magnoliopsida; order Asparagales; family Amaryllidaceae; genus Allium; species Allium fistulosum. The sequence continues at coordinate 475,992,346 of CM060901.1, forward strand.
TTTGAAAGCTATGAAATGAGTCTTTGATTTCAAAGACCGGATGAGTTAATCTAACTTGAAATGCAATTGTTTTAAAAGCTATAAGTTAAATCTTGATTTAAGGATTTAACGAGTTAATTCAATTGAAATGGAAATTGTTTTGAAATCCATAAATGGATCTTTGTGAACGGGGTGAACTTTGTTAATTGAATCTTTTTGTTTAAAAGATTAAAAGTGTGGAAATCGTTTAAACCATTGAAGGTTTTTGGAATAAATCTTTTATTTAAAAGATTGGAAATGGTAATTTGTTTTACCATTCGAATGAAAATTTTTGGGCTTTAAGCTGTGATTTAACTGAGACCCCAGTATCCATATGATTTTTAATTGCGCTCGTTATTCGGTTTAGCCGGGAGAGGACCTTTGTGTCATATAACCCATTCTGAATAGTGATACGACGATATGGATAACATTTGAAGACCGGTGGTGAAGACCGGGTATTTGCGAGAGCGATAGGATGACCTATCGATTGTCTCTGCACTGAGTAGCTACGGTATAGAGATTTCCTAAGTGATGGGAAGTCCGATCGAGATTGTGAATACCCGGATTTGCAAGGGCTTCTTTGGAAGTGCCTTCGGTTCTGTTCGAACCCGGAACAGACTTGTATGGATGTGTGTCTGACGTTACACTTTGAGATGTAAAGCTGGTTTCTATCAAATACATTTCTGTTGGTGGCGGAGAATTTATTCTCTTAGCTTAACACCCTTCTCTGAGACGTACGAGCTCAGAGGTTATGTAGTTGATGGTTACTAGTGATACATTCCCAATTTGGTAATGTGGCATACGAAGTGCTGCTGATCATTTGTTGATCGAAGCGTGGCTTTGTGAAAAAGCGTGGCTTTGTGGACGAGACTTCGTCGAGCCTCACAACCCGGTAATGGTCGAAACAGGAATGTTGCGACAAAGTTTTGTAGGGGTAGCGCCCCTAGGGTATGTCATTTCCTTCTGGATAAAGGGTGGTATCATGGTATGGAGCCCAGATACTTACTCATGTGGATACACTTTATTTATTATGTGTGATGTTGGTTATCGAGCGCTCGGATAAAGGTCGGTAACGACCGGGGGATGACATGACTCGTGTGTTAGTTACCTAGTTACAGCTGTACAGCGTGAGGTAGCGTCGGCCTTTTGTTTGCAGAGATCCGGTTAGGATCCGGGGCGTCTTTCCAGAGGCGTTTCTATTTTGGTAAGGAAGTTCCTTAGCCTGATCATTTGTTGGAAATCCAAAGAAACAATACGAACCCTGTACGGTTTTTAGTTGTATTACCTGCCATGGAATGTGGTGGTAACCTGCTATTGAACATGGTAGCTATAGTAGGCATAAGTGCGAAATGTCTATGATGGCTAAGATTTATATTCTACTTTCGAAATTGTTTTCTACACTATGCACTAGTAATAATATCAAATGATTTGATTTTGCGTAGTAAGCATCTTTGACTATCATAAGAAGAAATCTCCTCCAATTTTGTGTTTGCATTGTGTGTGTGGTGGGAGGTCTTATGGTAGTTTCATTTTCGAAAAGCATTGCGGATTTCAATGTTAAAAGCCTTTTGTGTTGTTTTAAAGATAAAATGTTTTTGTTGCTCACACCAGTCCCATGACTGATCCGGAGTTTATTGTTCCCTTCCTAAACTCTGGGTGCCCACTATTTTCCACACGGGCAGTCTAGAGTTGGGTTTTCTCAGATATTCAGGTTGAGTGGATTAGCTGGAGCTAGCTATGGATTAGAGCATTCTATTGGAGATTTTCTATCCGCTGCTGATGTTATCTTTTCTTTTCCGCTGCTATTTCTTGTATCATATCTCTGATGTATATTGATATTCATTGTATCATTCTGTGTAACAGATATTGTATATCAATGTATTATTCTTTTCTTCCGCTGTGTTATTTACTTAATTGTGTTATAGCTCCGGCGAATCGGATTTGAACGGTCGAATCTGCGGCATTCTAGTACAATGTGAAGTACGGATGTTGATTTTCGAGCGCGAAAATCCGAGTCGTTACATGTGGTATCAGAGCTAAGGTTGAACTTTAGCTCAGGAGTATAACACGTTAAGTAGCTCATTAGAGATAGGGTGAAGTATACCCTAGAATGAGTATTCCTCAGATATCCGTTCGAACGCCTCAGTAAATTCTCTTGCTATCCACTGATAGTAAGTATGAGTGCAAGAAGAGGATGAGATAGGGGACAGGGGAATACGACTATAAATGGTCGATACTCTGTAACAACAAGGAAATAATCTTTTCTCTGTCAATCTCTTTTGTTCAGCATCTTTTCTTAATTCTTCGATAATTTCTGGTCGATCCAGAAAGGAAATTCGATATATCAATATGGGACGTAAACTCCGGATGGATCAAAATTGTTTGTTTGGGTGTATTGGTTGCTTTGTTACTATGGTTGATAGGTATAATTTAGTTTCTAAACTGAGAGTTTTGAAATTGTATCCATATATCCGTCTATTCTTTGGGTCCCAGTATATTCTACGAATGGTTAGTTATCCTTTTGAACTAACCGATGCCACTCCATACTTTGTAGATCTGGATAACCCGAGTATCTTGTGAAGTGTTAAATAGATTCGATCTTGTATCTATTTTGATATTCTGATTTGGTAAGCCAAATGCAGAATAGATATTCAGTTTGATTCAATGAAACATTCTTCATCTATCTTTTTGTCTCCCTGGTAATTTCGAGGACGAAATTCTTTTAAGGGGGGAAGTTTGTAACGACCCCAGATTTTTAAATTTATTTAAATTAATAATTTATTGAATTTTTGAGTTAAACTTTATAATTAAATGAATTTTTGAAGAAAAATTGTAAAATTAAATTAATAAATGGAAGCGAGTTTCCCCGATCGTAATCAATTTGGAATAAATCATTTAAATTTAAATGTATTGTGAATATTAGACATACGTGATATATGAGAAAATTTGAAGTTAATATATATGTATGTACAATTGATTTGAAAATATAAAACAAAGAAAAGAAAACATCTATGTATAAAGCAAAGGAAATATATTCAAGTATATACACTTGCAAAAGAAAGGAGATAACAAATATATATTTGCAGGCTTGAAAATCACCTGAGTTCAAGGTAATAAGATAAGGCTAGAAAGGAAATCATTTCAATACATACGAAATTTGGATTGTAAGATAAGTTTGTATACATAAAGTACATTAGCATTTAATGCTTGCCATCCTAGAACAAAACCAAGTCTATTCGAATTGTATAAAAGAATCCTCTCAGCCTCCAAACTAAAATTATCTCTGAAAATTTGTACATCTTGTACACTGTTTTGCATACAAAAAAAATGATACCCTGTGACTTGTTGTATATATCAACCCATAAGCTACTTTTTCCTATACCAGCTTTCATTTCCAATTCGAGCTAAGTAAAACTGAGATGAAGCTTTCATTTAAAATATAAACAAGCATTCAACATCATCAAACAAGTCAATATAAAGTGGAGCAAGATGATTTGAAGATCAAGGTTAAAAACACTTTCCAGTTTTCTAAAATTCGAACTGCTTCAATAAACATGATGCTCTGTTCCTTTATCTAGCCCGGTGAGCAATTTTTTTATTATTTAGACTTCCTTGTTTTTACCTGTGAGTAAGCATCAAATTTAAGCTTCAAGTTTAATATAAATATAGTTCAGGATTCATTGATAATCTGGTTTGAATGTGCTTGGATCTTGAATGTAATTCTGTGAGTGACTATACATCTCTGTTATTGTTACAGGGTGATCATTTTCTTCAAACTCAAATTTATTCTCATCAAATCATTGTAACACTTTCAGTTTAAATCAAACAAGATGTTTAAAACATCAAACAAGATTTTTCGAAGTAGATTAAAACATGATTAGTGAAGATTTCTACTGGAAGTTTGGTTTACATGTAATCAAGGAATAAAGTGATAAATCCAACTGTTATAAAAGGCTAATTCAGGTTGATAGCTAGAAGGCTTACTGAAAATGATGATTTTTAATACAAGAATGAAGATTTATAGATTGGTAATTTATGAGCAGTTAGTAATTAAACAAAAATTTGCACTTTTACAAATTTAAGATGATTGAATCAATTTAAATTGTTGTGTCTTGAGTTGAAGCAAGCAAAACCCTCCATGATCTTGGGAAAAATGTAAATTAATTTTTCTGTTGTGTGAAATTAGAGTACGAGGTAACATTAGGGTTTTAGATGGAGTTCTTGTTCATCTCTGTAACGAGGCGCGTTCATCAACCAGGGGTGATCGAGTGTCATGAGTATTTGGGAAATCGAGCGTTGGCGTGTTGTCGAGGTGTGGCCGAAGGTTGAGGATCTCAGGTGGTCTCGGCGGTGGTGGCGAAGTCGTTTGTCGACTGTGGTGAGCTTCAGTTTTTCGACCCAATGACCAAATTTCAATTTGTAAACTTTGAAAGTAATTCGAGCTTGGTTTTCGTGTTTTCGTGGATTTTGTGACATGTCGATGATCTTGGAAGATCATCAGGGCCTCGCGCGCCGCCGTGCATGTGCACGACGTCGATCTCGTGTCAGAGGGTTGGGCTGGGAAGAAACTCGAAGGAATACTCGAGGAAGGGAAGTTGTGGGCCGGGTTTGATCTCGTGTAGCCGTGAGTGGTTTCCTGGTATAATAAGTTTTAACTTAAAACTAAAACTAAGAAAAAAAAAGGAAGGAAGGGTGATTTTCTCGGGTGTAACTCGAGTGCATACCAGGTTGGACCCGAAGCAAATATTTTAGTAGTTTAAGATTGAAATGAGAGCAAGTTTAGAAATTTAAATGAATCTAGTTTGAACTATTTCTTAAACCTATTCCTTTATATAATAAATGTTTTAAATAATTGATTTAAGGAAGTTGTATGATTTGTTTAACTTAAATTTATCAAGTTAAAATTCTTAAGTTATTTTAAACTTGATTTTAAATGTAATTAAGTAGATAACTCAAGTAAAAATGGTTTATCTTAAGATTAATTAAGGGTAATTAATTTATTATTAAAAGTTAATTAATAATTGATTAAAGGATGATTTATTAATGATTAAAGGTTAATTTATTTAATTAAAGGATAATTAATTCAAATGGGTTGTAATTGATGATTAATTAACCAGGATTAATAATTTATTCATAGAAATTAATCCGATTTAGATCAATCAGATAATTAAATTGATCCTACCTACGGATGTTTGGATTGTATTGAATGGTTGAATTGTTTGACATGTCTGATATGTGATGCTTTGTGATATACCCTGATTTATGATGTGATCTGTAATTTACTTATCTGCGATATATATATCTATTTATGTGATATATTACTATGTGAATATAAAACCTTTGACCCATAAACGACATTTGAATTTCGATGCGACAAGGAGTCGGATTCCAGTTGGTTATCCGGAACCCACATCGAATTGTAATGATGAATCTTTGTGACTGATAAATTTATTTTATCTATGAATCTGTGAATGAAGATAAGCGTTATCGATTTTACCGCTTATCGATATTGATATATCTGTGATGATTGATTGATGTTGCACCATTGGGTTAAACCCCTGGACTACACCATACACACACAAATATGGATTTCACGTGGAAATCGGTTAAATCACAGATGATTTAAATTTAATGTTTTTGAAATTGAAAATTTTAATTTCAATTGATTTTGAAATTGGGAATTTGGGTTTAAAATGAAAAGCTTTTGAAATGGGATTTCAAAGATAAAAGCTATTTCGAATAACTTGATCGAGTTTTGAAAATTTAAATAATTTGATTTAAATTTGAATTCAAGTTGAAATTGAATTCTATGATTTGAAACTAGGGATTAAAGAAGCTGTACAAGTTATATATGGGTTAAACCATTTTAAATGTATTGATTTGGGAATTTGAATTTAATTCAAGGGTTTTAACTCGTGTAAATATATAACTGGATTTTTCTGAAATGAAACTATTTGTTTTTCAAATAGTAAAAGCTTTCACAAAAGTAATGAACTTCCAATTTGTGTTAAAAGAATTTCAAGTTTGAAATGGAATTGAAATGTTTTGAAAGCTATGAAATGAGTCTTTGATTTCAAAGACCGGATGAGTTAATCTAACTTGAAATGGAATTGTTTTAAAAGCTATAAGTTAAATCTTGATTTAAGGATTTAACGAGTTAATTCAATTGAAATGGAAATTGTTTTGAAATCCATAAATGGATCTTTGTGAACGGGGTGAACTTTGTTAATTGAATCTTTTTGTTTAAAAGATTAAAAGTGTGGAAATCGTTTAAACCATTGAAGGTTTTTGGAATAAATCTTTTATTTAAAAGATTGGAAATGGTAATTTGTTTTACCATTCGAATGAAAATTTTTGGGCTTTAAGCTGTGATTTAACTGAGACCCCAGTATCCATATGATTTTTAATTGCGCTCGTTATTCGGTTTAGCCGGGAGAGGACCTTTGTGTCATATAACCCATTCCGAATAGTGATACGACGATATGGATAACATTTGAAGACCGGTGGTGAAGACCGGGTATTTGCGAGAGCGATAGGATGACCTATCGATTGTCTCTGCACTGAGTAGCTACGGTATAGAGATTTCCTAAGTGATGGGAAGTCCGATCGAGATTGTGAATACCCGGATTTGCAAGGGCTTCTTTGGAAGTGCCTTCGGTTCTGTTCGAACCCGGAACAGACTTGTATGGATGTGTGTCTGACGTTACACTTTGAGATGTAAAGCTGGTTTCTATCAAATACATTTCTATTGGTGGCGGAGAATTTATTCTCTTAGCTTAACACCCTTCTCTGAGACGTACGAGCTCAGAGGTTATGTAGTTGATGGTTACTAGTGATACATTCCCAATTTGGTAATGTGGCATACGAAGTGCTGCTGATCATTTGTTGATCGAAGCGTGGCTTTGTGAAAAAGCGTGGCTTTGTGGACGAGACTTCGTCGAGCCTCACAACCCGGTAATGGTCGAAACAGGAATGTTGCGACAAAGGTTTGTAGGGGTAGCGCCCCTAGGGTATGTCATTTCCTTCTGGATAAAGGGTGGTATCATGGTATGGAGCCCAGATACTTACTCATGTGGATACACTTTATTTATTATGTGTGATGTTGGTTATCGAGCGCTCGGATAAAGGTCGGTAACGATCGGGGGATGACATGACTCGTGTGTTAGTTACCTAGTTACAGCTGTACAGCGTGAGGTAGCATCGGCCTTTTGTTTGCAGAGATCCGGTTAGGATCCGGGGCGTCTTTCCAGAGGCGTTTCTATTTCGGTAAGGAAGTTCCTTAGCCTGATCATTTGTTGGAAATCCAAAGAAACAATACGAACCCTGTACGGTTTTTAGTTGTATTACCTGCCATGGAATGTGGTGGTAACCTGCTATTGAACATGGTAGCTATAGTAGGCATAAGTGCGAAATGTCTATGCTGGCTAAGATTTATATTCTACTTTCGAAATTGTTTTCTACACTATGCACTAGTAATAATATCAAATGATTTGATTTTGCGTAGTAAGCATCTTTGACTATCATAAGAAGAAATCTCCTCCAATTTTGCGTTTGCATTGTGTGTGTGGTGGGAGGTCTTATGGTAGTTTCATTTTCGAAAAGCATTGCGGATTTCAATGTTAAAAGCCTTTTGTGTTGTTTTAAAGATAAACTGTTTTTGTTGCTCACACCAGTCCCATGACTGATCCGGAGTTTATTGTTCCCTTCCTAAACTCTGGGTGCCCACTATTTTCCACACGGGCAGTCTAGAGTTGGGTTTTCTCAGATATTCAGGTTGAGTGGATTAGCTGGAGCTAGCTATGGATTAGAGCATTCTATTGGAGATTTTCTATCCGCTGCTGATGTTATCTTTTCTTTTCCGCTGCTATTTCTTGTATCATATCTCTGATGTATATTGATATTCATTGTATCATTCTGTGTAACAGATATTGTATATCAATGTATTATTCTTTTCTTCCGCTGTGTTATTTACTTAATTGTGTTATAGCTCCGGCGAATCGGATTTGAACGGTCGAATCTGCGGCATTCTAGTACAATGTGAAGTACGGATGTTGATTTTCGAGCGCGAAAATCCGAGTCGTTACAAAAAAGATTGGAAATTTAAAATTCAAATTTAAAATTTCAACTGAACTCAAAGTTTGACTAAAGTTGAACAAAATATAATATTTCCAGAAAAATCAATATTTTGTTATATCTGGAAAATAAATTATGTAACGACCCACTATTTTGGACCATTCGCATCCGCACATGTAAGACTTGAATAATTCAATACAATAGATTGTAAATATAAATTTTGCAAAACTCAGAATATACAGTAAATAAATCACAGATCAGAGACACGGAGTAATAACAATGCAGCAGAAGCGAAGAATAGTAGTTCATGAAGCTACTATATATATACATCAGAGTTAACAAGATACAACAGAAGTCTCAATACAATAGTCAAATACAAGATCTGAATACATCACTGGAATCAATTGAATAACTGAAAGCGAAATAGATAGCTGGATCTCCAAGAAAAGCTCCAACTCCAAAGGTGAGTCTCGAATGTTGTATCACTCAATTTGACCCGAGCGTAAAGCAAAACACAAAACACTCGAGTCAGGACATACATACTTATACAATGTAAACCAACTCAAGTGAACTGTAATAAAGATGCACAAGTAACTTAAAGGATGCTTGGGACCTCCCATCCTTTAAGAATCCGTTAAACTATCTACTATGTAGTAATATTTTGCTAATATAATAATGTCTATAGTAAACTAAACTTACTTTTAAATAGCGTTAAGGGGTTACCCATATAGCCCTTAACACATAATAGTCCCAGTATACCATCCAGTATCATAGTCCCTCCTGATCGAGAAGCCACTAGAGGATACTCCATAGGCTACGACAAAAAACCAAAATCATACAAAGCTCGCTAGGGTAGGTGACACGACACAACTAGGCAATGCCAGGGTAGATATACCAATTACGCTTCCAGACCGGTTGTAGCGCGTAGCAGCTACTACCGCCCACCTCGAACCACACTCCAAAAATAAAAGGTGTGCACCAATCAATCACAGAATAATAGAATGGCATACGAAGAAGTGTGTCCGATAAGAGGTGCTACCTCCTTAGCCCGTCGATCGCTCCTGTTTTAGCCACCTTATGCCGACTCACGGGAGTCGGGTCCACGTATATAACTTAACAGAACGCCACCACCATCCTACTTCATTCTGGAATTTCCACCGCGTACACAGTTATTAAAGTGGTTTTTGGTATCGACAGAGACTATGCCCATATCCGATCCCGGTCTCTTTAACAACCAATCGTTATTATAACCCATGGATATTTATTCGAAATAATTTATACCTCAAAACAAAATATTGTATCCATTTCGAAACTTGTTTATACTTCAAAACCAAATATCATATTCAAAACTAGTTTATACTCCAAAAACCAAAATATCATTTGAACAAACCCAAATTTCCAATCACTGAATATTTCCTTCAATTTATTTATACTTGAAATATTCCTTTTTAAATCATCTTAAACCAAAACCACTTTTTAAAGTCATATTCTTAAATCTTAAATTGCAAATCAATATATTCAAAGAAAATTCTTAATTAAATACTATTTCAAATAAATTCATTTCTAAAATCATAGTACTTCCAAAGTTATAACACCTTTGAAACCAAACACTTTGAAACCATAATACTTTGAAACCATATCAATTTAAAATGTTATCATTTGGAAATCATAAATATTTAGAAAGATCATAACATCCTTAAAAATAATATTCATTACCAAAGTTATAGCATTATTAAGTTCATTCGTTCAATTATACCAATTTCGAAAACATTGGATTAACTTATAAATTTCAAAAATGGTTTATATTTCACCTCAAAACATATTCATTTAAGCCATTTAAATTCAATGTCAAAATCTTCCAAAATATATTCATTTCCAAAGTTCATTGAAATTTCAGCCACAACAACACTTATAAATTGTTACGGTAAATATATTAACATTTTGAAACATTGTCAAATTCAAAACAGCAGCACTTATAAAGTGTTACGGTAAGTATTAGAATTTCAAAACAGTTCAGTTTTCAAAAACAGCAGCACTTATAAAGTGCTGTAGTATTTTAGTTATTTCAGAACATAGTTAAATTTTTGAAACAGCAACACTTTGGAAATGCTGCCAACACAATTCCAAATTTATTATAACATTTCAGAAACATTAAAACTTCAATTTTAGCCATTTTTAACTTATAAAACATATCTCACATTTCAGAAATATTCGTTTGGATTTCATTTAACTTATGATTTAATAAAATAAAATTTTTATAAATAAATATCCAATTTAAACCATAATTCATTTATTAAGTAAAAATACACTATTTTACTTAACTTTTATTTTTAACCACTAACCTAACACTTTATTATAAAATACCCATTTCATAACTAAAACTAAATTTCTATTTATTTACTTAACTTAAAATTTCCATTTGAAAAACCAAATTTCCAATTATCAAGTTAGGTGATAATTAAAGTTACATTTTTCCATTTAAAAATCATAACTATTTATTTTACAAAACATAACATTTCACAACAGAATATTTTATCATGGTTAATATAACAATCAATTTTTTTTAGATCTATTCATTTAGACATCAATTAACTATGATTTTCTAGTTAAATAAATTTTATTACAAAATGTCCAATTAAAACTGTATTCCATTTTATCAGTTCAAAATACATCATTTATTACACAAAACATGTCTGTTTCATAAAGTAAAATTCATAACAACTACTAGGTTAGATTTAAAACTTCCATATTAAGTCCACTTATATTATTAAGTTATTTATCATCAATAAATGTCTTTAAATTCTATTTAAAACCAACACATCTTTAAAATTTCCATTAAAGCTACTTATTGACTTATAAAATCTTAACTTATAGAAAACCAACATCTTCTTATATTTAAGTCATTTAAATCAAATCTTTTAGCTCAAATTTCATATATTTAAAACATTCAAAATACTTAATAATTTTTTGGAAAATATTATTTAAAAATATAACCATGGGCTTATATAATATTTTCTAACCTAGGTCAAGTGATACGGATATGTATCATTTCAATCCGTAATTTAAAAAGAAAAATCCAGGTTCTATCATTTCAAACCCGCAATCCCAAGTAAAACAGTTACAATAAAAATCACTTGAGCCTATCATTTCAGCTCTTAATGATTTTTCCTTATTCTAAAGTCCGTTCGGGTATGTATCATTTCAACCCATAGTGAAAGGGAACTTGCAATGTGAGAATCAGTAAATAAATGAACAGTAGAACATATAATCATATCAAATGATGTAACAAATATATAAACAGAATTTAACATCATATAATCATATCACAGGCATATATGAACATATTAACATAACATATAAATTTTCTACAATTCAGATGCCATTGTTTCACAATTAAAAAGTACGTATGTCGAGAGTGATAAACTCACCTTTTTAAAGCTGGAGATAACAAACAAGAGACACAAAACAAATTCCGAAAGCACGATTAGGCATGAACAAGATTTTTTGTGTGATGGAGAGTCAAGATCTAATCTTGTATACAAGCAATTTACAAAATTATAAGAATAAAATTCAACACAAAGATTTATAGATCAAAACAATGAAAAGAATGAATCGAAGTGACATAACCTTGCTTTAAATCAATCAAGTGGCTAGGCCATGGTCAAGTGGGCTTGACCACACCATGTAGTGCTCGGCCTCATCATGTTAAGAGGCACCTAGGCTTGGCCAAAGTTGTGTGTAGACGGTTATGGTGAGGAATTTTAAGAGATGGAGGTACAACTTCATTGGAAGGCCAAAAGGTCAAAGGCAAGAGGGGTTTTGGTTCAGCCCTAAGTCTCTATGTGCTCGGTCATGGCTATGGCATGGGTCAAGGCAACATGAAGCATGGCTATGGTGATGTAGTGGTCATGGAAAAGCAAGGAGGTGAATGGAATTGTTGTGGCCGAGCAAACAAAGGAAGAGGAAGGTGAATATGTGATCTAGGCTAGGTTTCAACAAAGTTTTGGTGATGTTGCTTAGGTCTATGGTCACGGCTCTGTTTGTGGTGATGAATGGGTGATGTTGGCCGTACCTGGAGGTGGTGGAGGAGTGGAGTTGGTCGGCTAGAGGTGGTAGAGGCCGAGCAAGACATGCATAAACAAAATAAAATAAAAATGGAGAAGAGGAGAAAGAGAAGGAGGCCATGGATTTATATCTAGTAATAATATATATTTTTCCAGGAAGCAAATGGGAATGAGATGTGAGATGAGAATATTTGTACATGATTTGCAAGAGTGATAGGCGGCTAGGGTTAGGGAAAATGAACGGCTACAAGCATGACAAGAAAATAATAAAGGGGATTTAATTCCTATTTAGTAAAAGAAACGTATGCAAAAGTCTTTCAATCAGAGGAAGAGATATATGGAGAAGATTTTTGGCGAAATTTGGAAGGGAAATACACGGCCAAAGAAGGCTAGAATGGCTAAAAATAGTGAATGGCTATGGTAGGAAATTAAATAGATAGGCACATAAAAAGGTCAGAAATAAAGCAAATGTAACGTATGCCAAATTAAAACAAAGTAACATACATCTAATTGATTTGTTTTCTAGCCATTAAATAAAAGATATATACAAAAGAAAAGTCTAATAAATAAAATAAAGTCTAGACAAATAAATAGAGAAATAAAAGTCAAGAGATGGACATAGAAAAATATAAAATAAAATACTGAATTTAACCGCGTATAAAACGCTAAATTTTGACCAAATTAAAAGTATAACTCAGAATTTAACGAAACGAAAAATAGAATGGATATCAACATCCTATCCAACTTCAATTAAAAAGGATTAGAATTTTAAAATTTTAAAAATTTAAATTTTTCAAATAAAAGTCAAAGTTTGACCAAAATATAAAATTTACAGAAATTGTTTATTTTATTGTATTTGGAAAATAAATTACAAGCACATTCCAAACTTACATTGGAAAATTCTAAAATTTCATCTTTTTATGATTTAAAATCAAAGTTTTCAAAAAAAAAATTAAATTAAAAATATTTACAGAATATGGGTTGTTACACTCTCCCCCACTCAAAACTTTTCGTCCTCGAAAAGGAAGAAGGTGGGAGAATAGAAATAGTCTGAAAGAAAACTAAATTGAAACTCAAAATAGAATCATTAATTTAAACCATATAAATTCAATTTAAATTAATTAATACCCAAAACAAGATAGAATAAGATAGGATTAAGACAAGATGAAAAAGAAGATTGAAATTATACTTGATAACTGTCGTTATAGGTAAGTTCAAGAAGATGGAGATGGCCTTCTCAAGATCTCCATACTCAAAACACAAGCGCGTAGAATATCCTCTAGAATCTGATTCACTCTTTCTGTTTGACCGTCGGTCTGTGAATGGTTGAAAATTTCAGGATGTTACATATGGTATCAGAGCTCTGGTTTTAGGCAGAACTCAGCATATAGAGTGGATTTAATTACAGAATTACCTTTGTTCGAGCTTGAATTTTTTCCTATTTGACTCGATTTCCTTTGAATCTTGGAACTCTCCCGTCGATTCTGGAATCTATCCTTTTCTTTCCCTATTCGTGTTTTCTTAATTTTGGAGTATCCCATAACTCCACTTCGGATGATATCTATAATGAATCTGCAGTTCGGCCATTCTTAGAATGATTTGTAAAGGGGTGAAACTCCTTTACAATAGGCATCGATTCGCCGAAGATTTTTTATCCTCGGTTTAGATGCTGCTATCTCTTGATATGCTCGAATTCTATCTCTTGTGACCGAATGACGATTTGCCTCAGAATTCTGCATCGATCTCATTCTTTAAGTCACGGTTGACCCAGTTAAGGTTGCTCGCGATTTATATAAGTCTATTTATTCTTTCTCTCTTTGAAATCTGTTTATCTCCCTATCGATCCTATCTTCGTTGTTAGAATACTCTTTGATTTAGGGTCCCCTTGAATTTGAATCTCTATCCTTGTTTTGAAACCCATTCTTGAATCATCGAGTGAGGGAGTGTATTTATAATTAATATTAAAAAAAATTCATATATTATGTTGTTTGAATTGTTAATGTTGATTTGGTTTTTCGATCGATTTGTCTGATCAATGCTATCGATAGGACTTCCAAAACACTTGAACATAGCAAACTGACACCATATTATTTTCAAATGGTAAATGAAATAAATTTTGTATGATTATATTATCAATATATAAGTAAAAAAATTTCTGGAATTTAATAAGTTAATCAAATTGGTTCTTTGAAATGATAATATTTGTTTATCATTTATTGCTCTATAAATGAATTTATAAATATGGTTTATAATTTGATTTGGAATCTAAATAAATTTAAATCAAGAATTTGAGGATTTAATTTCCGATGATTTCAAACTTTGGTTTTAAAGTTTTAAAGTGTATATTATTTAAAGTATTTTCGAATAGAAATAGTTTCCAAAGAATTTTAAAATGTTTAAAATCAGTACTCTCCTCTTTTGTCGTTGGAAAATAATTTCGGTGATGGCGGCCGCATCATCGACATTCATTTTCGAGTTTCAGAGTGGATTGACCATTCAGTAGCTTCGCTACACTTTTGTTTTAGAAATTAATTTGATTTTAATTTCTTAAGTATGATTTGACTTATATATATATATAGGTATATTATTTTAAAATTTAAATTGATTTGATATATATAGTATATACATAATTATCTCTAAATGGTTTGAAGTGAATTGGAAATTTAATTCTTAAATTTATGATTAAAGGTGATTTTAATTATAAAATGAAGCTTAAATTTTGAATAAATATTAAACATGAAATAATTGAATTTGAAAATTTTACTTTTATAATACTCAATTACATTTCAGTATAATTTACCTAAATTTTTCAGAAACTAAAAATGTAATTGGATAATATACAATATAAAATGACTTTATAAGGAAAGATTTGAGTGTTATAATAAATGTTATACACTAAAATCTTATTATAAAGATGTTAATAGAGATAAATAGAATAACAAGTTCATTGTATAATAGATGAGACAAATAAATTTGTTTTGAAAGAATTAATAAGTTGAAATTAGATTAACTTATGGAAATACCTTGAATTTAAAATCAATTATTGAATATAAATTAATTTAAACTGAAATTTATATAGTTTAAATTAATTGTTTTATTTTGTTTCAATCTATTCTCTTCTGGTTGCTTCTATTCTCATACCTCCTTCCTTTTCGGGGACGAAAAGTTTTGAGTGAGGGAGCGTGTAACGACCCGTAAATTTCAGTGGTTTTATTTATTTAATTAATTGAAATTTTGTGAAGTTTTAAACAATAAAATTTTGAAAAAAAAAATTAATATTTGAAATACGTCTAAGTAAACATAGCGACTGGTAAATTTTTATCAGAAAATATTGAAATTTATTTTCTTGTGTAATTTATTTAAATTTAAATCAGTTAATATTTGATGATGATAAAATTTATTCCAAACCTGAATATTTTTACATAATAAATTTGTAAATCATCTACTTAGGGAGACGTCATATTTCGTTTCTTCAAATTTGGACTGCTATTGCTCTGTTTATCTTAATTCTGGCGTTTTAGCAGCATCTTCGATACCAATTATCGGCTTTTGATAGGTCGATCGTACCATTAATATCTGTATACCGTTTTGATCATTTCTTCGTGCTGATCTCTGCGATAAATTCAATTCTGTGTTTTGAAGTCCGATACACAGCGGAACCCGCGAAACCGGTATCCGTACTGGTATCTGTTTTGACTTTTGTGTTCTGTGTCCGTTTATTATCCAATTTGTAATACTAATAGTCTTTCATTTTCAATATATTCGGAAATTCATATCTGACTCTTGCCATTCCACACTTTCACCTTATATTGTTCTGGTTCGATTGCTCTACCATTGTAACGACCCGCTATTTTGGACCATTCAAATCGATAATAAAACCATACATATCTGACTTGAATAATTCAAAATACCGAATTGTTAATTTAAAATTTGGCAAAACATAGCATATACAGTAAATAAATCAATCACAGATCACAGACGCAGAGTAGAATAATGCAGCGGAATAGATAAAAGGATAGTAGTTCATGAAGCTACTATATACATCAGAGTTAGAAATAAAATACATAAGAATATCTCAAATACAGTGAAATCTTCAGTACAAGCAGATGACTTCTCTAAACTAATCGGCTGGAAAAGCTGAAAGCTGAATCGATAGTTGGATCTCCAAACGATGCTCCAAACTCCAAAGGTGAGTCTCAAAAGGCTGTATTACTCAGTCTGACCCGAGCGTAAAGCAAAACACAAAACACTCGAGTCAGGATTAACATTCTTATATAAATAAATCCAACCCAAGTGAAATATCAACTGAAATACAAATAACTTAAAGGATGTTGGGATAACCGTCCTCTAAGGGTCCATAGAACTATCTACAAGGTAGAAATATACACTATAACACCGTGGTCATTTATACTTCAAAACCAATATCATTTTTATTTCAAATATCTCTATATTTCCCAAAATAGTATTTATATACATTATATAATTTATAAAGTAAAGTATTTTCAATTTCCTCAACTTAACAAATCGTTTCAACCCGACCTTCCCATTCAATCTCAATTTATCAATTTAAATTCAACTCAATCCCTAAATTAACCACTTAAATTTTATCGATCTCAAATTCGGATTTGAAATCACAAAATACCCATTTATATTTCAATATATTTCAAAACTTTAAGTATTCAACGTTTCAAACTAAATTTTATTCAATTTAGTTTTCTAAACAACAATTTCAAGTTTAATTCAACCTAAATTTTCACTTTAATTCAATTTAGTTTCTAAATAACAAATTCAACTATATTAATTTCAAATACAGATCTGAATCTCAAAATAAACCATTTAAATTCCAATATAGTTCAAGGCTTAAATATTTAAATGTTCAATATATTTCATATAGATCTCGATTTAACCTCATTATTATTTAGTCTTGAAATACTCCC
The DNA here is from genome assembly GCA_030737815.1 of Allium fistulosum. Classification (NCBI taxonomy): domain Eukaryota; kingdom Viridiplantae; phylum Streptophyta; class Magnoliopsida; order Asparagales; family Amaryllidaceae; genus Allium; species Allium fistulosum. The sequence goes on from CM060901.1 coordinate 476,009,438, forward strand.
TCATTAGATTCAATATCATTTAAGTAACCTTAAATTACATTTTACTCAATATTACTTTAATTTATTTAAACGTGAAATATTCATTAAATCACTTAAATAAAAAATCCAGTTATACAATCATACCTTTAAATTTCCCATTCAATAATTTCAAATTGATTTAATTAAATAGGTCCTTATTTAAATACCATTTTTAATAAACCCAAATTTATCTCCCAATCTTAATTTTTCAATATATTACAAGAAAATCTATTTGAAACATAGATTTACTTGTATACTTAACCACATTATATGTATTAAATCAATCTAATTTATCAAATATTACTACTAAATCTATATATAAATTTCCATTTTTATACATCTTAAGAATCAAAATTTATTAACCCATATATTTCTTTCCAAAATCATAGAAATTATTTCCAAAATATTTATATATGGACCATCGGTGTCTGTATGTATTTTTCCTATCATATAGTCAAGTGCAACGAATATTTATCATTTCAATCCGTACACTAAATTTATACGTGTGGATATCATTTCAACCCGTAATCCCAAACTTAATTAAATGAAAATCGCTTGGGTCTATCATTTCAACCCATAACGATTTTCTCCTATTCTAAAGTCCGTTCGACTATGTATCATTTCAACCCTTAGTGATTTCTATACTAACAGGGAACTTGCAGAGTGATAATAGATATGAAAATAATAACAATAGGCATATATCATTAAAAATAAATATAAAGAATAGGATATGGTGTCATATCCCATAAGTGAACAGTTATAGATAATAGCATATATAACAATTTAAATAACTACAGCAACATATTTCAATTGTCGTTTCAATTGAAATCAAATTTAATAAATATAAGAACGTTAATCGTGAGTGATTACTCACCTTTCGAGGCTAAACAGATTTGACAAGGAAACAAGCTACGAATTCCAAGCGACGCTAGATGGATACGATTCGATGGAGAAATGGGCACGACGGACAAAGCTGATAACAGGAATCGACGGAATCAAATTAGAACCGGGTTTGATGAAGAAAATTGGTATAAGAGAATTTGAAAACAATATCCTTTTAAAGCACATATACAAATCAAAATAAATATATTATTTTCTTATTAAATTAATATTTCTTTTTAAGACCAATATCAAAACAAAATACGTATGTAAGAAAAATCATTGTTTTGTATTAAAAATCAAATGTAATAAAATTTGAAATGAATATTGTAACTTTCATATTGAAATGTACATAAACACATGCAAGTTTAAAGAAAAACAATGTTGAGACCCATTTTCAATATAACTTATATTAACTGCGACAAAGAAAGCTATAAACACTTGTTATTCAATATATATATATAGCTTAGTTAGCATTACTAAATGCATAAACCAAAACTGATGAAAATAGAAAGTATGAATTAATGATGGCCTTGCCTATTTATGTTAAACTATCCCAGTTTATACATCAAAATTTTGCCTTCCTTTACATAAATTTAAACATTATCTTTTAAATGTAAATACTTAGACCCAAAATGTATAGCCAACAGTCAAATGCTCCTAGGACCGGGACTGTAAAATATAAAGAAAAGTGACAAAATAGTTTAAATATACTTCTCCAAATACCATGTGACCTTAATATAAAGAGATCCTTTTTAAATATATATATATATATACGTGTAAATTATAAACTTTTATGTTACATTGAAAATCAAAACATGTAAAAAAATAAATAGAGAAAAACATGTTGTGCTTAAAATAAAGGAAAAGCAATATAAACTGTAACAACCCTAGATTTTGGCCTATATTTTAAATTTTGACTTTATTTTATTTTAAATTATTTTAAACTTGTTCTATTTCAAACATTTCATTTTAAATATAAATGTTGACTATTAAGTGATTTATAGTTCAAACTAGTATAAATTGGATATTTCATTGAAAAGTGAATTTCTATTGAAACTGGTCAAACTTTGACTTTTGAACTTTAAATTTAAATATTTCAAATTATTAAATTTTATCTTTTATTATGAAAATAGATTTAATAACTTGAATACAGCTTTTTGTTTCGTTGGAAACGGAGTTAAATTGTAGAAGTTATGTAATTTTCAATTTTGTGTATAAACTGTTTATTTTGCAATATTATTTATTTTAAATCATATAAATTATATTTTTATTGTCATATTTTGTTTTAATATGTGTTAATAGGTTATTTAATGTCTTTTAATATTTTTAAAATGATAATATAATTTTTCTAAAGTATACTTGAATTTATTTCAATTTATAAAGCCTAGTTTCCATTTTTTTTGCTATTTTCTTCATTAAATTATATTTAATTAAATTTTATTTATTTATTTTTGTGAATTAATTTTTATTGTGTGTTCTTATCTTTATTTATAAATATTTTTCAAGTACATAAAGATTGTCTAAAGTTCATTTGAATTTGTTTCAAATTTATAAAGCCTAGTTATGTATATATTGCCATTTTCTTTATTTATTTGATTTTTATTTAAATTTATTTATTTTCTTTTCTTATTTATTTTATTTTCTGAGTTTATTTATCTTTATTATCAGCCTTGTTATGTATTTATAAAATTAAAATGAATTTGTGGAAATTTGAAAAGACTTGAAACTCTTAGATTTCCAAAGTCTTTTCCTCTTCCGACCTTTCATTTTCCCAACTCCTCTCTTTATTGATTTTGGCCGTATACTTCAATTCTCTTCAGCCTCATCTTCATTTTCACGTGAATTACACTTCCTCAAACATTCCTCAACAAAAAAATATGGCCATCTCCTTGTTATTCAAAAATTTGGTAAAAAACATCTTTTCTTTTCATGTTTTCTTTGTTTTCTTTTGTGATTTGCACTTGCCTTCTTCATCTCTATTTGATCGGCCTCCTTCCTCCTCCACCTTGGCCACCTCCACCACCACCCCCTCTGAACAACAGCACCTCCAGCACCTTCCCATGCCATAGCCGAGCCCCTATGTGATGAAACTCCACCAAAGTTGCACAAACATCACCTATATGCATACAAGCCGAGCCATCCACCTTCCATCACCTCTCTCCACCACATGGCTGACCATATATCACCACCACCTCCTGTTCCAGACCTGACACATCATGCCACATCACCACCTGACCCCCTGAGCCATGGACATGCCCCTCCATGCCTTGCCCGAGCCTTGTAGTGGCCTTGAACTCATGCTTTTGCCTTGTATTGGTAGTTTCTACATCACCAAATGTTGCACCACTTTCTCTAGGTTAGGCCGACCCATACACCACCACCACCAGCCTTTTCCTGACCCATACACCTCTGCCACACCTGTAGTTGACCACCTGAAGACTGTCCGTGACTTGGAGTGCCTTGGCCGTGACCTTTAGTTCCTTGAAAACAGTGCGTGTTGCCTTGTAGTTGTTGTTTCGTGCTCACAAACCTTTGCTCCATCATTTTCCCATACTATGACCGACCTTTAGGAACACAAACCTGATCTAAAACCATGATGTAGCCGTGCCATTTCAGATCATAACTGAAGCATAGATGGTAGAAAGCAAGTGCAAACACTTTGGCTTTGTTTTATGCATCCAATTCTAGCATTGTTAATGGTATCTTGTGTTGAAACTTATATATTGTTTTATTATTTGTTCAAATGTATCCAAGGAGATTCATCTTTGGCTCTCTCACTCAAATCATATTCAAGTTGTCGTGCCTTCGTAGTCTTTGTATTGTGTGCTTTGGTGGCTATCTCCAGCTTTTAACAAGTGAGTAATTCTCACCAGACAATGTGTACTTATATAACTAGTAAACTGACACCATTTGAATCTGTAAAATTATATCATCCTGTTGTAACTGTTATATTATGATCATATAATGTTTACCCCTGTTATTACATATGTTATATCATCTATTACTGTTATCTCATGTTATTCTGTTTATTTATACCAGTTTATCACACTGCAAGTTCCCTGTAGATTAGAAATCACTATGGGTTGAAATGATACATACCCGAACGGACTTTAGAATAGGGAAAGATCGTTATGGGCTGAAATGATAAGCCTAAGCGACTTTTATTTATTTTATATAACTTGGGATTGCGGGTTTGAAATGATAAAACCCGGTTTTTCTTTGTAAACTGCGGATTGAAATGATAGACATCCGTATCACTTGACCTAGGCTAGAAAATTATATACAGACCCGTGGTTTATATATTTTTCTAAAACTTATAAAATATTTTAAAATTATAAATATTATGATATTTTGATATAAATTTAAGTAAAAAATGATTTTATAGAAATATTAGTGATTTTCTATAAATTGAATAATGAATTAAGTAAATGATAAAGTAGAATTTGAACTATAAGTAAATTTTGGAATTTATGTTTTGTTTTAAAAAGGAAATTTTATGAAGTAAGAAAATATAATATTTTGATTTAAAAATGTAATTTAAATGATTTTATAAAATCATAATGATTTTTGAATAAGTTAAAATGTTAAATAAATGAATGTTTAAGTAAATTTTGAAATATAGCTTAAAATTGGAAATTTTGAATCTTTGTTAAAAGTGAAGTTTTATTTAAGTAAAATAAAAGGGAAATAAGCTATATTTTGGGAATTTAAACTTATTGGTTAAGTTAATAATTTAATTAAAGAAATGGAAATTTAATAATTGAATTTAAATAAGTAAATTGTTATTTAATTTGATTTTGTATGGAAATTTGACTTTATAAAATCATAAGAATAAATGGTATTTAAATGATTGTTTTTAAGTGTGAAATTATATGATTTTATAAGTTAAAAATGATTTATATTAAAAGTTAATTGTTTGTGAAATTGTAATTTAACTCTGAATTTGATTTGACTGCATTTTTGAAATGTAATTGTTTAAAATGAACTAAAGGGGTTAATTTAAACTAAAAGCTATTATAGTACTTTGTAAGTGCTATAGTTGATAAAGATAACTAAAGTTTAGTCGAAAATAAAAGAAACCTATTACAGCACTTAAGCGCTGTCTTTTGTTAAATAACTGTTTTAAACTATAACTTTACGTAGCATTTTATAAGTGCTACGAAAACTATATTTTTGTTGTTTTAATATATTTTAATGAAAATTAATCTTTGGAAAATGATATAACTTTGGAAATTAAATGTTAAATTTCTAAAGATAATGAAGAGACATTTAAATGGTTTTAAATGGAAGAATTTGATTTTAATGTGAGTTTAAAATGGTATTTAAATTTAATAAAATGAATGGATTCAAATGGTATTTAAATGAAATATAAATGAATGATGCTTTGAATAATATTTTGATATTTTGAAATGTATATAAATGATTTTGAATTTATGAAATGTGGGATATTTAAGCTTTGAAATATACTAAAGATTGAATATTGTATTTGTGAATTAAACCTATATTTGAAATGGTTTGTTAGTAAACTGAATGTGAGTTGAAAATGATGGTTTGAATTAAATTAAAATTAAAATTTGGAATTTGGGTTTAATTTAATAAATTTGTAAATATGTAGAATTAAAAGATGATTTCAAATATATGTTTTCGAAATGTTGTGATTTTCAAAGTATAATGATTTCAAATGTTTTAGTTTCAAAAGAATTATAACTTTGAAAGTATAGACTATTTGAAAGGTGAATATATGTTTGAAATGGAAATTATGTTGTTTTGAAATGAACATAGTTTTGAAATAAAAATGATTTTGATTTCGAAGTATAACTATCAAAGATATGATATTTTGATATATTAAAATGATTTGAAATGAAGTTTGTAAGATATGATATTTTGATATATTAAAATGATTTGAAATGAAGTTGAAAAGATATGATATTTTGGTATATTGAAATGATTTGAAAAGAAGTTTGAAAGGATACGATATTTTGGAATATTGAAATGATTTGGAAATGATAAATCTTTATTTTGATAAAGACATGATTTTGAAATGATATCTTATTTTGAAGTAAAGTATTGTTTTTGAAAGTTATAACCACGGGTTATAATAACGATTGGTTGGCAAAGAGACCGGGATCGGATATGGACATACTCTCTGTCGATACCGAAAACCACTTTGACAACTGTGTACGCGGTGGAGTTTCCAGAATGAAGTAGGATGGTGGCGACGATCCTAAGGTATATACGTGGACCCAACTCCCGTGAGTTGGCATAAGGTGGCTAAAACAGGAGCGATTGACGGACCAAGGAGGTAGCACCTCTTATCGGACACACTTCTTCGATACCATTCTACTACTTGTGATTGATTTGGTGGCCACCCTTGATTGGGAGTGTTGTTCGAGGTGGGCGGTAGTGGCTGCTATGCGTCACCACTAGTCCGGATGCGTAATTGGTATATCTACCCTGGCATTGCCTAGTTGTGCCGTGTCACCTACCATATCGAGCTTTACTACGATTATGATTTTAAGATCCGACCGCGTTAAGGTTCTCCATCCCCTTAACGCTATTTTCTATATGATTATACTTTACTGATTAGACATTATTATAATAGCGAATATTACTACATAGTAGATAGTTTAATGGATCCTTAAAGAATGGGCGGTCCCAAGCATTCTTTAAGTTACTTGTACCTTATTACAGTTCACTTGAGTTGGTTTATATTATATAAGTATATATTGTCCTGACTCGAGTGTTTGTGTTTTGCTTTACGCTCGGGTCAGCCTGAGTATTCACAGATTTGGATTTCCACCTTCTGGAGATTTGAATCGCTAGAGATTATCTGCTAGTCTTGTTCTATCGACTTCAGTTATGTTGCTCTGTTCAGCTTGTACTTGGTTATCTTATTTATACTTCCGTTGTACTCTATTTCTTCTATTGTATCTTATGTACTCTGATATATTTATATAGTAGCTTCATGAACTACTATTTCTTTTACTTCCGCTGCATTATTTTACTCTGTGTCTGTGATCTGTGATTATATTTATTTACTGTATATTCTGAGATTTGCCAAATTTTAATTACAACGCGGTATTTTGAGCAATTCAACTCCGACATGTGTGTCTACCTATACACTTATAATGGATGCGAATGGTTGAAAATATCGGGTCGTTACAGTTGGTATCAGAGCTTTGGCTTTGAGGCAAAACTCAGCATATGGAGTAGATTTATTTACAGAATCACTTTCGTTCGAGTTTGAATTTTTTCCTCTTGATTCGAATTTCCTTTGAATTTTGGAATGTTCCCTGCGGTTTCAAAATTCATTCTTATCCCTCACTATTCATCTTCTTTTGATTTGGGGTATCACATCACTCCACTTCGAATGATCTTTATAGTGAATTGGTTGTCTCGCCAATATTCGAATTTTCTAGTAAAGGGGGAAACTCCTTTACAAATTTGCATCGATTCACCAGAGATTTATATTTATCCTTGGTTTAGATGCTAATATCTTTTGTTATTCCAAACTCTATCTCTTGAGATCGGATGTAGATTTACCCCAGGAAAATCCACATTTTCTCTTATTCATTAAGTCACGGTTGACCCGGTTAAGGTTGCCCGCGATTTATCTAAGCTTATCCATCTTCATATTTTGTTAATTAATCATCTTGTTCTGTTTCCAAAATATCCCCAAACATTTTGAATTGTACTTGTAAATCTATGTTTGTTTTATATATTGTGTTGTTTGAGTTGTTGATGTTGATTTGGGCTTCCGATCGATTCGTCTGATCAACGCTATCGATAGGATTTCTAAAACACTTTGACAGAACAAACTAACACAATATTATTTTAAAATTTGGTTAATGAAATAAATTTTGATATAAGTAAATTTATGGAACTTAATAAATTGATTTAAATTGATTATTTGAAATGATAATACTTGATTTATCATTCTATAAATGAATTTATAAATAGTTGTTTATAAATTTGATTTGGGAATTGAAATGAATTTAAATCAAGAATTTGAGAATTTAATTTCCGATGGTTCCAAACTTTGTGTTTAAAGCTTTAAAAGGATATATTATTTAAAGTATTTTTGAATAGAAATTTGTTTCCAAAGAATTTTAAGGTTTAAAAATTAAGTGCTCTTCTCTTTGTCGCTGGAAAATAATTTCGGTGATGACTGCAGCATCATCGGCGTTCATTTTCGAGTTTCGAAGTGAAGAAACCATTCTTTAGTCTTGCTACAGCTTTGTTTTGGGAAACTTGATTGATATAAATTTCTAAAATATGATTGATTTATAAAATATATAGATATGTGATTTAAATTTGATTTGACAAATTATGTACATACATTTATCTATCTCTAAATGGTTTGAAAGGAATCGGAGATTTTATTCTTAAATTCTATCTTAAATAATAACTTCAAGTATAAAAAGAAAATCAAAATTTTTGAATAGATGATTCAAGCTTGAAATGATTGAATTAGGATGTTTATAGTGTATATTAATTTTAGAAAGTTTTATTTGTATAATTCTCAATTGCATTCCAATATAACTTACCTTAATTTTTAGAAGTTAACAATGTAATTGGATAATATACAATATAAAAAGATTTTTATAAATAAAATTTGAGTGGTTATAATAAATATTATACACTTAAATTTTAGTTATAAAAAGATTAACACATGTAAATAGACTAAAAGGTTAATTGAATAATTTACAATACAAATGATGTTAAGGGAATTAGGAATAAATTAAAACAGTTATAATAAGTGTAAGCATATTTAACATATGTGATAAAATATTTGAGAGGGATAAATTTAATTATAATTAGGAATAAAGAAGAATTAAATTTGTTGAATGTTATACACTTAATTTTAATCAAATCATGATTTTAGAGATTGTTTGTTTAAGAAAATTTGATGATAAGATAATGAAATTAGAGATAGTTAAGATTTATTTAACTTGTGTAAAATTAATTATCAGTTAAGCTGAAACCATGGAAATTTCAAACCTATTATCTTATTTTGTTTTTCAAACTTATTATCTAATTTTGTTTTTCAAACTGTCTGTTAGTTGTCCTTATTTTTCCTTATCTTGCTACAGACTGGTATATGCATCTATCTATAATCTTTTTGCTTAGAAATCTTTCTATAATCTTTATAATCTTTGGTACTCATTTTAAATCTGAGCACTGCTTTCCACCCACAGACTGTCGGTCAAGCGGAAAGAGAATCAGATTCTAGAGGATCTTTTCGTACTTGTGTTCCTAATTCTGGATAATCTTGGGAAGACCATCTCCACCTTGTTAAACTTACCTATAACCACAGTTATCAGGTATAATTTCAATCTTTTGTCATCTTGTCTTAATCTCATTTCAATTTTATCTTTCCTGTGTTTTCCCGTACTTCATTCCTTTTCGGGGACGAAAAGTTTTGAGTGGGGGAGAGTGTAACAACCCTAGATTTTAGCCTATATTTTAAATTTTGACTTTATTTTATTTTAAATTATTTTAAACTTGTTCTATTTCAAACATTTCATTTTAAATATAAATGTTGACTATTAAGTGATTTATAGTTCAAACTAGTATAAATTGGATATTTCATTGAAAAGTGAATTTCTATTGAAACTGGTCAAACTTTGACTTTTGAACTTTAAATTTAAATATTTCAAATTCTTAAATTTTATCTTTTATTATGAAAATAGATTTAATAACTTGAATACAGCTTTTTGTTTCGTTGGAAACGGAGTTAAATTGTAGAAGTTATGTAATTTTCAATTTTGTGTATAAACTGTTTATTTTGCAATATTATTTATTTTAAATCATATAAATTATATTTTTATTGTCATATTTTGTTTTAATATGTGTTAATAGGTTATTTAATGTCTTTTAATATTTTTAAAATGATAATATAATTTTTCTAAAGTATACTTGAATTTATTTCAATTTATAAAGCCTAGTTTCCATTTTTTTGCTATTTTCTTCATTAAATTATATTTAATTAAATTATATTTATTTATTTTTGTGAATTAATTTTTATTGTGTGTTCTTATCTTTATTTATAAATATTTTTCAAGTACATAAAGATTGTCTAAAGTTCATTTGAATTTGTTTCAAATTTATAAAGCCTAGTTATGTATATATTGCCATTTTCTTTATTTATTTGATTTTTATTTAAATTTATTTATTTTCTTTTCTTATTTATTTTATTTTCTGAGTTTATTTATCTTTATTATCAGCCTTGTTATGTATTTATAAAATTAAAATGAATTTGTGGAAATTTGAAAAGACTTGAAACTCTTAGATTTCCAAAGTCTTTTCCTCTTCCGACCTTTCATTTTCCCAACTCCTCTCTTTATTGATTTTGGCCGTATACTTCAATTCTCTTCAGCCTCATCTTCATTTTCACGTGAATTACACTTCCTCAAACATTCCTCAACAAAAAAATACGGCCATCTCCTTGTTATTCAAAAATTTGGTAAAAAACATCTTTTCTTTTCATGTTTTCTTTGTTTTCTTTTGTGATTTGCACTTGCCTTCTTCATCTCTATTTGATCGGCCTCCTTCCTCCTCCACCTTGGCCACCTCCACCACCACCCCCTCTGAACAACAGCACCTCCAGCACCTTCCCATGCCATAGCCGAGCCCCTATGTGATGAAACTCCACCAAAGTTGCACAAACATCACCTATATGCATACAAGCCGAGCCATCCACCTTCCATCACCTCTCTCCACCACATGGCTGACCATATATCACCACCACCTCCTGTTCCAGACCTGACACATCATGCCACATCACCACCTGACCCCCTGAGCCATGGCCATGCCCCTCCATGCCTTGCCCGAGCCTTGTAGTGGCCTTGAACTCATGCTTTTGCCTTGTATTGGTAGTTTCTACATCACCAAATGTTGCACCACTTTCTCTAGGTTAGGCCGACCCATACACCACCACCACCAGCCTTTTCCTGACCCATACACCTCTGCCACACCTGTAGTTGACCACCTGAAGACTGTCCATGACTTGGAGTGCCTTGGCCGTGACCTTTAGTTCCTTGAAAACAGTGCGTGTTGCCTTGTAGTTGTTGTTTCGTGCTCACAAACCTTTGCTCCATCATTTTCCCATACTATGACCGACCTTTAGGAACACAAACCTGATCTAAAACCATGATGTAGCCGTGCCATTTCAGATCATAACTGAAGCATAGATGGTAGAAAGCAAGTGCAAACACTTTGGCTTTGTTTTATGCATCCAATTCTAGCATTGTTAATGGTATCTTGTGTTGAAACTTATATATTGTTTTATTGTTTGTTCAAATGTATCCAAGGAGATTCATCTTTGGCTCTCTCACTCAAATCATATTCAAGTTGTCGTGCCTTCGTAGTCTTTGTATTGTGTGCTTTGGTGGCTATCTCCAGCTTTTAACAAGTGAGTAATTCTCACCAGACAATGTGTACTTATATAACTAGTAAACTGACACCATTTGAATCTGTAAAATTATATCATCCTGTTGTAACTGTTATATTATGATCATATAATGTTTACCCCTGTTATTACATATGTTATATCATCTATTACTGTTATCTCATGTTATTCTGTTTATTTATACCAGTTTATCACACTGCAAGTTCCCTGTAGATTAGAAATCACTATGGGTTGAAATGATACATACCCGAACGGACTTTAGAATAGGGAAAGATCGTTATGGGCTGAAATGATAAGCCTAAGCGACTTTTATTTATTTTATATAACTTGGGATTGCGGGTTTGAAATGATAAAACCCGGTTTTTCTTTGTAAACTGCGGATTGAAATGATAGACATCCGTATCACTTGACCTAGGCTAGAAAATTATATACAGACCCGTGGTTTATATATTTTTCTAAAACTTATAAAATATTTTAAAATTATAAATATTATGATATTTTGATATAAATTTAAGTAAAAAATGAATTTATAGAAATATTAGTGATTTTCTATAAATTGAATAATGAATTAAGTAAATGATAAAGTAGAATTTGAACTATAAGTAAATTTTGGAATTTATGTTTTGTTTTAAAAAGGAAATTTTATGAAGTAAGAAAATATAATATTTTGATTTAAAAATGTAATTTAAATGATTTTATAAAATCATAATGATTTTTGAATAAGTTAAAATGTTAAATAAATGAATGTTTAAGTAAATTTTGAAATATAGCTTAAAATTGGAAATTTTGAATCTTTGTTAAAAGTGAAGTTTTATTTAAGTAAAATAAAAGGGAAATAAGCTATATTTTGGGAATTTAAACTTATTGGTTAAGTTAATAATTTAATTAAAGAAATGGAAATTTAATAATTGAATTTAAATAAGTAAATTGTTATTTAATTTGATTTTGTATGGAAATTTGACTTTATAAAATCATAAGAATAAATGGTATTTAAATGATTGTTTTTAAGTGTGAAATTATATGATTTTATAAGTTAAAAATGATTTATATTAAAAGTTAATTGTTTGTGAAATTGTAATTTAACTCTGAATTTGATTTGACTGCATTTTTGAAATGTAATTGTTTAAAATGAACTAAAGGGGTTAATTTAAACTAAAAGCTATTATAGTACTTTGTAAGTGCTATAGTTGATAAAGATAACTAAAGTTTAGTCGAAAATAAAAGAAACCTATTACAGCACTTAAGCGCTGTCTTTTGTTAAATAACTGTTTTAAACTATAACTTTACGTAGCATTTTATAAGTGCTACGAAAACTATATTTTTGTTGTTTTAATATATTTTAATGAAAATTAATCTTTGGAAAATGATATAACTTTGGAAATTAAATGTTAAATTTCTAAAGATAATGAAGAGACATTTAAATGGTTTTAAATGGAAGAATTTGATTTTAATGTGAGTTTAAAATGGTATTTAAATTTAATAAAATGAATGGATTCAAATGGTATTTAAATGAAATATAAATGAATGATGCTTTGAATAATATTTTGATATTTTGAAATGTATATAAATGATTTTGAATTTATGAAATGTGGGATATTTAAGCTTTGAAATATACTAAAGATTGAATATTGTATTTGTGAATTAAACCTATATTTGAAATGGTTTGTTAGTAAACTGAATGTGAGTTGAAAATGATGGTTTGAATTAAATTAAAATTAAAATTTGGAATTTGGGTTTAATTTAATAAATTTGTAAATATGTAGAATTAAAAGATGATTTCAAATATATGTTTTCGAAATGTTGTGATTTTCAAAGTATAATGATTTCAAATGTTTTAGTTTCAAAAGAATTATAACTTTGAAAGTATAGACTATTTGAAAGGTGAATATATGTTTGAAATGGAAATTATGTTGTTTTGAAATGAACATAGTTTTGAAATAAAAATGATTTTGATTTCGAAGTATAACTATCAAAGATATGATATTTTGATATATTAAAATGATTTGAAATGAAGTTTGTAAGATATGATATTTTGATATATTAAAATGATTTGAAATGAAGTTGAAAAGATATGATATTTTGGTATATTGAAATGATTTGAAAAGAAGTTTGAAAGGATACGATATTTTGGAATATTGAAATGATTTGGAAATGATAAATCTTTATTTTGATAAAGACATGATTTTGAAATGATATCTTATTTTGAAGTAAAGTATTGTTTTTGAAAGTTATAACCACGGGTTATAATAACGATTGGTTGGCAAAGAGACCGGGATCGGATATGGACATACTCTCTGTCGATACCGAAAACCACTTTGACAACTGTGTACGCGGTGGAGTTTCCAGAATGAAGTAGGATGGTGGCGACGATCCTAAGGTATATACGTGGACCCAACTCCCGTGAGTTGGCATAAGGTGGCTAAAACAGGAGCGATTGACGGACCAAGGAGGTAGCACCTCTTATCGGACACACTTCTTCGATACCATTCTACTACTTGTGATTGATTTGGTGGCCACCCTTGATTGGGAGTGTTGTTCGAGGTGGGCGGTAGTGGCTGCTATGCGTCACCACTAGTCCGGATGCGTAATTGGTATATCTACCCTGGCATTGCCTAGTTGTGCCGTGTCACCTACCATATCGAGCTTTACTACGATTATGATTTTAAGATCCGACCGCGTTAAGGTTCTCCATCCCCTTAACGCTATTTTCTATATGATTATACTTTACTGATTAGACATTATTATAATAGCGAATATTACTACATAGTAGATAGTTTAACGGATCCTTAAAGAATGGGCGGTCCCAAGCATTCTTTAAGTTACTTGTACCTTATTACAGTTCACTTGAGTTGGTTTATATTATATAAGTATATATTGTCCTGACTCGAGTGTTTGTGTTTTGCTTTACGCTCGGGTCAGCCTGAGTATTCACGGATTTGGATTTCCACCTTCTGGAGATTTGAATCGCTAGAGATTATCTGCTAGTCTTGTTCTATCGACTTCAGTTATGTTGCTCTGTTCAGCTTGTACTTGGTTATCTTATTTATACTTCCGTTGTACTCTATTTCTTCTATTGTATCTTATGTACTCTGATATATTTATATAGTAGCTTCATGAACTACTATTTCTTTTACTTCCGCTGCATTATTTTACTCTGTGTCTGTGATCTGTGATTATATTTATTTACTGTATATTCTGAGATTTGCCAAATTTTAATTACAACGCGGTATTTTGAGCAATTCAACTCCGACATGTGTGTCTACCTATACACTTATAATGGATGCGAATGGTTGAAAATATCGGGTCGTTACATAAACAATAAGAAAACAAAAGAAAAGGATGAAAAAGAAGAAGAAAAAGAAAAGAAGTAAGAAGAAAAAAATTAGTGCAGTCATTTACCTACAGAAGAAGCTTCACACGCAAGAGAGGAGATGAAGGTCTATTGATATGGAGTAGGGTATGTACGAGTGATTGGTATTTATAAGAGAAGCCCCACATTGATAAAGTGGAAAAAAAATTTGTTTAAAGTGGCAAGAAATAAAGATAGTAATGGCTAAAATTTAGCTGAGAATAATTTATGCTTTGAACGTATGCCATAATTTAAGCAAAAGACACTGATTTCAATTATATTAATAGCCAGGAATAGGAACGTTTCAAACGTGAATTGGGAAAATTATTTGCTTAAAATTGAGGAATGCTAAAAGGAGTAGACAGATAGACCAGAGGTAACGTATCAATTTGAAAATAAACTGAGATGATGGAAAAGTAACAAATATACGTTTAAAGAAATAAATTTTTGTTTATTTGGAGAGCACGAAATGAGTTTGGAAATGAAGAATATTAAAATGGAAAAAGGAATGGATAGAGAAATTCAAGCAAAGATAAACGTACAGAAATAAATATAGAGTAGTGGAAATTTAAAAGTTAGAAAGCTTAAATCAAGGAAATATCAAATGCAACCGGCTAAAATAGGGGAAAGGTGATATAAACAAAATGTAAAAGCAACGGTGATCCTTAAATTTAGCTGAATTATTAAGGCAAATAAATAGAATGTACGAATAGAACAGGGAAGGTTATAAATTAGATTGGAAATGAAAACGTAAAGAAAGGAAAAAATAAATAAAAGAAATCAATGAATGCGAAACTAATGTATAGTATTTTATACGTTTCAACTTTTGAAATGGCATGGATGGATAGAGGAAATAAATTAAAATATGTATAAAGTTTGAATGCTGGTGAATAGAGGAAATAAATTAAAATAAATATGTATAAAGATTAGATTTTAAAATAAGATTTTTAAACAATATTGAATGCGCTGTTCATATTTTTTTTTCATATAGTTAGTACAATATATGCTAAATTTATACAAAAAGTAACGTATCTAAATTTATACGTTACTTATTTATTCTATGCCTATTTATTTATACTATTTACTCTCTACCTATTAATTTATACTATTTACTCTCCACCTATTAATTTATACGTTACCTATTTATTCTCTACCTATTTATTTATACGTTACCTATTTATTCTCTACCTATTAATTTATACCTTACTTATTTCAAAATATCTTTCTTATAATAATTATTATATTTGGAAAACATTTTGAAAAAAAAAATTTCTTTTAAAACTTATAAATAAAATATCATTATGTTAACTACCAAATTAAATGTTCATTTTAATACATTCTCTTTCCTTAATGGAAAGATTTCAACAAATACAAATATTAATTTCGTATTAAAATCAAATAAAAATATAATTCAACTACTTATATTTAATTATACGTAATCCAAACATTAAATTTTTATTTCAAAATATTATTATTTAAAATTTCTTACAAATTCAATTAAATACGTTATTCAAACCGTTTAAAATTTATGGGTTGTTACACTCTCCCCCACTCAAAACTTTTCGTCCCCGAAAAGAAAGGAGGTAGGAGAATAGCAACAAACAGAAAGAAAAAATAGATTGAAGTACAAGACAAACAATTAATTTAAAACTATACAAATTTTACTTGAAATATTCATTTAAAACTTCATTTGAAATTTAATTTTCTTTAATACTTTAATACCTTTCAAAACTCCTTTGAAAACAATTATTTACATTATTACTTATATTTACAAAGAAGCTATTGAAAATTTTAAATCCAAAATAAAAAACTTTTTATTTATCTCAAGATACTTCCAACATTATAATAAATTAATAATCATTCTCTTTAAATATGTTATAATTAATTAATAACTTCTGAAACACTAAAAATTTTCTAGTATACCATGTAGTATATAAATAAACAATATTTTAAAGGATATATTAAAAAGAAGGAAAGAGGGAAAGAAGATAGATTCGGAAAAGAGAATATAGGTGAATAAATAAAGCAGGGCAGATAAGGTAGATTCAAAAGAATAGTATCGGGCACGAATAATTAGTTTAGAACCATAAGAATTTCAATTTCAAATATTAATACAGAATTCCTTTGTTGAAAGTACTTTTATAATAAAATATTTTTATAACTCGATGTTTCAACAAGTTTATCCTTGTTCCTGTAGACTCTGGTAGTGCGTTGATCAGGCGCAAAACTAGAATTCTCCAGGTACTTAGTAGACTTGTTTTAACACCTAGTGAAAATACTGGAAAAACTTTTTTTAAAAAAAACAGATATGGAAAGTACAATCCAAACAAAAAAACAAACAAAACCTTTGTCTAACCATGGTTCGCAGATACACAATGGTTACGCCTGGATCCCCCAGGAAACAATCCATATCCGTAAGCTTTCTCAGCCCTGCGAGTTACGCCAAGATGACTAGTAGAGTGCAGGATACACAATGGTTACGCCTGGATCCCCCAGGAAACAATCCGTACCCCTAGGCAAGACTCATCCAAGCAGTTGCGCTACTATTTGCGACCTACACAGTTTGCAGGATACACAATGGTTATGCCTGGATCCCCCAGGAAACAATCCGTACCCCTAGGCAAGACTCAGCCAGGCAGTTGCGCTATGCAGCCGCGCTCGTAAGACCATGGGTAACGCCATGGAATTCGATGGACACTCGAGTATCATATCTGGAAAACCAAAAATCAGAGAATATCGATAGAATGAATCCACAATGTGGCCACAAAGTGGATATCAAGCAGAAGGCACTTTCCATATCTTTACTTCGAAAATATATATCATATAGTACCTTTCAAATTAATTTCAAATATCATACTTATATAAAGTCCATTATATATAAGATTAAATTTTCAAATCAAATTCCTTTCCAAAATCAATAGTATATCAAATCACACTTATATAGACTTCAATTATATAAGATTTCACTTTACAAATTGAGTACCTTTTCAAATCTATAGTTTCCGAATCAACCTCATACTTATACAAACCAAATTTTTTTTATATAAGTTCGATAACTCCCGAATCAGGTATTTAGAAAAAAAATAAGGTTCTCAAATTTTAATTTGTTTCAATATTAGTTTAGTTTCAAAATCATATACAATCTCAATAAATTATTTCTTCTCCATTTAAATATCTTTAGTTTCAAAGTTTCCAACATAATAATTTTAGAAAATAATCCAAGTTTCTAAATCAATATCATTTAAGTCAACCAATTCATTTCCAAAATCAATGGTTTTCAAAATCAATTTTATACCTACATAAGGTCCATCTTATATAAGGATCAAATTTTACAAAATAAATTTCGCTGTATGGAGAGCCATATGGGATTGAATATCTTTGCTTTTATTGGTTATATATCTTTGTAATTTAAATTGGAAATTTTCTTTTAGTAAGCAAAGATATTCTAACCCGACAGCTTTCAATTTCAGCGTCAAAATATATCACCGATTGTAACATCCCACCTTTTTGTATGCTTAAGCAGACACACGTGCCAACTTAAACCATACAGAAGGGTGGATTGTTATGGGGTAAATAAGAAAAAGTGGAGAAATAAAAGAAACAAAATAGAATCTTGCAGCGGAACTATAAAATATAATAATCAAATAACAGTTCATGAAGCTGTTTTACAAAACATTTGATTATACTTATACAATACATATCAGAGTTACACATACCAGAGAATGATAATTATGCAGCGGAATACAATGGTGTAGTGGAATATAGAACAAATAGTAATAATAAAATCTTCGTCTTCGTCCTTCAGAAATAGGCCTTCAAATCCTGAAATGCTCAGGCTGACCCGAGCGAATTGAAAAGACAAAACACTCGAGTCAGAACTAAAAGATCTTATGTAAGTTAAATTAATGAAATAAATATGAGTGTAAACGGCGTCAGAGATGTTTACGGGGTTTGACATCTCCTATCCAGTGTCTAACGTGAGTGCAGTAACTTAAGAGATGCTCGGGATTCACATCCCCTAAGGATCCGTTAAACTATTTACTATGTAGTAATATTCGCTATTATAATAATTTCTAATATAAAATAAACATACTTTAAATAGCGTTAAGGAGTTACCCATATAGCCCTTAACACAAAATAATGCCAATAGTCTATACAGTACCTGCATACCCCGAGAGGCTACGTGAAGATACTCCATAGGTACGACACAAATAGAAACTCGTAGTAAAGCTCGATATGGTAGGTGACACGGCACAACTAGGCAATGCCAGGGTAGATATACCAATTACGCACACGGACTGATGGAGTGCATAGCAGCCACTACCGTCCACCTCGAACAACACTCCCAAATCGAAGGGTGGCCACCGAAAATCACAAAGTAATAGAATGGAATCGAAGAAGTGTGTCCGATAAGCGGTGCTACCTCACTGGTCCGAGATCGCTCCTGTTTTAGCCACCTTATGCCAACTCACGGGAGTTGGGTCCACGTATATACCTTAGGATCGTCGCCACCATCCTACTTCATTCTGGAAACTCCACCGCGTACACAGTTGTCAAAGTGGTTTTCGGTATCGACAGAGAGTATGTCCATATCCGATCCCGGTCTCTTTAACAACCAATCGTTATTATAACACCGTGGTCATTTTAAAAATATATATACTTTTAAAAAAACACAATCATTTCCCTTTCAAAACATATTCTTTATTTCAAAATAGTATATCATCAAAAACCAAAATATTATTGCCATTTCAAACAATATCCTTTACTTCAAAATAGTATATACTTTAAAACCAAATTATTATTGCTATTTCAAAACATATCATTTACTTCGAAATAGTATATACTTAATAACCAAATTCAATAATATATTATTTAAATAAAATCCAAATTTTCAATCACTATTCTTACTTTTAATTATAAAACTTGAAATATTCTTTAAAACCATCTTAAATCCAAATCACATAATGCAGTCATATTCTTAATCTCAAAATTTCAATCGGTTTCAAATCAATATATTTAAAGATAATTCTTAAATAAATTATATTTCAAATAAATTCATTTTCAAACCATATTACTTTCAAAGTTATAACAATTTCGAAAACAAATACTTGGAAAAACCATAATACCTTAATTTCAATAAAACATTTCAATTTTGATATATTTCAAATCTTTAAATATTCTAAAATTCCCAACCAAATATGACAATCTTATAAATACCTTAATTCAGTTTACTATTATTTAGTTTAGAAATATTTATTAAATAAATTCAATATCACTTAAATAAAGCTCAACTTGAAATATTCGTAAATCAAACTTAAAACATCATCAAGTCATGCATATCTTAAATTTTAGAATTTAACCATATATAAAATAATATTTATATAATATCAAAATTTAATATTTATTAAACCATATATTTCTTTCCAAACCATAGAAAATCCCTTAAAATATTTTATATATAGACCACGGTGCCTGTATATAATTTTCTATCCTATGGTCAAGTGATACGGATATTTATCATTTCAATCCGCAATTTAAAATAAAATTACGGTTATATATCATTTCAAACCGCAATCCCGAATAAAATAAAAATGCATAATAACTTCCAGTTTATACAATATAAAATATATCATCCATTCATCCAAATATCAATAAACAACCATTTATTACAATCATCATCCAATTTAAACTAAACATCAATATAAAGCATATAAAATATAACAGGCATCAACAAATAGTTTATATTCAATTAAAATTAATAACTGTTCAACTGGCAGTTTATATGCAATAATAAATAAATTTAACTCGCAAATTTTATGCAATAATAAAATTAAATAACAATTAAATTTAACTAAATGTTATCTAACTGAGATGATGATTAAATATATGTCCAAACAATTATAGATAAATTTTAAATCATATCAAAATTTAATTTAACAAACATAAGAAATCTTAGAAGTTATGAGTGGGTTAAAACACTCACCTTTTGAATTTAAATTGAATTTAAATTCAATTTAAACCCAAAAATTTGACCGTCTCAGAATTTGTCCAAACCAGCGTCAAAGTGTCCGGAATTTCGATACGATCCTAATAAAAGAAACCGCGTCCAAATCCGAGTCCGTATGCAAAAGTTATGAAAATTTGAAGATTGGAAAATTCTGGTGCTGAGTCGACTTCGAGTTCAACCCGGTCCGCCGCCTCAAATACCCGGTGCTTGCTTGGAGTTTTTGCCAAATCGACCCGAAGACCCGAGTAGTTTTCTTCCTGACTCGAAGTAGCTACAGGGTTTTTCCCCCTGAAACCCCAAGCGCGACCCGACGCGCGTAAATCTCAAAAAAAAAAAAAAATTTTATTTTTTTTTTATTTGAAATTATATTTTAGAATTTGGGAATTAGGTTTTGTCTGCCATTGGAATGAGGAGCTAAGAAGAAGATGAATTCTACGTACAGACAAATGAAGATTAGGGAGGCTAGGGTTTATATAGGTAGGGTTGACATTTGAATGGATGGATAAGATAGATTTACGCGCTAACGCCAAAGTGGTCCAAAAAGCCCATTCTGTTTCCGGAATGGAATTGGGTAAACCCATATATCAAAATAAGTGTTTTAAAATATTTTAAATGCAATGGAAAAGGTTTCAAGTCCAAATTCCATCGTATGAAGAAGTTATGCTAAAATCAAAAATTTCAAACTGATTTCAATTGATTACAATTGCATTTATTTCAAGGCGTTTCGAGTCCGTACGATCAAATGACAAATCTGATTGTTACGAAACTTGAAACACTATTATAATTCACCGTTACGGATCTGATGAAACTTATTTCATCGAAATCCGAGTCAGTGGCCAAAATGACTATTTTTCCATCAATTAAATAAATTATTAAAATCCAACTTTTAATTTAAATCTTATAATTTACCAATTTTAACCCTTTTATATTGCTCAGTAAATTACAATGTTTTAACCAAATTAAAAGTAAATTCAAAAATTGATAAATTTATCAATTTCCGTGTTTATCTCAATTTATTGAATTTAGAAATTGTAAATTAAATTTTCAAAATTTCATTTAATTACCTTTCATTCTATTATTCAGTCTACTATTATCAAAAAGATGCAATTTACATTGGCTCACTATTGTTTACATTTATTTTCTTAGATTTCCTCTATACTTCCTTCAACGTTAACATTTAACTGTTATATTTCATTTATTCACAATAATTTCAAAGAAAGTAATTAAATTTTCCAATTAAATAAATAAATATAGCTTCCTATTCTGTAGATTAGCCAACTGTCATAATCTAAATAGGATTAGTATTAATTTCATCTTATAAAATTTATAAATAAATTTGTAATTCTTTAAACAAATTCCCGTCAGTTTAAAGTAGCTTAATTCTCTCATTAAAGAATTTATTTCGATTTCTTAAAATAAACCCTCATTATAAATTGAATCCCATTTTATCCTAATAAGTTTCAAATTAAATGGATAAGTTCCAAATTCAACCTTTATCTTACACTTAAGTTTAGGTAAAATCAATTTATAACATATTTCCCTTTTAGTTATTACTTTACCTGCTTCTAGTATTAATTTCTCAATTAATCCACATTATTAAAGTAACGCTTTTAATAAATATGACCCTATGATTACTCAACATTTAATGAACGTTATTTCATTTCCCATTAGTGTAACCTTCATTTATTTTATTTTCACTTATTACAAATTCTAATTCCATTAACAAATAAGCAGGTAATTTTAAAATATATGTTACAAATTTTGAATTAGTCACTATTCATTATTATTGACTTTAATTTAGCATCACTTACCTTGCATTAACGTTGTTACTTAACAATCCCTACCCAATTGCATTTTTATATTCAAATGAATACATTTACTCTTTCCGTTATGGAATTAATTATCAATAAGGCACATCTAATTATCATTATTGATTTTACACAATTTCCACTAACTATACATTTAATTACTATTCAATGTATATTTATTCATTAATCAATTCGATATATACGTTTGTTTCCTTCTATTTGATTTATAACCTAGTGTACATTTACCTAAATTCCATTTCAATTACATTCATTAATGGGTGTTGCATTGAAAACTAATTTATTAGCTTATATCACATTATTACCATTAATTACAATTGGCTTACCAATTTTTATTCAATACCATAAATAAATAACATATTATTCAATACTTACTCTTGTTTCTCATATTTTATTTAAAAATCAAATCATAACATTTACATTATTTTATTGAATTGGAATTTCATTTTAAATATATTTTTTTAGTTAACTTTTAATTACAATTGCTACATCTAATTCCCAACATTCATTTTACTATAAATTATGGAAATTATGACAAACTTAGTTAACGCAATTCACGGGTCGTTACACTCTCCCCCACTCAAAGCTTTTCGGCCCCGAAAAGGAAAAAGAAGGGAGAAGGAAGAATTAGATAAACAATACATCTTATTAAAAATATTAACTTATAAACACTAATTTACAAAATTTATTACTTTATATAAAATATACCCATTTTAATCATTATATCTTTTTATACTTAAATGAATAAAGTTTTGGAAAACAATTCAAAATAATTTTCTAAGTCAAAAAATTTCGAAAAATTTCGGCGGAGTCTCCCTTGTACGGAGAGGCTCGGGAGAAAATATAATATTAAATATAACAAAATATCACTTATAATATCCAAAATTTAATATCCCAACACGGGAAAACAATATAATAGCGCTATAAACTGTAATCCGAAAACGTACCTATTTGTCGGGCAATTAACGCTTATTTATGGAACCAAAAGCAGTAGCAATTTGCTTCCATAACCTACATTTCACTTATATAATCTAAATGGGTTAATCATTATATAAAATGAAATATTTGGAGTTGCTTAAATCAATAACAACAATCAACATAGCAACCATCACTTTCAATGAGCAAACAACCATCACATAAGTCAACACACATCAATCATTCATTCATATCAAACACAATAAATAGTTGTTCGGGTTTAAAACTTCAATTTGTATGGAATGAAAATAAACTACTAAGTGTACCCTTTTACTCAACAGTCTTAGGCGAACTGAATAGATTATTTATTCATCCAAACAATTGTAAAGTATCCTTGCCCAAACAACCATAAATTAAACAAACAACAAATTCAAACAATAGATCAAGTTCATTATCATCAATTTCATTCCATATATTGTTGCTTGATTTCCTCTTCATTCAATTTATACTCATCTTTATTTAATTTATTCACATCATGTCAATTCTCTTCTTATTGCATTATATTTATTCATTCATGACTTGATTTCATTCATTTATTAATAATATTCATGTTAAGTTCAGTTACTTGGCATAACAATTATAACCTTAATTCTTATTAATAAGAGCAATTTATAGAACATTTCCATTACATAAGTTTACTTGTACAATTTACTATACATTTTCTTATTAAACATTTTCAACTTTTTATAATTTTTTTGGTAAGTTATATTTATGCTTTTAAAGAATGAAATTGAAAGTTATACAAGTTTTCTCATTTCTTTTAATTAATTTAATGCTCAATAAACATATCTTAGGTTACATATTTCGGCTTTTCTTTTAATTTTATTAATAACCTAGCATTAAATCCTTATTTTAAATTAGAGGTTCCACTTATTAATTAGTTCCATTCCATTTCACTACACTAATTGAAACTATTAATTAACGGAAACTTAAGAACTAAATACCGGGTTAAATTTTAAATCATTTTAAAATAATAGATAAATGTATATACTTACCGTTTATATATCCAATTATATTTAAAACAATTTAAAATATTTATTTGTTTATCAAAAATAAATCTATAGTAAAACTACTACAGTGGTCTTCCCACTTCGAAACTCGAAAATGAACGTCGATGATGCGTGCACTCATCACCGAAATTATTTTCCAGCGACAGAGAGGGGAGTACAGAACTTATCTCTTACCAAAATTTTCTTTAAAACAATTCTTTCAAATTATGTTGAAATATTTATATCAGAAAATACTTCTAACAATATTATTATTATATTCCAAAATCAATTGAAAGAAATCTTCAAAAACCCCAGAACTTAAGCTCTAAATTTCCAGTTTTCATTTATTTTATTTTCAACTTAGTTTCAACTATTATTTATTTTTCATTACCTAACACCCAATCTATAGCAACCACATATATATCTTTATAAAATATTTTTATATATAGAAAATATAATAGGCAAATTTATTTCATTCACCTATATTAAGAAAAATATTATGTCGGTCTGTCCTATTAAGTGTTTAGAAATCCCTATTGATGTCATAGTGTCCCATGCGCCAACCAGAATTTATAAATACAAAACGGAACAGATTAACACAATATTAAAACATTTTTATAACACTAACAAATACGCTCTCTCATATATATACGCTCAACGACTCCCATAGGGTATTACTACCCTATTAATAAAGAGTCAGACCCCACAAAGCTAAGGTTTATCGCTAAACCAAAGCTCTGATACCAAATGTAACATCCCACCTTTTTGTATGCTTAAGCAGACACACGTGCCAACTTAAACCATACAGAAGGGTGGATTGTTATGGGGTAAATAAGAAAAAGTGGAGAAATAAAAGAAACAAAATAGAATCTTGCAGCGGAACGATAAAATATAATAATCAAATAACAGTTCATGAAGCTGTTTTACAAAACATTTGATTATACTTATACAATACATATCAGAGTTACACATACCAGAGAATGATAATTATGCAGCGGAATACAATGGTGTAGTGGAATATAGAACAAATAGTAATAATAAAATCTTCGTCTTCGTCCTTCAGAAATAGGCCTTCAAATCCTGAAATGCTCAGGCTGACCCGAGCGAATTTAAAAGACAAAACACTCGAGTCAGAACTAAAAGATCTTATGTAAGTTAAATTAATGAAATAAATATGAGTGTAAACGGCGTCAGAGATGTTTACGGGGTTTGACATCTCCTATCCAGTGTCTAACGTGAGTGCAGTAACTTAAGAGATGCTCGGGATTCACATCCCCTAAGGATCCGTTAAACTATTTACTATGTAGTAATATTCGCTATTATAATAATTTCTAATATAAAATAAACATACTTTTAAATAGCGTTAAGGGGTTACCCATATAGCCCTTAACACAAAATAATGCCGATAGTCTATACAGTACCTGCATACCCCGAGAGGCTACGAGAAGATACTCCATAGGTACGACACAAATAGAAACTCGTAGTAAAGCTCGATATGGTAGGTGACACGGCACAACTAGGCAATGCCAGGGTAGATATACCAATTACGCACACGGACTGATGGAGCGCATAGCAGCCACTACCGTCCACCTCGAACAACACTCCCAAATCGAAGGGTGGCCACCGAAAATCACAAAGTAATAGAATGGAATCGAAGAAGTGTGTCCGATAAGAGGTGCTACCTCACTGGTCCGAGATCGCTCCTGTTTTAGCCACCTTATGCCAACTCACGGGAGTTGGGTCCACGTATATACCTTAGGATCGTCGCCACCATCCTACTTCATTCTGGAAACTCCACCGCGTACACAGTTGTCAAAGTGGTTTTCGGTATCGACAGAGAGTATGTCCATATCTGATCCCGGTCTTTTTAACAACCAATCGTTATTATAACACCGTGGTCATTTTAAAAATATATATACTTTTAAAAAAACACAATCATTTCCCTTTCAAAACATATTCTTTATTTCAAAATAGTATATCATCAAAAACCAAAATATTATTGCATTTCAAACAATATCCTTTACTTCAAAATAGTATATACTTTAAAACCAAATTATTATTGCTATTTCAAAACATATCATTTACTTCGAAATAGTATATACTTAATAACCAAATTCAATAATATATTATATAAATAAAATCCAAATTTTCAATCACTATTCTTACTTTTAATTATAAAACTTGAAATATTCTTTAAAACCATCTTAAACCCAAATCACATAATGCAGTCATATTCTTAATCTCAAAATTTCAATCGGTTTCAAATCAATATATTTAAAGATAATTCTTAAATAAATTCTATTTCAAATAAATTCATTTTCAAACCATATTACTTTCAAAGTTATAACAATTTCGAAAACAAATACTTGGAAAAACCATAATACCTTAATTTCAATAAAACATTTCAATTTTGATATATTTCAAGTCTTTAAATATTCCAAAATTCCCAACCAAATATGACAATCTTATATATACCTTAATTCAGTTTACTATTATTTAGTTTAGAAATATTTATTAAATAAATTCAATATCACTTAAATAAAGCTCAACTTGAAATATTCGTAAATCAAACTTAAAACATCATCAAGTCATACATAGCTTAAATTTTAGAATTTAACCATATATAAAATAATATTTATATAATATCAAAATTTAATATTTATTAAACTATATATTTCTTTCCAGACCATAGAAAATCCCTTAAAATATTTTATATATAGACCACGGTGCCTGTATATAATTTTCTATCCTATGGTCAAGTGATACGGATATTTATCATTTCAATCCGCAATTTAAAATAAAATTACGGTTATATATCATTTCAAACCGCAATCCCGAATAAAATAAAAATGCATAATAACTTGCAGTTTATACAATATAAAATATAGCATCCATTCATCCAAATATCAATAAACAACCATTTATTACAATCATCATCCAATTTAAACTAAACATCAATATAAAGCATATAAAATATAACACGCATCAACAAATAGTTTATATTCAAAAAAAATTAATAACTGTTCAACTGGCAGTTTATATGCAATAATAAATAAATTTAACTTGCAAATTTTATGCAATAATAAAATTAAATAACAATTAAATTTAACTAAATGTTATCTAACTGAGATGATGATTAAATATATGTCCAAACAATCATAGATAAATTTTAAATCATATCAAAATTTAATTTAACAAACATAAGAAATCTTAGAAGTTGTGAGTGAGTTAAAACACTCACCTTTTGAATTTAAATTGAATTTAAATTGAATTTAAACCCAAAAATTTGACCGTCTCAGAATTCGTCCAAACCATCGTCAAAGTGTTCGGAATTTCGATACGATCCTAACAAAAGAAATCGCGTCCAAATCCGAGTCCGTATGCAAAAGTTATGAAAATTTGAAGATTGGAAAATTCTGGTGCTGAGTCGACTTCGAGTTCAACCCGGTCCGCCGCCTCAAATACCCGGTGCTTGCTTGGAGTTTTTGCCAAATCGACCGAAGATCCGAGTAGTTTTCTTCCTGACTCGAAGTAGCTCCAGGGTTTTTCCCCCTGAAACCCCAAGCGCGACCCGACGCGCGTAAATCTCAAAAAAAAAAGCAAATTTTAATTTATTTTTATTTTTATTTTTATTTTATTTGAAATTATATTTTAGAATTTGGGAATTAGGTTTTGTCTGCCATTGGAATGAGGAGCTAAGAAGAAGATGAATTGTACGTACAGACAAATGAAGATTAGGGAGGCTAGGGTTTATAACTGGGTTTATATAGGTAGGGTTGACATTTGAATGGATGGATAAGATAGATTTACGCGCTAACGTCAAAGTGGTCCAAAAAGCCCGTTCTGTCTCCGGAACGGAATTGGGTAAACCCAGATATCAAAATAGGTGTTTTAAAATATTTTAAATGCAATGGAAAAGGTTTCAAGTCCAAATTCCATCATATGAAGAAGTTATGCTAAAATCAAAAATTTCAAACTGATTTCAATTGATTACAATTGCATTTATTTCAAGGCGTTTCGAGTCCGTACGATCAAATGACAAATCTGATTGTTACGAAACTTGAAACACTATTATAATTCACCGTGACGGATCTGATGAAACTTATTTCATCGAAATCCAAGTCAGTGGCCAAAATGACTATTTTTCCATCAATTAAATAAATTATTAAAATCCAACTTCTAATTTAAATCTTATAATTTACCAATTTTAACCCTTTTATATTGCTCAGTAAATTACAATGTTTTAACCAAATTAAAAGTAAATTCAAAAATTGATAAATTTATCAATTTCCGTGTTTATCTCAATTTATTGAATTTAGAAATTGTAAATTAAATTTTCAAAATTTCATTTAATTACCTTTCATTCTATTATTCAGTCTACTATTATCAAAAAGATGCAATTTACATTGGCTCACTATTGTTTACATTTATTTTCTTAGATTTCCTCTATACTTCCTTCAACGTTAACATTTAACTGTTATATTTCATTTATTCACAATAATTTCAAAGAAAGTAATTAAATTTTCCAATTAAATAAATAAATATAGCTTCCTATTCTGTAGATTAGCCAACTGTCATAATCTAAATAGGATTAGTATTATTCGAATTACAAATTTATAAATAAATTTGTAATTCTTTAAACAAATTCCCGTCAGTTTAAAGTAGCTTAATTCTCTCATTAAAGAATTTATTTCGATTTCTTAAAATAAACCCTCATTATAAATTGAATCCCATTTTATCCTAATAAGTTTCAAATTAAATGGATAAGTTCCAAATTCAACCTTTATCTTACACTTAAGTTTAGGTAAAATCAATTTATAACATATTTCCCTTTTAGTTATTACTTTACCTGCTTCTAGTATTAATTTCTCAATTAATCCACATTATTAAAGTAACGCTTTTAATAAATATGACCCTATGATTACTCAACATTTAATGAACGTTATTTCATTTCCCATTAGTGTAACCTTCATTTATTTTATTATCACTTATTACAAATTCTAATTCCATTAACAAATAAGTAGGTAATTTTAAAATATATGTTGTTATTATTGACTTTAATTTAGCATCACTTACCTTGCATTAACGTTGTTACTTAACAATCCCTACCCAATTGCAATTTTATATTCAAATGAATACATTTACTCTTTCCGTTATGGAATTAATTATCAATAAGGCACATCTAATTATCATTATTGATTTTACACAATTTCCACTAAATGTACATTTAATTACTATTCAATGTATATTTATTCATTAATCAATTCGATATATACGTTTGTTTCCTTCTATTTGATTTATAACCTAGTGTACATTTACCTAAATTCCATTTCAATTACATTCATTAATGGGTGTTGCATTGAAAACTAATTTATTAGCTTATATCACATTATTACCATTAATTACAATTGGCTTACCAATTTTTATTCAATACCATAAATAAATAACATATTATTCAATACTTACTCTTGTTTCTCATATTTTATTTAAAAATCAAATCATAACATTTACATTATTTTATTGAATTGGAATTTCATTTTAAATATTTTTTTTAGTTAACTTTTAATTACAATTGCTACATCTAATTCCCAACATTCATTTTACTATAAATTATGGAAATTATGACAAACTTAGTTAACGAAATTCATGGGTCGTTACACTCTCCCCCACTCAAAGCTTTTCGTCCCCAAAAGGAAAAAGAAGGGAGAAGGAAGAATTAGATAAACAATTTCTATTAAATTTCATTCAATATTAAGTAATAAAATACTAAATGCATAAACCAAAACTGATGAAAATAGAAAGTATGAATTAATGATGGCCTTGCCTATTTATGTTAAACTATCCCAGTTTATACATCAAAATTTTGCCTTCCTTTACATAAATTTAAATATTATCTTTTAAATGTAAATACTTAGACCCAAAATCTATAGCCAACAATCAAATGCTCCTAGGACCGGGACTGTAAAATATAAAGAAAAGTGACAAAATAGTTTAAACATACTTCTCCAAATACCATGTGACCTTAATATAAAGAGATCCTTTTTAAATATATATATATATATATACGTGTAAATTATAAACTTTTATGTTACATTGAAAATCAAAACATGTAAAAAAATAAATAGAGAAAAACATGTTATGCTTAAAATAAACGAAAAGCAATATAAACAATAAGAAAACAAAAGAAAATGATGAAAAAGAAGAAGAAAAAGAAAAGAAGTAAGAAGAAAAAAATTAGTGCAGCCATTTACCTACAGAAGAAGCTTCACACGCAAGAGAGGAGATGAAGGTCTATTGATATGGAATAGAACGAGTGATTGGTATTTATAAGAGAAGCCCCACATTGATAAAGTGGAAAGAAATTTTGTTTAAAGTGGAAAGAAATAAAGATAGTAATGGCTAAAATTTAGCTGAGAATAATTTATGCTTTTAACGTATGCCATAATTTAAGCAAAAGACACTGATTTCAATTATATTAATAGCCAAGAATAGGAACGTTTCAAACGTGAATTGGGAAAATTATTTGCTTAAAATTGAGGAATGCTAAAAGGAATAGACAGATAGACCAGAGCTAACGTATCAATTTGAAAATAAACTGAGATAATGGAAAAGTAACAGCTATACGTTTAAAGAAATAAATTTTTGTTTGTTTGGAGAGCACGAAATGAGTTTGGAAATGAAGAATATTAAAATGGAAAAAGGAATGGACAGAGAAATTCAAGCAAAGATAAACGTACAGAAATAAATATAGAGTAGTGGAAATTTAAAAGTTAGAAAGCTTAAATCAAGGAAATATCAAATGCAACCGGCTTAAATAGGAGAAAGGTGATATAAACAAAATGTAAAAGCAACGGTGATCCTTAAATTTAGCTGAATTATTAAGGCAAATAAATAGAATGTACGAAGAGAATAGGGAAGGTTATAAATCAGATTGGAAATGAAAACGTAAAGAAAGGAAAAAATAAATAATAGAAATCAATGAATGCGAAAATAACGTATAGTATTTTATACGTTTCAACTTTTGAAATGGCATGGATGGATAGAGGAAATAAATTAAAATATGTATAAAGTTTGAATGCTGGTGAATAGAGGAAATAAATTAAAATAAATATGTATAAAGATTAGATTTTAAAATAAGATTTTTAAACAATATTGAATGCGTTGTTCATATTCTTTTTTCCATATAGTTAGTACAATATATGCTAAATTTATACAAAAAGTAACGTATCTAAATTTATACGTTACTTATTTATTCTATGCCTATTTATTTATACTATTTACTCTCTACCTATTAATTTATACTATTTACTCTCCACCTATTAGTTTATACGTTACCTATTTATTCTCTACCTATTAATTTATAAATTACCTATTTATTCTCTACCTATTAATTTATACGTTACTTATTTCAAAATATCTTTCTTATAATAATTATTATATTTGGAAAACATTTTGAAAAAAAAATTCTTTTAAAACTTATAAATAAAATATCATTATGTTAACTACCAAATTAAATGTTCATTTTAATACATTCTCTTTCCTTAATGGAAAGATTTCAACAAATACAAATATTAATTTCGTATTAAAATCAAATAAAAATCTAATTCAACTACTTATATTTAATTATACGTAATCCAAACATTAAATTTTTATTTCAAAATATTATTATTTAAAATTTCTTACAAATTCAATTAAATACGTTATTCAAACCGTTTAAAATTTATGGGTTGTTACAACCATTTTAGAAGATTTATATAAAATGGGTTGCTGTCATTATTGTTGAACTGCTTTCTCTTCCCTTTCATTATTCTTTCTTTCCCATTTGCTCACCATCCTACAGAAGTTTTCCCCCGCTCTTCCTTATTCCACGACCTCCACCTTGCCTCGACAGTTGTGCCGCAATCCACAGTCGCTTGCATCCGCCTCTTCTCAAACCATCGGTCTCCACGCCTCAGCCAACGTTAAATCCACGCACGGCTGTAGTCGAGATGCATGGCCCTTCCTCCCCTTTTTCTAGCAATTCCGCTCACCCCTCTCGACCATGGAAGATCAGTTTGCTCGAGTTCCTTTTACATGCATATTTAGATAAGTTTATATAATGATTATTATATTTATATTATTTTCTTTCTTTTGCGTTCCCAGATCTAGGCTTTTATATTCTTCAAAAGCTATATATATAACATTGTTATATTATTTACTTAAACCGTGTTATATTTTGAAATAGTTTTATTAGTATATATATATAGTGTGGTGTATTTGTTGTGAAATAGCAGCCTCATTGTGTTCCTCACTTTTAAATAGAGATATATATGTGTTTAAAGTAATATATATATAATAAGTAAGCTGTATATATTTTTATCCCTTGCTTTATACTTTAACACTAGTTTATATATATTTTTCGAATAAGTGGTCTGCATAGGTTCTAACCTGTACACATATAGGTTAGTTGTATATTATATATAGGTCTTTATATAGTAACTGTACCTGTATGAAAAGTTTACATTACATTTAAAAAAAAGATCGGCTTTGAACATAGTTTTTCCAGTGTATATATACAGTAGTTTGTATAAGTTATATATATAGATTTTATATACAGTAAGGTATATATCTTTTCTATCTATGAGTACTTTGTATATTTTATTACAAGGCTATCTCTATTTTGTGACTGCTCTTTATATATATATTACAGAATTAGTGTATTAGCTCTGTTGTTATAAGTATATATATGTGAACAGCCGTAGATAGGTATTGTTCCATAATAAGTGTTGATTTTGAACTATAATAGGTATAAATGTTCTTTTATATATATGAGTCTATAAATAAATTCGGTAAAGTCTGCATATATAGTGACCCGCATATATATATTCTGCATAAATATATTTTGAGCCATTTATATGTTGAATTCGTACATCCTACATATGTGTAAGTTTAACTGATGTTATACATATTTTATTAGATCAAATTCAAAGTATATTTGTCATATAAGTTGTCTGCATATAATGGCTTACCTATATAAATGCATATGTGTTTGAGTAATGTAACGACCCGATATTTTCAACCATTCGCATCCACACATGCCAGACTTGAATTGCTCAAAATGTCAGATTGTTAATTTTAAATTTGGCAAAACTCAGCATATACAGTGAATAAATCAATCACAGAATCTCAGACACAGAGTAATACAATTATATGCAGTGGAATAAACAAATAGTAGTTCATGAAGCTACTATATAAACATCAGAGTTAGAAATAAAATACAACAGAATATCTCAAATGCAGTGAAGTCTCCAGTACAACAGATGACCTCTCTGAACAAATCAACTAGAAAACTGAAAGCTGAGTCGATAGTAGGATCACCAACGAAGCTCCAAACTCCAAAGGTGAGTCTCAAATGCTGTATCACTCGGTCTGACCCGAGCGTAAAGCAAAACACAAAACACTCGAGTCTGGATTAACATTCTTATATCAGTAAATCCAACTCAAGTGAAATATCAACTGAAATACAAGTAACTTAAAGGATGTTTGGGATAATCATCCTCTAAGGATCTGCAGAACTATATACAAGGTAGAAATATACACTATAACACCGTGGTCATTTCAAATTAATTTATTCTTCAAACCCAAATATCATTTCATTTCAAATATATCTATTTTCCAAAATAGTATATATAGGTTAAATAATTTATAAAGTAAAGTATTTATAATTTCCTCAAGTCTCACAAATCGTTTCAAATCAACTAAAATTCCAAATTCAAATTTATTCAAATCTGAATTCATCAATTCAATTCAATTCTAAATAAACCATTTAAATTTTCAATATATTTCAAAACTTTAATATTCAACATTCTCAAAGTTAAATTTAACAGTTTCATATAGCTCTTGATTTAACTTCATTATTATTTAATCAGAGAATATTCACTTAATAAATTCAATATCATTTAACTAGCCTTAAATTACATTTTTACTAAATATTTCCTTAAATTTATTTAAACAATAAATATTCATTAAATTACTTAAATCAAACCCAAGTTATAAATCATATCTTAAATCTCAATTTCAATAAGTTTCAAATCGGTTTAATTAAATAAAATTATCTTCCCAACCTTAACTTATTCAAATTATTACCGAAATCTATTTTGAAACATAAATTTAAATACTTAACCATATTATATGTATTAAATCAATCTTAATCAAATTAAATATTATTATTAAATCTAGATATATATCATTACCATTTATGTAACGACCCCAAATTTCCGACCCGATTTAAAATTTTAAATTCATCGTTTCAATAAAAATTTTGAAATTTTAAACGATCTAAAGTAACGTCCAAACTTTATTTATGACATACGTCTAGTTAGATATGGACATAGAAAAAGTTTCGTTGCAAATTATTACAGTAAAATCCGTTCGCGTTTTACTGTATATCAGTCCATATAAAGCTGCGTAAAATTTATCTTCCAAATCCAAATATTTTTACACAGTTATGTTGTAAAAATTATTCTGATCAAGATTATGTAATTCGTTTCGTCTAAAACTGTCATCGCCTGCTCCGTTTAAATTGTTTTGCAAATCGTACAATTTAAGCGGCGTAAATGCAAATTTTATAAAATCATCGTATCGCAATAATCTGTGTACCGTTGGAAGCGCATCGTCACACTGATCATAACGGTATATTTATTTGCGCGAATCGAATTCCGACATCATCCGTCCTGTTAATTTATCGGTTCCGGACGGACCGGTTAAATAAAAATTGGCAGCCCAAAAGCTTTAAATTGCATCCACTTTGAAATAAAAAAATAAAATCTCAGCTGATGGAATTAATACGGTAGTTGGAAGCTAGGAGTTGTTTGGGAAAATACGTGTGAACGTTGGAAATGAAGGTGACGTTTGTGAGTCCAATAAAATTAATTACTGTTACAAAAATTTATGTGTTAACTTGGAAACGTACGTGTCTTTTAGGGAGCCATCTCGTTTATGTCCCAGCTTATTAAAAGTGAAAGAACGTTCATTCTCCATCACTGTTTCAATTTCAAATCTACAAACTTCAGGTATCCTTTCTTCTCTTTCCTCTTCTTATACTTTTCTGCAGTTCACAAAATAAATAAAAAATGAGATGGCCACAACCACTTCTTCCCAGCCACTGCCTCCTGACAACAATCACTCCCACTCCCATCCTTCCCAACCCAGTCACCGTCTCCCACCACCACGCCCACACTTCCCCAGCCTACCTCTCTCCACGCCGCCAATCTCTCTGAACCGTACCTCGCCCCAACCTTACCGAACCACGCACCCGGACCTCCCTGACCCACTGCATACCGCCACCCAGTTTTCCCAACCGAGCCCACCATTCCGCCTCCCTCGACTGCGCCACTAACCCACGTCCAAACGCCGGGTCCCATCACCTCCCAACCTCGGCCTTGCCTGCTTTGCCTTCCGCACCGCCTAAACACCACGTTCCCAGCCTCCTCCCCTCTTTCGTTCGCCTGCAGCCAATCACGCGCGCCCATTTTCGAGCCTTCCACTGACCGGTCACCGCCCAGTCACCACGTCACTACCCAGACTGACTTCGCAGGGGTGTACATTAGTGGCTGCGTGTGTGTATGCGAACGTGTATAGGCGTGTGCATGTTGAGTTGTGGTGTATGTGTGCGTTAGTTAGTAAAGTGTTATTAAAAAAAATTAAAATAAAATGCGTGGGCATGCATGATGAAGGGGGGAAATGTATAATTGGGTTGGAACTATGCGTTCAAGGAAGTAGAGTGCGGCAAGTTGGGTTCTGTAAAGAAAAGAAACTGAGAATTGCAAAATAGCTTTGATACTGCAGATGAAGTCTGCATGTAAATATCTATTTGGTTGCCAAAAAGGTAACCGACTTCTCTTTTTCGTTGTGTGCAGAAGCAACCGACTGATTTCTATCGCAGCAACATCGATCTTCAGCTTTGTTCTTTCCTCCGTCTTCGGTAAGCGCATTTATATAAATTTATAAATTATATACAACGTTCATTGTATTAATATCGTTTTCTTTTGTCGATATTACAGTGTCCGTTGTTCGTGCTGTACCGACTTTTTTCGTGCTTCTTTTGCTTCGTTGTAACGACCCGTATTTTTACGGATCGAAAAGTTTGTCAAAATCTGGAATTTTCAGCATTTTTGGGTTGTTTCAGATTTTGGTTGGAATTTGCCTAAGTTCTAGGTCGTACGCGACCTAAGAGAGTCATGGGTTGTTAGCGACTTAGGTGATAAGTCGTGAGCGACTTAAAGAAAGTCTGCGACCTAAGGGGATAGGCGAGTTAAGAGTTAGATCGTGGACAGTTTGGAGCGACCTATGGGAGTAGCAAGTTAAACCCAATAGTTAATGACCTAGGGATGAGCGACCTAGTGGTTCCGAGTTAGCATTGTTAGGTCGGCAACGACCTAAGGAGTTTGGAGATAGCTGTGTAGCGACCTAGTGTCTTGGTATGACCTATAGGTTAGCGACTTAGGGAGTATACGACCTATGGGAGTTAAGTCATACGAGTTAAGTCGTAAGTCGTAACATGTTTTAGGTCGCGTGAAGACTTAAGGTTATTAGGTCGCTGGGTTTTGGCTTAGTATTAGGTCGCGCATAGTTAAGTCGCGTAGTGCTTTAGGTCGTTAGTGTGTTAGGTCGCTGAGGTTATAGGTCGTAACACAGTTAGGTCGCTGAGGCGCTACGATTGTTAGGTCGCGTAAGCGCTTAAGCTTTAGGTCGATGATGTGTTTAAGTGTTAGGTCGTAGCACTATTAGGTCGCACCTATGGTTAAGTCGCTAAGTCATAGGTCGTGACCTTGTTAGGTCGTAGGAGGAAGGGTTTTGTTAGGTCGTTGAAGCGCTTGGGTGATAAGTCGTAGGTTGTAGTGGCCTGGGTTGTTAGGTTGAAGAGGCTTTAGGTCGGTGGGGTTTATAGGTCGTAGGTCGTAGGTCGTATACGACCTAACTCCGAGCGACCTAGGGGCGGTTTTCAGCTATAAATAGAGGGGGTTGGCTTCATTTTTGGAATCCGGATTTCGAAGCGACGAAGTGCTGCCATTTTGAGAGCTCGACTTCTACGCTTCTTCACTTCTTTT
The DNA here is from genome assembly GCA_030737815.1 of Allium fistulosum. Taxonomy (NCBI): domain Eukaryota; kingdom Viridiplantae; phylum Streptophyta; class Magnoliopsida; order Asparagales; family Amaryllidaceae; genus Allium; species Allium fistulosum. The sequence continues at coordinate 476,046,983 of CM060901.1, forward strand.
CTCTACTCTAATCTAGTGATTCCTTCCATCCATATCGAAGATCAAGAATGAAGATTCAAGAGCTTAGATTGAAGATCTTCATCTTTTCAAGAGAGATTTCTTCGTTTGAAGCGGATTCGTGATAGATCAAGATTGATCCTTCGCTGTCCAGATCCGAAGCGTGTAGATTTGGAGTTGTTTAGGTGATTTGGTGAGTGGTGATTATCTCTCACACGGATCCAAAGGAGTATATCAGATTGTTGGCTCGATTTGGTGTTAAAATAGTGATTTTCATGCATTTTCTTCATCCTAAGTGTAGATCCATATAGATCCATTGTTCAGATGATGTTACATCCATTTTATCATATGTTAACCTATGCAAGTTCATTCATCAAGATTGTAGAGATATTCCTTATGATTTCATGCATGTTAGACTTTCAACTCTTTAATTACGAAAATGCCATTATTGTTATAATTATCTAGTTAGATCATATTTGAATGCTTGATTGCTTGGATTAATGTTTGGTTTGATTAATTGTTATGAATTAGATGATTTATGGTTTGATTTAGACCAAAGACGATTCAAAAGCTAAGGGAAAGGCTCTTGAATTGGGTAAGCTGCTCGTGGCATATGTAGCGGGATGATGAAGCTCTTATGCGTAGATTTGATGATGTGATGTTGAGATGAGGCTTTGCGAGGATGTGATGAAGCGAGACAATCATGAGATGAAGACTTGGTCTAATCCAGACGGGATCATTCCAAGCAAGTTGGTAACTCGGTGATATGATTCGAGTTAAGGGTAATGGATGCTTGAGAGGCGCTTGAGCTAGTATGGAAATAGTCGTCAAGGAGGATGACTAGGAGGCTTGGATAGCATCGTTGTTGAAGGTTCTAGCATGCTCTAAGCAAGAGTACGTTTGGGCAGATTCGATAGTCCCAACGGCCAACTGTTGATGGTCGAGTACTCTGGGCAGATTCGATAGTCCAAGGCACGGGCTGCGACGACGTGCGGGAGTTATGTCTAGAACCGGGGTTTCCATTAGCCCTTGACGGACGGCTGAAAGAATGTGCCGGTCATTCAATTAACGGTGATATCGAAGCAATGATAACAGTGATAGCCAGAGTCATGGATGTTTGGTTGTATCGTCATTCGGACTCAAGAGCTGTATTTTCTGGGTGCTTATCTGATTTAGGCCTTGGTACTTGGAAAACATCGTCCTTGACTCGAGTGATAGTAGCTTTACTTTAAATTGTATGCTCTGCTATGTTTGCTTCTGCTTAGTGTGTGTCTGGGGGCTATCACTGTAGAATGAGGTTGGAGTGGGAGGGTTGTATTCCTATTCCTTTTCCTTTATACTCTTTTGGTATGTTGTTAGTTAATTTACTGCTCACTAAGACTGTTGTCTGACTCAAGGCTTTATGTTTTAACTCTTATTGCCTTGGGCTGTTCGTCCATTTTTGGGACGGGCAGACTAGGTAGCAGGTGACAGGTGCTGTTCTTACTTCTCATGATGATGATATCGAAGACGAGCTGGAGGGTTGCATATTATCTTCTTACTATATGTACTGGATGTTCCGCTGTTTTGTATAACTCTGAGTGTTATGTAGTGAGGCTTGATGTATTGGCTATTTGGATGTTTGTATTCAACTACTATGAAGTTTTGTTATATGATGGCATTCTATTCTGTAAAGCTTCACTAAATATATGTTCTATTGTATTTTGTCCATGCGCTGTGAGTAATACGATAGATTCTGTTATTTTATTTTACCCTGACAATCGTCCATGGCTGCCTGGCACACTTTACAGCGCACTATCTCTAGATTCAGTGCAGGGGTCATGGGCGGTCGTCACATTTGGTATCAGAGCATTGGTTAATCGATTTTACCCAACGCTAGCTGACGTAACTACGTATGAGAGACGTAATTGTATTTTGATGGATGAATACTATATATAATATAGTAGTTTAGTTGAGTTTGAGTCCCTTATGCAGTTGTTTCTCTAGATGTTCTAATCATTCCTTTTTATAGATATTGAGAATGAGTCGAAGAGGGAGACCAGCTGCTAGGGAAGGCCGTGCTACTGAGGGGGCTGCTGATTATGCAGCTATGTTCGAAGCTATGATGACTTCGATCATGAGAAGGATACCAGTTCCGGGGGCAGCAGTAGATGTTGGAGTTCAAGTCCAAACTCCAAAACCAGTGGATTTTGCTAAGTTGTGCAAGGATTATACTGCTCTTGGAGGGAAGGTTTTCTTGGGAACAGAATCTACCATTGAGGTCCAGAGATGGATAGATGCTTGTAGAAGGATCTTTGGTGATTTGGGAATTGAGGATGCAACTAAGAGGAAGTTGGCATCAAGACAGCTTCAAGGGAGAGCTTCTGATTGGTGGAACTCTATTACCATCAATACTCCATAGGAAGAGATTACTTGGGAGCAATTCCAAGTTAGGTTTGAAGCTAAGTTCATTTCTACAGCTCAGAAGTCTGTTCTGTTCAAGAAGTTTGTGGAGCTCAAGCAAGGTGGAAGACCATTTCTTGAGTATGTTTCTGAGTTTTAAGCCTTGTCCAAGTATGCCCGGTCATATATTGAATCTTCATATCAGAAGAATGAGAAGTTTGTGACAGGCTTGGACAGTTATCTGGGGAGACAGTTGGTGGATCATTTGGATGATTCATTTGAGAAGCTTGTGGAGAAAGCTCTCAGGCATGAGAGTCTGTTTCCTAAGGAAGGATCTGTTGTTGCTGTGACCAGGGAAGACTCTAAACCCCAGCAGGGTGGAAACAAGAAGAGGAAGCAGCAGCAGCAGAAGGGTAAGGATGGCCAGAAGAAGCCGAAAGGCGAGGTGACTTGCTACAATTGTCAGCAGAAGGGCCATTTCTCTAAGGATTGTAAGAATCCGAAGGCACCGATGAAGTGTCACAACTATGACAAGCCAGGGCATTTCAGGAAGAATTGTCCAGAACCGAGGAGAGACAAGCAGATTGTGCAAGCTTATGCTTTGGGAGCTGTTCCTTCGTCTTCAAAAGCTCCTACCGCTGAAGAGAAAGGAAAGAGTGTGGTGGTTCAAGGTACTCTTTTCTTATGTGGTGTTCCAGTTAGAGTTCTGTTTGATACTGGGGCGTCACATTCGTTTATTTGTAGTGAACTTGTAGGCCGGTTAGGTTTGGAACCGGATATTGTTGATAGGCCATTGGTTGTGACTAATCCAGTTGGGGGTTCGTCTTGTTTGTGTATGTTATGCCGTCGTCTAGTTGTATCGAGTCATGGTTGCTCTTTTGTTTGTGATTGCTTTGTTCTGAACTTTGCGGAGTTCGGAATTATTTTTGGTATGGACTGGCTTAGGAAGTATGCGGCTAAGGTTGATTGCGAAAGGTTGGAAGTGACAGTCGAGAATGTGGAGGGGCGAAAGGTTGTGATACGATGTAGGCATGAAGAAGGCGTCTTCATGAGCTTCATGTATTCGCTAGTTGTTCCACGGGATGGACTGTCATTAGTGCCAATCGCGAATGGATTCGAGGATGTCTTTGACGAAGTCAAAGGGTTGCCGCCGCATAGAGAGATCGAGTTTCGTATAGATCTAGTTGAAGGAGCCAGACCTGTTGTGATGCCTCTTAGGCGGATGGCGCCTAAGGAACAGCATGAGTTGAAGGTGCAAGTTGATGACCTTTTTCAGAAAGGATTCATTCGGCGTAGTGTGTCCGAGTGGGGTGCACCAGTTGTGTTCGCAACCAAGGCAGATGGATCGTTGAGATTATGTGTGGATTATCGTGAGCTGAATAAGGTGACAAAGAAGAACAAGTATCCATTGCCGAGAATAGATGACTTGTTTGATCAGCTTCACGAGGCTAAGGTGTTTTCTCAGATGGATTTGGCAACGGGATTTCACCAGTTGAGAGTGGCTAAGGATAGTGTGCCGAAGACTGCTTTTAGGACACCATCCGGTTTCTTTGAGTGGCTGGTAATGCCATTTTGATTGACTAACGCGCCAGCATATTTTGTGGATCTTATGAATAGAGTGTTCAGAGATCAGTTGAACAAGTTCGTACTTGTGTTCGTGGATGATATTCTGATTTATTCCCGAACGGAAGAAGAGCACAAGACGCACTTGCGTATTGTTTTGGAAATCTTACGGAAACATCAGCTGAAGGCTAAGTTTTCGAAGTGTCACTTCTGGAAGAGTGAAGTGAGGTTCTTAGGCCATGTTATCTCTGGAAATGGAAAAGCGGTTGATCCCGCTAAGGTGGCAGCAATCCAGGATTGGGTTAGACCTAAGAATGCATCTGATGTGAGAAGTTTGCTTGGATTAGCAGGATATTATCGACGGTTCATCAAAGACTTTTCCAAGATAGCTGCACCGTTAACAGGATTGACGAAGAAGAACCAAGTGTTCAGTTGGGATGCTAAGTGTGAGCAAGCTTTCGGAATCCTAAAAGAGAGATTGACGAGTGCTCCTGTTTTGACTATTCCTAGTGGGAATGATGAGATGGTGGTTTACACCGACGCATGTGGTACTGGACTTGGAGCAGTGCTGATGCAGAGAGATAAAGTTGTTGCGTATGCAAGTCGACAACTGAAGCCGCATGAAAGGAATTATCCGACTCATGATTTGGAGTTGGCGGCGATTGTTTTTGCTCTGAAGATGTGGAGACATTATCTATTGGGAGTTCGATTTGAGTTGTTTACAGATCATAAGTCGTTGAAGTATCTTTTCTCCCAAAAGGATTTGAATCTTCGGCAGCAACGTTGGCTAGAGTTTTTGGCATCATATGATTTTGGTATAGCTTATACTCCGAGAAAAGGTAACGCAGTGGCAGATGCGTTAAGTCGAAGACATGCAGGATTGGGAGCCATGTTTTCAGAATGGAAGAATCTCGAGTATTTAGCTGGATTTGACTTCAGGCCTAGATGCGAATTGGAACCTGAGATGTTGGCAAACTTATCGATAAGACCTTCTCTTGTGGAAAGGATTGGCGAGAGCCAAAAGCGAGACGATAAGCTTGTCAGGATTATCCGTGATTTGGAATCTGGATTGGATCCAGAAAAGGATAAAGGATTCGAGGTCGATCGAGAGGGTTGGCTTCGGAAGCAAGGACGACTAGTTGTTCCCGATACAGATGGATTGAGAGATGAAGTTCTGAAGGAAAGTCATCACTCGAAGTTGACAATTCATCCAGGTGGAAATAAGATGTATCGGGATATGAAGAGAACCTACTACTGGGAAGGCATGAAGAAGGATGTTGGAAATTTTATTTCCAAGTGTATGAACTGCCAGTTGGTAAAAGCCGAGCAGAAGAAGCCATGTGGATTGCTTCAACCATTATAAGTTCCTACATGGAAGTGGGAACAGGTATCGATGGATTTTATCGATGGATTGCCTAGAACCAGAACGGGAAATGAAGGGATTTGGGTCATTGTAGATCGTTTGACTAAGAGTGCACGATTCATTCCTGTTTGATCGACTAGGACTGCATCAAAGTTGGCTGAGTTGTATGTTAAGTGGATAGTTCGATTCCATGGTATTCCGAAAAGTATAGTGAGCGATCGAGACCCATTGTTCACTAGTGGATTTTGGAAGAGCTTCCAGGAAGTTTTGGGAACCGAGTTGTGTTTGAGTACAGCTTATCACCCTCAAACAGATGGTCAGACCGAGAGAGTCAACCGAGTTTTGGAAGATCTCCTCAGAGCTTGTGTTTTGGATTTCGGAGGATCATGGGAAGATCACCTTCATTTGGTGGAGTTTTCATACAACAACAGTTACCAGTCAAGTATTGGTATGGCACCGTATGAGGCATTGTATGGAAGACCGTGTAACTCTCCGACATGTTGGATTGAGACTGGGGAAAAGCCGTTACTTGGGCCTGAGATGATTCGACAGACTTCGGATTGCATAGAGATCATTCGACAACGAATGAAGGCAGCCCAAGACCGCCAGAAAAGTTATGCCGATAAGCCTCGAAAGGATTTGGAATTCGACGTTGGTGATATGGTTTTTGTGAAGATTTCTCCACTGAAGAATGTTATTCGATTCGGGAAGAAAGGAAAATTGACTCCGAGATTTGTTGGACCATTCACGATCATCGAGCGAATTGGAAAGCTCGCCTATAGATTGGAGTTACCAAAGAAGATGTCGGGTGTGCACAATGTTTTTCACATATCATATCTACAGAAGTATGTGCACGACTCGAATACAGTGGTTTCTGCTGATAGGTGTGAAGATTTCGAAGTTGATCCAGTTGATAGAAGACCTCGTGAGCCGCTTCGTGTTGTTGAAACTGACACGAAACAGCTTAGGAGGAAGGTAGTTAAGTTGCTCAAGATACAATGGAGTGATGATGATAACGACTGTACGTGGGAGGTGGAAGAGAGGATGAAGGAAGCTCATCCTGAACTCTTCAAGGTATGGCCCTAAGGTGTCGTGTCACCTCACGATATTGTAACTTGTTCTAGTGTTAGAATTCTGTACGCTAAGCTAGAATTGGATGCATGGTTTGTTGATTGTTATGGTTGGTAGGCGTACAGAATAGTCTTTGATTGCTTTGTTTGTTTGGAATTTCGGGGGCGAAATTCCTAAGGGGGAGAGAATGTAACGACCCATATTTTTACGGATCGAAAAGTTTGTCAAAATCTGGAATTTTCAGCATTTTTGGGTTGTTTCAGATTTTGGTTGGAATTTGCCTAAGTTCTAGGTCGTACGCGACCTAAGAGAGTCATGGGTTGTTAGCGACTTAGGTGATAAGTCGTGAGCGACTTAAAGAAAGTCTGCGACCTAAGGGGATAGGCGAGTTAAGAGTTAGATCGTGGACAGTTTGGAGCGACCTATGGGAGTAGCAAGTTAAACCCAGTAGTTAACGACCTAGGGATGAGCGACCTAGTGGTTCCGAGTTAGCATTGTTAGGTCGGCAACGACCTAAGGAGTTTGGAGATAGCTGTGTAGCGACCTAGTGTCTTGGTATGACCTATAGGTTAGCGACTTAGGGAGTATACGACCTATGGGAGTTAAGTCGTACGAGTTAAGTCGTAAGTCGTAACATGTTTTAGGTCGCGTGAAGACTTAAGGTTGTTAGGTCGCTGGGTTTTGGCTTAGTATTAGGTCGCACATAGTTAAGTCGCGCAGTGCTTTAGGTTGTTAGTGTGTTAGGTCGCTGAGGTTATAGGTCGTAACACAGTTAGGTCGCTGAGGCGCTACGATTGTTAGGTCGCGTAAGCGCTTAAGCGTTAGGTCGATGATGTGTTTAAGTGTTAGGTCGTAGCACTGTTAGGTCGCACCTATGGTTAAGTCGCTAAGTCATAGGTCGTGACCTTGTTAGGTCGTAGGAGGAAGGGTTTTGTTAGGTCGTTGAAGCGCTTGGGTGATAAGTCGTAGGTTGCAGTGGCCTGGGTTGTTAGGTTGAAGAGGCTTTAGGTCGGTGGGGTTTATAGGTCGTAGGTCGTATACGACCTAACTCCGAGCGACCTAGGGGCGGTTTTCAGCTATAAATAGAGGGGGTTGGCTTCATTTTTGGAATCCGGATTTCGAAGCGACGAAGTGCTGCCATTTTGAGAGCTCGACTTCTACGCTTCTTCACTTCTTTTCTCTACTCTAATCTAGTGATTCCTTCCATCCATATCGAAGATTAAGATTGAAGATTCAAGAGCTTAGATTGAAGATCTTCATCTTTTAAAGAGAGATTCCTTCGTTTGAAGCGGATTCGTGATAGATCAAGATTGATCCTTCGCTGTCCAGATCTGAAGCGTGTAGATTTGGAGTTGTTTAGGTTATTTGGTGAGTGGTGATTATCTCTCACACGGATCCAAAGGAGTATATCAGATTGTTGGCTCGATTTGGTGTTAAAATAGTGATTTTCATGCATTTTCTTCATCCTAAGTGTAGATCCATATAGATCCATTGTTCGTGATGATGTTACATCCATTTTATCATATGTTAACCTATGCAAGTTCATTCATCAAGATTGTAGAGATATTCCTTATGATTTCATGCATGTTAGACTTTCAACTCTTTAATTACGAAAATGCCATTATTGTTATAATTATCTACTTAGATCATATTTGAATGCTTGATTGCTTGGATTAATGTTTGGTTTGATTGATTGTTATGAATTAGATGATTTATGGTTTGATTTAGACCAAAGACGATTCAAAAGCTAAGGGAAAGGCTCTTGAATTGGGTAAGCTGCTCGTGGCATATGTAGCGGGATGATGAAGCTCTTATGCGTAGATTTGATGATGTGATGTTGAGATGAGGCTTTGCGAGGATGTGATGAAGCGAGACAATCATGAGATGAAGACTTGGTCTAATCCAGACGGGATCATTCCAAGCACGTTGGTAACTCGGTGATATGATTCGAGTTAAGGGTAATGGATGCTTGAGAGGCGTTTGAGCTAGTATGGAAATAGTCGTCAAGGAGGATGACTAGGAGGCTTGGATAGCATCGTTGTTGAAGGTTCTAGCATGCTCTAAGAAAGAGTACGTTTGGGCAGATTCGATAGTCCCAATGGCCAACTGTTGATGGTCGAGTACTCTGGGCAGATTCAATAGTCCTAGGCACGGGCTGCGACGACGTGCGGGAGTTATGTCTAGAACCGGGGTTTCCATTAGCCCTTGACGGACGGCTGAAAGAATGTGCCGGTCATTCAATTAACGGTGATATCGAATAAATGATAACAGTGATAGCTAGAGTCATGGATGTTTAATTGTATCGTCATTCGGACTCAAGAGCGGTATTTTCTGGGTGCTTATCTGATTTAGGCCTTGGTACTTGGAAAACATCGTCCTTGACTCGAGTGATAGTAGCTTTACTTTAAATTGTATGCTCTGCTATGTTTGCTTCTTCTTAGTGTGTGTCTGGGGGCTATCACTGTAGAATGAGGTTGGAGTGGGAGGGTTGTATTCCTATTCCTTTTCCTTTATACTCTTTTGGTATGTTGTTAGTTAATTTACTGCTCACTAAGACTGTTGTCTGACTCAAGGCTTTATGTTTTAACTCTTATTGCCTTGGGCTGTTCGTCCATTTTTGGGACGGGCAGACTAGGTAGCAGGTGACAGGTGCTGTTCTTACTTCTCACGATGATGATATCGAAGACGAGCTGGAGGGTTGCGTATTATCTTCTTACTATATGTACTGGATGTTCCGCTATTTTGTATAACTCTGAGTGTTATGTAGTGAGGCTTGATGTATTGGCTATTTGGATGTTTGTATTCAACTACTATGAAGTTTTTTTATATGATGGCATTCTATTCTGTAAAGCTTCACTAAATATATGTTCTATTGTATTTTGTCCATGCGCTGTGAGTAATACGATAGATTCTGTTATTTTATTTTACCCTGACAATCGTCCATGGCTGCCTGGCACACTTTACAGCGCACTATCTCTAGATTCAGTGCAGGGGTCATGGGCGGTCGTCACATTCGTCGTCAAAATTCTTATCCACGAAAGGTGAATTAATTTTCACGACTATATTCTTATCCTAGTTTGTTTGTTGAATGATTGCTATGTGATTGAATTGAATGTTGATTACTAGTATAAAGTGACAAATAATTTGCAAGTAAATTTGATATAGGATAGTTAATGAATTTAATTTGGATTATATATGCCGAACTTTGATTTGCTAAACCTGACCCCCTTCATATGTTAAATTCGATTAGTTAAAAATTGACTCTTTTACTTGTAAGTTAATTGACACGTAGAATTTGATAAATCTCACTTTGGACCCTTATTGAATTAACTGTTGTAGTATAAATTGAAATTGAATGACAAGTAAAAACCGTAATGTAATAATCTTTAATCTACTTGAAATGATAGGGTAGATTCTAGGAATAATTATATTAATTTGCATAAATAACAAATGCAAATTAATACGATTATTTCGGGATTATTTAAATTGTTAAATTGTTGTAAATGGTTGCTATTGCTTGTTTATTTACTTTGACACCATCCCAGCTATCACACTGCAAGTTCCCTTTGTATGTTTTGATTTTGAATGGAAATGGAATCGGGTTGAAATGATAAATACCCAAATAAACTTGACTTAGGATAGAAAATTTAATTAAACCCGATTGGTCAATGTTTTGATTTTTAAATAAAATAAAGTTTTATTTGACTAATAACAAGGTTTTGAATAAATTGGAATTTAAATTCGAATGAATGTAAATGTGAGTATTTAAATTTGGAAACAAATATTAACGTGGTAATTGACAAAGGAATATTGTTTAAAATTTAATTATTTAATAATTAAATTTAGATTTATTAGATAATTGATTTTTGAAATTATAAATATTTAAGTTTTGGAATTATTAATAATTAACTTTTGGAATTATTAATAGTTAAGTTGTGAAATTATTAATAACGAGGCTTGAAATAATTAATAATTAAGTTTTGAATTTAGTAATAATTAAGTTTGGAATTATTAATGAATGAGTTTGAAATAATTAAAAATTAAGATTTGAAATTATTGAAAATTTGATAAGATCGAATTATAATTAAATTGAGTTGAATATCTTTATTAAGAGAAATTGAATTATTGAATAAGTGAAACCAAGTTTCTTTAACTAAGTTTTGAAATTTGTAACTAAATAAATAATAAATGAAATGAATTTCTTTAATAAGAAATAGAATGCGCTTTATCGAAACAAATGAAAAACTTGTAATTTAAAGAATTGGATTTGACAAATGTAATTTAAATAAAGTTGTAAACTTTAATAATGAAAATGAACTTAAGAAGTAATGAAATGAATTGGAAATTTAATTGAAATTGTTTAATGATAAATTGATTAAATGAATATCGAATGAAATCGATAATCGAGTTTAAATCGTTTTGAATGTTAAATTAAGTTAGATGATTTGGAATGAACTTATATACGAAATTAAATGGGTATTCGAATTGTTTTAAATTTGAAACCTTGAAGTTGAATTATAGAAATTTTGAAATAAATTTGGAAGTTATGAGATGTAATTTTGGAAATTGATTTAGAAAGACTAACGAATTGTCGATTTACGAATTCCAATTGAAATTGAAATTGATTTGGTTTTGAAATATATTAACGACCAATCGGTGTTATAATTACGAAGGTTATTAAAGGAACCAGAATCGGTTAGGGACATACTCACTGTCTAAACCGGAAACCACTTTAATAACTACGCGCGGAGTGTGATCCAGAATGAAGTGGTTGGATAGACGAATGCGATGACTGAAGAAAGTGAACGATAATGGATAGCCTTGACACTTGTGTCAAATTGGAAATGACTAAAACAGGAGCCGTGCCGGGCCAATGGAGGATTAGCTACCTCAAGTGGACACACTTCTTCGTAAACTATTCATTTACTTTGTGATTGATTGGTGCGCACCCTTGATTTGGGAGTGTTGTTTCACGGTGTTGCGGGCGCTGCGGCGTTGCGTTCTCACCAGTCCGGATCAGGCGAACGGTAGTGTCACTACCTTGGGTATTGCCTCATGTGCCTTGTCATACTTGTATTCCTTTATACGCGACCACTACGATTTTGGTTTGTACCTTTAGTATATGGATTGCCCTCTGGTGACTTCCGGTTTTGGGGAAACTATGGTCTTGTATATGCTGTTGGGAATAAAAATGTGTTAAGGATGGAATGGACCATGACTTAACACTATTTTGATATCTTTATATTACTGATAGACATTATCTATTTATCGTACTCTACTATGTATAGATAATTTATCAGATCCTGAAAGATGTTTATTCCATCCATCTTTGAGTTATTGTTATTTCAAATTTTGAAATCGTTTATCGTACTCCATTCTATTTTGTTATTGTATCGGACATCTATGTATTTCTTTTCACTGTCTGCTTGTGACATTGTTGTATTTACTTAGTAGCTTCATGAACTACTATTATGACATTGTTGTAATTCCGCTGCACGATTCTGTTATGTTGTATTTTCTGTGATTCTGTGATGATTATCATTTATATACTTATACTCCATTAATGATTCGTGTTTTGCACTATTTAAGTTGACATGTGTGGATTATTGTCAATTTAAATGGTCCAAATATACGGGTTGTTACAATTTATATATAATAATTTAAGAATCATCATTTACTAAGATCATATATTTCTTCCCAAATCCATAGAATTTATTTTCAAAATATTTATATATATGGACCAACGGTGTCTGTATATAATTCTATCATATGGTTAAGTGATACAGATATTTATCATTTCAATCCGTAATTAAATATATACGGGTAGATATCATTTCGACCCGCAATCCCAAATTCAATTCAAATGAAAATCGCTCGGGTTTATCATTTCAACCCATAACGAAATTCTCCTATTCTAAAGTCTGTTCGGGTATGTATCATTTCAACCCATAGTGAATTTTATACTAATAGGGAACTTGAAGAGTGATAACGGATATGATAATAATATAACAATAGTAACATACATATATCATCAATGATAAATAACAGATAATGGTGTTAGATGTCACAGGTGAACAGATACAGATAATAACATATATATATAGCAATGTAAAAATCTAACAGCAGCATATTTCAATTGTCGTTTCAATCGAAATCAAATTTAATAAATATAAGAACATTAATCATGAGTGATTGCTCACCTTTCGAGGCTAGAGATATTTGAAATGGGTTACTGATCCAAGACGAATTTCCAAACGAACAAGATTGGCATGAATTGGATGAACACAGTTGATAAATAGAGATCGATGAAAATAGATCAGAAACTGCTTAATGTAGACCGAAACAAAATATATATTATTCTAATATATTATTATCTTAACCAATACAAAATTTGAAACTCGTTAAAATTATATATACATTCGTTTTCAAAATCATAGCTTTAACCTAAAATACATATATAAATAAACATATATACATGTTCAAACTTTTTATATTAATACACTTATACATTTTTATATATATAACAGAGCATATACATTTAAAAGTCTAATTTTCAAAGCTTTATAAAATACAGACCATTAATAATGTATATAAACTAATAAACATATGGTAACCTATGTTTATAAAACACGAAACTATGATACATATATATATATATATTAAATTTTAAATTAAATATTATCAAAATCAAAATCTATACATACTTTAAAAAAATATACATATATATAAAATATATAAAATGTTGCAGGAAATCATCTCGGAAAAATCAAAGTTTATGTATTATATTTAAAACCCATACCTACCAATCTAACCAGGCATGCTATAACCTCATATAATATGTATACAGCAGCCAATACAACTTGTACAAACTTTGACATAGAACTATTCTATAGTTTATATATTTTTTTCATATTAATGACCTGTAAGTCACTGTATAAACATACTATTATAAAATAAAACTGCAACCAGACTTTATACATATCAAAATGCATGACTACACCTATAAGACATATACGTACATATCAAATACATAATATATATATATATATACACGAAATCAATAAAATATGCCAGTTTTAAATACATATATATATATATATAATATATATTTAAGCATCCAACCTATACTACACTATATATATAACAACGGCTTGTATTATATTTTAAACAAACAACTTTTATCGAAATCATATATATATAATATAACAACCGAAATTTTTTATAATGTATACTGTATGAAATGTTCATGCAAACTGTATATGTAAAATATATATACTAAACACATCTAACTTAATATATTACAAACATATACAAAAGGTACAACGTACAAATGGCATGTACAGGTTAGTATAAACGAATATAACTTTACCTATTATTATGCAAACTGATATTTTTAAAATCTTATATAAACAAATGTTTATATAGACATATATATAAAAAAAATTATATATACTCACACTTCAAATCGATGGCAGCAAATCTGTGGGAGGGACGGCAACTAGGAGGGGAAGACAAGGAGGGGAGATGCGACTACAGGGTGCTGGAGGTGAAGGCCGAAGGATAGTTGTGGCAGCAGGAGGTGCTCGGAGGGGAAACGAGTAGGCGAGGAGGAGGATTGGCTCGCCTATGAGCGTTGAGGCGACATGGGAGGGGTGCGGCTGAGAGGAAGTGGAGGTTGCCTCGGTGGAAGGATGGTGTGGCTTCGGGTGCAAGGTCGTATGAAGGGCGGTGGTGATGAGGGATTCGAGTTGAGGAGCAAGGAGGCTCAAGGCCGATGCCTTTGTGATGATGGAAGGAAGAGAAGTTTCAGAGCATATAAGAGGAATGGGTTTCAGAAGAGCAAGCAGCAATTCCAAAATTTATATGAACAGTGAATATGGGAATGAAAATGAACAGTGAAGGATTAAATGCAAACGTACGAAATTTAAACAAATATATGCAAAGGTTGAATGAATGGCAATGGTCACAAGATTACAATTCAGCTGACTGAAAGATTAAAGCAAATTATTATTGTGGTCCCGGTGCACGTTTCAAATTTTGAAAGGTAAAGGAAGGCGAAAATTTAAAAAGTGGTACCGTTACAACGGGCTGTTATCAACATTTCCATCGCGTATCGGACCCCAAAATGCAGAAATAAATATACTACAGAGATCAGCACGACGAGACGATCAAAACGGTATACAGATATCAGTGGTACGATCATCCTATCCAAAGTCGATAATCGGTACCGATATACGTTGCTATTACGTACAGAAAAATCCAAACGAAGCTAGAAACGTCCGAATTTCGCGAAACGAATTTCGCAGTCTGATTCAGAGTGTTCTAAATAAATTTTCTAATGTTGACATATTTAGGTTTCGGAATACTTTTAAATTCAAATGTTATTAACTGATTTAAATTGAAATAAAATTACAAAAGAAAATAAACTTCAATATTATCAGATGAAAAATTACCAGTTGCTATATTAAAATAGACGTATTCCAAATAATAATTTTTTTATTTTCAAATTTTATTGCTTAATATTTCGCAAAATTTCAATTAATATAATAAATAAAACCTTTAAAATCTACGGGTTGTTACACTCTCCCCCACTCAAAACTTTTCGTCCCCGAAAAGAAGAAGGTAGGAGAATAGAAACAACCAGAAAGAAAAATAGATCGAAAGATAATTAATTTAAAACTATATAAATTTCAATTTAAGTTAATTAATATTCAATAACTTGGTTAAACCCATGTATTATATCCATAAGTAGTCATTTATAAACTTTGCAAATCGGAATATTTCCATTTATATAATATTTTTAAATTATATATACAAAGAACTTATAAAATTTTACTTTGAAATATTCATTTGAACACTTCATTTGTAAATCAATTATCTTCAATACGTTAGTACCTTTCAAAACTCATTTGTAAAGTTTCTTGCTTCCTTTATAAATACCATTTATATGTTTAAATAACACCCTTATAAATATATGAAAACTATTTGAAAACAATTATTTACATTATTACTTATATTTACAAAGAAGCTATTTGAAAACATTAAATCCATAATTCATAAATTTATTAATTTTTATCTCAAGATAATTTTAAAATATTATTAATAAATCCATAATCATTTACTTTAAATATGTTTTATTTAATTAATAACTTCTAAAATATTATAACACTAAAAAATTTCTATTTAAACCATGTAGTATATAAATAAACAATATTTAAAAAGGATATAGTCAACAAGGAAAAGAAGGAGGATTTGGAAAAATAGAATATAGGTGAATAACTAAAGCTGAGCAGATTAGGTAGATTCAAAAGGATAGTATCGGGCACGAATAATTAATTTAGAACCATAAGGGTTTTAATTTCAAATATTAATACAGAATTTCTTTGTTGAAAAATACTTCTATAATAAAGTACCTTTAAAATAAAATACTTTTATAACAAAACACTTTTATATCGAAACAAATTTTCCTTTCAAAAATACTTTTATAACTCGATGTCTTAACAAGTTTATCCTTGTTCCTGTAGACTCTGGCAGTGCGTTGATCAGGCGCAAAGCTAGAATTCTCCAGGTACTTAGTAGACTTGTTTCAACACCCAATGAAAATACTGGAAAACTTTAAAAAACAGATATGGAAAGTACAATCCAAACAAAAAAACAAACAAAACCTTTGTCTAACCATGGATCGCAGATACACAAAGGTTACGCCTGGATCCCCCAGAAAACATCCGTATCCGTAAGCTTTCTCAGCCCTGCGAATTACGCCATGATGACTAGTAGACCGCAGATACACAAAGGTTACACCTGGATCCCCCAAGAAACATCCGTATTCGTAAGCTTTCTCAACCCCGCGGATTTCGCTACTAATACGACCTACATAGATCACAGGATACACAATGCTTACGCCTGAATCCCCCAGGAAACATCCATACCCCTGGGTCGTCCAGCCAGGTGAATTACGCTATGCAGTCGCGCTCGTAAGACCATGGGTAACGCCATGGAATTCGATGGAAACTCGAGTATCATATCCGAAAAACAATAAATCAAAGAAATATCGATAGAATGAATCCACAATGTGGTCACAAAGCGGATATCAAGCAGAAGGCACTTTCCATATCTTTACTTCAAAAATATGTATCATATAGTACCTTTTCAAATCACTTTCAAATATCATACTTATATAAAGTCCATTATATATAAGATTTCATTTTCAAATCAAATACTTTCCAAAATCAATAGTATATCAAATCACACTTATATAGACTTCAATTATATAAGATTTCACTTTTCAAATTGAGTACCTTTTCAAATCCATAGTTTTCGAATCAACATCATACTTATACAAACCAAATTTTTTATATAAGTTCGATAACTCCCAAATCAAGTATTTAGTAACACAAGGTTCTCAAATTTCAATTTGTTTCAATATCAGTTCAGTTCAAAATCATATACAATCCCACCAAATTATTTCTTCTCAAATTAAATATCTCCAATTTCAAAGTTTCCAAAATAATGGGTTTGGAGAATAGTCCAAGTTTCCAAATCAATATAATATAAGTCAAATTTATTTCCAACATCAATGGTTTTCAACATCATCTTATATTTACATAAAGTCCATCTTATATAAGGATCAAAATTTTCAAAAAAAATAAATTTCGCTGCATGAAGAGCCATATGGGATTGAACATCTTTGCTTTATAAAAGATTTTTAATTTAGAATAGTTTTGTATATAAAATAGTTTGTACGTAAAATAGAATAAACAGTTTGTTTAAGAAGAATAAAAGAAAAATAGTTTTGAAAAATGGTTTTAAATTGATAGTAGTTTTTCATAAAGAAAAATTCCAATTAAATTACAAAGATATCCAACCCAACAACTTCCCATTTCAACGCAAAGTATATCAATGATATTAGGATATAAGATGTACATATGTCCTCATTTCACAAAATCACATTCGATCGCTCGCTCGATCACACAAGTTTGTTTTCAAACTAGTATTGTCCATTCGACTTCCCTAATGCAGATTTCCATATGGTTTCTCGACTAGAAGCCATCAATCTCATTGCATAGCCATATACTATGATAGAGAATTCCAGAATCAAGCCCAAAATCCATATCAAATATTCGCCATCAAGAATCGAATGAAAAATCCTAACACGAAATGGTGTAATTCACCTCGAACTTGTGTACTCAAACTTGGATCAAATTAATTATGTGAATAAAACAGCATACGTATAACTTATGTATCTATTCCAACTTGTTAAATATATAGTTTTATAAAGATGTTACCCAGTTAAAACATTTAACTAAATTTTATTCAAAATATATTGAAGCCCAAATTCTTTTCAAAACATTGCAAATCTAAATTTCATATTAGAAAAATTCAAAATAGCCTTATTCATTTACTTAACAAAACAGTTTCAACTTATTTAAATCATATTACTACATACTTTAACATACATACTAAACTTATATACTATTCAAAAAAAATTAGCTTTAAAAAGTTAACCTTGATTTGGAAGTGCTCGAACCTTCAAAATAGTTGAAGAAATCATTTTCAAATTCAAGAGTTGGAAATCAACACCAAATCAGTAAATCAATTTCAAAAGATAGGTTTCAAATCCGAAACTCAAGGACTGAACACCGGTTCATTTCAAATCATACTTCGAAATGTGGGAGTCAAAATTGGTTTCACAAAATCACTCGCATAGCAAAGCTATTAGAGTGGCCTTTCCCTCACTCTGAAACTCGAAAATCAATGTCAATGACGCGTGCACTCATCACCGAAATTATTTCCCAACGACATAAGTGAGTTCTGGACATCTATTTTCTCGAAAACTTCTTAGAAATTTCTTCAAAATCATTGGAACTCATTTGAAGTCATTTGAAACATTTCTTATTCGGAAAATACTTTCAAATTGTATTATCATATATTTTCAAAATCTTAAAACTAATTTTCAAAATTACCGGAGTTCAATTCCTCAAATTTCCAATTTGAAACCCTTCAGTTACAAATCATTTTTATATAAATCAATTTCTTATATAACTTTCAAAATTTCAAATCCTTTCAAAACTTCAAATTCTCATTTTTAAAAGGTATATATAATCCTTATCAAAAACATTTTCACTTTTATATATAGAATAAAATCATATTTATCCAGATAATAATTTCGATATATAAAACAATTTCTAAAGTACAAACAAGCCTGATTTTCCAAAGGATGATTCAAGAATGGGTTCCAAAACAAAGATAGAGATTCAGATTAGAGGGACTCCAATCAAATAAAATTCTGATTCGAAGATAGGCTCAACCGACGATTAAAATTACAAAAATAGAAGATGGATATACCTATATAAATCGGGGGCGACCTTAACCGGTCAACCATGATTTCAAAAAAGATCGGTGCAGAATTCTAAGGCAAATCGACATTCGATCGCCAGATATAGAATTCGGCATAACAAGAGATAGCAGCATCTAAACCGATGATACAGAAATCTTCGGTGAATCGATGCCCATAGTAAAGGAGTTTCACCCCTTTACAAATCATTCAGTGGAGTTATGGGATACTCCAAGATCAAAGAATACAAATAGGGGAGACAAGAATAGATTTCAGAACCGAGGGATGTTCCAAAATTCAAAGTAATTTTCAATCAAGAAAAGGAATTCAAGCTCGAACAAAAGTGATTCCGTAATTAAATTTACCATACATGCTAAGGTTTACCTAGAGCCAAAGCTCTGATACCAACTGTAACGACCCGATATTTTCAACCATTCTCATCCACACATGCCGGACTTGAATTGCTCAAAATGTCAGATTGTTAATTTTAAATTTGGCAAAACTCAGCATATACAGTGAATAAATCAATCACAGAATCACAAACACAGAGTAATACAATAATACGCAGCGGAATAAACAAATAGTTGTTCATGAAGCTACTATATAAACATCAGAGTTAGAAATAAAATACAACAGAATATCTCAAATGCAGTGAAGTCTCCAGTACAACAGATGACCTCTCTGAACAAATCAACTAGAAAAACTGAAAGTTGAGTCGATAGTTGGATCTCCAACGAAGCTCCAAACTCCAAAGGTGAGTCTCAAATGCTGTATCACTCGGCCTGACGTGAGCGTAAAGCAAAACACAAAACACTCGAGTCAGGATTAACATTCTTATATCAATAAATCCAACTCAAGTGAAATATCAACTGAAATACAAGTAACTTAAAGGATGTTTGGGATAATCATCCTCTAAGGATCTACGGAACTATCTACAAGGTAGAAATATACACTATAACACCGTGGTCATTTCAAATTAATTTATTCTTCAAACCCAAATATCATTTCATTTCAAATATATCTATTTTCCAAAATAGTATATATAGGTTAAATAATTTATAAAGTAAAGTATTTATAATTTCCTCAAGTCTCACAAATCGATTCTAATCAAATAAAATTCCAAATTCAAATTTATTCAAAGCTCAATTCATCAATTCAATTCAGTTCTAAATAGACCATTTAAATTTTCAATATATTTCAAAACTTTAATATTCAACATTTTCAAAGTTAAATTTAACTATTTCATATAGCTCTTGATTTAGCTTCATTATTATTTAATCAGAGAATATTCACTTAATAAATTCAATATCATTTAACTAGACTTAAATTACATTTTTACTAAATATTTCTTTAAATTTATTTAAACAAGAAATATTCATTAAATTACTTAAATCAAACCCAAGTTATAAATCATATCTTAAATCTCAATTTCAATAAGTCTCAAATCGGTTTAATTAAATAAAATTATCTTCCCAACCTTAACTTATTCAAATTATTACCGAAATCTATTTTGAAACATAAATTTAAATACTTAACCATATTATATGTATTAAATCAATCTTAATCAAATTAAATATTATTATTAAATCTATATATATATCATTACCATTTATATATAATAATTTAAGAATCATCATTTATTAAAACCATATATTTCTTCCCAAATCCATAGAATTTATTTTCAAAATATTTATATATATGGACCAACGGTGTCTGTATATAATTCTATCATATGGTTAAGTGATACAGATATTTATCATTTCAAACCGTAATTTAAATATATACGGGTAGATATCATTTCGACCCGCAATCCCAAATTCAATTCAAATGAAAATTGCTCGGATTTATCATTTTAACCCATAAAGAAATTCTCCTATTCTAAAGTCTATTCGGGTATGCATCATTTCAACCCATAGTGAATTTTATACTAACAAGGAACTTGCAAAGTGATAACGGATATGATAATAATATAACAACAGTAACAGACATATATCATCAATGATAAATAACAGATAATGGTGTCATATGTCAAAGGTGATCAGATACAGATAATAACACATATATATAGCAATGTAAAAATCTAACAGCAGCATATTTCAATTGTCGTTTCAATCAAAATCAAATTTAATACATATAAGAACATTAATCGTGAGTGATTGCTCACCTTTCGATGCTAGAGATATTTGAAATGGGTTACTGATCCAAGACGAATTTCCAAACGAACTAGATTGGCATGAATTGGATGAACACAGCTGATAAATAGAGATCGATGAAAATAGATCAGAAACTGCTTGATGTAGACCGCAACAAAATATATATTATTCTAATATATTATTTTCTTAACCAATATAAAATTTGAAACTCGTTAAAATTATATATACATTCGTTTTCAAAACCATAGCTTTAACCTAAAACACGTATATAAATCAACATATATACATGTTCAAACATTTTATATTAATACACTTATACATTTTTATATATAATAGAGCATATACATTTAAAAGTCTAATTTTCAAAGCTTTATAAAATACAGACCAGGTAATAATGTATATAAACTAATAAACATATGGTAACCTATGTTTATAAAACACAAAACTATGATATATATATATATATTAAAATTTAAATTGAATTTTATCAAAATCAAAATCTGTACATACTTTAAAACAATATACATATATATAAAATATATAAAATGTTGCAGGAAATCATCTCGGAAAAATCAAAGTTTATGTATTGTATTTAAAACCCATACCTACCAATCTAACCAAGCATGCTATAACCTCATATAATATGTATACAGCAGCCAATTCAACTTGTACAAACTTTGACATAGAACTATTCTATAGTTTATATATATTTTTCATATTAATGACCTGTATGTCACTGTATAAACATACTATTATAAAATAAAACTGCAACCAGACTTTATACATATCAAAATGTATGACTACAGCTATAAGACATATACATATATATCAAATACATAATATATATATACACGAAATCAATAAAATATGCCAGTTTTAAATACATATATATATATAATATATATATTTGAGCATCCAACCTATACTACACTATATATATAACAACGGCTTGTATTATATTTTAAACAAACAACTTTTATCGAAATCATATATATATAATATAACAATCGAAATTTTTTGTAACGACCCGTAAATTTCGACCATTTAAATATGATGATTTAAATTGATTTTTGTAATTTAATGTAAAAGGAAATGAAAATCTTATAATGTATATTGGAGCGAATGTTGGAAATTAAGTGTTGCATAGGTAAATATAATAAATTCTTGACAAATTGGAATGAAATCCAATTGAAGGAATAGTAGAAACCATTATAATTTGTTAATTTAATTGATTTATGCAATAAAGCATTTTAACGGTAATTGTTCGTAAATTTAGGTAATAAGGTAGTACGTTATTTGGAAATAGAATTAATGGTAGAATAACAACTATTATAAATTACCAAATTAATTGGTCAATGAATATATTTGGAATTAAAGTTCATATAAATATTAAGTAATTATGATGTTATTATTGATAATAAGCGTTACTAATTATTAATATAGTAACGGAAGAGTAAATGAAATGCAAGCGTAGAAACTTAAGCTAAGGATTAACAATTGAAATGAAATGTCTTTTAAATGGAGTACTATAAATTGTCATACTAAGCTAAGAATTGAATATAAGGAAACAAAGGCAAATAGTAAATCAATCAATGAATTTGTATAGATTGTAAAGTTATAATGATAAATAGTAATTGGATGTCTTGTACGAAGTTATAATATTGTGTGAATTTTTAATAAAGAATAACTAGAATGGGATTCAAATTTGTATATTAATGGAAAGTTGAATAAAATTCTAATGAATGATAATAATGAAAAACGTATACAATCAATGTAGGTAAGTTATTACAATGTTGTTGTAATTAATAAACGTTTCTTTAATGGTGATTAATAACATAACGGAAGTGTGAATGTAAAGTAATTTATGAATATATATTTGGCGATTAAATCAAATCAATCTATAGAATTAAATTTTAAATTAATTGGAAGGAAATATGTAATAATTGCATTTATTTGTAAGTGGATGAAATTTATTTCTATATAAATTGAATATTAGAATAAGATGATAATTGTTAATGTAACAAGAGTAGGCCAATAATAATTCTTCCCATAAATTGATAATCGACTCAATAATGTAATACTATCCATAATAAGGCAATTAGATTGATGATAGAATGGAAAGTCTATTAAATGGAAATATTGATGGGGGAATTAATTTAAAGGACAAAGATTTGTATATTTTTTGCCTCAAGGACACAACCTCAATATTTTTACCATAAGGACAAACATTCTCCTAAAAATTATTCATAAAGACAAATATTTTTCAAAATTGTTAATAAGGACAACAAAACTGCACCAAGCTAAAACTGATACCTAAAAACTGCTACCGATAACTACAAACTGATACCTAAAAACTGCTATCAATGACAAAAAACTTATACCTAAAGAAGGTTGTCCTTCAGGATAAAATATTGAAGACCTGTCCTTGAGGCAAAAACGCTGAAATTTTTTGTCCTTGACAATAATTTCCTGAATATTGAAAATAAAATTTGTAATTTCTAAATTTTGGAAATTTGAAGCAAGGGTAGTAATTATTGTAATAATTAAATGGGAGTCAACTAGAACTTAATAAACCTTAATGTATATTAATGAAATTGTGGCAATAGTGCAAAACTTTAATCATTTACCCATTCATTTATACATTGAATTAGGTCTCATCTATTGGATACTAATAGATTGAGAAAGTGAATGAAAACCAAATAAAAAGAAATTTTTGCAAATTTAATTTATAATTTGCTAATATAATGAAAATTGAAATTTAACGCTGAAATGAATAAAATTGTTAACTCTAAATTTACATCTAGATTTGGTTTAAATTAATGTGAAGGATTAAGAGAGTAAAAGTGATAAAGATTGTCAATTTCAGAATTTAAATAGGAAATTTGATTTAATTAATTTATTTTAAATTTATTTAATTAATATAAAAATAGCCATTTTGGCCACTGACTCGGATTTCGACGAAACCAGTTTCATCGGATCCGTAACGGTGAATTATAATAATGTTTCAAGTTTCGTAGCAATCGGACTTGTCATTTGATCGTACAGACTCGAAACGCCTTGAAATTTATGCAATTGAAATCAATTTGAAAATATTTATTTTTGCATAACTTCTTCATACGACACAATTTGAACCTAAAACCTTTTCCATTGCGTTTAAAATATTTTAAACATCTATTTTGATATATGGGTTGACCCAATTTCGTTCCGGAGTCGAAACGGGCTTTTGGGCCATTCATCGTTCAGCGCGTTTATAGATCGGGCCCATCTATCCTATTTCGACTTTGCCTATATATATCCAGTTATAAACCCTAGCAGCCTCCATTCCTCATTTCTACGTGCTATTTCATTTGCTCTTCCTCATTTCCAATGGCTGCAAACCCTAATCTTCCCAATCCAATTTCAATTTTTTTTTTAAAAAAAAGAGAAATTTTTTTTTGCGGATCTGCAGCAACTTCACGTCGCGCTTCGAGTTTCAGAGGCAAAAACGCTGCATCTACTTCGAGTCAGGAAGAAAACTACTCGGCTCTTTGGGTCGTTTTCGCAAAAACTCCAAGCAAGCACCGAGATTCTTAGGCACCGGACCAGAGTTAAACCCGAAGTCGACTCAGCTCCAGAATTTTCCAATCTTCAAATTTTCATAACTTTTGCATATGGACTCGGATTCATGCGCGGTTTGTTTTGCTGGGATCGTATTGAAATTCCGGACCTGATGACGTTGGTTTGGATGAATTCTGAGACGATCAAATTTTTGGGTTTAAATTGAATTTAAATTCAATTTAAATTCAAAATGTGAGTGTTTTAACCCACTCACAACTTCTAAGATTTCTTATGTTTGTTAAATTAAATTTTGATGTGATTTAAAATTTATCTATGATTGTTTGGGCATATATTTAATCATCATCTCAGTTAGATAGCATTTAGTTAAATTAAATTGTTATTTAATTTTATTATTACATATAATTTGCCAGTTAAATTTATTTATTATTGCATATAAACTGCCAGTTGAACAGTTATTAATTTTTATTGAATATAAACTATTCGTTGATGCCTGTTATATTTTATATGCTTTATATAGATTTTTTGTTAAAATTGGATGATGATTGTAATAAATGGTTGTTTATTGATATTTGGATGAATGGATGCTATATTTTATATTGTATAAACTGCAAGTTATTATGCATTTTCATTTCATTCGGGATTGCGGTTTGAAATGATATATAACCGTAAACTTTTATTTTTAAATTACGGATTGAAATGATAAATATCCGTATCACTTGACCATAGGATAGAAAATTATATACAGGCACCGTGGTCTATATATAAAATATTTTAAAGTGATTTTCTATGGTTTGGAAAGAAATATACGGTTTAATAAATATTAAATTTTGATATTATATAAATATTATTTTATATATAGTTAAATTCTAAAATTTAAGCTATGTGTAACTTGATGATGTTTTAAGTTTGATTTACGAATATTTCAAGTTTGAGCTTTATTTAAGGGATATTGAATTTATTAAATAAATATTTCTAAACTAAATAATAGTGAATTAAATTAAGGTATATATAAGATTATCAGATTTGGTTGGGAATTTTGGAATATTTAAAGACTGGAAATATATCAAAATTGAAATGTTTTATTGAAATTAAGGTATTATTGTTTTCAAAGTATTGGTTTTCGAAATTGTTATAACTTTGAAAGTAATATGGTTTGAAAAATGAATTTATTTGAAATAGAATTTATTTAAGAATTATCTGTGAATATTTTGATTTGAAACCTATTGAAATTGAAAATTTAGAATATGACTTCAAAATGTGGTTTGGGTTTAAGATAATTTAAAAGAATATTTCAAGTTATCTAAATTAAAGAAAGATTAGTGATTGGAAAATGGGTTTTATTTAAATAGTATATTATTGAATTGTTTTGGAAATGGAAAGGATATATTATTGAATTGGATTTTGAAATGGAAATAATACATTGATAATTTGGGTTTGAAATAGCAAAAATATTTTGGTTTTAAAGTATATACTATTTTGAAGTAAAGGATATGTTTTGAAATGGCAAAAATATTTTGGTTTTAAAGTATATACTATTTTGAAGTAAAGGATATGGTTTGAAAGAATATGTTTTGAAAGGGCAATGATTGTGTTTTTAAAAGTATATATATTTTTAAATGACCACGGTGTTATAATAACGATTGGTTGTTAAAGAGACCGGGATCGGATATGGACATACTCTCTGTCGATACCGAAAACCACTTTGACAACTGTGTACGTGGTGGAGTTTCCAGAATGAAGTAGGATGGTGGCGACGATCCTAAGGAATATACGTGGACCCAACTCCCATGAGTTGGCATAAGGTGGCTAAAACAAGAGCGATTGACGGACCAAGGAGGTAGCACCTCTGATCGGACACACTTCTTCGATACCATTCTATTATTTGTGATTTATTTGGTGGCCACCCTTTGATTTTTGATTTGGGAGTGTTGTTCGAGGTGGGCAATAGTGGCTGCTATGCGTCACCACCAGTCCAGATGCGTAATTGGTATATCTACCCTGGCATTGCCTAGTTGTGCCGTGTCACCTACCATATCGAGCTTTACTACGAGTTTCTATTTATGTCGTACATATGGAGTATCTTCTCGTAGCCTCTCGGGGTATGCAGGTACTGTATAGACTATTGGCATTATTTTGTGTTAAGGGCAATATGGGTAACCCCTTAATGCTATTTAAAAGTATGTTTATTTTATATTAGACATTATTATAATAGCGAATATTACTACATAGTAATTAGTTTAACGGACCCTTAGGGGATGTGAATCCCGAGCATCTTATGACGACCGCCCATGACCCCTGCACTGAACCTAGAGATAGTGCGCTGTAAAGTGTGCCAGACAGCCATGGACGATTGTCAAGGTAAATTAAAACAGTAGAAACTATCATATTACTCACAGCGCATGGACAAAATACAATAGAATATATATATATACATATATATATATACATATATATATATATATATAGTGAAGCTTCACAGAATAGAATCTCATCAATAAAACTTGATAATAGTTGAATACAAACATCTGAATAGTCAATACATCAAGCCTCACTACATATCACTCAGAGAATTATACAAGCAGCGGAACATCCAATACATATAGTAAGAAAATAATATGCAAGCCTCCAGCTCGTCTTCTTCATCGGCATCGTCGGAAACTAAGAACAGCACCTGTCACCTGCTACCTAGTCCGCCCGTCCCAAAATGGACGAACATCCCAAGGCAATAAGAGTTAAAACATAAAGCCTTGAGTCAGACAACAGTCTTAGTGAGTGGTAAATTAACTAACAACATACCAAAAGAGCATAAAGGAAAAAGGAATAGGAATCCAACCCTCCCACTCCACCTCTTTCTACAGTGATAGCCCCCGGACACACACTAAGCAGAAACAAACATAGCAAAGAAAACATTTAAAGTAAAGCAATTATCACTCGAGTGAAGGGCGATGTTTTCCAAGTACAAACCCCCAAGGCCTAAACCAAGATCAGATAAGCACCCAGAAAATACCGCTCTTGAGACCGAATGACGATACAACCAAACATCCATGACTCTGGCTATCACTGTTATCATTGCTTCGATATCATCGTTAATTGAATGACCGGCTCATTCTTTCATCCGTCCGTCAAGGGATAATGGAAACCCCGGTTCTAGACATAACTCCGCACGTCGTCAAAACCCGTGCCTAGGACTATCGAATCTGCCCAGAGTACTCAACTACCAATCAGTAGCCTTCAGGGACTATCGAATCTGCCCAACGTACTCTTGCTTTGAGCATGCTAGAACCTTCAACAACGATGAGATCTCAGCCTTCTAGTCATCCTCCTCGACGACTATTTCCATACTAGCTCAAGCGCCTCTCGAGCAAACCATTATCCTCAAACTCGAACCATTTCACCGAGTTATCAACATGCTTGGAATGATCCCGTCTGGATTAGACCAAGACTATCTCATACTATGCTTCGCCTCATCATCATCATAGCAAAGCCTCATCTCAACATCATCATCATCAAATCTATCCATATGAGCTTCATCATCCGCTACATATGCCACGAGCAGCTTTCCCAATTCAAGAGCCTTTCACTTAGCTTTTGAATCATCTTCAACCATCTTGTCTAAATCAAATCATCAATCATCTAATTCATAACAATCAATCAAGTTAAACATTAATCCAAGTAATCAAACATTCAAATATGATCTAATAGACAATTATAGCAATAATGGCAATTTCGTAAATAAAGAGTCTAAAGTCTAACAAGTATGAAAACATGAGCAATATCTCTATAATCTTGATGAATGAATTTGCATAGGTTAACATGTAGTAAAATGGATGTCAAATCATCATGAACGATGGATCTATATGGATCTATACTTAGGGTTAAGAAAATGCATGGAAATCACTATTTTACACAAAATCAAGCCAACGATCCGATATACTCCTTTGGATCCGTGTGGGAGATAATCACCACTCACCAAATCACCTAAACACCTCAAAAACAACCCACTTCAGATCTGGACAGCGAAGGATCTAACTCGATCTATCACAAATCCGGTTCAAACGATGAACTCTCTCTTCGATGGATGTAGATCTTCAATCTAAGCTCTTGGATCTTCGATTTGGATGGAAGGAATCACAAGATTAAAGTGGAGAAAAGAAGTGAAGAAGTGTAGAACTCGAGCTCTCAAAATGGCAGCACTTCGTCGCTTCAAAATCCGGATCTCAAAAATGAAGAAGAACCCTCCTATTTATAGGCTGATTTTACCTTAGGTCGTCCGCTCGCTATTAGGTCGTCCACGACCTAAGAACCCACGACCTAAAACCCACGACCTAACGAAACCCTACGACCCACGACCTAACGCATGCGCGCGACTTACAGATCCAACGACCTAACACATCTGCACTTCTACGACCTAACGCATGCGCATCCACGCGACCTACGACCTAACAAATATGCGGCTTAGCTCTTACGCGACCTAACACACACACGACCTATCACACACAGAAGCTCACGACCTAACTCAACACAGAGGCTCACGACCTAACTAACTTAGCTAGGATATGACTTAACACCTTAGGTCGTCTAACGACCTAACTACTACACTACTGAACTTAGGTCGCTCACGACCTAACTACGCTAACTCGCTAACTCTTACACCGTTAGCTCTTAAGTCGCTAACTAATAGGTCGCTAACCACTAGGTCGCCAAATCCTACGGGTCGCTAACTGCCATAGGTCGCTGCCTTTCCTTAAGTCGCTCAAACCTTAGGTTGCTAACTCTTAGGTCGCTCCAATCTCCTAGGTCGCTCACTCGACCTAACCTACCCCACGACCTAAGCCACCACATGACTTATCTCCTATACGACCTATCCCCAAAATCCTTAGGTCGCCAACTTCCTTAGGTCGCTCCACTTTCTTAGGTCGTCTACTCCGACCTAATTACTCTACGACCTAGGACTTAGACTATGGATGACTTATCAACAATGCGACCCAAAGATAACTGTTTTACGATGTTTCGATCCGTAAAAATACGGATCTTTACATTCTCTCCCCCTTAGGAATTTCGCCCCCGAAATTCCAAACAAACAGAGCAATCAAAGACTATTCTGCATGCCTACCATCCATAGCAATCAACAAACCATGCATCCAATTCTAGCTTAGCATGCAAAATTCTAAAACTAGAACAAGTTACAATGTCGTTAGATGACACGACACCTTAGGGCCATACCTTGAAGAGTTCAGGATGAGCTGCCTTCATCCTCTCTTCCACCTCCCATGTACAGTCGTTATCATCATCACTCCATTGTATCTTGAGCAACTTAACTACCTTCCTCCTAAGCTGTTTCGTGTCGGTTTCCACAACACGAAGCGGCTTACGAGGTCTCTTATCGACTGGATCAACTTCGAAATCTTCACAGCTATCAGTAGAAACCACTGTATTCGAGTCGTGCACATACTTCCGTAGATACGATACATGAAAAACATTGTGCACACCCGATATCTTCTCTGGTGATTCCAATCTGTAGGCGAGCTTTCCAATTCGCTCGATGATCGGGAACGGTCCAACAAATCTCGGAGTCAATTTCCCTTTCTTCCCGAATCGAATAACATTCTTCAGTGGAGAAATCTTCACAAAAACCATATCACCTACGTCGAATTCCAAATCCTTACGACGATTATCGGCATAACTTTTCTGACGGTCTTGGGCTGCCTTCATTCGTTGCCGAATGATCTCTATACAATCCGAAGTCTGTCGGATCATCTCTGGCCCAAGTATCAGCTTTTCTCCTAATTCTACCCAACATGTCGGAGAGTTACACGGTCTTCCACACAATGCCTCATACGGTGCCATACCAATGCTTGACTGGTAACTGTTATTATACGAAAATTCCACCAAATGAAGGTGATCTTCCCAAGATCCTCCGAAATCTAAAACACAAGCTCTAAGGAGATCTTCCAAAACTCGGTTGACTCTCTCGGTCTGACCATCTGTTTGAGGGTGATAAGGTGTACTCAAACACAACTCGGTTCCCAAAACTTCCTGGAAGCTCTTCCAAAATCTACTAGTGAACAATGAGTCTCGATCGCTCACTATACTTTTCGGAATACCATGAAATCGAACTATCCACTTAACATACAGCTCAGCCAACTTTGATGCAGTCCTGGTCGATCGAACAGGAATGAATCTTGCACTCTTAGTCAGACGATCTACGATGACCCAAATCCCTTCATTTCCCGTTCTTGTTCTAGGTAACCCATCAATAAAATCCATCGATATTTGTTCCCACTTCCATGTAGGAACTTCTAATAGCTGAAGCAATCCACTGGGCTTCTTTTGCTCCGCTTTTACTAACTGGCAGTTCACGCACTTGGAAATAAAATTTCCCACATCCTTCTTCGTACCTTCCCAGTAATAGGTTCTCTTCATATCCCGATACATCTTATTTCCACTTGGATGAATTGTCAGCTTCGAGTGATGACTTTCCTTCAGAACTTCATTTCTTAATTCATCTATATCGGGAATAACTAGTCGTCCTTGCTTCCGAAGCCAACCCTCTCGATCGACCTCGAATCCTTTATCCTTTTCTGGGTCCAATCCAGATTCCAAATCACGGATAATCTTGACAAGCTTATCGTCTCGCTTTTGGCTCTTGCCAATTCTTTCCACAATAGTCGGTCTTATCGATAAGTTTGCCTACATCTCAGGTTCTAATTCACATCTGGGCCTGAAGTCAAATCCAGCTAAATACTCGAGATTCTTCCATTCTGAAAACATGGCTCCCAATCCTGCATGTCTTCGACTTAACGCATCTGCCACTGCGTTACCCTTTCCCGTAGTATAGACTATACCAAAATCATATGATGCCAAAAACTCTAGCCATCGTTGCTGCCTAAGGTTCAAATCCTTTTGGGAGAAAAGATACTTCAACGACTTATGATCTGTAAACAACTCGAATCAAACTCCCAATAGATAATGTCTCCACATCTTCAGAGCAAAAACAATCGCCGCTAACTCCAAATCATGAGTCGGGTAATTCCTTTCATGCAGCTTCAGTTGTCGACTTGCATATGCAACAACTTTACCCTTCTGCATCAGCACTGCTCCAAGTCCAGTACCACATGCGTCGGTGTAAACCACCATCTCTTCGTTTCCACTTGGAATAGTCAAAACAGGAGCACTTGTCAGTCGCTCTTTCAGGATTCTGAAAGCTTGCTCACATTTATCATCCCATCTGAACACTTAGTTCTTTTTCGTCAATCCTGTCAATGGTGCAGCCACCTTGGAAAAGTCTTTGATAAATCGACGATAATATCCTGCTAATCCAAGAAAACTTCTCACATCAGATGCATTCTTAGGTCTGACCCAATCCTGGATTGCTGCCACCTTGGCGGGGTCAACCGCTATTCCATTTCCAGAGATAACATGGCCTAAGAACCTCACTTCACTCTTCCAGAAGTGACACTTCGAAAACTTAGCCTTCAGTTGATGTTTCCGCAAGATTTCCAAAACAATACGCAAATGCGTCTTGTGCTCTTCTTCAGTTCTGGAATAAATCAGAATTTCATCCTCGAACACTAGTACGAACTTGCTCAACTGATCTCTGAACACTCTATTCATAAGATCCACAAAATATGCTGGCGCATTAGTCAATCCAAACGGCATTACCAGCCACTCAAAGAAACCGGATGGTGTCCTAAAAGCAGTCTTCGGCACACTATCCTTAGCCACTCTTAATTGGTGAAATCCCGTTGCCAAATCCATCTGAGAAAACACCTTAGCTTCGTGAAGCTGATCAAACAAGTCATCGATTCTCGGCAATGGATACTTGTTCTTCTTAGTCACCTTATTCAGCTCACGATAATCCACACACAACCTCAACGATCCATCTGCTTTGGTTGCGAACACAGCTGGTGCACCCCATTCGGACACACTACGCCGAATGAATCCTTTCTGCAAAAGATCATCAACCTGCACCTTCAACTCCTGCTGTTCCCTAGGCGCCATCCGCCTAAGAGGCATCACAACAGGTCTGGCTCCTTCAACTAGATCTATACGAAACTCGATCTCTCTATGCGGCGGTAACCCTTTGACCTCGTCAAAGACATCCTCAAATCCATTAGCGATTGGCATAGATGACAGTCCATCCTGTGGAACAACCAGCAAATACATGAAGCTCATGAAGATGCCTTCTTCATGCTTACATCGTATCACAATCTTTTGCCCCTCCACATTCTCGACTGTCACCTCCAACCTTTCACAATCAACCTTCGCCGCATACTTCCTAAGCCAGTCCATACCCAAAATAATTCCGAACCCCGCAAAGTTCGGAACAAAACAATCACAAACAAAAGAGCAATCATGACTCGATACAATCAGACCACGGCATAACATACACAAACAAGACGAACCCCTAACTGGATTAGTCACAACCAATGGCCTATCAACAATATCTTGTTCTAAACCTAACCGACTTACAAGCTCATTACAAACAAACGAATGCGACGCCCCAGTATCAATTAGCACTCTAACTGGAACACCACATAGGAAAAGAGTACCTTGAACCACTACTCTTTCCTTTCTCTTCAGCGGTAGGAGCTTTCGAAGATGATGGAACATCTCCCAAAGCATAAGCTTGCACAATCTGCTTGTCCTTCCGCGGTTCTGGACAATTCCTCCTAACATGCCCCAGCTTGTCACAGTAGTGACACTTCACTGGCACCTTCGGATTCTTGCAATCTCTAGAGAAATGGCCCTTCTGCTGACAATTGTAGCAGGTCACTTCGCCCTTTGGCTTCTTCTGGCCATCCCTACCCTTTTGCTGCTGCTGCTTCCTCTTCTTGTTTCCACCCTGCTGTGGTCTAAACTCTTCCTTGGTCACAGCAACAACAGATCCTTCTTTAGGAAACAGATTCTCATGCCTGAGAGCTTTCTTCACAAGCTTCTCAAATGAATCGTCCAAATGGTCCACCAACTGTCTCCAAAGATAACTGTCCAAGCCTGTCACAAACTTCTCATTCTTCTGATACGAAGATTCAATATACGACCAGGCATACTTGGACAAAGCTTCAAACTCAGAAACATACTCAAGAACTGGTCTTCCACCTTGCTTGAGCTCCACAAACTTCTTAAATAGAATAGACTTCTGAGCCGTAGAAATGTAGCTTCAAATCTGACTTGGAATTGCTCCCAAGTAATTTCTTCCTCCGGAGTATCAATGGTGATAGAGTTCCACCAATCAGAAGCTCTCCCTTGAAGCTGTCTTGATGCTAACTTCCTCTTAGTTGCATCCTCAATTCCCAAATCACTAAAGATCCTTCTACAAGCATCTATCCACCTCTGGACTTCAATGGTTGGTTCTGTTCCCAAGAAAACCTTCCCTCCAAGAGCAGTATAGTCTTTACACAGCTTAGCAAAATCCACTGGTTTCGGAGTTTGGACTTGAACTCCAACATCAACTGCTGTCCCCGGAACTGGTATCCTTCTCATGATCGAAGTCATCATAGCTTTGAACATAGCTGCATAATCAGCAGTCCCCTCAGCAGCACGGCCTTCCCTAGCAGCTGGTCTCCCTCTTCGACTCATCCTTAATATCTATAAAAAGGAATGATTAGCACACCTTGAGAAACAACTGCATAAAGGACTCAAACTCTACTAGGCTACTATATTATATATAGTAATCATCCATCAAAATACAATTACGTCTCTCATACGTAGTTACGTCAGCGAGCGTTGGGTAAAATCGATTAAACAATGCTCTGATACCAAATGTGACGACCGCCCATGACCCCTGCACTGAACCTAGAGATAGTGCGCTGTAAAGTGTGCCAGACAGCCATGGACGATTGTCAAGGTAAATTAAAACAGCATCGTCGGAAACTAAGAACAGCGCCTGTCACCTGCTACCTAGTCTGCCCGTCCCAAAATGGACGAACAACCCAAGGCAATAAGAGTTAAAACATAAAGCCTTGAGTCAGACAACAGTCTTAGTGAGCGGTAAATTAACTAACAACATACCAAAAGAGCATAAAGGAAAAAGGAATAGGAATCCAACCCTCCCACTCCACCTCTTTCTACAGTGATAGCCCCCGGACACACACTAAGCAGAAACAAACATAGCAAAGCAAACATTTAAAGTAAAGCAATTATCACTCGAGTCAAGGGCGATGTTTTCCAAGTACAAACCCCTAAGGCCTAAACCAAGATCAGATAAGCACCCAGAAAATACCGCTCTTGAGACCGAATGACGATACAACCAAACATCCATGACTCTGGCTATCACTGTTATCATTGCTTCGATATCATCGTTAATTGAATGACCGGCTCATTCTTTCATCCGTCCGTCAAGGGATAATGGAAACCCCGGTTCTAGACATAACTCTGCACGTCGTCAAAACCCATGCCTAGGACTATCGAATCTGCCCAGAGTACTCGACTACCAATCAGTAGCCTTCAGGGACTATCGAATCTGCCCAACGTACTCTTGCTTTGAGCATGCTAGAACCTTCAACAACGATGAGATCTCAGCCTTCTAGTCATCCTCCTCGACGACTATTTCCATACTAGCTCAAGCGCCTCTCGAGCAAACCATTATCCTCAAACTCGAACCATTTCACCGAGTTATCAACATGCTTGGAATGATCCCGTCTGGATTAGACCAAGACTATCTCATACTATGCTTCGCCTCATCATCATCATAGCAAAGCCTCATCTCAACATCATCATCATCAAATCTATCCATATGAGCTTCATCATCCGCTACATATGCCACGAGCAGCTTTCCCAATTCAAGAGCCTTTCACTTAGCTTTTGAATCATCTTCGACCATCTTGTCTAAATCAAATCATCAATCATCTAATTCATAACAATAAATCAAGTCAAACATTAATCCAAGTAATCAAACATTCAAATATGATCTAATAGACAATTATAGCAATAATGGCAATTTCGTAAATAAAGAGTCTAAAGTCTAACAAGCATCAAAACATGAGCAATATCTCTATAATCTTGATGAATGAATTTGCATAGGTTAACATGTAGTAAAATGGATGTCAAATCATCATGAACGATGGATCTATATGGAACTATACTTAGGGTTAAGAAAATGCATGGAAATCACTATTTTACACAAAATCAAGCCAACGATCCGATATACTCCTTTGGATCCGTGTGAGAGATAATCACCACTCACCAAATCACCTAAACACCTCAAAAACAACCCACTTCAGATCTGGACAGCGAAGGATCTAACTCGATCTATCACAAATCCGCTTCAAACGATGAAATCTGTCTTCGATGGATGTAGATCTTCAATCTAAGCTCTTGGATCTTCGATTTGGATGGAAGGAATCACAAGATTAAAGTGGAGAAAAGAAGTGAAGAAGTGTAGAACTCGAGCTCTCAAAATGGCAGCACTTCGTCGCTTCAAAATCCGGATCTCAAAAATGAAGAAGAATCCTCCTATTTATAGGCTGATTTTACCTTAGGTCGTCCGCTCGCTATTAGGTCGTCCACGACCTAAGAACCCACGACCTAAAACCTACGACCTAACGAAACCCTACGACCCACGACCTAACGCATGCGCACGGCTTACAGATCCAACGACCTAACACATCTGCGCTTCTATGACCTAACGCATGCGCATCCACGCGACCTACGACCTAACAAAGATGCGGCTTAGCTCTTACGCGACCTAACACATGCGCGACCTAACACCCACAGAAGCTCACGATCTAACTCAACACAGAGGCTCACGACCTAACTAACTTAGCTAGGATACGACTTAACACCTTAGGTCGTCTAACGACCTAACTACTCCACTACTGAACTTAGGTCGCTCACGACCTAACTACGCTAACTCGCTAACTCTTATACCGTTAGCTCTTAAGTCGCTAACTAATAGGTCGCTAACCACTAGGTTGCCAAATCCTATGGGTCGCTAACTGCCATACGTCGCTGCCTTTCCTTAAGTCGCTCAAACCTTAGGTTGCTAACTCTTAGGTCTCTCCAATCTCCTAGGTCGCTCACTCGACCTAACCTAACCCACGACCTAAGCCACCACACGACTTATCTCCTATACGACCTATCCCCAAAATCCTTAGGTCGCCAACTTCCTTAGGTCGCTCCACTTTCTTAGGTCATCTACTCCGACCTAACTACTCTACGACCTAGGACTTAGACTATGGATGACTTATCAACAATGCGACCCAATGATAACTGTTTTACGATGTTTCGATCCGTAAAAATACGGATCGTTACACATCTCCTAAGTTACTACACTCACATTAGACACTGGATAGGAGATGTCAAATCCCGTAAACATCTCTGACGCCGTTCCACTCATATATTTATCATTGATTTAACTTACATAAGATCTTTTAGTTCCGACTCGAGTGTTTTGTCTTTTCAATTCGCTCGGGTCAGCCTGAGCATTTCAGGATTTGAAGGCCCTATGTCTGGAGGACGAAGACGAAGATTTTATTACTACTATTTATTATATTCCACTACACCATTGTATTCCGCTGCATTAATTATCATTCTCCGGTATGTGTAACTCTGATATGTATTGTATAAGTATAATCAAATGTTTGTAAAACAGCTTCATGAACTGTTATTTGATTATTATATTTTATCGTTCCGCTGCAAGATTCTATTTTGTTCCTTTTATTTCTCCGTTTTTTCTTATTTACCCCATAATAATCCACCCTTCTGTATGGTTTAAGTCGACATGTGTGTCTGCCTATGCACTTGGCGGGTGCAGCATGATAGGGGGTTCTCGCATTTGGTTTGGTAGCGAGCGGATGACTCTTACTCCTACATGTCCCTGCGGGGTTGGTGCAGTTGAGAGGCTGGCCGTAAAGGCAGAACACAGGTACAGCTGTAGCTACGGTGGGCGTTACCCCACTGACGTGGTCCGTTACAGTTGGTATCAGAGCTTTGGTTTAGCGATAAACCTTAGCCTTGTGGGGTTTGACTCTTTACTAATAGGGTAGTAATACCCTATGGGAGTCGCTGAATGTATATATATGAGAGAGCGTATTTGTTAGTGTTATAAAAAGGTTTTAATATTGTGTTAATCGGTTTCGTTTTGTATTTATAAATTCTGGTTGGTGCATGGGACACTATGACATCAATAGGGATTTCTAAATACTTAATAGGACAGACCGACATAATATTTGTTTTAATATAGGTGAATGAAATAACTTTGCCTATTATATTTTCTATATATAAAAATATTTTATAAAGATATATATTTGGTTGCTATAGATTGGGTGTTAGGTAATGAAAATATAAATAATAATTGAAACCAAGTTGAAAATAAAATAAATGAAAACTGGAAATTTAGAGCTTAAGTTCCATGGTTTTTGAAGATTTCTTTCAATTGATTTTGGAATATAATAATAATATTGTTAGAAGTATTTTCTGATATAAATATTTCAATAGAATTTGAAAGAAATGTTTTAAAAGAAATTCCGCAAAGAAATAAGTTGTACTCCCCTCTTTGTCGCTGGAAAATAATTTCGGTGATGGCGGCCACATCATCGACATTCATTTTCGAGTTTCAAAGTGGGAAGGCCACTGTAGTAGTTTTACTACAAGATTATTTTATTTTAAATTGTTTTAAATATAATTGGATATATAAATTATAAGTATATATATTATCTATTATTTTAAAATGATTTTTGAATAAAACCCAGTATTTAATCCTTAAGTTTCCATTAATAAATAGTCCTAATTACTGAAGTGAATTAGAACGTAGGTAATGAATAAATTGAAACCTCTAAAGGAAATAAGAGATTTAAATGCTAGGTTATAAATGGTATTAAATGAAAGTTGAAATTGTAACCTATGAAATAAAGGAAATAATTATTGAACATTAAAATAATTAAAGGAAATGAGAAAACTTGTAAAACTTTCAATTTCATTCTTTAAAAGCATAAATATAACTTACAAATTTTTTTTTTATAAAAGTTGAAAATTTTTAATAAGAAAATGTATAGTAAATTGTACAAGTAAACTTATGTGATGAAATATTCAGTAAATTTCTTTTATTAATAAGAATTAAAGTATAATTGTTATGCCAAGTAACTAAAATTGAACATGAATATTATTAATAAATGAATAAATAAAATCAAGTAAATGAATAAATATGCAAAGTAAATTAATTTAAAAATGAATAAATGAAATTAATAAGTATTGATGTTCTAGTTGTTATGGACTTAAATGTTATATATAAATAATAATAAACTAAAGTAATAGGTTGAAGTTACCTTAGAATAAAGGATGAATACTGGAAAATGACTGTAAAACTTAAGAAATAAATTTACCTACCAAGGAATTTGGTTGAATGGATAAAAATAAATAATGAATAAAGAGGAAATTAAACAACAATATATGGAATGAAATTAATAATAATGAACTTGATCTATTGTTGAATTTATTGTTTGTTTGGCTTATGGTTGTTTGGGGAAGGATACTTTAATATTGTTTGGATGTAGGAATAATCTATTTAGTTTCACCTAAGACTGCTGAGTGAAGGGTACACTTAGTAGTTTATTCTTCTTTCTGTACAATTTAAAGTTATGAACCTGAACAACTATTTGTTTTGTTTGATATGAATGAATGATTGATTTTATGGTTGTATGCCTTGTTGCAAGTGTTTGTGTACTGATTGTTGTTATGATTGAAACAACCTTAAATATTTCATCTTATATAATTGTTAACCCTTTTAGATTATATAAGTAAAATGCAGGTTACGGAAGCAATTGCTACTACTTTTGGTTCCATAAATAAGCGTTAATTGCCCGACAAATAGGTACGTTTTCGGATTACGGTTTATAGCGCTATTATATTGTTTTTCCCATGTTGGGATATTAAATTTTGGATATTATATGTTATATATTGTATATTTTGATATTATATTTTCTCCCGAGCATCTCCGTACAAAGGAGACTCTACCGAAATTTTCCGTAAAATTTTGGACTTAGAATTTATTTTGAAATGTTTCCAAACTTTATTAAAAAAAAAGATTTAAGGGTTATAAATGGGTATATTTATTTAAAGTAATAAATTTTGTAAATTATTTGGTTATGAGATTATTATTTTGAATAAGACGTATTGTTTATTTAATCCACCTTTTCCTTTTTCCTTTTCGGGGACGAAAAGTTTTGAGTGGGGGAGAGTGTAACGACCCGTAAATTTCAACCAGTTAAATATGTTGATTTAAATTGATTTTTGTAATTTTATGTAAAAAGAAATGAAAATCTTATAATGTATATTTGAGCGAATGTTGGAAATTAAGTGTTGCATAGGTAAATATAATAAATTCTTGACAAATTGGAATGAAATCCAATTGAAGGAATAGTAGAAACCATTATAATTTGTTAATTTAATTGATTTATGCAATAAAGCATTTTAACGGTAATTGTTCGTAAATTTAGGTAATAAGGTAATACGTTATTTGGAAATAGAATTAATGGTAGAATAACAACTATTATAAATTACCAAATTAATTGGTCAATGAATATATTTGGAATTAAAGTTCATATAAATATTAAGTAATTATGATGTTATTATTGATAATAAGCGTTACTAATTATTAATATAGTAACGGAAGAGTAAATGAAATGCAAGCGTAGAAACTTAACCTAAGGATTAACAATTGAAATGAAATGTCTTTTAAATGGAGTACTATAAATTGTCATACTAAGCTAAGAATTGAATATAAGGAAACAAAGGCAAATAGTAAATCAATCAATGAATTTATATAGATTGTAAAGTTATAATGATAAATAGTAATTGGATGTCTTGTATGAAGTTATAATATTGTGTGAATTTTTAATAAAGAATAACTAGAATGGGATTCAAATTTGTATATTAATGGAAAGTTGAATAAAATTCTAATGAATGATAATAATGAAAAACGTATACAATCAATGTAGGTAAGTTATTACAATGTTGTTGTAATTAATAAACGTTTCTTTAATGGTGATTAATAACATAATGGAAGTGTGAATGTAAAGTAATTTATGAATATATATTTGGCGATTAAATCAAATCAATCTATAGAATTAAATTTTAAATTAATTGGAAGGAAATATGTAATAATTGCATTTATTTGTAAGTGGATGAAATTTATTTCCATATAAATTGAATATTAGAATAAGATGATAATTGTTAATGTAACAAGAG
This sequence comes from Allium fistulosum, assembly GCA_030737815.1. Taxonomy (NCBI): domain Eukaryota; kingdom Viridiplantae; phylum Streptophyta; class Magnoliopsida; order Asparagales; family Amaryllidaceae; genus Allium; species Allium fistulosum. The sequence goes on from CM060901.1 coordinate 476,087,589, forward strand.
TAGGCCAATAATAATTCTTCCCATAAATTGATAATCGACTCAATAATGTAATACTATCCATAATAAGGCAATTAGATTGATGAAAGAATGGAAAGTCTATTAAATGGAAATATTGAAAATAAAATTTGTAATTTCTAAATTTTGGAAATTTGAAACAAGGGTAGTAATTATTGTAATAATTAAATGCGAGTCAACTAGAACTTAATAAACCTTAATGTATATTAATGAAATTGTGGCAATAGTGCAAAACTTTAATCATTTACCCATTCATTTATGCATTGAATTAGGTCTCATCTATTGGATACTAATAGATTGAGAAATTGAATGAAAACCAAATAAAAAGAAATTTTTGCAAATTTAATTTATAATTTGCGAATATAATGAAAATTGAAATTTAACGCTGAAATGAATAAAATTGTTAACTCTAAATTTACATCTAGATTTGGTTTAAATTAATGTGAAGGATTAAGAAAGTAAAAGTGATAAAGATTGTCAATTTCAGAATTTAAATAGGAAATTTGATTTAATTAATTTATTTTAAATTTATTTAACTAATATAAAAATAGCCATTTTGGCCACTGACTCGAATTTTGACGAAACTAGTTTCATTGGATCCGTAACGGTGAATTATGATAATGTTTCAAGTTTCGTAGCAATCGGACGTGTCGTTTGATCGTACGGACTCGAAACACCTTGAAATTTATGCAATTGAAATCAATTTGAAAATATTGATTTTTGCATAACTTCTTCATACGACACAATTTGAACCTGAAACCTTTTCCATTGCGTTTAAAATATTTTAAACATCTATTTTGATATATGGGTTGACCCAATTTCGTTCCGGAGTCAAAACGGGCTTTTGGGCCATTCATCGTTCAGCGCGTTTATAGATCGGGTTCATCTATCCTATTTCGACTTTTCCTATATATATCCAGTTATAAACCCTAGCAGCCTCCATTCCTCATTTCTACGTGCTATTTCATTTGCTCTTCCTCATTTCCAATGGCTGCAAACCCTAATCTTCCCAATCCAATTTCAATTAAAAAAAAAGAGAAATTTTATTTTTGCGGATCTGCATGAACTTCACGTCACGCTTCGAGTTCCAGAGGCAAAAACGCTGCATCTACTTCGAGTCAGGAAGAAAACTACTCAGGTCTTCGGGTCGTTTTCGCAAAAACTCCAAGCAAGCACCGGGATTCTTAGGCGCCGGACCAGAGTTAAACCCGAAGTCGACTCAGCACCAGAATTTTCCAATCTTCAAATTTTCATAACTTTTGCATATGGACTCGGATTCATGCGCGGTTTGTTTTGCTGGGATCGTATTGAAATTCCGGACATGATGACGCTGGTTTGGACGAATTCTGAGATGGTCAAATTTTTGGGTTTAAATTGAATTTAAATTCAATTTAAATTCAAAAGGTGAGTGTTTTACCCACTCACAACTTCTAAGATTTCTTATGTTTGTTAAATTAAATTTTGATGTGATTTAAAATTTATCTATGATTGTTTGGGCATATATTTAATCATCATCTCAGTTAGATAGCATTTAGTTAAATTAAATTGTTATTTAATTTTATTATTACATATAATTTGCCAGTTAAATTTATTTATTATTGCATATAAACTGCCAGTTGAACAGTTATTAATTTTTATTGAATATAAACTATTCGTTGATGCCTGTTATATTTTATATGCTTTATATAGATTTTTTGTTAAAATTGGATGATGATTGTAATAAATGGTTGTTTATTGATATTTGGATGAATGGATGCTATATTTTATATTGTATAAATTGCAAGTTATTATGCATTTTCATTTCATTCGGGATTGCGGTTTGAAATGATATATAACCGTAAACTTTTATTTTTAAATTACGGATTGAAATGATAAATATCCGTATCATTTGACCATAGGATAGAAAATTATATACAGGCACCGTGGTCTATATATAAAATATTTTAAAGTGATTTTCTATGGTTTGGAAAGAAATATACGGTTTAATAAATATTAAATTTTGTTATTATATAAATATTATTTTATATATAGTTAAATTCTAAAATTTAAGATATGTGTAACTTGATGATGTTTTAAGTTTGATTTACGAATATTTCAAGTTTGAGCTTTATTTAAGGGATATTGAATTTATTAAATAAATATTTCTAAACTAAATATTAGTGAATTAAATTAAGGTATATATAAGATTATCAGATTTGGTTGGGAATTTTGGAATATTTAAAGACTGGAAATATATCAAAATTGAAATGTTTTATTGAAATTAAGGTATTATTGTTTTCAAAGTATTGGTTTTCGAAATTATTTTAACTTTGAAAGTAATATGGTTTGAAAAATGAATTTATTTGAAATAAAATTTATTTAAGAATTATCTGTGAATATATTGATTTGAAACCTATTGAAATTGAAAATTTAGAATATGACTTCAAAATGTGGTTTGGGTTTAAGATGATTTAAAAGAATATTTCAAGTTATCTAAATTAAGAAAAGATTAGTGATTGGAAAATGGGTTTTATTTAAATAATATATTATTGAATTGTTTTGGAAATGGAAAGGATATATTATTGAATTGGATTTTGAAATGGAAATAATACATTGATAATTTGGGTTTGAAATAGCAAAAATATTTTGGTTTTAAAGTATATACTATTTTGAAGTAAAGGATATGTTTTGAAATGGCAAAAATATTTTGGTTTTAAAGTATATACTATTTTGAAGTAAAGGATATGGTTTGAAATGGCAATAATATTTTGGGTTTTGAAGTATGTACTATTTTGAAATAAAGAATATGTTTTGAAAGGGCAATGATTGTGTTTTTAAAAGTATATATATTTTTAAATGACCACGGTGTTATAATAACGATTGGTTGTTAAAGAGACCGGGATCGGATATGGACATACTCTCTGTTGATACTGAAAACCACTTTGACAACTGTGTACGTGGTGGAGTTTCCAGAATGAAGTAGGATGGTGGCGACGATCCTAAGATATATACGTGGACTCAATTCCCATGAGTTGGCATAAGGTGGCTAAAACAGGAGCGATTGACGGACCAAGGAGGTAGCACCTCTGATCGGACACACTTCTTCGATACCATTCTATTATTTGTGATTTATTTGGTGGCCACCCTTCGATTTTTGTTTTGGGAGTGTTGTTCGAGGTGGGCGGTAGTGGCTGCTATGCGTCACCACCAGTCCGGATGCGTAATTGGTATATCTACCCTGGCATTGCCTATTTGTGCCGTGTCACCTACCATATCGAGCTTTACTACGAGTTTCTATTTGTGTCGTACCTATGGAGTATCTTCTCGTAGCCTCTCGGGGTATGCTAGTACTGTATAGACTATTGGCATTATTTTGTGTTCAGGGCAATATGGGTAACCCCTTAATGCTATTTAAAAGTATGTTTATTTTATATTAGACATTATTATAATAGCGAATATTACTACATAGTAATTAGTTTAACGGATCCTTAGGGGATGTGAATCCCGAGCATCTCCTAAGTTACTGCACTCACATTAGACACTGGATAGGAGATGTCAAATCCCGTAAACATCTCTGACGCCGTTCCACTCATATATTTATCATTGATTTAACTTACATAAGATCTTTTAGTTCTGACTCGAGTGTTTTGTCTTTTCAATTCGCTCGGGTCAGCCTGAGCATTTTAGGATTTGAAGGCCCTATGTCTGGAGGATGAAGACGAAGATTTTATTACTACTATTTATTATATTCCACTACACCATTGTATTCCGCTGCATTAATTATCATTCTCCGGTATGTGTAACTCTGATATGTATTGTATAAGTATAATCAAATGTTTGTAAAACAACTTTATGAACTGTTATTTGATTATTATATTTTATCGTTCCGCTGCAAGATTCTATTTTGTTCCATTTATTTCTCCACTTTTTCTTATTTACCCCATAACAATCCACCCTTCTGTATGGTTTAAGTCGACATGTGTGTCTACTTAAGCATATAAAAAGGTGGGTCGTTACATTTTTTATAATGTATACTGTATGAAATGTTCATGCAAACTGTATATGTAAAAATATATATACTAAACACATCTAACTTAATATATTACAAACATATACAAAAAGTAAAATGTACAAATGGCATGTACAGGTTTGTATAAACGAATATAACTTTACCTATTATTATGCAAACTGATATTTTTAAAATCTTATATAAACAAATGTTTATATAGACATATATAAAAAAAAATTATATATACTCACACTTCAAATCGATGGCAGCAAATCTGTAGGAGGGACGACAACTAGGAGGGGAGATGCGGCTACATGGTGCTGGAGGTGAAGGCCGAAGGACAGTTGTGGCAGCAGGCGGTGCTCGGAGGGGGAACGAGTAGGCAAGGAGGAGGATCAGCTCGGCTATGAGCGTTGAGGCGATAGGGGAGGGGTGGGGCTGAGAGGAAGTGGAGGTTGCCTTGGTGGAAGAATGGTGTAGCTTCGGCTGCAAGGTCGTATGGAGGGCGGTGGTGATGAGGGATTCAAGTTGAGGAACAAGGAGGCTCAAGGCCATTGCCTTTGTGATGGTGGAAGGAAGATGTGATATCCCTGAATTTTAGGCAATATCAATTTAATAATCTGTATTAAAAAATTAAATTGATTTGATAATTTTGTAATTTAATTTGAATTAATTTAATAATCTTCTTTAATAAATATTTAAATTAGTGAATTTATCTTTTAAAAGCTAAATAAAATGTTTTCTATTTATAATGAATATATATATTTGCATATATATTGTAATTAGAAATCTTTGGTTTGAATTTTATAAATAAATAAATAATGTTTTTAAATTCTAATATCTTGGGTAAACTGGGAAATTATGATTTATTTGAAGTTAAAACTTTTCAAAAATATTTTATAAGTAACTATATGGTTTTAAAATACTTAAGGTAAATATTACTAGTTTAAATATCTTTAATTTAGATTTTAAATAAGATTAGCAAAATGATTTGTTTAACATTATTATTTTTATATGATTTGTAAATTAGCTATGAAAGTTTAAAATTAAAATATGAAACATTAATCCATTTAAATAATAAGTAATTTATAATCTCTTGTATAAATTATATAAAATTGTCAAGTGAGTTATTTTCAAATAATAAATATATGTATTGTTTTTATATATAAATATAATTGGTTTTACTCTTTAAAGTTATCTATATATATATCTAAGTATTAAAAACTAATTAATTAAGTTAAAAGCTTTTTATTAACACTTAAATTATAAATACAAATTACTTACAAGACAAGTGTAAACATTTGACAGCTAAATTAACATGTGTTAAATAATAAACCATTTAATGTGACAAATGTAAATTATCTTAACAAGTGGCATTTTAAGTTTGGTTTTCTTTTCTTTTCTTTTTTTTTTATAAAATTTCAGCCCATGCAAATAGGTCTTTCTTCCTTTCATTTCTTTTGCCATTCTCTTTCAAAAAGCTAAGAAGAAACTCAAAATCAAAACAATCTTCCTAAAACAAATCTGAAACCTTCCTCAAAACTAAAAGAAAAATCAAATCAATTTCCAAATTCTTAAATCATTTTCAAGTTAAAACCTGTAATCTCTTCATGTCCAAACCTCTTTCCTCAAGCATGAACAGACTTTCATATTTGCAACCTGGAAAAGCATTTCAAGCTTGTAAACAAACCAGTGAACATACTCCTCAAAAATCAAATTCGAGCCTGCATTTTTTCCAAAATCATTAAACTGAGATCTATATTTTTCCAAAAACCTGAGAGCAACAAAATATGCAAGCATTTTCTCTTCAACCTAAGTTTTTAATCAAAAATCAAAAAGAGGTGCATACATTTCTTTGGTCTGGAGTCAAAATCTGGAGTTTGTCTTCAGCAATATAGGATCTTGGACCTGCATGCAAGCCTAAAACAACAGCATGCAAGTTTTAAAATCAAACAAAGACTCAAGTTTTAGAAGATTCAAAAGATTTTTGAAAGTGGAGACTCTGCTCTTCATTTCAAAATAAGGTGAGTAAACATTTATCTTAAAAACAGTTTTCTTGAAATATCTGTTGTTATGATGAATGTGCTGAATGATTGTAATGGATTGTGTTGCATGAATATATGGGTGTGAATGCATGTATTTATATGTATATGAAATGTCTGTGTGGTATGCCTATTATTGACTGTGAATACATATATTATAGAAACTCTGTTTCTAAATTCCCAGACTCAAATTCTAGTGAAAATTCTCTAACTTTTGATTCAAGCTTTGTTAGGATTTAATTACTGAACGAATTATGTTTGTAGTATAATAGGTTTTAGTTTAAAAACTTGTTTAGATTAAGATAACATAGTATTGTTTCTGGAAATCTAAAACATCAATGCATGTTTAATAAAAGTGAAAGCTCAAACATTATAATATACATATTCAGGATAGTAAATCAAATACCCAAACTAAAATATGATTTTTAAAACTCAAATCATAGTTTGTAATGATGGGGTGTATGGGAAATTCTGGTTTGACCATAAAAGGGGAATTGGGTGATTTCTGAGGAACTTGATGGTTTGAGAGTTCGTATATCTTTCTGGAGGAAGATGAGTAGTCAGGGACATGGAGAAAAATAGTAGATGTGTGGGTAGATCATCGTGGAGGTGGCGATTGGAAATTTATGTCTGTAGCCCTAGTTTGTCTGGAAGAAACATTTTGTATGGGTTCGACGTATATAGTGAATCGAGTGTAATGATATTTTGGGTGATGGTAGATGATGAGTTGACGAGTTCATGGCTGGAGTTTTAGCGTTTACGATGGTCGGAGGATCGAAGGCGAGGTGATTTCAGTTTTGGGTTGGTGATGTCCTGTCTGTCCAAGCTTGGTTGGTTAAGTCGAATTTGATTCGAGGTAGGTGGGAGATGTTCTGGTGATCAGGGATGGTTGCAGCGTTGTTGTTCGATGTGTTGGAAGGATCATCGGTGATGGTAGCGACTCCGACGCTTGTGCACGTGCACGGCGTTGCACTGGTGGAAGCAGAGATGTTGGTTCGAGCAGGAATGAAAGTACCTTGCTTACTTAACCATCAATTGATTATAAATCAATTAGTTCATTATCCTCACATTTGCAAAGTTCACTCGAGACGGTATTAGGTCTACAGTCTCGACAGATACACTTCCAACCTCAACACTCAGACTCCTAATCCTAGATGATAAATTATTATCATCTCAACCAATCATTACAAATACCATATACATTTAAAATGATACTTTTTTATATAGAAATTATATCTGGGTAAAATTATTTCATCTACCTTTTTATAACAATATTGTGTCTGTTGGCCTGGTTCAAGTGTTTAGAGATCCCTATCAATAACGTTAGCTACTCGTATTGACCAGAATCCATATACCACTCAACCGATCAATTAACACAATATAAAACCATTTTTATATAACTAACAATTACGCGCTCTCAAGATAGACACCACTTCAGAGCCTAGGTATTCACTCAACCTACTGCTCTGATACCAACTGTGACAACCCCTCGAATTCGAAATCGAGTATCCCATCACCATCAAGTACATAAATTTAATGAATTACAAATCTTTAAATTCTAATTTACTTAAAGTTCAAACATTGTTAATAATCAAAGTACTAAAATATTTTATTTAAAATTTCATTCAAATTTAAGATTTAAAATGAACTCAAATTATCTTTAACAAAGTTTTTAAAACACATTTCTAAACCCTTCATTTCACAAGTTAAAGAAATACTCACCTAATAAAGAAGTTTTTAAAGGGTCTAAAACCAAATTCATATTTAAATTCAAATCAATTTGAATTACCCTTTAAGTATTTCAAATAATTAAATCATTTTAAATTTTAAAACTTTCCTACATTTCCAAAACTGAAATACTTATTTAAAATTTTAATTTCAGATTTATCTTCAGATTTTAAAACTTACTTACCTTTTTAAACTTTATTTTAAAATTTCAAACTACTTAATACTTTTAAAGTAGTTTAACAAATTCAAGTTTTAAAAACTTTATTTTTATTTAAAACTGAGATTTTAAATTTAAACTTGAATTCTAAAATTCAAACCTGAATTTAAAACTAGGTTTAAAATTTTCTTAACATTAAAAAGCTTCAGATTTTTAAAAATTTTAAAACAGAAATTTCCAGGTTTCTATAAAAACCTGAAATACAGAACATCCCGAGAACAACCCAAACTACTTCGAGTTTTCTACCTACTTTCCCGAGCCAAAAGCCCTGCTGCTTCGAGCAACACATCAATTTCCCCCTGTTTCCAAAACTTACCCAACTATCATCTGAAACCATATCACCGTGCATATGCACGGTGACCGCCGCCTTCTCTGATCATCAGAGATGATCGTACCTCATCCAAAAACACTCCCATACCTAAAAGCAATCATCAGATCGAACTATCACTACCAATTTCATACTAATTAATCTAATTGATTATCAAAATTAATCACATTAATTAATTATTTAATAATTGGTTAAGTGTAAATTACTTAATGGAAGTAATTAAAGTAATTAATTACTTAAGGTAATTAATTAGATAAATTTGATAAGTTTAATTTATTAATTAAATTAAGATAATCACTTGGTGATTGATAAGTAATTACTTAAATGTAATTAGTGAAGTGTAATTACTTAGGAAAGGAATTAAAGTTAATTAGTGGATGTAATTAACTAAAGAAGATTTTAATAATAAAAGTAATTTTAGTTTAATTACTTTGTATAATTAATCAGGGGATTAATTTAAGGATAATTAATTAAGGAGTAATTAATTTATGAAGTGTAGTAATTAAGAATAGTTAATTACTAAATGAGATTAATCAAAGGTGATTAATAAATGTGACTAATTAATTATTAATTTAAATAAGATAATTAATTAAGAATAATTAAGGATCATTAATTAATATAATTAATGATGTAATTAAGAATTGATTAATTAAGATTAATTAATAAATAATAAGTGATTAAAGTAATTAATTAATTGTAATTAATTAAGGATTAATGTAATTAAGTATGGTTAATTAATTAATGAAGTAATTTAAGATTAATTACTGAAATGGTTTAAGATAATTAATTTGTGAAATTAATCAAGTATTAATTACTTAAAGTAATTAAAGGATTATTAATCAGGAATGATTAATTAAGATGGATACTTAGAGTAATGATTAATTAATTGGTTTAATTAATAATTAAATAAGAAGGATTTATAGAATGAAGTAATTAGTTTAATTCACTTTAAATTAATTAGATGATATAAATCATTGCTTAAGGATGGATGAATGAGATTGAATGTATTTCATTGTTTGATATCTCTGATGAGATATGATTGATATATGATATGGATGTTTGGTTGAATTATAATGATAATGTGAATTATCTGTTTGGGATGATAATGTAGATTATCTATTGAATTATCTATCTTTGTGTATATAGATAAGAATTGAATTGTTTTAACCTTAAAACAACTTGGCCCTTAAAAGATACGTTTTGGATTTCGATGAGACCGGGATCGGGTTTCCGTATACCGGAATTCCAGGTCTGGAGACCCGAATACCACATCGATCCAAATTAACGATAGGTCGTGAATCTCAAGTGAAGATGAAGATTTAGAGTGCAAGGGTTATTGTCGTTAACTCTGAGGGTGATTCCAAAACGAGTGTAACGAGATAATGCCTTCGGTTTCGTTCGAACCCGGAACGAACTTGTATGGATTGAATGCTTTCAGCACATCGTCAGGCGGACGATGAGCATTCTAAGTGATATGTTCTGATTAAAGGTAATCGTAACCTCAAGCCTCATCAACCGGGAATGGCTAAAACAGGGGAGGTGCAGCAAGGTTTCGTGGGTAGCACCCACTGAGAGCAAGATAGATCCCTGTCTAGAGGTCCCTTTTCTTTTATTCGGCTTAGTGTGTGGTTGGTCGCGCCAACTACGGGATTGTCTTGTTCGGAATTATCCAGTAAGGGATGGTTCCGGCTTTGTGTTGCAGGGGAGCGGGCGTACTCCTCGGTACGGTGATCTAGGCCACGTACTGTGACGGGCGGTACCCCAGTAGCCCTGCCATTGTATGGAAACCCATTCTTCCTACGTGCCCTTACGGTTTTGATTGTATAACCCACTTTGTGGCTAGTATGCTGGAATTTAATAATGTAACAATTTCAGCTATTTCATATTTATTTGAAAACCCTAGACCCTATTATAATATACCTGGATTTCCTATCAAATGTTTTGGTTAGCGTAAGGTAAAAACTTACCCATGTTTATTTGTGGGGAGTCTTACGTGATACCTTTTCTTTCAAAAGGTTTTGAAGTTAAACAAGTTTAACCTGTTACTCACACCAGACCCATGTCTGACCCAAGTGGTTTATTTCTGTTTTATAAACTCTTGGGTACTCAAATTTTTACGAGTAGCCAAGGGATTCAGGTTTAGCTTTGACGAATTATGGAGGAGCAATGGAGCAGGAGGCTTCGGCATTCGTAGATATAGTATTCCGCTGTGTTGATATCTGTGTTAGAGTCTTGTATTGTATTGAGTTGTAATATCTAGATAGATGTTTATAACTGTCTAGTATGTGTTGTATAGTTGTGTAAACTCTGATAAGTGTTGTATACTATGTAATAGTTTCTTTATGTTATTAATATAATTTATTCGTTTCGCTGTGAGATCGTTGTTGTTGTTTCTTTCTTTCTTCTCTTCTTTTCTATTTTCTACCCCTTTCTTTCTTATTAATGATATGTCATTCTGTAGAATGAGTGGCGGGTCGTTACAGAAGAGAAGTTTCAGAGCATATAAGAGGAATGGGTTTCAGAAGAGCAAGCATCAATTCCAAAATTTATATGAACAGTGAATATGGGAATGAAAATGAATAGTGAAGGATTGAATGCAAATGTAAGAAATTTAAACAAATATATGCAAAGGTTGAATGAATGGCAACGGTCACACGATTACAATTTAGCAGACTGAAAGATTAAAGCAAATTATTATTGTGGTCCCGGTGCACGTTTCAAATTTTGAAAGGTAAAGGAAGGCGGAAAGTTAAAAAGTGGTACTGTTACAACGGGCTGTTATCAACATTTCCGTCGCGTATCAGACCCTAAAATACAGAAATAAATATACTGCAGAGATCAGCACGACGAGACAATCAAAATGGTATACAGATATCAGTGGTACGATCATCCTATCCAAAGTCGATAATCGGTACCGATATACGTTGCTATTCCGTACGAAAAAATCCAAACGGAGCTAGAAACGTCCGAATTTCGCGAAATGAATTTCGCAATCTGATTCAGAGTGTTCTAAATAAATTTTCTCATGTTGACATATTTAGGTTTCGGAATACTTTTAAATTCAACTGTTATTAACTGATTTAAATTGAAATAAAATTACACAAGAAAATAAACTTCAATATTATCAGATGAAAATTTACCAATTGCTATATTAAAATAGACGTATTCCAAATAATAATTTTTTTATTTTCAAATTTTATTGCTTAATATTTCACAAAATTTCAATTAATATAATAAATAAAACCTTTAAAATCTACGGGTTGTTACAAGTAACATGCATTTATTAGCTGTACATATATTTATACATATTTGTCGTAGTGGTCTGCATAGTTACAGAGCCTACATACGTATTTTGTTAGTATATAAGTAAGTATTATGATAGCTTATATATATTTTAAGTTTAGGTTGGTATATATATAAATCTTATATATGTAGAGTTATAGTATATATATGTGTTGTTGGTTATAGTAGATTTGAAATATAATTTTAATTATTGTTTGGTAGCACCTATATATATATTTTGGATTTTGATTTTTGCGTTTAAAAATTTAGTAAGGATTTAATAATAATATGTACGGATTTTATATTAATGGGTATTTTATTTGGACATTGATTTTAATTTACGATATATAAAGTTTATTTTTAACATGTGTTTCCAAATTGATTTTGAGAAAAAGTTATATAATAATATGTGTGCATCTAGTTCCAGTTACGTCAAGCTAGTTTTGATTCGTCTTCGTTATTTGTTAGCTTTGTTCGTCGAAATTGTTTCTATCGTGCTTTGCTTCGAAATTTGTGCTTCGATCCATAACTCATCTTACTCTCGTTCATCTCTATCCTCGAAAGGTGAGCGATCACTCATGATTAACGTTCTTATATTTATTAAATTTGATTTCAATTGAAACGACAATTGAAATATGCTGCTGTTAGTTATTACATTGCTATATATATGTGATGTTATCTATATCTGTTCACCTGTGACATCTAACACCATTATCTATTATTTATATTGATGATATATGCCTGTTATATTATTATCATATCTGTTATCACACTGCAAGTTCCTTGTTAGTATAGAATTCACTATGGGTTGAAATGATACATACCCGAACGATCTGTAGAATAAGAGAAAATCGTTATGGGTTGATATGATACCCAAGCGATTTTCATTGAATTGAATTTGGGATTGCGGGTTGAAATGATATATACCCGTATATATTTAAATTGCGGATTGAAATGATAAATATCCGTTTCACTTGACCATAGGATAGAAAATTATATACAGACACTGTTGGTCAATATCTTAATATTTTTAAAATGATTTCTAAGGTTTTGAAAAGAGATATATGGTTTTAATAAATATTGATTTTAAAGATTTATTAAAGTTGATTTAATAAAGTTGATATATATAATATGTTTAAGTATTTATATATATATATATATATATATCCAAATATAGAGTTTAAAATGATTCGGGTTGGAAAGATAAATTTGAAATTGATTTGAAATTATATTTATTTAAGAATTTTACTTAAATAAGTTTGATTTGAAATTTATTAAATTTGAAATTTTAAAGATATGTTTTAAAACTTGAATTTTATTAAAAGTGACTTAAATGAATATTTCAAATTTATATAAATTTAAATGGCATATTTTATTTATTTAAATTTGTAAATTGAAGTTGTATTTAGATGTTATTGAAATGATTAAATAAATATTTCGGAAACTAAATGCAATGAAATTAAATTAAGATATAAATGGAATTATCAAATTTAGTTTTGGAAATATGGAATATTTAAAGCTTTGAAATATATTGAAATTTAATGGTTTATTTGTGTTTTAAATCTGTAATTGAAATCGGTATAAATTGAAATGATTTATTGAGAAATTGAATTGAGTTGGAATTTATGAATTGAGATTGAATTATTGGAAGTCGAGTTGATTTGAATCGATTTGTGAATTTGTAGAAACTATCTTTATTATATAAAGTATTTTAAAATTGTATTTAAAACTATTTTTATATTATTTTATAAACTATTTTAATTATACTAATTATTTTAATATATATTGTTTTAACTTATAACTATTTTATATAAATTATTTTATTTTATAAACTATTTTATTTTATATACTATTATTAATATCTAAACTATTTGAAGGAAAGTGTTATGATTTCCAAAGTTATGAATTTCAAAGTATTATGATTTCCAAAGTATTATTATTTCAAACTGTTTTGGTTTCGAAAATATTATATCTTTGAAAGTACTATGATTTTGGAAGTGAATATTCTTGAAATGGAAATGCTATCGTATTAATATATTTTGAAATGGAAATGATATTTTTGTTTGGAAGTATAAACTATTTTGAAATAACCGCGGTGTTATAATAACGATTGGTTGTTAAAGAGATCGGGATCGCATATGGGCATACTCTCTGTCGATACCGAGAACCACTTTAACAACTGTGTACGTGGTGGAGATTCCAGAATGAAGTAGGATGGTGGCGACGATCCTATATGAGGTATATACGTGGACCCGACTCCCATGAGTTGGCATAAGGTGGCTAAAACAGGAGCAATTGACGGGCTAATGAGGTAGCACCTATTATCGGACACACTCCATCGTATGCCATTCTATTACTTGTGATTGATTTGGTGCGCACCCTTGATTCGGGAGTGTGGCTCGAGGTGGGCGATTGCTGTGGCTCTGCGTTACCACCGGCCCGAAAGTGTAATTGGTATATCTACCCTGGCATTGCCTAGTTGTGCCGTGTCACCTACCCTAGCGTGCTTTACTACGAGTTTGATTTGTGTCGTACCTATGGAGTATCCTCTAGTAGCCCCAGTTTACGGGGTATTACGGTACTGTATAGACTATTGGCACACCTAAAAATGTGTTAAGGTGGAAAATGTAAAGCCTTAACGCTATTTTTAAATAGTATACTTTACTGTAGACATTATTATAATAGTGTATATTACTACATAGTAGATAGTTTAACGGATCCTTAGAGGATGGTTATCCCAAACATCCTTTGAGTTATTTGTATTTCAGTTGACATTTCACTTGAGTTGGATTTATTGATATAAGAATGTTAATCCTGACTCAAGTGTTTTGTATTTTGCTTTATGCTCGGGTCAGACTGAGTGGTTCAGTGTTCGAGACTCACCTTTGGAGTTGGAGCTTCGCTTGGAGATCCAGCTATCTATCCAGCTTTCAGTTATTCAGTTAATTCTAGTGATGTATTCTGATCTTGTATTTGACTATTGTATTGAGACATCTATGTATTTGAATACTTCTGTTGTATCTTGTTTAACTTTGTTATATATATATAGAGTAGCTTCATGAACTACTATTCTTTGTTTCCGCTGCATTACTCTGTGTCTGTGATTCTATGATTATTTTATTTACTGTATATGCTAAGATTTGCCAAATTTAAATTAACAATCTGATATTTTGAGTAATTCAAGTCCGACATGTGCGGATGCGAATGGTTGAAAATTTCAGGATGTTACATTATACATCCGGATGTTTTAATATCAGATAATTTTATTTGTTTGACTTATAAAATCAATAATTTCAATAATAAATCAGTTGATTACCCAATTAACAGACGTTAAAAATTAGGGTCATTAAAAATATGAAATAAATGTAATAAATTTTATATATACAAACATACATATGAAATTAATTATGTGTATATAAGATTAAATGAAGTCTTTCTAATTAATACAAATTAGAGATTTATAGCAATCAATTTTAAAGTAGATTTGTTGTCAAAACATTTATTATGTGTATGTAAGATTCAATAAAATATCTCTAATTAATACAAATCAGAGACATATAGTAATCAAATTAAAATTTAGATTTATTCCCAAAACATCTTTCGTTTTTTTCTAATTTCTCAAAAAATACAAACACAAAATATATACATGTAAACTTTCAAATCTATATTCAAATTTTGTTTTATATGATTTAAAACAAGAATCTTCAATAAAACACTGTAATATTCATACACAAATTTTAGCTTAATTTGTTAAAGTAAAATCCAATCAAAACAAAATGAACATGCAAAGTTTTAGATCTAAATGATTATACTTTGAATTGAATGTTTATAACAGATATCTATAATAAAAAATTATATTTAGACATATACAAATTTCAATTTTAATTTAACAAAATAAGAACCCAATTGATAAATTAAACATATAAAATTTCTGATCTAAAATTTAGACTTTAAATTGAATGTTTATGACATAGTTCCAAAAAACATTGTATTTAAACATATACAAATATTAGTTTTGATTTATTAAAGTAAAAAACCAATCGATTCATTCAACAAACAATTCAAGCTACATAAATAATTTTCAAATTAAATGAGGAAGTGATATGTACATACAAATTATGATAATTAAATTTCTCTTTCAACAAACATTACATCAAATATCATTATTTATTAAAGAAAAACATAACTTATTACCCAAAGCCTTGAAGCACATCTTGAAAATTGACTTCCCTTAGGATGCTGCCTAGAAGTCATACCTTGAATGATGATTTCTCCTATGATCTTCAAGATCCCCATCTTATCCTTGTAAGAGATGGATGGACCACTTTTATTTTATTTTATTTGATGTTTTTATATGGAGTTGAAAGATTTTTGGAAATTGTTTTTTTCTTTTCTGCCATGAAAATTTAGGAGGAGAGAAAGAAATAGACTAAATGAGAAAGAATGAATTGTACATGCAGAATGAATTAGAGAATATGTTTTATTTGAAAGAATGAAACTTTTCCCATTCTTTAATTAAAACTTTCCTAATTAACTCCCTTGATTGTTTTTCTCTCACCAATTCTTTCTTTACATGTATGTCATCAAATGACATAAAATTTCCACAAATCATGTCATCAAATGAAATCATGTCATCAAATGACATAAAATTTCCATAAATCATTTCATGCAATTGTCTTTAAATTACATCGATATCGTATATCAGTGCACGCAAAAATATCTTTTATAAATGCATTAAAATAATTACAAAAAACTTCCAAACATCAAATAAATAATAATTAATATTTCTCTAATATTAATTAATTAATCAATTTAAAACATTTTATAAATTAATTAAATAATGTGGTTTTATAGAGAATTCATCATTACGGTTGTGCGACTCGAAGATGTAAATTCAGTTAGCGATTAGTATCGAACTATTTGAATATTAACAATCACACATCACTTAGAAGGTGATGTGACATTTTGGCCGAATTTATCGCTTACACATCTTTTGGTAAAATCTAATTTTACTTATTATGAGCGGTACATAATAATCACAATTATTTACACCAATTCTCTTCGTCAAAACTATATCACATTAGGACTTATGGAATTGGCAATGGTCAAAATTCAAATATCGTCCACATTCAACTTTATAATATAAACACAAAGTCCTTGGTTCAATAATAACAATTATTATTAACCGAAATGCTCTGGCCAAAGACTTTGAGTTGACTTCATTTGACCGTGATACTAACCTTATATAACCGAGGAGAAGAATCCTCTCATGAATAGTGTGTAACGACCGGGATTTTCGACCCTTGAAAATCAACACTAATACATCCTCAGTATTCACATGCCGCAAATCCAAGTGCCGGAAAACCCGATTGTTAGGGGAAAATGAAAATAAAGATAGAACAGATTCTCACCAAATGGAATAACATATATTATTTCAATATATAATCTTTACAGTGGAAAATTTTGAATACAATATCAGAGTCTAACCTAGATTCAACCTGGACAGTTATAAACCCTGGTCTTTACAAATGCTGACAACCAAACAAAAAAATGCAATATATATGCAGTGGATAAAAGAATACGTCCATAAGTAGATGAAGATCTCCAGCTTTCCTTTGGAAACTCCAAGCGTCTTCAACTAAACCTCAAACTACTCGGATCTAACCCGAGTATTTAAAATACCTGGATCAGGCTTGATAAACCAGCGTGAGATACTCGATTTATGAGTTGATGCCAGTTTAAAACCTTTGAGAAGAAGGGTATCTCATAAGACCATGCCCACACATAAAAATGGACGGATTTTTACCTTATGATAACCAAATCACTTTTATACCAAAATAATTTGATATTATTTCTAATGACATTCCTTTGAAAACACTTTTCAAATAATATATGAAAATAGCATAATGTTACATTGATTAATTTTGACGGCTTACTAGCTACTTTGAAAAAGTAGGTTCTACAATCAAAACCTTAAAGGAAACGTATTGGAATTGGATTTCCAACATGATAGGGAACTAGTGACCATTCAGACTAGAAAAATCCACGTATAACAGTCTTAGTTCACTCTAGTGGCTTTATACGATCTTCGTCAGCCTCCGAACTATACTGCTACACTATCATGGAGCATCATATTACTCGGTGGTTTTACACGATCTCCATCAGCTTCCATCCCTTTCCATTTCATCATCTTAAGGCAATAGATGCCTTTCATTCCTCAAAACTAATAGCCCGAAATTTGTCCTTCAGACCACATAGTATCATTCCTGGGGTGTGAGGCTCGTGAGGCTATGCTCAACAAAGCCACACTTTGCTTTTCGCAAAGCAATGCTTTGATCATCACAGCTTCCACTTTGAATACCACATTGCTATTCCTTTGATCACTATTGACTTTCATGAACATACAACCTCTTAGCTCATACGTCTCAGAAAAGGGTGTTAAGCTAAGAGAAGTTTCCTTCTCCGCCACCAAACAGATGTATGTTTGTAAAAGTCAATGTTTGTGATCTCAACGTTTGTAAAAGTTCGTTCTGGAATTGAACAAAACCGAAGACACTCCTCCTACCACATCCTGTCGGGAATTATCCCTAGGATTAGTAGCGATTAGTCCTTGTAATCAAAGATTTTCATAACAGAGCACCATTGCCACCATAAATGTAACGACCCGCCACTCATTCTACAGAATGACGTATCGTCAATAAGAAAGAAAGGGATAGAAAAGAGAAAAGAAGAGAAGAAAGAAAGAAACAACAACAACGATCTCACAGCGGAACGAATAAATTATATTAATAACATAAACTATTACATAGTATACAACAATTTACAGAGTTACACAGCATATACATCACTTACTAGACAGTTATAAACATCTGTCTAGACATTACAACTCAAATACCAGACAAGACACTATCACAAATATCAACACAGCGGAATACTATATCTACGAACGCCGAAGCCTCCTGCTCCATTGCTCCTCCAGAATATTCGTCAAAGCTAAACCTGAATCCCTTGGCTACTCGTAAAAATTTGAGTACCCAAGAGTTTATAAAACAGAAATAAACACTTGGGTCAGACATGGGTCTGGTGTGAGTAACAGGTTAAACTTGCTTAACTTCAAAACCTTTAGAAAGAAAAGGTATCACGTAAGACTCCCCACAAATAAACATGGGTAAGTTTTTACCTTACGCTAACCAAAACATTTGATAGGAAATCCAGTTATATTATAATAGGGTCTAGGGTTTTCAAATAAATATGAAATAGCTGAAATTGTTACATTATTAAATTCCAGCATACTAGCCACAAAGTGGGTTATACAATCAAAACCGTAAGGGCACGTAGGAAGAATGGGTTTTCATACAATGGCAGGGCTACTGGGGTACCGCCCGTCACAGTACGTGGCCTAGATCACCGTACCGAGGAGTACGCCCGCTCCCTTGCAACACAAGGCCGGAACCATCCCTTACTGGATAATCCCGAACAAGACAATCCTGTAGTTGGCGCGACCAACCACACACTAAGCCGAATGAAAAGAAAAGGGACCTCTAGACAGGGATCTATCTTGCTCTCAGTGGGTGCTACCCACGAAGCCTTGCTGCACCTCCCCTGTTTTAGCCATTCCTGGTTGATGAGGCTTGAGGTTACGATTACCTTTAATCAGAACATATCACTTAGAATGCTCATCGTCCGCCTGACGATGTGCTGAAAGCATTCAATCCATACAAGTTCGTTCCGGGTTCGAACGAAACCGAAGGCATTATCTCGTTACACTCGTTTTGGAATCACCCTCAGAGTTAACGACAATAACCCTTGCACTCTAAATCTTCATCTTCACTTGAGATTCACGACCTATCGTTAATTTGGATCGATGTGGTATTCGGGTCTCCAGACCTGGAATTCCGGTATACGGAAACCCGATCCCGGTCTCATCGAAATCCAAAACGTATCTTTTAAGGGCCAAGTTGTTTTAAGGTTAAAACAATTCAATTCTTATCTATATACACAAAGATAGATAATTCAATAGATAATCTACATTATCATCCCAAACAGATAATTCACATTATCATTATAATTCAACCAAACATCCATATCATATATCAATCATATCTCATCAGAGATATCAAACAATGAAATACATTCAATCTCATTCATCCATCCTTAAGCAATGATTTATATCATCTAATTAATTTAAAGTGAATTAAACTAATTACTTCATTCTATAAATCCTTCTTATTTAATTATTAATTAAACCAATTAATTAATCATTACTCTAAGTATCCATCTTAATCAGGCTTTTAAATCTCCCCGAGATGGCCGAGATGAAAAATCCGAGATATCAGCCAAAATCCGAGATTTGGCAGCCTATTTAGTTATAAGTGTTTTAAATATCGCCCGAGATAGCCGAGATATTTTCCCGAGATATTGGCCAAAATCCGAGATTTAAAACACTGATCTTAATTAATCATTCCTGATTAATAATCCTTTAATTACTTTAAGTAATTAATACTTGATTAATTTCACAAATTAATTATCTTAAACCATTTAGTAATTAATCTTTAATTACTTCATTAATTAATTAACTATATTTAATTACATTAATCCTTAATTAATTACAATTAATTAATTACTTTAATCACTTATTATTTATTAATTAATCTTAATTAATCAATTCTTAATTACATCATTAATTATATTAATTAATGATCCTTAATTATTCTTAATTAATTATCTTATTTAAATTAATAATTAATTAGTTACATTTATTAATCACCTTTGATTAATCTCATTTAGTAATTAACTTCCCTTAATTACTTCACTTCATAAATTAATTACTCCTTAATTAATTATCCTTTAATTAATCCCTTGATTAATTATTCAAAAGTAATTAACTCAAATTACTTTTATTATTAAATCATCTTTAGTTAATTACATCCAGTAATTACCTTTAATTACTTTCCTAAGTAATTATACTTTCACTAATTACATTTAAGTAATTATCAAATTTCCAAATCATTATCTTAAATTAATTTAACTAATTAATTTAAACTTATCAAATTTATTTAATTAATTACCTTCAGTAATTAATTTACTTTAATTACTTTCATTAAGTAATTTATACTTAACCAATATTAATTTATTTGTCTAATCATTTATTAATAACTCATACTTAATTAAACAAATGATCCTAAATCCCAAATTAATTAACACTTAATTAATTAACTTATAATCCTAATTATTTAATTAATTATCACTAAACCATTAATTAATTAAATTATTAAATTATTCTTAAATTACTTTATTAATTTAATGACTCCTATATCATTAAATCTTAATTACTATCTAAAATAAAGTATTTACCTTTAACTACTTTAATTATTATTATTAACAAAGACTTTAAAACATTTACTTTAAAATCTTTCTTTTAATTTATCTTAAATTAATGCTTTAAAATAAATTACAATTTAATTTTAACCATATTTTGAATCTAATTTACAAAATCTTCTTAAATTCCAAATGTTAAAGAAACACTTAACATTTATAAAAGAAATTTTTAAGATTTTAAACCCACTCATTTAAAATTCAAATCTTCTTTAAACATTTTAAATTTTCTTAAACATTATAATTTAATAAACTCATTTATTTTAACTAGGATACAAATTTAAATTGAATCCATACTTTAAACTTTTATTAAAACTTTTATTTTAAATCCTGCTTTAAAATTTTAAACTAAATTTAAATTTAAAACACTGTCAGGTTTAAAACCTGTAAACAAAAATCTACCCGACCCTTAACTAAATTGCTCCGAGTCGAAACCCTCTCTGCTTCGAGTCTCTCACGCTAAAACTTCGAGCCAAACCCAGACTTCATCTTCCCAAACTTCAAATACGAAAACCATTGCCGATATCTCGTGTGCACGTGCACAGGCGACTTGATCGCCTCCGACCACCCATGCCATCGCCGACATATCAACCACGACCATCTCACACGATCACGAACACCAGATACTCGAATAACCTTAACAATCGAAATCGAGCAATCTCAATCACAAAACTGGAAACAGCGAACTCCTCCAAAACCCCAAACCTGTCAACGGCCAGATCTTCCCCCTCCGATCATCGTTTGAGTTGAAACCTTGGCCACAACCTCGTCATGGTCCCAGCCACGCTTTCCCAAAGCCACAAAGCACTCGAACAACCATAAAGTCAGAAATGATCGAATTCAAAACCTGATCAGAACTAGGTTTAGAAATTTAAATCCTAAATTATTACTTCTTCGATGCTTTAATTCAAGTTCTAAAAATTTTTCTTGCATCCTCGATCATTCCACCTTCACTACTGAAAAATTCAACATTTCAAACCAAAGAGATCAACAGTATTACCCAAAAATCCATTTTTAGTTAAATACAGAACTGCACCCTTGTTTCTAAACTATAAATTATGATTCCAATACTAAAAATCATGTTATAGTTTATGTTTTCAATTCATGTACCTGAATTTATAAATTACAAGGTTTAAATTTTCACTTTTATATAACATATACTGTTGTTTTGGTTACAGAGACATTCAGGCCTTAAATTTGACTTAACTAAAATTTTTAAACCTTAGTATATGATAAATCAAACCATTCTTATTTATAAAATAAGTCCTAATAAAAACTAAATCAAGTGGTAAGGATTTTCAAATAGAATTCTGAGTCTGGGTAAACAAACAAGAACAGAGTTCATGTTCATACATGCATACAATACATCCATATATACAAACAGAATAAAAATGCACTTGTATATTCATACATCAATACATATATATGTCACAGTGATTTAACATGCAACCATATTTTATTTTAAGTTTAAAAGTTACTCACCTTATATGTATTGAAACAGAGCCTATCCTTGAACTGCTTTTGAATTTTAAAACTGGAATTGCCTTGCTTTTGAAAACTGTAAACTTGCATGCCCTTTTGATTTAAAAACTTGAGTTATAGAAGCTTTAAACTTGATTAAACTACATGCATGTTGGCTTCCAGGTTTTAGAAGAATGTAGACAGGTTGCTTAGATTCCAGACTTGAAAAGAAAACAGGCTTTGATTCCAGGTTTTCTTGCTTCCAGAGTTTGAAGAAAATGAACAGGCTTTGATTTAGATTCCAGATTTTAGACGATGAGAATGAATTGCAGATTTGATGAAGAAGCATTTTAGAGGATTTATTACAGATTTTGGTTTGAGGAGTATATTGATTTCAGATTTTGGTTGAGAGGAATGATTATCAGATTGTTATTGAGAGGAGAATTTACCTTCAGCTATTAACTTTACAGCTGAATGTTTTCTTAGTTTTGAAAAAGAAAATAAAGGAAATGTAGATAAGAAGTAGATGCATATATAAGTGGAAATGATTTATTCAAAATAAAAGAAAAACAAAAATCTACAACATGACATTTGTCACTTACATAGTATTATTAGTGTACACTTGTTATTTAGGTGACTTTATAGATTTACACATATTATTTTAAGTTTTAATATTTATTTTAAATGTAAATGAAAAGCCTTTACTTAATTTATTTAATACTTATCTATATATATATATATTAGTTATAAAGAAACAAAACTAATTATTATGAATAAAGGTTTACATATATATTTATAAAATCCAAAACTATTTAAATATTACCTCTTTTTGAATTCAAAATTAAATCTAAATTCAAATTCAAATTATATTTAAAATCCAATTTAAAGTCAATTTAAAACAACACATTTAATTTGAAAATAACCATTTGTCAATTTTAAAATAATTTATAAAAGAGATTATAAATTACTATTATTACTAAATGAATTAACATATCATATGTAAATTGTATTTCAAACCAAAGCTTATCTATTTACAATATACACACACATATATATACACATTATAAATAGAAATCATTTTATTGGTTTTTAAAAGATAATTTCACTCAGTAAATATTTATTTAATCAGATTATTAAACCAATTCAAATTTTTATTATCAAATATTATCAAATCAATTTAATTATTTAAACAGATTATTAAATTGATATTGCCCCAAATTTCCGGGATATTACATTGATTAATTAAAGGATAATTAATTAAGGAGTAATTAATTTATGAAGTGAAGTAATTAAGGGAAGTTAATTACTAAATGAGATTAATCAAAGGTGATTAATAAATGTAACTAATTAATTATTAATTTAAATAAGATAATTAATTAAGAATAATTAAGGATCATTAATTAATATAATTAATGATGTAATTAAGAATTGATTAATTAAGATTAATTAATAAATAATAAGTGATTAAAGTAATTAATTAATTGTAATTAATTAAGGATTAATGTAATTAAATATAGTTAATTAATTAATGAAGTAATTAAAGATTAATTACTAAATGGTTTAAGATAATTAATTTGTGAAATTAATCAAGTATTAATTACTTAAAGTAATTAAAGGATTATTAATCAGGAATGATTAATTAAGATGGATACTTAGAGTAATGATTAATTAATTGGTTTAATTAATAATTAAATAAGAAGGATTTATAGAATGAAGTAATTAGTTTAATTCACTTTAAATTAATTAGATGATATAAATCATTGCTTAAGGATGGATGAATGAGATTGAATGTATTTCATTGTTTGATATCTCTGATGAGATATGATTGATATATGATATGGATGTTTGGTTGAATTATAATGATAATGTGAATTATCTGTTTGGGATGATAATGTAGATTATCTATTGAATTATCTATCTTTGTGTATATAGATAAGAATTGAATTGTTTTAACCTTAAAACAACTTGGCCCTTAAAAGATACGTTTTGGATTTCGATGAGACCGGGATCGGGTTTCCGTATACCGGAATTCCAGGTCTGGAGACCCGAATACCACATCGATCCAAATTAACGATAGGTCGTGAATCTCAAGTGAAGATGAAGATTTAGAGTGCAAGGGTTATTGTCGTTAACTCTGAGGGTGATTCCAAAACGAGTGTAACGAGATAATGCCTTCGGTTTCGTTCGAACCTGGAACGAACTTGTATGGATTGAATGCTTTCAGCACATCGTCAGGCGGACGATGAGCATTCTAAGTGATATGTTCTGATTAAAGGTAATCGTAACCTCAAGCCTCATCAACCAGGAATGGCTAAAACAGGGGAGGTGCAGCAAGGCTTCGTGGGTAGCACCCACTGAGAGCAAGATAGATCCCTGTCTAGAGGTCCCTTTTCTTTTCATTCGGCTTAGTGTGTGGTTGGTCGCGCCAACTACGGGATTGTCTTGTTCGGGATTATCCAGTAAGGGATGGTTCCGGCCTTGTGTTGCAGGGGAGCGGGCGTACTCCTCGGTACGGTGATCTAGGCCACGTACTGTGACGGGCGGTACCCCAGTAGCCCTGCCATTGTATGGAAACCCATTCTTCCTACGTGCCCTTACGGTTTTGATTGTATAACCCACTTTGTGGCTAGTATGCTGGAATTTAATAATGTAACAATTTCAGCTATTTCATATTTATTTGAAAACCCTAGACCCTATTATAATATAACTAGATTTCCTATCAAATGTTTTGGTTAGCGTAAGGTAAAAACTTACCCATGTTTATTTGTGGGGAGTCTTACGTGATACCTTTTCTTTCTAAAGATTTTGAAGTTAAGCAAGTTTAACCTGTTACTCACACCAGAACCATGTCTGACCCAAGTGTTTATTTCTGTTTTATAAACTCTTGGGTACTCAAATTTTTACGAGTAGCCAAGGGATTCAAGTTTAGCTTTGACGAATATTCTGGAGGAGCAATGGAGCAGGAGGCTTCGGCGTTCGTAGATATAGTATTCCGCTGTGTTGATATCTGTGATAGTGTCTTGTCTGGTATTTGAGTTGTAATGTCTAGACAGATGTTTATAACTGTCTAGTAAGTGATGTATATGCTGTGTAACTCTGTAAATTGTTGTATACTATGTAATAGTTTATGTTATTAATATAATTTATTCGTTCCGCTGTGAGATCGTTGTTGTTGTTTCTTTCTTTCTTCTCTTCTTTTCTCTTTTCTATCCCTTTCTTTCTTATTGACGATACGTCATTCTGTAGAATGAGTGGCGGGTCGTTACAGTGGTATCAGAGCATAGGTTGAGCGAATGCCTAAGCTTTTGGTTAAGTGAATATCAGAACACTAGGTTGAGTGAATACCTAGGTTCGGAAGGATTGTTCATTAGAGACAGGATCTGTAGCAACCTGTTTGAGTCTGAGTATATATATATACGAGAGCGCGTATTTGTTAGTTATATAAAATGGTTTTATATTGTGTTAATTGATCGGTTGAGTGGTATATGGATTCTGGTCAATACTAGTAGCTAACGTTATTGATAGGGATCTCTAAACACTTGACCAGGCCAACGGACACAATATTGTTTTAAAAAGTTATATGAAATAATTTTACCCAGATATAATTTCTATATAAAAAAGTATCATTTTAAATGTATATGGTATTTGTAATGATTGGTTGAGATGATAATAATTTATCATCTAGGATTAGGAGTCTGAGTGTTGAGGTTGGAAGTGTATTTGTCGAGACTGTAGACCTAATACCGTCTCGAGTGAACTTTACAGTTGTGTAAGGATTTCACAATCTCTGAAGGAAACCTGTTAAGGTTCGGAGTTTATCTTTGAAGTTGGATGAGTAGAGTTGGATCTGTCAGTTGGGCAGAAGCGAGTGATAGTATCTTGGTATCTTCTGGATGAAGTAGCTGTGTGATGAGATGCAGTGACTATGGATGTTCCCGAAGATGTTTTCTTTGGAACAAGTTAATGAAGTGTGTCTGCTTCGGTGTTGTGGTTGAGTTTAGCATGGTGTTTCTATTTGGTTTGGGTTCGAGTTTCTCGAAGAGCTTTGGAAAAGGAAGTCTTTGGCATCGGTGGCAGCAGTACAGCTCGGAGTATTCTGTGCATTGGCAGGAAGTTCTTCCGGCTTAGCAGTTTTTCTGGAAGTGGAGTTCAGAAGCAACAGAGTGGATCCATTTCTTCGATAGATAGGATAGATAAGTATAAGCTGTTCTGATTGGTAAAGAGAGAACAGTTTTCTTTGCAGTTTGGCTGGGTTGATCGCAAAAGTGACTTGCGATAGTCTGAGTATTCTCTTGAGTTATCCGAGATTTTCTGGGATGTGTTGTCCAGTCTGTGCTTGTGTTCTTCATCAGCCTTTTCATTCTACTCCAGACCAGAGTGGTGCAGTGGAAGCAGTTTGGGAGTGCATTTCTGGATAGAAGAAGTAAGTTTGGAATCTACTGATGGAGTAGAGTTGTGTTTTGGATTATGGGTAGATCTTGGAGAGATCATTCTATTGAGTTATCTTTGGTCCAGTTTGTTTCGAGGAGCATCGACGAAGGTTGAACTGATCAAGAAGGATTTGTAGGAAGCCAGGATCGTCTGAAGAATTTTGTGGATAAGAGACGAAGGAATTTGAAATTCGAAGTTGGAGACTTCGTTGTTGTGAAGTTTTTCTCTGGTTAAAGGGAGCTATAAGATTGGGTAAGTATGGGAAGTTAGCTCCGAGTTGTTTTGGATCTTTTCTGTGTTCTGATTTGGATAAGAGCTTGGTCTACAAGGTTGAATTGTCAGTTTGGATGATTGGAATTCGATGTATTTTACGTATCTCTGAGGGAGTACGTGTTTGATCTATCTCTGGTTTTGGAACCAGCAGTTCTGGAGGAATTGGTTGTTGAGTCAGACTCGTCTGTAGTCTGATATTCTGTTTAGTTTTGTAGATCTAGATGAGTAGGAGCTCTATAGCTTAGTAGTATTGGTTGTTTGGATTGTTTGTATAGCGAGTATCCCGGTATATATATACTTTGGGAAACTCGAGGAAATTCTATTCAAAATTTTTCGCTGGATAGTTAGAATTTTTGTTTGGATGATTGGTTGCTATGGTTGTTAGCATATGGATGATAATTTATGGTTGTGATTTAAATAGATTATTAAATTACCTTTGTTTTAAATTTCGGGGACGAAATTATTTTAAGGGGGAAGGAATGTAATATCCCGGAAATTTGGGGCAATATCAATTTAATAATCTGTTTAAATAATTAAATTGATTTGATAATATTTGATAATAAAAATTTGAATTGGTTTAATAATCTGATTAAATAAATATTTACTGAGTGAAATTATCTTTTAAAAACCAATAAAATGATTTCTATTTATAATGTGTATATATATGTGTGTATATATTGTAAATAGATAAGCTTTGGTTTGAAATACAATTTACATATGATATGTTAATTCATTTAGTAATAGTAGTAATTTATAATCTCTTTTATAAATTATTTTAAAATTGACAAATGGTTATTTTCAAATTAAATGTGTTGTTTTAAATTGACTTTAAATTGGATTTTAAATATAATTTGAATTTGAATTTAGATTTAATTTTGAATTCAAAAAGAGGTAATATTTAAATAGTTTTGGATTTTATAAATATATATGTAAACCTTTATTCATAATAATTAGTTTTGTTTCTTTATAACTAATATATATAGATAAGTATTAAATAAATTAAGTAAAGGCTTTTCATTTACATTTAAAATAAATATTAAAACTTAAAATAATATGTGTAAATCTATAAAGTCACCTAAATAACAAGTGTACACTAATAATACTATGTAAGTGACAAATGTCATGTTGTAGATTTTTGTTTTTCTTTTATTTTGAATAAATCATTTCCACTTATATATGCATCTACTTCTTATCTACATTTCCTTTATTTTCTTTTTCAAAACTAAGAAAACATTCAGCTGTAAAGTTAATAGCTGAAGGTAAATTCTCCTCTCAATAACAATCTGATAATCATTCCTCTCAACCAAAATCTGAAATCAATATACTCCTCAAACCAAAATCTGTAATAAATCCTCTAAAATGCTTCTTCATCAAATCTGCAATTCATTCTCATCGTCTAAAATCTGGAATCTAAATCAAAGCCTGTTCATTTTCTTCAAACTCTGGAAGCAAGAAAACCTGGAATCAAAGCCTGTTTTCTTTTCAAGTCTGGAATCTAAGCAACCTGTCTACATTCTTCTAAAACCTGGAAGCCAACATGCATGTAGTTTAATCAAGTTTAAAGCTTCTATAACTCAAGTTTTTAAATCAAAAGGGCATGCAAGTTTACAGTTTTCAAAAGCAAGGCAATTCCAGTTTTAAAATTCAAAAGCAGTTCAAGGATAGGCTCTGTTTCAATACATATAAGGTGAGTAACTTTTAAACTTAAAATAAAATATGGTTGCATGTTAAATCACTGTGACATATATATGTATTGATGTATGAATATACAAGTGCATTTTTATTCTGTTTGTATATATGGATGTATTGTATGCATGTATGAACATGAACTCTGTTCTTGTTTGTTTACCCAGACTCAGAATTCTATTTGAAAATCCTTACCACTTGATTTAGTTTTTATTAGGACTTAATTTATAAATAAGAATGGTTTGATTTATCATATACTAAGGTTTAAAAATTTTAGTTAAGTCAAATTTAAGGTCTGAATGTCTCTGTAACCAAAACAACAGTATATGTTATATAAAAGTGAAAATTTAAACCTTGTAATTTATAAATTCAGGTACATGAATTGAAAACATAAACTATAACATGATTTTTAGTATTGGAATCATAATTTATAGTTTAGAAATAAGGGTGCAGTTCTGTATTTAACTAAAAATGGATTTTTGGGTAATACTGTTGATCTCTTTGGTTTGAAATGTTGAATTTTTCAGTAGTGAAGGTGGAATGATCGAGGATGCAAGAAAAATTTTTAGAACTTGAATTAAAGCATCGAAGAAGTAATAATTTAGGATTTAAATTTCTAAACCTAGTTCTGATCAGGTTTTGAATTCGATCATTTCTGACTTTATGGTTGTTCGAGTGCTTTGTGGCTTTGGGAAAGCGTGGCTGGGACCATGACGAGGTTGTGGCCAAGGTTTCAACTCAAACGATGATCGGAGGGGGAAGATCTGGCCGTTGACAGGTTTGGGGTTTTGGAGGAGTTCGCTGTTTCCAGTTTTGTGATTGAGATTGCTCGATTTCGATTGTTAAGGTTATTCGAGTTTCTGGTGTTCGTGATCGTGTGAGATGGTCGTGGTTGATATGTCGGCGATGGCATGGGTGGTCGAAGGCGATCAAGTCGCCTGTGCACGTGCACACGAGATATCGGCAATGGTTTTCGTATTTGAAGTTTGGGAAGATGAAGTCTGGGTTTGGCTCGAAGTTTTAGCGTGAGAGACTCGAAGCAGAGAGGGTTTCGACTCGGAGCAATTTAGTTAAGGCTCGGGTAGATTTTTGTTTACAGGTTTTAAACCTGACAGTGTTTTAAATTTAAATTTAGTTTAAAATTTTAAAGCAGGATTTAAAATAAAAGTTTTAATAAAAGTTTAAAGTATGGATTCAATTTAAATTTGTATCCTAGTTAAAATAAATGAGTTTATTAAATTATAATGTTTAAGCAAATTTAAAATGTTTAAAGAAGATTTGAATTTTAAATGAGTGGGTTTAAAATCTTAAAAATTTCTTTTATAAATGTTAAGTGTTTCTTTAACATTTGGAATTTAAGAAGATTTTGTAAATTAGATTCAAAATATGGTTAAAATTAAATTGTAATTTATTTTAAAGCATTAATTTAAGATAAATTAAAAGAAAGATTTTAAAGTAAATGTTTTAAAGTCTTTGTTAATAATAATAATTAAAGTAGTTAAAGGTAAATACTTTATTTTAGATAGTAATTAAGATTTAATGATATAGGAGTCATTAAATTAATAAAGTAATTTAAGAATAATTTAATAATTTAATTAATTAATGGTTTAGTGATAATTAATTAAATAATTAGGATTATAAGTTAATTAATTAAGTGTTAATTAATTTGGGATTTAGGATCGTTTGTTTAATTAAGTATGAGTTATTAATAAATGATTAGACAAATAAATTAATATTGGTTAAGTATAAATTACTTAATGAAAGTAATTAAAGTAAATTAATTACTGAAGGTAATTAATTAAATAAATTTGATAAGTTTAAATTAATTAGTTAAATTAATTTAAGATAATGATTTGGAAATTTGATAATTACTTAAATGTAATTAGTGAAAGTATAATTACTTAGGAAAGTAATTAAAGGTAATTACTGGATGTAATTAACTAAAGATGATTTAATAATAAAAGTAATTTGAGTTAATTACTTTTGAATAATTAATCAAGGGATTAATTAAAGGATAATTAATTAAGGAGTAATTAATTTATGAAGTGAAGTAATTAAGGGAAGTTAATTACTAAATGAGATTAATCAAAGGTGATTAATAAATGTAACTAATTAATTATTAATTTAAATAAGATAATTAATTAAGAATAATTAAGGATCATTAATTAATATAATTAATGATGTAATTAAGAATTGATTAATTAAGATTAATTAATAAATAATAAGTGATTAAAGTAATTAATTAATTGTAATTAATTAAGGATTAATGTAATTAAATATAGTTAATTAATTAATGAAGTAATTAAAGATTAATTACTAAATGGTTTAAGATAATTAATTTGTGAAATTAATCAAGTATTAATTACTTAAAGTAATTAAAGGATTATTAATCAGGAATGATTAATTAAGATGGATACTTAGAGTAATGATTAATTAATTGGTTTAATTAATAATTAAATAAGAAGGATTTATAGAATGAAGTAATTAGTTTAATTCACTTTAAATTAATTAGATGATATAAATCATTGCTTAAGGATGGATGAATGAGATTGAATGTATTTCATTGTTTGATATCTCTGATGAGATATGATTGATATATGATATGGATGTTTGGTTGAATTATAATGATAATGTGAATTATCTGTTTGGGATGATAATGTAGATTATCTATTGAATTATCTATCTTTGTGTATATAGATAAGAATTGAATTGTTTTAACCTTAAAACAACTTGGCCCTTAAAAGATACGTTTTGGATTTCGATGAGACCGGGATCGGGTTTCCGTATACCGGAATTCCAGGTCTGGAGACCCGAATACCACATCGATCCAAATTAACGATAGGTCGTGAATCTCAAGTGTAGATGAAGATTTAGAGTGCAAGGGTTATTGTCGTTAACTCTGAGGGTGATTCCAAAACGAGTGTAACGAGATAATGCCTTCGGTTTCGTTCGAACCCGGAACGAACTTGTATGGATTGAATGCTTTCAGCACATCGTCAGGCGGACGATGAGCATTCTAAGTGATATGTTCTGATTAAAGGTAATCGTAACCTCAAGCCTCATCAACCAGGAATGGCTAAAACAGGGGAGGTGCAGCAAGGCTTCGTGGGTAGCACCCACTGAGAGCAAGATAGATCCCTGTCTAGAGGTCCCTTTTCTTTTCATTCGGCTTAGTGTGTGGTTGGTCGCGCCAACTACGGGATTGTCTTGTTTGGGATTATCCAGTAAGGGATGGTTCCGGCCTTGTGTTGCAGGGGAGCGGGCGTACTCCTCGGTACGGTGATCTAGGCCACGTACTATGACGGGCGGTACCCCAGTAGCCCTGCCATTGTATGGAAACCCATTCTTCCTACGTGCCCTTACGGTTTTGATTGTATAACCCACTTTGTGGCTAGTATGCTGGAATTTAATAATGTAACAATTTCAGCTATTTCATATTTATTTGAAAACCCTAGACCCTATTATAATATAACTGGATTTCCTATCAAATGTTTTGGTTAGCGTAAGGTAAAAACTTACCCATGTTTATTTGTGGGGAGTCTTACGTGATACCTTTTCTTTCTAAAGGTTTTGAAGTTAAGCAAGTTTAACCTGTTACTCACACCAGACCCATGTCTGACCCAAGTGTTTATTTCTGTTTTATAAACTCTTGGGTACTCAAATTTTTACGAGTAGCCAAGGGATTCAGGTTTAGCTTTGACGAATATTCTGGAGGAGCAATGGAGCAGGAGGCTTCGGCGTTCGTAGATATAGTATTCCGCTGTGTTGATAACTGTGATAGTGTCTTGTCTGGTATTTGAGTTGTAATGTCTAGACAGATGTTTATAACTGTCTAGTAAGTGATGTATATGCTGTGTAACTCTGTAAATTGTTGTATACTATGTAATAGTTTATGTTATTAATATAATTTATTCGTTCCGCTGTGAGATCGTTGTTGTTGTTTCTTTCTTTCTTCTCTTCTTTTCTCTTTTCTATCCCTTTCTTTCTTATTGACGATACGTCATTCTGTAGAATGAGTGGCGGGTCGTTACAATAAATATATGATCTGGTAAATTTCAACTCGAGGGACTAGTGGTAAGTAGCTCTTCATCATGAAGATCCTCGTCTCAAAAAATTCATCATCACCACGTCTTCACTTCCGAACGTATACATTGGCTCGGAGTGGTTCTTGGATAGCTGTTGCCAAAATCCATCCCCAGATCCTCCGTACCTATCATCATAAAAAGATGTTAAGTTCACATGTGATTATCAATCATCAATCAATTTAATTCATCTTTTTATTCGTTCATATATATATCTCTTAGAGATATATTCATTTTAGAGATATATGCATTGAATCATTTCTTTCTCTTTTTCAGAGTATGTGGAATCATTAAGCCACATTTATCAAATCATTTGGTTAATTTTAAAACCTTTTTAATCTTGAAATAATTCCAAATCATTTCAAATTTTCTTTTAAATTAGGAAAACATTTCCAAAATCATTTCATATTTTTATTTAGGAAAATATTTCCAAATCATTTCATTTAAATCTTAGCAAAGATTTCTTAATTCAAAACTCCAAATTTGATTTTGATAAAACCATGTTATCTAGCGTGTTAATTCAAATACCAGAAAATATTAAGTGAGCAGAATCTATAGAAATCATCTAATTCTACTGAATATCAATCCCCGTATTCAACAAATACTATGGGCCAAATAATGGTGAAATCACCTTTTAAATACCACGAATAGTACGAGTTCCCTCTTCGGGCTTTAACACAGAGTACAAAAAGATAATCTCCTTAAAATCAAGTTGTAACTAAATTTGGAAAATTAAATCTTTTATACTTAACTCGTTTCCAACATTTCGACCTTATCTATCCCTCGCCCAGGAAAGAGGCCAGGTGAGCAAGGACACTGGTTGCTCCTGAACATCCCCTTAGTTTAAGCACCTCACATCCGAATCTCATAAATAGAAAATTCCAATCTACTCGTCGGCTTTTAGAGCCAAGATTAAACCACTTGTTTATTATAGCTTTTTCTTTAAAAAATTTATTTGAACCTTCTTCAATAAGCTAGAAAACCACCAGATCATTATTAACACTCTTAATTATCCATTTGAAAACATTTATAAAAGAATTGGAAAAGAATTGTTAAGTTTAAAACTATATTTCAATAGTTATAGAAAAGTGCTGTGGAAAAGTGCTTTGGAAAATGCTTTTTAGCTATATTGATCAAAACGACTTTTTATTATTTGAAAATCCATTTTTATTACTCAATCACTTTTAAAACATTTTAAAAGATTATTAAGATTTATTCCACATTTTTAAACAATTTAAAATATCATTTTCAAAGAAATCCAGTTTTAAATTCCGAACTGCAAAACCGTGATTTTTCCAAAAACTTGTTTTGCTCATATCTCAAAATCTACTAGCCTAAATCTCGATTTTCCTTCTACGTTGAAAAACAATGGATATAATAGTTCAATAAATTCTTATCTCGAAGAATTCCGAGCTATATTCCAACTTTTACACTCGTTTAACTTTTATGGCGTGAATTCGAGAACTGTCGTTACGCGATGCGCCTATTTTTGACTAAATTTCATTTACCTTTCAAACTTCACCAAAACACTTTCATATGTTTATAAAAAATTTATAAATCATTTTCAAACATTATCCAATATTTTTCCATGTTAAATCTCTTTTCCACTTTTAAATTTAACATTATATTATTATAATATTCATTTTCAACCTTTTTATATTTTCAAAACCATTAAGAGGCTAAATAAAATCCACACACATATTATATGCATTCATTTCTATTAATTTACCATTTTATTATTGTAACGACCCGTATTTTTTACGATCAAAACATTGTAAAACTGTTGTCATTAGGTTGTTAGTGTAGTAGTTAGGTCGTTCAGAGCTTAGGTCGTGAAGTAGCCTAGGTCGTGTAGAAGTCTAGGTCAGTTGAGCGACTTAGTGAAGTGGAGCGACTTAAGAATTGGAACGACCTAAGCACTTAGGTTGTGTGATAGTTAGGTCGTGTGATAGTTTAGGTCAGTCGAGCGACCTAAGGAAGTAGACGACCTAAGTAGTAGACGACCTAAGGAGTTTACGACTTAAGGGTTTGGAGCGACCTATAGGGGTTAGCGCCATGGGAGAAGCAACCTAGTAGTTAGCGGCTTAAGGGTTAGCGACCTAAGGAAGTTAGGTCATAGACGAGTTAAAGTTGTTAGGTTGCGAGAAGGTTAGGTCGTTAGGTCGGCGTCTCAGTTAGGTCGCTGGGTCGTTAAGGCGCGTATGTGTTAGGTGGCGCGCATGTGTTAGGTCGCGCGCATGTGTTAGGTCGCGCGCATATGTTAGGTCGTATATCTGTTAGGTCGCGCGCATGTGTTAGGTCGTAAGTCGCGCGTAGTTAAGTCGCGCAGTGTTAGGTCGTGGGCGACCTAAGGGGGGCGGACGACCTAAGGAAATCAGCCTATAAATAGGCGGGTTCTTCTTCATTTCTGGGATCCGGATTTCGAAGCGACGAAGTGCTGCCATTTTGAGAGCTCGAGTTCTACACTTCTTCACTTCTTTTCTCCACTCTAATCTTGTGATTCCTTCCATCCAAATCGAAGATCCAAGAGCTTAGATTGAAGATCTTCATCCATCGAAGAGAGATTTCATCGTTTGAAGCGGAGTTGTGATAGATCGAGTTAGATCCTTCGCTGTCCAGATCTGAAGTGTGTTGCTTTTGAGGTGTTTAGGTGATTCGGTGAGTGGTGATTATCTCTCACACGGATCCAAAGGAGTATATCGGATTATTGGCTTGGTTTGGTGTTAAAATAGTGATTTCCATGTATTTTCATAAACTTAAGAGTAGATCTATTGTTCATGATGATTTGACATCCTTTTTACTATATGTTAACCTATGCAAGTTCATTCATCAAGTTGTAAAGATATTGCTCGTGATTCATGCTTGTTAGATTTAGTCTCTTTAATTACAAGATTGCCATTATTGTTAAAATTGTTTATTTGATCATGTTTGAATGCTTGATTACTTGGATTAATGTTTGACTTGATTGATTGTTGTAAATTAGTTGATTGATGATTTGATTTGGACAAGTTATTCGAAGATGATTCAAAAGCTAAGGGAAAGGCTCTTGAATTGGAAAAGCTGCTCGTGGCATATGTGGCGGATGATGAAGCTCATATGGATAGATTTGATGATGTTGATGTTGAGATGAGGCTTTGCTATGATGAGATGAAGCGAGGCATAGTATGAGATAGCCTTGGTTTAATCCAGACGGGATCATTCCAAGCATGTTGATAACTCGGTGAAATGGTTCGAGTTGAGGATAATGGTTTGCTCGAGAGGCGCTTGAGCTAGTTTGGAAATAGTCGTCGAGAAGGATGACTAGGAGGCTGAGATTTCATCGTTGTTGAAGGTTCTAGCAGGCTCAAAGCAAGAGTACGTTGGGTAGATTCGATAGTCCTAGGCACGGGCTGCGACGACGTGCGGAGATCTGTCTAGAACCGGGGTTGCCATTAACCCTTGACGGACGGCTGAAAGAATGTGCCAGTCATTCAATTAACGGTGGTATCGAAGCGAAGTTAACAAAGATAGCCAGAGTCATGGATGTTTGGTTGTATCGTCATTCGGTCTCAAGAGCGATGTTTTCTGGGTGTTTATCTGATCTTGGTTTAGGCCTTGGGGGTTTGTACTTGGAAAACACTGACCTTGACTCGAGTGATAATTGCTTTACTTTAAATGTCTGCTTTGCTATGTTTATTTCTGCTTAGTGTGTCTGGGGGCTATCACTGTAGAAAGAGGTGGAGTGGGAGGGTTTGATTCCTATTCCTTTTACCTTTATGCTCTTTTGGTATGTTGTTAGTTAATTTACCGCTCACTAAGACTGTTGTCTGACTCAAGGCTTTATGTTTAACTCTTATTGCCTTGGGCTGTTCATCCGCTTTGGGATGGGCAGACTAGGTAGCAGGTGACAGGTGCTGTTCTTAGTTTCCGATGATGCTGATGACGAAGACGAGCTGGAGGCTTGCATATTATTTTCTTACTATATGTACTGGATGTTCCGCTGCTTGTATATTCTCTGAGTGATATGTAGTGAGGCTTGATGTATTGACTATTTTGATGTTTGTACCAAACTATTATGAAGTTTAATTGAGATTTTGTTATGTAAAGCTTCACTATATATACTTTCTATTGTATTTTATCCATGCGCTGTGAGTTATACGATAGATTCTGTTGTTTTAATTTTACCTTGACAATCGTCCATGGCTGCCTGGCACACTTTACAGCGCACTATTCCTATGTTCAGTGCGGGGGTCATGGGCGGTCGTCACATTTGGTATCAGAGCTTTGGTTAATCGATTTTACCCAACGCTCGCTGACGTAACTACGTATGAGAGACGTAATTGTATTTTGATGGATGATTACTATATATAATATAGTAGCTTAGAAGTAAGTGAGTCCTTTATGCAGTTGTTTCTCAAGGTGTGCTAATCATTCCTTTTATAGATATTAAGGATGAGTCGAAGAGGGAGACCAGCTGCTAGGGAAGGCCGTGCTACTGAGGGGGCTGTTGATTATGCAGCTATGTTCGAAGCTATGATGACTTCTATCATGAGAAGGATGCCAGCTCCGGGGCCATCGGTGGATGTTGGAGTTCAAGTTCAAACTCCAAAACCGGTGGATTTTGCTAAGCTGTGTAAAGACTATACTGCTCTTGGAGGAAAGGTTTTCTTGGGAACAGAGTCGACCATTGAAGTCCAGAGGTGGATAGATGCTTGTAGAAGGATCTTTGGTGATCTGGGAATTGAGGATGCAACTAAAAGGAAGCTAGCATCTAGACAGCTTCAAGGAAGAGCTTCTAACTTGTGGAACTCTATCACCATTGATACTCCGGAGGAAGAAATTACTTGGGAGCAATTCCAAGCCAGATTCGAAGCTAAGTTCATTTCTACTGCTCAGAAGTCTGTTTTGTTCAAGAAGTTTGTGGAGCTCAAGCAAGGTGGGAGACCGGTTCTTGAGTATGTTTCTGAGTTTGAAGCTTTGTCCAAGTATGCACGGTCGTATATTGAATCTGCGTATCAGAAGAATGAGAAGTTTGTGACAGGCTTGGACAGTTATCTTGGGAGGCAGTTGGTGGATCATTTGGACGATCCATTTGAGAAGCCTGTAGAGAAGGCTCTCAGGCACGAGAATCTGTTTCCTAAAGAAGGATCTGTTGTTGCTGTGACCAAGGAGGAGCCTAAACCCCAGCAGGGTGGAAACAAGAAGAGGAAGCAGCAGCAACAGAAAGGTAAGGATGGCCAGAAGAAGCCGAAGGGCGAAGTGACCTGCTACAACTGTCAGCAGAAGGGCCATTTCTCCAGAGATTGCAAGAATCCGAAGGTGCCGATGAAGTGTCACAACTGTGACAAGCCGGGGCATATCAGGAAGAATTGTCCAGAACCGCGGAAGGACAAGCAGATTGTGCAAGCTTATGCTTTGGGGGCTGTTCCATCATCTTCAAAAGCTCCTACCGTTGAAGAGAAAGGAAAGAGTGTGGTGGTTCAATGTAATCTTTCCATATGTGGTGTTCCAGTTAGAGTGTTATTTCATACTGGAGCGTCGCATTCTTTTGTTTGTAATGAACTTGTAGGCCGGTTGGGTTTAGAACCGGATATTGTTGATAGGCCATTGGTTATGACTAATCCAGTTGGGGGTTCGTCTTTTTTGTGTATGCTATGCCGTGGTCTGATTGTATCGAGTCGTGATTGCTCTTTTGTTTGTGATTGTTTTGTTTTGAACTTTGCGGGGTTCGGAATTATTTTGGGTATGGACTGGCTTAGGAAGTTGCGGCAAAGGTTGATTGCGAAAGGTTGGAAGTGACAGTCGAGAATGTGGAGGGGCGAAAGGTTGTGATACGATGTAAGCATGAGGAAGGCGTCTTCATGAGCTTCATGTATTCGCTGGTTGTTCCACGGGATGGACTGTCATCTATGCCAATCGCTAATGAATTTGAGGATGTCTTTGATGAGGTCGAAGGGTTACCGCCGCATAGAGAGATCGAGTTTCGTATTGATTTAGTTGAAGGAGCCAGACCTGTTGTGATGCCTCTTAGGCGGATGGCGCCTAGGGAACAGCAGGAGTTGAAGGTGCAGGTTGATGATCTTTTGCAGAAAGGATTCATTCGGCGTAGTGTGTCCGAATGGGGTGCACCAGTTGTGTTTGTAACCAAAGCGGATGGATCGCTGAGGTTGTGTGTGGATTATCATGAGCTGAATAAAGTGACTAAGAAGAACAAGTATCCATTACCGAGAATAGACGACTTGTTTGATCAGCTTCACGAAGCTAAGGTGTTTTCTCAGATGGATTTGGCAATGGGATTTCACCAGTTAAGAGTGGCTAAGGATAGTGTGCCGAAGACTGCTTTTAGGACACCATCCGGTTTCTTTGAGTGGCTGGTAATGCCATTTGGATTGACCAATGCACCAGCATATTTTGTGGATCTTATGAATAGAGTGTTCAGAGATCAGTTGAACAAGTTCGTACTAGTGTTCAGATGGGATGATAAGAGTGAGCAAGCTTTCGGAATCCTGAAAGAGCGACTGACAAGTGCTCCTGTTTTGACTATTCCAAGTGGAAATGATGAGATGGTGGTTTACACCGACGCATGTGGTACTGGACTTGGAGCAGTGCTGATGCAGAAGGGTAAAGTTGTTGCGTATGCGAGTCGACAACTGAAGCCGCATGAAAGGAATTATCCGACTCATGATTTGGAGTTAGCGGCGATTGTTTTTGCTCTGAAGATGTGGAGACATTACCTATAGGGAGTCCGATTCGAGTTGTTTACAGATCATAAGTCGTTGAAGTATCTTTTCTCCCAAAAGGATTTGAATCTTAGGCAGCAACGATGGCTAGAGTTTTTAGCATCATATGATTTTGGTATAGCCTATACTCCGGGAAAAGGTAACGGAGTGGCAGATGCGTTAAGTCGAAGACATGCAGGATTGGGAGCCATGTTTTCAGAATGGAAGAGTCTCGAGTATTTAGCTGGATTTGACTTCAGGCCCAGATGTGAATTGGAACCTGAGATGTTGGCAAACTTATCGATAAGACCGACTCTTGTGGAAAGAATTGGCGAGAGCCAAAAGCGAGACGATAAGCTTGTCAAGATTATCCGTGATTTGGAATCTGGGTTGGACCCAGAGAAGGATAAAGGATTCGAGGTCGATCGAGAGGGTTGGCTTTGGAAGCAAGGACGACTAGTTGTTCCCGATATAGATGAATTGAGAAATGAAGTTTTGAAGGAAAGTCATCACTCGAAGTTGACAATTCATCCAGGTGGAAATAAGATGTATCGGGATATGAAAAGAACCTATTACTGGGAAGGTATGAAGAAGGATGTTGGAAATTTTATTTCCAAGTGCATGAACTGCCAGTTGGTAAAAGCCGAACAGAAGAAGCCAAGTGGACTGCTTCAGCCATTAGAAGTTCCTACATGGAAGTGGGAGCAAGTAACGATGGATTTTATCGATGGGTTACCTAGAACAAGAACGGTAAATGAAGGGATTTGGGTCATCATAGATCGTCTGACTAAGAGTGCAAGATTCATTCCTGTTCGATCGACTAGGACTGCATCAAAGTTGGCGGAGCTGTATGTTAAGTGGATAGTTCGATTCCATGGTATTCCGAAGAGTATAGTGAGTGATCGAGACCCATTGTTCACTAGTGGATTTTGGAAGAGCTTCCAAGAAGTTTTGGGAACTGAGTTGTGTTTGAGTACAGTTTATCGTCCCCAAACAGATAGTCAGACCGAGAGAGTCAATCGAGTTTTGGAAGATCTCCTTAGAGCTTGTGTTTTAGATTTCGAAGGATCATGGGAAGATCACCTTCATTTGGTGGAATTTTCATATAATAACAGTTACCATTCAAGCATTGGTATGGCACCGTATGAGGCATTGTATGGAAGACCGTGTAACTCTCCGACATGTTGGTTAGAAACAGGAGAGAAGTTGATACTTGGGCCAGAGATGATTCGACAGACTTCGGATGTCATAGAGATCATTCGGCAACGAATGAAGGCAGCCCAAGACCGACAGAAAAGTTATGCCGATAAGCGTCGTAAGGATTTGGAATTCGACGTAGGTGATATGGTTTTTGTGAAGATTTCTCCACTGAAGAATGTTATTCGATTCGGGAAGAAAAGAAAATTGACTCCAAGATTTGTTGGACCATTCCCGATTATCGAGCGAATTGGAAAGCTCGCCTACAGATTGGAGTTACCAGAAAAGATGTCGAGTGTGCACAATGTTTTTCATGTATCGTATCTACGGAAGTATGTGCACGACTCGAATACTGCAGTTTCTGCCGATAGCTATGAAGATTTTGAGGTAGATCCAGTTGTTGAGAGACCTCGTAATCCACTTCGTGTTGTGGAAACTAACACGAAACAGCTTAGGAGGAAGGTAGTTAGGTTGCTCAAGGTACAATGGAGTGGTGATGATAACGACTGTACATGGGAGGTGGAAGAGAGGATGAAGGCAGCTCATCCTGAACTCTTCGAGGTATGGCCATAAGGTGTCGTGTCATCTCACGATATTGTAACTTGTTCTAGTTTTAGAATTCTGCATACTAAGCTAGAATTGGATGCATGGTTTGTTGATCGCTATGGATGGTAGGCGTGTAGAATAGTCTTTGATTGCTCTTGTTTGTTTGGAATTTCGGGGGCAAAATTCCTAAGGGGGAGAGAATGTAATGACCCGTATTTTTTACGATCAAAACATTGTAAAACTGTTGTCATTAGGTTGTTAGTGTAGTAGTTAGGTCGTTCAGAGCTTAGGTCGTGAAGTAGCCTAGGTCGTGTAGAAGTCTAGGTCAGTTGAGCGACTTAGTGAAGTGGAGCGACTTAAGAATTGGAACGACCTAAGCAGTTAGGTCGTGTGATAGTTAGGTCATGTGATAGTTTAGGTCAGTCGAGCGACCTAAGGAAGTAGACGACCTAAGTAGTAGACGACCTAAGGAGTTTACGACTTAAGTGTTTGGAGCGACCTATAGGGGTTAGCGGCATGGGAGAAGCGACCTAGTAGTTAGCGGCTTAAGGGTTAGCGACCTAAGGAAGTTAGGTCGTAGACGAGTTAAAGTTGTTTGGTCGCGAGAAGGTTAGGTCGTTAGGTCGGCGTCTCAGTTAGGTCGCTGGGTCGTTAAGGCGCGTATGTGTTAGGTCGCGCGCATATGTTAGGTCGTGCGCATGTGTTAGGTCGCGCGCATATGTTAGGTCGTATATCTGTTAGGTCGCGCGCATGTGTTAGGTCGTAAGTCGCGCGTAGTTAAGTCGCGCAGTGTTAGGTCGTGGGCGACCTAAGGGGGGCGGACGACCTAAGGAAATCAGCCTATAAATAGGCGGGTTCTTCTTCATTTTTGGGATCCGGATTTCGAAGCGACGAAGTGCTGCCATTTTGAGAGCTCGAGTTCTACACTTCTTCACTTCTTTTCTCCACTCTAATCTTGTGATTCCTTCCATCCAAATCGAAGATCCAAGAGCTTAGATTGAAGATCTTCATCCATCGAAGAGAGATTTCATCGTTTGAAGCGGAGTTGTGATAGATCGAGTTAGATCCTTCGCTGTCCAGATCTGAAGTGTGTTGCTTTTGAGGTGTTTAGGTGATTCGGTGAGTGGTGATTATCTCTCACACGGATCCAAAGGAGTATATCAGATTATTGGCTTGATTTGGTGTTAAAATAGTGATTTCCATGTATTTTCATAAACTTAAGAGTAGATCTATTGTTCATG
The DNA here is from genome assembly GCA_030737815.1 of Allium fistulosum. NCBI lineage: Eukaryota > Viridiplantae > Streptophyta > Magnoliopsida > Asparagales > Amaryllidaceae > Allium > Allium fistulosum. Next base: position 476,130,179 of record CM060901.1, read on the forward strand.
ATGATTTGACATCCTTTTTACTATATGTTAACCTATGCAAGTTCATTCATCAAGTTGTAAAGATATTGCTCGTGATTCATGCTTGTTAGATTTAGTCTCTTTAATTACAAGATTGCCATTATTGTTAAAATTGTTTATTTGATCATGTTTGAATGCTTGATTACTTGGATTAATGTTTGACTTGATTGATTGTTGTAAATTAGTTGATTGATGATTTGATTTGGACAAGTTATTCGAAGATGATTCAAAAGCTAAGGGAAAGGCTCTTGAATTGGAAAAGCTGCTCGTGGCATATGTGGCGGATGATGAAGCTCATATGGATAGATTTGATGATGTTGATGTTGAGATGAGGCTTTGCTATGATGAGATGAAGCGAGGCATGGTATGAGACAGCCTTGGTTTAATCTAGACGGGATCATTCCAAGCATGTTGATAACTCGGTGAAATGGTTCGAGTTGAGGATAATGGTTTGCTCGAGAGGCGCTTGAGCTAGTTTGGAAATAGTCGTCGAGAAGGATGACTAGGAGGCTGAGATTTCATCGTTGTTGAAGGTTCTAGCAGGCTCAAAGCAAGAGTACGTTGGGTAGATTCGATAGTCCTAGGCACGGGTTGCGACGACGTGCGGAGATCTGTCTAGAACTGGGGTTTCCATTAACCCTTGACGGACGGCTGAAAGAATGTGCCAGTCATTCAATTAACGGTGGTATCGAAGCAAAGTTAACAGTGATAGCCAGAGTCATGGATGTTTGGTTGTATCGTCATTCGGTCTCAAGAGCGATGTTTTCTGGGTGTTTATCTGATCTTGGTTTAGGCCTTGGGGGTTTGTACTTGGAAAATACCGACCTTGACTCGAGTGATAATTGCTTTACTTTAAATGTCTGCTTTGCTATGTTTATTTCTGCTTAGTGTGTTTGGGGGCTATCACTGTAGAAAGAGGTGGAGTGGGAGGGTTGGATTCCTATTCCTTTTACCTTTATGCTCTTTTGGTATGTTGTTAGTTAATTTACCGCTCACTAAGACTGTTGTCTGACTCAAGGCTTTATGTTTAACTCTTATTGCCTTGGGCTGTTCATCCGCTTTGGGATGGGCAGACTAGGTAGCAGGTGACAGGTGTTGTTCTTAGTTTCTGACGATGCTGATGACGAAGACGAGCTGGAGGCTTGCATATTATTTTCTTACTATATGTACTGGATGTTCCGCTGCTTGTATATTCTCTGAGTGATATGTAGTGAGGCTTGATGTATTGACTATTCTGATGTTTGTACCAAACTATTATGAAGTTTAATTGAGATTTTGTTCTATAAAGCTTCACTATATATACTTTCTATTGTATTTTATCCATGCGCTGTGAGTTATACGATAGATTCTGTTGTTTTAATTTTACCCTGACAATCGTCCATGGCTGCCTGGCACACTTTACAGCGCACTATTCCTATGTTCAGTGCGGGGGTCATGGGCGGTCGCCACAATTATGATTTCTCATAATTTCTAACAACCAAGTTATCAACCATATCAACATCCATATAATTAACCATATAATCATTCAGGTTATCAACCATTCATACAAATCATTAAGAGATTAAATGGTCATATTATTGTACTTAAAAATAGATATAGAGATTATTTATTATTTAATAAACAATGAGTACTCACCACAATCAATCCAAATCTTCCTACCAACATTCAACAAATAAACACTTCACTAAACAACTCCATTTCTCTTTCAAGTGCTCGACCACCATTTCTACCTCCTCCTTGCTCACGGCCTTACCTCCATCACCTCTAGAGCTCACGACCTCCACTACCTCATGCTATCACCACCTCCTCCACGGCCTAGTCCCCTCAATATTACGGCCTAACAATCCTAGCACCACCAAAAATCACGGCCATGGCCATTGAAGTGAAGAGAAATGAGTTATGGTATTCGAAGTGGAATGGTGTATATGTATAATTTCTTATTTCTTTTTCTATATTTTTTTCTTTCATTATTACATTTAAGAAGCCATTAAAGAAGCTTTATGAGAAGAAAGAAGAAGAAGGAGAAGAATGAAAAAGAAGAGAAGAGGGTAAGGTATTTATAGGAAAAAATAAGAGTGTAAAGGAAGATATGCATACACTACTTTTTCCAAGCTTCTCCAACACACTACTCCTTTAAAATAACAGCCATAGCCCCTCCCCCATGTGCACATCACTTCCATCCACTCATATATGCATATGTTGACTTGTTTAAGCTTAAGGAGGAAGCTTTACTTAAAATATCTTATATATTTTATAATATATATATATATATATATGTTTAAGTGTAAATGTATACATGTATATCTTTATGTGCATGTTAGTGGATGCATTTATGTGTTATATATGTGTACATGACATATAAATAACGTTGCATTGATTCCGAACAACTTTCGTTCGATAAACCGTAGCCAATCGGAGAACCGATTCCCGGTCACATTTTTACTTATACTTTTGCGTACATATATTTGTAAACAAAATTTGAAAAACATTTTCTTATCATTTTAGATGAATTATATGATCATATTTGAATTATAAAACCATATAAATTTATATTAACAATTATTTACAAAAATTGCTATTATATCGATAAAGCGTTATCAATTTTCTTATATTTTCAAACTGATTATGTATCTCTTTATAAAACTATTATAAATTATTTATCATCACTTTATAACTATTTAAAATGAATTTTTATCATTTAAAAACAATTATTTGAATAATTATAATAATTATTAAATCAGTAAACTCTATTTAATTTAATAAATCAATTATCATATTTAAGGGCATTATTAACAATGTTTAAAACACATTTTATTTTCAAAATCAAATCAATTGATATTATTTTATATTATTTTTTAATTATAGAAATAAGTGTATGTATCTAGCTCCGTGCACAATGTTTTATGATTATAGAGTTGGTTATTGATAAAACAGTTTTCAGCCATTTTATCGATTTAGATTTCGAGGAAAGTATTTTTGTAAATATTTATTCAAAATAAGATTACTATTACTTATTATCACTCAAAACAATATTATTTGTATCATCCACCTTTTATTTAAAAATAAATACAATTTATCAAAGTGATAAATTGGCGGGTCGTTATAGACTTCCCCTTTAAAAGAATTTCGTCCCCGAAATTACTTAAACAAAAACCCAAAGTTTTGCCCAAAATATTTATTTTTCAAACCTACATGCGTATGATGTACACAGATCATCCGTACACAATATCTGATTCGATCTACTATTCGAATCCACAACTTACTTCCGAACTAGTATTGATCCCCCGATCCTTTAGTGCGGACTATGGCCATGCTTTCTCATAATAAAACTTCGTTTCCCTTACATAGCACTCAACTATGATAGAAAACTCAAGCATCTAACCATAAACCCTCATCAATGTTCGTCGTTAAGAATCGAGTGGTAAATCCTCTTTCGGATAAGTGTCAAGGTACATCAAAGTTCTGCATTTGAATCTTAGATTAAATCGTGCGACGAAATAATCCACATACTTCATATGAACTTAATTTTTTTTATGAAAACATTTCATAAAACTTTCATCTTTATTCAAACCATTTTTAAAGATACTTCTTTATACATAAATTTTATATTTTTATTTCCAAATATTTCTTAATGGTTTCTGAAAATTTATTTTCAAAATAATTTATTAAATTGATAAATCACCATAAACTTCCTGTAATGACCCGTAAATTTTAGATAATTTTATTTGTTTATTTATATATTTAATTAAAATTTTGTGAAACTTTAAACAATAAAATTTTGAAATTTAAATTTGATATTTGAAATGCGTATGTTTTAACATAACAACTGGTAAATTTTCATCAGATAATTTGGAAGTTTATTTTCTAGTGTAATTTTATCCCAATTTACATCAGTTAAAAATTGATGATAATAAAAGTGTTCTGAAACCTAAATATATCAACATGAGAAAATTTATTTAGAACACTTTGAATCTGACTGCGAAATTCGTTTCATGAAATTTGGACGTTTCTAGCTCCGTTTGGATTTTTCCGTACGGAATAGCAACATATATCGGTACCGATTATCGACTTTTGATCGGATGATTGTACCATTGATATCTGTATATCGTTTTGATCGTCTCATCGTGTGGATCTCCGCAGCATATTCGTTCGTGTGTTTCGGCGTCCGGTACACGACGAACCAGTACAACAATTATTTGTATCGGTGCCCGTTTTATTTCATTCTTGTTTCCTCTTGACTTTTCATTTTCCATCGTGTAACCTAACAGCCATTTCTTTTTTTTCTTTCTGAAATCAAACGTGTGGCTTTTCAACATCCCCATTATTTATTTTCGGTTGCCATTTCATTTCCTTCTTTGGTTCATTTGTTCTGAAAACAAATATGATATAAATTAGAGTACAGTTAGAGGCATGTGCCTGTTCATCATCTGCTTCAATTAGCCTGTTCATTTTTCCTAATCAAAACCTGCTCGTCCATTTTCCTCCACGTGACCTTTACGATTTCGTGCTCGTCCACTTTTTCCAAGTGACTCATGTCCGCTTCCCACGGTCTCCCTCCATCACTGCACTGTTCCTTCCACGTGTCGCCAGCCTCTTCAGCCATCACCGAAGCTGGTCGTGCTCTGCCTCGTTTGCAACCTCACCATCTCTGATCTCCAGCCTCGACTCCGCCCCCGTCGAAGCCTAAACTCAACAGCACTGACCACACCTCCTCGACCCGCCATCCAAGCGCCTCCCTCCTTAGCCTCTTCACAACCACCAATTGAGCCTAGCACGCCATCCATGCACTGGCCAACACCCAAACCCGAAACCTAGATCTAAACTCGAGCTTGGCCACCGTACCTTTCACTTCTCCTTCTTTGAATAGGTATTGTATATGTTTACTTTATTGCTTATAGTATAGTATATTTCAAACTATATTAAAGGATATATTTTGTTACTGATATTTAAAAGTATATATATGTTCAATAACATGCGTATTTCCTTATACCTGTACATATTGTGAGCATATATTATGTTAGAATCCATACTAGTCATATATATATATGCTTATTGGTTATACAAATCAAGGTGCTTATTTTATAAAGTATAACAAGTTATCCATTTTATTTTATGGTTATACAAGTTGTATTATATTATCAATTGGAGTCTGTTATTTTAGAGTCTGTTATATAATGTATATAATGGCTGTTATATAGTTTGTTTAAGTAAAATTTTATAAAACTGATTATAGTCGAGTGATATCTGCATAGCCCTATCTATATATTTCTAAAAGTTGTTTTGGGTATATTATATATATATATATAGATTTATATAGAGTTATTTGTGGATATTTTTCCATTGTTCTATATATATTTCAACAGCCGTACGTTAGTATAAGTTGTTTACAATCTTCTGTTATGTATATAATAATAGGTTGCGTATATATATATATATATAAATAGCTTGGGGTTTATGTGATATAGTACGAATAGTATACAGGAAGTATATATGTCTTTAAGCTTTGCTATAGATTCTTTTCTTCAGTTAACAGATATAAATACATATAACAATGAAAGTTTATGCAAGATATGTTATGTTATATAAACTACTATGATCTGTTTATATATATACTGCCAGGTGATATGCATACCTAATTTTAATATATATATTGGATTTATATATAGGCTACGTCAGTTGTACATAATATACAGATTTGATTTTATGAGTAGGTGTTTCAAAATTTACTTTGATTTCTAGGTAAATATGAATATCAAAATATAATATGATGGTTTATATTCTGTTTTAAGACTTGTTTGTTATATAGTGATATGTTTAGCTGTATATATATATATATATTACAGTGTTTATTTTATATAGTGTAGGTTTATTTATAATAGTATATATAGATACATGGTTTAAGTGTTATATTATACGTATGAAATAAGTTTACAGTATATCTGCATCGAGTCTCTAAGGTACTTTGACTTGCGTGTTGCTTTTAAGCACTTATATATATATTTCTGTAAAGATTATAATCCGTTTGGGTTTATGTGTAAGTTCTCATATATGATTGACTTGAATTATATATATGCATATAGTAATAGAGTATGTTGGCCTTGACTTTTACGATATATATATGTATGTACATAGATTTTAATTTTATATGTACGTGTTTTAAAATTTGTTATTGGTTTTATAATAAATATGGAACTTTATGGTATACTATATTAGTTTATATAAGTTTAACGTATAAATTATTGATTTTTCTTTTTGATGATAATAATAGTAGTATATAGTGTTCAGTTTATATCAAACAAATCCGATTTATTCTCATCGATTCTATTTATCAGCTTTGTTCGTCGAAATCGTGCCAATCTTGCTTTGCTTTGAAATTCGTGCTTGGATTCGTAACCCATTTCATCATCAAATCTCTCTAGCCTCGAAAGGTGAGCAATCACTCACGATTAATGTTCTTATATTTATTAAATTTGATTTCAATTGAAATGTCAATTGAAATATGCTGCTGTTAGTTATTTACATTGTTATATATATATATGCCATTATCTGTATCTGTTCACCTGTGACATCTGACACCATTATCTGTTATTTATATTGTTGATATATGCATGTTGCTGTTGTTATTTTATTATCATATCTGTTATCACTATGCAAGTTCCCTGTTAGTATAGAATCACTATGGGTTGAAATGATACATACCCGAACGATATGTAGAATAGGAGAAAATCATCATGGGTTGAAATGATAAACCCAAGCGATTTTCATTGAATTGAATTTGGGATTTCGGGTTGAAAAGATATATACCCGAATATGTTTTAAATTGCGAATTGAAATGATAAATACCCGTATCACTTGACCATAGGGTAGAAAATTATATGCAGACACCGTTGGTCTATATATAAATGTTTTGAAAATGATTTCTTTAGTTTTGAAAGGAAATATATGGTTTTGATAAATATTGATTTTAAAGATTCATTAAAGTTGATTTAATAAAGTTGATAAATAATATGTTTAAGTATTTATTTAATATCTATATTTTCAAATATAGAATTTATAATGATTTGAAATTGATTGAAATTATATTTATTTAAGAAGTATACTTAAATAAGTTTGATTTGAAATGTATTGAATTTGAAATTTAAAGAAGTGTTTTACAACTTGAAATTTGAAAAGGCGACTTAAATGGATATTTCAAACTTATATATATATATAAATGGGATATTTTGTTTATTTAAATTTGTAAATTGAAATTGTATTTAAATGTTATGGAAATGATTAAGTGTAAAGTGAATTTGATATGTATATAAATTTATCGAATTTGATTTGAAATGTTGAATATTTAAAGCTTTGAAATATATTAAAATTGGCTTATTTTATGGTTCAGATATGTATTTGAAATCGATAATTTGAAATGGTTTATTTAGAAGCTGAATCGAGTTGAAACTGATGATTTGAGATTTGATTAAATTAAATTTTTTGGAATTCGAGTTAATTTGAATCGATTTGTGAAATTTGAGGAAACTATTTTATTTTATAAAGAAATTTTAAATTATATTTAAAACTATTGATACTTTTACCTTATAAATTATTTTAATATAAACTATTTTAATATAAATCATTTTTAATATAAATTATTTTATTTTAAACTATTTTTAACTTATAACTATTTATATAAACTATTTTATTTATAAACTATTTTATTATATATACTGATTTTAATATCTAAACTGTTTAAAAGGAAAGTGTTATGATTTCCAAAATACTGTGATTTCAAAGCTGTGATTTCCAATGTGTTTTGATTTTTAAAAAAAGACTATGATTTCGAAAGCGTTGTAACCTTGGAAAGTGATATGATTTTGAAAAGAGATATATTTGAAGTGAAAATGATATCGTATTAAATTGAGTTTTGAAATGATAATGATATTTTGGTTTTGAAGTATAAACTATTTTGAAATGACCACGGTGTTATAATAACGATTGGTTGTTAAAGAGACCGGGATCAGATATGGACATACTCTCTGTCGATACCGAAAACCACTTTGACAACTGTGTACGCGGTGGAGTTTCCAGAATGAAGTAGGATGGTGGCGACGATCCTAAGGTATATACGTGGACCCAACTCCCGTGGGTTGGCATAAGGTGGCTAAAACAGGAGCGATCTCGGACCAGTGAGGTAGCACCTCTTATCAGACGCACTTCTTCGATTCCATTCTATTACATTTTGATTTTGGTGGCCACCCTTCGATTTGGGAGTGTTGTTCGAGGTGGACGGTAGTGGCTGCTATCCGCTCCATCAGTCCGTGTGCGTAATTGGTATATCTACCCTGGCATTGCCTTGTGTGTCGTGTCACCTACCATATCGAGCTTTACTACGATTATGATTTTAAGATCCGACCGCGTTAAGGTTCTCCATCCCCTTAACGCTATTTTCTATATGATTATACTTTACTGATTAGACACTACTGTATATAGCGTATATTACTATATATTATATAGTTTAACGGATCCTTAGGGGATGGTTATCCCAAACATCCTTTAAATTACTTGTATTTCAGTTGATATTTCACTTGAGTTGGATTTATTGATATAAGAATGTTAATCCTGACTCGAGTGTTTTGTGTTTTGCTTTACGCTCGGGTCAGACTGAGTGATACAGCATTTGAGACTCACCTTTGGAGTTAGAGCTTTGCTTGGAGATCCAGCTATCCATCGATCCTGCTTTCAGTTATTCAGTTGATTCCAGTGATGTATTCAGATCTTGTATTTGATTATTGTATTGAGACATCTATTGTATTCGAGACTTCTGTTTTATCTTGTTTGACTCTGTTATATATATATAGTAGCTTCATGATCTACTATCCTTTTGTTTCCGCTGCATTATTGTTATATTACTCTGTGTTTGTGATTTGTAATTATTTTATTTACTGTATATGTTGAGTTTTGCCAAATTTTATTTACAGTCCATTGTTTTGAATTATTCAAGTCCGACATGTGTGTCTGCCTATGCACTTGGCGGGTGCAGCATGATAGGGGGTTCTTGCATTTGGGTTTGGTAGCGAGCGGATGACTCTTACTCCAACATGTCCCTGCGGGGTTGGTGCAGTCGAGAGGCTGGCCGTAAAGGCAGAACACAGGTACAGCTGTATGCTACGGTGGGCGTTACCCCACTGGCGACGTCCCGTTACATGTGGTATCAGAGCTCTGGTTTTAGGCAAAACTCAGCATATGTAGTAAATTCGATTACAGAATCACTTTCATTCGAGCTTGAATTCCTTCTTCTTTGACTCGGTTCCTTTGAATTTTGGAATGTTCACTTCGGTTCCAAAGTCCATTCGTGTCTCCCCATTCGTGTCTTTTGATTCTGGAGTATCCCATAACTCCACTTCGAATGATCTCTATAATAAATCGGCGGTCTCGCCAATCTTTGAATAATTTGTACTGGGGTGAAACTCCTTTACAATCGGTATTGATTCACCGGAGATTTCTGTATCCTCGGTTTATGATGCTGCTATCTTATGCTATACCCGAATTCTACCTCTGGTATTCGAATGTCGATTTGCTTCAGAATTCTACATCGATCTTATCTATGAAGTCACGGTTGACCCGGTTAAGGTTGCCCGCGATTTATACAACTTTATCCATCTTCCTGTTTGAAATGCAATCATCTAACCTTCGTTTCGAGCCTATCTATTTTAGATTAGAATTCTCTTTGATTAGAGTCCCTCTATATTTGGATCTCTATCCTTGTGTTGGAATCCAATTCTAGAATCATCGTGTGAGGGAGTGTATTTGTAATTAATATAAAATAGTTTGTGTTTATAGTGTGTTGTTTGAGTTGTTGATGTTGGTTTGGATTTTCGATTGATTCGTCTGATCAACGCTATCGATAGGAATCCCAAAACACTTGAACAGAGCAAACTGACACAATATAATTTTCAAATTTGATAAATGAAATAAATTTGTATGATTATATTATAAATATATAGGAAAAATTTTCTGGAATTTAAAGTTAAATAATTTGGTTGTTGAAAATGATAATATTTGATTATCATTTTATTGTTTTGTAAGTCATTGACTATTGCAAAATGACTATTGTTTATAAATTTATTTGGAATTGAAATGAATTTAAATTTAGAATTTAAGAATTAAATTTCTGGTGATTTCAAACTTTGTTTTAAAGTCTTAAAATGTATATTATTTAAAGTATTTTCGAATAAAATGGTTTTCAAAGAATTTTAAATGTTTAAATCAGTGCTCTTCTCTTTGTCGCTGGAAAATAATTTCGGTGATGACGGCCGCATCATTGACATTCATTTTCGAGTTTTGAAATGGAGAGACCATTCAGTAGCTTTGCTACAATTTTATTTTGAAAATGAATTGATTTGAGTTTCTCAAGTATGTTTTGATTTATATATATAGATATATGATTAAAAATTTGATTTCATATAGCATATATATTTATCTCTAAACTGTCTAAAGTTAATCGGAAATTTAAAAAAAATTCTTAAATTTACGATTTATAGATGATTTCAGTTATAAAATGAAACCAAAATTTGGAATAGATATTTAAATTTGAAATAATTGAATTAGAAAAATTTTATTTGAATAATACTCAATTACATTCTAATACAACTTACCAAAATCATTCAAAAGTTGAATATGTAATTAGATAATGTACAATATAAAATGACTTTTATAAATAGAATTTGAGTGGTTATAATAAAGGTTATACACTTAAATTTTAGTTATAAATATTAATTGAAATGAATAGAATAATAAGTTAATTGAATAATAGATGAAACAAATACATTTGTTTTGAAGGAATTAATAATTTGAAATTAGATCAACTTATGGAAATACTTTGAATTTAAAATCAATTACTGAATATAAATTAATTTAAATTAATTTATATGGTTTAAATTAATTTATATGGTTTAAACATATGTGATAAGATATATTAAGTGGAATAAAGTTAATAATAATTTGGAATAAAAGAATTAAAATTTGTTAAATAAAATAGGAGTATAATAAATGATTATACAAATTGATGATTTAGAAATTGTTAACTGATGATGATTAGATAATAATATAATGAATTTAGAAATAGATAGATTGATCCAACTTAAGTGAAATTAAATCAATTATTGAAGGTTAATTAATTTAAAATTATATGGTTTGGATTAATTATTTTATTTTGTTTTAATCTAATTTTCTTTGGGGTTGTTTCTATTCTCCTATCTCCTTCCTTTTCGGGGACGAAAAGTTTTGAGTGGGGGAGAGTGTAATGACCCGTAAATTTTAGATAATTTTATTTGTTTATTTATATATTTAATTAAAATTTTGTGAAACTTTAAACAATAAAATTTTGAAATTTAAATTTGATATTTGAAATGCGTCTGTTTTAACATAACAACTGGTAAATTTTCATCAGATAATTTGGAAGTTTATTTTCTAGTGTAATTTTATCCCAATTTATATCAGTTAAAAATTGATGATAATAAAAGTGTTCTGAAACCTAAATATATCAACATGAGAAAATTTATTTAGAACACTTTGAACCTGACTGCGAAATTCGTTTCGTGAAATTTGGACGTTTCTAGCTCCATTTGGATTTTTCCGTACGGAATAGCAACGTATATCGGTACCGATTATCGACTTTTGATCGGATGATTGTACCATTGATATCTGTATATCGTTTTGATCGTCTCATCGTGTGGATCTCCGCAGCATATTCGTTCGTGTATTTCGGCGTCCGATACACGACGAACCAGCAGAACAATTATTTGTATCGGTGCCTGTTTTATTTCATTCTTGTTTCCTCTTGACTTTTCATCTACTATCGTGTAACCTAACAGCCATTTCTTTTTTTTCTTTCTGAAATCAAACGTGTGGCTTTTCAACATCCCCATTATTTATTTTCGGTTGCTATTTCATTTCCTTCTTTGGTTCATTTGTTTTGAAAACAAATATGATATAAATTAGAGTAAAGTTAGAGGCATGTGCCTGTTCATCATCTGCTTCAATTAGCCTGTTCATTTTTCCTAATCAAAACCTGCTCGTCCATTTTCCTCCACGTGACCTTCACGATTTCGTGCTCGTCCACTTTTTCCAAGTGAGTCATGTCCGGTTCCCACGGTCTCCCTCCATCACCGCACTGTTCCTTCCACGTGTCGCCAGCCTCTTCAGCCATCATCGAAGCTGGTCGTGCTCTGCCTCGTCTGCAACCTCACTGTCACATACTGAAATTTTCGACTTTCGAAAATTTGACATCGATACTCACTTTATCGACTGCCGAGAAATCGAGTGCCGGAAACTCCAATAGTGAGGGTTTTAGAAAGAAGAAAACAGAAGAAGAAGAAGAAAAGATAGAAGAAGAAAGAAGAAGAACAACAACAGAACAACATCAGAACAGAAAACAATATCAGAATCTTACACATCGCAGTGGAACAATATATAATAGATAATCACTAGTCTTTTAAAACAAAGAACTATATCAGTTTTTACATACATCAATCAGAGTCAATATACAACAATGGACAGTTTTATAAACTTGTCCTCATACAGAATACACCGCGGAATAAATACTATCAGATACAAATACTACGTCTCGTCATCCAACTTATCTCCAAAGCTCCAGAATATCCAGAATATCCTGATAACATAACTCTAGACTGCCCGTGTGGAAATTGGTAGGCACCCAGAGTTTAGAAGGGAAACAATAAACTTCGAGTCAGTCATGGTGACTGGTGTGAGATTGTAAAACAGTTATTTTTCACAAAGAAAATAAAACAAATTCGCAATGCTTTTGGAAAATGAAACTACCATAAGACCTCCTGCCACACACACAATGCAAACGCAGAATTGGAGGAGATTTCTTCTTATGATAGTCAAAGATGCTTACTACGCAAAAATCAAATTCTTTTTTGATATTATTATTAGTGCATAGTGTAGAAAACAGTTCGAAAGTATAATATTAATCTTAGCCAGCATAGACATTTCGAACTATGCCTACTATAGCTACCATCCAAACAGTGGGGCGCCACCATAAGTGAATGGCAGGTTCTACAACTAATACCGTACAAGTGTCATATTGTTTCTTTGGATTTCCAACAAATGGTCAGGCTAAGGAACTTCCTATCCACGATGGGTACGTCCCTGGAATAGACGACCCGAGAACTTAACCGGATCTCTGCCAACACAAGGCCGGGTTACCTCTGCAAAAATAGGTAACTACTGACAGAAATGTATTTGAAAGAAATCAGCTTTATATCTCAAATTGTAACGTCAGACACACAATCCATACAAGTCTGTTCCGGGATCGAACAGAACCGAAGGCACTTCTCACGAAGCCCTTGCACATCCGGATAGTTTTCAATCACGTCGGGACTTCCCGTCACTAAGGGTGATAAAACCTCTAAATCGGAGATCAGCCGATGTAGAGTAACTCGACGGTAATCCTTCCGTTTTCAAAAATATCCGGTCTTCAACACCGGTCTTCGAATGCAATTCATAACGACGTATCACATATTCGGGATGGGTTATACGACCCCATGGTCCTTTCCCGACTAACCCGAATAGTGAGCGTTTATTTAAAAACAAGTGCGGCATTCAAATTCATCCAATTCACAACAAATACCTATTCAAGGTAATTATTGATAGTCGGTTATTTAACTATCAATAAAGATGCGCAACATCATCAGATTCCAAATAATTTTCCCAAATTATTTATCTTCAAAAATATCTTTACTAGGTATAAAATTTCCACACTTAATTCTTTGAAAACAATTTCAAATCAATTTCCACATTTCATTTTATCTTTGAAGATAAAATCTCAAAACAGTTCATTTCATATTGGAAAAGCATTTCCATACTTATTTAAAAATAAGTAATTCACAAATCATTTATTTTCAACATTTGAAAATATTCAATATACTTAAATCAAATTTTAAGTATAAATTCATTCTTTAAGGGAAACATTCTTTTAACACATTTATTTGAGTCAAAACGAATGTTACGTAAAACATCGTTACGCCGACTCAAAATCACTAGTATAGGGATTCGGATTTTAGATAGATATATAAATCCCAATACTACATAAAACATTTCCTTTCGGAAATCATTTACTATAACAACAGTGTTATAGTCCATCATTTCCTTATATTTTCGAAAACGCCTATTTCAACAATGAACGTTGAAATCTATGCTTTCGATTCATAATACATTTTTAAAACATCGTTAAAAACAATTTAACTTCATTTTAAAATATCACTTCTTCAAAAATGAATCCATTTTATTTAACAATATATTCACTGTCCAAAATCGTGAATATACTTTACTAACCAAATTTCAGTCTTTTCTACACATTTATTTTAAGGATAATTCGCTATCCAAATCGCGAATACATTTCCTTTAATAACCTTCTATGTTAATTTATCAAATTAAATTGGTTTCGAATTTATAAAACAACGTTTATAAATTCTCTTTCTATTTTTATTGTATAACCACTTTGATTTATAAAATCTTCCTTTTTATTAACTTCGATCAATATTCCATTTAAAGGCAAAAAACCCATTTTATAAGTAAAATTTCTTATAATCTTTTATTCTACAATTCCATTCATTTTATAACTTCATACTTTATAAATCTATAAACTTCAAATCTTCACAATTTATAATTCTATAAATTTCCTGTCTTTACAACTTATAATTCTATAAGTTTCATATCTTTACAAATCTAACACTTATAAAAACTCGTTTAAAATTCCAATAATTTTAATTGATAAATATCAATTTTGTACATCTTTTATATACGTCGTTTTTAATAATTCAAAAACTCAAATTTAAACTATCTTATAAATTACTTAACTATTTATTTCAAAAATCATCTTTTGGTTATCTTTACAAACATTATAATCTCCATAACTTTAAATTTATAACATTTATTTATTTAAAGTAAATCAATTCAAAATTTCAAATAAAACGTATACTTAAAAATCTCTTTTAAAGTTAAAATCATTATTTTAAAACTTCAAAATTTGAATCCAATGATGCAACGCATCAATTAGTCCATCACAACATCAAACATCATATATCATCATATGATAACAAGATATATATCAATATCTGTAAATAAATAAATAAAGTTGAGGAATCCAGTTGGATCCCTCCAACCTGTTTCCCTGCATCCAAAGACGTTAGCACAATCCCAATTCCACTTCGAGGTGGAATATCGCGGTATATGGGTTTTACAAAAATAATCCGCTTACTAACGGCGCAATAGGGTCTCATCCGCTATACGAGGCGGGAAATCATCAATCCAATATATACATATGCCAATATGTATATATTGCTATATATAGATATATATCCTACTATATCTAATATCAACAATCCAAACAGACAATCAAACAATAACTGAAAATTCCACTTTTCAATTTGAGTGAGAAAATCTCACCTTAGAATTTATTTGCTATCCCATTCCAATCCTTCTTTTGTTTTCTCGACTTTAACCTTGTATAAATAATTTATACAATTTATAAGTATTTGAATCAATTAACAATAAACTATCATCGTTAATTTATTTAAACAAAGAATTTAATTTTATCAAATGATTTATTTTAAACGAATGTTCCATTAACTATTTAAATTGATCGAACAATTTATTTCTACTTCTTTTTATCTTTATTTTCATCTGAAACACATTTTCATATGAAAATAATTTATATAGATTTCAAATATCTATAAAAATATGTATTTTCCCATTTAAAAATTTCTATCTTTCAAAGTTTATCTATACATATACCACTTTGAATTTATAACAAAAAAATATATTTTACTGTAAATCTTATACAACTGAAAATTTCTAAACTATATGTATTTACTTGCATATATATATCTCGCTGTTTCCGTATATTGTAATTTACTTTACTGTTAATTTAATCTTCTTTTTATTAAATTCTTAAACTACATTCCTTTTTAACAAATTCTAAAACTCTGTTAATATTTTTAAATTACAGCCATATATATATATTTAGTGCATATAATTATGAAATCAAATTAAAATAAATGACTAAATACCTCACGCATGCTCGAGATCCACCAGATTCCGTCACCACTTAAACGAACCCAATTCACTGCTTCACGTCGCTACGAGCCAACGTGCTGCTTGCGATTGAAACCCACGCCGTTGCTGCCGATGCTCGAACGCGAGCACACAGACCCCTTCCACAGTTGACAACCCCTCTGCCGCAGCCCTAGACTCCATCTCGCACTGCTTCGAAACCTCCTAACTCGTCGCCACGAGATCGTGACCACGACCCCAGCCCTATCCCAGATCGAACGCGAAGCCCTAGCTCGCGATGCCAACCGCCACTCGCAACGTGATGCCAGATCACCCACAGTCGCGTGATTCGAAATCGAGCCCAGCATCTACTGCCACTCGTACGCTCGATGACTAAGCCCCCCTCTAGTCGCTCGTGAACTCGAACTGGAATCGAGTAGGAGAATCCCAGATTCGCATTTGATTTTCAAACATATTCGTGCGTTTGTTTTGAAAGGAAGAGGAATGAGTTGATTTCAGTTGATTTGGATTAACAGAGAGGGATGGCGGCCATTATTTTTATCTTCTGCTCGACATTTTTATTTTTCAAAAACTGTTTTGCTTGATTATTTAAAAAGAGTGAGGGAAGACAGGATTGCGTGATTTTGCAGAAGAACGTGCTTTCACGATAAATTTTCGTGATTCTCGGCGTGTTTTAAGGCGTAAGCACAAGGAAGACAACGTGCTGCAATTGACTATATTAAAATTTTAAATTTAAATCAAATTCGATTTAAAACTTCAATGCGTTTTGCAACCATACGGTCACAAAACAACTCTGATAAATACGAAATTTGAAATCCGGTAATAATTCAATATTACGGAGCCAATGGAACTGATTTCGTCGAATTCCGAGACTGTTTGAAAAATGACTATTTTTAAATTCGATTTAAACGACTTAATTTCAAAAATGGACAAAACAGTTTAAATTTCAATTCTGAAGGTTCGATTATCTTCGGTATTATAAATACGAATTTTAAAAGCTTTCGAAATATTTTTCTTCAACTTAAAATTGAAGATTCGAATTTTTATTCAACGCTATATAGATTAAATTCTGTAATTTAACCGCCAATTTCAAAGTTATATCGGGAATTCAAATTAAATCGTCGTTCAAATATTTAAAATAAATTAAATATTCTCAATTTAATTTGTTCAAAATTCAGGGTCGTTACAGACTTCCCTCCTTAAAAGAATTTCGTCCTCGAAATTACAAGTTAGGAAAAATGGTCATTAACTCGTCTACTATTTTCCAACATTCAATAGTTTTATCAAATTTTATCATAGCAAATCTTTCTACTAAAGATTCGTTATGAATTTCAACTAACTTTCCAAACCTTTTCATAATTTTCAAACATCGTTGTTTTCCTTAACAATTCAAATTTAAATTCAAATTCAAATTTAAACTTTCAAAATTTTCTCAAAAATTTTCTAACGCCCTAAATTTCCGAAAAATTTCGCCAGCGTCTCCTTTGCGCGGCTAATACGGTACTACTACAAAACGTCCCTACGGACTCTCAGATTTCAAAAAGAAAAAGAAAAAGCCAAGCGGCTAGAGAAATAAGTCATCAAATCTCATATTCAAATTTAAATACATACCTCTTTCGAGCAATTCAAATTATCTTCGAAATCAAAATTCCAATTCCTTTTATAACACCTGTATGTCCTACTAGCCATAATATCTAGTTACACATTCAAATCATTTTGCAAATTCTGTTACAAAATTTTCAATATAACTGCTTATATCATCATTACTTCACTATTGAAGTTATATATTCATTATCATTCAATTTTACATTTCAAATTCATTTGAATTCAATTCACAATTCCAATCTAATTTGGATTCAGTTTACAATTTCAATTCTATTTGAATTCAATTTTATCTTCTATTCTGAATATTGAATTTTTATCAACTATCTTTCATTCAACTGCACTATTTTAGATTAGTTTCATTTACTAATTCAATTTCCATTTCTAATTATTCAATTCAAACTCGTTTTCAACATTCAGTTTTAATTCCCGTTTTATTCTTTCATTTATTTCCAAAATTTATTTACAATTCACTATTTTGGTTTATAACCACCCATATTTAAACTGGATTTCCAATTCTGTAACGACCACGACTTTCTCTCCATAGAAAGTCGTATCGCTAATAAGAAAGAAAGGGGTGAGAAGTAGAAAAGAAGAGAAAGAGAAAGAAAACAACACAAATACTCACAGCGGAAACGAACAAAATATAATATATCACAAAACTATTACATAGTATCATATACAATACTTATCAGAGTTACACAGATTCACATCATATATTAGACAGTTATAAACATCTGTCTAGTTATTACATCTCAATACAATACAGAGATCAATACAAAATCAACACAGCGGAAACTACTATCTATCTACAACGCCGAAGCCTCCTGCTCCATTGCTCCTCCACAATTCGTCAAGGCTAACCTGAATCCCTTGGCTACTCGTAAAAATTTGAGTACCCAAGAGTTTATAAAACAGAAATAAACAACTTGGGTCAGACATGGGTCTGGTGTGAGTAACAGGTTAAACTTGCTTAACTTCAAAACCTTTTGAAAGAAAAGGTATCACGTAAGACTTCCCACACATAAACATGGGTAAGTTTTTACCTTACGCTAACCAAAACATTTGATAGGAAATTCGATTGTATTATAATAGGGTCTAGGGTTTTCAAGTAAAATACAGAAATAGCTGAAATGCTTACATCTCACATTCCAACATAGTTGGGCACAACTAATACGTACGGCACTTATTGGAGTTTGGATTCCATACAATGGCAGGGCTACTGGGGTACCGCCCGTCACAGTACGTGGCCTAGATCACCGTACCGAGGATCACTCCCAATCCCCTGCAACACAAGGTCGGAACATCCCTTACTGGATAATTCCCGCACAAGATACCTCACGGTTGGGATCAGCAACCGCACCACTAAGTCGAAAATAGAAAGGGACATCTAGACAGAGGTAACCTTGTCCTACTTGGGTGCTACCCACTAACCTTGCTGCACCTCCCCTGTTTTAGCCATTCCCGGTTTGTGAGGCTTGAGGTCACGATTACCTTAGAAAAGAACACATCACTTAGAATGCTCATCGTCCACCTGACGATGTGCTGAAAGCATTCAATCCATACAAGTTCGTTCCGGGTTCGAACGAAACCGAAGGCATTATCTCGTTACACTCGTTTTGGAATCACCCTCAGAGTTAACGACAATAACCCTTGCACTCTGAATCTTCATCTTCACTTGATTCACGACCTATCGTTAATTTGGATCGATGTGGTATTCGGGTCTCCAGACCTGGAAATCCGGTATACGGAAACCCGATCCCGGTCTCATCGAAATCCAAAACGTATCTTTTAAGGCCAAGTTGTTTTAAAGGTTAAAACAATCCAATTTATTATCTTTATACACATAGAAAGATAATTCACAATAGATAATCAACATTATCAGATAATCCATATTATCATCACAATTCAACTAACATCCATATCATACAGTATATATCTCATCAGAGATATCAATCAATGCAAAGCATTCAATATTATCATCCATTCATAAGTAATGATTTATATTATCTTTTAATTAATTTAAAGTGAATTAAATTAATTACTTCATTTTATAAATCCTTCTTACTTAACCATTAATTAATTACAAATTAATCAATCTTAATTACATCATTAATTATATTAATTAATGATCCTTAATTACAACTTAATTATTAATTACTTAATTAAATTAATTACATTAAGTAATTAACCTTTATTTAAACAACATTTATTAATCACTCTTGATTAATCTCATCTAGTAATTAACTCCCCTTAATTACTTTCATTAACTAAATTAATTACTTCCTTAATTAATTTCTTAATTAATCCCTTGATTAATTATTCAAAGTAATTAACTCAAATTACTTCTATTAATAAAATCATTATGCAACTAATTACTTCCAGTAATTATCTTATTATTTACTTCCCTAAATAATCTTACCTTAATAATTACATTAAGTAATTATTTATCAAATCAACTCTTGATTATTCTAAATTAATTAAACTTAATTAATTAACTTAACTAATCAAATTAACTTCAATTAATTACAATAAGTAATTAATTCTTAATTACTTCCATTAAGAAATTCATTTAAACAAATTCTATAATTGATTATCTTTAAATTAATTAATCCAATTAACTATTAAAATTAATTACATTAATTAATTATTTAATAATCCATAGTTAATGACCTCATTAACTATTACTTAATTACTTTCCTTAAGTAATTAGCTTATATTAATTATTATTAATTCTAAAGTAATAAATCTTAATAACCAATTTATTAATCTCTAATTACTAAATTAATTAAGTGTTAACCATAACTTAATTAATATTTAATTACTTATTAATTAATTCCTAACCATTAATTAATACTCTAATTTATAATTCTTAACTACAAATTAATCATCCCTAATTAATTTATCTTAATCATAAATAAATTAGTTTAAACCTTTAATTACCTATTTAATTAATCCAAATGATTAATTAGTCAAATAATTTAATTATCCAATAAATTTTCTAATTAATTTAATGAATATAAATCTCTAACTACTTTAAGATAAACCTTATTCTTATTGATAAACAAGTTATCATTTACAATTCATATTTGAAACATCCATTTCAAATCTACTTTTTTAATATCACATACTTTCTATAGACAGATGATGCGTCATTCTTATTAATAAACTCTGTAACGACCCCGACTTTCTCTCCATAGAAAGTCGTATCGCTAATAAGAAAGAATGGGGTGAGAAGTAGAAAAGAGAAGAAGAGAAAAGAAACAAACACAAATACTCACAGCGGAAACGAACAAAATATATTATATCACATAAATATTACACAGTATCATATACAACACTTATCAGAGTTACACAGATTACACATCACATACTAGACAGTTATAAACATCTGTCTAGTTATTACAACTCAATACAAAACAAAGATCTAAACAAGATCAACACAGCGGAAACTACTATCTATCTACAACGCCGAAGCCTCCTGCTCCATTGCTCCTCCACAATTCGTCAAGGCTAACCTGAATCCCTTGGCTACTCGTAAAAATTTGAGTACCCAAGAGTTTATAAAACAGAAATAAACAACTTGGGTCAGACATGGGTCTGGTGTGAGTAAACGGGTTAAAATTGTTTAACTTCAAAACCTTTTGAAAACAAAGGTATCACGTAAGACTTCCCACACATAAACATGGAAAAGTTTTTACCTTACGCTAACCAAAACATTTGATAGGAAATCCAGTTATATTATAATAGGGTCTAGGGTTTTCAAGTAAAATACAGAAATAGCTGAAATGCTTACATCTCACATTCCAACATAGTTGGGCACAACTAATACGTACGGCACTTATTGGAGTTTGGATTCCATACAATGGCAGGGCTACTGGGGTACCGCCCGTCACAGTACGTGGCCTAGATCACCGTACCGAGGATCACTCCCAATCCCCTGCAACACAAGGTCGGAACATCCCTTACTGGATAATTCCCGCACAAGATACCTCACGGTTGGGATCAGCAACCGCACACACTAAGCCGAAATAAGAAGGGACTTCTAGACAGAGGTAATCTTGTCCTACTTGGGTGCTACCCACTAACCTTGCTGCACCTCCCCTGTTTTAGCCATTCCCGGTTTGTGAGGCTTGAGGTCACGATTACCTTAGAAAAGAACACATCACTTAGAATGCTCATCGTCCACCTGACGATGTTCTGAAAGCATTCAATCCATACAAGTTCGTTCCGGGTTCGAACGAAACCGAAGGCATTATCTCGTTACACTCGTTTTGGAATCACCCTCAGAGTTAACGACAATAACCCTTGCACTCTGAATCTTCATCTTCACTTGATTCACGACCTATCGTTAATTTGGATCGATGTGGTATTCGGGTCTCCAGACCTGGAAATCCGGTATACGGAAACCCGATCCCGGTCTCATCGAAATCCAAAACGTATCTTTTAAGGCCAAGTTGTTTTAAAGGTTAAAACAATTTCAATTCATTATCTTTATACACAAAGAAAGATAACTCAATAGATAATCTACATTATCCCAAACAAATAATTCATATTATCATTTCAATTCAACCAAAGCATCTATATCATAGATCAATCATATCTCATTAGAGATATCAACAATGAAAAGCATTCAATATCATTCATCCATTCTTAAGTAATGATTTAACATCTCTAATTAATTTAAAGTGAATTAAATTAATTACTTCATCTTATAAATCCTGCTTACTTAATTAAACCAATTAATTAATCATTACTCTAAGTATTTATTTAATTAATCATTCCTGATTAATTTCTCTTTAATTACTTTAAGTAATTAATACTTAATTAATTTCACAAATTAATTATTTAAACCATTTTAGTAATTAATCCTTAATTACTTCATAATTAATTAACTATACTTAATTACATTAATCTTTAATTAATTATAATTAATTACTTACTTTAATCACTCATTATTGATTTACTAATCTTAATTAATCAATCCTTAATTACATCATTAATTATATTAAATAATGATCCTTAATTACTTTTAATTAGTTATCTTATTTAAATTAATTACATTTAATAATTAATTAGTCACATTTATTAATCACCTTTGATTAATCACATTTAGTAATTAACTACTCTTAATTACTCCACTTCAAAATTAATTACTTCTTAATTAATTATCCTTTAATTAATCCCTGATTAATTATTCAAGTAAATAGACTCAAATCATCTTCAGTTAATTAAATCCACTAATTAACTTTAATTACTTTCCTAAGTAATTACACTTCCTAATTACATTTAAGTAATTATCAAATCACCAAATCATTATCTTAAATTAATTTAACTTAATCAAATAAATTTAATTAATTACCTTAAGTAATTAATTTCTTTAATTACTTCCATTAAATAAATTATACTTGACCAATTATAATTGATTATCATTAATTAATTAATTTAATTGATTATCAAAATTAATCCCATTCATAAATTATTTAAAAATCCTTAATTAATGATTCCTCGTTAATTATTTAATAATTCTTTAATGACATCTAAATTAAAGTATTTATCTTTCAACTACTTTAATTATTATTACCCAAGACTTTAAAAGATTTAACTTTAAAATCTTTCTTTTAAATCATTTTAAATTAAAAGATTTAAAATAGATGCAATTTAATTTTAACCAATTTAAATCAAATTTATAAAATCTTCTTAAATTCAAATGTTAAGAAACACTAATATTTATAAAAGAATTTTATAAGGTTTTAAATTAATTTATTCATTCAACCCTTTTAAAAATATACTTTAAAACATTTTAAAGAGGTTTAAACATAATAAATTAAATTTTTTTTTTCAAACTTATTATCTTAAATATAGAAAACCAGTTTAAACTTGAATCTGTATGAAAACTTGATTTAAACATAATTTAAATCCTGTTTCACCTTTTAAAAACTCATTCAAAATTTAAAACACTGCCAGGTTTAAAACTGCAATCCCCAAAATCTACTCGAGACCAACTAAAATTACCCCGAGACAAACCCTAATAAGCTTCGAGTCACTCACGCGTTTACTCGAGTGCTTTCCTCTGCCAAAACCAACCTCGCCAGTTCGATGCTCCGAGTCGAACACGAAGAAACTTCGAGCCAAACACGTACCCATCTCTTCTTTCCTAAGTTCTATTTCTTCCAGATGTACGAAACGTACATGTGCACGTGCACAGGCATAACGATCGCCTCCGACCATCACTCCCAACTCCGGCATGTCGTCTACGACACCCACTCACGCTCCCAATCATCAGAACCATGAACTGCCTCATCAATCGAAATCGAGCAAAACGAACATCACCTGAAACAGACTTCGACCTGGAAACATCTCGAATACACTCCTCCGATCACTGGAGCATCAGCGCCTCCTTCCACGACCTCACCAACATCTCCTCTTCCATCTTCGAGAATATAGTGGAACTCGATCCACTAGGGTAGCCGTGAAGATCTAATTTCCGTCCAACCCATAAACTAGGTTTACAGACAGAATTCCATCGCCGTTGCCACCACGGCGAACTTCAGTGCCTTCCTTTATTTTTCCCTGCCTCTCCGTTCACTATTCCATCACCACAGTGAACCCCGAACGTTCTAGTTTACTCGATCACCAGAAATCGCCTATAACCTCAAAACTCATTCCACTCGAACTGCTCCTTCATTTCAATGTTATAAATTATGATTTATGTTTTAAAAATCAAGTTTTAGTATAAGTAATCAATTTATACTCCTGGATCAATGAATCTGGACTTTTGATTTTTCACTTACAAAATATTTGTCCTGTTATATTTTCTTTTACAGAGACACAGCAGTTTTTATTTTATATTAAATAAAATTTCAAACTATAATTTGTTACATACCCAAACTTTGTTTAAATCTTTAGCCTTAATAAGGATTCGAACAAGAAATCATTGATTTTTGATCAGGATTTAAAACTGGCATACTTGAACAGGCAATAACATATCAAACCATACATGCATACAATACATCCATTGTTTTCACAGCAACTTCTACTTATACATACAAACAATGCATATTTATCACAAGGATTTATCATGCAATCTTATTCATAACCTACTTTTAGAAACAGTAATGTTACTCACCTGATATTCATTGAAACAGAGGCAGCCTCTTTAAATTTGAAAAGCTTTTGAAAACTTGAATTGTTTTAATACTGGAAATTTGATAATTAAGGTTTATTAATTAATAATTAAATAATAATTAAGTTGTAATTAAGGATCATTAATTAATATAATTAATGATGTAATTAAGAATTGATTAATTAAATAATAATTAATAAATGAAGTAATTAGTCAATGTAATTAATTAAGGATTAATGTAATTAATTATAGTTGATTAACTTAATTAATTTTAGTTAATTAATTAATGATGTAATTAAAGGTTAATTACTATAAGTGGTTAAGGATAATTAATTTGAGAAATTAATTGAAATAAATTACTTGGATGTAATTTAAAGATAATTAATCAAGATGATTAATTAAAATGAATTATTAAAGGATAATTAATTAATTTGTAATGGTTAAGTAAGAAGGATTTATAAAATGAAATAATTAATTTAATTCACTTTAAATTAATTAGAGATGATATAAATCATTACTTATGGATGGATGATAATACTGAATGCTTTGTATTGATTAATATCTCTGATGAGATATATGCTGTATGATATGGATGTTAGTTGAATTGTGATGATAATATGGATTATCTGATAATGTTGATTATCTATTGTGAATTATCTTTCTATGTGTATAAAGATAATGAATTGAATTGTTTTAACCTTTAAAACAACTTGGCCTTGAAAGATACGCTTTGGATTTCGATGAGACCGGGATCGGGTTTCCGTATACCGGATTTCCAGGTCTGGAGACCCGAATACCACATCGATCCAAATTAACGATAGGTCGTGAATCAAGTGAAGATGAAGATTCAAAGTGCAAGGGTTATTGTCGTTAACTCTGAGGGTGATTCCAAAACGAGTGTAACGAGATAATGCCTTCGGTTTCGTTCGAACCCGGAACGAACTTGTATGGATTGAATGCTTTCAGCACATCGTCAGGTGGACGATGAGCATTCTAAGTGATGTGTTCTTTTCTAAGGTAATCGTGACCTCAAGCCTCACAAACCGGGAATGGCTAAAACAGGGGAGGTGCAGCAAGGTTAGTGGGTAGCACCCAAGTAGGACAAGGTTACCTCTGTCTAGATGTCCCTTTCTATTTTCGACTTAGTGGTGCGGTTGCTGATCCCAACCGTGAGGTATCTTGTGCGGGAATTATCCAGTAAGGGATGTTCCGACCTTGTGTTGCAGGGGATTGGGAGTGATCCTCGGTACGGTGATCTAGGCCACGTACTGTGACGGGCGGTACCCCAGTAGCCCTACCATTGTATGGAATCCAAACTCCAATAAGTGCCGTACGTATTAGTTGTGCCCAACTATGTTGGAATGTGAGATGTAAGCATTTCAGCTATTTCTGTATTTTACTTGAAAACCCTAGACCCTATTATAATACAATCGAATTTCCTATCAAATGTTTTGGTTAGCGTAAGGTAAAAACTTACCCATGTTTATGTGTGGGAAGTCTTACGTGATACCTTTTCTTTCAAAAGGTTTTGAAGTTAAGCAAGTTTAACCTGTTACTCACACCAGACCCATGTCTGACCCAAGTTGTTTATTTCTGTTTTATAAACTCTTGGGTACTCAAATTTTTACGAGTAGCCAAGGGATTCAGGTTAGCCTTGACGAATTGTGGAGGAGCAATGGAGCAGGAGGCTTCGGCGTTGTAGATAGATAGTAGTTTCCGCTGTGTTGATTTTGTATTGATCTCTGTATTATATTGAGATGTAATAACTAGACAGATGTTTATAACTGTCTAATATATGATGTGAATCTGTGTAACTCTGATAAGTATTGTATATGATACTATGTAATAGTTTTGTGATATTATATTTTGTTCGTTTCCGCTGTGAGTATTTGTGTTGTTTTCTTTCTCTTTCTCTTCTTTTCTACTTCTCACCCCTTTCTTTCTTATTAGCGATACGACTTTCTATGGAGAGAAAGTCGTGGTCGTTACAGTTCTATGGAGAGAAAGAGTTTATTAATTATCACATACTTTCTATAGACAGATGATACCAAATGTGACGACCCGCCACTCATTTCACAGAATGACGCATCGCTGATAAGAAAGAAAGGGGTGAGAAGTAGAAAAGAGAAGAAGAGAAAAGAAACAAACACAAATACTCACAGCGGAAACGAACAAATTATATTAATAACATAAACTATTACATAGTTTCATATACAACAATTATCAGAGTACACAGCATATACAACACATACTAGACAGTTATAAACACCTGTCTAGTTATTACAACTCAAACACAGATAACAAATGACTCAGAGATCAACACAGCGGAATACTATATCTACGAACGCCGAAGCCTCCTGCTCCATTGCTCCTCCAGAATATTCGTCAAAGCAAACCTGACTCCCTTGGCTACTCGTAAAAATTTGAGTACCCAAGGTTTAATAAAACAAAAAATAAACACTTGGGTCAGACATGGGTCTGGTGTGAGTAAACGGTTTAAATTGCTTAACTTCAAAACCTTTTGAAAACAAAGGTATCACGTAAGACTCCCCACAAATAAACATGGGTAAGTTTTTACCTTACGCTAACCAAAACATTTGATAGGAAATCCAGTTATATTATAATAGGGTCTAGGGTTTTCAAGTAAAATACAGAAATAGCTGGAATGCTTACATCTCACGTTCCAACATAGTTGGGCACAACTAAATCGTACGGCACTTATTGGATTTTGGATTCCATGCAATGGCAGAGCTACCGGGGTACCGCTCGTCACAGTACGTGGCCTAGATCAACGTACCGAGGATCACTCCCAATCCCCTGCAACACAAGGCCGGAACATCCCTTACTGGATAATTCCCGCATAAGAAACCCCGCGGTTGGAGCCAGCAACCGCCCACACAGCCGAAATAAAAAGGGACTCTAGACAGAGGAATCTTATACTACTTGGGTGCTACCCACTAACCTTGCTGCACCTCCCCTGTTTTAGCCATTCCCGGTTTGATGAGGCTTGAGGCTACGATTACCTTTAATCAGAACACATCACTTAGAATGCTCATCGTCCACCTGACAATGTGCTGAAAGCATTCAATCCATACAAGTTCGTTCCGGGTTCGAACGAAACCGAAGGCATTATCTCGTTACACTCGTTTTGGAATCACCCTCAGAGTTAACGACAATAACCCTTGCACTCTGAATCTTCATCTTCACTTGAGATTCACGACCTATCGTTAATTTGGATCGATGTGGTATTCGGGTCTCCAGACCTGGAATACCGGTATACGGAAACCCGATCCCGGTCTCATCAAAATCCAAAACGTATCTTTTAAGGCCAAGTTGTTTAAAGGTTTAAACAATTCAATTCAATTTAATACTTGAATTCACATAGCATTAACATAGATAAATATCACACATTTATCACAGATATATCATAGTAGATCATCCAATAGATATCAACCAAATCAGACATTCTACTCAACCATCATTCATAAGCAACCATTTATTAATCTCTATTATAATCAATTTAATCAATTTAAATTAAATTAATTACTTAAGAATTAATTCCTAACCTTGCTTAATCAACCATTAATTAATTACAATCCATTTAATTAATTAATCATTAAATATTAATCACTCTTGATTAATTATTCATTAATTACATAAAGTAATTATTCTTTAATTAATTTCACAAATTAATTATTCTTAACCATTAACAGTAATTAACCTTTAATTACTTTCATTAATTACATTAATTAATAATCCTTAATTAATTACTTCCATTAATTAATTAACTATAATTAATTACATTGACCCTTAATTAATTACATTAATTAATTAAACTTTAATTAATCACTTCTATTAATCCACCTTAATTAATCATAAACAGTAATTATCATCCTATAATTTACTTACCCTAATTAATTAACTCCTTAATTAATTACTTTAATCCTTTAATTAATTACACCAAATAATTAATCCTTAATTACTTCTCATTAAGTAATTATCCTTTAATTAATTACATCTTGTAATTATACATTAATTACTTATACTAAGTAATTACACTTTTTAACCTTATTAAGTATTCATACTTAATTCTTTATCAAGTGATTATCTTTATTTAACTTAAATTAATCACATCCATTTATTATTTAAAATTGAGTAATTCATTCCTTAATTACTCTTAAATAAATTAATTAACCTTAATTACAGATTAATTATTCTTTAATTATTAATTAATAAACCTTAATTATCAATTAATAAAACTTAATAGCAAATTAATCAATCCTTAATTATTATTTAATTAATCTTTAATTACCATTTGATTTATCCTTAATTAATTTTTAATCATTAATTAATAATCTCTAATTATTTAATTAATGAGTCTTGATTACAAATTAATTAACCTCTAATTAATTAATTAATAATCTTTAACTATTAATAAATTCTAAGTCAAAAATTAATTAAATTAATCACCCTTTAATTATTTTATTAAATTATCAAAAATCTTAATTATCTTTAACCAATCATTTTCCTTTGTTAATTACTACATCACATTAATTAAAACTTAACCTTTAATTAACATTTAATTATATTTACAAATTGATTTAGTTTTAAAACATTTTATTTAAGTTTTTAACAAACTTAAATTAGTCAAACATACCCTTAAATAAAATTTAAGAACATTTTAAAAGAGGTTTAGACAAGTTTAAACAGAGAACCATCTTTAAATTTCAACCTGTTATTAATAAAACTTTAATACGTGCTTAACACTTCCTCTCCCGATCCCTGCTTCGAGTCATCTCACCTTCCTACTCGAGATCGCTTCGAGTTTTCCCAACTTCTTCTTTCTCCCCTAGTTTCTTTTATAAAACTAAACTGCTAACATACTACCCTCACAATCACGAGCAAGTGCTCGAGTCTGAACCCAGAATTCCCGATACTCCCTTGACGACGTACTAATCCCTGACAAACTCGACGACTACAAAAGGGTAAAAACCCTACTTTGCCGTACTCTGGTCACTACGACCATCTTAAAAATCGACGATCATTTTTCCAATGATCGTCAACCTTCAAACAACCCTCGACCTAAATCACAACTCTCGACTCACCGCCGATCAACAGAAATCAATCAAAATGCCCAATTTGATCAACTCAAAAATTCCCAACGATTATCAAACTAAAAATTATGATATTAATATTAAAAATCATGATTTTCTACTACAAATCCATTTATGCAATCCAAACATGAAATCGAATTCATTGATTTTCGACTTCTTTTTTTATTTAACTGTAATTTACCAGTTTCGAAATAAATATACAATATAATATATTAATTATCAACAGATCTTTACACAAATCAAACTGTATCTGTATATATATTATATTTTATTCCGCTGCGTATGTGAGATTCTGCTGTTGTTTTCTATTTTTCTTCTTCTACCTCTTCTTCTTAACTAAAATAGTCCGGTTTTTCGTGTATGAAAAACCCGGGTTGTTACACTTGGTATCAGAGCTTAGGCTAGCGATAACCTTGGCTCTGGTGGGAATTTTGAGAGTATTAATAGATATGAGCGCGTATTTGTTAGTGAATATAAAATGGTTTTATATTGTGTTGGTTGATTTATTGAGTGGCATATGAACCTTCGTCGGCACAGTCTGCGCAACTATATCGAAGGGGTTTCTAAACACTCGAATAGAACAATTCGACACAATATTGTTTTAAAGAGGTAAATGAAATAATTTTACCCAGAAATAATTTCTATATAAAAAGTATCATTTTAAATATATATATATTTCTACCTATTTGTTGGGTTACCTGTTCGGGTTTTCCAATATAAGTTATAAAGGTAGATGGGGTAGTGGTGTGTGAAACACGACTACCAATGGTTGGAGTTTAAATGTTGAGGTTGGAAGTGTATTTGTCGAGACTGTAGACCCAATACCGTCTCGAGTAAGCTTTGCTGTGGTGAAGGATTTCATCGATCTCTGAAGGAAACCTTTTAAAGGTTCGGAGTTTATCTTTGAAGTTTGGATGAGTAAGGTTGGATCTGTCGGTTGTACAGAAGCGAGTGATGGTACCTTGATACCTCAGGTAATAGTAGCTGTATGATGAGATACAGTGACGATGGATGTTCCTGAAGATGTTTTCTTTGGAACAAGATTAAGGAAGTGTGAATGCTTCGGTGTTGTGGCTGAGTTCAGCACGGTGTTTCTGTTGGTTTGGAGTCCGAGTTTCTCGAAGAGCTTTAGATAGGAGCATTTGTGGCAGCAGTGCAGCTCGGAGTGTTCTGTGATGGCAGGAAGTTTTCTGGCTGAGCAGTTTTTCTGGAAGTGAAGTTCAGAAGCAGTAAGAGGATCCATTTCTTCGATAAAATGGAATAAATAGTGTATGTAAATATATATAACTTAACTTTTAAATTGAATCTTAGGATTTAATTTTATTTAAACTTGAATTTAAAGTTTTGAAATTCAAAAGAATATATATTTAAATTGTTTTGGATTTTAGAATATTTGTATAAACTTTTATTTATAAATATAGTTAGTTTTGTTTCTTTTAAAAAGTAATTTATATATAGGATAAGTGTTTAATAAATCAAGAAAAGGTTTTATCTACTTTTAAAATAAATAAAATACTTAAAAAGACAAGTGTCATTATCCTAAGGTTTCATTTTAACAAGTGTAATTTAAGTAATCAATGTTTATGACAAGTGTCTTTTTATTTTCTTTTTCTTTTATTTTTATAAATCATAAATTTACTTACATATATACATTTGCCTATCTTCACTTCATTCTTTCTATTTTCTTCTTTTTAAAACCAAGAGAAGCTCAAAATTTTCTCTAAATTAACATCTGAAATCAGTAAACAAATTTTCCTCAAACCAAATCAATGATTTGTAACACTCCTCAAACTTCAATTTCAAATCAACCTGTAATCAAGCTTGCAACTCAAATATAATCTATAGTTCATTCTTTTAAAATCTGGAACTCCAGCCAACATTCTTTTTCAAACCAAAGACAAAGACCAGTGTATTTTCTTTTCAAAATCTGGAAACAACTCAAAAGATCAACCTGCAACAATCTCATTTTCAAATCTCAAGTCAGTCTGCATTTTTCAAAACCTGGAAACATCTCAAAGCTGTCTGCATTCAATCATCAACCTGGAAGCCAACATGCATGTGTTCAAATCCAATAAGTAAAGCCCAGCAAATTCAAGTTTTAAAGATCAAAAAGGCATTCAGATTTTAACAGTTTCAAAAGCTTTTCAATAAGATAGGCCTCTGTTCATCTTTGTTAAGGTGAGTAACATTCTTACTTAAATTAACTTAGGAAATTAGGTTGCATGCTTAATTCTGTGATAAATTGTGTTGTGGATGTGGATGTTTATAGTTGATTCTGCATGTACATGAATGTAAATAGTGTGCATGTTGTTTTGCATCAGTGTATCTCTGTTTCTTGAATTGCAGGCTACTGTTTTTGAGATAAATCATATCTCATGATCTAGTTTTAAATGTAGATCTAAAGTTTAAGTAAAATTAGTTGTTTTATAGTAAACTAAAGATTGAAAAGATTTAATTAAGTTAAAATTTAGTCTGAGTGCCTCTGAAATCAAAAACAACAGAGACATGTTATATTAAAGTGAAAATTTGAACTCTGTAATTTATAAATTCAAATTTATAAATTGAAAACATAGATGATAATATGATTTTTAGCATGAATATCATAGTTTTTAGTTTAGTTTAATAAGAGCAGTTTTGGTTTATGTTGGAAATGAAATTCTGGTGATTTCGATCATCTCAGTGAAATTGGAAGTTTGAAATCTTTAGTAGTGGTAGTGTAATGATCAAGGATACTAGGAAAAATGACTAGAAATCGAATTAGACATTGAGGCAGAAATGATTTAGGTTTGAAATTTTTAAACCTAGTTTTAAGTTAGGCTACGAATTCGTTTCGTTTGTTTTCATGGATGGATCGAGTGTTCTAAGATTTTGGGAACGTGAAGCTTTGAGGTAGTTGAAGCGATGACCGGAGTTGGAGGAGTTCTGGTGGACGGCTTTGCGAAGACGAGGCGATGACAGGTGGTTGGTTGGTCGCGAGTCAGTGTTGCCAGGCTTTGGCGAATTCGAACTGATGGTTCCAGGTTTGGTTTTAGGCTCGATTTCGTTTTCGTTCCAGTTTTGATGATCGAGAGGGTGGATTCTGGTCTAGGAAGGATTGTCGACTTGTGGAGATACGCGAGGTTGGTCGGAGTTGGCGCCGGTGACCGTGCACGTGCACGAGATCGAGGATGTATCTGGGTAAAGTCTGTTTTACTGGAGAAGGCAATGCAGTCTCGGGTTTTGTTCGTGGGAGTCTCGTGAATTTTGATGTGCGAC
The DNA here is from genome assembly GCA_030737815.1 of Allium fistulosum. Classification (NCBI taxonomy): domain Eukaryota; kingdom Viridiplantae; phylum Streptophyta; class Magnoliopsida; order Asparagales; family Amaryllidaceae; genus Allium; species Allium fistulosum. The sequence continues at coordinate 476,163,374 of CM060901.1, forward strand.
TCGAAGTAGTGGAGCTGGAGTATTGAACTCAAGTGACAGGAAGGACTCGAGACTTTTGAGTGTTTTTGCGAGGGAGACTCGGGGAAATTAGGGTGGGGACTCGAAGCAAATAGGCTGGGTTCGAGAGTTTTAGTGTTGTCAGGTTTTATACTTGACTGTTTGAAATTTAAATTTAAATTAAATTTGAAGTAATATTAAGCAGTAAATCAAAGTTTGATTTATAAAGACAAGTTTAGTTATAAACTTTAATATTAGATAATTAGTTTATGAATTTAAATGTTTAAAATGGTTAAGTGTAGATATGTTTAAATGTTAAATCTAAGAAGAAATTTGATTTAAGTTCTTTTAAAAACTTCTTAGAAAATATAAGATTTTTAATAAGTAAAAGTTTTTAAATTGGTTAAAAACTTAGTTAAAAATGAATTGGTATTCATTTTAAATACAGAATTTAAAATGAAATTTAAAAGTAGATTTGAAATGGTTGTTTCAAATATAAATTGTAAATGATAACTTGTTTATCAATAAAAATAAAGTTTATGTTAAAATAATTAAAGACTTGTGTTTATTTAATTTATTTGGAGATTTAATAGATAATTAATTTAATTTGATTAATTAATCATTTGGATTAATTAAATGGGTAATTAAAGGTTTAAACTAATTTATTTATGATTAAGATAAATTAATTAGGAATGATTAATTTGTAGTTAGGAATTATAAATTAGAGTATTAATTAATGGTTAGGAATTAATTAATAAGTAATTAAATATTAATTAAGTTATGGTTAACACTTAATTAATTTAGTAATTAGAGATTAATAAATTAATTTTAAAGATTTATTAATTTAGAATTAATAAAAATTAGTATAAGTAATTACTTAAGGAAAGTAATTAAATAGTAGTTAATGAAGTCATTAACTATGGATTATTAAATAATAAATTAATAAGATTAAATTAATAGTTAATTAGATTAATCAATTTAAAGATAATCAATTATAGAATTTGTTTAAGTGTAATTACTTATTGGAAGTAATTAAGAATTAATTACTTATTGTAATTAATTGAAGTTGATTTGATTTAGTTAAATTAATTAATTAAGTTTAATTAATTTAGAATAATCAAGAGATGATTTGATAATAATTACTTAATGTAATTATTAAGGTAAGTTTATTTAGAGAAGTAAATAATAAGATAATTACTGGAAGTAATTAGTTGAATAAATGATTTTATTAATAGAAGTAAATTGAGTTAATTACTTTGAATAATTAATCAAGGGATTAATTAAGAAATTAATTAAGGAGTAATTAATTTAGTTAATGAAAGTAATTAAGGGGAGTTAATTACTAGATGAGGTTAATCAAGGGTGATTAATAAATGTTGTTTAATTAAAGGTTAATTACTTAATGTAATTAATTTAATTAAGTAATTAATAATTAAGTTGTAATTAAGGATCATTAATTAATATAATTAATGATGTAATTAAGATTGGTTAATTAAGTAATAATTAATAAATGAAGTAATTAATTAATGTAATAAATTTAAAGATTAATGTAATTAATTATAGTAAATTAATTAATGAAGTAATTAAAGGTTAATCACTGTATTTGATTTAAGGATAATTAATTTGTAAAATTAATTAAGGATAATTACTTGAATGTAATTAAGGGGTATTAATCAAGGGTGATTAATTAAGATGATTAATGTGAGGATAATAAATTAATTGAATGTAATTAATTAATGGTTAAGTAAGACGGATTTATAAAATAAAGTAATTAATTTAATTCACTTTAAATTAATTAGAGATGATATAAATCATTACTTATGGATGGATGATAATACTGAATGCTTTACATTGATTGATATCTCTGATGAGATATATGTTGTATGATATGGATGTTAGTTGAATTGTGATGATAATATGGATTATCTGATAATGTTGATTATCTATTGTGAATTATCTTTCTTTGTGTATAAAGATAATGAATTGAATTGTTTTAACCTTTAAAACAACTTGGCCTTAAAAGATACGCTTTGGATTTCGATGAGACCGGGATCGGGTTTCCGTATACCGGGATACCAGGTCTGGAGACCCGAAAACCACATCGATCCAAATTAACGATAGGTCGTGAATCAAGTGAAGATGAAGATTCAGAGTGCAAGGGTTATTGTCGTTAACTCTGAGGGTGATTCCAAAACGAGTGTAACGAGATAATGCCTTCGGTTTCGTTCGAACCCGGAACGAACTTGTATGGATTGAATGCTTTCAGCACATCGTCAGGTGGACGATGAGCATTCTAAGTGATGTGTTCTTTTTTAAAAGGTAATCGTGACCTCAAGCCTCACAAACCGGGAATGGCTAAAACAGGGGAGGTGCAGCAAGGTTAGTGGGTAGCACCCAAGTAGGACAAGATTACCTCTGTCTAGAAGTCCCTTCTTATTTCGGCTTAGTGTGTGCGGTTGCTGATCCCAACCGTGAGGTATCTTGTGCGGGAATTATCCAGTAAGGGATGTTCCGGCCTTGTGTTGCAGGGGATTGGGAGTGATCCTCGGTACGGTGATCTAGGCCACGTACTGTGACGGGCGGTACCCCGGTAGCCCTGCCATTGTATGGAATCCAAACTCCAATAAGTGCCGTACGTATTAGTTGTGCCCAACTATGTTGAAATGTGAGATGTAAGCATTTCAGCTATTTCTGTATTTTACTTGAAAACCCTAGACCCTATTATAATACAATCGAATTTCCTATCAAATGTTTTGGTTAGCGTAAGGTAAAAACTTACCCATGTTTATTTGTGGGAAGTCTTACGTGATACCTTTTCTTTCAAAAGGTTTTGAAGTTAAACAAGTTTAACCTGTTACTCACACCAGACCCATGTCTGACCCAAGTTGTTTATTTCTGTTTTATAAACTCTTGGGTACTCAAATTTTTACGAGTAGCCAAGGGATTCAGGTTAGCCTTGACGAATTGTGGAGGAGCAATGGAGCAGGAGGCTTCAGCGTTGTAGATATAGATAGTAGTTTCCGCTGTGTTGATCTTGTTTAGATCTTTGTTTGTATTGAGATGTAATAACTAGACAGATGTTTATAACTGTCTAGTATATGATGTGAATCTGTGTAACTCTGATAAGTGTTGTATATGATACTATGTAATATTTATGTGATATAATATATTTTGTTTCGTTTCGCTGTGAGATTCTGATATTGTTTAGTTCTTTCTTTCTCTTCTTTTCTCTTTCTATCCCTTTCTTTCTTATTAGCGATACGACTTTCTATGGAGAGAAAGCCGTGGACGTTACAGTGGTATCAGAGCGGAACCTTAGTAATATAATATATTATCACATACTTTTATAAACTCTTCTTAAATTTCTTTTATAAGAGATAAGATTTTTAATAAGTAAAAGTTTTTAAATTGGGTTTAAAAACTTAGTTAAAATAAATTGATATTCATTTTAAATACAGAATTTAAAATGAAATTAAAAAAGTAGATTTGAAATGGATGTTTCAAATATGAATTGTAAATGATAACTTGTTTATCAATAAGAATAAGGTTTATCTTAAAGTAGTTAGAGATTTATATTCATTAAATTAATTAGAAAATTTATTGGATAATTAAATTATTTGACTAATTAATCATTTGGATTAATTAAATAGGTAATTAAAGGTTTAAACTAATTTATTTATGATTAAGATAAATTAATTAGGGATGATTAATTTGTAGTTAAGAATTATAAATTAGAGTATTAATTAATGGTTAGGAATTAATTAATAAGTAATTAAATATTAATTAAGTTATGGTTAACACTTAATTAATTTAGTAATTAGAGATTAATAAATTGGTTATTAAGATTTATTACTTTAGAATTAATAATAATTAATATAAGCTAATTACTTAAGGAAAGTAATTAAGTAATAGTTAATGAGGTCATTAACTATGGATTATTAAATAATTAATTAATGTAATTAATTTTAAAAGTTAATTGGATTAATTAATTTAAAGATAATCAATTATAGAATTTGTTTAAATGAATTTCTTAATGGAAGTAATTAAGAATTAATTACTTATTGTAATTAATTGAAGTTAATTTGATTAGTTAAGTTAATTAATTAAGTTTAATTAATTTAGAATAATCAAGAGTTGATTTGATAAATAATTACTTAATGTAATTATTAAGGTAAGATTATTTAGGGAAGTAAATAATAAGATAATTACTGGAAGTAATTAGTTGCATAATGATTTTATTAATAGAAGTAATTTGAGTTAATTACTTTGAATAATTAATCAAGGGATTAATTAAGAAATTAATTAAGGAAGTAATTAATTTAGTTAATGAAAGTAATTAAGGGGAGTTAATTACTAGATGAGATTAATCAAGAGTGATTAATAAATGTTGTTTAAATAAAGGTTAATTACTTAATGTAATTAATTTAATTAAGTAATTAATAATTAAGTTGTAATTAAGGATCATTAATTAATATAATTAATGATGTAATTAAGATTGATTAATTTGTAATTAATTAATGGTTAAGTAAGAAGGATTTATAAAATGAAGTAATTAATTTAATTCACTTTAAATTAATTAAAAGATAATATAAATCATTACTTATGAATGGATGATAATATTGAATGCTTTGCATTGATTGATATCTCTGATGAGATATATACTGTATGATATGGATGTTAGTTGAATTGTGATGATAATATGGATTATCTGATAATGTTGATTATCTATTGTGAATTATCTTTCTATGTGTATAAAGATAATAAATTGGATTGTTTTAACCTTTAAAACAACTTGGCCTTAAAAGATACGTTTTGGATTTCGATGAGACCGGGATCGGGTTTCCGTATACCGGATTTCCAGGTCTGGAGACCCGAATACCACATCGATCCAAATTAACGATAGGTCGTGAATCAAGTGAAGATGAAGATTCAGAGTGCAAGGGTTATTGTCGTTAACTCTGAGGGTGATTCCAAAACGAGTGTAACGAGATAATGCCTTCGGTTTCGTTCGAACCCAGAACGAACTTGTATGGATTGAATGCTTTCAGCACATCGTCAGGTGGACGATGAGCATTCTAAGTGATGTGTTCTTTTCTAAGGTAATCGTGACCTCAAGCCTCACAAACCGGGAATGGCTAAAACAGGGGAGGTGCAGCAAGGTTAGTGGGTAGCACCCAAGTAGGACAAGGTTACCTCTGTCTAGATGTCCCTTTCTATTTTCGACTTAGTGGTGCGGTTGCTAATCCCAACCGTGAGGTATCTTGTGCGGGAATTATCCATTAAGGGATGTTCCGACCTTGTGTTGCAGGGGATTGGGAGTGATCCTCGGTTCGGTGATCTAGGCCACGTACTGTGACGGGCGGTACCCCAGTAGCCCTGCCATTGTATGGAATCCAAACTCCAATAAGTGCCGTACGTATTAGTTGTGCCCAACTATGTTGGAATGTGAGATGTAAGCATTTCAGCTATTTCTGTATTTTACTTGAAAACCCTAGACCCTATTATAATACAATCGAATTTCCTATCAAATGTTTTGGTTAGCGTAAGGTAAAAACTTACCCATGTTTATGTGTGGGAAGTCTTACGTGATACCTTTTCTTTCAAAAGGTTTTGAAGTTAAGCAAGTTTAACCTGTTACTCACACCAGACCCATGTCTGACCCAAGTTGTTTATTTCTGTTTTATAAACTCTTGGGTACTCAAATTTTTACGAGTAGCCAAGGGATTCAGGTTAGCCTTGACGAATTGTGGAGGAGCAATGGAGCAGGAGGCTTCGGCGTTGTAGATAGATAGTAGTTTCCGCTGTGTTGATTTTGTATTGATCTCTGTATTGTATTGAGATGTAATAACTAGACAGATGTTTATAACTGTCTAATATATGATGTGAATCTGTGTAACTCTGATAAGTATTGTATATGATACTATGTAATAGTTTTGTGATATATTATATTTTGTTCGTTTCCGCTGTGAGTATTTGTGTTGTTTTCTTTCTCTTTCTCTTCTTTTCTACTTCTCACCCCTTTCTTTCTTATTAGCGATACGACTTTCTATGGAGAGAAAGTCGTGGTCGTTACAGTGGTATCAGAGCTTAGGCTGGCGACAACCTTGGCTCTGGTGGGAATTTTGAGAGTATTAATAGATATGAGCGCGTATTTGTTAGTGAATATAAAATTGTTTTATATTGTGTTGATTGGTTTATTGAGTAGTTTATGGATTCTGGTCGATGTGTGGGACGCCACAACATTGATAGGGATCTCTAAACGCTTGTATAGAACAATTCGACACAGTATTGTTTTAAAGAGGTAAATGAAATAATTTTACCCAGAAATAATTTCTATATAAAAAGTATCATTTTAAATATATATATATATATATTTCTACCTATTTGTTGGGTTACCTGTTCGGGTTTTCCAATATAAATTATAAAGGTAGATAAGGTGGTAGTGTGAGTAACACGACTACCAATAGTTAGAATTTGAGTGTTGAGGTTGGAAGTGTAACTGTCGAGACTGTAGACCTAATACCGTCTCGAGTAAGCTTTGCTATGGTAAAGGATTTCATCGATCTCCGAAGGAAACTGTAATGGTTCGGAGTTTATCTTTGAAGTTTGGATGAGTAAGGTTGGATCTGTCGGTTGAACAGAAGCGAGTGATGGTACCTTGATACCTCAGGTAATAGTAGCTGTATGATGAGATACAGTGACGATGGATGTTCCCAAAGATGTTTTCTTTGGAACAAGATTAAGGAAGTGTGTATGCTTCGGTGTTGTGGCTGAGTTCAGCATGGTGTTTCTGTTTGGTTTGGAGTTCGAGTTTCTCGAAGATCTTTGGAATAGGAAGTCCTTGGCATTAGTGTCAGCAGTGCAGCTCAGAGTATTCTGTGATGGCAGGAAGTTTTCTGGATGAGCAGTTTTTCTGGAAGTGAAGTTCAGAAGCAGCAGAGTGGATCCATTTCTTCGATAAATTGGATAAATAAGTGTAAGCTGTTCTGATTGGTAAAGAGAGAACAGTCTGTTTGGAATTAGGTTGGGTTGATCGCAAAAGTGACTTGCGATTGTCTGAGTGTTCTCTTGGGTTGTCAGAGTTTTTCTGATGTCTTCAGGGAAGTCAGAAGTTTGTCCGCATCTGGAGGTTGAGTTTTCTTATCAACTGGATTCCATGAGTGATACCGGTGGTTCAGTCTAGTGGAAGGATGTTTCCTAGAGATGGAGTTGGTGAAGCAGCTCAAGTTTTGCTGGAATATCTGAGTTTTCTTTATGGATCAGTGAATCTTATTTCTGGAATGAGTTGTCCAGTCTGTGCTTGTGTTCTACCTCAGATCAGAGTTGAGCAGCGAAAGCAGTTTGGAGTGTATCTCTGGATGGGAGAAGTAAGTTTGGAATCTACTGATATTGTGAAGTAGAGTTGTGTTTGGATCTCGTCTGTGTTCTGATTTGGATAAGTAATTGGTCTACTTGATTGAATTGTCAGTTTAGATAACTGGAATTCATTGTGTTTTACGTATATCTGAGGGAGTACGTATTTGATCTATCTTTGGTTGTAGAATCAGCAGTTCTGGAAGTTGGGTAGTTGAGTCAGACTCGTCTGTAGTCTGATAGTCTGTTTAGTTCTGTAGATCTAGATGTGTAGGAGATCTATAGCTTAATAGTTTAGATTGTTTATAGAGCGAGTATCCCGGTATATATATACTTGGGGAAACTCGAGGTATTTTATCTAGAATTTAGTCTAGATAATTAGAATTGTTTGATTGGATGAATTGGTTGCTATGGTTGTTAGCATATGGATGATAGTATATGCTTGTGTTTTAAAATTTAAAATCTTTAATAAGATTATTAAATTACCTTTGTTTAAATTTCGGGGACGAAATTATTTTAAGGGGGAAGGAATGTAATATCCCGGAAATTTTAACAATATCAATTTAATAATCTGTTGAATAATTAAATTGATATGGATAATCTTTGATAATAAGATTTGAATTTAATTTAATAATCTGATTAAATTAGTATTAATTGATGATTTTATCTTTTAAAAGTTAATAAGATATTTTCTATTTGAATATATATATTTATTTATATATATTGTAAATAGAAGCTTTGGTAAATTGGAAATTTATATTTAATTTAATCTGTACTTTTCAAAGATATTTAAATAAGTAATTTTATAGTTTTAAAATACTTTAAGAAAATATTTAATTGGTTTAAGAGATATTTTAACTTAAGTTTAAATAAATAAGGTTTACAAAAATGGTTTGTTTTATTTCTTTTTAAATATTTCTTGATAATATAATCTCTTGTTTAAATTATAAAATATGTTATTTTCAAATAACAAGTATAATGTATTATTTTTAATATGTATGAATTTTAATGCTAAAAGAGATTGTTATTTTAAATTGAATAAATAGTGTATGTAAATATATAACTTGACTTTTAAATTGAATCTTAGGATTTAATTTTTTTTTTTAAACTTGAATTTAAAGTTTTGAAATTCAAAAGAATATATATATTTAAATTGTTTTGAATTTTAGAATATTTGTATAAACTTTTATTTATAAATATAATTAGCTTTTGTTTCTCTTTAAAAAGTAATATATATAGATAAGTGTTTAAATAAATAAGAAAGGGCTTTTTAAATAATTTTAAAATAAATAGAAATATGAGTAATTACTTAAAAGACATGTGTCTTTATCTAATGCCTTGTTTTAACAAGTGTAATTTAAGTAATCAATGTTTATGACAAGTGTTCTTTTTATTTTTGATTTTCTTTTAATTCATAAATAAATCATTTTATCCTATATAAACACATACTTCACTCCTTTATCTTCTTTTCTAATCTTCATTTTTTTCAAAATTAAGAAGATTTGTTTTCAGCTGAAACAAATCAGTAACAACTCTCAATAATCAATTCACTCCTCAAACCAAAATCAAAACCCAAAAAAAAAAACCTTATCATTTCTTCAACCAAAACCAGAACATCTTCTTCAAACCTGAGATGGAAATCAAAAGGCCTGCAAGCATTTTCATCTCTGTTTTGAATCTGAGTCATCTTCAACAAGGCTTCAAGTCATCTCTGCATGTTTCAATAACAAGCAACTTGAATCTGAGTTTATTAATTATTTATTAATTAATAAAACCTAATTATTAATTAATTTATAATTAAGTTTTATTAATTGATAATTAAGGTTTATTAATTAATAATTAAAAGAATAATTAATCTGTAATTAAAGATTAATTAATTGGTTTAAAGAGTAATTAAAGAATGAATTACTCAGCTATGATTTATGAGATGGATGTGATTAAGTTAAGTAAATTAATTTGTTAATTAATTAAAGATAGTCAATTGGAAATTAATTAAATATAATTACTTAATGAGATTTGATAAGTATAATTACTTAGTGTAAGTAATTAATGTGTAATTACTAAATGTAATTAAATAAAAGAGTAATTTCTTAATGAAAGTAATTAAAGAATTTATTACTTAATGTAATTAATTAAAGAATGATTAATTTCTAAATGCAATTAATTAAAGTTAATTAATGAATGTGATTAATTAATATAAATTAATTAATAAGAAGGGTAATTAATTAATGAAATTAATGAAGTAATTAAAGGTTAATTATTGTTAATGGTTAAGAATAATTAATTTGTGAAATTAATTAAAGAATAATTACGTTATGTAATTAATAAATAATTAATCAAGGATGATTAATATTTAATAAGTAATTAATTAATTAAAGGTTTGTAATTAATTAATGATTGATTAAGCAAGGTTAGATGATTAATTCTTAAGTAATTAATTTAATTTAAGTTAATTAAATTAATTATAATATAGGGTTAATAATTGTTGCTTATAGCTGATTGTTAATATTGGATGATATCTATTGGATGATATGTTGTGATGTTCTATGATATGATATTGGATATATCTGTGATAAATGTGTGATATTTATCTGTGTTAATTGCTGTGTAAATTCAAAGTATTGAATTGAATCAAATTGTTTAAACCTTTAAACAACTTGGACCTAAAAGATACGTTTTGGATTTCGATGAGACCGGGATCGGGTTTCCGTATACCGGTATTCCAGGTCTGGAGACCCGAATACCACATCGATCCAAATTAACGATAGGTCGTGAATCTCAAGTGAAGATGAAGATTTAGAGTGCAAGGGTTATTGTCGTTAACTCTGAGGGTGATTCCAAAACGAGTGTAACGAGATAATGCCTTCGGTTTCGTTCGAACCCGGAACGAACTTGTATGGATTGAATGCTTTCAGAACATCGTCAGGTGGACGATGAGCATTCTAAGTGATGTGTTCTGATTAAAGGTAATCGTAGCCTCAAGCCTCATCAAACCGGGAATGGCTAAAACAGGGGAGGTGCAGCAAGGTTAGTGGGTAGCACCCAAGTAGTATAAGATTCCTCTGTCTAGAGTCCCTTTTTATTTCGGCTGTGTGGGCGGTTGCTGGCTCCAACCGCGGGGTTTCTTATGCGGGAATTATCCAGTAAGGGATGTTCCGGCCTTGTGTTGCAGGGGATTGGGCGTGATCCTCGGTACGTTGATCTAGGCCACGTACTGTGACGAGCGGTACCCCGGTAGCTCTGCCATTGTATGGAACCCAAAATTCAGTAAGTGCCGTACGATTTAGTTGTGCCCAACTATGTTGGAACGTGAGATGTAAGCATTCCAGCTATTTCTGTATTTTACTTGAAAACCCTAGACCCTATTATAATATAACTGGATTTCCTATCAAATGTTTTGGTTAGCGTAAGGTAAAAACTTACCCATGTTTATTTGTGGCGAGTCTTACGTGATACCTTTGTTTTCAAAAGGTTTTGAAGTTAAGCAATTTAAACCGTTTACTCACACCAGACCCATGTCTGACCCAAGTGTTTATTTTCTGTTTATTAAACTCTTGGGTACTCAAATTTTTACGAGTAGCCAAGGGATTCAGGTTTGCTTTGACGAATCTTTGGAGGAGCAATGGAGCAGGAGGCTTCGGCGTTCGTAGATATAGTATTCCGCTGTGTTGATCTCTGAGTCATTTGTTATCTGTGTTTGAGTTGTAATAACTAGACAGGTGTTTATAACTGTCTAGTATGTGTTGTATATGCTGTGTACTCTGATAATTGTTTTATATGAAACTATGTAATAGTTTATGTTATTAATATAATTTGTTCGTTTCCGCTGTGAGTATTTGTGTTTGTTTCTTTTCTCTTCTTCTCTTTTCTACTTCTCACCCCTTTCTTTCTTATCAGCGATGCGTCATTCTGTGAAATGAGTGGCGGGTCGTCACATTTGGTACCACGTGTGACGACCCGACTTTCCACTCCCGGAAAATCGCATCGACAGAAAGAAAGAAAGGGGTGAGAAATAGAAAAGAGAAGAAGAGAAAAGAAATCAACAGATACTCACAGCGGAAACGAAACGAAATATAATATATCACATAAATATTACATAGTATCATATACATCATCTATCAGAGTTACACAGATTACACATCACATACTAGACAGTTATAAACATCTGTCTAGTTGTTACATCTCAACACAATACAGATCAATACAAAGATCAACACAGCGGAAAACTACTATCTATATCTACAACGCCGAAGCCTCCTGCTCCATTGCTCCTCCAGATTACTCGTCAAAGCTAAACCTGAATCCCTTGGCTACTCGTAAAAATTTGAGTACCCAAGAGTTTATAAAACAGAAATAAACAACTTGGGTCAGACATGGGTCTGGTGTGAGTAACAGGTTAAACTTGTTTAACTTCAAAACCTTTTTAAAGAAAAGGTATCACGTAAGACTCCCCACCAATAAATATGGGTAAGTTTTTACCTTACGCTAACCAAAACATTTGATAGGAAATTCGATTGTATTATAATAGGGTCTAGGGTTTTCAAGTAAAATACAGAAATAGCTGAAATGCTTACATCTCACATTCCAACATAGTTGGGCACAACTAAAACGTACGGCACTTATTGGAGTTTAGATTCCATCAATGGCAGGGCTACCGGGGTACCGCCCGTCACAGTACGTGGCCTAGATCACCGTACCGAGGATCACTCCCAATCCCCTGCAACACAAGGCCGGAACATCCCTTACTGGATAATTCCCGCACAAGATATCCCAGCAGTTGGAGCTCACAACTGCCCACACAGCCGAATAATAATAAGAAGGGACCTCTAGACAGAGATAATCTTGTCCTACTTGGGTGCTACCCACTAACCTTGCTGCACCTCCCCTGTTTTAGCCATTCCCGGTTTGTGAGGCTTGAGGTCACGATTACCTTTAATCAGAACATATCACTTAGAATGCTCATCGTCCGCCTGACGATGTGCTGAAAGCATTCAATCCATACAAGTTCGTTCCGGGTTCGAACGAAACCGAAGGCATTATCTCGTTACACTCGTATTGGAATCACCCTCAGAGTTAACGACAATAACCCTTGCACTCTGAATCTTCATCTTCACTTGAGATTCACGACCTATCGTTAATTTGGATCGATGTGGTATTCGGGTCTCCAGACCTGGAAATCCGGTATACGGAAACCCGATCCCGGTCTCATCAAAATCCAAAACGTATCTTTTAAGGCCAAGTTGTTTTAAAGGTTAAAACAATTTAATTCAATTATCTTTATACACTTAGAAAGATAATTCACAATAGATAATCAACATTATCAATATCATCAGATAATCCATATTATCACAATTCAACTAAACATCCATATCACATAGCATATATCTCATCAGAGATATCAATCAAATGCAAAGCATTCAGTATTATCATCCATCCATAAGTAATGATCTATATCATCTCTAATTAATTTAAAGTTAATTAAACTAATTACTTTTATTTTATAAATCCTTCTTACTTAAACATTAATTAATTACAAATTAATTAATTATCCTCTAATTACCTTTTTTAATTAATCATCTTTGATTAATTATCTTTTAATTGCCTTCAAGTTATTTATCTTTAATTAATTACTCAAATTAATTAACCTTAACCACTTATAGTAATTAACCTTTAATTACTTCATTAATTAATTACTATAATTAATTAAATTAACCACTATAATTAATTATATTAAACCTTAATTAATTACATTAATTAATCACTTCATTTATTAATTATACTTAATTAATCAATCTTAATTACATCATTAATTATATTAATTAATGATCCTTAATTACAACTTAATTATTAATTACTCTAATTAAATTAATTACATTAGGTAATTAACCTTATATTAAACAACATTTATTAATCATCTTGATTAATCTTCAATCAGTAATTAACTACCCTTAATTACTTTCATTTACTAAATTAATTCTCCTTAATTAATTTCTTAATTAATCCCTTGATTAATTATTCAAAGTAATTAAACTTAAATTACTTTCCTTAATACATAACCATCAATTAATTACTTCCAGTAATTATCTTATTATTTACTTCCTAAATAATCATACCTTAATAATTACATTAAGTAATTATTATCAAATCATTTCTTAATTAATTAATCTAACTAAATCAAATTAACTTAATTAATTACAATTAAGTAATTAATTTCTTAATTACTTCCAATAAGTAATTCATTTAAAACAAATTCTATAATTTATTATCTTTAAATTAATTAATCTAATTAATTATTAAAATTAATCACATTAATTATTTATTTAAATAATCTCAAGTTAATGACCTTCATTAACTATTAACAACCCTTTAATTACTTTTCTTAAGTAATTAACTTAGATTAATTATTATTAATTTCAAATTAATAAATCTTAATAACCAATTTAATTAATCTAATTTATTTAGTTAATTAAGTGTTAACCATAACTTAATTAATATTTAATTACTTTATTAATTAATTCTTAATCATTAATTAATATTCTAATTTATAATCCTTAATTATAAATTAATTATTGCTTAATTAATTAACTTAAACCTTAATTAAGTTAATTTAAATCCTTAATTACTTAATTAATTAATCCAAATCATTAATTAATTAGATTATTTAAACCATTTTAATTACCCTCAAGTTTTAATGATTTTAACTTTAAGGTAAAACATTTTCTTATCAAAGGTTAAATTATCATTCTTAAATACATTTGAAAACATCCATTTTCAAATTTACTTTTAAATTTCATTTTAAATTCTGAATTTAGAAATGAATACCAATTTGTCTTTAACAAAGTTTAAAACCAATTCAAAAACTTTTACATGTTAAAGAATTCCTATATCTTATAAAAGAACTTAAAGAATTTAAATCAAATTTATTTTTTAATTCTAAACATTTAATATACATTTAAACAATTATTAAAACAATTTAATTTAAAAACTTTCTTTTATTTTAAATCTGAGATACAGATTTAAATTAGATTCCAGATTAACTTAGGTTTAAACTTACTTGCAATTTAAAACTTAAGTTCAATTATCTAAACATTTAAGGTTGTTAAAATATTTTAATTTCAACAACTTATTTTATTTTTGAACTGAGATTCAAATTAAACTTAAATCAGATTAAACTTAGATTTAAAATTTGTTTAAATATTGCTTTAGAAATTTAAATCCAGTTTAAACTTTAAACAGGCAGTTTTTAAAAAAAAACTGGCAACATCTATTGAACTCGAGATCATCTAATTTACTTCGAGTCACATTACTAAAAACTTCGAGTCTCTCCCGTAAGATAACTCGAGAAACTCGAGTAACCTTCCCTGTAAACACCCAGACTTCACCAGACACATCCACGATCTCGTGCACATGCACCGTCCAACCAGTTCCCTCCGACCATCGCCGACATCTCCATCACATCGGCGTTCATCTACCTACCAGAATTCGATCATCCATTCCTCGATCAACACTTGAAATCGAAAACGAGAATTCGAGCCTAAAAATCGAAACCTGGAACAGTTTTCAATTCCTGGAAACTACCTCGTACTCGAGATTCCGATCACCAGAGAGTCTACTTTTCTGGCCATGCCTACATCTATACCTAAACTTCCATTTCCCAAAGTCTTAGAACACTCGATCCACTAGATATACCACAGTGATCAAATTAACAAGACTCGTTAAAACTAGGGTTCTAGCAAATAATCCACTACTGTTACCTTAATCTTGAATTAAACACTTTCCAGATAATTTTCCTACCATCACCATTCATTCCTCTATCAATTTTGAAGAATACAACATTTCAAACCATAGAGATCAACAGAACTACCCAAAAATCCATTTTTAACTTAAACCAGAACTGCACCTTCAATTCTAAACTAAAAATTGTGATTTTAATACTAAAAATCATGTTATAGCTTATGCATTCCATTTATAATCCTGGATTTACGAATTTCAATGTTTGGGTTTTCACTTATATAGACATTGCTCTGTTGTTTTTAGTTTACAGAGACACTCAGGTTTGAAGTTGGACTTAATTAAATTTTAAACTTTAGTTTAAATGAAACAAACTAATTTTGTTTAAAACCTAAATTCTAACAGAGATCAAATAAGGAGATAAGGAATTTTGATCAAGATCTGAGCTTAAAAACAATATAAAACAGGGATGTCACTCATATAACAGGCATGCACATATAACAATTCATCCATATATACATAGAAACAAACTCACATATATAATTATATATCAATACATAGATATGCAGATCTACTTATAAATATTGACATGCAACCATCTTTCCTAACTTAAACTTTTAAAAATAGTGATGTTACTCACAGATTTGAAAAGGCAGAGCAGAGCATCTAATTGTTATAGCAAACACACTATAAACATTCACATCAGAAACTCATTTATACTTGCAATACTTATTCATTTCAACTATATTAGCAAGCAACCATATTTTTACTTTAAGTTTTAAAAGTTACTCACCATTATAAAGATGACAGAGCCTATCTTTGAAAAGCTTGAAACTGTTTTGAACTTTAAACTGGAATGCCTCTTTTGATTAAAAACTTGAGTTGTTGAGCTTTAAACTTGTATACTTGCTAAAGAAACTTGCATGCAGGCTATGGGTAGATTTTAGATTTGAAAAGAATGCAGCAGCTTTGAGTTGCTTCCAGATTTCAAATGAATGCAGACAGAAGACTTTTGATTGTTTAGCTTGAGTGGATTTGATTTTAAAAAGAATTACAGGGTATTAAATCTCTGTTTGAAGAAGATCTACATGCTTTTGCTTTAGGATTTGGAAATTTGGTTACTGATTTGTTTTGAAAAATTTTCAGCTGAAGCTTTTATCTTAGCTTTTGAAAAATGAAGATTAGAAAAGAATGGGAAATGAAGAAAGCATGTTTTTATAAGTATAATTGATTTATTTAGAAATTAAAAGAAAAATCAAAAATAAAAGGACACTTGTCTTTTGCCTTATCTAATTACTTAACACCTATGCTTAGATGGTTTAATATGTTAACACTTGTCATTTTGAATGCTAATTATCTTACACATGTTAAAATGAGTCATTAGATAAAGACACATGTCTTTTAAGTAATTATCTTATTACTATTTATTTTAAAGTAATTAAAAAGCCTTTTTCTTAATTTATTAAATACTTATCTATATATAAATTACTTTTTAAAGAAACAAAACTAACTATATTTATAAATAAAAGTTTATACAAATATTATAATATCCAAACAATTTAAATATTTATTCTCTTGAATTTCAAAGCTTTAATTCAAATTCAATTAAATTAAATCCTAAGATTCAATTCAAAAAGTCAAGTTATATATATATATACATATATAACTATTTATTCAATTAAATAACAATTTCATATTCTTTAAAATCCATTCATATTAATAAAAATAATACATTATACTTATTATATGAAATTAACATATTTGATATTTAAATAATTTATATAAGAGATTATATTATCAAGTGATATTTTAAAAAGAAACAAAACAAGCCTTTTTGTTAACCCTTATATAATTTTAAACTTAAGTAAAAATATCTTAAGCAATTAAAGTATTTTAAAACTATAAATTTACTAATTTAAATAACTTTGAAAAGTCATATTAAATTAAATCTAAATTCCCAATTTACCCAAAGCTTCTATTTACAATATATATAAATAAATATATATATTCAAATAGAAAATATCTTATTAACTTTTAAAAGATAAAATCACCAATTAATACTAATTTAATCAGATTATTAAATTAAATTCAAATCTTATTATCAAAGATCATCAATATCAATTTAATTATTTAACAGATTATTAAATTGATATTGTTAAAATTTCCGGGATATTACATTCCTTCCCCCTTAAAATAATTTCGTCCCCGAAATTTAAACAAAGGTAATTTAATAATCTTATTAAAGATTTTAATTTAAAACACAAGCATATCCTATCATCCATATGCTAACAACCATAGCAACCAATTCATCCAATCAATCAAATCTAACTATCCAGACAAAATTCTAGATAGAATTCCTCGAGTTTCCCCAAGTATATATATACCGGGATACTCGCTCTACAACAATCTAAACTACTAAGCTATAGATCTCCTACTCATCTAGATCTACAGAACTAAACAGAATATCAGACTACAGACGAGTCTGACTCAACAACTAAACCTTCCAGAACTGCTGATTCTAAAACCAGAGATAGATCTTACACGTACCCCTCAGAGATACATAAAACTCAATGAATTCCAATTGTCCAAACTGACAATTCAATCCTGAAAACCCAGTACTTATCCAAATCAGAACACAGAAGAGATCCAAACATAACTTTACTTCACAACATCAGTAGATTCCAAACTTACTTCTCTTATCCAGAGATATACTCCAAACTGCTTTCGCTGCTCAATTCTGATCTGAGGTAGAACACAAGCACAGACTGAACAACTCATTCCAGAAATAAGGTTCACTGATCCATAAATAAAACTCAGATACTTCATCAAAACTTGAGTTGCTGCACCAACTCCATCTCTAGGAAACATCCTTCAACTAGACTGAACTACCGGTACTACTCCTGGAATCCAGTCGATAAGAAAACTCAACCTTCAGATGCAGACAACTCCTGACTTCTCTGAAGACACTCAGAAAAACTCTGATAACCCAAGAGAACACTCAAACTATCGCAAGTCACTTTTGCGATCAACCCAGCCTATTTCCAAAGAAAACTGTTCCTCTTAACAAATCAGAACAGCCCACACTTAACTATCCAATCCATCGAAGAAATGGATGCACCCTACTGCTTCTGAATTTCACCTCCAGAAAAACTGCTCAGCCAGAAAACTTCCTGCCAACACAGAACACTCCAAGCTGCACTGCTGATACTGATGCCAAGGACTTTCTATCCAAAGATCTTTGAGAAACTCGAACTCCAAACCAAACAGAAATACCATGCTAAACTCAGCCACAACACCGAAACATTCACACTTCCTTAAACTCGTTCCAAAGAAAACATCTTCGGGAACAATCCATAATCACTGCATCTCATCACACAGCTACTTCTTCCAGAAGTTACCAAGATACCATCACTTGCTTCTGCCTATCCAAATTTAAAACTATATTGTTATTTATTTAAATAGCTTTTAAAAGCTTATATTGATTAATCCTAATTTCCAATTTATCAATATATATTAGAATTTAAAAACAAGATCTTATTTATTTTAAATTTTAAATCCAAGCTTATCTATTTACAATATATACAATTAAATATATATATTATAAATAGAAATCATTTTATTAGAAAAATTCACTAATTGAATATTTATTTAATTAGATTATTAATTCAATTCAAATTTTATTATCAAAAATTGTCAAGACAGGTTTATAAATTGAAAACTTAACTAAAATCTTGATTTTTAAAAATGAAATCAAGATTTTAAACATTCAATCGAAGGAGCAGTTCGAGGATGAACAGTTTTTACTTTTTGGGTAATTTCTGTTGATCGCATTAGTTTGGAGGATCGTAGTTCATTCTAGGGGAAGAGGAGTTATCAGTGTTGATCGGAAAAATAACAGTAGGACTTATAAATGACTGTGGTGATGATAATTTTGATTTGAGTTTTGGAAACCTAGTTTTACTGGGTTAAAATTTTGCGTGAGTTCGACTTCCTCTGGTGATCGAGTTGGCTGGGGTTTTGGATACTGGAAGATGGTGGATTGACGAAGTTCTCACCGAAGTTCAACGATGATCTGATGATTGGAGAAATGGGTTCGAGAAATTTCCAGGCTTTGGTTCCTGTTCGTGATTGTGATGGGTTACTCGAATTCGAGTTCGAGTGTTGATCGAGATTCTGATGGTCGTATTATGGTTGGGGGTTGATCGTCGACTTGGGGAAGTGGTCGTAGATGATCAAAGGCGAGCGTTTCGCCTGTGCACGTGCACACTTGGTATCTGTCTGGGTTTGAGATTGGGGAAGAAACAGGCGTACTCGAGTAGGTGATGGGTTTGACTCGAAGTCGTACTCGAGAAATTGGGGACTGGGCTCGGGTTCGTACAGGGGAGACTCGCGTGGATTAACAGTTTTAAAATTTGAACTTAACAAAGTTTTAAATATAAGAACAAAGAAAAACTCGAAGGGATACTCGGGGGTTTGCAACTTTTTCTCGGGTAGTTTGTTGTTTGGCTCGGGTCAGTTGGGAGGTTGCATATTTTAAAAGTAAACTGTTTTAAAAGTCTTTTGTTAATAATAATTAAAGTGGTTAAAGGATAATAATTTAATTTAGAGATTAATAAAGGTTTAATGATATAGGAGTCATTAAATTAATAAGATAATTAAAGAATAATTTAATAATTTGATTAATTAATGGTTTAGTGTTAATTAATTAAATAATTAGGATTATAAGTAAATTAATTAAGTGTTAATTAATTTGAGACTTAGAATCATTTGTTAAATAAGTATGAGTTATTAATAGATGATTGGAAATTAATTAATCAAGTGATTAGAAATTAATTTAAGAAATTAATTTAGTAATTAGAAGTTAATCTAATGGTGATTAAGAATTTATTTATTTGTAATAAATTGATAGTTGATTAAAGATTTATTACTTAAAGAAGTAATTAAAAATGGTTAATTATTGAGGGATCATTAATTAGGAATTATTAAATAAATGGGATTAATTTTGATAATCAAGTAGATTAATTAACTAATGATAATCTTTTATGAATTGGTTAAGTATAATTACTTAATGGAAGTAATTAAGGTAATTAATTACTTAAGGTGATTAATTAAATAAATTTGATTAAGTTAAATTAATTAATTAAATTAATTTAAGATATCATTTAGAGATGTGATAAATATAATTACTTAAATGTAATTAGTGAAAGTGAAATTACTTAGGAAAGTAATTTAAAGTTAATTAGTGGATGTAATTAACTAAGGATGATATAATGAAAGTTATTTGAGTTAATTACTTTAAATAATTAATCAAGGGATTAATTAAAAGATAATTAATTAATGAGTAATTAATTTATGGAAGAGTAATTAAGGGTAGTTAATTACTAGATGAGATTAATCAAAGGTGATTAATAAATGTGACTAATTAATTATTAGATTAAATTAATTTAAATAAGATAATTAATTAAGAGTAATTAAGAATCATTAATTAATATAATTAATGATGTAATTAGGAATTGATTAATTAAGATTAATTAATATAAAATTAGTGATTAAAGTAATTAATTAATTGTAATTAATTAAGGATTAATGTAATTAAATACAGTTAATTAATAGATGAAGATATATTTGTTTTGTTTCAAGTACATATGAGAAAATCCAAAGTAAAATGTTTTAACCAGTTTTTAAAATTTAAATGAAAGTAAGTTTTTAAATTTTAAATAATCAAGTTAAATCAATTTCCTGAAATTGATTACTTTGTAATAAATTGTTTAAATAAATTGTATGATTTATTTAACTTAAATATATTAAGTCAAAATCTTAAGTTATTTTCAAACTTAATATAAAGGTTAATTAATAAGGATATGTTTTTATCTTAAAAACTTAATTAAAGTTGGATAGTTTATGAGATAATTAAAGAGTGACTTATTAATTAAATTTGTTGATGTTTAAGGATAAGTAAATTAACAATTAAGTTTTCAAGTGTTTTATTTACTTGTAATTAAGGATTGTTAATTTATAATTAAAGATAAGTAATTAATGATTATTTTAAAACTTAATTAATAATTTAATTAAGTAAGTTAATTACTAAGATCAAATGTTTAATGATAATGTTTTATCTTAAGATAATTAAGATTTTTAATGAGTTGAAATTAATTAAGTTTAATTAATTTATTTAATTAATTTTTGATAAGGATTAATTAAGGATTAATTAAAATAGTAATTAATAAGTACTTAATAAAGTTTTATTAAGTAATAATTAAGTTTGCTTAATTAATAATTTAGAAATTATTAATCTAAAATTTAAGTTAATTAAGGATTAATTAAATTGTCATTAAAGAATAATTAATTGGTAATTATGGATTAATTAAATTGATAATTAAAGTTGTTAATTAATAGTTAAGTTTTATTAATTAATAATTAAGAGGTAATTAATTAGTTAATTAAGTTTAATTAATAAAAAAAAAGTAATTAAGGATTGATTACTTTGTATTAAAAGATATTGATTAATAATTAAGGTTTATTAATTAATAGTTAAAGAAAAATTAATCAAGGATTAATTAATTTGTTTAAAAGGGTAATTAAGGATGAGTTACTCAGTTATGATTTAGGAATGAATGTGATTTATTTAAGTTAATTAATTTGTTAATTAATTAAGGATAGTCACTTGGTAATTGATTAAGTATAGTTACTTAATAAGATTGGTTAAGTATAATTACTTAGTGTAAGTAATTAATAAATGAATTACTATATGTAATTGGTGAATTTAATCAAAAAGGATTTATAAAAGAAATTAAAGTAATTAAGAATAGTTAATTACTGTTAATGATTATTTAAGGTTGATTAATGGAAGTAATTAATTAATGCATGATTAATTATTGTAATTAATTAAGGAATAATGTAATTAATTATAGTTAATTAATTAATTAATATAATTAATTAAGGATAATTAATTATTATAATTAATGTGAGTAATTAAAGGTTAATTACTATAAATGATTAAGGATAATTAATTTGTTAAATTAATTAAAGGATAATTACTTTATGTAATTAATGGATAATTTAATCAAGAGTGATTAATGGTTAATTAATTAAATGGTTGTAATTAATTAATGGTTGATTAAGCAAGGTTAGGAATTAATTCTTAAGTAATTAATTTAATTTAAGTTGATTAAATTAATTATAATAGAGATTAATAAATGGTTGCTTATGAATGATGGTTGAGTAGAATGTCTGATTTGGTTGATATCTATTGAATGATATACTATGATATTCTGTGATATGATATTGGATATATCTGTGATAAATGTATGATATTTATCTATGTTAATGCTATGTGAATTCAAGTATTAAATTGAATTGAATTGTTTAAACCTTTAAACAACTTGGCCTTAAAAGATACGTTTTGGATTTCGATGAGACCGGGATCGGGTTTCCGTATACCGGATTTCCAGGTCTGGAGACCCGAATACCACATCGATCCAAATTAACGATAGGTCGTGAATCTCAAGTGAAGATGAAGATTCAGAGTGCAAGGGTTATTGTCGTTAACTCTGAGGGTGATTCCAAAACGAGTGTAACGAGATAATGCCTTCGGTTTCGTTCGAACCCAGAACGAACTTATATGGATTGAATGCTTTCAGCACATCGTCAGGTGGACGATGAGCATTCTAAGTGAAGTGTTCTGATTAAAGGTAATCGTGACCTCAATCCTCATCAACCGGGAATGGCTAAAACAGGGGAGGTGCAGCAAGGCTTCGTGGGTAGCGCCCACTGAGAGTAAGGTCATCCCTGTCTAGATGTCCCTTTCTATTTTCGACTTAGTGGTGCGGTTGATGTACACAACCGTGGGGTGATTTTATTCGGAATTATCCAGTAAGGGATGGTTCCGGCTTTGTGTTGCAGGGGAGCGGGCGTACTCCTCGGTACGGTGATCTAGGCCACGTACTGTGACGGGCGGTACCCCAGTAGCCCTGCCATTGTATGGAAATCCAACTTCCAATAAGTGCCGTACGTGTTAGTTGTGCCCAACTATGTTGGAACGTGAGATGTAAGCATTCCAGCTATTTCTGTATTTTACTTGAAAATCCTAGACCTATTATAATACAATCGAATTTCCTATCAAATGTTTTGGTTAGCGTAAGGTAAAAACTTACCCATGTTTATGTGTGGGAAGTCTTACGTGATACCTTTTGATTTCAAAGGTTTTGAAGTTAAGCAAGTTTAAACCGTTTACTCACACCAGACCCATGTCTGACCCAAGTGTTTATTTATGTTTTATATAAACTCTTGGGTACTCAAATTTTTACGAGTAGCCAAGGGAGTCAGGTTTGCTTTGACGAGTTATCTGGAGGAGCAATGGAGCAGGAGGCTTCGGCGTTCGTAGATATAGTAGTTCCGCTGTGTTGATCTCTGAGTCATTGTTATCTGTGTTGTATCTTGTATTGTAGAAACTAGACAGGTGTTTATAACTGTCTAGTATGTGTTGTATATGTTGTGTAACTCTGATAGTTGTTGTATATGAAACTATGTAATAGTTTATGTTATTAATATAATTTATTCATTCCGCTGTTTAGATTCTGATGTTGTTTCTTTCTTTCTTCTCTTCTTTTCTCTTTCTATCCCTTTCTTTCTTATCAGCGATGCGTCATTCTGTGGAATGAGTGGCGGGTCGTCACATTTGTGTAATTTTTTTCATTTTCTTTTATTTTTATAAAATCATAAATTTAGTTATATATACATTTGCATCCCTTTTCTTCATTCTTTCTAATTTCCTTTTCAAAAACAAGAAACTCAAAAACTCTTTCTCTATTAAAATCTGAAAATCAGATCAGTAACCAAAATTTATACCCTTCTCAAACCAACCCTCTAATCTAAAATCTATAATCAGTAATAAAATTCCTCAAACCAGAGATTATCAAAATCAAATCTCTGTAAACCATTTTCCAAAATCTAAATCAAGTTCAGTCTGCATTTCTTTTGGCCTGCAATTCTTTTCAACATCAAAGCCTGCCTGCATTTTTCAATCTGGAATCATCTCAAGCCTGTTTGCATTCTTCTTTCAATCTGGGAGCAGCATACCTGTAATTCAAAGTAGTTAAAGCCTAGCTACTCAAGTTTAAGATCAGATTCAAAGAAGCTAAGGGCATTCAAGTTTAAAATTTTCAAAAGCTATTGCAAAATATAAAAGACTGCCTCTGTTTAAATCAGGTGAGTAACTTTTAAAAACTTAAAGTAAAATATGGTTGCTTGCTAATATAGTTGAAATGAATAAGTATTGCAAGTATAAATGAGTTTCTGATATGAATGTTTATAGTGTGTTTGCTATAACAATTAGATGCTCTGCTGTAACGACCCGTATTTTTACGGATCGTCAAGTTCGTCAAAATCTGGAATTTTTGCATTTTTAAGTCATTTCAGATTTTTAGGGAAATTTGTCTAAGTGCTAGGTCGGCAGGGCAAGTTAGCGACCTAAGAGTTTCGGTGAACTAAGTGCTAGGTCGGCAGGGCAAGTTAGCGACCTAAGAGTTTCGGTGAGCTAAGTGCTAGGTCGGCAGGGCAAGTTAGCGACCTAGTGGTTCCGAGTTAGCGACCTAGAGGTTACTGGGGGTGTGGTTAGGTCGGCTGGGAAAGTTAGCGACCTAGTGTATTAGCTTGTTAGCGACCTAGTGTATTAGCTTGTTAGCGACCTAAGGTATTAGCTTGTTAGCGACCTAGTGTATTAGCTTGTTAGCGACCTAGTGTATTAGCTTGTTAGCGACCTAAGGTATTAGCTTGTTAGCGACCTAAGGTATTAGCTTGTTAGCGACCTAAAGAGTTGCCGTGTTAGCGACCTAAGGAGATAGGTCGCATAAGTGTTAGGTCGTAGCAGTGTTAGGTCGCGTAGGTTGCTAAGTTGTTAGGTCGCTAGGATAGTTCAAGTGTTAGGTCGCGTGTTGTTTTAGGTCGTCTTGTGTTAGGTCGCAACCCAACTGAGTCTTAGGTAGTTAAGTCGATAGGTTGTTAGGTCGCTGGGTTTCCTAAGTGTTAGGTCGCTGAGGAGTTAAGTCGTGCATCTGTTAGGTCGGAGAGTCTTAGGTCGGAGAGGCTTAGGTCGGAAACGACCTAGGGAGATAGCCGAGTTAAGCGACTTAAGGAAATTTCTGCTATAAATAGGAGGGGTTGTTCTCACTTTTTGGGATCCGGATTTTTGAAGCGACGAAGTGCTGCCATTTTGAGAGCTCGACTTCTACACTTCTTCACTTCTTTTCTCCACTCTAATCTAGTGCTTCCTTCCATCCAAATCGAAGATCAAGATTGAAGATTCAAGAGCTTAGATTGAAGATCTTCATCTTTTCAAGAGAGATTTCTTCATTTGAAGCGGATTTGTGATAGATCAAGCTTCATCCTTCGCTGTCCAGATCTGAAGCGTGTTGATTTGGGTTTGTTTAGGTGATTTGGTGAGTGGTGATTATCTCTCACACGGATCCAAAGGAGTATATCGGATTGTTGGCTCGATTTGGTGTTAAAATAGAGATTTCCATGCATTTTCTTCATCCTATGTATAGATCCATATAGATCCATTGTTCATGATGATGTTACATCCATTTTATCATATGTTAACCTATGCAAGTTCATTCATCAAGTTTGTAGAGATATAATCCATGTTTTCATGCTTATTGGACTTTCAACTCTTTAATTACGAAAATGCCATTATTGTTATAATTGTCTACTTAGATCATTTTTGAATGCTTGATTGCTTGGATTGATGTTTGATTTGATTGATTGTTATGAACTAGATGATTGATGATTAGATTTAGATCGAAGGTGATTCAAAAGCTAAGGGAAAGGCTCTTGTATTGGAAAAGCTGCTCGTGGCATATGTAGCGGGATGATGAAGCTCCTATGCATAGATTTGATGATGTGAAGTTGAGATGAAGCTTTGCGAGGATGTAATGAAGCGAGGCATCATATGATGAAGACTTGGTCTAATCCAGGCGGGATCATTCCAAGCATGTTGATAACTCGGTGATATGATTCGAGTTGAGGATAATGGATGCTCGAGAGGCGCTTGAGCTAGTATGGCAATAGTCGTCGAGGAGGATGACTAGGAGGTTGAGATCTCATCGTTGTTGAAGGTTCTAGCATGCTCTAAGCAAGAGTACATGGGGACGCCCAAAAGACTAAGTTGATGGTCAAGTACTCTGGGTAGATTCGATAATCCTAGGCACGGGTCACGATGACGTGCGGGAGTTATGTCTAGAACCGGGGTTACCATTAGCCCTTGACGGACGGCTGAAAGAATGTGCCGGTCATTCAATTAACGGTGATATCGCAACAATGATAACAGTGATAGCCGAGTCATGGATGTTTGGTTGTATCGTCATTCGGTCTCAAGAGCGGTATTTCCTGGGTGCTTATCTGACCTTGGTTTTAGACCTTGGGATTTGTACTTGGAAAACATCGCTCTTAACTCGAGTGACAATTGCTTTACTTTAAATTGTATGCTCTGCTATGTTTGCTTCTGCTTAGTGTGTGTCTGGGGGCTATCACTGTAGAATGAGGTTGGAGTGGGAGGGTTGTATTCCTATTCCTTTTCCTTTATGCTCTTTTGGTATGTTGTTAGTTAATTTACTGCTCACTAAGACTGTTGTCTGACTCAAGGCTTTATGTTTTAATTCTTATTGCCTTGGGCTGTTCGTCCATTTTGGGACGGGCAGACTAGGTAGCAGGTGACAGGTGCTGTTCTCTTCTCACGATGCTGATATCGAAGACGAGCTGGAGGGTTGCATATTATCTTCTTATTATATGTACTGGATATTCCGCTGTTTTGTTTTCTCTGAGAGATATGTAGTGAGGCTGGATGTATTGACTATATGAATGCTTGTATTCAACTATTATGGAGTTTTATAAGATGTCATTTTGTTCTGTAAAGCTTCACTATACATATGTTCTATTGTATTTTGTCCATGCGCTGTGAGTAATACGATAGATTCTGTTGTTTTAAATCTTACCTTGACAATCGTCCATGGTCGCCTGGCACACTTTACAGCGCACTATCTTTAGATTCGGTGCAGGGGTCATGGGCGGTCGTCACATTTGGTATCAGAGCATTGGTTAATCGATTTTACCCAACGCTCGCTGAAGTAACTACGTATGAGAGACGTAATTGTATTTTGATGGATGAATACTATATATAATATAGTCGCTTAGTAGGGTTTGAGTCCTTTATGCAGTTGTTTCTCTAGATGTTCTAATCATTCCTTTTTATAGATATTGAGAATGAGTCGAAGAGGGAGACCAGCTGCTAGGGGAGGCCGTGCTACTGAAGGGGCTGCTGATTATGTTACTATGTTCGAAACCATGATGACTTCGATCAGGAGAAGGATGTCAGCCCCGGGGCCATCAGTAGATGTTGGAGATCAAGTACAGGCTCCAAGATTGATGGATCACTTGGACGATTCATTTAGGAAGCTTGTGGAGGAAGCTCTCAGACACGAGAATCTGTTTCCTAAGGAAGGATCTGTTGTTGCTGTGACCAGGGAAGAGTCTAAACCCCAGCAGGATAGAAACAAGAAGAGGAAGCAGCAGCAGCAGAAGGGTAAGGATGGTCAGAAGAAGCCGAAAGGCGAAGTGACTTGCTACAACTGTCAGCAGAAAGGCCATCTCTCCAAGGATTGCAAGAATCCGAAGGCGCCGGCGAAGTGCCACAACTGTGACAAGCCAGGGCATTTCAGGAAGAATTGTCCAGAACCGAGTAGGGACAAGCAGATTGTGCAGGCTTATACTTTGGGAGCTGTTCCGTCATCTTCAAAAGCTCCTACTGCAGAAGAGAAGGGAAAGAGTGTGGTGGTTCAAGGTACTCTTTTCCTATGTGGTGTTCCAGTTAGAGTTTTGTTGGATACCGGAGCGTCGCACTCGTTTGTTTGTAGTGAACTCATAGGCCGGTTAGGTTTGGAACCGGGTATTGTTGATAGGCCATTGGTTGTGACTAATCCAGTTGGGGGTTCGTCTTGTTTGTGTATGTTATGCCGTGGTCTAGTTGTATCGAGTCATGGTTGCTCTTTTGTTTGTGATTGCTTTGTTCTGAACTTTGCGGGGTTCGGAATTATCTTGGGTATGGACTGGCTTAGGAAGTATGCGGCTAAGGTTGATTGTGAGAGGCTAGAGGTGACAGTCGAGAATGTGGAAGGGCGAAAGATTGTGATACGATGTAAGCATGAGGAAGGCGTCTTCATGAGCTTCATGTATTCGCTAGTTGTTCCACGGGATGGACTGTC
The DNA here is from genome assembly GCA_030737815.1 of Allium fistulosum. Taxonomy (NCBI): domain Eukaryota; kingdom Viridiplantae; phylum Streptophyta; class Magnoliopsida; order Asparagales; family Amaryllidaceae; genus Allium; species Allium fistulosum. The sequence continues at coordinate 476,191,711 of CM060901.1, forward strand.
TTTAGTGCCGATCGCAAATAGATTCGAGGATGTCTTTGACGAAGTCAAAGGGTTGCCGCCGCATAGTGAGATCGAGTTTCGTATAGATCTAGTTGAAGGAGCCAGACCTGTTGTGATGCCTCTTAGGCGGATGGCGCCTAGGGAACAGCAGGAGTTGAGGGTGCAAGTTGATGACCTTTTACAGAAAGGATTCATTCGGCGTAGTGTGTCCGAGTGGGGTGCACCAGTTGTGTTTGCAACCAAGGCAGATGGGTCGTTGAGATTGTGCGTCGATTATCGTGAGCTGAATAAGGTGACTAAGAAGAACAAGTATCCATTGCCGAGAATAGATGACTTGTTTGATCAGCTTCACGAAGCTAAGGTGTTTTCTCAGATGGATTTGGCAACGGGATTTCACCAGTTGAGAGTGGCTAAGGATAGTGTGCCGAAGACTGCTTTTAGGACACCATCCGGTTTCTTTGAGTGGCTGGTAATGCCGTTTGGATTGACTAACGCGCCAGCATATTTTGTGGATCTTATGAATAGAGTGTTCAGAGATCAGTTGAACAAGTTCGTACTTGTGTTCGTGGATGATATTCTGATTTATTCCAGAACGGAAGAAGAGCACAAGACGCACTTGCGTATTGTTTTGGAGATCTTGCGAAAACATCAGCTGAAGGCTAAGTTTTCGAAGTGTCACTTCTGGAAGAGTGAAGTGAGGTTCTTAGGCCATGTGATTTCTGGAAATGGAATAGCGGTTGATCCCGCTAAGGTGGCAGCAATCCAGGATTGGGTTAGACCTAAGAATGCATCGGATGTGAGAAGTTTTCTTGGATTAGCAGGATATTATCGACGGTTTATCAAAGACTTCTCCAAGATAGCTGCACCGTTAACAGGATTGACGAAGAAGAACCAAGTGTTCAGTTGGAATGCTAAGTGTGAGCAAGCTTTCGGAATCCTGAAAGAGAGATTGACGAGTGCTCCTGTTTTGACTATTCCTAGTGGGAATGATGAGATGGTGGTTTACACCGACGCATGTGGTACTGGACTTGGAGCAGTGCTGATGCAGAAGGATAAGGTTGTTGCGTATGCCAGTCGACAACTGAAGCCGCATGAAAGGAATTACCCAACTCATGATTTGGAATTGGCGGCGATTGTATTTGCTCTGAAGATGTGGAGACATTATCTGTTGGGAGTTCGATTCGAGTTGTTTACGGATCACAAGTCGTTGAAGTATCTTTTCTCCCAAAAGGATTTGAATCTTCGGCAGCAACGTTGGCTAGAGTTTTTAGCATCATATGATTTTGGTATAGCTTATACTCCGGGAAAAGGTAACGCAGTGGCAGATGCGTTAAGTCGAAGACATGCAGGATTGGGAGCCATGTTTTCTAAATGGAAGAATCTCGAGTATTTGGCTGGATTTGACTTCAGGCCTAGATGCGAATTGGAACCTGAGATGTTGGCAAACTTATCGATAAGACCTTCTCTTGTGGAAAGGATTGGCGAGAGCCAAAAGCGAGATGATAAGCTTGTCAATATTATCCGTGATTTAGAATCTGGATTGGATCCAGAAAAGGATAAAAGATTTGAGGTCGATAGAGAAGGTTGGCTTCGAGAGCAAGGACGACTAGCTGTTCCCGATATAGATGAATTGAGGAGTGAAGTCCTGAAGGAAAGTCATCACTCGAAGCTGACAATTCATCCAGGTGGAAACAAGATGTATCGGGATATGAAGAGAACCTACTACTGGGAAGGCATGAAGAAGGATGTTGGAGATTTCATTTCCAAGTATATGAATTGCCAGTTGGTAAAAGCCGAACAGAAGAAACCAAGCGGATTGCTTCAGCCCTTAGAAGTTCCTACATGGAAGTGGGAACAAGTGTCGATGGATTTTATTGATGGATTGCCTAGAACCAGAACGGGAAAATGAAGGGATTTGGGTCATTGTAGATCGTCTGACTAAGAGTGCACGATTCATTCCTGTTCGATCGACTAGGACTGCATCAAAGTTGGCTGAGTTGTATGTTAAGTGGATAGTTCGTTTCCATGGTATTCCGAAGAGTATAGTGAGCGATCGAGATCCATTGTTCACTAGTGGATTTTGGAAGAGCTTCCAGGAAGTGTTGGGAACCGAGTTGTGTTTGAGTACAGCTTATCACCCTCAAACAGATAGTCAGACTGAGAGAGTCAACCAAGTTTTGGAAGATCTCCTCAGAGCTTGTGTTTTGGATTTCGGAGGATCATGGGAAGATCACCTTCATTTGGTGGAGTTTGCGTACAACAATAGTTACCAGTCAAGCATTGGTATGGCACCGTATGAGGCATTGTATGGAAGACCGTGTAACTCTCCAACAGGTTGGTTGGAAACTGGAGAAAAGCTGATGCTTGGGCCAGAGATGATTCGACAGACTTCAGATTTCATAGAGATCATTCGGCAACGAATGAAGGCAGCCCAAGACCGTCAGAAGAGTTATGCTGATAAGCGTCGGAAGGATTTGGAATTCGACGTAGGAGATATGGTTTTTGTGAAGATTTCTCCACTGAAGAATGTTATCTGATTCGGGAAGAAAGGTAAATTGACTCCGAGATTTGTTGGACCATTCCCGATTATCGAGCGAATTGGAAAGCTCGCCTATAGGTTGGAGTTACCTGAAAAGATGTCGGGTGTGCACAATGTTTTTCATGTATCTTATCTACGGAAGTATGTGCACGACTCGAATACAGTGGTTTCTGCTGATAGCTGTGAAGACTTAGAAGTTGATCCAGTTGATAGAAGACCTCGTAAGCCGCTTCGTGTTGTTGAAACCGACACGAAACAGCTTAGGAGGAAGGTAGTTAAGTTGCTCAAGATACAATGGAGTGATGATGATAACGACTGTACGTGGGAAGTGGAAGAGAGGATGAAGGCAGCTCATCCTGAACACTTCAAGGTATGACCCTAGGGTGTCGTCTCATCTCGCGATATTGTAACTTGTTCTAAGTTTTAGAATTCTGTACGCTAAGTTAGAATTGGATGCATGGTTTGTTGATTGTTATGGATGGTAGGCGTACAGAATAGTTTTGATTGCTTGGGATTTCGGGGGCGAAATTCCTAAGGGGGAGAGAATGTAACGACCCGTATTTTTACGGATCGTCAAGTTCGTCAAAATCTGGAATTTTTGCATTTTTAAGTCATTTCAGATTTTTAGGGAAATTTGTCTAAGTGCTAGGTCGGCAGGGCAAGTTAGCGACCTAAGAGTTTCGGTGAACTAAGTGCTAGGTCGGCAGGGCAAGTTAGCGACCTAAGAGTTTCGGTGAGCTAAGTGCTAGGTCGGCAGGGCAAGTTAGCGACCTAGTGGTTCCGAGTTAGCGACCTAGAGGTTACTGGGGGTGTGGTTAGGTCGGCTGGGAAAGTTAGCGACCTAGTGTATTAGCTTGTTAGCGACCTAGTGTATTAGCTTGTTAGCGACCTAAGGTATTAGCTTGTTAGCGACCTAGTGTATTAGCTTGTTAGCGACCTAGTGTATTAGCTTGTTAGCGACCTAAGGTATTAGCTTGTTAGCGACCTAAGGTATTAGCTTGTTAGCGACCTAAAGAGTTGCCGTGTTAGCGACCTAAGGAGATAGGTCGCATAAGTGTTAGGTCGTAGCAGTGTTAGGTCGCGTAGGTTGCTAAGTTGTTAGGTCGCTAGGATAGTTCAAGTGTTAGGTCGCGTGTTGTTTTAGGTCGTCTTGTGTTAGGTCGCAACCCAACTGAGTCTTAGGTAGTTAAGTCGATAGGTTGTTAGGTCGCTGGGTTTCCTAAGTGTTAGGTCGCTGAGGAGTTAAGTCGTGCATCTGTTAGGTCGGAGAGTCTTAGGTCGGAGAGGCTTAGGTCGGAAACGACCTAGGGAGATAGCCGAGTTAAGCGACTTAAGGAAATTTCTGCTATAAATAGGAGGGGTTGTTCTCACTTTTTGGGATCCGGATTTTTGAAGCGACGAAGTGCTGCCATTTTGAGAGCTCGACTTCTACACTTCTTCACTTCTTTTCTCCACTCTAATCTAGTGCTTCCTTCCATCCAAATCGAAGATCAAGATTGAAGATTCAAGAGCTTAGATTGAAGATCTTCATCTTTTCAAGAGAGATTTCTTCATTTGAAGCGGATTTGTGATAGATCAAGCTTCATCCTTCGCTGTCCAGATCTGAAGCGTGTTGATTTGGGTTTGTTTAGGTGATTTGGTGAGTGGTGATTATCTCTCACACGGATCCAAAGGAGTATATCGGATTGTTGGCTCGATTTGGTGTTAAAATAGAGATTTCCATGCATTTTCTTCATCCTATGTATAGATCCATATAGATCCATTGTTCATGATGATGTTACATCCATTTTATCATATGTTAACCTATGCAAGTTCATTCATCAAGTTTGTAGAGATATAATCCATGTTTTCATGCTTATTGGACTTTCAACTCTTTAATTACGAAAATGCCATTATTGTTATAATTGTCTACTTAGATCATTTTTGAATGCTTGATTGCTTGGATTGATGTTTGATTTGATTGATTGTTATGAACTAGATGATTGATGATTAGATTTAGATCGAAGGTGATTCAAAAGCTAAGGGAAAGGCTCTTGTATTGGAAAAGCTGCTCGTGGCATATGTAGCGGGATGATGAAGCTCCTATGCATAGATTTGATGATGTGAAGTTGAGATGAAGCTTTGCGAGGATGTAATGAAGCGAGGCATCATATGATGAAGACTTGGTCTAATCCAGGCGGGATCATTCCAAGCATGTTGATAACTCGGTGATATGATTCGAGTTGAGGATAATGGATGCTCGAGAGGCGCTTGAGCTAGTATGGCAATAGTCGTCGAGGAGGATGACTAGGAGGTTGAGATCTCATCGTTGTTGAAGGTTCTAGCATGCTCTAAGCAAGAGTACATGGGGACGCCCAAAAGACTAAGTTGATGGTCAAGTACTCTGGGTAGATTCGATAATCCTAGGCACGGGTCACGATGACGTGCGGGAGTTATGTCTAGAACCGGGGTTACCATTAGCCCTTGACGGACGGCTGAAAGAATGTGCCGGTCATTCAATTAACGGTGATATCGCAACAATGATAACAGTGATAGCCGAGTCATGGATGTTTGGTTGTATCGTCATTCGGTCTCAAGAGCGGTATTTCCTGGGTGCTTATCTGACCTTGGTTTTAGACCTTGGGATTTGTACTTGGAAAACATCGCTCTTAACTCGAGTGACAATTGCTTTACTTTAAATTGTATGCTCTGCTATGTTTGCTTCTGCTTAGTGTGTGTCTGGGGGCTATCACTGTAGAATGAGGTTGGAGTGGGAGGGTTGTATTCCTATTCCTTTTCCTTTATGCTCTTTTGGTATGTTGTTAGTTAATTTACTGCTCACTAAGACTGTTGTCTGACTCAAGGCTTTATGTTTTAATTCTTATTGCCTTGGGCTGTTCGTCCATTTTGGGACGGGCAGACTAGGTAGCAGGTGACAGGTGCTGTTCTCTTCTCACGATGCTGATATCGAAGACGAGCTGGAGGGTTGCATATTATCTTCTTATTATATGTACTGGATATTCCGCTGTTTTGTTTTCTCTGAGAGATATGTAGTGAGGCTGGATGTATTGACTATATGAATGCTTGTATTCAACTATTATGGAGTTTTATAAGATGTCATTTTGTTCTGTAAAGCTTCACTATACATATGTTCTATTGTATTTTGTCCATGCGCTGTGAGTAATACGATAGATTCTGTTGTTTTAAATCTTACCTTGACAATCGTCCATGGTCGCCTGGCACACTTTACAGCGCACTATCTTTAGATTCGGTGCAGGGGTCATGGGCGGTCGTCACATCTGCTCTGCCTTTTCAAATCTGTGAGTAACTTAAAATCTTAAATTTTAAATAGGTTGTATGTTAAATGTTGGGTATAATTTAGTAATGTTTGTGTGTTTATAGAAGTCAGATGTAAATATGTTATGTATGCATGTTGCTCTGCTGTGTTCCCAGATCCATCTTCCCATTTAAAAGAATCCACTTCAATCTATTTAAATGTGTGATAGTATCTGTTTTTGTTTTAAAAAAATATATAATAATATATGTGTTTGTCTAATATAGATTAGAAAAAAATGAAATCAAACTAAGACAGAAGTTGTTGTCTCTGGAAATATTTGAAATATCAGAGCATGTTGATTTTAACCAAAAATTCAAACTCTGTGAATTTGTAATTCAGTATTATAAACCAAAAGCATTTATTAAAACATGATTTTTAAGATAAGAATCATAGTTTTTAGTTTGGGAATGAATGTACAGTTCTGTTTTTAACTAAAAGTGAATTTTAGGTTAGAACTGTTGATCTAGGAGGTTGGATTGACCAACATTGTTTCTGGTAATAGAGGGATGATCGGATATATAGGAAAAATTACTAGAAATTGAATTAAAGCAGTGGGGAAGAAATGATTTAGGATTAAAGAATTTAACCCTAGTTTTTACTAGTCTTGATAAAATGATCTTCACGAATTCTCCAATGGATCGAGTGCAAAGTGGTTTTGGGGGAGTGAAGCTTGGTCGATGACGATGACATGGCCGGAATTTCAGAAGCTCTGGTGGTGGGAATCTCGAAGACGAGGGATTTGCCAGGTTTGGTGGAAATTCGATCTTCTGTTCCAGGTTATTGTTCCAGGTGGGTTGAAGGCCTCGAATTTGATTTCGAGATTTGTATAGTGATCTGATGATCGAGGGATGGTGTGAAGATGGTTGCCGATGTGGGAAAGCCATCGTGGATGGTCGGAGGTGACTACGTCTCCGGTGCACGTGCACGCGATCGAAATATCTGGGTGAAGTCTGGGTTTTAGCAGAGGGGTGCTCGTGATCTTCTCGAGTTGTTTCCGAGTGATGCTCGAAGTTTTTGAGAGGCGACTCGAAGTAATTAGTATGGGTTCGAGTGTTTTGTGGTTGCCAGGTTTTTAAAAATCTGGGTGTTTTGAATTTTAAATCTGAATTTGAATTGTGAAATAAAATTTAAATAGGAATTTTAAATAAAGTTTAAAAATATAGATTCAAGTTGGTTTTGAATCTTAGGTTTGAAATAAATAATTTTATAAATTTAAATATTTTAAAATTGTTAGTTATATTTAAATGTTGAAATTAAAATGAAATTTAAAAATAGATTTGAAATTGGATGTTTTCAAATATATTATGAATAAGATGTAACCATGGGAAAATGTTTTATCTTAAAGATTAAATTGTTAAGGTAATTAAAATGGTTTAATTAATTAAATTTATTAATAATTTGGATTAATAAATTTGTAATTAAGGATTTAAATTAATTTAATTAAGGTTTAAGGTTAATTAAATAGAATAACTAATTTATAATTATGTATTATAAATTAGAGTATTAATTAATGATTAGGAAATAAATTAATATAGTAATTTAAGATTAATTAAGTTATGGTTAACACTTAATTAATTAAATAATTAAAGATTAATTAAATTGGTTATTAAGATTTATTAATTTGGGATTAATAATAATTAATCTAAGTTAATTACTTAAGAAAAGTAATTAAAGAGTTGTTAATAGTTAATGAAGGTCATTAACTATGGATTATTAAATAATTAATTAATAGGATTATTTTAATAATTAATTAGATTAATTAATTTAAAGATAATCAATTATAGAATTTGTTTAAATGAATTACTTAATGGAAGTAATTAAGAATTAATTACTTATTGTAATTAATTAAGATAATTTGATTTAGTTTAAGTTAATTAATTAAGTTTAATTAATTTAGAATAATCAAGAGATGATTTGATAATAATTACTTAATGTAATTATTAAGGTGTGATTATTTAGGAAGTAAATAATAAGATAATTACTTGAAGTAATTAATTGATGGTTATGTATTAAGGAAAGTAATTTAAGTTTAATTACTTTGAATAATTAATCAAGGAATTAATTAAGAAATTAATTAAGGGAAATTAATTTAGTAAATGGAAGTAATTAAGGGTAGTTAATTACTGATTGAAGATTAATCAAGGTGATTAATAAATGTTGTTTAATTTAAAGTTAATTACTTAATGTAATTAATTTAATTAAAGTAATTAATAATTAAGTTGTAATTAAGGATCATTAATTAATATAATTAATGATGTAATTAAGATTGATTAATTAAGTATAATTAATAATTGAAGTGATTAATTAATGTAATTAATTAAGGTTTAATATAATTAATTATAGTAATTAATTTAATTAATTGTAGTTAATTAATTAATGAAGTAATTAAAGGTTAATTACTATAAGTGGTTAAGGTTAATTAATTTGAGTAATTAATTAAAGATAAATAACTTGAAGGTAATTAAAAGATAATTAATCAAAGATGATTAATTGAAAAAGGTAATTAGAGGATAATTAATTAATTTGTAATTAATTAATGTTTAAGTAAGAAGGATTTATAAAATAAAAGTAATTAATTTAATTAACTTTAAATTAATTAGAGATGATATAGATCATTACCTATGGATGGATGATAATACTGAATGCTTTGCATTTGATTGATATCTCTGATGAGATATATGCTGTGTGATATGGATGTTAGTTGAATTGTGATGATAATATGGATTATCTGTTATATCGATAATGTTGATTATCTATTGTGATGTTGTGAATTATCTTTCTATGTGAATAAAGATAATGAATTGAATTGTTTTAACCTTTAAAACAACTTGGCCTTAAAAGATACGCTTTGGATTTCGATGAGACCGGGATCGGGTTTCCGTATACCGGATTTCCAGGTCTGGAGACCCGAATACCACATCGATCCAAATTAACGATAGGTCGTGAATCAAGTGAAGATGAAGATTCAGAGTGCAAGGGTTATTGTCGTTAACTCTGAGGGTGATTCCAAAACGAGTGTAACGAGATAATGCCTTCGGTTTCGTTCGAACCCGGAACGAACTTGTATGGATTGAATGCTTTCAGAACATTGTCAGGTGGACGATGAGCATTCTAAGTGATGTGTTCTGTTTTAAGGTAATCGTGACCTCAAGCCTCACAAACCGGGAATGGCTAAAACAGGGGAGGTGCAGCAAGGTTAGTGGGTAGCACCCAAGTAGGACAAGATTATCTCTGTCTAGAGGTCCCTTCTTATTATTATTCGGCTGTGTGGGCAGTTGTGAGCTCCAACTGCTGGGATATCTTGTGCGGGAATTATCCAGTAAGGGATGTTCCGGCCTTGTGTTGCAGGGGATTGGGAGTGATCCTCGGTACGGTGATCTAGGCCACGTACTGTGACGGGCGGTACCCCGGTAGCCCTGCCATTGATGGAATCCAAACTCCAATAAGTGCCGTACGTTTTAGTTGTGCCCAACTATGTTGGAACGTGAGATGTAAGCATTCCAGCTATTTCATATTTATTTGAAAACCCTAGACCTATTATAATACAATCGAATTTCCTATCAAATGTTTTGGTTAGCGTAAGGTAAAAACTTACCCATATTTATTGGTGGGGAGTCTTACGTGATACCTTCTCTTTCAAAAGGTTTTGAAGTTAAACAAGTTTAACCTGTTACTCACACCAGACCCATGTCTGACCCAAGTTGTTTATTTCTGTTTTATAAACTCTTGGGTACTCAAATTTTTACGAGTAGCCAAGGGATTCAGGTTTAGCTTTGACGAGTAATCTGGAGGAGCAATGGAGCAGGAGGCTTCGGCGTTGTAGATATAGATAGTAGTTTTCCGCTGTGTTGATCTTCGTATTGATCTGTATTATGTTGAGATGTAATAACTAGACAGATGTTTATAACTGTCTAGTATGTGATGTGTAATCTGTGTAACTCTGATAGATGATGTATATAATACTATGTAATATTTATGTGATATATTATATTTCGTTTCGTTTCCGCTGTGAGTATCTGTTGTTGTTTTCTTTTCTCTTCTTCTCTTTTCTATTTCTCACCCCTTTCTTTCTTACTGTCGATGCGATTTTCCGGGAGTGGAAAGTCGGGTCGTCACACGTGGAATGTAACGACCCGGCTTTCTTTGCCCAGAAAGACGCATCGTTATGAAGAAAGAAAGGGATAGAAGAAGAAAAGAAAAGAAAAGAGAACAACAACACAGCAGAAATCTCACAGCGGAACGAGAAATATATTATCACATAAGATAATTACATAGTATCATATACATCAGAGTACACGATTTACACATCACAATATAGACAGTTATAAACTTCTGTCTATTATACAACACAACTACATAAATACGATACATCATACACAGCGGAAACTCTATATCTACACGCTGAAGCCTCCTGCTCCACAGCTCCTCCAGAATTCGTCAAGACTAACCTGAATCCCCTTGACTACTCATACAAATTTGAGTACCCAAGAGTTTAATAAAACAGAAAATAAACACTTGGGTCAGACATGGGTCTGGTGTGAGTAAACGGTTAGATTGCTTAACTTTGAAAAACCTTTGAAAACAAAAGTATCACGTAAGACTCCCCACAAATAAACATGGGTAAGTTTTTACCTTACGCTAACTAAAACATTTGATAGGAAATCCGATTGTATTATAATAGGGTCTAGGGTTTCCAAGTAAAATACAGAAATAGCTGAAATGCTTACATCTCACATTCCAACATAGTTGGGCACAACTAATACGTACGGCACTTATTGGAGTTTGGATTCCATACAATGGCAGGGCTACTGGGGTACCGCCCGTCACAGTACGTGGCCTAGATCACCGTACCGAGGAGTACGCCCGCTCCCCTGCAACACAAAGCCGGAACCATCCCTTACTGGATAATTCCGAACAAGACAATCCCGTAGTTGGCGCGACCAACCACACACTAAGCCGAATAAAAGAAAAGGGACCTCTAGACAGGGATCTATCTTGCTCTCAGTGGGTGCTACCCACGAAGCCTTGCTGCACCTCCCCTGTTTTAGCCATTCCCGGTTGATGAGGCTTGAGGTTACGATTACCTTTAATCAGAACATATCACTTAGAATGCTCATCGTCCGCCTGACGATGTGCTGAAAGCATTCAATCCATACAAGTTCGTTCCGGGTTCGAACGAAACCGAAGGCATTATCTCGTTACACTCGTTTTGGAATCACCCTCAGAGTTAACGACAATAACCCTTGCACTCTAAATCTTCACCTTCACTTGAGATTCACGACCTATCGTTAATTTGGATCGATGTGGTATTCGGGTCTCCAGACCTGGAATACCGGTATACGGAAACCCGATCCCGGTCTCATCGAAATCCAAAACGTATCTTTTAAGGCCAAGTTGTTTAAAGGTTAAACAATTTAACTTATCTATATTCATACAGATAGATAATTCACAATTCACAATTGATAATCACATTATCAATTAAACAGATGATTCATAACCAAATAGGTAATCCATATCAACATCATAATAGTTAATCTATATTATCATCATAATGCAACCAAGCATTCATATCACACAACATCTTATCTCATTTCTGAGATTACATCCATTAAAGACAATCAATGTCATCCATTCTTATATAAGCAATGATTTACTTAATCACAACATAATTAATTTAAAATGAATTAAATTAACTATCTCTATTTTTAATTAATTTAAAGTGAATTAAATTAATTACTTCATCTCTTAATTAATTTAAAGTAAATTAAACTAATTATTTTATTATAAATCTTACTTATATAATCATTAATTAATTACAAATAAATTAATTAATCTTTCTCTAATTATCCACCTTAATTAATCACCTTGATTAATTATACTTTAATTACATTTAAGTAATTATCTTTAATTAATTTCACAAATTAATTATTCTTAACCAATACAGTAATTAACCTTTAATTACTTCATTTATTTATTAATTAATTATAATCAATTACTTTAATCCTTAATTAATTACAATTAGTCACTTATCATTTGATTAATTAATCTTAATTAATCAACTCTTAATCATTAATTAATTATAACTAATGATCCCTAATTATACCTTTAATTATTTATTAATTACATTAAGTAATTATTCTTAATTAATCCATAATTATTAATCATCTAATCCAGAAATTAACTTCCCTTAATTACTTCCATTAATTAATTACTTTAATTAATTACCTTCATAAATAATTAATTACATTATTAATTAACCTTAATTAAACCACAATTATTAATCATCTTTGATTAATCTAATCCTTTAATTAATTTAATTTAATAAATTATTAAATTAATAACAAGTGATTTACTCTTAATCATTTCCATTTAATAAAATAATTATCCTCTAATAATTTCCCTTTTATTTAATTACATCTAGTAATTATTCCTTAATTACTCCATCAAGTAATTACACTTAATAAATTATAAGTGATTATCTTTAGTTAATCACTAATTAATTACTTAGTTAATCATTTAACTATTTATTCAAATTTAATTAATAATTTCTTAACTATTTATACTTAAAGACTTTATTTAAGAAAATCATTATCTTAATTAAATAAATTAAATTGACCAACAATTTAATTATCTTCACATATTAATTTTCTTTAATTAATCAAAACTCTTAATTACTTAAGATAACTCCTTTATTTTAATTGATTTACTAAAATCCTTATTATTTAAACTTTATTTAAAATAAAACATTTTAGAATTCAATTATAATTAAAACAACATAAACTTCTACTTCAACTTTCAAAACCTTTAAACTTCCAAAGTTATTAAATTAACTTTAATACAAAAACATTTTGAAAATCTACTTATCTACCCTTTTTAAACTTATCTATTTAAATATTTAAAAACTTGTTTAAAACAATTATTCTTTTGAAAACAATTTATTTTATAATTAAAAACTTGTTTAACTTTGCTTAAAAACTTAAACATTCTGTTTAAAATTTAAAACCTGAACAACTTAAAACCCGAGTAAAACCCATAGAAACTCGGAGTAACTCTCGAGACAACCCACAACACTTCTGCTTCGAGTCACGCGAACAAAATCCCGAGAAAGATCCTGATCTCAACCTTCTTCCCCAAACCACCAATCCACCCAGATGCACAAAAACGTGCTCGTGCACGTGCACACCTTCACCGATCGACGACGATCTACGACCTGGCCCCCGACAAGTCGTCTCCAACCACGACATCACGATCGACCATCCAAACTTCCACGATTTGAACGAAATTCGAATCGAGCTATCCAACCCATCACCTGGAAAACGTATATCACCAGAAATCACTCGCCTCTGATGATCCCTGCCACGAGACGCTTCGCCACCTTCGCCGTAGCTACGCCACGCCTTCCAGCTCCTATCGCAAGCCTCGCGATCCCCTTCGATCGTCTCTCGACGTCTCGAAACCCATTTGTACATCAACGTCAAAACCAGGGTATTAAACCCTAGTTCGACAATCTCTGGCCATCACGACCCTTGATAAATCACCGGAGTATTTTTCCGGTGATCATCGTCTTCCCTTTGACCCTCAGAATGAAACTCGTCGACCAGTTCGTCATTGACCGATTGAAATCGACCAAAACATCACAAACAATCTACACGAGAATACCCATCAATCTCCAAACTAAAAATCATGATATATCCATTAAAATTCATGGTTTCCTATGTTGAATTCAACTATATAATCAAAACTAAATATTTAATCTAACAATTTTTGACCCAATATACATATATTACTGTTATTTATAAATTTCCAGACAAATAATGTATATAAATTCCAGAACTTATTTTTAGTAATGATATCACACGTTTTCAAACATCTTTCATTTACAAATCCTAAGCTATTAGAGATTAAGTGATGAGATATAGATTTTTAAAAGGAAAACAAAAACTGTCATCACTTTACAGAGACTAAGTTATCACCATACAGGCATTCAAACAGGCATTTCAAACAGGCATTTCAAACACTCATATACAAACATTCATATATTACAATCATTTCAGATAAATCATCACATGTCAAAGGTTTAAATCTGTTTTTAAAATAATATTTACTCACCTGTCATTTTGAAACAGAGAACAGATAACATGATCTGTTTCCAGGCTTGCATGTTGATTTTTGAACTGGCTTTGTTGAATTTTTAAATCTGAAATTGATCTTTATTATCTGATTGCATGACTTCAGGTTGTTTGAAGATTTTAAAACTGCTTATTGAATTGCCTCCATCTTCTTTAAGTTTGCATGATCACAGGTGAAGCTTTCCTCATATTTGAATTTCCAGATTTTCATTTCTTCTTTGCAATTTGATTTCCAGACTTATTATTTGATTTTAGGTTCGAATATATTTTTTAGTTTTTGGTTGTAATGAAGAAAAGATGAAATTTGAACTGAAAGTCAAAAACAGATTTTCTTCTTACATATAAATTTTTATAACTTTAATTTACAAAAAGATAAAATTAAGCCACTTGTCCCCTTAAGTTGTTAATTAGCTTACACATATACCAACCAAGCCTCCATATGTTTACAAGTGTTAATTCTTATTTTAATTAATTTACTTAAGTCATTTATGTATTTATAAAATATCTATATGTATATAAAAATGTATTTATCTTTTATAATTAAGCTTTACATTCCTATATAAATTTACAAATGTGAAAACTATTATTTAAAATAACTTATACTTTAATCAAATATATATATAACATATTTATAAATGTTTGAGCTTAACTATATATATATTTTTACAAACCATTTTGACTTGTTTTTTTTTTTTTTAAAGGAAAGAATGTTAAAAACAATTGAATTTTAAAAGAGAAAAGATTATTAAAATGAACTTCTTATTTAAATCTTATTTAAACTTAAGCTTACATATATATTTAAATAAGAAATTATTCTTGTTATTTAAATCATAAATATCATTTTCAAAAGTATTAAGTTAAATTACAAATTTCCAAATTACAAATTATATAAATATTAAAGTTTGAAAACATCTTATTAAATTCAAATTCAATATTCTTTCCATTCCAATATATACAAATATATATATTCTAAATGGAAAATACTTTTAACATTAGCTTTATAATTATCATATTTAATTTTAATACATAACTTCAAATAACAATATATATGTTCATATATATTATAATTTGAAAACATAATTTTATTAAATTAAAAGATTCCCTATTCATAATATATATACCTATATATATATATATTATAAATATAAACACTTATATTAGTTTTAGAAAGATAAAACTTCCCAATTTAAAATATTATTAACCTTTTAAAATGAATTGAACTTGTCAATTTATAAAATAAATCAACTAATCAATTTAATTATTAATTTCCTTTTTAATTTCAAACAATTTAAATCTATCTACCATTTAAAACCTATTTAAAATATATAAATTTATAACTTATTTATTTCAAATCTTTAAGATTCAAAACCAACTTGAATCTACATAGTTAAATTTTTGATTTAAATTCTAGTTTAAAATTTTCTTTACAATTTAAACCCAGATTAAAGTTTTAAAAACCAGACAGTTTTAAAAACCTGTCAACACAAAATTGCTCGAGTCTAACCTAATCTGCTTCGAGTCTCCACCCTAGTTTCCCCGAGTCTCCCTCGCAAAAACACTTAAAAGTCTCGAGTCCTTCCTGGTCACTTGAGTCCAACCTTCCGGCTCCAACAACTTCGAGTCGCACATCAAAATTTCCGAGACTCCCACGAACAAACCCGAGAAAACTTGCATTCGTCTTCTCCAGTGAAACAGACTTCACCCAGATACAATCTTCGATCTCGTGCACGTGCACGGTCACCTACGGCAACTCCGGTCATCGACGACATCTTCCATCAGTCCACGTTCATCCACATACTCGAAAACGATCATCCTATCTTCGATTCATTCATCAAATCAAAATCGAACCCTAAAATCAAAAACCTGGAACAGAACCATCACCGCTGACCAAACCTGGCACATCGCTCGTGCTCGCGATTCCGATCATCAGAGAAACTATTTCTCTGGCCATGACTACGTCTATACCTAAACTTCCATTTCCCAAAGTCTTAGAACACTCGGTGCATCACAGAGATCAAAAAGTTACAAAACTTCGACATCATCAAATTAGGGCTAAAACTTAGAAATCACTACTGCCATCGCCTCCCACCTCTGATCATCTATTACCCAATTTTCCCCCACTCTCACATCAATTCTCCCCCTCCAGGCAGAACCACATCACCCCAATATCACTAGGAAATTAGATAAACCCAAATTTCCAATATCTGTTCAACCCAGTGATGCTCACTCCTCAGAAGTTTTAAAAATGTGATATTGGTTTTAAAAATCATAATTTCATACATGCATTCAATTTATAAACTTGTTTCAATGATTTAAGATGTTTGATATTTTTGCTTATTTCAATTTTTTTATACTGTTGTATTTGTTTCAGAGGTAACAGACTTTTCAATATAATTTAATGTTGATTTTTGAACAAAATTCCTTACTAACCAAACATCCTTTGTTTACCCATTAATTTCACTAAATGGAAATAAATTTCACCAAAAACCTGAGCTTCAGAACAGATGCAGGTACCCAGATCCTTGTAAACATACATATTTATGTGTATATGTAAATGTACACAGAATATCTATCCAAAACAAAGTCATACAAAACCAACTTATTCCATTTATCCACATGCAACATATGGATTAAAGCTTCTTAATATTATGGGGTTATTTACTTTGAAAGAAATGAAGCACTGCAGTTTAATCTATAACAGTTTTTATATTATATATATTTTTTTTTTTAAGAAAGTCTTAGTTTTAAAACAAACAAGTATGCAGATTCTTGGCACAGCAACACACCTATACATATTTATATATGTCTACACAAATTTTCAACATCATATAAGGATACAAGCATATTCATTTCTTTACATTCACATGCAGCAGATAATTTAAGTTCTTTGCATTGAGGTTACTTACTTCTAAAAGAAACAGAGCAGTTTCCATCCAAACCGTTTTTAATTTATGTGAATTAGAACTTGAGTTCTGGAAATTTTTGTTTAACTTTGATTTTAAAAAAAAGAAAACTGTTTTTAAAATAGAAGTTACTCACATGATTAAAGATGAAACAGAGGCAGACTTAAGCTTTTGAAAACTTGAATTGTTGAATCTTTAAATTGCTTTAAATCTACATGCAAGTTGGCTTCCAGTTTTGAAAAGAATGCAGCAGTTGCTTGTTATTGAAACATGCAGAGATGACTTGAAGCCTTGTTGAAGATGACTCAGATTCAAAACAGAGATGAAAATGCTTGCAGGCCTTTTGATTTCCATCTCAGGTTTGAAGAAGATGTTCTGGTTTTGGTTGAAGAAATGATAAGGTTTTTTTTTTTTGGGTTTTGATTTTGGTTTGAGGAGTGAATTGATTATTGAGAGTTGTTACTGATTTGTTTCAGCTGAAAACAAATCTTCTTAATTTTGAAAAAAATGAAGATTAGAAAAGAAGATAAAGGAGTGAAGTATGTGTTTATATAGGATAAAATGATTTATTTATGAATTAAAAGAAAATCAAAAATAAAAAGAACACTTGTCATAAACATTGATTACTTAAATTACACTTGTTAAAACAAGGCATTAGATAAAGACACATGTCTTTTAAGTAATTACTCATATTTCTATTTATTTTAAAATTATTTAAAAAGCCCTTTCTTATTTATTTAAACACTTATCTATATATATTACTTTTTAAAGAGAAACAAAAGCTAATTATATTTATAAATAAAAGTTTATACAAATATTCTAAAATTCAAAACAATTTAAATATATATATTCTTTTGAATTTCAAAACTTTAAATTCAAGTTTTAAAAAAAAATTAAATCCTAAGATTCAATTTAAAAGTCAAGTTATATATTTACATACACTATTTATTCAATTTAAAATAACAATCCCTTTTAGCATTAAAATTCATACATATTAAAAATAATACATTATACTTGTTATTTGAAAATAACATATTTTATAATTTAAACAAGAGATTATATTATCAAGAAATATTTAAAAAGAAATAAAACAAACCATTTTTGTAAACCTTATTTATTTAAACTTAAGTTAAAATATCTCTTAAACCAATTAAATATTTTCTTAAAGTATTTTAAAACTATAAAATTACTTATTTAAATATCTTTGAAAAGTCCAGATTAAATTAAATATAAATTTCCAATTTACCAAAGCTTCTATTTACAATATATATAAATAAATATATATATTCAAATAGAAAATATCTTATTAACTTTTAAAAGATAAAATCATCAATTAATACTAATTTAATCAGATTATTAAATTAAATTCAAATCTTATTATCAAAGATTATCCATATCAATTTAATTATTCAACAGATTATTAAATTGATATTGTTAAAATTTCCGGGATATTACAAATTCCATATGAATTTAATTCGTTTCAAACTTATTCATTCGGTCGATATTCAATTAGCTTTACTTACTAACTTTCAGTTTAATACATCATAAATCAAATTCAATTCTAGTTCTATTCACTTACAAATTCAAAATAAATCTCAACTTTCATTTTAAATTGAATCTCATTTCTATCAGATTCTCAAATATTTTATAAGTCTTCGACTTACTTACATTTTGATTTATCAAATCATCTATACATTCACTTACTAATTTCATTCTATTAGAATTCTATTTTCAATTATAAATTCATATTCACAATTTCATTCCATTATAAATTTTATCTTCAATTATCCTTTTTGAATTCTATTTTCATTTGTAAATCATATTTACAATTCATATTCATAATTTTTATTCATATATGAATTTATTTCCTTATAATTTCAATTCACATTTATAGATTTCATTTGTTAATGAACTTTAATTCCAATCACATTTACATATTTTACATTAACAATTTCTATTTGTATAAGTTATCAATTCAATAATATCCCATAAATATCCTTATAAAGTATTCCAGAGTCTTTTCAACCTTTCAAAACCATTTTGAAAACAATTCAAATTTATCTTTTTGAATTTTCAAAACAAAACTCAATTTCCCAAACAACTTTCATTTAAAACAATTTGGCAGCAATTCCTCTTCTGGAAACCCGAAAATGAACATTGATAATGCTGCAGTCATTACCGAAGTTATTTTCCAGCGACCGAAAAGAGTTTAGACCTTTCAACTCTCCAAAAACATTTTTCAAAACCTTTGAAATTCATTTTCAACTCCAAAAAGATTTAAACTTTCCAAATCTCCAAAATTTACAAGTTCCTTTCAAAACATTTCCAAAAACTTAATTCCGTTTTTAAATTACAATTCACATTTATAATTTACATTCTTTAATTTCAGTGATGATAATTCACTATTATTACTTCCTAACATCCATGCAACCATATACTATAGTACTTTATAGAAAAACATTTCTTTTCTATACAAAAATAGTTTTGGGCAAAATTATTCCATTCACCCTATTTAAAACAATATTGTGCCGAACTGTTCTATTCAAGTGTTTAGAAACCCCTTCGATCCAGTTGCGCAGACTGTGCCGACGAAGGTTCATATACCACTCAATAAACCAATCATCACAATATAAAACAATTTTATATTCAAAAAACAAATACGCGCTCATATCTATTATTACACTCAAACTCATTCTAGAGTACTACTGACTCTATCTCTAATGAGTAACACCCAACAGAGCAGGGTTGTCGCTTAACCATATGCTCCGATACCACGTTGTCACATACCGAAATTTTCGACTTTCGAAAATTCGACATCGATACTCACTTTATCGACTACCGAGAAATCGAGTGCCGGAAACTCCAATAGTGAGGGTTTTAGAAAGAAGAAAACAGAAGAAGAAGAAGAAAAGATAGAAGAAGAAAGAAGAAGAACAACAACAGAACAACATCAGAACAGAAAACAATATCAGAATCTTACACATCGCAGTGGAACAATATATAATAGATAATCACTAGTCTTTTAAAACAAAGAACTATATCAGTTTTTACATACATCAATCAGAGTCAATATACAACAATGGACAGTTTTATAAACTTGTCCTCATACAGAATACACCGCGGAATAAATACTATCAGATACAAATACTACGTCTCGTCATCCAGCTTATCTCCAAAGCTCCAGAATATCCAGAATATCCTGATAACATAACTCTAGACTGCCCGTGTGGAAATTGGTGGGCACCCAGAGTTTAGAAGGGAAACAATAAACTCCGAGTCAGTCATGGTGACTGGTGTGAGATCGTAAAACAGTTATTTTTCACAAAGAAAATAAAACAAATTCGCAATGCTTTTGGAAAATGAAACTACCATAAGACCTCCCGCCACACACACAATGCAAACGCAGAATTGGAGGAGATTTCTTCTTATGATAGTCAAAGATGCTTACTACGCAAAAATCAAATTCTTTTTTGATATTATTATTAGTGCATAGTGTAGAAAACAGTTCGAAAGTATAATATTAATCTTAGCCAGCATAGACATTTCGAACTATGCCTACTATAGCTACCATCCAAATAGTGGGGCGCCACCATAAGTGAATGGCAGGTTCTACAACTAATACCGTACAAGTGTCGTATTGTTTCTTTGGATTTCCAACAAATGGTCAGGCTAAGGAACTTCCTATCCACGATGGGTACGTCCCTGGAATAGACGACCCGAGAACCTAACCGGATCTCTGCCAACACAAGGCCGGGTTACCTCTGCAAAAATAGGTAACTACTGACACGCGTATGCCATCCCCCGATCGTAACCGATCTTTCCGAGGATCCCCGATTTCCAACAAACCACATAGTAAAAATGCAGCAACCACATAGGTTAAGTATCTGGGCTCCATACCATGATACCACCTCTATCCAGAAAGAATGACATACACTAAGGGGCGCTACTCCCTAGAACCTTGCCGCATCCTTCCTGTTTTGACCATTTCCGGGGTGTGAGGCTCGACGAAGTCTCGTCCACAAAGCTACGCTTTCTACAAAGCCCTGCTTCGGGTCAAACAAAATGATCAACATATGATCACAAAGATATAAGATCAAACAAATGATCATATCACAAATGATCAAACACTGATCATTTCACAGCAACACTCAGTATGCCACGTTACCAAATTGGGATATATCGCTGATAAATTTCAACTACATAACCTCTGAGCTCGTACGTTTCAGAGAAGGGTGTTAAGCTAAGAGAGTAAATTCTCCGCCACCAACAGAAATGTATTTGAAAGAAATCAGCTTTATATCTCAAATTGTAACGTCAGACACACAATCCATACAAGTCTGTTCCGGGATCGAACAGAACCGAAGGCACTTCTCACGAAGCCCTTGCACATCCGGATAGTTTTCAATCACGTCGGGACTTCCCGTCACTAAGGGTGATAAAACCTCTAAATCGGAGATCAGCCGATGTAGAGTAACTCGACGGTAATCCTTCCGTTTTCAAAAATATCCGGTCTTCAACACCGGTCTTCGAATGCAATTCATAACCACGTATCACATATTCGGGATGGGTTATACGACCCCATGGTCCTTTCCCGGCTAACCCGAATAGTGAGCGTTTATTTAAAAACAAGTGTGGCATTCAAATTCATCCAATTCACAACAAATACCTATTCAAGGTAATTATTGATAGTCGGTTATTTAACTATCAATAAAGATGCGCAACATCATCAGATTCCAAATAATTTTCCTAAATTATTTATCTTCAAAAATATCTTTACTAGGTATAAAATTTCCACACTTAATCCTTTGAAAACAATTTCAAATCAATTTCCACATTTCATTTTATCTTTGAAGATAAAATCTCAAAACAGTTCATTTCATATTGGAAAAGCATTTCCATACTTATTTAAAAATAAGTAATTCACAAATCATTTATTTTCAACATTTGAAAATATTCAATATACTTAAATCAAATTTTAAGTATAAATTCATTCTTTAAGGGAAACATTCTTTTAACACCTTTATTTGAGTCAAAACGAATGTTACGTAAAACATCGTTACGACGACTCAAAATCACTAGTATATGGATTCGGATTTTAGATAGATATATAAATCCCAATACTACATAAAACATTTCCTTTCGGAAATCATTTACTATAACAACAGTGTTATAGTCCATCATTTCCTTATATTTTCGAAAACGCCTATTTCAACAATGAACGTTGAAATCTATGCTTTCGATTCATAATACATTTTTAAAACATCGTTAAAAACAATTTAACTTCATTTTAAAATATCACTTCTTCAAAAATGAATCCATTTTATTTAACAATATATTCACTGTCCAAAATCGTGAATATACTTTACTAACCAAATTTCAGTCTTTTCTACACATTTATTTTAAGGATAATTCGCTATCCAAATCGCGAATACATTTCCTTTAATAACCTTCTATGTTAATTTATCAAATTAAATTGGTTTCGAATTTATAAAACAACGTTTATAAATTCTCTTTCTATTTTTATTGTATAACCACTTTGATTTATAAATCTTCCTTTTTATTAACTTCGATCAATATTCCATTTAAAGGCAAAAAACCCATTTTATAAGTAAAATTTCTTATAATCTTTTATTCTACAATTCCATTCATTTTATAACTTCATACTTTATAAATCTATAAACTTCAAATCTTCATAATTTATAATTCTATAAATTTCCTATCTTTACAACTTATAATTCTATAAGTTTCATATCTTTACAAATCTAACACTTATAAAAACTCGTTTAAAATTCCAATAATTTTAATTGATAAATATCAATTTTGTACATCTTTTATATACGTCGTTTTTAATAATTCAAAAACTCAAATTTAAACTATCTTATAAATTACTTAACTATTTATTTCAAAAATCATCTTTTGGTTATCTTTACAAACATTATAATCTCCATAACTTTAAATTTATAACATTTATTTATTTAAAGTAAATCAATTCAAAATTTCAAATAAAACGTATACTTAAAAATCTCTTTTAAAGTTAAAATCGTTATTTTAAAACTTCAAAATTTGAATCCAATGATGCAACGCATCAATTAGTCCATCACAACATCAAACATCATATATCATCATATGATAACAAGATATATATCAATATCTGTAAATAAATAAATAAAGTTGAGGAATCCAGTTGGATCCCTCCAACCTGTTTCCCTGCATCCAAAGACGTTAGCACAATACCAATTCCACTTCGAGGTGGAATATCGCGGTATATGGGTTTTATAAAAATAATCCGCTTACTAACGGCGCAATAGGGTCTCATCCGCTATACGAGGCGGGAAATCATCAATCCAATATATACATATGCCAATATGTATATATTGCTATATATAGATATATATCCTACTATATCTAATATCAACAATCCAAACAGACAATCAAACAATAACTGAAAATTCCACTTTTCAATTTGAGTGAGAAAATCTCACCTTAGAATTTATTTGCTATCCCATTCCAATCCTTCTTTTGTTTTCTCGACTTTAACCTTGTATAAATAATTTATACAATTTATAAGTATTTGAATCAATTAACAATAAACTATCATCGTTAATTTATTTAAACAAAGAATTTAATTTTATCAAATGATTTATTTTAAACGAATGTTCCATTAACTATTTAAATTGATCGAACAATTTATTTCTACTTCTTTTTATCTTTATTTTCATCTGAAACACATTTTCATATGAAAATAATTTATATAGATTTCAAATATCTATAAAAATATGTATTTTCCCATTTAAAAATTTCTATCTTTCAAAGTTTATCTATACATATACCACTTTGAATTTATAACAAAAAAATATATTTTACTGTAAATCTTATACAACTGAAAATTTCTAAACTATATGTATTTACTTGCATATATATATCTCGCTGTTTCCGTATATTGTAATTTACTTTACTGTTAATTTAATCTTCTTTTTATTAAATTCTTAAACTACATTCCTTTTTAACAAATTCTAAAACTCTGTTAATATTTTTAAATTACAGCCATATATATATATTCAGTGCATATAATTATGAAATCAAATTAAAATAAACGACTAAATACCTCACGCATGCTCGAGATCCACCAGATTCCGTCACCACTTAAACGAACCCAATTCACTGCTTCACGTCGCTACGAGCCAACGTGCTGCTTGCGATTGAAACCCACGCCGTTGCTGCCGATGCTCGAACGCGAGCACACAGACCCCTTCCACAGTTGACAACCCCTCTGCCGCAGCCCTAGACTCCATCTCGCACTGCTTCGAAACCTCCTAACTCGTCGCCACGAGATCGTGACCACGACCCCAGCCCTATCCCAGATCGAACGCGAAGCCCTAGCTCGCGATGCCAACCGCCACTCGCAACGTGATGCCAGATCACCCACAGTCGCGTGATTCGAAATCGAGCCCAGCATCTACTGCCACTCGTACGCTCGATGACTAAGCCCCCCTCTAGTCGCTCGTGAACTCGAACTGGAATCGAGTAGGAGAATCCCAGATTCGCATTTGATTTTCAAACATATTCGTGCGTTTGTTTTGAAAGGAAGAGGAATGAGTTGATTTCAGTTGATTTGGATTAACAGAGAGGGATGGCGGCCATTATTTTTATCTTCTGCTCGACATTTTTATTTTTCAAAAACTGTTTTGCTTGATTATTTAAAAAGAGTGAGGGAAGACAGGATTGCATGATTTTGCAGAAGAACGTGCTTTCACGATAAATTTTCGTGATTCTCGGCGTGTTTTAAGGCGTAAGCACAAGGAAGACAACGTGCTGCAATTGACTATATTAAAATTTTAAATTTAAATCAAATTCGATTTAAAACTTCAATGCGTTTTGCAACCATACGGTCACAAAACAACTCTGATAAATACGAAATTTGAAATCCGGTAATAATTCAATATTACGGAGCCAATGGAACTGATTTCGTCGAATTCCGAGACTGTTTGAAAAATGACTATTTTTAAATTCGATTTAAACGACTTAATTTCAAAAATGGACAAAACAGTTTAAATTTCAATTCTGAAGGTTCGATTATCTTCGGTATTATAGATACGAATTTTAAAAGCTTTCGAAATATTTTTCTTCAACTTAAAATTGAAGATTCGAATTTTTATTCAACGCTATATAGATTAAATTCTGTAATTTAACCGCCAATTTCAAAGTTATATCGGGAATTCAAATTAAATCGTCGTTCAAATATTTAAAATAAATTAAATATTCTCAATTTAATTTGTTCAAAATTCAGGGTCGTTACAGACTTCCCTCCTTAAAAGAATTTCGTCCTCGAAATTACAAGTTAGGAAAAATGGTCATTAACTCGTCTACTATTTTCCAACATTCAATAGTTTTATCAAATTTTATCATAGCAAATCTTTCTACTAAAGATTCGTTATGAATTTCAACTAACTTTCCAAACCTTTTCATAATTTTCAAACATCATTGTTTTCCTTAACAATTCAAATTTAAATTCAAATTCAAATTTAAACTTTCAAAATTTTCTCAAAAATTTTCTAACGCCCTAAATTTCCGAAAAATTTCGCCAGCGTCTCCTTTGCGCGGCTAATACGGTACTACTACAAAACGTCCCTACGGACTCTCAGATTTCAAAAAGAAAAAGAAAAAGCCAAGCGGCTAGAGAAATAAGTCATCAAATCTCATATTCAAATTTAAATACATACCTCTTTCGAGCAATTCAAATTATCTTCGAAATCAAAATTCCAATTCCTTTTATAACACCTGTATGTCCTACTAGCCATAATATCTAGTTACACATTCAAATCATTTTGCAAATTCTGTTACAAAATTTTCAATATAACTGCTTATATCATCATTACTTCACTATTGAAGTTATATATTCATTATCATTCAATTTTACATTTCAAATTCATTTGAATTCAATTCACAATTCCAATCTAATTTGGATTCAGTTTACAATTTCAATTCTATTTGAATTCAATTTTATCTTCTATTCTGAATATTGAATTTTTATCAACTATCTTTCATTCAACTGCACTATTTTAGATTAGTTTCATTTACTAATTCAATTTCCATTTCTAATTATTCAATTCAAACTCGTTTTCAACATTCAGTTTTAATTCCCGTTTTATTCTTTCATTTATTTCCAAAATTTATTTACAATTCACTATTTTGGTTTATAACCACCCATATTTAAACTGGATTTCCAATTCCATATGAATTTAATTCGTTTCAAACTTATTCATTCGGTCGATATTCAATTAGCTTTACTTACTAACTTTCAGTTTAATACATCATAAATCAAATTCAATTCTAGTTCTATTCACTTACAAATTCAAAATAAATCTCAACTTTCATTTTAAATTGAATCTCATTTCTATCAGATTCTCAAATATTTTATAAGTCTTCGACTTACTTACATTTTGATTTATCAAATCATCTATACATTCACTTACTAATTTCATTCTATTAGAATTCTATTTTCAATTATAAATTCATATTCACAATTTCATTCCATTATAAATTTTATCTTCAATTATCCTTTTTGAATTCTATTTTCATTTGTAAATCATATTTACAATTCATATTCATAATTTTTATTCATATATGAATTTATTTCCTTATAATTTCAATTCACATTTATAGATTTCATTTGTTAATGAACTTTAATTCCAATCACATTTACATATTTTACATTAACAATTTCTATTTGTATAAGTTATCAATTCAATAATATCCCATAAATATCCTTATAAAGTATTCCAGAGTCTTTTCAACCTTTCAAAACCATTTTGAAAACAATTCAAATTTATCTTTTTGAATTTTCAAAACAAAACTCAATTTCCCAAACAACTTTCATTTAAAACAATTTGGCAGCAATTCCTCTTCTGGAAACCCGAAAATGAACATTGATAATGCTGCAGTCATTACCGAAGTTATTTTCCAGCGACCGAAAAGAGTTTAGACCTTTCAACTCTCCAAAAACATTTTTCAAAACCTTTGAAATTCATTTTCAACTCCAAAAAGATTTAAACTTTCCAAATCTCCAAAATTTACAAGTTCCTTTCAAAACATTTCCAAAAACTTAATTCCGTTTTTAAATTACAATTCACATTTATAATTTACATTCTTTAATTTCAGTGATGATAATTCACTATTATTACTTCCTAACATTCATGCAACCATATACTATAGTACTTTATAGAAAAACATTTCTTTTCTATACAAAAATAGTTTTGGGCAAAATTATTCCATTCACCCTATTTAAAACAATATTGTGCCGAACTGTTCTATTCAAGTGTTTAGAAACCCCTTCGATCCAGTTGCGCAGACTGTGCCGACGAAGGTTCATATACCACTCAATAAACCAATCATCACAATATAAAACAATTTTATATTCAAAAAACAAATACGCGCTCATATCTATTATTACACTCAAACTCATTCTAGAGTACTACTGACTCTATCTCTAATGAGTAACACCCAACAGAGCAGGGTTGTCGCTTAACCATATGCTCCGATACCACGTTGTCACATACCGAAATTTTCGACTTTCGAAAATTCGACATCGATACTCACTTTAGCGACTGCCGAGAAATCGAGTGCCGGAAACTCCAATAGTGAGGGTTTTAGAAAGAAGAAAACAGAAGAAGAAGAAGAAAAGATAGAAGAAGAAAGAAGAAGAACAACAACAGAACAACATCAGAACAGAAAACAATATCAGAATCTTACACATCGCAGTGGAACAATATATAATAGATAATCACTAGTCTTTTAAAACAAAGAACTATATCAGTTTTTACATACATCAATCAGAGTCAATATACAACAATGGACAGTTTTATAAACTTGTCCTCATACAGAATACACCGCGGAATAAATACTATCAGATACAAATACTACGTCTCGTCATCCAGCTTATCTCCAAAGCTCCAGAATATCCAGAATATCCTGATAACATAACTCTAGACTGCCCGTGTGGAAATTGGTGGGCACCCAGAGTTTAGAAGGGAAACAATAAACTCCGAGTCAGTCATGGTGACTGGTGTGAGATCGTAAAACAGTTATTTTTCACAAAGAAAATAAAACAAATTCGCAATGCTTTTGGAAAATGAAACTACCATAAGACCTCCCGCCACACACACAATGCAAACGCAGAATTGGAGGAGATTTCTTCTTATGATAGTCAAAGATGCTTACTATGCAAAAATCAAATTCTTTTTTGATATTATTATTAGTGCATAGTGTAGAAAACAGTTCGAAAGTATAATAGTAATCTTAGCCAGCATAGACATTTCGAACTATGCCTACTATAGCTACCATCCAAACAGTGGGGCGCCACCATAAGTGAATGGCAGGTTCTACAACTAATACCGTACAAGTGTCGTATTGTTTCTTTGGATTTCCAACAAATGGTCAGGCTAAGGAACTTCCTATCCACGATGGGTACGTCCCTGGAATAGACGACCCGAGAACCTAACCGGATCTCTGCCAACACAAGGCCGGGTTACCTTTGCAAAAATAGGTAACTACTGACACGCGTATGCCATCCCCCGATCGTAACCGATCTTTCCGAGGATCCCCGATTTCCAACAAACCACATAGTAAAAATGCAGCAACCACATAGGTTAAGTATCTGGGCTCCATACCATGATACCACCTCTATCCAGAAAGAATGACATACACTAAGGGGCGCTACTCCCTAGAACCTTGCCGCATCCTTCCTGTTTTGACCATTTCCGGGGTGTGAGGCTCGACGAAGTCTCGTCCACAAAGCTACGCTTTCTACAAAGCCCTGCTTCGGGTCAAACAAAAGGATCAACCTATGATCACAAAGATATAAGATCAAACAAATGATCATATCACAAATGACCAAACACTGATCATTTCACAGCAACACTCAGTATGCCACGTTACCAAATTGGGATATATCGCTGATAAATTTCAACTACATAACCTCTGAGCTCGTACGTCTCAGAGAAGGGTGTTAAGCTAAGAGAATAAATTCTCCGCCACCAACAGAAATGTATTTGAAAGAAATCAGCTTTATATCTCAAATTGTAACGTCAGACACACAATCCATACAAGTCTGTTCCGGGATCGAACAGAACCGAAGGCACTTCTCACGAAGCCCTTGCACATCTGGATAGTTTTCAATCACGTAGGGACTTCCCGTCACTAAGGGTGATAAAACCTCTAAATCGGAGATCAGCCGATGTAGAGTAACTCGACGGTAATCCTTCCGTTTTCAAAAATATCCGGTCTTCAACACCGGTCTTCGAATGCAATTCATAACGACGTATCACATATTCGGGATGGGTTATACGACCCCATGGTCCTTTCCCGGCTAACCCGAATAGTGAGCGTTTATTTAAAAACAAGTGTGGTATTCAAATTCATCCAATTCACAACAAATACCTATTCAAGGTAATTATTGATAGTCGGTTATTTAACTATCAATAAAGATGCGCAACATCATCAGATTCCAAATAATTTTCCCAAATTATTTATCTTCAAAAATATCTTTACTAGGTATAAAATTTCCACACTTAATCCTTTGAAAACAATTTCAAATCAATTTCCACATTTCATTTTATCTTTGAAGATAAAATCTCAAAACAGTTCATTTCATATTGGAAAAGCATTTCCATACTTATTTAAAAATAAGTAATTCACAAATCATTTATTTTCAACATTTGAAAATATTCAATATACTTAAATCAAATTTTAAGTATAAATTCATTCTTTAAGGGAAACATTCTTTTAACACCTTTATTTGAGTCAAAACGAATGTTACGTAAAACATCGTTACGACGACTCAAAATCACTAGTATAGGGATTCGGATTTTAGATAGATATATAAATCCCAATACTACATAAAACATTTCCTTTCGGAAATCATTTACTATAACAACAGTGTTATAGTCCATCATTTCCTTATATTTTCGAAAACGCCTATTTCAACAATGAACGTTGAAATCTATGCTTTCGATTCATAATACATTTTTAAAACATCGTTAAAAACAATTTAACTTCATTTTAAAATATCACTTCTTCAAAAATGAATCCATTTTATTTAACAATATATTCACTGTCCAAAATCGTGAATATACTTTACTAACCAAATTTCAGTCTTCTCTACACATTTATTTTAAGGATAATTCGCTATCCAAATCGCGAATACATTTCCTTTAATAACCTTCTATGTTAATTTATCAAATTAAATTGGTTTCGAATTTATAAAACAACGTTTATAAATTCTCTTTCTATTTTTATTGTATAACCACTTTGATTTATAAATCTTCCTTTTTATTAACTTCGATCAATATTCCATTTAAAGGCAAAAAACCCATTTTATAAGTAAAATTTCTTATAATCTTTTATTCTACAATTCCATTCATTTTATAACTTCATACTTTATAAATCTATAAACTTCAAATCTTCACAATTTATAATTCTATAAATTTCCTATCTTTACAACTTATAATTCTATAAGTTTCATATCTTTACAAATCTAACACTTATAAAAACTCGTTTAAAATTCCAATAATTTTAATTGATAAATATCAATTTTGTACATCTTTTATATACGTCGTTTTTAATAATTCAAAAATTCAAATTTAAACTATCTTATAAATTACTTAACTATTTATTTCAAAAATCATCTTTTGGTTATCTTTACAAACATTATAATCTCCATAACTTTAAATTTATAACATTTATTTATTTAAAGTAAATCAATTCAAAATTTCAAATAAAACGTATACTTAAAAATCTCTTTTAAAGTTAAAATCGTTATTTTAAAACTTCAAAATTTGAATCCAATGATGCAACGCATCAATTAGTCCATCACAACATCAAACATCATATATCATCATATGATAACAAGATATATATCAATATCCGTAAATAAATAAATAAAGTTGAGGAATCCAGTTGGATCCCTCCAACCTGTTTCCCTGCATCCAAAGACGTTAGCACAATACCAATTCCACTTCGAGGTGGAATATCGTGGTATATGGGTTTTATAAAAATAATCCGCTTACTAACGGCGCAATAGGGTCTCATCCGCTATACGAGGCGGGAAATCATCAATCCAATATATACATATGCCAATATGTATATATTGCTATATATAGATATATATCCTACTATATCTAATATCAACAATCCAAACAGACAATCAAACAATAACTGAAAATTCCACTTTTCAATTTGAGTGAGAAAATCTCACCTTAGAATTTATTTGCTATCCCATTCCAATCCTTCTTTTGTTTTCTCGACTTTAACCTTGTATAAATAATTTATACAATTTATAAGTATTTGAATCAATTAACAATAAACTATCATCGTTAATTTATTTAAACAAAGAATTTAATTTTATCAAATGATTTATTTTAAACGAATGTTCCATTAACTATTTAAATTGATCGAACAATTTATTTCTACTTCTTTTTATCTTTATTTTCATCTGAAACACATTTTCATATGAAAATAATTTATATAGATTTCAAATATCTATAAAAATATGTATTTTCCCATTTAAAATTTCTATCTTTCAAAGTTTATCTATACATATACCACTTTGAATTTATAACAAAAAAATATATTTTACTGTAAATCTTATACAACTGAAAATTTCTAAACTATATGTATTTACTTGCATATATATATCTCGCTGTTCCGTATATTGTAATTTACTTTACTGTTAATTTAATCTTCTTTTTATTAAATTCTTAAACTACATTCCTTTTTAACAAATTCTAAAACTCTGTTAATATTTTTAAATTACAGCCATATATATATATTCAGTGCATATAATTATGAAATCAAATTAAAATAAACGACTAAATACCTCACGCATGCTCGAGATCCACCAGATTTCGTCACCACTTAAACGAACCCAATTCACTGCTTCACGTCGCTACGAGCCAACGTGCTGCTTGCGATTGAAACCCACGCCGTTGCTGCCGATGCTCGAACGCGAGCACACAGACCCCTTCCACAGTTGACAACCCCTCTGCCGCAGCCCTAGACTCCATCTCGCACTGCTTCGAAACCTCCTAACTCGTCGCCACGAGATTGTGACCACGACCCCAGCCCTATCCCAGATCGAACGCGAAGCCCTAGCTCGCGATGCCAACCGCCACTCGCAACGTGATGCCAGATCACCCACAGTCGCGTGATTCGAAATCGAGCCCAGCATCTACTGCCACTCGTACGCTCGATGACTAAGCCCCCCTCTAGTCGCTCGTGAACTCGAACTGGAATCGAGTAGGAGAATCCCAGATTCGCATTTGATTTTCAAACATATTCGTGCGTTTGTTTTGAAAGGAAGAGGAATGAGTTGATTTCAGTTGATTTGGATTAACAGAGAGGGATGGCGGCCATTATTTTTATCTTCTGCTCGACATTTTTATTTTTCAAAAACTGTTTTGCTTGATTATTTAAAAAGAGCGAGGGAAGACAAGATTGCGTGATTTTGCAGAAGAACGTGCTTTCACGATAAATTTTCGTGATTCTCGGCGTGTTTTAAGGCGTAAGCACAAGGAAGACAACGTGCTGCAATTGACTATATTAAAATTTTAAATTTAAATCAAATTCGATTTAAAACTTCAATGCGTTTTGCAACCATACGGTCACAAAACAACTCTGATAAATACAAAATTTGAAATCCGGTAATAATTCAATATTACGGAGCCAATGGAACTGATTTCGTCGAATTCCGAGACTGTTTGAAAAATGACTATTTTTAAATTCGATTTAAACGACTTAATTTCAAAAATGGACAAAACAGTTTAAATTTCAATTCTGAAGGTTCGATTATCTTCGGTATTATAAATACGAATTTTAAAAGCTTTCGAAATATTTTTCTTCAACTTAAAATTGAAGATTCGAATTTTTATTCAACGCTATATAGATTAAATTCTGTAATTTAACCGCCAATTTCAAAGTTATATCGGGAATTCAAATTAAATCGTCGTTCAAATATTTAAAATAAATTAAATATTCTCAATTTAATTTGTTCAAAATTCAGGGTCGTTACACTCACCATCTCTGATCTCCAGCCTCGACTCCGCCCCTGCCGAAGCCTAAACTCAACAGCACTGACCACACCTCCTCGACCCACCATCCAAGCGCCTCCCTCCTTAGCTCTTCACGACCACCAACTGAGCCTAGCACGCCACCCATGCACTGGCCAACACCCAAACCCGAAACCTAGATCTAAACTCGAGCTCGGCCACCGTACCTTTCACTTCTCCTTCTTTGAATAGGTATTGTATATGTTTACTTTATTGCTTATAGTATAGTATATTTCAAACTATATTAAAGGATATATTTTGTTACTGATATTTAAAAGTATATATATGTTCAATAACATGCGTATTTGCTTATACCTATACATATTGTGAGCATATATTATGTTAGAATCCATACTAGTCATATATATATATATATATATGTTTATTGGTTATACAAATCAAGCTGCTTATTTTATAAAGTATAACAAGTTATCCATTTTATTTTATGGTTA
Source organism: Allium fistulosum (assembly GCA_030737815.1). Lineage (NCBI taxonomy): Eukaryota > Viridiplantae > Streptophyta > Magnoliopsida > Asparagales > Amaryllidaceae > Allium > Allium fistulosum. The sequence continues at coordinate 476,225,150 of CM060901.1, forward strand.
TACAAGTTGTATTATATTATCAATTGGATTCTATTATTTTAGAGTCTGTTATATAGTTTGTTTAAGTAAAATTTTATAAAACTGATGTTAGTCGAGTGATATCTGCATAGCCCTATCTATATATTTCTAAAAGTTGTTTTGGGTATATTATATATATATATATTTATATAGAGTTATTTGTGGATATTTTTTCATTGTTCTATATATATTTCAACAGCCGTACGTTAGTATAAGTTGTTTACAATCTTCTGTTATGTATATAATAATAGGTTGCGTATATATATATATATATATATATATATATAAATAGCTTGGGGTTTATGTGATATAGTACGAATAGTATACATGAAGTATATATGTCTTTAAGCTTTGCTATAGATTCTTTTCTTCAGTTAACAGATATAAATACATATAACAATGAAAGTTTATGCAAGATATGTTATGTTATATAAACTACTATGATCTGTTTATATATATACTGCCAGGTGATATGCATACCTAATTTTAACATATATATTGGATTTATATATAGGCTACGTCAGTTGTACATAATATACAGATTTGATTTTATGAGTAGGTGTTTCAAAATTTACTTTGATTTCTAGGTAAATATGAATATCAAAATATAATATGATGGTTTATATTCTGTTTTAAAACTTGTTTGTTATATAGTGATATGTTTAGCTGTATATATATATATATATATTACAGTGTTTATTTTATATAGTGTAGGTTTATTTATAATAGTATATATAGATACATAGTTTAAGTGTTATATTATACGTATGAAATAAGTTTACAGTATATCTGCATCGAGTCTCTAAGGTACTTTGACTTGCGTGTTGCTTTTAAGCACTTATATATATATATTTCTGTAAAGATTATAATCCGTTTGGGTTTATGTGTAAGTTCTCATATATGATTGACTTGAATTATATATATGCATATAGTAATAGAGTATGTTGGCCTTGACTTTTACGATATATATATGTATGTACATAGATTTTAATTTTATATGTACGTGTTTTAAAATTTGTTATTGATTTTATAATAAATATGGAACTTTATGGTATACTATATTAGTTTATATAAGTTTAACGTATAAATTATTGATTTTTCTTTTTGATGATAATAATAGTAGTATATAGTGTTTAGTTTATATCAAACTAATCCGATTTATTCTCATCGATTCTATTTATCAGCTTTGTTCGTCGAAATCGTGCCAATCTTGCTTTGCTTCGAAATTCATGCTTGGATTCGTAACCCATTTCATCATCAAATATCTCCAGCCTCGAAAGGTGAGCAATCACTCATGATTAATGTTCTTATATTTATTAAATTTGATTTCAATTGAAATGTCAATTGAAATATGCTGCTGTTAGTTATTTACATTGTTATATATATATATATGCCATTATCTGTATCTGTTCACCTGTGACTTCTGACACCATTATCTGTTATTTATATTGTTGATATATGCCTGTTGCTGTTGTTATTTTATTATCATATCTGTTATCACTATGCAAGTTCCCTGTTAGTATAGAATCACTATGGGTTGAAATGATACATACCCGAACGATATGTAGAATAGGAGAAAATCATCATGGGTTGAAATGATAAACCCAAGCGATTTTCATTGAATTGAATTTGGGATTTCGGGTTGAAAAGATATATACCCGAATATGTTTTAAATTGCGGATTGAAATGATAAATACCCGTATCACTTGACCATAGGGTAGAAAATTATATGCAGACACCGTTGGTCTATATATAAATGTTTTGAAAATGATTTCTTTGGTTTTGAAAGAAAATATATGGTTTTGATAAATATTGATTTTAAAGATTCATTAAAGTTGATTTAATAAAGTTGATAAATAATATGTTTAAGTATTTATTTAATATCTATATTTTCAAATATAGAATTTATAATGATTTGAAATTGATTGAAATTATATTTATTTAAGAATTATACTTAAATAAGTTTGATTTGAAATGTATTGAATTTGAAATTTAAAGAAGTGTTTTACAACTTGAAATTTGAAAAGGCGACATAAATGGATATTTCAAACTTATATATATAAATGGGATATTTTGTTTATTTAAATTTGTAAATTGAAATTGTATTTAAATGTTATGGAAATGATTAAGTTAATATTTCAAAACTAAATAATTGTAAAGTGAATTTGATATGTATATAAATTTATCGAATTTGGTTTGAAATGTTGAATATTTAAAGATTTGAAATATATTAAAATTGAAATGGCTTATTTTATGGTTCAGATATGTATTTGAAATCGATAATTTGAAATGGTTTATTTAGAAGCTGAATCGAGTTGAAACTGATGATTTGAGATTTGATTAAATTAAATTTTTTGAAAATTCGAGTTAATTTGAATCGATTTGTGAAATTTGAGGAAACTATTTTATTTTATAAAGAAATTTTAAATTATATTTAAAACTATTGATACTTTACCTTATAAATTATTTTAATATAAACTATTTTAATATAAATCATTTTTAATATAAATTATTTTATTTTAAACTATTTTTAACTTATAACTATTTATATAAACTATTTTATTTATAAACTATTTTATTATATATACTGATTTTAATATCTAAACTGTTTAAAAGGAAAGTGTTATGATTTCCAAAATACCGTGATTTCAAAGCTGTGATTTCCAATGTGTTTTGATTTTTAAAAAAAAGACTATGATTTCGAAAGCGTTGTAACCTTGGAAAGTGATATGATTTTGAAAAGGGATATATTTGAAGTGAAAATGATATCGTATTAAATTTAGTTTTGAAATGATAATGATATTTTGGTTTTGAAGTATAAACTATTTTGAAATGACCACGGTGTTATAATAACGATTGGTTGTTAAAGAGACCGGGATCGGATATGGACATACTCTCGGTCGATACCGAAAACCACTTTGACAACTGTGTATGCGGTGGAGTTTCCAGAATGAAGTAGGATGGTGGCGACGATCCTATGGTATATAAGTGGACCCAACTCCCGTGAGTTGGCATAAGGTGGCTAAAACAGGAGCGATCTCGAACCAGTGAGGTAGCTCCTCTTATCGGACGCACTTCTTCGATTCCATTCTATTACTTTTTGATTTTGGTGGCCACCCTTCGATTTGGGAGTGTTGTTCGAGGTGGACGGTAGTGGCTGCTATCCGCTCCATCAGTCCGTGTGCGTAATTGGTATATCTACCCTGGCATTGCCTTGTGTGCCGTGTCACCTACCATATCGAGCTTTACTACGATTATGATTTTAAGATCCGACCGCGTTAAGGTTCTCCATCCCCTTAACGCTATTTTCTATATGATTATACTTTACTGATTAGAAACTACTGTATATAGCGTATATTACTATATATTAGATAGTTTAACGAATCCTTAGGGGATGGTTATCCCAAACATCCTTTAAGTTACTTGTATTTCAATTGATATTTCACTTGAGTTGGATTTATTGATATAAGAATGTTAATCCTGACTCGAGTGTTTTGTGTTCTGCTTTACGCTCGGGTCAGACTGAGTGATACAGCATTTGAGACTCACCTTTGGAGTTGGAGCTTCGCTTGGAGATCCAGCTATCTATCGATCCTGCTTTCAGTTATTCAGTTGATTCTAGTGATGTATTCAGATCTTGTATTTGATTATTGTATTGAGACATCTATTGTATTCGAGACTTCTGTTGTATCTTGTTTGACTCTGTTATATATATATATATAGTAGCTTCATGATCTACTATCCTTTTGGTTCCGCTGCATTATTGTTATATTACTCTGTGTTTGTGATATGTAATTATTTTATTTACTATATATGTTGAGTTTTTCCAAATTTTATTTACAATCCATTGTTTTGAATTATTCAAGTCCGACATGTGTGGATTTATTGTCGATTTGAATGGTCCAAAATACTGGGTCGTTACACTTCCTTTAACTAATATCAAATGTGAAAACATTCTTTATTTAGTTAAAACCTTTTTTATCAAGTAACACTCCTTTATTAATTAAAACTTTCTTTATATATATATATATTCTCTTTACCTTTATAACAATTTTAATACTTAGAAAAGTATTTATAAACTTATTCAAATGTTTAAAGTATGTTCATAATTTACTTAACAAGTTTTATTTACTTTAAAATATAATCAAAGAGAGTAAAACAAGTACCGCCCAAAACATTATTAATATTTTCCATCTTTTTATAAAAGACTCCAATACTTGTTATTATCTTTAAAATCCCATTACTAAAGATCTATATATACCCATAAGATTTCTTCAAAATATTTATTTACAAAAATAGTTCTATCTTTTTCCAAATAAAACCGATTATCCTTCATTTGGAATAATACTATTATAATTCTTATTTCAAAATTCCTTTGAAATTCTTTGTTTTCCTTATAAATTTAATTCCAAACTTATTTTATACTACATAACTTTCCCTTTTATACTTTTTCAAAACATTTGGATATGAATTCTTAAATCCATCTTTCTCAAACATCATTTTATTTTTTGCTAATTACACTTTACTTTATAAAATATACTTTTATAAAATATATTCTTAAATAATTTCTTAATTTAAACACGTTTTATAAAGATGCTTCTTTATATTATATAATCTTTTTATTTCAAAATATCTTATCAAATTTGATCGGATATATAAGATAGAGGAAGTGCTCTTAGAGGATAATCCAAAGAGAAGTTTACTAATTAACATCATATTTCCATTCCATAATATTATTTACTTAAGTTCATAAACATTTTAATACAACATAATCTCATGTTTATTATTACTGTACCACTTAAGTTTATTCCATTTCAAATGTCAAATCCTAATTTCTATTTATCCCATTTCATTAATTTCATTACAAATCAAATTTAATTCACTTTCATTTAACTTTTCTTAAGTTAACTTCATTTCATTTAACTTACTCAAGTTAATTCTTTTATTTCATATCTCAATTTCAAATTTCCTTTTGTTTGCTTAACCAAAATGTTCAACCATTTTTAAAATTTGGTTTTACTTTCCTGTTCAAATTCATAAGTCGTAAACTTATTCCCTTTTTTTATATCATTTTCAAATTTATAAGTTCAAAAACTTAATTTTTTATATTTATCAAATCATATTTGGAATTTTACAATCAAAACTTGTTTTATCAAAACAAAACTTCAATAGTAAATTATTAAGGTAGCAATTCATCACTTAGAGACTCGAAAATGAATACTGATGATGCTGCGGTCATCACCCGATTTATTTTCCAACGACTGAAGTGAGTTTAGTGCCTATTTCATATTTCTTTTAAATTTACTTAATAAACCACATTTATAAATTTATACATATATAATTTCACTTATTTCACCTTGGTATATAAAACCATTTTTTATTTGTTTATAAAATCCATTTTATGAATCCCTTCATAAAATCATCTTATATTAACTTACTTACTTTTAGAATTTATAATTTTTTTTCCAAAATACCTAAAATTTAGTTTCTCAAAATTTATATAATATATCTTTCATATCCATATTTTACAAAATCATTTGTTTAAAATACCCACTACATTCTTACTTTATTATCTTATATAAATTCATTAACCTTAAACCCATATTCTTATCAAACATCTTATAGTCAAATCGTGAAACTTAATTCACAAGATGTTCGCTAAATCAACAAATGATAATAACGGAATGTTATTATTCCCTTAACCAAAAACTATAACACCCAAATATCTATATCTTCCAAAAGATATTCCTTTATACTTAAAATATAATCCATTTAAAATAGTGTGTCGGTTTGTCTAGTTTAAGTGTTTAGAAATCCCTATCGATACCGGTGATCAAGCGCATCGACCAGAATCTATAAATGTGACGCCCCACCTCTATACCCACGCTAACCAAGAACACTACGGTGTAGTGCTGTCAATTAGCACGGAGAATAAGGCTGTTGAGGAGCGACCATCCGTGTAACTTCTTTGTGCGAGCACCGATATGTCAGATAGTATAGAATGCATATCATTTAAGGAGGAAATCTGACATACCGATACAAACTCAAAGCTATCACACGGTGGCTATATATAATCTTCGGAAACAAATATAGAAATAAACGTAACACAAATCAGTCACAGACAATTCATATCACAAAGGCGGAAATAGATATGAATAAATATACAACACATGAAAGTGTACATTAGAGTAGTGGTCAGAAAGATCCACGATAATACAATAAGAATAGCATCACGTGCTATACAAAAGAATAAGTACACAACATAGAGTCTATATCTCAAATGTGTACATCCAAAAACTACAATCTATGAAGTTAGCCAAAAGTCAAAATATCCTGAAGAGAAGTCAAGCAGAAGCACCTGTAACATCTCGGTCTGACCCGAGTATTATTTATAAGAAAATAATAAACGGATCAGTCTAACTATAAATATCAGATGATATGGTATAAAGTAAATGGCATGACATGAACATGAAATAACTATTACGACATACTACTATAAGTATGTAAATGATAATCAACAAAAGATTAATCAATATCACAAGAATCTTCTCAAAGATAAGGTAGGGTATCATACCCTAAACTTGTATTCATAACAAGTCAATAACACATAAATTCACCAATGCACAAAAACTGATATCATATCAATGAAAATCATGAAAAATGGTGAAGCACAAAATTCCAGAAATCATCATCAGAAATCCAGAAAACACATAAAAAGGGGGGGAGGCCTAACACATGAATGGGAGCATTAAAACTCACCTACGCGTAAACACATGACGAGAAGCTATCTCATGGAAGCTATCCATTAAATTTTTACACAGGAATGGCCCGAAGACCGTAGGGTGCTACCCTAGAAATGTGATGCCGAAACATCACATGATCGGGGTATAGTCTCCCACGTAGACAAAGAGACATCGCTCAATCGCTAGTCTAAATCACAAAAATGATCGTCATGATCATAAGGAAGTGTCAATCACACCAAGCTAGTAAATATATGAGTTTAGCTTCATGTCCCATAACCACTTGCTTAACTTAAATTTTTACGAACAAGCTGTAAATCTTCACTAGGAAATTGTCACAAAAAGGGTTCAATCGAACAAGTCCAAGAGCTAACCGACGAAGTGAACGCAAGCGTTTCATACCACCCGTTTTACTAAGTCGTTTAAGTCGATTTCTCATTCGAGTGAAGTAAAGGCTTGTATATACTAGTAGATTGAAAATCGGTTTGAGAAAACGAACTTTTGATATTTAAAATAGTGTTGAAATCGCTTTGATGAAAGAGTTTTGATATTTACTATTAGTATTGAAACCTTTATATTTTTAAAGTGACAAGTCATAAAACGTATCACAAAAATTCACATTCGGAGACGTGAATAAAATCCAAGGAAATCAGCTCAAAATGCATCAAAATGGAAGTTCTGATGAATGCTTTTCATATAAGATTGCCTACGCAGAGTAATACGGGGTTCGACCTAGTGAAGACAAGCGACCTAAGTTTAAAAAGGCGGGCGACTTAACAAAGTGGCCGATAATAAATGATAACAACAAAAAGGGAATCAACCCGATTTGATTAGAGTTGGATATTCAAGCTAAAAAAACAAGTAGGCAAAACACAGCAGATTCAGACGTCTGAGATCAAGAATTCAGACGTCTGAATCTGGAAAATAAACTATTTTCCAGAACAGAATTCAGACGTCTGAATCCTAGACTTCAGACGTCTGAAATAGGCACTTTTTAGCCTATTTCTTTTCTGGTTCAAAACGAACCAATTCAGACGTCTGAAATTTTGATTCAGACGTCTGAATGCTGGGAGAAGAAAATTCCCAGTATTCCATTCAGACGTCTGAACCATACGTTCAGACGGCTGAAACTGTTATTCAGGGCATTCCCTGAACCTAGGCCAAAAAATGGCCAAACGACATCGATAATTATCGGTCGAGCAACAACGACTAAAGAATTGCACAAGGATAAGTGTTAGGAATTCATACCTAACAATCGAAGATAATTATTGACTTAGATGTGAGATAAAAATCTCACCTTTATGCACAAGAACTAGAATGAAGAAGCTATAGAGCAATGGCAATGACAATCTCTCTTCAATCCCAACTCAACAAGCTTGATTCTAAGCTAAAAAGAGAAACATTTCCTAAATTAGGTTTAGGAATTTCTGAAATTGATAAGAGAACGGGTTGGAGAAGATGAAGATGAAGCTTACCAATGGGTTCTCTTTGAATTTGGAGCAAGAACTTGAGTTTGCAAGAGGAACTAGGGTTTGGAATTTCTAATTCCCTTTCCTTTCCACCATTTTCAGTCTTTGCTTGAGTTTGAAGAGTGGGAATGAGTGAATGGAGAGGAGAGGGGGTTGGAACTGAGTTAGTAAGTGATTAATGGGTTCAGCCCAAACCAAAGCCCCAAGTGAAAAAGTGGCCAAATTCCACTAACTCCAAATATATCGAAGCTTATACTCAAAAAGGTCGCAAATGGCATTTTGAACTCAATGGAAGTGGTCTCGAGTCCCAATTCGACTGTTTGCAAAAAGTAGCTTTTCGGACTAAAATCCGACGAACGATGTTATATTTAAATAAAATATTTAAATATAAAATCGACAAATATGCGGGTTGTTACAATAAACCTCTCAATAGATAAATCAACACAAAACATTTTTATATCAAACAACAAATAAGCGCTCATATATATAATACTCTCAAAACTCATCATAGGACTAACCTTATCTCTAATGAGTCACTCCTTCCAAGGTATTACTAACCCTGTCTATAACGAGTTTTACCTCAACAATGCCTAGGTGTTCGCTCAACCTAGGCTCTGATACCCAACGTAACGATCGGGATTTTCGACCCTCGAAAATCAACACTTATACATCCTCAGTATTAATGTACCGCAAATCCAAGTGCCAGAAACCCCGATTGTTAGGGAAAAAGAAAATAAAGATAGAACAAAATCTCATACGAATGGAATAACATATATTATTTCAATATATAATCTTCACAGTGGAAAATTTTGAATAGAAATATCAGAGTCTAACCTAGATTCGGCCTGGACAGTTATAAACCCCTGTCCTTACAAATGCTGACAACCAAAAAATATATGCAATATATATTCAACGGATAATAGAATACGTCCATAAGTAGATGAAGATCTCCTGCTCTCCTCTGGAAACTCCAAGCATCTTCAACTAAACTTGAAACTACTTGGATCTGACTCGAGTATTTAAAATACCTGGATCAGGCTTGATAAACCAGCATGAGATACTCGATTTATAAATTGATGGCAGTTAAAAACCTTTGAGAAGAAGGGTATCTCATAAGACCACGCCCACACATAAAAACAGACGGGTTTTTACCTTATGATAACCAAATCACTTTTATACCAAAATAATTTGATATTATTTCTAATGACATTCCTTTGAAAACACTTTTCGAATAATATATGAAAAAAACCAAAATTGTTACATTGATTAAATTTGACGGCTAACTAGCTACTTTAAAAAAGTAGGTTCTACAATCAAAACTGTAAAAGCAACGTATTGGAATTAGATTTCCAACATGATAGGGAACTAGTGACCATTAAGACCCGAAAATCCACGTATAACAGTCCTAGTTCACTCCAGTGGCTTTACACTATCTCCGTCAGCCTCCGAACTATACTACTACACTACTATGGAACTGCGTATTACTCGATGGCTTTACACGATCTCCGTCAGCCTCCGGACCATTCCATTTCATCATCTTAAGGCAATAGATTCCTTTCATTCCTCATAACCAATAGCCCGAAATTTGTCCTTCAAACCACATATTATCCCATACAATTCCTGGGGTCTAAGGCTCGTGAGGCTACGCTCAACAAAGCCACACTTTGCTTTTCGCAAAGCCACACTTTGATCATCACAACTTCCACTTTGAATGCCACATTACCATTCCTTTGATCACTATTTACTTTCACGAACATACAACCTCTGAGTTCATACGTCTCAGAGAAGGGTGTTAAGCTAAGAAAAGTTGCCTTCTCCACTACCAAACAGATGTATGTTTGTAAAAGTTAATGTTTGTGATCTCAGAAATGCAATGTCAGACATTCATCCATACAAGTTCATTCTGGGACTGAACGAAACCGAAGAAACTCCTTCTACCATATCCTGTCGGGAATTATCCCAAGGAATAATAGCGATTAGTCCTTACAATTGAAGATTTTCATAACAGAGCACCACTGCCACCATAAATATATGATATGGTAAATTTCACCTTGAGGGACTAGTGGCAAGTAGCCCTTTATCATAAAGATCCTCGTCTTCAAAAATCATCATCATGTCTTCACTTCCGAACGTATACATTGGCTCAGAGTGGTTTACGGATAGGAGTTGCCCAAATCCGACCCTGGTTCCTCTGAACCAATCATCGATAAAAAGATGTTAAGTTCACATGTGATTATCAATCATCAATCAATTTAATTCATCTTCTTATTCATTCATTTAGAGATATATTCATTTTACATATATATTCATCGAATCATTTCTTTCTCTTTTTCAGAGTATATGGAATCATTAAGCCACATTTATCAAATCATTTGGCTAATTTTGAAACCTTTTTAATCTTGAAATAATTCCAAATCATTTCACCTTTTCTTTTAAATTAGGAAAACATTGCCAAAATCATTTCATATTTTTATTTAGGAAAACATTTCAAAATCATTTCATTTAAATCTTAGCAAAGATTTCTTAATTCAAAACTCCAAAGTTGATTAAGATAAAACTATGTTTCTAGGGTGTTAATCCAAATACCAGTAAATATTAAGTGAGCAGAATCTATAGAAATCATCTAATTCTACTGAATATCAATCCCCGTATTCAACAAATACTATGGGCAGAATAATAGTGAAATCCCCTTTTAAATTCCACGACTGGTACGAGTTCTCACTTCGGGCTTTAACACAGAGTACAAGAAGATCATCTCCATAAAATCAAGTTATAATTACATTTGGAAAATTAAATCTTTTTATACTTAACTCATTTTTGACATTTCGACTATATCTATCCCTCGCCCAAGAAAGAGGCCAGGTGAGCCAGGGCACTGGTTGCTCCTGTCATCTCCTTAGTTTAAGCACCTCACATCTAGATCCCACGAATAGAAAAATCCAGTCTACTCATCGGCTTTTAGAGCCAAGATTAAACCACTTGTTTATAATAGCCCTTTTCTTTAAATAATTTATTTGAACCTTCTTCAATAAGCTAGAAAACCTCCAAATCATCATTAACACTCTTACTTATCCATTTGGAAACATGTACAACAGATTTAGAAAAGAACTATTAAGTTTAAAACTATATTTCAAAAGTTATAGAAAAGTGATGCGGAAAAGTGCTATGGAAAGTACTTTTTAGCTATATTGATCAAAACGACTTCTTATTATTTGAAAATCCATTTTTATTACTCAAATCACTTTTAAAACATTTTAAAAGATTTATACGATTTATTCCACATTTTAAACAATTTAAAACATCATTTTCAAAGAAATCCAGTTTTGGATTCCGAACTGCAAAACCGCTATTTTTCTAAAAACTTGTTTTACTCATATCTCAAAATCTACTTGTCGAAATATCAATTTTCTTTCTTCGTAGGAAAACTATGGATATAGTAGTTTGGAAAATTCTTGTCTCGAAGAATTCCGAGCTATATTCCAACTTTTACACTCGTTTAACTTTTATGGCACGAATTCGCGAACTGTCGTTACGCGACGCGTCTATTTTTGACTAAATTTTCATTTACCTTTCAAACTTCACCAAAACACTTTCATATGTTTATAAAACGTTTATAAATCATTTTCAAACATTAAACCAATATTTTTCCATATTAAATCTCTTTTCCACTTTTAAATCATTTCATAATATTATATTATTATAATATTCATTTTCATCCTTTTTATATTTTCAAAACCATTAAGAGGCTAAATAAAATCCATACACATATTATATGCATTCATTTTTATTAACTAACAATTTTATTATGATTTCTTATAATTTATCACAAACAAGTTATCAACCATATCAACATCCATATAATCAACCATATAATCATTCAAGTTATCAACCATTCATACAAATCATTACAAGATTAAATGGTCATATTATTATACGTAAAAATAGTTATAGAGATTATTTATTATTTAATAAACAATGAGTACTCACCATAATCAATCCAAATCTTCCTACCAATGTTCAACAAATCAACACTTCACTAAACAAGTCCACTTCTCTTTCAAGTGCTCGATCACCATTTCTACCTCCTCCTTGCTCACAGCCTTACCTCCATCACCCTCAGAGATCGCGGCCTCCACCACCTCATGTTATCACCACCTCCTCCATGGCGTAGGCCCCTTAAACCCACGTCCTAACCATCCTAGGACCAACAACACTCACAACCATGGCCATTGAAGTGAAGAGAAAGGAGCTATGTTAATCGAAGTGGAATGGTGTATATGTATATGTATAATTTCTTATTTCTTTTTCTATACTTTTTTCTTTCATTATTATATTTAAGAAGCCATTAAAGAAGCTTCATGAGAAGAAAGAAGAAGAAGGAGAAGAATGAAAAAAAAAGAGAGGAGGGTAGGGTATTTATAGGAAAAAAGAAGAGTGTAAAGGAAGATATGCATACACCATTTTTTTCAAGCTTCTCCAACACACTACTCCTTTAAAATACACGGCCATAGCCCCTCCCCCATGTGCACATCACTTCAATCCACTCATGTATGCATATGTTGACTTGTTTAAGCTTAAGGAGGAAGCTTTACTTAAAATATCTTATATATTTTATAATATATATACATACATATATATATATATGTTTAAGTGTAAATATATACATGTATATGTTTATGTGCATGTTAGTGGATGCATCTATGTGTTATATATGTGTACATGACATATAAACAAATTTGCATTGATTCTGAACAACTTTCGTTTGATAAACCATTGTTAATCAGAGAACCGATTCCTTGTCACATTTTCACTTATACTTTAACGTACATATATTTATAAACAAAATTTGAGAAACATTTTCTTATCATTTTAGATGAATTAAAATGATCATTTTTGAATTATAAAACAATATAAATTTATATTAACAATTATTTACAAAAATTGCTATTATACTGATAAAGTGATATTAATTTTCTTATATTTTCAAACTGATTATGTATCTCTTTATAAAACTATTATAAATTATTTATCATCACTTTATAACTATTTAAAATGAATTATTATCATTTAAAAACAATTATTTGAATAATTATAATAATTATTAAATCAGTAAACTCTATTTAATTTAATAAATCAATTATCATATTTAAGGGCATTATTAACAATGTTTAAAACACATTTTATTTTCAAAATCAAATCAATTGATTTTATTTTATATTCTTGTTTAATTATAGAAATAAGTGTTTGTATCTAGCTCCGTGCATGACGTTTTATGATTATAGAGCTGGTTATTGATAAAACAGTTTTCAGCCATTTTATCGATTTATATTTCGAGGAAAGCATTTTTGTAAATATTTATTCAAAATAAGATTACTATTACTTATTATCACTCAAAAAAATATTATTTGTATTATCAACCCTTTATTTAAAAATAAATACAATTTATCAAAGTGGTAAATTGGCAGGTCGTTACATAGTGTTTCACTTTCAATGCTTCCACTTAACCCAACTATAGTCGTTTGATGGACGCCGTGCTAAGATTTAACTATAATCAAAGTCGAGCTTCCACATTGAAGATCAATAGTATTCTCAAGTCGAGAAAACTGTGTAAATTAGTAACATTGATATTCTCTACTTGACCTTAGTTATACCATCTGACAGAACACTATCGAGTGAGTCATTCCATAATTATCCAAAACTATCAGTACGTAACCCCTTGGCGCCCCCAGCAGTCATGAGTAATACATTGTCGACCATTTAGAGAGCGTTGTGTATTCTAGTCTCAGCAGATGTATCGATATCCAGTCTCGATACATCTTGACTAGGAATATTTTAAATAGTATATTTGTTTCATTGTGATAAATTACTCATGGTTACAATACTTTGTAACTACTATCACAAAACATACCATTTATGGATTTTTTATTAAATATACTTTTAATTAAATTAATTAATTAATATAACCACATTATATCAAGTATATAATAGAAAGAAAATATCTTAATTTCAAACAAGATTGGTCAATGAGTTTGATATATGTAACAAATTACATAATTGCCACTAGGGCATACCCCCAACTCTACTAGCAATAATATATACATAAAATTTATTGTTGACTATTCATATTCTTATATTATGATACCTGTTAATTGTCATTTATATGATGCATTAATCAAATCTATCAAAAGGGAAATTGTATCAATCATCCTTGTTATCCTTTATTTATTTCCCTTCTTAACTCCTATGTGATAACCATTCATTTTATTATTACCTACATGTATACATATATTGTCATCTATTGATTACATCTTGTTATTATTTGATTATTTTAACATATATATACCTACAGTTCATTGTTGACTATTTATATTCTTATATTACGATACATATTGATTGTCATTTATATGTTGCATTAATTAAGTTTATCAAAAGGGAAATTTTATCAATCATCCTTGTCATCCTTTATTTATTCCCTTTTTAACTCCTATGTGATAACCAGTCAACTTATTCTTGCATACATGTTTACATATCTTGTCATTTATTGATTACACATTGTCAGCATTTAATTATTTTGACATATAATTAAAATGAATATATTTGATATATTCATACCCTTTTGCATTCCACACTTAACTAAATTATAAAATAATGTCATAATTAATAAAATATGATTTTATTATTAGGTGCAATATGGTCAGAACAGAGTATGTATCATGTATGAAAAAATTATATACCCCGATAATACAAAGTCCAATCAACAGATCTTTTTCCTCTCCCCTTCGACTATCTAATAGGTTTACCTTCGTTCTATTAATTAAATTATCAGAGGATAAGAAATCTTTTATTTTTGCAACCCGACTGCTCTTTTGACTTTGGAATTTTGTTTTGGTATAATGTTTCTTCTACATATTAGTTTCCAATCCATAATAGAAAATAGGTAGCAAAAAAAGAATCCAAGCCCATTCACAGGAGACCCCTTCCCCACATCAAGCACTAAGTTATTTTTAACGTTTAATTAAATCGGGAAATTATTCAAATTAAGAATAAAAGCTCGTTGCTTTTTTTTACCAGGATTTAGATCTAATAAAACTTTTAGACTTCATAGGCCCTAAAGATCTAAAATAAAAAAAAATTGAAATTTGCTTTTTTTCTCCGTTACAAGTTGGCCCAGTTCCAAAAATGGTATCAGAGCCTAATAGCCTATGTGGTCTAAATTAGTCTTGTTAATGCTGACTAATTAAGTGTGCCCACTGCGGTGTCTAGAAAGGTAATGTTTAGGATTTGAATTGGATAATCAAGTCTCCTATCCTACCTGATTACCTGCCTGACCTTGAAAGGTGAAGTGAGCCCAAAGGTTGCCGCTAATAGAAAATACCCTATTTGGTTTGGGCCTTCGGCTAATTTTCATAATTGTTTTGAAAATTAAAATTAAAGATTTTAAATTTAACATTTAAATTTGAAATAAAAACATGTTTATTATAAAAGTTATAATACAACATAAGTCTTCAAATATTTTAAAAGATAATGATGTTTTCAAAATGTTTGGAAATAATTAAATAACCATTTTGAAATTTGAAATTTATTAATAAGGTTAATAAGTTAAATTAATTAAATAAGTTAATTAATTAATACTTATATGCATGTATTATATATATTGATATATGTTATGTGTAACGACCTATAATTTTGTAAATATTTTAATTAAACTTTTATTTAAAACTTTTGATTTTTAAATCATTTAATATTGAATTTCTGGAATTTTCCAATGTAAGTTTGGAATTTGTTTGTAATTTATTTTCCAAATACAATTTAATATACATTTTCTGCAAATTTTATATTTTGGTCAAATTTGGTCCAATTTTGAATTTCAGTTAAATTTTTAACTTTGAATTTTTCATTTTATTCTTTTTTTAGAGCATAATATAATTCTGATATCTGTTCTGCTTTTCGTTTCATCAAATTCCGTTTTATACCTTTTAAATTTGATAACTTTTAGCGTTTTACACGCAATAAATTTCTGTACTTTTATTATGTATATATTTTATATCTTTCCTATATCCATCTCTATTTTATATTTCTATTTTTATTTTGTCAAGACATTCATTTTATTTATTGAATTGTCACTTTTTTATATCTTTTATTTATGGCTTGGAAAAAATCAAAGGGCATACGTTATATTGTCTTAATTGTTTTCCTTTTTAATTGCCTACTCTTTATTATTTTTTTAGCCGTTCCCACCCTTGTTTGGCCATGCATTACTCTATCAAATCACATAAAAATCTTCTCAATATCTCACTTCCTCATTTGCCTCTTCTGAATGAAAGATTTTATAGTAAGTTTCTTTTATTAAATAGGAATTAAAGCCCCTTTATTATTTTCTTACCACTTATTCTTTTAGCCGTTCATACCTCAAACCCTAGCCGCCTCCTCTATTACTAATTCACGTACAAAAACATTTTTCCCACATCTCATTTTCATTTGCATCCAAAGAGAAAATACTGTAAGTTTCCATGGTTTCTCTTCCCTCCTCTTCTTTCTCCTTTTCATTTTGATTTTTCTTTTGTTTTCTTCATGCTTGGCTCGGCCTCCACCTCATGCTCCTCTATTGCCGACCACATCTCCTCTCCACCATCACCATAGATCGGCCTCCACTCTCCATCACCTCCTCCAACCATGGCCGTGACCCCTAGATCCAGATCCACCACCAAAACTTGACCAAAACAATCACAAGCCTTGTATTTCCACCTTTCTCTTGTTCCTAGCCTTGTCCACCACTCAATACAACCCCATGCCTTGCTTTTCCACGACCTTATCATCTCCTTGCCGTGACTAGAGATGCACTTGACCCAAACAAAACCAAGGCCGAGCCACACAAGCCCTATGGCCGAACCAATAGGACCCAAAACCCTTGCCATTTTGCCTTCCTTCATGTGTAACTTCCATATCTTCATTTTCCCTTTGCCTTAGCCGTGCCTCTTGCCTACCATAACCGAGCCTATGTTGCTTCAAACAAGACAAGGTCAAGCACAACACGATGTGGTCTAGCCAATTTGCATCATAGTCGAGCCCATTTGTTGATGGAAGTAAGGTTATGTCACTTAAATCCTTATCTTTCTCATTGTTTGATTTATAATCTTTGTATGTGTTGAATCATATTCTTATATATATGTTTTATAATTATTTGTTACAAGATTGAATCTTGTCTCTCCATCTACTCGTATTTGATTCGTGCTTTGTCGTGCTTTTCGGAGTCTAGTTGTGTGTCTTGAATTGTTATCTTCTAGCTTTAAAAAGGTGAGTTTATCACTCTCGACATACATACTTTTATAATTGTGAAACAATGGCATGTGAATTGTAGAAAATTTATATGTTATGTTAATATGTTCATATATGCCTGTGATATGATTATATGAAGTTAAATTCCTGTTTACATATTCGTTACATCATCTGATATGATTATATGTTCTACTGTTCATTTATTTACTGATTCTCACACTGCAAGTTCCCTATCACTATGGGTTGAAATGATACATACCCGAACGGACATTAGATAAGGAAAAATCATTATGAGCTAAAATGATAGGCTCGAGTGATTTTTTTATTGTATTTGTTTTACTTGGGATTGCGGGTTTGAAATGATAGAACCCGGATTTTTCTTTTTTTATTACGAATTGAAATGATACATATCTGTATCACTTGACCTAGGTTAGAAAATATTATACAGGCCCATGGTTATATTTTCAAATAATATTTTCCTAAATAAAAAAAAATATTAAGTATTTTGAATTTTTAAATATATGAGATTTGAGCTAAAAGATTTGATTTATTGGTTTAAATATAAGAAGATTTTGGTTTTCTATAAGTTAAGATTTTTTTTTTTTTTGAAAAAAGGGGTTCAAACTTTTCTATTAAGAAATAAAAATCAAGTCCAACAAGATACAAGAGCAAAAGCCAATAACCGGCCCAAAACAAAAACCAAAGACAATACAAAAACTATACACGTTGGGCTCAATAACAACTACAACCCATACCCAATAACAGGCCCAAAGAATGGAAGCCTCCAGAAGAACCAGATGCTTCTCGATAAGGAAAAAAGCAATACGACTTTTCATTCTCTTCCTAACTCCATACTTTCCAAAAAGAAAACTCGCGAGAAACAGAAATGGCTGCTGCCATGAAATATCTGATCTCCTCCTTTTACTTCCGAGACGACAAAAACTACAGCGAACTCCAAATGAAAACAGTTAGGACTCGGAACACCATCCCTCCAGAATTACTTGAGTAAGTATACTATCTAAATCTACTGCTTTGTTCCTTAAAGCCTTCAAACTAACGAGGATTTTTATGATTCCATGTCAGGGAAGCTGCAAAAACTCTTAACAACCTTCAAACAAGAATTTAACAGTTTAGATCTGAGATTCATCTCCGATCTGAAAGACTTGCTAAACCATATGAAACAACAGCTGTTTCTCAAGACGACTCTAAACAAGATAAGTTTTTGATATGGCTTCTGTTTTCCTCAGTAAAGCTGCTTCCTTTGAAGCTTCTAGTATATCCATACTAAATCAGCGTCTTGTTGTCCAGGAGTCCACAGACAAATTGCACCACCCAATAACAGGCTCAAAGATTAGAAGCCTCCCGAAAGAATCAGATGCTTCTCGTCATGGATGATGCAAAAACTCTTAGATAACCTTCAAATTTTAGATCTTAGATTCATCTCAGATCTGAAAGACTTGCTAAACCATAGGGAACATCAGCTGTTTCTCAAGACGACTCTAAACAAGATAAGTTTTTGAAATAGCTTCTGTTTTCCTCAGTACAGCTGCTTCCTTAGAAGCTTCAAAATATCCATAATAAATCAGCGTCTTGTTGTCCAGGGATCCACAGACAAATTGCTCCACCTGCAGATCAATAAACTTAAAAACTACTGTTTAGTTAGAGATGAAAAACAGATATAATGTAATTTAGAGAGGGAGAGAATCAATGTAAGATAAAACAGGTACTCGAGATCTGAAGCCAGAAGACATAGGAACAATAAAGTAGCAAAAATAAACAGGAATTATGATAATGTCCCCAATTCAGCGTTGGGAGGTATGGCCCCATTTCAAAGCTATTTCCGAGTTCATGCCAGTGCTGTTCTGAAAATATTTTGATTTTGCCATTCTGATGTTCATAGTTTGGAAAATTTTTAAACAAACTTTCGATCCTTCTGTAAAACAATTTTGAAAAATCCTTTCATTTCTTTCTTTCCAAATGTGCCAGACGCAAACTGAGAGTGAAAGTTGGAACAAATCAGACTTGAAATTTCGAGCGTTGGATATAGAAACAATTTTCGTTAAATCCTCCTTCAAGATAAAAGAAAATGTACTTTTCGGTTTAACGAAAAAAATTTTACAACTCCAAAACCAGATCTTTTCTGTAAAGACACATTGAAAAAATAGATGGTCTATATTTTCAATGTGACTATTACAAAACACACAATTCTGATCAACCACTATCTGCTTCTGAATTAATCTTTCTTTTTTCAAGAGAAAATCATTTATGGCCTTGAAGAGGCAAACTGCCATTTTAGGAACATGAATTTTGCTCCAAACCATAGTCGCCCAAAATTTAGTATCAAACCTAGTTCGAACCGAGTTCCAAACTTTTTTAAACTCATATTGCCCATCCGAAGTGCACTTCCAAGACCAGAAATCCCTCTCTTTGTCATTGTGAATCTTTACATCTTCAATTTCACTCTGTATTTGAAATAAAAAGCTATACAAGTCCCACTTCCATTCACCATTTCTTAAAATCCTGCTAAGCATTATATTATATGTACCAGTTCTAAAAGCAGTGTCTCTACCAATGCGTTCCATAATAGAACTCCCATTTAGCCAAGGATCATGCCATAACGAAGTAGATTTACCATCTACAATGTTAAGGGAAAGACAGTTCAAGGCTTCGTGTCTATTTTTTAGAATACACTTCCACACCCCAGAATCATCCGAACGCTGGTTAATATCCCAGAAACTTTTAAGCCCTATGTATTTTCCATGCATGAATACCGCCCAACTGCCTTCTAAGTTAATGATTTTCCAAATCAATTTGATATATAGCGTTTTGTTCATCTCTTCTAAGTTTCTCAGACCCATACCTCCTTCTTCTTTTTGTCTACTTAGAACTTCCCACGGGATCTTACTACTGCGACTTTTCCAAAGAAAATTTAATATCATATGTTTAATCTTCTGAACAGTAGCAACAGGGAGGTAGAAACATTGCATCCAAAACTGAATTATAGGGTATATAGTAGATTTTATAAGTTCCAGTCTCCCTGCTAAGCTCAACATTTTAGTTTCCCATCTTCCAATCCTAACTTTGATCTTCTCTATCAACGGAGAACAATCCTTATCCCTCAAGTTAACGCTTGACAGAGGAATACCCAAATACCTTATAGGAAGGGTAGATTGTTGAATGTTGAGAATAGAACAGATGTCTGTACAGCCATCTACCCCTTTCCCAAAAAAGATGTTAGATTTCTCCGCACTTAACTCCAAACCAGTGACCCTTTTCAAGGTTTTAAAAACTTCGTTAATAGCATACGCAGTTTGCACATTGGCTTTAGTAAAAAGAATGATATCGTCTGCGTAAATCAAGTGAGTCAATTTGTTACCAAAGTCCGTAACAGAAGAGATCAGACCACCCCTTACTTTTTCTTCCATAAGTAGTGTAAAATATTCCATCACTAGGGTAAATAGGATAGGAGAAAGTGGGTCTCCTTGTCTAAGACCATTAGAGCCTTTAAAGTAACCGTGCGCTTCTCCATTAACAATGATAGAAAAAATTGGGGTCTTAATAAGATTTCCAATAATTTTTATCCATTTATCCGTAAAACCCAAGCTTCTTAACATGTGAATAACAAAATCTCTATTAATCGAATCATATGCTTTCTTTAAATCAACTTTTATACACATATATTTATTATCCTTTCTTCCGAGACCTCTAATTAATTCATGAGCTAACAAAATACCATCTCCTATTGATCTACCATTTATAAATGCCGTCTGGTTATGAGATACCAACTTATCCAAAAAAGGACCCAATCTGTTACACAGGATTTTAGAGAGAACCTTGTATAAAGTGTTACAGCATGCAATTGGTCTGAAATCTTGAATACAGGAGGAATGGTCCTTTTTAGGGATCAAATGAATAAACGTGTGGTTCCATTCACTAATGATTAGACCCTTTTGAAAAATATCATTTAAAGCTTTATAAATAATATCTTTCGAAAGATTCCAATGCTTCTTGAAAAACAACGAATTGAAACCATCCGGTCCCGACGAAATAGTGTCTTTGATATCCCACAAAGCGTATTTGATTTCTTCTAAAGAGAAATTCTTATTTAAAAAATTAGCCCCAAACTCAGAAATAACCGTTTTGCAAATCACTTCAGGAAAATGATCACATAAAGGTTGATTATAAGTTTGCTTGAAAAAATCAATAGCCTCTTCAACAAATTTATTGTCCGATATCACCTTACCGTCCACATTAAGGTTAGTCAAACGGTTTCTACTCCTTCTGTTAGACATTTTGGCGTAGAAAAAAGCAGATCCCTCATCACCCATCATCAGCCAGTCACATTTAGCCTTTTGTTTTGCCGCCATGAATTCTTTTTTTAGTGCAAGATCCAAGTTGGTCTTGGCATTTTGAAATTCCAAAGCTAAGTTATGGTCATTAGAATTTTCCAAAAGTTTTTGAAGACTAGAACATTTATCTCTCATTACATTCACCTCTTGTCTGATGTTACGAGAATTAGCACTCCATCTCTTGAGATCCCTCTTAATGTTTTTGAGAATGTTAATAACTTGGAACAAAGGTCTGTCGATTTGGTTGGTAACCCAAAGTTTCTCAACCAGAGGAAAATATTGGTCGCATAAAGACCAATGATTCATGTATCTAAACGGACTATTCTTAACCCTAGAGATAGAGGTAAACGAGACGAGAATAGCATTATGATCGCTCACCGTAGGAGGTAAGAATTCAACTGATAACTCAGGGAATAAGTTAATCCAGTCAAGGTTAGCAAACACCCTGTCGATTTTAGAGAAAATATTTCTACCCGGGCCCGACCACCAAGAAAATTCGAATCCTTTAATATTTATCTCATTAAGACCAGTAAATAAAGCCATGTCATCTAATTCAAACAAATTATAAAAAGTTGCTGGATTACCTCCCTGTCTTTCTGAGGGTCTACGGATGCAATTAAAATCCCCAAGGACCATCCATGGCCTATAAATATTTATAGCATCCTCCTGCAAATTCTTCCATAATCTTTTCCTTAGTTCAACAAAATTTTGGGCATAGACAAAAGTTAAATTACATCTAAAATTCGAGGAATTGATCAGTTCAATAGAAATGTGTTGGTCACTCATACTAATAAAATTGAAATCCCAAATTTTTGCATCAATAAGAACCATAATCCTACATTTAAAATAGCAAGATATATTACTTATTATTCTCCAACCATCTTCCAACGTTTTTTCCAACTTCATAATCTTTGGAAACATCAATTTGTTTTCCAGAATACCAAAACAGCTAATTTTAAATTTGTCTATAGCTTTCCTCACTTCACCCATTCTGTTAGGGTTATGAAACCCTCTAACGTTCCAGCAGGCCACAGACATTATAAAACCTTATTGTTTCGGGTCCTCAGGGGTCTACTGCTCGAGGACTCCCCTTTGTCTTCCGAAGGAATACCTAACATCTGAACCCACTTAGGGTTCTTTCGGACCAGCTTATCCTTCTGAATATTATCAAATTCTATATCTTGGGGCTTCAGAAGAAGTTGTTCTTCCATTTCCTCCTGAACTGTGTCTACATTATCATAACTATTTTGTTCCTCTGCCACTTTAGTCGTTCCTATGTCCTGATCCAGATTCTCTTGTACCTGTAATAAAATACTATGATCAGTCCCTCTCCTGTAATTAACATTATTATAAGTTTCATCATCAAAAACTAAATCATTAGAAGTTAAGGATATTGGAAAAGAATTGTGATCCGATGATGACAATGGGCGTTTGAGAATAGAAACGTGAGTCGATGGTGATTTTGGAGGAAATGATCTCAGATCTATGGCTCCCGGGGTAGTTGGAGAAACAGGAATGAATGGCTCCCTGGTTCCTTGATCAGGAGGACCTTCCGGCCTGGCCAGAGGAGCATTGGAGCAATCTTCACTGACTCCTGTTTCGGTAGAAGTAACATGATCTGACTCTGTACCTTCGGAAATTGCCCCCTCACCCCGCTCTACTGAGGATGCAACTTTCCCCAAGTTCTGTTCCTGAATTGAATTAACAATTACATTTGTAGAGTTTTCCCTATCTTCTGTGTCTTCCGCCACTACATTATTGTAAGGGACAACCCCTTCATCATTCTTGGATCCAATTTCAGTAGCATTTATCTCCTTTTCAGGAATATTTGATAACTCAATTTCACAATCAACTATACTAGGCTTATCAGAGCTAACAGCTTGGGTCTCTTTAGGGACCCAGGACTTGGTCATAGGACATTCATCAATTAAATGTCCGAAACAAACACACTTGACACAGATGGGAGGAGGGTTTTCATATTCTACTTCTTGAACGAAACTCCTCCCATTCTCGTCTCTACCTTCAATGGATTTAGGCATTCCATATTTAACATTAACCTCCACCAAAACTCTGGCGAAGGCTAGTCTAGATTTATTTTTAGTGGCCTCATCCATCTTAATAGGAACTCCTATGGTACTAGTTAGAGCGCTAATGGCCTTATTGCCCCATAGTTTAAAACTTAAACCAGGAAGTCTAACCCACATGGGCAAAGAAGTAAGGAGATCTCTATCAGTTCTCATATCTGGGGATAATCTCTTCATAATAATCAAGTTCCGGTCCATAAACCAAGGACCTGATTTTAAAATCTTATTGCAATCCTCCTCCAATCCGAATCTCACTACGAAAAATCCATTATTCCTAGAATGAACAGAAAACGGCTTCTTAGTTTCCCAAACCCTTTTGGCATAACCCTCAAATGTACGGAGCCAAGGTTTATACCCAACCACATACAGCAAAATGCATAAATCCCAACCTCCCTCCGCTTCTTTGATCGCTTCATCAGATAGGGAACCTATCCTTTTACCATCTGCTACAGTAGGCTCTATAAACTCCAGATCCAGGTTACCTAAATCCCCAACTGCTCCTTCTTTTACTGCCTCACTGTATGAAAATTTCTTTGCGTTTTCTGAAACAGTGAAAATGATTTTGGAATTGCCTCCAGACATCGCACCTTTCTGCTTAGAAAATTTTGTTTTGCCTGTCCGCCCAGTCTGATCCGAAAGCACCCTCCTACCCTCAGATCTACCTGTTCTGTTCGAACTTTGCCCTCCCAAAGTAAGCCTCTGATCCGGACCAGAAGGAATAGGTGCCTTGCCCCTTTTCCTTCTCACCTCCTCCCAACCTTCCGCATCCCGCAGACCCATAATGAGGAGTTTGAAGTGAAGAATGGAAACAAGATAATAACGGAGAAAGATTAAGAAAACTAGGAAAAAAGGAAAGGAAAAAAGAGAAAAGGGAAAACCCTAATCTCCAGATCTAGAAAAGGAAAAAAGTGGCTTTAATTGAAATTATAAAGATGTGTTGGTTTTAAATAGAATTTAGAGACACTTATTGATGTTAAATAACTTAATAATATAATTGGACTTAATATGGAAATTTAAATCTAACCTAGTAATTGTTATGAATTTTACTTTATGAAACAGACATGTTTTGTGTAATAAATAATGTATTTTGAACTAATAAAATGGAATATAGTTTTAATTGGATATTTTGTAGTAAAATTTATTTAACTAGAAAATCATAGTTAATTGATGTTTAAATGAATAGATCTAAAAGAAAAATTGATTGTTACATTAACTATGATAAAATATTCTTTTGTGAAATGTTATCTTTTGTAAAATAAATAGTTATGATTTTTAAATGGAAGAAAAATGTAACTTTAATTATGACCTAACTTGATAATTGGAAATTTGGTTATTCAAATGGAAATTTTAAGTTAAGTAAATAAATAGAAATTTAGTTTTATTTATGAAATGGGTATTTTAAATTAAAGTGTTAGGTTAGTGGTTAAAAATAAAAGTTAAGTAAAATAGTGTATTTTGACTTAATAAATGAATTATGGTTTAAATTGGATATTTATTTATAAAATTTTATTTTGTTAAATCATAAGTTAAATGATATCCAAATGAATGTTTTTGAAGCATGAAATATGATTTTTTTATTTAAAAATGGCTAAAATTGAAGTTTTAATGTTTCTGAAAAGTTATAATAAAATCTGGAATTTTATTGTTAGCATTTATAAAATGCTATGGTTTTAAGATGGCATTTGTTAAGTGCTATCATTTCTGAAATTTAACTAAGTTCTGAAATAACCAAATACTATTACAGCATTTTGTAAGTGCTGCTGTTTTGAAATTTAACTATGTTCTGAAACAACTAAATACATATTACAACACTTTATAAGTGCTGTTGTTTCTGAACTAAGCTGTTTGAGAATAACTAAATATCTATTACAGCACTTTATAAGTGCTGCTGTTTCTGAATTTGAACTATTTCTGAAAATAACAAAATATCTACTGTAGCACTTTATAAGTGCCGCTGTTTTGAATTTGATAATGTTTTGAAATGTTAATATATTTACCGTAACACTTTATAAATGCTGTTGTTGCTGAAATTCAATGAACTTTGGAAATGAATATTATTTTGGAAGATTTTGACATTGAATTTAACTGGTTTAAATGAATATGTTTTGAGGTGAAATATAAACCATTTTTATTTAAGTTAATACAATGTTTTCGAAATTGGTATAATTGAACGAATGAACTTAAAAATGCTATAACTTTAGTAATGAATATTATTTTAAGGGTGTTATGGTTTTTCTAAATATTATGATTTTCAAAGAATAACATTTCTAAATTGTTATGATTTCAAAATATTTTGGTTTCAAAGTGTTGGGTTTCAGAGTTGTTATAACTTTGAAAAGTACTATGGTTTGAAAAATGAGATTTTTGAAATTGTATTTAATTAAGAATTGTCTTTAAATATATTAACTTGGAACTTATTGAAATTGAAGATTTAAGAATGTGACTTTATAAAGTGGTGGTTTAAGATGATTTAAAGGAATATTTCAAGTTTAATAAATTGAAGGAAATATTTAGTGATTTGGAAATGGGGGTTTTATTTAAATGATATATTGATTTGGTTTTGGAATTTAAATGATATATTATGGCTTTGGTTTTTGAAATGGATATGATATTTTGGATTTTAAAGTATAAATGATTTTTCGAAATAAATATTCATGGGTTATAATAACGATTGGTTGGCAAAGAGACCGGGATCGGATATGGGCATACTCTTTGTCGATACCGAAAACCACTTTGACAACCGTGTACGCGGTGGAGATTCCAGAATGAAGTAGCATAAGGTGGCTAAAACTAGAGCGATCTCGAGCCAATGAGGTAGCACCTCTGATCGGACACATTTCTTCGATACCATTCTATTACTTTGTGATTTATTTGGTGGCCACCCTTCGATTTTTGATTTGGGAGTGTGTTCTGAGGTGGGCGGTAGTGGCTGCTATGCGTTTCCACCGGCGCGTGTGCGTAATTGGTATATCTACCCTGGCATTGCCTCATTGTGCCGTGTCATCTACCATATCGAGCTTTACTACGAGTTTGGTTTTGTGCCGTAGCCTGTGGAGTATTTAGGGTAGCCTCCCGATCTGGAGGTACGCTGATACTGGATAGACTACTGGGACTATTATGTGTTAAGGTGGAAAATGTAAAGCCTTAACGCTATTTAAAAGTAATTTTATTTTATTATTAGACATTATTATAACAGCGAATATTACTACATAGTAAATAGTTTAACGGATCCTTAGAGGATGGGCGGTCCTAAGCATTCTTTAAGTTACTTGTACCTTTATATTACAGTTCACTTGAGTTGGTTTACATTGTATAAGTATGTATGTCCTGACTCGAGTGTTTTGTGTTTTGCTTTACGCTCGGGTCAGACTGAGTTGTACCAGTATTCGAGACTCACCTTTGGAGTCGAAGCTTCGCTTGGATCCATCCATTGATTCTGCTTTCAGTCATTCAGTTAATTCCAGTGATGTATTCAGATCTTGTATTTGACTATTGTATTGAGACATCTTTGTATTCGTGGTTTCTGTTGTATCTTGTCGAACTCTGTTATTATATATAATAGCTTCATGAACTACTATTTCTTTGCTTCCGCTGCATTGTTATATTACTCCGTGTCTGCGATCTATGATTTATTTACTGTATATTCTGAGTTTTGCCAAATTTATATTTACAATTCGGTATTTTAAAAAATTCAAGTTCGACATGTGTGGATTTTTTGTCGATTTGAATGGTCCAAAATAGTGGGTCGTTACATTATGTTATATTAAAGTGTTTAAGATAACATATGTATACATGTATGTATACAAGATAAATTTTCGAAACTAATATAATTTAATTAAAATTGTTTAATTTAATTAAATAATTAAAGGTTAATTAATTAAATAAAAATACATATATATAAGATATATGTGTTATACTATAAAGGTTATAATATATGTTATAAAGGTTATAGTATATGCTATAAAGGTTACAGTAGACATGTCCAATATAAAATTAATTAAAGAGTTAATTAATTGAAATTAATTAAAGAGTTAATTAATTGAAATTAATTAAAGAGTTAATTAATTGAAATTAATTAAAGAGTTATTTAATTAAAATTAATTAAATAAGATTTAGTTAATATAATGTTATGCATAAGAATATTGTATAAGTTAATTAAAATATAAAAGTTATATATAATAATGAAACTTATATAATATGAGTGTATAAATTAAAAGTGGAAAATTAAAAAACCCCAAATAGACTTAAGGAATAAATACATACATACATACAATACATATATCGTGATTTCAAATGCATCCGATGCTTGAATCATGAGGATATTTCATAAGAAATACATTATTCCGTAAGTCGATATCACTCGATTTAATATATTGAAGATTACGAATCATTAATATAAAGTTTGTAACAACCCTAGATTTTTGAATATATTTTAAATTTGAATTTATTTTATTTTGAAATTATTTTTAAGCTTGTTTCATTTCAAACATTTCATTTTTAAATATAAATGCTGATTATTATGTGAGTTATAGTTTCAAACTGATATAAATTGAATATTTTACCGAAAAGTGAAATTCTGGTAAAACTGTTCAATCTTTGACTTTTAAACTTCAAATTTAAATTATATAAAATCTTAAATTTTATCTTTCATTATGAAAATAGATGTAATAACTTGAACACTGCTTTTTGTTTCGTTGAAAACGGAGTTAAACTGTAAAATTATGTATATTTCAATATTGAGTGCAATTTGTTTTATTCTGCAATTTTGTTATTTTAAATTGTATAAATTATATTTTATTTTTCATATTTTATTTTAATATATGTTAATATGTTATTTTATGTATATTTTTATCTTTTAATAATTTTAAAGTGATAGTATAATTTTTCTAAAGTTTACTTGAATTTATTTCAATTTTTGAAACCTAGTTTCCATTTTCTTTGCTATTTTCTTAATTTAATTATATATAATTAAAAGTTATTTATTTATTTTATACATTCACTTTTATTTGCTGTGTTTTACTCTATTTATATTCATTTTACATGTATTTAAGTTAAAATAGTTTTTCCAAAGTGTATTGAATTTATTTTCAAATTTTC
Organism: Allium fistulosum; assembly: GCA_030737815.1. NCBI lineage: Eukaryota > Viridiplantae > Streptophyta > Magnoliopsida > Asparagales > Amaryllidaceae > Allium > Allium fistulosum. The sequence continues at coordinate 476,254,183 of CM060901.1, forward strand.
TAGACTAGTTTTCATTTTTGTGCTATTTTCTTATTTTAATCATATATATATTATTAATTATTTATTTAAATTTTATATTTTGTTACATTTTCGAATTTAAACTGAATTTATAATTATTTTCAGTTATATAAACTTATATAAAGAAATTTGAAAGGTTATGACTTTTGATTTGCCTAAGGTCTTTTATCTTCCAACCTTTCACATTTGTAACTTATCTTTTCATCAATTAGCCTTTACTATCCACATCTTTCAGCTGCATACTCTATTTTCTATTCACGTACATTCATTTTCATTTCTGAAACAAAAGAATTTCGGCCATGGCTATTGAGGAAAGTTTGGGTAATGATTTTTTCAACTTTTTCTTATTCTTTTTCTACTTGTTTACATTGATTTTTGCATTTGCTCTCTTCTTCTAGGATTGGCTCCTCCTCCTCCAGCTCTGACCCAACCTCCACCACCCCCTTTCTCTGATCATTACCCACCCTACTACACCACCAAGGCAGGCCAAGCACATCCATGGCAAGGAGCACCACCAAAATCAACAAAAACCACCACATATTACACTAGTCGAGCCTAGATTGTTAGCACCACCTTCTACCACCATTTGCCGCCACTACCACCACCACCACCACCTCTGACCTGACCTCCACCCTCTGCCACGTCACCCACCACCTCCTGGAGCCACTAGCCGTGACCCATGACCTCTGGCCGAACCTATTTGTGCAAAGATGTGAGGTTATGTTGCATTGTTTAGCCTTGAACACCTAGTTTTTGCACCTAGACTTCACCATTTTGTTAACGCATGCTAGGCCGACCCTATGGAACCCAAAACCAGATCCAAACCCACCCCTTAGCCATGCATTTCAGATCTGGAGCTGAAGCATAGATGGTAGAAAGCAAGTGTGAAATGACCCTCTTATTTCCACCCTAATTTCATAAGAATTTTTTTTTTTTACTTAGAGATGATATATATATATATATCATTCATTACAATTATGTTTTCCAAGGTCATTTTCTTTTTCCAATTAACAAAATATATCCAGGATCAAAATAACTTACCAATATAAATATATCAGTGTATATCTAATAACATACACATACATATGAAGATGTATGTGTTCTTCTTATTTAAGTTCAGAGTATATACTTTATTTTTTTGTACAAGAACATTCTGTTTGATTTAGATTTTTAGCAATTCAGATTTAATTATTGTAGCTTGATTTTTGGCCATAAAATCCACTGGAAACATGTACTTTAGTCTGTCATTATAATTAAGAAATGATCAAGTAATAATCAGTAGTAAACAAGCTTTTAATATAGATGGTTGTGTTAAAGTCTGGATAGTATCAAATTCAGTATAAAAGAAAGTGGATCCCAAGTGAACACAAGCAACATCTAGGCGTAATGGAAACGCGCCTAACTTATACATGAAAGGTCACGAGTTCGAGTGCTATGCTGGTCGGTTCAAACACAATTTTTGGTTTTTCTTTTTATTTTTCTCCTGTATGGTTAGAAATCTGATACCTACCTATAATTGTACATATATATTTAATTTTTGCCTATAACCTAACATACAAAACAATTCTTCTTACATAACTATTTTTAAAACCCATTCCTACAACTGTTTTAAGAATTTATATTTATATTTTTTTGCCCAATTATCAACATGTACACAGGTATACATGTACATGTCAATATCTTTGCTCAGTTTCCAGAAAACTGAGTGAAACAAATGCTAAATGTACTATGCTTTGAAATGCATCTGTATTTTCAAGATACAGTCTATCATGATCAACCAATACTTCATTTAGTTGAGGCTGGTTAACCCATGAGTCCTGTATATGCTACACACTAGTTCAAAACAATGGAGATACCTTTCATTTCATTCTGTCTGAAGCTTTTAGAAAAACATTTTACTTTTCTCAATTCAATTCAGAAATGAATTCAGATTTATTTACAAAGCATTTCAGTAAAAAGAAAATAAAATCCTTTTAAGTTTACTTCTTGCTAAATCCAGATTTAGTTCTAAAACTCAGTGCTTTGATTTGTCTCAAGATTAGCTAATACATATATAAATTATGCAAAACAGTAGCTCACATAATTGTATATTTCTTACCAGATTTTTATAGCTGATACTTGAGCATATTTTTCTTATTTATGTTTCAGACCCTACTTCAAAAACAAATCAAACCTTAACACACAACAATTTCAACAGACCAACAAATTTAATCTGACACTTTACAGAATATAAGGGCAACATGATCACTAACCATAAGATATTCAATACATGACTGGAAATCTTAGAAACATAAAATTTTTCCTGAATACATGCATATATAATCAATTTAAGCTCTTATTGAAACTAGCTAGCATGTTCATTCACTCCTCCATAACAGCCATAACTTCATTTTTACTTAGTGCCTGGGTTACCTGAAAGAACATAAGTGGCTGCCTCATTTTAAAATGAGACACCCCATATGCCATGAGCAAACAAGGGTCAGATCTATGATCTGGTATGAGTAACATCAATGCATACATGATATTAAGCAATAGAGAATATAAGAGCACCAATTAGTTATTTAAGCAAATTCCTGCAATCAATTACTTTAACATAGTATAATTAAGTAGATTCAGGTATGATATATTCATTTATCATTCTTACACTTGCATACATAATCATGCAAACATAGTTATCTATTTGCAACAATTTGCATTCACTGGATCCATCTTGGTTCCATACCATTCAACCTAAGAAATATCCATATTCCTATTTCTTCATTTACAGGTTGTATTATTCAATTTAAATCCCTGCCTCATCTGCTATTAAGGAATCACTGGGACACATTGCAATGATCTAATTCACATCATTGCACAAAGATCTCAGGGCTTAAACAAACCATGTGCCAACTTGCATACTTCAAATATGACAAGCATTCCAGCAGTCTTCTTGGCCTTCCCTTCCCTAGTTTATTTACTAGTGTATTGTCTTAAATTCTATCATCAAATATGCTAAGTGAACATGTCACTGCAAACATGGAAACATCCATAATTTTTCCTAGCATAATTCTCCTTAGAAATAAGCAGACAGTTATTTCCTAAATGGGGTCAATATGCCTTGATCTTAGTAAAATATAAGAACATTTTCAACTGTAAAAGAGGCATGGCATGTTATATTGATCTGCAAGCCTTTATGATTGATTCAGATTCAAGATCTGGTTCAATCATAATTTTAGCTTGTGGGTTTTTCTTCTTTTTTTTTGATTTGATCAAGGGCTCAGCACTTAGAAAATTTCTATTGCACCCTTAACATTTTCCTTTTCAAGCCTCAGCACTTATACCAAGTATAATGCAGCTCCTAACATTTTTTTTGTAAAGTTACCATGCCATAGATCTATAACAGTTGAGAGTATTCTCTATATAATTTTAAGATCCTAGACTTCAACATTTATGAGTATAAATAAAACAGTATGATACACATCCAAAGACAAATGTCTCAACCAATCAAAGATCAACAAAATCATCCATATTAAATCGTATCAGATTTAAAAATAAGACATCCAAAAAGCATTGATGAAATCATATACATCAAAATCAGAATATATATATAAATGGCAATAGAAAGTGGCTGCCTCAACTCAGGTCTTAATGCCATGAACTCAGTGAGATTACTCACCTAAATGTTTCTTCTTATTAATCCAGAAAATTCTTGTTTGAGTGTTTTCTCCTTCCTTCCAATATTTTTTCTTCTTTTCTTAGTTTTGTGCAGCCCGGGGTAAAGACAATTCTACTGCCTATTTATATGCATTTTTCCTCTAGGGTTTTGTTGAAACAGAATTCCATTTCTGTCCTGGCTAGCATCATGCATTTTTCATTCATAATACCCCGGCCATATTAACCAATTTAAAGGCTGCATTTTCTTTCTTTTACTTTTCAGAAAATGGCCACTCACCTAGTCATGTTAAAAGTGTGACTATTTATTTTATTTTTCAATTATCCCTGAGAATTCTCCTTTGCTATTTTTGCCTATACAAGCTTATTAACTTGTATCACATTTCATGTCATTTTAATGTTATAGTTTTACCTGCTTATATATATATATATATATACTTTTCAGTACTTAGAAAAAAGAAAAAAAAAATATTTGTACACATATCTTATCTAGGCTTATTTAATTTCTCTTTAATTTCAGAAGCATATGCACCTATATGTATACAGGTTTACAAATATACATAATTTTCTCTTCTGGGTTTTAAATAAAATTTGTTTACTGATTTAAAGTAAAACTTACTTTTCTTATTTTCTAAGATGATCCATATAATTCCAGAAATCAAATATCCATGTTGCAAAATCATGTTTGTATTGCTTTTTAATTTTTGTTTTAAATCCAAGAAATCTGGAGTTCTTCCTTGTGCCATTTCAGTGTGCACGTGCACACATATACTTGCACACTATTTATTCCATAAATTTCATCATATTTAAATCTAAACATTTCAAAAATTAAATCATTTTTCAAAAATGATTTTTCACAAAATTTTGGGGTATTACATTCACCCCTCCTTTTAGGAATTGTGTCCTCACAATTTTTCTAACATTTATAGTAAGCATCTTTTTCTTTTCTGAAAACTTATCAAACATATGCATAAGCAAACAAATTCAACCATATCAACCATGCATAACAAAAATTTTCCAGAAAAAAAAATTACCTTTTAATTTGCAAAAAGCTTAGGATAATCCCTTCTAATCTTATCCTCTAACTCCCATGTGCAGTCATTAGGATCACTACTCCACTGGATCTTAACTAGTTTCAAAGTTTTGCTCCTTAATTTCTTTTCTTCCTTGGCTACAATCCCCACTGGTTCTTTTTCATAAACCAAGTCAGGGTTTATTTGAATTTTGGTAGGCTCTTCCAAAATGTCTTCTTTATCATGTACCCATCTTCTAAGTTGGGACACATGAAAAACATTATGCATTGCTTTCATTTCCTCTAGTAGTTCTAATTTGTAAGCCAATGAACCAATTCTTTCCAGAATTTTATAGGGTCCAACATACCTTGGTGTAAGCTTACCTTGCTTGCCAAATCTCATGACTTTCTTCATAGGTGAAATCTTGATGAAAACAAAGTCTCCCACTTCATATTCCAATTGCTTTCTCTTCCTATCTGCAAATTTCTTTTGCCTATCTTGAGCTGTTGCTATTCTTTTTCTTATTAACCCAATTTTCTCTGTAGTTTCTTTAACATATTCAGGTCCAAGAACAGCCCTTTCTCCAGTCTCTACCCAGCATATAGGTGATAAACATGGCTTGCCATATAAGGCTTCAAATGGTGCCATCCCTATGGTGCTTTGGTAACTGTTATTGTATGTGAATTCAGCTAGATGGAGGTGGTCTTCCCAGTTGCCTCCAAAGTCCAGTGTACATGCTCTCAACAAATCCTCTAAGACTTTGTTCACCACCTCAGTTTGACCATCTGATTGTGGATGGTAGGCAGTGCTTAAGCACAATTCACTCCCCATAGCCTCTTGAAAACTTTTCCAAAACCTTGAGGTGAAGATGGTATCCCTATCACTCACAATGGTTTTGGGTATGCCATGCAACCTTACTACCTCTTTCATGAATATTTGAGCCAATTTTGGAGCATTTCTTTCTGTTTTAACTGGGATAAAATGTGCTACCTTAGTTAGCCTATCCACTATTACCCATATACTTGTGTTTCCCTTCTTAGATCTAGGCAGACCATCTATGAAATCCATAGATATGTCCTCCCACTTCCACTGTGGTATACTAAGGGGTTGCAATAGTCCTGATGGCCTTTGTGTCTCTGCCTTGACTTGTTGGCAAGTCATGCACCTTGCAACATATCTGGCCACATCTGACTTCATCCCCTTCCACCAAAGATTTCTTTTCAAATTTTGATACATCTTGGTGCTACCTGGGTGTATGGAGTACTTACTCCTATGGTACTCATTTAATATTTCCTCTTTCAATTCTATATTTTCTGGAACACATATCCTATTTTTATTCCTCAAATATCCATTTTTATCAACTTGATAATTTATTACTTCCTCCCCTTTTGATATGAGCATTTTCTTTTCCACCAAGTTTAGGTCTTGTTCCTGCATTTGCCCAATCTTAAGAAGTAAATCTGATTGCAGAGATATCATACTTAACTTCCCTTTACCTTCACCTCCTTCAATGGGCATCATTTGTTCCTCACTGTTTTCCTCAATTTCCAAATCAGTAAGTATAGACAAATCCCTAAACTCTTCCATCATCAACATGGCTACTTTGGCATGTTGTCTACTCAAGGCATCTGCAACTTTATTTGCCTTGCCTGGTGTATACAGTATATCTAGATCATAGGCAGCTAGGAACTCTACCCATCTATGTTGCCTCATGTTCAAATCTTTTTGTGAGAATAAATATTTCAGTGCCTTATGATCAGTGTACAAAATGAATTTGGCACCTAACAAATAATGTCTCCAAAGTTTCAAAGCATACACAACTGCTGCTAGTTCAAGATCATGGGTTGCATACCTGGTTTCATGTGGCTTTAATTGCCTAGATGCATAGGCTACCACCTGGTCTTGCTGCATCAACACAGCCCCTAACCCAGAGCCACTTGCATCAGTGTACACAACCAAATTTTCATTTCCATCTGGCACTCTCAATACTGGTGCATTAATCAGAGCTTCCTTTATTTTGATAAAAGCTTGCTCACATTTTTCTGTCCATACAAAGGCTTGGTTCTTTCTAGTTAAATTGGTAAGTGGTGATGATATTTTTGAGAAATCTTTTATAAATCTCCTATAATATCCTGCCATCCCCATAAATGATCTAATCTCACTGATGGTGCTAGGCCTTTTCCATGCTTGGATTGCCACTACTTTGTTAGGGTTTACTGATATTCCTTTGGCAGAGATAACATGCCCAAGGAAATGCACTTCTTCTTTCCAAAATGCACATTTTGAAAATTTTGCCGTTAAATCATTTTCCCTTAGCCTTGACAAAACTAAATGCAAATGATTTTTATGCTCTTCCACTGTCTTGGAATAAATCAAAATGTCATCAATAAAAATCAGTACAAACTTGTCTAAATAATCTCTAAATATTCTATTCATCAAATCAACAAAATATGAAGGAGCATTTGTCAAACCAAATGGCATAACCAAATATTCATATAAGCCATATCTTGTGTTAAATGCAGTATACTTAACACTTGAGTCTTCAACCTTCATTTGATGGAATCCTGATGCTAAGTCTAGCCTAGAAAATATTTTAGCTTCACTGAGTTGGTCAAAGAGATCATCTATTCTAGGCAATGGGTATTTATTCTTGATGGTTACTTTATTTAGTTCCCTGTAATCTATGCACATTCTCAAGGTACCATCATGTTTTCTTACAAACACTACTGGAGAACCCCAACAGGAATTGCTTGGCCTTATAAATCCCTTGCCTTCTAATTCTTCCAACTGATTTTTCAATTCTTTCAGTTCACTTGGCCCCATTCTATAAGGTTTCTTGATTATTGGACTTGCTCCTGGAATGAGATTAATTTGGAACTCAACTGGTCTGTGGTGTGGAACACCCTTAACTTCCCCAAACACATCCAAGTATTTATTAACTATGGGAATTTCTTCAATAGTTAGTTCACTCAGATCTTTTTCTAAGTCAACTAAATGATACAATTTCCCTTCCTTAGCTATTTCACATAGAACTGTGATTCTCTGGCCTCTAGAATTTTGCAATGATATGGTGGATGAGTCTAAATTAATTATGGCTTTAAATTGCCTTAGCCAATCTACCCCCAATATGACTCCTATATTTGGGTAATTTAAAACATATAAATTGGAGATAAAAATATTTCCTCCTATGTTTAACTCCACATCCACACAATTCATGTTCAAAACACTAGAACTCCCTAGGGGACTTTGTACAAGCAATGGGGTTTCAACCAATATGCAGTTTAATTTTAACACTTTAACTAATTCATAGGAAATCAAGGAGTGTGTTGCTCCAGTATCATATACTACTGGTATGGGTATGGCACAAATGAGTAATGTACCTTCCACTTGGCCATGATTTTCAGCATCAATTTTCACTGCAGATTTGCCTTTACCTTCCAAAGTTGCCAATTTCCCTTGCTGTTTATTCTCAGGACAGTTCCTCTTCATATGCCCCTCTTTCCCACATAGGTAGCATTTGAAGGCTCCTCCTTTTAACTCTGGGCACCTTGGTTTGATGTGTCCTTCTTTTCCACAATGATGGCAAACCAATTTCTTCTTAGTATCATTGGCTTTTGTGTCTTTACTCTTCCTGTTGTCTGCATCCTCCTTCTTTTTATCATAAGGGTGATATCTTCCCTTATCCTTCTTGTTGTTGCTCTTAAAATTCCTATATTTCTCTCTTTCTTTGTCATGTTGTTCCAGTTTCAAAGCCAGATCAATTACTTGATCAAATGTTCTATCTGCATATGGTAGCATAGCTCTGCTAAGTCCTGGGTTCAGTCCTTTTATATACCTATCATTTTTGGATGCTTCATCTGCCACTAGCATTGCTCCATAGTTGGATAGCCCCTCAAACTTTTGAGTGTATTCAGTGACATTCAAAGTTCCCTGCCTAAGTTTGATAAATTCTTCAAGCAGAATGGTCTTGGCTGATGCTGGTACAAATCTTGCCTCCAACATCTCCTTGAACCGATTCCAAGTGATTTCATTTTCATTTCTTCCAGCTATGATCACCTCCCACCAGCTTAAAGCTACCCCTTTCAGTTGTCTAGAAGCTACTTGCCTCTTCCTTTGGTCATCCAACTGCATGTCATTGAAAATCCTATCAAGTGTTCTCAACCATGCTTGAATTTCCATCACACTCTCAGTTCCTTCAAAACTCTTGCCTCCCAAATTGGAATAAGTCTTCAGTAGTTTTGAAAGCTCTTCATGTGGGTTCTCAGGCCTATGCCCAATTCCATCTCTTAAAACCCTCACAAATTCTTGCATATCAAGCATTTGAGGTGCACTGGGTCCTGCATTGTGATGAGATCCTCTTCCTACCATGGTCTGCTAACTAAATTCTGGGCAAATGGTATTAGTATATTATGAGTACTTCTATAATTTCTATTTTCTTATCTAAATTATTTCATCCAAAACAAACAGACATAATACATTTCTATAATACTTAACAATCAATGCAACCAAGTGCTTTGATACCAACTGAAATGACCCTCCTATTTCCACCCTAATTTCATAAGATTTTTTTTTTTTTACTTAGAGATGATATATATATATCATTCATTACAATTATGTTTTCCAAGGTCATTTTCTTTTTCCAATTAACAAAATATATCCAGGATCAAAATAACTTACCAATATAAATATATCAGTGTATATCTAATAACATACACATACATATGAAGATGTATGTGTTCTTCTTATTTAAGTTCAGAGTATATACTTTATTTTTTTGTACAAGAACATTCTGTTTGATTTAGATTTTTAGCAATTCAGATTTAATTATTGTAGCTTGATTTTTGGCCATAAAATCCACTGGAAACATGTACTTTAGTCTGTCATTATAATTAAGAAATGATCAAGTAATAATCAGTAGTAAACAAGCTTTTAATATAGATGGTTGTGTTAAAGTCTGGATAGTATCAAATTCAGTATAAAAGAAAGTGGATCCCAAGTGAACACAAGCAACATCTAGGCGTAATGGAAACGCGCCTAACTTATACATGAAAGGTCACGAGTTCGAGTGCTATGCTGGTCGGTTCAAACACAATTTTTGGTTTTTCTTTTTATTTTTCTCCTGTATGGTTAGAAATCTGATACCTACCTATAATTGTACATATATATTTAATTTTTGCCTATAACCTAACATACAAAACAATTCTTCTTACATAACTATTTTTAAAACCCATTCCTACAACTGTTTTAAGAATTTATATTTATATTTTTTTGCCCAATTATCAACATGTACACAGGTATACATGTACATGTCAATATCTTTGCTCAGTTTCCAGAAAACTGAGTGAAACAAATGCTAAATGTACTATGCTTTGAAATGCATCTGTATTTTCAAGATACAGTCTATCATGATCAACCAATACTTCATTTAGTTGAGGCTGGTTAACCCATGAGTCCTGTATATGCTACACACTAGTTCAAAACAATGGAGATACCTTTCATTTCATTCTATCTGAAGCTTTTAGAAAAACATTTTACTTTTCTCAATTCAATTCAGAAATGAATTCAGATTTATTTACCAAGCATTTCAGTAAAAAGAAAATAAAGTCCTTTTAAGTTTACTTCTTGCTAAATCCAGATTTAGTTCTAAAACTCAGTGCTCTGATTTGTCTCAAGATTAGCTAATACATATATAAATTATGCAAAACAGTAGCTCACATAATTGTATATTTCTTACCAGATTTTTATAGCTGATACTTGAGCATATTTTTCTTGTTTATGTTTCAGACCCTACTTCAAAAACAAATCCTACCTTAACACACAACAATTTCAACAGACCAACAAATTTAATCTGACACTTTACAGAATATAAGGGCAACATGATCACTAACCATAAGATATTCAATACATGACTGGAAATCTTAGAAACATAAAATTTTTCCTGAATACATGCATATATAATCAATTTAAGCTCTTATTGAAACTAGCTAGCATGTTCATTCACTCCTCCATAACAGCCATAACTTCATTTTTACTTAGTGCCTGGGTTACCTGAAAGAACATAAGTGGCTGCCTCATTTTAAAATGAGACACCCCATATGCCATAAGCAAACAAGGGTCAGATCTATGATCTGGTATGAGTAACATCAATGCATACATGATATTAAGCAATAGAGAATATAAGAGCACCAATTAGTTATTTAAGCAAATTCCTGCAATCAATTACTTTAACATAGTATAATTAAGTAGATTCAGGTATGATATATTCATTTATCATTCTTACACTTGCATACATAATCATGCAAACATAGTTATCTATTTGCAACAATTTGCATTCACTGGATCCATCTTGGTTCCATACCATTCAACCTAAGAAATATCCATATTCCTATTTCTTCATTTACAGGTTGTATTATTCAATTTAAATCCCTGCCTCATCTGCTATTAAGGAATCACTGGGACACATTGCAATGATCTAATTCACATCATTGCACAAAGATCTCAGGGCTTAAACAAACCATGTGCCAACTTGCATACTTCAAATATGACAAGCATTCCAGCAGTCTTCTTGGCCTTCCCTTCCCTAGTTTATTTACTAGTGTATTGTCTTAAATTCTATCATCAAATATGCTAAGTGAACATGTCACTGCAAACATGGAAACATCCATAATTTTTCCTAGCATAATTCTCCTTAGAAATAAGCAGACAGTTATTTCCTAAATGGGGTCAATATGCCTTGATCTTAGTAAAATATAAGAACATTTTCAACTGTAAAAGAGGCATGGCATGTTATATTGATCTGCAAGCCTTTATGATTGATTCAGATTCAAGATCTGGTTCAATCATAATTTTAGCTTGTGGGTTTTTCTTCTTTTTTTTTTGATTTGATCAAGGGCTCAGCACTTAGAAAATTTCTATTGCACCCTTAACATTTTCCTTTTCAAGCCTCAGCACTTATACCAAGTATAATGCAGCTCCTAACATTTTTTTTGTAAAGTTACCATGCCATAGATCTATAACAGTTGAGAGTATTCTCTATATAATTTTAAGATCCTAGACTTCAACATTTATGAGTATAAATAAAACAGTATGATACACATCCAAAGACAAATGTCTCAACCAATCAAAGATCAACAAAATCATCCATATTAAATCGTATCAGATTTAAAAATAAGACATCCAAAAAGCATTGATGAAATCATATACATCAAAATCAGAATATATATATAAATGGCAATAGAAAGTGGCTGCCTCAACTCAGGTCTTAATGCCATGAACTCAGTGAGATTACTCACCTAAATGTTTCTTCTTATTAATCCAGAAAATTCTTGTTTGAGTGTTTTCTCCTTCCTTCCAATATTTTTTCTTCTTTTCTTAGTTTTGTGCAGCCCGGGGTAAAGACAATTCTACTGCCTATTTATATGCATTTTTCCTCTAGGGTTTTGTTGAAACAGAATTCCATTTCTGTCCTGGCTAGCATCATGCATTTTTCATTCATAATACCCCGGCCATATTAACCAATTTAAAGGCTGCATTTTCTTTCTTTTACTTTTCAGAAAATGGCCACTCACCTAGTCATGTTAAAAGTGTGACTATTTATTTTATTTTTCAATTATCCCTGAGAATTCTCCTTTGCTATTTTTGCCTATACAAGCTTATTAACTTGTATCACATTTCATGTCATTTTAATGTTATAGTTTTACCTGCTTATATATATATATATACTTTTCAGTACTTAGAAAAAAGAAAAAAAAATATATTTGTACACATATGTATACATATCTAGGCTTATTTAATTTCTCTTTAATTTCAGAAGCATATGCACCTATATGTATACAGGTTTACAAATATACATAATTTTCTCTTCTGGGTTTTAAATAAAATTTGTTTACTGATTTAAAGTAAAACTTACTTTTCTTATTTTCTAAGATGATCCATATAATTCCAGAAATCAAATATCCATGTTGCAAAATCATGTTTGTATTGCTTTTTAATTCTTGTTTTAAATCCAAGAAATCTGGAGTTCTTCCTTGTGCCATTTCAGTGTGCACATGCACACATATACTTGCACACTATTTATTCCATAAATTTCATCATATTTAAATCTAAACATTTCAAAAATTAAATCATTTTTCAAAAATGATTTTTCACAAAATTTTGGGGTATTACAAAGTGCAAACACTTTGGTTTTGTTTTATGCAGTTGTTCCTAACATTGTTTAGTGGCATCCTGTTTTGAAACTTATGTTTTATATATTTGTTTTGTGTAATGTTTTCAAGGGATATAACTTTGGCTCTCCCAATCTCAAATCATTGTCGTGCTTTCGTGCCTCTGGAAATCTTTGTTGTGTGTTTGTGGTTGTCATCTCCAGTTTGAACAAGTGAGTAATTCTCACCAGACGATGTGTACTTATATAACTAGTAAACTGACACCATTTGAATCTGTAAAATTATATCATCCTGTTATAACTATTATATTATGATCATATAATGTTTACTCCTGTTATTATATATGTTATATCATCCATTACTATTATATGATGTTATTCTGTTCATTTTTATCAGTTTATCACACTGCAAGTTCCCTGTAGATTAGGTTCACTATGGGTTGAAATGATACATACCCGAACGGACTTTAGAATAGGGAAAGATCGTTATGGGCTGAAATTATAAGCCTGAGCGACTTTTTATTTATTTTATTTAACTTGGGATTGCGGGTTTGAAATGATAGAGCCCGGTTTTTCCTTGTAAATTGCGGATTGAAATAATACATATCTGTATCACTTGACCTAGGCTAGAAAATTATATACAGACCCGTGATTTATATATTTTTCTAAAATTTTTAAAATATTTTAAAAATGTGAATATTATGATATTTTGATTTAAATTTTATAAAATTGATTTCTATAAAATATTAGTGATTTTCTACAAATTAAATAAGTGAATTAAGTAAATGGTGAAGTAGAATTTGAAATATAAGTTAATTTTGGAATTTATGATTTTGTTTATAAATGGAATTTATGTAAAGTAAGAAAATATGACAAATTTGATTTAAAAGATGAATTTATTGATTTTATTAAGTAATAATAATTTTTAAAAGTGTTAATGATTTTGTATAAATTAAAATATGAAACAAATGAATATTTAAGCTGAATTTGGAAATATAACTTAAATTGAATTTTGTAAAAATTGTTTAAAAGTGAATTTTTAATTAAGTAAAATAAATGGAAATAAGTTATATTTTGGAAATTTGAACTTAAGTGTTAAGTTAAATTTTTAAATAAAGAAATGAAAATTTAATTGTTATTTAATTTGATTTTTGTATGGAAATTTGACTTTATAAAATCATAGAAATAAAGGTATTTAAATGATTGTTTTAAATGTGAAAATATATGATTTTATAAGTTAAAATGATTTATATTAAAAGTTAATTATGTGTGAAATTGTGAATGAAACTCTGAATTTGATTTGACAGCATTTTTGAAATGTAATGGAAAGATATTACAGTATTGGAAAATGTTGTAGTTGTTTTAAATGAACCTAATAGCAAATTTGAACTAAGGGTTAATATAGCACTTTGTTAGTGCTATAGTTGTTAAATTTAACTAAAATTTAATTGAAAATAAATTAATATATTACGGCATTTTAAATGCCGTCTTGTTTTAATGAACTGTTTTTAAACATAACATTTCGTAGCATTTTCTAAGTGCTTCGAAAGTTGAATTTTCTTTGTTTAATAATTCAAATGAATAAATGATCTTTGAAAAAGATTAAATTTTGGAAATTAAATATTTAATTATTAAATATAATGAATTGACTTTAAATGATTTAAATGGAATAGTTGATTTTGGAAATACAACTATTTTGAAATGTGATTAAATGGTATTTAAATTTAAATTAAATAGATGATGTTTTGAAATGATATTTTGAAATTTTGAAATGAATTTGAAATGATATTAAATCTTGGAATAAATAATTGAAGTTTATATTACTATGAAAAATATTTGGTTTACTTGTAATTTGAATCTATTTAAAAGATATTAGACTTATGAAATATAGGATATTAAAGCATTGGAATTTATTTCATAATTTGAATAGTTATTTTATGGATTAAATCTATATTTGAAATTTATAAGATTTGAAATGGTCTATGGAAATTTAATTGAAATAAATGATTGAATTAAATTGAAACTTTGGAAATTTTAATACTTGATTTGAAAGTATAATAATTACACTTTTAAATGGTTTAGATGAATTATTTTGACTGAAATATAAACTATTTAAAAGGTGACTTGAAATGATAATAAATGAATGATATCGTTGAATTTAAAAGTATTTAAAGTTGAATATTTAGATTTGAACTCAAATGATATTGTGATATATTAAAATGATTTGAAATGAAGTTTTGGAAAGATATGATATTTTGATATCTTAAAATGATTTGAAATGAAGTTTTGGAAAGATATGATATTTTGATATATTGAAATGATTTGAAATGAAGTTTTGAAATGATATGATATTTTAAATATATTGAAATGGATTGGAATTGATTTAATCTTTATTTTGATAAAGATTTGGATTTGAAATGATATTCTATTTTGAAGTATAAACTGTTTTTAAATTATAACCACGGGTTATAATATCGATTGGTTGTTAAAGAGACCGGGATCGGATATGGACATACTCTCTGTCGATACCGAAAACCACTTTAACAACCGTGTATGCGGTGGAGTTTCCAGAATGAAGTAGGATGGTGGCGACGATCCTAAGGTATATACGTGGACCCAACTCCCGTGAGTTGGCATAAGGTGGCTAAAACAGGAGCGATCTCGGACCAGTGAGGTAGCACCTCTTATCGGACACACTTCTTCGATACCATTCTATTACTTGTGATTGATTTGGTGTGTACCCTTGATTTGGGAGTGTTGTTCGAGGTGGAGCGGTAGTGGCTGCTATGCGTTTCCATCAGTCTGTGTGCGTAATTGGTATATCTACCCTGGCATTGCCTTGTGTGCCATGTCACCTACCATATCGAGCTTTACTACGAGTTTCTATTTGTGTCGTACCTATGGAGTATCTTCTCGTAGCCTCTCGGGGTATGCAGGTACTGTGTAGACTATTGGCATATTACGTGTTAAGGTGGAAAATGTAAAGCCTTAACGCTATTTAAAAGTATGTTTATTTTATGATTAGACATTATTATAATAGCGAATATTACTACATAGTAGATAGTTTAACGGATCCTTAAAGAATGGGCGATCCCAAGCATTCTTTAAGTTACTTGTACCTTTATTACAGTTCACTTGAGTTGGTTTACATTATATAAGTATATATTGTCCTGACTCGAGTGTTTTGTGTTTTGCTTTACGCTCGGGTCAGCCTGAGTTATTCACAGATTTAGATTTCCACTCTCTTGGAGATTTGAATCGCTGGAGATTATCTGCTTGTCTTGTCCTATATATTTCATTTCCGTTGTTCTACTCAGCTTGTACTTGGTTATTTTATTAAGACTTATGTTGTACTCTATTTCTTCTGTTATATCTTATGTAACTCTGATATATTTATATAGTAGCTTCATGAACTGCTATTTCTTTTACTTCCGCTGCATTATTTTACTCTATGTGTGTGATCTGTGATTATTATTTACTGTATATTCTGAAATTTACCAAATTTTATTTACAACGCGGTATTTTGAGCAATTCAAGTCCGACATGTGCGGATGCGAATGGTTGAAAATATCGGGTCGTTACAGTTGGTATCAGAGCTTTGGCTTTGAGGAAAAACTCAGCATATGGAGTAGATTTAGTTACAGAATCACTTTTCATTCGAGCTTGAATCTCTTCATTTTATTCGATTTCCTTTGAATTTTGGAATGTTCCCTGCGGTTCCAAAATCCATTCTTGTCCCTCAATATTCATCTTCTTGTGATTCTGGAGTATCCCATAACTCCGCTTCGAATGAGCTTTATAGTGAATTGGCGGTCTCACCAATACTCTAATGACTTGTAATAGGGGGAAAACTCCTTTACAATTAGCATCGATTCACCAGAGATTTATATCTATCGTTGGTTTAGATGCTAATATCTTTTGTTATTCCAAACTCTATCTCTTGAGATCGGATGTAGAATTACCCCAGAAAAAAATACACATTTGATCTTATTCATTAAGTGTGACGACCCGGCTTTCCACTCCCGGAAAATCGCATCGACAGAAAGAAAGAAAGGGGTGAGAAATAGAAAAGAGAAGAAGAGAAAAGAAAACAACAACAGATACTCACAGCGGAAACGAAACGAAATATAATATATCACATAAATATTACATAGTATCATATACATCATCTACCAGAGTTACACAGATTACACATCACATACTAGACAATTATAAACATCTGTCTAGTTATTACATCTCAACACAATACAGATCAATACAAAGATCAACACAGTGGAAAACTACTATCTATATCTACAACGCCGAAGCCTCCTGCTCCATTGCTCCTCCAGATTACTCGTCAAAGCTAAACCTGAATCCCTTAGCTACTCGTAAAAATTTGAGTACCCAAGAGTTTATAAAACAGAAATAAACAACTTGGGTCAGACATGGGTCTGGTGTGAGTAACAGGTTAAACTTGTTTAACTTCAAAACCTTTTGAAAGAAAAGGTATCACGTAAGACTCCCCACCAATAAATATGGGTAAGTTTTTACCTTACGCTAACCAAAACATTTGATAGGAAATTCGATTGTATTATAATAGGTCTAGGGTTTTCAAATAAATATGAAATAGCTGGAATGCTTACATCTCACGTTCCAACATAGTTGGGCACAACTAAAACGTACGGCACTTATTGGAGTTTGGATTCCATCAATGGCAGGGCTACCGGGGTACCGCCCGTCACAGTACGTGGCCTAGATCACCGTACCGAGGATCACTCCCAATCCCCTGCAACACAAGGCCGGAACATCCCTTACGGGATAATTCCCGCACAAGATACCTCACGGTTGTCATGACCAACCGCACACACTAAGTCGAAAATAGAAAGGGACATCTAGACAGAGGTCATCTTGTCCTACTTGGGTGCTACCCACTAACCTTGCTGCACCTCCCCTGTTTTAGCCATTTCCGGTTTGTGAGGCTTGAGGTCACGATTACCTTTTAAAAGAACACATCTATCTTAGAATGCTCATCGTCCACCTGACGATGTGCTGAAAGCATTCAATCCATACAAGTTCGTTCCGGGTTCGAACGAAACCGAAGGCATTATCTCGTTACACTCGTATTGGAATCACCCTCAGAGTTAACGACAATAACCCTTGCACTCTAAATCTTTATCTCGAATCTGAAAGTACTATCTCCGTCAACTCATTACGGAATCACCCACAGAGTTATACTGACAAAGAATCGTTCTTACACCTCGAGTCTTCACTTGCTCCATTTGGATTTCACGACCTAACGTAAATTTGGATCGATGTGGTATTCGGGTCTCCAGACCTGGAAATCCGGTATACGGAAACCCGATCCCGGTCTCATCGAAATCCAAAACGTATCTTTTAAGGCCAAGTTGTTTTAAAGGTTAAAACAATTTAATTCAATTATCTTTATACACTTAGAAAGAAAATTCACAATAGATAATCAACATTATCAATATCATCAGATAATCCATATTATCACAATTCAACTAAACATCCATATCACATAGCATATATCTCATCAGAGATATCAATCAAATGCAAAGCATTCAGTATTATCATCCATCCATAAGTAATGATCTATATCATCTCTAATTAATTTAAAGTTAATTAAATTAATTACTTTTATTTTATAAATCCTTCTTACTTAAACATTAATTAATTACAAATTAATTAATTATCCTCTAATTACCTTTTTCAATTAATCATCTTTTATTAATTATCTTTTAATTACCTTCAAGTAATTTATCTTTAATTAATTACTCAAATTAATTAACCTTAACCACTTATAGTAATTAACCTTTAATTACTTCATTAATTAATTAACTATAATTAATTAAATTAATCACTATAATTAATTATATTAAACCTTAATTAATTACATTAATTAATCACTTCATTTATTAATTATACTTAATTAATCAATCTTAATTACATCATTAATTATATTAATTAATGATCCTTAATTACAACTTAATTATTAATTACTTTAATTAAATTAATTACATTAAGTAATTAACTTTAAATTAAACAACATTTATTAATCACCTTGATTAATCTTCAATCAGTAATTAACTACCCTTAATTACTTTCATTTACTAAATTAATTCTCCTTAATTAATTCCTTAATTAATCCCTTGATTAATTATTCAAAGTAATTAAACTTAAATTACTTTCCTTAATACATAACCATCAATTAATTACTTCCAGTAATTATCTTATTATTTACTTCCTAAATAATCATACCTTAATAATTACATTAAGTAATTATTATCAAATCATTTCTTAATTAATTAATCTAACCAAATCAAATTAACTTAATTAATTACAATAAGTAATTAATTCTTAATTACTTCCATTAAGTAATTCATTTAAAACAAATTCTATAATTTATTATCTTAAATTAATTAAACTAATTAATTATCAAAATTAATCCTATTAATTAATTATTTAATAATCTATAGTTAATGACTTCATTGACTATTATTTAATTACTTATCTTAAGTAATTAACTTATATTAATTATTATTAATTCCAAATTAATAAACTAAATAACCAATTTATTAATTTCTAATTACTTAATTAATTAAGTATTAACCATAACTTAATTAATATTTAATTACTTTATTAATTAATTCTTAATCATTAATTAAAAATCAAATCCTATTTAATAAATGAATCTTATTTATAAGTTAATTATTCTAAAAATAATTAATCTTAAACCTTTAAGATTAAACCTTTAATTACTTTTAAGTAATTATTTATTTTATTAATTTGTTAGATAAAAATTAATTGTCCATTTAATTTCCCTAGTAATTAAATGCATACAAATCATTAACTTATAATTTAACTTCAACAAGTTTTAAAATCAATTTAAAACCTTTAAGTAATAAATAATATTTTTCTTATAAAAGAAATTTTACAAGATTTAAACAATTTAAGTTATTAAAACAATTTCATTTAAAACTTCCTTTTTATTTCAATTCTGAAATACAGATTTACATTTGATTCCAGTTTTAAGTTTAGATTTAAACTTACTTCCAATTTAAAACTTTATTTTTAAATTTAGCTATTTAAACATTTAAGGTTGTTCAAATATTTAAATGTTAAAAACTTATTTTATTTTGAACTGAGATTCAAATTTAACTTAAATCAATTTAAACTTAAATTTAAAACATGTTTAAATATTTCTTTACAAATTTAATTTTAGTTTAAACTTTTTTAAACATACAGGTTTTAAACCTGTCAACACCAACATACTCGAGACCCCTGATTACTTCGAGTCGTACCCTTAAATCCTTCGAGTCTCACCCGAGTTTCCCCTGTCAAAAACCTACAGCTAAACGAAGAAACCCACCAATCTCTACTTCGAGTCAAACAATAAAAACCCCGAGTCTCCTACGAAATACACCCGAGAGCTCGAATTACCTTCCAGTAAACAAGACTTCACCAGATATTTCAAACGTGTGCACGTGTACAATCACCTGCGGCGTCTCCGACCATCACCGAACATCCCCACACATCGACGATCAACCCTACACCAGATTACGATCCTCCAACCTTCGAATAACACTCGAAATCAAAAACGAGAATTTCGAGCCTAAAAATCGAAACCTGGAACAGTTTTCAATTCCTGGAAACTACCTCGTACTCGAGATTCCGATCACCAGAGAGTCTACTTTTCTGGCCATGTCCTCGCCTATATCCCATCTTCCTCTTCTCAAAGTGTGGTAGCACTCGGTCCACCATAGATATCACCCTGACCATCAATTTCCAGCTTATTCAAACTAGGTTAAAAATCTTAAATACTAAATCCTATCTTCCTCGATGTATTAATTCAACTTCCAACAATTTTCCCTACATCTTTGATCATCCCTCTATCCTTACTGCAGATTTCAACATATAAAACCATCTAGATCAAACGAATTACCCAAAACTTCATATTTAGTTCATCACAGAACTGCTCCTTTAATACTAAGCTAAAAATTATGATTTAAATGCTAAAAATCATATTATAGTTTAGGTATTCAATATATAATCCTGGATTTCCGAATTACCCAGTTTGAATTTTTCATATTTATATACATGCATTTCAGTTTTTGGTTTACAGAGACACTCAGATTCAAATTTGACTTAATTTAAATTTTAAACTTTAGTTTATGATAAAACAAACTTATTTTGTTTTAAAACTTAAGTCTATCAAAGATCAGATAAGGAGATAGAGATTTATATCAAGAATCTGAGCTTAAAGAAAATATAAAACCAGGGATATCATACAAAACAGACATTCACCTATATATCAATACATCCACATATATATATTTATAGAAACTCACATATAGATACACACAAGAATATACTTCTTTCAGAGGTAACAAGCAAACAGATTCTTATATTTTAAGTTCTAAGAATGTTACTCACCTGATTGAAAAAAATGAAACAGAGCTTCCAGATTTTAGCTTTTGAAAACTGTGGACTTGCATGCTTCTTGAATTTGATTTAAAACTCGAATTGTTGCCTTTAAATTGCTTTTCATTAACATGCAAGCTTGATTTCCATTTTGAAGAGATGAATGCAGACAGGCCTTAAAATGATTCCAGATTTGAAAGAAATGAAGGTAGGCTGGTTCTTTGAATATGATGCAGAGATGAAGAAAAATGTTGCAGTCCCTTGTCTTTGATTTCAGATTGTAACTTGGTTACAGATTGAAGGATTTGGCTTAAGGAAGATTTGTTTACAGACTTTGGTTTGCTTTTTGAAAATAAATGAATTACAGGCTTTGATTTGGTTTGAGAAGTTTGATTCTCTGATTTGAGTTTAGAGGATTATCTTGAAAAGTAATATTGATTTGTTTCAGATTTCGATTAGAGAAACTGAGTTTATCTTGTTTTGAAAAATAAGAATAGAAAGAAAATGAAGTAAAGAGAATGCATGTGTTTATATAAGTGAAGTTGAAATTTATAAAAATAAAAGAAAATTAAAAAATAATAAAGACACTTGTCAATATAGTTCATCTTTTAATTACACTTGTTAAAACAAGTCATTAGATAAAGACACATGTCTTTTAAGTATTTATCTTATTTCTATTTATTTTAAAGTAATTAAAAAGCCTTTTTCTTATTTATTAAACACTTATCTATATATATAAATCATTTTAAAGAAACAAAACCAATTATATTTATAATTAAAAGTTATACAAATATTATAATATCCAAACAATTTAAATATTTATTCTCTTGAATTTCAAAGCTTAAATTCAAATTCAATTAAATTAAATCCTAAGATTCAATATAAAAAGTCAAGTTATATATATATCACTACAAGGGGAAACGCAATTTCCGACGGCCAAAAGCCGTCGGCGGCCGTCGGAAGCCGTCGACCGCCGTCGGAAATAACCGTCGGAAATGGCGTTGTCGGGAAGCAGTATTTCCGACGGTTTCCGACGGACGCTGCCGTATACATTTCCGACGGACATAGACGGTTCCCGACGGTTTCCGACGGATTCCGACACTCGTCGGAATCCGTCGGAAACCGTCGGGAATCGTCTGAAACAGGCCGTCGTTATCCGTCTGTAACCGTCGGGAATTTCGACCAATAAGCTGTCGGAAGCCGTCGGAAGCCGTCGGAAATCTGCTGTTTTTTTTTATTTGCTTCAGATTTAGCCTTCCAACCACATTTCTCTTCAAAACATTAGAATATCAATACTACTACACAATCCAATATACAATAGTCCAACCAAATATTCAAACTCAAACCACAAAATATTTAATAAACACACAAATAAATAAAATTACATCAAAATATAAATAACCATTCCAACATTAACATAATCCTAACAATAACTGTTCTACCATGTTGTTAATACACAAATTCATCAATATTCTCATACACGTTCTCATACTACCATAGAACCAAATGTGTCAAACATAATTATACATAAATCAACAATTACCTACGCCGTCTATCAAATCATTCTAAGTTAAAACAAAACATACCTGAACGAACAAGAAAGCAAGTAATGAATTAATCTCCTGCAGATCCAGAGCCAGCCGAGGAAGGAAAGTGACCACCACCCTGCTGCTGCATGTACTCTAACAACTGTGCGGTGTGCATGGCCTGTTGGCGGTTCTGCTCCTCCAACTGGGCAACTCTAGTACGCAATTCTTCTATATCTGCAAGATCGCTCTGATGTCTACCCCGCCGTCCCCTATTCTGACTACTGGACTGCAATAATTGAAAAATAAATAAAATTCAAGTTTATTGTTTTGAAAAAGTGAAAATATCATATTTTTAGAAAAAGTAAATTATTTACCGCTAAATTGCCAAATCCGTATCGTCGACCATGCTCTGCTGGATCCATAACGGACTCAAATATAACGTCTTCCTCATTGGTCGTCAGCTGATCTCGACCTGTGTCAGCAAGGAGTTTCTTCCGCTGCTCCATAAACTTCTCCTGCATTAACAAATTAATAATATCATATCTTATGTCATCATAGTTTAACAATTAAAACAATTACTAATACTGAATAAAATAAAATATGCTTACATGGCTTTTGCTAGATTTATCGTCCTGCCATGTGTACGAAACAGTCCCGTCTGGATTAACATGCTCGATAGCATGCGTACGGGTGAACACGTCCATATAGCTGACAGGACCATGTGACTCGGCTTCCTGAAGTTGATTGTTACATACAATTATTATACATTTAAAATCATATAATATAAACTATTTACATTTATTATTCAGTAAATTTACCAACTCCTGCCGATACTGCTGAAACGACTTCGATCCTCCGCGATGAGTGACGGGATTCTTATTTCTATTTGCAGAGTTTCTATCCGACTCTGCCTGTACATTCAAAATTTTATACGTTAATTTTCGATCACGTCAAATTAATAATTCAAAAAAAATTAGTATACTTGCCTTCGCCTCGTCCGTCTCCCAGTATCTCAACCAAGCTTCCCACACGCTCTCTCCCATCCACCGTGGTTTCTTACCAGATTTCTTAATCTCGGATATCGTATCCCTGTAGTTCTTGCGCATCTTCTTCATCCAGTATGCTCGTGCCAGCATCATATCATCTGTCTGGATGTCTATCTCAGCCTGTGTTAAAAAAAAGATTACACTTTAAACGATATAAACAGTTAAAAAACGACAAAAACGAATTAAAAATGGAAAACAGAAAAATATGCATACTAGGACATCCTGCCATATGCACTCTATGATGTGAGGAGGGATGTTATCCCACTTCGGCCAGCAGGCACTCATCCTACTACGATAAGAAGCTCTAGAGACGTCCAACACAACCTTAGAAGGAAGTAGATCGAACCCCCTGTTTTTAAGTACGATATAGATAAGTACGTACTTATATCATAGAAAAAATAAGATGCTGAATAAAATTTAATTCTTACCCATCTACTCTAGGGACTAACGATACAACTGCACGTTGTGGCTCTTGCGATGGGCCACTACCATCGCCTCCTCCTGACGATCGTGAAGAGCTCCTACCTCTATATGACATAATTCTAAACCTGTGACATATACACATCATTATATAAGACAATAATAACATGATAATGAAATATATTTCATATGAAAATGACATCAACGGTATAAATTGCTTAATTAATGACTGAAATGGAAATAGAAATGGAAGTGTGTTATACCTGATTCATAATGGGTGTACTATTCCAACGATAAGCAGAGTTCATTGCATTTTCAATAAAAATTGCTAAATAAATGACAAATGGAAATAACATAAAACATGCAAAAATAGTAAACGGATTTAAAATCATATAGTTACATCAATTTCATAATACATCAAGAATTCAACATAGTTACATCAATTGCAAAAAACATAATCAGATTTATATCAGTCATCATCGTCTTCTGATTCAGATTCAGTCTCGTTTTCGACGATATTTTCGTCCGCACTGTCAAACGCTTCTACCAAAACATTTGTTTCATCGATCAAAGGACCAAAATCTGTATGATCGTCTGTAATTATTATTTCGTTATTTTGCTCAAGATCTGCCTGATAAGCTTGTTCATCCGGAATATTCTTCCCATCAAATGTGAATCTGGCCTTTGTTTTAAAAACTGCAGACCAATCTGCTTTATCTCTTTTTAGAGACGGATAAGGAGCGTAATAAACTTGCAATGCTTGTTTGGCTAGTACAAAAGGATCATACTTGTGATAGTGCGATGTATGCTTTATTTCGATAAGATTATAATCCTTGTGCACATTAATTCCAGAACCTGGAACATTGCTAAACCAATTGCATTTAAATAGAAACACCTCCTCCGCGGGTCATGAGAAATATGTCAGTTGCAAAATTTGTGTCAGAACGCCATAAAAATCATTTAAATGATTTTCTGGATCGTCACTACCTTTAACAAATACACCAGTATTATTTGTTAATTTTTCTGCACCGTATTCTTTGGTGTTAAATTTATATCCATTGACGAAATATATTGGATATGTCTTGACCACTCTTTTTGGTCCCATCGCTAGATGTTTCAACCCTTCGTCAACAACACAATTTCTCGGCTCATAAACGTAATTTGAAAACCAACCGGAAAATTCTTTACTAAGATCTCCGTTCGGATGTTCACGTTCATAAACACTGTTTATATAAACAAATTATTACATTAGGTTATACATGCGCATGCATTATAGAAAAGAATAAAACACAAATTATTATTTCAGATTACCTAACAAACGGTGCAACCTCGGCACAATTTAGAAGAATATAAGTGTGTGCTACATGAAGATCTCTATCGTCTAACCATATTTCTACACATTTTCCAGAAGGCCGACCATATTGTCTAAAAATAGATAACATTGTTTGAGAGGACTCTTGTTCGTCGCCTTCGTCATTACGAGGAACACTTTGAAATGAAATGTTCACATGGTCACTGAAATAGTGAGAGAAAAAGAACGAAGCTTCTTCTTCGATATAAGATTTACATATCGAACCTTCAACTCGTGCTTTTTGCCTCACTTTTTTCTTCAGATGATTCAAATATCTATGAAAAATTAATTTATATTAACTTCATCTTTCAAATACAATTAAATTACATTATAACATATTACCTACCTCTCAAATGGATACATCCATCCATATTGGACAGGACCTCGAAGTCGTGCTTCAGTTGGGAGATGAACAGGTAAATGTTCCATCACATTAAAAAAACCTGGCGGAAATATTTTCTCTAATTTGCAAAGCAATATAGGAATGTCCACTTCAAGTTTACGTAAACGTTGCACTTTTAAAGTAGTCGAACAAAGCTCTTTGTAAAACATACTAAGCTCCGTTACTACCTTCCAAACTTTTAACGGCGGTAGTTCTTTGAACATTACGGGAAATAAATTTTCCATCATTATGTGACAGTCGTGACTTTTCATTCCGCTCAATCTACCATTTTTAAAGTCAACACATCTACGAAGATTTGATGATATCCCATCAGGAAATCTTAACCCTTCCACCCATTTTAACACAGTTTTAACTTGATTATTATCTAATTCGTAACATGCTTTGGGTTTTTTACTATCATTTGGTTTCATATGAAGCTCAGGACGTTTGCATAATTCTTCTATATCACGTCTTGATTTCAAATCATCCTTCGTCTTCCCTTTCACATTCAAAATTGTGTTAAAAACATTATCAAATACATTTTTCTCATTGTGCATCACATCTATGTTATGGCGAAGCAGAAGATGTTTCCAATACGGCAACTCCCAAAAAATAGTTTGTTTGCACCAGTTATGAACAACTGATTTGCCTTGAATTTCTGTTTGCTCGCCCGTTTCATATATCTTTGGATAGTCCTTAACAAGTTCATATATGTCTTCGCTTGACCATATCGTCGGTGGTTGTCTGGTTTCTACTCTATTAGCTAAAAAGTTTTTCTTGTCTCCTCTAAAGGGATGATTTACATGGAGAAAATATCGATGACAGTCAAACCATGAAATTTTCTTACCATGAGGTAAAGAAAACGCTCGTGTTTCATCCATGCAATATGGACATGCTAGACGACCGGCAGTACTCCATCCCGAAAGCATTGCATAAGCAGGAAAATCACTTATAGTCCACAACAAAGAAGCAAACATACGAAAATTTTTCTTCTTGGACACATCGTATGTTTCTACTCCTTCGTTCCACAGTATTTTTAACTCCTCAATCAACGGTTGTAAATATACATCTATTCCTTGTGTCGGATCGTCGGGGCCAGGAACGACAACAGTAAGAAACATATATTGCGTTTTCATACACATCCATGGAGGTAAATTATAAGGTGTGACGATAATGGGCCAGGATGAATATTTAGA
Organism: Allium fistulosum; assembly: GCA_030737815.1. NCBI lineage: Eukaryota > Viridiplantae > Streptophyta > Magnoliopsida > Asparagales > Amaryllidaceae > Allium > Allium fistulosum. The sequence goes on from CM060901.1 coordinate 476,281,377, forward strand.
ACCAAATTGAGAAAATGGAGAAAAACCGTCCGTACATAATCCTAATCTAACATTTCGACTCTCCGCTGCAAAATTTGGATACGTTTTATCGAAATGCTTCCATGCTTCTCCATCGGCCGGATGTGTCAATGTACCCTCTTCCTCTGTTCTCACACTGTGCCACCTCATATTAGACGCAGTTACAGAAGATGCATATAATCTTTGAAGTCTTGGAGTTATGGGTAAGTAGTGCATACGCTTGTATGGAACTTCCTTCCCCTTCTTTTTTCTTGGTTTGTATCTCTCCTGGTTACAAACTTTACAATTTCTAAGGTTTACGTCTTCTTTCCAAAACAACATGCATCCTTTTAAACATGTATCTATTTTCTGATACGGTAAACCAAAAGCCGACATAAGTTTTTTAACTTCGTAGTGATTTTCACACATGTGATTATCGGGCGGCATATGCCTTTTTGCAGCTTGTACAACAACCGTAAATCCAGCTTCAGTGATGTTGTATTTTGACTTCATCGCAATGTATTCTGCGATTACTGACAGCTGAGTGCCGCTTTTACAACCATCCCAAATAGGTTTCTTAGCTGCATCTAGTAAATCATAAATTTTTTTAGCTTCAATATTTGGTTCTTCAACATTTCCATCATCGTCGTCAACTTCAACCATAGGAAACATTGATCGTGCTGCATCTTCGACCATATTTTCTATACGGGTCGTTGAAACTATTTCGTTAACGACACTTTCAGACTCTACAGAAGTATTTGCTACAACTTCTCCATGCCGATCCCAAACATAATATTCGGGTGCGAAACCGTGTTTGCACAAATGAACTTTCACAACATCTGGTAAAAAATACTTCAAATGTCTACACCTACTACACGGACAACGAATTTCGGGATCGTTTCCGTTATTACTTAAAGCGAATTCAACAAACACGTTTATACCATTATAAAAATCTTCTTTTATTGAGCCCCTCAGTCCTTTTCTTTGGTACATCCATCTCCTCCGATCAACAAAATAATCAATCATTTTTCCTATTTGACAAAATGAGAAGTTCAAACTTTAATATTTATTTTGAAGAATACAAATTCGAAAAAGATTATTTTCATGGTCGTATAATATTTTGAATTTAAAGAACAGCTTCACAAATTTAAAAATATTTTCAAATAGGGCACATTTTATTTTTTAACGTAACGATTTAAAAATATATATAATTTTTTTTTTCATTGGTCAGGCATCCTACTTCCCATTACAAACACAGTAAGCATTTACATTTCGTATATTACTTCGTCTTAAACGATTCAACAAAATTTCGGCAGCATTTCCCTTTTGTTCCCTGCATTGTACACAAATGCGTGTACGCAGGAAACAAAAAAGAAAAGTTAGGCCGAAATTTTATGAACCGTTTGAGACGAAGTAGTATACAAAATGTAAATGCTTACTGTGTTCATAACTTGTCCAATACAGGGACAAATCCGACAAACATTGTACCAGATGAATATAAATGGTCGTTTTTCGAAAAGAACGACTATTTATACAACGATCATGTACAACACTCGTCAGATGGGGCCAAAAACTCTCTAAGTGACATTTGTCAGTTACATGCGCGCATTTTGCAAAAATATACAGTTTTACTCAATGTTCACATTTACAAAAATATATATTAATTTAACACATTTATTCAACGTATTACGCATCAACTAAAGGCTCGTTCGACGTATTTTTTTGTTGCATAAACTAACACAATACAATGATAACAGTGCTACACACATATATAATCAATATAAATTATACATGTTTTTCGCAATTTCACGATATCAGATGAAATAGGAATACCATGGAATGCTAGAAACTATTATAACACTATTGTAAACAATTTCAATCAACAATTACCCCTAATTTATCAAATTATGCAAATCTTGAATTAGGATAAAAACTGAAATTTTGGCTAAAACAAGAGATTATACCTGTTCTAAAGAGCAGTAGAAGTTAATTGCACAGCCGGGATGAACCTGGAATCTCGAAATTGCTGATTGGAGGGCTGGGGAAGAGAATTGGGGGAAAGAGACCTAGAATTTTCGTATGAAAGTGAAGAAGAAGCAGGCTCGGCTGGAGCTAAATATTCGCGAATTTCCGACGGCTTCCGACGGCCCGTCGGAAACCGTCGGAAATAAGCCGTCGGGAGCCGTCGCCCTACCCTGCCGGTTTTTGAGCTTTTTCTTGTAGTGTATATATACATATATAACTATTTATTCAATTAAATAACAATTTTATATTCTTTAAAATCCATTCATATTAATAAAAATAATACATTATACTTATTATCTGAAATTAACATATTTGATATTTAAATAATTTATATAAGAGATTATATTATCAAGTGATATTTTAAAAAGAAACAAAACAAGCCTTTTTGTTAACTCTTATATAATTTTAAACTTAAGTAAAAATATCTTAAGCAATTAAAGTATTTTAAAACTATAAATTTACTAATTTAAATAACTTTGAAAAGTCATATTAAATTAAATCTAAATTCCCAATTTACCCAAAGCTTCTATTTACAATATATATAAATAAATATATATATTCAAATAGAAAATATCTTATTAACTTTTAAAAGATAAAATCACCAATTAATACTAATTTAATCAGATTATTAAATTAAATTCAAATCTTATTATCAAAGATCATCAATATCAATTTAATTATTTAACAGATTATTAAATTGATATTGTTAAAATTTCCGGGATATTACATTAATTCACGGTTGACCCGGTTAAGGTTGCCCGCGATTTATCTAAGCTTATCCATCTTCATATTTTGATAATTAGTCATCTTGTTTTGTTTCCAAAATACCTCCAAACATTTTGAATTTTTACATGTAAATCTATGTTTGTTTTATATATTTTGTTGTTTGAGTTGTTGATGTTGATTTGGGCTTCCGATCGATTCGTCTGATCAACGCCATCGATAGGATTTCTAAAACACTTTAACAGAACAAACTGACACAATATTATTTTAAAATTTGGTTAATGAAATAAATTTTGATATAAGTAAATATTATGGAACTTAATAAATTGATTATTTGAAATGATAATACTTGATTTATCATTCTATAAATGAATTTATAAATAGTTTTTTATAAATTTGATTTGGGAACTGAAATGAATTTAAATCAAGAATTTGAGAATTTAATTTCCGATGGTTTCAAACCTTGTATTTAAAGTTTTAAAAGGATATATTATTTAAAGTATTTTTGAATAGAAATTTGTTTCCAAAGAATTATAAAGTTTTAAAATTTTAGTGCTCTTCTCTTTGTCGCTGGAAAATAATTTCGGTGATGACCGCGACATCATCGACGTTCATTTTCGAGTTTCGAAGTAAAGAGACCATTCTTTAGTCTTGCTACAGCTTTGTTTTGGGAAATTTAATTGATTTGAATTTCTAAAATATGATTTGATTTATAATATATATATATATATATAGATATATGATTTAAATTTGATTTGACAAATTATGTACATACATTTATTTATCTCTAAATGGTTTGAAAGGAATCGGAAATTTTATTCTTAAATTCTATCTTAAATAATAACTTCAGGTATAAAAAGAAAATCAAAATTTTGAATAAATATTCAAGCTTGGAATGATTGGATTAGAATGTTTATATTGTATATTAATTTTAGAAAGTTTTATTTATATAATACAATTGCATTCAAATATAACTTACCTTAATTTTCAGAAGTTAACAATATAATTGGATAATATACAATATAAAAAGGTTTTATAAATAAAATTTGAGTGGTTATAATAAATGTTATACACTTAAATTTTAGTTATAAAAAGATTAACAAAGGTAAATAGAATAAAAGGTTAATTGAATAATTCACAATATAAATGATGATTAAAGGAATTAAGAATAAATTAAAACAATTGTAATAAGTGTAAATATACTTAATATAAGTGATATAAAATATATTGAGAGAAATTAAATTCATGGTGTACATTTTGAGTATAATAATGATTTTTCAATTCCATGATTTTTGAAATTGTTAGTTTAAGAAAATTGGATGATTAGATAATGAAATTAGAGATAGTAAGATTTATTTAACTTATGTAAAATTAATTATCAATTTAAGCTGGAACTATGGAAATTTCAAACCTATTATCTTATTTTGTTTTTCAAACTTATTATCTTATTTTGTTTTCAAACTGTCTGTTAGTGGTCCTTATTTTTCCTTAGCGTGCTACAGACTAGTATAGGTATCTTTCTATGATCTTTCTGTTTAGAAATCTTTCTATAATCTTTAATAATCTTTGCTACTCATTTTGAATCTGAGCACAGTTTTCATCCATAGACCGTCGGTCAAGCGGAAAGAGTGAATCAGATTTTAGAGGATCTTTTCGTGCTTGTGTTCCTAATTCTGGAGAATCTTGGAAAGATCACCACTGTTTGTACCAAAAATGGGCACAACACTCTTCGGAAGTTTTTGAAGAGATAAAAGAGAAGAAAGAAAATTAAAACTGAGGATTATCTAACAAAAACTCCAAATAACAGAAATGTAAAATGCAAAGACAAGCGATTTAGAGTGGTTCGGCGTTTTGCCTACGTCCACTATGAAGTTTGATGATTTTATTGCTCGATACTTGAAGATTACAATTCCTTATAATGTAGTACAACTGATTTTTATTTGCTAAGTCTGAATATAAGGCAGCGGTGGTGATTTGGAGTAAATCTGGCAGAGTCTGGGCGCTCTTTAGCTCTTAAAATTGTCCGATCCCTTTTCTGAATGACCAGGGGCTCTATTTATAGGTGTAGTAGGTTGATATTTCACCTGAATTTCGGGAGACCACTTCTGGCACGTGAGGGGGCCCACATGCCCGCTTTCAGGAAATCCGGGCCCACTTTGGGTGTGACATCTCGGAATTTCTGACAATATCAATTTAATAATCTGCATTTAAAATCAAATTGATTTGATAAATTCTTGTTGATAAATTTAGAATTGATATAATAATCTTCTTTTAAATGATATTTAACTGATAACTGATCTTTTAAAAAGCCAATAAATTGTTTTCTATTTATAATATATATATATATATATATATATATATTTGTATATATTACAGATAGAAATCTTTGGTTTGAGTCTAATAAATAAATAAAGCTTGTTTTCTAATTCTAATATATTTGTGGTAATTTGGAAATTAGGATTTAATATAGAATATATAGTTTTAAAATAGTTAAGGTAAATGTTTAGTTGATTTAAATTTATAGCTTAGCTTAAGTTTAAGGTTAAATAAAAGGGTTGTTTTATGGTTTAATAAGTATGAGATATTTATTCATTTAAATAATAATAGGAAGTTATAATCTCTTTTATAAATAAATTAATTTGACAAATTATTGTTTTCAAAATACATTTATTAATGTATTGTTATATATGTAAATATAAATAGGTTTAAATTAGAGGTGTTATTTTCAAATTAAATATCTTGTTATATATATATGTATAAGCTTCTATTTGTATATATATATATATACACATAGTTTTGTTTCATTTTCTCTAAAATGAAATTCATAAATATAAATAATAAAAATATACATAGGGAAATATAATTAAGTATTTGGATTAGAAAATCGAAGAAGGAAATAAACTAAGTATAAAAGTAAACTCATCACCTAAATTCTAACCATATGTTAATAAACTATAAATATACTTATTTATATTTCAAAGATAAGAGCAAAGGCAAATAAACAAAGTTAAGTAAAAGAAAGATAAGTTTGAGGCTTGAGAAAGAAGACACTAAAATATATTTTAGTTTGAACAGAGATAAGGATAAATATTTGTAGACATAAAATATAGGATATGAAGCATACCCAGGCAAGTAATCATGTCTGTAAAATAGTAATGCAAGCAAATGAATAAACAAGGTAAAGGTATGAACTATCTTGTGTACAATATGGTTCAGAGAACATAAGTATTAAAAGAAAATATATACAAAGTCAAGTACATTCGAAATTTAAAATAAGGGAATGGGTAGACATAAAGGATGTGGGCATTAAATGTTGAAACATCTTTAGTACACCAGCATATTTCATTTCAGCCTCCAAGAGATAAAAATCTCTGACCCAAATTCAATAAAGCTTACCAGTGAAGTAATAACCTGTAAACATTTTCCTATATCAATCTATCTCCTCTCGTGTATAAGGAGACTTAACCTTTCCAGTAAACACATTAAAACTGAAGCAAGCATTATCATTTACAAACTGAAAACATTTTACAACTTCCTCAAGTAAAAACAACAAATTTAAAGAAGAGCAAGTCTGCATCTTTTCTAACAAGGACGTTAGCAACTCAAAGTTTTGAAAGTTTTAAAGGCAAAGCATTTTCTTCCAATCTGGAAATTATCTAAAGCAAGCATGCATGTCGTTTTCAAGTTTCCAAGGGCAAGAAGCATTTCATTTTCAAACATAAGCAAGCATCCCAGTTTCAAGTTTCAAAACAGATTTCAAAGTAAAGGTTCTGTTCTCATTTATTTCAGGTGAGTAACATTTTAAAATTTAAAAACTATAGTAAGTAGATGTTTGCTTGCTTCTGAAGCTCTGTGATGGATGATACTTGTTTATGCTTATATAAGTGTTAACTCTGTGATTTGAATATATGTGTGCATGCATATCTGATGTGTACATCTGTGGCACTTAACACCTCTGTTCTGATTTTCCTAGATAAGTTTGTTTCCAAAATTCTTTACCTCCTGATCTAGGCTCTGTTATGTGTTGAAATACAAATGAAGTATGAATGTTTTACCATAAATGTTAATTTAAATATATATAATTAGTTAAAAGGACTGGGTATTGTTCAGGAAATAAGAAAACTCAGTGAAACCTTAAATTTAGTCAAAAATTATTCGTCGTAGATTTTAGTTTCAGGTGTATGAATCAAAAGCAAAAACTAAAACTTGATTTTTAAAACAGAAATGGGATTTTTTAATGGAGAAATAAAGGAGCAGTTTACCATTGAATAAAAATCTTTCTTTTGTAAAATTCTGTTGATCAAATAAATCTTTGATGCTGGAATTGGTTGTGGAGTTAAATCATTGATTAGTGGATATAGGAAAAATATTGGAAAATTTTTCTAATGCAGGATTTTATATCTCGAATTGAAATTAGGGTTTAACACACTGTTTTGGCGAGGCTGAGTGTTTCGATTCGATCGTCCTCTTCGATCGACCGAGTTCGTTGAGGTTCTGGTGGATGGAAGAGGGGAGGTTGACGAGTGTTTGGCCGGAGTTTTCGATGTAATGGTGGTCGGAGGCGCGAGAACGAGGTGATGTCAGGCTTTGGTGGTGATTCCAGTTTTGGTTCCAGGTTGGGTAATATACTCGAATTAGATTTCGAGATAGGAGCGAAGTTCTGATGGTTGGGGTTGTTAAGTGGGAGGAACATCGACTTGTAGAGGTCGTCGTTGATGGTCGGAAGGGGATGGTTGGCTGTGCACGTGTACGGTGATGCTGGTATCAGTTCACAGAGTTTGGGAAGGAGAGTTCTACTCGAAGTGGTCTCGAGAAAATCGGGTGATGGCTCGAGTGATATTTGGGGTCGTACGCGAGTGAAAGTGTTCTCAGAATTTAAAACCAAGCAGGTTTTAAAAAAATAAAAAGAGGATGAGGAGAACAGGGGATGACTCGGGTTTTCCCCTGGGTGATTTCGAGATTTACACGAAGTAAATCTAGTCTGGACTCGAAGCAAAGTGGGGAGGCTCGAGTAAATGCTTAGTTCAAGTTTCAAAACCTTATTCTGTTTCTGAAGTTTAAATTTAAATTGCAAAACAAAGTTAAACTAAGTTTTAATCAAAGGTACAAGTATAAATTCAAGTTAAATCTGAAACTTAGTTTGGAATAAATAAAGTTTTGGAAATTCAAATTGTATAACTAACTTAAGAGTGTTTAAGTATGTAAGTGTATTTAAAAAGAAATTGAATTTAAAATGTATTTTGAATTGTGAAGGAAGGATGTAATCAAGTAATCAAATTTGAAACCTGGACTTAGATTTAAATTTGAATTCTAGAATTATTGTAATAAAATAAAGTTTGATTAATTTAAATGTTTAGAACGGTTTTAATGTGGAGGTATACTTTGAATATGTGGATTTAAAGAGAACTTGATTTTAACTCTTTAAAATTTCCTTTGTAACAAAAATATTAGTTAGCATGTGAAATTTAAAGGTTTTCAAAATTTGTTTAAACTTTATTTAAGATAAATTGGGGTTCATTTTAAATCTTGAAATAAAATGAATTTAAAAAGGAAATTTGAAAATAAATTGGTAAGTGATAATCAAATCATTAATAAGAGATGAATTTCACCTTAAAGTTAAATGAAAATTTAATGATTTGTAATTCATTAATTTTAAGTAAACCATAATGGATAATAAATGATTTGGATTAATTTAATTAGTAACTCTAAGTTTAAATTGATTAATCTAAGTTTAAATTCTTAAGAAGGAAATTTAGAATTGTAATTAGTAAATGAAGGTCATTAACGTAAGATTTGTTAAATAATGTATTTATGTGATAAATTTTAATAATTAATTAGATTAATTGATTAAGAGAATCAATTGTGAAAATAGTTAAGTATAATTACTTAAGTGAAGCAATTAAAGGAATATTACTTAATATAATTAATTGAGTTTAATTTGATTTGTTTAAGTTAATTAATTTAGTTTAATTAATTTAAATTTATCATTGAAAATTTATTAGAGATAAGTAATTGCTTAAATATAATAAATGAAGTATAATTACATAGTAAAGCAATTAATGGTAACTATTGTATGTAATTAATTGAAGATGATTTAGTATGATAGTAATTTGGATTAAATTACTTTGTGGAATTAATCAAGGGATTAATTGAGATAATTAATTAAGGAGTAATTAATTTATTAAGTGAAGTAATTAAGGGTAGTTAATTACTGAATGGAATTAATCAAGACTGATTAATAAATGTGGTTTAGTAAAGATTAATTACTTAATGTAATTAATTTAAATGGAATAATTAAATCAAGAATGTAATTAGGGATCATTAATTTATATAATTAATGATGTAATTAAGAATTGATTCATTAAAACTAATTAATCAATAATAAGTGATTTTGAGTAATAAATTAATTGTAATTAAATAAGGTTAAATGTAATTAATTATGGTTAATTAATAAAAAGAGTAATTAAAGGTTAATTACTGTTTTTGGTTAAAGATAATTAATTTGTGAAATTAATTGAAAGATAATTACTTGAATGTAATTAAAAGTATAATTAATCCAGGATGATTAATTAAGATGGAAATCTAGAGAATGGTTAATTAATTGATTTGTAAATAAATTAATGGTTAAGTAAGCAGGATTTATAGAATGAAGTAATTAATTTAATTTACTTTAAATTAATTAGAGATAAGAAATTAATTTAATTCATTTTAAATTAATTATAAATGATGTGTTTATGAATCATTGCTTATGTGTTGATGGATGATATTGATTTCCTTGAATGGTTTAAATCTCAGATATGAGATAAATAATGTTGTGATATGGATTGTCTATTTATGTGATATTGTAGATTATCTATCTGTGATATTGTAGATTATCTATCTGTGATATTGTGAATTATCTATCTGTGATGTAAATAGATAATTGAAATGAAATTGTTTTAACTTTAAAACAACTTGGCCCTAAAAGACACGGTTTGGATTAGATGAGACCGGGATCGGGTTTTCCATATTTGGAAGTCCGAAAACCACATCGATCTAAATTAACGATAGGTCGTGAATCTCAAGTGAGGATGAAGATTCAGAGTGCAAGGGTTATTGTCGTTAACTCTGAGGGTGATTCCAAAATGAGTGTAACGAGATAATGCCTTCGGTTTCGTTCGAACCCGGAACGAACTTGTATGGATTGAATGCTTTCAGCACATCGTCAGGCGGACGATGAGCATTCTAAGTGATGAATTCTGATAAGGTAATCGTGACCTCAAGCCTCATCAACCGGGAATGGCTAAAACAGGGGAGGTGCAGCAAGGCTTCGTGGGTAGCACCCACTTGAGAGCGAGATATACCCCTGTCTAGATGTCCCTTTTTATTCGGCTGTGTGGGCAGTTGTAGAGCTCCGACTGCTGGGGTTGTTTCGTTCGGAACTGTTCAGTAAGGAATGGTTCCGGCCTTGTGTTGCAGGGGAGCGGGCGTACTCCTCGGTACGCTGATCTAGGCCAGGTACTGTGATGGGCGGTACCCCAGTAGCCCTGCCATTGTTGGAAACCCATTTTCCCTAAGAGACCCTACGGTTTTGATTGTATTACCCACGTTGTGGCTAGTATGCTGGAATTTAATAGATGTAACAATTTCAGCTATTTTCTATTTACTTGAAAACCCTAGACCTATTATAATATCACTGGATTTCCTATCAAATGTTTTGGTTAGCGTAAGGTAAAAACATTTCCATGTTTATGTGTGGGATGTCTTACGTGATACCTTTTGTTTTCAAAGAATTTTCAAAGTTAAGCAACTTTAACCTGTTACTCATACCAGACCCATGTCTGACCCGGAGTTTATTTCCTGTTTTTCTTAAACTCTCGGGTACCCAAATTTTTACGGGCAGCCAAGGGATTCAGGTTAGCTTTGACGAATTGTGGAGGAGCAATGGAGCAGGAGGCTTCAGCGTTATAGATATGTATAGTGTTCCGCTATGTTGGTATCTCTGTATTGTGTTGTATCGAGTTGTATTAACTAGACAGGTGTTTATAACTGTCCAGTATGTGATGTATTATCTGTGTAACTCTGATGTATATGATATTATGTATTCTCTTATGTGATATATTATATTTTATTCGTTCCGCTGTTGAGATTCTGATGTTGTTTCTTCTTCTTCTTCTTTATCTTTTCTATTTCTCACCCCTTTCTTTCTTAAAAACGACGTGATTTTCCGGTAGTGGAAAGTTGGGTCGTCACATTGGGATCGATTCGAAATCCATTCGAATCGATTAAGAAAACATCCAATCGAATTGAAATTTGGTGTGGACATTCTTCAACATGTGTTCAAGCTTCTGTGAAAATTTCATAGCATTTGGACTTGTAGATCTCAAGTTATGATCGATTCAAGATTGCATTTCCGGTTGATATGCTCCGTTCGAATCGATAGGGTCGAATCGATGACTTTGTGCATGAGGGTATTGACGTGGCGCGCGTCTCTCGTATCGATCTGCCTTTCACTCTGAGTTGACTGGGTCGACTCCGTGATTCTAGCCGCCTTGATCTAATGGATTCGAAGACTTTTATTTGCTCATGGATTCGAAGGTGTGCTCGTTCGTATCGATCATGTTACGCTATAGACGATCGATTCAATGTCATTATAGTAGGATAGGTTCGAAACTAGGTCACTAGACGAATACGAAATGATTCGACTTCATGGATTCGAAGTGCTTCGTCCTGATGGATTCGAAGCAGATTGACTTCGTGGATTCGAAGCATGGGAAACTTGATGGATTCGAACAAAGGCTTGGCTTATGGATTCGAACATAGGGCCATTTCCTCCACTTTTCATCGATATTAACTTGATCATACGAACTTGGATTGACTTGAAAATCAGAATGTTGGTTTTCACGGCTTTGCTTGATGTGTCTTATCTATTGTAGCCCGATCCGGACTTGAGTATAATTCATCGATATCTGTGGTCATCCAGTAGCTACTCGATGCTGAGGATGTATGATCCATATTTGTAATGCCCTAGAAATTCATGGAATATTATTTTAGTTGAATTTTGAAAATATATGAATTTATTTGTATAGGAATATATGGAATTAATTGTGTACAAGTGTGTGTGCATGTGTGCACGTGCACACTGATATGGCACAAGGAAGAACTCCAAATCTCCTGAAATTAAAACAAGAATTAAAAAGCATTACAAACATGATTTTGTGATATGGATATTTGATTTCTGGAATTATACGAATCATCCCAGAAAATAAGAAAAGTAAGTTTTGTTTTGAATCAGTAAACAGATTTTATTTAAAACCCAGAAAAAAAAATATGTTACAAGGATTTGAAAAACCTGTATGCACATATAGGTGCATATCTTTCTGAAATTAAGGAGGAGTTAAATAAGCCTAGATAGGATATGTACGCAAATGTACATTTCTGTAAGTACTGAAAATATTAAAAAAGAAATAAGCAAGTGAAATTGTAACACTAAAATAGCAAAAGACAAATTGCAAGCAAAATAATTGCTTTGGGCAGAAAATAGAAAGGAGGATTTTTAGAAAATAAACAAGTGACAATGTCACACAATTATCATGACTTGGTAAGAATATGATATATTTTGGAAAAGTAAAAGGGGAGGTAAGCATCACATATGGCCGGGGTATTAAGGGTGAAAAATAGGCAAATCTGAAATACAGAATGCATGAGTCTTGGCCAGGGTAGGAATGGGATTTTACAATGATAAAACCCTAGAAAAACCTCTCTTATAAGTCCAAGTATAAACCAGAAAAAAATCATTTGCTACCCAAGACATTTAAGAAAACAAAAAATATTTGCAAGCAGAAAATCAAGTTTTGAAAGGTTTCTTTTCTGGATTAGGCAAGAAAAGCATTTTTCTATGAGTAATCTCACTAAACCCATGACATTAAGTCCTGTTATGAGGCAGCCAAGCTTATGTTATTTTTCTACATATTTTTGATTTTATTACTATGGTTTTAATGGATGCTTTAATGGGTGTTTCTGAATGTTTTTGATTGTTTTGATAGTTGAGTATTTTGCTCTGTTTGGTTATACCCAGAAATGTTAAAGTATGAAATTATGAAAGTAAATAGAGAATACTTATAACTGGTTCAGATATGGCATGAAAAATATAGAAATCAAAATGTATATGAGTTGCATTACACTTGTGTAAGTGCTGAGGCTCAAATGAAAGACTCAAGGTTGCAATGGAAATATCCAAAAGTGTTGAACCCTTGATCAAATAGAAACCCATGAGCTAGAAACCTTGTTTAAGCTAGATCTTGAATTTAGTTCAAACATGGTTGCTTATGAAACAATAATAACCCACATGCCTAGTCTTCAATTCCAGTTGTAAATATTCTTGTATTTTCTTTGAGCTAGAATATTTGAAAATATGATTTCCCTGGACATGAATGTTAGCTTGTTCTTGAATTATGCTTGTAAGCTCTATGTAATGTTTCATGTATACTAGGATTTAGTCACCTAGCTATCTCATGATAGGATCAAACATGAACACTTAGTAAATAAACTAAGGATTGTGAGCCAAGAGGACTGCTGGAATGCTTGTTGTATTTAAAGTATGCAAGTTGGCACATGGTTTGTTTAAGCCCTGAGATCTTTGTGCAATATTGTGAATTATTTTATTGCAATGTGTCCCCGTGATTCCTTATGGCAGATGAGGCTAGGAAGAAATTTGGTAAATGCAACCTCAAATTGATAAAGTAGGAACTTGTGTTATTCCTAGGTTGATTGGACTGGAGCTAAGTTAGTTCCTGAGTATTTCTATTTGAAATATATGTTTGCATAGTTGAATGTGTGTACATAATTAGTCTTAAATACCGATCATATATGCATAATATATCATAAACAAGTCAGGCAAATTGATCAAAGAAGCTATGCCAACTTATACAAAATGTTTATGTCTCACTTATTTACTTAATATCATGGAATTTTTGATATTGCTCATACCAGATCTTGTATCTGACCCTTGTTTGCTTATGGCATCTGGGGTGTCCCATTTAAAATGGGGCAGCCTCTATTGCTCTTTCAGGGAATGCTGGTTTTAAATAGGAAGCTGCTATGGCTAATGAGAATGATTGGATAAGCATGCTAAATTAGAATTAAATAAGAACTTAGAATGAATTATTTCAATGTAATCTGGGAAGTTTTTTTGGTTCTGCTTTGGTTGTTATGTAATGATCTTGAAAGTTTGGATTTATTTAGTTGTTTTAAATGAATCTAGCAATGTATTAAGTTTGGGATTAACCAAAGACTTAGTTGAATCCATGAAAGAAAATATATAAATTTGAGTATTATGGTGGAAATCTGTAAATGATATATGCCTGTATTTGAGAAATGGATATGTATATACATATACTGTATTAGTTAATTTCAAGTTACTTAAAACTTTAAGATTGAAGGTTAAAATCTGAATTTTTAGCTAGAAGTAATATTTCAAGAATTTAGTAATAATATGCAGAAGTGTTTTGATAAAAGAAGAAAATATATATATTTGTGCATTTTATAAAGGGGTATACATGTTCTAAGAGATTTTCCAAGTGTCTTAAATCTAGATTTACATTGCAATAGCCAGGCACTAATGTTTTGATGATCTAGTCATGAGGTTAACCCGCTTCAAAAATAGTGAGGTCTGGGTTGATCAAGATGACCAGAGTTTTGGGTGTAAAAGAAGAAAATGCATTTTTAAAAATATGAAGCTTTCTTTGCAAATGCAAGTACAAAGACATTTTCAAACACTTGAGCAATTCTCTTATATTTTTGGGAAGCTTTCTTAGTCCAGAGAGCACAACACAGCTGATATGCACACATATTACTTAATTACTACTTTTGTTAAGTGACCATAAAATCTGGATTCTCTAAATCTAGTAAAGCAACTTGTAAATTAGATGCAAGCTGAGGTAACTCAGGGATTAGGGAATAAATTTGGTTCAGAAAAATACAACTATATAGATTATGAAAGAATTACTCAACTGACTTGGTTATAAGTAAAGAAATTAGTGATAAAATCACTTGTGTTGAAAATGATAAATGAGTATATCATTTTCCTTTCTGGCCTTGATCAAATACCAAATAATTAAACTAAAATTATGGTGGCTTTCCATATAATCTGAGATCACTTTGCTATCTCAAACTAACAAACAAGCACTATAGGAATGGTCAAAAAAAATTTACTAAGTATAGATTGCATATGATTATGGGATTCATTACCCTGACTCAAATATCAAAAGGCATTGAAAATGAGCTATGTACTGGTTGATTAGAAATTCAAATTCAATCAGGATGCACTCTTGCTAAACAACACTCTGATCCAAGCAAGAGGGTCACATACATCTTCATATGTATGTGAATATATTTATTGATGAACTGATATAAATATATTAGTAGAAAAATTAGGATCCTGGATAATTTAGTAGAAAGGCTAAATGACTCTAGGAGATTTATTAATGTAAAAAAAATCCTAGTAAAAATTAGGTGAAATAACTAGGGTCGTTTCATTTGGTATCACCCCACCTTTTTAGGAATTGTGTCCTCACAATTTTCTCATTTTTACTTTAAATATTTCCAGATTTTTATAAAATCTATCAAACATTGCACAAGCAATCAATTCAGTCAAAACAACCATACATATTAAGCTACTTAGGAATTTAGAATTTACCTTCCACTGCAAAAAGCTTAGGGTAATCCATCTTTATCTTATCCTCTAACTCCCATGTACAATCATTATGGTCTAGGCTCCATTGAACCTTTACCAATTTCAGAGTTTTGCTTCTTAACTTCTTTTCCTCTTTAGCTAAAATCCCCACTAGTTCTTTCTCATAGACCAAATCAGAATTTATTTGAACTTGAGTTGGTTTCTCTAGAATTTCCTCTTTATCATGTACCCATCTCCTAAGTTGTGACACATGAAATACATTGTGCATTGCACTCATCTCTTCTGGTAGCTCCAACTTATATGCTAATGAACCTATTCTTTCCAAAATCTTGTAAGGTCCAACATACCTTGGGGTAAGTTTTCCCTGCTTGCCAAACCTCAACACCTTCTTCATAGGTGAAACTTTGATGAAAACATAATCACCAACTTCATATTCTACCTGCTTCCTCCTTACATCTGCAAACTTCTTTTGCCTATCTTGAGCTGCTGCCATTCTTCTCCTCACCAGTTCAATTTTCTCTGTAGTCTCTTTAACATACTCAGGCCCTAATATAGCCTTTTCTCCTGCTTCAACCCAACATATTGGTGACAAACATGGTTTTCCATACAAGGCTTCAAATGGTGCCATGCCTATGGTGCTTTGATAACTATTGTTATATGTAAATTCAGCCAAATGGAGGTGATCTTCCCAATTACCTCCAAAGTCCAATGCACATGCCCTCAACAAATCCTCCAAAACTTTATTTATTACTTCAGTTTGACCATCTGATTGGGGGTGGTATGCAGTACTCAAGCATAATTCACTCCCTATGGCTTCTTGAAAGCTCTTCCAAAATCTGGAGGTAAAGATTGTGTCCCTATCACTCACTATAGTTTTAGGGATTCCATGCAACCTTACTACTTCTCTCATGAATATTTGAGCTAGTTTAGGTGCATTTCTTTCTGCCTTCATTGGTATAAAGTGTGCCACTTTAGTCAATCTATCAACTACTACCCAAATGCTTGTATTTCCTCTCTTTGATCTAGGCAGACCATCTATGAAATCCATAGATATATCTTCCTATTTCCACTGCGGTATACTTAGAGGTTGTAATAGGCCTGAGGGACTTTGGGTTTCTGCTTTGACTTGTTGGCAAGTCATACACTTTGCAACATGTTTGGCCACATCAGTTTTCATCCCTCTCCACCGATAATCCCTCTTTAAGTTTTGGTACATCTTGGTGCTGCCTGGATGTATAGAATATTTGCTCCTATGATATTCATTAAGTATCTCTTCCTTCAATCCCATATCCTTTGGAACACATACCCTACCTTTATTCCTTAAGTAACCATTCTTATCAATGTGGTAGTTTGCTACTTCTTCTCCTTTTTCTATTAGAGTTTTCTTTTCTAATAAATCTGGATCTTCCCCTTGCATTTTTCCCACTTTCAAAATTAAATCTGATTGCAAAGTTATCAAACTTAATTTTCCTTTACTCCCTTCTTCAATCATCTCCATGTTTACCTCACTATTTTCCTTAATTTCCAAATCAGTAAGTAGAGATAAATTTCTAAACTCTTCTATCATTAACATGGCTACTTTTGCATGCTGCCTGCTCAAAGCATCTGCAACCTTATTAGCTTTTCCTGGAGTATAAAGTATGTCTAAATCATATGCTTCTAGAAACTCAACCCATCTATGTTGCCTCATATTCAAATCTTTTTGTGAAAAGAGATATTTCAATGCCTTATGGTCAGTGTATAAAATAAACTTAGCTCCTAGGAGATAATGTCTCCAGAGCTTTAGTGCATATACTACTGCTGCCAACTCAAGATCATGGGTTGCATACTTTGATTCATGTGGCTTCAATTGTCTTGATGCATAGGCTATAACTTGATCTTGCTGCATCAATACAGCTCCTAGCCCAGAACCACTTGCATCAGTATAAACAATCAAATCCTCATTTCCTTCTGGTACCTTCAACACTGGTGCATTGACTAAGGCCTTCTTGATTCTATTAAAGGCTTGTTCACATTTCTCAGTCCATATAAAGGGTTGGTTCTTTCTAGTTAGGTTAGTAAGAGGTGATGACATCTTAGAAAAATCTTTTATAAATCTTCTATAATACCCTGCCATCCCCATAAATGACCTAACCGCTCGTACTGTGCTTGGCCTTTTCCATGCTTGGATAGCCACAATTTTATTGGGGTTCACTGAAATGCCTTTGGCGGATATAACATGCCCAAGGAAATGCACTTCTTCTTTCCAAAATGCACACTTAGAAAATTTTGCTTTTAAATCTTTTTCTCTTAATCTTGACAAAACAAGGTGTAAGTGATTTTCATGTTCCTCTACTGTTTTAGAATAAATCAAAATATCATCAATAAAAATCAATACAAACTTGTCTAAATAATCCCTGAATATCCTATTCATCAAGTCTACAAAGTATGATGGGGCATTTGTCAACCCAAATGGCATGACAAGAAACTCATATAAACCATACCTACTATTAAAGGCTCTATACTTAACACTTGAGTTCTCAACCTTCATCTGATGGAATCCAGATGCCAGGTCTAACCTAGAAAATATTTTTGCTCCACTAAGTTGATCAAAAAGATCATCAATTCTAGGTAAGGGGTACTTGTTCTTGATAGTGACTTTGTTTAGCTCCCTGTAATCTATACACATCCTTAAAGTACCATCATGTTTCCTTACAAACACTACTGGAGCACCCCAGCATGAATTACTTGGTCTTATAAATCCTTTGCTTTCCAACTCTTCTAACTGTTTCTTCAATTACTTCAGCTCACTTGGCCCCATCCTAGTGGGTTTCTTAATAATTGGACTTGCTCCTGGTATGAGACTAATCTGAAATTCCACTGGTCTGTGGTGTGGAACACCCATAACTTCTCCAAACACATCCAAGTATTTGTTAATTATGGGGATTTCTTCAATAGAAGGCTCACTGGGATCCTTCTTTAAGTCAATCAAATGATATAATTTCCTTTCTTTTGCTACTTCACACAAAATTGTGATTCTTTGGTCTCTAGAATTTTGTAATGATATGGTGGATGAGTCTAAATTAATTATGGCTTTGTATTGCCTTAACCAGTCTACACCCAATATAACACCTATATTTGGGTAATTTAAAACATATAAATTGGAAATAAAAACATTTCCTCCTATGTTTAATTCCACATCCACACAAATCATGTTTAAAACACTAGAACTTCCCAATGGGCTTTGCACTAACAAAGGGGTTTCAACCAGTATGCAATTTAATTTAAGCAATGCAACTAATTCATGGGAAATCAGAGAATGTGTTGCCCCTGTGTCATACACTACTGATATAGGTAGGGTACAAATAAATAAGGTACCTTCCACTTGACCATGGTTTTCTGCAATAGCTTCTACTATGGATTTGCTTTTGCTCTCCAAACTTGCTAGCCTCCCTTGTTGTTTATACTCAGGGCAATTTCTCTTGATATGTCCCTCCTTACCACATAGGTAGCACTTGAAAGCTCCTCCCTTCAATTCTGGGCACCTTGGTTTGATATGTCCTTCCTTTCCACAATGATGACATGTTATTTTTCTCATTGTATATGTGGTCTTAGTGTCATTGGTTTTCTTGCTTTCTGTCTCCTCCTTCTTTTTGTCATAGGGGTGATATCTTCCCTTATTTTTCTTATTGTTGTTATTCTTAAAACTTCTATACTTCTCCCTTTCCTTGTCATGTTGCTCAAATTTTAAGGCCAGATCAATAACTTGATCAAAAGTTTTATCTGCATATGGCAACATAGCCCTACTAAGTCCTGGGTTTAAACCCTTAATATACCTATCATTCTTTGATGCCTCATCAGCCACAAGCATAGCTCCGTACTTAGACAGGCCCTCAAACCTATGAGTATATTCAGTCACATTAAAAGTTCCCTGCCTAAGCCTGATGAATTCTTCAAGCAATAGTGTTTTGGCTGATGCTGGAACAAATCTAGCTTCCAACATCTCCTTGAATTGATTCCAAGTGATTTCATTCTCAATCCTCCCAGCTATGACTACCTCCCACCAGCTTAAAGCCACACCTTTCAGTTGTCTTGAGGCCACTTGCCTCTTCCTTTGATCATCCAGTTGCATGTCATTGAAAATTCTATCCAGTGTTCTCAACCATGCTTGAATTTCCATCACATTTTCAGTCCCTTCAAAGCTCTTGCCTCCCAGATTGGTATAAGTCTTTAATAGTTTTGAAAGTTCCTCATGTGGGTTCTCAAGTCTCTGCCCTACTCCATCCCTTAAAGCCCTCATAAAGGCTTTCATATCAAGCATTTGTGGTGTACTTGATCCTGCATTGTGATGAGATCCTCTTCCTACCATGATTGGATAACTAGAGTATGGGTGGATAGGGTTAGTTTATCATGAGTATTTTCTTTTACTATAACTTTCTATCTGAATTATTATTTTACTCAAACAAACAATCAGTACATACACTTGGTTATAGTACTTCAATCAATCAATATAATCATTCTTAGCTATGTATAATTTTAACATAGCTTTGGATATCTCGGCCTTGCCAAAAGGCGGGATAACATTTGCCCTCCAAAGTACGTCTTGTGTAAACATGACGTGCTTTGAAAAACTGCAGATTCATGTTGGACAGCTATCGCATGTTTCGTTGAAAGCCGTATTCTGTATTGCCGTAACTGACTGTCGTAAAGTAGTGATTAGCTGTTTGTCGCTGCAGCCGTTATTGGATGACTGTTCAATTCAAGTTTTTTGTTAGCTTTCTTATATTGCATTTCGTATCGATCCTCTCCTGAAACGATGTGAAATATGAGTTGTAACAATGTCCGTCAGTTGTTTTAGAAAGTTCCTTTGTATCGATCCTCTCTTGAATCAATATAGAAGGTCGAAGGACCGACATTGTACTGGTGAATTTAGAATTCAGTGGATACGAAACGCTTGTTCATATCGACATGCAGTGGGTGGAGTTGAACAAAAGCTTCGAATCGACAGAACCCATTGTTGATGGATTCGAAAGCATCGTTTGACTCGATGCGACGATGGACCCTAATTCGTATCGATGACAATCGATGGATACGAAGCGATCGTTCGTATCGATAGGCCGCGCATCGTTGTGGGTCGATGAATACCTCGATTTGGTGGAGTCGAATGCTCTTTAGGCCTTTCTGACACCATGTTTCGAATCATTTTGATGGACTCGAGGGAATGGATTCGGAGTGTAAATGCATGTTGGGGTTCGAATCGATTCCAGCGCTCTAGCTTATGGTTTCGAACTCGTTGCTTCGTATCGCTCTGATGTCTTCACCTGTTGCTACCAGTTTTACTCACCGGGATACAAATCTCCACAGAATCCCTATAAATACTGAGGCCTCATTCACTTTTCACTTTTTACTTTTTATCTTCGTCTTCCTGTGTCTTCGAATCCATCTCGATCCTTCAAGAACCAGGTCGAACTATTCTCCTTCCTTCGAGTCGAGGCGATATCCAACTTCTCTCGAATCGATTTATACATTCAGGTAGACGAAATTTTATGGATTCGAAGATTCAAGAACAAACCTTTCCATCGTGTTTTGTTCGTTTCGATCTTGGCTTGATGGAGAAGAAACACGGATGAATCCTTCGTATCGATCCTTTGCGATTGATTCGAACATCCTGCCTATGCGATCGATACGAACTTTAAGTCTTCTGTCTTTTTCTGTTGGGGATCGATTCGATGCCTCTATTGCCGAGGGATGCGAAGCTTGAGTCGCTGATCGCTACGAAGGGTTCCGGTTGACATTGATTCGAATCGCATCGATTCGAACAGAGTTGATTCGTAGTACCGTCTCTTCGATTGATTCGAACAATTGAAATCTGGCCTAGATCGATTCGAAGCGTTGTCTCTCTTGATCGATTCGAACACTTATAATCCGTCTCAGATCGATTCGAAGTAACTTCTATGGATACACAACTTTCATATATTTAACGGCATGATTCCGACGAGCTTCATCTCTGCATATTTGGACTGAACTTTTGTTGTGCATACTTGACTGCCCTTCGAAGCTCGTCGATGGAACTATAACTTTACACCGTGATAACAAACTTTAACTTGAATCGATTGCCAACATCGGGATGGTTTGGCGATGAGGGTTTGTGACGATGGTCATCCCGATTGGATCTCTAATGTCTTTGATGTCCGCAAACTTTCTCTATCTCTATAGAATCTTTTCAAGTATTGCACAACACTACACTGCACAACACACACTTCACACTGCGGGATGCACGGGTTTATTGTTTGTTTAACACTGATTTCTGATCAGTAGTCAGTTATGGAATCTTCGAGCTCTCAACAGCAGGAGATTCAGAGTTCTCCCCCTCCGGTCCTTGTAATTCCAGATATCCCAACGGAGGTAGTAGATCCAGCTCCTGACGAGCTACAAGAGGCTATATTTATTGAGGACCTTATAGATTCTGTTCAGTCTAATATTTCTGAAAACTTGTTGGGCAGGATATGCACGAGACATAACATCTCTCTGTATGATGCACTATTGTTGGGACCTAGTGACAGACCTCACTGTCGGCCCGAAGGGTACACCGCCTTCTATCGACATGCTTGTGCGGCCGGAACACTCCCTCCATTCAATCAATACATTAGGGAGATGTTATCATTTCTTGGAATCGCTCCTTCTCAATTACACCCCAACGGGCACGCGCTACTGAACAGTGCATTTATTGTATTTATGGAGCACCTCTTCCGCCCACCAAGGCCGACGGAAATCAGATATCTATTTAACTTCAAGAGCCGAGGTGATAGCCCATCTTTTATGTTTTTGGAGGCAGTTAGAAACTGTCAAGTCATTACCAGAGCCTGGACCAGACTTAGTTACTTCAAGAATGAATGGTTTTATGTCCGGTGTCCTCCAGGTTTTGCTAGGCGATGGTTGTCTAGACGTAAGTACCGCAACCCGTCGATGATTTCCTTGACCAATAGCTTTTTGGCATTGGTATTGACATCTGGTTTTTCTTATAGCCATTATCTCCAGACCCGATGGTGGGTATTACAAGGGCATGGTTCAGAGCCTTCAAGAGATCCCGAGTGATCTGAGATACATTGACTCGGTGTTGACTGACTATAACTTAAGAGCATTTGGCTTGATTGAAATGAATCAGAGCATGGTCACCGAAGGGATTCTAAGGCCCATTCCAAAGAAGAAGAAAAAGCAGCAGAAGAAGAAGAAAATGGCGAAGAAAACGCTCGGAGTTATGATAACTGAAGTGAGCGACGAAGAAAGGAATCACACGGACGTAAAGCCGATGGCCGATCTTTCGGGAAATTTTGAAGACTTGGGAGAGAGACGGAAAAGCAAGGCCGTCGTTTCCAAAAAACTCAAATCTAAGGGGTGGAAGTCTGTAGATGTGTCTTCTCCCACTTCCGGAGATATAATTTCTGAGGCCGCCCCTTCTCATTCGAGAGATACTTTCAAAGGGCTTGATGATATTCCCATCCTAGATTATATATCGATTTATCATAATTCCGGGTTAGAGGAATTTCAAGATGTTTTAAATATGAGCGAGCCCTTTCCTTTGAGTGTGGTCAACACTTCCGGTTGGTCTGGGGGTTTACACATTTACACACACTTCCACAGCACTACATGATTTCCGCATATTGATCATCACTTTTGTAGGATTCTAAACTGCGGTTACTTCTTATTGCAGGTGAGATGTCAGGTCGCCGATCCACTCTAGATAGGCTCCGTAATGTACGCCGATCTTCTTCTTATTACATTCTTGTTGGAGGGAATCAAATAGGGACCACGGGCAAGGTTACACCAGCCAGGAACGCTACGACAGGGATCGAGATTACTTGCGTGGCCGTTCTGGCCATGATCGTACTAACAGAGATAGAGGCCACCAGTACTGATCACGATCTCGTTCTCCTCCGCCTCCTAGGGCCCTTATAGATCCTCCCGAGCCTTCGCAGCACCAACAACCTTCTCAATCTTCCAGGCCCGAAACTCAGCGGCAAAGGGTTGAACCGCAGACAGCTGCCATTGTTGAACAGGCTCCGGATGAACTGACAAGTGAAGGAGCCATCCAGCTTGCTCAAATGAAAAAGGACTTTCCAGAAATTTGTCTGGATGCATATGTCTTTCCTCCCCATCTCAAGAGGATTCCTCCGGATGCCGAAAATATTGCGCATAGCTATATCCGCGACTTTTATGCTCAATACAAGGAGTGGTACAAAGCGTTCGTGAAAGCTTCAAAGGTAGCTTTTGATCGGGCAAAGATTATTGAGGAGCGTGATGCTGACATTGTCAAGGAAGATCGCATCATCCAGGTTCTTCAATCTGAGATGGAGTCGTCTATAACTCCGAACTCCAAGCGCTTAAAAAGCATAACGAGGCTGTGGCAAAAATAGCAAGGATGCAGCAGGCACATTGTGCCTTAGTAGAAGGGATGGGCCACCGTTATACCATGGTCGTAGCTGAGCGAGACACCGCCGTTAAAGAGCTAAATGAGCTTAAAGCTAAATTCGCTGAGGTGGTGAAAGAAAAAGATGATGCAAACATCACCGCTCAGAAGGCATGCGACCAAGCTGTATCACTTCGAGTTGAACTTGCTACAGCGTTGGCCAAGACTAAGTCTGCGGAGGCAGAAATCCAAGAAAAGATTATGGTGGAGCAGTCCAGGATGGAAGCTGATTTTGATGATCTCCTGGTCACATACAACGCCAATGTGCTGGAGCATAGAAATTTATCATGGCTGGGAGATGACTCTATGATTCTGTACAACGCCTGGACTAGGCTGGTGGCGGAGAAGAAAGCAGCGCATTCGGATGAAGTACTGGATGATTTTAGCTGGAGATGCGCTTGCTTTCTGAGGAGGAGAGGAAGGTTCTCCATGAGGCAATGATTTCCGTGGAGAAAGAGAGGCTTGGTGCTCGACAGATAGAGACCGGTGAGGGCTCGGGGATCGAGCATCATGAAGCAAGTGTTGGAACTGTAATCCCGACATTGCCCGAAGCCACTGGCGCGGTCGATCCCCAGTCTGTCCCCGCTTATAACCCCGATCAGCCGCAACTGTCTCCTGTTGATCCCTCTGCCTCTGTTCCTGCCCATGCTTCGTGCCAGGCCAAGGAAGGTATTTGAACACCTCTTGTATACACTTAGGGTGGTGAATCTGAAGCATTACATTTAGCTAACAATCTTTGCTTTTTCACGTTCAGTGATCGAGGCTGTTATCTCTGCGCCTCCTGCCTCTCAAGTTTCTTATCAAGTGCCAGGTGTTATTGTCACCGAGGCTATTATGACATCTACTATGGTCGGCGAAGAGGGAGAAACAAGCATGTTATCTTTTGATGCTCAGATGATTGAGGAACTCCTTAGTCAACCCAACGACCCCTTTGTAGATCCATCTTTTGCCATGAGTGGGGTTGCTCCAACTGTTAGCTCTTTTATGCCAGCCACTAGCACATCCAGCGCGGCACAAGCATCTCGTGAGGATGAAATTTTGGCCGAGATGAACGATGAGATGGCAGCAGTGACAGCGGGCATGAATCCATCTGGCCCTGCCCCACTAATGATGATATCGCCGGGCGGTACTGTGGTCATCGCAAGTGCTCCTCCTCCGCTTCCTGTTACAGCTCCTATGCCTCCAGTTCCATCTTCCAAGAGAATCCTTGTCGCCTCAAGTTCTGAGGAAGATGTTGACATTATGTCTCAATCGGAGGACAAATCGGAGAAGAGCAAAAGAGTGAGAAGGAAGTCGGGTAGCGGATCCAGTGGGGCTACCCTGAAGAAGAAACTGAGGAAGAAGAAAGATTAAACTCTTCCTTTAGTTTGCTTGTCATGTTCGGGGGTAGTGTTTTGTTTTGTCCTTTTTGTTTTTTCTATAGCCGTGTATAGATGTGGACTCGGCTCCCACTAGTAGGAACATTTTGAACCATCTTGTAACCAGATTCTTTTTGTTGATAATGGAAATGAAAACACATTCTCTTTTGTCTTCAACTCAATATTTGCTTTGGTTCTGCCCCCAGTCTTGGGGATAAGTATCGAGTCGATGTATGTTTATACTCTGTCTCGCACTCTGGGAGTACGGAGTTAAGTAATGTTTATACTCTGTCTCGCATTTTGGGAGTACGGAGTTTAGTGAATGTTTATACTCCGTCTCGCACTCTGGGAGTATGGAGTTAAGTAATGTTTATATTCCGTCTCGCACTCTAGGAGTACGGAGTTGATGTAATGTTTATACTCTGTCTCGCACTCTGGGAGTACGGAGTTGATGTAAATGTTTATACTCCGTCTCGCACTCTGGGAGTACGGAGTTGAGTGATGTTTATACTCCGTCCTGCACTCTAGGAGTACGGAGTTAAAGTTAATGTTTATACTCCGTCTCGCACTCTGGGAGTACGGAGTTGTTTAATGTTTATACTCCATCTCGCACTCTAGGAGTACATAGTTAAGTGAATGTTTATACTCCGTCTCGCACTCTGGGAGTACGGAGTTAAGTAATGTTTATACTCCGTCTCGCACTCTGGGAGTACGGAGTTGATGTAATGTTTATACTCCGTCTCGCACTTTGGCAGTACGGAGTTGATGTAAATGTTTATACTCCGTCTCGCACTCTGGGAGTACGGAGTTGAGTGATGTTTATACTCCGTCCCGCACTCTGGGAGTACGGAGTTAAAGTTAATGTTTATACTCCGTCTCGCACTCTGGGAGTACGGAGTTATTTAATGTTTATACTCCGTCTCGCACTCTGGGAGTACGAAGTTAAGTGAATGTTTATACTCCGTCTCGCACTCTGGGAGTACGGAGTTATTTGAGAGATCGTCGTGTATCTCCCCATTTTTAGCCTTGATGTGATGGCTTGCCCCCGAGCTTGGGTTTCACTTAGCGAGTGGTTGGTCGTATCGCAGCCATTCCCTACTTGAATAAATTCCACTGCAGGATGGAATTCAGCTCTCCGTGCATCGTGATGTTGTACATTGTATTCAATAAATCACAGCTCTGGCCCGAAGAGATGGCATTTTATTGCTGAAATAAGAAAATGTGGCAAAGTCAGTTGCCTTATTACAAGTTCTAATTTCGAAATGCAAAAGAAAATTGCTAAATGGAAAAAATATAGTGAAATAAATAAAGCCTGTTATGTGTAATAGCGACGGAGACTCTCGCTGTTCCAGGCTCTTGGCAAATCAAGACCGTCACCGGTCGATAGTTTGAATGTGCCATCTCCGAGTCTTTGTGTAATCACGTATGGTCCTTCCCAATTTGGTTTCATGCGTGAAGGAACCAGATAGATTCTCTTGAGAACGAGATCACCGAGTTCAAAAGTTCGAGGTCGAACTTTGGCATTGTACAGTCGGGCGACTCAACTCGGATGTGCGGCTGCTCTCAAATTGGCCTCTTCCCGCTTCTCATCTAGTAGATCCAAAGATTCAGCAAGCAATATAGCATTTGTTTTCAGATCATAATAAGTCACGTGATGGGAAAACACTTCTGTCTCGACTGGAATAATGGCTTCTGAGCCATAAGATAAGGAAAACAGGGTGTGCCCGGTTGCGGTCTTGTGAGTCGTTCGATAAGCCCATAATGCCATAGAAAGTTCATCAACCCATTTGCCCCCGGCCTTTTCCAGTCGCTTTTTCAGAATGGATTTTATAACTTTATTGACAGCTTCAACCTGACCGTTTGCCTATGGATGTGCAAGTGCCGAGAATTTTTTTATGCATATGAAACCGTTGACAGAAATTCTTGAACTCTGCACTTTCGAATTGGGCTCCATTATCGGTGATGATGGTATGCGGGAGTCCAAATCAACAGATGATGTTGCGAACTATGAAATTTATTACTTTCTTTGTCGTAATTGTTGCGAGAGCTTCGGCTTCGGCCCAATTTGTAGAGTAATCAACGGCGACGATGGCGTATTTCGCACCACCTTTTGCCAGCGGTAGAGCGCCGATGATATCGATGCCCCACATCGCGAATGGCCAGGGACTGACCATTTGAGTTATCTCGATAGGTGGGGCTCTTGGAATTCGGGCATGTTTCTGGCACCCATCGCACTTTCTCGCATAATTTGCTGCATCTTGGTTCACTGTCGGCCAGTAATATCCGTATCGGAGTATTTTCTTAGCAAGAGCTTGTCCACCGGTGTGATCGCCACATTCTCCTTCGTGTACATCATGTAACACTCGTTAGATTTCATCGTGCATGATACACCGGAGGAGAGGAACGGAATAACCTCTTATATACATGACTCCGTCCTAAATGACGAACCACGAAGCTTTTCGTAGAATTTGCCTTTTCTCATTTCTATGCTCAGGCAATGTCCCATTTTAATGTAATTTCGATACAGAGTCATCCATGATTCTTTACTGTGAGCGGTTTCAAACACAAAATTCGTCTCTATTTGATCGATGCTTGGGGAGGACAAAGTTTCGATGGGGACAAGTCCCATTTGCTGTGCTTCGCCTGTGCTGGCTAACTTTGCCAATGAATCGGCTTTTTGATTGCGTTCTCGAGGTATATAATAAATGGCATAATAATCAAACTGATTCAATACTTCCTGAACTCGAGCTTAGTAAGTAGCCAATCTTCGATCTCTCGCTTGATACTCTCCCCGTACTTGGCACACAACTAACTGTGAATCACAATAAATTTCTACAGCGATAATTCTCAAATCTTTGGCAAGTTTTAGTCCAGCTAAGAGGGCTTCATATTCAGCTTCATTATTGGTTGCACGAAAACCAAACTTCAAAGCATAACATATAGATCGGCCTTCATGAGTTTCAAGCACAACACCAGCGCCTGAACACTGGTCATTTGATGCACCGTCAGTGTGCAGCTTCCAGACGTATTCGGGGGATTCACTGGTTTCGGGTAAGTCCTCTAGAACGGTAAATTCAGCTATAAAATTGGTTAGGACTTGTCCTTGAATGGCTCGTCTTGGAGAGTAAATAATATCAAACTGGCTTAGTTCGATGTTCCACTTGAGTAACCTACCAGACGTCTCAGGTCGCATAAGGACCTGTCGTAACGGCTGGTCGGTGTAAATAGTAATAGGATGTGCCTGGAAATAGGGTCGGAGTTTTCTTGATGCGATGACAAGGCAATAAGCCAACTTCTCTAGTTTCGGATAATTTCTCTCAGCTCCAGTTGATCGTTTGCTAACGTAGTAGACTAGTTTCTGCACTCGGTCTTCTTCCCTAACCAAAGCAGCGCTGATTGCATGCTCTGATACCGCCAGATAAAAGTACAACTGCTCGTGGTCAATTGGTTTTGATAAGATCGGTGGTGTGGAAAGATGCTGAACCAGCGATCGGAATGTGTCTTCACATTCCATGGTCCATTCAAAGTTTCGCCTCCCTTTCCGTATCAAATCGAAGAAAGGAATGCATTTATCGGTGGATGTAACGCCCCACCTCTATACCCACGCTAGCCAAGGACACTACAAGGTAATGCCGTCAACTAGCACGGAGAATAAGGCTGTTGAGAAGCGACCATCTATGTAATTTCTTTGTGCAAGCACCGATATGTCAGATAGTATAGCTTGCATTTCGTTTAAGGAGGAAATCCGACATACCGATACAAACTCAAAGATATCACACAGTGGCTATATATAATCTTCGGAAACAAATATAGAAATAAACATAACACAAATCAGTCACAGACAATTCATATCACAAAGGCGGAAATAGATATGAATATAACACATGAAAGTGTACATCAGAGTAGTGGTCAAATAAGATCCACAATAACACAATAGAATAGATACAAGTGCAAGGCAAAAGAATATGTATACATCAAGGAGTCTAAATCTCAAATGTATACAACAAAAACTACTAAACTAGAGTAGTTAGCCAAAAGTCAGAAGATGGCTCCAGATAAGAAGTCATGAGGAAGCACCTGTAAAATCTCAGTCTGACCCGAGTATTATTTAAGAAGAAAATAATAAACGGATCAGTCTAGCTATAATTATCAAATAAAATGAGATATAAGAAGAGATATAATAAAAAACGTATGATAACCAAGAATGTCATACGGCGACAGGTCTACATAGAAAATCAACAAAAGGCATACAATATCTCAAGAATCTCATAGCATCAAAAGAATGTCATATTCTTTATTTAATTCAGCAAGCCACAATAAAATGACATACTCATCAATGTCAATTGTAAAAGCTGGTGAAACATAAATTCCAGAAATCACAACAAGAAATCCAGAAATCACAAGAAAAGGATGGCCAATCCCAAACAGGAGCATGAAAGCCGGAACATTGACGCAGTGCAAACGGTACGTCCAATGAACCGAAAAGCCGAGACATCGATGTAGTACAAACGGTACATCAGATGAATCGGACATTGACGCAGTGCAAACGGTACGTCCAATGATTTGAACATTGACGCAGTGCAAACGGTACGTCTAATGAACTGGAAAGCCGAGACATCGATGTAGTACAAACGGTACATCAGATGAATCGAATATTGACGCAGTGCAAACGGTACATCCAATGAATTGAATATTGACGTAGTGCAAACGGTACGTCCAATGAACTGGAAAGCCGAGACATCAATGTAGTACAAACGGTACATCAGATGAATCGAATATTGACGTAGTGCAAACGGTACGTCCAATGAATTGAATATTGACGTAGTGCAAACGGTACGTCCAATGGATCGGAAGGCAGAGACATCGATGTAGTGCAAACGGTACATCAGATGAATCGAAACACATTAAAAGTACTTGGGTTGCCAGCCCACACAGAAATGAGACGGAGCTCAATAAAATGAAGTACAGCCCTTTACATGGACAAAGAGACATCGCACATTGCTAGCCTAAACCATAAAATGATCATCATCGATCATAAAGAAGTGCCGATTACACTAAGCTAGTAAATATAAGAGTTTAGCTTCATGTCCCATAACCACTTGCTTAACTCAAATATTTATGAACAGATTGTAGATCTTCACTAGAAAATTGTCACAAGAGTATCAATCGAACAAGTCCATCAATTAACCGACGAAGTAAACGCAAGCGTTTCATACCACTTGTTTTGCTAGGCCGTTTAATTATATTTTCTCATACGAATGAAGTAAAGGTTTGTATATACTAATAGATTAGAAAACAGTTTTATAAACGAGTTTGATATTGAAAATAGAGTTGAAATCGTTTTGATGAAGAAGTTTTGATATTTAATACTAGTATAGAAAACCTTTATATTTTGAAGTAACAAATCATAGAAGTGATTGTAGAAACAATCAATCATAAAAATTCACATTCGAAGACGTGAATAAAATCCCAAGAAATCGATATCAAATCCATCAAAATGGATATTCTCAAAAGTCCAAAGAAAGAAGTCATCAAACTCGATAATAATTGATAACAATAAGTAGGATCGACAAAAATCGATAAACCTTGGAAATTTACTCGAAAATAGGCGAATTAGGCAAAATCAGCAGTTCAGACGTCTAAATTTTTATGACAGACGTCTAAATTTGATCTCAGACGTCTGAATTTTTATGACAGACGTCTCAGAGGTCTAAAATTGAAATAGAGAGCAAAAAACATTTTGAACTAAATTCAGACGTCTAAATTTTTGTGATAGACGTCTAAATTTATCTCAGACGTCTGAATTTTTGTGACAGACGTCTAAATTTTTCTGGTAGGCTAAAAAACACAGCCTAGCTCGAAAATGACGAATCCAAACCGAAATGCGATCGAACGAGCGACGAGTACTAAGGGTTTACGCCAATCGGCAACCCAGCCCTATAGGCACTTCGATGCATCACCAAAAACATGTTCAAACATCCATAAAAGGATTTTCACAAAAATTAACCAAAACACCAAAAACACACCAAATCAATCCAAACCAAAATCAAATGCACATGGACAAGTGTTAGGAATTCATACCTAACAATCAAAGATAATCATAGGCTTAGATGTGAGACAAAAATCTCACCTTTGAACCCAAAACAATGAAGAAGAAGCTATAGAGCAAACGGCGAGAGCAATCGCACTTCAATTCCAACTCAACAACCTTGAATCAAGGCTAAAAAGAGAAACACTTCCTAAATTAGGTTTAGGAATTTTTCTTAAATTGATAAGAGAATGAGTTGGAGAAGAAGAAGGAGATGCTTACCAATGGGTTCTCTTTGATTTTAGAGCAAGAATTTGAGATTGAAAGAGGAACTAGGGTTTGGAGTTTTAATTTCCCATCTCTCCCACCATTTTTGCTTTAGAACTGAAGAGAAAGGAGGAAGTGAGAGTGAATGGGGAGGGATGGTTCAGTTTGGGGTTAAGTTGGCAAAGGGGCTGAACCCAAACCCAAACCCAAAGTGCAAATAGTCAAATTTTTGACTAGCTCCAAACATATCAAAGTTTATACTCAAAAAGGTCGCAAACGACATTTTGAACTCAATGGGGGTGGTCTCGAGTCCCAATTCGACCGTATAAAAAAAGTAGCTTTTCGGACTATAATCCGACGAACGATCTTATATTTAAATAAAATATTTAAATATAAAATCGATAAATATGCGGGTTGTTACAGTGGATTTCGAGATGAATCTGCTCAATGCTGCTACCTTCCCGTTGAGACTCTGGACTTGTTTTATGGTTCTTGGAGTTTGTAAGTTCCTTATTGCCCAGATCTTTTCGGGATTTGCTTCTATCCCTCGAGCGTTAACGATAAACCCGAGGAACTTTCCAGAGGCAACACCTAAATGACACTTCAATGGGTTGAGCTTCATTCCATATTTCCGAAGAATGCGGAACATCGCATCTAAATCTCTGACGTGATCTGTGGAAAATCGGGACTATACTAGCATGTCATCCACATAAACCTCCATGGTCTTCCCGATCTGGTCGGCGAACATCCAGTTGACCAAGCGTTGGTATATTGCTCCGGCATTTTTTAGACCAAAAGACATGACTCTGTAGCAATAGAGTCCCAGATCGGTCACGAAACTGGTATGTTCTTGATCAGGCAAATGCATAGGTATTTGATTGTAGCCAGAATAAGCATCCATGAAGGATAATAACTCATGTCCAGCCGTTGAATCTACGAGTTGGTCAATTCGAGGAAGTGGAAAACTATCCTTGGGACAAGCCTTGTTTAAGTCAGAATAGTCGATGCAAGTTCTCCATTTTCCATTCGGTTTTCGAACCAATACGGGATTTGACACCCATTCCGGATACAAAGCATCTCGGATGAATCCATTTGATTGCAACTTATCAACTTCTTCTTTAAGGGCGGCAGATCTCTCTAGATCCATACCACGCCTTTTCTGCTTGACCGGAACATGTCGCGGATCAATATTCAGGGAGTGACTTGCGATGTCCGGTGAGATTCTGCACATATCAGAGTGTGTCCAGGCGAAAACGTCGAGATTCGCTTGGAGAAATTCAACCAATTCCTGTTGTGTCTGTTTTCCCAGTTGAGATCCAACTTTAGTACTTTTGAATCGTCATCCTCATTGATTGGGACGTCCACAGTCAATTCGGCTGGGGAAGCTTGATTCTCTTTAGATTCGTCTTTATCTTCGTTGTCTCTAGGGTCAAGATCTTTAAGGAATTGGTCATGGTGCCCGGGCCAAGGCCTAGGCACTAATTGTCAATCATCAGCAAAATGGACACAGAGAGATTCCTCTACGCCCTTTCCTTTCTCTTTTCTCTGCGCCTCGCGCAGTTCAGCAACATAACAGGCTCTTCCTGCTACCTGGTCTCCTTAAATGACTCCAATTCCATGATCAATGGGGAATTTCAGAGTTAGACACCATGGGGCAATGGCTGCCGTGAACTCAGCAAGGGCCGGTCGGCCCAAAAACGCATTGTAAGGTGAATCAATATCTAAAACGACAAACTGCAAAATCCGGACTCTCCGGCATTTTCCAACTCCCAACTCCACTAGCAGTTCCACCACAACGGTGGGTATTGTAGCACTTCCATTGAAGCCGTGAACTAGAGATTGGCAAGGTTTTAAGTCCTTTGCTTCCATTTTCATTAAATCATAGGCTCGTTTAAGCAAGATGTTTACAGAGCTCCCACTGTCAACTAGGATCCTCTTCATCCAAGCAGGACCTACCTGGGCAGATATGACCAGTGGGTCGATTGTTGGGGCTTCAATCTTATCAGCATCTCTGCTTCTAAATATGATATCATCAGTCATTGTTTTCTGTTGTTTAGCCGGAGTTCCATCTTCACAATTACTGCAGCATTCAAAGTCCGCATGCTTGATAGAGCTGGCATACGACTCCGTTTCCCTCCAGCTTCTGTCTGCCGGATGGGGACCACCACTTATTGTATTTATAACTAGCCTTCCGCCCGTACGAGCGGGTTCCTCTTGTCTTTCTTGATTTTGCACACGATTTTGATTTGAGGGGCCCGCACCACCAGACTGTGGCGCCCGCACAAACTGATCTAACTTTCTCTCCCTGATCAACTTTTCGATGAGGTCCTGCAAATGTCGACACTCATTGGTATTGTGGCCGTAACTTTAGTGAAATCTACAAAACTTCCCTGTTTGAATCTTCCTCTCCGATGATTGCTTCGGAGCAGGCTTCTTATATTGCACAGTGTTGCAAGTTTGTAGATACACGTTTTCCAATGATGTATTCAACGACGTGTAATTATCGAACATTGGTGCCCTACGTCGTGGGCCTCGATTTGGATCTCTTTTCTTATCCTGACCACTGTTGCCTCTTGGCTGAGTTTGTTTGTTCTGTATATTTAACTGAACTTTTCCGGAACTCTCACCGGACTACTTAACTGCTACATTACTTTGTATTCCTTCAGTTTTGGGTATCGCATCGTCCTGTTTCCTAGACTGTTTCGCGTCCTCCTGTCGTAAGAATTGAGCGGCTTTGGAGTAGAAACGGTCCAACGATGCGGGTGGTTTTCCAGCTAACCAATTTCCAAACTCAGAATCGGGATCGATCCCTTTGGTTAATGCCATCAAAATCGAGTTATCGTTGGGCTTACTAATCTCCACACATGCCGCATGGAATCTCTCCAAATAACGCCTGAGTGTTTCTTCCTTAGCTTGGGTGATGCTAGATAGGGTGTTAACGTCTTTAGGTCTAGCGACATGCATACAGAACTGTTCGACAAATTTCTTAGCCAGTTGATTGAACGACGAGATAGAGCTAGGCGGTAACCTTGTGAACCACATTGTTGCGATTCCTTCCAAAGAGATGGGGAAACTTCGGCACTTCACTGCATCGTCAGCCCTTGCGGCGCTCATTGACCACTCATATTTCAAAACGTGTTGATTGGGATCAGAATTTCCTTCATACATAGGAAGAGTTGGCATTCTGAATCGCCGAGGAAGATCAGCGTATAATATCTCGTCTGTGAAAGGAGTATGACTACGAGAAATTCCCCAATCGTCATTGGTAAGGCCTTGGCTTTCGCGGATCATCTGACGTATCATGGTTGAAATATCAGGCATCGCTTCATTTTGAGCATGCTGAGCTAAGGTGTGGTCGGGTTCCACAGCGTGAGTTTGGACTGGACGCTGTCGACGGCCTATGTCCGCCTCCTTGGCTCGACATCTTCCGGGACGTATGGTTCCGGAGTACGCCCACGTTGCTGATTATTCGGATCTGACAGATTCCGGGTATCAACCCTTGTTTCTACCGCGGCGGTTGCAGTGCGATTGTCCGTGGTATATTGTGGAATAGCACCTCCTCGTGACGAGGGCCCGGTCTGGAAGCCAATTGACGGTCCAACCCTCAATTGTCCTACAGTCAAGGCAGGTTGATATCCGGTAGCTTGTGTGTGACTTGCGTCCAATCGGGGACGTGTAGATCTGCCGTGATAGTCAGATGAAGCAGAACTTTTAGTGGACGAGTGGGAAGCATCATCCCTCCTGGTCCTCCTACGCCTTCGGCGGTTTAATTGATTGGTCAATTCAGCGTTAGCGCGTAGCTGTTCAGTTAACTGTTTCCGACTTTGAGTTAGTTCCTGGAGTAACACTTGAAACTCTTGTCTGGTGACTGGCCCAGACGGATCTGAGTGAGCAGTGTTGTCTTGATTGGATTGTAGCTGCTATGTAGGATTCTGTCTATCCCGACCTTCTTGATCTACAGCCGTAGAGGTAGTTCTTGTACTAACCATCTTGAGTAGTGGATTCCTTTCCTTGATTTTATGCAAATCTGAATAGAATGGAAGGATTCTGGAGTAGAGATCTGGATCTTCCCCTTGGATTTATGCAATCCGGTATCGATGGTAGATCTAAAGAGCAGGAGAAAAACTGGTTTTCTCAGTGAAAGCACCAAAGTTTTTGTACCAAAAATGGGCACAACACTCTTCGGAAGTTTTTGAAGAGATAAAAGTGAAGAAAGAAAATTAAAACTGAGGATTATCTAACAAAAACTCCAAATAACAGAAATGTAAAATGCAAAGACAAGCAATTTAGAGTGGTTCGGCGTTTTGCCTACGTCCACTATGAAGTTTGATGATTTTATTGCTCGATACTTGAAGATTACAATTCCTTATAATGTAGTACAACTGATTTTTATTTGCTAAGTCTGAATATAAGGCAGCGGTGGTGATTTGGAGTAAATCTGGCAGAGTCTGGGCGCTCTTTAGCTCTTAAAATTGTCCGACCCCTTTTCTGAATGACCAGGGGCTCTATTTATAGGTGTAGGAGGCTGATATTTTGCCTGAATTTTGGGAGACCACTTATGGCACGTGAGGGGGCCCACATGCCCGCTTTCAGGAAATCCAGGCCCACTTTGGGATCGATTCGAAATCCATTCGAATCAATCAAGAAAACATCTAATCGAACTGAAATTTGGTGTGGACATTCTTCAACATGTGTTCAAGCTTCTGTGAAAATTTCATACCATTTGGACTGTAGATCTCAAGTTATGATTGATTCAAGATTGCATTTCCGGTTGATATGCTCCGTTCGAATCGATTTTCTTCGAATCGATGACTTTGCGCATGAGGGTATTGACGTGGCGCGCGTCTCTCGTATCGATCCGCCTTTCACTCCGAGTTGACTAGGTCGACTCCGTGATTCTAGCCGCCTTGATCTAATGGATTCGAAGACTTTTATTTGCTCATGGATTCGAAGGTGTGCTCGTTCGTATCGATCATGTTACGCTATAGCCGATCGATTCGATGTTATTATAGCACGATGGGTTCGAAACTAGGTCACTGGACGAATACGAAATGATTCGACTTCATGGATTCGAAGTGCTTCATCCTGATGGATTCGAAGCAGATTGACTTCGTGGATTCGAAGCAGGGGAAACTTGATGGATTCGAACAAAGGCTTGGCTTATGGATTCGAACATAGGGCCATTTCCTCCACTTTTCATCGATATTAACTTGATCATACGAACTTGGATTGACTTGAAATTCGGAACGTTGGTTTTCACTGCTTTGCTTGATGTGTCTTATCTATTGTAGCTCGATCCAGACTTGAGTAAAATTCATCGATATCTGTGGTCATCCAGTAGCTACTCGATGTTGAGGATGTATGATCCATATTCCCCAGTCAGTTTCTTGATATCTCGGCCTTGCCAAAAGGCGGGATAACAACCACCACCTTGTTAAACTTACCTATAACAACAGTTATTAGGTATAATTTCAATCTCCTTGTCAACTTGTCTTAATCCTATTTCACTCTGTCTTTTCTGTGCTTTCCCGTACCTCATTCCTTTTCGGGGACGAAAAGTTTTGAGTGGGAGAGAGTGTAACAACCCTAGATTTTTGCATATATTTTAAATTTGACTTTATTTTATTTTGAAATTATTTTTAAGCTTGTTTCATTTCAAACATTTCATTTTTAAATATAAATGCTGAATATTATGTGAGTTATAGTTTCAAACTGATATAAATTGAATATTTTAACGAAAAGTGAAATTCTGGTCAAACTGTTCAATCTTTGACTTTTAAACTTCAAATTTAAATTATATAAAAATCTTAAATTTTATCTTTCATTATGAAAATAGATGTAATAACTTGAACACTGCTTTTTGTTTCGTTGAAAATGGAGTTAAACTGTAAAAGTTATGTATATTTCAATATTGAGTGCAATTTGTTTTATTCTGCAATTTTGTTATTTTAAATTGTATAATTATATTTTCTTTTTCATATTTTATTTTAATATGTGTTAATATGTTATTTTATGTATATTTTTATCTTTTAATAATTTTAAAGTGATAGTATAATTTTTCTAAAGTTTACTGAATTTATTTCAATTTTTGAAACCTAGTTTCCATTTTCTTTGCTATTTTCTTAATTTAATTATATATAATTAAAAGTTTTTTATTTATTTTATACATTCACTTTTATTTGCCATGTTTTACTCTATTTATATTCATTTTACATGTATTTAAGTTAAAATAGTTTTTCCAAAGTGTATTGAATTTATTTTCAAATTTTCTAGACTAGTTTTCATTTTTGTGCTATTTTCTTATTTTAATCATATATATATTATTAATTATTTATTTATATTTTGTTACATTTTCAAATTTAAACTCAATTTATAATTATTTTCAGTTATATAAACTTATATAAATAAATTAAAAGAAATTTGAAAGGTTATGACTTTTGATTTGCCTAAGGCCTTTTATCTTCCAACCTTTCACATTTGTAACTTATCTTTTCATCAATTAGCCTTTACTATCCACATCTTTCAGCTGCATACTCTATTTTCTATTCACATACATTCATTTTCATTTCTGAAACAAAAGAATTTCGGCCATGGCTATTGACGAAAGTTTGGGTAATGATTTTCAACTTTTTCTTATTCTTTTTCTACTTGTTTACATTGATTTTTGCACTTGCTCTCTTCTTCTAGGCTTGGCTCCTCCTCCTCCAGCTCTGATCCGACCTCCACCAACCCCTTTCTCTGATCATTACCCACCCTACTACACCACCAAGGCAGGCCAAGCACATCCATGGCAAGGAGCACCACCAAAATCAACAAAAACCACCACATATTACACTAGCCGAGCCTAGATTGTTGGCACCACCTTCTACCACCATTTGCCGCCACTACCACCACCACCACCACCTCTGACCTGACCTCCACCCTCTGCCACGTCACCCACCACCTCCTGGAGCCACTGGCCATGACCCATGACTTCTGGCCGAACCTATTTGTGCCAAAGATGTGAGGTTATGTTGCATTGTTTAGCCTTGAACACCTAGTTTTTGCACCTAGACTTCACCACTTTGTTAACGCATGCTAGACCGACCCTATGGAACACAAAACCAGATCCAAACCCACCCCTTAGCCATGCATTTCAGATCTGGAGCTGAAGCATAGATGGTAGAAAGCAAGTGCAAACACTTTGGTTTTGTTATGCAGTTGTTCCTAACATTGTTTAGTGGCATCCTGTTTTGAAACTTATGTTTTATATATTTCTTTTGTGTAATGTTTTCAAGGGATATAGCTTTGGCTCTCCCAATCTCAAATCATTGTCGTGCTTTCGTTCCTCTGGAAATCTTTGTTGTGTGTTTTTGGTTGTCATCTCCAGCTTGAACAAGTGAGTAATTCTCACCAGACGATGTGTACTTATATAACTAGTAAACTGACACCATTTGAATCTGTAAAATTATATCATCCTGTTATACCTGTTATATTATGATCATATAATGTTTACCCCTGTTATTATATATATTATATCATCCATTACTGTTATATGATGTTATTCTGTTCATTTTTATCAGTTTATCACACTGCAAGTTCCCTGTAGATTAGATTCACTATGGGTTGAAATGATACATACCCGAAAGGACTTTAGAATAGGGAAAGATCGTTATGGGCTGAAATGATAAGCCTGAGCGACTTTTTATTTATTTTATTTAACTTGGGATTGCGGGTTTGAAATGATAGAGCCCGGTTTTTCTTTGTAAATTGCGGATTGAAATGATACATATCCGTATCACTTGACCTAGGCTAGAAAATTATATACAGACCCGTGGTTTATATATTTTTCTGAAAATTTTAAAATATTTTAAAAATGTGAATATTATGATATTTTGATTTAAATTTTATAAAAATGATTTCTATAAAATATTAGTGATTTCTACAAATTAAATAAGTGAATTAAGTAAATGGTGAAGTAAAATTTGAAATATAAGTTAATTTTGGAATTTATGATTTTGTTTATAAATGGAATTTATGTAAAGTAAGAAAATATGAAAATTTTGATTTAAAAGATGAATTTATTGATTTTATTAAGTAATAATAATTTTTAAAAGTGTTAATGATTTTGTATAAATTAAAATATGAAACAAATGAATATTTAAGCTGAATTTGGAAATATAACTTAAATTGAATTTTGTGAAATTTGTTTAAAAGTGAATTTTTAATTAAGTAAAATAAATGGAAATAAGTTATATTTTGGAAATTTAAACTTAAGTGTTCAGTTAAATTTTTAAATAAAGAAATGCAAATTTAATTGTTATTTAATTTGATTTTTGTATGGAAATTTGACTTTATAAAATCATAGAAATAAAGGTATTTAAATGATTGTTTTAAATGTGAAAATATATGATTTTATAAGTTAAAATGATTTATATTAAAAGTTAATTATGTGTGAAATTGTAAATGAAACTCTGAATTTGATTTGACAGCATTTTTGAAATGTAATGTAAAGATATTACAACATTGGAAAATGCTATAGTTGTTTTAAATGAACCTAATAGCAAATTTGAACTAAGGGTTATTATAGCACTTTGTTAGTGCTATAGTTGTTAAATTTAACTAAAATTTAATTGAAACTAAATTAAGATATTACGGCATTTTAAATGCCGTCTTGTTTTAATGAACTGTTTTTAAACATAACATTTCGTAGCATTTTCTAAGTGCTGCGAAAGTTGAATTTTCTTTTTTTAATAATTCAAATGAATAAATGATCTTTGAAAAAGATTAAATTTTGGAAATTAAATATTTAATTATTAAATATAATTAATTGACTTTAAATGATTTAAATGGAATAGTTGATTTTGGAAATACAACTATTTTGAAATGTGATTAAATGGTATTTAAATTTAAATTAAATAGATGATGTTTTGAAATGATATTTTGATATTTTGAAATGAATTTGAAATGACATTAAATCTTGGAATAAATAATTGAAGTTTATATTAGTATGAAAAATATTTGGTTTACTTGTAATTTGAATCTATTTAAAAGATATTAGACTTATGAAATATAGGATATTAAAGCATTGAAATTTATTTCATAATTTGAATAGTTATTTTGTGGATTAAATCTATATTTGAAATTTATAAGATTTGAAATGGTCTATGGAAATTTAATTGAAATAAATGATTGAATTAAATTGAAACTTTGGAAATTTTAATACTTGATTTGAAATTATAATAATTACACTTTTAAATGGTTTAGATGAATTATTTTGATTGAAATATAAACTATTTAAAAGGTGACTTGAAATGATAATAAATGAATGATATCGTTGAATTTAAAAAGTATTTAAAGCTGAATATTTAGATTTGAACTCAAATGATATTGTGATATATTAAAATGATTTGAAATGAAGTTTTGGAAAGATATGATATTTTTATATATTGAAATGATTTGAAATGAAGTTTTGAAATGATATGATATTTTAAATATATTGAAATGGATTGGAATTGATTTAATCTTTATTTTGATAAAGATTTGGATTTGAAATGATATTCTATTTTGAAGTATAAACTATTTTTAAATTATAACCACGGGTTATAATATCGATTGGTTGTTAAAGAGACCGGGATCGGATATGGACATACTCTCTGTCGATACCGAAAACCACTTTAACAACTATGTATGCGGTGGAGTTTCCAGAATGAAGTAGGATTGTGGCGACGATCCTAAGGTATATACGTGGACCCAACTCCCGTGAGTTGGCATAAGGTGGCTAAAACAGGAGCGATCTCGGACCAGTGAGGTAGCACCTCTTATCGGACACACTTCTTCGATACCATTCTATTACTTGTGATTGATTTGGTGCGCACCCTTGATTTGGGAGTGTTGTTCGAGGTGGAGCGATAGTGGCTGCTATGCGTTTCCATCAGTCCGTGTGCGTAATTGGTATATCTACCCTGGCATTGCCTTGTGTGCCGTGTCACCTACCATATCGAGCTTTACTATGAGTTTCTATTTGTGTCGTACCTATGGAGTATCTTCTCGTAGCCTCTCGGGGTATGTAGGTACTGTGTAGACTATTGGCATATTACGTGTTAAGGTGGAAAATGTAAAGCCTTAACGCTATTTAAAAGTATGTTTATTTTATGATTAGACATTATTATAATAGCGAATATTACTACATAGTAGATAGTTTAACGGATCCTTAAAAATGGGCGATCCCAAGCATTCTTTAAGTTACTTGTACCTTTATTACAGTTCACTTGAGTTGGTTTACATTATATAAGTATATATTGTCCTGACTCAAGTGTTTTGTGTTTTGCTTTACGCTCGGGTCAGCCTGAGTTATTCACAGATTTGGATTTCCACTCTCTTAGAGATTTGAATCACTGGAGATTATCTGCTTGTCTTGTCCTATCTATTTCAGTTCCGTTGTTCTACTCAGCTTGTACTTGGTTATTTTATTGAGACTTATGTTGTACTCTATTTCTTCTGTTATATCTTATGTAACTCTGATATATTTATATAGTAGCTTCATGAACTACTATTTCTTTTACTTCCGCTGCATTATTTTACTCTATATCTGTGATCTGTGATTATTTATTTACTGTATATTCTGGGATTTGCCAAATTTTATTTACAACGCGGTATTTTGAGCAATTCAAGTCCGACATGTGCGGATGCGAATGGTTGAAAATATCGGGTCGTTACAAAGTTGTCCTCTATCATTTATACATTAATTGACAACTTGCATACTCTTTAGTCGTTGAGCTTTCCTCAAGCTAAGGATGTTATGTGCAGTACAATTGATATATTGAATAGGCAAGGTAAGATAACTACACATTGTTGAGCTTTCCTCAAGCTATATGCATTATACTTAGGCTGTCGTGAAATGATAGGTTCGAGTGAATAATCCTACTTCTTGTTAAGCTTTCCTTAAGGTAAAGACGAGATTAGAACAAGGAACCATAGGTTAGGAGTTGTATGTGATACAACAGATAAGGAGTTACCCATTATATGCGGGCCTATGATTTGTTTAGCTTTCCTCAAGATCAGAATCCCAAGGCACACGAGTCTTAACACCCACTAGTGAATTCGAAAGACTTCTATGTTTCACTTAGCATTTGGAGAAACATAAAATACTGGTGGGAACCTTATTAGAAAAATAAAATGATAACATTTAACCTTTCAAATATTGTAAGAACATATGCTATATAATGCTATAATAATCTACATTGATAAATTTGTGCATTTAAAATGATTGATAAAACGTTTATCAATTAAGATATACAAATGAACTGAATTGAAGATTGACAAATAGAAATATAAAATATACTTGCTAATAAATGCTTATTGCATGTGAAAGTTTTGACATCTATGTAATTTCCTAACTTTACAACTACTTAATATGTTCGTAATTTGGTCGCTCACGTGAGACCTTGTATTGCATTCTATGAGTTTCAAAC
This sequence comes from Allium fistulosum, assembly GCA_030737815.1. Taxonomy (NCBI): domain Eukaryota; kingdom Viridiplantae; phylum Streptophyta; class Magnoliopsida; order Asparagales; family Amaryllidaceae; genus Allium; species Allium fistulosum. Next base: position 476,324,347 of record CM060901.1, read on the forward strand.
TCAAAAGCAGTACAAGACTATGGATATATGATCCATATACCATCACATATAAGTGTTATATAGTGAACAGTCACAATTTGTAATACATGATACCTAAATGAAATTAATTCATTTGAAGCGAACAAATAAACCGCACTATGAGATCGAGTATTCAATTTGATTGACTACAATAAAGATTGCATTGTGCTAAATGTAACACTCTACCAAAACTACAAGATAGATCTAAGAACTCGATCGCTGAAATATGATTTTGATCAGTTTATGCAAAGTGCATCATATACGTTGTCCTTAAATGTTAAGGATGATTGAGTGCACGTTTGTAAATAGTTTGCTATGATGTTGTAGTAAGGGTTTTCTTTTGAATGGTTTGACCATTTAAAAAGGAAAACTAATGTATAAGAGTAAATATGATTTAAGATGTAGTTGGAATGAAGAGAGTTAATGGTCACTTTTGGTTCATAAAGAAACATCAAAAACAGGAATCGTAATAATAATGATATGATACTTAACATTTGTGACGACCCAGAATTTTGGATATTTGAAATTGGAATATTTAATTGATTTTAAATATTTAAAAGTTAATTTTTGACTTGAATTTCAAATATCACTATTTATTGGGTAATTTAATCATTAAATTAAATGATTTGAAGTTGGGTAAAATATTGAATCTGAGGTTTAAAGCCAGTTAAAAATAATTTAAAGGCTTATAAAATTCATATTAATAATACTGAAGGTGATAGAACTTTTAAAATTGAAATTATACAATTTAAATTGAATTTAAAAATAGCCTTCCGAGGCACAGTCTCAGAATTCGACTAAACCAGTTCCATTGGATCCGTAATAGTGTATTATTATCGGATTTCAAATTTTTAGTGTTTGGAGTTGCCGTGTGATCATACGATAGGTAAACGGCTGAAATCTATATCAAAAATTCAATATAATAATAGGGTCCAAAAAGCTATCTTCTCCATACGGGCGAATTAGGACTCGTAACTTTTTCCATTGCTTTCGGAGTAGGGGTATAGCATTATAAACGCCTAGCAGCACGTCTTGATAGGAGGTCGAGATTTTGAGTTGCAAATTTCGAGACAATTTGAATTTGAATTAAATATATATATATATATATATATATATATTATATACTGGTTAACTGTAGCTGTGTTTCTTTCACATAAGGCCTTTTACACCTCTTTTCGAAATCACTGTAGCCGGTTAATTCAAATACGTTACCTTCTAATCGTGTCTTCTTTTTGAAACCAGGGAGAAAGAAAAAATAGAATATAAGTATGCATTATGTGTTCCCATTTCTACAAGTATAAACGTCTTCCCCTCCTATCTTCTTTTTCAATTTCAACTTGCCAGTAAGAAAAAGAAAAAAAAATAATTCAGAATTCCCTTCCATTTTCTTCAATCAAAGGACGAACAAAATTGATTATGAAAAATAAACTAAAATCGCGAGCCTCCTTTAAATCGCTACTAATCCTAGGGGGGCATTCGATAAGTGAGGCTGGGCAGTCTGGGGGTTTCGCGCATGGAAGGAGATGGCAGCTGCGTGAGTTTTGAAGGGCAGGTGGATAACGGCGCCATCAAGACGACTCCGAAGTCGTGGCGAGCATCGATGGGTTCAGACAAATAGCGGCATTCGAGGACACTAGATCTTAAGTCAGGGGGGAAGAAGACGCGACTGTCTGGTAGGAGTGACGTCGTTGACTAAAGCCTAGGGCATAGGTTGTCTAGTCGTGAGTGACTGGGTCGAGAGCAGGAGTTCGGTTGTAGATTTTTGTCGCATACATGGAGATATTGGGATGATGGCGGTCGATCGGATGGCAGGGGATAGCGGCAGTCGGTTTCGAGAACTGGAAGCCTTAAAGAGAATTTTATAACAGTAAGGTATATTAACATTTATTTTAAAATGTTGTCTTTTTATTTGAAAACAGTAAGTTTAGATTGTTGATTTCAAAACAGTGGATTTTAAATGTTTCTTTAGTTCAAACAGAATTGTCTAACAAATAAATAAATATATATACACCCTATTATAAAATTTATAACTTGGTCAGAAAAGGAAATGTAAACTAGGTTGGTTTAACTATCATTTAAAATCAGTTAATTAAAATTATTAAAAGGGTAATTGGTTTTAGATTACTTCAAATATTATAAATCGTACAATGTGTATTCAAGGTTTGAAATCGTGAAGAAAACAAGCCGGTTTGGGTCGAATTGCAAAACAAAAATCAAAGGTGAGTTAATCTCACTCATTTGGGTTTTATTTAAATTTAAATAGTTAAATTTAAATATTTGGTTGAATGATTGAATTGATTGGTTGTGGTATATTATATATAGTAGTATATATATTGGAGTGATTGATTTCACGCATTATATAGCGGATGAGACCCTATGCGCCGCATAATAGGGGATGATATTATATTAATCCCATATACCGCGATATTCCACCTCGAAGTGGAATTGGTATTGTTCTAACATCTGTGGATGTAGGGAAACAGGTTGGAGGGATCCAACTAGATTCCTCAAAATCATTTAGATTGTTTAATATTTTGTGTTATGATTATTAGACATTCTATGATGAATTATATTGATAATTGGAATGTTGGATGCTATGGTTTGATTAGATATATTTGGACATTCTGAGTTATCAAAAATGTATAGATCTTGATTTTAAAAGAAAATAAAAAGAGAGAATTTGAGTAAAATGATTATAGAGAATTTGGGATAAATTAAAGAATGAATGGGAAAAGGATAAAAGTGGATTTTAAAATTGTTAATAAATAAATTCCAAGTATGGGAAAGGAGATTTTTGAATAAATGGGAATAAATGAAATTTAAAACTTAAGAGGTATTAATTAAAGGAATAAAGGATTTATTTTTAAATTTAGAATTTAAATGGTTTAGGATGCAATAAAAGGAATTTTTATGAAATTGGTATTTCCAGTTTAAAATCATAATAAAGAGTTAAATCCGGAATTTATGAAATTTATGGATTTTGGAATAAAATTTAGTAAGTAAAGGAATTTATTTTAAAATAGAGTAAATTTTGGGAATCAATTTGAAAATTTATTAAGTGTTTGAAACTGGGATCTTAAAAGGAAGATAAGACTATGGAATTTATAAACTGGGTTTATAAAGTGAAGTAATATATTAGTGGATATTTGGAAGAATAAATTCACGGTGGGAATTTATTAAAGAAATGGGTAAATTTGTTTAAAAATAAATAGTGATTTATTTTTAAAGATGTGAAGAGAAGTGTATTTCCCTGGATAGCCAATTACGTTTCCAAAGCAAACTTTTAAGTATGAGTTAAGGGTTTTAAAGTTGTTTTTAAAAGTATGTTTTAGAAAATTTATTATTTTTAAATGTTTAAAGTTTAAAAGTAAGTATTTCTCAAATTTAATTTAGTAGTAATTATTTAAAGGTAACATGGTATTGTGTTTTAAAAGGATAAAAATGTAGTTTTATATTTTATAAAGTAGTTTATTTTGAATATTCTTAAAGCATGTATTTTTAAATAAAGTATTAAAGTAGCATTAATTTAAATGTTTTAAAGTGTATTTTATAATAAAGTGTTTTTAAATTATTTTAAAAATCTAAAGTATTTGTACTTGGTGTTTTCAGTGGAAATAAGTATTTGGGAATTTATTCCATGAGAAGAGTGTGGTTTGGAAATTGTTTTCAAAAAGGGTTTGAAAGTGGAAATATATCTTGCGAAGATATTTTGAGGTCAATAAATAATTTGGAAAATTATTTATGTTTGATGGTTGTTTGTGGATGTTATTTAATAGTTAAATAACCGACTATCAACATTGGCCAATGCGCTGATCGTTTCGAAGAGACCGGGATTGGGTTTGTTATATTACATCATGATAGGGCTTTCTCGCTTCGTGTTTGGTAGAGAACGGGAGACTCTTACCCCTACATGTCCCTTTGAGGTAGTATAAGGCCTTGGGTTGGTTGCGAGTCGAGAGGCTGGACGTAAAAGCAAATTTGAGGTACCATGGAAAGCCACGGTGGGTGGGATGGTTGCAAAGCCTACCGGTCGCCACTGCCTTGGGTCGTTTCATTTGGTATCAAAGCTTAGGCTAGCGATAACCTTGGCTCTAGTGGGAATTACTCATTAGAAATAGAGTCCGTAGTACTCTAGAATGAGTTTGAGTGTAATAATAGATATGAGCGCGTATTTGTTAGTGAATATAAAAGTTGTTTTTATATTGTGTTGACTTATCGGTTGAGTGTTTATGGATTCTGATCGACATGTGGGACGCCATGTCATCGATAGGGGTTTCTAAACTCTTAAACAAGATAAACCGACACAGTATTGTTTTAAAGTAGGGTAAATGAAATAATTTTACCCAAATTATTTTTATATATGAAAGAAATAATTTTTAGTAATTATTATATATATATACGGTTGCTTTGTTGTTAGGGAGTGATAATATTAAATTATTATCACTATTGTGAGAAAATTGAAAAAGAAATTGAAATCACAACTAAAAGCTAAGATACAAATTCATATACAAATGGGATTTGTAAACGTAAATTGTAAATGTGATTTATAATTTGAAATAGAATTCCAGAGAAATATTTGAAAATAAATTAAGATGAAAATTCCAGAGTAATGTTTGAATATGTATTGGAGGGATTTGAGATTTGGAATTTTGGGAAAAGTTTTAAATTCCTTTGGGTTTGAAAATGGTTTTCAAAAGCTTTGGAGAATGAATGGTGATAGTATTTGAGAAATATTTGGAATTGGATTTGAAATCTAGTGAGATTTGGGATTTAAAATATTGGAAGGGTTTTTTTAAAGAGAAAAAGCATTGAACTCTCTTAGGTCGTTGGAAAATAATTTCGGTGATGACTGCAGCATCATCGAGATGCATTTTTGAGTTTCCAAGGGAGAAATTGCTACCAAATTGTTTTAAATTGGAATTGTTTGCAAAACTGGGTTTTGTTTTGAAATTCAAAGAGATAATTGAATTTACCAAAGAATTTTGGATATAATTGACTTCAAATGATTTTTGAAATACTTAAGTGATTATTGAAGACTCTGAAATTGGTTTAAAACGTTTTTGGGTGTCTAAGTAATGGTTTAAACTCTGGAGGTTTAACTAAAAATGTTTATAGAATTATAAACAGGTTTGGAAATTTATAAAGTTCAAAAATTTCCTGGGATGAAATTAACTTGTAAAAGGTTAATAAAGTTAGAAAGGTAAGCCAATTAAATAATGTAAACTAAAGAAGGTTAGTAAAGTGGAATTGAAAATTATATAGTTGAGTGGATTAAATGAACAAAGTTCTAAGAAAAAAAATTTGAAATAAATTAGCAAATGGAACTAATTTAAAATAAGTGTGGAAATGAAATAAGTTAGAAGAGTATGTTGAAATAAATGAACTTAAGCTAAGTATAATAATATTGTGAATGGATTTGAATTAAAGTTGAAATATAATTGAAATGGATGGTATCATGAGGTGGGTACATTAAATGAAATTAAGCTCTTGCTTAATAAAATTTAAATGAATTGTGTAAAGTCAAAGGAATAGTATGAGGTTAGATTTAACTAGAGTTAAGTTAAATAAGATTGAATTAGAATAAATAGATTTCGATGGCTTATAAAAATATATACTTGGCTAAATAAAATGTATAATTCCGAGTTAAAAAGTAAAATGTGAACGGGATTGATGGTAAATGGATGAAAGTATGGATATAAATAAGTTGTGACTTATAAAACTTAGAAGTGGAATAAATAAGCCAAAATGAAATTGTTTTGTATTTTGGGAAATGAATAAAAATCCAAAACTTGAATCATAAAATAGAATTGAAACTGAATATTGGAATCTAATTTAAATTGTGTATGTAAAGTAGGGTGAATAAAAATCCAATATTCAAAGTTGGAGATAAATTGTATTCAAGTAGAATTGAAAATGAGAATCTGAATGAAAATTGGGAAAAAGTATTTAGATTTGAAATTAATTAGTAAATTTAAGTAAATTGAATTCATATGGAATTGGAGATCCAGTTTAAAAATAAGTGGATATAAAGACTGAAGTGGTAGAGTAATAATATAAGAAGTATATAAAATATTTATATTGAACTTAAGAAATGAATGGTGAAATTCTTAAGTAAATTTGGTATTGAGAAAATTATTCTAAGTGAATAATTGAATGAAGATCAAAAATAAAAGTTGTGAAATGGGATGATTGTGGATAAGTGAATAGAAATCAAAATGAATGTGAATAAAGAGAGAATTCATATAAGTAATGATCAATTGAAATAAATACGTAGGATGTACGCATATTAATTTATTCGCATAACGATTTGATCCAGATTCGAGCATAGAATTTCGAGATAGTTATATCGGTCCGAGTTGGGATTTTTCACTCGATTTTCGACGGCGAACCTTGGATATGGATTTTTGATTGATTCTGGAAATTCTCTATCATAGTTAAGGACTATGCAAGGAGAATGACGGTTTCTGATCTAGCAACCAGATCTGAGTCCGCACTAGGAAGTCGGGTGGACGATACTAGTTCGGAAGTGAAATTGTGTGATCGAGTGAGCGATCGGATTTGGTATTGCGTACGGATGATATATGTGCATCGTACGGGCTTAAGTAAAGTAGATATTGAAAATTTTGAAAAGAAGCGAATAAAATGATTTTGGATTATGTGATTGGATATTATTGCTTAGTAGGATACATGTAATTAAGGGCAAAAGGAAAATTGATTTTTGATTTCAGAAGATAAATTGAAATTTGCTCGACAAAGGTATGTGTTTAAATTTCTGTATGAAATTTGATGACTTTCTTGTCTAGCCACTTGGCTTTTTGTTTTCTTTTTAAATCTGGGGGCCCGTAGAGGCATTTTGTAGCTGTTCCGAGCTTGCCGCGTAAAGGAGACGCTAGAAGAGGAATAGTTGAGTAAGTAACATTGTTTGAACTTATGAATAAGTTTGGAAAGTTAGAAGAGGAATAGTGTGTCTTTAATAAAAATATTGCTTTGGAATGTGTTAAAACCGTTTGGTTTTGGGAGAAAGGTTAACGGGTTATGGACCATTCCTCTGAACTGGTAATTTCGGGGATGAAATTCTTTTAAGGAGGAAGGAATGTGACGACCCGGAAATTTGGATATTTTAAATTGGAATATTTAATTGATTTTAAATATTTAAAAGTTAATTTTTGACTTGAATTTCAAATATCACTATTTATTGGGTAATTTAATCATTAAATTAAATGATTTAAAGTTGGGTAAAATATTGAATCTGGGGTTAAAAGCCAGTTAAAAATAATTTGAAGGCTTATAAAATTCATATTAATAATACTGAAGGTGGTAGAACTTTTAAAATTGAACTTATATAATTTAAATTGAATTTAAAAATAGCCTTCCGAGGCACAGTCTCGGAATTCGATGAAACCAGTTCCATTGGATCTGTAATAGTGTATTATTATCGGATTTCAAATTTTGTAGTGTTTGGAGTTGTCGTGTGATCATACGATAGGTAAACGGCTGAAATCTATATCTAAAATTCAATATAATAATAGGGTTCAAAAAGCTATCTTCTCTATATGGGCGAATTAGGACTCGTAACCTTTTCCATTGCGTTTGGAATAGAGGTATAACATTATAAACGCCTAACGGCATGTCTCGATAGGAGGTCGAGATTTTGAGTTGCAAATTTCGAGACAATTTGAATTTGAATTAAATATATATATATATATTATACTGGTCAACTGCAGCTGTATTTCTTTCACATCAGGCCTTTTACACCTCTTTTCGAAATCACCGTAGCTGGTTAATTCAAATACGTTACCTTCTAATCGTGTCTTCTTTTTGAAACCAGGGAGAAAGAAAAAATGTAATATAAGTATGTGTTCTGTGTTCCCATTTCTACAAGTATAAACGTCTTCCCCTCCCATCTTCTTTTTCAATTTCAAATTTCCCAGTAAGAAAAAGAAAAAAAATTCAAAATTCCCTTCCATTTTCTTCAATCAAAGGACAAACAAAATAGATTACGAAAAATAAAATAAAATCGCGAGCCTCCTTTAAATCTCTACTAATCCTAGGGGGCATTCCATAAGTGAGGTTGGGCAGTCTGGGGGTTTCTCGCATGGAAGGAGATGGCAGCGGCATGAGTTTTGAAGGGCAGGTGGATAACGGCGCCATCAAGACGACTTCGAAGTCGTGGCGAGCATCGATGGGTTCAGACAAATATCGGCATTCGAGGACACCAGATCTTAGGCCAGGGGGAAAAAGACGCGACTGTCTTGTTGGAGTGACGTCGTTGACTAAAGCCTAGGGCATAGGTTGTCTAGTCATGTCTGACTAGGTCGAGAGCAGCAGTTTGGTTGCAGATCTTTGTCGCATACGTGGAGATATAGGGATGATGGTGGTCGATCGGACGGCAGGGGATAGCGGCAGTCTGTTTCGAGAACTGGATGCCTTAAAGAGAATTTTATAACAGTAAGGTATATTAACATTTCTTTTAAAATGTTGTCTTTTTATTTGAAAACAGTAAGTTTATATTGTTGATTTCAAACCAGTGGATTTTAAATGTTTCTTAAGTTCAAACAGTTTTGTCTAACAAATAAATAAATATATATACACCCTATTATAAAATTTATAACTTGGTCAGAAAAGGAAATGTAAACTAGGTTGGTTTAACTATCATTTAAAATCAGTTAATTAAAATTATTAAAAGGGTAATTGGTTTTAGATTACTTCAAATAATAATAAATCGTACAATGTGTATTCAAGGTCTGAAATCGTAAAGAAAACAAGCCGGTTTGGGTTGAATTGCAAAAAAAATCAAAGGTGAGTTAATCTCACTCATCTGGGTTTTATTTAAATTTAAATAGTTAAATTTAAATATTTGGTTGAATGATTGAATTGATTGGTTGTGGTATATTATATATAGTATTATATATATTGGAGTGATTTATTTCCCGCATTATATAGCGGATGAGACCCTATGCACCGCATAATAGGGGATGATATTATATTAATCCCATATACCACGATATTCCACCTCGAAGTGGAATTGGTGTTGTGCTAACATCTGTGGATGCAGGGAAACAGGTTGGGGGGATCCAACTGGATTCCTCAAAATCATTTAGATTGTTTAATATTCTGTGTTATGATTATTAGACATTCTGTGATGAATTATATTGATAATTGGAATGTTGGATGCTATGGTTTGATTAGATATATTTGGACATTCTGAGTTATCAAAAATGTATAGAAATTGATTTTAAAAGAAAATAAAAAGGGAGAATTAGAGTAAAATGATTATAGAGAATTTGGGATAAATTAAAGAATGAATGGGAAAAGGATAAAATTGGATTTTAAAATTGTTAATAAATAAATTCCAAGTATGGGAAAGGAGAATTTTGAATAAATGAAATTTAAAACTTAAGAGGTATTAATTAAAGGAATAAAGGATTTATTTTTAAATGCAGAATTTAAATGGTTTAGGATGCAATAAAAGGAATTTTTCTGAAGTTGGTATTTCCAGTTTAAAATCATAATAAAGAGTTAAATCCGGAATTTATGGATTTTGGAATAAAATTTAGTAAGTAAAGGAATTTATTTTAAAATACAGTAAATTTTGGGAATCTATTTGAAAATTTATTAAGTGTTTGAAACTGGGATCTAAAAAGTGAAGTAATATATCAGTGGATATTTGGAAGAATAAATTCACGGTGGGAATTTATTAAAGAAATGGGTAAATTTGTTTAAAAATATATAGTGATTTATTTTTAAAGATGCGAAAGAGAAGTGTATTTCCCTGGATAGCCAAATACGTTTCCAAAGCAAACTTTTAAGTATGAGTTAAGGGTTTTAAAGTTGTTTTTAAAAGTATGTTTTAGAAAATTTATTATTTTTAAATGTTTAAAGTTTAAAAGTAAGTATTTCTCAAATTTAATTTAGTAGTAATTATTTAAAGGTAACTTGGTATTGTGTTTTAAAAGGATAAAAATGTAGTTTTATATTTTATAAAGTAGTTTATTTTAAATATTCTTAAAGCATGTATTTTTAAATAAAGTATTAAAGTAGCTTTAATTTAAATGTTTTAAAGTGTATTTTATAATAAAGTGTTTTTAAATTATTTTAAAAATCTAAAGTAATTATACTTGGTGTTTTCAGTGGAAATAAGTATTTGGGAATTTATTCCATGAGAATAGTGGTTTGGAAATTTTTTTCAAAAAGGGTTTGAAAGTGGAAATATATCTTGCGAAAATATTTTGAGGTCAATAAATAATTTGGAAAATTATTTATGTTTGATGGTTTTTTGTGGATGTTATTTGATAGTTAATTAACCGACTATCAATATTGGCCAATGCGCTTATCGTTACGAAGAGACCAGGATCGGGTTTGCTATATTACAGCATGATAGGTTGTTCTCGCTTCTAGTTTGGTGGCTAACGGGAGACTCTTAGCCCTACATGTCCCTTTGAGGTAGTATAAGGCCTTGGGTTGGTTGCGAGTCGAGAGGCTGGCCGTAAAAGCAAATTTGAGGTACCAGTGAAAGCCACGGTGGGTCTGGGATGGTTGCAAAGCCTACCGGTCGCCGCTGCCTCGGGTTGTTTCATTTGGTATCAGAGCTTAGGCTAGCGATAACCTTGGCTCTGGTGGGAATTACTCATTAGAAATAGAGTCCGTAGTACTCTAGAATGAGTTTGGGTGTAATAATAGATATGAGCGCGTATTTGTTAGTGAATATAAAAGTTGTTTTTATATTGTGTTGACTTATCGGTTGAGTGTTTATGGATTCTGATCGATATGTGGGATGCCATGTCATCGATAGGGGTTTCTAAACTCTTAAACAAGATAAACCGACACAGTATTGTTTTAAAACAGGGTAAATGAAATAACTTTACCCAAATTATTTTTGTATATGAAAGAAATAATTTTTAGTAATTATTATATATATATATGGTTGCTTTTTTGTTAGGGAGTGATAATATTAAATTATTATCACTATTGTGAGAAAATTGAACAAGAAGTGAAATCACAACTAAAAGCTAAGATACAAATTCATATACAAATGGGATTTGTAAACATAAATTGTAAATGTGATTAATAATTTGAAATAGAATTCCAGAGAAATATTTGAAAATAAATTAAGATGAAAATTATAGAGTAATGTTTGAATATGTATTGGAGGGATTTGAGATTTGGAATTTTTGGAAAAGTTTTAAATTCCTTTGGGTTTGAAAATGGTTTTCAAAAGCTTTGGAGAATGAATGGTGATTTTGAAATCTAGTGAGATTTGGGATTTAAAATATTGGAAGGGTTTTTTTTAAAGAGAAAAAGCACTGAACTCTCTTAGGTCGTTGGAAAATAATTTCGGTGATGACTGCAGCATCATCGAGATGCATTTTCGAGTTTCCAAGAGAGAAATTGCTACCAAATTGTTTTAAATTGGAATTGTTTGAAAAACTGGGTTTGGTTTTGAAATTCAAAGAGATAATTGAATTTACCAAAGAATTTTGGGTATAATTGACTTCAAATGATTTTTGAAATACTTAAGTGATTATTGAAGACTCTGAAATTGGTTTAAAACATTTTTGGGTGTCTAAGTAATGGTTTAAACTCTGGAGGTTTAACTAAAAATGTTTATGGATTATAAACAGGTTTGGAAATTTATAAAGTTCAAAAATATCCTAGGATGAAATTAACTTGTAAAAGGTTAATAAAGTTAGAAAGGTAAGCCAATTAAATAATGTAAACTAAAGAAGGTTAGTAAAGTGGAATTGAAAAATATATAGTTGAGTGGATTAAATGAACAAAGTTCTAAGAAAAAAAATTGAAATAAATTAGTAAATGGAACTAATTTAAAATAAGTGTGGAAATGAAATAAGTTAGAAGAGTAAGTTGAAATAAATGAACTTAAGCTAAGTATAATAATATTGTGAATAGATTTGAATTAAAGTTGAAATATAATTGAAATGGAATGGTATCACGAGTTGGGACATTAATTGAAATTAAGCTCTTGCTTAATAAAATTTAAATGAATTGTGTAAAGTCAAAGGAATAGTATGACGTTAGATTTAACTGGAGTTAAGTTAAATAAGATTGAATTGGAATAAATAGATTTCGATGGCTTATAAAAATATATACTTGGCTAAATAAAATGTATAATTCCGAGTTAAAAAGTAAAATGTGAACGGGATTGATGGTAAATGGATGAAAGTATGGACATAAATAAGTTGTGACTTATAAAACTTAGAAGTGGAATAAATAAGCCAAAATGAAATTGTTTTGTATTTTGGGAAATGAATAAAAATCCAAAACTTGAATCATAAAATAGAATTGAAACTGAATATTGGAATCTAATTTAAATTGTGTATGTAAAGTAGGGTAAATAAAAATCCAATATTCATAGTTGGAGATAAATTTAATTCAAGTAGAATTGAAAATGAGAATCTGAATGAAAATTGGGAAAAAGTATTTAGATTTGAAATTAATTAGTAAATTTAAGTAAATTGAATTCCTATGGAATTGGAGATCCAGTTTAAAAATAAGTGGATATAAAGACTGAAGTGGTAGAGTAATAATATAAGAAGTATATAAAATATTTATATTGAACTTAAGAAATGAATGGTGAAATTCTGAAGTAAATTTGGTATTGAGAAAATTATTCTAAGTGAATAATTGAATGAAGATTAAAACTAAAAGTTGTGAAATGGGATGATTGTGGATAAGTGAATAGAAATCAAAATGAATGTGAATAAAGAGAGAATTCATATAAGTAATGATCAATTGAAATAAATACGTAGGATGTACGTATATTATTTTATTCGCATAACGATTTGATCCAGATTCGAGCACAGAATTTCGAGATAGTTATATCGGTCTGAGTTGGGATTTTTCACTCGATTTTTGACGGCGAACCCTGGATATGGATTTTTGATTGATTCTGGAAATTCTATATCATAGTTAAGGACTATGCAAGGAGAATGACGGTTTCTGATCAAGAAACCAGATCTGAGTCCGTACTAGGAAGTCGGGTGGACGATACTAGTTCGGAAATGAAATTGTGTGATTGAGTGAGCGATCGGATTTGGTATTGCGTACGGATGATATATGTGCATCGTACGGGCTTAAGTAAAGTAGATATTGAAAATTTTGAAAAGAAGTGAATAAAATGATTTTGGATTATGTGATTGGATATTATTGCTTAGTAGGATACAGGTAATTAAGGGCAAAAGGAAAATTGATTTTTGATTTCAGAAGATAAATTGAAATTTGCTCGACAAAGGTATGTGTTTAAATTTCTGTATGAAACTTGATGACTTTCTTGTCTAGCCACTTGGCTTTTCGTTTTCTTTTGAAATCTGGGGGCCCGTAGAGGCATTTTGTAGTTGTTCCGAGCTAGCCGCGCAAAGGAGACGCTGGCGAAATTTTGAGAAAATTTAGGGAGTTAGAAAAATTTTGAGGAAATTTTGATAATTCAAAATTTTGGTTTCAAATTTAACTTTGAATTATTGAGTAAGTAACATTGTTTGAACTTATGAATAAGTTTGGAAAGTTAGAAGAGGAATAGTGTGTCTTTAATAAAAATATTGCTTTGGAAAGTGTTAAAACCGTTTGGTTTTGGGATAAAGGTTAACGGGTTATGGACCATTCCTCTGAACTGGTAATTTCGAGGACGAAATTCTTTTAAGGGGAAGGAATGCGACGACCCGGAATTTTGGATATTTGAAATTGGAATATTTAATTGATTTTAAATATTTAAAAGTTAATTTTTGATTTGAATTTCAAATATCACTATTTATTGGGTAATTTAATCATTAAATTAAATGATTTAAAGTTAGGTAAAATATTGAATCTGGGGTTAAAAGCCAGTTAAAAATAATTTTAAGGCTTATAAAATTCATATTAATAATACTGAAGGTGGTAGAACTTTTAAAATTGAAATTATACAATTTAAATTGAATTTTAAAATAGCCTTCCGAGGCACAGTCTCAGAATTCGACGAAACCAGTTCCATTGGATCTGTAATAGTGTATTATTATCGGATTTCAAATTTTGTAGTGTTTGGAGTTGTCGTGTGATCATACGATAGGTAAACGGCTGAAATCTATATCGAAAATTCAATATAATAATAGGGTCCAAAAAGCTATCTTCTCCATACGGGCGAATTAGGACTCGTAACCTTTTCCATTGCGTTTGGAATAGGGGTATAACATTATAAACGCCTAGCGGCACGTCTCGATAGGAGGTCGAGATTTTGAGTTGCAAATTTCGAGACAATTTGAATTTGAATTAAATATATATATATATATATATATATATTTATATTATATACTGGTCAACTACAGCTGTATTTCTTTCACATCAGGCCTTTTACACCTCTTTTCGAAATCACAGTAGCTGGTTAATTCAAATACGTTACCTTCTAATCGTGTCTTCTTTTTGAAACCAGGGAGAAAGATAAAATATAATATAAGTATGCATTCTGTGTTCCCATTTCTACAAGTATAAACGTCTTCCCCTCCCATCTTCTTTTTCAATTTCAAATTGCCCAGTAAGAAAAAGAAGAAAAAATTCAGAATTCCCTTCCATTTTCTTCAATCAAAGGACAAACAAAATAGATTACGAAAAATAAAATAAAATCGCGAGCCTCCTTTAAATCTCTACTAATCCTGGGGGGGCATTCGATAAGTGAGGCTGGGCAGTCTGGGGGTTTCTCGCATGGAAGGATGTAACGACCCGTAAATTTCAACCGTTTTAATAACGTAATTAGTTGAAATTTTGTGAAATTTTAAACGATAAAATTTTGAAATAAAAACTTAATATTTGGAATACGTCTAGTTAAACATAGCAACTGGTAAATTTTCGTCCGAAAATGAGAAAGTTTATTTCGCGCGTAAATTCACTTCAATTCAATCAGTTAAAAAAAAACGTTGAAAATAAAACGTTTTCAAAACCAAAATATTTTTACATAGAAAAATTTTAAACCATCTTCTGAGCAAGATGTCAGTTCGTCATTTTTCCAAATTCGGACATTTATTACTCCGTCGTTCTTATTTTCTGCAAAATGCAGTATTCTGGTACCGATATCGATTTTTATAATTCAATCGTACCACTGATCTCCGTATACTGTTTTGATCGTTTCGTCGTGCTGATCTCTTCGGTATATTCAATTGTCAATTTTGATGTCCGATGCACGGTGGAATCTGTGAAATGATTTAACCGTACCGGTACACGTTTTAAACTTTTAGGCTTCCTTATTTCTATTCAGCCGATCGCTTTATTTTTCTTGAATTCATGTTTCAACTTTTAGTATTCCCGTATATAACTTCTGACTTTTGGTTGTTCTCTGTTTCAATTAATATTTGATGGTACGGCTACCAACTTTTTCTCTTCCCCTATTTCTTCGGTTTCTTCTTTTCACTTCACTTCGGCTGTTAAGAAAAAAAGAAAACAACAAATTCTGTCCATGTGAAACCTACACTCGGTCACCTCAGACCTCGCCTACAACCACCAACACTTCACCTCCGCTGTCCCTTTCGCCTAGCCCATTCCCTTAGCAAGCTCCTCCACCGTTCGACCCAGCACCCGCCTCCGTGCCGAGATCCTCCTCCAAGCAGCGCTTAAACATCTCGTCCCCCTCCACTATGGCCAGCGATCACGCCCTTGAGCCCACCTAGCAGCCACCTTCCTTGGCCAACAACCGACAGCCCGCTCTTCCGCCCTGCCACTTGCACGTCCGCCTGCACAGCCTTGTCATCCTGTCACCCTCTGTCTTGTCCACTTGAGACCACCTTTCCCTTCCTTTCCTCCGCGCATGTGGCCCGCACGCTACCCTTCGCCGAGCCATGCAGTCACCACAACCCGTCCCTTGGCCTCCCATGCGCACAACTAGAACTCAGCCACAAAATCCCGTCCTCCACCACAGCTGATCGAAGCACCTTCGACAACTAATCCCTGCTTCATTTTTGTCGAGCCTAGCCTAGCCGAGCAGTTTTCTTTCATATTAATTTACTGTAAGTTTTGTACAGGTGATGTTAGTTGTAAACATAGTTACAGAAGTTATTATTTATATAGTAATACGTTTATATAAGGTTTATGTTTATATGAGTATTAAGTATTAAAGCATACTATATAATATAAATTAACACTTGAGTTTGGTTTATATATAAAGTATATAAGTTTTATACGTTTATAAAGTTTTAGTGGTATATATGTTCGTATATATATATGTATATTTGGAAGTCATATAAGCCTGTCGATTCTAGATATAAAGTATGTTTGATTCAAAAGTATATGTGCACATGTTTGTTGTATAAATCATATGCAATATGGTTACGTTATATTTGAAAGGTATGTATAGTGAAAACTTGCTATTTTAACTGAGAGAACTTAAATATTAATATAATAAATAAAATATAGTACATACCTGAACTGTGTATATAAGTTATATATTAGTGTTATGTTGGTTTTATAAAGTGTTTCCTAGATTTTATTGCATATCAGTTACAAATTTTATCGGTTACTTTATAGGTTATATTTATAAGTCATGAACTATGTATGCTGATTTATATAAGTATTTATTTCAAGATATAGTATGTATACATATTTGATTTTGGTATATGAGGTGTGACTACTGGTTATACATATTGATTTGGGTAAAATATGGCACAGTTAGCCTGATCTGTTATTAGGTGTTGCGTGTGTATAGTTAATTGTATATAATATGTTAGTTATACTGTAAAAAAAAAAAATATTATTTTATATTAGTTTGTATATGTTAGTATGTTAGTTTAAATATAAATGTTATAAAGATATTTGTTCTGGTATACCTACTACCGTTTAACAGTGATATGTGTATTTCAAAATTTTTTTATTAGCAAAATGTTTTGGCATCAGTATTTCATTTTATGAACAGTAATGACCGTATATTTTATATCATAAAGTAATATATATTGTATAGAGTAAGCGATGTCGTTTAAATAGACATTGAGTTTAAAATGTACGGGTATTGTTATTCTGAAGAAAATAAATTTAATATTGATTTGAAAGTTATAACATATATTTTGTTTCGATTTATCAAAACGATTCTGATTCGTGTCTATCAATCTACCTTTCAGCTTCGCCGTCGAACCCACTTTCATTTACTTCGCTTTGAGATTACTGCTTGGATTTGTCCGATGGTCTTGATCGTGATCAAATTCGTAACTCGTTTCATTGTCTATCTCTCTAGCCTCGAAAGGTGAGCACTCACTCACGATTAACGTTCTTTTATTTATTAAATTTGATTTCAATTGAAACGACAATTGAAATATGCTGTTGTTAGTTAATTACACTGTTATATATGCTATTGCCTGTATCAGTTCACCTGTGACATCTGACACCATTATCTGTTAATTATTTATGCAATGATAATACAGTTTGGCTGATAATTGATTGATTGTTGATGTTTATATTGGACGTTAAATTGTTAATGTTAAATTGATAACTAGTATGCAATTGAACTTGATATAGGATAATTAAATGTTAAATTTGATTAACTGACATTTGTATAGTATGACCCCTTTAAATGTTAAATAAATTGACACGTAGAATAGTGTTAACTATACCTTGAACCATGGAATTGTATGTTGTTTAAATTGATGATGTATGAAATTGGAATAGATTACAAGTGAAACCGTAATGTAATAATCTTTAATCTACATGAAGTGATAGTGTAGATTCTAGAAATAATTATATTAATTCGTACAAATAACAATGCGAATTAATACGGTTATTTCGGGATTATTTGAATTGATTATTGGATTATTATTGTTCGTTGTTATTGCTTGTTTATTTACTTTGACACCATCCCAGTTATCACACTGCAAGTTCCCTCTGTTATTCTTTGATTTTTAATTGAATTGGAATCGGGTTGAAATGATAAATACCCAAAATTGAACTTTGACCTAGGATAGAAAATTAAATAAACCCGATTGGTCAATAACTTGATTTTGAAATAAGATAAGGATTTTATTTGAATAAATAATATGGTTTTGAAATGAAGTTGAAATTTGAATTTAAGTGAAAGGGAATGTTAATGTTTAATAATCTGAAACAAATTATTAAAAATGTAATTGATGAAAGAATGTTGTTTAAGTTGAGAACTATTGAGTTAAGTTGGAAATTATAATTAAGTTTGAAATTATTAAACTTTGAAATTATTTAATAATTAAGTTTTGAATTATTTAATAATTAAATAAGATTGAATTATTTAATTGAATTTTGAATAAGTGAATTTTACTTCGTAATACTTGAAATTGAGTTTCTTTATTAATAAAGTTTGGAAAATCATTTAAGTAAGTAAATAGGTGAAATTGAATTTCTTTAACAAGAAATAAAATGTGATTTATTGAAATTAATATAAGACTTGAAATTTAAAGAATTGATTTGACGAATTGAATTTAATTCAAAATTGTAAGTTTTGATAAAATGAAGTTGAACTTAAGTAATTGATTTAATGAATGAGAAGTTAAATAGAGATTGTTTTGAATGATAAATTACTTAATGAATATTGAATGAAATCGATAAATGAATTTAAATTGATTTGAATGTTAAATTAAATTAATTTAAATGTTTTTCGAAATGAAACTTATATACGAATTTGAATCAATATTTGAATTGTTTTAAATAAAGTTTGAAATTGAATTATAAGATTTTGAAATGGTAAGTTGGAAGTTTTGAAACGAAAATTTGGAAATTGTTTTAGGAAGACAAATGAAATGTTGATTTATGAATTCTATTTGAAATTGAAATTGATTTGGTTTTTGAAATATATAAACGACCAATCGGTGTAATAATTACGGAAGTTATTAAAGAGACCGGGATCGGTAATGGATATACTCTCTATCTGAACCGAAACCACTTTAATAACTGTACGCGGAGCGATGATCCAGAATGAAGTGGTTGGATTGGTGAACGCGTTGACTGAAGAAAGAGAACGATTTTGGATGACCCCTGACATGACTAAAACAGGAGCCGCGCCGGGCCATTGAGGTTCGCCACCTCTAGCGGACACACTTCTTCGATACCATATCTATTACTATTGTGATTCGATTTGGGTGCACCCCTCGATTTGGGAGTGTTGTTTCGCGGTGTTGGGGTAGTAGCTGCTATGCCCAACATCAGTCCGGATCACGCAACTACTAGTATCCTAGTTGGTATCGCCTCATGTACCTTGTCATACTGATTATCCTATTCGCGACCACTATGATTTTGATTTGTACCTTTAGTATATGGATTGCCCTCTGGTGACTTCCGGTTTTGGGGAAACTACGGTCTTGTATATGCTTTTGGGAATAAACAGGTTAAGAGGTGTATGGGCCCTGCTTAACCCTACTTTGATATCATTATATTACTGATAGACATTATCTACTTAGCGTACATTACTACCTAGTAGATAGTTTAACGGATCCTTAAAGGATGGTTATTCCAAACATCCTTTGAGTTACTTGTATTTCAATTGCTATTTCACTTGAGTTGGATTTATTAATATAAGAATGTTAATCCTGACTCGAGTGTCTTGTGTTTTTGCTTTACGCTCGGGTCAGACTGAGTGTACCAGTATTCGAGACTCACCTTTGGAGTTGGAGCTTTGCTTGAAGATCTAGCCATCTATTCTGCTTTCAGTATTCGATGATTCCAGTGATGTATTCTGATTTGTATCTGATGTATCGTATTACTCTTCTGTTGTAAACTCTGATGTATTTTTTTATATATTCATATAGTAGCTTCATGAACTACTATCTCTTTTATTTCCGCTGCATTTATTACTCTGTGTCTGTGATCTGTGATTATATCTATTTACTGTATATGTTCAGTTTTGCCAAATTTAAATTAACAACGCGGTATTTTGAGCAATTCAACTCCGGCATGAGTGTCTACCTATACACTTATAATGGACGCGAATGGTCCAAAATGGCGGGTCGTTACAGTTGGTATCAGAGCTTTGGTAGCTCTAGGCAAAACTCAACATATAGGGTAAATGTATTTACAGAATCACTCTCATTTGAGTTTCAATCTCTTCCTTTGACTCGATTCCTTTGAATTTTGGAACGTTCCCCTCGGTTCCGAAATTCATTCGTGTCCTTCACTATTCGTCTTCTTTCAATTCTGGAGCACCTCATCACTCCATTTTGAATGATATCTATAATAGTCGGCGGTCTCGCCAA
Source organism: Allium fistulosum (assembly GCA_030737815.1). Lineage (NCBI taxonomy): Eukaryota > Viridiplantae > Streptophyta > Magnoliopsida > Asparagales > Amaryllidaceae > Allium > Allium fistulosum. The sequence goes on from CM060901.1 coordinate 476,344,539, forward strand.
TCTTCGAATGATTCGTAAAGGAGCAAAACTCCTTTATAATAAGCATTGATTTACCGGAGATTTCTGTATCCTCGGTTTACGATGCTATCTATCTCCTGCTATACCTGAATTTTATTTCTTGAGATCGAATGTCGATTTGCCTCAAATTTCTACATCGATCTTATTCTTGAAGTTACGGACGATCCGGTTAAGATTGCCCGTAAATTAAATAAGCTTATCCAACCCGATTCTGTCAATTTAATCATCTTATCTTTTCTTTCGAACTTGTATTTAAATCAGAATTCTCTTTAACTTGAGTCCATAAAATTTGTAACCCTATCCTTATTTTGAAAATTCAGCCCTGTATCGTCGAGCAAAGAAGTGTATTTGTAAATTTATATAAAAATGTTTTATATATTGTGTTGTTTGAGTTGTTGAGGTTGATTTGGGTTTCCGATCGATTCGTCTGATCAACGCTATCGATAGGATTTCCAAAACACTTGAACAGAGCAAACTGACACAATATTATTTTCAAATTTGGTAAATGATATAAATTTGTTGATTATATTGTAAAAATATAAGTTAAAATTTTCTGGAATTTAATAAGTAAAATTTTCTGGAATTTAATAAGTTAATTAAATTGTTGTTGAAATGATAATATTTGATTATCATTTATTGTTCTAAATAAATTTATAAATACGGTTTATAAATTGATTTGAAATTTGAAATGAATTTAATTCAGAAATTTGAGAATTTAGTTTCCGGTGATTTCGAACTTTGGTTTTTAAAATTTTAAAGTATATATTATTGAAGTATTTTCGAATAGAAACCGTTTTCAAAGAATTTTAAAATGTTGAAATCAGTGCTCTTCTCTTTGTCGCTGGAAAATAATTTCGGTGATGGCGGCCGCATCATCGATGTTCATTTTCGAGTTTCGAAGTGGAGATACTATTCTGTATCTTTGCTACGGTTTTGTTTTGAAAAATATTTTGATTTGAATTTCTTCAGTATATTTGATTTATATATATAAGTATCTTATTTTAAATTTAATTTGATTTGATATAAATATATTATATATATATCTCTAAATTGTTTAAAGTAAATCGGAAATCTAATTCTTAAATTTTGTTAAGAGATGATTTTAATTATAAATAAAAACCAAAAATTTGGAATGAATATTTAAACTTGAATAATTGAATTGGGAAAATTTTATTTGTATATTGTTCAATTGCATTCTAATACAACTTACCTACATCATTCAGAAGTTGAATATGTAATTGGATAATGTATAAGGTAAATTGAATTTATAAATAAAATTTGAGTGTTTATAATAAATGTTATACACCAAATTTTGATCATAAAGATGTTAACAGAGTTGGATAGGATAGTAAGTAAAACTCAGTTAATAATGAAATAAATTTGTTTTGAGAGAATTAATAAGTTTGTTTTGAAAGAATTAGTAGATGTAAATTAATTTAAATCGAAACTTTTATGGTAAATTAATTTATATGGGTTAAATATATGTGATTAGATATATTAAGTAGAATAAATTTAACAATAATTTGGAATAAAGAAGAATTTAAATTGCTGAAAAAAAAATGATTATAATAAAAGACTATTCAAATTTATGGTTTTAGAAATTGTATATTGAAGAAATGGGATAATAAGATAATGAATTTAGAAATAGTTAAGATTGATTTTAGTGAAATCAAATGGATTAAACCAATTATTGAATATCAATAAATTTCAATTTGAATTTATATGGTTTAAATTAATTGTTATTTTGTATTTCAGATCTGTTTTTCTTTCTGGTTGTTTCTATTCTCCTACTCGTTCCTTTTCGGGGACGAAAAGTTTTGAGTGGGGGAGAATGTAACGACCCGTAAATTTCAACCGTTTTAATAACGTAATTAGTTGAAATTTTGTGAAATTTTAAACGATAAAATTTTGAAATAAAAACTTAATATTTGGAATACGTCTAGTTAAACATAGCAACTGGTAAATTTTCGTCCGAAAATGAGAAAGTTTATTTCGCGCGTAAATTCACTTCAATTCAATCAGTTAAAAAAAACGTTGAAAATAAAACGTTTTCAAAACCAAAATATTTTTACATAGAAAAATTTTAAACCATCTTCTGAGCAAGATGTCAGTTCGTCATTTTTCCAAATTCGGACATTTATTACTCCGTCGTTCTTATTTTCTGCAAAATGCAGTATTCTGGTACCGATATCGATTTTTATAATTCAATCGTACCACTGATCTCCGTATACTGTTTTGATCGTTTCGTCGTGCTGATCTCTTCGGTATATTCAATTGTCAATTTTGATGTCCGATGCACGGTGGAATCTGTGAAATGATTTAACCGTACCGGTACACGTTTTAAACTTTTAGGCTTCCTTATTTCTATTCAGCCGATCGCTTTATTTTTCTTGAATTCATGTTTCAACTTTTAGTATTCCCTGATATAACTTCTGACTTTTGGTTGTTCTCTGTTTCAATTAATATTTGATGGTACGGCTACCAACTTTTTCTCTTCCCCTATTTCTTCGGTTTCTTCTTTTCACTTCACTTCGGCTGTTAAGAAAAAAAGAAAACAACAAATTCTGTCCATGTGAAACCTACACTCGGTCACCTCAGACCTCGCCTACAACCACCAACACTTCACCTCCGCTGTCCCTTTCGCCTAGCCCATTCCCTTAGCAAGCTCCTCCACCGTTCGACCCAGCACCCGCCTCCGTGCCGAGATCCTCCTCCAGGCAGCGCTTAAACATCTCGTCCCCCTCCACTATGGCCAGCGATCACGCCCTTGAGCCCACCTAGCAGCCACCTTCCTTGGCCAACAACCGACAGCCCGCTCTTCCGCCCTGCCACTTGCACGTCCGCCTGCACAGCCTTGTCATCCTGTCACCCTCTATCTTGTCCACTTGAGACCACCTTTCCCTTCCTTTCCTCCGCGCATGTGGCCCGCACGCTACCCTTCGCCGAGCCATGCAGTCACCACAACCCGTCCCTTGGCCTCCCATGCGCACAACTAGAACTCAGCCACAAAATCCCGTCCTCCACCACAGCTGATCGAAGCACCTTCGACAACTAATCCCTGCTTCATTTTTGTCGAGCCTAGCCTAGCCGAGCAGTTTTCTTTCATATTAATTTACTGTAAGTTTTGTACAGGTGATGTTAGTTGTAAACATAGTTACAGAAGTTATTATTTATATAGTAATACGTTTATATAAGGTTTATGTTTATATGAGTATTAAGTATTAAAGCATACTATATAATATAAATTAACACTTGAGTTTGGTTTATATATAAAGTATATAAGTTTTATACGTTTATAAAGTTTTAGTGGTATATATGTTCGTATATATATATGTATATTTGGAAGTCATATAAGCCTGTCGATTCTAGATATAAAGTATGTTTGATTCAAAAGTATATGTGCACATGTTTGTTGTATAAATCATATGCAATATGGTTACGTTATATTTGAAAGGTATGTATAGTGAAAACTTGTTATTTTAACTGAGAGAACTTAAATATTAATATAATAAATAAAATATAGTACATACCTGAACTGTGTATATAAGTTATATATTAGTGTTATGTTGGTTTTATAAAGTGTTTCCTAGATTTTATTGCATATCAGTTACAAATTTTATCGGTTACTTTATAGGTTATATTTATAAGTCATGAACTATGTATGCTGATTTATATAAGTATTTATTTCAAGATATAGTATGTATACATATTTGATTTTGGTATATGAGGTGTGACTACTGGTTATACATATTGATTTGGGTAAAATATGGCACAGTTAGCCTGATCTGTTATTAGGTGTTGCGTGTGTATAGTTAATTGTATATAATATGTTAGTTATACTGTAAAAAAAAAAAAAAATTATTTTATATTAGTTTGTATATGTTAGTATGTTAGTTTAAATATAAATGTTATAAAGATATTTGTTCTGGTATACCTACTACCGTTTAACAGTGATATGTGTATTTCAAAATTTTTTTATTAGCAAAATGTTTTGGCATCAGTATTTCATTTTATGAACAGTAATGACCGTATATTTTATATCATAAAGTAATATATATTGTATAGAGTAAGCGATGTCGTTTAAATAGACATTGAGTTTAAAATGTACGGGTATTGTTATTCTGAAGAAAATAAATTTAATATTGATTTGAAAGTTATAACATATATTTTGTTTCGATTTATCAAAACGATTCTGATTCGTGTCTATCAATCTACCTTTCAGCTTCGCCGTCGAACCCACTTTCATTTACTTCGCTTTGAGATTACTGCTTGGATTTGTCCGATGGTCTTGATCGTGATCAAATTCGTAACTCGTTTCATTGTCTATCTCTCTAGCCTCGAAAGGTGAGCACTCACTCACGATTAACGTTCTTTTATTTATTAAATTTGATTTCAATTGAAACGACAATTGAAATATGCTGTTGTTAGTTAATTACACTGTTATATATGCTATTGCCTGTATCAGTTCACCTGTGACATCTGACACCATTATCTGTTAATTATTTATGCAATGATAATACAGTTTGGCTGATAATTGATTGATTGTTGATGTTTATATTGGACGTTAAATTGTTAATGTTAAATTGATAACTAGTATGCAATTGAACTTGATATAGGATAATTAAATGTTAAATTTGATTAACTGACATTTGTATAGTATGACCCCTTTAAATGTTAAATAAATTGACACGTAGAATAGTGTTAACTATACCTTGAACCATGGAATTGTATGTTGTTTAAATTGATGATGTATGAAATTGTAATAGATTACAAGTGAAACCGTAATGTAATAATCTTTAATCTACATGAAGTGATAGTGTAGATTCTAGAAATAATTATATTAATTCGTACAAATAACAATGCGAATTAATACGGTTATTTCGGGATTATTTGAATTGATTATTGGATTATTATTGTTCGTTGTTATTGCTTGTTTATTTACTTTGACACCATCCCAGTTATCACACTGCAAGTTCCCTCTGTTATGCTTTGATTTTTAATTGAATTGGAATCGGGTTGAAATGATAAATACCCAAAATTGAACTTTGACCTAGGATAGAAAATTAAATAAACCCGATTGGTCAATAACTTGATTTTGAAATAAGATAAGGATTTTATTTGAATAAATAATATGGTTTTGAAATGAAGTTGAAATTTGAATTTAAGTGAAAGGGAATGTTAATGTTTAATAATCTGAAACAAATTATTAAAAATGTAATTGATGAAAGAATGTTGTTTAAGTTGAGAACTATTGAGTTAAGTTGGAAATTATAATTAAGTTTGAAATTATTAAACTTTGAAATTATTTAATAATTAAGTTTTGAATTATTTAATAATTAAATAAGATTGAATTATTTAATTGAATTTTGAATAAGTGAATTTTACTTCGTAATACTTGAAATTGAGTTTCTTTATTAATAAAGTTTGGAAAATCATTTAAGTAAGTAAATAGGTGAAATTGAATTTCTTTAACAAGAAATAAAATGTGATTTATTGAAATTAATATAAGACTTGAAATTTAAAGAATTGATTTGACGAATTGAATTTAATTCAAAATTGTAAGTTTTGATAAAATGAAGTTGAACTTAAGTAATTGATTTAATGAATGAGAAGTTAAATAGAGATTGTTTTGAATGATAAATTACTTAATGAATATTGAATGAAATCGATAAATGAATTTAAATTGATTTGAATGTTAAATTAAATTAATTTAAATGTTTTTCGAAATGAAACTTATATACGAATTTGAATCAATATTTGAATTGTTTTAAATAAAGTTTGAAATTGAATTATAAGATTTTGAAATGGTAAGTTGGAAGTTTTGAAACGAAAATTTGGAAATTGTTTTAGGAAGACAAATGAAATGTTGATTTATGAATTCTATTTGAAATTGAAATTGATTTGGTTTTTGAAATATATAAACGACCAATCGGTGTAATAATTACGGAAGTTATTAAAGAGACCGGGATCGGTAATGGATATACTCTCTATCTGAACCGAAACCACTTTAATAACTGTACGCGGAGCGATGATCCAGAATGAAGTGGTTGGATTGGTGAACGTGTTGACTGAAGAAAGAGAACGATTTTGGATGACCCCTGACATGACTAAAACAGGAGCCGCGCCGGGCCATTGAGGTTCGCCACCTCTAGCGGACACACTTCTTCGATACCATATCTATTACTATTGTGATTCGATTTGGGTGCACCCCTCGATTTGGGAGTGTTGTTTCGCGGTGTTGGGGTAGTAGCTGCTATGCCCAACATCAGTCCGGATCACGCAACTACTAGTATCCTAGTTGGTATCGCCTCATGTACCTTGTCATACTGATTATCCTATTCGCGACCACTATGATTTTGATTTGTACCTTTAGTATATGGATTGCCCTCTGGTGACTTCCGGTTTTGGGGAAACTACGGTCTTGTATATGCTTTTGGGAATAAACAGGTTAAGAGGTGTATGGGCCCTGCTTAACCCTACTTTGATATCATTATATTACTGATAGACATTATCTACTTAGCGTACATTACTACCTAGTAGATAGTTTAACGGATCCTTAAAGGATGGTTATTCCAAACATCCTTTGAGTTACTTGTATTTCAATTGCTATTTCACTTGAGTTGGATTTATTAATATAAGAATGTTAATCCTGACTCGAGTGTCTTGTGTTTTTGCTTTACGCTCGGGTCAGACTGAGTGTACCAGTATTCGAGACTCACCTTTGGAGTTGGAGCTTTGCTTGAAGATCTAGCCATCTATTCTGCTTTCAGTATTCGATGATTCCAGTGATGTATTCTGATTTGTATCTGATGTATCGTATTACTCTTCTGTTGTAAACTCTGATGTATTTTTTTATATATTCATATAGTAGCTTCATGAACTACTATCTCTTTTATTTCCGCTGCATTTATTACTCTGTGTCTGTGATCTGTGATTATATCTATTTACTGTATATGTTCAGTTTTGCCAAATTTAAATTAACAACGCGGTATTTTGAGCAATTCAACTCCGGCATGAGTGTCTACCTATACACTTATAATGGACGCGAATGGTCCAAAATGGCGGGTCGTTACAAAGGAGATGGCAGCGGCATGAGTTTTGAAGGGCAGGTGGATAACGGCGCCATCAAGACGACTCCGAAGTCGTGGCGAGCATCGATGGGTTCAGACAAATAGCGGCATTCGAGGACACCAGATCTTAGGCCAAGGGGGAAAAAGACGCGACTGTCTGGTTGGAGTGAAGTTGTTGACTAAAGCCTAGGGCATAGGTTGTCTAGTCGTGTCTGACTGGGTCGAGAGAAGCAGTTCGGTTGCAAATTTTTGTCGCATACGTGGAGATATTGGGATGATGGTGGTCGATCGGACGGCAGGGGATAGCGGCAATCTTTTTCGAGAACTGGATGCCTTAAAGAGAATTTTATAACAGTAAGGTATATTAACATTTATTTTAAAATGTTGTCTTTTTATTTGAAAACAGTAAGTTTAGATTGTTGATTTCAAAACAGTGGATTTTAAATGTTTCTTAAGTTCAAACAGTTTTGTCTAACAAATAAATAAATATATATACACCCTATTATAAAATTTGTAACTTGGTCAGAAAAGGAAATGTAAACTAGGTTGGTTTAACTATCATTTAAAATCAATTAATTAAAATTATTAAAAGGGTAATTGGTTTTAGATTACTTCAAATATTAATAAATCGTACAATGTGTGTTCAAGGTCTGAAATCGTGAAGAAAACAAGCCGGTTTGGGTTGAATTGCAAAACAAAAATCAAATGTGAGTTAATCTCACTCATCTGGGTTTTATTTAAATTTAAATAGTTAAATTTAAATATTTGGTTGAATGATTGAATTGATTGGTTGTGGTATATTATATATAGTAGTATACATATTGGAGTGATTGATTTCCCACATTATATAGCGGATGAGACCCTATGCACCGCGTAATAGGGGATGATATTATATTAATCCCATATACCACGATATTCCACCTCGAAGTAGAATTGGTATTGTGCTAACATCTGTGGATGCAGGGAAACAGGTTGGAGGGATCCAACTGGATTCCTCAAAATCATTTAGATTGTTTAATATTCTGTGTTATGATTATTAGACATTCTGTGATGAATTATATTGATAATTGGAATGTTGGATGCTATGGTTTGATTGGATATATTTGGACATTATGAGTTATCAAAAATGTATAGAAATTGATTTTAAAAGAAAATAAAAAGGGAGAATTTGAGTAAAATGATTATAGAGAATTTGGGATAAATTAAAGAATGAATGGGAAAAGGATAAAAGTGGATTTTAAAATTGTTAATAAATAAATTCCAAGTGTGGGAAAGGAGATTTTTGAATAAATGGGAATAAATGAAATTTAAAACTTAAGAGGTATTAATTAAAGGATTTATTTTTAAATTCAGAATTTAAATGGTTTAGGATGCAATAAAAGGAATTTTTATGAAGTTGGTATTTCTAGTTTAAAATCATAATAAAGAGTTAAATCCGGAATTTATGGATTTTGGAATAAAATTTAGTAAGTAAAGGAATTTATTTTAAAATAGAGTAAATTTTGGGAATCAATTTGAAAATTTATTAAGTGTTTGAAACTGGGATCTAAAAAGGAAGATGAGACTATGGAATTTATAAACTGGGTTTATAAAGTGAAGTAATATATCAGTGGATATTTGGAAGAATAAATTCACGGTGGGAATTTATTAAAGAAATGGGTAAATTTGTTTAAAAATATATAGTGATTTATTTTTAAAGATGCGAAAGAGAAGTGTATTTCCCTAGATAGCCAAGTACATTTCCAAAGCAAACTTTTAAGTATGAGTTAAGGGTTTTAAAGTTGTTTTTAAAAGTATGTTTTAGAAAATTTATTATTTTTAAATGTTTAAAGTTTAAAAGTAAGTATTTCTCAAATTTAATTTAGTAGTAATTATTTAAAAGTAACTTGGTATTGTGTTTTAAAAGGATAAAAATGTAGTTTTATATTTTATAAAGTAGTTTATTTTAAATATTCTTAAAGCATGTATTTTTAAATAAAGTATTAAAGTAGCATTAATTTAAATGTTTTAAAGTGTATTTATAATAAAGTGTTTTAAATTATTTTAAAAATCTAAAGTATTTGTACTTGGTGTTTTCAGTGGAAATAAGTAATTGGGAATTTATTCCATGAGAAGAGTGTGGTTTGGAAAATTTTTTCAAAAAGGGTTTGAAAGTGGAAATATATCTTGCGAAGATATTTTGAGGTCAATAAATAATTTGGAAAATTATTTATGTTTAATGGTTTTTTGTGGATGTTATTTGATAGTTAATTAACCGACTATCAATATTGGCCAATGCGCTTATCGTTTCGAAGAGACCAGGATCGGGTTTGCTATATTACAACATGATAGGTGGTTCTCGCTTCGTGTTTGGTGGCGAACGGGAGACTCTTACCCCTACATGTCCCATTGAGGTAGTATAAGGCCTTGGGTTGGTTGCGAGTCGAGAGGCTGGCCGTAAAAGCAAATTTGAGGTACCAGTGAAAGCCACGGTGGGTCTGGGATGGTTGCAAAGCCTACCGGTCGCCGCTGCCTCAGGTCGTTTCATTTGGTATCAGAGCTTAGGCTAGCGATAACCTTGGCTCTTGTGGGAATTACTCATTAGAAATAGAGTCCGTAGTACTCTAGAATGAGTTTGAGTGTAATAATAAATATGAGCGCGTATTTGTTAGTGAATATAAAAGTTGTTTTTATATTGTGTTAACTTATCGGTTGAGTGTTTATGGATTCTGATCGATATGTGGGATGCCATGTCATCGATAGGGGTTTCTAAACTCTTAAACAAGATAAACCGACACAGTATTGTTTTAAAACAGGGTAAATGAAATAATTTTACCCAAATTATTTTTGTATATGAAAGAAATAATTTTTAGTAATTATTATATATATATATGGTTGCTTTTTTGTTAGGGAGTGAAAATATTAAATTATTATCACTATTGTGAGAAAATTGAACAAGAAATGAAATCACAACTAAAAGCTAAGATACAAATTCATATACAATTGGGATTTGTAAACATAAATTGTAAATGTGATTTATAATTTGAAATAGAATTCCAAAGAAATATTTGAAAATAAATTAAGATGAAAATTCCAGAGTAATGTTTGAATATGTATTGGAGGGATTTGAGATTTGGAATTTTTGGAAAAGTTTTAAATTCGTTTGGGTTTAAAAATGATTTTCAAAAGCTTTGGAGAATGAATGGTGATAGTATTTGAGAAATATTTGGAATTGGATTTGAAATCTAGTGAGATTTGGGATTTAAAATATTGGAAGGGTTTTTTTATAGAGAAAAAGCACTGAACTCTCTTAGGTCGTTGGAAAATAATTTCGGTGATGACTACAGCATCATCGAGATGCATTTTTGAGTTTCCAAGATAGAAATTACTACCAAATTGTTTTAAATTGGAATTGTTTGCAAAACTGGGTTTGGTTTTGAAATTCAAAGAGATAATTGAATTTACCAAAGAATTTTGGATATAATTGACTTCAAATGATTTTTGAAATACTTAAGTGATTTTTGAAGACTCTGAAATTGGTTTAAAACATTTTTGGGTGTCTAAGTAATGGTTTAAACTCTGGAGGTTTAACTAAAAATGTTTATGGATTAAAAACAGGTTTGGAAACTTATAAAGTTCAAAAATTTCCTAGGATGAAATTAACTTGTAAAAGGTTAATAAAGTTAGAAAGGTAAGCCAATTAAATAATGTAAACTAAAGAAGGTTAGTAAAGTGGAATTGAAAAATATATAGTTGAGTGGATTAAATGAACAAAGTTCTAAGAAAAAAAAATTGAAATAAATTAGTAAATGGAACTAATTTAAAATAAGTGTGGAAATGAAATAAGTTAGAAGAGTAAGTTGAAAGAAATGAACTTAAGCTAAGTATAATAATATTGTGAATGGATTTGAATTAAAGTTGAAATATAATTGAAATGGAATGGTATCACGAGGTGGGACATTAAATGAAATTAAGCTCTTTCTTAATAAAATTTAAATGAATTATGTAAAGTCAAAGGAATAGTATGACGTTAGATTTAACTAGAGTTAAGTTAAATAAGATTGAATTGGAATTTTCGATGGCTTATAAAAATATATACTTGGCTAAATAAAATGTATAATTCCGAGTTAAAAAGTAAAATGTGAACGGGATTGATGGTAAATGGATGAAAGTATGGATATAAATAAGTTGTGACTTATAAAACTTAGAAGTGGAATAAATAAGCCAAAATGAAATTTTTTTGTATTTTGGGAAATGAATAAAAATCCAAAACTTGAATCATAAAATAGAATTGAAACTGAATATTGGAATCTAATTTAAATTGTGTATGTAAAGTAGGGTGAATAAAAATCCAATATTCATAGTTGGAGATAAATTTAATTCAAGTAGAATTGAAAATGAGAATCTGAATGAAAATTGGGAAAAAGTATTTAGATTTGAAATTAATTAGTAAATTTAAGTAAATTGAATTCATATGGAATTGGAGATCCAGTTTAAAAATAAGTGGATATAAAGACTGAAGTGGTAGAGTAATAATATAAGAAGTATATAAAATATTTATATTGAACTTAAGAAATGTATGGTGAAATTCTTAAGTAAATTTGGTATTGAGGAAATTATTCTAAGTGAATAATTGAATGAAGATTAAACCTAAAAGTTGTGAAATGGGATAATTGTGGATAAGTGAATAGAAATCAAAATGAATGTGAATAAAGAGAGAATTCATATAAGTAATGATCAATTGAAATAAATACGTAGGATGTACGTATATTATTTTATTCGCATAACGATTTGATCCAGATTCGAGAACAGAATTTCGTGATAGTTATATCGGTCTGAGTTGGGATTTTTCACTCGATTTTCGACGGCGAACCCTGGATATGGATTTTTGATTGATTCTGGAAATTCTATATCATAGTTAAGGACTATGCAAGGAGAATGAAGGTTTCTGATCAAGAAACCAGATCTGAGTCCGTACTAGGAAGTCGGGTGGACGATACTAGTTCGGAAATGAAATTGTGTGATCGAGTGAGCGATCGGATTTGGTATTGCGTACGGATGATATATGTGCATCATACGGGCTTAAGTAAAGTAGATATTGAAAATTTTGAAAAGAAGTGAATAAAATGATTTTGGATTATGTGATTGGATATTATTGCTTAGTAGGATACATGTAATTAAGGGCAAAAGGAAAATTGATTTTTGATTTCAGAAGGTAAATTGAAATTTGCTCGACAAAGGTATGTGTTTAAATTTCTGTATGAAACCTGATGACTTTCTTGTCTAGCCACTTGGCTTTTCGTTTTCTTTTGAAATCTGGGGGCCCGTAGAGGCATTTTGTAGTTGTTCCGAGCTAGCCGCGCAAAGGAGACGCTGGCGAAATTTTGAGAAAATTTAGGGAGTTAGAAAAATTTGGGAAAAATTTGATAATTCAAAATTTTGGTTTCAAATTTAAATTTGAATTGTTGAGTAAGTAACATTGTTTGAACTTATGAATAAGTTTGGAAAGTTAGAAGAGGAATAGTGTGTATTTAATAAAAATATTGCTTTGGAAAGTGTTAAAACCGTTTGGTTTTGGGAGAAAGGTTAACGGGTTATGGACCATTCCTCTGAACTGGTAATTTCGGGGACGAAATTCTTTTAAGGGGAAGGAATGCGACGACCCAGAATTTTGGATATTTGAAATTGGAATATTTTATTGATTTTAAATATTTAAAAGTTAATTTTTGACTTGAATTTCAAATATCACTATTTATTGGGTAATTTAATCATTAAATTAAATGATTTAAAGTTGGGTAAAATATTGAATCTGGGGTTTAAAGCCAGTTAAAAGTAATTTGAAGGCTTATAAAATTCATATTAATAATACTGATGGTGATATGAAGTGGCCCACTTTTCTTCACCTATAATTTTTAGTGAATTTTAGTTAGGAATTTTTTTTTACTAAGGGATCACCTCTCTTCTTGCTCCTTTTATTTCTTTTAATTAATTACCCAAGATCCTGAATTTTACTAATATAAATATATCAGTATTTAAATCAATTCCTATCATTTATATATATGAGGATATATAAATGTTTCTTTGCAAATCAGAGTGTTTAAAGTAGCAAAGAATTTTAATTCACACAATATTTTTCATAGTTGAAATGTCTTGTGTCACATAGCTTGTTTCTACACTTATATCTCTTCACTGACTCAAGATTGACTAATACTAAATACAAATATTATCACCTTAATGAGACTCAAGATTGACCAATGCATAATTTAGATTTTATCTTCTTTTATAATGACTCAAGATTGACTAATACAAAAATAAAGTATTAGATCCTCATATTTTCATTTGTATTGTTTTCTAGAGTTTTCATTAAACCAAATCATTTGATTTGTGGTCTAATATCCCATGGGTTAGATTCTGTGGTTTCAGTAATTCATACCTGTTATTTAGAAATGATAGAAGATGTCAAAACATAATTTGATTAATGATTCAAGGGTTTATCTAGCCCAGATTCATGGTTTATACACAAACATGCACCAAACATGCACAAAACATGCACAAGCAATTCAGTTCAATCAAAATGCATATATTCAGGTTTATAAAACATGTAATGATCATGTAAGTGATAGGGTTGTGTGCTGATTTAGAAATCATACAAACTTTGCTAATAAAACTAGAAAACATATTGAACTTGGTTTTGAAAGATCTTTGCATATTCTGAATGATAAGTGAGCAAAAGTAATGTTCGGGATTTCTAAATACTTAACCAAATTACTCTATTTTCTTACTTGATGCATTGAATCTTTTGATCTGCTTCTTTAACTAAACTTGCTACTTCAATCATATGTTTGATGTCATTTCTAGATTTTATCAAAATTGAAATCCTAAAACCTTAGCTACCTATGATTTCCAGGTTCTATAACATCATATTCTTAGTCTTATTCTGGATTCAACTTATGACTTGATTTCTTTTCAAATTAGCATTACACTATGGATTTACTTGCTTCAGAAAGTTGAAGCATATGGCTTCAGACATATGCATGCACTTGTATCAATTACAAGCCATGTATAGGCCCTTCTGGTTAGCCATGGTCAAGCTCAAACTCATCTACTGTAACTCTTGTACATTCTCTTTTAACACAACTTAACTACTAATACAAGGTTTAGTTACAATTCAAATTAACTTGTACTATGGTCTTGTTTGCTTCAGTGATTTCAAGCTTACACATGAACTTGTATTAGTTACAAGACAGGTAAAAATCTTACTGGCTAGCCAAGACCAAATTTAAACCCATCAACTCATTACTTTGACTAACATTCATTCAAAAACAACCCATAATCCTATCTGAAACTTAATCAATAATAGCAAGGAGAATATGTCCATATATCATATTATATGGCATACTTCTCATTCATCATAGCTTACTGGATTTAATTCCAGAGCATATTACTTTGATCAACCACTCACAAGCACATATAAATGCATAAGTCTTACATATTCATTACAAGGAAACAAAGCACTAAGAATTCTGGACACACATAATCCTTAAGAAAGTTTTTGCCCGGATTATTTATTACAAATAATAACTTCTACTTCTCTAAAGTATTTTAAAACAGCAAGCTCTTCAAACACCCATACAAGCAGAGCTACTATGCCTCTTTCCCTGCACCAATACCTGGAACTGCCTCAATGTTAATGAGACACCCCATAGTTTGCAAAGGCAACAAATAGGGTTAGAAATAAATTCTGGTATGAGTGAAATCAAAATATAATAACTTGTCATTTTCTAATTATTGTGCAGAGAATTCATATACTTGATGCTTATTTGGATTTATAATGTAAACTGGGTATATATATATAAGCCCCTACTAACACTCATGCACACAAGCATCCATTCATCCATTCAATTCAGTACACATGTATACATACTCCTATGGATTAACTAATTTTAATACCATAGCTCAACTCTCAATCTCAATTTATCAATTTAATTTGGTCTTAACTCTTTGCCATTGAACACTGATGCAGCAGCGGAATTACAAAATGATGATTCTGTGATAGTAGCAATCGATGGAATGAAGAATACTGAATGGCCCAAATTCGTTGATCCGAAGATACCGAATTCTAGCCATCTTCGTCACGTTGATAGCGCACTATACCGTGAAAGAAGATCTTCAATTCTTCAAGCGTTGATCAAGCGCACTTGATATCGCGAATCGGCTTCAACAATCGTTGAATCGAGCGCACTCGATTAACCGAAAGTGGAGATAGGAGATTACACTCAACTACCAATTTGGTGAAAGCACAAAGCTAACAAAACAAATGTTTTTATTCAAATCAACTAAACTATTACAAATGGCACCACCGGCCTATTTATAGCTTTACAACACACGCCACAGAAAACTGTACAACTCATAGGTCGTCCACGACCTAAAAACATCACGACCTAAAAAGTAGACGACTTAAAACAGACGACTTACGACTTACTATAGGTCGTTCACGACCTAACAGATTACAACACCATGACAACATCTTCACGACCTAAAAAGTAAAGCAACGACTCAAGAAATCCAGGCGGCATGAGCTTCAGCGACTTATAGCAATCGGTGACCTAAAGCTTCCTGCGACCTAAGGCCTCGCGACCTAAAGACATACTTTCTTTGAGCGACCTAACCCTCCCAGCAACCTAACTTAGGTCGTAACTCGTTTACGCGACCTAACTTAGGTCGTAGCTCGAAACAGTATTCAACTGAAATATCGGAGCGACCTATCTTCTTGCCACCTAACTTAGGTCGTAACATTTCTCCGTGACCTAACTTAGGTCGGAACATTCCTCCGTGACCTAACGTAGGTTGTAATTCTGTAGCTCGTTCGCATGCCTTCACGCTTAATCCATTAACTCGCGTACCACCTTCACTAGGTCGTGAGCGACCTAAAAATTCGTTAGGTCGTGAGCGACCTAGGACTTCAACTTCCAACGACTTATTTCCCAGTTTTAGTTCGTTAGGTCGTCTGCGACCTAGGAGTTCGTTAGGTCGTCTGCGACCTAGGGCTTCTTCAGGCTGGGCTGCATCATCCTTCCCAGGTTGAGAAAAATTCGTCCTCGAATTTGCCCCCTTCTTCGACAACAAATTCATTCCCATGATACGGTATAAGATGTTTAACATTAAACACATCAGAAGTATACACATCCTCCGGCAGCCTCAACTTATAAGCGTTTTCATTGATCCGTTTCACAATCGTTACAGGACCAATTTTTCGAGCTTTAAGCTTATTATATGCTCCCACTGGAAAACGATCTTTCGTTAGTACGGCATATACTAAATCTCCTTCATTAAATTTAACGCTACTTCGCTTCAAATCCGCAGATCGCTTATATTTTTCATTCGCTTTCTCCAATCGTTCCTGAACGATTTTATGACATCCTATCAATCCATCAACAAAATCAACAGCTCTTTTAACTGTCTTCTTTGGTTGTGGTATTACGGTTAAATCCAACGGCCCCTTTGGCAAACTAGAATATACAATCTGGAATGGGCTGAATCCAGTACTCCAATTCACTACATGGTTATGAGCAAATTCTGCTTGACACAGTTTCATATCCCAACTCCTCAGATTGTCTTGCACAAGACATCTTAACAAATTTCCCAAAGATCTGTTAACAACTTCAGTCTGACCATCGGACTGCGGATGGTAAGCACTACTGTAATTTAGCTTTTCCCCACCATCTTCCACAAACTCAGCCAAAAATGATTTAGAAATCTAGTATCCCGATCGGAAACAATGGATTCTGGTAAACCATGTAAGCGATATACTTCTTTAAAGAATAACTCAGTAACACGGACGGCATCCGCTATCTTCTTACATGCGATGAAATGTGCCGTTTTAGAAAACATGTCCACCACAACGAATATAGAATCATTTCCCCTTTGAGTTCTAGGCAAACCCAAAACAAAATCCATGCTCACATCCACCCATGGTTTAGTAGGTACAAGTAACGGCATATATAATTCTGCGTTTGTAGCGGTTCCCTTGGAAACTTGGCAAATATGACATCTCTCCACAAACTTTCCCACTTCCCGTTTCAACGAAGGCCAATAATAAGATTGCAAAATTAATTGTAAAGTACGGTCTCTTCCCACGTGACCTTCCTCGTGCAAATCCTTCACAATCTTCATTCGTAAGCTACACTCGGGTATGCACAATCGATTCCCTTTGAACAGAAAACCATTCACCATTACAAATTCATCCGTCTTCCCCTCTGTGACTTCATCAACAAACTTCGCAAAGTAAGGATCATCGACAAATAATTCTGGTAACATATCAAACCCTGTCACCTCAACCTTCCTTGTAGTCAACACATGATTCCTTCTGCTCAATGCATCTGCCACTCTATTCGTAATTCCCGCTTTATGCTTCACCACAAATGTAAATTGTTGTAAGTATGCAATCCACGAAGCATGCCTAGCAGCAATCTTGTCATGTCCCTGCATATGCTTCAATGCCTCATGATCAGTATATAAAACAAATTCTTTATGAAACAAATAATGTCTCCAATGTTTGATAGCTTGCACGATAGCATAAAATTCCATATCATATGTACTATATCTCATCTTTGCTCCCGATAGCTTCTCACTGAAATATGCAATAGGACGACCTTTCTGACTCAACACCCCTCCGATCCCAACCTTTGATGCATCAGTATGTAATTCAAATACTAACTGAAAGTCTGGTAATACTAGAATTGGTGCTGACGTCAAGAGTTCTTTAATTCGTTCAAAAGCAACCCCTGCTTCCTCTGACCATAAAATTGCTTCCCCTTCATACAATCAGTAACTGGTGCCATCACGCTACTGAAGTGTGGAATAAACCTTCGGTAGAATGACGCCAAACCATGAAAGCTTCTAACTTCCGTAATCGTCTTGGGTTGTGGCCAATTTCTGATTGCTTCAACTTTATTCTGATCCACCTGTATACCTCCTCCCGATATAACATACCCCAAGAATAAAACACTCTGCGTCATGAACACGCATTTCTTCGTTGCAGCATAAAATTGTTCCTGTCGCAAGACCATCAACACTTCTTTCAGATGTTGCACGTGTTCTTCTGGACTTCCACTATATATCAGTATATCATCAAAATACACCACTACAAACTTCCCAATGAATGGTCTAAAGATTTGATTCATCACCCGCATGAATGTACTTGGTGCATTCGAAAGTCCAAACGGAATCACCAGCCATTCGTGCAACCCGTCACGTGTTTTGAACGCTATTTTCCATTCATCCCCTGGCCTGATTCGAATTTGATGATAACCACTCTTCAAATCAATCTTCGAAAAGATAGTAGCCCCGCTCAACCGATCCAACAAATCATCAAGTCTCGGCATTGGAAATCTGTATCTGACAGTAATCTTGTTCAGTGCCCGACTATCAGTGCACATCCTCCACGTCCCATCCTTCTTCGGTACTAAAAATGCTGGCACAACACATGGACATAGACTTTCCTGCACACGCCCCTGTTCAAGCAATTCTTCCACTTGCCTTCTCAACTCCTCATGTTCCTTTGGACTCATTCTGTAGTGTGGTCTATGTGGCAACACAGCACCTGGAACAAGGTCAATTTGATGTTGGATGTCTCTCAACGGTGGTAACTCCGTTGGTAGCTCTTCAGGAAATACATCGTCAAACTCTCCCAGTACTGGCTTTACTTCTTCAGGGATCTCAACCACTTCCTGACTCTCATTTCCAATCAACAAGAATACTTCAGGCTCCTCTTCTACTTCCTTAACAAACTCCTTCAAAGACAGCAAAGTTTTAAGCTTTTCAATCTCGTCCAACTTGCTTCCTTCTTGTTGTTGTTTCTTAGGAATTAAAGTGATTTTAGTGCCTTCAAACATGAAACTATAACTGTTCGTTCGTCCATCATGTTGCACCGCCCTATCATACTGCCACGGTCTTCCCAACAACATATGGCATACATCCATGTCTACAACATCACACCAAATTTCATCTTTGTATTTCTTTCCAATTGAAAAATTAACACAAGCTCTTCGTCCAACTTTCACCTCCCCACCTTTCCTCAACCAAGCTAACTTGTAAGGTTTCGGATGCTTCTCTGTCTTCAACGATAACTTCTTCACCGCTTCTGTAGAGATAATATTATCACAGCTTCCTGCAGCGATGAAAAACTTGCAAACCCTCCCCAAGATAGTGCATGTTGATTGAAAGATGTTACTCCTCAACTAGCTAGTTTCCTCCTCCTGTTTTGGTGTTAAACATGACCTCTTCATCATCAATGAATACCCTTCATCACCCGACACATTATCTTCCTCCTCATCATGTAATGAATTAGAACAGTCAGCTTCTACCTCATCTTCCTCTGCCTCAGCAATCATCGTTCGTTTCTTTGGCTTCGTACATTCATTGCTTTTGTGACCCATCTCCTGACAATTGAAACATTTGATACCACTATTGATTCTGGTCTTAGCAACTTCATTAACAACTGGTTTTGCGACAGCCTTCGAAACATTCATATTGCTACTAGCCCCTTTCATTGGATTGTTGGGATTTGTAAACACACCACCCCCTCTCCTTCCTTGCTTCTCCCAAGCTAGAGTTTTTTGATGTGCTTCAGCTACAGATCTGGGGTCAAACATATTCACCATGTCTTGTATCTGCATTCTCAACCCTCCAACAAATCTAGCTGTCAGCTGCTCCTCCGTTTCCATGATGTCATTTCTTGCAATTAGCTGATAGAACTCATCGGCATAATCATTTACCGACTTGGTCCCCTGTCTCAAGTTCTGCAAACCTTGATACATAAGAGACTGGTAGTTATACGGTAAGAATGTAGCTTTCATCAATTTCTTCATCTTATCCCATGACTCAATTTTTGACTTTCCCATCCTTTCCCGCGTAAGTTTAGTTTGTTGCCACCATGCCATAGCTCTCCCTTTCAAACAAGTAGCAACCAACTTCACTCTTCGATGCTCGGGAACTTCCTTAAAGTAAAAACTCTCTTCAACATTAGACAACCAGTCCAAAAACTATTCAGCCACCATTCCACCCTTGAATTCTGGAATTTCAGTTTTCATCCCCGACTCCCATCGACGATCATCCTTAAACTCTCGATCTCGATTCCATCCTTAGCCATGATCTCAATAATGAAAACTCCCTCTATCACCATCTTCATCAACAATAGATGTGCTTCGATAACGATCCCGTCCATCCACATCTCTATGATCATGCATATTCCTTCTACTTTGTCTTTCATCATCTCGATATGGTTCATCTTCGAATTCCCTATGACTTCTTCTTCCTTGATGAGATTGTGGCGATAATCTCCTTCCTCCCGAAACCGATGGCAAAACCCTGTTTCCACCTTGGTTTGAAATTGGCGATGTTCTTCTTCGGGGATGATTCATATTCATCATGAGCTTTTCTAACCTTCCAATACCTTCATCCAATTTCTCATTGAATTTGTCACTAATGCGTTGTTCCATTTGTTCAGCATCTTCTCGTCTATACAAATCTTCAACATTTTGATGACGGTTAGCTCTTCTTGGCGGCATGATTGAATACTTCACAAATACTTCAATTCTCGGCTTGAACTTTAAAGATGATACACGACCTTTACTTGCTCGGCTTTAACTCTTCAAATTTCAAACACCTTTCAAGTTTAGATCCAAAATGATACGGATCGAAAACTCCAAACTTGTTGCTCTTGATGATCAACACGACTTGAACTTCTTCGAATGATAATTGGCTCCAAGACTCGGCTTAGCTATGATTGGCTAAGTTAGGCTCTGATACCAAATGATGCAGCAGCAGAATTACAAAATGATGATTCTGTGATAGTAGCAATCGATGGAATGAAGAATACTGAATGGCCCAAATTCGTTGATCCGAAGATACCGAATTCTAGCTATCTTCGTCACGTTGATAGCGCACTATACCGTGAAAGAAGATCTTCAATTCTTCAAGCGTTGATCAAGCGCACTTGATACCGCGAATCGGCTTCAACAATCGTTGAATCGAGCGTACACTCAACTACCAATTTGGTGAAAGCACAAAGCTAACAAAACAAAAGTTTTTATTCAAATCAACTAAACTATTACAAATGGTACCACCGGCCTATTTGTAGCTTTACAACACACGCCACATAAAACTGTACAACTCATAGGTCGTCCATGACCTAAAAACATCACGACCTAAAAAGTAGACGACTTAAAACAGACGACTTACGACTTACTATAGGTCGTTCACGACCTAACAGATTACAACACCATGATAACATCTTCACGACCTAAAAAGTAAAGCAACGACTCAAGAAATCCAGGCGGCATGAGCTTCAGCGACTTATAGCAATCGGCGACCTAAAGCTTCCTACGACCTAAGGCCTCGCGACCTAAGGACATACTTTCTTTGAGCGACCTAACCCTCCTAGCGACCTAACTTAGGTCTTAACTCGTTTACGCGACCTAACTTAGGTCGTAGCTCGAAACAGTCTTCAACTGAAATATCGGAGCGACCTATCTTCTTGCGACCTAACTTAGGTCGTAACATTCCTCCGCGACCTAACTTAGGTCGGAACATTCCTCCGCGACCTAACGTAGGTCGTAATTCTGTAGCTCGTTCGCATGCCTTCACGCTTAATCCATTAACTCGCGTACCACCTTCACTAGGTCGTGAGCGACCTAAAAATTCGTTAGGTCATGAGTGACCTAGGACTTCAACTTCCAACGACTTATTTCCCAGTTTTAGTTCGTTAGGTCGTCTGCGACCTAGGAATTCGTTAGGTCGTCTGCGACCTAGGGCTTCTTCAGGCTGGGCTGCATCAAACACCATGTGTGCATTGCAAGGGACTCAATTCTGTTAACCCCTGTACAGAGGCCTATAGGACTTAAACAAGTCATGCACATACCCATCATCCCCCTTATGATGAATAGATCAAGGCTCTACTCCTAGATTAGCTTTATAATCTACTGACCATTCTCATTTTCTTTCAGAAAAATTTATTAACTCTTGAAATGCTTTTATATTCTTTTCTTCTTTTTCATAAATCAAAGAGAGTTAAACTCACTTAGGGATTTCAGCCAACCATACTAAACATTCATGAAAAGAATACCATATCTCATTTTCCAGTTATTTTATTCAAAATATGTTTTAACACTTGCATGTCTCCTATATTCAGGAACATCATGATCACTTAAACAAATCTAGTGAAATCATATAAAATCTTTATACTCAATTCTACTGTGAACATAGAGTAAGGTTTTTGAGAAAAAACCCATAAAACATTTTAGCTTAAGATCTGAACAAATCAGCACATAAATAATTTATTGCATTGTTCATCTCATTTTTAAAACAATCTAGACATAAGCATGAATCTCCTTTATTCACACTGCCTAATTTATTTCCCAGTAATACCCTACTTCTCAATAAAATGTATTTATCTTACTAAACATATTTATAAACTGATATTTTAAGGTACTGGATCCATATCAGTGATCAGGCTATTTTTCTTATCAAACAATCAATCAAAACAAATCAAAGCATCAACCAAAGATTTATCAAAACACCAACCATTCTCAGCATTCATTTATTCATAAAAAATAGATCAAGCACAAACATGATATGGTTTTTATAAAATAATATGGCTGCCCTTAACTTGGTTTTAATGCCTTAAACCTCATAAGATTGATTAATCACTCACCTTCCTTCCTCTTTTCCCCGAGAATACTTTAACTTGAAAATGGCTTTGGTTTGCTCTTCTTTCTTCTCAATATTTTTTCTTTTTTGAAATGAGACTGCTGCTACCCCCTTTAATTTTTAAAACATTGTTTAGGGTTTTAGTAGAGTGAAAAACCCATCTTATCCCCACACAAATGAGAGAATTCTGCATATGATGTTATGGCTAGAAATGCCATTTTCTTTTTGATTTCCATTTCGGGTATTTTCAGTTGCTTTAGCTTTTTTCTGGTTTGCATGTTATTTGCATGTTTCATACACACACCTTATTTTCATGTGACTTTCTTACATTATTTATTTTCTTAAGACTAATCTGTAATGTATACATGTATATCCTTTTATCAATTAATTCCTTGTTAATGTTTAAAGCTATTTGTTTTCTCTAGATATATAAAATGTATTCATATATTTAATTACCATAGTGTTTTCCTTATTACTTTATATTTTTCCTGGTTTTCAAAATATAACATATGGTAATGTATAATCCATATATACACTCAGTCACATTTCCTCATTCCTTCTCTCTGAAATACCATTTCCTTCTTATTATTTATTTTTAATTACTATAAAAGTCTACTTTTATCATTTTATTCCTTTCTGACTATTTATATTCAATCTATATATACATATGAATATAAGACTTACTCATACTTAGTTATTTTCTTCTCATTATTATTTTACTGAAAACAACTATCCCCTTCATTATATATTTAACTCATTCTAAATATTTATTTTCAAACTATATTTTTCTTTGAAAATTCTCCTTTCACTGATTTTATTGAAATTATTCTTATCTCAATAATTTGGGTCTTCACATACTCTCCTCCTAAAAGGAATTGTGTCCCACAATTATTCTCTCATACATTTCCATCCAAATGTATACAAAGCATAATTTCAATTGAATGAAATTTCAGAAACTCATTCATTCAAAATCAATCAAACACACATAAATAATATTAAGGTTTCATCGTAATTTTAAACATACCTTTAAGCAGAAAATAGATTAGGATATTTATCCTTCATCCTATCTTCAGCCTCCTATGTACAATCATTCTCATCCAAACTCCACTGAATTTTTACCAATTTAATTATTTTATTCCTCAATTTCTTTTCTTCTCTAGCCATAATACCCACTGGTTCCTTCCTATAAACCAGATTTTCTTGAATTTCAACTTGTGTAGGTGATTCCAGAATTGCTTCCTTATCATGTACCCATTTTCTCAATTGAGATACATGAAATACATCATGGATATTACTCAATTCCTCTGGCAACTTCAGCTTATAAGCCAAATTTCCTACTCTTTGAATTATCTCATATGGCCCTATAAATCTTGGAGACAATTTTCCTGCCTTGCCAAACCTTAATATTTTTCTCATTGGTGAAACTTTGAGACATACATAATTTCCCACTTCATACTCCACTGGCCTCCTTCCTTTGTCTGCATATGCCTTTTTCCTTTCTTGTGCTGCCTTCATTCTCTGCCTCACCAGTTCAATTCTTGCATAGGTTTCTTTGATGTGATCTGGTCCTAGCAACACTCTTTCACCTGCCTCCATCCAACATGCAGGAGACAAATAAGGCCTTCCATATAAAGCCTCATATGGAGGCATACTTATAGTGGATTGGTAGCTATTATTGTAAGCAAACTCAGCTAAATGAAGATGATCTTCCCAGTTGCCACCAAAATCAAGTATACATGCTCTAAGCAAATCCTCCAAAATCTTGTTAACAATCTCTGTTTGACCATCTGTTTGGGGGTGGATGCTGTGCTTAGACACAATTCTGTCCCCATTGCCTCTTGAAAGCTTCCCCAGAACCTTGAGGTAAACAAGGTATCTCTATCACTAATGATAGTCTTGGGGATTCCATGTAATTTTACTATCTCCTTCACAAATAATTGTGCTAATTTGTGAGCATTTTTGTTTGAGTTCACTGGAATAAAGTGGGCTGACTTTGTGAGTCTATCAACTACTACCCAAATACGATCATTGCCTCTTCTTGTTCTTGGCGAACCATCCACAAAATCCATTGAAATGCTTTTCCATTTCCAGGTAGGCACTTCCAAAGGTTGTAGTAGGCTTGAAGGTCTTTGGTAATCTGCCTTGACTTGTTGGCATGTTAAATACTTTGCCACATATCTTGCCACTGCCCCTTTCATTCCTGGCCACCAATAGCTTCTTTTGAGATCATGATACATTTTAGTACCACCTGGATGTATAGTGTATTTTGTCTTATGATGTTCATCCATAACTTCTTGCTTCAGTTCTTCTACACTGGGTACACAGAGTCTCCCTTTCTTCCTCAGGTAGCCTCTATCATCTACTTCATAATTTTCCATTGATATTCCTTGTGAAATCGTGTCTTTCTTCTCCTTTAAATTTGAGTCTTGATCTTGCATATTTCCTATTTTATCAACCAGTGTTGACCTTAAGGAGATGAGACTCAATCTTCCATATTCAATCATATCATTATGCACATTGTTTGGTGCACTAATTTCTTCCTTCATCACCACTTCTCTAAGGATTGTTAAATCCTTAAACTCAGTCGTCATTAAGCTTTCTAATCTTGCTTGATGTCTACTCAATGCATCTGCCACTCTATTAGCCTTTCCAGGTGTTTGCACAAAAAATGGACAAACACCTCAAAGTTATATGATTTAGTAGATCTTAGGTTGTTCTTAGTGATTTTGGAGATTTATGCAAATATATGAAAAATAGGGGCTAAACTGTAAAAAGACACGCAGATTTATAGTGGTTCAGCCAGAATGTGCCTACGTCCACTTTATATGTTATTTCTCTTGTTTTGTTGTGATTACAAGTACAACGCTTTGGTACAAGTAAAAGAAAGTTGTTTGAAAGTACCTTTCGTGCTTGAGCTCTCAAACTTGTCCCCCATTGTTGTACCCCTGCCCCTCTATTTATAGAGTGAGGCTGAGGGTAGGGGCCTTGGATGTGTACAGTTGCTGGTGGGCTTGGGCTGATGTGGTCTGGCCTGGCACGTTTTGGTCCGGTAATACTTGGTCCGGTGGTAGGTGGACTGGTGGTTGGTCCGGCAAGGCATGGAAGAGGAGTTGGTCCGGTGGTGTGTGTAGTGAAGGGTGGTTCGGTGGTTCTGGATGGAGTTGGTTCGGTGGTGTGTGTAGTGAAGAGTGGTTCGGTGGTTCTGGTACGGTGTAGAATGGTGATGAGTGGTTCGGTGATTCTGGATGGAGTTGGTCCGGTGATACCCTGGTGATGGAGTTGGTCCGGTGATACCCTGGTGATGGGATTGGTCCGGTGATACCCTGGTTCGGCTAGGGATGGTTCGGTGGTCGTGGGATGGAGCTTGGTTCGGTGGCAATGTCGAAATATACCCAACATTTGCCCCCCAAAGCAGGTTATGTGCCAGCACATGGCGTGCTTTGTTTCTCCTTTGAATAGTCACATCCGGTTCCAGACGCCGAACCGGTTGGTTCGGAGGTCCACCTTCGTCTATAAGTACGGAGCTAGGGCCCTTGTTATTTCCTACCGAAAGAAGCACTTGAGCCAAATTTGTTGCATAGCCGAATCAATCTACTGAACTGCCTACGCCTGCCGAATCAGGTACTTAACTTCCCTTCGCCAAATGAGACTTGTGTGTACCGAATGAGTTTGAGACTTTGAATGCCGAATGAGTATTCTTATTTGGATCACCGAATGAATTCCACATGGGGAATGCCGAATGAACCTTGAGACTCCGAATACCGAATGAATTTTAACCTTCACCTTATCGAATGACAATAGGAATTTGGGCATTTTGATTTTATGAGTGAAATTTCATATTACACACATACGTGTTTACATCCTCTGTTCTAACAATGTGTTTTTCCGGTGTTGCAGATAATGTCTCGTAAAGCGGAAACTCGATCAGACAAAAAGAAATCCGGGGGCGAAGGAGGTTCCTCTGCCGTGCCCCCAGCTCAGCCGAATCCAGAACGTCACGGATCTGCCCCGAGATCACTTGTGGACGGGTACGGCCCACAGGAGCTTCTGAACTCCCCGCCCGATTGCTTTCCTAGCTCCCTCAAAGAGGAGCAGCTTGATGTCATCTCCCGTTCTTTCGGAATTGATAGGGCGCACTTGCTGTTGCCAGGGAGAGAAGTTATGCCATACGACCCTCCTGAAGGGTACTTTGCCTACAGCAGATACCACTGTATGTGTGGTGCCATTCCTCCTCTTAACGCTTGGGTAGCCAGCTTCCTCACATATCTAAAGGTGGCCCCATTCCAGCTTCAACCCAACTCCTATGCTATACTGGTGAGCCTCTTCGTCATTTTCCAGAGGAAGTATGGTCATGCTCCTTCCAACCGGGAGATCCGGTACTTATATAATCTGAGGGGCTATAAGAAGGGGTCCCCGTACATCAGCTTGGAGTCAGCTGTAACCTTCAAGCCGGTCTTGGATCTTTATTCCAAATTTAGCATGTTCAAGAAGGAGTGGTTCTTCGTCAGAGATGACTCTGTTTCTATTCGGCGTTTTACTTCTGGATGTAAGTTGATGCTTTATTTATAGTTTCCATTCTGATTGCGAGGCTTCTTCTCATACGTCTTCTTTTTTGCTAGCGACAGGTGGCTTTGCGGTGGTGGAGACCGATCGCTTGGTTCAAACGGCGGCTGAGATAGAAGCTATCCCTGGGAGAGATAGATCAGCTGCCTTCCTAATTAGAAATGCGGCCCTTCTGGAGTATAACTTGATCCTTCCACAGCAGTCAGTGGTCAAGCTGAGGGAAACGGCGGAGGAGAGGGCGGCTGCTCAGGCTAAGGGTGGTGTCACGGTAGAGAGTGGCAAGAGGAAACCTTTCACGAAACCTCCAACGGTCGGAGGTAAGAAACTTAAGAAGTCGGACGGTCCTTCCCCCAGCAATTGTCCACTTACCCAGTGGGAGGAAGACGTGGAGGAGGAAAGAGGTGAGGGTGGAGATGGTCGGGAAGGTGATGATGGTGGCGACGGCGTCGGGGCCTTGCTTCCTGGCCAAGCGGGCGAGATTCAGGAGTGGACGGATGATGCGTTCCACCAGGCTTTCGAGGGGCTGGACGAAGATCCAGCTTTGGCAGATAAAACCGGGAAAGCGGACAAGGCCAGGACCGGTGTGAGCGAGTCTTCTCAGACCATTCCAGCCAAGGTGGCTCCAACGACTCAAGGTGAAATTTTGACTCCTGCAGGCCTCATTAATGATAGGGACTTAGGAATATTTTATGACCCGCTCCCGTCCTGGAATGAAATCCAGGACTCATTGCAGTATCCTACTTCTCCCCAGGGTTTGTATAACAGACGTGCTTCCTTTCTTCTTTTAATTTTTAATTTACCGCGTTTCTTGAATTATGTATCGATGTAAGCTTGTGACACTTGTTCTTCATATCAGGAGCAGGTAAAACGTCCAAGGCCTCAGATCTTCGGCACAGGCTTGAACAGTACAAACTTTCCAAGGCTTCCGCCAAGCCGAAGCCTTCAACCCACCGCTCCGGGGATGTAGTCGGCTACCGTCCTCTTCTCGGGGTTATTGAAGAAGGTATTCAAAAGAGAAAGAGGAGTCATCCTTCATCCGAACCTTCACTTGGTCCCCAGCTCCCAGTTCAGCCTCTTCATGATATCACGGAGGAGGATAGCGAGTTTTCACTCTCTCCGCACCCGTCCGAAAACCCTTCCGTTATTCATATTGACCGTCCTGACTTGGCTCGTAATCCATTTGCGGGTCATCCTGATCTGGATCCAAGTTCCCATGATATTACCTTTGACGAGGTTACTGGTGAGCACCTTCTTCCCCGCAATCCCATGGTACGGGTGCTTGATGAGGCTAAGTCCTTAGATCTTGATCTACTTACTACTCGAATAGTTATCATGGGAGACGAGGCTAAAGCTAATATTGATCGTGTGGCGGAGGAGACTAGGAAGCTGATGGAGCATCATGCCCGGCTGGTTAAGGCTGGAGAGGAGATTGGGAGTACCAACATCCGACTACGATTGGCGGTTTCGGATCAGGCCAAACAGCTTGCTGATCAGACCATTCAGATTTCTCAACATGAGGCTACTTCTGGACGACTAAGGAAAAACATGGAAGAGGCCAGCCGGGCTGAACTGCGGAAAATGGAAGCTACCTGCAGGGAACGGATTGACATAGCTATTGCCACGTTGGACGAGGTTCGGAAAGCGGATCTTGAGCAAATAGAGGAGTTATCCGGGAGACTTGAGGCTGCAGAGCTTGCTCAAGCCAAGTTGAGGGAGGAGATGGAGGCAATGCGGAAATCCCTTCTAGCTGATTGCTCGAGATATCGATCGGAGAGAGATGCCGCCGTTGAAAGGTTGTCGGCTTCCGAGGTCCGGATGAGGGAGTTTGAGGAAAATGAGAGGATGATGGACGAAATGCTTCAGGACATGTACTTCCGAACCTGGAAGCAGGGCAACCTATCTTGGATGGACGATTATCCCAGGGTCATGGCTAAGATCTATCTTCGGGCTCTGGAGGAGGCCAAGGCCGATGCGGATAAAGATGGTGGTGTGGCCTTCAGCATGGATGTGGTCACTTCCCAGTTTGCCAAGGGGGAGAAGGTGGCGGTGAAGGAGGGTATGCGGTTGCTTGCTACTGAGGAGGCAGGGGTGCAAGTAGATGATGACGACCAGGATGGCCAAGAAGCATATGTTGGTAAGTCTTCCTTTTTAGTTTCTCCATTAACTTGGTTGCTTATCACTAATGAATCCTTTTTTTGGACTGGACAGGTGGTCAACAGGAAAAGGATAAAACTCCAATGCAGCCGGCCCCTTGATTAGACCTGGAAAAAAACTCTTTTTGTGAACTTGACAGGGTTGTATATGTTAGTCTTAAAACAGTAAAGTAGCTTTTAGGTTGTATTATTTTGCTACTTGTAATAAATAGCTCCATTCTTGATGTGTAATTCTTTAACTTAAGCTGATTTTGTCATATTCTGAATATTTGTTGCTATTTTGACATGTCGTATGAGAAATATAGCTATGTATATTCTTGTAATTGAATTGTGTTTGATGTCAGGTTCTGGTTCTAAAACATAATTTCATGACTTGCAATATTAGCGTGTGGTGTGAACAAATTATAGTCATGTATTTGTACACAAAAGAAGAAAATACCGCCTTTCATGTTTTAATCGTAGATGGCAGTTTTGAATATCTTGTATGACCGAGCATGGAATGTCGTCGAATGCCCTGCCATCCAATTGTGAGTCCCTACACCCATTGGCGAGTATCTCCTACTATGTATCTTGTACTTTAGGGATTGTTATAGAGGATAGGGAAAAAGCTTTTTAAGTAAAATTGAAATATGTGAAAAAGTAAAACTTCCAATCACGGAAGGCCTTCGATGTGCTTAAGTTCGTGGAAAACGGGTTTTGTAGTCACTTTCCCTAGCTGTGGGTCTTGGAGACATTTGTCACCCATCTTACGCCTCCGCGGGGAGTTAATTCTTTTTTACCACAGCCGCACTTAAGACACATCGGAGCCGAGATCGCGCACAGTAACTACCCGGGCCATTATGGCCCGTAATCGTGGGTATTATTCGATTTACTGTGGCCGGCTAGCGTGGGTGCCGATCGTCAACTGTGAACTGCCCCTGGCTGGCCACACCTTATGTTGGGGCTTATAGTCGGTTCATAGTTGCCAGCGAGCCTAACGCCGTAATGAGCTGCCTCGGCTATAGTTGGCCTTCTCGGTGGCTTATAATCGGCTCATTACAGTTGGCTTTAAGGGCCGTCGCGAGCAATGAGTTAACCCGCAGCAGAGGGATGTTGGAGCAAAAGTGTCTCATTGGCGAGGGCATAGATTCGCATAGTACCTGTTAGGTTTTGCCCAGGTGAAGTTGCGCCGTGGAGTGCTTTGAGTGGAAATGCTATACGCATAGTATTTTGTTCAACTGAAAAAGGATGAAGTTTAACAAGTAGCCAAGATATAAAGGAACAAGTTAAAAAAGAGACAAGGTTTTTTAAAGTGGTTTGGCATGAAAAGGCCTACGTCCACTGATTCTCTTTGTTAATTCACTTCATATGGGCAGTACAAGTTAAGAAAAGTATCAACGGAGGTGCTGGATGTTCCATGCCCTCTGGAACACCTCTCCGTCCACTGTTGACAAAATATAAGCTCCATTGTGGAGATCTTTATGAATTACATATGGTCCATCCCAGACTGGGTCAAGTGCTCCGGGGCGAGGGAAGATTCGCTTGAGGACAAGATCCCCTTCTTGTAAGGTACGATGCTTGACTTTGGAGTTGTATTGTGCTGCTACTTTTTGTTGTGGGCTGCTGTTTTGAGGACTGCATCGTTTCTTCTCTCCTCGATTAGATCCAAAGACATGTGAAGGAGTTCTTCGTTCTCTTCTGGGTTATAGTGGATCCTACGGTGGGAAGGCACAATGGTTTCAACTGGGAGCATAGCCTCCGATCCGTATGCCAAAGAGAAAGGAGTGTGCCCCGTCGATGTTCTGAAAGATGTGCGATAGGCCCATAGTGCCGTAGGAAGTTCATCCACCCAAGCGCCTTTTGACTTTTCGAGCTTCTTTTTGATTAGAGTTTTCAGAATTTTGTTAACAGCTTCGACTTGTCCGTTTGCTTGGGGATATGCTACAGATGAGAAGCTTTTGTGAATTTTGTGCTCTTGGCACCAGTTGGCGAATTCCTCGCTGTCAAATTGAAGTCCATTGTCTGATATGATTTTGAATAGGACTCCATACCTGCACAGAACATTTTTGATCAAGAAATTAATAACTTTTGCAGAAGATACTTTATTCAGGGGTTCTGCTTCCACCCATTTGGTGAAATATTCGACTGCCACTATAGCATATTTGGCCCCGCCTCGGCCCATTGGCAGTTCGCCGATTAAGTCAATTCCCCACACTGCAAAGGGCCAAGGGCTGGTCATTTGAATAATCTCAGTTGTTGGTTGCCGCGGAATCTTAGCAAATTTTTGGCATCTGTCACACTTTTTGACGAAATCTAAGGCGTCCTTGCTTAAGGTGGGCCAGAAATATCCGTATCAGAGTATCTTTTTTGCTAACGTTTGCCCTCCGGTGTGATCTCCGCAACTTCCCTGATGGATGTTGGATAAGATTTCCTTGGCTTCTCTCCCAGCGACACACCTTAATAACGGGTTAGAGAAACCGCGCCGATAGAGGATGTCTTCTTGTATTGTGTAGCGGGATGCTTTCCTCAAGATTTTCTTGACTTCGTCACGCCCGTTGGGTAGTGTGCCACTCTGTAGGTAGTCTCGGATGGGAGTCATCCAAGTTGCTTCTTCGGTTGCAGCTACCAGATTGACGCAGCGGATATTACAAAAACAATGTAGATTGTTGAATGTAGTAATCGATGGATTGGAAGATACTGAATTGCCCGAATTCGTTGATCCGAAGATACCGAACTCTAGCTATCCCGAACTCGTTGATCGCGCACGATACCGGGTTCAAAGATCTTCAATTCTTCGAGCGTTGATCTAGCGCACTAGATTCCGCGAATCGGCTTCTACAATCGTTGAATCGAGCGCACTCGATTATCCGAAAGAGGAGATAGGAGATTACACTCAACTACCAATTTAGATGAAAGCACACAGCAATCAAAAGAGAATTTTATTCAAAAATCAACAACCTTTTACCAATGAGACTCACGCACTATTTATAGTAGTTACAACTCAACACACACAAAAACTTCAAAAATTACAAGTACTTAGGTCGGAAACGACCTATAGATGACGACTTACGACCTATCTAAGGTCGGCGACGACTTATGTACAACACAGCGACCTAAAAACAAATAGCTCACGACTTAAGAAATTATACAACACATTACAACGACTTACATAGGTCGTATACGACCTAAAGTACACACGACTTAACATCAACGGTTCAGATTAATGCGGCATCAAGATCTTCGACTCCAAGCTTCCGCAACTTAACAACTAGCGGTATCCTAGATCAATGAATTAAGGAAATCAATGGTTTAGATTATCTCGGCATAAGATTCAACGGCATCCAGAGCTTCGCGACCTAAAAGATAAGCGGTTTCAGAAACAACTTCGCGACCTAAGCCTTGCGACCTAAGTCTTTGCGACTTAACTTCCCAGATCACCCAGCGACTTATCTTAAGTCGTGAAGGTTTCCTGCGACCTAGCATAGGTCGTGATTTGTTAGGTCGTAGCACTTTGTTAGCTCGTTCCAGCGACCTATTTTCCAACTCGTTAAGTCGTACACGAGTTAACTTGTTAAGTCCTTCTTGCGATCTATCTTCTAACTCGCTAAGTCGTATACGAGTTAAAAACATGTTAGGTCGTTCCAGTATCTCGTTAGCTTGCAAATCTTCGATAGGTCGTTGGAGCGACCTAAAGGTCTCGTTAGGTCGTATGCGACCTAACACTTCACCAACTTGGACTGTGCCGCTCTTTAGCTCGTTTAGCGACTTATCATAGGTCGCTAAATCACTCTTCCCAGCATCACTCGCTCCCTCCTCCAACTCCTTGGGTCGTGAGCGACCTACAAACTCCTTAGGTCGTGAGAGACCAATGCCTTTAACATTCTGCGCTGCATCATCCTCCCTAGGTTGAGAAAAATTCGACCTCGAATTTGCACCCTCTTCTTCCACAACAGACTCATCCCCATGATATGGTATAAGATGCTTAACATTGAACACGTCAGAAGTATACACATCCTCCAGCAGCTTCAACTTATAGGCATTTTCATTAATTCGTTTCATGATTTCTACAGGACCAATTTTCCTAGCTTTCAACTTGTTATAAGCGCCTACTGGAAAACGATCTTTTGTTAACACTGCATAAACCAAATCACCTTCCTGAAATTCAACACTCCTTCGTTTCAAATCTGCAGAACGTTTATATTTCTCATTCGCTTTCTCCAATCGTTTCTGAACGATTTTATGACATTCCGTCAACCCCTCAACAAAATCAGCGGCTTTCTTAATTGTTCCCTTCGAGTGTGAAATTACCGTTAAATCCAACGGCCCTTTCGGTAAGCTTGAATAAACAATCTGGAATGGACTGAACCCCGTACTACGATTCACTGCATGATTATGAGCAAATTCTTCTTGGCATAACTTCATGTCCCAACTCTTCAGATTGTCTTGCACAAGACATCTCAACAAATTCCCCAATGATCTGTTCACAACCTCGGTCTGTCCATCTGTCTGCGGATGATAAGCGCTGCTAAAGTTCAACTTTGTTCCCACCATCTTCCACAAACTTAGCCAAAAATGACTCAGAAAACGAGTATCCCTGTCCGACACAATTGATTCTGGCGGTCCATGAAGTCGATATATCTCTTTAAAAAACAACTGAGCAACATGAACAGCATCCGCCGTCTTCTTACAAGCAATAAAATGTGCCATTTTCGAAAATCGATCAACCACCACATAAATGGAATCGTTTCCCCGCTGTGTTCTTGGCAACCCCAACACAAAGTCCATACTCACATCAACCCATGGTTTAGCTGGTATAGGTAACGGCATATATAAACCAGCATTAGTCGCAGTTCCTTTCGAAACCTGATAGATATGACATCGCTCCACAAATCTCTCCACTTCTTTCCTCAACGATGGACAAAAGTAAGATTGTGAAATCAACTGTAAGGTACGGTCTCTCCCAACATGTCCCTCTTCGTGTAACTCCTTGATAATCTTCATTCTCAGACTACCGTCCGGTATGCACAATCGATTTCCTTTAAAAAGAAAACCATCAACCATCATAAACTCATCAGTCTTCCCTTCATTGTCCCTTTCAACAAATTTCTTAAAATAAGAGTCCTCTGCAATCTGCTCCTGCAATAATTCAAAACCAGTCACCTCAACTTTCATTGTCGTCAACAAATGATTCCTCCTACTCAAAGCATCAGCCACTCGATTCGTCACTCCCGATTTGTGTTTCACAACAAAAGTAAACTGTTGCAGATATGCAATCCACGATGCATGTCTTGCCGAAATCTTGTCTTGCCCTTGCAAATGCTTCAATGCTTCATGATCAGTGTAAAGAACAAACTCTTTCTTAAATAGATAATGTCTCCAGTGTTTAATAGATTGCACAACAGCATAGAATTCCACATCATATGTACTGTATCTCATCTTTGCTCCTGACAACTTCTCACTGAAATATGCAATTGGACGTCCCCTCTGACTCAGCACTCCTCCAATTCCGACCTTTGATGCATCAGTATGTAATTCAAACACTAACTGAAAATCTAGCAACACTAGAATGGGTGCAGATGTCAGCAACTCCTTGATTCGTTCAAAAGCAACTCTTGCTTCCTCCGTCCATGAAAACTGTTTTCCCTTCATACAATCAGTAACAGGGGCCATCACACTACTAAAGTGTGGAATAAATCTTCGATAGAATGAAGCTAGCCCATGAAAACTTCTCACTTCGGTTATTGTCTTCGGCTGTGGCCAATTTCTGACTGCTTCAACCTTATTCTGGTCCACCTGGATACCTTCTCTTGATACAACATACCCCAGAAATAAAACACTATGCGTCATGAACACGCATTTCTTTGTTGCAGCATAAAATTGCTCTTGTCGTAGTACCATCAGCACTTCTCTCAGATGATTCAAATGTTCCTCTGGACTTCCACTATATATCAGAATATCATCGAAATACACCACCACAAATTTCCCAATAAAAGGTCTAAAAATCTGATTCATCACCCGCATAAATGTACTTGGCGCATTTGATAAGCCAAATGGCATTACCAACCATTCGTATAGACCCTCCCTGGTTTTAAAAGCAGTCTTCCACTCATCACCTGGCCTGATACGAATTTGATGATATCCGCTCTTCAAATCAATCTTCGAAAAGATAGTAGCTCCGCTTATTTGATCTAGCAAGTCATCCAACCTCGGCATTGGAAATCTATATCTCACAGTAATCTTATTCAATGCTCGACTGTCAGTGCACATTCTCCACGTCCCGTCCTTCTTTGGTACTAACAAAGCTGGTACAGCACAAGGACTTAAACTCTCCTGCACACGCCCCTGTTCAAGCAATTCTTCCACCTGCCTTCGCAACTCCTCATGCTCTTTTGGACTCATTCTGTAGTGTGGTCTGTGAGGTAACACAGCTCCTGGAACTAGATCAATTTGATGTTGAATGTCCCTCAACGGCGGTAACTCCGTTGGCAACTCCTCTGGAAATACATCCTCAAATTCTTTCAATACTGGTTTAACTTCTTCTGGAATTTCAACTTCTTCACTGCTCTCACGCCCAATTAACAAGAATACTTCCGGCTCCTCTTCGACTTCTTTAACAAACTCCTTCAAGGTTAATAAAGTTTTTAGCTCTTCAATCTCCTCCAGTTTGTTTTCTTCTTGTTGACGCTTCTTGGGAACGAGAGTAATCTTCGTGCCTTCAAACACGAAACTATAACTGTTGGTACGCCCATCATGTTGCACCGCCCTATCATATTGCCACGGTCTACCCAACAACAAATGGCATACGTCCATGTCCACAACATCACACCAAATTTCGTCCTTGT
Source organism: Allium fistulosum (assembly GCA_030737815.1). Lineage (NCBI taxonomy): Eukaryota > Viridiplantae > Streptophyta > Magnoliopsida > Asparagales > Amaryllidaceae > Allium > Allium fistulosum. Next base: position 476,380,851 of record CM060901.1, read on the forward strand.
ATTTCTTCCCAATTGAAAAATTAACACAAGTCCTTCGACTAACTTTCACCTCCCCACCTTTCCTCAACCAAGCTAACTTATACGGTTTTGGGTGCTTCTCTGTCTTCAATTATAACTTCTTTACAGCTTCTGTAGAGATAATGTTATCACAGCTTCCAGCATCAATAACAAATTTGCAAACCCTTCCCAAGATAGTGCACGTCGATTGAAAGATGTTACTCCTCAACCAGCTAGTCTCTTCCTCCTGCTTCGTTGTTAAGCAATTCCTCCTCATCATTAATGTATAACCATCATCTCCAGACAACAATTCTTCCTCCTCAACTAGTAATTGATTAGAATCTTCAGCTTCCTCATCCTCATCCTCAACCTCAGCAATCATTGCTCTCTTCTTTGGCTTTGGACACACATTGCTTTTATGACCCAACTCCTGACAATTGTAACATTTGAAACCGTTGTTAACCTTTGCCTTCTCAGCCTCCTTCACTACTGGTCTACTGATAGGTTTAGAAACATTAGAACTCCCACCAACACCCTTCACTTGATTGCAAGAATTAGTAAACACACCACTTCCTCGTCGTCCCTGTTTCTCCCAAGCCAACGCTTTCTGATCTGCTTCCGCCACAGATCTTGGATCGAACATATTCACCATATCCTGGATCTGCATTCTCAATCCCCCAATGAATCTTGATGTCAGTTGTTCTTCCGTTTCCATAATATCATTCCTTGCAATAAGTTGATAGAATTCATCAGCATAGTCGTTAACAGACTTCGTTCCTTGTCTCAAGTTTTGCAACCTCTGATACATAAGCGACTGATAGTTATAAGGTAAGAATGTGGCTTTCATCATTTTCCTCATCTTCTCCCAAGATTCAACCTTTGACTTCCCCATCCGCTCACGTGTAAGTTTGGTTTGCTGCCACCATGCCAAAGCTCTACCCCTCAACCTCGTAGCAACCAACTTCACCCTACGATGTTCTGGAACTTCTTTGAAGTCAAAAATCTCTTCAACATTAGCCATCCAATCTAGAAACTCCTCTGCTTGCATACCACCTTTGAATTCAGGAATTTCAGTCTTCATCCCCGACTCCCACTTGTGATCATACTCAGAGTAATTTCTTCCTTGTCCTCGTCCTTGTCCTTGAACACTACCACCATCATACTCCTCTTCAAAATCAGATGTATATCGTTGTCTATCTCGTCCACCCACATCTCTACCACCTTCTCGTCTACCACCATCATCCCTTCTATCTACATTCCTCCGTTCTCGATCATTCACGTTCCTCCCACGCCCTTGATCATTTTCAACACTTCTGTCTCGATTGGAATGTGGTGAGACTCTACTACCCCCATGGTTAGATTCAGGTGAAACCCTTCTCCGATTTTGATTCATTTCTAACATCATCTTCTCTAATCGACCAATTCCTTCGTTAAGCTTTTCACTAAAATTTTCATTGATTCTTTGCTCCATCTCATCAGCTTCTTCTCTTCGATACAAAGCTTCAACGTTTTGATGTCGATTGGCTCTCCTTGGCGGCATGATTGAATACTTCACAAATTCTCAAGTTCAAACACAATTCGAACTTTGATCCAAAATGAAACGGATCGAAAACTTCCACTTTGTTGCAAATCACGATGAACACGATGAACACAACTTCTCCCAATCACAAATCCAATCTTCAAACTTCAATACAAATGCGAACAACTCCCACTAGTTCTTGGCCGTGATAACACAAACTCAAATCTTCACTTCAAGCTCGGCAAATCACTTCAACTTCTAAATGAATAGGCTCCAAGTCTCGATTTAGCTATGATTGGCTAAAACAAGCTCTGATACCAAAATGACGCAGCGGATATTACAAAAACAATGTAGATCGTTGAATGTAGTAATCAATGGATTGGAAGATACTGAATTGCCCGAATTCGTTGATCCGAAGATACCGAACTCTAGCTATCCCGAACTCGGTGATCGCGCACGATACCGGGTTCAAAGATCTTCAATTCTTCGAGCGTTGATCTAGCGCACTAGATTCCGCGAATCGGCTTCTACAATCGTTGAATCGAGCGCACTCGATTATCCGAAAGAGGAAATAGGAGATTACACTCAACTACCAATTTAGATGAAAGCACACAACAATCAAAAGAGAATTTTATTCAAAAATCAACAACCTTTTACCAATGAGACTCACGCACTATTTATAGTAGTTACAACTCAACACACACAAAAACTTCAAAAATTACAAGTACTTAGGTCGGAAACGACCTATAGATGACGACTTACGACCTATCTAAGGTCGACGACGACTTATGTACAACACAGCGACCTAAAAACAAATAGCTCACGACTTAAGAAATTATACAACACATTACAACGACTTACATAGGTCGTATATGACCTAAAGTACACACGACTTAACATCAATGGTTCAGATTAACGCGGCATTAAGATCTTCGGCTCCAAGCTTCCGCGACTTAACAACTGGCGGTATCCCAGATCAATGAATTAAGGAAATCAATGGTTTAGATTAACTCGGCATAAGATTCAACGGCATCCAGAGCTTCGCGACCTAAAAGATAAGCGGTTTCAGAAACAACTTCGCGACCTAAGCCTTGCGACCTAAGTCTTTGCGACTTAACTTCCCAGATCACCCAGCGACTTATCTTAAGTCGTGAAGGTTTCCTGCGACCTAGCATAGGTCGTGATTTGTTAGGTCGTAGCACTTTGTTAGCTCGTTCCAGCGACCTATTTTCCAACTCGTTAAGTCGTACACGAGTTAACTTGTTAAGTCCTTCTTGCGATCTATCTTCTAACTCGCTAAGTCGTATACGAGTTAAAAACATGTTAGGTCGTTCCAGTATCTCGTTAGCTTGCAAATCTTCGGTAGGTTGTTGGAGCGACCTAAAGGTCTCGTTAGGTCGTATGCGACCTAACACTTCACCAACTTGGACTGTGCCGCTCTTTAGCTCGTTTAGCGACTTATCATAGGTCGCTAAATCACTCTTCCCAGCATCACTCGCTCCCTCCTCTAACTCCTTGGGTCGTGAGCGACCTACAAACTCCTTAGGTCGTGAGCGACCCATGCCTTTAACATTCTGCGCTGCATCACAGATTCACTTGTTCAAAACTTGGGACCAGTTGCTTTGAGATGGTTACCGCCCCGAAGATGGTGATGTCTCTCATACTTGCTTGCTTCGCCAATTCGTCAGCCTCTTGGTTCTCTTCCCGAGGGATGTGTTTGACTAAGTAGTGGTCCAATCGGCTGAGAAGTAACTTGGTCTTCTTTAGATATGCTATGAGTCGTTCTTCTCGAGCTTGGAATTCTCCTAGTATTTGATTAACAATAAGTTGAGAATCGCTATGAAGACATAAAGAATTGGCTCCGATTTCGATGGCAATTTCTAGTCCGGCTATCACTGCTTCATATTCTGCATCGTTATTGGTGGCAGCGAACTCCAATCTTATAGCATAGTGCAGTTTGTTTCCCCTGGGAGTGATTATTACCACACCTGCCCCCGAGCCTTGTTCGTTAGATGCACCGTCCACAAAGAGATTCCACTTGATATCTTATGTTATTTCCAATTGCTCCTTATCCTCGTTGGTAGTGAATTCTGCAATGAAATCAGCCATGGCTTGTCCCTTGATGGCGGTGCGAGGGTGGTTAGTGATATCATATTGACTCAGTTCAATGCACCATTTAAGTAGTCGCCCGGAAGTGTCGGGACGATGGAGTACCTGCCTCAGTGGTTGATCGGTCAGAACTTTGATGGAATGGGACTGGAAGTACTGACGCAGTTTCCGTGATGTGATTAGTAAGCAGTATGCTAACTTCTCAAGTTTGGGATATCTAACTTCTGCCCCAGTAAACCTTTTGCTGACGAAGTACACTGGCCGTTGCATGCGGTTGTCTTCCCTTACCAAGGCAGCGCTTAGGGCGTGAGATGACACAGCGAGGTATAGGTATAATTCTTCTCCTTCGCTTGGAGTTGAGAGTACCGGTGGTTTCTGGAGGTGTTCGATTAAGTTAAGGAAAGCGGTCAGGCATTCGCCGGTCCATTCGAATTTTCCTTTGTCTTTCTTTAGAGCTTCGAAAAAGGGGACGCACTTGTCCGTTGCCTTGGAGATGAATCGGCTTAGGGCGGCCACTTTTCCGTTCAAACTTTGCATTTCCTTCCGAGTGGAAGGTATCTTGATATCTCTTAGCGCTCGGACTTGTTCAGGGTTCGCTTCAATCCCTCTGGCGTGGACGATGAATCCTAAGAATTTTCCTAATGACACTCCGAAGGAGCACTTTAGTGGATTCAACTTCATTCCATACTGTCGAAGTACCTGGAACATCTTGCCTAGGTGGCTTACGTGATCTTTGGCTTTCCTTGACTTCACCAGCATGTCATCCACATATACTTCCATAGTCTGTCCTATTAGCCCTGCAAACATCTTGTTGACGAGGCGATGGTAGGTGACTCCTGCATTTTTAAGTCCAAAAGGCATTACCTTATAGCAGTATAATCCCCGGTCGGTGATGAAACTAGTGTGGTCTTGGTCGGGAGCATGCATAGGAATTTGATTATATCCTGAGTATGCGTCCATAAAAGATAGGAGCTCGTGTTCGGCCGTGCTGTCTACAAGTTGGTCGATTCGGGGAAGTGGGAAGCAATCCTTTGGGCAGGCGTCGTTTAGGTTGGAAAAGTCAATGCAGGTTCGCCACTTCCCATTAGCCTTCTGTACCAGCACCGGGTTGGCGATCCATTCCGGGTAGATAGCTTCTCGTATGAAGTCATTGGCGAGTAGATTCTTTACTTCTTCATCGAGGGCTGCTGATCGTTCTGCCCCCATACTTCTCTTTCTTTACTTTACAGGGGCCTTGGTAGGATTAATGTTTAATACGTGGCAGGCTATGTCGGGGGAGATTTCGGTCATGTCAGCGTGTGACCATGCGAATACATCCAAGTTGTGGCGGAGAAAATCGATGAGTTGTTCCTTCAATTCGGCTTTTAGTTGGGACCCAATTTTTAGTAGCCTACTTGAGTCGTGCTTGTCTACAGATATAAACTCCATAGCCTCTGCAGGTTCGGTGGTGGCCTCATCCTCTTTGTCCCTAGGGTCTAATTCATTGAAAGGGTCGCTGGTATATCGAAGAGGAGGGGCTTTCTTTAGTTGCTATGCATCTAGACTTTTTGTGCAGAGGGCAATCTCTACACCCTTCCCTTTATCCTTCCTGTGGTTGTTGCGAAGTTCAGTCACATAGCAGTCTCGAGCAACGTCCTGGTCTCCTTCCACTTCCCTTACTCCATTGTCTGTTGGAAATTTCATCTTTAGGCACCATGGGGCTAGGACAATTTGGAAGTCAGACAAGGCTGGCCTTCCTGGGAAAGCATTGTAGGCCGAATTATTTTCTATTAGCACGAACGCCTGCTTCCGTACAATGGAGCGGGGATGGCTTCCAATCTCAACAAAGAGGTCCAGTTGCCCGAGAGGCATCTTTGCATCCCCAGTGAAACCGTGTAGTGGTTTATTGCAGGGAGATACATCCTTCATTGATAGCTTCATTTTGTCGAAGGCGTGTTTGGACAGGATGTTTACAGAGCTTCCAGTGTCTACCAGGATTCGGTAAACTTCGGCGGGACCGAGTCGGGCGGAGATAACCATGGGATCCATGTGAGGGTATTGCCTTCCTTCTAGGTCACGCTTACCGAATGTGATGTCATCACTTTCTTTCCGCTTCGGGTGGCGTTCTTCTATAACCGAATTGACATAGTCTTTATTGTCTCTAAGCGACTTTCCATATCTTTCCATCTCTTTCCAGCTTCTGTCTGCGATGTGCGGCCCTCTTGAGATGGTATGGACCACTATCTTCTCTTGACTAGAGCTGTTAGCGTTGCGGTTTCCTCTGTCGGCCCCCGGTGAAGGTAGCCTTGGGTTTTCATTGGCAGGAGCTGGGGTCCTGTCCTGACCTTTTACATAACGTTCCAGCTTCTTCCTTCTGATGTGTTCCTCAATCAGATCTCGGAGATGATGGCATTCGTTGGTATCATGCCCGTGAGATTCGTGGAAGCGGCAGAACTTTCCAGACTTCTGTGCGTTATCTAATTCCTTCTTGTATGGTGGGCGTTTGTATCTAACTTCGCCTTGGGTGGCCAGGAAGATATTTTCGACGGTCTCGTTCAAAGGAGTGTAAGTGTCGAATCTCGGTCCTGGGCGATATATGCGCTTTTCTCCCTTCTTTCCCCCAGCATTGTCTCTGGAATCATTTCTTCGAACGTCCCTTGCCACAGCAGGGGCGTTGCTATGGGTTGTCTTATTTTGCTGTCCTGACTGCCCCCAACGGCAGCATCCTCGAGCCTCATATATTTCCCGGCTTCATGGAAGAAATCGGGTAAAGTAGCTGGTTTTTCTTTTGTAAACCGCCTGGCAAATTTAGTGTCTGGATGCACACCACTACAGAGGGCCATTAGGATCAGCTTTTCATCGGCATCTTGGACTGCGGCTGCTGCAGCATTGAATCGGGTTAGGTATTGCTGCAGTTTCTCTCCAGGTTTCTGTTTGACGCTGGACAAGGAATAAGCGTCCTTAGGTTGTTCCACATGAATGCGGAACTGACTGATAAACTTTTCTTTCAACATTTCCCACGAGCTGATGGATCCCTGAGGTAGATGACAGAACCAGGAGGTAGCGAGATCTGCTAAGAAGAGCGGAAAGCATTTGCACAGTACTCCCTCTGTCGCTCCACTCATGAGCATATGTTGTGTGTATCTCTGCAAGTGTACGACGGGGTCGGAGGTTCCTTTGTAAGGTTCCATTGTTGGCATCTTCCATTCTCGAGGGGTGATAGCAATTTCGATGTTGCGGGCGAAAGGGCTGGTTACCCTAGCGCCTATCCCTCGATCTCTCTGCTCCCGTTGGACACACTCTCTGAATAAGCGTGCCATCCTTTCATCAGAATTTGGAGCAGATAGAAATGAGTTTGGTTCTGTTCTGTGGGATTGATTCCGTCCAGATGACCTATAGGGATGGTATCGTCTATCATTCCTCATATTTTCCAGTGGCTGCCTTTGATCTTCTGGGAGCATGCTAGGGTCAGCTACAGTTGGCCCTTGCCTTTATCTTCCCCTGCCGGGTTCTGATCTAAACACTTCCTCGGGTCCAACTTCGGGCTGGACTCTAGCTCGGCCCCGTTCATTGGCGTTTCCGTGGTTAGGCAGTATGACAGGCTCAGCTACAGTTGACCTCTGTCCGGTACCTCCCCCGTTGGGTTCGGTACCAAACGTTTCCTCAGGCCTAACTTCGGGCTGTGCTCGGTCTCGGCTCCTACCATGGCTACTTCTGCCGTTAGCTCCTTCGAAGAGGGAAGATCTTTGTCGTCTCTGAGATCCTCCAGATTGGGACTCGCCCCATGATTCAGTGTTGCGGTTGGATTCTTCAGCGTCCCTTAAGCGTGACATGAGATGGTCCACCAAGGCTTCCTGCTGGGACGTGAAGCGGTTAGTTACTTCAACCACAACTCTGTCCAAATCTGCCCTAGTAATTGCTGCAGGCTGTTATGTGGTAGGAGTGGTTGGGTTAGCCTGTCCTTCATTTGTTACCGCTGCCGGAGGAGGACGATTTACTTGATTCGTGACAGCTGGATCTGGAAGACTGCAGGATGCAATGTTTTTTTCTTTGTTAACATCTTTTCTCTGTTTGGGAGGCATGTTTTCCAAGTAGCGAACGATGCGGTTAGAAAAACTGTTAAGTGGATGAAGCTGAAGCTTCGAGCTTCTATCTCTCAGTGAAAGCACCAAAAATGTTTGCACAAAAAATGGACAAACACCTCAAAGTTATATGATTTAGTAGATCTTAGGTTGTTCTTAGTGATTTTGGAGATTTATGCAAATATATGAAAAATAGGGGCTAAACTGTAAAAAGACACGCAGATTTATAGTGGTTCAGCCAGAATGTGCCTACGTCCACTTTATATGTTATTTCTCTTGTTTTGTTGTGATTACAAGTACAACGCTTTGGTACAAGTAAAAGAAAGTTGTTTGAAAGTTCCTTCCGTGCTTGAGCTCTCAAACTTGTCCCCCATTGTTGTACCCCTGCCCCTCTATTTATAGAGTGAGGCTGGGGATATGGGTCTTGGATGTGTACAGTTGCTGGTGGGCTTGGGCTGATGTGGTATGGCCTGGCACGTTTTGGTCCGGTAATACTTGGTCCAGTTGTAGGTGGACTGGTGGTTGGTCCGGCAAGGCATGGAAGAGGAGTTGGTCCAATGGTGTGTGTAGTGAAGGGTGGTTCGGTGGTTCTGGATGGAGTTGGTTCGGTGGTGTGTGTAGTGAAGAGTGGTTCGGTGGTTCTAGTACGGTGTAGAATGGTGATGAGTGGTTCGGTGGTTCTGGATGGAGTTGGTCCGGTGATACCCTGGTGATGGAGTTGGTCCGGTGATACCCTGGTGATGGGGTTGGTCCGGTGATACCCTGGTTCGGCTAGGGATGGTTCGGTGGTCGTGGGATGGAGCTTGGTTCGGTGGCAATGTCGAAATATACCCAACACCAGGAGTATACAATATATCTAAATCATAGGCAGCTAAAAATTCCACCCACCTATGTTGTCTCATATTCAAGTCTTTTTGGCTAAACAAATACTTGAGTTATTTATGGTCTGTAAACAATTAAAATTTAGTACCCAATAAGTAGTGTCTCCATAGCTTCAATGCATAAACTATGGCAGCTAACTCTAAATCATGTGTGGCATATCTGGTTTCATTTGGCTTGAGTTTCCTTGATGCATAGGCTATAACCCTCCCATGTTGCATGAGTACTGCCCCTAAACCAGTCCCACTAGCATCAGTGTACACCACTAAGCCTTCATTTCCTTCTGGCACTTGCAAGACTGGAGCTTCCATCAATGCTTTCTTCAATGATTCAAAAGCTTGCTCACACTTCTCTGTCCACACATATTGTTGCTCTTTTCTGGTTAACTTGGTTAGTGGAATAGCTATTCTTGCAAAGTCCATTATGAACCTTCTATAGTAACCTGCCATCCTTAGAAATGATCTTACTTCAGTCACTGATTTTGGCCTACTCCAAGATTGCACTGCCATCACCTTAGTTTGGTCTACACTAACTCCTTGTTGTGATATAATGTGTCCCAAAATTTTTACTTCATTCTGCCAAAATGTGCATTTAGAAAATTTGGCCTTTAAATCATGTGCTCTTAGTCTAAACAAAACCAGATGTAAATGTTTTGTATGTTCTTCCTCTGATTTTGAATACACTAATATGTCATCAATGAAAACTACTACAAATTTGTCTAAATAATCTCTGAATGTCCTATTCATTAGATCTACAAAATAAGATGGTGCATTTATCAACCCAAAAGGCATTACTAAATATTCATATAACCCATACCTTGTGTTGAATGCTGTGTATTTAATACTCCCCTCTTCAACCTTCATTTGGTGAAATCCAGAGGCTAAGTCTAGCCTTGAGAAAATTCTTGCTCCATTTAATTGATCAAACAAATCATCAATTCTGGGAAGTGGATATTTATTTTTAATGGTGACTTTGTTTAATTCTCTATAATCAATGGACATTCTCAAAGTACTATCATGCTTCTTCACAAATACAACTGGGGAACCCCAGTTTGAACTACTAGGCCTTATGAAGCCTTTCTGCTCCAATTCTTCCAACTGATGTTTCAATTCCACTAATTCTTTAGGACCCATTCTAGTAGGCTTCTTGATGATTGGGCTTGCTCCTGGGATTAGCCTTATTTGAAATTCTACTTGCCTATTTTCTGGAACACCTATGACTTCACCAAAGACATCTGGGTATTCATTTATAATTTTTTGTCTTCCAGTGTTAGTTCTTTCTCAGTCATGCTACATATTTGGTTAAGGTAATTGGTTTTAGCAATTTCACTCATGACTATAATATTTTGACCATTTTTTGTTTTCAGAGAAATAGTAAAATTTTCTAAGTTTAAAATTGCTTTGTATTTTCTTATCCAATCTTGTGATATCCCGGAATTTTTGGACAATATCAATTTAATAATCTGTATAAATAATTAAATTGATTTGATAATCTTTGATAATAAAATTTGAATTGATTTAATAATCTGATTAAATGAATATTTAATTAGTGAATTTTACTAATAAAATGATTTCTATTTATAATATATATATATATATAATTGTATATATTGTAAATAGATAAGCTTGGGTTTGTAATTTAAATAATAAATGAAATCTTGTTTAAAAATTCTAATATATATATATTGATAGTTTGGAGATTTGGATTTATTTAATATTAGCTTTTCAAAGCTATTTAAACAAAATAACTATATGGTTTTGAATAAAGATTAATAGTAAGGTTATTTTACTTCTTTTTAAATATTGCTTAATAAATATGGTTTAAGAGTATATATAAATTTAAATACCATTTACATATGATATGTTAATTCATTTAATAAATAGTAGTAATTTATAATCTTTTTTATAAATTATTTTAAAATTGATAAATGAGTTATTTTCAAACAATATTAATAGTGTATTGTTTTTAAATAAATAGACCTTAATAAAATAAGATTGTTATTTTCAAATTGAATGTGTTGTTTTAAATTGACTTTAAATTGGATTTTAAATATAATTTTAATTTGAATGTAAATTAGTTTTGAAATTCAAAGGTAGATATATTAAAACATTTGGATTCAAAATACATGTATAAGCTTTTATTTATACATATACAATTGATTTTCTTTTCTTTTAAAAGTAATTTATAAATAGAGAAGTATTTAAGTAAATAAAGAAAAAGCATTTATTTACATTTAAAATAAATATAAACTAATAAAAAGGAACATGTGTTAAGCATTTAACTAATAAGAAGACACTTGTAAAACATTTGTCATAATAAGGTAACAAGTGGCATTTGTTCTATTAAAACATTTTCATTAAAAATATATTAAGTAGAAAACTTAGCAATTCATTTAGTTAAAACCATTATCTTCAAATGAGAAACTGAAATCAGATTGTAAAAAAGAAAATTTAAAACCAAATACAATATATGATCTGCAAAACATCTTCCTCAAACCACTAGCCTGCATTTTCAAAATCAATAACCTGTAATTCAGTTTCAAAATCAAAGCAGAGATCATCAAACAACCTTCTCTGTTTTGAAGGCAAAGCCTGTATTCTTCAATCCCTGTAATGCAATTCTTCAAAAATCAAAGGCAAAGCCTGTTTTTCTCTCTTCAAATCTGAAAACAAAATCTGCAAATCAATTCTTCAAACTCTAGAAGCAAGTCTGGGATCAACTCCAATCTACATTTTTAAAAACTGGAATTAAAGCCTGCAATTTTTCAAAGTCTGGAATAGAGCCTGTAAATTCTTTTCAAAATCAAGAGCAAGTAAATCTGGAAGCTAAGCAACACATCAAAACAAACAAGTTATCATGCATGCAAGATTCATTAACAACAATTCCAGTTTTAAAAGGTTCAAAAGCAGTTTCAAAAGATATGCTCTGTTCTCTGCTTTTAAAAATAGGTGAGTAACACTTTTCTAAAAAGTTTAAGTATTTTAATCTGGTTGCATATAAATTATGGAATATAAGCATGTTAGTATGTATGCATGTAATGGAATGTCTATGTATACTTGAATGTATTTATGGTGTGCATGCTTGGTATTTTGTTTAATGATTCTAGTTCCAGGCTACATGATTTATTCAAAATGTAATACCTCTTAAACTACTTACTGTTAGGACTTAGGCTTCAAACAATATTTGTTTGTTTGATTGTATATTAAGTTTTTAAAATTTTAATCAAGTTAAAATTAAAACTCGAAATCTCACTGGAACTATAAAACATCAGTGGATGTTAAAATATGTGAAAATTCAAACTGAATAAATTACAAATTCAGTATTATGAATTAAATACTAAGATCAAAACATGATTTTTAGAACAAAAATTAGGATTTTTAGTTAAGGGGTTAGGGTGCAGCTCTCTGTTGAACAGAAAAGGGAAATCAGGGGTTTCCTGATGATCTATCGATATTGAGGGGTCGGGGTTCATCTTATGGGTAGAAGTGTTAGCAGTGAAGCTGGGAAAAATATGTGATGGTGATGCAAATCACCATGGAAGCAGCGATGATGGATTACAGTTTGTAAACCTAGTTTTAACTAGGTATGTTATTTTTGTTCGATGTCGCCTCTTGAGTTGATCGAGTTCAATGGAACTCTGGGGAAAGGAAGTTATGGTGGAGACGAAGACGTGGCCAAAGTTTTAGGTGTGACGGTGGTCAGAAGATCATGGACAAGGCGATGACAGGTTTCGTGGGTGGGTTCTGTTGTGGTTCCAGGTCCAGATAATTCTCGTTTTCGATTTTCGAGTAGGGATTGACGCTCTGATGTTCGTGGTTGGGTCTGGGGATGATTGATGACTGATGGAGATGTTCGTGGGTGATCGAAGGCGAGCGTTTCGCCTGTGCACGTGCACATGTACATTTCGTACATCTGAAAGAAGTTGGATTAGAGGAGAAGAAGACGTACTGGAGGAAATGGAATTTGACTCGAAGTCATACTAGAGAAATTAGGACTCTGGCTCGAGTTGTTTTCAGGGGAGACTCGCGTGGGGTTTAACAGTTTTAAATTTTTAATAAAATTAAGTATAAAAGAAAAGGGAAGAGAAAACTCGAAGCTGGTCTCGGGATTTCTGTAAATTTTCTCGGGTAATATGTTGTTTGGCTCGGGTAATCTGTGATGTTGCAGTTTTAAAATCTGACAGGAGTTTTAAAATTTAAAATGAGTTTAAAAAGTTGAAACAAGATTTAAACAAAGTTTTAAATCAAATTTAAAGTATGGTTTCAAAATCTAATTTGTATTCCAGTTTGAAATAAATAAGTTATAAAATGTATAATGTTTAAACAAAGTTAAATGTTGGAAGTAAAATTTTAAAAAGATTTGAATTTAAATAAATTAGTTAAAATCTTTAATGTTAAGTGGTTCTTTAACATTAGGTTATAATTTGATTTAAATTTGGTTAAGTTAAATTTGAAATTTATTTTAAATCATAAATTTGAAATGAATAAAAGGAAGATTTAAAAGTAAAAGAATTTCAAAGCTTTTGAAAATGATAACTAAAGTAGTTATTAATGTTTATACTTTAATTTAGAAATTTAATGATATAGGGGTCATTAAATTAATAAGGTAATTAAGGAATAATTTGATAATTTAATTAATTAATGGTTTAATATTAATTAATTAAATAATTAAGATTTTAAGTTTATTAATTGAGAGTCAATTAATTTGAAATTAAGAAATTATTAATTAGATAAGTGTAGATTATTAATAAATGATAATCATTTGTAAAATTGGTTAAGTATAAATTACTTAATAAAAGTAATTAAAGAAATAAATTTACTTAAGGTAATTAATTAAATAAATTTGATAAGTTTAAATTAATTTATTTAATTAATTTAAGAAAATCACTGGGTGATTAGATAATTACTTAAAGGTAATTAAGTGAAAGTATAAATTACTTAGAAAAGTAATTAAAGATAATTAGTGGATGTAATTAACTAAAGATGGTTTAATAAAAGTAATTTGAGTTTAATTACTTTTGAATAATTAATCAAGGGATTAATGAAAGGATAATTAATTAAGGAGTAATTAATTATGAAGTAGAGTAATTAAGAATAGTTAATTACTAAATGAGATTAATCAAAGGTGATTAATAAATGTGACTAATTAATTATTAAATGTAATTAATTTAAATAAGATAATTAATTAAGAGTAATTAAGGATCATTAATTAATATAATTAATAATGTAATTAAGGATTGATTAATTAAGACTAATTAATCAATAATAAGTGATTAAGGTACTTAATTGTAATTAATTAAGGATTAATGTAATTAAGTACAGTTAATTAATATATGAAGTAATTAGAGATTAATTACTGTAATGGTTTAAGTTAATTAATTTGTGAAATTAATTAAGAATTAATTACTTAAAGTAATTAAAGGATTATTAATCAGGAATGATTAATTAAGATGGATACTTAGAGTAATGATTAATTAATTGGTTTAATTAATAATTAAGTAAGCAGGATTTATAGAATGAAGTAATTAGTTTAATTCACTTTAAATTAATTAGATGATATAAATCATTACTTAAGGATGGATGAATGAGATTGAATGTATTTCATTGTTTGATATCTCTGATGAGATATGATTGATATATGATATGGATGTTTGGTTGAATTATAATGATAATGTGAATTATCTGTTTGGGATGATAATGTAGATTATCTATTGAATTATCTATCTTTGTGTATATAGATAAGAATTGAATTGTTTTAACCTTAAACAACTTGGACCTTAAAAGATACGTTTTGGATTTCGATGAGACCGGGATCGGGTTTCCGTATACCGGAATTCCAGGTATGGAGACCCGAATACCACATCAATCCAAATTAACGATAGGTCGTGAATCTCAAGTGAAGATGAAGATTCAGAGTGCAAGGGTTATTGTCGTTAACTCTGAGGGTGATTCCAACACGAGTGTAATGAGATAATGCCTTCGGTTTCGTTCGAACCCGGAACGAACTTGTATGGATTGAATGCTATCAGAACATCGTCAGGTGGACGATGAGCATTCTAAGTGGTGTGTTCTGATTTAAAGGTAAATCGTAGCCTCAAGCCTCATCAACCGGGAATGGCTAAAACAGGGGAGGTGCAGCAAGGCTTCGTGGGTAGCACCCACTGAGAGTAAGGTCATCCCTGTCTAGAGAGTTCCTTCTTTTATTTCGGCTTAGTGGTGCAGTTGGCGACGGCCATCTGTGGGGTGATTTTATTCGGAATTATCCAGTAAGGGATGGTTCCGGCTTTGTGTTGCAGGGGATTGGGAGTGATCCTCGGTACGGTGATCTAGGCCCCGTACTGTGATGAGCGGTACCCCGGTAGCTCTGCCATTGTATGGAAATCCAAATTCCAATAAGTGATAACGGACTTGATTGTATACTTATGTATGCTGGAATTTAATAATGTAACAATTTCGGCTATTTCATATTTATTTGAAACCCTAGACCCTATTATAATACAATCGAATTTCCTATCAAATATTTTGGTTAGCGTAAGGTAAAAACTTACCCATATTTATGTGTGGGGAGTCTTACGTGATACCTTTTCTTTCAAAAGGTTTTGAAGTTAAACAAGTTTAACCTGTTACTCACACCAGACCCATGTCTGACCCAAGTTGTTTATTTCTGTTTTATAAACTCTTGGGTACTCAAATTTTTACGAGTAGCCAAGGGATTCAGGTTTAGCTTTGACGAATTGTGGAGGAGCAATGGAGCAGGAGGCTTCGGCGTTCGTAGATATAGTATTCCGCTGTGTTGATATCTGTGTTAGAGTCTTGTATTGTATTT
Source organism: Allium fistulosum (assembly GCA_030737815.1). Lineage (NCBI taxonomy): Eukaryota > Viridiplantae > Streptophyta > Magnoliopsida > Asparagales > Amaryllidaceae > Allium > Allium fistulosum. The sequence continues at coordinate 476,396,241 of CM060901.1, forward strand.
GAGTTGTAATATCTAGACAGATGTTTATAACTGTCTAGTATGTGTTGTATAGTTGTGTAAACTCTGATAAGTGTTGTATACTATGTAATAGTTTCTTTATGTTATTTATATAATTTATTCGTTCCGCTGTGAGATCGTTGTTGTTGTCTCTTCTTTCTTCTATTCTTTTCTATTTTCTACCCCTTTCTTTCTTATTGATGATGCGACTTTCAGTGGAGAAAAGCCGGGTCGTCACAGTTGGTATCAGAGCATAGGTTGAGCGAATGCCTAAGCTTTTGGTTAAGTGAATATCAGAACACTAGGTTGAGTGAATACCTAGGTTCGGAAGGATTGTTCATTAGAGATAGGATCTGTAGCAACCTGTTTGAGTCTGAGTGTATATATATACGAGAGCGCGTATTTGTTAGTTATATAAAATGGTTTTATATTGTGTTAATTGATCGGTTGGGTGGTATATGGATTCTGGTCAATACGAGTAGCTAACGTTATTGATAGGGATCTCTAAACACTTGACCAGGCCAACGGACACAATATTGTTTTAAAAAGGTAGATGAAATAATTTTACCCAGATATAATTTCCATATAAAAAAAAATATCATTTTAAATGTATATGGTATTTGTAATGATTGGTTGAGATGATAATAATTTATCATCTAGGATTAGGAGTCTGAGTGTTGAGATTGGAAGAGTATCTGTCGAGACTGTAAACCTAATACCGTCTCGAGTGAACTTTACAATTGTGTAAGGATTTCACAATCTCTGAAGAAAACCTGTTAAGGTTCGGAGTTTATCTTTGAAGTTGGATGAGTAGAGTTGGATCTGTTAGTTGGGCAGAAGCGAGTGATAGTATCTTGGTATCTTCTGGAAGTAGCTGTGTGATGAGACGTAGTGAATATGGATGTTCCCGAAGATGTTTTCTTTGGAACAAGTTAATGAAGTATGTCTGCTTCAGTGTTGTGGCTGAGTTCAGCATGGTGATTCTGTTTAGTTTGGGTCTGAGTTTCTTGAAGAAGCTTTGGATAAGGAAGTCTTTGGCATCTGTGGCAGCAGTGCAGCTCGGAGTGTTCTGTATTGGCAGGAAGTTTTCTGGCTGAGCAGTTTTTCTGAAGTTGAAGTTCAGAAGCAGTAGAGTATATCCATTTCTTCGATGAATTGGATAGTTAAGTGTAAGCTGTTCTGATTGGTAAAGAGAGAATAGTTTTCTTTGCATTTTGGCTGGGTTGATCGCAAAAGTGACTTGCGATAGTTTGAGTATTCTTTTGAGTTATCCGATATTTTCTGGAATGTGTTGTTGTAACGACCCAGAATTTTGAACGAATTAAATTGAGAATATTTAATTTATTTTAAATATTTAAACGATGATTTAATTTGTGTCCCCGATATAATTTTGAAATCGGTAATTAAATTATAAAATTAAATCGATTGAAGTTGAACAAAAATTTGAATCTTTAATTTTAAGCCGAAGAAAAATATTTCGGAAGCTTTTAAAATTTATATTGATTATACTGAAGATAATTAAAACTTCAGAATCGAATCTGAAATCGATTTATTCAGTTTTGAATCTAATTGTTCGAATCGATATTTAAAATACAGCGTTCCGGAGCACAGTCTCGGAATTCGACGAAACCAGTTCCATTGAGTCCGTAATACTGTATTATTACCGGATTTCAAATATCGTATTTTTCGGACTTGTTATGCGAGCGTATGGCGTATAAACGCGTTGGAAATAAATCGCAAATTTAAATTTAAAATTTTATAAACACACGTACAAATCACATCAGCTATTATTTTTTTTTCTTTCCTCCGTTGATCTCGCCTAAAATCGCGGTACAAGATCGTGAAAACCCTACCGTATTCAATGTTAAGTGTTCGTCCCCCTCTTCCTTTATCTTTTCAAAAACATTTCAAACAAAAATAAAACAGAACGAGGAAGAAAAATGGCCGAACTATTATTCACAAACGAAAACACTTCGTTCCCCTCTTCACTTCAAAAGCAATGGCCACCGTTCTCCCCCAACTCGAATGCACGCAATCATGGAATCGCGAGACCTCCGTTCAACTCGAAATCGAGTTTTGTTCTTCAGCGCGTGGCCATGTAAGAGGCTGGGGATTCGCGAAGGGATCGAGGGGATCTAGGGTTAGGTTCAAGGAATTGGGTTCGTTTTGCTTGTGGCCGCAGTCGAGTTCAAGTCGCGAGGCTCGCGAGTGGTGATGGGGCATTGGCAGCACGCGTAGCAGAGGGGCGTCGCGACTGGGTGATGGGGGAAGACTCGAGATTTATAGCGATATACGTGGTGGCGTTGGGGGTCGCGTTCGTGGGTGTGCCGTTAAGGGGGACTCGCGAGCTAGTCGGGGCGTCTCGAGATCATGGAGGGCGATCAGATGTCAAGGCAGTGGCTGCGACCAGGGTTTTCAACGGCATCGTGATTTCTGGGTTATCACAGTTCGAAGGCGAGAAGAGATTTGGGGAAGCTGGGGTAGCAGTTCGGCGATCGAAGTCGAGCAACGAGTTGGGTTTGGCTGTTACTATCGCAGTGAGGTAGATTATTTTATTTTATTCGATTCCAAAATTTATTTATATATATACGAGTTAATATAAATGTATATTTATACAGTTAGTAAATATACAGGTGAAACTGTTAATTAAACCAGGTTAATTTAAGTTTAAAATCTGTCTTAATTTAAGATGATAATTGTATTGATACAGTTAAAGTAAGTATATGTGGATAGAAAAAAAATGGAATGATCAGTAGAATGTAAAGCAGTTAATATACCAGTATATATATATACATAAAGAAAGCAGAAAGAAGAAATTTTACTTAAGCAAATTTATTAAAGGAAATTGATTTGAATTAAAGATATTTATTTTAAGTAAAAATTTTGGTTGGATAGATTTATTTCAAAAGGAAATCAAATTTAAATTTTTATTTAAAATGAAATTGACGATGGATTGAAATTATCAACTAATCGAAAACTATTAAACGGAAATTAATTATTTGATTGGTTCGAATATTAATAATTTGTATAATTATTTATACAAGGTATAAATCAAGATAATTGGGTCGAGATTGGAAATGGATTGCAAAATTTAAAAGCAAAGGTGAGATTTTTCTCACTCAAAATGAAAGTGGAATTTTCAGTTATTTATTGATTGATGATTGCTATTGAATGTGGTATTAGATATGATAGGATATATCTATATATATAGCAGTATATACATATTGGCATATGTATATATTGGATTGATGATTTCCCGCCTCGTATAGCGGATGAGACCCTATTGCGCCGTTAGTAAGCGGATTTATAAAAAACCTATATACCGCGATAATTCCGTACTGGAGCGGAATTGGTATTGTGCTAACATCTTTGGATGCAGGGAAACAGGTTGGAGGGATCCAACTGGACCCCTCACATTGATTGATTTTATTTATACTGTGATATGAATCTGTGAATGATTATATTGATGTTATTGATCATATCGATGTCTGGAAATTGATCGAAAGCTAAAATTTAGCTGAATGGATGTTAGATATCATTGGATTCCAAAAATAAATGAAATTGGATTTTTGAAATCAAAATAGAAATTTTTAAGTAAATAAATTTTTAGAAATTTAATAGAATTTGAAGAAAAGGATTTAAAGGTATAAAAGTTGATTTTTATAGTATTATCGAATTTATTTTTAGAATAAAGTGAAAATGATAAATAAATGAGTTTCGTATAATAGTGTTTTTAAATTGAGTAATTTAATTTAAAATTTGGATTTTTAAATGAATTGAAAGAAACAATTGAGATTATTTTCTTAAAAAGGGAATTATTTAAAAAGAGATAAGTTGGAAATCCAATTAGAAATTTAAATTGGTAAATTGAAATAATTTGGGAAATCAATGTAAAATGATTTCAATTTGAAGAATCCATTTAAAAATAGTATATTGAATGATTTGAGGAAAATAAGGAATTTATTTAGTAGTGATAAATAAATTTAGAAATCAATATTGAAATTGATTTGATATTGAAGTTCTTATAAATAAAATTTGAATTTACAAATGCTGTTTATAAATACGAAATCACTTATTTTGATAAGTAAAATATAGAAGTTAATAAAAAGAAGGTTTATAAGTCGAGGTTGTTATTAAAATAGAAATGGAATTTATAGACGTGTTTATAAATTCGAAATAGATTGAATTGGATAAATTTATTTATAGAAGATTTTTAAAGAAAAGATATGTTCACAACTCTGGACCGTGAATATATTATTGAATAAAATGGATTCATTTTTGAAGAAGTGATATTTTAAAATGAAGTTAAATTGTTTTTAACGATGTTTTAAAATGTATTGTGAATCGAAATCATAGATTTCAACAGTTCTTGTTGAAATAGACGTTTTCGAGAAAAATAAGGAAATGGTAGACTATAACACTGTTGTTATAGTAAATGATTCCCGAAAGGAAATGTTTTTGTGTAGTATTGGGATTTATATATCTATTTTAATTTCGAATCCCTATACTAGTGATTTTGAGTCGTCGTAACGATGTTTTACGCAACATTCGTTTTTGACTCCAATAGATGTTAAAATTTATGATTTCCTTAAAGAATGAAATGTATATTTAATATTGATTTAAGTATATCGAATATTTTCAAATGTTGAAAATATATGATTTGTGAAATACTTATTTTTAAATAAGTATGGAAATGCTTTTCCAAATGAAATGAACGTTTTGAGAGTTTATCTTTGTAAAAGATAAATTGAAATTGAATATTGAAAATCGATTTGAAAATCGTATATCAGAAGATATTTTGAAATATAAATTCAATATGGGATTTATAAAGAAATGGGAATTCGTTTTAAAGATAAACGTTGATTTATTTTTGAAGTGTGGAGATTATATATATCTAGTAAGATATTTTTGAAGAATAAATAATTTGGGAAAATTATTTGGAATCTGATGATGTGCGCATCTTTATTGATAGTTAAATAACCGACTATCAATAATTACCTTTAGATAGGTATTTGTGTGAATTGGATGAATTTGAATGCCACACTTATTTTTGAATTTACGCTCACTATTCGGGTTAGCCAGGAAAGGACCATGGGGTCGTATAACCCATTCCGAATATGTGATACGTCGTTATGAATCGCATTTGAAGACCGGTGTTGAAGACCGGATATTTTTGAAAACGGAAGGATTACCGTCGAGTTACTCTACATCGACTGATCTTCGATTTAGAGGTTTTATCACCCTTAGTGACGGGAAGTCCTGACGTGATTGAAAATTATCCGGATATGCAAGGGCTTCGTGAGAAGTGCCTTCGGTTCTGTTCGATCCCGGAACAGACTTGTATGGATTGTGTGTCTGACGTTACAATTTGAGATATAAAGCTGATTTCTTTCAAATACATATCTGTTGGTGGCGGAGAATTTATTCTCTTAGCTTAACACCCTTCTCTGAGACGTACGAGCTCAGAGGTTATGTAGTTGAAATTTATCAGCGATATATCCCAATTTGGTAACGTGGCATACTGAGTGTTGCTGTGAAATGATCAGTGTTTGATCATTTGTGATATGATCATTTGTTTGATCTTATATCTTTGTGATCATAGGTTGATCATTTTGTTGACCCGAAGCAGGGCTTTTTGAGAAAGCGTAGCTTTGTGGACGAGACTTCGTCGAGCCACACACCCCGGAAATGGTCGAAACAGGACGAATGCAGCAAGGTTCTAGGGAGTAGCGCCCCTTAGTGTATGTCATTCCTTCTGGATAAAGGTGGTATCATGGTATGGAGCCCAGATACTTAACCTCTGTGGTTACTGCATTATTTTTTCTATGTGGTTTGTTGCGAATCGGGGATCCTCGGGAAGATCGGTGACGATCGGGGGATGGCATACGCGTGTCAGTAGTTACCTATTTTTGCAGAGGTAACCCGGCCTTGTGTTGGCAGAGATCCGGTTAGGTTCTCGGGTCGTCTATTCCAGGGACGTACCCATCGTGGATAGGAAGTTCCTTAGCCTGACCATTTGTTGGAAATCCAAAGAAACAATACGTGACGTGTACGGTTTTAGTTGTATTACCTGCTATGGAATGTGGCGGTAACCTGCTATTGAACATAGTAGCTATAGTAGGCATACGATACTGGTCGTATGTTGGCTAAGATTAATATTATACTTTCGAAATGATTTCTACACTATGCACTAATAATAATATGAAAAAGAATTTGATTTTTTCGTAGTAAGCATCTTTGACTATCATAAGAAGAAATCTCCTCCAATTCTGCGTTTGCATTGTGTGTGTGGTGGGAGGTCTTATGGTAGTTTCATTTTCCAAAAGCATTTCGAATTGACTTTAAGATTATCCTGTTGTTTATTTTAAAGAATAACTGTTTTACGATCTCACACCAGTCACCATGACTGACTCGGAGTTTATTGTTCCCTTCTAAACTCTGGGTGCCCACCAATTTCCACACGGGCAGTCTAGAGTTAGATTTTCAGGATATTCTGGATATTCTGGAGTTTTGGAGATAAGCTGGATGGCGAGACGTAGTATTTGTATCTGATAGTATTTATTCCGCTGTGTATTCTGTATGAGGACAAGTTATATAACTGTCCATTGTTGTATATTGACTCTGATGATTGATGTATGTATAAAATGATATAGTTCTTTGTTTAAAGACTAGTGTTTATCTATTATATATTGTTCCGCTGCGATGTGTAAGATTCTGATATTGTTTTCTGTTTCTGTTGTTGTTCTGTTGTTCTTCTTCTTTCTTCTTCTTCTCTTTTTCTTCTATCTTCTTCTTCTACCTTTTCTTTTTCTTAAAACCATAACTTTTCGGGTTTCCGGCATTCGATTTCTAGGCAGTCGATAAAGTGAGTGTCGATGTTGAATTTTCGAAAGTCGAAAAATCGGGGATCGTTACAAGTGGTATCAGAGCATATGGTTAAGCGACAACCCTGCTCTGTTGGGTGTTACTCATTAGAGATAGAGTCAGTAGTACTCTAGAATGAGTTGAGTGTATTAATAGATATGAGCGCGTATTTGTTAGTGAATATAAAATGTTTTGTATTGTGTTTGCTTATCCGTTGAGATGTTTGTGAATTTTGATCGGTATGTGGGACGCCATATTATCGATAGGAATTTCTAAACACTTAAACGAGGCAAGACGACATAGTATTGTTTTAAAATAGGGTGAATGAAATAATTTTACCCAAAACTATTTTTGTATAGAAAAGAAATGATTTTCTATGAATTATCATAATATATGGATGCTTGTTTGTTAGGAAAGTGATAATATTGAAAGTTATCATTATTGTATGAAATGGAATAAGAAATTCAAATCGCAACTCCAAAGTTAAGAAATAAAATTCATATACGAATGAAATTTAAGAATGTAAATTATAATTGTAACTTATAATTTAAAACGGGATTCCAGAGAAGTTTTTGGAAACGTTTTGAAAAGAATTTGAAAATTTTGGAGATTTGGAAAGTTTAAATTTCTTTTTGATTTGAAAATGAATTTCAAAGGCTTTGAAAAGTATTTTGAAGAGATGAAAAGCTCTAAACTCTTTTCGGTCGCTGGAAAATAACTTCGATGATGACCGCGGCATCATTGATGTTCATTTTCGGGTTTCCAAAAGAGAAATTGCTGCCAAATGATTTTAAATGGAGGTTGTTTTGAAATTTGGGTTTTGTTTTAGAAAATTCAAAGAATAGTTTGAATTGTTTTCAAAAATGATTTTTGAAATGCTGGTAAACTCTGGAATGCTATATGAATAGAATTTGTGAATATGAAATATTAATGTGATATACAGTTTGAAATAAAGTTCCAGAAAAATATTTGAAGATAAAATTCATAAAGAAATGGAATCAGTAATATGAATGTATAAATGACTTTATAAATCAAATTGTAAATAAGTCGAAGACTTATAAAGTATTTGAAATTCGATTGAAATGAGGATTCGAATTGAAAATGGATAAAATTACGAATGAATAAATGAATTGGCAATAGCAAATGCAAGAAAATGAAATTCAATGTAAAAATTCATTTTGAATTGGTAAGTAAGTAAAACTGAAATTGAAGATGAAGGTGAAACTTTGTTTTGAATTTGTTAGTAAATGTAATTCAAACTGAATATTGAAATTTGAAATGAATTAGTAAATGAAACTAATCTAAAATAGTGCAGTTGAATGAAAGATAGTTGATAAACATTCAATATTCAGAATAGAAGGTAAAATTGAATTCAAATGGAATTGAAATGTAAAGATTTAACGAAATTGAATATGCAACTTCAATAGTAAGCTAAAAATGATATAAGCAGTTTGTATTGAAATTTTGTAATAGAATGTGCAAAATGGTTTGAATGCTGTAACTAGATATTATGGCTAGTAGATATACAGGTATAAAGGGATTGGAAAATTTATTTCACAGATAAATTTGAATTGCTCGAAAAAGGTACGTATTTGAGTTTTAATATGAGTTTTTGATGATTTCTCTCTAGCCGCTTGGTTTTTTTTTCTTTTTCTTTTTGAAATCTGAGAGTCCGTAGGGACGTTTTGTAGTCGTACCATATCAGCCGCGCAAAGGAGACGCTGGCGAAATTTTTCGAAAATTTCGAGTGTTAGAAAATTTTTGAGAAAATTTTGAAAGTTTAAATTTGAATTTGAATTTAAATTTGAATTGTTAAGTAAAACGATGTTGTTTTGAAACTTAGAATTGAAGTTGGAAAAATTTTAGTTGAATGATAACGAATCTTTAGTAGGAAGATTTGTTTTGATAAGTTGATAAAACTATTTGGATTTTGAAAAATAGTAGACGAGTTAAGGACCTTTTTCCCTAACTTGTAATTTCGAGGACGAAATTCTTTTAAGGGGGGAAGTTTGTAACGACCCAGAATTTTGAACGAATTAAATTGAGAATATTTAATTTATTTTAAATATTTAAACGATGATTTAATTTGTGTCCCCGATATAATTTTGAAATCGGTAATTAAATTATAAAATTAAATCGATTGAAGTTGAACAAAAATTTGAATCTTTAATTTTAAGCCGAAGAAAAATATTTCGGAAGCTTTTAAAATTTATATTGATTATACTGAAGATAATTAAAACTTCAGAATCGAATCTGAAATCGATTTATTCAGTTTTGAATCTAATTGTTCGAATCGATATTTAAAATACAGCGTTCCGGAGCACAGTCTCGGAATTCGACGAAACCAGTTCCATTGAGTCCGTAATACTGTATTATTACCGGATTTCAAATATCGTATTTTTCGGACTTGTTATGCGAGCGTATGGCGTATAAACGCGTTGGAAATAAATCGCAAATTTAAATTTAAAATTTTATAAACACACGTACAAATCACATCAGCTATTATTTTTTTTTCTTTCCTCCGTTGATCTCGCCTAAAATCGCGGTACAAGATCGTGAAAACCCTACCGTATTCAATGTTAAGTGTTCGTCCCCCTCTTCCTTTATCTTTTCAAAAACATTTCAAACAAAAATAAAACAGAACGAGGAAGAAAAATGGCCGAACTATTATTCACAAACGAAAACACTTCGTTCCCCTCTTCACTTCAAAAGCAATGGCCACCGTTCTCCCCCAACTCGAATGCACGCAATCATGGAATCGCGAGACCTCCGTTCAACTCGAAATCGAGTTTTGTTCTTCAGCGCGTGGCCATGTAAGAGGCTGGGGATTCACGAAGGGATCGAGGGGATCTAGGGTTAGGTTCAAGGAATTGGGTTCGTTTTGCTTGTGGCCGCAGTCGAGTTCAAGTCGCGAGGCTCGCGAGTGGTGATGGGGCATTGGCAGCACGCGTAGCAGAGGGGCGTCGCGACTGGGTGATGGGGGAAGACTCGAGATTTATAGCGATATACGTGGTGGCGTTGGGGGTCGCGTTCGTGGGTGTGCCGTTAAGGGGGACTCGCGAGCTAGTCGGGGCGTCTCGAGATCATGGAGGGCGATCAGATGTCAAGGCAGTGGCTGCGACCAGGGTTTTCAACGGCATCGTGATTTCTGGGTTATCACAGTTCGAAGGCGAGAAGAGATTTGGGGAAGCTGGGGTAGCAGTTCGGCGATCGAAGTCGAGCAACGAGTTGGGTTTGGCTGTTACTATCACAGTGAGGTAGATTATTTTATTTTATTCGATTCCAAAATTTATTTATATATATACGAGTTAATATAAATGTATATTTATACAGTTAGTAAATATACAGGTGAAACTGTTAATTAAACCAGGTTAATTTAAGTTTAAAATCTGTCTTAATTTAAGATGATAATTGTATTGATACAGTTAAAGTAAGTATATGTGGATAGAAAAAAAATGGAATGATCAGTAGAATGTAAAGCAGTTAATATACCAGTATATATATATACATAAAGAAAGCAGAAAGAAGAAATTTTACTTAAGCAAATTTATTAAAGGAAATTGATTTGAATTAAAGATATTTATTTTAAGTAAAAATTTTGGTTGGATAGATTTATTTCAAAAGGAAATCAAATTTAAATTTTTATTTAAAATGAAATTGACGATGGATTGAAATTATCAACTAATCGAAAACTATTAAACGGAAATTAATTATTTGATTGGTTCGAATATTAATAATTTGTATAATTATTTATACAAGGTATAAATCAAGATAATTGGGTCGAGATTGGAAATGGATTGCAAAATTTAAAAGCAAAGGTGAGATTTTTCTCACTCAAAATGAAAGTGGAATTTTCAGTTATTTATTGATTGATGATTGCTATTGAATGTGGTATTAGATATGATAGGATATATCTATATATATAGCAGTATATACATATTGGCATATGTATATATTGGATTGATGATTTCCCGCCTCGTATAGCGGATGAGACCCTATTGCGCCGTTAGTAAGCGGATTTATAAAAAACCTATATACCGCGATAATTCCGTACTGGAGCGGAATTGGTATTGTGCTAACATCTTTGGATGCAGGGAAACAGGTTGGAGGGATCCAACTGGACCCCTCACATTGATTGATTTTATTTATACTGTGATATGAATCTGTGAATGATTATATTGATGTTATTGATCATATCGATGTCTGGAAATTGATCGAAAGCTAAAATTTAGCTGAATGGATGTTAGATATCATTGGATTCCAAAAATAAATGAAATTGGATTTTTGAAATCAAAATAGAAATTTTTAAGTAAATAAATTTTTAGAAATTTAATAGAATTTGAAGAAAAGGATTTAAAGGTATAAAAGTTGATTTTTATAGTATTATCGAATTTATTTTTAGAATAAAGTGAAAATGATAAATAAATGAGTTTCGTATAATAGTGATTTTAAATTGAGTAATTTAATTTAAAATTTGGATTTTTAAATGAATTGAAAGAAACAATTGAGATTATTTTCTTAAAAAGGGAATTATTTAAAAAGAGATAAGTTGGAAATCCAATTAGAAATTTAAATTGGTAAATTGAAATAATTTGGGAAATCAATGTAAAATGATTTCAATTTGAAGAATCCATTTAAAAATAGTATATTGAATGATTTGAGGAAAATAAGGAATTTATTTAGTAGTGATAAATAAATTTAGAAATCAATATTGAAATTGATTTGATATTGAAGTTCTTATAAATAAAATTTGAATTTACAAATGCTGTTTATAAATACGAAATCACTTATTTTGATAAGTAAAATATAGAAGTTAATAAAAAGAAGGTTTATAAGTCGAGGTTGTTATTAAAATAGAAATGGAATTTATAGACGTGTTTATAAATTCGAAATAGATTGAATTGGATAAATTTATTTATAGAAGATTTTTAAAGAAAAGATATGTTCACAACTCTGGACCGTGAATATATTATTGAATAAAATGGATTCATTTTTGAAGAAGTGATATTTTAAAATGAAGTTAAATTGTTTTTAACGATGTTTTAAAATGTATTGTGAATCGAAATCATAGATTTCAACAGTTCTTGTTGAAATAGACGTTTTCGAGAAAAATAAGGAAATGGTAGACTATAACACTGTTGTTATAGTAAATGATTCCCGAAAGGAAATGTTTTTGTGTAGTATTGGGATTTATATATCTATTTTAATTTCGAATCCCTATACTAGTGATTTTGAGTCGTCGTAACGATGTTTTACGCAACATTCGTTTTTGACTCCAATAGATGTTAAAATTTATGATTTCCTTAAAGAATGAAATGTATATTTAATATTGATTTAAGTATATCGAATATTTTCAAATGTTGAAAATATATGATTTGTGAAATACTTATTTTTAAATAAGTATGGAAATGCTTTTCCAAATGAAATGAACGTTTTGAGAGTTTATCTTTGTAAAAGATAAATTGAAATTGAATATTGAAAATCGATTTGAAAATCGTATATCAGAAGATATTTTGAAATATAAATTCAATATGGGATTTATAAAGAAATGGGAATTCGTTTTAAAGATAAACGTTGATTTATTTTTGAAGTGTGGAGATTATATATATCTAGTAAGATATTTTTGAAGAATAAATAATTTGGGAAAATTATTTGGAATCTGATGATGTGCGCATCTTTATTGATAGTTAAATAACCGACTATCAATAATTACCTTTAGATAGGTATTTGTGTGAATTGGATGAATTTGAATGCCACACTTATTTTTGAATTTACGCTCACTATTCGGGTTAGCCAGGAAAGGACCATGGGGTCGTATAACCCATTCCGAATATGTGATACGTCGTTATGAATCGCATTTGAAGACCGGTGTTGAAGACCGGATATTTTTGAAAACGGAAGGATTACCGTCGAGTTACTCTACATCGACTGATCTTCGATTTAGAGGTTTTATCACCCTTAGTGACGGGAAGTCCTGACGTGATTGAAAATTATCCGGATATGCAAGGGCTTCGTGAGAAGTGCCTTCGGTTCTGTTCGATCCCGGAACAGACTTGTATGGATTGTGTGTCTGACGTTACAATTTGAGATATAAAGCTGATTTCTTTCAAATACATATCTGTTGGTGGCGGAGAATTTATTCTCTTAGCTTAACACCCTTCTCTGAGACGTACGAGCTCAGAGGTTATGTAGTTGAAATTTATCAGCGATATATCCCAATTTGGTAACGTGGCATACTGAGTGTTGCTGTGAAATGATCAGTGTTTGATCATTTGTGATATGATCATTTGTTTGATCTTATATCTTTGTGATCATAGGTTGATCATTTTGTTGACCCGAAGCAGGGCTTTTTGAGAAAGCGTAGCTTTGTGGACGAGACTTCGTCGAGCCTCACACCCCGGAAATGGTCGAAACAGGACGAATGCAGCAAGGTTCTAGGGAGTAGCGCCCCTTAGTGTATGTCATTCCTTCTGGATAAAGGTGGTATCATGGTATGGAGCCCAGATACTTAACCTCTGTGGTTACTGCATTATTTTTTCTATGTGGTTTGTTGCGAATCGGGGATCCTCGGGAAGATCGGTGACGATCGGGGGATGGCATACGCGTGTCAGTAGTTACCTATTTTTGCAGAGGTAACCCGGCCTTGTGTTGGCAGAGATCCGGTTAGGTTCTCGGGTCGTCTATTCCAGGGACGTACCCATCGTGGATAGGAAGTTCCTTAGCCTGACCATTTGTTGGAAATCCAAAGAAACAATACGTGACGTGTACGGTTTTAGTTGTATTACCTGCTATGGAATGTGGCGGTAACCTGCTATTGAACATAGTAGCTATAGTAGGCATACGATACTGGTCGTATGTTGGCTAAGATTAATATTATACTTTCGAAATGATTTCTACACTATGCACTAATAATAATATGAAAAAGAATTTGATTTTTTCGTAGTAAGCATCTTTGACTATCATAAGAAGAAATCTCCTCCAATTCTGCGTTTGCATTGTGTGTGTGGTGGGAGGTCTTATGGTAGTTTCATTTTCCAAAAGCATTTCGAATTGACTTTAAGATTATCCTGTTGTTTATTTTAAAGAATAACTGTTTTACGATCTCACACCAGTCACCATGACTGACTCGGAGTTTATTGTTCCCTTCTAAACTCTGGGTGCCCACCAATTTCCACACGGGCAGTCTAGAGTTAGATTTTCAGGATATTCTGGATATTCTGGAGTTTTGGAGATAAGCTGGATGGCGAGACGTAGTATTTGTATCTGATAGTATTTATTCCGCTGTGTATTCTGTATGAGGACAAGTTATATAACTGTCCATTGTTGTATATTGACTCTGATGATTGATGTATGTATAAAATGATATAGTTCTTTGTTTAAAGACTAGTGTTTATCTATTATATATTGTTCCGCTGCGATGTGTAAGATTCTGATATTGTTTTCTGTTTTTGTTGTTGTTCTGTTGTTCTTCTTCTTTCTTCTTCTTCTCTTTTTCTTCTATCTTCTTCTTCTACCTTTTCTTTTTCTTAAAACCATAACTTTTCGGGTTTCCGGCATTCGATTTCTAGGCAGTCGATAAAGTGAGTGTCGATGTTGAATTTTCGAAAGTCGAAAAATCGGGGATCGTTACAGTTGTCCAGTCTGTGCTTGTGTTCTTCATCAGCATTTTCATTCTACTCCAGATCATAGTGGTGCAGCAGAAGCAGTTTAGCGAGTGTTCCTGTTTGTCTTTTTCCGGATAGGAGAAGTTAGTTCAGTCTTCTGATAATGGTGAAGTAGAGTTGTGTTTTGGATTGGGCAGATTTTGAGAGGATCATTTGTGAGTTATTTTTGGTCCTGTTTGTTTCGAGGAGCATCAGCGAAGGTTGAGCTGATCAGGAAGGATTTGTAGGAAGCCCAGGATCGTCTGAAGGATCTTATGGATAAGAGACGGAGGAATTTTGAATTCGAAGTTGGAGACTTCGTTGTTGTTGAAGTTTTCTCTGGTAAAGGGAACTATAAGATTGGGTAAGTCTGAGAAGTCAGCTCCGAGTTGTATTGGATCTTTTCTGTGTTCTGATTGGATAAGAGTTGATCTACTGGATTGAATTGTCAGATTGGATAACTGGAATTCGTTGTGTTTTACGTATCTCTGAGGGAGTACGTGTTTGATCTATCTCTGGTTGTGGAACCAGCAGTTCTGGAGGATTTGGTTGTTGAGTCAGACTCGTCTGTAGTCTGATATTCTGTTTAGTTCTGTAGATCTAGTTGAGTGGGAACTCTATAGCTTAGTAGTATTGATTGTTTGGATTCTAAAAGGCGAGTATCCCGGTATTTATACTTGGGAAACTCTAGGAAATTCTATTCAGAATTTTGTCTGGATAATTAGAATTGTTTGATTGGGTGAATTGGTTGCTATGGTTGTTAGCATATGGATGATAATATATGCTTGTGATTTAAATAGATTATTAAATTACCTTTGTTTTAAATTTCGGGGACGAAATTATTTTAAGGGGGGAGGAATGTGATATCCCGGAATTTTTGGACAATATCAATTTAATAATCTGTATAAATAATTAAATTGATTTGATAATCTTTGATAATAAAATTTGAATTGATTTAATAATCTGATTAAATGAATATTTAATTAGTGAATTTTACTAATAAAATGATTTCTATTTATAATATATATATATATATAATTGTATATATTGTAAATAGATAAGCTTGGGTTTGTAATTTAAATAATAAATGAAATCTTGTTTAAAAATTCTAATATATATATATTGATAGTTTGGAGATTTGGATTTATTTAATATTAGCTTTTCAAAGCTATTTAAACAAAATAACTATATGGTTTTGAATAAAGATTAATAGTAAGGTTATTTTACTTCTTTTTAAATATTGCTTAATAAATATGGTTTAAGAGTATATATAAATTTAAATACCATTTACATATGATATGTTAATTCATTTAATAAATAGTAGTAATTTATAATCTTTTTTATAAATTATTTTAAAATTGATAAATGAGTTATTTTCAAACAATATTAATAGTGTATTGTTTTTAAATAAATAGACCTTAATAAAATAAGATTGTTATTTTCAAATTGAATGTGTTGTTTTAAATTGACTTTAAATTGGATTTTAAATATAATTTTAATTTGAATGTAAATTAGTTTTGAAATTCAAAGGTAGATATATTAAAACATTTGGATTCAAAATACATGTATAAGCTTTTATTTATACATATACAATTGATTTTCTTTTCTTTTAAAAGTAATTTATAAATAGAGAAGTATTTAAGTAAATAAAGAAAAAGCATTTATTTACATTTAAAATAAATATAAACTAATAAAAAGGAACATGTGTTAAGCATTTAACTAATAAGAAGACACTTGTAAAACATTTGTCATAATAAGGTAACAAGTGGCATTTGTTCTATTAAAACATTTTCATTAAAAATATATTAAGTAGAAAACTTAGCAATTCATTTAGTTAAAACCATTATCTTCAAATGAGAAACTGAAATCAGATTGTAAAAAAGAAAATTTAAAACCAAATACAATATATGATCTGCAAAACATCTTCCTCAAACCACTAGCCTGCATTTTCAAAATCAATAACCTGTAATTCAGTTTCAAAATCAAAGCAGAGATCATCAAACAACCTTCTCTGTTTTGAAGGAAAAGCCTGTATTCTTCAATCCCTGTAATGCAATTCTTCAAAAATCAAAGGCAAAGCCTGTTTTTCTCTCTTCAAATCTGAAAACAAAATCTGCAAATCAATTCTTCAAACTCTAGAAGCAAGTCTGGGATCAACTCCAATCTACATTTTTAAAAACTGGAATTAAAGCCTGCAATTTTTCAAAGTCTGGAATAGAGCCTGTAAATTCTTTTCAAAATCAAGAGCAAGTAAATCTGGAAGCTAAGCAACACATCAAAACAAACAAGTTATCATGCATGCAAGATTCATTAACAACAATTCCAGTTTTAAAAGGTTCAAAAGCAGTTTCAAAAGATATGCTCTGTTCTCTGCTTTTAAAAATAGGTGAGTAACACTTTTCTAAAAAGTTTAAGTATTTTAATCTGGTTGCATATAAATTATGGAATATAAGCATGTTAGTATGTATGCATGTAATGGAATGTCTATGTATACTTGAATGTATTTATGGTGTGCATGCTTGGTATTTTGTTTAATGATTCTAGTTCCAGGCTACATGATTTATTCAAAATGTAATACCTCTTAAACTACTTACTGTTAGGACTTAGGCTTCAAACAATATTTGTTTGTTTGATTGTATATTAAGTTTTTAAAATTTTAATCAAGTTAAAATTAAAACTCGAAATCTCACTGGAACTATAAAACATCAGTGGATGTTAAAATATGTGAAAATTCAAACTGAATAAATTACAAATTCAGTATTATGAATTAAATACTAAGATCAAAACATGATTTTTAGAACAAAAATTAGGATTTTTAGTTAAGGGGTTAGGGTGCAGCTCTCTGTTGAACAGAAAAGGGAAATCAGGGGTTTCCTGATGATCTATCGATATTGAGGGGTCGGGGTTCATCTTATGGGTAGAAGTGTTAGCAGTGAAGCTGGGAAAAATATGTGATGGTGATGCAAATCACCATGGAAGCAGCGATGATGGATTACAGTTTGTAAACCTAGTTTTAACTAGGTATGTTATTTTTGTTCGATGTCGCCTCTTGAGTAGATCGAGTTCAATGGAACTCTGGGGAAAGGAAGTTATGGTGGAGACGAAGACGTGGCCAGAGTTTTAGGTGTGACGGTGGTCAGAAGATCGTGGACAAGGCGATGACAGGTTTCGTGGGTGGGTTCTGTTGTGGTTCCAGGTCCAGATAATTCTCGTTTTCGATTTTCGAGTAGGGATTGACGCTCTGATGTTCGTGGTTGGGTCTGGGGATGATTGATGACTGATGGAGATGTTCGTGGGTGATCGAAGGCGAGCGTTTCGCCTGTGCACGTGCACATGTACATTTCGTACATCTGAAAGAAGTTGGATTAGAGGAGAAGAAGACGTACTGGAGGAAATGGAATTTGACTCGAAGTCATACTAGAGAAATTAGGACTCTGGCTCGAGTTGTTTTCAGGGGAGACTCGCGTGGGGTTTAACAGTTTTAAATTTTTAATAAAATTAAGTATAAAAGAAAAGGGAAGAGAAAACTCGAAGCTGGTCTCGGGATTTCTGTAAATTTTCTCGGGTAATATGATGTTTGGCTCGGGTAATCTGTGATGTTGCAGTTTTAAAATCTGACAGGAGTTTTAAAATTTAAAATGAGTTTAAAAAGTTGAAACAAGATTTAAACAAAGTTTTAAATCAAATTTAAAGTATGGTTTCAAAATCTAATTTGTATTCCAGTTTGAAATAAATAAGTTATAAAATGTATAATGTTTAAACAAAGTTAAATGTTGGAAGTAAAATTTTAAAAAGATTTGAATTTAAATAAATTAGTTAAAATCTTTAATGTTAAGTGGTTCTTTAACATTAGGTTATAATTTGATTTAAATTTGGTTAAGTTAAATTTGAAATTTATTTTAAATCATAAATTTGAAATGAATAAAAGGAAGATTTAAAAGTAAAAGAATTTCAAAGCTTTTGAAAATGATAACTAAAGTAGTTATTAATGTTTATACTTTAATTTAGAAATTTAATGATATAGGGGTCATTAAATTAATAAGGTAATTAAGGAATAATTTGATAATTTAATTAATTAATGGTTTAATATTAATTAATTAAATAATTAAGATTTTAAGTTTATTAATTGAGAGTCAATTAATTTGAAATTAAGAAATTATTAATTAGATAAGTGTAGATTATTAATAAATGATAATCATTTGTAAAATTGGTTAAGTATAAATTACTTAATAAAAGTAATTAAAGAAATAAATTTACTTAAGGTAATTAATTAAATAAATTTGATAAGTTTAAATTAATTTATTTAATTAATTTAAGAAAATCACTGGGTGATTAGATAATTACTTAAAGGTAATTAAGTGAAAGTATAAATTACTTAGAAAAGTAATTAAAGATAATTAGTGGATGTAATTAACTAAAGATGGTTTAATAAAAGTAATTTGAGTTTAATTACTTTTGAATAATTAATCAAGGGATTAATGAAAGGATAATTAATTAAGGAGTAATTAATTATGAAGTAGAGTAATTAAGAATAGTTAATTACTAAATGAGATTAATCAAAGGTGATTAATAAATGTGACTAATTAATTATTAAATGTAATTAATTTAAATAAGATAATTAATTAAGAGTAATTAAGGATCATTAATTAATATAATTAATAATGTAATTAAGGATTGATTAATTAAGACTAATTAATCAATAATAAGTGATTAAGGTACTTAATTGTAATTAATTAAGGATTAATGTAATTAAGTACAGTTAATTAATATATGAAGTAATTAGAGATTAATTACTGTAATGGTTTAAGTTAATTAATTTGTGAAATTAATTAAGAATTAATTACTTAAAGTAATTAAAGGATTATTAATCAGGAATGATTAATTAAGATGGATACTTAGAGTAATGATTAATTAATTGGTTTAATTAATAATTAAGTAAGCAGGATTTATAGAATGAAGTAATTAGTTTAATTCACTTTAAATTAATTAGATGATATAAATCATTACTTAAGGATGGATGAATGAGATTGAATGTATTTCATTGTTTGATATCTCTGATGAGATATGATTGATATATGATATGGATGTTTGGTTGAATTATAATGATAATGTGAATTATCTATTTGGGATGATAATGTAGATTATCTATTGAATTATCTATCTTTGTGTATATAGATAAGAATTGAATTGTTTTAACCTTAAACAACTTGGACCTTAAAAGATACGTTTTGGATTTCGATGAGACCGGGATCGGGTTTCCGTATACCGGAATTCCAGGTCTGGAGACCCGAATACCACATCAATCCAAATTAACGATAGGTCGTGAATCTCAAGTGAAGATGAAGATTCAGAGTGCAAGGGTTATTGTCGTTAACTCTGAGGGTGATTCCAACACGAGTGTAACGAGATAATGCCTTCGGTTTCGTTCGAACCCGGAACGAACTTGTATGGATTGAATGCTATCAGAACATCGTCAGGTGGACGATGAGCATTCTAAGTGGTGTGTTCTGATTTAAAGGTAAATCGTAGCCTCAAGCCTCATCAACCGGGAATGGCTAAAACAGGGGAGGTGCAGCAAGGCTTCGTGGGTAGCACCCACTGAGAGTAAGGTCATCCCTGTCTAGAGAGTTCCTTCTTTTATTTCGGCTTAGTGGTGCAGTTGGCGACGGCCATCTGTGGGGTGATTTTATTCGGAATTATCCAGTAAGGGATGGTTCCGGCTTTGTGTTGCAGGGGATTGGGAGTGATCCTCGGTACGGTGATCTAGGCCCCGTACTGTGATGAGCGGTACCCCGGTAGCTCTGCCATTGTATGGAAATCCAAATTCCAATAAGTGATAACGGACTTGATTGTATACTTATGTATGCTGGAATTTAATAATGTAACAATTTCGGCTATTTCATATTTATTTGAAACCCTAGACCCTATTATAATACAATCGAATTTCCTATCAAATATTTTGGTTAGCGTAAGGTAAAAACTTACCCATATTTATGTGTGGGGAGTCTTACGTGATACCTTTTCTTTCAAAAGGTTTTGAAGTTAAACAAGTTTAACCTGTTACTCACACCAGACCCATGTCTGACCCAAGTTGTTTATTTCTGTTTTATAAACTCTTGGGTACTCAAATTTTTACGAGTAGCCAAGGGATTCAGGTTTAGCTTTGACGAATTGTGGAGGAGCAATGGAGCAGGAGGCTTCGGCGTTCGTAGATATAGTATTCCGCTGTGTTGATATCTGTGTTAGAGTCTTGTATTGTATTTGAGTTGTAATATCTAGACAGATGTTTATAACTGTCTAGTATGTGTTGTATAGTTGTGTAAACTCTGATAAGTGTTGTATACTATGTAATAGTTTCTTTATGTTATTTATATAATTTATTCGTTCCGCTGTGAGATCGTTGTTGTTGTCTCTTCTTTCTTCTATTCTTTTCTATTTTCTACCCCTTTCTTTCTTATTGATGATGCGACTTTCAGTGGAGAAAAGCCGGGTCGTCACAGTTGGTATCAGAGCATAGGTTGAGCGAATGCCTAAGCTTTTGGTTAAGTGAATATCAGAACACTAGGTTGAGTGAATACCTAGGTTCGGAAGGATTGTTCATTAGAGATAGGATCTGTAGCAACCTGTTTGAGTCTGAGTGTATATATATACGAGAGCGCGTATTTGTTAGTTATATAAAATGGTTTTATATTGTGTTAATTGATCGGTTGGGTGGTATATGGATTCTGGTCAATACGAGTAGCTAACGTTATTGATAGGGATCTCTAAACACTTGACCAGGCCAACGGACACAATATTGTTTTAAAAAGGTAGATGAAATAATTTTACCCAGATATAATTTCCATATAAAAAAAAATATCATTTTAAATGTATATGGTATTTGTAATGATTGGTTGAGATGATAATAATTTATCATCTAGGATTAGGAGTCTGAGTGTTGAGATTGGAAGAGTATCTGTCGAGACTGTAAACCTAATACCGTCTCGAGTGAACTTTACAATTGTGTAAGGATTTCACAATCTCTGAAGAAAACCTGTTAAGGTTCGGAGTTTATCTTTGAAGTTGGATGAGTAGAGTTGGATCTGTTAGTTGGGCAGAAGCGAGTGATAGTATCTTGGTATCTTCTGGAAGTAGCTGTGTGATGAGACGTAGTGAATATGGATGTTCCCGAAGATGTTTTCTTTGGAACAAGTTAATGAAGTATGTCTGCTTCAGTGTTGTGGCTGAGTTCAGCATGGTGATTCTGTTTAGTTTGGGTCTGAGTTTCTTGAAGAAGCTTTGGATAAGGAAGTCTTTGGCATCTGTGGCAGCAGTGCAGCTCGGAGTGTTCTGTATTGGCAGGAAGTTTTCTGGCTGAGCAGTTTTTCTGAAGTTGAAGTTCAGAAGCAGTAGAGTATATCCATTTCTTCGATGAATTGGATAGTTAAGTGTAAGCTGTTCTGATTGGTAAAGAGAGAATAGTTTTCTTTGCATTTTGGCTGGGTTGATCGCAAAAGTGACTTGCGATAGTTTGAGTATTCTTTTGAGTTATCCGATATTTTCTGGAATGTGTTGTCCAGTCTGTGCTTGTGTTCTTCATCAGCATTTTCATTCTACTCCAGATCATAGTGGTGCAGCAGAAGCAGTTTAGCGAGTGTTCCTGTTTGTCTTTTTCCGGATAGGAGAAGTTAGTTCAGTCTTCTGATAATGGTGAAGTAGAGTTGTGTTTTGGATTGGGCAGATTTTGAGAGGATCATTTGTGAGTTATTTTTGGTCCTGTTTGTTTCGAGGAGCATCAGCGAAGGTTGAGCTGATCAGGAAGGATTTGTAGGAAGCCCAGGATCGTCTGAAGGATCTTATGGATAAGAGACGGAGGAATTTTGAATTCGAAGTTGGAGACTTCGTTGTTGTTGAAGTTTTCTCTGGTAAAGGGAACTATAAGATTGGGTAAGTCTGAGAAGTCAGCTCCGAGTTGTATTGGATCTTTTCTGTGTTCTGATTGGATAAGAGTTGATCTACTGGATTGAATTGTCAGATTGGATAACTGGAATTCGTTGTGTTTTACGTATCTCTGAGGGAGTACGTGTTTGATCTATCTCTGGTTGTGGAACCAGCAGTTCTGGAGGATTTGGTTGTTGAGTCAGACTCGTCTGTAGTCTGATATTCTGTTTAGTTCTGTAGATCTAGTTGAGTGGGAACTCTATAGCTTAGTAGTATTGATTGTTTGGATTCTAAAAGGCGAGTATCCCGGTATTTATACTTGGGAAACTCTAGGAAATTCTATTCAGAATTTTGTCTGGATAATTAGAATTGTTTGATTGGGTGAATTGGTTGCTATGGTTGTTAGCATATGGATGATAATATATGCTTGTGATTTAAATAGATTATTAAATTACCTTTGTTTTAAATTTCGGGGACGAAATTATTTTAAGGGGGGAGGAATGTGATATCCCGGAATTTTTGGACAATATCAATTTAATAATCTGTATAAATAATTAAATTGATTTGATAATCTTTGATAATAAAATTTGAATTGATTTAATAATCTGATTAAATGAATATTTAATTAGTGAATTTTACTAATAAAATGATTTCTATTTATAATATATATATATATATATATATAATTGTATATATTGTAAATAGATAAGCTTGGGTTTGTAATTTAAATAATAAATGAAATCTTGTTTAAAAATTCTAATATATATATATTGATAGTTTGGAGATTTGGATTTATTTAATATTAGCTTTTCAAAGCTATTTAAACAAAATAACTATATGGTTTTGAATAAAGATTAATAGTAAGGTTATTTTACTTCTTTTTAAATATTGCTTAATAAATATGGTTTAAGAGTATATATAAATTTAAATACCATTTACATATGATATGTTAATTCATTTAATAAATAGTAGTAATTTATAATCTTTTTTATAAATTATTTTAAAATTGATAAATGAGTTATTTTCAAACAATATTAATAGTGTATTGTTTTTAAATAAATAGACCTTAATAAAATAAGATTGTTATTTTCAAATTGAATGTGTTGTTTTAAATTGACTTTAAATTGGATTTTAAATATAATTTTAATTTGAATGTAAATTAGTTTTGAAATTCAAAGGTAGATATATTAAAACATTTGGATTCAAAATACATGTATAAGCTTTTATTTATACATATACAATTGATTTTCTTTTCTTTTAAAAGTAATTTATAAATAGAGAAGTATTTAAGTAAATAAAGAAAAAGCATTTATTTACATTTAAAATAAATATAAACTAATAAAAAGGAACATGTGTTAAGCATTTAACTAATAAGAAGACACTTGTAAAACATTTGTCATAATAAGGTAACAAGTGGCATTTGTTCTATTAAAACATTTTCATTAAAAATATATTAAGTAGAAAACTTAGCAATTCATTTAGTTAAAACCATTATCTTCAAATGAGAAACTGAAATCAGATTGTAAAAAAGAAAATTTAAAACCAAATACAATATATGATCTGCAAAACATCTTCCTCAAACCACTAGCCTGCATTTTCAAAATCAATAACCTGTAATTCAGTTTCAAAATCAAAGCAGAGATCATCAAACAACCTTCTCTGTTTTGAAGGAAAAGCCTGTATTCTTCAATCCCTGTAATGCAATTCTTCAAAAATCAAAGGCAAAGCCTGTTTTTCTCTCTTCAAATCTGAAAACAAAATCTGCAAATCAATTCTTCAAACTCTAGAAGCAAGTCTGGGATCAACTCCAATCTACATTTTTAAAAACTGGAATTAAAGCCTGCAATTTTTCAAAGTCTGGAATAGAGCCTGTAAATTCTTTTCAAAATCAAGAGCAAGTAAATCTGGAAGCTAAGCAACACATCAAAACAAACAAGTTATCATGCATGCAAGATTCATTAACAACAATTCCAGTTTTAAAAGGTTCAAAAGCAGTTTCAAAAGATATGCTCTGTTCTCTGCTTTTAAAAATAGGTGAGTAACACTTTTCTAAAAAGTTTAAGTATTTTAATCTGGTTGCATATAAATTATGGAATATAAGCATGTTAGTATGTATGCATGTAATGGAATGTCTATGTATACTTGAATGTATTTATGGTGTGCATGCTTGGTATTTTGTTTAATGATTCTAGTTCCAGGCTACATGATTTATTCAAAATGTAATACCTCTTAAACTACTTACTGTTAGGACTTAGGCTTCAAACAATATTTGTTTGTTTGATTGTATATTAAGTTTTTAAAATTTTAATCAAGTTAAAATTAAAACTCGAAATCTCACTGGAACTATAAAACATCAGTGGATGTTAAAATATGTGAAAATTCAAACTGAATAAATTACAAATTCAGTATTATGAATTAAATACTAAGATCAAAACATGATTTTTAGAACAAAAATTAGGATTTTTAGTTAAGGGGTTAGGGTGCAGCTCTCTGTTGAACAGAAAAGGGAAATCAGGGGTTTCCTGATGATCTATCGATATTGAGGGGTCGGGGTTCATCTTATGGGTAGAAGTGTTAGCAGTGAAGCTGGGAAAAATATGTGATGGTGATGCAAATCACCATGGAAGCAGCGATGATGGATTACAGTTTGTAAACCTAGTTTTAACTAGGTATGTTATTTTTGTTCGATGTCGCCTCTTGAGTTGATCGAGTTCAATGGAACTCTGGGGAAAGGAAGTTATGGTGGAGACGAAGACGTGGCCAGAGTTTTAGGTGTGACGGTGGTCAGAAGATCGTGGACAAGGCGATGACAGGTTTCGTGGGTGGGTTCTGTTGTGGTTCCAGGTCCAGATAATTCTCGTTTTCGATTTTCGAGTAGGGATTGACGCTCTGATGTTCGTGGTTGGGTCTGGGGATGATTGATGACTGATGGAGATGTTCGTGGGTGATCGAAGGCGAGCGTTTCGCCTGTGCACGTGCACATGTACATTTCGTACATCTGAAAGAAGTTGGATTAGAGGAGAAGAAGACGTACTGGAGGAAATGGAATTTGACTCGAAGTCATACTAGAGAAATTAGGACTCTGGCTCGAGTTGTTTTCAGGGGAGACTCGCGTGGGGTTTAACAGTTTTAAATTTTTAATAAAATTAAGTATAAAAGAAAAGGGAAGAGAAAACTCGAAGCTGGTCTCGGGATTTCTGTAAATTTTCTCGGGTAATATGATGTTTGGCTCGGGTAATCTGTGATGTTGCAGTTTTAAAATCTGACAGGAGTTTTAAAATTTAAAATGAGTTTAAAAAGTTGAAACAAGATTTAAACAAAGTTTTAAATCAAATTTAAAGTATGGTTTCAAAATCTAATTTGTATTCCAGTTTGAAATAAATAAGTTATAAAATGTATAATGTTTAAACAAAGTTAAATGTTGGAAGTAAAATTTTAAAAAGATTTGAATTTAAATAAATTAGTTAAAATCTTTAATGTTAAGTGGTTCTTTAACATTAGGTTATAATTTGATTTAAATTTGGTTAAGTTAAATTTGAAATTTATTTTAAATCATAAATTTGAAATGAATAAAAGGAAGATTTAAAAGTAAAAGAATTTCAAAGCTTTTGAAAATGATAACTAAAGTAGTTATTAATGTTTATACTTTAATTTAGAAATTTAATGATATAGGGGTCATTAAATTAATAAGGTAATTAAGGAATAATTTGATAATTTAATTAATTAATGGTTTAATATTAATTAATTAAATAATTAAGATTTTAAGTTTATTAATTGAGAGTCAATTAATTTGAAATTAAGAAATTATTAATTAGATAAGTGTAGATTATTAATAAATGATAATCATTTGTAAAATTGGTTAAGTATAAATTACTTAATAAAAGTAATTAAAGAAATAAATTTACTTAAGGTAATTAATTAAATAAATTTGATAAGTTTAAATTAATTTATTTAATTAATTTAAGAAAATCACTGGGTGATTAGATAATTACTTAAAGGTAATTAAGTGAAAGTATAAATTACTTAGAAAAGTAATTAAAGATAATTAGTGGATGTAATTAACTAAAGATGGTTTAATAAAAGTAATTTGAGTTTAATTACTTTTGAATAATTAATCAAGGGATTAATGAAAGGATAATTAATTAAGGAGTAATTAATTATGAAGTAGAGTAATTAAGAATAGTTAATTACTAAATGAGATTAATCAAAGGTGATTAATAAATGTGACTAATTAATTATTAAATGTAATTAATTTAAATAAGATAATTAATTAAGAGTAATTAAGGATCATTAATTAATATAATTAATAATGTAATTAAGGATTGATTAATTAAGACTAATTAATCAATAATAAGTGATTAAGGTACTTAATTGTAATTAATTAAGGATTAATGTAATTAAGTACAGTTAATTAATATATGAAGTAATTAGAGATTAATTACTGTAATGGTTTAAGTTAATTAATTTGTGAAATTAATTAAGAATTAATTACTTAAAGTAATTAAAGGATTATTAATCAGGAATGATTAATTAAGATGGATACTTAGAGTAATGATTAATTAATTGGTTTAATTAATAATTAAGTAAGCAGGATTTATAGAATGAAGTAATTAGTTTAATTCACTTTAAATTAATTAGATGATATAAATCATTACTTAAGGATGGATGAATGAGATTGAATGTATTTCATTGTTTGATATCTCTGATGAGATATGATTGATATATGATATGGATGTTTGGTTGAATTATAATGATAATGTGAATTATCTGTTTGGGATGATAATGTAGATTATCTATTGAATTATCTATCTTTGTGTATATAGATAAGAATTGAATTGTTTTAACCTTAAACAACTTGGACCTTAAAAGATACGTTTTGGATTTCGATGAGACCGGGATCGGGTTTCCGTATACCGGAATTCCAGGTCTGGAGACCCGAATACCACATCAATCCAAATTAACGATAGGTCGTGAATCTCAAGTGAAGATGAAGATTCAGAGTGCAAGGGTTATTGTCGTTAACTCTGAGGGTGATTCCAACACGAGTGTAACGAGATAATGCCTTCGGTTTCGTTCGAACCCGGAACGAACTTGTATGGATTGAATGCTATCAGAACATCGTCAGGTGGACGATGAGCATTCTAAGTGGTGTGTTCTGATTTAAAGGTAAATCGTAGCCTCAAGCCTCATCAACCGGGAATGGCTAAAACAGGGGAGGTGCAGCAAGGCTTCGTGGGTAGCACCCACTGAGAGTAAGGTCATCCCTGTCTAGAGAGTTCCTTCTTTTATTTCGGCTTAGTGGTGCAGTTGGCGACGGCCATCTGTGGGGTGATTTTATTCGGAATTATCCAGTAAGGGATGGTTCCGGCTTTGTGTTGCAGGGGATTGGGAGTGATCCTCGGTACGGTGATCTAGGCCCCGTACTGTGATGAGCGGTACCCCGGTAGCTCTGCCATTGTATGGAAATCCAAATTCCAATAAGTGATAACGGACTTGATTGTATACTTATGTATGCTGGAATTTAATAATGTAACAATTTCGGCTATTTCATATTTATTTGAAACCCTAGACCCTATTATAATACAATCGAATTTCCTATCAAATATTTTGGTTAGCGTAAGGTAAAAACTTACCCATATTTATGTGTGGGGAGTCTTACGTGATACCTTTTCTTTCAAAAGGTTTTGAAGTTAAACAAGTTTAACCTGTTACTCACACCAGACCCATGTCTGACCCAAGTTGTTTATTTCTGTTTTATAAACTCTTGGGTACTCAAATTTTTACGAGTAGCCAAGGGATTCAGGTTTAGCTTTGACGAATTGTGGAGGAGCAATGGAGCAGGAGGCTTCGGCGTTCGTAGATATAGTATTCCGCTGTGTTGATATCTGTGTTAGAGTCTTGTATTGTATTTGAGTTGTAATATCTAGACAGATGTTTATAACTGTCTAGTATGTGTTGTATAGTTGTGTAAACTCTGATAAGTGTTGTATACTATGTAATAGTTTCTTTATGTTATTTATATAATTTATTCGTTCCGCTGTGAGATCGTTGTTGTTGTCTCTTCTTTCTTCTATTCTTTTCTATTTTCTACCCCTTTCTTTCTTATTGATGATGCGACTTTCAGTGGAGAAAAGCCGGGTCGTCACAAATCTACTCCTAGAATAATTCCTATTCCAGGATATTTTAGCACAAACAAATCAGAATTAAACATATTTCCACCTATGTTTAACTCTACTTCCAAACATTTAATCCCTAACATGCAAGAATTACCTAGTGGGCTTTGAATAAACAAGGGATTATCAACTAAATAGCATGTGAGAGTCAATTTATTCACTATGTCTTGGGATATTAGTGAATGTGTTGCTCTAGTGTCATATATAACTGAGATGGGGTGATCTTTAATTAGAAGTATACCTTCCAATTGTCCATAATTTCCCACTGCATTTGCTTTTGCTTTGCCCTCAAGTGCTCCTACCTTTGCTCCTTTTTTGAATTCTGGGCAATTCTTTTTAATATGACCTTCTTTCCCACAGTTGTAGCAACTGAATGGGGTTTTCTTAGCTGCTTGACACCTATTACTCATGTGTCCTTCCTTGCCACAACTATAGCAAATAATCTTCTTCTTGACTTCTCCACTAGTTGCTCCTTCAACCTTCTGATTTGAATTCTTCTTATCATAAGGGTGAGCTCTATTTTTCCCCTTCTTATTGTTGTTGTTAGCCCTCATGCTCCTGAATTTTTCTCTGGCATTATCATGTTGTTCAAAAGAGAGAGTGAGGTCTATGACTTGATCAAATGTTTTGTCTTTGTATGGTAGCATTGCACTACTTAAATTAGCATTAAGTCCTTGAATAAATCTGGAATTCTTTGATTCTTCATTCCCTATGAGCATGGTTCCATACTTAGATAAACTCTCAAATTTTTTAGTGTATTCAGTCACATTCATTGATCCTTGTCTCAATCTTATGAACTCCTCAAGCAATGATGCCTTAGCTGTTGCTGGGACAAATCTAGCCTCAAGCATGTCCTTAAATTGATCCCATGTTATCTCATTTTCTGGCCTTCCTGTGATAATAACCTCCCACCAATCAAGTGCTGCTCCTTTGAATCTTCTGGAAGCAATTTGCCTTTTCCTTTGATCATTTATTTGCATGTCTACAAATATCCTATCCAATGTTCTTAGCCATGTTTGCACACCCATGACTCCTTCAGTACCTTCAAAATCCTTGCCCGCTAAGTTTGAGAATGTTTTCAGTAGCTTAGACAACTCCTCATAAGGATTCTCTTCCCTTTGCACTGCTCCTTCCCTAAATGCCCTCACCAAATCTTGCAAATTGACTAATGGTGTTGCATTGGAGGGTCCTGCTCCATGATTTGGTGGTCTTCCTACCATGATTTGCTATACAATTTACATAACAAGTTAGTTTAATTTGTAATTTAATTGTTTCAGTGGTTTTATTTACACTGAAAATATAGTTATGTATTTGGTCTCATAAGATTTTATTCCTATAAGAGAATTTGATCTTTATTTCTGCTATGTTTAATAACATAGCTCTGATACCAACTGAAGTGACCCACATTTCTTCACCTATAATTTTTAGTGAATTTTAGTTAGGAATTTTTTTTAACTAAGGGATTACCTCTCTTCTTGCTCCTTTTATTTCTTTTAATTAATTACCCAAGATCCTGAATTTTACTAATATAAATAAGTTAGTATTTAAATCAATTCCTATCATTTATATATACGAGGATATATAAATGTTTCTTTGCAAATCAGAGTGTTTAAAGTAGCAAAGAATTTTAATTCACACAATATTTTTCATAGTTGAAATGTCTCGTGTCACATAGCTTGTTTCTACTCTTATATCTCTTCACTAACTCAAGATTGACTAATACTAAATACAAATATTATCACCTTAACGAGACTCAAGATTGACCAATGCATAATTCAGATTTTATCTTCTTTTATAATGACTCAAGATTGACTAATACAAAAATAAAGTATTAGATCATTATATTTTCATTTGTATTGTTTTCTAGAGTTTTCATTAAACCAAATCATTTGATTTGTGGTCTAATATCCCATGGGTTTGATTCTGGGGTTTCAGTAATTCATACCTGTTATTTAGAAATGACAGAAGATGTCAAAACATAATTTGATTAATGATTCAAGGGTTTATCTAGCCCAGATTCATGGTTTATACACAAACATGCACCAAACATGCACAAAACACGCACAAGCAATTCAGTTCAATCAAAATGCATATATTCAGGTTTATAAAACATGTAATGATCATGTAAGTGATAGGGTTGTGTTCTGATTTAGAAATCATACAAAATTTGCTAATAAAACTGGAAACCATATTGAACTTGGTTTTGAAAGATCTTTGCATATTCTGAATGATAAGTGAGCAAAAGTAATGTTCTGGATTTCTAAATACTTAACCAAATTACTCTATTTTCTTACTTGATGCATTGAATCTTTTGATCTGCTTCTTTTACTAAACTTTCTAATTCAATCATATGTTTGATGTCATTTCAAGATTTTATCAAAATTCAAATCCTAAAACCTTAGCTACCTATGATTTCCAGGTTCTATAACATCATATTCTTAGTCTTATTCTGGATTCAACTTATGACTTGATTTCTTTTCAAATTAGCATTACACTATGGATTTACTTGCTTCAGAAAGTTGAAGCATATGGCTTCAGACATATGCATGCACTTGTATCAATTACAAGCCATGTATAGGCCCTTCTGGTTAGCCATGGTCAAGCTCAAACTCATCTACTGTAACTCTTGTACATTCTTTTTTAACATAACTTAACTATTAATACAAGGTTTAGTTGCAATTCAAATTAACTTGTACTATGGTCTTGTTTGCTTCAGTTATTTCAAGCTTACACATGAACTTGTATTAGTTACAAGACAGGTAAAAATCTTACTGGCTAGCCAAGACCAAATTTAAACCCATCAACTCATTACTTTGACTAACATTCATTCAAAAACAACCCATAATCCTATCTGAAACTTAATCAATAATAGCAAGGAGAATATGTCCATATATCAGATTATATGGCATACTTCTCATTCATCATAGCTTACTGGATTTAATTCCAGAGCATATTACTTTGATCAACCACTCACAAGCACATATAAATGCATGTCTTACATATTCATTACAAGGAAACAAAGCACTAAGAATTCTGGACACACATAATCCTTAAGAAAGTTTTTGCCCAAATTATTTATTACAATAAAAACTTCTACTTCTCTAAAGTATTTTAAAACAGCAAGTTCTTCAAACACCCATACAAGCAGAGCTACTATGCCTCTTTCGTTGCAGCAATACCTGGAACTGCCTCAATGATAATGAGACACCCCATAGTTTGCAAAGGCAACAAATAGGGTTAGAAATAAATTCTGGTATGAGTGAAATCAAAATATAATAACTTGTCATTTTCTAATTATTGTGCAGAGAATTCATATACTTGATGCTTATTTGGATTTATAATGTAAACTGGGTATATATATATAAGCCCCTACTAACACTCATGCACACAAGCATCCATTCATCCAGTCGATTCAGTACACATTTATACATACTCCTATGGATTAACTCATTTTAATACAATAGCTCAACTCTCAATCTCAATTTATCAATTTAATTTGGTCTTAACTCTTTGCCATTGAACACCATTTGTGCATTGCAAGGGACTCAATTCTGTTAACCCCTGCACAGAGGCCTACAGGACTTAAACAAGTCATGCACATACCCATCATCCCTCTTATGATGAATAGATCAAGGATCTACTCCTAGATTAGCTTTATAATCTAGTGACCATTCTCATTTTATTTTAGAAAAATTTATTAACTCTTGAAATGCTTTTATATTCTTTTCTTCTTTTTCATAAATCAAAGAGAGTTAAACTCACTCAGGGATTTCAGCCAACCATACTAAACATTCTTGAAAAGAATACCATATCTCATTTTCCAGTTATTTTATTCAAAATATGTTTTAACACTTGCATGTCTCCTATATTCAGGAATATCATGATCACTTAAATAATCTAGTGAAGTAATATAAAATCCTTATACTCAATTCTACTGTGAACATAGGGTAAGGTTTTTGAGAAAAACCCATAAAACATTTTAGCTTAAGATCTGAACAAATCAGCACATAAATAATTTATTGCATTGTTCATCTCATTTTTAAAACAATCTAGACATAAGCATGGATCTCCTTTATTCACACTGCCTAATTTATTTCCCAGTAATACCCTACTTCTCAATAAAATGTATTTATCTTACTAAACATATTTATAAACTGATATTTTAAGGTACTCGATCCATATCAGTGATCAGGGTATTTTTCTTATCAAACAATCAATCAAAACAAATCAAAGCATCAACCAAAGATTTATCAAAACACTAACCATTCTCAGCATTCATTTATTCAGAAAAAATAGATCAAGCACAAACATGATATGGTTTTTATAAAATAATATGGCTGCCCTTAACTTGGGTCTTAATGCCTTAAACCTCATAAGATTGATTAATCACTCACCTTCCTTCCTCTTTTCCCCGAGAATACTTTAACTTGAAAATGGCTTTGGTCTGATCTTCTTTCTTTTCTCAATATTTTTTGTTTTTTGAAATGAGACTGCTGCTACACCCTTTAATTTTTACAACATTGTTTAGGGTTTTAGTAGAGTGAAAAACCCATCTTATCCCCACACAAATGAGAGAATTCTACATATGATGTTATGGCTAGAAATGCCATTTCCTTTTTTATTTCCATTTCGGGTATTTTCAGTTGCTTTAGCTTTTTTCTGGTTTGCATGCTATTTTCATGTTTCATACACACACCTTATTTTCATGTGACTTTCTTACATTATTTATTTTCTTAAGACTAATCTGTAATGTATACATGTATATCCTTTTATCAATTAATTCCTTGTTAATTGTGACGACCGCCCATGACCCCTGCACCGAATCTAGAGATAGTGCGCTGTAAAGTGTGCCAGGCGACCATGGACGATTGTCAAGGTAGATTAAAAACAACAGAATCTATCGTATTACTCACAGCGCATGGACAAAATACAATAGAACATATATATAGTGAAGCTTCACAGAATAGAATCTTATCAATAAAACTTCATAATAGTTGAATACAATCATCAGAATAGTCAATACATCAAGCCTCACTACATAACACTCGGAGAACATACAAACAGCGGAACATCCAGTACATATAGTAAGAAGATAATATGCAACCCTCCAGCTCGTCTTCGATATCAACACCATGGAAAGCAAGAACAGCACCTGTCACCTGCTACCTAGTCTGCCCGTCCCAAAATGGACGAACAGCCCAAGGCAATAAGAATTAAAACATAAAGCCTTGAGTCAGACAACAGTCTTAGTGAGCAGTAAATTAACTAACAACATACCAAAAGAGTACAAAGGAAAAAGGAATAGGAATACAACCCTCCCACTCCAACCTCATTCTACAGTGATAGCCCCCAGACACACACTAAGCAGAAGCAAGCATAGCAAAGCATACAATTTAAAATAAAGCAATTATCACTCGAGTCAAGGGAGATGTTTTCCAAGTACAAACTCCAAGGTCTAAACCAAGGTCAGATAAGCAACCAGGAAATACCGCTCTTGAGACCGAATGACGATACAACCAAACATCCATGACTCTGGCTATCACTGTTATCCTTGCTTCGATACCACCGTTAATTGAATGACCGGCACCTACTTTCAGCCGTCCGTCAAGGGCTAATGGAAACCCCGGTTCTAGACATAACTCCCGCACGGCATCGTGACCCGTGCCTAGGATTATCGAATCTGCCCAGAGTACTCGACCATCAACGGTTAGTCTTTTGGGCGTCCCCATGTACTCTTGCTTGGAGCATGCTAGAACCTTCAACAACGATGAGATCTCAGCCTCCTAGTCATCCTCCTCGACGACTATTTCCATACTAGCTCAAGCGCCTCTCGAGCAAACCATTATCCTCAACTCGAACCATTTCACCGAGTTATCAACATGCTTGGAATGATCCCGTTTGGATTAGACCAAGACTATCTCATATCATGCTTCGCCTCATCATCATCATAGCAAAGTCTCATCTCAACATCATCATCGAATCTATCCATATGAGCTTCATCATCCGCTACATATGCTACGTGCAGCTTTTCCAATTCAAGAGCCTTTCCCTTAGCTTTTGAATCGTCTTCGACCATCTTGTCTAAAACCAATCAAAAATCATCTAATTCACAGCAATCAATCAAGTCAAACATCAATCCAAGTAATCAAGCATTCAAATATGACCTAAGTAGACAATTATAACAATAATGGCATTTTCGTAATTAAAGAGTTGAAAGTCCAACAAGCATGAAAACATGAACAATATCTTTATAAACTTGATGAATGAACTTGCATAGGTTAACATGTGATAAAATGGATGTAACATCATCATGAACAATGAATCTATATGGATCTACACTTAGGATGAAGAAAATGCATGGAAATCACTATTTTAACACCAAATCGAGCCAACAATCCGATATACTCCTTTGGATCCGTGTGAGAGATAATCACCACTCACCAAATCACCAAAACAAATCCTAATCAACACGCTTCAGATCTGGACAGCGAGGGATCAAGCTTGATCTATCACGAATCCGCTTCAAACGAAGAAATCTCTCTTGAAAAGATGAAGATCTTCAATCTATGCTCTTGAATCTTCAATTTGATCTTCAACTTGGATGGATGGAAGCACTAGATTAGAGTGGAGAAAAGAAATGAAGAAGTGTAGAAGTCGAGCTCTCAAAATGGCAGCACTTCGTCGCTTCAAAATCCGGATCCCAAAAATGGAACAAAGCTCTCCTATTTATAGCAGAAATTCCTTAAGTCGTAACTCGGCTATCTCCTAAGTCGTCTCTGACTTATACCCCATACGACCTACGACTTACAGCTATGCCATCCTATGACTTAACCAAAAGCATCTGCGACCTAACAACAGGCGCTACAACGACTCACAACAAAGCAGCTATCTCCTAAGTCGTCTCCGACTTATACCATGCGCGCCTACGACTCAACAAAACCCAAATCCCCTACGACTTAAGACTTAACTCCCTTAAGTCGCCTACGACTTAAGCTCATGCGCACCTAGCGACTTTCCACTAGTCACGACTTATAACTTGGCAGAAGATACGACTTAACAGATCTATGCTTCTACGACTTAACAACAAACACCTAAGTCGTCTGCCTTCATAAGTCGTTCACGACTTACGACTTAACAAAACCCCCAGTCTACGACCTAATGTGTGCGCCTATCTCATAAGTCGGTTACGACCTAACTGGGTATACGACTCAACTACTAAGTCGTCTACGACTTAAAGGATACGACTTAACTGGTTAGACGACTTATCACTTAACTCGGTCAGCTCTTATGTCATAAATCCCTAGGTCGGTCACTTACTTGAGTCGCCTAATTTCTTAAGTCGGTCATACGACCTATCCTATCCCACGACTTACTTCCTCCACGTCCTAAGTTACCAACTGATCTAACCCTTAAGTCCTTACCAACTTAAGTCTATTCCTTAGGTCACCAAACCCTGGGTCACTCCTATCTCCTAAGTCGTATACGACTCACGACTTATGCTAAGTCGTGAACGACTTAGGACTTAGGCAAAATTTGCCTTAAATCTGAAATGGCTCAAAAATGCTAAAACTCCAGATTTGACGAACTTTTCGATCCTTGAAAATACGGGTCGTTACATTCTCTCCCCCTTAGGAATTTCGCCCCCGAAATTCCAAGCAAACAAAGCAATCAAAACTACTCTGTACGCCTACCATCCATAACAATCAGCAAACCATGCATCCAATTCTAGCTTAGCGTACAGAAATATCAGACTTAGAATAAGTTACAATATCGTGAGATGAGACGACACCTTAGGGCCATACCTCGAAGAGTTCAGGATGAGCTGCTTTCATCCTCTCTTCCACCTCCCACGTACAGTCGTTACCATCTTCACTCCATTGTATCTTGAGCAACTTAACTACCTTCCTCCTAAGCTGTTTCGTGTCAGTTTCAACAACACGAAGCGGCTTACGAGGTTTTCTATCGACTGGATCAACTTTGAAATCTTCACAGCTGTCAGCAGAAACCACTGTATTCGAGTCGTGCACATACTTCCGTAGATACGATACATGAAAAACATTGTGCACACCCGTCATCTTCTCAGGTAACTCCAATCTATAGGCGAGCTTTCCAATTCGCTCGATGATCGGGAATGGTCCAACAAATCTCGGAGTCAATTTCCCTTTCTTCCCGAATCTAATAACATTCTTTAGTGGAGAAATCTTCACAAAAACCATATCTCCTACGTCAAATTCCAAATCCTTACGTCGCTTATCGGCATAACTCTTCTGACGGTCTTGGGCTGCCTTCATTCGTTGCCGAATGATCTCTATACAATCCGTAGTCTGTCGAATCATCTCTGGCCCAAGCATCAGCTTTTCTCCAGTCTCTATCCAACATGTCGGAGAGTTACACGGTCTTCCATACAATGCCTCATACGGTGCCATACCAATACTTGACTGGTAACTGTTGTTGTACGCAAACTCTACCAAATGAAGGTGATCTTCCCATGATCCTCCGAAGTCCAAAACACATGCTCTAAGAAGATCTTCCAAAACTCGGTTGACTCTCTCGGTCTGACCATCTGTTTGAGGGTGATAAGCTGTACTCAAACACAACTCGGTTCCCAAAACTTCCTGGAAGCTCTTCCAAAATCCACTAGTGAACAATGGGTCTCGATCGCCCACTATACTCTTCGGAATACCATGGAATCGAACTATCCATTTGACATACAACTCAGCCAACTTTGATGCAGTCCTAGTCGATCGAACAGGAATGAATCTTGCACTCTTGGTCAGACGATCTACAATGACCCAAATATCTTCATTTCCCGTTCTGGTTCTAGGCAATCCATCAATAAAATCCATCGACACTTGTTCCCACTTCCATGTAGGAACTTCTAATGGCTGAAGCAATCCACTAGGCTTCTTCTGCTCGGCTATCACCAACTGGCAGTTCATACACTTGGAAATAAAATTTCCAACATCCTTTTTCATGCCTTCCCAGTAGTAGGTTCTCTTCATATCCCGATACATCTTATTTCCACCTGGATGAATTGTCAGCTTCGAGTGATGACTTTCCTTCAGAACATCACTCCTCAATTCATCTATATCGGGAACAACTAGTCGTCCTTGCTTTCAAAGCCAACCCTCTCGATCGACCTCGAATCCTTTATCCTTTTCTGGATCCAATCCAGATTCCAAATCACGGATAATCCTGACAAGCTTATCGTCTTGCTTTTGGCTCTCGCCAATCCTTTCCACAAGAGAAGGTCTTATCGATAAGTTTGCCAACATCTCAGGTTCCAATTCGCATCTAGGCTTGAAGTCAAATCCAGCTAAATACTCGAGATTCTTCCATTCTGAAAACATGGCTCCCAATCCTGCATGTCTTCGACTTAACGCATCTGCCACCGCGTTACCTTTTCCCGGAGTATAAGCTATACCAAAATCATATGATGCTAAAAACTCTAGCCAACGTTGCTGCCGAAGATTCAAATCCTTCTGGGAGAAAAGATACTTCAACGACTTATGATCTGTAAACAACTCGAATCGGACTCCCAGTAGATAATGTCTCCACATCTTCAGAGCAAATACAATCGCCGCTAACTCCAAATCATGAGTCGGGTAATTCCTTTCATGCGACTTTAGTTGCCGACTGGCATACGCAACAACTTTATCCCTCTGCATCAGTACTGCTCCAAGTCCAGTACCACATGCATCGGTGTAAACCACCATCTCATCATTCCCACTTGGAATAGTCAAAACAGGAGCACTCGTCAATCGCTCTTTCAGGATTCCGAAAGCTTGCTCACACTTAGCATCCCAACTGAACACTTGGTTCTTCTTCGTCAATCCTGTTAACGGTGCAGCTATCTTGGAGAAGTCTTTGATAAACCGTCGATAATATCCTGCTAATCCAAGAAAACTTCTCACATCCGATGCATTCTTAGGTCTAACCCAATCCTGGATTGCTGCTACCTTAGCGGGATCAACCGCTATTCCATTTCCAGAAATCACATGGCCTAAGAACCTCACTTCACTCTTCCAGAAGTGACACTTCGAAAACTTAGCCTTCAGCTGATGTTTCCGTAAGATTTCCAAAACAATATGCAAGTGCGTCTTGTGCTCTTCCTCCGTTCTGGAATAAATCAGAATATCATCCACGAACACAAGTACGAACTTGTTCAACTGATCTCTGAACACTCTATTCATAAGATCCACAAAATATGCTGGAGCGTTAGTCAATCCAAACGGCATTACCAGCCACTCAAAGAAACCGGATGGTGTCCTAAAAGCAGTCTTCGGCACACTATCCTTAGCCACTCTCAACTGGTGAAATCCCGTTGCCAAATCCATCTGAGAAAACACCTTAGCTTCGTGAAGCTGATCAAACAAGTCATCTATTCTCGGCAATGGATACTTGTTCTTCTTAGTCACCTTATTCAGCTCACGATAATCGACGCACAATCTCAACGACCCATCTGCCTTGGTTGCAAACACAACTGGTGCACCCCACTCGGACACACTACGCCGAATGAATCCTTTCTGCAAAAGATCGTCAACTTGCACCCTCAACTCTTGCTGTTCCCTAGGCGCCATCCGCCTAAGAGGCATCACAACAGGTCTGGCTCCTTCAACTAGATCTATACGAAACTCGATCTCTCTATGCGACGGCAACCCTTTGACTTCATTAAAGACATCCTCGAATCCATTTGCGATTGGCACTAAAGACAGTCCATCCCGTGGAACAACTAGCGAATACATGAAGCTCATGAAGACGCCTTCCTCATGCTTACATCGTATCACAATCTTTCGCCCCTCCACATTCTCGACTGTCACCTCCAGCCTCTCACAATCAACCTTAGCCGCATACTTCCTAAGCCAGTCCATACCCAAAATAATTCCGAACCCCGCAAAGTTCAGAACAAAACAATCACAAACAAAAGAGCAACCATGACTCGACACAATCAGACCACGGCATAACATACACAAACAAGACGAACCCCCAACTGGATTAGTCACAACCAATGGCCTATCAACAATATCCGGTTCCAAACCTAACCGGCCTACGAGTTCATTACAAACAAACGAATGCGACGCTCCAGTATCAAACAGAACTCTAACTGGAACACCACACAAGAAAAGAGTACCTTGAACCACCACACTCTTTCCTTTCTCTTCAACGGTAGGAGCTTTCGAAGACGATGGAACATCTCCCAAAGCATAAGCTTGCACAATCTGCTTGTCCTTCCTTGGTTCTGGACAATTCCTCCTGATATGCCCCGGCTTGTCACAATTGTGACACTTCACTGGTACCTTCGGATTCTTACAATCCTTAGAGAAATGACCCTTCTGCTGACAATTGTAGCAAGTCACTTCGCCTTTCGGCTTCTTCTGGCCATCCTTACCCTTCTTCTGCTGCTGCTTCCTCTTGTTGTTTCCACCCTGCTGTGGTTTAGACTCTCCCCTGGTCACAGCAACAACAGATCCTTCCTTAGGAAACAGACTCTCATGCCTGAGAGCTTTCTCCACCAGCTTCTCAAATGAATCGTCCAAATGATATACCAACTGCCTCCCAAGATAACTGTCCAAGCCTGTCACGAACTTCTCATTCTTCTGATAAGCAGACTCAATATACGACCGGGCATACTTGGAAAAAGCTTCAAACTCAGAAACATACTCAAGAACTGGTCTTCCTCCTTGCTTGAGTTCCACAAACTTCTTGAACAGAACAGACTTCTGAGCTGTAGAAATGAACTTAGCTTCAAAATCTGGTTTGGAATTGCTCCCAAGTGATCTCTTCCTCTGGAGTATCAATAGTGATAGAGTTCCACCAATCAGAAGCTCTTCCCTGAAGCTGTCTTGATGCTAACTTCCTCTTAGTTGCATCATCAATTCCCAAATCACCAAAGATCCTTCTACAAGCATCTATCCATCTCTGGACTTCGATAGTTGATTCTGTTCCCAAGAAAACCTTCCCTCCAAGAGCAGTATAGTCCTTGCACAACTTAGCAAAATCCACTGGTTTCGGAGTCTGAACCTGAACTCCAACATCAACTGCCGCCCCCGGAATTGGTATCCTTCTCATGATCGAAGTCATCATAGCTTCGAACATGGATGCATAATCAGCAATCTCTTCAGTAGCACGGCCTTCCCTAGCAGCTGGTCTCCCTCTTCGACTCATTCTCAATATCTATAAAAAGGAATGATTAGAACATCTAGAGAAACAACTGCATAAAGGACTCAACTCTACTAAGCTACTATATTACATATAGTATTCATCCATCAAAATACAATTACGTCTCTCATACGTAGTTACGTAAGTGAGCGTTGGGTAAAATCGATTAACCTCGCTCTGATACCAAATGTGACGACCGCCCATGACCCCTGCACCGAATCTAGAGATAGTGCGCTGTAAAGTGTGCCAGGCGACCATGGACGATTGTCAAGGTAGATTAAAAACAACAGAATCTATCGTATTACTCACAGCGCATGGACAAAATACAATAGGACATATATATAGTGAAGCTTCACAGAATAGAATCTTATCAATAAAACTTCATAATAGTTGA
Source organism: Allium fistulosum (assembly GCA_030737815.1). Taxonomy (NCBI): domain Eukaryota; kingdom Viridiplantae; phylum Streptophyta; class Magnoliopsida; order Asparagales; family Amaryllidaceae; genus Allium; species Allium fistulosum. The sequence goes on from CM060901.1 coordinate 476,437,391, forward strand.
ATACAATCATCAGAATAGTCAATACATCAAGCCTCACTACATAACACTCGGAGAACATACAAACAGCGGAACATCCAGTACATATAGTAAGAAGATAATATGCAACCCTCCAGCTCGTCTTCGATATCAACACCGTGGAAAGCAAGAACAACACCTGTCACCTGCTACCTAGTCTGCCCGTCCCAAAATGGACGAACAGCCCAAGGCAATAAGAATTAAAACATAAAGCCTTGAGTCAGACAACAGTCTTAGTGAGCAATAGATTAACTAACAACATACCAAAAGAGTACAAAGGAAAAAGGAATAGGAATACAACCCTCCCACTCCAACCTCATTCTACAGTGATAGCCTCCAGACACACACTAAGCAGAAGCAAGCATAGCAAAGCATACAATTTAAAATAAAGCAATTATCACTCGAGTCAAGGGCGATGTTTTCCAAGTACAAACTCCAAGGTCTAAACCAAGGTCAGATAAGCACCCAGGAAATACCGCTCTTGAGACCGAATGATGATACAACCAAACATCCATGACTCTGGCTATCACTGTTATCCTTGCTTCGATACCACCATTAATTGAATGACTGGCACCTACTTTCAGTCGTCCGTCAAGGGCTAATGGAAACCCCGGTTCTAGACATAACTCCCGCACGACATCGTGACCCGTGCCTAGGATTATCGAATCTGCCCAGAGTACTCGACCATCAACGGTTAGTCTTTTGGGCGTCCCCATGTACTCTTGCTTGGAGCATGCTAGAACCTTCAACAACGATGAGATCTCAGCCTCCTAGTCATCCTCCTCGACGACTATTTCCATACTAGCTCAAGCGCCTCTCGAGCAAACCATTATCCTCAACTCGAACCATTTCACCGAGTTATCAACATGCTTGGAATGATCCCGTCTGGATTAGACCAAGACTATCTCATATCATGCTTCGCCTCATCATCATCATAGCAAAGTCTCATCTCAACATCATCATCGAATCTATCCATATGAGCTTCATCATCCGCTACATATGCTACGTGCAGCTTTTCCAATTCAAGAGCCTTTCCCTTAGCTTTTGAATCGTCTTCGACCATCTTGTCTAAAACCAATCAAAAATCATCTAATTCACAACAATCAATCAAGTCAAACATCAATCCAAGTAATCAAGCATTCAAATATGACCTAAGTAGACAATTATAACAATAATGGCATTTTCGTAATTAAAGGGTTGAAAGTCCAACAAGCATGAAAACATGAACAATATCTTTATAAACTTGATGAATGAACTTGCATAGGTTAACATGTGATAAAATGGATGTAACATCATCATGAACAATGAATCTATATGGATCTACACTTAGGATGAAGAAAATGCATGGAAATCACTATTTTAACACCAAATCGAGCCAACAATCCGATATACTCCTTTGGATCCGTGTGAGAGATAATCACCACTCACAAAATCACCAAAACAAACCCTAATCAACACGCTTCAGATCTGGACAGCGAGGGATCAAGCTTGATCTATCACGAATCCGCTTCAAACGAAGAAATCTCTCTTGAAAAGATGAAGATCTTCAATCTATGCTCTTGAATCTTCAATTTGATCTTCAACTTGGATGGATGGAAGCACTAGATTAGAGTGGAGAAAATAAATGAAGAAGTGTAGAAGTCGAGCTCTCAAAATGGCAACACTTCGTCACTTCAAAATCCGGATCCCAAAAATGGAACAAAGCTCTCCTATTTATAGCAGAAATTCCTTAAGTCATAACTCGGCTATCTCCTAAGTCGTCTCTGACTTATACCCCATACGACCTACGACTTACAGCTATGCCATCCTACGACTTAACCAGAAGCATCTGCGACCTAACAACAGGCGCTACAATGACTCACAACAAAGCAGCTATCTCCTAAGTCGTCTCCGACTTATACCATGCGCGCCTACGACTCAACAAAACTCAAATCCCCTATGACTTAAGACTTAACTCCCTTAAGTCGCCTACGACTTAAGCTCATGCGCACCTAGCGACTTTCCACTAGTCACGACTTATAACTTGGCAGAAGATACGACTTAACAGATCTATGCTTCTACGACTTAACAACAAACACCTAAGTCGTCTGCCTTCATAAGTCGTTCACGACTTACGACTTAACAAAACCCCCAGTCTACGACCTAATGTGTGCGCCTATCTCATAAGTCGGTTACGACCTAATTGGGTATACGACTCAACTACTAAGTCGTCTACGACTTAAAGGATACGACTTAACTGGTTAGACGACTTATCACTTAACTCGGTCAGCTCTTATGTCGTAAATCCCTAGGTCGGTCACTTACTTGAGTTGCCTAATTTCTTAAGTCGGTCATACGACCTATCCTATCCCACGACTTACTTCCTCCACGTCCTAAGTTACCAACCGATCTAACCCTTAAGTCCTCACCAACTTAAGTCTATTCCTTAGGTCGCCAAACCCTGGGTCACTCCTATCTCCTAAGTCGTATACGACTCACGACTTATGCTAAGTCGTGAACGACTTAGGACTTAGGCAAAATTTGCCTTAAATCGGAAATGGCTCAAAAATGCTAAAACTCCAGATTTGACGAACTTTTCGATCCGTGAAAATACGGGTCGTTACATTCTCTCCCCCTTAGGAATTTCGCCCTTGAAATTCCAAGCAAACAAAGCAATCAAAACTATTCTGTATGCCTACCATCCATAACAATCAGCAAACCATGCATCCAATTCTAGCTTAGCGTACAGAATTCTCAGACTTAGAACAAGTTACAATAACGTGAGATGAGACGACACCTTAGGGCCATACCTCGAAGAGTTCAGAATGAGCTGCTTTCATCCTCTCTTCCACCTCCCACGTACAGTCGTTACCATCTTCACTCCATTGTATCTTGAGCAACTTAACTACCTTCCTCCTAAGCTGTTTCGTGTCAGTTTCAACAACACGAAGCGGCTTACAAGGTTTTCTATCGACTGGATCAACTTCGAAATCTTCACAGCTGTCAGCAGAAACCACTGTATTCGAGTCGTGCACATACTTCCGTAGATACGATACATGAAAAACATTGTGCACACCCGTCATCTTCTCAGGTAACTCCAATCTATAGGCGAGCTTTCCAATTCGCTCGATGATCGGGAATGGTCCAACAAATCTCGGAGTCAATTTCCCTTTCTTCCCGAATCTAATAACATTCTTTAGTGGAGAAATCTTCACAAAAACCATATCTCCTACGTCAAATTCCAAATCCTTACGAAGCTTATTGGCATAACTCTTCTAACGGTCTTGGGCTGCCTTCATTCGTTGCCGAATGATCTCTATACAATCCGTAGTCTGTCGAATCATCTCTGGCCCAAGCATCAGCTTTTCTCCAGTCTCTATCCAACATGTCCGAGAGTTACACGGTCTTCCATACAATGCCTCATACGGTGCCATACCAATACTTGACCGGTAACTGTTGTTGTACGCAAACTCTACCAAATGAAGGTGATCTTCCCATGATCCTCCGAAGTCCAAAACACATGCTCTAAGAAGATCTTCCAAAACTCGGTTGACTCTCTCGGTCTGACCATCTGTTTGAGGGTGATAAGCTGTACTCAAACACAACTCGGTTCCCAAAACTTCCTGGAAGCTCTTCCAAAATCCACTAGTGAACAATGGGTCTCGATCGCCCACTATACTCTTCAGAATACCATGGAATCGAACTATCCATTTAACATACAACTCAGCCAACTTTGATGCAGTCCTAGTCGATCGAACAGGAATGAATCTTGCACTCTTGGTCAGACGATCTACAATGACCCAAATATCTTCATTTCCCGTTCTGGTTCTAGGCAATCCATCAATAAAATCCATCGACACTTGTTCCCACTTCCATGTAGGAACTTCTAATGGCTGAAGCAATCCACTAGGCTTCTTCTGCTCGGCTTTCACCAACTGGCAGTTCATACACTTGGGAATAAAATTTCCAACATCCTTTTTCATGCCTTCCCAGTAGTAGGTTCTCTTCATATCCCGATACATCTTATTTCCACCTGGATGAATTGTCAGCTTCGAGTGATGACTTTCCTTCAGAACTTCACTCCTCAATTCATCTATATCGGGAACAACTAGTCGTCCTTGCTTTTGAGGCCAACCCTCTCAATCGACCTCGAATCCTTTATCCTTTTCTGGATCCAATCCAGATTCCAAATCACGGATAATCCTGACAAGCTTATCGTCTTGCTTTTGGATCTCGCCAATCCTTTCCACAAGAGAAGGTCTTATCGATAAGTTTGCCCACATCTCAGGTTTCAATTCGCATCTAGGCTTGAAGTCAAATCCAGCTAAATACTCGAGATTCTTCCATTCTGAAAACATGGCTCCCAATCCTGCATGTCTTCGACTTAACGCATCTGCCACCACGTTACCTTTTCCCGGAGTATAAGCTATACCAAAATCATATGATGCTAAAAACTCTAGCCAACGTTGCTGCCGAAGATTCAAATCCTTCTGGGAGAAAAGATACTTCAACGACTTATGATCTGTAAACAACTCGAATCGGACTCCCAGTAGATAATGTCTCCACATCTTCAGAGCAAATACAATCGCCGCTAACTCCAAATCATGAGTCGGGTAATTCCTTTCATGCGGCTTTAGTTGTCGACTGGCATACACAACAACTTTATCCCTCTGCATCAGTACTGCTCCAAGTCCAGTACCACATGCATCGGTGTAAACCACCATCTCATCATTCCCACTTGGAATAGTCAAAACAGGAGCACTCGTCAATCGCTCTTTCAGGATTCCGAAAGCTTGCTCACACTTAGCATCCCAACTGAACACTTGGTTCTTCTTCGTCAATCCTGTTAACGGTGCAGCTATCTTGGAGAAGTCTTTGATAAACAGTCGATAATATCCTGCTAATCCAAGAAAACTTCTCACATCCGATGCATTCTTAGGTCTAACCTAATCCTGGATTGCTGCTACCTTAGCGGGATCAACCGCTATTCAATTTCCAGAAATCACATGGCCTAAGAACCTCACTTCACTCTTCCAGAAGTGACACTTCGAAAACTTAGCCTTCAGCTGATGTTTCCGTAAGATTTCCAAAACAATATGCAAGTGCGTCTTGTGCTCTTCCTCCGTTCTGGAATAAATCAGAATATCATCCACGAACACAAGTACGAACTTGTTCAACTGATCTCTGAACACTCTATTCATAAGATCCACAAAATATGCTGGCGCGTTAGTCAATCCAAACGGCATTACCAGCCACTTAAAGAAACCGGATGGTGTCCTAAAAGCAGTCTTCGGCACACTATCCTTAGCCACTCTCAACTGGTGAAATCCCGTTGCCAAATCCATCTGAGAAAACACCTTAGCTTCGTGAAGCTGATCAAACAAGTCATCTATTCTCGGCAATGGATACTTGTTCTTCTTAGTCAGCTTATTCAGCTCACGATAATCGACGCACAATCTCAACGACCCATCTGCCTTGGTTGCAAACACAACTGGTGCACCCCACTCGGACACACTACGCCGAATGAATCCTTTCTGCAAAAGATCGTCAACTTGCACCCTCAACTCTTGCTGTTCCCTAGGTGCCATCCGCCTAAGAGGCATCACAACAGGTCTGGCTCCTTCAACTAGATCTATACGAAACTCGATCTCTCTATGCGACGGCAACCCTTTGACTTCGTTAAAGACATCCTCGAATCCATTTGCGATTGGCACTAAAGACAGTCCATCCCGTGGAACAACTAGCGAATACATGAAGCTCATGAAGACGCCTTCCTCATGCTTACATCGTATCACAATCTTTCGCCCCTCCACATTCTCGACTGTCACCTCCAGCCTCTCACAATCAACCTTAGCCGCATACTTCCTAAGCCAGTCCATACCCAAAATAATTCCGAACCCCGCAAAGTTCAGAACAAAACAATCACAAACAAAAGAGCAACCATGACTCGACACAATCAGACCACGGCATAACATACACAAACAAGACGAACCCCCAACTGGATTAGTCACAACCAATGGCCTATCAACAATATTCGGTTCCAAACCTAACCGGCCTACGAGTTCATTACAAACAAACGAATGCGACGCTCCAGTATCAAACAGAACTCTAACTGGAACACCACACAAGAAAAGAGTACCTTGAACCACCACACTCTTTCCTTTCTCTTCAGCGGTAGGAGCTTTCGAAGACGATGGAACATCTCCCAAAGCATAAGCTTGCACAATCTGCTTGTCCTTCCTTGGTTCTGGACAATTCCTCCTGATATGCCCCGGCTTGTCACAATTGTGACACTTCACTGGTACCTTCGGATTCTTACAATCCTTAGATAAATGGCCCTTCTGCTGACAATTGTAGCAAGTCACTTCGCCTTTCGGCTTCTTCTGGCCATCCTTACCCTTCTTCTACTGCTGCTTCCTCTTGTTGTTTCCACCCTGCTGTGGTTTAGACTCTCCCCTGGTCACAGCAACAACAGATCCTTCCTTAGGAAACAGACTCTCATGCCTGAGAGCTTTCTCCACCAGCTTCTCAAATGAATCGTCCAAATGATCCACCAACTGCCTCCCAAGATAACTGTCCAAGCCTGTCACAAACTTCTCATTCTTCTGATAAGCAGACTCAATATACGACCGGGCATACTTGGAAAAAGCTTCAAACTCAGAAACATACTCAAGAACTGGTCTTCCTCCTTGCTTGAGTTCCACAAACTTCTTGAACAGAACAGACTTTTGAGCTGTAGAAATGAACTTAGCTTCAAATCTGGTTTGGAATTGCTCCCAAGTGATCTCTTCCTCTGGAGTATCAATAGTGATAGAGTTCCACCAATCAGAAGCTCTTCCCTGAAGCTGTCTTGATGCTAACTTCCTCTTAGTTGCATCATCAATTCCCAAATCACCAAAGATCCTTCTACAAGCATCTATCCATCTCTGGACTTCGATAGTTGATTCTGTTCCCAAGAAAACCTTCCCTCCAAGAGCAGTATAGTCCTTGCACAACTTAGCAAAATCCACTGGTTTCAGAGTCTGAACCTGAACTCCAACATCAACTGCCGCCCCCGGAATTGGTATCCTTCTCATGATCGAAGTCATCATAGCTTCGAACATGGCTGCATAATCAGCAATCTCTTCAGTAGCACGGCCTTCCCTAGCAGCTGGTCTCCCTCTCCGACTCATTCTCAATATCTATAAAAAGGAATGATTAGAACATCTAGAGAAACAACTGCATAAAGGACTCAACTCTACTAAGCTACTATATTACATATAGTATTCATCCATCAAAATACAATTACGTCTCTCATACGTAGTTACGTAAGTGAGCGTTGGGTAAAATCGATTAACCTCGCTCTGATACCAAATGTGACGACCGCCCATGACCCCTGCACCGAATCTAGAGATAGTGCGCTGTAAAGTGTGCCAGGCGACCATGGACGATTGTCAAGGTAGATTAAAAACAACAGAATCTATCGTATTACTCACAGCGCATGGACAAAATACAATAGGACATATATATAGTGAAGCTTCACAGAATAGAATCTTATCAATAAAACTTCATAATAGTTGAATACAATCATCAGAATAGTCAATACATAAGGCCTCACTACATAACACTCGGAGAACATACAAACAGCGGAACATCTAGTACATATAGTAAGAAGATAATATGCAACCCTCCAGCTCGTCTTCGATATCAACACCGTGGAAAGCAAGAACAACACTTGTCACCTGCTACCTAGTCTGCCCGTCCCAAAATGGACGAACAGCCCAAGGCAATAAGAATTAAAACATAAATCCTTGAGTCAGACAACAGTCTTAGTGAGCAGTAGATTAACTAACAACATACCAAAAGAGTACAAAGGAAAAAGGAATAGGAATACAACCCTCCCACTCCAACCTCACTCTACAGTGATAGCCCCCAGACACACATTAAGCAGAAGCAAGCATAGCAAAGCATACAATTTAAAATAAAGCAATTATCACTCGAGTCAAGGGCGATGTTTTCCAAGTACAAACTCCAAGGTCTAAACCAAGGTCAGATAAGCACCCAGGAAATACCGCTCTTGAGACCGAATGATGATACAACCAAACATCCATGACTCTGGCTATCACTGTTATCCTTGCTTCGATACCACCATTAATTGAATGACCGGCACCTACTTTCAGCCGTCCGTCAAGGGCTAATGGAAACCCCGGTTCTAGACATAACTCTCGCACGACATCGTGACCCGTGCCTAGGATTATCGAATCTGCCCAGAGTACTCGACCATCAACGGTTAGTCTTTTGGGCGTCCCCATGTACTCTTGCTTGGAGCATGCTAGAACCTTCAACAACGATGAGATCTCAGCCTCCTAGTCATCCTCCTCGACGACTATTTCCATACTAGCTCAAGCGCCTCTCGAGCAAACCATTATCCTCAACTCGAACCATTTCACCGAGTTATCAACATGCTTGGAATGATCCCGTCTGGATTAGACCAAGACTATCTCATATCATGCTTCGCCTCATCATCATCATAGCAAAGTCTCATCTCAACATCATCATCGAATCTATCCATATGAGCTTCATCATCCGCTACATATGCTACGTCCAGCTTTTCCAATTCAAGAGCCTTTCCCTTAGCTTTTGAATCGTCTTCGACCATCTTGTCTAAAACCAATCAAAAATCATCTAATTCACAGCAATCAATCAAGTCAAACATCAATCCAAGTAATCAAGCATTCAAATATGACCTAAGTAGACAATTATAACAATAATGGCATTTTCGTAATTAAAGGGTTGAAAGTCCAACAAGCATGAAAACATGAACAATATCTTTATAAACTTGATGAATGAACTTGCATAGGTTAACATGTGATAAAATGGATGTAACATCATCATGAACAATGAATCTATATGGATCTACACTTAGGATGAAGAAAATGCATGGAAATCACTATTTTAACACCAAATCGAGCCAACAATCCGATATACTCCTTTGGATCCGTGTGAGAGATAATCACCACTCACCAAATCACCAAAACAAACCCTAATCAACACGCTTCAGATCTGGACAGCGAGGGATCAAGCTTGATCTATCACGAATCCGCTTCAAACGAAGAAATCTCTCTTGAAAAGATGAAGATCTTCAATCTATGCTCTTGAATCTTCAATTTGATCTTCAACTTGGATGGATGGAAGCACTAGATTAGAGTGGAGAAAAGAAATGAAGAAGTGTAGAAGTCGAGCTCTCAAAATGGCAACACTTCGTCGCTTCAAAATCCGGATCCCAAAAATGGAACAAAGCTCTCCTATTTATAGCAGAAATTCCTTAAGTCGTAACTCGGCTATCTCCTAAGTCGTCTCTGACTTATACCCCATACGACCTACGACTTACAGCTATGCCATCCTACGACTTAACCAGAAGCATCTGCGACCTAACAACAGGCGCTACAATGACTCACAACAAAGCAGCTATCTCCTAAGTCGTCTCCGACTTATACCATGCGCGCCTACGACTCAACAAAACTCAAATCCCCTACGACTTAAGACTTAACTCCCTTAAGTCGCCTACGACTTAAGCTCATGCGCACCTAGCGACTTTCCACTAGTCACGACTTATAACTTGGCAGAAGATACGACTTAACAGATCTATGCTTCTACAACTTAACAACAAACACCTAAGTCGTCTGCCTTCATAAGTCGTTCATGACTTACGACTTAACAAAACCCCCAGTCTACGACCTAATGTGTGCGCCTATCTCATAAGTCGGTTACGACCTAACTGGGTATACGACTCAACTACTAAGTCGTCTACGACTTAAAGGATACGACTTAACTGGTTAGACGACTTATCACTTAACTCGGTCAGCTCTTATGTCGTAAATCCCTAGGTCGGTCACTTACTTGAGTCGCCTAATTTCTTAAGTCGGTCATACGACCTATCCTATCCCACGACTTACTTCCTCCACGTCCTAAGTTACCAACCGATCTAACCCTTAAGTCCTCACCAACTTAAGTCTATTCCTTAGGTCGCCAAACCCTGGGTCACTCCTATCTCCTAAGTCGTATACGACTCACGACTTATGCTAAGTCGTGAACGACTTAGGACTTAGGCAAAATTTGCCTTAAATCGGAAATGGCTCAAAAATGCTAAAACTCCAGATTTGACGAACTTTTCGATCCGTGAAAATACGGGTCGTTACATTCTCTCCCCCTTAGGAATTTCGCCCTCGAAATTCCAAGCAAACAAAGCAATCAAAACTATTCTGTATGCCTACCATCCATAACAATCAGCAAACCATGCATCCAATTCTAGCTTAGCGTACAGAATTCTCAGACTTAGAACAAGTTACAATAACGTGAGATGAGACGACACCTTAGGGCCATACCTCGAAGAGTTCAGGATGAGCTGCTTTCATCCTCTCTTCCACCTCCCACGTACAGTCGTTACCATCTTCACTCCATTGTATCTTGAGCAACTTAACTACCTTCCTCCTAAGCTGTTTCGTGTCAGTTTCAACAACACGAAGCGGCTTACGAGGTTTTCTATCGACTGGATCAACTTAGAAATCTTCACAGCTGTCAGCAGAAACCACTGTATTTGAGTCGTGCACATACTTCCGTAGATACGATACATGAAAAACATTGTGCACACCCGTCATCTTCTTAGGTAACTCCAATCTATAGGCGAGCTTTCCAATTCGCTCGATGATCGGGAATGGTCCAACAAATCTCGGAGTCAATTTCCCTTTCTTCCCGAATCTAATAACATTCTTTAGTGGAGAAATCTTCACAAAAACCATATCTCCTACGTCAAATTCCAAATCCTTACGACGCTTATTGGCATAACTCTTCTGACGGTCTTGGGCTGCCTTCATTCGTTGCCGAATGATCTCTATACAATCCGTAGTCTGTCGAATCATCTCTGGCCCAAGCATCAGCTTTTCTCCAGTCTCTATCCAACATGTCGGAGAGTTACACGGTCTTCCATACAATGCCTCATACGGTGCCATACCAATACTTGACTGGTAACTGTTGTTGTACGCAAACTCTACCAAATGAAGGTGATCTTCCCATGATCCTCCGAAGTCCAAAACACATGCTCTAAGAAGATCTTCCAAAACTCGGTTGACTCTCTCGGTCTGACCATCTGTTTGAGGGTGATAAGCTGTACTCAAACACAACTCGGTTCCCAAAACATCCTGGAAGCTCTTCCAAAATCCACTAGTGAACAATGGGTCTCGATCGCCCACTATACTCTTCAGAATACCATGGAATCGAACTATCCATTTAACATACAACTCAGCCAACTTTGATGCAGTCCTAGTCGATCGAACAGGAATGAATCTTGCACTCTTGGTCAGACGATCTACAATGACCCAAATATCTTCATTTCCCGTTCTGGTTCTAGGCAATCCATCAATAAAATCCATCGACACTTGTTCCCACTTCCATGTAGGAACTTCTAATGGCTGAAGCAATCCACTAGGCTTCTTCTGCTCGGCTTTCACCAACTGGCAGTTCATACACTTGGGAATAAAATTTCCAACATCCTTTTTCATGCCTTCCCAGTAGTAGGTTCTCTTCATATCCCGATACATCTTATTTCCACCTGGATGAATTGTCAGCTTCGAGTGATGACTTTCCTTCAGAACTTCACTCCTCAATTCATCTATATCGGGAACAACTAGTCGTCCTTGCTTTTGAGGCCAACCCTCTCAATCGACCTCGAATCCTTTATCCTTTTCTGGATCCAATCCAGATTCCAAATCACGGATAATCCTGACAAGCTTATCGTCTTGCTTTTGGATCTCGCCAATCCTTTCCACAAGAGAAGGTCTTATCGATAAGTTTGCCCACATCTCAGGTTTCAATTCGCATCTAGGCTTGAAGTCAAATCCAGCTAAATACTCGAGATTCTTCCATTCTGAAAACATGGCTCCCAATCCTGCATGTCTTCGACTTAACGCATCTGCCACCACGTTACCTTTTCCCGGAGTATAAGCTATACCAAAATCATATGATGCTAAAAACTCTAGCCAACGTTGCTGCCGAAGATTCAAATCCTTCTGGGAGAAAAGATACTTCAACGACTTATGATCTGTAAACAACTCGAATCGGACTCCCAGTAGATAATGTCTCCACATCTTCAGAGCAAATACAATCGCCGCTAACTCCAAATCATGAGTCGGGTAATTCCTTTCATGCGGCTTTAGTTGTCGACTGGCATACGCAACAACTTTATCCCTCTGCATCAGTACTGCTCCAAGTCCAGTACCACATGCATCGGTGTAAACCACCATCTCATCATTCCCACTTGGAATAGTCAAAACAGGAGCACTCGTCAATCGCTCTTTCAGGATTCCGAAAGCTTGCTCACACTTAGCATCCCAACTGAACACTTGGTTCTTCTTCGTCAATCCTGTTAACGGTGCAGCTATCTTGGAGAAGTCTTTGATAAACCGTCGATAATATCCTGCTAATCCAAGAAAACTTCTCACATCCGATGCATTCTTAGGTCTAACCCAATCCTGGATTGCTGCTACCTTAGCGGGATCAACCGCTATTCCATTTCCAGAAATCACATGGCCTAAGAACCTCACTTCACTCTTCCAGAAGTGACACTTCGAAAACTTAGCCTTCAGCTGATGTTTCCGTAAGATTTCCAAAACAATATGCAAGTGCGTCTTGTGCTCTTCCTCCGTTCTGGAATAAATCAGAATATCATCCACGAACACAAGTACGGACTTGTTCAACTGATCTCTGAACACTCTATTCATAAGATCCACAAAATATGCTGGCGCGTTAGTCAATCCAAACGGCATTACCAGCCACTCAAAGAAACCGGATGGTGTCCTAAAAGCAGTCTTCGGCACACTATCCTTAGCCACTCTCAACTGGTGAAATCCCGTTGCCAAATCCATCTGAGAAAACACCTTATCTTCGTGAAGCTGATCAAACAAGTCATCTATTCTCGGCAATGGATACTTGTTCTTCTTAGTCACCTTATTCAGCTCACGATAATCGACGCACAATCTCAACGACCCATCTGCCTTGGTTGCAAACACAACTGGTGCACCCCACTCGGACACACTACGCCGAATGAATCCTTTCTGCAAAAGATCATCAACTTGCACCCTCAACTCTTGCTGTTCCCTAGGCGCCATCCGCCTAAGAGGCATCACAACAGGTCTGGCTCCTTCAACTAGATCTATACGATACTCGATCTCTCTATGCGACGTCAACCCTTTGACTTCGTCAAAGACATCCTCGAATCCATTTGCGATTGGCACTAAAGACAGTCCATCCCGTGGAACAACTAGCGAATACATGAAGCTCATGAAGACGCCTTCCTCATGCTTACATCGTATCACAATCTTTCGCCCCTCCACATTCTCGACTGTCACCTCCAGCCTCTCACAATCAACCTTAGCCGCATACTTCCTAAGCCAGTCCATACCCAAAATAATTCCGAACCCCGCAAATTTCAGAACAAAACAATCACAAACAAAAGAGCAACCATGACTCGACACAATCAGACCACGGCATAACATACACAAACAAGACGAACCCCCAACTGGATTAGTCACAACCAATGGCCTATCAACAATATCCGGTTCCAAACCTAACCGGCCTACGAGTTCATTACAAACAAACGAATGCGACGCTCCAGTATCAAACAGAACTCTAACTGGAACACCACACAAGAAAAGAGTACCTTGAACCACCACACTCTTTCCTTTCTCTTCAGCGGTAGGAGCTTTCGAAGACGATGGAACAGCTCCCAAAGCATAAGCTTGCACAATCTGCTTGTCCTTCCTTGGTTCTGGACAATTCCTCCTGATATGCCCCGGCTTGTCACAATTGTGACACTTCACTGGTACCTTCGGATTCTTACAATCCTTAGAGAAATGGCCCTTCTGCTGACAATTGTAGCAAGTCACTTCGCCTTTCGGCTTCTTCTGGCCATCCTTACCCTTCTTCTGCTGCTGCTTCCTCTTGTTGTTTCCACCCTGCTGTGGTTTAGACTCTCCCCTGGTCACAGCAACAACAGATCCTTCCTTAGGAAACAGACTCTCATGCCTGAGAGCTTTCTCCACCAGCTTCTCAAATGAATCGTCCAAATGATCCACCAACTGCCTCCCAAGATAACTGTCCAAGCCTGTCACAAACTTCTCATTCTTCTGATAAGCAGACTCAATATATGACCGGGCATACTTGGACAAAGCTTCAAACTCAGAAACATACTCAAGAACTGGTCTTCCTCCTTGCTTGAGTTCCACAAACTTCTTGAACAGAACAGACTTATGAGCTGTAGAAATGAACTTAGCTTCAAATCTGGTTTGGAATTGCTCCCAAGTGATCTCTTCCTCCGGAGTATCAATAGTGATAGAGTTCCACCAATCAGAAGCTCTTCCCTGAAGCTGTCTTGATGCTAACTTCCTCTTAGTTGCATCATCAATTCCCAAATCACCAAAGATCCTTCTACAAGCATCTATCCATCTCTGGACTTCGATAGTTGATTCTGTTCCCAAGAAAACCTTCCCTCCAAGAGCAGTATAGTCCTTGCACAACTTAGCAAAATCCACTGGTTTCGGAGTCTGAACCTGAACTCCAACATCAACTGCCGCCCCCGGAATTGGTATCCTTCTCATGATCGAAGTCATCATAGCTTCGAACATGGCTGCATAATCAGCAGTCTCTTCAGTAGCACGGCCTTCCCTAGCAACTGGTCTCCCTCTTCGACTCATTCTCAATATCTATAAAAAGGAATGATTAGAACATCTAGAGAAACAACTGCATAAAGGACTCAACTCTACTAAGCTACTATATTACATATAGTATTCATCCATCAAAATACAATTACGTCTCTCATACGTAGTTACGTAAGTGAGCGTTGGGTAAAATCGATTAACCTCGCTCTGATACCAAATGTGACGACCGCCCATGACCCCTGCACCGAATCTAGAGATAGTGCGCTGTAAAGTGTGCCAGGCGACCATGGACGATTGTCAAGGTAGATTAAAAACAACAGAATCTATCGTATTACTCACAGCGCATGGACAAAATACAATAGGACATATATATAGTGAAGCTTCACAGAATAGAATCTTATCAATAAAACTTCATAATAGTTGAATACAACCATCAGAATAGTCAATACATCAAGCCTCACTACATAACACTCAGAGAACATATAAACAGCGGAACATCCAGTACATATAGTAAGAAGATAATATGCAACCCTCCAGCTCGTCTTCGATATCAACACCGTGGAAAGCAAGAACAGCACCTGTCACCTGCTACCTAGTCTGCCCGTCCCAAAATGGACGAACAGCCCAAGGCAATAAGAATTAAAACATAAAGCCTTGAGTCAGACAACAGTCTTAGTGAGCAGTAGATTAACTAACAACATACCAAAAGAGTACAAAGGAAAAAGGAATAGGAATACAACCCTCCCACTCCAACCTCATTCTACAGTGATAGCCCCCAGACACACACTAAGCAGAAGCAAGCATAGCAAAGCATACAATTTAAAATAAAGCAATTATCACTCGAGTCAAGGGCGATGTTTTCCAAGTACAAACTCCAAGGTCTAAACCAAGGTCAGATAAGCACCCAGGAAATACCGCTCTTGAGACCGAATGACGATACAACCAAACATCCATGACTCTGGCTATCACTGTTATCCTTGCTTCGATACCACCGTTAATTGAATGGCCGGCACCTACTTTCAGCCGTCCGTCAAGGGCTAATGGAAACCCCGGTTCTAGACATAACTCCCGCACGACATCGTGACCCGTGCCTAGGATTATCGAATCTGCCCAGAGTACTCGACCATCAACGGTTAGTCTTTTGGGCGTCCCCATGTACTCTTGCTTGGAGCATGCTAGAACCTTCAACAATGATGAGATCTCAGCCTCCTAGTCATCCTCCTCGACGACTATTTCCATACTAGCTCAAGCGCCTCTCGAGCAAACCATTATCCTCAACTCGAACCATTTCACCGAGTTATCAACATGCTTGGAATGATCCCGTCTGGATTAGACCAAGACTATCTCATATCATGCTTCGCCTCATCATCATCATAGCAAAGTCTCCTCTCAACATCATCATCGAATCTATCCATATGAGCTTCATCATCCGCTACATATGCTACGTGCAGCTTTTCCAATTCAAGAGCCTTTCCCTTAGCTTTTGAATCGTCTTCGACCATCTTGTCTAAAACCAATCAAAAATCATCTAATTCACAGCAATCAATCAAGTCAAACATCAATCCAAGTAATCAAGCATTCAAATATGACCTAAGTAGACAATTATAACAATAATGGCATTTTCGTAATTAAAGAGTTGAAAGTCCAACAAGCATGAAAACATGAACAATATCTTTATAAACTTGATGAATGAACTTGCATAGGTTAACATGTGATAAAATGGATGTAACATCATCATGAACAATGAATCTATATGGATCTACACTTAGGATGAAGAAAATGCATGAAAATCACTATTTTAACACCAAATCGAGCCAACAATCCGATATACTCCTTTGGATCCGTGTGAGAGATAATCACCACTCACCAAATCACCAAAACAAACCCTAATCAACACGCTTCAGATCTGGACAACGAGGGATCAAGCTTGATCTATCACGAATCCGCTTCAAACGAAGAAATCTCTCTTGAAAAGATGAAGATCTTCAATCTATGCTCTTGAATCTTCAATTTGATCTTCAACTTGGATGGATGGAAGCACTAGATTAGAGTGGAGAAAAGAAATGAAGAAGTGTAGAAGTCGAGCTCTCAAAATGGCAGCACTTCGTCGCTTCAAAATCCGGATCCCAAACATGGAACAAAGCTCTCCTATTTATAGCAGAAATTCCTTAAGTCGTAACTCGGCTATCTCCTAAGTCGTCTCTGACTTATACCCCATACGACCTACGACTTACAGCTATGCCATCCTACGACTTAACCAGAAGCATCTGCGACCTAACAACAAGCGCTACAACGACTCACAACAAAGCAGCTATCTCCTAAGTCGTCTCCGACTTATACCATGCGCGCCTACGACTCAACAAAACCCAAATCCCCTACGACTTAAGACTTAACTCCCTTAAGTCGCCTACGACTTAAGCTCATGCGCACCTAGCGACTTTCCACTAGTCACGACTTATAACTTGGCAGAAGATACGACTTAACAGATCTATGCTTCTACGACTTAACAACAAACACCTAAGTCGTCTGCCTTCATAAGTCGTTCACGACTTACGACTTAACAAAACCCCCAGTCTACGACCTAATGTGTGCGCCTATCTCATAAGTCGGTTATGACCTAACTGGGTATACGACTCAACTACTAAGTCGTCTACGACTTAAAGGATACGACTTAACTGGTTAGACGACTTATCACTTAACTCGGTCAGCTCTTATGTCATAAATCCCTAGGTCGGTCACTTACTTGAGTCGCCTAATTTCTTAAGTCGGTCATACGACCTATCCTATCCCACGACTTACTTCCTCCACGTCCTAAGTTACCAACCGATCTAACCCTTAAGTCCTCACCAACTTAAGTCTATTCCTTAGGTCGCCAAACCCTGGGTCACTCCTATCTCCTAAGTCGTATACGACTCACGACTTATGCTAAGTCGTGAACGACTTAGGACTTAGGCAAAATTTGCCTTAAATCTGAAATGGCTCAAAAATGCTAAAACTCCAGATTTGACGAACTTTTCGATCCGTGAAAATACGGGTCGTTACATTAATGTTTCAAGCTATTTGTTTTCTCTTGATATATAAAATGTATTCATATATTTAATTACCATAGTGTTTTCCTTATTACTTTATATTTTTCCTGGTTGTAAAAATATAACATATGGTAATGTATAATCCATATATACACTCATTCACATTTCCTCATTCCTTCTCTCTGAAATACCATTTCCTTCTTATTATTTATTTTTAATTACTATAAAAGTCTACTTTTATCATTTTATTCCTTTCTGACTATTTATATTCAATATATATTTATACATATGAATATAAGACTTACTCATACTTAGTTATTTTCTTCTCATTATTATTTTACTGAAAACAACTATCCCCTTCATTATATATTTAACTCATTCTCAATATTTATTTTCAAACTATATTTTTCCTTGAAAATTCTCCTTTCACTGATTTTATTAAAATTATTCTTATCTCAATAATTTGGGTCTTCACATGATAGAACTTTTAAAATTGAAATTATACAATTTAAATTGAATTTAAAAATAGCCTTCCGAGGCACAGTCTTGGAATTCGACGAAACCAGTTCCATTGGATCCGTAATAGTGTATTATTATCGGATTTCAAATTTTGTAGTGTTTGGAGTTGCCGTGTGATCATACGATAGGTAAACGGCTGAAATCTATATCGAAAATTCAATATAATAATAGGGTCCTAAAAGCTATCTTCTCCAAATGGGCGAATTAGGACTCGTAACCTTTTCCATTGCGTTCGGAATAGGGTTATAACATTATAAACGCCTAGCGGCATGTCTCGATAGGAGGTCGAGATTTTGAGTTGCAAATTTCGAGACAATTTGAATATGAAATAAATATATATATATATATATATATATATATATATATATATATTATATACTGGTCAACTGCAGCTGTATTTCTTTCACATCAGGCCTTTTACCCCTCTTTTCGAAATCACTGTAGCCAGTTAATTCAAATACGTTACCTTCTAATCGTGTCTTCTTTTTGAAACCAGGGAGAAATAAAAAATAAAATATAAGTATGCGTTATGTGTTCCCATTTCTACAAGTATAAACGTCTTCCCCTCCCATCTTCTTTTTCAATTCAAATTGCCCAGTAAGAAAAAAAATTCGGAATTCCCTTCCATTTTCTTTAATCAAAGGACGAACAAAATCGATTACGAAAAATAAAATAAAATCGCGAGCCTCCTTTAAATCGCTACTAATCATGGGGGGGGCATTCGATAATTGAGGCTGGGTAGTCTGGGGGATAACGGTGCCATCAAGACGACTCCGAAGTCATGGCGAGCATCGATGAGTTCAGACAAATAGCGGCATTCGAGGACACCAGATCTTAGGCCAGGGGGGAAAAAGGCGCGACTGTTTGGTAGGAGTGACGTCGTTGACTAAAGCCTAGGGCATAGGTTGTCTAGTCGTGTCTGATTGGGTCGAGAGCAGGAGTTCGGTTGCTGATTTTTGTCGCATACGTGGAGATATTGGGATGATGGTGGTCGATTGGACGGTAGGGGATAACGGCAGTCGGTTTCGAGAACTGGATGCCTTAAAGAGAATTTTATAACAGTAAGGTATATTAACATTTATTTTAAAATGTTGTCTTTTTATTTGAAAACGGTAAGTTTAGATTGTTGATTTCAAAACAGTGGATTTTAAATGTTTCTTAGGTTCAAACAGTTTTGTCTAACAAATAAATAAATATATATACACCCTATTATAAAATTTATAACTTAGTCAGAAAAGGAAATGTAAACTAGGTTGGTTTAACTATCATTTAAAATCAGTTAATTAAAATTATTAAACGGGTAATTGGTTTTAGATTACTTCAAATATTAATAAATCGTACAATGTGTATTCAAGGTCTGAAATCATGTAGAAAACAAGCCGGTTTGGGTCGAATTGCAAAACAAAAATCAAAGGTGAGTTAATCTCACTCATCTGGGTTTTATTTAAATTTAAATAGTTAAATTTAAATATTTGGTTGAATGATTGAATTGATTGGTTGTGGTATATTATATATAGTAGTATATAAATTGGAGTGATTGATTTCTAGCATTATATAGCGGATGAGACCCTATGCGCCGCATAATAGGGGATGGTATTATATTAATCCCATATACCGCGATATTCCACCTCGAAGTGGAATTGGTATTGTGCTAACATCTGTGGATGCAGGGAAACAGGTTGGAGGGATCCAATTGGATTCCTCAAAATCATTTAGATTGGTTAATATTCTGTGTTATGATTATTAGACATTCTGTGATGAATTATATTGATAATTGGAATGTTGGATGCTATGGTTTGATTGGATATATTTGGACATTCTGAGTTATCAAAATGTATAGATCTTGATTTTAAAAGAAAATAAAAAGAGAGAATTTGAGTAAAATGATTATAGAGAATTTGGGTTAAATTAAAGAATGAATGGGAAAAGGATAAAAGTGGATTTTAAATTTGTTAATAAATAAATTCCAAGTATGGGAAAGGAGATTTTTGAATAAATGGGAATAAATGAAATTTAAAACTTAAGAGGTATTAATTAATGGAATAAAGGATTTATTTTTAAATTCAGAATTTAAATGGTTTAGGATGCAATAAAAGGAATTTTTATGAAATTGGTATTTCCAGTTTAAAATCATAATAAAGAGTTAAATCCGGAATTTATGAAATTTATGGATTTTGGAATAAAATTTAGTAAGTAAAGGAATTTATTATAAAATAGAGTAAATTTTGGGAATCAATTTGAAAATTTATTAAGTGTTTGAAACTGGGATCTTAAAAGGAAGATGAGACTATGGAATTTATAAACTGGGTTTATAAAGTGAAGTAATATATCAGTGGATATTTGGAAGAATAAATTCACGGTGGGAATTTATTAAAGAAATGGGTAAATTTGTTTAAAAATAAATAGTGATTTATTTTTAAAGATGTGAAAGAGAAGTGTATTTCCCTGGATAGCCAAGTACGTTTCCAAAGCAAACTTTTAAGTATGAGTTAAGGGTTTTAAAGTTGTTTTTAAAAGTATGTTTTAGAAAATTTATTATTTTTAAATGTTTAAGTTTAAAAGCAAGTATTTCTCAAATTTAATTTAGTAGTAATTATTTAAAGGTAACTTGGTATTGTGTTTTAAAAGGATAAAAATGTAGTTTTATATTTTATAAAGTAGTTTATTTTAAATATTCTTAAAGTATGTATTTTTAAATAAAGTATTAAAGTAGCTTTAATTTAAATGTTTTAAAAGTGTATTTTATAATAAAGTGTTTTTAAATTATTTTAAAAATCTAAAGTAATTGTACTTGGTGTTTTTAGTGGAAATAAGTATTTGGGAATTTATTCCATGAGAAGAGTGTGGTTTGGAAATTGTTTTCAAAAAGGGTTTGAAAGTGGAAATATATCTTGCGAAGATATTGTGAGGTCAATAAATAATTTGGAAAATTATTTATGTTTGATGGTTGTTTGTGGATGTTATTTGATAGTTAAATAACCAACTATCAATATTGGCCAATGCGTTGATCGTTTCGAAGAGACCGGGATCGGGATTTATTTTCCGAAAACCACTTCGATCCGGTTTGTACGCTTTCGTGGGGAAACGAGTTTGGAAACGAAGTTGGAGTAGTAAAGTGCAAGGGCTAGTCGCTACTAATCCTGAGGATGATTCCAAAATGGATGTGGTATGAATAGTGCCTTCGGTTCCGTTCGAACCCGGAACGGACTTGTATGGATGAATGCTTTCAGAACATCGTCAAGAGGACGGTGAGCATTCTAAATGATATGTTCTAAAAAGGTAACGCTTAGCCTCGAGCCTCATCAATTGGGAATTACTGAAAATCAAGGGTTATGCAGCAAGGCTAAGTGGGTCGCACCCATTCGGGTGAGGTCATCCCTGTCTAGATGTTCCTTTTTATTTCGGCTTAGTGGGTGGTTACTGATCCCAACCGCGCGGTGATCTTACTCGGGATTATCCAGTAAGGGGTAGTCCCGGTCTTGTGTTGCAGGGGATTGGGAGTGATCCTCGGTACGCTGATCTAGACCAGGTACTGTGACAGGTGGTACCCCAGTGCCTAGTCATTAGTTGGAAATCCATTCTCCCTACGCGCCTTTTACGGTTTTTGTTTGTAGAACCCACTTTGTGGCTAGTGTGCTGGAATTTGATCATGTAACAATTTCAGTTATTTGAATAAGTATTTGTATATAGACACTATTATAATATCAGACGGATTTGATAAAAAGTGTTTTGGCTATCGTAAGGTAAAAACCCGACATGTTTATTTGTGGCGTGGTCTTACGAGATGCTTTTGATTTCAAAGGATTTTGAAACTTTAATAATCCAGTTGAGTGTGTTTTCTCACGCTGGTTTTCCAGACTGACTCGGGTATTATTTTATTATAATGCTCGGGTCAGACCGAGTATTATAGAATACATGATATGATGCTGTGGAGCTCAGGAGACGAGCTGGATGGCGAGACGTACTTCCGTACTTGATTATTATTCCGCTGTGTATTTAGTTTTGTGAGGACATGTGATGATAACTGTCCAGTTGTGTGTGATGAATTGTGTTGTACTCTGATGATATAATGTATAAACTGATATAATTTTACTGTTTTAAATATTAGTCATTTATCTATTATATATTGTTCTGCTGCATTTGTGAGATTCTGATGTTGTTTTGGCTTCTTCTTCTTCTACCCTTTTCTTCTTTTACCCTAGTTATTCGCTCTTTCGTACACTTTGGGTTGAACGAGGAAGATTTATTATGAACTCAAGGGGTACGGAACTGCGGGTCGTTTCAACATTGGAATAAGAAATATGATTTCTACTCCGAAATGTATATACAAAATTATTTTCTATAAGATTTATTTCTATATGTTTAAGATCTTTTATGAAAGAACTCTCCACTGTAAACTTGTTGCAATATGTGAAATAAATAGTCTATATTAAGTAGATGATGGACCTCTATATTTGGTACGCTATTATAGTAATGGCGAAAATAGTAGGAGCATGCCATATAACACTTATTGACTACGTCAAGTTATGAAAATTGTTTAAGCAAAACATACTGAGCATTATTTATGAAATAATGACTATTTTCGGTGTCGATTGAAAAATAAGCACAGTTATATCTCTATGTGAATATTATGAATATTCATTATGAAATGAAACTATAATATGATATTTGTTTTGATAAAAAAAGTGACACATTGAAAAATACTGAAATATCTAAAATTAATTATAATTATTTTGGAATTATATAGACTAAGCCTAATGAGAAGTAATTTTTATTATATGATTATAAATCATATGGTACTAGTTAATTATATGTCAAACAATTAAGGGCTATGTACCCATATAGTGGGAACATCATAAGAGTTGATGAACTCTTCGGATTGATATGAAAGGATGTATTTAATTGTAAGTCTATTAATACCAAAATGGTTCCCGTACTTCATCATCTTCATCGATTAGTTATAACAAACATGGACTTGTGAATTTGATACACATGTATATGTCTATGAACTCATAGAATATAAAATAGAAGTAAATAATTTAACACGCGACTGAAATGATTCAATTTGATTCAATGGATAAGTGTATTGAAAAGGGTTCTTAAAATAAATAAAAAATTCAATCTTTAAAGTCACTCCTTCTTATAATACATAATGATGTATTGATAAGGAGTAATTGAACTTTGTTGAGCAAAGTATGTTAATTGTGAGTGAAATTGAGATAAACTTCTTCCTATACGGTTGTGTACTTAATAGTAGTACACAAGGTCAAAATTAATTTCATCCAAAGAATGGTTTACAAAATCATACAAGATAAGGGTTTATAAGAAACCCCAACATATCTTTGGCCAAGTAGTTGGCGAGTAGTGCGAATTCAAATACTGCATGTAATAGTTATATGCAAGGGAACTTACATGAATCATCCCAAGAGAATTTTGGGAACTATAGTCATTAGATGACTAATTTATATTATGAATATAAATATATTGTGAACTAATACAAAATTAGTTTTAAATATAGAAATTTATAAAAAAAATTATGAATGCCCGTTCCATTGCACTGAGAAACAACTGTTGTTTCATGAAATACTAACTTAGTAGCGAATGAATTTCTTTAAGAAATTATTGGTATAAAATGGATTTGGATATGATCCAATGGTAAAACTGATTGTAAGGGATGAAATGAAATTAATCAAACCTAAATGAACACAACACATTAGAATGTCTAATAAGTATTCTTTGACATTGAAGAGAAACTATGAGTTCTTATCAACGTCGAGAATAGATAATCCTCGGCGGTCAATTGAACCATTAATAGTATTGACTCTATGATATGGTATGATGCACAAATCCAAAAATGAATTCAAGTACATTATCAAATATGATTTTGAAAGTTGTACCCAAAGGGATATGATCCATTGGCCGTAAATATGTCTCCAAGAGAAAGACAAATGCAGTCGGGATATAGTGAGCCACATTGATATAAATAATACCATAAATTTCAATTGTTGATATTCACGTAATAGATTCAACATTCAATGTTCTCAAGTAGATTTGGTTTTACTCACAACATTATTACATAGTATGACTTTATGTTTTGGAATTTATGTGTTGAATTGGAAAATTATAAATAATGATTTAGAGTAAACTATTTTTATACATAAAACAAAAGTGTCTCAAAATCAGTGGGAGCAACATTGAGTTTGTGAATTTTTGGATATAATCCAAGAACGGTGTAACGACTCAGAATTTTTGCCATTTGAAATTCGTATATTTAATTAATTTTAAATATTAATAAGTAAGATTTGGAAGTCGAATTAATTTAATTTCGATATACTGATTTAATTGGGCGATTAAATTATTAATTTAATACCTGAATTTGGGTAGATAATTGAAATCTGGATTAAATGTGTATAAAAAATAATTTATAAAGTTACATTAAATCATATTGGAGTTAGAATGATGTTATAGAACTTTTAAAATTGATTTAAAAGTTAAATTGTGAAAATTGAATATTTTAATATTTAATTGACGAGTGAAAATGACCATTTTTCAAACAGTCTCGGATTTCGATGAAACCAGTTTCATCGGATCTGTAACGTGAAATTATTATAAGATTTCAAATTTCGTGTCAATCGGATTTACGGTTTGTCCGGGGCAAGCCAAAATGCCTAGAAATCGTTTTAAATCGATTTGATTTAAATTTGATCGTTTATTTCCGTAACTCTCACATACGATCGAATTAGCTCCCGAAACATGTTCCATTGTGTTCGAAACGCGGGTTAAACCTTATAAACGTCAGCCGGCACGCTCGATTTGGAGTTCGGAAAATTTTGGATGAATAGTGTTTTGTGAAATTTTCTATAAAAGGCCCTCACTTATTCACATTTGCATTCAGAAAACCCTAGGGTTAGCAGCCGCCGTTTACATATTCAATGGCCACGAATTCGTTCTCTTCTTCTCCAATTTCCGATCGATTCAAGCAGTATTACCAAGATTGTTCAACACGAAAAACGTAGAGCGTCGCGTGATCTTCGATTCTATACGGGTATGATCGATTTTAATCGAGTGAATCGTCGTCAGGAGGGTCACGTTCATCTTCGGTTCACGCACGATTTCCCACGTGATGGGAGTTCCGAGTTCAACAAAATCGTGGTCGACGGTGGAGCTTGCGTAGGCGAATAGTTTGGCTATGGCCGATCGTCGTAGATATCGTTGTGGTGGCCCCGGCGTTCGAATGAGTTGAACGACGTAGTGGGTTTGATCGGCTGGGGTTTCACAAACGGGGGAAGAAGGATTTGCGTGGCTCAGATCTGCATAGAAGAGAAGCAACGGCTGTGATAAAAAATGTTTAAAAATTTAAAAAAATGTAAATTTATTTATATATTAAATTGTATAAACTTTGTAATGTCGTATCTTTGTCATACGAGGTCAAAAACCGACGAAACTTTTTGCATTGGAACCGTATTGATGAGCTCTTCACAAAGGAGCTGGTTTGAAGTCAATTGGAGTCAGTGAAAATTTTGGGTAAAATTAAACGTGCGTTTAATTTTATTTGAAATAAAACACTACAACCGTTATTGAAAGCAAGGTGAGAACTCCTCACTCAATCGAGTATTTTGTTTCGATATAAATTTTAAATAGTTAGATTTAAAATTGCTTGATTGTGTGAATTGGATGATAAATATTATCTGTTGTGTTAAATAGACCCTAAACGCCGTATATTAAGCGGAGGTTATTTATTAAAAACATATACCGCGATAATTCCATATTGAAGTGGAATTGGTATTATATATGTATTTGGAGTTGATTTCTCGCATTATATAGCGGATGAGACCCTATTGCGCCGCATAATAGCGGATAATATTTATAAATCCCATATACCGCGATAATTTCACTGTGAAGTGAAATTGGTATTGTGCTAACATCTGTGGATGTAGGGAAACAAGTTGGAGGGATCCAACTGGATTCCTCAAACATTTGAATTTATTTCAATGTTGTGTGTTGATTTATTTATAATCGCCATGTGATTATATTGTGATTGAAATTGTTGACGGCTATAATTTAGCCAAATATATTTTTGGTATCGATGGATACCAGAAATAAGTAAAATTGGATTTTTGAAAATATAAGTTGAAAACTGATCGAAAAATTTATTTTTGATAATTGGATAAATTTAAAAGGAGTTTAAAAGATAAAGTTTTATTTTTGAACTGTATTGAATTAAATTTCAAATTTGGAAAAAAAAGGCTTAATAAATGGATTTCGGAAATATTATCTATAAACTGAAGAATTTATCTTAATTTGGGATTTTTTAAATAGATTTGAAGAGATAAAGGAATTTATTTTTAAAAGGAAATAATTTGGAAATTCGTTGAAAATTTGATTTGGTGTTTTAAAATCAATTTGAAATTAATTGATTATTAATTTACTATAACTAGTAAAATTGATTTATAGAAATTTATTTGATTTAAATTAATCAGATAATTTAATTAATCGTATCTATGGATGTTTGGATTATATTGGATGTTGAATTGTTTGACATCTTTGATGTGTGATGCTTTGTGGTATATTCTGATTTGTGTTTGATTTGTGATCTATTTATCTGTGAGGTATATATCTGTGATCTGTGAATAAAGATAAGCGTTATAGTTTATACCGCTTATCAATTTTATTGTTATATTTGATCTGTGATGGTTGAATGTTGTTGCACTATTGTGTTAAACCCTTGAACTACACAATACACACACAAATGTGGATTTCACGTAGAAATCGGTTAAGTCACAGTATTTATCAATTTGGGAAAAAATTGAGTTTTTGAATCCAAAATAGTTTTGGGATTTAAATTAGAAGTTTTTGAAAATGAGTTTCAGAAATAAAAGTTATTTTAAATTACTTAATAGAATTGGAATTTAAATCATTTGATTTAAGTTTGAATTCGATATTTTGGAATTGAATTCAATGAATTGGGAATTTTGGTTTAAAAGATTTTATAAGTATAAAAGACGTTTATATGGGTTTTTAATCATTTAAAAATATGGTTTTGGAAATTTAAATGTATATTCAAGTTTTATACTTGAATGGATTTAACTTGTGTAATTGTAACCAGTTTTTCCCAAAACGAAAACTATCCGTTTTCAGATAATAAAAGCTTTCATTAAGTGAAAAGATTTCCAATTTGTATTGAAAACATTTCAAGTTGAAATGAAATTGTAAATAGTTTGTGTTTGCACAAAAAATGGACAAACACCTCAAAGTTGTATGATTTAGTAGATCTTATGTTGTTCTTAGTGATTTGAGTGATTTATGCAAATATATGAAAAGCAGGGGCTAAACTGTAAAAAGACACGCAAATTTATAGTGGTTCAGCCAGAATGTGCCTACGTCCACTTTATATGTTATTTCTCTTTTCTTGTTTTGATTACAAGTACAAAGCTTTAATACAAGTAAAAGAAAGTTGTTTGAAAGTTCTCTCCGTGCTTGAGCTCTCAAACTTGTCCCCATTGTTGTACCCCTGCCCCTCTATTTATAGAGTGAGGCTGGGGGTAGGGGTCATGGATGTATATAACAGCTGGTGGGCCTAGGCCGACGCGACCTGGCCTGGTATTGTTGGCCTGAAAGGAGTATGGTCCGGTAGGAGTATGGTCCGGTAGGAGCATGGTGGAATTGAGCTTTGGACCGATTGATGGACTTGGTCCGGTGAGGAGCTCTGGACCGGTTGATGATTTCCATTCGGTGGGGAGTTGTGGACCGGACGAGCGTTTCCATTCGGTGGGGAGTTGTGGAACGGACGAGCGTTTCCATTCGGTGGGGAGTTGTGGACCGGACGAGCGTTTCGGCAGCATTGGTTCGACATGTGTTTGGTGGTGAAAATTCGCCCAATAATTTGCCCCCCAAAGTAAGGCATATGCCTGTCATATGTCTTGCTTTGTTTCAGCTGAGCCATCGTATTCGGTATTAGGACCGAACCATCTGGTCCGGCTATCAAACTTTCTTTTATAAATAAGAGCCTCAAGCCTTCGTGTTTCCTCACCAAACGTGATAACCGGATCAATCTTTCGAACTGTCGAATCAGGTGAGCTTGTTTTCTGCCGAGCGAACTTCTAGGGCTAGGCTACCGAACGAACTCGGAAACTTTGGGCTCCCAACTAACCGAATGGACTTTCTTATTGGGATGCCGAATGAGCTTTTGGTTGGAATTTACTGACCGAATAAACTCTCATATCGGGGTGCCGGATGAGCTTTTGGTTGGAATTTACTGACCGAATGAATTTGGGGATTCCGAGTGTCGAATGGTTTCGAGACTCCGACACCGAATGAAATTTCATATCCACTTTACTGAACGACAATGGGAGTTTAAGCATTTTTATTTTATGAGTGAAATTTCATATTGCACACACTCGCTTTTTTACTTCCTTTAGTCTAACGACGTTCTTCTTTGTGTTTGCAGATAATGTCTCGTAAAGCTGAAACTCGGTCAGATAAAAAGAGGTCTCAGGGCGAAGGAGAATCTTCCACAGTGCCCCCTGCTCAGCCAGGACCGGAACGTCACGGATCTACCCCGAGATCTTTGGTGGACGGGTACGGCCCTCAGGAGCTTCTGAACTCCCCGCCTGATTGCTTTCCCAGCTCACTCAAAGGGGAGCAGCTTGATGTCATTTCCCGATCTTTTGGAATCGATAGGGCGCACATGCTATTGCCAGGGAGAGAAGTTATGCTGTACGATCCTCCTGAAGGGTACTTCGCCTATAGCAGATACCACTGTATGTGTGGTGCCATTCCTCCTCTTAACGCTTGGATAGCCAGCTTCCTCACATATCTAAAGGTGGCCCCATTCCAGCTTCAACCCAACTCCTATGCTATATTGGTGAGCCTCTTCGTCATTTTCCTGAGGAAGTATGGTCGTGCTCCTTCCAACCGGGAGATCCGGTATCTATATAATCTGAGGGGCTATAAGAAGGGGTCCTCATACATTAGCTTGGAGTCAGCCGTGACCTTCAAGCCGGTCTTGGATCTGTATTCTAAATTCAGCATGTTCAAGAAGGAGTGGTTCTTTGTCAGGGACGACTCCGTTTCAATTCGGCGCTTTACTTCTGGATGTAAGTTGATGCTTTTACTTATAATTTCCATTCCGATTGCGATGCTTCTTCTCATACTTTCTCATTTTTGCTAGCGACAGGTGGCTTTGCGATTGTGGAGACTGACCGCCTGGTTCAAACGGCGGCTGAGATAGAAGCTATTCTCGGGAAATATAGATCATCTGCCTTCCTGATCAGAAATGCGACCCTTCTGGAGTATAACTTAATCCTTCCACAGCAGTCAGTAGTCAAGCTGAGGGAAACGGCGGAGGAGAGGGCGGCTGTTCAGACTAAGGGAGGTGTTACGGTAGAGAGTAGCAAGAGGAAACCTTTCACAAAACCTCCAGCCGTCGGAGGTAAGAAACTCAAGAAGTCGGACGGTCCCTCCCCTAGCAATTGTCCACTTACCCAGGAGGAGGAGGACATAGAGGAGGAAAGAGGTGAGGGTGGAGATGGTCGGGAAGGTGATAAAGGTGGCGATGGCATCGGGGCCTTGCTTCCTGGGAAAGCGGGCGAGATTCAGGAGTGGACGGATGATGCATTCCACTAGGCTTTCGAGGGGCTGGACGAAGATACAGCTTTGGTATAGAAAACCGGGAAAGTGGACAAGGCTGGGACCGGTGCAAGCGAGTCTTCTCAGACCATTCCAGCCAAGGTGGCTCCGACAACTCAAGGTGAACTCTTGACTCCTGCATGCTTCATTAATGATAGGGACTTAGGAATATTTTATGATCCGCTCCCGTCCTGGAATGAAATCCAGGACTCATTGCAGTATCCTACTTCTCCCCAGGGTTTGTATAACAGACGTGCTTTCTTTCTTCTTTTAACTTGTAATTTACCGCGTTTCTCGAATCATATAGTGATGTAAGCTTGTGACACTTGTTCTTCATATCAGGAGCAGGCAAGACATCCAAGGCCTCAGACCTTCGGCACAGGCTTGAGCAATATAAGCTTTCCAAAACTTCTGTCAAGCCGAAGCCTTCGACCCACCGCTCCGGGGATGTAGTCGGCTACCGTCCTCTTCTCGGGGTTATCGAAGAGGGTATTCAACAGAGAAGGAGGAGTCATCCTTTATCCGAACCTTCGCCCGGTCCTCAGCTCCCAGCTCAGCCTCTTCATGATATCACGGAGGAGGACAGCGAGTTTGCACCATCTCCGCACCCGTCCGGAAACCCTTCCGTTACTCATATCGACCGTCCTGACTTGGCTCGTAATCCATTTGAGGGTCATCCCGATCTGGATCCAAGTTCCCACGACATTACCTTTGACAAGGTTACTGGTGAGCACCTTCTTCCCCGCAATCCCATGGTACGGGTGCTTGATGAAGCTAAGTCCTTAGATCTTGATCTACTTACCACTTGGATAGTTACCATGGGAGACGAGGCCAAGGCTAATATTGACCAGGTGGCGGAGGAGACTAGGACGCTGATGGGGCATCATGCCCGGCTGGTTAAGGCTGGAGAGGAGATTGGGAGTGCCAACATCCGACTAAGATTGATGGTTTCGGACCAGGCCAAACAGCTCGCTGATCAGGCCATTCAGATTTCTCAGCATGAGGCTGCCTCCGGGCGGTTGAGGAAGGCTATGGAGGAGGCTAGTAAGGCGGAACTGCGGAAGATGGAAGCTGCCTGCAAGGAGCAGATAAATATGGCCATCTCGACAGAGGATGAGGTTCGGAGGGCGGATCTTGAGCGGGTAGAGGAGCTGTCGGGGAAGCTTGAAGCCGCAGAGCTTGCTCAGGTTAGGCTGAAGGAGGAGATGGAGGCGGTGCGGAAATCCCTTCAGGCTGACTGCTCGAGTTACCGTTTGGAGAGAGAAGCTGCTGTTGGAAGGTTGTCGGCTTCCGAGGCCCGGATGGGGGAGTTTGAGGAGAATGAGGGGATGATGGATGAGATGCTTCAGGACATGTACTTCCGAACTTGGAAGCAAGGCAACCTATCCTAGATGGATGATTATCCTAGGGTCATGGCTAAGATCTATCTTCGGGCTTTGGAGGAGGCTAAGGCCGATGCGGATAAAGATGGTGGCGTGGTCTTCAGCATGGATGCGGTCACTGCTCAGTTTTCCAAGGAGGAGAAGGTGGCGGTGAAGGAAGGTATGCGGTTGCTTGCCGTTGAGGAGGTAGGCGTGCAGGTAGAGGATAACGATCAGGATAGTCAGGAAGCAGGTGCTGGTAAGTCTCCCTTTTTAGTTTCTCCATCAACTTGGTTGCTTATTGCTAATGAATCCTTTCTCTGACTGGACAGGGGGTCAACAGGACAAGGATAAAGCTCCACTGCAGCCGGCCCCTTGATTATACCTGGAAAAACTCTTTTTGTGGATTTGACAGGGTTGTATATGTTAGTCGAAAAATAGTAAAGTAGCCTTTAGGTTGTAATATTTTGCCACTTGTAATAAATAGTCTTATTTTTGATGTGTAATTCTTTAACTTAAGCTGATTTTGTCATCTTTTGAATGTCTGCTGTTATTTTGGCATGTCGTATGAGAAATATAGCTATGTATATTCTTGTAATTAAATTGTGTTTGATGTCGGGTTCTGGTTTAAGACATAATTCCATGACTTGCAACGTTAGTGTGTGGTGTGAACAAATTATAGTCATGCATTTGCACATAAAGGAAGAAAATACCGCCTTTCATGTTCTGTTTGTAGATGGCAGTTTTGAATATCTTGTATGACCGAGCATGGAAAGCAGTTGAATGCCCTACCATCCGATTGTGAATCTCTGCATCCATTGGCGAGTATTTCCTACTCTGTATCCTGTACTTTATGGATTGTTATAGAGGATAGGAGGAAAGCTTTTTAAGTAAAATTGAAATATGTGAAATAGTAAAACTTCCAATCACGGAAGGCCTTCGATGTGCTTAAGTTCATGGCAAACGGGTTTTGTAGTCACTTTCCCTAGCTGTGGGTCTTGGAGACATTTGTCACCCATCTTACGCCTCCGCGGGGAGTTAATGCTTTTTTACCACAGCCGCACCTAAGACACATCGGAGCCGAGATCGCGCACAGTAACTACCCGGGCCATTATGGCCCGTAATCGTGGGTATTATTCGATTTACTGTGGCCGGCTAGCGTGGGTGCCGATCGTCAACTGGGAACTGCCCCTGGCTGGCCACACCTTATGTTGGGGCTTATAGTCGGTTCATAGTTGCCGGCGAGCCTAACGCCATAATGAGCTGCCTCGACTATAGTCGGCCTTCTCGGTGGCTTATAATCGGCTCATTACAGTTGGCTTTAAGGGCCGTCGTGAGCAATGAGTTAACCCACAGCAGAGGGATGCTGGAGCAAAAGTGTCTCATTGGCGAGGGCATAGATTCACATAGTACCTGTTAGGTTTTGCCCAGGCGAAGTTGCGCCGTGGAGTGCTTTGAGTGGAAATGCTATACGCATAGGATTTTGTTCAACAGAAAAGGATAAAGTTAACAAGTAGCCAAGATATAAAGGAACAAGTTAAAAAAGAGACAAAGATTTTTTTTAAAGTGATTCGGCATGAAAAAGGCCTACGTCCACTGATTCTCTTTGTTAATTCACTTCATATGGGCAATACAAGTTAAGAAAAGTATCGACGGAGGTGTTGGATGTTCCATGCCCTCTGGAACACCTCTCCGTCCACTATTGACAAAATATAGGCTCCGTTGTGGAGATCTTTATGAATTACATATGGTCCATCCCAGATTGGGTCTAGTGCTCCGGGGCGAGGGAAGATTCGCTTGAGGACAATATCCCCTTCTTGTAAGGTACGATGCTTGACTTTGGAGTTGCATTGCGCTGCCACTTTCTGCTTGTGGGCTGCTATTTTAAGGACTGCATCATTTCTTCTCTCCTCAACTAGATCCAAAGACATGTGGAGGAGCTCTTCATTCTCTTCTGGGTTATAGTGGATCCTACGGTGGGAAGGCACAATGGTTTCAACTGGGAGCATAGCCTCTGATCCGTATGCCAAAGAGAAAGGAGTGTGCCCCATTGATGTTCTGAAAGATGTGCGGTAGGCCCACAGTGCCGTAGGGAGTTCATCCACCCAAGCGCCCTTTGACTTTTCGAGCTTCTCTTTGATCAGAGTTTTCGGAATTTTGTTGACTGGTTCGACTTGTCCGTTTGCCTGGGGATATGCTACGGATGAGAAGCTTTTATGAATTCCGTGTTCTTGGGACCAGTTGGCGAATTCCTCGCTGTCAAACTGAAGTCCATTGTCTGATATGATTTTGAGTGGGACTCCGTACCTGCATAGAACATTTTTGATTAAGAAGTTAATAACTTTTGCTGAAGATACTTTATTCAGAGGTTCCGCTTCCACCCATTTGGTGAAATAATCAACTGCCACTATAGCATATTTGGTCCCGCCTCGGCCCATCGATAGCTCGCCGATTAAGTCAATTCCCCATATTGCGAAGAGCCAAGGGCTGGTCATTTGAGTAATCTCAGTTGTTGGTAGCCGTGGAATCTTAGCAAATTTTTGGCATCTGTCACACTTCTTGACGAAATCTAAGGCGTCCTTGCTTAAGGTGGGCCAGAAATATCCGTATCGGAGTATCTTTTTTGCTAATGTTTGCCCTCCGGTGTGATCTCCGCAGCTCCCCTGATGGATGTTGGATAAGATTTCCTTGGCTTCTCTCCCGGCGACACACCTTAATAACGGGTTAGAGAATCCGCGCCGATAGAGGATGTCTTCTTGTATTGTGTAGCGGGATGCTTTCCTCAAGATTTTCTTGACTTCTTTACGCCCGTTGGGTAGAGTGCCACTTTGTAGGTAGTCTCGGATGGGAGTCATCCAAGTTGCTTCTTCGGTTGCAGTTATCAGATTTACTTGCTCAAAACATGGGGCCAGTTGCTTTGAGATGGTTACTGCCCCGAAGATGGTGATGTCTCTCACACTTGCTTGCTTTGCTAATTCATCGGCCTCTCGGTTCTCCTCCCGAGGGATGTGTTTGACTAAGTAGTGGTCCAATCGGCTGAGAAGTAACTTGGTCTTCTTTAGATATGCTATGAGTCGTTCTTCTCGAGCTTGGAATTCTCCTAGTATTTGATTAACAATAAGTTGAGAATCGCTGTGAAGACACAAAGAATTGGCCCCGATTTCTATGGCAATTTCTAGTCCAGCTATCACTGCTTCATATTCTGCATCGTTGTTGGTGGCAGCGAACTCCAACCTTATAGCATAGTGCAGTTTGTTTCCCCTGGGAGTGATTATTACCACACCTGCCCCCGAGCCTTGTTCGTTTGATGCACCATCCACAAAGAGATTCCACTTGATATCTTCTGTTATTTCCAATTGCTCCTGATCTTCGTTGGTAGTGAACTCTGCAATGAAATCAGCCATGGCCTGTCCCTTGATGGCGGTGCGAGGGTGATAGGTGATATCATACCGACTCAGTTCAATGCACCATTTAAGTAATCGCCCAGAAGTGTCGGGACGATGGAGTACCTGCCTCAGCGGTTGATCGGTCAGAACTTTGATGGAATGGGACTGGAAGTAGTGATGCAATTTCCGTGATGTGATTAGTAAACAGTATGCTAACTTCTCAAGTTTAGGATATCTGACTTCTGCCCCAGTAAACCTTTTGCTGACGAAGTAAACTGGTCGTTGCATGCGGTTGTCTTCCCTTACCAAGGCAGCGCTTAGAGCGTGAGATGACACAGCAAGGTATAGGTATAATTCTTCGCCTTCGCTTGGAGTCGAGAGTATCGGTGGTTTCTGGAGGTGTTCGATTAGGTTAAGGAAAGCGGTCAAGCATTCGTCCGTCCATTCGAACTTTCCTTTATCTTTCTTTAGAGCTTCGAAAAAGGGGACGCACTTGTCCATTGCCTTGGAGATGAATCGGCTTAGGGCGGCCACTTTTCCATTTAGGCTTTGCATTTCCTTTCGGGTGGAAGGTATCTTGATATCCCTTAGCGCTCGGACTTGTTCAGGGTTTGCTTCAATCCCTCGGGTATGGACGATGAACCCTAAGAATTTTCCCGATGATACTCCTGTTTGCACAAAAAATGGACAAACACCTCGAAGTTGTATGATTTAGTAGATCTTATGGTATTCTTAGTGATTTGAGCGATTTATGCAAATATATGAAAAACAGGGGCTAAAATGTAAAAAGACACGCAGATTTATAGTGGTTCAGCCAGAATGTGCCTACGTCCACTTTATATGTTATTTCTCTTCTCTTATTCTGATTACAAGTACAAAGCTTTGATACAAGTAAAAGAAAGTTGTTTGAAAGTTCCTTCCGTGCTTGAGCTCTCAAACTTGTCCCCATTGTTGTACCCCTGCCCCTCTATTTATAGAGTGAGGCTAGGGGTAGGGGTCATGGATGTATATAACAGCTGGTGGGCCTGGGCTGATGCGACCTGGCCTGGTATTGTTGGCCCGAAAAGAGTATGGTCCGGTAGATGCTGGGAGGAGCTTGGTCCGGTAGACGGTGGGAAGAGCTTGGTCCGGTAGACGGTGGGAAGAGCTTGGTCCGGTGGTGCTGGGAGGAGCGTGGTCCGGTGGTGCCTTTGGTCCGGTGGTAGGGACGAAGGTTGGTTCGGCAGTTGCATGAGACCGCCGAATGGGCTCTGGAGAACGAGAATGCCGAATGGGCTCTGGAGGACGAGAATGCCGGATGAATGACTGCCGAATGGGCTCTGGGGAACGAGAATGCCGGATGGGTTTAGGAGGACGAGAATGCCGGATGAATGACTGCCGAATGGGCTCTGTGGAACGAGAATGCCGGATGAGTTTAGGCGAGCCTGGACGCACAAATCAAGCTTCTTGGTCTCGAGGTCTTCTGGGTGAGAACACGCCCAACATTTGCCCCCCAAAGTGGGGCATATGCCGGAATGTGCCACACTTTGTTTTTTAAAACTCATGACGTCAGCTTGGATGCCTTCGCCGAATCAACTGGTCCGGTCGTCTATAGTTGTCTATAAGTAAGGGCCCAGGGCCTTTATTACCTTCTACCGAATGAAACAGCCAAGCCAAGTTAGTCACCTAGCCGAATCAAATTCTAATCCTCTGCCGAACCATTTCAGCTTGCCGAACCAGGTACTCAATTTCCCTTAGCCGAATGGTTTTTCGTCTGTGTCCACCGAATGAAGTGTGCATGTCATACGTACCGAATGGATATTAGTGGAGAGTGCCGAACGAATTCCTCGAGATGAGACTGCCGAATGGGCTTTCCAGATGAGAATGCCGAATGAAATTTTATATTCAGTTTACCGAATGATAACAGGAATTTGAGCATTTATGAGTGAAACTCTAGACTGCACACACTCGCTTCTTTACTTCCTTTAGTCTAACGACATTCTTCTTTGTGTTTGCAGATAATGTCTCGTAAAGCGGAAACTCGATCAGACAAGAAGAGATCCGGGGGCGAAGGAGGTTCCTCTGCCGTGCCTCCAGCTCAGCCGAATCCAGAACGTCACGTACCAACCCCGAGATCACTCGTGGACGGGTACGGCCCTCAGGAACTTCTGAACTCCCCGCCCAATTGTTTTCCTAGCTCCCTCAAGGAGGAGCAGCTTGATGTCATTTCCCGATCTTTTGGAATTGATAGAGCGCACTTGCTATTGCCAGGGAGAGATGTTATGCCGTACGATCCTCCTGAAGGGTACTTCGCCTATAGCAGATACCACTGTATGTGTGGTGCCATTCCTCCTCTTAACGCTTGGATAGCCAGCTTCCTCACATATCTAAAGGTGGCCCCATTCCAGCTTCAACCCAACTCCTATGCTATATTGGTGAGCCTCTTCGTCATTTTCCAGAGGAAGTATGGTCGTGCTCCTTCCAACCGGGAGATCCGGTATCTATATAATATAAGGGGCTATAAGAAGGGGTCCCCATACATTAGCTTGGAGTCAGCCGTGACCTTCAAGCCGGTCTTGGATCTGTATTATAAATTCAGCATGTTCAAGAAGGAGTGGTTCTTTGTTAGGGACGACTCCGTCTCAATTCGGCGCTTTACTTCTGGATGTAAGTTGATGCTTTTATTTCTAATTTCCATTCCGATTGCGATGCTTCTTCTCATACTTTCTCATTTTTGCTAGCGACAGGTGGCTTTGCGATTGTGGAGACTGACCGCCTGGTTCAGACGGCGGCTGAGATAGAAGCTATTCTTGGGAAATATAGATCATCTGCCTTCCTGATCAAAAATACGACCCTTCTGAAAGTATAACTTAATCCTTCCACAGCAGTCAGTAGTCAAGCTGAGGGAAACGGCGGAGGAGAGGGCGGCTGTTCAGACTAAGGGAGGTGTTACGGTAGAGAGTAGCAAGAGGAAGCCTTTCACAAAACCTCCAGCCGTCGGAGGTAAGAAACTCAAGAAGTCGGACGGTCCCTCCCCCAGCAATTGTCCACTTACCCAGGAGGAGGAAGACATAGAGGAGGAAAGAGGTGAGGGTGGAGACGGTCGGGAAGGTGATAAAGGTGGCGATGGCATCGGGGCCTTGCTTCCTGGGCAAGCGGGTGAGATTCAGGAGTGGACGGATGATGCGTTCCACCAGGCTTTCGAGGGGCTGGACGAAGATCCGGCTTTGGTAGAGAAGACTGGGAAAACTGACAAGGCTGGAACTGGTGCAAGCGAGCCTCCTCAGACTATTCCAGCCAAGGTGGCTCCGACGACTCAAGGTGAACTTTTGATTCCCGTGGGCTCCATTTATGATAGGGACTTAGGAATATTTTATGACCCGCTCCCGTCCTGGAATGAAATCCAGGACTTATTGCAGTATCCTACTCCTCCCCAGGGTTTGTACCACCACAGATGTGTTTCCTTTCTTATTACCTTTTAATTTGCCGTGTTTTCTTGAATTATAGATCAATATATGCTTGTGACACTTTTTCTTCATATCAGGAGCAGGTAAAACGGCCAAGGTCTCAGATCTTCGGTACAGGCTTGAACTGTACAAGCTTTCCAAAACTTCTGTCAAGCCGAAGCCTTCGACCCACCGATCCGGGGATGTAGTCGGCTACCGTCCTCTTCTCGGTGTTATCGAAGAGGGTATTCAGCAGAGAAAGAGGAGTCGTCCTTTATCCGAACCTTCGCCCGGTCCTCAGCTCCCGGCTCAGCCTCTTCATGATATCACGGAGGAGGATAGCGAGTTTGCACCTTCTCCGCACCCGTCCGGAAACCCTTCTGTTACTCATATCGACCGTCCTGACTTGGCTCGTAATCCATTTGCTGGTCATCCTGATCTGGATCCAAGTTCCCACGACATTACCTTTGACGAGGTTACTAGTGAGCACCTTCTTCCCCGCAATCCCATGGTACGGGTGCTCGATGAGGCTAAGTCTTTAGATCTTGATCTTCTTACCACTCGGATAGTTACCATGGGAGGCGAGGCCAAGGCTAGTATTGATCGGGTGGCGGAGGAGACTAGGAAGCTGATGGGGCATCATGCCCGGCTGGTTAAGGCTGGAGAGGAGATTGGGAGTGCCAACATCCGACTAAGATTGATGGTTTCGGACCAGGCCAAACAGCTCGCTGACCAGGCCATTCAGATTTCTCAGCATGAGGCTGCCTCTGGGCGATTGAGGAAAGCTATGGAGGAGGCTAGTAAGGCGGAACTGCAGAAGATGGAGGCCGCCTGCAAGGAACAGATAAATATGGCCATCTCGACAGTGGATGAGGTTCGGAGGGCGGATCTTGAGCGGGTAGAGGAGCTGTCGGGGAAGCTTGAAGCCGCAGAGCTCGCTCAGGTAAGGCTGAAGGAGGAGATGGAGGCGATGCGGAAATCCCTTCAGGCTGACTGCTCGAGATACCGTTTGGAGAGAGAAGCTGCTGTTGGAAGGTTATCGGCTTCCGAGGCCCGGATGAGGGAGTTTGAGGAGAATGAGGGGATGATGGATGAAATGCTTCAGGATATGTACTTCCGAACTTGGAAGCAGGGCAACCTATCTTGGATGGATGATTATCCTAGGGTCATGGCTAAGATCTATCTTCGGGCTTTGGAGGAGGCTAAGGCCGATGCGGATAAAGATGGTGGCATGGTCTTCAGCATGGATGCGGTCACTGCTCAGTTTTCCAAGGAGGAGAAGGTGGTGGTGAAGGAAGGTATGCGGTTGCTTGCCGCTGAGGAGGTAGGCGTGCAGGTAGAGGATGACGATCAGGATAGTCGGGAAGCAGGCGCTGGTAAGTCTCCCTTTTTAGTTTCTCCATCAACTTGGTTGCTTATTGCTAATGAATCCTTTTTCTGACTGGATAGGGGGTCAACAGGACAAGGATAAAGCTCCACTGCAGCCGGCCCCTTGATTATACCTGGAAAAACTTTTTTTGTGGATTTGACAGTGTTGTATATGTTAGTCGAAAAATAGTAAAGTAGCCTTTCGGTTGTACTATTTTGCCACTTGTAATAAATAGTCTTATTTTTGACGTGTAATTCTTTAACTTAAGCTGATTTTGTCGTCTTTTGAATGTTTGCTGTTATTTTGGCATGTCGTATGAGAAATATAGCTATGTATATTCTTGTAATTAAATTGTGTTTGATGTCGGGTTCTAGTTTAAGACATAATTCCATGACTTGCAATGTTAGTGTGTGGTGTGAACAAATTATAGTCATGTATTTGTACACAAAAGAAGAAAATACCGCCCTTCATGTTCTAATTGTAGATGGTAGTTTGGAATATCTTGTATAACCGAGCCTGGAACGCAGCTGAATGCCCTGCCATCCAATTGTGAGTCCCTACACCCATTGGCGAGTATCTCCTACTCTGTATCCTGTACTTCAAGAATGGTTACAGAGGATAGGAGAAAAGTTTTTCAAGTAAAATTGAAATATGTGAAAAAGTAAAACTTCCAATCACGGAAGGCTTTCGATGTGCTTAAGTTCGTGGCAAACGGGTTTTGTAGTCACTTTCCCTAGCTGTGGGTCTTGGAGACATTTGTCACCCATCTTACGCCTCCGCGGGGAGTTAATTCTTTTTTACCACAGCCGCACTTAAGACACATCGGAGCCGAGATCGCGCACAGTAACTACCCGGGCCATTATGGCCCGTAATCATGGGTATTATTCGATTTACTGTGGCCGGCTAGCGTGGGTGCCGATCGTCAACTGTGAATTGCCCCTGGCTGGCCACACCTTATGTTGGGGCATATAGTCGGTTCACAGTTGCCGGCGAGCCTAACGCCGTAATGAGCTGCCTCGGCTATAGTCGGCCTTCTCGGTGGCTTATAATCGGCTCATTACAGTTGGCTTTAAGGGCCGTCGCGAGCAATGAGTTAACCCGCAACAGAGGGATGCTGGAGCAAAAGTGTCTCATTGGCGAGGGCATAGATTCGCATAGTACCTGTTAGGTTTTGCCCAGGTGAAGTTGCGCCGTGGAGTGCTTTGAGCGGAGATGCTATACGCGTAGGATTTTGTTCAACAGAAAAGGATAAAGTTAACAAGTAGCCAAGATATAAAGGAACAAGTTAAAAAAGAGACAAAGTTTTTTAAAGTGGTTCGGCATGAAAAGGCCTACGTCCACTGATTCTCTTTGTTAATTCACTTCATATGGGCAGTACAAGTTAAGAAAAGTATCGACGGAGGTGCTGGATATTCCATGCCTAGGCTCCGTTGTGGAGATCTTTATTAATTACATATGGTCCATCCCAGATTGGGTCTAGTGCTCCGGGGCGAGGGAAGATTCGCTTGAGGACAAGATCCCCTTCTTGTAAGGTACGATGCTTGACTTTGGAGTTGTATTGCGCTGGCACTTTCTGCTTGTGAGCTGCTGTTTTAAGGACTGCATCATTTCTTCTCTCCTCAACTAGATCCAAAGACATGTGGAGGAGCTCTTCATTCTCTTCCGGGTTATAGTGGATCCTACGGTGGGAAGGCACAATGGTTTCAACTGGGAGCATAGCCTCCGATCCGTATGCCAAAGAGAAAGGAGTGTGCCCCGTTGATGTTCTGAAAGATGTGCGGTAGGCCCACAGTGCCGTAGGGAGTTCATCCACCCAAGCGCCCTTTGACTTTTCGAGCTTCTTTTTTATCAGAGTTTTCAGAATTTTGTTGACTGCTTCGACTTGTCCGTTTGCCTGGGGATAGGCTATGGATGAGAAGCTTTTATGAATTCCGTGTTCTTGGCACCAGTTGGCGAATTCCTCGTTGTCAAACTGAAGTCCATTGTCTGATATGATTTTGAGTGGGACTCCGTACCTGCATAGAACATTTTTGATTAAGAAGTTAACAACTTTTGCTGAAGATACTTTATTCAGAGGTTCCGCTTCCACCCATTTGGTGAAATAATCAACTGCTGCTATAGCATATTTAGCTCCGCCTCGGCCCATCGGTAGCTCGCCGATTAAGTCAATTCCCCATATTGCGAAGGGCCAAGGGCTGGTCATTTGAGTAATCTCAGTTGTTGGTAGCCGTGGAATCTTAGCAAATTTCTGGCATCTGTCACACTTCTTGACGAAATCTAAGGCGTCCTTGCTTAAGGTGGGCCAGAAATATCCGTATCGGAGTATCTTTTTTGCTGATGTTTGCCCTCCGGTGTGATCTTCGCAGCTCCCCTGATGGATGTTGGATAAGATTTCCTTGGCTTCTCTCCCGGCGACACACCTTAATAACGGGTTAGAGAATCCGCGCCGATAGAGGATGTCTTCTTGTATTGTGTAGCGGGATGCTTTCCTCAAGATTTTCTTGACTTCGTTATGCCCGTTAGGTAGAGTGCCACTTTGTAGGTAGTCTCGGATGGGAGCCATCCAAGTTGCTTCTTCAGTTGCAGCTATCAGACTTACTTGCTCAAAACTTGGGGCCAGTTGCTTTGAGATGGTTACTTCCCTGAAGATGGTGATGTCTCTCACACTTGCTTGCTTTGCTAATTCGTCGGCCTCTCGGTTCTCCTCCCGAGGGATGTGTTTGACTAAGTAGTGGTCCAATCGGCTGAGAAGTAACTTGGTCTTCTTTAGATATGCTATGAGTCGTTCTTCTCGAGCTTGGAATTCTCCTAGTATTTGATTAACAATAAGTTGAGAATCGCCGTGAAGACACAAAGAATTGGCCCCGATTTCTATGGCAATTTCTAGTCCAGCTATCACTGCTTCATATTCTGCATCGTTGTTGGTGGCAGCGAACTCCAACCTTATAGCATAGTGCAGTTTTTTTCCCCTGGGAGTGATTATTACCACACCTGCCCCCGAGCCTTGTTCGTTTGATGCACCATCCACAAAGAGATTCCACTTGATATCTTCTGCTATTTCCAATTGCTCCTGATCTTCGTTGGTAGTGAACTCTGCAATGAAATCAGCCATGACCTGTCCCTTGATGGCGGTGCGAGAGTGATAGGTGATATCATACTGACTCAGTTCAATGCACCATTTAAGTAATCGTCCAGAAGTGTCGGGACGATGGAGTACCTGCCTCAGCGGTTGATCGGTCAGAACTTTGATGGAATGGGACTGGAAGTAGTGACGCAATTTCCATGATGTGATTAGTAAACAGTATGCTAACTTCTCAAGTTTAGGATATCAGACTTCTGCCCCAGTAAACCTTTTGCTGACGAAGTAAACTGGTCGTTGCGTGCGGTTGTCTTCCCTTACCAAGGCAGCGCTTAGAGCGTGAGATGACACAGCAAGGTATAGATATAATTCTTCGCCTTCGCTTGGAGTCGAGAGTACTGGTGGTTTCTGGAGGTGTTCGATTAGGTTAAGGAAAGCGGTTAAGCATTCGTCCGTCCATTCGAACTTTCCTTTATCTTTCTTTAGAGCTTCGAAAAAGGGGACGCACTTGTCCGTTGCCTTGGAGATGAATCGGCTTAGGGCGGCCACTTTTCCATTTAGGCTTTGCATTTCCTTTCGGGTGGAAGGTATCTTGATATCCCTTAGCGCTCGGACTTGTTCAGGGTTTGCTTCAATCCCTCGGGCATGGACGATGAACCCTAAGAATTTTCCCAATGATACTCCGAAGGAGCACTTTAGTGGATTCAACTTCATTCCATACTGTCGAAGTACCTGGAACATTTCGCCTAGGTGGCTTACGTGATCTTTGGCTTTCCGTGATTTCACCAGCATGTCGTCCACATATACTTCCATAGTTTGTCCTATTAGCCCCGCAAACATCTTGTTGACGAGGCGCTGGTAGGTGGCTCCTGCATTTTTAAGTCCGAAAGGCATTACCTTATAGCAGTACAAACCTCGGTCGGTGATGAAACTAGTGTGGTTTTGGTCGGGAGCATGCATAGGAATTTGGTTATATCCTGAGTATGCATCCATAAAAGATAGGAGCTCGTGCCCGGCTGTGCTGTCTACAAGTTGGTCGATTCTGGGAAGTGGGAAGCAATCCTTTGGGCAGGCGTCGTTTAGGTTGGAGAAGTCGATGCAGGTCTGCCACTTCCCATTAGCCTTCTTTACCAGTACCGGGTTGGCGATCCATTCCGGGTAAACAGCTTCTCGT
Organism: Allium fistulosum; assembly: GCA_030737815.1. Lineage (NCBI taxonomy): Eukaryota > Viridiplantae > Streptophyta > Magnoliopsida > Asparagales > Amaryllidaceae > Allium > Allium fistulosum. The sequence continues at coordinate 476,481,045 of CM060901.1, forward strand.
ATGAAGTCATTGGCGAGTAGATTCTTTACTTCTTCATCGAGGGCTGTTGATCGCTCTGCCCCCATACTTCTCTTTTTTTGTTTTACAGGTGCCTTGGTAGGATCAATGTTTAATACGTGGCATGCTATGTCGGGGGAGATTCTGGTCATGTCAATGTGTGACCAAGCGAATACATCCAAGTTGTGGCAGAGAAAATCGATGAGTTGTTCCTTCAATTCGGCTTTTAGTTGGGATCCAATTTTCAATAGTCTACTTGAGTCGTGCTTGTCTACAGATATAAACTCCATAGCCTCTGCAGGCTCAGCGGTGGCCTCCTCCTCTTTGTCCCTAGGGTCTAATTCATTGAAAGGGTCACTGGTATATCGAAGAGGAGGGGCTTTCTTTAGTTGCTATGCTTCCAGACTTTTTGTGCAGAGGGCAACCTCTACACCCTTCCCTTTATCCTTCCTGTGCTTGTTGCGAAGTTCAGTCACATAACAGTCTCGAGCAACGTCCTGGTCTCCTTCTACTTCCCCTACTCCATTGTCCGTTGGAAATTTCATCTTTAGGCACCATGGGGCTAGGACAATTTGGAAATCAGACAAAGCTGGCCTTCCTAAGAAGGCGTTGTAGGCTGAACGGTTTTCTATTAGCACAAATGTCTGTTTCCGTACAACGGAGCGGGGATGGCTTCCAATCTCAACAAAGAGGTCCAGTTGTCCGAGGGGCATCTTCGCATCTCCAGTGAAACCGTGTAGTGGTTTATCGCAGGGAGATACATCCTTCATTGATAGCTTCATTTTGTCGAATGCGTGTTTGAACAGGATGTTTACTGAGCTTCCAGTATCTACCAGGATTCGGTAAACTACGGCGGGACCGAGTCGGGCAGAGATAACCATGGGATCTATGTGAGGGTACTGCCTTCCTTCTAGGTCACGCTTACCAAATGTGATGTCATCACTTTCTTTCCGCTTCGGGTGGCGTTCTTCTATAACCGAATTGACATAGTCTTTATTGTCTCTAAGCGACTTTCCGTACCTTTCCATCTCTTTCCAGCTTCTGTCTGCGATATGTGGCCCTCCTGAGATGGTATGGACCACTATCTTTTCTTGACTAGAGCTGCTAGCGTTGCGGTTTCCTCTATCGGCCCCTGGTGAGGGCAGCCTTGGGTTTTCATTGGCAGGAGCTGGGGTTCTGTCTTGACCTTTTACATAACGTTCCAGTTTCTTTCTTCTGATGTGTTCCTCAATCAGATCTCGGAGATGATGGCATTCGTTGGTATCATGCCCGTGAGATTCGTGGAAGCGGCAGAACTTTCCAGACTTCTGTGCGTTATCTGATTCCTTCTTGTATGGTGGGCGTTTGTATCTAACTTCGCCTTGGGTGGCAAGGAAGATATTTTCGACGGTCTCGTTCAAAGGAGTGTAAGTGTCAAATCTTGGTCCTGGCCGATATAGGCGCTTTTCTCCCTTTTTGCCCCCAGCATTGTTTCTGGAGTCATCTCTCCGAACGTCCCTTGCCACAGCAGGGGCGTTGCTATGAGTTGCCTTATTTTGCTGTCCTGACTGCCCTTCGACGGCAGCATCCTCAAGCCTCATATATTTCCCGACTTCATGGAAGAAATCGGGTAAAGTAGCTGGTTTTTCTTTCGTCAACCTTCTAGCGAATTTAGTCTTCGGGTGCACACCACTACAGAGGGCCATTAGGATAAGCTTCTCATCGACATCTTGGACTGCGGCTGCTGCGGCGTTGAATCTGGTTAGGTATTGCTGCAGCTTTTCTCCAGGTTTCTGTTTGACGCTGGATAAGGAATAAGCGTCCTTAGGTTGCTCCACATGAATGCGGAACTGACTGATAAATTTTTCTTTCAACATTTCCCACGAGCTGATGGATCCCTGGGGTAGATGACAGAACCAGGAGGTAGCAAGATCTGCTAAGAAGAGCGGAAAGCATTGGCACAGTACTCCCTCTGTTGCTCCACTCATGAGCATATGCTGCGTGTACCTCTGTAAGTGTACAACGGGATCAGAGGTTCCTTTGTAGGGTTCCATTGTTGGCATCTTCCATTCTCGGGGGGTGATAGCAATTTCGATGTTGCGGGCGAAAGGGCTGGTTACCCTAGCGCCTATCCCTCGATCTCTTTGCTCCCGTTGGACACACTCTCTGAACAAGCGTGCCATCCTTTCATCAGAACTTGGAGCAGATAGAAATGAGTTTGGTTCTGTTCTGTGGGATTGATTCCGTCCAGATGACCTGTAGAGATGGTATCGTCTATCATTCCTCATATTTTCCAATGGCTGCCTTTGATCTTCTGGGAGCATTCTCGGGTCAGCTACAGTTGGCCCTTGCCTTGATCTCCCCCTGCTGGGTTCTGATCTAAGCACTTCCTCGGGTCCAACTTCGGGCTGGACTCTAGCTCGGCTCCGTTCACTGGCGTTTCTGTGGTTAGGCAGCATGACAGGCTCAGCTACAGTTGACCTTCGCCCGGTACCTCCCCTGTTGGGTTCGGTACCAAACGTTTCCTCAGGCCTAACTTCGGGCTGTGCTCGGTCTCGGCTCCTACCACGGCTACTTCTGCCGTTAGCTCCTTCGAAGAAGGAAGATCTTTGTTGTCTCTGAGATCCTCCAGACTGGGACTCGCCCCATGATTCAGTGTTGCGGTTGGATTCTTCAGCGTCCCTTAAGCGTGACATGAGATGGTCCACCAAGGCTTCCTGTTGGGACGTGAAGCGGTTAGTTACTTCAATCACAACTCTGTCCAAATCTGCCCTAGTAATTGCTGTAGGCTGTTCTGTGGCAGGAGTGGTTGGGTTAGCCTGTCCTTCATTTGTTACTGTTGCTGGAGGAGGACGATTTACTTGATTCGTGACAGCTGGATCTGGAAGACTGCTGGATGCGATGTTTTTTCCTTTGTTAACATCTTTTCTCTGTTTGGGAGGCATGTTTTCCAAGTGGCGGACGATGCTGTTAGGAAAACTCGTTAAGTGGATGAAGCTGAAGCTTCGAGCTTCTAGCTCTCAATGAAAGCACCAAAAATGTTTGCACAAAAAATGGACAAACACCTCGAAGTTGTATGATTTAGTAGATCTTATGTTATTCTTAGTGATTTGAGCGATTTATGCAAATATATGAAAAACAGTGGCTAAACTGTAAAAAGACACGCAGATTTATAGTGGTTCAGCCAGAATGTGCCTACGTCCACTTTATATGTTATTTCTCTTCTCTTATTCTGATTACAAGTACAAAGCTTTGATACAAGTAAAAGAAAGTTGTTTGAAAGTTCCTTCCGTGCTTGAGCTCTCAAACTTGTCCCCATTGTTGTACCCCTGCCCCTCTATTTATAGAGTGAGGCTAGGGGTAGGGGTCATGGATGTATATAACAGCTGGTGGGCCTGGGCTGATGCGACCTGGCCTAGTATTGTTGGCCCGAAAGGAGTATGGTCCGGTAGATGCTGGGAGGAGCTTGGTCCGGTAGATGGTGGGAAGAGCTTGGTCCGGTAGACGGTGGGAAGAGCTTGGTCCGGTGGTGCTGGGAGGAGCTTGGTCCGGTGGTGCCTTTGGTCCGGTGGTAGGGACGAAGGTTGGTTCGGCAGTTGCATGAGACCGCCGAATGGGCTCTGGAGAACGAGAATGCCGAATGGGCTCTGGAGGACGAGAATGCCGGATGAATGACTGCCGAATGGGCTCTGGGGAACGAGAATGCCGGATGGGTTTAGGAGGACGAGAATGCCGGATGAATGACTGCCGAATGGGCTCTGGGGAACGAGAATGCCGGATGAGTTTAGGCAAGCCTGGACGCACAAATCAAGCTTCTTGGTCTCGAGGTCTTCTATGTGAGAACACGCCCAACAACTCCGAAGGAGCACTTTAGTGGATTCAACTTCATTCCATACTGTCGAAGTACCTGGAACATTTCGCCTAGGTGGCTTACGTGATCTTTGGCTTTCCGTGATTTCACCAGCATGTCGTCCAATATACTTCCATCGTTTGTCCTATTAGCCCCGCAAACATCTTGTTGACGAGGCGCTGGTAGGTGGCTCCTGCATTTTTAAGTCCGAAAGGCATTACCTTATAGCAGTACAAACCCCGGTCGGTGATGAAACTAGTGTGGTCTTGGTCGGGAGCATGCATAGGAATTTGGTTATATCCTGAGTATGCGTCCATAAAAGATAGGAGCTCGTGCCCAGCTGTGCTGTCTACAAGTTAGTCGATTCTGGGAAGTGGGAAGCAATCCTTTGGGCAGGCGTCGTTTAGGTTGGAGAAGTCAATGCAGGTCCGCCACTTCCCATTAGCCTTCTTTACCAGTACCGGGTTGGCGATCCATTCTGGGTAAACAGCTTCTCGTATGAAGTCATTGGCGAGTAGATTCTTTACTTCTTCATCGAGGGCTGCTGATCGCTCTGCCCCCATACTTCTCTTTTTTTGTTTTACAGTCGCCTTGGTAGGATCAATGTTTAATACGTAGCATGCTATGTCGGGGGAGATTCCGGTCATGTCAGCGTGTGACCAAGCGAATACATCCAAGTTGTGGCGGAGAAAATCGATGAGTTGTTCCTTCAATTCGGCTTTTAGTTGGGACCCAATTTTCAATAGTCTACTTGAGTCATGCTTGTCTACAGATATAAACTCCATAGCCTCTGCAGGCTCGGCGGTGGCCTCCTCCTCTTTGTCCCTAGGGTCTAATTCATTGAAAGGGTCGCTGGTATATCGAAGAGGAGGGGCTTTCTTTAGTTGCTATGCTTCCAGACTTTTTGTGCAGAGGGTAATCTCTACACCCTTCCCTTTATCCTTCCTGTGGTTGTTGCGAAGTTCAGTCACATAGCAGTCTCGAGCAACGTCCTGGTCTCCTTCTACTTCTCCTACTCCATTGTCCGTTGGAAATTTCATCTTTAGGCACCATGGGGCTAGGACAATTTGGAAATCAGACAAAGCTGGCCTTCCTAAGAAGGCGTTGTAGGCCGAACGGTTTTCTATTAGCACAAATGTCTGTTTCCGTACAACGGAGCGGGGATGGCTTCCAATCTCAACAAAGAGGTCCAGTTGTCCGAGAGGCATCTTCGCATCTCCAGTGAAACCGTGTAGTGGTTTATCGCAGGGAGATACATCCTTCATTGATAGCTTCATTTTGTCGAATGCGTGTTTGAACAGGATGTTTACTGAGCTTCCAGTATCTACCAGGATTCGGTAAACTTCGGCGGGACCGAGTCGGGCAGAGATAACCATGGGATCTATGTGAGGGTACTGCCTTCCTTCTAGGTCACGCTTACCGAATGTTATGTCATCACTTTCTTTCCCCTTCGGGTGGCGTTCTTCTATAACCGAATTGACATAGTCTTTATTGTCTCTAAGCGACTTTCCGTACCTTTCCATCTCTTTCCAGCTTCTGTCTGCGATGTGTGGCCCTCCTGAGATGGTATGGACCACTATCTTTTCTTGACTAGAGCTGCTAGCGTTGCGGTTTCCTCTGTCGACCCCTGGTGAGGGTAGCCTTGGCTTTTCATTGGCAGGAGCTGGGGTCCTGTCTTGACCTTTTACATAACGTTCCAGTTTCTTTCTTCTGATGTGTTCCTCAATCAGATCTCGGAGATGATGGCATTCGTTGGTATCATGCCCGTGAGATTCGTGGAAGCGGTAGAACTTTCCAGACTTCTGTGCGTTATCTGATTCCTTCTTGTATGGTGGGCGTTTGTATCTAACTTCGCCTTGGGTGGCAAGGAAGATATTTTCGACGGTCTCGTTCAAAGGAGTGTAAGTGTCGAATCTTGGTCCTGGCCGATATAGGCGCTTTTCTCCCTTCTTGCCCCCAGCATTGTCTCTGGAATCATTTCTTCGAACGTCCCTTGCCACAGCAGGGGCGTTGCCATGGGTTGTTTTATTTTGCTGTCTTGACTGCCCCTCAACGGCAGCATCCTCAAGCCTCATGTATTTCCCGGCTTCATGGAAGAAATCGGGTAAAGTAGCTGGTTTTTCTTTTGTCAACCTTCTAGCAAATTTAGTGTCCGGATGCACACCACTTCAGAGGGCCATTAGGATAAGCTTCTCATCGGCATCTTGGACTGCGGCTGCTGCGGCGTTGAATCTGGTTAGGTATTGCTGCAGCTTTTCTCCAGGTTTCTGTTTGACGTTGGATAAGGAATAAGCGTCCTTAGGTTGCTCCACATGAATGCGGAACTGACTGATAAATTTTTCTTTCAACATTTCCCACGAGCTGATGGATCCTTGGGGTAGATGACAGAACCAGGAGGTAGCAAGATCTACTAAGAAGAGCGGAAAGCATTTGCACAGTACTCCCTCTGTCGCTCCACTCATGAGCATATGCTGCGTGTACCTCTGTAAGTGTACAACGGGATCGGAGGTTCCTTTGTAGGGTTCCATTGTTGGCATCTTCCATTCTCGGGGGGTGATAGCAATTTCGATATTGCGGACGAAAGGGCTGGTTACCCTAGCACCTATCCCTCGATCTCTTTGCTCCCGTTGGACACACTCTCTGAATAAGCGTGCCATCCTTTCATCAGAACTTGGAGCAGATAGAAATGAGTTTGGTTCTGTTCTGTGGGATTGATTCCGTCCAGATGACCTGTAGGGATGGTATCGTCTATCATTCCTCATATTTTCCAATGGCTGCCTTTGATCTTCTGGGAGCATGCTCGGGTCAGCTACAGTTGGCCCTTGCCTCGATCTCCCCCTGCTGGGTTCTGATCTAAGCACTTCCTCGGGTCCAACTTCAGGCTGGACTCTAGCTCGGCCCTATTCACTGGCGTTTCTGTGGTTAGGCAGCATGACAGGCTCAGCTACAGTTGACCTTCGCCCGGTACCTCCCCCGTTGGGTTCGGTACCAAACGTTTCCTCAGGCCTAACTTCGGGCTGTGCTCGGTCTCGGCTCCTACCACGGCTACTTCTGCCGTTAGCTCCTTCGAAGAAGGAAGATCTTTGTTGTCTCTAAGATCCTCCAGACTAGGACTCGCCCCATGATTCAGTGTTGCGGTTGGATTCTTCAGCGTCCCTTAAGCGTGACATGAGATGGTCCACCAAGGCTTCCTGCTGGGACGTGAAGCGGTTAGTTACTTCAACCACAACTCTATCCAAATCTGCCCTAGTAATTGCTGCAGGCTGTTCTGTGGCAGGAGTGGTTGGGTTGGCCTGTTCTTCATTTGTTACTGTCGCTGGAGGAGGACGATTTACTTGATTCATGACAGCTGGATCTGGAAGACTGCTGGATGCGATGTTTTTTCCTTTGTTAACATCTTTTCTCTGTTTGGGAGGCATGTTTTCCAAGTGGCGGACGATGCTGTTAGGAAAACTTGTTAAGCGGATGAAGCTGAAGCTTCGAGCTTCTATTTCTCAGTGAAAGTACCAAAAATGTTTGCACAAAAAATGGACAAACACCTCAAAGTTGTATGATTTAGTAGATCTTATGTTGTTCTTAGCGATTTGAGTGATTTACGCAAATATATGAAAAGCAGGGGCTAAACTGTAAAAAGACACGCAAATTTATAGTGGTTCAGCCAGAATGTGCCTACGTCCACTTTATATGTTATTTCTCTTTTCTTGTTTTGATTACAAGTACAAAGCTTTAATACAAGTAAAAGAAAGTTGTTTGAAAGTTCTCTCCGTGCTTGAGCTCTCAAACTTGTCCCCATTGTTGTACCCCTGCCCCTCTATTTATAAAGTGAGGCTGGGGGTAGGGGTCATGGATGTATATAACAGCTGGTGGGCCTGGGCCGACGCAACCTGGCCTGGTATTGTTGGCCCGAAAGGAGTATGGTCCGGTAGGAGTATGGTACGGTAGGAGCATGGTGGAATTGAGCTTTGGACCAGTTGATGGACTTGGTCCGGTGAGGAGCTCTGGACCGGTTGATGGTTTCCATTCGGTGGGGAGTTGTGGACCGGACGAGCGTTTCCATTCGGTGGGGAGTTGTGGACTGGACGAGCGTTTCCATTCGGTGGGGAGTTGTGGACCGGACGAGCGTTTCGGCAGCATTGGTTCGGCATGTATTTGGTGGTGAAAATTCGCCCAATCAGTTTGGAAAACTATGAATTAACCTTTGTGACGATAATTAAACTTTATTTTGAAATAAAAGAGTATTTCAAATGGTGTATCTTTTATATTATAAAAGACTTGATTTGTGAATAGTTTTGAAAGCTATAAATTAAATCTGATTTAAAGATTTAATGGGTTAATCAATTTGAAATGAAAATTGCTTTGGAAATCTGTGAATGAATCTTTGTGAAACTGGGTAAACTTTGTGAAGTAAATCTTTTTGTTAAATATTTAAAATGGTAATTTGTTTAAACCATTTAAAGGAAAGGATTTGGGTAATAAGTTGTTACTTAATTGAAATCCCTATATCCATATGTTTTAAATATTGTGCTCACTATTTGGGTTAACCGGGAAAAGACCTTTGGGTCATATAACCCATTCTGAATTTGTGATACGACGATATGGATCGTATTGAAGACCGGTGGTGAAGACCGGGTATTTGTGAAAACGATAGGATGACCTATCGATTGTTTCTGCATCGTTAGCTACGGTATAGAGATTTCCTTTGTGATGGGAAGTTTTATCGGGATTGTGAATACCCGGATTGCAAGGGCTTCTTTTGAAGTGCCTTCGGTTCTGTTCGAACCCGGAATAGACTTGTATGGTTACATGTCTGACATTACATTTTGAGATATAAAGCTGATTTCTTTCAAATACATTTCTGTTGGTGGCGGAGAATTTATTCTCTTAGCTTAACACCCTTCTCTGAGACGTACGAGCTCAGAGGTTATGTAGTTGAAATTTATCAGCGATATATTCCCAATTTGGTAATGTGGCATGCTGAGTGTTGCTGTGTGATGATCATTTATTGATCATTTGTGATCAAAGCGTGGCTTTGTGAAAAAGTGTAGCTTTGTGGACGAGACTTCGTCAGGGCCTCACAACCCGGAAATGGTCGAAACAGGAATGATGCGGCAAGGTTATGAGGGTCACACCCTTTAGGGTATGTCATTTTCTTTTGGAAAAAGGTGGTATCATGGTATGGAGCCCAGATACATACTCATGTGGACACACTTTATTTATTATGTGTGATGTTGGTTACCGAGCGCTTGGATAAAGGTCCCAAAGGACCGGGGGATGGCATATTCGTGAGTTACCTAGTTATAGAGGTAACCCGGCCTTGTGTTGGCAGAGAGCAGGTTGTCTCTCGGAGCGTCCCACCAGAGGCGTTCCTACGTGGCATAGGAAGTTCCTTAGCCTGACCATTTGTTGGAAATCCATCTTCCAATACGAACCATGTACGGTTTTAGTTGTAGAACCTGCCATTTACTTATGGTGGCGCCCCACTGTTTAGATGGTAGCTATAGTAGGCATACGATACTGGTCGTATGTTGGCTAATATTAATATTATACTTTCGAAATGTTTTTCTGCACTATGCACTAAAAATAATATCAAATCAAATGATTTTGCGTAGTAAGCATGTTTGACTATCATAAGAAGAAATCTCCTCCAATTCTGCGTTTGCATTGTGTGTGTGGCGGGAGGTCTTATGGTGGTTTCATTTTCCAAAAGCATTGCGGATATTTTTCTACTTCCTTGTTGTTGTTGTTGTTGTTTAAAGATAAACTGTTTTTATTTCTCACACCAGTCACCATGACTGACCTGGGGTTTATTGTTCCTTTCCTAAACTCTGGGTGCCCACCAATTTCCACACGGGCAGTCTAGAGTCAGGTTATCAGGTCATTCTGGATTCAGGAGAGGCTGTGGAGCTCATTGGCGAGCTGGATGGCGAGACGTAGCATTTGTATATGATATTATTTATTCTGTTGTGTATTCTGTATATGGGCAAGTTCATATAACTGTCCAGTGTTGTGTTGTGTTGTATATTGCTGTTGTAAACTCTGATGATGATGTAATGTATAAAATGATATAGTTCTTTGTTTTAAAGATTATTCATTTATCTATTATATATTGTTCCGCTGCGAATGTGAGATTCTGATATTGTTCTGTGTTCTTCTATTGTTTCTTCTTTCTTTTTCTTCTGTCTTCTTCTACCTCTTCTTTTTCTCCATAACAATTCGGTTTTCCGGCATTCGATTGCTCGACAGTTGATACAGTGGACGTATTAATGTCGATTTTTGAGCGTCGAAAAATCGCGTTCGTTACATTTGGTATCAGAGCATATGATTAAGCGATAACCTTGGCTCTGTTGGGAATTACTCATTAGAGATAGAGCCAGTAGTACTCTAGAATGTGTTGAGTGTAATAATAGATATGAGCGCGTATTTGTTAGTGAATATGAAATTGTTTTATATTGTGTTTGCTTATCCGTTGAGCTGTTTATGAATTCTGGTCGGTATGTGGGACGCCATATTATCGATAGGGGTTTCTAAACTCTTAAACGAGGCAAGTCGACATAGTATCATTTTAAATTGGGTAAATGAAATAATTTTACATCGATTATATTTCGTATATAAGGGAAATAATTTTCCAGAAATTATTAAAGTGTATATAAAATTGATTGTTTGGTTGTTGAAAATGTGCATATATATAAATTAATGAAAGTTTTTTGAATAAATTATATAAAAGCAACAATTGTATAAGTATGGAATTATAATTAATATGATTTGCAGTTTTGAAATAATCTTGTATAAGTAAAATTAAATAGTGAAATTATATAAGAATTTTTTTTATAAATGTGATTTATAAATAAAAGGAAATTTTGAAAGAATTTAAGCACTGAATTCACTATTGTTGCTAGGAAATAATAAGGGTGATGACTGTAGCATCATCAGTATCATTTTCAAGTTTCTGTGTGATGGATTTGCTACCATAATAAATTGAAATTTTGAAGTTTTGTTGTGATAAAAAAATTTAAATTAAAATCCAAATTGAAATTGACAATTATAAGTGAAATGAGTTTTGAACTTATAATATGAGATAATAAATTTAGCTTTGGTAAAAGTTAAATAATAATTTATTTTAGAATTGGAATATGAATTAGATTTATAAGTGGAAATTTAAGTAAGTTAAACAAATGATGTTTAATTGGTATATAACTTAAGTGATGTTAAATGAAGTTGATTTTGATATCGAAGTAAATTAATAAAGTGAATTAAATGGATGTGAACTTGAGTTATGTAATGAAATTCAACTTTATTTGTTAAATGAATTAGCAATTGAATTGAACTAATGGATTGAATGTTAATCAATCGAATGTAAGTAAGTTGATATGGAATAATGAATCTAAGTGTTAATTCATTAAAAGCTAATGTAATTGGAATTTGAATAAATTGAATGGAAGTCAATTTAATAATAAACCAATTGGAATTAAAAATGTTAAACCAAATTAAAGATAAACAAAGTGAATAAATTTGGTTGTGTTGGTTATGCATTGGTTGCTAGATGATTGTTGGTTGATTGTATATAGTAAATTCATAAAAAAATTAATGAAAATGAATTGATGAAAATTGGCAGCTATGAAATTGAATTTAAATTGAAAGTGAACCAACTTGAATTTAAATTAGTAAATGCAAACTAATTGGAAATGAATAAACGAATGTCGTTGTATGAATTGGTTGTAAACAATTACAAGTAATGTTGAAATACATAAGTTGCTTATAAACCTTGTTAGTATGCATTTCTTTTGATATGCAACTGTTGTAGTTATTTAAAAGAGTAAAATGTTAATAACTTTATATATATGTCACATACGTGTTTAAATTGAGTAAGTACAGGTGTCGTGGCTGCCGTTCGGTTGGTTGGGTTGCGCTAAAATGCTAAATAAATAACCGCTTTGCTTAAAAATGCTAAAAAGGTACGCCTACGCAATAAAAATAGGAAATATGAACTGTTTTTCTGCTTTTCCAACTGGGTGGGTCGATGTATATATATTTATGTCTATTGTGATCCTACTACGGTCGAACCGCGCAAAGGAGACGCTGGCGAATTTTTCGGAAAATTTAAGGCGTTAGAAAAATTTTTAAAAAAAAATGGATTTTTTTTGTTAATGAAAAGTCAATTTCCAAATTGAAATGAAAGAGTAGGAATTGAACTAGAAAATGGAAACCACTGTTTTGGTTGAAGTTAAAGGTTTTGGAAAAGGTGAATATAAAATTTTCACGAAATGGTTTTTTTTGAAAAGTTAATGGATTTTGGCATTTTTCTTACTTTGCAATTTCGAGGACGAAATTCTTTTAAGGGGGGAAGTTTGTAACAACCCAGAATTTCCATCATTTGAAATTCATATATTTAATTAATTTTAAATATTAATAAGTAAGGTTTGGAAGTCGAATTAATTTAATTTCGATATAGTGATTTAATTGGGCGATTAAATTATTAATTTAATACCTGAATTTTGGTAGATAATTGAAATCTGGATTAAATGTGTATAAAAAATAATTTATAAAGTTACATTAAATCATATTGGAGTTAGAATGATGTTATAGAACTTTTAAAATTGATTTAAAAGTTAAATTGTGAAAATTGAATATTTTAATATTTAATTGACGAGTGAAAATGACCATTTTTCAAACAGCCTCGGATTTCGACGAAACTAGTTTCATCGGATCCGTAATATGAAATTATTGTAAGATTTTATATTTCGTGTCAATTGGATTTATGGTTTGTCCAGGGCAAGCCAAAACGCCTAGAAATCGTTTTAAATCGATTTGATTTAAATTTGATCGTTTATTTCCGTAACTCTCACATACGACCGAATTAGCTCCCGAAACACGTTCCATTGCGTTCGGAATGCGGGTTAAACCTTAGAAATGTCAGCCGGCACGCTCGATTTGGAGTTCGGAAAATTTCGGATGAATAGTGTTCTGTGAAATTTTCTATAAAAGGCCCTCACTTATTCAAATTTGCATTCAGAAAACCCTAGGGTTAGCAGCCGCCGTTTACATATTCAATGGCCACGATTTCGTACTCTTCTTCTCCAATTTCCGATCGATTCAAGCAGTATTACCAAGATTGTTCAACATGAAATACATAGAGCGTCGCGTGATCTTCGATTCTATACGGGTATGATCGATTTTAATCGAGTGAATCATCGTCGGGAGGGTCGCATTCATCTTCGGTTCATGCATGATTTCCCACACGATGGGAGTTCCGAGTTCAACAAAATCGTGGTCGATGGCGGAGCTTGCGTAGGCGAACAGTTTGGCTATGGCCGATCGTCGTAGATATCGTTGTGGTGGCCCCGGCGTTCGAATGAGTTGAACGACGTAGTGGGTTTGATCGGCTGGTGTTTCACGAATGGGGGAATAAGGATTCGCGCGGCTCAGATCTGCGCAGAAGAGAAGCAACGGCTATGATTAAAAAGGTTTAAAAATTTAAAAGAAAATGTAAATTTATTTATATATTAAATTGTATAAACTTTGTAATGTCGTATCTTTGTCATGCGAGGTCGAAAACCGACGAAACTTTTTGCGTTGGAACCATATTGACGAGCTCTTCGCAATGGAGTTGGTTTGGAGTCAATTGGAGTCAGTAAAAAATTTGGGTAAAATTAAACGTGCGTTTAATTTTATTTGAAATAAAACACTGCAACCATTATTGAAAGCAAGGTGAGAACTCTCACTCAATCGAGTATTTTGTTTCGATATAAATTTTAAATAGTTAGATTTAAAATTGCTTGATTGTGTGAATTGGATGATAATTATTACTTGATGTGTTAAATAGACCCTATACGACGTATATTAAGCGGAGGTTATTTATTAAAAATATATACCGTGATAATTCCATATTGAAGTGGAATTGGTATTATATATGTATTTGGAGTTGATTTCCTGCATTATATAGCGGATGAGACCCTATTGCGCCGCATAATAGCGGATAATATTTATAAATCCCATATACCGCGATAATTTCACTATGAAGTGAAATTGGTATTGTGCTAACATCTGTGGATGCAGGGAAACAGGTTGGAGGGAATTTATTTCAATGTTGTGTGTTGATTTATTTATAATCGCCGTGTGATTATATTGTGATTGAAATTGTTGACGGCTATAATTTAGCCAAATATATTTTTGGTATTGATGGATACCAGAAATAAGAAAAATTGGATTTTTGAAAATATAAGTTGAAAATTGATCGAAAAATTTATTTTTGATAATTGGATAAATTTAAAAGGAGTTTAAAAGATAAAGTTTTATTTTTGAACTGTATTGAATTAAATTTCAAATTTGGAAAAAAAGGCTTAATAAATGGATTTCGGAAATATTATCTATAAACTGAAGAATTTATCTAAATTTGGGATTTTTTAAATAGATTTGAAGAGATAAAGGAATTTATTTTTAAAAGGGAAATAATTTGGAAATTCGTTGAAAATTTGATTTGGTGTTTTAAAATCAATTTGAAATTAAATGATTATTAATTTACTATAACTAGTAAAATTGATTTATAGAAATTTATTTGATTTAAATTAATCAGATAATTTAATTAATCGTATCTATGGATGTTTGGATTATATTGGATGTTGAATTGTTTGACATCTTTGATGTGTGATGCTTTGTGGTATATTCTGATTTGTGTGTGATTTGTGATCTATTTATCTGTGAGGTATATATCTGTGATCTGTGAATGAAGATAAGCGTTATAGTTTATACCGCTTATCAATTTTATTGTTATATTTGATCTGTGATGGTTGAATGTTGTTGCACTATTGTGTCAAACCCTTGAACTACACAATACACACACAAATGTGGATTTCACGTGGAAATCGGTTAAGTCACAGTTTTTATCAATTTTGGAAAAAATTGAGTTTTTGAATCAAAAATAGGTTTGGGATTTTGTAACGACCCGATATTTTCAACCCTTCGCATCCATTATAAGTGTATAGGTAGACACTCATGCTGGAATTGAATTGCTCAAAATATCGCGTTGTAAATAAAAATTTGGCAAATTCATCATATACAGTAAATAAAATCTCAGATCACAGACACAGAGTAATATAATGCAGCGGAAATAAAAGAGATAGTAGTTTATGAAGCTACTATATAAATACATCAGAGTTAATTTAGATACAACAGAAGAAATAGAATACAACAAAAGTCTCAATATAATAACCAAGTACAAGATGAGTAGAACAACCAAACTGAAATAGATAGGACAAGACAAGAAGATCATCTCCAGCGATTCAAATCTCCAAGAGTGTGGAAATCCAAATCTGTGAATAACTCAGGCTGACCCGAGCGTAAAGCAAAACACAAAACACTCGAGTCAGGACAATATATACTTATATAATGTAAACCAACTCAAGTGAACTATAATAAATGTACAAGTAACTTAAAGAATACTTGGGATCGCCCATTCTTTAAGGATCCGTTAAACTATTTACTATGTAGTAATATACGCTATATATAGTAGTGTCTAATTAGTAAAGTATAATCATATCGAAAATAGCGTTAAGGGGATGGATAACCTTAACGCGGTCGGATCTTAAAATCATAATCGTAGTGGGTTCGATATGGTAGGTGACACGGCACACAAGGCAATGCCAGGGTAGATATACCAATTACGCACACGGACTGATGGATACGCATAGCAGCCACTACCGTTCCACCTCGAACAACACTCCCAAATCAAGGGTGGCCACCAAAATCACAAAGTAATAGAATGGTATCGAAGAAGTGTGTCTGATACGAGGTGCTACCTCACTGGCCCGAGATCGCTCCTGTTTTAGTCACCTTATGCCAACTCACAGGAGTTGGGTCCACGTATATACCTTAGGATCGTCGCCACCATCCTTCTTCATTCTGGAAACTCCACCGCGTATACATTTGTCAAAGTGGTTTTCAGTATCGACAAAGAGTATGTCCATATCTGATCCCGGTCTCTTTAACAACCAAACGTTATTATAACCCGTGGTTATAATTTTAAAATAATATTTTATACTTCAAAATAGAATATCATTTCAAATCCAAATCATTATCAAAATAAAGATTAAATCAATTCCAAACCATTTCAATATATTAACATATCATATCTTTCCAAACTTCATTTCAAATCTTTTAATATATAAAAATATCATATCTTTCCAAACTACATTTCAAACCATTTTAATAAAATAAAATATCATATCAGTTCAAATCCAAATATTCAACTTTAAATACCCTTTTAAATTCAAAGATATCATTCATTTACTATCATTTCAAATCACTTTTAAATAGTTTATATTCCAATCAAAATAATTCATTTAAACCTTTTAAAAGTGTAATTATTATACTTTCAAATCAAGTATTCAATTTCCAAAGTTTCAAACCATTCTGAGTTCGTTTACTAAGTCAAAAACCCTAATTATTAAAATTTCAGCATTTCACAGCATTTAAAAACAACTGCTATAAGTTATATTTGAAAACATTTTTAATTCAGCAAAGACAGCATTTAAAACTGCTGTTAAAACTCAGTTTTTAGTTAAATTATGGTTCAAAACAGAAAAGACAGCATTTCAGAAGTGCTGCGGTAACTCAGATTTCAAAACAAAGGTTTTATTTGATTTTAACAAAGACTGCAGACCACTACAGCATTTCCAGAGAATGCTATAATAGACCTGAGTTAAGTTTTTGCCTATTAGTTCAACTACAGCAACTACAGCATTTCAGAAATGCTGTAATAGCTCTTTTACACAATTTTAGTTCAAAACAGAATCTATAGCATTTCTGAATGCTATTAAAAGTAGATTTCAGGTGTTAGTGTATTTCCAGCAATTAAATAACTTCAATTTAAAACACATAAACATTTTAAAAATCGTATTTTAACATTTAAAATGTTCATTTACATATCATTTAACATATATCTTTTTCACAATAAATTTCTTATAATTAAATCCAATTTTCAACAATTTACTTAATAAATTTAAGTGTAAAAGTTTCTAATTCTTCACATTTCAACAAATAAGTTAACACTTCAAATTTAAATTTCCATTTCACAAATTTAACTAAATTTCCAATTTTATTTAATTAACTTAAACCTTTAATTAAAACCAAATTTCACATTTCCAAGTCAAGTTATATTTTAAAAGATCACTTTTAAACATTCATTTATTTAACCACTTAAATTCATAGAAAAATCAATAATACTTTAATAAATCGCTTAAATTCAAATTTAATCAAATTATCATATTTTCCCATTTTCCAAATATAATTAAATTTCCATTTTATTCATATAACTTAAATATCATTTTTAACCAAAATTCCAAATTCCAAACTTAAGTTATATTTCAATAATCCAATTTAACCATTCATTAATTACATTTTTACTCATAGAAAAATCATAATTTCTTTATTTTAAAACATTTAAAAATCTATTTAAATCAAATTTCATAAATTTATATTTTTAAAAATATTTAAAAATATCCAAAACACTTTATAAAATAACCACGGGCCTGTATATAGTTTTCTAACCTAGGTCAAGTGATACAGATATGTATCATTTCAATCCGCAGTTTAAAAAAGAAAAATCCGGGTTCTATCATTTCAAACCCGCAATCCCAAGTTAAAATAAGTTTAATAAAAACCATTCAGGCTTATCATTTCAGCCCATAATGATTTTTTCCTATTCTAAAGTCCGTTCGGGTATGTATCATTTAAACCCATAGTGATTCTAGTCTACAGGGAACTTGCAATGTGATAAACTGATATAAATAAACAGAATAACATAAAACAACAGTAACATATGATATAACAGGTGTAATGACAGGTGTGAACATCATATGATAATAATATAAGCATATATAACATGATAATTGATGCAGCCCAGAATGGAGAAGTCATAGGTCGTGTACGACCTAACATGTGGATAAGTCGAGACCGACCTAGCAAGGAAGCTAACGAGTTAGGATTTGGTGAGAAATGGTGGAAAGTTGAAGTTTTAGGTCGCAGCCGACCTAACAAAGCTTTTAAGTCGTATCAACGACTTAGTGAAGATCGGCAACGACCTAGTGGGAATGTGCGAGCTAACGAGATACTGGAATGACCTAACATGTTTTTAGGTCGCATACGAACTAACGAGCTAAGGCATAGGTCGTGGGAACGACCTAACATGTCACCAGGGAAAGAGCTACGACCTAACGCTATTTTAGGTCGCTTACGAGCTAAGAGGTTACGACCTATGTTAGGTCGCACGAAAAGCTCACAACCTATGATAGTTCGCGGGGTGATCTGGGGAGTTAGGTCGCGAGGACTTAGGTCGCGAGACTTAGGTCGCGAAGTTTCTGGAACCGCTTATCTTTTAGGTCGCAAAGCTCTGGATGCCGTTGATTCTTCTACGAGTTAATCCCTGCCATTGATTTCCTTAAGTCGTTAATCTGGGATGTCGTATGTTCTTAAGTCGCTGAAGCTTGTAGCCGTAGATTGTCATGCCGCTTTATCCTATGCCGTTGATTTAAGTCGCGAGAAGTGATAGGTCGCTGATGGAAGCTGGTGTATTGAAGTTAGGTCGCGTGAGTTGTATCTTAAGTCAGGACCGATCTATGAGATGTAAATATATGGTGTAATGTGTTATATTGCGTATGTCTGTGAGTCTGTTAGGTCGTGGACGACCTATAGTAAGTCGTAGATCGTAATGTTTTTAGGTCGTGACTGTTAGGTCGGCAACGACTTAGGAGTTGTAATTTTTGTCTGTTTTGCGTGTTGTAGCCTATAAATAGGCAAGTTGTTTCATTTGTAAAGGTTGTTGAATATTGAATAAAATTCTCTTTTGTTAGCTTTGTGCTCTCAAATTCAATTGGTAGTCGAGTGTATCTCCTATCTCCACTTACGTCATTCGAGTGCGCTCGAATCATCGTTTGTTGAAGCCGATTCACGGTATCTTGTGCGCAAGATCAACGTCGAAGAATCGTAGATCTCTTTCCCGGTATCTTCGGATCAACGAGTAAGAGATAGCTAGAATTCGGTATCTTCGGATCAACGAATTTGGGCATTTCAGTATCTTCCAATCCACCGATTACTACTCTCACCGATTGAAGATCGTTTTGATTAATCCGCTGCGTCAGTTTTGGTATCAGAGCTTGTTCTAACCAATCATAGTTAGATCGAGACTTGGAGCCTAATCATTTTGAAGTTGAAGTTGTTTGGCCGAGAAGTTTGAAGTTTGAGCCGTGGCCGAGAGGAAGAAGTGTTCATCATTGTTTGAAGTTGTTTGTTCGGATTTGAATTGGAGGCCGAAACTTTGTCCATCGTGTTCATCGCGATTTGCTACAAAGTGGAAGTTTTCGATCCGTTTCATTTTGGATCAAAGTCCGAATTGTGTTTGAATTTTGAAGTGTTGAAGAGTTTGTAAAGTTTTCAAGTATGCCGCCAAGGAGAGCTAATCGTCACCAAAACGTAGAAGCTTTGTATCGAAGAGAAGAGGCTGATGAGATGGAGCAAAGAATCAATGAAAACTTTAGTGAAAAGCCTAACGAAGGAATTGGCCGGTTAGAGAAGCTTATGACGGAGATGAATCAAAATCGGAGAAGGGTTTCACCTGAATCTAACCATGGGGGTAGTAGAGTCTCGCCACATTCCAATCGAGACAGAAGTGTTGAAAATAATCAAGGGCGTGGGAGGAACGTGAATGATCGTGAACGGAGGAATGTAGATAGAAGGGATGATGGTGGAAGACGAGAAGGTAGTAGAGATGTGGGTGGACGAGATAGACAACGATATACATCTGATTTTGAAGAGGAGTATGATGGTGGTAGTATTCGAGGACAAGGACGAGGACAAGGAAGAAACTACTCTGAGTATGATCACAAGTGGGAGTCGGGGATGAAGACTGAAATTCCTGAATTCAAAGGTGGTATGCAAGCGGAGGAGTTTCTAGATTGGGTAGCTAATGTTGAAGAGAATTTTGATTTCAAAGAAGTTCCAGAACATCGTAGAGTGAAGTTGGTTGCTACAAGGCTGAGGGGTAGAGCTTTGGCATGGTGGCATCAGACCAAACTTACACGTGATCGGATGGGAAAGTCAAAAGTTGAATCTTGGGAGAAGATGAAGAAATTGATGAAAGCAACGTTCTTACCTTACAATTATCAATCTTTGATGTATCAACGTTTGCAAAATTTGAGACAAGGGACGAAATCTGTGAATGACTATGCTGATGAATTCTATCAACTTATTGCAAGGAATGATATTATGGAAACAGAAGAGCAACTAACATCTCGATTTATTGGGGGATTGAGAATGCAGATCCAGGATATGGTTAATATGTTCGATCCAAGATCTGTGGCAGAGGCACATCAGAAAGCGTTGGCTTGGGAGAAGCAGGGACGACGAGGAAGTGGTGTGTTCACTAATTCTAACAATCAAGCGAAGGGTGTTGGTGAAAATTCTAATGTTTCTAAACCTATCAGTAGACCAGTGGTGAAGGAGGTTGAGAAGGCAAGGGTTAACAATGGTTTCAAATGTTACAATTGTCAGGAAGTGGGTCATAAAAGCAGTGAGTGTCCAAAGCCGAAGAAACGAACCATGATTGTAGAAGTTGAAGATGAGGATGTTGATGGGGAGTGTTCTAGTCCAGTTGAGGAAGATGAACAGGATATTGCGTCAGGAGATGAAGGTTGTAATCTAATGCTAAGGAGATCATGTTTAACACCGAAGCAGGAGGAAGCTAGTTGGTTGAGAAGTAATATTTTTCAGTCAACATGTACTATTCTTGGGAAGGTGTGTAAGTTTGTGATTGACGCAGGAAGCTGTGATAATATTATTTCAACCGAAGCTGTGACAAAGTTGAAATTGAAAACCGAGAAAAATCCGAATCCATACAAGTTAGCATGGTTGAGAAAAGGAGGAGAAGTGAAAGTGGATAGACGAGTTCGTGTTCCATTCTCTATCGGGAAGAAATACAAAGACGAGATCTGGTGTGATGTAGTAGAGATGGATGTTTGCCACTTATTATTGGGAAGACCATGGCAGTATGATCGAGCAGTACAACATGACGGTCGGACCAATAGCTACAGTTTTATGTTTGAAGGCACGAAAATTATCCTAGTTCCGAAGAAGAGATCACAAGAAGAAAGTAAGTCAGAAGAGATTGAAGAGTTGAAAACCTTATTATCTCTGAAGGAGTTTGTTAAGGAGGTTGAAGAAGAGCCGGAAGTATTCTTGTTGATTGGGCGTGAGAGCAGTGAAGAGGTTGAGATTCCAGAGGAAGTTAAACCAGTTTTGAAAGAATTTGACGATGTATTTCCAGAGGAGTTACCAACGGAGTTGCCACCGTTGAGGGATATACAACATCAGATAGATCTTGTTCCAGGTGCTGTGTTGCCACACAGACCACATTATCGAATGAGTCCGAAGGAACATGAAGAATTGAGAAGGCAGGTAGAGGAATTGCTTGAACAGGGGCGTGTGCAGGAGAGTTTAAGTCCTTGTGTTGTACCAGCTTTATTGGTACCCAAAAAGGATGGAACGTGGAGGATGTGCACTGACAGTCGAGCATTGAATAAGATTACTGTGAGATATAGATTTCCAATGCCGAGGTTGGATGACTTGTTGGATCAAATAAGCGGAGCTACTATCTTTTCGAAGATTGATTTGAAGAGCGGATATCATCAAATTCGTATCAGACCAGGCGATGAGTGGAAAACTGCTTTTAAAACCAGGGAGGGTCTATACGAATGGTTGGTCATGCCATTTGGTTTATCCAATGCACCGAGTACTTTTATGAGGGTGATGAATCAGATTTTTTGACCGTTCATTGGGAAATTTGTGGTGGTGTATTTTGATGATATTCTGATTTACAGTGGGAGTCCAGAGGAACATTTGAATCATCTGAGGGAAGTCCTGATGGTATTGCGACAAGAACAATTCTATGCAGCAACGAAGAAATGTGTGTTCATGACGCATAGCGTTTTATTTTTGGGGTATGTTGTCTCGAAGGAAGGTATACAGTTGGACCAAAGTAAAGTTGAGGCAATCAGAGATTGGCCGCAGCCCAAGACGATAACGGAAGTTAGTAGTTTTCACGGGTTGGCTTCATTCTATCGAAGGTTTATACCACACTTTAGTAGTGTGATGGCACCTGTTACTGATTGCATGAAGGGTAAACAATTTGCATGGACGGAGGAAGCCGGGGTTTCTTTTGAACGAATCAAAGATCTTTTGACCTCTGCACCAATTCTAGTGCTACCTGATTTTCAGTTAGTGTTTGAACTACATATTGATGCATCCAAGGTTGGAATTGGAGGAGTGTTGAGTCAGAAGGGACGTCCAATTGCATATTTCAGTGAGAAGTTGTCAGGAGCGAAGATGAGGTACAGTACGTATGATGTGGAATTCTATGCTGTTGTACAATCTATTAAACACTGGAGACACTATCTATTTCAGAAGGAGTTTGTTCTGTATACTGATCATGAGGCATTGAAACATTTGCAAGGGCAAGACAAGATTTCAGCGAGACATGCATCGTGGATTGCATATCTGCAACAATTTACATTTGTTGTGAAACACAAGTCGGGAGTGACGAATCGTGTTGCGGATGCGTTGAGTAGAAGAAATCACTTGTTAACTACATTGAAGGTTGAAGTGACGGGGTTTGAAATATTGCCAGAATTATTTACCGATGATCCTTACTTTGCAAAGTTTGTTGATAAAGTCGAGGAGGGAGAGACGGATGAGTTCGTGATGGTTGATGGTTTTCTTTTTAAAGGAAATCGATTGTGCATACCGGAGGGTAGTCTGAGAATGAAGATTATCAAGGAGTTACACGAAGAGGGACATGTTGGGAGAGACCGTACCTTACAGTTGATTTCACAGTCCTACTTTTGGCCATCAATGAGGAAAGAGGTGGAAAGGTTTGTGGAGCGTTGTCATATTTGTCAGGTTTCGAAAGGAACTGCGACTAATGCTGGTTTATATATGCCATTACCTGTACCAATTAAACCATGGGTTGATGTGAGTATGGACTTCGTGTTGGGATTACCGAGGACACAGCGTGGTATCGATTCCATATATGTGGTGGTGGACAGATTTTCGAAGATGGCACATTTTATTGCTTGTAAGAAGACGGCGGATGCTGTTCATGTTGCTCAATTGTTTTTCAAGGAGATCTATCGACTTCATGGATTGCCAAAATCTATTGTGTCGGATAGAGATACTCGATTTCTGAGTCACTTTTGGTTGAGTTTGTGGAAAATGGTGGGAACGAAGCTGAAGTTTAGTAGTGCTTATCACCCGCAGACGGATAGACAGACCGAGGTGGTGAACAGATCATTGGGGAATTTGCTGAGGTGTCTTGTTCAAGATAATCTGAAGAGTTGGGATGTGAA
The DNA here is from genome assembly GCA_030737815.1 of Allium fistulosum. NCBI lineage: Eukaryota > Viridiplantae > Streptophyta > Magnoliopsida > Asparagales > Amaryllidaceae > Allium > Allium fistulosum. The sequence continues at coordinate 476,504,259 of CM060901.1, forward strand.
GTTATGCCAGGTAGAATTTGCTCATAATCATGCTGTGAATCGAAGTACTGGGTTCAGTCCATTTCAGATAGTATATTCAAGTTTACCGAAGGGACCATTGGATTTAACGGTAGTGCCACAATCAAAGAAGACAGTTAAGAAAGCTGCTGATTTTGTTGAAGGGTTGACGGAATGTCATAAAATCGTTCAGGAACGATTGGAGAAAGCAAATGAGAAGTATAAACAATCTGCAGATTTGAAACGACGAAATGTTGAGTTTAATGAAGGAGATATGGTTTATGCAGTGTTAACAAAAGATCGTTTTCCCGTAGGCGCTTATAACAAGTTGAAAGCCAGGAAAATTGGTCCGGTGGAAGTTGTGAAACGAATTAATGAAAATGCTTATAAATTGAAGCTGCCAGATGATGTGTATACGTCTGACGTGTTCAATGTTAAACATCTCGTACCATATCATGGAGATGAACGAGATGAGGAGGTAGAATTTACAAATTTGAGGACGAATTTTTCTCAACCTGGGGAGGAAAACTGACGTAGCGGATTAATCAAAACGATCTTCAATCGGTGAGAGTAGTAATCGGTGGATTGGAAGATACTGAAATGCCCTAATTCGTTGATCCGAAGATACCGAATTCTAGCTATCTCTGACTCGTTGATCCGAAGATACCGGGAAAGAGATCTACGATTCTTCGACGTTGATCTTGCGCACAAGATACCGTGAATTGGCTTCAACAAACGATGATTCGAGCGCACTCGAATTATGTAAGTGGAGATAGGAGATACACTCGACTACCAATTGAATTTGAGAGCACAAAGCTAACAAAAGAGAATTTTATTCAATATTCAACAACCTTTACAGATGAAACAACTTGCCTATTTATAGGCTACAACACGCAAAACAGACAAAAATTACAACTCCTAAGTCGTTGCCGACCTAACAGTCACGACCTAAAAACATTACGATCTACGACTTACTATAGGTCGTCCACGACCTAACAGACTCACAGACATACGCAATATAGCACATTACAACATATATTTACATCTCATAGATCGATCCTGACTTAAGATACAACTCACGCGACCTAACTTCAATACACCAGCATCCATCAGCGACCTATCACTTCTCGCGACTTAAATCAACGGCATAGGATAAAGCGGCATGACAATCTACGGCTACAAGCTTCAGCAACTTAAGAACATACGGCATCCCAGATTAACGACTTAAGGAAATCAATGGCAGGGATTAACTCGTAGAAGAATCAACGGCATCCAGAGCTTTGCGACCTAAAAGATAAGCGGTTCCAGAAACTTCGCGACCTAAGTCTAGCGACCTAAGTCCTCGCGACCTAACTCCCCAGATCACCCCGCGACCTATCATAGGTTGTGACCTTTTCGTGCGACCTAACATAGGTCGTAACCTCTTAGCTCGTAAGCGACCTAAAATAGCGTTAGGTCGTAGCTCTTTCCCTGGTGACATGTTAGGTCGTTCCCACGACCTATGCCTTAGCTCGTTAGGTCGTATGCGACCTAAAAACATGTTAGGTCGTTCCAGTATCTCGTTAGCTCGCACATTCCCACTAGGTCCTTGCCGATCTTCACTAAGTCGTTGATACGACTTAAAAGCTTTGTTAGGTCGGCTGCGACCTAAAACTTCAACTTTCCACCATTTCTCACCAAATCCTAACTCATTAGCTTCCTTGCTAGGTCGGTCTCGACTTATCCACATGTTAGGTCGTACACGACCTATGACTTCTCCATTATGGGCTGCATCAATAATATACATTACAGATTCAAATGGTGTCGGTTTATCAGTTATATAGGTACATATTGTCTGGTGAGAATAACTCACCTGTTAAAGCTGGAGATTAGCGATCAAAACACACAGAATAGATTCCAGAAAGCAGAACAAGCACGATATAGCATGACTTTTGATTTGAATGAATGGAGAGCCTTGATATTTATCTTGTAAATAATAACCAAACAAGACAATATACACATAAATATTCAACGCAAACAATGTTGAGACAATGAAGATAAGAAGCAACAACGGAATAGATTACTTCACTGTGCTTTAACCATTCAAAAGCTCGAACAAGGGGTTCATTTTCTCAGCCATGATGATGATGAGTGTGGGAGAGACAAGGTTAAATTCCTCGAATACATAAGTAAAAACAATACAAACAATATAAGTTTTCAAATGCATAATACGATAGAATAATATAGAATCAACTGCACGAATCAAAGTAGAATTGCTTTGCACTTGCTTCCAACAACCTTCAGGTTCAGCCATATGGCGTACTACAGGTCTAAGGCAAGATTTGGATCAGGTTTTGGTTGCCTAAGGGTCGGCCAGACATGTTTAGAAGATAGCAAAAGGTGAGTATGCATGAAACAACACAACAAGGCAAAACAATGTCACTTTAACATGGATTCAAGGCAATTCAAGGCTCGGCCAAGGCTAATGGGGCACGGCCAGAGGAGTGGGATCCAAGGTGATGACGTGGCAGGGGGTCCAGGTGGTGCTGGAGGTGGTGGAGGTGGTGTTGGTGGCGGCCATGGGTGGTGGAAGGTGATGGTACCAAAACTAGGTCAGCTTGAGTGCATAGGTGATGGCTAGTGCTAGTTTAGATGGATTTTTGTGATGATCTTCATCATGGCTTGGCTTGGCCTGAGGAGGAGAGGTGTTAGGCTGTGTGATGGTCAGAGAAAAGTGGTGGTGGTGGTCAGCAACAGCTTGGAGGAAGGGGAATACAGCTATGAAGGTGGAGAGCTGTGCAAATTCAAGTAGAAAATCATAAAAAGACAAGAAGAAGATATAAATTTTTACCTAAGCTTCACAAGGAGAATAGCCGTGATTTTTTTGTGAGAAGAGGAGAAATGAATTTCGTGAAAGTGAAAAAAAATGCAGCTGAAATGAGTAGATTACACGCCCAAAACAATTAAGAGAAGAGTTGGGAAAATGAAAGGTCGGGAGATGGAAAGCCTTAGGAGTTTCAAGAGTTTAAAACTTTTCAAATTTCCTCTATTTCTTTTTAATAAGTTTAAATATCTGAAAATACATATAATTTCAGTTAAAATTAGAAAATCTAACAAATAAAAAAATATATAAATAATTAAATATTAATTATAAATAATTAAATCAAGAAAATAGCAAAAATTGTCAACTAGGCTAGAAAAATTGAAAATAAATGGTATAAACTTTAGAAAATTAATATGAGCTTGTAATATATTTTTAAACATAAATAATAACATAAAATAAAAATACATTCACAAAATAAATATATAAAATTTAATTTAAATATAATTTTAATGAAGAAAATAGCAGAAAATAAGAAAACAGCCTTTAAAAATAGGAAATCAACACAGTAAACATTGGAAAAATTCTATTATCAATTTAAAAATATTTAAAAGTCAAAATATACATAATATAACATATTAAACATATTAAAGTAAAATATGACAAAGAAAATATAATTTATACAATTTAAAATAACAAAATTGCAAAATAAACAATTTATACTCAAAATTGAAATGTACATATCTTTTGCAGTTTCACTCCGTTTTCAACGAAACAAAAAGCAGTGTTCAAGTTATTTCATCTATTTTCATAATAAAAGATAAAATTTAAGATTTTAAATAATTTGAATTTGAAGTTTAAAAGTCAAAGTTTGAACAGTTTGACCAGAAATTCACTTTACAGTAAAATATTCAAATTATACTAGTTTGAACTATAAATCACATAATAATCAACATTTATATTTAAAATGAAATGTTTGAAATAAAATAAGTCTAAAATAATTTAAAATAAAATAAAGTCAAATTTAAATAATATACAAAAATCTAGGGTTGTTACACTCTCCCCCACTCAAAACTTTTCGTCCCCGAAAAGGAATGAGGTATGGGAAAGCACAGAAAAAGATAGAGTGAAATAGATTTTAGACAAGATGACAATTAGATTAAAATTATACCTGATGACAATTTGTTATAGGTAAGTTTAACAAGATGGAGGTGATCAAATCAAGAATACAAGCACGAAAAAGATCCTCTAGAGTCTGAATCACCCCTTTCACTTGATAGACGGTCTATGAATGGAAAAACAGTGTTCAGATCCAGATGAGTAACAAAAATTATCAAAGATTACAGAAAGATTTCTAAACGGACTGGTATAAGCAATAGCCTTCCCATTCTGTAACAAGATAAGAGAAATATAAGGACAACCAAAAGGTAGTTTGAAAAACAAGATAAGATAATAATTTGAAACCATAATGCTTTGAAATCATAATAATTTAGGGATGTTCATCATTTGGAAATCATACTACTAAAATCATATCACTTTGGAAATGTTATTCTAAAAAAAAAACCATAATACTTAGAAAATCATAACACCTTTTAAAAATAATCTTTATTTAAACCATTTTAATTCAAGGTCAAATAATATTCATTTTAAAGTTGTAACATTTCTAAGTTCATTCAATTATAAAAACTTCCAAAACATTGTATTTTCAAAATAGTAGCACTTATAAAATGCTACAGTAGGTATATTAGTATTTCAAATCAGTTTAATTCCAGAAATATTCATTTGGATATCATTTAATTTATGACTTATTAAAACAAACTTTTATGAATGGAATATCCAAATTAAACTATACTTCATTTATTAAGTCAAAAGCTCATTGTTTTACTTAGCTCTTAATTTATCACATAACCTAACACTTTATTTAAAATACCCATTTCATAAATAGATATTCCTTTAATAAGTTACACTTAAAATTTCCATTTGAAAACCAAATTCTCAATTATCAAGTTTTAGTGATGTTAAAATATATTTTAAATATTTAAATCATAATTATTCATTTTTCAAGACATATCAATTTCATAAATAAAATATTTATCATAGCAAATATAACAATCAAATTTCTTTACACATTTATTCATTTAGACATCAATTAAACTATGAATTCAAGTTAAATAAACTTTATTACCAAAAGTCCAATTCAAATGTATTTTATTTTATCTATTCAAAGATACATTATTTATTATACAACATATTCATTTCAGGAAATAACCTTTATTAAAATTCCTAGGTTAGACTTAAGGTTCCATATTAAATCAAATTTGATTATTAAGTTATTTAAATAAAATCTCTTTAAATTCCTTTTTCATTATTTACCTCTGTTAATCTTTTATAACTAAAATTTAAGTGTATAACATTTATTATAACAACTCAAATTTTATTTATAAAATCCTTTCTATATTGTATATTATCCAATTTCATATTCAACTTCTGTGTAATTTAGGTAAGTTATATTGGAATGAAATTGTGTGTTATACAAATAAAACTTTCCGATTCAATTATCTCAAGTTGGAATCATTTATCCAATTTTTTTTATTTTTCTTTTTATAATTGAAATTATTCTTTAAGAAAAAAAATGTAAGAATTAATTTCCGATTTCCTTCAAACCAGTTAGAGATAAATAAATATATGTACATAATATGTCAAATCAAATTTAAATCATATATCTATATATATTATAATCCAGTCATATTTTAGAAATTCAAATCAATTAGATTTTCCAAAACAAAGCTGTAGCAAGACTACAGAACGGTCTCTTCACTTCGAAACTCGAAAATGAACATCGATGATGCTGTAGTCATCACCGAAATTATTTTCCAGCGACAAAGAGAAGAGCACTTAATTTTTAAACTTTAAAATCCTTTAGAGACAAATTTTTATTCAAATACATTAAATAATATCCTTTTAAAAATTTTAAACACAAGGTTTGAAACCATCGGAAATTAAATTCTTTAAATTTCTTGTTTTAAATTCATTTCAGTTCCCAAATAAATTTATAAACAACTATTTATAAATTCATTTGTAGAACAATAAATTATAAATCAAGTATTATCATTTCAAATTATCAATTTAAATCAATTTATTAAGTTCCATAAAATTATATATCCAAATTTATTTCATTAACGAAATTTTAAAATAATATTGTGTCAGTTTGTTTTGTCAAAGTGTTTTAGAAATCCTATCGATAGCGTTGATCAGACGAATCGATCGGAAACCCAAATCAACATCAACAACCCAAACAACACAACATATAAAACAAAACATAGATTTACAAGTACAAAGAAAAAATAGAAGGAAAAAACTAGAATCATACCTAAATCTGAAAATTGACGGTATCAAATTAAAAGAAAGGAGAATCAAAGTTGTGACAACATGAGTGAATTGGAGATGGTTTAGAAACAAAAGACAAGATGGTTAAACAGAGTAGAGAGATGGGTAAGCTTAGATAAATCGCGGACAACCTTAACCGGGTCAACCGTGACTTAATGGATAAGATCAAATGTGGATTTTCTGGGGTAAATCTACCTTCGATCTCAAGAGATAGAGTTAGGAATAATAAAAGATATTAGCATCTAAACCAAGGATAAATATAAATCTCTGGTGAGTCGATGCTGATTATAAAAGATTTTCACCCTTTTACAAGAAAATTAGAATATTGGCGAGACCGCCAATTCACTATAAAGATCTTTGGAAGTGGAGTCATGGGATACTCCAGAACCAAAAGATGATGAATAGTGAGGGACACGAATGGATTTTGGAACCGTATGGAACGTTCCAAAATTCAAAGGAAGCCGAATCGAAGAGGAAGGAATTCATGTTCGAACGAAAGTGATTCTGTAATTAAATTTACTCTATATGCTGAGTTTGCCTAAAACCAGAGCTCTGATACTAACTATAACGACCCGATATTTTCAACCGTTCGCATCCATTATAAGCGTATAGGTAGACACTCATGCCGGAATTGAATTGCTCAAAATATCGCGTTGTAAATAAAAATTTGGCAAATTCATCATATATAGTAAATAAAATCTCAGATCACAGACACAGAGTAATATAATGCAGCGGAAATAAAAGAGATAGTAGTTCATGAAGCTACTATATAAATACATCAGAGTTCATTTAGATACAATAGAAGAAATAGAATACAACAAAAGTCTCAATATAATAACCAAGTACAAGCTGAGTAGAACAACCGAACTGAAATAGATAGGACAAGACAAGCAGATCATCTCCAACGATTCAAATCTCCAAGAGTGTGGAAATCCAAATCCGTGAATAACTTAGGCTGACCCGAGCGTAAAGCAAAACACAAAACACTCGAGTCAGGATAATATATACTTATATAATGTAAACCAACTCAAGTGAACTGTAATAAAGGTACAAGTAACTTAAAGAATACTTGGGATCGCCCATTTTTTAAAGATCCGTTAAACTATTTACTATGTAGTAATATACGCTATATACAGTAGTGTCTAATTAGTAAAGTATAATCATATAGAAAATAGCGTTAAGGGGATGGAGAACCTTAACGCGGTCGGATCTTAAAATCATAATCGTAGTGGGTTCGATATGGTAGGTGACACGGCACACAAGGCAATGCCAGGGTAGATATACCAATTACGCACACGGACTGATGGATACGCATAGCAGCCACTACCGTTCCACCTCGAACAACACTCCCAAATAAAGGGTGGCCACCAAAATCACAAAGTAATAGAATGTTATTGAAGAAGTGTGTCCGATACGAGGTGCTACCTCACTGGCCCGAGATCGCTCCTGTTTTAGTCACCTTATGCCAACTCACGGGAGTTGGGTCCACGTATATACCTTAGGATCGTCGCCACCATCCTTCTTCATTCTAGAAACTACACCGCGTACACAGTTGTCAAAGTGGTTTTCGGTATCGACAGAGAGTATGTCCATATCCGATCCCGGTCTCTTTAACAACCAAACGTTATTATAACCTATGGTTATAATTTTAAAATAATATTTTATACTTCAAAATAGAATATCATTTCAAATCCAAATCTTTATCAAAATAAAGATTAAATCAATTCCAAACCATTTCAATATATTAACATATCATATCTTTCCAAACTTCATTTCAAATCATTTTAATATATCAAAATATCATATCTTTCCAAACTTCATTTCAAACCATTTTAATAAAATAAAATATCATATCAGTTCAAATCCAAATATTCAACTTTAAATACCCTTTTAAATTCAAAGATATCATTCATTTACTATCATTTCAAATCACTTTTAAATAGTTTATATTCCAATCAAAATAATTCATTTAAACCTTTTAAAAGTGTAATTATTATATTTTCAAATCAAGTATTCAATTTCCAAAGTTTCAAACCATTCTGAGTTCGTTTACTAAGTCAAAAACCCTAATTATTAAAATTTAAGCATTTCACAGCATTTAAAAACAACTGCTATAAGTTATATTTGAAAACATTTTTAATTCAGCAAAGACAGCATTTAAAACTGCTGTTAAAACTCAGTTTTTAGTTAAATTATGGTTCAAAATAGAAAAGACAGCATTTCAGAAGTGCTGCCGTAACTCAGATTTCAAAACAAAGTTTTTATTTGATTTTAACAAAGATTGCAGACTACTACAGCATTTCCAGAGAATGCTATAATAGACCTGAGTTAAGTTTTTGCCTATTATTTCAACTACAGCAACTACAGCATTTCAGAAATGCTGTAATAGCTCTTTTTACACAATTTTAGTTCAAAACAAAATCTATAGCATTTCTGAATGCTATTAAAAGTAGATTTCAGGTGTTAGTGTATTTCCAACAATTAAATAACTTCAATTTAAAACACATAAACATTTTAAAAATCATATTTTAACATTGAAAATGTTCATTTACATATCATTTAACATATATCTTTTTCACAATAAATTTCTTATAATTAAATCCAATTTTCAACAATTTACTTAATAAATTTAAGTGTAAAAGTTTCCAATTCTTCACATTTCAACAAATAAGTTAACACTTCAAATTTAAATTTCCATTTCACAAATTTAACTAAATTTCCAATTTTATTTAATTAACTTAAACCTTTAATTAAAACCAAATTTCACATTTCCAAGTCAAGTTATATTTTAAAAGATCACTTTTAAACATTCATTTATTTAACCACTTAAATTCATAGAAAAATCAATAATACTTTAATAAATCGCTTAAATTCAAATTTAATCAAATTATCATATTTTACCATTTTCCAAATATAATTAAATTTCCATTTTATTCATATAACTTAAATATCATTTTTAACCAAATTTCCAAATTCCAAACTTAAGTTATATTTCAATAATCCAATTTAACCATTCATTAATTACATTTTTACTCATAGAAAAATCTTAATTTCTTTATTTTAAAACATTTAAAAATCTATTTAAATCAAATTTCATAAATTTATATTTTTAAAAATACTTAAAAATATCCAAAACACTTTATAAAATAACCACGGGCCTGTATATAGTTTTCTAACCTAGGTCAAGTGATACGGATATGTATCATTTCAATCCGTAGTTTAAAAAAGAAAAATCCGGGTTCTATCAATTCAAACCCGCAATCCCAAGTTAAAATAAGTTAAATAAAAACCATTCAGGCTTATCATTTCAGCCCATAATGATTTTTTCCTATTCTAAAGTCCGTTCGGGTATGTATCATTTCAACCCATAGTGATTCTAGTCTACAGGGAACTTACAATGTGATAAACTGATATAAATAAACAGAATAACATAAAACAATAGTAACATATGATATAACAGGTGTAATGATAGGTGTGAACATCATATGATAATAATATAAGCATATATAACATGATAATATACATTACAGATTCAAATGGTGTCGGTTTATCAGTTATATAGGTACATATTGTCTGGTGAGAATAACTCACCTGTTAAAGCTGGAGATTAGCGATCAAAACACACATAATAGATTCCATAAAGCACAACAAGCACGATATAGCATGACTTTTGATTTGAATGAATGGAGAGCCTTGATATTTATCTTGTAAACAATAACCAAACAAGACAATATACACATAAATATTCAACGCAAACAATGTTGAGACAATGAAGATAAGAAGCAACAACGGAATAGATTACTTGACTGTGCTTTAACCATTCAAAAGCTCGAACAAGGGGTTCATTTTCTCATCCATGATGATGATGAGTGTGGGAGAGACAAGGTTAACTTCCTCGAATACATAAGACAAAACAATACAAACAATATAAGTTTTCAAATGCACAATACGATAGAATAATATAGAATCAACTGCACGAATCAAAGTAGAATTGCTTTGCACTTGCTTCCAACAACCTTCAGGTTCAGCCATATGGTGTACTACAGGTCTAAGGAAATATTTGGATCAGGTTTTGGTTGCCTAAGGGTCGGCCAAACATGTTTAGAGGATAGCAAAAGGTGAGTATGCATGAAACAACACAACACGGCAAAACAATGTCACTTTAACATGGATTCAAGGCAATTCAAGGCTCGGCCAAGGCTCATGGGGCATGGCCAGAGGAGTGGCGTCCAAGGTGATGACGTGGCAGGGGTTCCAGGTGGTGCTGGAGGTGGTGGAGGTGGTGTTGGTGGAGGCCATGGGTGGTGGAAGGTGATGGTACCAAAACTAGGTCAGCTTGAGTGCATAGGTGATGGCTAGTGCTAGTTTAGATGGATTTTTGTGATGATCTTCATCATGGCTTGGCTTGGCCTGAGGAGGAGAGGTGTTAGGCTGTGTGATGGTCAGATAAAAGTGGTGGTGGTGGTCAGCCACAGCTTGGAGGAAGGGGAATACAGCTATGAAGGTGGAGAGCATGTGCAAATTCAAGTAGAAAATCATAAAAAGACAAGAAGAAGATAGAAATTTTTACCTAAGCTTCACAAGGAGAATAGCCGTGATTTTTTTGTGAGAGCAGTAGAAATGAATTTCGTGAAAGTGAAAAAAAAATGCAGCTGAAATGAGTAGATTACACGCCCAAAACAATTAAGAGAAGAGTTGGGAAAATGAAAGGTCGGGAGATGGAAAGCCTTAGGAGTTTCAAGAGTTTAAAACTTTTCAAATTTCCTCTATTTCTTTTTAATAAGTTTAAATATCTGAAAATACATATAATTTCAGTTAAAATTCGAAAATTTAACAAATAAAAAAATATATAAATAAATTAATATTAATTATAAATAATTAAATCAAGAAAATAGCAAAAATTGTCAACTAGGCTAGAAAAATTGAAAATAAATGGTATAAACTTTAGAAAATTATTATGAGCTTGTAATATATTTTTAAACATAAATAATAACATAAAATAAACATACATTCACAAAATAAATATATAAAATTTAATTTAAATATAATTTTAATGAAGAAAATAGCAGAAAATAAGAAAACAGCCTTTAAAAATAGGAAATCAACACAGTAAACATTGGAAAAATTCTATTATCAATTTAAAAATATTTAAAAGTCAAAATATACATAATATAACATATTAAACATATTAAAATAAAATATGACAAAGAAAATATAATTTATACAATTTAAAATAACAAAATTGCAAAATAAACAATTTATACTCAAAATTGAAATGTACATATCTTTTGCAGTTTAACTCCGTTTTCAACGAAACAAAAAGCAGTGTTCAAGTTATTTCATCTATTTTCATAATAAAAGATAAAATTTAAGATTTTAAATAATTTGAATTTGAAGTTTAAAAGTCAAAGTTTGAACAGTTTGATCAGAAATTCACTTTACAGTAAAATATTCAAATTATACTAGTTTGAACTATGAATCACATAATAATCAACATTTATATTTAAAATGAAATGTTTGAAATAAAATAAGTCTAAAATAATTTAAAATAAAATAAAGTCAAATTTAAATAACATAAAAAAATATAGGGTTATTACAGATTTAAATTAGAAGTTTTTGAAAATGAGTTTCAGAAAAAAAAGTTATTTTAAATTACTTAATAGAATTGGAATTTAAATCATTTGATTTAAGTTTAAATTTGATATTTTGGAATTGAATTCAATGAAGTCAAAGCATTGCGGAATTACCACTTGAAAATCCACTTTAAAATTGACGGTTACTGAAGTCAAAGCAACAGTAATTTTTAAACGTCAAAATCTCATCAAAATATAATACCAGTGAATTTTCATTCATTAAAAATGTCAACAAAACACCGTGCTTCAAAAATTTAACATCCGTGTAAAAATCCCATTATAGAATAACGGCAACAGAATACGTTTAAACCAAACATCGGTTCAACGTAAAATCAATGCAGGAACGTGCAACTCAAATTTACACGTATACTACAAAATGAACAAAGAAATCACTAGATTATATCTTCAATGAAGATAATTTAAAACAGCAAAATCTCAACAAAATCACATAACAGCAATCGCTTCGGATCCTCAAATCGAATTCGAAATTTTCAAAGAAAACAAAATAAACACATCTATGTAAACAACAAATGGAATTTATTTCAATTTCATATTGTAACGACCCGTAAATTTCAACTGTTTTAATAACGTAGTTAGTTGAAATTTTGTGAAATTTTAAACGATAAAATTTTGAAATAAAAATTTAATATTTGGAATACGTCTAGTTAAACATAGCAACTGGTAAATTTTCGTCCGAAAATACGAAAGTTTATTTCGCGCGTAAATTTACTTCAATTTAATCGGTTAAAAAGCGTTGAAATTAAAACGTTTTCAAAACCTAAATATTTTTACATAGAAAAATTCTAAACCATCTTCTGAGCAAGATGTCAGTTGGTCGTTTTTCAAAATTTAGACATCTATTGCTCCGTCTTTCTTATTTTCTGCAAAATAGCAGTATTCTAGTACCGATATCGATTTCTATCGGATGATCGTACCACTGATATCTATATACCGTTTTGATCGTCTCACCGTGCTGATTTCTGTGGTATATGCACTTCTGTGTTTTGAAGTCTGGTTCGCTACAGGATCGATAAAACGATTCCATATCGGTTCCGTATTAGAACCCTTGTATTTTGTTTTTGTTTTGTCCTTTCAATTGCTTATAGTATAATTCAATTAAATTCTACACATGACTTGGTTCGCTACAGGCACGAGTCATTAATTTCATTAAATTCTACACATGACTTTTGCACTCCCTTCCGTTCAAAACGTTGCTTTGTATTCACTTTGGAAAAGAAATATATGTAAAGCTATGCTCATTTATTTTCAAACCAACCCGTGCCTTCTTTGTGACTTCCCACCTACTTTCCCCATTCATTAGCCAGCTCACCTTTCTTCTCCCAACTTTCATTTGCAACATTTCCTGTAGGAAAATAAAAAGAAAGGCAACCTGCTCATGTCCCATTCCCATCCACTCCCTCCGACCGAACACGACTAAAACACCCAGACCCGCTGTCACTTTTCCCAACTTCGTCCGCTCCACCTCAACAGCAACCGCCTTGACCTCATCCACTAGGGCGGCCCCACTTGCCCACTCCACATCTGCCCGTTTTGCCCTCCCCACATCACGGCTTCCACCAAGTGCCGTGCTCCACCGCCTTAGCATCCTCCGCCTGAACCACCTGACAGCCTGCGAGCTAACACCTCCCACCAACAGCCATTTTTCTCCCACCACCTCACTGCTCGCACCCAACGCCGACCCTCTGACCCGTGCTCCGCCCTCCCACCGAGTCCCTCGGCCTCGTTCTGCCAGCCCACCCATAGATCGGCAGCCTAGTGCCTCTCCACTAGTGGCCGCATCACTTTCGGCGTCTTCCCTGTCGAGATTCGCCGACTAGCCGCCTCCACCATCTTTTTCCACCTCAACTCGTTTGCTCTTCCTCTGTTGAATTCAGGTAGCGTATATACAATATTTATGTTATATAATAGTTGTATATATGTTGCAGATTTATTATTTTAGTAAAAGCATATATCTTAGTGTATATAGGTGCATAGTTATGTTGTTAGTATTTATAAGTATAGTGTGTATGAGTACATATATATGCATGCTGTAGAACAAAAGAATACGTGTTTAAGGATTTATATAGTGGGTTTTAAATATTTTATGCTATACTATCTGTGCTAGCATATAAGTTTCTATTTATTTTGTATATACGTTTGTCTCATTTTGCACAGTAGCTATTATATAATTTTTCTTTTTCAATACTAAATTAAAAGATAATGTGTATATGTTATAATAATATTTACTTTTAAGTATGTATATATATTAATAAAGTAGTAATTTAAATATGACGCACCTCTATTTTGTTCGGCTGTACCATTAGTTCATATTTATACATCAAGTTGTTCACATATCAATATAGGTTTGCAAACTTTTGAAAATTATATGCTCGTATAAAATGGGTTCCCAGATATTGTTTGCATATTAGGCTACATATATAAGGTAGAGGTTTTACTGTGTACATGCATTGTTTTGACTGGGTTTAAGTTTGGGTTGTATATTTGTTCAAAGTCTACATATATAATTGTGTATAAGTAAGTATGTGATATTGGGCTGCATTGCCTATATGTATAGCTGCATTGTTTTAGAGTTTATGGGCGTGTATGTGTAAAACAATATTGATTTATGGAATAAACAATGATTTTAAAATGCATATATATTAGTGATACATTTTGATTTCAAAGTATGTATAAATATATATATTAGTAGTATTATGTAAATTTCAGTTTAAGACTAGATAAATAATAAGAGGAATACATTATATATATTATATATTGTATATAAGTGATTTTGAAATATATATATATATATATAAATTTAATTTATGCTTGAAATTAGAATATGTATATATTTATATATCTATATACATCCGATTATACCGTTATCATCGTTGATCCAGCTCTGATTTGATTTCGTCATTTCTAATTTATCAGCTTCGCTCATCAATTCGTACCAATCTAGCTTGTTTGGAAGTCGTGCTTGCATTCGTAACCAAATCCCAGTGTCTATTCTCTCTAGCCTCGAAAAGTGAGCAATCACTCACGATTAATGTTCTTTTATTTATTAAATCTGATTTCAATTGAAACGATAATTGAAATATGCTGCTGTTAGTTAATTACACTGTTGTATATGCTATTATCTGTATCAGTTCACATGTGACATCTCACACCATTATCTGTTATATATGCAATGATAATACAGTTTGGCTGATAATTGATTTATTGTTGATGTTTATATTGGACGTTAAATTGTTAATGTTAAAGTGATAAATAGTATGCAATCGAAATTGGTATAGGATAGTTAAATGTTAAATTTGATTAACTGACATTGGTATAATATGACCCCTTTAACTGTTGAATTTATTGACACGTAGAATAGTGTTAACTACACTTTGAACCATTGAATTGTGTGTTGTTTAAACTGATGATGTATGAAATTGTAATAGATGACAAGTGAAAACCGTAATGTAATAATCTTTAATCTACATGAAATGATAGTGTAGATTCTAGAAATAATTATATTAATTCGTACAAATAACAATGTGAATTAATACGGTTATTTCGGGATTATTTGAATTGATTATTGGATTGATATTGATTGTTGTTATTGCTTGTTTATTTACTTTGACACCATCCCAGTTATCACACTGCAAGTTCCCTTTGTATGTTTTGATTTTGAATTGAATTGGAATCGGGTTGAAATGATAAATACCCAAATTGAACTTTGACCTTGGATATAGAGAATTAAATAAAACCCGATTGGTCAAATAATTTGATTTAAAAATAAAATGAAGATTTTATTTGAATATACAATATGGTTTTGAAATGAAGTTGAAATTTGAATTTTAATGAAAGGAAAATGTTAATATTGAATAATCTGAAACAAAATATTAACAATGTAATTGATGAAAGAATATTGTTTAATTTGAGAAATGATTGAATTAAGTTTGAAATGATTTAATAATTAAGTTTGAAATTATAATTAAGTTTGAAATTATTAACTTTGAAATTATTTAATAATTAAGTTTTGAATTATTTAATAATTAAATAAGATTGGATTTTTAATGATTAAATTGAATTGAACTCTTTAATAAGTAAAATCAAACTTTTGAATAAGTGAATTTTACTTAAATAATTGAAATTGAGCTTTCTTGATTAAGTAAGTTTTGGAAAATTATTTAAGAAAGTAAATAAGTGAAATGGAATTTCTTTAACAAGAAATGAAAATGTGATATTTTGGAATTAATGTAAGACTTGTAATTGAAAGAATTGATTTGACGAATTTAGTTTAAATTCAAAATTGTAAAGTTTGATTTAATGAAGTTGAACTTAAGAATTGACTTAATGATTTGGAAATTTAATAGAAAATTGTTTTGAATGATAAATTAACTTAACGAATATTGAATGAAATCGATAAATGAATTTAAATTGATTTGAATGTTAGATTGAGTTAATTTAAATGTTTTCGAAATGAAACTTATATTCGAACTTGAATCAATATTTGAATTGTTTTAAATAAAGATTTTTATTGAATTATAAGACTTTGAAATTATGAATTTGGAAGTTTTGAAACGTAAATTTTGAAAATTGATTTCGAAAGGCAAATGAAATGTTGATTTACAAATTCTAATTGAAATTGAAATTGATTTGGTTTTGAAATAAATAAACGACCAATCGGTGAAATAATTACGGAAGTTATTAAAGAGACCGGAATTCGGTTATGGATATACTCTCTATCTAAACCGAAAACCACTTTAATAACTATACGCGGAGTGATGATCCAGAATGAAGTGGTTGGAATGATGTACGTGATGACTGAAGAAAGAGAACGATAATGGATAGCCTTGACACTTGTGTCAAATTGGAAATGACTAAAACAGGAGCTGTGCCGGGCCAATGGAGGATTAGCTACCTCAAGTGGACACACTTCTTCGAACTACTTATTACTCTGTGTCTGTGATCTATGATTATTTATTTACTATATATGTTCAGTTTTGCCAATTTAAATTAACAACGCGGTATTTTGAGCAATTCAACTCCGGCATGAGTGTCTACCTATAAACTTATAATGGATGCGAATGGTCCAAAATACTGGGTCGTTAAATTGATTTGGTTTTGAAATAAATAAACGACCAATCGGTGAAATAATTACGGAATTTATTAAAGAGACCGGAATTCAGTTATGGATATACTCTCTATCTAAACCGAAAACCACTTTAATAACTATACGCGGAGTGATGATCCAGAATGAAGTGGTTGGAATGATGTACGTGATGACTGAAGAAAGAGAACGATAATGGATAGCCTTGACACTTGTGTCAAATTGGAAATGACTAAAACAGGAGTTGTGCCGGGCCAATGGAGGATTAGCTACCTCAAGTGGACACACTTCTTCGAACTACTTATTACTTGTTTTCGATTGGTGCACCCTTGATTTTAGGAGTGTTGTTTCACGGTGTTGCGGGCGCTGCGGCGTTGCGTTCTCACCAGTCCGGATCAGGCGAACGGTAGTATCACTACCTTGGGTATTGCCTCATGTGCCTTGTCATACTTGTATTCCATTTATGCGCGACCACTACGATTTTGATTTGTACCTTTAGTATATGGATTGCCCTCTGGTGACTTCCAATTTTGGGGAAACTACGGTCTTGTATATGCTTTTGGGAATAAAAATGTGTTAAGGGTGGAATGGGCCATGACTTAACGCTATTTTGATATCTTTTATATTACTGATAGACATTATCTACTTAGCGTATATTACTACATAGTAGATAGTTTAACGGATCCTTAAAGGATGGTTATTCCAAACATCCTTTGAGTTACTTGTATTTCAATTGCTATTTCATTTGAGTTGGATTTATTAATATAAGAATGTTAATCCTGACTCGAGTGTTTTGTATTTTGCTTTACGCTCGGGTCAGACTGAGTGGTTCAGCTTTCGAGACTTACCTTTGGAGTTGGAGCTTCGCTTGGAGATCCAGCTATCTATCCAGCTTTCAGATATTCGATGATTCCAGTGATGTATTCTGATTTGTATCTGATGTATCGTGTTACTCTTCTGTTGTAAACTCTGATGTATTTTATATATTCATATAGTAGCTTCATGAACTACTATCTCTTTTATTTCCGCTGCACTTATTACTCTGTGTCTATGATCTGTGATTATTTATTTACTGTATATGTTCAGTTTTGCCAATTTAAATTAACAACGCGGTATTTTGAGCAATTCAACTCCGGCATGAGTGTCTACCTATACACTTATAATGGATGCGAATGGTCCAAAATACTGGGTCGTTACAGTTGGTATCAGAGCTTTGGTAGCTCTAGGCAAAACTTAACATATAGGGTAAATGTATTTACAGAATCACTTTCATTCGCGTTTCAATCTCTTCCCTTGACTCAAATTCCTTTGAATTTTGGAACGTTCCCCTCGGTTCCGAATTTCATTCGTGTCCCTCACTATTCGTCTTCTTTCAAATTCTGGAGTATACAATAACTCCACTTTGAATGATTTCTATAATAACTTGGCGGTCTCGCCAAAATTCGAATGATTTGTAAAGTGGTGAAACTTCTTTACAATTGGCATTGATTTACCGGAGATTTCTGTATCCTCGGTTTACGATGCTATCTATCTCCTGCTATACCTGAATTCTATTTCTTGAGATCGAATGTCGATTTACCTCGGAATTCCGCATCGATCTTATTCTTGAAGTTACGGACGACCCGGTTAAGGTTGCCCGTGAATTAAATAAACTCATCTATCTCCTGATTGTGGTAATCGAATTAATTATCTTATCTTTTGTTTCAAACTTATTTCCGAATCAAAATTCTCTTTGATTTGAGTACATCAAATTTGAATCTCTGTCTTTGCTTTGAAATCTATTCTTATATAGTCGAGCGAGGAAGTGTATTTGTAAATTAATATCGTTTTCAAATTTGGTAAATGGAATAAATTTGTATGAGTATATTATAAATATTTATAAGTAAAATTTTCTAAAAATTTAATAGGATAATTAAATTGTTTGTTTGAAATGATAATATTTGATTATCATTTATTGTTCTAAATAAATTTATAAATGCGATTTATAAATTGATTTGGAATTTGAAATGAATTTAATTCAGAAATTAGAGAATTTAATTTCCAGTGATTTCAAGCTTTGGTTTTCTAAATTTTAAAAAAAAAATGTATATTTTTGAAGGTATTTTCAAATAGAAATCGTTTTCAAAGAATTTTAAAATGTTGAAATCAGTGCTCTTCTCTTTGTCGCTGGAAAATAATTTCGGTGATGGCGGCCGCATCATCGACATTCATTTTCGAGTTTCGAAGTGGAGATACTATTCTGTAGCTTTGCTACGGTTTGTTTTGAAAAATATTTAGATTTGAATTTCTTCAGTATAATTTGATTTATATATATATAAGTATCTTATTTTAAAAAATTAATTTGATTTGATATAAATATATTATATATATCTCTAAATTTGTTTAAAGTTAATCGGAAATTAAATTCTTAAATTTTGTTAAAGGATGATTTTAATTATAAATAAAACCAAAATTTGGAATAAACATTTAAACTTGAATAATTGAATTTGGAAAATTTTATCTGTATATTGTTCAACTGCATTCTAATACAACTTACCTAACTCATTTAGAAGTTGAATATGTAATTGGATAATATATAAGATAAATTGAATTTATAAATAAAATTTGAGTGTTTATAATAAATGTTATACACTAAATTTTGATTATAAAGAGGTTAATAGAGTTAGATAGGATAATAAGTAAAACTCAGTTAATAAAGAATTAATAAATTTGTTTGAAAGAATTAATAAATTTAAATTTGATCAACTTATGAAAATACCTTGAATTTAAAAAGCAATTAGTAAATATAAATTAATTTAAATCGAAACTTTTATGGTTTAAATTTATTTATATGGGTTAAATATACGTGATTAGATATATTAAGTAGAATAAATTTAACAATAATTTGGAATAAAGAAGAATTTAAATTGCTAAAAAAAATGTGATTATAATAAAAGACTATTCAAATTTATGGTTTTAGAAATTGTAAATTGAAGATAATTGGATAATAAGATAATGAATTTAGAAATAGTGAGATTGATTTTAGTGAAATCAAATGGATTAAATCAATTATTGAATATCAATTAATTTAAATTTGAATTTATATGGTTTAAATTAATTGTTATTTTGTGTTTCAAATCTGTTTTTCTTTCTGGTTGTTTCTATTCGCCTACCTCGTTCCTTTTCGGGGACGAAAAGTTTTGAGTGGGGGAGAGTGTAACGACCCGTAAATTTCAACTGTTTTAATAACGTAGTTAGTTGAAATTTTGTGAAATTTTAAACGATAAAATTTTGAAATAAAAATTTAATATTTGGAATACGTCTAGTTAAACATAGCAACTGGTAAATTTTCGTCCGAAAATACGAAAGTTTATTTCGCGCGTAAATTTACTTCAATTTAATCGGTTAAAAAGCGTTGAAATTAAAACGTTTTCAAAACCTAAATATTTTTACATAGAAAAATTCTAAACCATCTTCTGAGCAAGATGTCAGTTGGTCGTTTTTCAAAATTTGGACATCTATTGCTCCGTCTTACTTATTTTCTGCAAAATAGCAGTATTCTAGTACCGATATCGATTTCTATCGGATGATCGTACCACTGATATCTATATACCGTTTTGATCGTCTCACCGTGCTGATTTCTATGGTATATGCACTTCTGTGTTTTAAAGTCTGGTTCGCTACAGGATCGATAAAACGATTCCGTATCGGTTCCGTATTAGAACCCTTGTATTTTGTTTTTGTTTTGTCCTTTCAATTGCTTACCGTATAATTCAATTAAATTCTACACATGACTTGGTTCGCTACAGGCACGAGTCATTAATTTCATTAAATTCTACACATGACTTTTGCACTCCCTTCCGTTCAAAACGTTGCTTTGTATTCACTTTGGAAAAGAAATATATGTAAAGCTATGCTCATTTATTTTCAAACCAACCCGTGCCTTCTTTGTGACTTCCCACCTACTTTCCCCATTCATTAGCCAGCTCACCTTTCTTCTCCCAACTTTCATTTGCAACATTTCCTGTAGGAAAAGAAAACGAAAGGCAACCTGCTCATGTCCCATTCCCATCCACTCCCTACGACCGAACACGACTAAAACACCCAGACCCGCTGTCACTTTTCCCAACTTCGTCCGCTCCACCTCAACCGCAACCGCCTCGACCTCATCCACTAGGGCGGCCCCACTTGCCCACTCCACATCTGCCCGTTTTGCCCTCCCCACATCACGGCTTCCACCAAGTGTCGTGCTCCACCGCCTTAGCATCCTCCGCCTGAACCACCTGACAGCCTGCGAGCTAACACCTCCCACCAACAGCCATTTTTCTCCCACCACCTCACTGCTCGCACCCAACGCCGACCCTCTGACCCGTGCTCCGCCCTCCCACCGAGTCCCTCGGCCTCGTTCTGCCAGCCCACCCATAGATCGGCAGCCTAGTGCCTCTCCACTAGTGGCCGCATCACTTTCGGCGTCTTCCCTGTCGAGACTCGCCGACTAGCCGCCTCCACCATCTTTTCCCACCTCAACTCGTTTGCTCTTCCTCTGTTGAATTCAGGTAGCGTATATACAATATTTATGTTATATAATAGTTGTATATATGTTGCAGATTTATTATTTTAGTAAAAGCATATATATCTTAGTGTATATAGGTGCATAGTTATGTTGTAAGTATTTATAAGTATAGTGTATATCAGTACATATATATGCGTGCTGTAGAACAAAAGAATACGTGTTTAAGGATTTATATAGTGGGTTTTAAATATTTTATGCTATACTATCTATGCTAGCATATAAGTTTCTATTTATTTTGTATATACGTTTGTCTCATTTTGCACAGTAGCTATTATATAATTTTTCTTTTTCAATACTAAATTAAAAGATAATGTGTATATGTTATAATGATATTTACTTTTAAGTATGTATATATATTAATAAAGTAGTAATTTAAATATGACGCACCTCTATTTTGTTCGGCTGTACCATTAGTTCATATTTATACATCAAGTTGTTCACATATCAATATAGGTTTGCAAACTTTTGAAAATTATATGCTCGTATAAAATGGGTTCCCAGATATTGTTTGCATATTAGGCTACATATATAGGGTAGAGGTTTTACTGTGTACATGCATTGTTTTGACTGGGTTTAAGTTTGGGTTGTATATTTGTTCAAAGTCTACATATATAATTGTGTATAAGTAAGTATGTGATATTGGGCTGCATTGCCTATATGTATAGCTGCATTGTTTTAGAGTTTATGGGCGTGTATGTGTAAAACAATATTGATTTATGGAATAAACAATGATTTTAAAATGCATATATATTAGTGATACATTTTGATTTCAAAGTATGTATAAATATATATATTAGTAGTATTATGTAAATTTTAGTTTAAGACTAGATAAATAATAAGAGGAATACATTATATATATTATATATTGTATATAAGTGATTTTGAAATATATATATATATATATATATATATATATTTAAATTTAATTTATGCTTGAAATTAGAATATGTATATATTTATATATCTATATACATCCGCTTATACCGTTATCATCGTTGATCCAGCTCTGATTTGATTTCGTCATTTCTAATTTATCAGCTTCGCTCATCAATTCGTACCAATCTAGCTTGTTTGGAAGTCGTGCTTGCATTCGTAACCAAATCTCAGTGTCTATTCTCTCTAGCCTCGAAAAGTGAGCAATCACTCACGATTAATGTTCTTTTATTTATTAAATCTGATTTCAATTGAAACGATAATTGAAATACGCTGTTGTTAGTTAATTACACTGTTATATATGCTATTATCTGTATCAGTTCACCTGTGACATCTGACACCATTATCTGTTATATATGCAATGATAATACAGTTTGGCTGATAATTGATTTATTGTTGATGTTTATATTGGACGTTAA
The DNA here is from genome assembly GCA_030737815.1 of Allium fistulosum. Classification (NCBI taxonomy): domain Eukaryota; kingdom Viridiplantae; phylum Streptophyta; class Magnoliopsida; order Asparagales; family Amaryllidaceae; genus Allium; species Allium fistulosum. Next base: position 476,527,081 of record CM060901.1, read on the forward strand.
ATTGTTAATGTTAAAGTGATAAATAGTATGCAATCGAAATTGGTATAGGATAGTTAAATGTTAAATTTGATTAACTGACATTGGTATAATATGACCCCTTTAACTGTTGAATTTATTGACACGTAGAATAGTGTTAACTACACTTTGAACCATTGAATTGTATGTTTTTTAAACTAATGATGTATGAAATTGTAATAGATGACAAGTGAAAACCGTAATGTAATAATCTTTAATCTACATGAAATGATAGTGTAGATTCTAGAAATAATTATATTAATTCGTACAAATAACAATGCGAATTAATACGGTTATTTCGGGATTATTTGAATTGATTATTGGATTGATATTGATTGTTGTTATTGCTTGTTTATTTACTTTGACACCATCCCAGTTATCACACTGCAAGTTCCCTTTGTATGTTTTGATTTTGAATTGAATTGGAATCGGGTTGAAATGATAAATACCCAAAGTGAACTTTGACCTTGGATATAGAGAATTAAATAAAACCCGATTGGTCAAATAATTTGATTTAAAAATAAAATGAAGATTTTATTTGAATAAACAATATGGTTTTGAAATGAAGTTGAAATTTGAATTTTAATGAAAGGAAAATGTTAATATTGAATAATCTGAAACAAAATATTAACAATGTAATTGATGAAAGAATATTGTTTAATTTGAGAAATGATTGAATTAAGTTTGAAATGATTTAATAATTAAGTTTGAAATTATAATTAAGTTTGAAATTATTAACTTTGAAATTATTTAAAAATTAAGTTTTGAATTATTTAATAATTAAATAAGATTGGATTTTTAATGATTAAATTGAATTGAACTCTTTAATAAGTAAAATCAAACTTTTGAATAAGTGAATTTTACTTCGTAAATAATTGAAATTGAGCTTTCTTGATTAAGTAAGTTTTGGAAAATTATTTAAGAAAGTAAATAAGTGAAATGGAATTTCTTTAACAAGAAATGAAAATGTGATATTTTGGAATTAATGTAAGACTTGTAATTGAAAGAATTGATTTGACGAATTTACTTTAAATTCAAAATTGTAAAGTTTGATTTAATGAAGTTGAACTTAAGAATTGACTTAATGAATTGGAAATTTAATAGAAAATTGTTTTGAATGATAAATTAACTTAACGAATATTGAATGAAATCGATAAATGAATTTAAATTGATTTGAATGTTAGATTGAGTTAATTTAAATGTTTTCGAAATGAAACTTATATTCGAACTTGAATCAATATTTGAATTGTTTTAAATAAAGATTTTTATTGAATTATAAGACTTTGAAATTATGAATTTGGAAGTTTTGAAACGTAAATTTTGAAAATTGATTTCGAAAGGCAAATGAAATGTTGATTTACAAATTCTAATTGAAATTGAAATTGATTTGGTTTTGAAATAAATAAACGACCAATCGGTGAAATAATTACGGAAGTTATTAAAGAGACCGGAATTCGGTTATGGATATACTCTCTATCTAAACCGAAAACCACTTTAATAACTATACGCGGAGTGATGATCCAGAATGAAGTGGTTGGAATGATGTACGTGATGACTGAAGAAAGAGAACGATAATGGATAGCCTTGACACTTGTGTCAAATTGGAAATGACTAAAACAGGAGCTGTGCCGGGCCAATGGAGGATTAGCTACCTCAAGTGGACACACTTCTTCGAACTACTTATTACTTGTTGTCGATTGGTGCACCCTTGATTTTGGGAGTGTTGTTTCACGGTGTTGTGGGCGCTGCGGCGTTGCGTTCTCACCAGTCCGGATCAGGCGAACGGTAGTATCACTACCTTGGGTATTGCCTCATGTGCCTTGTCATACTTGTATTCCATTTATGCGCGACCACTATGATTTTGATTTGTACCTTTAGTATATGGATTTCCCTCTGGTGACTTCCGGTTTTGGGGAAACTACGGTCTTGTATATGCTTTTGGGAATAAAAATGTGTTAAGGGTGGAATGGGCCATGACTTAACGCTATTTTGATATCTTTTATATTACTGATAGACATTATCTACTTAGCGTATATTACTACATAGTAGATAGTTTAACGGATCCTTAAAGGATGGTTATTCCAAACATCCTTTGAGTTACTTGTATTTCAATTGCTATTTCACTTGAGTTGGATTTATTAATATAAGAATGTTAATCCTGACTCGAGTGTTTTGTATTTTGCTTTACGCTCGGGTCAGACTGAGTGGTTCAGCTTTCGAGACTTACCTTTGGAGTTGGAGCTTCGCTTGGAGATCCAGCTATCTATCCAGCTTTCAGATATTCGATGATTCCAGTGATGTATTCTGATTTGTATCTGATGTATCGTGTTACTCTTCTGTTGTAAACTCTGATGTATTTTATATATTCATATAGTAGCTTCATGAACTACTATCTCTTTTATTTCCGCTGCACTTATTACTCTGTGTCTGTGATCTGTGATTATTTATTTACTGTATATGTTCAGTTTTGCCAATTTAAATTAACAATGCGGTATTTTGAGCAATTCAACTCCGGCATGAGTGTCTACCTATACACTTATAATGGATGCGAATGGTCCAAAATACTGGGTCGTTACACATATTTTGATTTTTAAATCAAAAAGGTTATCGGTTGTACTCAACGAAGACAGTGTCACTGCTTCCGCTGCGCACTCTGATAAACAGAACACAAATTATTCAATCATCAAAACACAGTTTCACTATTATTTTTAAATAAAGATATTTAAAAATTTCATCATAATTTCAAAACTTTAGTTTTGACTCAAAGCACAACTAAAAACATCGACAAATAGTTGTAACACATGTTCCATCTAAGTTATGTTTTATATTATGTCCATAAACCCCAAGCTCTGATACCAACTGTGACGCTCCACCTCTATGCTCACAATAACAAAGAGTATTAAAGGAAAAACTGTCTGTTATTACGAAGAATAAGGCTGGATATGAGCGGCCATCCGTAGTTGGGCCTTACACTAGTATTGGTTACCTCGATAGGAGTGGTATATATTTTTATTTTTCATCTCTTATTTATTTACTCCCATCGACATACCTAATTCCAGTATAAAACGAACTACGAGGGTTCATAATAGTTTAGGACAATATATATAATAATAACACAGATAAGCTAAATGCGGAACACAGATAATAAAAGTCTCATATATATATATATATAACTGATGTCGTTACAATACATTTGACACAATACATATGATATAACTACAACTGTCGACATTGGAAGTTACATATACAAGTACATTATTGACAATAATATACATGAATACATATCATCCTAGACTATGACACGACTACTCCAAAAGATATGAAGTGACTTCATAGCTCAAGCAGCAACCCAAAGCAAGATATCAACAACCTGAAATAACTCGGTCTGACCCGAGTATTACATTCAAAAGAAAATAATACACGGGTCAGTCTAATTCAAACTTAGTTATTAATGCACAGAAGCAATAATAATTAAATAGCAAATAGATGACTGTCATAATAAATCTCGTCTATCCAATCCTTTAATAAGGAAATCGAATAACGGTAAATATAACACTTAACAATGTTAAACAACAAATCAGCAATTTCAAATTATCAACAAAGATAAAAGAAAGGATTATCAATGAAGATAATTTAGAAAACAACAGGATTGCCTAAACGGCAATTTTCAACAAAAATCTAATTATTAAATCAATAATTAGAAACTCATAATCTAATTATCAAATAGATAATTAGACAACAACAAAATGATCAAGTCAAACCAAATCAAGATATAATTTCAATTATTGAATTGAACACGAAACAATTCAAACAATTGAAATATCAATTAAAATGTCAATAAAATGTGGCTGTAGTACACGCACGCGTGCACTGCCCCGCCACTACAGCACATGGAATCATCACAACACCAAATGCTAATAGTAAATCAAAACTGCAGAGGTCAAGTCACGACTAGCATGACTCAACACAACTGCAACAAAATTAAACTACAACCACCAATGGAACCAAAACTCAAAGACAGTTCAGAAACATACATACATACACGTATGTACACAAGTGGATAAATACATAAACATCGAATAACAAATACCACTGTGGATTCAACATCAAACCAACAACGATGCAATGCATCATCGAGGCATAATCTCAATGCTAATAATGCAACTGAACAAAGCAAGGCTACAGAGCCCGAGCTTATGCAAAGTCGACATACCCAACATAAATATACATTGAAGCAACTCGAACTCAAGTCAAGCCACCCAAATGAAAACAACTTAATGCAGCCACCAACCCAAATTCAACAGGGTATCAAATGAATATGGCTGCACAGTGAAACACAGACCAAGTAAATGGTCAAGAACTGATACCAGAAACAATGCTCTACATCAAGCAAGAAAATGCACAGAGATACGGTATACAGAGAGTACCCAAGTATAGGTCCAACTATGCATGCATACACACATACAAGGGTATATGACGCAGCAGCGGAATTAACAAAATGATGATTTTGTGAAAGTAGCGATCGGTGAATTGAAGAATACCAAATGCCTAACTCCGTTGATCCAAATATGCCAGAATCTAGCTATCCCAAACACGTTGATAGCGCACTATACCGTGTTTAAAGATCTACGATTCTTCGCACGTTGATCTAGCGCACTAGATACCGTGAATCGGCTTCAGCAATCATTGAATCAAGCACACTCGATTAACCAAGAGTGGAGATAGGAGATTACACTCAACTACCAATTTAGATGAAAGCACAAAGCTAACAAACGAAATTTTATTCAAAATCAACTCCCTTTTCAAAATGACCCAACCTGCCTATTTATAGGCGTTACAACTCACGCACCAAAATGTACAACACTTAAGTCGTTTCCGACTTATAACCTGCGACTTAGTACAATTTGCAACACACCTACGACTTATGACTTACTATAGGTCGGCGACGACTTATCAACAGTTCCAACTCAAACAGTTACACCACCGATATTTTCAACACTTAGGTCGTATACGACCTAACTACTCACGACATAAAAAACATACAACACATTACAACACCATATCACAACATACGACCTACTTAACTCGTTAACGACTTAACAAAATCAATACACCTTATTTACAAAGTACACGACTCAAGAAACAAACGACACACGACTTAGCTTGGGTCGGTAACGAGTTAAGAAACATCTTCGGGCCAATCTTCATGCGACTTATAACATGGACGACTTAGGGGATAAGACTTCAGCGACATAACCCAGTTCACGACTTAAGAATTTCAGACGACTTAACTAAGTCGTAGGTCGTAGATGACTTATCTTAAGTCGTTGGTTTTCTTTTTCTGCATAACTTGCTTCACCGCCTTGTTCTAGTCTTTCGTTAAGTCGTTCCATATAAGTCGTACGCGACCTAACATGCTCCGACGCGCCTTGAATCTGTTGCCCCTTTATCATTCTTGTTAAGTCGTGGACGACTTATAGCTGCTTCGTTATGTCGTGGACGACTTAGGCCTTGGAAAATTATGGGTTGCGCTGCATCATCCTCCCCAGGTTGAGAAAAATTCGTCCTTGAATTTGTAAGCTCTTCCCCATCGGATTGTTTATCCCCATGATAAGGTACGAGATGCTTAACATTGAATACGTCAGACGTGTACACATCCTCCGGCAGCTTCAACTTATAAGCATTTTCATTAATCCGTTTCACGACTTCTACAGGACCAATTTTTCTGGCTTTCAACTTGTTATAAGCGCCCACTGGAAAAGAGTCCTTTGTTAACACAGCATATACCAAATCTCCTTCATTAAACTCAACATTTCTTCGTTTCAAGTCTGCGGACCTTTTATACTTCTCATTCGCCTTCTCCAATCGTTCCTGAACGATTTTATGACATTCAGTCAATCCATCAACAAAATCAACAGCTCGCTTGACTGTCCCCTTTGGTTGTGGTATTATTGTTAAATCCAATGGTCCTTTTGGCAAACTAGAATATACAACCTGAAATGGGCTGAATCCCATACTCCGGTTCACTGCATGGTTATGAGCAAATTCTGCTTGACATAGCTTCATATCCCAACTCTTCAGATTGTCTTGCACAAGACATTTTAACAAATTTCCCAATGATCTGTTCACAACCTCGGTTTGTCCATCCGTCTGCGGATGATAAGCGCTACTAAAGTTCAACTTCGTTCCCACCATCTTCCACAAACTTAGCCAAAAATGACTTAGAAATCTAGTATCCCGATCAGAAACAATGGATTCTGATAAACCATGTAAACGATATACCTCTTTGAAGAATAACTTAGCAACCCGGATGACATCAGCTGTCTTCTTACAAGCGATGAAATGTGCCATCTTTGAAAACATGTCCACTACAACATATATCGAATCATTCCCCCTTTGAGTTCTCGGTAATCCCAAAACAAAATCCATACTGATGTCAACCCATGGTTTAACAGGCACGGGTAACAGCATATACAATCCCGCATTCGTCGCTGTTCCCTTGGAAACTTGGAAAATATGACATCTCTTCACAAACCTTCCAACTTCCCGCTTCATCGACGACCAAAAATAAGATTGAGAAATCAGCTGTAGTGTACGGTCTCTACCCACGTGGCCTTCTTCATGTAGCTCCTTTACAATCTTCATTCTCAAACTACAATCAGGTATGCACAATCGATTTCCTTTGAACAGAAAACCATCTACCATCATAAACTCATCCGTCTTTCCCTCCTTGACTTCATCAACAAACTTTGCAAAGTAAGGATCTTCGACAAATAGTTCTGACAACACATCAAACCCTGTTACTTCAACCTTCATTGTAGTCAACACATGACTCCTTCTGCTCAATGCATCCGCCACACGGTTCGTAACCCCAGATTTTTGTTTCACAACAAATGTAAACTGCTGCAGATATGCAATCCACGATGCATGCCTTGCTGAAATTTTCTCCTGTCCTTGCAGATGTTTCAAAGCCTCATGATCAGTGTATAGCACAAACTCCTTGTGAAATAAGTAATGCCTCCAATGTTTAATGGCTTGCACAACTGCATAAAATTCCACATCATATGTACTGTATCTCATCTTCGCTCCTGATAACTTCTCACTGAAATATGCAATAGGACGCCCCCCCTGACTCAACACCCCTCCAACTCCAACCTTCGATGCGTCAGTATGTAATTCAAACAACAACTGAAAATCAGGTAATGCTAGAATTGGTGCTGTCGTCAACAGTTCCTTGATGTGTTCAAAAGCAACCCCTGCTTCCTCCGACAACGCAAACTGTTTGCCCTTCATACAATCTGTAACCGGCGCCATCACACTACTAAAGTATGGAATGAACCTTCGATAGAATGAAGCCAACCCGTGAAAACTCCGAACTTCCGTTATCGTCTTGGGTTGCGGCCAATCTCTGATAGCTTCAACTTTACTTTGATCAACCTGTATTCCTCCTTCCGACATAACATACCCCAGAAATAAAACACTCCTCTCCATAAAAACACACTTCTTTGTAGCTGCATAGAATTGCTCTTCACGAAGAATAATTAACACTCTTCTCAAATGCTGAACATGCTCCTCCGGACTAGCACTGTAAATCAAAATATCATCAAAGTATACCACCACAAACTTCCCAATGTATGGCCTGAAAATTTGATTCATCACCCTCATGAATGTACTTGGTGCATTCGATAGACCAAACGGCATGACCAGCCATTCATACAATCCTTCCCTCGTCTTGAATGTTGTCTTCCACTCGTCTCCTGGTCTAATTCGAATTTGATGATAACCGCTTTTAAGATCAATCTTCGAAAAGATCACAGACCCACTGATTTGATCTAACAGATCATCAAGCCTCGGCATCGGAAATCTGTATCTGACAGTTATCTTATTCAGTGCCCTGCTATCCGTACACATTCTCCATGAGGCATCCTTCTTCGGTACGAGTAATGCTGGTACAGCACACGGACTCAAACTCTCCTGTATTCGTCCCTGTTCAAGCAATTCCTCTACCTGCCTACGCAACTCTTCATGTTCTTTCGGACTCATTCTATAGTGTGGTTTATGTGGCAACACAGTACCTGGAACAAGATCTATTTGGTGTTGTATATCCCTCAACGGTGGCAATTCCGTTGGCAGATCTTCAGGAAATACATCACTAAATTCTTCAAGTACTGGTTTAACTTCTTCGGGAATCTCAACCACTTCATGACTCTCACGTCCAATCAACAAGAATACTTCAGGCTCCTCTTCTACCTCCTTAACAAACTCCTTCAATGATAACAAAGTTTTCAACTCTTCAATCTCCTCCAATTTGTTTTCTTCTTGTTGTCGCTTCTTGGGAACTAAAGTGATCTTTGTGCCTTCAAACATAAAGCTATAATTGTTGGTACGTCCATCATGTTGTACCGCCCTATCATACTGCCACGGTCTCCCCAGCAACAAATGACAAACATCCATATCTACCACATCGCACTAGATTTTGTCTTTATATTTCTTCCCAATTGAAAAATTCACACAAGCCCTTCGTCCAACCTTCACCTCCCCGCCTTTTCTCAACCAAGCCAACTTGTACGGTTTCGGATGTTTCTTAGTCTTCAATGCCAACTTCCTCACAGCATCTGAAGAAATTATATTATCATAGCTTCCAGCATCAATAACAAATTTGCAAACTTTCCCCAGAATAGTACATGTCGACTGAAATATATTGCTCCTCAACCAACTACAATCCTCCTCTTGCTTTGGTGTCAAACAAGATCTTCTCATCATCAGATTACAACCTTCGTCTCCCGACACTTTTTCTTCCTCCTCATCTGGTGGTGAATTGGAACATTCAGCTTCTTCATCCTCATCCTCAACCTCCTCTATCATAGCTCTCTTCTTCGGCTTTGGACATTCATTACTTTTGTGGCCCATTTCTTGGCAATTATAACACTTGAAACCATTATTGACTTTTGCCTTCCCAACCTCATTCACAACTGGTTTTGCAACAGCTTTTGAAACATTAGAACTTCCACTAACACCCTTCACTGGATTGTTGGAATTTGTGAACACACCACCTCCTCGTCTTCCCTGTTTCTCCCAAGCCAATGCTTTCTGGTGTGCTTCCGCTACAGATCTGGGATCAAACATGTTAACCATATCTTGAATCTGCATTCGCAACCCTCCAACAAATCTAGCTGTCAATTGTTCCTCTGTCTCCATGATGTCGTTCCTTGCAATCAGTTGATAGAATTCGTCAGCATAGTCATTCACAGATTTCGTCCCCTGTCTCAAGTTTTGCAACCTCTGATACATAAGCGACTGATAGTTATAAGTTAAAAATGTAGCTCTCATCAGTTTCTTCATCTTCTCCCATGATTCAATCTTCGACTTCCCCATCCGTTCACGAGTAAGTTTAGTTTGCTGCCACTATGCCAAAGCTCTACCCCTCAACCTTGTAGCAACCAACTTCACTCTACGATGTTCTGGAATTTCCTTGAAGTCAAAAATCTCTTCAACATTAGACAACCAATCCAAAAACTCCTCAGCTTGCATACCACCCTTGAATTCCGGTATTTCAGTCTTCATCCCAGACTCCCACTTGTGATCATACTCCGATTGATTTCTTCCTTGGCCTCGCCCATGAACACTACTACCATCAAACTCCTCCTCAAAATCAGATGTATATCGATGTCGATCCTGACCACCAACATCTGTACTACCATCATTCCTTCCACCAACATTCCTTCTACCAGCAACCCTCCGATTACGATCTCGATCATCAGCATTTCTATAACTGTCTCGACTCACACTTCTATGATCATTATCAATACTTCTCTCTCGGTTGGATTGTGGTGGAACTCTACTTCTCCCATGGTTAGATTCTGGTGAAACCCTTCTCTGATTCTTATTCATCTCCAACATCATCTTCTTTAAACGACCAATTCCTTCATTAAGCTTCTCACTAAAGTTCTCATTAATTCTTTGCTCCATTTCATCAGCCTCTTCTCTTCTATACAAAGCTTCTACGTTTTGATGACGATTGGCTCTTCTCGGTGGCATGATTGCAATTTCACAAACTCTTCAATTCTCGGCTTGGACAAATCAAAGGATACCAAATGATGTATGATCTTCAACTTCACAATCTCGGCTCTACTTCAAACTTTCAAATTTTGGCACGCAAAAATTCCACGCAAGATTCAAACACTTTTCCTCCTTTGATCCAAAATGAAATGGATCGAAAACTCCCACTTTGTTGCAAAAAAATATGATGAACACGATGATCACTACTTCTCCAAATAATGCAACTTTCAATCTCTAACACTTCTACTTGGCTCGGCTCTACACTTCAAGTTCGGCTAACACTTCAACTTCGAAATTCTTCAAAGAATTGGCTCCAAGACTCGATTTAGCTATGATTGGCTAAAACAAGCTCTGATACCAAATGATGCAGCAGCGGAATTAACAAAATGATGATTTTGTGAAAGTAGCGATCGGTGAATTGAAGAATACCAAATGCCTAACTCCGTTGATCCAAAGATGCCGGAATCTAGCTATCCCAAACACATTGATAGCGCACTATACCGTGTTTAAAGATCTACGATTCTTCGCACGTTGATCAGCGCACTAGATACCGTGAATCGGCTTCAGCAATCGTTGAATCGAGCGCACTCGATTAACTGAGAGTGGAGATAGGAGATTACACTCAACTACCAATTTAGATGAAAGCTCAAAGCTAACATACGAAATTTTATTCAAAATCAACTCCCTTTACAAAATGACCCAACCTGCCTATTTATAGGCGTTACAACTCACGCACCAAAATGTAAAACACTTAAGTCGTTTCCGACTTATAACCTGCGACTTAGTACAATCTGCAACACACCTGTGACTTACGACTTACTATAGGTCGGCGACGACTTATCAACAGTTCCGACTCAAACAGTTACACCACCGATATTTTCAACACTTAGGTCGTATACGACCTAACTACTCACGACATAAAAAACATACAACACATTACAACACCATATCACAACATATGACCTACTTAACTCGTTAACGACTTAACAAAATCAACACACCTTATTTACAAAGTACACGACTCAAGAAACAAACGACACACGACTTAGCTTGGGTCGGTAACGAGTTAAGAAACATCTTCAGGCCAATCTTCATTTGACTTATAACATGGACAACTTAGGGGATAAGACTTCAGCGACTTAACCCAGTTCACAACTTAAGAATTTCAGATGACTTAACTAAGTCGTAGGTCGTAGATGACTTATCTTAAGTTGTTGGTTTTCTTTTTCCGTATAACTTGCTTCACCGCCTTGTTCTAGTCTTTCGTTAAGTCGTTCCATATAAGTCGTACGCGACCTAACATGCTCCGACGCGCCTTGAATCTGTTGCTCCCCTTTCTCATTCTTGTTAAGTCGTGGATGACTTATAGCCGCTTCGTTATGTCATGGACGACTTAGGTCTTCAGCTTCGTTATGTCGTGGACGACTTAGGCCTTGGAAAATTATGGGTTGCACTGCATCAGTATATATGCACACATATTAATCCACACATGTATATACCCGCTGCAGATATAAGTGCAGACAATAAAAGAGGCAAACAAGTGAGGTACAAATGAATGCATCATTAAAACAAGATCAAAGTATAGGTAACATGAAACAGGCCAGAGTAACAACTCAGCATGTACAAGGCACTGCACAAGTAAGCAGAAGTGAAACAGAGGTGTACACAAGTGAAACAATAGCAACAGTATGCATGTACAACCTCAACATATATGACCAAGAGAAGACACACAGATGTACACATGAACAAGAAACGAACTCAAATCAAGTGCACCAGTACAAAGCATGACTAGAGATGTACAGGCAAATAAATTCAAGGCTACAACTCAAATGCAAGCTGTTGAATTCCAAGAAATGAAACTACTGTTGCAAATAGGTACAAAGACAAAGACAATGCACATGTCAACAGCACATAATTACATGAAGGCAATACTCAAACAACTGCTAAAGTCAATCAAATTCAACAATGCACAGAGAAGTAAAGTCGAGACAAAGAAGCACAAAGTCATAAGACCAGTTCAGTGAACTGAAGTGAAGCCATAAGTGTACAATCACTCCAGACTAGTTTAGGTCGAAAAGTGCTCAGGGATGAACACAAAAATGTCCAGAGTCGAAGTACACAGGGGCCACAAAATCAAAGCCGTAATGATCAGTGAAGCCATAAATTCACACAACAAGTTGAAGTCAACCAGAACAAGAACGAATAATTCAAGTGACCAAAGTCAACAGGAATCGAAATAGTGGTGGTCACGAACGAACTCAATATCGCCAAACCAAAATCGAACAGTGATGACCACGAAAACGAACAGCTCAAAACAAATAAAGCCAAAATAATATGTAGTTCAAAATCAAGTCAGAGCCACAATGACCAAGGAAATCGATCAAAGCCGTGAGTACTAAGAAATCACAAGATATACGAATTGACAAAGTCGAAAATCATCTCAGGCATCTAAACAAAATCAAATGGCCGAAGACCAATATAGACAAAATCACCAAAATTCAAAGCAGCGATAACCAAAAATCAAGCGACGGAACTCACGAATACATGGGTTTGAATTGAAGATCTGAGTGAGAAAATCACTCACCTTTTTTTTCGAAGAGCCCAAATCCAATCGCAACCGAAGCAAGCAATAAATTATCGATCGCCAGGCAAGCAACTTCGATCAATCAACTTAAAGTCGATAGCCTCAAATTCACAGGCCCTAAATTTCGAAAAGAGGAACGAACGAGAACGAGCAGCCACCATTTTCTTTCGTTCGTTTTGTTTTAGGGTTTTTCGCGAATGAAAAAATGGAGGAACTGGTATGAACAATGGATAAGTATCATGGTCCCCAAAATAAACCATGGGACAAGAATCAACTTTTAAAGCTCACCAATCACTTAACAATTTTTAAACGAATTTAAACCGGATTCAAAACTCTCAATAGAAATTTGTCAATAGAATTAATCGCCAAATGACGATAATAAATTTTTACAAAACCCCGGGTTGTTACAGGAAGTATTGGAAGTGAAACACTATCCAAGAGAGGATTCATCTCCTCGGTTATATGCGGTTAGTATCATAAGTTAACTTAAGTCAAATCAAAGTAAAGATCTCCAACTAGAGTTGTATAGTTAATAGTAATTGTTATTATTGAACTAAGGATTTTATTTTTGGACTATAGAGTTGAATATGGACTATATTAGAACTTTGACCGCTACCAAATTCCATAAGTCTAAAATGATATAGTTTTGACGAAGAGAATTGGTGTGAATAAAAGTTACAACTGAATAATGCTTAAGAATGTGAAATTAGTTTTGATGGAAACCAAGTAAGCGATAAATTTAGCCAAAATGTCACACCACCTGCTAAGTGACATGTGAACATTAATATTCCAATAGTTTGATATTAATTGCAGACCAAATTTACACTTGACGGGGCATACAAGCGAAACAATGAATTCTCCTTTGACCAAATGATTTAATTAGTTTAAAATTGTTATAAATTAATTAAATTAATTAATATTTATGAAATATTAATTATAAATTTGACTACGATTTGAGAAATAATAATTACAAGATATGTTTATAATAGTTATGAATATATCAATCTATATATGATATTGATAAGCGATTAAATTTGATTGTGTAATATTTTTACACGGACTTAAATGGGTTTAATGTCCATTACAGCGACTGTAATTTTCGGCTACAAACATGAAATAGGCGGCTAGGGTTGCAGGGTTAAGGGGGCTTAGATTTGATGGTTGAGATTGAAGGAAAGAGATATAGGATTAGATCCACCTTTCTTTTTCTATCCACATATATAAGCTCTCTAAACCTAACTTGATCTTACTTTTTTCTTAGCCTCCTTCTTCATCACTTTAATGGCAGAAAAATTATCCCCTCTCCAACAAAAAAACTCTCAAATCAAATTCAAAATCCAATTACTACTTGATATTTGAAGGTCTTCAATTCATGGGTTAGCACCCCTTTGATTTGGAAAAGGTTTCAATAGGAGAATTCCTTTTTTCAAGGTGTGCTTTAAGGATTTGGTAACAAGGTATGTCCTTTTCTATAAAAATGATGATTTTGATGCAATGTTTGATGAAAATTAAATTTGATTATAATAATTTGTATGTATGTACCATTGTATCGTTTAATTAAAATTATTTATGAAGATTGAATTGTTTGTTGAATGGTATGATTGAGTTTTTTTTGAAATTTGTTTATAATTTAAACTATAGTTACGTATAAATCTAGTTTTAAACATTCAAATTAAAGTGTAGTCCTTTAGATCTGAAAGTTTGCATGTTCAAATCAACTAACTATTTTTTTTTATTTTGCTAAATTAAAACTAAATACACACACACACATACATATATATGCTGAAATATAATGTTATATTTTAGATCTATGTTTTTAACGTTCAATTTAAAATTTAATTCTTTAGAGCTGAAAATTTGCATGTTCATGTTGATTAATAAATTATAATTTAAAGTTAAAACTGAAAATTGTATAGAATTAGTACAATGTTTTAATAGTAGATCTATGTTTTAATCTTTCATAACAAAGTGTAATTTTAGATTTGAATGTTTATATATCTGTGTGTGAGTATTATTTGCACTTGTATTGCACTAGATATTTACATATGAATAAAAGGATTTTGACAACAAATCAAAGTTTTAAAATTGATTTCAATAATGATCTAATTTGTATTATTAGAAAGTTTTGACTGAATCTCGTATATACATAATTAAATCTACATGTATGTGTTCATATAAAATTTATTTTCTATTTTTAAATCATCATAGTGTGAAATAGTTTCTTTTCTTTTAATTTAAATGAGGCAATAATATATGCATACAACTTATTGTCGGTTGTTTCTATTCTTATATTATGATACTTATTGATTGTCATTTATAAGCTGCATTAATCAAGTCTATAAAAAAGGAAATTGTATCAATCATCTTTGTCATCCTTTATTTATTTCCCTTCTTAACTCCTATGTGATAACCATTCAATTTATTCTGACCAACAGTTTGAACCAAAAATGGCACAAACACCTAACAGAAAGTAGAAGAGAATAAAAAGTGAAGAAAATAAATTAAAAAAAGTAAGAAATCAACACATAGAGATTTATAGTGGTTTGGAAAACTCCAATATATGTCCACTTAATGTTTTTATTGCTTAGCTTCTGATATGGGGGAAGAAGTTCTTTGGGGTCGGTACAACTCCAACACTTAAATTTTCAAAATTACAAGAAGATATAATAGAGTGAAGCTAGAGCCAAAAGTTCCTCAAAAATGAGCCGCACCCCTCTATTTATAGAGGTAGGAAGCCTAAAATCTTGCACCAAATATCTCCAGTCTATTATCCACAAATTAAACCAAGTCCCCCAGAAATTATGGGTGCCACATCATCAGGTTGGATGGGTCAGTATGACTACAAGAGTAGGGGTAGATATCGACCCCTAAAATGGCCAAAAGTTTGCCTTCAACTCTTTGCTTCGGCTCGGCTTGTGGTTAGCTTCTTTTTTCATAGTTGTTTGTAATAATATTAGCTTATTTCTAAGTCCAAACGATAGAGTTATATATGAACAGAGTTGCTTATTCGGGAGTTCATAGAGATAGATAGAGAATTGCATTGAACTAACATAACAACATTGAAAATGGGTTTCTAGTATCGAATGGAACAAGTAGGTAGAAGATGGAATGGAGTTGGTGAAGTGCTTATGGGTCGGTGCCAACCCATGGTGTAGGGGTTGGTACTGACCCCACACTTGTTGGCTCTGGGTGTTTGTATTTTTATGATGGGTTTTTGGTTAGTATTGTAATCATGGTTGTACTTTTGTTTTTGAGCTTTGTGGTCATCTCTTTGGGCGTCTTGCCTTAATAACTTAGAAGAAGTTTGACTCATTAGGTTTGTTCGTATATTGTCTGGTCAAAAGGAGGGATAACATTTACCCCCCAAATCATGCTTTGCGAATGAAAGGTATGCTTTGCTCAAGAACAAATGTGATGTCAATCTTCAATAGTTATTCTCTCTGGCTATTGTAATCTTGGTGTACCGTCCAGTTCCTTCGAATTTTCTTCTTAATTATAGGTCGTTCAGACCTGCCATAGCCCAAGACTCTAGACTTTGCTTAAATGTAATCTATACATCATCATCATTTTTGATTTCATTTAGAGTTGTTACTCTACATATCAAAACCATCCCATGCTTATCCAGAATTTACATCATGATCATTTTGGTTTCAGTGCGTTCAAATCCTTTTGTCAAATCATTATATTTCTAAGATTTGATCTCTCCATATAGTTTCAGATTCAGTTTTACGCAAGATTTCTCCAAATCATTCAATGCCCAGTTTTCAACATGTGATCTCCCTGGATCCTTTTATAGTTAATTTAATATGGATCGTTTATTGCTCAAGCCAAGGGGACAATCTCTCTAAATCATTTTATTAAGTTCATGGTCGTTCAGGGCTGATAGTTAAATTCGCGATCTCTCGGAATTGTTAATTGAAGTCGTGGTCGTTCGGGACCGGCAAGTGAATCCATAGCTACTCGGGACCGATAATCAAATCCATGGTCATTCGGGGATAATAATCAAATCCATAGTCAGTCCGAACCCTTGTTTAGCCCAATCCACTTGCTCTCCGGTAAGTGGACTCAACAACAAATAAGCCCATCTAGTCGCTCTCCGTCGAAGTGACCTACTTCCTGCTTTCAGGTCTCCACTCTCCGATCAGGACTTAATGCGATCAAGTCCATGGTCTCTCCGGACCCTTGTTGAGTCTAATCCACTCGCTTTCCGATGAGGAGACTTAACAATAAGCAAGCTCATCTGCTCATGCTCTCGTGAGGGGAATTACTTCTTGCACATTGATTATATCTTTCAGGACTTAAAGCAATCAATTTCGTACAAGTCCATCTGCTAGCTCTCCAACGAGGGGACTTGCACCTTGCACTTTGGCCCGTCTCTCCTGACGGGACTTTAAAGTGATTAATTTTAGTCATCACATTCAAGTGGTTTATAAAATCCTAATCAATTCCAGAGGGTCATCAATCTCCATTGATCTTCCTAATCAGTTTTGGTCATCACTCATGGAGTCTAAGTCAGGGCATCTAGTTGACATCTAATCCTATCAAGGTCACCTTCAAACTTCTAACTCAGAGTGTACCTAAGGACCATTCGGGATCCCCAACATGTGTAAGTGGCCTGAAGTGATATTGTAGCATTTATTGAGAATAAAAGGCGAGATAAAGAATTCAAACTGACTCCAAGCCATCCCGAACATGGGGTTATCATCCAATCGAGTTCTCTGACTCATAACTTCATCCTGCTCCCCGTTTCTATGGGGAAATTCTGGCACGTACTCCTTCGGTCGTGCTTCTGCATTCTGATTCACATTCAAATGCTCCACATTAATTCTTGGAAGTGTATCATTTCTACCTAGGCTGCCATGACCCGTGTCTCTTACCTTTGAGGATCGGTAATGACCCATACTTGGTGGTTGGTACCAACCCGTAGTGTAGGCTCGGGGATTGTCGCATGTAGCTCCACTCCGCTTCTAGGTAGCTGTGCTTTGGCTTCAGGTATTTTATTATGATCTTCTGCAACTTTGGCTATTCCCATCCGTCCCATCCTTCCAAAGATTTCTCTATCATCTCTTCCTGGTGTGCCATCATCCTTTCTTGTAATCCATTCATCATAGTTTCCATCTCATCCCTGGTTATGTAGACTGATGGGGTGTTTGCTCCCGAGGACGCCTCTTAGCTGCACAATGATTGTTTTCCTTCAATAACAGTCCATCTAGTTGATTGTCTAGCCATTTGGAATCTTTTCAAATCTTAGATCAACGAGTTCAAGTGTTTTCCCAATGAAAACACCAAAATATTTGAACCAACAATGTCACAAACACCTAATAGAAAGTAGAAGAGAATAAAAAGTGAAGAAAACAGATTAAAATTAGTATGAAATGAACCGACAGAGATTTATAGTGGTTTAGGAAACTTCAGCCTACGTCCACTTAATGATTTTATTGCTTAACTTCTGACTTGGGGGTAGAAGTTTTTAGGAGTCAGTACAACTCCGACACTTAGATTTTCGAAATTATAAGAAGATGGAGTAGATTGGAACTAAAGCTAAAAGTTTCTTAAAAATGAGCCATGCCCCTCTATTTATAGAGGCAGGGAGTCTAAAATCTGGCACCAAATATCTCCACACCGTTATCCATGAATTAGACCAAATACTCCAAAAAATATAGGTGCTACATCATCTGGTTGGATGGGTCAGTACGACTCCAAGGATAGGGGTCGATACTATGATGGACCGCAGATCCGTACCCTTTGAATCGACAATAAACCACACATGTCCGACCCAAAAAGCACTGACTGACGGAAAGTCATGAGACAGTAAAGAAGAGAGAAGAAGAGAAGAGAACAAAGAGAGAATATAGAACCAAATAGAACAATACATAATCTCACATCGCAGCGGAAAAAATATAATATTATATCAATGATCTTTACAAAAACAGAAACTTTATATACATACATCAATCAGAGTTCAACAATCAATCACTAATCATCAGCCTGGATAGTTATAATAATTTGTCCTTACAATTGCTGATAATATACAACAACAACAATGCACAAAGCGGATAATCAAAACAGATACGTGTATACGAAAATGAATATCTCCAGCTCTCCTACTGAAGCTCCAAAAGCATCAAATCTGAACCTGTAAATATACCCGGTCCAACCCGAGCATTGAAAGGGAAGAACGCCCGGATCAGTCTGGTAAACTAGCGCGAGAAACACACACAACTGAATTTATTAAATTACCAAACTTTTCCTTTTAAAACAAAAGTATCTCGTAAGACACGCCCATACATAAACACGTACATATTTTTACCTTACGATAACCAAAACATTTCATATCAAATCATCTTATATTATACTAGTGTCTAATATATAAAAATAATATTAATCATAGCCGAAATGGTTACCCATATTGCATTTCGGGGCTATTCATTATGCCAATACAAACAAAATCTCAGCTCGTAGTGGAGTTTGGATTTCCATACAAATGACCAGGTGAAGGGACTACCTTCCGACGGTACATCTCTAGAGGAATATACCGAGAAACCATCACAAAGTTCCTCTACCAACAAAAGACCGGCCTACCTCTGTAATTAGGTAGTACCGAGTATGTCATCCCCCGGTCGTTACCGACCTTATCCGAGGGCCCTCATAGCATACAAAACACAATAATTTACATCCCGAACGTCATAGCGGAAAGAAATATATCTAGAAGGGGATGATCATATCCTAATTGGGAATGACCCACTTAGCCTTGCTGCATCTAACCCTGTTTCGGTCATTTCCGGTTGATGAGGCCTGAGGTAACGATTACCTTTCATATATCACATATCACATCACTTTTGAATGCCACACGGCCATTTCCGTTGACTACTAATTGCCTTCCACAAAAATACAACCCTAGAGCTTGTACGTCTCAAGGAGGGTGTTAAGCTAAGAGAAGTTGCCTTCTCTGCCACCAACTGATGTGTGTTTGTAAAAACCAATCTATGTAAGCTTTAGAAATGCAATGTTAGACAAACATCCATACAAGTTTTCCAAGAACAGGACAAAGCGAAGGTATTTTCTTACCACATCCTTTCAGGAAATCCCTAGGATTAGTAGCGAATAGTCCTTGCATTGGATATTTCATAACGAAGAGACTGCTGCTACTGGATGTATATTGGGATTTTAACCCCAAAAGATCAACAAGCAGTCCTTCACTATGAAAATCCTGAGTATCAATATCATCACAACCAACCTGCACAATCGTTGCATAAATGTTGGTCCGAACTGGTTTTCGGATAAACCAATCCCCGTCTCTTCGCACCAACAATGCAAAAGTGTTTCTCAACCTCACACAGAAACTAAATCTCATAGAGTTATCACATCTCCAACTTTCAACTTGCTATCCTTTGGCCAGGAAGGAAGCTCGATAGATTGGAGTACTCCGCACTACATGAATCAACATCCTCAACACAAATGATAATCAAGCCTACACAGAAGGCTACGTACTAAGTGTACGACTAAATAGTTCCCACATCAAGTCGAGAAACTAAAATTGGCCAAATTTAATAGTCGTTTGTTTAACTATCAAAGCAAACAACAAATATTTAGCACCATAAGCAATCACTAGGCCCTTTTAATTAATCTTTTATTAATTAAATCACTTCCCAAATATTCACTTCAAATTATCTTTAAAAAGATATATTCTCAAAACCATTTCAACTACTATATTGGAATACATTTCCATATACTTATTTAATAATAAGTAATTCACAAATCAATTTATTTTCAAAACTTAGAAAATATTACATATACTTAAATCGCGATTAAGTATATATTTTATTCTTTAAGGAAAACATTCTCTTTAACATACTTATTTGGGTCAAAACGAATTCATAAAACATCCTTACGACAACCCAAAATCACTAGTATGGGGATTCGAAAATTAGATAGATATATAAATCCAATATACTATACAAAACATCTCCTTACGAAAATCATTTACTATAACAATAATGTTATAGTCCATCATTTCCTTACTTCTTGAAAACGTCTATTTCAACAACGAATGTTGAAATCTATGTATTCAATACTTAACACATTTTAAAAACATCTTCAAATCATTTAACTCCATTTAAAAGATCACTTTTCAAAACACTTATTTAATTTAAAAGATTATTCACTGTCCAAAATCGTGAATATAATTCTCTTATCCAAATTCAATACTTCTACACATTTATTAAAAAATAATTCACTGTCCAAAATCGTGAATATATCTCCTTTACCAAATTCATTACTTCTACATATTTATTAAAGGATTATCCACTGTACAAAATCGTGGATATAATTCCTTTATTAACCAATTCTATTTATATCTCATTTACATGCCAAAATCCAATTATAAGTCAATTTCTTATAAATCTCTTATTTCCAAATTCATTCTTTTTAAAACTTCATGAATTATAAATCTTATTCACTTATAAGATTCAATTATCACTTCATTTTACACTTACAAAACTTCTTTACAATTTCATCATTTTAATTTATAAAGTATCAAATTTATAAATCTTATATATAAAGAATTTATAATAATTTCAAAATCTCAATTTAAACTATTAACAAAATAGTTAACTCCATATTTCAAAAATCAAAATTCACAAAAATCATAATTTTTATAACATAAAAATTATACCTTTTATTTATTCAAAATAAATCCATTCCTTTCACAATTCAAAAATAAATAAAACATATATTTTCAAAGTCACATGAAAATCCTTTTTAATTTGAAATCATCACTTTAACATTTTTAAAATTCCAAAAATAGGCCCAATGCTGCAACAGCAATAAATACATCAATCACGGCATCCAAATCATCATATATCATATGATAACAGCATATATAACAATATCTATAAATAAAACCAATACAGGTGAGGAATCCAGTTGGATCCCTCTAACCTATCACTTGCAACAAATATACATATTAGAAAATATGTACAATGTCTGCTTTGAGGTAGACGCGCGTACAAAAGGTCATCCGCTCATACACGGGAACGTATAGGGTCTCATCTTCTCCAATAGACAGGAATATATCCGAACCAATCAATATATATATAATTATATATATCATCCAAACAATCATCAATCAGCATAAAATAAATTTATTCTCACTTATATAAAAATATTAGCGGGGCAGAAAGAGTGAGTTGTACTCACTTTGATTCCAATAGCAGTTGCAGTGTTTTATTCCGAATAAAATTAAACGAGCGTTTAATTTTACCCGAAATTTTCACTATGTTCAATCAACTCCAAACTAGCTCTACAATGTAGTCCTCGTCAATACGGACCCAACACAACTTGGTTCGTCAAAAACGGACCTCGTATGAAGAAGTTATGACATTTTAAAGTTTATACGAATTTAAATATATTTACAATTTATTTACAACTTTTATTTATTTATTTTTCATTTCATTTTCCCTCAAACAAATTGCAGCCATTCGATCTTGGATCTTCACATCTGGGCCGCTACTCTTTTTCTTCCCGCGCGTACTAGTTCCAGGTCGAGACAACCCATGGCTGCGGTCGACCATCTATATGTCGCGCCTACTTCCTCGATCGAGACGTCGATCGAGCACCACTAGACGAAACGTCAAAGCGAGCTCCACCAGCGCTGTGAATGCCATTGAACTCAGTACCTCTCTTGTATGGAAAATTGTGCTCGAACGCTGTACGTTCGAACGAGAATTGCCGACGATCCACTGCCTCGATTATGATCATAGTCGTTGATC
The DNA here is from genome assembly GCA_030737815.1 of Allium fistulosum. Lineage (NCBI taxonomy): Eukaryota > Viridiplantae > Streptophyta > Magnoliopsida > Asparagales > Amaryllidaceae > Allium > Allium fistulosum. The sequence goes on from CM060901.1 coordinate 476,549,509, forward strand.
TCGAAGGTCTTACTGCCCTCTACAATATTGTAGTTGAAGATTTTTTGAATAGGTTGAAGTGACCCACTTCTTTTAGCATTTGTCTTAGTGATTTTTAGTGAGTTTTTTTTTGTGGTCACTTCTTTAATTCATTTCCCCAAGATCCATATTTTACCAATATAAAAATATCAGTATTTCAATCCAATCATGTCATTTATATATATGAAGATATATAAATGTTTCTTTGCCTATCAGAGTAATTAAATTAGCAAAGAAATTCAATCACACATTGTTTCTCATATTCAAGAGATTTTGTGTCACATAGCCATCTCTTTGATTATTATTTAATTCTGATATAACCATTTTTTTTTCTTGTTTTATTTCTCAAATCAGTTATTTAATTGACTTACTTCATAGCTTGTTTTTATAGCCCAATAATTTACTCATGCTTTTAATGTTTGGGAATCTACGAGTTTGTTGCTTAGTGTTTTCCTTTGAATTTATGCAAGGTACTAAAACAACTCAAGTTTGAGAATTTATCCCGGGGTGCTTATTGCTTACTCAAACAGTGTTTGTTTCAGGTAAATATACTCATGTCTTAAAATATTGGTAATGACCTTATGAACATTTGGTGATAAGTGTGTTATAGACCAGGCAGAAGAAAAACTACAGGCAAGCAAAATGCTAACTTAATCTAGCATACCAGATATGGACTTGCATGAATATAAAAACAGAATGATTGGAGCAATATCAAAATCAGCCTAATACAAACTTTCAGATGGACATTTTGAAAAGGGTACTGATAGGTTCTCAGATTATGAAACAAATGATAGTGATTAATCAAACAGTGGGATTATTAGCATGTTTAATAGCTAGGTAGACTACATGGCAATGCATTTTTTTTCAACAGATTTGTCAAAGACAAAACTCACTTAACTTAAACCAAATAGGTGGTTAGCTAAGCTCAGTTCAATATAGTTGCATTCCAGTTTATAAGTATAAAGCATGTATTTCATTTTTACTATACAATACAATGCAAATTCTTTACTGGAAAATCAGATGTTCAAGGAGAATTAACAGGTTAAGATTTCAAGCTTCTCATGATCTTATATCAGTTATAAGTCATGGTCAAGCTCTTTTGGTTAGCCAATGCCAGATTCAATCATCACTTAACAATTTTTATCTAAATGCTTATCCATGAACTACTGCAACTTTTCTATTAAAAATTTAACAAAATTTATAAAGAAAGCATGTCCACATATTAAATTACATGGCATAATTTTCTCCATCACAACTCACCAGAAACCATCAAAGTCGGTTACTCAGATCAGTAGCTCAAGACACATATAATACTTAAGTTTTACAGATTCTTTTTAAATGAACAAAGCCACTACAATTCTGAAAGGTCTACATAGACTTAAGAAAGTTTGCTTAGCTATCTTTATTACAATGAACTACTGCATTTTATAAACTCAAGTAAGTCTTCTAATTTTCCAAGCAAGCAAGCTACTCATGCATCTCTACCTGCAACAATATTTTGAGCTGCCTCAATAAAAATGAGACACCCCAAATATTGCAAAGGCAATAAATAGGGTCAGAATAAAATTCTGGTATGAGTGAAATCATTATTAAAACAACTTATAAATTCTTAAAACTGTGCAGAGAACATATATATTTGACACTATTCAATTTCATGTTAAACCTGAGCATATGTACATTTAAATTTATCTAACAAACATACACCCAAGCATTCATCCATTCAATCCATTCAGTTGTACATGTACAAACTCCTATGGATTTTAGCTTCCTAAAATCCATAGCATAACCTTTCAATCCCATTTTATATTTTATATGGTCTAAACTCTTGCCTTTGAACACAAAGTGTGCATTGCAAAGGACTCAATTCTGTTAACCTTTGCATAGAGGCCTTCAGGACTTGAACAAGTCATGCACATACCCATCATCCACCTGATGATGAGTAGATCAAGGCACCTCTCCTAAATTACTTTGTAATTTAGAGACCATGCTCATTTAATTGCTGAGAAATTTTCTTTTTTAATTCCAGAGGTGCTCATGTTCTTCCTTCCATTACATAAACGCCAAAATTTATTAAACTCACTCAAGGGTTTACATCCAATCATACAAAGCATTCATGCAAAATTGCACATCCAAAATCATTCTGGCTTAATCTTATTTTATAAAACTGCCTGTATATTTATTTCTAGAAATTTTCCCATTGCTTGCATAAATCTGATGAAACCATAAGAAATACTATATTTATTTTACTGTGAACATAGGATAGGGTTTTTTAAGAAAAACCCATAAAAACATATTGGCACATGATCTGAACAAATCAGCACATGTTTATAGTATTGCATTGTTCATATCATTTTTAATATGAACTAGGCATGAGCATGAATCTCATTATTCACACTGCCCACTTCATTTCCCTTTGATATCCTATTTCTCAGTAAAACATTTAGTTCATTCTTCATATAAAACTGGATTATAAAATCCATTTCTATAATATGAATATATGTTTGATTATTTATATTTCAAAGCAAAAATTGAAACAATTATAACAACTCAAAACAGATCAAAACATTAACCAGAAATTCAACCAAAATACCATCCATGATCAACATGTATTTATTCAGAGAATAAAACCAAACAGAAAAAACATAATATGATTTTATATAAAATAATTTGGCTGCCCTTATTTGGGACTTAATGCTTTAAGTCTTTTAAATGATTATCACTCACCTTCCTCTCCTCTTCCCCGAGAATGCTTTAGCTTGAAGACTGTGTGAGTTTCTCCTTTCTATTTTTTTTTGAATTGAACTTCTGTTTTTCCTCCTCAGAGAAAATCTCTGCCTTACCCCTTGATTTAAATCATTTAACTAGGGTTTTAATAGAGGAAACACCCATTTTATCCTTACAAAAATAAAAGAAGCCTGTATGCATGCTTATGGCTAATTTGGCCATTTTCTTTCTTATTTCTATTTCAGGTGAAAACAGTTATTATTCTGCTTTTCCATGTGCATGCTATTTGCATGATTCTATCCGTACATTATTTTTGTGTGACTTAATTTCACAATGTATCTTATCATACCCGGGTTACTTCTCATGTTTCTTTCCATAAGTATTGTTTTTAACTAACATAATTTACATTTGCTTCTTTCTTGATTTATTTCAAAAAGGAATCCACACTCAAAAATACTGCTTGACTGATATGCATTTTAATTATCAAGAGGATTTTTATTTTATCATCCCATACTTCTCTGATCATATGTATATATTTTCTATACAATATTCCATATACACAAGTCATGTGAATTTTTGAATTCATTTTTATACTTAATCATTTTCCTCTCATTACTGTATGAAAATAATTAATCCTTGCATAATTACTTCACTCACTTCTGATATTCATTTTCAAGCTATTTTTATTCTTTGGTTATTTGTATAATACATACATATATATATACATATATTTACACATACAATATGTGAATATAATGCTCCTTTTTACTCAGCTATCTTTCTCCCCATTCTTATTTTCTCTAACTATCATTCTCTCACTTATTTACTTTATTCATTCTTGGTATTTATTTTCCATTTCTTGTTTTTCTTTTAAAGTAAATTTTGTTCTCAAAAATTTTGGGTCTTCACATACTCTCCTCCTAAAAGGAATTGTGTCCCACAATTATATATTGGTTTATTAGTATATTTCAAACATATCAAAAATTCGTTCATCTAAGATCAGTCAAATACACTTAAGTAATATTTAAAGTTATTACAGTCTAGACATACCTTCAAGCAGAAAATAGATTAGGATACTTATCTTCATCCTATCTTCAGCCTCCTATGTGCAGTCATTCCCATCTAAACTCCATTGGATTTTAACTAGTTTAATTATTTTATTTCTCAATTTCTTCTCTTCCCTAGCCACAATGCCCACTGGTTCCTTTTTATAAACCAGATTTTCTTGAATTTCAACATGTGTAGGAGATTCAAGAATGGTCTCCTTATCATGCACCCATTTTCTCAATTGAGATACATGAAATACATCATGTATGTTGCTCAATTCCTCTGGTAACTTCAACCTATAAGCTAAAGTTCCTATTCTTTGAACAATTTCATATGGTCATATAAACCTTGGTGATAGTTTCCCTGTTTTGCCAAACCTCAATACTTTCCTCATTGGTGAAACTTTGAGAAACACATAGTCTCCCACCTCAAATTCTACTGGCCTTCTCCTTTTATCTACATATGCTTTCTGTCTCTCTTGAGCTACTCTCGTTCTTTGCCTCACTAATTCAATTCTTGCAGAAGTTTCTTTTACATTGTCTGGTCCAAGCAACACTCTTTCACCAGCCTCCATCCAACATGCAAGAGATAAGCAAGGCTTTCCATACAAAGCCTCAAATGGAGCCATTCCTATGGTGGACTAGTAGCTATTATTATAAGCAAATTCAGCTAAATAAATATGATCCTCCCAGTTGCCTCCAAAATCAAGTATGCATGCTCTAAGCAAATCTTCTAAAATCTTATTAACAATTTCAGTTTTCCCATCTGTTTGTGGGTGGTAGGCTGTGCTTAGGCTTAGTTCTGTCCCCATAGCTTCTTGAAAGCTACTCCAAAACCTTGAAGTAAACAAAGTATCTCTATCACTAATGATAGTCTTGGGGATGCCATGCAACTTCACTATCTCTTTCACAAATAACTGAGCTAGTTTATGGGCATTTCTGTTTGAATTTATAGGAATGAAGTGTGCTGTTTTTGTAATCCTATCAACCACTACCCAAATACTATCATTGCCTCTTCTTGTTCTTGGCAAACCATCCACAAAATCCATTGATATGTTTTCCCATTTCCAAGTAGGCACTTCCAAAGGTTGCAATAGGCCTGAGGGTCTTTGATAATCTGCCTTTACTTGTTGGCATGTCAAGCAATTTGCCACATATTTTGCCACTGCTCCTTTCATCCCTGGCCACCAGTAACTCCTCCTAAGATCATGGTACATTTTTGTACCACCTGGATGTATAGTATATTTTGTTTTGTGATGCTCATCCATAACTTTTTGCTTCAGTTCCTCTACATTTGGTATGCAGAGTTTCCCCTTTTTCCTTAAGTATCATTTATCATCTACCTCATAGTTTTCCACTATCATGCCTTGTGATATCATGTTCTTTTTCTCCTTCAAATTTGTATCTTGATTCTGCATTTTTCCTATTTTATCAACCAGTGTTGACTTAAAAGAAATGAGGCTTAATTTACCATATTCAATTGTCTCACTGTGTGTCTTATCTGATACACTAGTTTCTTCTTTCACTTCCACCTCACTAAGGATTGTCAAATCCCTGAACTCAGCCATCATTAAGCTTGCCAATTTTGCTTGATGTCTACTTAATGCATCTGCCACTTTATTAGCTTTTCCTGGGGTGTATAATATATCAAGATCATATGCAGCTAGAAATTCTACCCACATATGTTGCCTCATGTTTAAGTCTTTTTGGGAAAACAAGTATTTAAGTGACTTATAGTCTGTAAACAATTCAAACTTAGCACCTAATAAATAGTGTCTCCATAGCTTCAATGCATATACTACAGCAGCTAGTTCTAAATCATGTGTAGCATACCTAGTTTCATTTGGCTTGAGTTGCCTTGATGCATATGCTATGACTCTACCATGTTGCATGAGCACTGCCCCTAGTCCAGATCCACTAGCATCTGTGTAAACTACTAATCCTTCATTTCCCTCTGGTACTTGTAAAACTGGAGCTTCCATCAATGCTTTCTTTAGTGATGAAAAAGCTTGCTCACACTTCTCTGTCCACACATATGGTTGCTCCTTTTTAGTTAACTTGGTCAATGGGATAGCTATTCTTGCAAAGTCTTTTATAAACCTCCTATAATAGCCTGCCATTCCCAAAAATGATCTCACCTCAGTCACTGATTTGGGTCTACTCCATGACTGCACTGCTATCACCTTAGTTCGATCTACACTAACCTCTTGTTGTGATACAATGTGCCCCAAAATTTTTACTTCATTCTGCCAAAATGTACATTTAGAGAATTTGGCCTTTAAATCATGTGCTCTCAGTCTAGACAAAACCAGATGCAAGTGTTTTGCATGATCCACTTCTGATTTTGAATACACTAATATGTCATCAATAAAGACAACCACAAATTTGTCTAAAAAATCTCTAAATGTTCTATTCATTAAATCTAAAAAATATGATGGTGCATTTGTCAATCCAAAAGGCATCACCAAAAATTCATATAACCCATACCTTGTGTTGAAGGCAGTATACTTAATGCTTTCTTCCTCTACCTTCATTCGATGAAACCCAGAGGCTAAATCTAGCCTTGAAAAGATCTTTGCTCCATTTAATTGATCAAATAGATCATCAATTCTGGGGAGTGGGTATTTGTTCTTGATGGTGACTTTATTTAGTTCTCTATAATCAATACACATTCTTAGTGTACCATCATGCTTTTTCACAAACACCACTGGAGAACCCCAGTTTGAACTGCTAGGCCTTATGAAGCCTTTCTGCTCTAATTCTTCCAGCTGTTGCTTCAATTCTATTAATTCTTTTGGACCCATTCTAGTAGGTTCCTTGATGATAGGACTTGATCCAGGAATTAACCTTATTTGAAATTCAACTAGTCTATTGTCTGGTACCCCTACTACCTCTCCAAAAACATCTGGATACTCTCTTATTACTTCTATGTTTTCTAAAATTAATTCCTTCTCAGTCATATTCCATATTTGATTAAGACAATTTGTTTTAGCTATTTCACTCATGACTAAAATATTTTTTCCATTTTCTGTTTTCAAAGATATAGTAAAATTTTCTAAATTCAAAATTGCTTTTAATTTACTCAACCAATCCACCCCTAAAATAATTCCTATTCCAGGGTATTTCAATACAAACAGATCTGATTTAAACACATTTCCTTTTATGTTTAATTCTACTCCCAAACATTTTAATCCTAGCAAACAAGAGCTACCCATGGGACTTTGAATAAACAAGGGTTTTTCAACTTTGTTGCATGTGAGAGCTAATTTATCCACTATGTCTTGTGATATTAGAGAATGTGTGGCTCCAGTGTCATATATAACTGTGATTGGGTAACTTTTAATTAGAAGTATACCTTCCAATTGTCCAGAGCTTCCTGCTGCATTTGCCTTTGCCTTTGTTTCCAATGCTCCTACCTTTGCTCCTTTCTTAAACTCTGGGCAGTTTCTTTTAATATGACCTTCTTTCCCACAGTTATAGTAGCTAAATGGTGCCTTCTTGGCTGCTTGACACCTATTACTCATGTGTCCTTCTTTGCCATAATTATAACAAGTAACTTTCTTCTTAGCTTCTCCAGTGGCTGCTCCCTCCACTTTCTTATCCATATTCTTTTTGTCATAGGGATGTGCTCTATTTTTCCCTTTCTTTTGATGGTTAGCCCTCATGCTCCTAAATCTTTCCCTTGCACTGTCATGTTGTTCAAAAGAAAGAGTAAGGTCTATGACTTGATCAAATGTCCTGTCTTTGTATGGTAGCATTGATCTACTCAAACTAGCATTGAGTCCTTGAATAAATCTTGAATTCTTTGATTCTTCATTTCCTATGAGCATAGTTCCATACTTAGACAAACTCTTAAATTTTTGAGTGTATTCAGTCACACTCATTGGTCCTTGCCTCAGCCTTATAAATTCCTCAAGCAATGTTGCCTTAGTTGTTGCTGGGACAAAACTTGCCTCAAGCATCTCCTTGAATTGATCCCATGTTATCTCATTTTCTGGCCTTCCTGTGATGATCACCTCCCACCAATCTAATGCTGCTCCTTTGAGTCTCCTAGAAGCTATCTGCCTTTTCCTTTGATCATTGATTTGCATATCTGCAAATATTCTTTCTAGAGTTCTCAACCATGTCTGCACACCCATAACTCCTTCAGTGCCTTCAAAATCTTTGCCTCCTAAATTTGAAAATGTCTTCAATAGCTTAGCTAATTCCTCATGAGGATTCTCTTCCCTGTGCACTGCTCTCTCTCTAAATGCCCTGACCAAATCTTGCAAATTAACCATTGGTGTTGTATTGGAGGGTCCTGCTCCATGACTTGGTGGTCTTCCTACCATGATTTGCTATACAATTTTTACATAACTAGTTAGTTTAATTTATAATTTAATTATTTCAGTAGTTTATTTATACTACAAATAGTGTTATGTATTTAGTCTCATAAGATTTTATTCTGATAAGAGGATTTGATCTTTATTTCTTCTATGTTTAATAACATAGCTCTAATACCAACTGAAGTGACCCACTTCTTTTAGCATTTGTCTTAGTGATTTTTAGTGTGTTTTTTTTGTGGTCACTTCTTTAATTCATTTCCCCAAGATCCATATTTTACCAATATAAAAATATCAGTATTTCAATCAATCATGTCATTTATATATATGAAGATATATAAATGTTTCTTTGCCTATCAGAGTAATTAAATTAGTAAAGAAATTCAATCCCACATTGTTTCTCATATTCAAGAGATTTTGTGTCACATAGCCATCTCTTTGATTATTATTTAATTCTGATATATCCATTTTTTTTCTTGTTTTATTTCTCAAATCAGTTATTTAATTGACTTACTTCACAGCTTGTTTTTATAGCCCAATAATTTACTCATGCTTTTAATGTCTGGGAATCTAGGAGTTTGTTGCTTAGTGTTTTCCATTGAATTTATGCAAGGTACTAAAACAACTCAAGTTTGAGAATTTATCCCAGGGTACTTATTGCTTACTCAAACAGTGTTTGTGTCAGGTAAATATACTCATGTCTTAAAATATTGGTAATGATCTTATGAACATTTGGTGATAACTATGTTATAGACCAGGCAGAAGAAAAACTACAGGCAAGCAAAATACTAACTTAATCTAGCATACCAGATATGGACTTGCATGAATATAAAAACAGAATGATTGGAGCAATATCAAAATCAGCCTAATACAAACTTTCAGATGAACATTTTGAGAAGGGTACTGATAGGTTCTCAGATTATGAAACAAATGATAGTGATTAATCAAACAGTGGGATTATTAGCATGTTTAATAGCTAGGTAGACTACATGGCAATGCATTTTTTTTTTCAACAAATTTGTCAAAGACAAAACTCACTTAACTTAAACCAAATAGGTGGTTAGCTAAGCTCAGTTCAATATAGTTGCATTCCAGATTATAAGTATAAAGCATGTATTTCATTTTTACTATACAATACAATGCAAATTATTTACTGGAAAATCAGATGTTCAAGGAGAATTATCAGGTTAAGATTTCAAGCTTCTCATGATCTTATATCAGTTATAAGTCATGATCAAGCTCTTCTGGTTAGCCAATGCCAGATTCAATCATCACTTAACAATTTTTAGCTACATGCTTATCCATGAACTACTGCAACTTTTCTATTAAAAATTTAACAAACTTTGATAAAGAAAGCATGTCCACATATTAAATTACATGGCATAATTTTCTCCATCACAACCCACCAGAAACCATCAAAGTCGGTTACTTAGATCAGAAGCTCAAGACACATATAATACTTAAGTTTTACAGATTCTTTTTAAATGAACAAAGCCACTACAATTCTGAAAGGTCTGCATAGACTTAAGAAAGTTTGCCTAGCTATCTTTATTACAATGAACTACTGCATTTTATAAACTCAAGTAAGTCTTCTAATTTTCCAAGCAAGCAAGCTACTCATGCATCTCTACCTGCAATAATATTTTGAGCTGCCTTAATAAAAATGAGACACCCCAAATATTGCAAAGGCAATAAATAGGGTCAGAATAAAATTCTGGTATGAGTGAAATCATTATTAAAACAACTTATAAATTCTTAAAACTGTGCAGAGAACATATATATTTGACACTATTCAATTTCATGTTAAACCTGAGCATATGTACATTTAAATTTATCTAACAAACATACACCCAAGCATTCATCCATTCAATCCATTCAGTTGTACATGTACAAACTCCTATGGATTTTAGCTTCCTAAAATCCATAGCATAACCTTTCAATCCCATTTTATATTTTATATGGTCTAAACTCTTGCCTTTGAACACAAAGTGTGCATTGCAAAGGACTCAATTCTGTTAACCTTTGCACAGAGGCCTTCAGGACTTGAACAAGTCATGCACATACCCATCATCCACCTGATGATGAGTAGATCAAGGCACCTCTCCTAAATTACTTTGTAATTTAGAGACCATGCTCATTTAATTGCTGAGAAATTTTCTTTTTTAATTCTAGAGGTGCTCATGTTCTTCCTTCCATTACATAAACCCCAAAATTTATTAAACTCACTCAAGGGTTTACATCCAATCATACAAAGCATTCATGCAAAATTGCACATCCAAAATCATTCTGGCTTAATCTTTTTTTTATAAAACTGCCTGTATATTTATTTCTAGAAATTTTCCCATTGCTTGCATAAATCTGATGAAACCATAAGAAATACTATATTTATTTTACTGTAAACATAGGATAGGGTTTTTTAAGAAAAACCCATAAAATCATATTGGCACATGATCTGAACAAATCAGCACATGTTTATAGTATTGCATTGTTCATATCATTTTTAATATGAACTAGGCATGAGCATGAATCTCATTATTCACACTGCCCACTTCATTTCCCTTTGATATCCTATTTCTCAGTAAAACATTTAGTTCATTCTTCATATAAAACTGGATTATAAAATCCATTTCTATAATATGAATATATGTTTGATTAATTATATTTCAAAGCAAAAATTGAAACAATTATAACAACTCAAAACAGATCAAAACATTAACCAGAAATTCAACCAAAATACCATCCATGATCAACATGTATTTATTCAGAGAATAAAACCAAACAGAAAAAACATAATATGATTTTATATAAAATAATTTGGCTACCCTTATTTGGGACTTAATGCTTTAAGTCTTTTAAATGATTATCACTCACCTTCCTCTCCTCTTCCCCGAGAATGCTTTAGCTTGAAGACTGTGTGAGTTTCTCCTTTCTATTTTTTTTGAATTGAACTTCTGTTTTTCCTCCTCAGAGAAAACCTCTGCCTTACCCCTTGATTTAAATCATTTAACTAGGGTTTTAATAGAGGAAACACCCATTTTGACCTTACAAAAATAAAAGAAGCCTGTATGCATGCTTATGGCTAATTTGGCCATTTTCTTTCTTATTTCTATTTCAGGTGAAAACAGTTATTATTCTGCTTTTCCATGTGCATGCTATTTGCATGATTCTATCTGTACATTATTTTTGTGTGACTTAATTTCACAATGTATCTTATCATACCCGGGTTACTTCTCATGTTTCTTTCCATAAGTTTTGTTTTTAACTAACATATATTACCATTTGCTTCTTTCTTGATTTATTTCAAAAAGGCATCCACACTCAAAAATACTGCTTGACTGATATGCATTTTAATTATCAAGAGGACTTTTATTTTATCATCCCATACTTCTCTGATCATATGTATATATTTTCTATACAATATTCACATATACACAAGTCATGTGAATTTTTGAACTCATTTTTATACTTAATCATTTTCCTCTCATTACTGTATGAAAATAATTAATCCTTGCATAATTACTTCACTCACTTCTAATATTCATTTTCAAGCTATTTTTATTCTTTGGTTATTTGTATAATACATACATACATACATACATATATATATATATATATTTACACATACAATATGTGAATATAATGCTCCTTTTTACTCAGCTATTTTTCTCCCCATTCTTATTTTCTCTAACTATCATTCTCTCACTTATTTACTTCATTCATTCTTGGTATTTATTTTCCATTTCTTGTTTTTCTTTTAAAGTAAATTTTGTTCTCAAAAATTTTGGGTCTTCACAGTTGATGGATTGGAAGTGATCTAGGGAAGAAGGTTGGAAGATATCGGTCATTGAAATGAATATGGCTGCTGTTACCTAGAAAGATTAGGGTTTTGGCAAATAGAAAGAAATGAAGTCCTTTTATAGAAAATTTCGCGACACTATTCACCCGAAAATTTTCCGAACTCCAAATGAAGCGTGTCGCCTGACGTTTATAATGGTTTACCCCTATTCTGAACACAATGGAATATATATTGGGAGCAAATTCGATCGTATTTGGAACATAGGTTTTTCGAATCGAATTATTATAAATTAAAATTTACTTAAACAAATTTCTACGCGTTTTAGCTTGCCACGACTAAACCGTAAGTCGGATTGACACAAAATTTGAAATCCTACAATAATATAACATTACAGATCCAATAAAACTAGTTTCATCGAAATCCGAGACTATGTGAAAAATGACTATTTTTACACGTTAATTAAATATTAAAATATCCAATTTCTATAAATTAACTTTTAATTCAATTTTAAAAGTTCTCTAACATCATTGTAATTCAAATAGAATTTAATTCAACTTTATAAATCATATTCATTCACATAAAATTCAAAATCAAATTATTGCTGCAATTTCAAATATTAAATTAACAATTTAATTATCCAAATAAATCATTATATTTCAAATATAAATTATTCAACTTATACAATTTACTTTTGAGTTTTTTAAAATCAATTAAATATATGAGTTTCAAATGACTGAAATTCTGCGTTGTTAAAGTTACCGACCCCTAAAATGTCCAAAATGCCTGCCTTCAACTCTTCGCTTCGGCTTGTATTGTGGTTAGATTCATATTTCTATAGTTGTTTGTATCAATATCGGCTTGTTTCTAAGTCCAAATGACAAAATTATGGAAGAACAAAGTTGCTTATTCAGGAGTTCGTAGAGATCGATAGAGAATTGCATTGAACTAGCATAACAACATCGGAAATGGGTTTCTAGCATTGAATGGAACAAGTAGGCAGAAGATGGGATGGAGTTGGTGAAGTGTTTATAGGTCGGTACCGACCCATGGGTTAGGGGTTGGTACCGACCCCACACTTGTGGGCTCTAGGTGTTTATTTTTATGATGGGTTTTCGGTTTGTGTTGTGATCATGGTTGTACTTCGACTTTTAAGCTTTGTGGTCATCTCTCCGGGCGTCTTGCCTGAAAACTTCGAAGTTTGACTCAATGGGTTTTTTCATATACTGCATCGTAAAAAGGCGGGATAACACCTACATGTATACATATCTTGTCATTTATTGATTACACCTTGTAACGACCCCGAATTTTATATAAATTTAAATTGATAATTAATTTAGTTTTGAATAAAATTTGTAAAATTAAATGATAAATTGATTCGAGTTTCCCCGAATCCAAATGAAAATATATTAAATCATTTTGAATTTATAAATTGTGAAAATAAAATTTTATATATAAGAGAAATTATAAAATATAAAGTAAAATATAAATCTTAATATCATATTTATAAATCAATACAAAATAATACAAATAAAATAGATACAAGAATAATAAAAGTAAAAGAAAGAAAAAAATAAAAAAAATACATTCAAGTATATATTGTATAAGTATGAAACACTTGTAAAAGAAATACAATATAAATATATGTAATTGGCTTACAAAAGAAGACAATATTATATATTCATGCACAAGCAAAAAGATAAGTCTGTAGGCTTAGATAACAAGATAAGAAAAGAAACAAAATATCTATGTACAAAAAAAATTCAAATAAGGATAAGCATGAACAAACAAAGACAAGCCTAATTTAAGCAAATATCTCTAGTACAACCGAAATGAAAGAAAGAATATATATATAAATTTGTACAACATAATTAATGCAAGCCAAAGTTTTATCACTTCAGCCACCAAAAACATTTGCATAGTCAAACATACAAAGGGAAATATCTCTGGTATTGTACATAACAACATTATCACATGTAAACTCAAAAATATAACATCATAATTTCTTTTGTATATCAATCTCTTCATTCAGTTTCGTTCCTTCAAAGCTAAGAAAAATTGAAGTAAATATCATCCTAAAAACTTAAACAAACTTCAGCACAAACCACAATCTAACAAATCAAACCAGAGATTAAAGAAGAGAATCAAAGATGAGGACTTCAGCTTGAATTTTTAAAGACTGTGTCAAAGAGAAGTGGAAGCTATGTTCTTCTTCTTCTTAATCACTGTGAGTAATATCACCTTTTTAAAACTTAAGTCTCTAAATTAGTTGCTTATGAATATCTGGAAATGTATATATATATATATATATATGTGTGTGTGTGTGTGTGTGTGTGTGTGTGTGTGTGTGAATGGGTAAATCTGTGTATGCCTGTAACATTGTGATGCCTCTGTTCCTGTTTCTTTTTAAAAACCCAGATTTGAAAATTAATCTTTATCCCTTAATCTAATAACTATTAGAACTTAAAATACAAACAAAGATTGGTTGTTTGTTCATGAATTAAGCTTTAAAAATTTATTTTAGTTAAAACAACTTGTAAATACTTCTGGAAATCAAGACAACCGAGAAAAACTTTAAATTGGTCAAAATACAAATATTCTAAATTACGAATTCAGGTGTGTCAACTGAATTCTTGTACTCAAATATGATTTTTAAAGTTAAAATCATAATTTTTAGATTAAGGAATGAAGAGCAGTTTGGGTTTGTTTGAACCGTGTATTTTTGGTCATCACGGTTGATCTCGTTGATCGGAGAAGTCGAGCTTCCTCCTGGAGGTGGAGGAGCGATCAGTGTTGATGGGAAAATTTCCAAGTGTTCGTGTATTTCAGTGTGGAGGTGGGGATTGAAGTTTGAATTCCGGTAACCTAGTTTTTTGTCGAAGCTTAACATTTGATTCGTTCTCCGTCGCCAATTGATCGAGTGATATAAGGTTTCGAAAGGTGGTAGCTTGGTAGTGGACGAATTCACAGCCGGAGTTTGAGGTTTTCCGGTGTTCTGGATTTCGAGAACGGCGGCGTTCCCAGGTCTAGATGGTGTTTCCTGTGTGTGTTCCAGGTTTCAAGTTTGTACTCGAATTCGTTTTCGAGAGGAGGATGGGGATTCTTGTGGTCAGGAATTGGGTTGTAGATGATAGTCGATTTGCTCGACGAAGTGACGTCGATTGGAGATGTTCATCGGAGCTGTGCACGTGCACGGTGCTGTTTATTTTCTGGTGAACTGGGTTTTGTTCGTTTGCCTGGGAAGAGCTGAATTTCCTCGTGTCGTACTCGAGGAGATCGAGCAGTTTACTCGAAGCAAGGAATAGAGGGCTCGGGTCGAAAATGTGTTACAGGCTCTTCAACCTGAACCCTGTTTTCTGTTTTGAAATTTAAAATTAAATTCAAAATTTTAAATCAAGTTTTTAAAACTGAGTTTAAATCTAAAAGGCAAATGAAGATCCTAGTTTGAATTAAAATGTAGTTTGTAAATAAATAAAGTGTTAAATTCAATTTATTTCAATCATTTAAAAACAATTAAATGTAGTGGAGAAATTTGGAATTTAAATAGATCTGTAATTTGAAAATGAAATTTAAACAAGTTGAATTTAAAAGTAAAACCTGAAATAAATTTTAAATCAGATTTTTAAGATTGTGGAAATTAATTCTTTTAATTTTATAACTTAAGTGTTGCAATAAGTTAAAAATGTTTAAGTTAAAGAGAAAATTGATTTTTAAATTCTTTAAAGATTTCTTTTATGATAAATTGTTACTTTAATAGGTTGATTTAAAATGTTAGGAAATTTTGTTTTAAACTTGTTTGAAGATAAATAAGAATCTATTTAAATTTTGAATTTAAATTGAAATTTAAAGGGAAACTTGAAATCAATGTTTCCAACATCTTATAAATAATCATTAATGAATGAATGTGAAAGTGTTACCTTAAGTAATGAAGATTAGTGATTTAAAATCCATTAATGAATGAATTCTTAATGGTTAATTAATTTATAATCAAAAATGATTAATAAAAGTAAATTTTTTTAAAAAAAGTGCTTAAAGAAATTTAATAGTTAATAAAATCATTAACTAAGATTATTTGAACAATTAATTAATGTGATAAATATTAACAATAAATTTAGATTGATTAAATTAATAATAATCAATTGTTGAACTATTAAGTAAAATTACTTAATGACAGTAATTATGGAATTAATTATTCAATGTAATTAATTGAGTTAATCGAATTTGTTCAAGTTGGTTACTTAAGTTAATTAATTCAGAATAACCACTTGATAATTTGGGAAATATAATTACTTAGAGAAGTAATTAATAGATAATTACTGAATGTAATTAATGGAATAATGATCTGAAATTTGAGTGAATTATTTGTCAATAAATTAGAGGATTAATTAATAATGGTGATTAATTAAGATTAATTTAATAATTTAAGATTAATTGATTCATTAATTAAGACTGATTAGTTAATAATTAAGGGTTAACTAATAAATTTGAAAGAAAGTTTTGGATAATCAGTTGATTAATAAATTCACTTGGTTTGGACTTAACTGAATGGTTGAATTATTTGACATCCCTGATCTGTAATGCTTTGTGATATATTCTGATTTGTGTGTGATCTGTACTGTAGTTATTTATCTGGGATGAATGTAAATTATTATCTGTAACTTATACATCTGTGACCCATGATCCGTAAATGAACGATAAGCGTTAGGGTATATCGCTTGTCAACTATATTCTGTATTCTGATCTATGATGATTGAATGATGTTGCACTACTGTGTGAAACCCCTGGACTACACCATACACACACAAATATGGATTTCACGTGGAAATCAGTTAAGTCGCAGATTTTTGATGATTTTAAAGATTGAATTCTTGAATCCAAATAGTTTTGGGAATTGAAAATTAAGAGCTTTGCAAATGAGTTTCAAATGTAAAGTTATTTTAAATAATTTAATAAAACCTGATATTTAATAAATTGATTTAAATTTGAATTCAATACTTGAAGTTGAATTCAATGATTTGAAAAACTAATTGTTTTCAACTGATAAAAGCTCTTATATAAGAAATGAATTTCCAATTTAAATTAAAGGAATTTCAACTTTAAATTGAAGATGGTTTTCCAAGTTATGAATGAATCTTTGAAAACGTGTTTTTGAAAACTATCAGTTAAATCTTTGTTTTAAAGATTTAATGAGTTAATCCAATTGAAATGGAAATTAATTTGGAAAATCTGTGAATGAATCTTTGTGAAACTGGGTGAACTTTGTGAATTGAATCTTTTGTTTAAAAAGATTAAAATGGTAATGTGTTTAAACCATTGAAAGGAAGTTTTGGATAATAAATTGTGACTCAATTGAAATCCATTATCCACATGTTTTTAAATATCGCGCTCATTATTCGGTTCAGCCGGGAGAGGACATTCGTGTCATATAACCCATTCCGAATAATGATACGTCGTATATGGATCACATTTGAAGAATGGTGTTGAAGACCGGGTATTTGCAAGAACGATAGGATGACCTATCGATTGTCTCTGCACTGAGTCGCACCGGTATAGAGATTTCCTAAGTGATGGGAAATCCGATCGGGATTGTGAATACCCGGATTGCAAGGGCTTCTTTGGAAGTGCCTTCGGTTCTGTTCGAACCCGGAACAGACTTGTATGGTTACATGTCTAACATTACATTTTGAGATATAAAGCTGATTTCTTTCAAATACATTTCTGTTGGTGGCGGAGAATTTATTCTCTTAGCTTAACACCCTTCTCTGAGAAGTACGAGCTCAGAGGTTATGTAGTTGAAGGTTATCAGCGATATACTCCCAATTTGGTAATGTGGCATGCTGATTGTTGCTATGTGTTGATCATTTGTGATCAAAGAACGGCTTTGTGAAAAAGCGTAGTTTTGTGGACGATACCTCATCGAACCTCACAGACCGAGAATGGTCGAAACAGGAATGATGCGGCAAGGTTATGAGGGTCGCGCCCTTTAGGGTATGTCATTTCCTTCTGGAAAAGGGTGGTATCATGGTATGGAGCCCAGATACTTACTCATGTGGACACACTTTATTTATTATGTGTGATGTTGGTTACCGAGCGCTCGGATAAAGGTCCCAAAGGACCGGGGAATGGCATATTCGTGAGTTACCTAGTTACAGAGGTAACCCGGCCTTGTGTTGGCAGAGGGCAGGTTGTCTCTCGGAGCGTCCCGCCGGAGGTGTTCCTACGTGGCATAGGAAGTTCCTTAGCCTGACCATTTGTTTGAAATCCAATTTCCAATACGAACCCTGTACGGTTTTAGTTGTAGAACCTGCCATTTACTTATGGTGGTCACCACTGTTTAGATGGTAGCTACAGTAGGTATACAATAATGGTTGTATGCTGGCTAAGATTAATATTATACTTTCGAAAGGGTTTTCTGCACTATGCGCTAGTAATAATATCAAAAGAGTCTAGTTTGCGTAGTAAGCATGTTTGACTATCATAAGAAGAAATCTCCTACAATTCTGCGTTTGCATTGTGTGTGTGGCGGGAGGTCTTATGGTAGTTTCATTTTCCAAAAATATTGCGGATTTCAATGTTTAAAATTCCTTTGTTGTTTGTTTTAAAGATAAACTGTTTTTGTTACTCACACCAGTCCCACGACTGACTCGGAGTTTATTGTTCCTTTCCTAAACTCTGGGTGCTCACAATTTTCCACACGGGTAGTCTAGAGTTGGGTTTTTCAAATAATCAGGTTCAGTTGACATTGGAGCTAGTTCAGTTTTGGAGATCATGACTGACATTGCTTACCTTTGTCTCATGTGATGATGGTTCGAGCTTGATATTAGAGTGGTTGGACTCAGCCTCTCTGACTGATCATTTGGAGTTATCTCTTCTGATATTTCCGCTGTATCATTATTTATCTATGATATTCTTGTATCATATTGATATCATTATTGTATATCATTCTGGATATTGTATTCATTGGAGTTGTATATGATATCATCTATTTTTATTCCGCTGTGTTGTTATACTTAATGGTGTTATAAGCTCCGGTGAGCCAGATTCGGCGTTTGAATCTACGGCATCTTGAGTACAAGTGAAGTATGGGTGCCGATTTTCGAAGGTTGATTTCAGGGTCATCACATTTGGTATCAGAGCTGAGGGTAAAACTTTAGCTCGGGAGTATAACACATTAAGTAGCTCATTAGAGATAGGGTGAAGTATACCCTAGAATGAGTAATCCTTAAGATATTCGTTCGAATGCCTCAGTAAATTCTCTTGCTATCCACTGATAGTGAGTATGAGTGTAAGAAGAGAATAAGATAGGGGACAGGGGAATACGACTATAAATGGTCAATACCCTGCAACAGTGGAAACAAATTTTCTCTATTAGTCTCTTTTGTTTGTCATCTTTTCTCAATTCTTTGATAATTTCTGGTAGATCCAGGAAGAAATTCGATATTTGAATGGAACGTAAACTCCAAATAGGCCAAAATTGTTTATTGGATGAATTGTTTGCTTTGATTGCTATAGTTAATAGGTATACTTTAGTTTTAAACTGAAAGTTTTGAAAATTTTATCCATATATCTGTCTATCTTTGGGTCCGGATATGTTCTACGAATGGTTAGTTATCCCTTCGGACTAACCGATGCCACTGCATATTTCGTAGACTTAGATAACCCGAGTATCGTGTGAAAGAATACAATAGATTCATTCTTGTACCTATCATTGATACTTTGATTTGGTAAGCCAAATGCAGAATAAATATTCAGTTTGATTTACTGAAACATTCTTCATCTATCTTTGTGTCTCCTTGGCAATTTCGAGGACAAAATTCTTTTAAGGGGGAAAGTCTGTAACGACCCCGAATTTTATATAAATTTAAATTGATAATTAATTTAGTTTTTAATAAAAATTTGTAAAATTAAATGATAAATTGATTCGAGTTTCCACAAATCCAAATGAAAATATATTAAATCATTTTGAATTTAGAAATTATGAAAATAAAATTTTATATATAAGAGAAATTATAAAATATAAAGTAAAATATAAATCTTAAAATCATATTTATAAGTCAATACAAAATAATACAAATAAAATAGATACAAGAATAATAAAAGTAAAAGAAAGAAAAAAATAAAGAAAATACATTCAAGTATATATTTTATAAGTATGAAACACTTGTAAAATAAATACAATATAAATATATGTAATTGGCTTACAAAAGAAGACAATATTATATATTCATGCACAAGCAAAAAGATAAGAAAAGAAACAAAATATCTATGTACAAAAAAAAATCAAATAAGGATAAGTATGAACAAACAAAGACAGGCCTAATTTATGCAAATATCTCTAGTACAGCCGAAATGAAAGAATATATATATATACATATATAAATATATAAATTTGTACAACATAATTAATGCAAGCCAAAGTTTTATCACTTCAGCCACCAAAAACATCTGCATAGTCAAACATACAAAGGGAAATATCTCTGGTATTGTACATAACAACATTATCACCTGTAAGCTCAAAAATATGACATCATACTTTCTTTTGTATATCAATCTCTTCATTCAGTTTCCTTCAAAGCTAAGAAAAACTGAAGTAAATATCATCCTACAAACTTAAACAAACTTCAGCTCAAACCACAATCTAACAAATCAAACCAGAGATTAAAGAAGAGAATCAAAGATGAGGACTTCAGCTTGAATTTTTAAAGACTGTGTCAAAGAGAAGTGGAAGCTTCGTTCTTCTTCTTTTTAATCACTGTGAGTAATATCACCTTTTTAAAACTTAAGTCTCTGAATTAGTTGCTTATGAATACCTGGAAATGTGTGTGTATATATATATATATGTGTGTGTGTGAATGGGTAAATCTGTGTATGCTTGTAACATTGTGATGCCTCTGTTCGTGTTTCTTTTTAAAAACCTAGATTTGCAAATTAATCTTTATCTCTTAATCTAATAACTATTAGAACTTAAAATACAAACAAAGATTGGTTGTTTGTTCATGAATTAAGCTTTAAAAATTTATTTTAGTTAAAACAACTTGTAAATACTTCTGGAAATCAAGACAACCGAGAAAAACTTTAAATTGGTCAAAATACAAATATTCTAAATTACGAATTTAGGTGTGTCAACTGAATTCTTGTACTCAAATATGATTTTTAAAGTTAAAATCATAATTTTTAGATTAAGGAATGAAGAGCAGTTTGGGTTTGTTTGAATCATGTATTTTTGGTCGTCATGGTTGATCTCGTTGATCGGAGAAGTCGAGCTTCCTCCTGGAGGTGGAGGAGCGATTAGTGTTGATGGGAAAATTTCCAAGTGTTCGTGTATTTCAGTGTGGAGGTGGGGATTGTAGTTTGAATTCTGGTAACCTAGTTTTTGTCGAAGCTTAACATTTTGAATCGTTCTCCATCGCCAGTTGATCGAGTGATATAAGGTTTCAGAAGGTGGTAGCTTGGTAGTGTACGAATTCACAGCCGGAGTTTGAGGTTTTCCGGTGGTCTGGATTTCGAGAAGGCGGCGTTCCCAGGTCTAGATGGTGTTTCCTGTGCGTGTTCCAGGTTTCAAGTTTGTACTCGAATTCGTTTTCGAGAGGAGGATGGGGATTCAGGTGGTCGGGAATTGGGTAGTAGATGATAGTCGATTTGCTCGACGAAGTGACGTCGATTGGTGATGTTCATCGGATTTGTGCACGTGTATGGTGCTCTTTATTTTCTAGTGAACTGGGTTTTGTTCGTTTGCCTGGGAAGAGCTGAATTTCCTCGTGTCGTACTCGAGTAGATCGAGCAGTATACTCGAAGCAAGGAATAGAGGGCTCGGGTCGAAAATGTGTTACAGGCCCTTCAACCTGAACCCTGTTTTCTATTTTGAAATTTAAAATTAAATTCAAAATTTTAAATCACGTTTTTAAAACTGAGTTTAAATCTGAAAGGCAAATGAAGATCCTAGTTTGAATTAAAATGTAGTTTGTAAATAAATAAAGTGTTAAATTCAATTTATTTCAATCATTTAAAAATAATTAAATTTAGTGGAGAAATTTGGAATTTAAATAGATCTGTAATTTGAAAATGAAATTTAAACAAGTTGAATTTAAAAGTAAAACCTGAAATAAATTTTAAATCAGATTTTTAAGATTGTGGAAATTAATTCTTTTAATTTTATAACTTAAGTGTTGCAATAAGTTAAAAATGTTAAAGTTAAAGAGAAAATCGATTTTTAAACTCTTTAAAAATTTCTTTTATGATAAATTGTTACTTTAATAGGTTGATTTAAAATGTTAGGAAATTTTGTTTTAAACTTGTTTGAAGATAAATAAGAATCTATTTAAATTTTGAATTTAAATTGAAATTTAAAGGGAAACTTGAAATCAATGTTTCCAACATCTTATAAATAATCATTAATGAATGAATATGAAAGTGTTACCTTAAGTAATGAAGATTAGTGATTTAAAATTCATTAATGAATGAATTCTTAATGGTTAATTAATTTATAATAAAAAATGATTAATATAAGTAAATTTTCTTTAAAAAAGTGATTAAAGAAATTTAATAGTTAATAAAATCATTAACTAAGATTATTTGAACAATTAATTAATGTGATAAATTTTAACAATAAATTTAGATTGATTAAATTAATAATAATCAATTGTGGAACTATTAAGTAAAATTACTTAATGACAGTAATTATGGAATTAATTATTCAATGTAATTAATTGAGTTAATCGAATTTGTTCAAGTTGGTTACTTAAGTTAATTAATTCAGAATAACCACTTGATAATTTGGGAAATATAATTACTTAGAGAAGTAATTAATAGATAATTACTGAATGTAATTAATGGAATAATGATCTGAAATTTGAGTGAATTATTTGTCAATAAATTAGAGGATTAATTAATAATGGTGATTAATTAAGATTAATTTAATAATTTAAGATTAATTGATTCATTAATTAAGACTGATTAGTTAATAATTAAGGGTTAACTAATAAATTTGAAAGAATGTTTTGGATAATCAGTTGATTAATAAATTCACTTGGTTTGGACTTAACTGAATGGTTGAATTATTTGACATCCCTGATATGTAATGCTTTGTGACATATTCTGATTTGTGTGTGATCTGTACTGTAGTTATTTATCTGGGATGAATGTAAATTATTATCTGTAATTTATACATCTGTGACCTGTGATCTGTAAATGAACGATAAGCGTTAGGGTATACCGCTTCTCAACTATATTCTGTATTCTGATCTGTGATGATTGAATGATGTTGCACTACTGTGTGAAACCCCTGGACTACACCATACACACACAAATATGGATTTCACGAGGAAATCAGTTAAGTCGCAGATTTTTGATGATTTTAAAGATTGAATTCTTGAATCCAAATAGTTTTGGGAATTGAAAATTAAGAGCTTTGCAAATGAGTTTCAAATGTAAAGTTATTTTAAATAACTTAATAAAACCTGATATTTAATAAATTGATTTAAATTTGAATTCAATACTTGAAGTTGAATTCAATGATTTGAAAAACTGATTGTTTTCAACTGATAAAAGCTCTTATATAAGAAATGAATTTCCAATTTAAATTAAAGGAATTTCAAATTTGAATTGAAGATGGTTTTCCAAGTTATGAATGAATCTTGGAAAATGTGTTTTTGAAAACTATCAGTTAAATCTTTGTTTTAAAGATTTAATGAGTTAATCCAATTGAAATGGAAATTAATTTGGAAAATCTGTGAATGAATCTTTGTGAAACTGGGTGAACTTTGTGAATTGAATCTTTTGTTTAAAAAGATTAAAATGGTAATGTGTTTAAACCATTGAAAGGAAGTTTTGGATAATAAATTGTGACTCAATTGAAATCCATTATCCATATGTTTTTAAATATCGCGCTCATTATTCGGTTCAGCCGGGAGAGGACCTTCGTGTCATATAACCCATTCCGAATAATGATACGTCGTATATGGATCACATTTGAAGAACGGTGTTGAAGACCGGGTATTTGCAAGAACGATAGGATGACCTATCGATTGTCTCTGCACTGAGTCGCGCCAGTATAGAGATTTCCTAAGTGATGGGAAATCCGATTGGGATTGTGAATACCCGGATTGCAAGGGCTTCTTCGGAAGTGCCTTCGGTTCTGTTCGAACCCAGAACAGACCTGTATGGTTACATGTCTGACATTACATTTTGAGATATAAAGCTGATTTCTTTCAAATACATTTCTGTTGGTGGCGGAGAATTTATTCTCTTAGCTTAACACCCTTCTCTGAGACGTACTAGCTCAGAGGTTATGTAGTTGAAGGTTATCAGCGATATACTCCCAATTTGGTAATGTGGCATGCTGATTGTTGCTATGTGTTGATCATTTGTTGATCATTTGTGATCAAAGCACGGCTTTGTGAAAAAGCGTAGTTTTGTGGACGATACCTCATCGAACCTTACAGACCGGGAATGGTCAAAACATGAATGATGCGGCAAGGTTATGAGGGCCGCGCCCTTTAGGGTATGTCATTTCCTTCTGGAAAAGGGTGGTATCATGGTATGGAGCCCAGATACTTACTCATGTGGACACACTTTATTTATTATGTGTGATGTTGGTTACCGAGCGCTCGGATAAAGGTCCCAAAGGACCGGGGAATGGCATATTCGTGAGTTACCTAGTTACAGAGGTAACCCGGCCTTGTGTTGGTAGAGGGCAGGTTGTCTCTCGAAGCGTCCCACCAGAGGCGTTCCTACGTGGCATAGGAAGTTCCTTAGCCTGACCATTTGTTGGAAATCCAATTTCCAATACGAACCATGTACGGTTTTAGTTGTAGAACCTGCCATTTACTTATGGTGGTCACCACTGTTTAGATGGTAGCTATAGTAGGCATACAATAATGGTTGTATGCTGGCTAAGATTAATATTATACCTTCGAAAGGGTTTTCTGCACTATGCACTAGTAATAATATCAAAAGAGTTTTGTTTGCGTAGTAAGCATGTTTGACTATCATAAGAAGAAATCTCCTCCAATTCTACGTTTGCATTGTGTGTGTGGCAGGAGGTCTTATGGTAGTTTCATTTTCCAAAAACATTGCGGATTTCAATGTTTAAAATTCCTTTGTTGTTTGTTTTAAAGATAAACTGTTTTTGTTACTCACACCAGTCCCACGATTGACTCGGAGTTTATTGTTCCTTTCCTAAACTCTGGGTGCTCACAATTTTCCACACGGGCAGTCTAGATTTGGGTTTTTCAAATAATCAGGTTCAGTTGACATTGGAGCTAGTTCAGTTTTGGAGATCACGACTGACATTGCTTACCTTTTGTCTCATGTGATGATGGTTCGAGCTTGATATAAGAGTGGTTGGACTCAGCCTCTCTGACTGATCATTTGGAGTTATCTCTTCTGATATTTATGCTGTATCATTATTTATCTCTGATATTCTTGTATCATATTGATTTCATTGTTGTATATCATTCTGGATATTGTATTCATTGGAGTTGTATATGATATCATCTATTTTTATTCCGTTGTGTTGTTATACTTAATGGTGTTATAAGCTCCAGTGAGCCAGATTCGGCGTTTGAATCTACGACATCTTGAGTACAAGTGAAGTACGGGTGCCGATTTTCGAAGGCCGAGGGTCATCACACACCTTGTCATTATTTAATTATTTTGACATAGATGTACATACAATTTATCGTTGACTGTTTATATTCTTATATTATGATACCTATTGATTGTCATTTATATGCTGCATTAATAAAGTCTATCAAAAAGGAAATTGTATTATTCATCCTTTATTTATTTCCTTTTAACTCCTATGTGATAATCAGTCAGCTTATTCTTACCTACATGTTTACATATCGTGTCATCTATTGATTACACCATGTCATTATTTTATTATTTTAACATATAATTAAAATGAATATATTTGATATATTTATACCCTTTTGCATTTCACACTTAATTAAATTATAAAAAAATGTTAAAATTAATAAAATATGATTTTATTAAAAACAATATTAGATTTAGATCTAATAAAACCTTTAGACTTCATAGGCCCTAAAGATGTAAAATAGATTTTTTTTTGAAATTTGCCCCTTTTTCCGCTGCGGGTTGTCCCAGTTTCAACAGTTTGTTCGTGCAGCCTATTCTTGATTTTGATGTTATTTCTCTACTGCAAGTGATGTCGATGGTGAAACGATGAGGTGACGCTTTTATGTAATGACTTTAGGACTTTGTTGATGGCGACTCAACTCGACTCGATGAAGTGGTGTTTCGATGATGATTGTTCGATGTTGATGGAGTTGTGATGATGATCCACCAGGGAAGATTCGAGGAACAGAACCCATGGATGGAATGTTGAAGGTTTTTATTGTGGAAATTGATGAAGCGAGGAAGGGCTTTGATATGCGTGCAAAGAGATCATTGATACTCGAAGTTTTTTCTTTTGTACTCATAAGCAGGGGTATTGTGATGATGCTCATTGGATAATTGGATGGTTACCTCAGATCATTGAAGGGATCCGTATACCTTGGACCGATGAAGGGATCCAGTGTCAACTATGGGCTAGTGTTCGGGTATATAAAAAAACAAGATTTTTCCATTAATCCCTAACAAAGGAATGGTCATATTAGTTATCATGTATCCAAAGCACATTGAGTGATAGTGAGGATTGTTTAATGGATGTTATGTTTGGTACGGTTGCTATACATGTCGTTTGTCGCTCTAGGGATGTCATATCACGTTGGTACCCAAGAGACTGATACCTAGACACCGGATAATGTACCATTATGTTTGTACACTTTATGATGATAACAGATGATAAATTAGGATATATTATTACGCTCTAACTCTTTGGATGTAGATATAGGTCAAGTATGACTTTCCATACCGTACGTCACATATTCTATATAACCTTTCATAGAACTTTGAGATCGTTTATTTAACAACCTGCACCTTAATGGGTCCGACTTTTTGACTAAATCGAAAAACTCAAGTCCATTAGGGTATAGATCATTATTGTTAGTAACCTGTAACAAACATAAGTATATCAGAGAGCCATCTATACGAATTTACAGTGGAATAGTAAAGTATAAAAAACAAATATACTGACTAAGCTGCCACCTTGGAACCAAAATTATTTCTCTAGTTCCCTTGTCAGCGCTAAGCATGAATGAGAAGATCGGACCATCTATTGTTCGCGTCTTGTACTAATATCAGGTCTTTCTAAATATTTCTTGAGGGTTGTAATGAGGAGGAGGTCAAAACAACGTTCTAGTGAGTGGTAAATTATATACTTTATCCATAACACTGTTTTATGTCGATTGATCCCCACTTAAGTTTTATGTCTATTATTAAGGATTCTGGATTTAATTTCCTATGCGTACAAGTATGCATGCGTGCATAAACACACATACACACGCAGATGGATCCTAGACATGAATTTATAATTTAACTAGCTGTGTTACTACCGTATCTCAAAGACTTATCTTAGGGTTAGCTAGCCAACCTCCAGAAAGGAAAATATATAACCAATTTTTAAGATCAGTGCATATCCCATATAAATTCTACACTAGTAGAAAGTGTAATCCGTACATGCTTTACCCAAGTCTTTACTAATCGACCGCTCGGAACCGACGGAGGCCTCGACCTATGCCCAGCCCTACTCTGCAAATACCGCTACACAATGCTCACATAGCATAGACCTCTCTACATAGTTCCCATTTAGATTTGCCTTATGAAAGTCAAGGAAAATGCCTATTATCGGTTACGTAATACCTTTGGTTTGGAATTGAAGCCAAGTCACCTATAATTAATCTAAATATCGGGCTAGGCCAACTGATTCACAATCGTCGCAAATGTATTATTAAGGCCATATAATTATAGCTACAAAAATTATTACACCTCTTAAGTTTGTTATTCATTCATACTCATTTATTTACTTGTCATTACTTCTTCTTATTTTACAAGTTTATTGCCTTTATTTCTTCTTTCCGTCACTGTTATTAAATTCCTTAAAGGGTTTACCACCCATATTGACATGATTACAGTAACTTCCCTTCTACTCATATATAATTTCTTAAGCTTATATTTTATTCTTTTACATACATACATACATATATATAATTGGTAAACGAGATTATTTCTATTTCTATTTATAGCCTTTTAGTTTCAATTTTTCGAGGAATTTCTAGATATACACATATGTGTAACTTCCATAGGAATTTATTTCCACATTTTAATGCATTGGAATCGTGTCTCCTTCGAGAAGGAAATGTTACCACTAGATATATCCATTAATTGATTATGTTGAGTTTGCAATTACAAAGAATTACCTCTTTTTAATTTTTATTTAAATAGACTGTGTAAATTATGGAGAAACATCACTACTTTGCACCTCTCTTTCTTTTAGATATGAATATTCCTTGTTATTTCAAACGATGAATTTTTCATATCTAACTGTGAGGTTGGAAAATTTATGGAAATTCCCATATAGATTATAATTCCAATAAATAAAAATATAGAAATTAAAATCCCAAATCAGACCAGGGCACTTGATGATTATCAATTTTAACCATTTACAATCCATATAACAAAAATCTGGAACTAGCTACATATTCTATTAATATTAGGTTTCATAAGCTTTAGGGATTACTCTCCCTAACTTCCAAACCTAGGGTATGTACATATTATTTCACCAGGTTAAACGACTTCTGAATATGTAGGCAAAAATTCCAATTTAGATTTGTTTATTTAAGCCTAATATCCAATAGTTTTCATATACACATAATGACAAAAATAGAATTTTCAATGAAATAAACTTAGTACTACGTAAATTATATAATTTTCCACTCACCTTATAGCTTTCAAATCTCCAAATCGAATCCTGTTTTTCTTACTTGACTCCTTTACCTTTCCTCTCAAAATATGTATAAAAAGAGATACACACGCACTTATTAGAATTATAGATCTAAGAGGAGATTTGGGTCAAGTGAGTTTAAATTTTAAATTATTGAATTTACCATCTTACGCAGAACTCCCTTCACTACTCCTTTTCTTCGTTTTAATTTTCAATTCTTCTCCAATATATATATATATATATATATATATATAGACACACACATCACTTTTATAATTTTTTTTAATGGTGGACATAGAAAAATGGCAGAGCTTCACTCCTTTGTTTAGCAAAAATATAAGAATAAAAGTAAGGGGTTAGGCCTGTATTTATAGGTAGTCAATTCAATTCTATTCGTTAGATTATTTTTTATTAAATTCGGACCGTTTAGGCCAAGGTTCCGAGTACACCGACCATAACTAATCAGTTGGGCAGTCGATAGGAGCTATAACGACTCAGATTTTTAGCGTATTTTAATTGGGTGATTAAATAATTTAATTTATTGGGATATTAATTTTGATTGGTCGAATAAATAAATTTTCGGATGTTAAAAATACCTGGATCTATATATTGATGAAAAACTATATTTAATTTTAAAGTTTTAAATTCCTGGATATGATAAATATTTTAGAAATGTGTATGCAAACTCCACCATTTAAATTAAGATAAAATATCCATGAATATATATAGATAAATATATACAAGCTTTATGATGTTGATAATATATATGACTGTGTGTATATATATATGTATATATGCCCATATGAAGTAAAATATAGGAAAATTTGTATAAATATAAATATACATATATATAATACCAAAATATACATAAGCAATGTATATGAGAATATGTATAAGTGAATGTAAGTATACGATGACAAACATATTTAAGTAAAAAAATATGTATATATGTTATATGGAATAGTGAAGGTGATAAATGCAAATATATATAAATATGATGACAACAACATATATGAATAGATACATATATGTTCATTAAAGTATTGTATGTGTGAATATGTGTGTATATGCTATGAAAACAAGGCTTATGGAAATGTTAAATATTTATGCATATATGTATAAGCATGTGTAAATGTCTATATGAATAAATGTAAACATATGTATGTATGTATATATATATATATATGGTGACAAATATATATAAGAATATATATGAAGTATGCATGTATGTACACAATGGAACATCATCATAGCAAAATCTCAAATCACACATAAAACTTCAAATCATGCAAAAAGGAAAAATCAGATCAAGTCATACAAAATCAAAACTTTTCATATGAAATCATATCAAGAAAAATGCAAAAGCCTGAAAACAAGTTCAGCTGCTCCTTCCCATTTTCTTCTATTTATATCATTTCCCTGTTGCCTTCACGTTTAACATCCTCACAAACAAAAGTATATATACACACAAATATAAGTACCTGCCATTAAACATTAAAAAGAATCAAGATGGTAAAATAAAGTAAAGCAAGAGAAAAGCAAAACAAGTAGTGTTCAAGCTGCAGCAAAATCAAACTGTAAGTAAACTAAAACCTCCTTTATACTAATCTATGATTATGCCTGGATATAGAAATAGCAGTGTTTGATAAGTATGTTTGGACAAGAATACATATATACATACATACATATATATATATGTGAATGTATATAAAGGGTTATAACAAGAGCCTGTACAACATTTTTGTTTCTGCTCTGTTTTTTTCCTTTTTTCTGTCATGCTTAGTTTTTGAAAAATTCATATCTCTTCCTCTAAATTATTTTAGGATATGATGTTAAAAAGAAAACTGTTTTTTTTATTATACTTTGACTTAAAATTAGTTTTATTAAATATTATCCAGTGTAGAGAAACAAAAGTGCAATTTACAATAAGATAACCAACATGGTCATGAAATCGAGTATTTCATTTTTGGTTTTTGGTTATATGAACATGATCAACTTTGAAAAAGGGGATTTTTGGAGGTGGTTTCGTGATTTTTAATCACGTAAGTGTCGAGATAGAAGGAGATGAACGTTTTTTGGTCGTGGATCAAATTACGGTGATCCGGTCAGAGTTGGTGGTTTGCGTTTGGCCAGAAGGAGGTGGTGGAGATGGGGAGCGTGGGAAAAATGTATTTGGGTTTTATCAGTAGATGTGGTGGTTGGTCGGAGGCGGTTTAGGGTTAGGAAGGTGGTTTTGGGTTGGTTCGGTTATGAGGTGATATGTAACAACCCGCATATTTCACGATTGTATATTTAAATGTTTTATTTAAATATAGCATCGTTAATCGGATTAAAGTCCGTAATGTTACTTTTTGTAAACAGTCGAATTGGGACTCGAGACCACTTTTATTGAGTCCAAAATAGAGTTTATGACTTTTTTGAGTATAAACGTCGATATGTTTGGAGTTGAGTAGAATTTTGCTATTTTCTATTTTGGGCTTTGGGTTTTGGTTTCAGCCCACTAACCCAACTAAATACACTAACTCAACTCCTCTTCATTCATTTCATTCCTCATTTCCTAACATTCAAGCTCTAGAGAAAAATAAGGGAAGAGATTGGAAATTAGAATTCCAAAACCCTAGTTTGTTTAGGAAATACAAATTCAAGTCCAAAATCAAGGAGAAGCTTAAGTAAGCATTATCTTCATCTTCTCCATCTCTATCTCTCTTCAATTTATAGAATTTCCTATAACCTAACTTAGGAAATATTCTTCTTATGAGCTTAGATTGAAGCTTCTTGAGTTGTTGTTGAAGAGGAATTGATCTTAGCTTGTTTTAGAGCTTCTCGCTTGAGTTTTTGGGTTTAAAGGTGAGTTCTTTAACTCACATCTATGTCTATAACTTTCATTGTTGTTGGGTATGAATTCCTAACATCTATTCATGTTCATTTGCTTTTGCTTTTGCTTTTGTTTCTTGGGGATTTGACCAGGCAACTAGTACTCGGCAATAATTGCTCGGCATCAGAGAACGATTGGCATCAAGGAGTGTTCGGCGAAGCACTGGCCATCCAGGAGTGTTCGGCGAAGCAACTGACATCCATGAGTGCTCGGCGACAAGTGTGCTCGGCATAGTACTCAGCATCCATTAGTGTCCGGCATCGAGACTGTTCGGCGTACCAGAGTACTCGGCATCAAGACTGCTCGGCATACCAGAGTACTCGGCATCAAGACTGCTCGGCATACCAGAGTACTCGGCATCAAGACTGCTCGGCATACCAGTGTACTCGGCATCAAGACTGCTCGGCATAACAGGGTACTCGGCATACAAGAGTACTCGGCATCCCATGGTGTTCGGCGTAATACTCGACATCCAGGAGATGTTCAGCATAGAAGGGATGGTTCGGCGTAGAGCGTTCGGCCTCAACAGACAACCATCCCACATTTCCCACGACACCAACACACCGTTCGGCTTAGAAGGGATGGTTCGGCGCAGAGCGTTCGGCGAACCTTGCTCGGCATACTGCGACCACTGTACTCGGGCTGGAGCGTTCGGCAATCAGCCCACTTGGGAAGTCCAGCCCATCTTTGCCTATAAACAGAGGGGCAGGGTCACAGTGAAATGGATCCTTTTTTGGAGAGAAAACACCGGGGAGACTCTACCATTTTCAAGACTCATCTTCTCTACTCAACAACTTCACTTAAGCATTTGATTCACGAATTGTATTTGTAATCAACCATAAAGGAAATCAATAAAGTTGTACAAAGTGGACGTAGGCAATTACGCTGAACCACTATAAATTTGGTGTTCTTACTTTCTGCATTTAAATTAGCATTGTCTTCTCTGTTTAATTTGATTTCATCACTTA
The DNA here is from genome assembly GCA_030737815.1 of Allium fistulosum. Taxonomy (NCBI): domain Eukaryota; kingdom Viridiplantae; phylum Streptophyta; class Magnoliopsida; order Asparagales; family Amaryllidaceae; genus Allium; species Allium fistulosum. The sequence goes on from CM060901.1 coordinate 476,582,098, forward strand.
TATCTTTACACAATCTTTCTGAACGAGGTTAGTGACCAATTTTGGTGCTAACACTTTGGTGCTTTCACTGAGAATCGAATTCTCAGACCTCAAGGATCTGCTTTGAAGCTACTGGATTGAACAAATCCCCCAAAGAAGATCCGACTTACTGATAGGACATTCGTTGATTCTACTCAGAGTTCATACCAATAACTCTACAATGGCAAGACCACGTACCAGGTCAGCTTCTCTTAATGCGGATGCCCGAGAGACTGCTTGCGTGCAACAAGCAGGACCTAGCAATCAACCAGCGATCCCGAGTGCAGGGATTGCCGCTCAAGAACAGACTCCAGTTGTCACCAGAGTGGAGTTCAACGACTTGATGAGAGAACTTAGGGAAAGCAGGAGACAACTGGGAGAACAGATGCAAGCTAATGCCAACCTGATGGCACAACTCACTCAACAGCAGCAACAGAATGCTGGGGGCAATCCAGCTGCTTATTCCTCTTCTGACAGCTCAACTTCTTCTGATGAACCACCCAGGCGCAGACGCCGTAAGACTGAAGCTGCAAGGGCAGATGCTGTTGTTCGAACAGTAGGAGACCGCGACCAAGCCAGAACTGGAAGCTTCCGAACCGGAGTACAGATGGAGGATGGAGCTCCAGATCATCAAAATGTTAACAATGTTGAACCTCACGACGCACGATTGGCAGATCGCCAGGAAAGGAGGCATCAACATGGACAGGCGCGTAGAACTGACTCCAACCTCCCAGCTTCCATACAGACACCCGATCTGACAGCCATGATCAGGCAACTGATGAAAGAAAATCAGGGCTTATCAAATGACGACTGGGGAGTGTCAAGAAGTCATACTCCGTTCACAGATGTTGTGCTGCAAGCGGCGTACCCCAAGAAGTTTAGCATGCCAACCATTCCTGCATACGAAGGAAAGACTGACCCCAGACAACATGTAATGAGGTATGAATGGATGATGGATTCAGCCAGAGCAAATGATGCCACCAAGTGTAGGTGCTTTCCGATTACTCTATCTGGGATCGCTACTATGTGGTTCACCCGACTTCCTCCGCGATCCGTATCAAATTTCGAGGAGTTGGCAAAGAAGTTTATTGAGCAATTCAGGATACACACTACACGCCCGAAGGACGTGATGTCTCTGTCAAGTGTAATCCAAAATCCCGGAGAGTCGCTGAAGGAGTACTTACAAAGATTCCACGTTGCGGCAACTGAAGTCAGTAATCCCAACGACCATGCAATTCTAATGGCTGTAATGAGAGGTGTAGATCCGGATTCTGAATTCAGAGATTGGCTGGCAGGAAAACCTCCGGCTACGCTAGAGTGATTCTACTCCAAGGCACACCAGTTCATAAGAAGAGAGGAAGCTAGGTGGGTACGACGAGACAAGGCACCGGGACCTGCCCAAGAGTCAATTAAGAGCAACATTGCTGTGAAGCAATCTGGAGACAATTCAGGAAAGGTCCAAGTCAATGTCCAGAGTAAGCCTGTGCAGCCCAAAGAGTCCGGAGGAAGAGGTCAAGGAAAGAGGAAAGAAGCGGGAAAGTGGAAGTCGAGAATTCCAAGCTACAGTGAGTACACTCCGCTAAACGCCCCACTTGAGAACATTTACCTATCCACATGCAATACTTTTCAATACAGAAAACCACGTCCAAAAGAATCAACTGAAGAACAGAAACAGACTGGGAAATACTACCGCTTCCATGAAACTTATGGACACAACACGGAAGAATGCAGACACCTGCATGACGCTATCGAGAAATTGATCAGACAAAAGAAGTTGCAAGAATTTGTAAAGGATCCACAGGAAGGAGGACAGGGAACGTCCAACCCTGGTCGTGCACCAGCTCCACGTCATCCTGAGGAACCTGCCCGGACTGTTGGAAGACTGGTTATAAATACAATTATCGGCGGACCTCATCCCACAGATAAGAACTGGCAAGAGATGGAACGATATGCAAGCTCCTTGAAGCATGCCGATTTTGAGTGTTGTTCGAACGTAGAGGACGGGGCCCCTGCTAAGCAGCAGCGCGTGATGACAGACGATATTGTGTTCAGGAGCAGAGACGCTGATCAGGTAGAGGCTCCGACCATCGATCCCATGGTCATATCTGCAACGATCGGACCAGCATATGTAAAAAGAATTTTGATTGATTGTGGAAGTTCAGTCAACATCATCTTCAAGAAGGCCTATGATCAGATGAAGCTAGAGACAAAAGACTTGAAACCATCCAAAGCTCGTATCCACGGCTTTAACGGCGCTGCGACTGATGCAGTAGGATATGTCGAGTTACCAGTTGAACTAGAACAAGGCGAGCGTCGGAGGGTACAAATTCTACCCTTTGTAGTTTTGGATGTGGACTCTCCATATAATGTTTTCTTGGGTCGGCCGGCCCTGGCTGAATTCAGGGCGGCACTAGCCCCGTGGTGCTTGACTTTGAAGTTTCCGACTGACAAAGGAGTAGGCATTGTTCACGGTGACCAAGCAGCTGGTCGTTCTTGTTATGTGGCCGAGCTCCGAGAGGCCCACCGGAGGGAGAAAGGAAAGGTTGCGGACAATCCCGTCCGCATCCTCAATACGAATAATTGACAAGTAGTGCCCGAGCCCTGGCTCGGGCATAGTTCTCGGATCTACGGAGATATAGATCCGAGAGACGACGATGAGAAACCCAGGGAAGAGAAGGCGGCACCGGCTGAATTAACAATTGACATTTCAGTTAGCCGTGACGACCCTTCGCGAATACTGAAGATCGGATCACAGTTAGGCCCTGCAATGACTGAAGACCTTAGCGACTTCCTCCGGGCAAACCTTGATGTTTTTGCCTGGACGCATTCTGATATGTGTGGGATTTCTCCCGCCATCACGAGTCATATGTTGAACATAGACCCGAAATACGTCCCAGTCAAGCAAAAAAGGAGAGGAATGAATCCAGAGAGATCCGCCGCTCTTGGAGAGGAGGTGGACAAACTCAAAGCAAATGGGTTCGTCCGCGACGCCCTCTACCCGGAGTGGGTCTCCAACCCCATGCTAGTAAAGAAGGCGAATGGGAAATGGAGGACTTGCATAGATTATTCCGACTTGAACAAAGCATGCCCTAAGGACAGTTTCCCGTTGCCTAGGATCGATCAGTTGGTCGATTCCACAGCAGGACACGAATTATTGTCATTCATGGATGCGTACTCAGGATACAACCAAATCCCAATGCATATTCCGGACCAAGAACACACCAGCTTCGTTACAAATGTCGGGCTGTATTGCTATGTAGTGATGCCCTTTGGATTAAAGAATGCTGGAGCAACTTACCAACGTCTGGTGAATCGAATGTTCAAGGACCAGCTGGGCAAAACCATGGAAGTCTATGTGGATGACATGCTCGTGAAGTCACGGCGGTCAAACGACCACATTCAAGACTTAGCTGAAATGTTTAACATACTCAGGTTCTATGGAATGAAGATCAACCCGCTGAAGTGTTCTTTCGGCGTTGCATCAGGGAAGTTTTTAGGATTCATCGTCAACGCTAGGGGAATCGAAGCCAACCCAGAAAAGATCCAAGCCATTCGAGATGTACAAGCGCCCAGGACTATAAAGCAGGTACAGAGCTTGAACGGAAAAGTAGCTGCGCTGAGTCGATTTATATCCAAGGCAACTGACAAGTGCATCCCGTTCTTTGACATAATAAAGAAAGGAAAGAGGAATTTTGAATGGACGTCTAGCTGCGAGGAAGCTTTCCAGAACCTGGTAAGGCATCTGGAGAGCCCACCAATGCTATCTAAACCAGTTGACCATGAGATGCTGTACGTTTACTTGGCTATATCCCCTCATGCGATAAGCGCAGCTTTGGTTCGTGAGGAGGATCGAGTCCAGAAGCCGGTATATTATGTTAGCAAGCGTTTAACGGGGGCAGAGAAGAATTACCCTAAAATCGAGAAATTGGCTTATTGCTTGGTGATTGCATCACGCAAGCTGCGCCCATACTTTCAAGCGCATTCAATCGGTGTTTATACCAATCAACCCCTGAGGCAGGTACTTCAGCGACCGGAAACTTCTGGAAGATTGCTAAAATGGAACATCGAGTTGAGCCAATTCGATATCGCATACTTACCACGGAGAGCCATCCGAGGGCAAGCGTTAGCAGACTTCATCGCTGAATTTACCATACCCATCAAACCGGATGATCACGACATCATTCCCCCCATTCGATGGAAATTATACACTGACGGTGCATCAAACGACCGTTGCTCCGGCGCGGGCGTAGTTCTTATAACTCCGGAAAACCGATCAATCTGTTATGCCCTGAAGCTCGATTTCCCGGCTACGAACAACGAAGCTGAATATGAAGCACTGATCGCTGGCTTGAAGCTCATCAAAGAACTTGGGATCGAATCAGTCGAAATCTTTTGTGACTCGCAGTTAGTGGTTTACCAAGTACGAGGAGACTACCAAGCAAAAGGACGAAAGCTTGCTCCGTACCTCGTTCAGGTCCAGGAACTACTATCAAATCTTGAGCGTTATGACATTTCACATATCCCGCGAGAACAAAAAAAGAAGCCGACTTGTTGGCTAAGTTCGCAAGTACCGACGATGTTCAACAAATGGGATTGTATCCCGTTGAAGTCTTGCATGCCCCGAGTGTGGACGAGATGAAAATCGATCGCGTGTTGGAAACAGAGATCGAGAAGGACTCGTGGATAACCCCATTCAAACTGTACCTGACAACCGGGGCTTTACCAGAAAAAAGAAGCGAAATACGACAGGTCCTTCGAAAGGCTGCGCGGTACGTAATGCAGGATGGATCCATGTACCGGAAAGGATTCTCAGTCCCATTGTTACGGTGCATTGCTCATGATGAAACAAAGCGAGTCTTGAGGGAAGTCCACGAAGGGGAATGCGGCGACCATACTGGGGGGAAAACGCTAGCAAAGAAGATCCTCCGCTATGGGTATTACTGGCCCACCGTAAACCGGGATGCCGCGGACTACGCAAGAAAATTCCACAAGTGTCAAAGATATGCAAAAATCCTGAGGGCTCCGTCAACGGAACTCACACAAATGATCAGTCCTTGGCCATTTGCGATCTGGGGAATCGACATAGTCGGCTCTTTGCCTCTATCCAAAGGTGGTGCGAAATACGCAATAGTTGCAGTCGACTATTTCACGAAATGGGCTGAGGCAGAACCTTTGGCCACTATCACCTCTAAGAAGGTCATTAACTTCGTTGTCCGAAACATTATATGCCGCTTTGGCCTTCCACGCACCATCATTACAGACAACGGAACGCAATTCGAAAGTAGAGAGTTCAAAGAGTTCTGTTTAAAGTACGACATCGAGAAAAAGTTCGCCGCCGTTGCACACCCAAAAGCTAACGGACAAGTCGAGGCCGTTAACAAAATAATCAAGTCCATACTAAAGAAGCGTCTGGAGAAGGTTGGAGGCAAATGGGTAGATGAACTCCCGACAGCATTATGGGCGTATAGATTTACCCACAAGTCCGCAACCGGCCACACTCCGTTCGCCTTGGCATACGGCTCTGAAGCCGTTATATGCGTGGAACTTGAAGTTCCATCGCACCGAGTGACATACTACGATCCCAAGACGAACCAAAACCTCTTGCTGGAATCACTGGACTGCATCGATGAAAAGCGGGAAGAAGCTGAATTAAGGGCGGCGGTGCATAGACATCGAGTCAAGCGTTACTATGACGGCAGAGTCCGCCCAAGAATCTTTGATGTGGGAGATCTCGTTCTGAAACGAGTCTTCCCGGTACCATCACGCATGAATCCCAGCTGGGAAGGTCCATACGCCATTGAACGGAAGCTTGGAGAAGGAACATTCAAGCTAGCGACCGTTGATGGCGCGACACTAACCCGAGCATGGAACAGTGAACATTTGCGGCACTATTACATTTAGCATGTTTCCCTTTCTTGTTATAGGCACTATTGTTTTCTGCATGTTTCCATTCAATAATGACTTAGTTTCCTTTTGAAGTTGTAATCGAGCAATTTAGTTGATTTTCATTAATAAAGGCTTGAAGCCACATTTTCTATGAAGTTTCTATATCTTTTAATTGGATGATAAATTACATTATTCTGCGCGACGTACAGACTCGTACGAACGACTTCCAATCTCCGAATCCCCAGAGTGCGGAGCGGAGTACTCTAAGTCCCCAGAGCGCGGACTAGAGTATAAACGACTTCCAATTTCCGAATCCCCAGAGTGCGGAGCGGAGTACTCTAAGTCCCCAGAGCGCGGACTAGAGTATAAACGACTTCCAATCTCCGAATCCCCAGAGTGCGGAGCGGAGTACTCTAAGTCCCCAGAGCGCGGACTAGAGTATAAACGACTTCCAATCTCTGAATCCCCAGAGTGCGGAGCGGAGTACTCTAAGTCCCCAGAGCGCGGACTAGAGTATAAACGACTTCCAATCTCCGAATCCCCAGAGTGCGGAGCGGAGTACTCTAAGTCCCCAGAGCGCGGACTAGAGTATAAACGACTTCCAATCTCCGAATCCCCAGAGTGCGGAGCGGAGTACTCTAAGTCCCCAGAGCGCGGACTAGAGTATAAACGACTTCCAATCTCCGAATTCCCAGAGTGCGGAGCGGAGTACTCTAAGTCCCCAGAGCACGGACTAGAGTATGAACAGTCTCAAGTCTCCGAATCCCCAGAGTGCGGAGTGGAGTACTCTAAGTCCCCAGAGCGCGGACTAGAGTCTGAACGGTTTCCAACCTCCGAATCCCCAGAGTGCGGAGCGGAGTACTCTAAGTCCCCAGAGCGCGGACTAGAGTATGAACAGTCTCAAGTCTCCGAATCCCCAGAGTGCGGAGTGGAGTACTCTAAGTCCCCAGAGCGCGGACTAGAGTCTGAACGGTTTCCAATCTCCGAATCCCCAGAGTGCGGAGTGGAGTACTCTAAGTCCCCAGAGCGCGGACTAGAGTATGAACAGTCTCAAGTCTCCGAGTCCTCGGAGCACAGTGTCAGCAAACCAAATAAAGACAAGAGAATCATTCAAACAAGAAGAAACTAAAATTTTATTCGATAAGTCCAAAATGGGGATACAAGATCACTCCTACAAAATTCGGGCCTATACAAACTACAGGTTATGGAAAATAGAAACAATTACAAACTTAAGCAAAAACTTGTTGAACAAGTGCATCGATCATTTCTTCGACTTCTTCTTCTTGTCTGCCTTGGGTGTTTCCGACGACTCCTCTCCCTCACGTTTTTTCTTGGACTTTTTGCTTGCTAGAGAGACGGAGTCAGGAGTAGGAGACGGAACATCTAGTGGTTTGGACCTGCCCGGGAGAATGATTTTCAGAGGTCTGTTCCGCGGGTCAGTGAGTTCCAGGACTTCGGATTCAACTTTGAATTTGACTTTTCTCTTCTCCTTGTCGGCGAGACGGTCCTTCATGCTCATCTCTGAAGTATGTTCAGAGGCGCCAGTGATTTTAACTTCGTCGCTTCCTTCGGCAGGAGACGAAGTATCAAGTTTGTCATCATCAAGCGCCCCGATCACTTGAGCGTCTGGGCCGGGAGTCACCCCTGCGTGAGCAACGTCGCTTGTTTTCCCCGCTTCCTCCTTGGCGTCATCGCTCCTCGGAGTTAGCTCAGCGTCAGAACGACCTGCACGAAAACATAAGAAGTGGGCATTAGAACGAATAACCACTGCTGAAAAATGACGGGATCTCTTCGACTTCTAGAGAAAGAAGAATCTCCTACCAGGATCAGGTTGACTATCGGTGGCGCGCGGGGTTTCACCCTCCAGGATAGGTGACAGCACATGAACGCCGAGCCCGGGATCTTCGGGATCGTAACTGGCATGCTGCTCGAATGGATCAAGCGTCGGCCGACCAGCCGATTGAGCAGCATAAGGAGCGGCGATGTGAGGAGTAGTAGCGTCGGCCTCTGACGGGCCAGCCTCGTCATTCTTCTCTTTCGAAGGGGAAGAGCCTTTGCCATAAAGAGCCAATGCTGCGGATAAATCCGATGGCTCATTCCCCCTCAGGAACTCCTTCACCAATGCATCCTCGTCGATTTCTTCGGAGCCTGACTCGACTTTCTTGATCTTTATCAGAGTTTCCCATGCCTCAGCCAGGGAATCATGGTAGCCGTCACCCAAGAATGTTAGGTCGCGGTGCATAAGGACGCGGGCTCCGTACTCGGCGATCAACGGGTCAAACATACTTTTGACCTCTTCCCTGCCGGCCTCTGCGGCCGCCTCAAGGCGAGAATCAAGCTCCTTCACAGCCATTCTTTTGCCCTCCTCACGGGCCTCATCCTTCATTTTCTCGACCCCGGCAAGTTCACCGTCGAGCTTTGCCTTCAGGAGTCGGGTAGCATCAATCTCATCACAATACCGCTGTGATTCTTCCTGAGCGGCTATTTTGTCTTCTTTCTCCTTGGAGAGTTGTTCTTTCAGCTCTTTGACTTGAGTAGCGAGCGCGTCCCTTTCTTTTTGGACAGAGTCTTTTTCTAGGGCAAGGGCGCCGCTGCGCTGAACTGCTTCGTCAAGCTCCTTTTTGTGAGCCACCTCTAAGCGAGTAACTGCCTCAGCAGTATCTTTTGCACCTTGTTCAGCGGCTTCTAGCTTTGACTTATAAGAGGTGAGTTCTTCGTCTTGGAGTTTGATGACTTTCTTATCGCTGTCAGCCTCCAGATTCAGACGGTCAATCTCGTGTTGACGCTCGACAGATACTTCTGAGATCTTCTCCACCAAGTGCACGAATGCATCATGTTGAACATAGACGTCATTGTTGCAGGCAATGGCACTTTGCTTCACGTGCCCAGGAATTTGATGGATGGCCGGGAGGAATTTCAAACCGTCAAAACAAATTTTCGGAAACTTGGCCTTAAGGTCGACCATTTTTTCCGCAACAGTTGGGTCCACGGCAGGAGCAGGAGGAGGAGGCTTAGAGAATTCCGTTCTTTTACGCGGCTCTCGAACTTGCCTCGTACTCGATGAACTGGAATGTTGTTCTCGAGCAGCATCAGACTGATAACCCTTCTGCAAAGACTTCTCTTTATCCGGCTCAGTTGTAGGAGGAAGATCGCGGAACTGGGAAGATTGATAGTGTGCTTTCTTGCGGTGAGACGACTCGCGCGGACGATTGTCCCTATCTTCATAATCACCTCGGTCCCGGCGTCTGCCTGAACCGGAATCCCGTCCGGAGTGATGGAATATAGAAGACCCCTGAAGGCGATCAAGTCCGTGGGAGCGGCCCATATCACCTGCAAAGAAGGAAGATAACAACGAGTTAAGGAGAATTCACGAATTAAAAAGACTTGAAGTATATTATGGAATGCGCATGTGCGTGTGTGTCCTAAGTGTTCCCCCCGACGGACCCGTTCGTTTATCTTTGCTAATCGGAGTATTGTCTCTTTGAGCCGGGAGTTGAACTCCTACATTGCCTCTAGCGGGCGAGGAGAATTTGAGAGCTTCAGGATCATCGAACCCGTAATTAAGTATGTCTTCGGGAATAGAGAGGTTCGAGAGACCCCTCAGAGAACTTTCCAGATGCTGCGAAGAAGCCTCCTTCTCAGGAGGGGTAGGCGTAGATTTTGAGGTGCCACCAACTTTCTCCTTCTGGACCGTATATTTCAGCTTTTTCTTTCCCTTCGAAGGGGAGGACGACGTCTCAATATCCTGAACTTCGATTACCGGATTCCAAGCGGGACCCACGTTCTCGCCCTGAGTTTCGGGTGCATCATCCTCTTTGCGCTCGCCTTCTTCGTGCGTGTCGGGAGCGCGACGCGACGACGGGCCGGCAAGTTTTTTCCCTTTACCAGATGGAGGTTTGGGAATTGTAACACCTTCTGGAAGGCTGATCCGACGATCAGGAGCTAGCAAGCCGAACCCCGACAGCGATTCATTTGAAATGATAGCTCGAATATCTCGATCCTCGGCCGGAAGAGCTCTAATCGCGTCGACAGCATCAGAATATCCTCGGCCTTCCGGACGCGGGTTAATACCTGAAAAGATGAAATGAAGAGTTAGGAAAAACATGACTCCCATTAAATACGAATAACGACTCAGCAGAGAGACTTACTGCCTTCAACCCATCTCCTAGCAAAACCAGACGGGCATCGCACATAGAACCATTCCTGTTTGTACAGGGCGAATTTGCTACAAGCCCCTATCAAGATCTGGCACTTGTGGTATGGCTCGAGGAACATGAAGGAAGGGCTATCTTTCCGTCTCTTGAACATGTAAATGTATCGGATATCACCGGGGGTTGGAGGTCTGGAGAAGACGGCCATGAAGAGTAAATAAGTCCCATATAGGAACGCATGGCCATTCGGGTGCAGCTGCGACGGAGCAATGTCTATATACTGCAGCACATCCCGGAGAAATAAGTTAAATGGAGGCACGCTGCCCATCCAACACATGAACTTGTTACAGGCTATGTACCCGACTGGGGGCAGATGAGGGCGGTCGTGTCTCGAAGGAACTAACACGTCAGCAAAGGGAATCCCGTGAATGGAACATATCCGTCGCAGAGCGGCCTCGTTGATCTTTGAGGCTTGAGAATCGATCGGATTGTCCAGTAAGATGGTTGACTCCAGAGCATCGGGCGCCAAGTTATGAGCGGGAGAGATTGACGGGTTGGAAGCATCTGTGGCTCCTTGCCTTGCTGACGGCCCAGGCCTGTCAGATATGGTGGCAGAACTAGATTTTCTCGACATCCCGAATAAATAATGAACCTGGCTAAATGCTTGAGAGAGCTATACTTAAAAAATGTTGAACGTTAGAATTAGCAACACGATTTTTCCCCCACGTGTGGTGTGTGAACTAGTGCAAGCAATTGTGTGCAGGCAATAAGAATCTAAAGGTTCTAAAGATGTAATATTTAGCTTCGAATCATCGCCTTCGAAGACCGTCATCGCTGACCGTCTCAGAATGCTCGCCTTGAGGAGATTACAGTCCCAGATTCAGAAGACATATGATTTCTAAAGTGACCGGCTTAAAATGCAGTTAGACACCTATCCTGTTCGGCATTTGTATTGACCGGCTAAAGACATTATCCGGCCCAAGAATTGTCCGGCAATTGCTTTGTTTGACTAAGGTAATGGTTCGACCTAAGGGTTGTTCGGCTGAAGTCAGTGTTCGGCATGTCAGTTATACTGTTCGCCTAGAGTTATCGTTCGGCATGTCAGTTATGTTGTTCGGCTAAAGTCATTGTTCGGCATGTCAAATATGTTGTTCGGCTAAAGTCATTGTTCGGCATGTCAGTTATACTGTTCGGCTAGAGTCATCGTTCGGCATGTCAGTTATACTGTTCGGCTAGAGTCATTGTTCGGCATGTCAAATATGTTGTTCGGCTAAAGTCATTGTTCGGCATGTCAATTATATTGTTCGGCTAAAGTCAGTGTTCGGCGTATCAATCGTATTGTTCGGCTAATGTCATCGTTCAGCTAAAAGTTATGCTCCACCACGATTTCAACTCTACCCTACACCTTCTCCATCCACACCGAACGACAGAGACGGATCGCCCGGCAAAGACTACGCCGTTCAACACCCCATCTACCCTTCTATCGTTCGGCACGGAGGAGCTATCCCCAATTAGACAACTCAAAACGAGCAAACCACGATGAACCTAAAATGGAAGTAGTGCAATTGTTAGAGGAAGGATACCTAATTCGACGATCGAAGTTGAGAATGGATTATAAAGGCTTTATATCTGGTAGGATGGGAAGAGTTGAAAGTCTCTAAGGAATGGCTGAAGAGAAGGCGTACAGGGAAGAGAGACGGTGAGGACCTGGTTATATAGAGGGAGGTAGAAGTTGAAGAGGCTATACCCGGTAGAACCGGTCAACACCGAAGGGTTCGGCATCGTAGCAGTGTGACGTTCGGCACACGTGGTACGTTCGGCTTCGAGCGTATCGTTCGGCGTCTACATCTCGTTCGTCTTGCACCTCCTTCGCTAGCATTCTCGAGAAGGTACCTCCGAGGTAGATTGTATCAGATTCAAAGCGCATCACGTTCGGCCACGCAATACACTTTGGGGGGCAAGTGTTTCCTGGGGATTTGACCAGGCAACTAGTACTCGGCAATAATTGCTCGGCATCAGAGAACGATTGGCATCAAGGAGTGTTCGGCGAAGCACTGGCCATCCAGGAGTGTTCGGCGAAGCAACTGACATCCATGAGTGCTCGGCGACAAGTGTGCTCGGCATAGTACTCAGCATCCATTAGTGTCCGGCATCGAGACTGTTCGGCGTACCAGAGTACTCGGCATCAAGACTGTTCGGCGTACCAGAGTACTCGGCATCAAGACTGCTCGGCATACCAGAGTACTCGGCATCAAGACTGCTCGGCATACCAGAGTACTCGGCATCAAGACTTCTCGGCATACCAGTGTACTCGGCATCAAGACTGCTCGGTATAACAGGGTACTCGGCATACAAGAGTACTCGGCATCCCATGGTGTTCGGCGTAATACTCGACATCCAGGAGACGTTTGGCATAGAAGGGATGGTTCGGCGCAGAGCGTTCGGCCTCAACAGACAACCATCCCACATTTCCCACGACACCAACACACCGTTCGGCTTAGAAGGGATGGTTCGGCGCAGAACGTTCGGCGAACCTTGCTCGGCATACTGCGACCACTATACTCGGGCTGGAGCGTTCGGCAATCAGCCCACTTGGGAAGTCCAGCCCATCTTTGCCTATAAATAGAGGGGCAGGGTCACAGTGAAATGGATCCTTTTTTGGAGAGAAAACACCGGGGAGACTCTGCCATTTTCAAGACTCATCTTCTCTACTCAACAACTTCACTTAAGCATTTGATTCACGAATTGTATTTGTAATCAACCATAAAGGAAATCAATAAAGTTGAACAAAGTGGACGTAGGCAATTACGCTGAACCACTATAAATTTGGTGTTCTTACTTTCTGCATTTAAATTAGCATTGTCTTCTCTGTTTAATTTGATTTCATCACTTATATCTTTACACAATCTTTCTGAACGAGGTTAGTGACCAATTTTGGTGCTAACAGCTTTGAATTGATTTGGTGAATTTTCCAGTTTTTGGTTTGTGAAGTCCAATTTTATGAAAATCCTACTATGGATGTTTGGACATGATATTTGGGGTGTATCGAAGAGCCTATAAGACTGGGTTGTCGCTTGGCATAAATCCCTAGTCTTCGTTGCTCGTCCGATCGCTCCCGAAATGTTTTTCCCATCTTGGCCTAGGCAAATTGTTGCCCAGGCCAGGTGACCAGACGTCTGTATATCAAGTCCAGACGTCTGCTTATAGACCTAGAGGAAAAAATATACACGGCAGAAAAAATAAATATGGCAGAGACTAGTTCCAGACGTCTGAAATATAGGTTCAGACGTTTGGTTAGGTCTCAGTCATCTACTTCGAAATTTCAGACGTTTGGGAGGTTTTATGAAAATTTCCAAAAAACAAATCCGGATGTCTGGATTCTAAACCGGACGTTTGGAACTGTTCAGTTTTCCCTATTTGCCTATTTTTTGAGTGAACTTCCAATTTTAATCGATTTTGTTGATCCGGTTAGTTGTTATCACTTATTATCGACTTTGATGACTTCTTTCTTTGGATTTTTTGGAATATCCATTTGATGGATTTGATATCGATTTTTATGGATTTAATTCACGTCGTCGTATGTGAAATTTTGGTGATCGATTGTTTCTACAATCGTTTTTCGGTGATTTGTCACTTTTAAAAATACAAAGGTTTCTATACTAGTAGTAAATACTCAAACTCTTTTGCAAAAATGATTTCAACGTTATTTTTAATACAAAGCTTGCTTTTAAAACCGTCTTCAAATCTATTAGTATATACAAACCTTTACCTCATTCGTATGAGAAATCTAATTAAACGGCTTAGCAAAACAAGTGGTATGAAACGCTTGCGTTTACTTCGTCGGTTAATTCTTGGACTTGTTTGGTTGAACTCTTGTGACAATTTTCGAGTGGAAATCTACAATCTGTTCGTAAATATTTAAGTTAAGCTAGTGGTTATGGGACATGAAGCTAAACTCATTTATTTACTAGCTTAGTGTAATTTACACTTATCGATCAATGTTGATCCTTTGGTGATTTAGACTAGCGATATGCGATGTCTTCTACTCCGCAAAAGGGGGACTATACCCTGTTTGGAGAAGTTTCGGCTCATAGTCCGCAAAGGGGGACTATACCGTGTTTGGAGAAGTTTCAACTCATAGTCCACAAATGGGGACTATACCCTGTTTGGAGGAATTTCGGCTCATAGTCCGCAAAGGGGGACTATATCCTGTTTGGAGGAGTTTCGTCTCATAGTCCGTAAAGGGAGACTATACCCTGTTTGGAGGAGTTTCGTCTCATAGTCCGCAAAGGGGGACTATAACCTGTTTGGAGGAGTTTCGGCTCATAGTCCGCAATGGGGGACTATACCCTGTTTGGAGGAGCTTCGGCTCATAGGAGGAGCTTTGGCTCATAGTCCGCAAAGGGGGACTATACCCTCTTTGAAGGAGCTCCGACTCATTTTATGGGATAGCGACCCATTTTTGATACACGTGTTGGGGAGTTTTCATGCTCTCATTTGTGATAGGCCTTCCCCTTTTTGTGATTTCTGGGTTTCTGGTTGATGATTTCTAGAATTTGTGTTTCACCGATTTTTGCGATTGGCATTGATATGTTTTGTCAATATTTGTGTTTTGGTGAATAATTTAAAGAATATGACATTCTTTTTGGTGTTTGAGAATATTTGAGATATTGTATGATTTTCGTTGTTACCTTATGTATACTTGTCACAGTATGGCATTTTTGTTATCATACGTTTTTGTGCTATCTCTTATCCTATCTCATTTTATATGATATTTATAGCTAGACTGATCCGTTTATTATTTTCTTCTTAAATAATACTCGGGTCAGACCGAGGTATTTCAGGTGCTTCTGCTTGATTCTTATCAGGGTCCGTCACCTGACTTTTGGCTAACTACTTTAGCTTAGTAGTTTTTGTTATTATACATTCGAGATAGAGATTCCTTTATGTATACATATTCTTTTGTCTAGCACTTGTACCTATTCTTTTGTGATGTAGTGTATCGTGTATGACCACTACTTTGATGTACACATCTATGTGTTATATTCATATATGTTTCTGCCTTTGTGATATGAATATCTGTTACTGATTTGTGTTATGCTTATTTCTATATTTGTTTCCGAAGTCCAAATAGCCACTGTGTGGTAGCTTTGAGTTTGTATTTGATAAGTAGGATTTCCTCTTGAAATGAAATGTAAGTTATATCATCTGACATATCGGTACTCGCACAAAGCAATTACACAGATGGTCGCTCCTCAACAGCCTTATTCTTCGTGCTAGTCGACGACATTACCCTGTAGTATCCTTGGCTAGTGTGAGTATAGAGGTGGGGCGCCACAGCTTGGTATCAGAGCTAACCTTCGGAACAATGTAGAATAATCTAGCAACGATCATTGTCCTTAGTCTCTCTTAGGAATCGTGCAGGATTATCCGAGTCATTGGACCCGTTCTATCCTATTTTCTTTTGTGATACCTTGTTTTATCAATCAAGTTGTTTGATATTCATTCTGAGAATAACCGTTTTCCTCTTCTTTCTTTTTTTTAAAGAAGAAGAGATGGTTAGATGTGGCAGTCCTAGCGCTGGTCAATCAAGTAGTCCTTCTCTGAATGGCATATTTATGTCTGCCCAACAACTTTTAGATCTTGTAAAGAATCAAAGGTTTATCTGTGCTTTGAGTAAGAACCCCAAAAAGGTTTTACCTCTGAAAATAGAAGTTCCTTTCGATCAGCTTGTTGATATCTCTCTTCGACTTGAAGATGCCGATAAAGAAAGTGATGTTGAAGTTATGGATGCCAAACAAAACTTCAACATCAACAAGAAGAGGCATATTAAGTTCAAAAGCCCTAGTCCTAACAAGAAAGGGAAGCAGGCAACTTCGATAGCAAAGTCACCTACCTCTAGTCGTGGACAATGCTACAATTATGGTTCTATGAACCACTATGCGAATGAGGGTTCGGAACCCCTTTATTGTCGCTATTGCAAAAGTTTGAGTCATCATATATCTGCATGTCCCATACTTCAAAGCAAGAAGGAGGGAAAGTTGAATGTTGTGCAAGCACCTGGTGACACTTCTCGTGGTCAAGGTATTTCTCATTCTATCCTTGATGGCATTATTATGTTTCGTGATCTTCCTATTCGTATTTCTTTTGATTCGGGTCCATCTCACTCTTTTATATCAAAAGAACTTGTTACTTTTTCTTTAAAAATTATGGGCTTGATGACTTCACTGAGAATTGCGAATCCGGCTGGTGGATCAGCAACACTCAGTTTGCTTTGTAAAGATGTCGAGATTATTTTATGTGATTATTCTTTTCGAGCTGATTTGCATGTTATGCGTTACTTAGACTTCGAAATTGATTTTTTGGGGAAGGATTGGCTTAATCATTATGAAACCCACATCCTATGTCCCAAGAGGACTATTCATCTTAGACATCCTTAATCTGTTAAGAAGATTTCTATTGTTCTTAAAGATTTCGATTTCCAAATTCGGCGGCATCATTTTATTCTTCAAACCCACTTGATGAGGAAGATGTTATTTCCCTCACTCAAGTAGTTTGTGAATTTTCTGGTATATTTGAGCTTGTCTTAGGATTACCACCTAAGCAATCTATTGAGTGGTGCTAAGGTCTTTTCAGCTCGACCTTGCCACTGATTTTCATTAGCTACGAGTTGCGGAGGGTAGCATTCCACTTACCGCATTCCGCACTCGTTATGATTCTTATGAGTAACTCGTGATGTCATTCGGTTTGTTCAGCTTATTTCATCCGTCTTATGAATCGAGTATTCTGCGAATATCTCGATAAGACCATCCTTGTATTTATTGATTATGGACGAAAATAACAATTTAAAATTTGCAAATCTTTTTAATAAGATATGTATAAGTATGATTGGATTTTATTCTTAAAACGAGCAAAGAATATTCGTAAAAATTTTAAGAGACATGTTTATCATATAGAAGATGATTTTGTGTTTTTTTGCCCATTGAGTTCTTTAAGAATTCTGGTCGCTGCGCCTGATCAATGTTATCGATAGGAATCTCCTAAACGCAATGATGAGACAGTCAGACACAGTAAATTGACTTGTAAAAATTAAATTTTTCTAAAAAGATGATTATATAAAGTTAATTATAATTTTGAATGTCTTAGCTTTTCGGGAAAGAGGATCAATTGAAAGAACTCTTTTCCGATGCTTTTATTCTTGTGATTCCCAAAGGGAATCACAACTTTATTGTTTGTACCAATGCTAGTCGTATTGGTTTGGGTGCCATTCTCTTGCAAAGGGAATGTGTTATCACATATGCTTCTTGACAATTAAAGCTTGCCAAGACTGGATATTCACGATCTAGTGCTCGCGACCATTATTTACGCTCTTAGAATTCTGCGTCATTATCTTTTGGGAGAGAAATTTTTTCTCTACACCGATCATAAATCTTTGAAGTATTTATTTTCTCAAAAGGAACTTAATTTGTGTCAACAACGTTGGCTCGAGTTCCTTGCATCCTATGATCTTGATATTCTCTATCTTCCCGGAAAGGGAAATCGTGTTGCCGATGTCCTTAGTCGTAAGCAACAAGCGGTTGTTTCTATGATGATATCCGAATGGAACGATCTCGAGACTTTATCCAGTTGTGAGATTCGAGATTGTGAATCCAATTCATGTTCATCTCTTGTTTTTTGTAGCCTTGAGGCTCATCCTTCTCTTTTAGACTGCATTCTTGAAGCTCAAAAGCATGATCCCGAATTGGCTCTTCTTAGCCAAAGTTGTAGGGATAAAATTGATATCGAAGGTTTGAAAGACTTTGATGTTGATGCTTGTGGCGGCATTCGAAAATTTGGTATACTTATCGTGTCAAATATTTGTGATCTTCGTAAAGATATTTTAGAAGATTCTCATCGTTCTAAATTTACCATTCATCCCGGTAGTAGTAACGGCTTTATTATTGGGATGGAATGAAATCTGATATTGCTTACTTTATTAATCGTTGCATGACTTACCAACTTGTTAAGGCCGAACATCAAATGCCCGGTGGTTTATTGCAACCTTTGGACATTCCTGTTTGGAAGTGGGATCAAGTCTCCATGGACTTTATTGACGAGCTTCCCCGTTCTCGTTCGGGTCATGACAGTTTATGGGTGATTATCGATAGACTTACAAAATCCGCCCATTTTATTCCCGTTCGGTGCAATCGGACCATACCTCTTTTGGCCAAACTCTATGTTAAAGAGATTGTTAAACTGCATGGAGTTCCTACTTCTATTGTTAACGATCGTGATTCATTATTTACTAGTGTATTTTGGAAAGGTCTTCAAAAAGCTTTGGGAACAAAGCTTAATTTTAGCACCGCTTATCATCCTCAGTCCGATGGACAAAAGGAGCGGGTAAATCAAACTCTTGAAGATCTTCTTTGTGCTTGTGTTCTTGATTTTGGTGGAAGTTGGAAAGATTATATTTCTCTTGTTGAGTTTTCTTCCAATAATAGGCTTCCAATCTTGTATTGGTATGGCACCTTTTGAGGCACTCTACGGAAGGCAATGCCGATTTCCTTCGTGTTGGCTTGAAGCCGGTGAGAAGCTGGTTTTAGATCCAGACTTTATTGGTGTTCATTTGTGTTTCACATATGAAGGGTGTTGTGCGTTTCGGTCGATTGGGAAAATTAGCACCTCGATATATTGGTCCATTTCCCATCACTAAACGTATTAGTTCCGTGGCTTATCGCCTTTTATTACCGGCTCAGTTTTCTGCTATTCATGACGTATTCCACGTCTCTCAACCATGGAAATGCCTTAGGGATTCCGATTCTATTCTTGAGCCCGGTGTAATTGAAGAAATTGAGGTTTCACCAAATTTGACTTATGAGCAACATCCTATTCGTATCATTGCTTTGGAGGTTAAATGCCTTCGAAATAAAGATGTTCTTCTTGTGAAAGTTCAATGGTCCTCAAATCCTAAGGATTGCTCTTGGGAATCTTGAGAATTCATTGAGCAAACACATCCGGACTTACTCTCTCGTGCTCTTTAGGGTGAACTTCTCATTTCAAAATTTCTTCTTTTGTGTTGTTATGCCTTGGTAAGGGTGTTACTTTATATCTTCCTCTTAATTATTGTGAGGACGCAATTTCTTTAAGGAGGGGAGTCTGTAACAACCCGCATATTTCACGATTGTATATTTAAATGTTTTATTGAAATATAGCATCGTTAATCGGATTAAAGTCCAAAATATTACTTTTTGTAAACAGTCGAATTGGGACTCGAGACCACTTCTATTGAGTCCAAAATGGCGTTTACGACTTTTTTGAGTATAAACATCGATATGTTTGGAGTTGAGTAGAATTTTGCTATTTTCTATTTTGGGCTTTGGGTTGGGGTTTCAGCTCACTAACCCAACTGAATACCCTAACTCAACTCCTCTTCATTCATTTCATTCCTCATTTCTTAACATTCAAGCTCTAGAGAAAAATGGGGGAAGAGATTGGAAATTAGAATTCCAAAACCCTAGTTTGTTTAGGAAATACAATCAAGTCCAAAATCAAGGAGAAGCTTATGTAAGCATCCTCTTCATCTTCTCCATCTCTATCTCTCTTCAATTTACAGAATTTCCTATAACCTAACATAGGAAATATTCTTCTTATGAGCTTAGATTGAAGCTTCTTTAGTTGTTGTTGAAGAGGACTTGATCTTAGCTTGTTTTAGAGCTTCTCGCTTGAGTTTTTGGGTTTAAAGGTGAGTTCTTTAACTCACATCTATGTCTATAACTTTCATTGTTGTTGGGTATGAATTCCTAACATCTATTCATGTTCATTTGCTTTTGCTTTGAATTGATTTGGTGAATTTTCCAATTTTTGGTTTGTGAAGTCCAATTTTATGAAAATCCTACTATGAATGTTTGGACATGATATTTGGGGTGTATCGAAGAGCATATAAGGCTGGGTTGTCGCTTGGCATAAATCCCTAGTCTTCGTTGCTCGTCCGATCGCTCCCGAAACATTTTGGCCATCTTGGCCTAGGCAAATTGTTGCCCAGGCCAGGTGACCAGATGTCTGGATATCAAGTCCAGACGTCTGGTTATAGACCTGGAGGAAAAAATATACACGGCAGAAGAAAAAAAATGGTAGAGACTAATTCCAAACGTTTGAAATATAGGTTCAGACGTCTGGTTAGGTCTCAGACGCTACTTCGAAATTTCAGACGTTTGGGAGGTTTTCTGAAAATTTCAAGAAAACAAATCCAGATGTCTGGATTCTAAACCAGACGTCTGGAACTGTTCAGTTTTGCCTATTTTCCTATTTTTGAGTGAACTTCCAATTTTCATCGATTTTGTTGATCCGGTTAGTTGTTATCACTTATTATCGACTTTGATGACTTCTTTCTTTGGATTTTTGGGAATATCCATTTGATGGATTTGATATCGATTTTTATGGATTTAATTCACGTCGTCGTATGTGAAATTTTGGTGACCGATTGTTTCTACAATCGTTTTTCGGTGATTTGTCACTTTTAAAAATACAAAGGTTTCTATACTAGTAGTAAATACACAAACTCTTTTGCAAAAATGGTTTCAACGTTATTTTTAATACAACGCTTGCTTTTAAAACCGTCTTCCAATCTATTAGTATATACAAACCTTTACCTCATTCGTATGAGAAATCTAATTAAATGGCTTAGCAAAACAAGTGGTATGAACCGCTTGCGTTTACTTCGTCGGTTAATTCTTGGACTTGTTTGATTGAACTCTTGCGACAATTTTCGAGTGGAAATCTACAATCTGTTCGTAAATATTTAAGTTAAGCTAGTGGTTATGGGACATGAAGCTAAACTCATTTATTTACTAGCTCAGTGTAATTTACACTTATCGATCAATGGTGATCCTTTGGTTATTTAGACTAGCGATGTGCGATGTCTCCTAGTCCGCAAAAGGGGGACTATACCTTGTTTGGAGAAGTTTTGGCTCATAGTCCGCAAAGGGGGACTATACCCTATTTGGAGGAGTTTCGTCTCATAGTCCGAAAAGGGGGACTATACCCTGTTTGGAGGAGTTTAGTCTCATAGTCCGCAAAGGGGGACTATACCCTGTTTGGAGGAGTTTCGTCTCATAGTCCACAAAGGGGGACTATACCCTGTTTGGAGGAGTTTCGGCACATAGTCCGCAATGGGGGACTATACCCTGTTTGGAGGAGCTTCGACTCATAGGAGGAGCTTTGGCTCATAGTCCGCAAAGGGGGACTATACCCTCTTTGGAGTAGCTCCGCCTCATTTTATGGGATAGCGACCCATTTGTGATACACGTGTTGGGGAGTTTTCATGCTCTCGTTTGTGATTGGCCTTCCCTTTTTTGTGATTTCTGGATTTCTAGTTGATGATTTCTAGAATTTGTGTTTCACCGATTTCATCGATTTTTGCGATTGGCATTGATATGTTTTGTCAATATTTGTGTTTTGGTGAATAATTTAAAGAATATGACATTCTTTTTGGTGTTTGAGAATATTTGAGATATTGTATGATTTTCGTTGTTACCTTATGTATACTTGTCACAGTATGGCATTTTTGTTATCATATGTTTTTGTGATATCTCTTATCCTATCTCATTTTTTATGATATTTATAACTAGACTGATCCGTTTATTATTTTCTTCTTAAATAATACTCGGGTCAGACCGAGGTATTTCAGGTGCTTCTGCTTGACTTCTCATCAGGGTCCGTCACCTGACTTTTGGCTAACTACTTTAGCTTAGTAGTTTTTGTTATTATACATTCGAGATAAAGATTCCTTGATGTATACATATTCTTTTGTCTAGCACTTGTACCTATTCTTTTGTGATGTAGTGGATCTTGTATGACCACTACTTTGATCTACACTTCTATGTGTTATATTCATATCTGTTTCCGCCTTTATGATATGAATATCTGTGATTGATTTGTGTTATGCTTATTTCTATATTTTTTCCAAAGTCCACATAGCCACTGTGTGGTAGCTTTGAGTTTGTATTTGATATGTCGGATTTCCTCTTGAAATGAAATGTAAGTTATATCATCTGACATATCGGTACTCGCACAAAGCAATTACACAGATGGTCGCTCCTCAACAACCTTATTCTTCATGCTAGTCGACGACATTACCCCGTAGTGTCCTTGGCTAGTGTGAGTATTGAGGTGGGGAGCCATATGATAGCGCGTCGTGGAAGAGTTTGGAGGTTGAGGTGTAAGGGGAAAAGGAAGGGGATAGGGTGGCGAAGGTTTTGGCGAGGTTGGGTGGACTCCGGTGGTCGGAGATGGCGGGACGAGGGGAAGAAGGTTGGTCGGTTCGTTCCAGTTTTGGGGCTCGAGATTGTTTTCTTGAATTTGGGCGTGTCGTGGAAGAACTGGGTGGCCAGGGGGATTTAAAGGTCGGAGGCGACTTGGGGGAGTGGTCGAAGGTGGTCGGCGACTCATCGCCGACGTGTGCACGTGCACAGCGAAGAGTGTGTGCAGGTAGATGTAGCAGGAGAAAAGAAAGAGGAAGAAAAAGGGAAACTGGAAAGAAGAGGAAAGGGGAAAAAAGGAAGAGTGGGCTGGGTATTGGGCCAAGTGGAAGGAAAGGGAAAAATAAAAGGAAATAAGAAAAGAGATAAGGGAAAAGAAAAGATACGGGAAAAGAAAAGTAAAAGGAAAGGGAAAATAAAAGCAGAAAAAGAAGAAAACAGAAAAGAAAGAGAAATGAAAAAAAAGAATCTTTCCATATTTTAAGCTAAAATTATCTTGTGTAAAGTTAAATTAATTATTAAAGTAAGTAATTGATTTGATTCTTAATTAATTAAATCTTAAGCTAATAAAATAAGACGTAGTTATTAATTGGATTTTTTGATTTTAATTAACTGTTTTATTTTATTTATTTTTATTTGTAATTGATTTGTATTAGAAATATAAATGAATTCAGTTAATTAAAGTTATTTGATCCTGATGTGAAATTAGTGATATTGTTATAGATCGTTAATTTGGTCTACAATCTATACCTTGGCTTGGTCCTATTGAATATTATTCCAAATACCCTTGTTTGTACCATCCAGTGATCAGATAAGTTAAATAGTAGATTAAAACGATGGTACGTTTTATTTGAAATAAACATCTGTAGTAAATTCCCATATTTGAATATTGTCACCCTAAATAATAAATTGTTTATTTTAAACAATTTACCCTTTTAAATTTATTATTTGGATTCGAAGAGACCGGAATTGGATATCTGTGTTATCCGGAACCGCTTCAATTTAATAATCACTTCGAAATTTTACATGTTTGATTATAGAGTTTAATAGGCTGGAATTGGCTTAATTTCACAGATTTAACTTTTTTTTAAATCAGTATTGTATTGGGCACTATTTTATATCGATAGATTTCTGAAAATGGTTTGGTTAAAATAAGATGATAACTCGTCGTGTTTTACGAGTTACCATGGGTTTTCAAAAGATTTTCATAACTTAAGTATTTCAATTTAAGTGGATTTACTCATGCTGGTTTCGCCTGACTCGGTGTTACTTTATTGTAATGCTCGGTTCAGACCGAGTATTACAGAATTTCATGTTAGGAAGTTTGGAGCTCAGGAGGCGAGCTGGATGACAGAGACGTATCATACGTATTTGACTATATTCCGCTGTGTATTGTGGGCTATATTTTCATCATTTTGGGACAAGTTATTATAACTGTCCAGATTTATTTTTTGAAGATTGTACTCTGATATCTTGTATTTATATTAAAAGTTACAGCTTTTCTTTGTATAAAATGCTGCTATTGTGTATTATATTTTGTTCCGCTGCGATTGTGAGATTCTGTGCTATTGTTTTTTTCCTGTTTCTTCTTCTATCTCCTTTTCTTCTTACCCTAATAACTTGGTATTTCCGACACTCGATTGCCCGGCACTCTGGATAGAGGACGTATTAGTGTCGATTTTCGGGGGTCGAAAATTGCTCGGCTGTTACACGTGGTATCAGAGCAGAAGGTTAAGCGAGAACCTTGGATCTGGTGGGGATTACTCATTAGAGATAGGGTCGACAGTACCCTAGAATGAGTTGAGTGTATTATATATGAGGGCGTACTTGTTATTTTCTTATATAATGATTTTAAAAATCGATTTTAAAATAATTTCTATATAAGATTATATTTTGATATAAAAGAAATAATTTTTGTAGATTATTATAGTATACCAAGGTGATTGATTGTCGTTTTTATAATCAAATAAGATCATAAGAATTAGTTGATTATATATATGTATATAACCAAATGGGAATTTGATAAGAAATGAACTATGCAAATAAGTTAGGCTAAAAGTAGGTTCAAACTAGAAATTTAAAATTTTGAAAATTGCAGAAGCGTTTTTCAAAGTGGTAGTAATGAAATAAGTTTACCCTGATTTTGTTTTAGATAATTCTTCCAGAAGATAATTATGAAATATATGGTGTGTTTGATACATGTCATAAATTGGTTATTGTGTCTTAATATAGAATGTTTATTACAGGATAAACAATGATGAAATAGAGTGAAATGTTTATGGAAGTGGAATTATATAAGCTGAATTTATAAATGTGACTTATAAATTAAAATGGATTTAAATTGTGAGATTTTGAATCGAAGTCCCGGAAAAATTGAAATGTGTTTCAAAGTGTTTAAGGAAATAATAAATAATATTATTTAGAATATTTTGATATGGAAATTTTTGTTTTAGAACAAGAGTTGTTTGAAGATGAATTTGTTTTGGATTAAAAACCAAGAATGGTTTAAAATTTAAAGTGTGACTTGATATGTGAATGGGATATATGTATATATGTGTGGATATATGTGATTTCAAAGTTGATTTGAAATAAATAACTAGGTGTTTGAATTCTGAAATCCCCCTTTGGAAAACGAGGAGTATAGCCCAAAGAAAAATAAGTTTTTGAACCTATAAGTGGGAAGTGATATTAACAAGAATTGGATTTGGGATGTAAAATTTAAATTGAGTAAGGTTAAATGGATTGGACGAATTGGAATTTAACTCAGGGAAAGTTAAATAAGTTTTGAACTTATAACCCGACTTTGGAATTTCAAGGTGAAATTAAGATCTAGCTTGTTGAAGTTAAATGTGTTAAATTGGAAAATATGTTATGTATGATTTCAAACGACTTTTGAAATAAAACGAGTTGAATTCTGAAATTTTTTTATGGATGCTATTGTTGGATGTTTTAGAATTTTTTTGATGTTTATTTGTTTAATATATCCTGCTATCATCCTGTTTGTTATTTACAGTATATATAAAACTGTAGATTGGATTATTTCGAATAAATTAAGAAGTAGGTTGGAATGATATATATCCAACCCTGAAATTAAATAGGAGTAAAACTCTGATTTGGAACTATTAAATGATTTTGACTTTAGGAAATAAAATCAAATTTTTGAAAATGGAATCATTTTGAACTTAAGTTTGAAATGTTAAAATGAACTTGTACACCGGAATTGTTTAATGAATCAGGTTTAAAATTTTGAAGTTATAATTGGGAAATAAATTGAATTCCGAAAATTGATTTGTTCTAAAAGATTTGAACTCTCACTCGAACCTTGAAATAAGTTTAAATAAAGGTAATTTAAATGAATATTTAAAATTTGGGCTCAGAATTGAATTATTTTGAAGACTTGGGTTGTTAAATTAAATATTAAAGGTTAATTTGATTTAAGTGATTAAATCAACCTTTTGAAAGCCGAACTTGAATTTATATAAATTGAGATGGTTTAAAAAAAATTGAGATCGGATTTGAAATTTATTCAAATTGGAATTGAATTGAATAAACTGGAATTGTAATCAGAGTTGAATTAGTTGGAAGTCGAAATGGGAATTGATTTGAATTAAAATGGGAATCAAAGTTAATTCAAATTGAAATCGGAATTAAATCAATGGAAATGGAAATTGAAAATTGATTTGAATTGGAGATTGGGAATGGAATCAATTTGACTCTGAAACTATTTTAAAATAAACTATTCTAATATAAACTGTATATAATCTATCTTCTTAAATATTCATATTATTTTGATTTTTCAAGCTATTTACTATACAAACCAATCTTTTTAAAACACAAACTATCTTATATTAACCATTTAACTATTTTACAACTATTCAAGCTATTTTCTAAATTCAAATTGATCAGAGTGGAGATTGTTTATATTTAAATCATGGATTTAAATACAAATTGTGATAAATTGAAGTTATAACCCAAATGAAAATTGAAGCAATCCTGAATTGGAACCGAAATCGGATATTGAGGCAAAAATGATTTTGAAGTGAAAGAAGATATTTTGAGTAAATATGATGATTTAAAATGAAGATTGGATAGTACTATAACTGAAACTCGCTTTATAAGAAGTAAGTAATGTCACAAATAACCTTGTAAAGGAAATCGAACTTGAAAATTTGATTTGGTATTAATAAGATTATAATTATTTGTTATATATTCAAACTTTCCCTTATTAAATTTATAACCAGAGAAAATGATCTTAATTAAAATACAAAATAGAGTTTATACAAACTTAGAAATTATTGATCTGAAAATTATTAGAGTTGAGAAGAATGATTTTATATGTATATGAGAATGAAACTGAAATAGTTTTAGGACCCATTGATTTTTAAAGACTTTTGATTTTGGCAAAAAGTCAATTTTGGAAATTTGGTAAACCAAATTTGAAAACGATCGATTTTGAAGATATCGATTTTGTGTAAATGAAGTTATATGTGATGCATATAAAGAGTATGATTTGAAAGGTACTATATATGTATATAGTATGATATTTTTTGAGAAAGGTATGGGAAAAAAGGCACCCCCATGAGAGTCGAAACATATAGTAGGAGATCCACTGGGTGGTTCTCCCTAGAACCTTAAGGGCGGGTTCAATGAAATTGGGATCCTAGAGGACGTTCGGATAGAAACTCGAGTTCCTGATGATCATATGTTGGGTAGCGTAAGTCGGGTGGTGTTGATGACTACAGTTACGTTGGGTTTGGCCGTGATGGCAACGTAACCTTTGTTGTAAATGCGATCTATCGCAGTTCCATAGCGTAAGTCGAGTGGCAGTGATTGCCTACAATCTACGTTTGATTTCGCTGGGATAGCGATGTAACATCGGTAGATTGCGTTCTATGTGTTTTGGTTCTATAGCGGAATTCGTGTGGCAGTGAGTGCCTACAGTCTACACTGGTTTCCACTGGAACAGTGACGCAACTTTGTGTAGTCTGCGATCTATGTGGTAAAGTTTGGTTTGGCAGCGTAATTTGAGTGGTGTTGATGCCTACATTTACATGGGTTTTGCTGTGATCGCAACGCAACCCTGGGTGTAGCTGCAATCTGTGCAGTTCCCATGGCGAAAGTCGAGAGGTGCGGATGCCTACAGTTTTCTTATGGATTTCGCCGGGATGGCGACGCAATCATCGTGCTAACTGCGATCCATGGGAGGGGGTGATGCTTTCAATAGCATTTTTGAAAAGAGGTTTTCAAGTATTTTCACTATAACGACCCGTAAATTTCAACTGTTTTAATAACGTAATTAGTTGAAATTTTGTGAAATTTTAAAACGATAAAATTTTGAAATAAAAATTTATATTTGGGATACGTCTAGTTAAACATAGCAACTGGTAAATTTTAGTTCGAAAATATGAAAGTTTATTTCGCGCGTAAATTTACTTCAATTTAATCAGTTAAAAAGCGATGAAAATAAAATGTTTCAGAGACCTAAATATTTTTACATAGAAAAATTCTAAACCATCTTCTGAGCAAGACTTCAGTTTGTCATTTTTCCAAATTCGGACTTCTTTGGCTCCGTCGATCTTAATCTTCTGCGTTTTTCTTACATTTTCCTTCAGTAAAAAAAATTCGAATTTTATAAATTCAATCATACCACGGATATCTGTATATCGTTTTGATCGTCTCGTTGTGCTGATCTTTGTTGTATATTCAATTCTTTATTTTGAAGTCCGATACGTGGCAAAAATCTGTAAAACGTCGGACCGTATCGGTACAAGAATTTGTGACTTTTGTTTTAGTGAACTTTTGAATTCTTTGACCATTCGTTTTCTGCTGTGTAAACCAAGCTGACATTAGCATTTAATTTCTCTCGGAATTCAACGTACTACTACACTTTTTCTATTCCCAAAATCATTATGATACTTGGGGTTCATTTTTACGTTGGTTCATATTTCTCTATCACTAGAGAATATTATTGCTCATCTACTTTTTATTTTTTGCCGTAGCCTCTCATTTTCTTCTCCTCTGCCATTTCATCCTCTCCAAAGTTTTGCCGACCTCCTTTCAGCATCACCTCCACCAAGCTTCGCCACTCGGCCTGCCCATAGCGTGCTGACCGCTCCGCCTTTATCTACTCGCCGAGACGCCCGAGAACCCACCACCAGACTGAGTGTACCAGTATTCGAGACTCACCTTTGGAGTTGGAGCTTTTCTTGAAGATCTAGCCATCTATTCTGCTTCCAGTATTCGATGATTCCAGTGATGTATTCTGGTTTGTATCTGATGTATCGTATTACTCTTTCGTTGTATCTGGTTTAACTTTGATGTAACTTATACATTTATATAGTAGCTTCATGAACTACTATCTCTTTTATTTCCGCTGCAATTTATTACTCTGTGTCTGTGATCTGTGATTATTTATTTACTATATATGTTCAGTTTTGCCAAATTTAAATTAACAACGCGGTATTTTGAGAAATTCAACACCGACATGAGTGTCTACCTATACACTTATAATGGATGCGAATGGTCCAAAATATCGGGTCGTTACATTCACTGGGTGTTGAAAACGGGTCTACTAAGTACTTATAAATTTTCAGTCCTACGCCTGATCAACGTATGACTAAAATTCTATGAGAACTAGGATGGACATGTTAAAACATCAAGTTATGAAAAATATTTTATTAAAATAATATGGTAATATTATGTAATTTTAAATTGTTTTAGATTTTATATAATAAAAAGAAGTAAGAATTTAAAATTTTTAAAGATGATTAATTTAAATAATATACATCAGGATTAAAATTCTCGCTTCGTTCCTTTTCGAGGATGAAAAGTTCTAAGGAGGGAGGAATGTAACGACCCAGATTTTTAGCGTATGTTAATTGGGTGATTAACTGATTTAATTTATTGGGATATTAATTTTGATTGGTCGAATAAATAAATTTTCTGATGTTAAAAATACCTGGATCTATATATTGATGAAAATCTATATTTAATTTTAAAGTTTTAAATTCCTGGATATGATAAATATTTTTGAAATGTGTATGTAAACTCCACCATTTAAATTAAGATAAAATATCCATGAGTATATATAGATAAATACATACAAGCTTTATGATGTTGATAATATATATGAGTGTGTATATATATATATGTACATATGCCCATATGAAGTAAAATATAGGAAAATTTGTATAAATATGAATATACATATATATAATATCAAAATATACATAAGCAATGTATATGAGAATATGTATAAGTGAATGTATGTATATGATGACAAACATATGTAAGTAAAAAAAATATGTATATATGTTATATGGAATAGTGAAGGTGATAAATGCAAATATATATAAATATGATGACAGCAACATATATGAATAGATATATATGTTCATTAAAGTATTGTATGTGTGAATATGTGTGTGTATGCTATAAAAACAAGGCTTATGGAAATGATAAATATTTGTACATACCAGTATGTATGGCACGTCCGTTGGACGTGTGCAAAGACAACCATGAGTTAACTTCTTTTTCATATAAAATAGTACATACAAACATGCATATTTTTTTAGTGTATATATGTTTTTATATAATAGATAACTTTGTTTTGCATGCATGCACCATATTCCAAATTTTGAACAGTATAGTTCATACAGATTAACATTACATTGAAATTGCCAATCGTTAAACAAACTTAAAAGGCATATAACTACACAGTATAGTACTATGCAATGTAATAAAAAAAATTGTCCAATAAAAGGATGTACAAATTTAAATGCTCCTTTCTAAGTTTCATCCTTGTACTACAATTACAACAATCACAATTACTTACCACTTGAAAGAATTTAATACCTCTTTTAACCAAATAGTTAAGATGTGAAAATATAAAAAATATTAACAGATCTTACATGAAAGTAGTGCCCACTTCGATCTACCTAATTAATTTTATGATTTATTTGTCCACCAAAACCTTCTCAGCACTTACTACATGGCATCCTATGAAAAAAATCTTAGTTCAGCAGCAGATACATGTAAATTTGGTAGAAAAAATAATTTTATTTAAAATCGACTAAGCATTGATACGCATGCCATGTAATTTATATATGTGCATATATTAACATAAAAAGAATTGAAGAATATTTCAAATAGTCCCAAAAGTTATACATGGGCATAAATTTGTATAAATATTTGTCTCCACACCTAACTGTATCAAGCATTCCTTTTTGCAAACTAACAATATGGAAATAGTCTCCAAAGTTTACTTGTCTACATATACAAATTTATGTGATGAAATATAAACTGCATTAATATGTATGGAAATTGTAAGCAAAACAACATTTGGGTGAAAAAGAAAACGAAAAATAGAATTAGTACTGAACTAAAATGAAAAAAATGCTGCTGAAACTGAAGTACCTCCTACAAGAAACAGAGATTGAATTAATTAACCAACTAAGATACAGCAACGAAGACACCTTAAGTGCAACTTTTTTAGTAATATCGACGAACATCTTTAGTGCTCAAATAATGTTATTAATAAACTCACATAATCGACGCAAACAAAATAAACTCATCATAATCCGCCTCACGTTTTCATTCCATATCGTTATAATCAAAATTTAAGTTAGAGGATTGTCGTTACATTTGCGTTTTGTGGAGCTCAATTTAAAACTTGCACGTATTGATATCTTTTCTTCTTAATTTTAGTTTACGAATGAATTAAAGAAGACGCCTTCAAATGGATTAAGAAATGAAGTGATTTTTTATCGTTCAGTTATGGTTAGATCGACGATTTTGGATCTTGAGTATGAATTGACAGAATTGTCCATCATTTATCATTGTGTGTTATATGTACTATCAATGGCAGTGTGGTAAATTCAAAAGCTTCAAATGGGTCTATTCCTATTATATACAGATAGAGCTGCAAGCAAACACAAGTACATGCACATATGCAAGAATACGCACGCAAGAGGCACACTATTTGCATGCATCACTGCTGCCGCCAAACCACAGCAACTCCTTCACGAACGCACTCATATCACAGATTCAATAATCAGTAAAACTGCTAAATTAAAAAGTATTTATAAAAAAGACTCTAATCCATAATACTTCTTATGTCAACTATTGCATTGCACTTCCTTACGATTATTCGGATGTAAAATGTAATAAAAACATACACCATCTGTTGGGTAAATTTCTCACCCAGGAGATCTCAAGACCATGAAGAGCTAGGCTTCATTCGACATCCTCACCACATCCAAACCAGCCACCACCGAACGAAAGACACTCACCTCTACCGAATCAAGCTTCATCCCATCACTGAACCAAGCTTCCTACCGATCCATACTCCCACCGGACCAACTGCTATACCGAACCATGCTCCACCATACTCCCACCGGACCAACTGCAATACCGGACCAACTATAACAAGGCCAGCCCAGGCCCATCAGCAACTATACACATCCTAGACCCCTACCCCCAGCCTCACTCTATAAATAGAGGGGCAGGGGTACAGCAATGGGGACAAGTTTGAGAGCTCAAGCACGGAGAGAACTTTCAAACAACTTTCTTTTACTTGTATAAAAGCTTTGTACTTGTAATCAAAACAAGAAAAGAGAAATAACATATAAAGTGGACGTAGGCACATTCTGGCTGAACCACTATAAATTTGCATGTCTTTTTACAGTTTAGCCCCTGCTTTTCATATATTTGCATAAATCACTCAAATCGCTAAGAACAACATAAGATCTACTAAATCATATAACTTTGAGGTGTTTGTCCATTTTTTGTGCAAACATTTTTGGTGCTTTCATTGAGAGCTAGAAGCTCGAAGCTTCAGCTTCATCCACTTAGCAGTTTTCCTAACAGCATCGTTCGCCACTTGGAAAACATGCCTCCCAAACAGAGAAAAGATGTTAACAAAGGAAAAAACATCGCATCCAGCAGTCTTCCAGATCCAGCTGTCACGGATCAAGTAAATCGTCCTCCTCCAGCAGCAGTAACAAATGAAGGACAGACTAACCCAACCACTCCTGCCACAGAACAGCCTGCAGCAATTACTAGGGCATATTTGGACAGAGTTGTGGTTGAAGTAACTAACCGCTTCACGTCCCAGCAGGAAGCCTTGGTGGACCATCTCATGTCACGCTTAAGGGACGCTGAAGAATCCAACCGCAACACTGAATCATGGGGCGAGTCCCAGTCTGGAGGATCTCAGAGACAACAAAGATCTTCCTTCTTCGAAGGAGCTAACGGCAGAAGTAGCCATGGTAGGAGCCGAGACCGGGCACAGCCCGAAGTTAGGCCTGAGGAAACGTTTGGTACCGAACCCAACGGGGGAGGTACCGGACGAAGGTCAACTGTAGCTGAGCCTGTCATGCTGCCTAACCACAGAAACGCCAGTGAACGGGGCCGAGCTAGAGTCCAGCCCGAAGTTGGACCCGAGGAAGTGCTTAGATCAGAACCCAGCAGGGGGAGATCGAGGCAAGGGCCAACTGTAGCTGACCCGAGCATGCTCCCAGAAGATCAAAGGCAGCCTCTGGAAAATATGAGGAATGATAGACGATACCATCCCTACAGGTCATCTGGACGGAATCAATCCCACAGAACAGAACCAAACTCATTTCTATCTCCTCCAAGTTCTGATGAAAGGATGGCATGCTTATTCAGAGAGTGTGTCCAACGGGAGCAAAGAGATCGAGGGATAGGCGCTAGGGTAACCAGCCCTTTCGCCCGTAATATCGAAATTGCTATCACCCCCCGAGAATGGAAGATGCCAACAATGGAACCCTACAAAGGAACCTCCGATCCCGTTGTACACTTACAGAGGTACACGCAGCATATGCTCATGAGTGGAGCGACAGAGGGAGTACTGTGTAAATGCTTTCCGCTCTTCTTAGCAGATCTTGCTACCTCCTGGTTCTATCATCTACCCTAGGGATCCATCAGCTCGTGGGAAATGTTGAAAGAAAAATTTATTAGTCAGTTCTGCATTCATGTGGAGCAACCTAACGACGCTTATTCCTTATCCATCGTCAAACAGAAACCTGGAGAAAAGCTGCAGCAATACCTTACCAGATTCAACGCCGCAGCAGCCGCAGTCCAAGATGCCGATGAGAAGCTTATCCTAATGGCCCTCTGCAGTGGTGTGCATCCGGACACTAAATTTGCTAGAAGGTTGACAAAAGAAAAACCAGCTACTTTACCTGTTAGCACCAAAATTGGTCACTAACCTCGTTCAGAAAGATTGTGTAGAGATATAAGTGATGAAAGCAATTAAACAGAGAAGACAACCTTAATTCAAGTGCAGAAAGTAAGAACACCAAATTTATAGTGGTTCGGCGTAATTGCCTACGTCCACTTTGCTCAACTTTATTGATTTCCTTTATGATTGATTGATTACAAATACAATTCGTGAATCAAATGCTTGAATGAAGGTGTTTGAGTAGAGAAGATGAGTCTTGAAAATGGCAGAGTCTCCCCGTATTTGCTCTCCAAAAAAGGATCCCCTTCACTGTGACCCTGCCCCTCTATTTATAGGCAAAGATGGGCTGGACTCCCCAGGTGGGCTGATTGCCGAACGTTCCAGCCCGAGTACAGTGGTCGCCGTATGCCGATCAAGGTTCGCCGAACGATCTCTGCCGAACCATTCCTTCTATGCCGAACGGTGCGCTGATTCGTTGTGTTGAATGTCTCCTGGGTGACGAGTATTACGCCGAACACCATGGGATGCCGAGTACTCTTGTATGCCGAGTACTCCGGTGTGCCGAGCGACCTTGTATGCCGAGCAGTCTTGATGCCGAACAGTCTTGACGCCGAGCAGTCTTGATGCCGAACAGTCTTGATGCCGAACAGTCTTGACGCCGAGCAGTCTTGATGCCGAACAGTTATGGGATGCCGAACACTAGTTGATGCTGAGCATAGGTTGTTGCCGAGTGCCAGTTGATACCGAACACTACTTGGCGCCGAGTACCCTTGTTGCCGAGTACTATGCCGAGTAGTCTCTATGCCGAGTGCTTTTGATGTCGAGTGCTCTCGTATGCCGAACACTGCTGTGTACTACGCCGAACACTCCTGGATGTCAAGTGCCTCGCCGAACACTCCTGGATGCCGGACACTAGCGCCGAGCATTGGTTGTCGCCGAACACTAACTGACGCCGAGCACTACGGATGCCGAACGCTATGGGTGCCGAGTCCCACTGGATGCCGCGCACTTCGCCGAGTCCTCCTGAATGCCGAACAGTCTATCATGCCGAGTAGTGGCCAATGCCGAGCACTCAGTTGCCTGGTCAAATCTCCAGGAAACACTTGCCCCCCAAAGTGTATCGCGTGGCCGAACGTGGTACGCTTTGAATCGTGCAACATCTTCATCACGTCTTAAACTCTTGGATAACCTCGAACGGGGACGCCACTTTTGTAGGATCGATGTGTGCCGGACGTGTTCCAAATGCCGAACGAGACATGCGCGTTCGAACGGTGCTTCCTTGCCGAGCCATGCTTCAATGCCGAACTATTATGCGCCGAACGCTATGACCTTGACCGGTTCTACCGGTCATGGTCTTTTCGACTTCTACCTCCCTCTATATAACCTCGCGTCCTTCCACCATTCTCTCCTTACGCTTTCTCTTCTGTTATTCCCAGAGATTTACGACTCCTGCCACTCTATCAGACATAAAGTCTAGTTGATCTTTCCTCAATCTCGATCGTCGAACTAGGTACCATTCCCTCCACGATTACATTACTTCAATCTTTAGGTTCATCACATGGTGTACAATGTGTGGTTAGTAGAAGTGGTTCGCACGTTCGGAGTCGCCGAACAGTGCATGGTAGTTAGATCTAGCCCCTTTGTGCCGATCAAGATTGGAAGGAAAAGGGAGATGGGGCGTCGAACGGCGTAATCTTCGCCAGGCAATCTTGTCTCTGTCGTTCATCGTGAATGGAGAAAGGGCAGGACGGAGTTATGATCGAGGGCGGAGCGCTGCCTTAGCCGAACGGTCTAAGGCCGAACGCTGCCCTTATGCCGAACAGACATATACGCCGAATAGCATCTAGACCGAACGACATAATTACCTAACAACTGTCACGCCGAACAGCTATACTCCTTCGCCGAACATCGAAAATGCCGAACAGTATAACTGCCGAACATTATATTCGCCGAACATCAAAAATGCCGAACAATATAAATACCTAGGCCGAACAACACTTAGGACGAACAACACAATTGCCGCGCCATAATTCAGGCCGAACAACATTCAAATGCCGAACAAACATATATATGCCGAACAATTTCAATGCCGAACACTTGACAATGACTTATCCGAACTCAGATACATGCCGAACACTTCTTTAGGATGAACAATGTAACCGCCGAACACGTTATATGCCGAACAATACAATTGCCGAACACCTTTCATGCCGAACAATGTAATTGCCGAACACCTTATATGCCGAACAATGTAATTGCCGAACACCTTACTTAGGACGATGAATCATTACTAAAATGCCGATCAGTATAAATGTTAAACTACACTTAGGCCGGTCACTCTAGAAATCATATGTCTTTTGAACCTGAAACTGTAATTACCTCAAGGCGGGCCTTTGAGACGGTCAGCGATGACGGTCTTCGAAAGCGATGATCCGCAGCTAATTATTATACCTTTATTGCTGTCTTTACACAATTGCTTGCACTAGTTCACACACCACGTGGGGGGAAAATTCGTGATGCTGATTCTAACGCTCAACGTTTTTCAAGTATAGCTTTCTCAAGCATTTAGCCAGGTCCATTATTTATTCGGGATGTCAGGAAGATCTAGCTCGGCCACCGTATCTGACAGGCCTGGGCCGTCAGCAAAGCAAGGAGCCGCAGATGCTTCCAATCCGTCAATCTCTCCCGCTCATAATCTAGCGCCCGATGCTCTAGAGTCAACCATCTTATTGGACAATCCGGTCGATTCTCAAGCCTCGAGGATCAACGAGGCCGCTCTGCGACGGATATGTTCCATTCACGGAATTCCCTTTACCGACGTGTTAGTTCCTTCGAGACACGACCGTCCTCACTTGCCCCCGGTCGGGTACACGGCCTGCAACAAGTTCATGTGCTGGATGGGCAGCGTGCCTCCGTTTAACCTATTTCTCCGGGATGTGCTGCAGTATATAGATATCGCTCCGTCGCAGCTGCACCCGAATGGTCATGCGTTCCTATATGGGACTTATTTACTCTTCATGGCTGTCTTCTCCAGACCTCCAACCCCCGGTGATATTCGATACATTTACATGTTCAAGAGACGGAAAGATAGCCCCTCCTTCATCTTCCTCGAGCCGTATCACAAGTGCCAGATCCTGACAGGGGCCTGCAGCAAGTTCGCCCTGTACAAACAGGAATGGTTCTATGTGCGATGCCCGTCTGGTTTCGCTAGGAGATGGGTTGAAGGCAGTAAGTCTCTCTGCTGAACCGTTACTTGTACTTAATGGGAGTCATGTTTTTTCCTAACTCTTCATCTCATCTTTTCAGGTATTAACCCGCGTCCGGAAGGCCGAGGATATTCTGATGCTGTTGACGCGATTAGAGCTCTCCCGGCCGAGGACCGAGATATTCGAGCTATCATTTCAAATGAATCGCTGTCGGGGTTCGGCTTGCTAGCTCCTGATCGTCGGGTCAGCCTTCCAGAAGGCGTTACAATTCCCAAACCTCCATCCGGTAAAGGGAAAAAACTTGCCGGCCCGTCGTCACGTCGCGCTCCCGTCGCGCACGAAGAAGGCGAGCGTGGAGAGGGTGATGCACCCGACTCTCAGGGCGAGAACGTGGGTCCTGCTTGGAATCCGGCAATCGAAATCCAGGATATTGAGACGTCATCCTCCCCTTCGAAGGGAAAGAAAAAGCTGAAATATACGGTTCAGAAAGCGAAAGTCGGCGACACCTCAAAACCTACGCCTATCCCTCCTGAAAAAGAGGCTTCTTCACAGCGTCTGGAGAGTTCTCTAAGGGGTCTCTCGAACCTCTCTATCCCCGAAGACATACTTAATTATGGGTTCGATGATCCTGAAGCTCTCAAATTCTCGTCGCCCGCTAGAGGCAATGTAGGAGTTCAACTCCCGGCTCACAGAGACAATACCCCGATTAGCAAAGACAAACGAACGGGTCCGTCGGGGGGAACACTTAGGACACACACGCACACGCGCATTCCATAGCATACTTCAAGTCTTTTTAATTCGTGAATTCTCCTTAATTCGTTGTTATCTTCCTTCTTTGCAGGTGATATGGGCCGCTCCCACGGACTTGATCGCCTTCAAGGGTCTTCAATATTTCATCACTCCGGACGGGATTCCGGTTCGGGCAGACGCCGGGACCGAGGTGATTATGAGGATAGGGACAATCGTCCGCGCGAATCGTCTCATCGCAAGAAAGCGCACTATCAATCTTCTCAGTCCCGTGATC
This sequence comes from Allium fistulosum, assembly GCA_030737815.1. Taxonomy (NCBI): domain Eukaryota; kingdom Viridiplantae; phylum Streptophyta; class Magnoliopsida; order Asparagales; family Amaryllidaceae; genus Allium; species Allium fistulosum. Next base: position 476,619,822 of record CM060901.1, read on the forward strand.
TTCCTCCTGCAACTGAGCCGGATAAAGAGAAGTCTCTGCAGAAGGGCTATCAGTCAGATGATGCTCGAGAACAACATTCCAGTTCATCGAGTACGAGGCAAGTTCGGGAGCCGCGTAAAAGAATGGAATTCTCTAAGCCTCCTCCTCCTGCTCCTGCCGTGGACCCAACCGTTGCGGAAAAGATGGTCGACCTTAAGGCCAAGTTTCCGAAGATTTGTTTTGACGGTTTGAAATTCCTCCCGGCCATCCATCACATTCCTGGGCACGTGAAGCAAAGTGCCATTGCATGCAACAATGACGTTTATGTTCAACATGACGCATTCGTGCACTTGGTGGAGAAGATATCAGAAGTATCTGTTGAGCGTCAACACGAGATTGACCGTCTGACTCTGGAGGCTGACAGCGATAAGAAAATCATCAAACTCCAAGACGAAGAGCTCGCCTCTTATAAGTTAAAGCTAGAAGCCGCTGAACAAGGCGCAAAAGATACTGCCGAGGCAGTTACTCGCTTAGAGGTGGCTCACAAAAAGGAGCTTGATGAAGCAGTTCAGCGCAGCGGCGCCCTTGCCCTAGAAAAAGACTCTGTTCAAAAAGAAAGGGACGTGCTCGCTATTCAAGTCAAAGAGCTGAAAGAACAACTCTCCAAGGAGAAAGAAGACAAAATAGCCGCTCAGGAAGAATCACAGCGGTATTGCGATGAGATTGTTGCTACCCGGCTCCTCAAGGCAAAGCTCGACGGTGAACTTGCCGGGGTCGAGAGAATGAAGGATGAAGCCCGTGAGGAGGGTAAAAGAATGGCTGAGGAGGAGCTTGATTCTCGCCTTGAGGCGGCCGCAGAGGCTGGCAGGGAAGAGGTCAAAAGTATGTTTGACCCGTTGATTGCCGAGTACGGAGCCCGCGTCCTTATGCATCGCGACCTAACATTCTTGGGCGACGGCTACCATGAATCCCTGGCTGAGGCATGGGAGACTCTGATAAAGATCAAGAAAGTCGAATCAGGCTCTGGAGAAATCGACGAGGATGCACTGGTGAAGGAGTTCCTGAGGGGGAATGAGCCATCGGATTTATCCGTAGCATTGGCTCTCTATGGCAAAGGCTCTTCCCCTTCGAAAGAGAAGAACAACGAGGCTGGCCCGTCAGAGGCCGACGCTACTACTCCTCACATTGCCGCTCCTTATGCTGCTCAATCGGCTGGTCGGTCGACGCTTGATCCATTCGAGCAACACGCCAGTTATGATCCCGAAGATCCCGGGCTTGGCGTTCATGTGCTGTCACCTATCCTGGAGGGTGAAACCCCGCGCGCCACCGACAGTCAACCTGATCCTGGTAGGATATTCTTCTTTCTCTAGAAATCGAAGTGATCCCGTCATTTTTCAACAGTGGTTTTTTGTTCTAATGCCCACTGCTTATATTTCTCACAGGTTGTTCTGACACTGAGCCAACTCCGAGGAGCGATGACGCCAAGGAGGAAGCGGGGAAAACAAGCGATGCTGCTCACGCAGAGGTAACTCCCGGCCCAGACGCTCAAGTGATCGGGGCGCTCGACGATGACAAACTTGACACCTCGTCTCCGGCCGAAGGAAGCGACGAAGTTAAAATTACTGGCGCCTCTGAGCATACTTCAGAGATGAGCATGAAGGATCGTCTCGCCGACGAGGAGAAGAGAAAAGTCAAAGTCAAGGTTGAATCCGAAGTCCTGGAACTTACTGACCCGCGGAATAGACCTTTGAAAATCATTCTCCCGGGCAGGTCCAAACCATTAGATGTCCCGTCTCCTACTCCTGACTCCGTCTCTCTAGCAAGCAAAAAGTCCAAGAAGAAACGTGAGGGAGAGGAGTCGTCGGAAACACCGAAGGCGGACAAGAAGAAGAAGTCGAAGAAATGATCGATGCACTCGTTCAACAAGTTTTTTGCTTAAGTTTGTAATAGTTTCTACCTTTCGTAACTTGTAGTTTGTACAGGCCCGAATTTTGTAGGAGTGATCTTGTATCCCTATTTTGGACTTATCGAATAAAATTTCAGTTTCTTCTTGTTTGGATGATTCTCTTGTCTTTATTTGGTTTGTTGACACTGTGCTCCAGGGACTTGGAGACTTAAGACTGTTCATACCCTAGTCCGCGCTCTGGGGGCTTAGAATACTCCGCTCCGCACTCCGGGGACTAGGAGATTGGAAATCGTTTATACTCTAGTCCGCGCTCTGGGGACTTAGAGTACTCCGCTCCGCACTCTGGGGATTCGGAGATTGTAAATCGTTTATACTCTAGTCCGCGCTCTGGGGACTTAGAGTACTCCGCTCCGCACTCTGGGGATTCGGAGATTGGAAATCGTTTATACTCTAGTCCGCGCTCTGGGGACTTAGAGTACTCCGCTCCGCACTCTGGGGATTCGGAGATTGTAAATCGTTTATACTCTAGTCCGTGCTCTGGGGACTTAGAGTACTCCGCTCCGCACTCTGGGGATTCGGAGATTGGAAATCGTTTATACTCTAGTCCGCGCTCTGGGGACTTAGAGTACTCCGCTCCGCACTCTGGGGATTCGGAGATTGGAAATCGTTTATACTCTAGTCCGCGCTCTGGGGACTTAGAGTACTCCGCTCCGCACTCTGGGGATTCGGAGATTGTAAATCGTTTATACTCTAGTCCGCGCTCTGGGGACTTAGAGTACTCCGCTCCGCACTCTGGGGATTCGGAGATTGGAAATCGTTTATACTCTAGTCCGCGCTCTGGGGACTTAGAGTACTCCGCTCCGCACTCTGGGGATTCGGAGATTGGAAATCGTTTATACTCTAGTCCGCGCTCTGGGGACTTAGAGTACTCCGCTCCGCACTCTGGGGATTCGGAGATTGTAAATCGTTTATACTCTAGTCCGCGCTCTGGGGACTTAGAGTACTCCGCTCCGCACTCTGGGGATTCGGAGATTGGAAATCGTTTATACTCTAGTCCGCGCTCTGGGGACTTAGAGTACTCCGCTCCGCACTCTGGGGATTCGGAGATTGGAAATCGTTTATACTCTAGTCCGCGCTCTGGGGACTTAGAGTACTCCGCTCCGCACTCTGGGGATTCGGAGATTGTAAATCGTTTATACTCTAGTCCGCGCTCTGGGGACTTAGAGTACTCCGCTCCGCACTCTGGGGATTCGGAGATTGGAAATCGTTTATACTCTAGTCCGCGCTCTGGGGACTTAGAGTACTCCGCTCCGCACTCTGGGGATTCGGAGATTGGAAATCGTTTATACTCTAGTCCGCGCTCTGGGGACTTAGAGTACTCCGCTCCGCACTCTGGGGATTCGGAGATTGTAAATCGTTTATACTCTAGTCCGCGCTCTGGGGACTTAGAGTACTCCGCTCCGCACTCTGGGGATTCGGAGATTGTAAATCGTTTATACTCTAGTCCGCGCTCTGGGGACTTAGAGTACTCCGCTCCGCACTCTGGGGATTCGGAGATTGGAAATCGTTTGTATGAGTCTGTACGCCGCACAGAATAATGTAATTTATCATTCGATTAAGAGATACAGAAACTTCATAGAAAATGTGGCTTCAAGCCTTTATTAATGAAAATCAACTAAATTGTTCGATTACAACTTCAAAAGGAAACTAAGTCATTATTGAATGGAAACATGCAGAAAACAATAATGCCTATGACAAGAAAGGGAAACATGCTAAATGTAATAGTGCCGCAAATGTTCACTGTTCCATGCTCGGGGGAGTGTCGTGCCATCAACGGTCGCTAGCTTGAATGTTCCTTCTCCAAGCTTCCGTTCAATGGCATATGGACCTTCCCAGCTGGGATTCATGCGTGATGGTACTGGGAAGACTCGTTTCAGAACGAGATCACCCACATCAAAGATTCTTGGGCGGACTCTGCCATCGTAGTAGCGCTTGACTCGGTGTCTGTGCGCCGCCGCCCTTAACTCAGCTTCTTCACGCTTTTCGTCGATGCAGTCCAGTGATTCCAGCAAGAGGTTTTGGTTCGTCTTGGGGTCATAGTATGTCACTCGGTGCGATGGAACTTCAAGTTCCACGGGTATCACGGCTTCAGAACCGTATGCCAAGGTGAACGGAGTGTGGCCGGTCGCGGACTTGTGGGTAGTCCTATATGCCCATAATGCTGTCGGGAGTTCATCTACCCACTTGCCTCCAACCTTCTCCAGACGCTTCTTTAGTATGGACTTGATTATCTTGTTAACGGCCTCGACTTGTCCGTTAGCTTTTGGGTGTGCAACGGCAGCGAACTTTTTCTCGATGCCGTACTTTATACAGAACTCTTTGAACTCTCTACTTTCGAATTGCGTTCCGTTATCTGTAATGATGGTGCGTGGAAGACCAAAGCGGCATATGATGTTTCGTACAACGAAATTAATGACTTTCTTAGAGGTGATAGTGGCCAAAGGTTCTGCCTCGGCCCATTTCGTGAAATAGTCGACCGCAACTATCGCGTATTTCGCACCACCTTTGGATAGAGGCAAAGAGCCGATTATGTCGATTCCCCAGATCGCGAATGGCCAAGGGCTGATCATTTGTGTGAGTTCCGTTGACGGAGCCCTCGGGATTTTTGCATATCTTTGACACTTGTCGCATTTTCTTGCGTAGTCCGCGGCATCCCGGTTTACGGTAGGCCAGTAATACCCATAGCGGAGGATCTTCTTTGCTAGCGTTTGCCCCCCAGTATGGTCGCCGCATTCCCCTTCATGGACTTCCCTCAAGACTCGCTTTGTTTCATCATGAGCGATGCATCGTAGTAATGGGATTGAGAATCCTTTCCGGTACATGGATCCATCCTGCATTACGTACCGCGCAGCCTTTCGAAGGACCTGTCGTCTTTCGCTTCTTCTTTCTGGTAAAGCCCCAGTTGTCAGGTACAGTTTGAATGGGGTTATCCACGAGTCCTTCTCGATCTCTGTTTCCAACACAAGATCGATTTTCATCTCGCCCGTACTCGGGGCATGCAGGACTTCCACGGGATACAATCCCATTTGCTGGACATCGTCGGTACTTGCGAACTTAGCCAACAAGTCGGCTTCTTTGTTTTGTTCTCGAGGGATGTGCGAAATGTCATAACGCTCAAGATTTGATAGTAGTTCCTGGACCTGAACGAGGTACGGAGCAAGCTTTCGTCCTTTTGCTTGGTAGTCTCCTCGCACTTGGTATACCACTAACTGCGAGTCACAAAAGATTTCGATTGATTTGATTCCGAGTTCTTTGATAAGCTTCAAGCCAGCGATCAATGCTTCATATTCAGCTTCGTTGTTTGTAGCCGGAAAATCGAGCTTCAGGGCATAACAGATTGATCGGTTTTCCGGAGTTATAAGAACTACGCCCGCGCCGGAGCAACGGTCGTTTGATGCACCGTCAGTGTATAACTTCCATCGTATGGGGGGAATGATGTCGTGATCGTCCGGTTTGACGGGTATGGTAAATTCAGCGATGAAGTCTGCTAACGCTTGCCCTCGGATAGCTCTCCGTGGTAAGTACGCGATATCGAATTGGCTCAACTCGATGTTCCATTTTAGCAATCTTCCAGAAGTTTCTGGTCGCTGAAGCACCTGCCTCAGGGGTTGGTCGGTATAAACGCCGATTGAATGCGCTTGAAAGTATGGGCGTAGCTTGCGTGATGCAATCACCAAGCAATAAGCCAATTTCTCAATTTTAGGGTAATTCTTCTCTGCCCCCGTTAAACGCTTGCTAACATAATATACCGGCTTCTGGACTCGATCCTCCTCACGGACCAAAGCTGCGCTTATCGCATGAGGGGATATAGCCAAGTAAACATACAGCATCTCATGGTCAACTGGTTTAGATAGCATCGGTGGGCTCTCCAGATGCCTTACCAGGTTCTGGAAAGCTTCCTCGCAGCTAGACGTCCATTCAAAATTCCTCTTTCCTTTCTTTATTATGTCGAAGAATGGGATGCACTTGTCAGTTGCCTTGGATATAAACCGACTTAGCGCAGCCACTTTCCCGTTCAAGCTCTGTACCTGCTTTATAGTCCTGGGTGCTTGTACGTCTCGAATGGCTTGGATCTTTTCTGGGTTGGCTTCGATTCCCCTAGCGTTGACGATGAATCCTAAAAACTTCCCTGATGCAACACCGAAAGAACACTTCAGCGGGTTGATTTTCATTCCGTAGGACCTGAGGATGTTAAACATTTCAGCTAAGTCTTGGATGTGGTCGTTTGACTGCCGTGACTTCACGAGCATGTCATCCACATAGACTTCCATGGTTTTGCCCAGCTGGTCCTTGAACATTCGATTCACCAGACGTTGGTAAGTTGCTCCAGCATTCTTTAATCCAAAGGGCATCACTACATAGCAATACAGCCCGACATTTGTAACGAAGCTGGTGTGTTCTTGGTCCGGAATATGCATTGGGATTTGGTTGTATCCTGAGTACGCATCCATGAATGACAATAATTCGTGTCCTGCTGTGGAATCGACCAACTGATCGATCCTAGGCAACGGGAAACTGTCCTTAGGGCATGCTTTGTTCAAGTCGGAATAATCTACGCAAGTCCTCCATTTCCCATTTGCCTTTTTTACTAGCACAGGGTTGGAGACCCACTCTGGGTAGAGGGCGTCGCGGACGAACCCATTTGCTTTGAGTTTGTCCACCTCCTCTCCAAGAGCGGCGGATCTCTCTGGATCCATTCCTCTCCTCTTTTGCTTGACTGGGACGTATTTCGGGTCTATGTTCAACATATGACTTGTGATGGCGGGAGAAATCCCACACATATCAGAATGCGTCCAGGCGAAAACATCGAGGTTTGCTCGGAGGAAGTCGCTAAGGTCTTCTGTCATTGCGGGGCTTAACTGTGATCCGATTTTCAGTATTCGCGAAGGGTCGTCACGGATAACTGAAATGTCGATTGTTAATTCAGCCGGTGCCGCCTTCTCTTCCCTGGGTTTCTCATCGTCGTCTCTCGGATCTATATCTCCGTAGATCCGAGAACTATGCCCGAGCCAGGGCTCGGGCACTACTTGTCAATTATTCGTGTTGAGGATGCGGACAGGATTGTCCGTACCCTTTCCTTTTTCCCTCCGGTGGGCTTCACGGAGCTCGGCCACATAACAAGAACGACCAGCTGCTTGGTCTCCGTGAACAATGCCTACTCCATTGTCAGTTGGGAACTTCAAAGTCAAGCACCACGGGGCTAGCGCCGCCCTAAATTCAGCCAGGGCCGGCCGACCCAAGAAAACATTGTATGGAGAGTCCACATCCAAAACTACAAAGGGTAGAATTCGTACCCTCCGACGCTCACCTTGTCCCAGTTCAACTGGTAACTCGACATATCCCACTGCATCAGTCGCAGCGCCGTTAAAACCGTGGATACGAGCTTTGGATGGTTTCAAGTCTTTTGTCTCTAGCTTCATCTGATCATATGCCTTCTTGAAGATGATGTTGACTGAACTTCCACAATCAATCAAGATTCTTTTTACATACGCTGGTCCGATTGTTGCAGATATGACCATGGGATCGATGGTCGGAGCCTCTATCTGATCAGCGTCCCTGTTTCTGAACACAATATCGTCTGTCATCACGCGCTGCTGCTTAGCAGGGGCCCCGTCCTCTACGTTTGAACAGCACTCGAAATCCGCATGCTTCAAGGAGCTCGCATATCGCTCCATCTCTTGCCAGTTCTTATCTGCGGGATGAGGTCCGCCGATAATTGTATTTATAACCAGTCTCCCAACAGTTCGGGCAGGTTCCTCTGGATGACGTGGAGCTGGTGCACGACCTGGGTCGGACGTTCCCTGTCCTCCTTCCTGCGGATCCTTTACAAATTCTTGCAACTTCTTTTGTCTGATCAATTTCTCGATAGCGTCATGTAGGTGTCTGCATTCTTCCGTGTTGTGTCCATAGGTTTCATGGAAGCGGCAATATTTCCCAGTCCGTTTCTGTTCTTCAGTCGATTCTTTCGGACGTGGTTTTCTGTACTGAAAAGTATTGCATGTGGATAGGTAAATGTTCTCAAGTGGGGCGTTTAGCGGAGTGTACTCGTTGTAGCTTGGAATTCTCGACTTCCACTTTCCCGCTTCTTTCCTCTTTCCTTGACTCCTTCCTCCGGACTCTTTGGGCTGCACAGGCTTATTCTGGACGTTGACTTGGACCTTTCCTGAATTGTCTCCAGATTGCTTCACAGCAATGTTGCTCTTAATTGACTCTTGGGCGGGTCCCGGTGCCTTGTCTCGTCGTACCCACCTAGCTTCCTCTCTTCTTATGAACTGGTGCGCCTTGGAGTAGAAACGCTCTAGCGTAGTCGGAGGTTTTCCTGCCAGCCAATCCCCGAATTCAGAATCCGGATCTACACCTCTCATCACAGCCATTAGAATTGCGTGGTCGTTGGGATTACTGACTTCAGTTGCCGCAACGTGGAATCTTTGTAAGTACTCCTTCAGCGACTCTCCGGGATTTTGGATTACACTCGACAGAGACATCACGTCCTTCGGGCGTGTAGTGTGTATCCTGAATTGCTCAATAAACTTCTTTGCCAACTCCTCGAAATTTGATACGGATCGCGGAGGAAGTCGGGTGAACCACATAGTAGCGATCCCAGATAGAGTAATCGGAAAGCACCTACATTTGGTGGCATCATTTGCTCTGGCTGAATCCATCATCCATTCATACCTCATTACATGTTGTCTGGGGTCAGTCTTTCCTTCGTATGCAGGAATGGTTGGCATGCTAAACTTCTTGGGGTAGGACGCTTGCAGCACAACATCCGTGAACGGAATATGACTTCTTGACACTCCCCAATCGTCATTTGACAAGCCCTGATTTTCTTTCATCAGTTGCCTGATCATGGCTGTCAGATCGGGTGTCTGTATGGAAGCTGGGAGGTTGGAGTCAGTTCTACGTGCCTGTCCATGCTGATGCCTCCTTTCCTGGCGATCTGCCAATCGTGCGTCATGAGGTTCAACATTGTTAACATCTTGATGATCTGGAGCTCCTTCCTCCACCTGTACTCCAGTTCGGAAGTTTCCAGTTCTGGCTTGGTCGCGGTCTCCTGTTGTTCGAACAGCAGCATCTGCCCTTGCGGTTTCAGTCTTACGGCGTCTGCGCCTGGGTGGCTCATCAGAAGAAGTTGAGCTATCAGAAGAGGAATAAGCAGCTTGATTGCCCCCAGCATTCTGTTGCTGCTGTTGAGTGAGTTGTGCCATCAGGTTGGCATTAGCTTGCATCTGTTCTCCCAGTTGTCTCCTGCTTTCCCTAAGTTCTCTCATCAAGTCGTTGAACTCCACTCTGGTGACAACTGGAGTCTGTTCTTGAGCGGCAATCCCTGCACTCGGGATTGCTGGTTGATTGCTAGGTCCTGCTTGTTGCACGCTAGCAGTCTCTCGGGCATCCGCATTAAGGGAAGCTGACCTGGTACGTGGTCTTGCCATTGTAGAGTTATTGGTATGAACTCTGAGTAGAATCAACGGATGTCCTATCAGTAAATCGGATCTTCTTTGGGGGATTTGTTCAATCCAGTAGCTTCAAAGCAGATCCTTGAGGTCTGAGAATTCGATTCTCAGTGAAAGCACCAAAGTGTTAGCACCAAAATTGGTCACTAACCTCGTTCAGAAAGATTGTGTAGAGATATAAGTGATGAAAGCAATTAAACAGAGAAGACAACCTTAATTCAAGTGCAGAAAGTAAGAACACCAAATTTATAGTGGTTCGGCGTAATTGCCTACGTCCACTTTGCTCAACTTTATTGATTTCCTTTATGATTGATTGATTACAAATACAATTCGTGAATCAAATGCTTGAATGAAGGTGTTTGAGTAGAGAAGATGAGTCTTGAAAATGGCAGAGTCTCCCCGTATTTGCTCTCCAAAAAAGGATCCCCTTCACTGTGACCCTGCCCCTCTATTTATAGGCAAAGATGGGCTGGACTCCCCAGGTGGGCTGATTGCCGAACGTTCCAGCCCGAGTACAGTGGTCGCCGTATGCCGATCAAGGTTCGCCGAACGATCTCTGCCGAACCATTCCTTCTATGCCGAACGGTGCGCTGATTCGTTGTGTTGAATGTCTCCTGGGTGACGAGTATTACGCCGAACACCATGGGATGCCGAGTACTCTTGTATGCCGAGTACTCCGGTGTGCCGTGCGACCTTGTATGCCGAGCAGTCTTGATGCCGAACAGTCTTGACGCCGAGCAGTCTTGATGCCGAACAGTCTTGATGCCGAACAGTCTTGACGCCGAGCAGTCTTGATGCCGAACAGTTATGGGATGCCGAACACTAGTTGATGCTGAGCATAGGTTGTTGCCGAGTGCCAGTTGATACCGAACACTACTTGGCGCCGAGTACCCTTGTTGCCGAGTACTATGCCGAGTAGTCTCTATGCCGAGTGCTTTTGATGTCGAGTGCTCTCGTATGCCGAACACTGCTGTGTACTACGCCGAACACTCCTGGATGTCAAGTGCCTCGCCGAACACTCCTGGATGCCGGACACTAGCGCCGAGCATTGGTTGTCGCCGAACACTAACTGACGCCGAGCACTACGGATGCCGAACGCTATGGGTGCCGAGTCCCACTGGATGCCGCGCACTTCGCCGAGTCCTCCTGAATGCCGAACAGTCTATCATGCCGAGTAGTGGCCAATGCCGAGCACTCAGTTGCCTAGTCAAATCTCCAGGAAACATTACCCGATTTCTTCCATGAAGCCGGGAAATACATGAGGCTTGAGGATGCTGCCATTGAGGGGCAGTCAGGACAGCAAAATAAGACAACCCATGGCAACGCCCCTGCTGTGGCAAGGGACGTTCGAAGAAATGATTCCAGAGACAATGCTGGGGGCAAGAAGGGAGAAAAGAGCCTATATCGGCCAGGACCTAGATTCGACACTTACACTCCTTTGAACGAGACCATCGAAAATATCTTCCTTGCCACCCAAGGCGAAGTTAGATACAAACGCCCACCATACAAGAAGGAATCAGATAACGCACAAAAGTCTGGAAAGTTCTGCCGCTTCCACGAATCTCACGGGCATGATACCAACGAATGCCATCATCTCCGAGATCTGATTGAGGAACACATCAGAAGAAAGAAACTGGAACGTTATGTAAAAGGTCAGGACAGGACCCCAGCTCCTGCCAATGAAGACCCAAGGCTACCGTCACCAGGGGCCGACAGAGGAAACCGCAACGCTTGCAGCTCTAGTCAAGAAAAGATAGTGGTCCATACCATCTCAGGAGGGCCACACATCGCAGACAGAAGCTGGAAAGAGATGGAAAGGTACGGAAAGTCGCTTAGAGACAATAAAGACTATGTCAATTCGGTTATAGAAGAACGCCACCCGAAGCGGAAAGAAAGTGATGACATCACATTCGGTAAGCGTGACCTAGAAGGAAGGCAATACCCTCACATAGATCCCATGGTTATCTCTTCCCGACTCGGTCCCGCCGAAGTTTACCGAATCCTGGTAGATACTGGAAGCTCAGTAAACATCCTGTTCAAACACGCATTCGACAAAATGAAGCTATCAATGAAGGATGTATCTCCCTGCGATAAACCACTACACGGTTTCACCGGAGATGCGAAGATGCCTCTCGGACAACTTGACCTCTTTGTTGAGATTGGAAGCCATCCCCGCTCCGTTGTACGGAAATAGACATTTGTGCTAATAGAAAACCGTTCGGCCTACAACGCCTTCTTAGGAAGGCCAGCTTTGTCCGATTTCCAAATTATCCTAGCCCCATGGTGCCTAAAGATGAAATTTCCAATGGACAATGGAGTAGGGGAAGTAGAAGGAGACCAGGACGTTGCTCGAGACTGCTATGTGACTGAACTTCGCAACAACCACAGGAAGGATAAAGGGAAGGGTGTAGAGATTGCCCTCTGCACAAAAAGTCTGGAAGCATAGCAACTAAAGAAAGCCCCTCCTCTTCGATATACCAGCGACCCTTTCAATGAATTAGACCCTAGGGACAAAGAGGAGGAGGCCACTGCCGAACCTGCAGAGGCTATGGAGATTATATCTGTAGACAAGCACGACTCAAGTAGACTATTGAAAATTGGGTCCCAACTAAAAGCCAAATTGAAGGAACAACTCATGCTCCTTCCCATTTTCTTCTATTTATATCATTTCCTTGTTGCCTTCATGTTTAACATCCTCACAAACAAAAATATATATATACACAAATATAAGTACCTGCCATTAAACATTAAAAAGAATCAAGATAGTAAAAAAAGTAAAGCAAGAGCAAAGCAAAATAGGTAGTGTTCAAGCTATAGCAAAATCAAACTATGAGTAAACTAAAACGTCTTTTATACTAATATATGAGTATGCTTGGATATAGAAATAGCAGTGTTTGATAAGTATGTTTGGACAACAAAACATATATACATATATATGTGGATGTATATAAAGGGTTATAACAAGCGCTTGTACAACATTTTTGTTTCTGCTCTGTTTTTTTTTTCCTTTTTTCTATCATGCTTAGTTTTTGAAAAATCTATATCTCTTCCTCTAAATTATTTTAGGATATGATGTTAAAAACAAAACTATTTGATTTTTATTATACTTTGATTTAAAATTAGATTTATTAAATATTATCCAGTGTAGAGAAATAAAAGTGCAATTTAAAGTAAGATAACCAACATGGTCAGGAAATCGAATATTTCATTTTGGGTTTTTGGTTACATGAACATGATCGACTTTGGAAAAGGGGATTTTTGGAGGTGGTTTCCTGATTTTTAATCACGTATGTGTCGAGATAGAAGGAGATGAACGTATTTTGGTCGTGCATCAAATTACCGCGATCCGGTCAGAGTTGGGGGTTGGCGTTGGGTTAGAAGGAGGTGGCGAAGATAGGGAGCGTGGGAAAAATGGAGTTGGGTTTTATTAGAAGATGTGATGGTTGGTCGGAGGCGGGTTAGGGTTAGGAAGGTGGTTTTGGGTTGGTCGGTTATGAGGTGATAGCGACGTCATGGAAGAGTTTGGAGGTAGCGGTGTAGGGGGAAAAGGTAGGGGATAGGGTGGCGAAGCTTCTGGCGAGGTTGGGTGGACTCCGGTGGTCGGAGATGGCGGTACGAGGGGAAGAAGGTTGGTCGGTTCGTTCCGGTTTTGGGGCTCGAGATCGTTTTCTTGAATTAGGGTGTGTCGTGGAAGAACTGGGTGGCCAGGGGGATTTGAAGGTCAGAGGAGACTTAGGGGAGTGGTCGGAGGTGGTCGACGACCCATTGCCGGCGTGTGCACGTGCACGGCGAAGAGTGTGTGCAGGTAGATGTAGCAGGGGAAAAGAAAGAGGAAGAAAAAGGAAATCTGGAAAGAAGAAGAGAAGGGAAAAAAGGAAGAGTGGGCCGGGTATTAGGCCAAGGGGAAGGAAAGGGAAAAATAAAAGGAAATAAGAAAAGAAAAGAGATGAGGGAAAAGAAAAGATAAGGGAAAAAAAAGTAAAAGGAAAATAAAATAGAAAAAGAAGAAAAAAGAAAAGAAAGAGAAAAGAAAAAACAAGAACCTTTCCATATTTTAAGCTAAAATTATCTTGTGTAAAGTTAAATTTAATTATTAAAGTAAGTAATTGATTTGATTCTTAATTAATTAAATCTTAAGTTAATAAAATAAGACTTGGCTATTAATTGGATTTCATGATTTTAATTAACTATTTTATTTTATTTATTTTTATTTGTAATTGATTGGGATTAGAAATATAAACGAATTCAGTTAATTAAAGTTATTTAATCCTTATGTGAAATTAGTGATATTGTTATAGATCGTTAATTTGGTCAACAATCTATATCTTGGCTTGGTCCTATTGAATATTATTCCAAATACCCTTGTCTGTACCATCCAGTGGTTAGATAAGTTAAATAGTAGATTAAAATGATGGTATGTTTTATTTGAAATAAACGTTTGTAGTAAATTCCCATATTTGAATATTGTCACCCTGAATAATAAATTGTTTATTTTAAATAATTTACCCTATTAAATTTATTATTTGGATTCGAAGAGACCGGAATCGGATACCTGTGTTATCCGGAACCGCTTCAATTTAATAATCACTCCGAACTTTTACAGGTTTGATTATAGAGTCTAATAGGCTGGAATTGGCTTAATTTCACAGATTTAACTTTTTTTTAAATCAATATTGTATTTGGCGACTATTTTATATCGATGGATTTCTAAAAATGATTCGGCTAAAATAAGATGATAACTCGTCGTGTTTGTACGAGTTACCTTGGTTTTTCAAAAGATTTTCGTAACTTAAGTATTTCAATTTAAGTGGGTTTACTCACGCTGGTTTCCAGCCTGACTCGAGTGTTACTTTATTGTAATGCTCGGGTCAGACTGAGTATTACAGAATTTCTGGTTAGGACGTTTGGAGCTAGGAGACAAGCTGGATGGCAGAGACGTATCATACGTATTTGACTATATTCCGCCGTGTATTGTGGGCTGCATTTTCAGCATTTAGGGACAAGTTATTATAACTGTCCAGATTTATTTGTTGATGATTTTACTCTGATATCTTGTATTTATATTAACAGTTACAGCTTTTCTTTGTATAAAATGTTGCTATTGTGTCTTATATTTTATTCCGCTGTGATTGTGTGATTCTGTGCTGCTGTTTTTTTTGTTTCTTCTTCTATCTCTTTTTCTTCTTACCCTAACAACCAGGTATTTCCAGCACTCGATTGCTCGGCACTCAGGACAGAGGACGTATTAGTGTCAATTTTCGGGGGTCGAAAATTACCCGGCTGTTACAGGAGCGGTCGACCGACCCTTTTTCGTTATCGACCAGTTGGCATGTGTTTTATATTTCCATCTTACCATTTTAATATATATTAATATTCATTTCCTTATTTCTCTTTCAAACTATTTTCGATCTGAAATCTTCAAACGTCGATAACTTCTTTGTTTGAACTCCGATTGCGAAGCTGCATTTATGAAAGTTGCTAAGAAAATCTCCATAAACACAATGGTGCAAGATTCATGGCCAAATTCTAATATTTTCTCATATTCTACTTTTGAGCTTTAGAAACTTATTTGTTAGTTATTTTAATTAATTATTATTTATTTTACGGGGTGTTACATTATCCCCCCCAAAAGAATAACGTCCCCGAAATTCCTTAAGTGGCTAAATCATGTAACGTAGCACGCAACCATTCTAAATTATCCAACCAATTAGTGTACAATTAATTTTTGCAGTCATTCGTGTACATGTGCACGATGTATCATAACATATATGATATGTATGTTGAATAATTTTAAATCGACGCCTTCGATATGAATGCATTCTTTCAATCAATTTCGAAGAAATTATGAAAATAAAATATATATACTTGCAGTTCTATATGTATACAAGTTTTCAAAATTCAAAATTCATGTTTTCCCAAAAAAAATTCCACACTCCTACGAATAGGAGTAAGATTCAACCAATTTTGCATCTAATTCCAACCATCCAATACCTAACATACTATATCTAACATCCAAAATTTTTAGAAATCCAGTTTTTCTTAACCTACACCCTTATGTTAGAAAAGGAATTCAAATGGAAAATTCTTATATTTCCACATTTCTTCGTATGCCAGTTCCGTTGTATCTTGAAACCTTCTCTTTTACCCCAAATCTTTTCCAAGTATAATTTGCATTAGGGGGGTTTATTTTTAAAATTTTAAAATATAATTATTATTTAAAAATAGATTTTTGTTTATTACCTACAAGGCAAAGGAATTGAAATTGTAAAGCTAAAACAACGTTTTCCCTTGTTATTATCCGTATTTTATATACTGTCACTGATGAAGCAGCGCACCTGGATTTGAAGGCGAAAACATTCTCCGACCTAAACTCTATTTTCCGCGACCTACGACCTAACAGAAGCTCCGACCTATCTCCAGCCTCCATCGCGACCTACGATTTAACTTCCCCGACCTATAAAACGTCCCGACCTAATTGCCTTTCTCTGAATTTTCCCCGACCTAATTCCAGTAAGTCGCGACTCGCCAACAATCTCCGACCTAACGATAGGTCGCAATCACTTCCCAACCTATCCCTAAGTCATGAACCTCACCACGACCTACGACCCATCAATTCCGACCTAACAAATTCCTCGACCTTCCAGACTCCACGACCTAGCTTCTACGATCTAATCCTAAGTCGCGAAGATCCTCTGTTATGTCGCTGCCATATTTCATTAACTCGCGAACAACATAAGACTTCAATCAAACAATACCGCCAGGAAATTAAGTCGCGAGACATTGATAAGTCGGGAGGAAATATTGATAAGTCGTGAGCTAATTTGATAAGTCGAAGAGATAATGCTGATAAGTCGCGAGTTGTTTTCTATAAGTCGCGTGAAGGATGTTATGTCGCGCGCGTTCTTTAAGTCGTTACATATCTGTTTTAGGTCGCTTACATGTTGTATTGTTTCTTTGAACATGTTGTTAAGTCGTGATGTTTGTAAGTCGTAAGTCGTTTGATTTTTTTAGGTCGTGACTGTTAGGTCGGCGACGACTTAGGAGTTGTATTTTCTTCTGTTTTGCGTGTTGTAGCCTATAAATAGGCAAGTTGTTTCATTTGTAAAGGTTGTTGACTTTTGAATAAAATTTCCATTTTGATTGCTTTGTGCTTTCTTCTAATTGGTAGTCGAGAGAAGTCTCCTATCTCCACTTACGTTATTCGAGTGCGCTCGAATCTTCGTTTGTTGAAGCCGATTCACGGTATCTTGTGCGCAAGATCAACATTGAAGAATCGTAGATCTCTTTCCCGGTATCTTCGGATCAACGAGTCAGAGATAGCTAGAATTCGGTATCTTCGGATCAACGAATTCAGGCATCGCAGTATTCATCAATCCACCGATTGCTATTTCATCGATCTATCTTGTTTTTGATTATTCCGCTGCGTCAGTTTGGTATCAGAGCCAGAACGCAAGGAGTTTGCGTAGATTTTGAAGAGATTTGTTCGTTTGGAGATTTTTGAAGATTTCAACAAGTGGGTAATTTTGATTTGAAGATTTTTAGATCGAAGTGAAGTTTTTGTTGGAATTTGTCGAAGAGTAATCATGCCACCGAGACGAGTTCAACGTCATCGCAATATTAACGCTTTGTATGGGAGAGAAGAAGCCGATGAAATGGAGCAACGAATCAACCAGAATTTCAATGAGAAGTTGAGTGAGGGGATTGGTCGATTAGAGAGAATGATGTTTGAGATGAGTCAAAATCAGAGAAGAGTATCACCTGAATCTAACCATGGGAGAAGTAGAGTTTCACCACATTCAAATCGAGAGAGAAGTGTTGATAGCGATCATAGAAGCGTGGATCGAGATCGTGATCGAAATGTGACTGATCGAGATCGGAGGAATGTAGATCGTAGGAATGTGGGTGGTAGACGTGATGGTAGTAGAGATGTTGGTGGTCAGGATCGGCATCGATATACATCGGATTGTGAAGAAGAGTATGATGGTGGTAGTGTTCATGGACGAGGACGTGGACGAGGAAGGAATCAGTCGGAGTACGATCACAAGTGGGAATCTGGGATGAAGACTGAAATTCCAAAATTCAAAGGTGGTATGCAGGCTGAAGAGTTTTTGGATTGGGTGGTTAATGTTGAAGAAATTTTTGATTTCAAAGAAGTTCCAGAACATCGTAGAGTGAAGTTGGTTGCTACAAGGTTGAGGGGTAGAGCTTTGGCATGGTGGCAGCAAACCAAACTTACACGTGAACGAATAGGGAAGTCAAAAGTTGAATCTTGGGAGAAGATGAAGAAATTGATGAAGGCAACGTTCTTACCTTACAATTATCAAACTCTGATGTATCAACGTTTGCAGAACTTGAGGCAGGGCACAAAGACTGTTAATGATTACGCAGATGAGTTTTACCAGCTTATTGCGAGGAATGATATTATGGAAACGGAAGAGCAGCTGACATCTAGATTCATTGGGGGATTGAGAATGCAGATTCAGGATATGGTTAATATGTTCGATCCAAGATCTGTGGCGGAAGCACATCAGAAAGCATTGGCTTGGGAGAAGCAGGGACGACGAGGAGGTGGTGTGTTTACTAATTCCAACAATCAAGTGAAGGGTGTTAGTGGGAGTTCTAATGTTTCTAAACCCATCGGTAAACAGTGGTGAAGGAGGCTGAGAAGGCAAAGGTTAACAACGGTTTCAAATGTTACAATTGTCAGGAGTTGGGTCATAAAAGCAATGAGTGTCCAAAGCCAAAGAAGAGAGCAATGATTGCTGAGGTTGAGGATGAGGATGAGGAGGCTGAAGATACTAATCAATTACCAGTTGAGGAGGAAGAATTGTTGTCTGGAGATGATGGTTATACATTAATGATGAGGAGGAATTGCTTAACACCGAAGCAGGAGGAAGAGACTAGCTGGTTGAGGAGTAACATCTTTCAATCGACGTGCACTATCTTGGGAATGGTTTGCAAATTTGTTATTGATGCTGGAAGCTGTGATAACATTATCTCTACAGAAGCTGTAAAGAAGTTATCATTCAAGACAGAGAAGCACCCGAAACTGTATAAGTTAGCTTGGTTGAGGAAAGGTGGGGAGGTGAAAGTTAGTCGAAGGACTTGTGTTAATTTTTCAATTGGGAAGAAATACAAGGACGAAATTTGGTGTGATGTTGTGGACATGGACGTATGCCATTTGTTGTTGGGGAGACCGTGGCAATATGATAGGGCGGTGCAATATGATGGGCGTACCAACAGTTACAGTTTCATGTTTGAAGGCACGAAGATTACTCTCGTTCCCAAGAAGCGTCAACAAGAAGAAAACAAACTGGAGGAGATTGAAGAGCTGAAAACTTTATTAACCTTGAAGGTGTTTGTTAAAGAAGTCGAAGAGGAGCCGGAAGTATTCTTGTTAATTGGGCGTGAGAGCAGTGAAGAAGTTGAAATTCCAGAGGAAGTGAAACCAGTATTGAAAGAATTTGAAGATGTATTTCCAGAGGAGTTACCAGAGGAGTTACCAGAGGAGTTACCGCCACTGAGAGACATTCAACATCAAATTGATCTTGTTCCGGGAGCAATGTTGCCACACAGACCACATTATCGAATGAGTCCGAAGGAACATGAAGAATTGAGGAGGCAGGTGGAAGAGTTGCTTGAGTAGGGACGTGTGCAGGAAAGTTTGAGTCCATGTGCTGTGCCAGCTTTGTTAGTACCGAAGAAGGACGGGACGTGGAGAATGTGCACTGACAGTCGAGCATTGAATAAGATTACTGTGAGATATATATTTCCAATGCCGAGGTTGGATGACTTGCTAGATCAAATAAGCGGAGCTACTATCTTTTCGAAGATTGATTTGAAGAGCGGATATCATCAAATTTGTATCAGACCAGGTGATGAGTGGAAGACAACTTTTAAAACCAGGGAGGGTCTATACGAATGGTTGGTAATGCCATTTGGCTTATCAAATGCGCCAAGTACATTTATGCGGGTGATGAATCAGATTTTTAGACCATTCATTGGGAAGTTTGTGGTGGTGTATTTCGATGATATTCTGATATATAGTGGGAGTCCAGAGGAACATTTGAATCATCTGAGAGAAGTACTGATGGTACTGCGACAAGAACAATTTTATGCTGCAACGAAGAAATGCGTGTTCATGACGCATTGTGTTTTATTTCTGGGATATGTTGTGTCAGGAGAAGGTATCCAGGTGGACCAGAATAAAGTTGAAGCAGTCAGAAATTTGCCACAGCCGAAGACAATAACCGAAGTGAGAAGTTTTCATGGGCTAGCGTCATTCTATCGAAGATTTATTCCACACTTTAGTAGTGTGATGTCGCCTATTACTGATTGTATGAAGGGCAAACAGTTTTCATGGACGGAGGAAGCAGGAGTTGCTTTTGAACGAATCAAGGAGTTGTTGACGACAGCACCAATTCTAGCATTACCTGATTTTCAGTTGTTGTTTGAATTACATACTGATGCGTCAAAGGTTGTGATTGGAGGAGTGTTGAGTCAGAGGGGACGTCCGATTGCATATTTCAGTGAGAAGTTATCAGGAGCGAAGATGAGATATAGTACATATGATGTGGAATTTTATGCTGTTGTGCAAACTATAAAACATTGGAGACACTATCTATTTCAGAAGGAATTTGTTCTTTACACTAATCATGAGGCGTTGAAGCATTTACAAGGGCAAGACAAGGTTTTAGCAAGACATGCATCGTGGATTGCGTACCTGCAACAGTTTACTTTTGTTGTTAAACACAAGTCAGGAGTGACGAATCGTGTGGCTGATGCTTTGAGTAGAAGAAACCATTTGTTGACTACAATGAAAGTTGAAGTGACCGGGTTTGATATACTACCAGAGTTATTTGTTGAAGATCCTTACTTTATGAAATTTGTAGATAAAGTGAAGAAAGGAGAGACGGATGAGTTCGTGATGGTAGATGGTTTTCTGTTCAAGGGAAATCGATTATGTATACCGGATTGCAGTTTACGGTTGAAGATTGTGAAGGAATTGCATGAGGAAGGTCATGTGGGTAGAGACCGTACATTAAAACTGATTTCTCAATCTTATTTTTGGCCATCGATGAGAAAAGAAGTGGAAAGATTTGTGGAGCGATGTCATATCTGTCAGGTTTCGAAAGGAACTGCGACCAATGCTGGATTATATATGCCGTTACCTGTACCAACTAAGCCTTGGGTTGATGTGAGTATGGATTTTGTTTTGGGTTTGCCTCGAACTCAAAGGGGAAACGATTCCATTTATGTGGTGGTTGACCGATTTTCGAAAATGGCACACTTTATTGCTTGTAAGAAGAAGGCGGATGCTGTTCGTGTGGCTCAGTTATTTTTCAAAGAAATCTATCGATTTCATGGATTGCCTGAATCGATTGTTTCGGACAGGGATACTCGATTTCTAAGTCATTTCTGGCTAAGTTTGTGGAAGATGGTGGGAACGAAGCTGAATTTTAGTAGTGCATATCATCCTCAGACGGATGGGCAAACGTAAGTTGTGAATAGATCGTTGGGAAACTTGTTGCGATGTCTTGTACAAGACAATTTGAAGAGTTGGGACTTAAAGTAGTGTCAGGCAGAGTTTGCTCATAATCATGTTGTTAACCGAAGTACTGGTTACAGTCCATTTCAAGTTGTGTATTCAAGCTTGCCAAAGGGGCCGTTGGATTTAACGATAGTACCACAATCAAAGGGAACAGTTAAACGGGCTGTTGATTTTGTTGATGGATTGACAGAATGCCATAGAATCGTTCAGGAACGTTTGGGGAAGACAAATGAGAAGTATAAACGAGCAGCGGATAAGAAGAGAAGAAGTGTGGAGTTCAACGAAGGTGATTTTGTGTACGCGGTATTGACAAAGGATCGATTTCCAGTTGGAACGTACAACAAGTTGAAAGCGAGAAAAATTGGTTCGTTGGAAATTTTGAAGAAGATCAATAATAATGCCTATCGGTTAAAGTTGCCAGATCATATTCACACTGCTGACGTTTTCAACGTTAAACATTTGATTCCGTACCATGGGGATGAGCTTGTTGAAGAAAAGAGAAGTACAAATTCGAGGTCGAATTTTTGTCAACAAGGGGAGGATGATGAAGTAGCGCACCTGGATTTGAAGACGAAAACATTCTCCGACCTAAACTCCATTTTCCACGACCTACGACCTACAAGAAGCTCCGACCTATCTCCAGCCTCCATCGCGACCTACGATTTAACTTCCCCGACCTATAAAACGTCCCGACCTAATTGCCTTTCTCTGAATTTTCCCCAACCTAATTCCAGTAAGTCGCGACTCGCCAACAATCTCCGACCTAACGATAGGTCGCAATCACTTCCCAACCTATCCCTAAGTCGTGAACCTCACCACGACCTACGACCCATCAATTCCGACCTAACAAATTCCTCGACCTTCCAGACTCCACGACCTAGCTTCTACGATCTAATCCTAAGTCGCGAAGATCCTCTGTTATGTCGCTGCCATATTTCATTAACTCGCGAACAACATAAGACTTCAATCAAACAATACCGCCAGGAAATTAAGTCGCGAGACATTGATAAGTCGGGAGGAAATATTGATAAGTCGTGAGCTAATTTGATAAGTCGAAGAGATAATGCTGATAAGTCGCGAGTTGTTTTCTATAAGTCGCGTGAAGGATGTTATGTTGCGCGCGTTCTTTAAGTCGTTACATATCTGTTTTAGGTCTCTTACATGTTGTATTGTTTCTTTGAACATGTTGTTAAGTCGTGATGTTTGTAAGTCGTAAGTCGTTTGATTTTTTTAGGTCGTGACTGTTAGGTCGGCGACGACTTAGGAGTTGTATTTTCTTCTGTTTTGCGTGTTGTAGCCTATAAATAGGCAAGTTGTTTCATTTGTAAAGGTTGTTGACTTTTGAATAAAATTTCCATTTTGATTGCTTTGTGCTTTCTTCTAATTGGTAGTCGAGAGAAGTCTCCTATCTCCACTTACGTTATTCGAGTGCGCTCGAATCTTCGTTTGTTGAAGCCGATTCACGGTATCTTGTGCGCAAGATCAACGTTGAAGAATCGTTGATCTCTTTCCCGGTATCTTCGGATCAACGAGTCAGAGATAGCTAGAATTCGGTATCTTCGGATCAACGAATTCAGGCATCGTAGTATTCATCAATCCACCGATTGCTATTTCATCGATATATCTTGTTTTTGATTATTCCGCTGCGTCAGTCACCCTTTTTGAACAGTAAAATTCCACATTCGCTTATAATTAATCTAAATATTATGTTAAGCCATCTAATTCACAACTACCACAAACGTATTATTGAGGCCATATAATTACAGCTTTGGAAATTATTATGTCTCTTAAGTTTGTTAATCATTCATATTCATTTATTTACCTGCCATTACTTCTTCTTATTTTGTAAGTTTATTGCCTTTATTTCTTCTTTCCACTAATGGTATTAAATTCATTAAAGGGTTTACCACCTTAATTGACTTCATTATGGTAACTTCCCTTCTATTCCTTATTTTATTACCTTATTTATATTTAGCGTATTATTTACAATTAATATGATAACGTACGATTAATCACACGTTACCATATGTATGTGTATATATATGTTATAACAGATGCTTACTTATTTCTTAAGCTTATACTTTATTCTTATATATAAAATTGGTAAATGAGATTATTTATATTTCTTTTTATAGCCTTTTAGTTTCTATTTTGAGGGATTTCTGGATATATACATATATGTAACTTCCATAATTATTTATTTCCACATTTTAAGCATTGGAATCGTGTCTCCTCCAAGAATGAGATGTTACATTTGAAATTTTGCATGAATCGTTAAGAGTGAGAATGTGCTGCGTTTACAATTACAAGAAATTATCTCTTTTTTAATTTTTATTGAAATAGACCATGTAAATTATGGAGAAACATCCCTACTTTGCACTTCTCTTTCCTTTGGATATGATTATTCCTTGTTATGTCAAACTACGTATTTTTCATATATAACTGTGACGTTGGGCAATTTATAGAAATCTCATGTAGATTTTACAATTCCAATGAATTAAAATATAGAAATTTAAATCCCAAATCAAATTAGAGCATCTTCAATTGATGATTATCAAGTTTAACTATTTGCAACCCAAATAACAAAAATATGGAACTAGCTACATAATTATATTAATATCGGGTTTCATAATCCTTTGGGATTATTCTCTCTATCTTCCACATCTAGGGTACATACATATTATTTCACCAAGGTTAAATGACTTCTGAATATGTAGGAAAAGATTCCAATTTAGATTTATTTATATAAGCCTAATATCTAATGGTTTTCATATATGGGTATAATGAAAAAATAGAATTTTCAATGAATAAACTTAGTATGATGTAAATTACATATTTTCCACTCATCATATAGTTTTCAAATCTCCAAATCTAATCATGATTTTCTTACTTGACTCTTTTTTTCTTTCCAATCAAAATGTGTATAAAGATATATATAAACGCACGCACACACACTCATCCATACAATCATACATAATTACACTTATTAGAATTATAGATCTGAGAGGAGATTTGGGTTAAGGAAGTTTAAATTTTAGATTATTGAATTTACCATTTTACGAAGAACTCCATTCACTCCTCCTTTTCTTCTTTTTTATTTGTCATTCTTCATCAATATATGTATAAATACACACACTACTTTATAATTTCTAGAAACAGTAGAGATAGAAAAATGTTAGAGCTTCGCTACTCTGTTTAGAAAATATAAGAAGAAAAGTAAGAGGTTAGATCTATATTTATAGGCACTCAAATCATTTCTATCATTAGATTAGTTTTTATTAAATTCGGATAGTTTAGGTAAAGGTTTAGAGCATGTTGGCCTTAACCCAACTAGTCGACCGGTCGACAGGAGCAGTCGACCGTTATCGATCGACCGACCCTTTTTAGTTGTCAACCGGTGGGCCTGGGTTATTTACTTCCATTTTACCATTTTTAATAAATATTAATATTTGTTTTCTTATTTCTATTTTAAATTATTTTCAATCTGAAATCTTCAAACGTCGATAACTTCTTCGTTTGAACTTCGGTCGTGAAGCTTCTTATATGAAAGTTGCTTAGAAATTCGCCACGAACACAATGGTGCAAAGTTTCATAGACAAATTCCAATGTTTGCACATATTCCATTTTTGAGCCTTATAAATTTACTTATTAGTTCTTTTAACTAAATATAATTTATTTTATGGGGCGTTACATATTGGAACTAGGCCAACTAGCAATAGAAAATATGGGTGAATTTCAATTTTTTCTCTCATTGTTAACGTTAAAATATGAACGATAACACCCGGTGTGTGTAATAAGATCGTGAAAGCACCACCCGTGTGACGGGAACAGAAATTAAGCAGGAAAATAGCAGAAATGCAGTAAATGAACAACAGATTTATAGTGGTTCGGCCCGTAATTGAGCCTACGTCCACTTTATAGTCTCTTATTGCTGGTTCAGTTACAATTTGATACAAATCTCTTCAAGAAACAGTACAATTCGATCACAAGAAACAATCTAGACTACTAGCTCAATCTTCGACGGTGAAACTCGATGAATCCATCTCGGATGTAAGGAATTTCTCTCGAAGCTTGTTGTAGTGTCGTGAATGCTTGAAGGATCCTTGATTACTGAATGAATGAAGAGTTCGACGGAGTAACAGCGCTGTAGAAATGATTTGCCCCAAAAGTCCCTTTCATGTTGGAAGTGGTGGGGTATTTATAGGAGCTGATTTGGACTCAGGAAAATTTCCTAAGTCCTAAGTCGTCGCCGACTTAGTATAAGTCGCTGCCGACTTATGATAGGTCGCTGCCGACTTATGATAGGTCATAGCCGGTTCATCAGTTCCAACACTTCCCTAGTAGTTCACCTCCTCTTCTGGTTTTACGCTTAAGTCCTAAGTCGCTGAAGACTTAAGGTAAGTCGGTGACGAGGTAAAGGTGTATAAGGTATCTCAGTGTTGTTAGGTCGGAGCAGAGTTAACGTGCAATCTTAAATCGGTAGTTTGTTAACTCGGCAGGCCCTGCTAACTCGCACTTTGTTAAATCGATTGGCTTCTTTGGGTCGGTAGTCATTTTAGATCGGCAGCTCCTCTTAGTAGTGGATTACCTTAAGTCGTCTTTTATTAGGTCGTACGCTTCCTTATGTTGTGACTCGTTGAGTCGGTATACTCTTTAACTCGGTAAGTCGCAAGTTCCCATAGGTCGGCAATCTGTTAAGTCGGAAGCTCTTGTTAACTCACAATTTGCTAGGTCGGTAGGCTTCTTAAGTCGGCAAGCACCTTAAGTCAGCCAGTATCTTAAGTCAGCATACTTCTTAAGTCGGCAAGCACCTTAACTCGGCTCCTGCTAGGTCGTGAGTCGAAAGGGGGTTAACATTTGCCCCTCGAAGTACGCGCCTAATTCGTAGGTTGTGTGCTTCGATTTCCTTAGCTCGCATCTTAGTAAGTGTGTTAGATCGCGACCGACTTAAGATGAGTGGTAGGTCGGACATGTCGATTCAAATTTCACTGTCCTAGATTATAAATAGCTTAAGTCGTCCCTTCTCTTCCTTCACCTGTTCCAACTTCTTGTGCCGCCATTAACAGAGTTCTTCGATTTCAAATACGAATTCAAGTTCACCACCCGGCGATTCACCCTTGCTATCTAATTGCGTAAGTGTTTCCGACCCTTTTCCATTTCATGTTAGCCATTGAACCATGAATTCTAACCTCCGAACCCCCAAATCGGTATCATACGTCGTGCTCCACTTTGAATTGTGCTGTGATCAATTTTTGGTCGTCACTAATTGTTGATGTGATTCACGAACACATGACAGTAGGTTGGGTTTATGACAGATCGGAGATGTGTTGAATTGTTGTTCCAGTGACTTGGTGGTATGAAGGGAACGATGGATCTCACGAAGAGGATAGTGGATTTTACGATGTTGGTGTTAACGGGTTATTGGGTTGGTGAATTTCGAGTTGGTTGATTGGTGAAAGGAGGTGAAATTTTTGGTGGAGAGGAGAAATGGCTTGAGACGACTCAAAACATTCATGATCTAATAACCTGTCCTGTTTACCAATTCCTGCGACCTAACTGTCTCAACAGTCCAATTTTTCTTGCGACTTAACTATCCTCCGACATAAGCCTTAGGTCGTGGCCGAGCTAGGACTTAGAAATTCATGCCATTTTGTCTTGAGACCTCTTCCCCCGCATACAGCCCGACTTAACTTATCTCGCAGCTTCTTATATTAGGTCGTGACCGACCTAGAACTTCGAATGATTTCAGTGACTTATTTTTTACAACAAGGCTTTAGGTCGCAGCTGAGTTAGAACTTGGCATATCCGCATTGTCTTGAACTTTGAACTGTCTACACTTCTTTACAGATTATCTCCAATGCTAATGACCTGTTAAATACAATATCTGCAGAAAACTGGGACGAATATACTGCCATTGATTGCCCACATCGAATGACAGATTAGTTGATAACGAGAAAGTTAAATAAAATGAATATGAACGAGATGCTGTACAATAACCAATTTAAGTGAAGTATTAAAACAAAATCATAATAGTCAAATGAAACTGACTTGTCTGTATTAACACTGCACTTGATCATTGACAAATTCTGAAATTCTGTAATCGATTGATTGTCAACTAATTTAATTCCAGTTATGCTTGTCTTTTATTTTCATTAGGTTTTGCACAACACTTCACACTTTTAGGGAACGTGCACCTTCACATTTGAACATTCAGCTGATTGTGTAGAATGTCTTCTCCACAAGAAGGAACAGAGCAAGCTGAAGATGTATTTCCAGTTGCTATCCCGCTAAACGATCCTCCAAAGAGGACTCCTACTACTTTGAGCCATAAAGCCTTTCGTCAACTATGCATCCAGTTTGGCATTGCTGAAGCTGACGCTTTGCTTCCCGAAATAAATGATACTGCTGACAGGCCGCCCCGTGGCTTTGTCGCAGTTAACCGCCAAATGTGCTTGAGCGGAGCTATCCCCCCATTCAATGACTGCATTCGAGAACTTCTTCTCCAACTATCTATTTCCCCTTTTCAGTTACATCCCAATGGCTATGCCATCTTGCTGGGACTATGCGTGCTTTTTAGGAGAACGCTGGGCCGCTTTCCTACCTTCGGAGAAATTCGCTATCTTTGTACTTTTGCTAAAAATAAAGATCATCCCTCCATCATAGTTGTAAGGAGTGCGAGAAATTGTAAGTTGATCACCGGTCTCCCTGAAAGTGTTCATAGTTTCCTGAGCCCGTTCTTCTATGTTCGCTGTCCTCCTGGGTTTTATGCTATTTGGAGAATAGGGAGTAAGATCACTTGCATTTGTTTCTTATGTTCTTTCAAACTTACCGAAGTTTGGGTTATCAAGTGCTAACTTCGCTCTTTTTTCCTTTTCAGCACTTCCTCCTCCCTCTAAAAATCTCAGTCACAAAGTGACTTTTGAGAGGCTTATGGCGGTGCCTGTAGAGGAGAGGAGTATCCAGTTTCTATTAGATGATGAGCTTTTGCACCAATTTGGACTTCTACACCCTTCCAGGTCGACTCGAATTCGTGAAATTCCTAGTTCCGATGCAGAAACACCGGCCGCTTCGTGCTCTCAAACAGAGGCGTCGAATGCCCCAGCTTCTGCGGAAGAAGCTGCATCAGAAACACCTGTCATGGATGCTGCTTTGATAAAGTGTTCCGGATCCACTGATGTTGTAGGGTTAGCTGGCAAGTCGGCACTTCCCCCAATTATTGAGGAAGAAGAGAATCCTCGAGTTTCTGAAAAATCGATTGATGTAGAAGTTGAGAAGGAGAAATCTGCTGAACACTTGGGCGATGACACCTTTGATGGCTTGAGTGATATCATGGTAACTTCTCAAGGGCTTTTCGGGGATAGCAATCAAAAAGCGACTTCTCCCGTTGTCGAGGCGACTTCTACCCTTAAACAAACCCAGATGCCTACTACGCCAATCGTCTCTGTTTCCACACTAAAGCGTGGTCTGTAATTTGACGCATGTAGTTTGCACGCCACACACACTTAGGATTTTTCGGCACTTATAAACTTTTATCCTCTTTTTCCTGGAAATTTCTAAACTCTACCCCTCTTCTGCTTTCAGGTTCTCCAATGGGACGTACAGGTTCATATTATGACTCATTCAAGTACCGTGGAGGCCGCGGCACCTATGACTTTAGGAAGTACCTTGATACCCCAAAAGAAACAGATGAAGAGAGGGCTCGAAGGAAAGCCCAGGAGAAGCGGGATTACGATCAGTGGCAAAGAAGGAAAGATGCCGAGCGATATGACTCTTCGCATAGGAGTGACTACTCTCATAAGCGGAAGTCTTACGATGATAAGGGGAAAACTCAGATTGCCGATGAACCGAGCAAACGATCTAAACCGATTGACGCGTCTGAAATTTCTGAAAAGACTGACGCTCCCATTCCTTCTGATATTCTGGCTAGCTCTCCTCCTCTGAAGAAATCTGACATTCAGACTATCATTAACAGACCGCAATATCAAGTCAAGGACGGCCCCCCAACACTTCAGAGCCGTTTTCCGAATTGGTGCCTAAAAGGGGTGCGCTTTGACTTGGACATAGTTCCGATTGATAAATCGGACATGCTTAGCAGTCTTGACGCAGTCAGGCTTAACATCGAGAGGATGTCGCAGTGGTAGAAGCTTGTCGATGAACTCCAAAGGGTTAATCGTGCAAACCTTGAGGCAATGCTGACTATGGAAAACGACAAGGCGGAGTGGGACAAAGTTTGCAAACAGCATAATCTCGAGATGACAAATATTGCTGATGGTTATGCAAAACTTGAGTCTGAGGTTAAAAAACTTAAGGAAGATCTTGCCTCTTCTTCTGCATCTCATATTCAAAAAGAAGAAGTCTTTCAAAAACAAGTGCGGGATGCCCATGCTGCACAGAGAGATGTTGAAATGAAGCTTGCCGCTGAACAGCATATTACTGAGAAATACCGCACAGAAAACATCGATTTGCGGGATAAGGTCACCTCTCAAAACGTAGAGATTGAGTTACTAAAGTCTCGACTTGCTAAAGTTGAGGCAGAGCGTGATGAGGCTACCGCTGGCCGGGTTGCTGCCGTTGCCGAAAAGGAAGCGGCTGAGCAATCACATGAGGCGACGAAAGCAGACATCAGCTCTACCTTATTCGACTTTTATTTACACAGCGTTCTGGGTCGTGGGAGCCTCTCTTTTCTTGGTCCCGATTATGAAATTACATTGGCTGAAGTGTGGGAAGTCGCGATGGATATTCTTGGCGGGGCCGGCTATAATGAGCTGGAACTTGAGGAGCGCTATCTCAATGATGAGGATCGTGCCGCTCTTGTTAAGGGGAAGGAGCTACTTGCCAAAGTACGAGCTGAAACAACGGGAGAAGAGCCTCCAAAAGAAGAAGCTCCTTTAACTGCCCCCGTTCAAACTTCCACTTCAGCCGACGTTAATATTATAGATTGCAGCTCTCATTCTTTACATCTAGCTAAAGTTGCCCAGGAGACTGCAACTACTCCTACTGAAGATGAGGCACTGGATGATATTGAAGCCGAGAAGTTTGAGGTGGATCTTGCAAAGCCAACTCCTCCAGGTACTCTTGGTGTCGTCTCGGGTCTAATGAACCAGTCATTTGACTTAGCCGAATTCGATGACCTTCTTACTTGTTACTTAAACTTTGATGAACCGATGCCTTCTTTATTTTCGGGGGATGCTGATTTTAACTTCATTTCTTCTACAGCGGAGGCACCAAGCACTACACAAGCTTTCACTCCTTCGATTGCCGTTCCTCCGTCTTCCCAAATTACTCCTCCCTCTGCTTCCCAATCGGGATCACAGGCAGAGAAAATCGAAGCTCTTCAAGGCTTGGATGATCCGGCTGCTTCTCAGGAACAGAAGGCGGAGGATTTTGAAGACATCGAGAAGACCCCGGAGCGGTCTCTTGACGACGATACGAAGCTTTCAACATTGCTTGCTACTCCGGGGAGCGAGTCTTCTTCAAAGAGGAAGGGGAAGCGTGCTGTAAGGAAAAAGAAGAAGACTTCCACTGAAGAGGAAGCAGTAGTTGATCCGGCTGTACCGCTTTCTCCTTCTGCCCCTGCCCATTCACAACGACTTCAAAAGCTAATCATTAGGCCGGGAAAGAGCTCCAAGGGTGGTGAGAAGAAGGAATAATCAAGCTGGATTTTCTACTTATTATTTTTGCTCTTTGCATGTATTGACCGGGGATTGTGCGGGTACCGGTCCCCGCTTTTGCTTTTTGAGATATCTGCACATGTAAAGAATTTTCATAGTACTAAATAAAACAATTATTTTACTTGTACAAACTCTTGTGTATGTGAGAATGATCTATCTTTTATTTTAAGTGTAGAACAAACGATTCTTCTTACTTGTGCAAACTTTTTGTCTGCGTTTGAGAATGCATTTATTCCACATCTGTTTTCCGTGATATTGCAACGAACTTGTGGCATGTTGCTTTTATTAATATAATTGAATTGTACAGTATTGAATTGTACAGTATTGCCCCCATGCCGTAAGTGCATTGCAATATTCCTATTTTTTTTTTCTTAAGACTAATACTCTTACTTCAGAGGACAATTATTCCGCTTTTAAGGGGAGAATTATTCTGCTCTTAATAGAGTATATCCAGTCTTTTAGAAGAATTTTTATTTTCTCTTTCTGAAGAACGCTTCAACTTTCGGGGATAATCACTTTTATTTATTAAGAAGTGAATTTCCCTATGAAGTGAAATAAGCTTTTCTGAAAGAATTTTGTAGCATTTTTCAACTTTTTTAGGAGGAACTTTTCGAGATGAACAAGTTAGTCCTTCCTTTGAGAGTTGAACTGTGCTTCTGGACGATGCTTTTTGTTCAAGCATTTTATTTTGGGACATGCCTCCGGAGAGGGCTCCTCTTAAAGAGTTGTGCCTCCGAAGAGGTCTTGTGCCTTTGAAAAGGGCTTGTGCCTCCAAGGAGGGCTTGTGCCTCCGAAGAGGGCTTGCGGTGCCTTGGGAAAGGGCTTTTGCCTCCGAAGAGGTCATGTGCCTCCGAAGAGGGCTTGTGGTGCCTTGGGAAAGGGCTTTTGCCTCAGAAGAGGTCATGTGCCTCCGAAGAGGGCTTGTGCCTCCGAAGAGGGCTTTTGAGTGCCTGGGAGTTACTTTCTCATGGTCGGATGGGTTCGCGGGGCAGGCATGAGTTGCTTGATTGGATGTTTGTTTGTACAAACGACCGCAATCAATTAACAAGATGCCCCTTCGGTGGTCCCACCGATCTTTTTGGTTGAGGAAAGAACTCCCATTTATTGGTGTGCCTCGTTAGAGGGCTTTGGTTGGTTGGTGTGCCGGGTAGGTTGCATCTCAGGGGCGAGTGGATCCACGGGACGGACGTAAGCTATCTGATCGGATGCATCACGACCAGTTAGCGAGGGTCCTGTTACTTCCGCTTGGGAAGGCGTCCCTTTAGTGGATCTTCTGGCCTTCCTGTTGAGATGCATACCTCCCATTGTCTGCTCCTTTGTTTGCTTGGCAACTTTCCCTCATCATCTGCCTGTTAGCGCTCTCTTATTATCGTTCCTAAGCACATCTTCTTCTTTTCCTCTTACAAGTAAATTGCTTTATCCGAAGGATTGGACTTCACTGTTGAATGACTCTACGAGACAAACGCAAGTTATCTAGTTGGATGTCTATTTATAGTGACAATCTCGACTAGTGAACGAAGGTTTGTCACAATGGAGTCGCCAACTTTTTATGTGGGGTTTTCCTTGCTTGGGATTTGAATTTGGACAAAA
Organism: Allium fistulosum; assembly: GCA_030737815.1. NCBI lineage: Eukaryota > Viridiplantae > Streptophyta > Magnoliopsida > Asparagales > Amaryllidaceae > Allium > Allium fistulosum. The sequence goes on from CM060901.1 coordinate 476,652,033, forward strand.
TTTTTGTGGCTTGGTTTTCGTGTAATAGCTGATTTATGGAAGTTGCTTAGCTTTATGATGAGCAAGCCTTGTTATAATGTCCTGCAATTTTGAATTGATATTTTAGCGATACATTTAAAGTATTTATATATCAAAATAAAACAGGCATCATGAAATAGTAAAGAACACAAGATTTATAGTGGTTCGGCCAAAAATCGGGCCTACGTCCACTTTATAGCTTTCATTCATTTACACTGATTTACAATGTTTCACAATACAACTGATACATTCATCATCATTTTACAATTTCGAGCTGAGCTCTTTTCAAGTAAAGTAAGGACGCAAATGGTTGTTGTTCCAGGCCCTTGGAATCGGATCTCCTTCAACAGTTATGAGTTTGAAAGTGCCATCAAGAAGTTTAGTGCCTATGACATATGGTCCTTCCCAGTTTGGCCCAAACACACCAGTTGCTGTCATGATCCTTTTCAAAACCAAGTCTCCGACTTCAAAGCTGCGTTGGCGAACTTTGGAATTGAAATGCCTGGCTATTCTCTGCTGATGAGCTGAAACTCTGAGCCTAGCTTCCTCTCTTTTCTCATCAAGAAAATCAAGCGCTTCAAGTTGCAGTTTTTCATTTTCGGTTTCATTGAAATGAACTCTTCTATGTGAAGGAACCTCTACTTCTACTGGAATCATTGCCTCAGATCTGTATGCCAGTGAAAATGGAGTGTGCCCAGTCGCAGTTTTGTGAGTAGTTCTGTACGCCCATAGTGCTAATGGAAGCTTATCAACCCAACCACCTTTTGCTTTTTCAAGTTGCTTTTTGATAGTTGACTTGATGATCTTGTTAACTGCTTCCACTTGCCCATTTGCCTGCGGATGAGCCACTGCTGAGAAGCTTTTTCGAATTCTGAACCGTTTGCAAAAATCCTGGAATTCTTCACTTTCAAATTGAGTGCCATTGTCGGTGATTATCTTCTGTGGCACCCCATATCTGCAAATGATATTCTTCGTTACAAAATTTATCATCTTTTTAGAAGTGATGGTGGCCAAAGGTTCAGCTTCAGCCCACTTAGTGAAATAATCAACGGCAACAATAGCATATTTAATCCCTGATTTGGCGATCGGTAATGGTCCAATTAGGTCCATCCCCCATATGGCAAATGGCCATGGACTGACCATTTGTGTGAGTTCAGTGGAGGGTGCTCTTGGGATTTTTGCAAATCGTTGGCATTTGTCACATTTCCTGGAAAAAGCTGCAGCATCTCGATTGATATCCGGCCAGAAGTATCCATATCGGAGAATTTTCTTTGCAAGTGTTTGACTACCTGAATGGTCTCCACATTCTCCTCCGTGCACCTCTGTTAAGATTGTCTTGGCTTCTTCCTTAGTTACACATCGGAGTAGTGGGGTTGAAAATCCCCGCCTGTATAATCGGCCATCTTGAATTATATACCTCGATGCTTTTCTTAATAATTTTCGACGTTCCTTAGAACTCTCTGGCAGGGAACCACTGAGTAAGTATTCTTTGATTGGAGTCATCCATGATTCATGCTCTTGAGACGTAGTCATAATCCAATCAACATCCATTTCATCAATGCTTGGAGCTAACAGAACTTCTACAGGAAATAATCCTAGCAATTGAGCTTCTCCGGAACTTGAGTACTTTGCTAAAGAATTCGCCTTCATATTTTCCTCTCGGGGTATGTGGCTTATTGAGTAGTGATCTAAATCATTGAGGAGTTCGGAAGTTTTTGTCAAATATGCAGGCAAATTCCCTCCTTTGGCTTGAAATTCCTTCTTCACCTGGCAGACAATAAGCTGAGAATCACTGAAAATCTGTATCACTTTGATATTCAATTCCTTGGCGATTTTCAACCCGGCAATAAGGGCTTCATATTCTGCTTCATTGTTTGTCGAAGGAAATTCCAGCCTCAATGCATAACATAGTGATCGTCCTTCGGGAGTTTCGAGCACAACTCCTGCCCCAGAACAATAATCGTTTCTCGAGCCATCAACATACAACTTCCACTGTATCGGAATGCAGTCAGTGGTTTCTTCCTTACTGTCACCTTTGTCAGTGGACTCTGCAATGAAATCTGCTAAAGCTTGTCCGTTAATTGCTCTTCGGGGATGGTAAGTGATGTCATATTGGCTGAGTTCTATGTTCCACTTCAAGAGACGACCCGAAGTTTCAGGACGATACAGGACTTGCTTCAAAGGCTGATCAGTCAGGACCTTGATAGGATGAGATTGAAAATAGGGCCTCAACTTTCTGGAAGCGATTAGCAGACAATAAGCAAGTTTTTCTATCTTTGAATAATTCATTTCAGCCCCAGCGAACCGTTTGCTGATGTAGTAAACCAGACGTTGTATTTTCATATCTTCTCGTACGAGTGCTGCACTTAAAGCATGGGATGAAATTGCCAAATAGATGAAGAGGTCTTCACCATCACTAGGTTTGGAGAGGACCGGAGGAGTTCTCATATGATGAATCAGTTGATCGAAAGCATTCTGACATTCAGGAGTCCATTCGAAATTCTTCTTTCCTTTCTTTAGAGCATCAAAGAAGGGAATGCATTTGTCTGTGGCCTTGGAAATGAAGCGACTAAGAGCGACAACCTTTCCATTGAGACTTTGTAGTTCTTTCTTTGTTCTAGGGGCTTTAACTTCTCTTAGAGCTGTGATTTGAGCAGGATTTGCCTCGATGCCCCTAGCGCTTACGATGAAACCCAGGAATTTTCCAGACTCTACTCCGAATGAACATTTCAATGGATTAAGCTTCATTCCGTACTTCCGAAGAATTGAGAACATTTCTGCCAGATGATCCATGTGGTCTACTGCTTTCTTTGACTTTACTAACATATCATCAACATAGACTTCCATCGTCTTGCCAATCTGAGGCTTGAACATAGCGTTGACAAGTCTTTGGTATGTTGCCCCAGCATTCTTTAAACCGAATGGCATGACTTTATAACAGTAGAGTCCCACATCTGTAATAAAGCTTGTGTCCTCCTGATCTGGTTCATTCATCATAATCTGATTGTATCCAGAATAGGCATCCATAAAAGATAACAACTCATGTCCAGCCGTCCCATCTACTAGTTGATCGATTCTAGGCAACGGGAAGCAGTCTTTGGGGCAAGCTTTGTTCAGATCTGAGAAATCAATGCATACTCTCCACTTTCCATTTGCCTTCTTAACCAGTACTGGATTTGAAACCCAATTTGGATAAGTGGATTCTTTGATGAAATTATTCTCTAGGAGACGATCTACCTCTTCTTTTAAAGCTGCTGACCTTTCTGGACCTTGAGTTCTTCTTTTCTGTTTTACTGGAGTGAATTTCGGATCGACATTCAGGGTGTGAACAGCAATTGTTGGAGAGATTCCGCACATATCAGCATGACACCAAGCGAACACATCTAGATTGGCTTTCAAGAATGATATCAGTGTGTTTTGAACTGTTGTTCCTAGCTGTGAACCCACATTGAGCACTTTATTTGGGTCTTTCGGGTCCATGGATACTGGTACCGTTACCTCCACGGGTACCACTCTATTCTCCCCTGTACTGGCTTTCCTGGGATCCATTTCTTTTCTTGCATTGCTGTGTTCACCAGTACAGGGGCCGCTCCGTAGTTGCTACAGGGTCGGTTCCTTGATGCGGAGCGGAGCTGCCGCATCTTTCCCCATTTCTTTTCTCCTGGCCTCCCGGAGTTCTACAAGATAACATTCTCGTCCTGCGTTTTGATCTCCTTTAATAACAGCAATCCCATTATCAGTAGGAAATTTCATTGTCAAGCACCAAGGAGCGAGGACGGCCCTGAAAGCCGCAAGAGTAGGCCGGCCCAAGAAAGCGTTATAGGCGGAGAATCCATCCACAATTACAAAAGTTTGCTTCCGAACCAATTTCTTGGGTCCTTCGCCCATTTCAACAAACAAGTCCACTGTTCCAATCGGCTGTTTCAGCTCTCCTGTAAATCCGGCGATCTTGTGTGAAGAAGCGTGTACATCAGTCATCGGAATTTTCATTTGGTCAAATGTCCTTTTAAAGAGGATGTTGCATGAGGCACCACTATCAACTAACACTCTTCTGACAATAGCCGGCCCAATACCGACAGAGACAACCATAGGGTCCTCAGTAGGAGCTTCCACATTAGCAGAATCCCTGGCTCTGAACATAATATCATCATGGAAAGTTTTTTGCTACTTTAGAGGTGAAGTATCTTCCAGGATTAAGACACTTTCTTCGGTTGGTGCATACTTCAAAGCTTTTGCATACCTTTCCATTTCACCCCAACTCCTGCCAGCCGGGTGAGGTCCCCCTGTGATCACATTAATAACAGGTCTTTCCTTTCCAGTCGGCCTCTCTCTTGAATTAGATGAATTAGTTGGAGGTAACTGCCCTTGGCTGGATGAAGATGGGTCCTTTCTATTCCTCTTGACGTATTGCTACAACTTATTCTCTCTTAGCAACTCTTCAATCAGACTTTTCAAATGGCGGCACTCGTTGGTATCATGCCCTGGTTGGTTGTGAAACTTGCAAAACCTTCCGCTTTGAACAGCATTCTTCCCAACTTTCACGGCCGGTGGTTTTGGAAATTCAACAGCATCCTTTGTGGCGATGAAGATATTTTCCGGAGTATCGGTCAGAGGAGTAAAATCTGATGGTTTAAGGAAGCGGGGCTTTTTGAAGTCTTTCTGCCTTTTCCCACCATTACTTTCTCTTTTCTGATCTGCCGGTTCCTTCTTGCTTTGAGTAGTAACATTATTCTCCGCCACCGTTGTCACAACTTTAGCTGGTGCGGAAAGATTCTCTAAGCGTATAAATTCGTCAGCCTTTTTGTAGAATTTCTCAAGCGAATTTGGTTCCTTCATTTTCAGCCATTTTCCAAATTCGCTTGATTTGTCAATAGCACGCATCAAATAGGTCAAGATCATTCGTGGCTCTGCATTATCGACTTCTGCCAGAGCTAAGTTGAAACGGTTCAAGAATGACTTAATAGGCTCTCCCGGATTCTGTTCAAGACTGGACAGTGACATTATATCTTTTGCCTTTGAAGCATATAGCCTGAATTGCTCTTTGAATTTTCGGGTGAGATCGGAAAACTGATCTACAGATCGGACTGGAAGCTTGGTAAACCAGAGAAGCGCCACTCCTTCTAAATAAACTGGGAAATATCAGCACTTTATCTCGTCGGTCACCCTTGCGCCGGTCATATGCCAGTCGTATTTATACAAGAACTGATTTGGATCACTTGTCCCCCGATAAGCAGGAATAGTGGGGGGAACAAACTTTCTAGGAAATTCAGCTTTCAGAATCTTCTCGGTAAACGGAGTTCTACTTGGTGCGAATCCCCATTCGCTTTCGTCTTCATCTCTTTGCATGCTCTCTTTCATTATTTGCTTGATCATACCAGAGAGATATTCCTCATTGTTCAGAGATTTCGCAGAGTAGACCTCAGCCATCTTTTCGGGAGTTTGTCCAGGTAAATGTTCATGAAGAACTGGTGACGGCCTGGATCCTTCGGCCTGGAGGGGTGCCCCTTCGGCAGCACCTGATCCCCCGTGAGGAATATTTCTTCCCTCGGAATTGGGAGCAGCATTAGCAAAGTTTCCCTCATTATTTACTGTCTTTGACTCATACCAAATAGAGCATTCAGCCTTTCCATCATCAGGTTATTCTGAGTTTCAATCTGCTGGTACAGTCCGGATACAGCAGCATCTAACTCCTGTCGCGTAACACCGACGCTCGGAGCTGCCTGATTTGGAGAGAGAGAAGTGGCAGTATTGTCACGGTCATCATCAGTTCTGACAGACTTTCATTTCCTTCCAGGAGCCATTATGTCTGATAAACTTCTGATTTTGTGGGAAATTCTTTCAGCAAACTTCTGAGAAGCAATGGTGAATGGTAGCCTGAGTTGGGCTCTCAATGAAAGCACCAAAATGTTAACGTTAAAATATGAACGATAACAACCGGTGTGTGTAATAAGATCGTGAAAGCACCACCCGTGTGACGGGAATAGAAATTAAGCAGGAAAATAGCAGAAATGCAGTAAATGAACAACAGATTTATAGTGGTTCGGCCCGTAATTGAGCCTACGTCCACTTTATAGTCTCTTATTGCTGGTTCAGTTACAATTTGATACAAATCTCTTCAAGAAACAGTACAATTCGATCACAAGAAACAATCTAGACTACTAGCTCAATCTTCGACGGTGAAACTCGATGAATCCATCTCGGATGTAAGGAATTTCTCTCGAAGCTTGTTGTAGTGTTGTGAATGCTTGAAGGATCCTTGATTACTGAATGAATGAAGAGTTCGACGGAGTAACAGCGCTGTAGAAATGATTTGCCCCAAAAGTCCCTTTCATGTTGGAAGTGGTGGGGTATTTATAGGAGCTGATTTGGGCTCAGGAAAATTTCCTAAGTCCTAAGTCGTCGCCGACTTAGTATAAGTCGCTGCCGACTTATGATAGGTCGCTGCCGACTTATGATAGGTCATAGCTGGTTCATCAGTTCCAACACTTCCCTAGTAGTTCACCTCCTCTTCTGGTTTTACGCTTAAGTCCTAAGTCGCTGAAGACTTAAGGTAAGTCGGTGATGAGGTAAAGGTGTATAAGGTATCTCAGTGTTGTTAGGTCGGAGCAGAGTTAACGTGCAATCTTAAATCGGTAGTTTGTTAACTCGGCAGGCCCTGCTAACTCGCACTTTGTTAAATCGGTTGGCTTCTTTGGGTCGGTAGTCATTTTAGATCGGCAGCTCCTCTTAGTAGTGGATTACCTTAAGTCGTCTTTTATTAGGTCGTACGCTTCCTTATGTTGTGACTCGTTGAGTCGGTATACTCTTTAACTCGGTAAGTCGCAAGTTCCCATAGGTCGGCAATCTGTTAAGTCGGAAGCTCTTGTTAACTCACAATTTGCTAGGTCGGTAGGCTTCTTAAGTCGGCAAGCACCTTAAGTCAGCCAGTATCTTAAGTCAGCATACTTCTTAAGTCGGCAAGCACCTTAAGTCAGCCAGTATCTTAAGTCAGCATACTTCTTAAGTCGGCAAGCACCTTAACTCGGCTCCTGCTAGGTCGTGAGTCGAAAGGGGGTTAACACTCATATTAGATCATTATTAGGCCCTATAAAGTCTAATTTATTTAGACCATTTCTAAATTTAGTTTAAAGTAAAATCATGTATTTTATTTAAATAAATTGTAGTATGAACTTTATTTGAATTTGATTTTGCTTAATATATAAATATATATACATGTGTATATATATATATATATATTTATGCGTGGGTGCATGTGTAACTGTAACGACCCAGATTTTTCGTCGTTTGATTTGGAATATTTAAATGGTTTTAAATATTGAATTTGAATTATGGATTGATTTTAAATATTTGAAAGTTAACTTTTAACTGAAATTTTAAATAAAATGATTCTTGGATAATTTAGTTAATTAAATTAATAAGTGGAAATTGGTTAAATTATTGTATCTTGAGTTTTAAGCTCGAAAAATAATAATTTAAAGGCTTGTAAAATTTATATTTATAATTGTGAAGATAATAAAAGTTTTAAATTTTAATTTAAAAGTGATCTGTTCAATTTTAAAAATAGTTGTTCAAATTGACATTTAAAAATAGCCTTCCGAGGCACAGTCTTGGGAAACTCAACGAAACCAGTTCCATTGGATCCATAATATTGTATTATTATTGGATTTCAAACTTTGTAGCATTTGGAGTTATCGTTTGGCCGTACGGTATATAAACGCGTTGGAATTTATATTGAAAATTTAATATAATAATTGGGTCCAAAAAGCTATCTTCTCCATACGATCGAATTAGGACTCGAAACCTTTTCCATTGCGTTCGGAATAGGGGTATAACAATATGAACGTTTAGCGACACGCCTCGATAGGGTATCGGAATCGAAGTTACATTAAATGAGATATTTATAATTAAATAAAGTTTTATAAAATCGAATCAAAAATCAAAATCATAGTCGACCAAACATTTCCTTTCATTCAAATATGTATTCCCTTCTTTCTTTTCTGTTCAAATTAATTTCATGTCGTTCCTTTTTATTTAAAAATCACGCCTCTCCATTCCTAAACGAATCGGCAAAAATAGAAACGAACAAAAATGGAATTCATTCGAAAAAAAGAGGGAATTTTGAATCGCGGTCAAGTCGCGTTCGGTTCTAACCTCGAGCATCTTGTAGCCGCTCGAGTGGAAGGGTAGCATTCGATGTTTGAGGGAGGAAGCGTTACAGTGCGCGCATGAGGCGGAGGGCATTCGATTCGTGGGTGAGGATTCTCGGCGATGGGGGACGCGAGTTGCTCGCGTGGAGGGAAACACGGGTCGCGAGCTAGGTAACGACGAGCGAGCAGTGCGGCCGCAACGTCATATGGAATGGAAGAGAGCTCACAACAGTGCAGAGGCAAGCTAGGGTGGCAATGAGCTCGATGGGGGTCGTGTTTAATTTGGGATTGGGGTTGTGGCACGCGGCATCGGGGATGATCGCGGTGGCGATTTGGAGGGTCGACCCGAGGGGATTGAGGTGTCAAGCTTGCAGAGCAAGATGGTGGCAGTGGTAGGTCTGTAATCATGGTTTGGGTTCGGCAGCTGCAAGCGAGTTGAGGGTAGTGGTCGATAGAGTAAGGTAAGTTAAATTTAAAAACAATTTTTAAATTTAAGTCAATCATCGATTAATTTAATTTTAAGTTTGTTAATCCATATAAAATCGTATTACTTTTTTAATGCGAGGTTCGAAAATGAAAAGAAGAAGAAAAAAAATCAGTGGCATGGATTCGAAATGACGCAGGATACGAAATTATATCTGGGACGGATTGCCATTTAAAATCAAGGTGAGAATTTCTTACTCGTTTGGATTACCATATTTAAATTTAAAATGTTTTAATTTAAATTATTGGGTGCTGATTGAATTGATAAATTTTAATTATTGGTCGGATGATTATATAATATATAGTAGTATACATATAGTATTTGGAGTGAAATTCCAGCACATTATAACGGGTGAGATCCTATGCGCCCCGCATAATAGCGGATGACCCTATATACCGCGATATCCCCCTCGAAGTGGGATTGATATTTATTTTATGTTATATTAACATCTGTGGGTGCAGAAAAACAAGTTGGAGGGATCCAATTGGATTCCTCAAATATATTATTTATTTTTCATATATAGTGATATATGAATTGTGTAGAATAATCTAGTATAGATTATTGCAGTGATTGAAATTATTGGATGCTATTGTAGAACTAGCCTGAGTTTTGATAATTTAAATACCATAAATGTATTTTTAAAATTTATGGAATTGAAGGGAATTTGATAATAAAATTTTTTATTGGAATTGGAGTTATTTTAAAGAAATTGAATTAAAGGAAAATATATTTGACTATTGTAGGTTAGCAAATGGAGATTTTTAAAAAATGAATTATAAAAAATAATTTATAAATGATATTCTAGAAATATAAAAGAAGTTAAAGTCAATATTAAAATAGATTGGAAGTATAAAAGGAATTTATAAGAAATGAGTGTATACAACGGAATTTTATAAATAAGATTTGTTCTATAAATAGATAAACCAAGGGATTATAAAATTGATAAACGATGTTTAAAAATAAAGGAATTCGATATCAGATGATAATTGAAAATATAAATTCGTAGGTTGAGTTTATATTAGAATATGTAAAACAGGGTCGAGGAAAATGGTAGATTCTATTTTTGAAATGGGAATGGTCAGGAAATCGACAATCAATCGATATGTTGTGAAATCGAGAGAAAGTTATAAATTAAAGTTTGTTATTGAGATTTTAAAAATATATTTTTGATTTTAGGTGAGTTTGTTTTAAAAGGAAAATTTTATTATTTTAAAACTATGGAATTTTAAACTAGTTGAGATTGAAATACTACGGTAAGTAGGTTTTCAAATATTAAGTATTTAATTTATTAAATTTTAACTTTTAAAAATCAGCTTTGAAATTTATTTGTTTAACTTTTAAAAGTGTTTTCGGTATTTTAAATAATTCTTCAAACATGTTTTTAAAATAAATTATTTTTCTTTAAAATATTTATTATATATATATATATATCTAGAGTTTGAAGAGATTGAAATTTTTATTTTAAAAATTCTCTCGAGATTCAAAAAAGGGGTTTATAAAAGGATATGATTTGAGGAGAGGAAATTTGCGATTCCGGAGATTTTGGGAATAAGTTGCGGAATAATTCTCTGAAACGTTAATATTAAAAAGATTTTGGAAAATAAGACTGGTAATATTTTCCTAAGTATAGAAAATGGAAATTTGGAAATATTTCTAAGTGTTGAGGTGTTGGGGGTATCCAGTTACAAATTTAAGTATTTGAAAAATTGTTTTCAAATGTTGGAAGGAATCGATACATCTTTTAAAGATATTTTGAAAGTAAATATTTTGGGAAAAATTATAATAAGGTCAGATGATTGCTTATGGATGTTAAATTGATGGTTAAATAACCGACTATCAATAATTGGCCAATTTCGTTAATTGTTTCAAAGAGACCGGGATCGGATTTAATTATCCGAAAACCACTTCGATCTAGTTTGAATGTTACGAATGAATAATGTGAAGATGATGAAGACGGTGATTCGGTTTTTCCAGACCCAGGACAACTTGTATGGATGAATGCTATCAGAACATCGTCATTGGAGGACGATGAGCAATCTAAGTAAAATTGTTCTTGAAAGGTAATGCTTAGCCCCAAACCTCATCAATCGGGAATGACTAAAACAGGGGAGATGCAGCAAGGCTAAGTGGGTCGCACCCAAGTACGGTATGTTATCACCTTTCTAGATGTCCTAGGAAATCCTATTTATCTTATATATGGGTATACACGGAAGAAGAAGCGCTCGATGGTAAAGGTGGGAACACCCGGGGTGATAACATATTCGGTCTATCCAGGTTAGGGGTAGGCCGGTCTTGTGTAGCAAGGGATCTTGGCGTGGTCCTCGGTACATTGTTCTAGAGGTGTACTATGACGGGTGATACCCCAGTGACCTAGTCATTCGTTGGAATCCATTCAACAATACGAGCTTACGGTTTTGTTTGTAGAGCCTAGTGTGTTGGAATTTAATTAATGTAACAATTTCAGCTATTTGAATAAGTATTTGTATTTAGACACTATTATAATATCATTGGATTTTCTATTAAAATGTTTTGGTTATCGTAAGGTAAAAACCCGTCGTGTTTATGTGTGATGTGGTCTTACGAGATACCTTTGTTTTCAAAAGATTTTGGAGAAAATTAATAATTCAAAATTGAGTGTGTTTTTGTGATAACCCTGATTTTTGCGAGTAATTTTATGATTTAATTTAGTTTGTATTTGTTTGAAATTGCATTGAAAAGGTAGAGATAGGAAACTAATTTGCAGATGCATAGTTTAAAAACATGTACATGTGCACAAGATAGTGCACAAACATGCACACAGTTTTCTGTGTGATAAAATAGGCAACAGTTGAAAAATATGATAGGATAAATAAATTACAAATATATATGTAGGCAGAAATGATCAAGTCTTAAAAAAAAGACTTACGCCAGAATAGGCATACATGTATTATACATGTGCACCAAACAAATGCTTGCTGAAATAAAAATTAACATTGCATGAAAATGGTATGAGCTTTTGAACAAACACTTTATCCATTTTTAGCAATTTCATTTTGCTTTAGAAAACAGAAATCATGCAAATAACATGACCGGGGTAATGAGGTATATTTTCTGGAAAAAAATGCAAGGACTACTTACCCATTTTCTCTAAAAAGTAGAATGAGAGGTAGATCATAGTTGGTGGGGTAAAATTGACATTGGGTAATTTCCTTAAACCCTAGAAGCAGCCAGAGTTTATATAAGAAGACTTGGTGTAGTAAGATTTTTATATATATTGCTCTGCCTCATAAAAGAAAAATAAATATATATATATATATAACAGAAGTTAGAAAAGAAATGTGGAACACCAGTTATTAGAATAGGAAGAAGGCAGAAGATCAAAGGAAGAAAAAGAAAAGCTTAGGAAAAAGAAAAGGGGATTAAGGTGAGTAATCTCACTGGAAATATTGGCAATAAGTCCTGAATATTGAGGCAGCCTAACTAAAATTCATATTTCATTTTTTTGCGAGCAAGATTCATTTTTATGATTTAGTAACTTTGACTTGTTTTATGATCTGTTTTAATGGAAACCTCTTTATATTGATTTACTCAGTATGAAAGAGCCATGGATCTAATGTTTAAATAAGTTTTTCTGTCTTATAATATAACTTTGAGGTGAAGCAGTTAATATGGGTTTTCTTTATACATTTATTAGTTTAAAACCTAGGATGCTTAATATGGATATATGGTCTAAAAATGAGAAAGGATATGGGGCTGCAACATTGTGTGTTTGCTTAGGCCTCATATTAACAGAGAAAAATTTTTATAAAAAGGAAAAATATAGAGGTGCAATGTATACATGTGCTGATCCTCTACATTTATGAACTATCCAATAAATCTTATACTTGTGATTTAGTTAGATTTGAAGATCTACATGGATCTAACTGAATCAGAGGTAGATAAAAAAAAAGAAGAAAACAAACAGAAAATTATCTATGACCATATGTTTGTATTGGGATCTATTGAAGTCCATAGAAAAATAATATGTTTAAGAAATCACCTCTATTGTTATGATGAAGTGCTTGTTCATGAAAATATGTCTTGTTAATCTTTGGATGTATGCATGTGACTAAATGTTTTATTCACTGCTTGAAACATGAGATGCAGAGAGGAAATTAACACTAAAGGGTAGTGACACTTAGTAATTTAACTAAGGATTTTGGATCTTAGGGCTACAAGATATAGCTTGGCAAGGTAAACAATGCAAGCTCACACATGGTATGTTTATACCCAGGGGCCTGAGTGTGCTGGGTTAACAGAGAAATGCCCCAGGCAGTGTGTGTTTAAAAAAAAAAGTAGCTAAAGACCATAACATATTTGATATTGAACATTAGAAATAGGTTCATATGAAGGCTTGGGAAAAATCCCTGAAGGCCAGAAAATCTATAGATGAGGAATGATGATTTAATTGATGATTGTGTTGACTGTTTTCGGATATTCTATGGATGAATTCTATGTTTGTTTTCTCTGCAATAAATCATTGAATTATGTATCATTTTGTTGTGCATGCCCAGGTTGCACAGAAATGGGTATAAGAGTAATATTGCATTCCTTTATTTATCTTAAAGTTATTTGAATATGAAAAAAAAACTATATGAAAATTATGTTTCCAATTAGATTACTCATACCAGACATTAGTCTGACCCATGTGTGTTGATGCACTATTGGGTGTCTCATATTTTATGAGGCAGCCCATAGTGATTATGCAGGTAAATAGGCATTTCATTGATCAAGCTTTGGATGGGTTGGCTGCTTAAGGAATTGGATGCAATAGTTACAAATTTACTGATATTAAAGTAGAAGTTTAAGTTGAATTTATGTTATAATATGTTGGTTATGTTGTTTGGAAAGAAACTATGTAATGACATTTCCTATTTTGTATGATTTGAAACTTAAAATTGTAATTCAGTAGAAACTGGCAAGTTGTTTTTCAAAATGGTTACTGAGCAATATAGTTTCTTTGTTTAACTTCCAGAATTCTAAAAGAAAATGTAGTATAAATAAAAATCTGAGATGGTGAGAAGGCATAGATTGAAAGAACAACCTAGTAATTGCTATGAGAAATTCATGTTTACAAAGATTAGGTAAAAGTTTGGCAAATAATAACATTGAGTCACTTGAAAGAAAAAGAACCCAGAATTGCATGTATATTACTTTAGAATAGTTGTAAAGGAAATAAGGCTAACTTGACCATTTTACTAAGCCCGGGGTTCAAACTCATTCAAATGCTTTAAACTTAATTTGCAGGGGAGTTCAATGACTCAAATAAAAGATAGAATAAATTATCTCTAAGTTAACAGTTGAAAAAAATTACTCAATGACTTACAAAGAAAAATTCCTGCTTCCAAACATGTGTTCTCTGATTCAAGTAAAAACAATTTACATATCTTCACATATGTAAGTTGAGATATTTTGAACATAATAATATTTTTATATTGGTTTTAAGATCCTGGTTAGAAGGTGAACCAGAGAATGATATTCTCTTGGCTAGGTGACCACTGTGATTAATTGTAAAAAAAATTTGAATTTTAGGAAAGAAAGTGGGTCATCACATTTGGTATCAGAGCTATGTTGTTAAGTAACGTAGCAAAATGTTGTATGAACTTGTTTGCATTGGATGTATGGTGTGTATACTGCTTTGGATGCCTTGTTTTAATTAATACTTATACTAATAATAATTACTAGGATTGGATAGAGATAAATTAAATGAGTTAATTTATAGAAAAAAATGGACTAACCCAAGTGTCATATCCATAGAATCATGGTAAGACCCAGACAACAAGAGGTAGGATCAAGTGAACCACCAATGGTGAATATGCAAGAATTCATGAGAGCTATAAGGGAAGGGGTAGGCAATAGGCAAAAGAATCCACATGAGGAGCTTTCCAAACTACTCAAGACCTTTACCAATCTTGGAGGCAAAACTTTTGATGGAACAGAAGGGATCATGGGAGTTCAAAATTGGCTCAGAATTTTGGACAGGATTTTTACAGATATGCAAGTTGAAGACCAAAAGAAAAGGCACATAGCATCCATACAATTGAGAGGAGCAGCTTTGGATTGGTGGGAAGTTATCATAGCTGGAAGACCTGAAGGAGAAGTGACATGGAATCAATTTAAAGAAATGTTGGAAGGAAGATTTGTACCGGCATCAACTAGAGAATCTTTGCTAGAGGAATTCATTAAATTAAGGCAGGGGACTATGAGTGTTACTGAGTACACACAGAAGTTTGAATCACTAGCCAAGTATGGTGCAGTGCTTATCACAACTCGAGAAGCTAAAAATGGCAGATACATTCAAGGACTGAATGCCAGCCTTAGTAGAGCTATGTTGCCATATAAGGACATGACATTTGATCAAGTTTTGGATCTGACTCTGAGCATTGAACAGCATGATAAAGCCAGAGAAAATTTTAGAGCATTCAAGAATAATCAAAATAAGAAAGGGAAGGGTAAGTTTCATCCTTATGATAAAAAGAAAACAGATGTAGCTTCCACTAAGAAACCAGAAGAGGCCAAGACTGCTGAAGTTAAGAAGAAGATCACTTGTTATAACTGTGGCCAAGAGGGGCATATGAAGAATAGGTGCACCAATCCTAGACCAGCATCCTTCAAGTGTCACCAGTGTGGAAAGGAGGGTCACATAAAGAGGAACTGTCCAGATTTTAAGCAAGGAAAAGTAGGAACCTTGGAAGGGAAAGGTAAAGCAACTGAGGGACCAAATGTTGAGAACCATAGCCAAGTTGAAGGTACTTTGCTCATTCACTCAATACCTTTTGTAGTAGTGTATGATAATGGGGCTACACACTCCTTGATTACCCATGATATTGCACAACAACTAAAATTGAATTGTATGATTGTTGAAAAGC
The DNA here is from genome assembly GCA_030737815.1 of Allium fistulosum. Taxonomy (NCBI): domain Eukaryota; kingdom Viridiplantae; phylum Streptophyta; class Magnoliopsida; order Asparagales; family Amaryllidaceae; genus Allium; species Allium fistulosum. Next base: position 476,667,569 of record CM060901.1, read on the forward strand.
CATTGCTTATTAGAAGTCCTTTAGGTAGTTCCTGTGTTTTGGGTATGATGTGTATGCAACTGGGATTAAATATAGGGGGATATGTGTTTAGTGCAGACCTATATGTGTTGCAATACCCGGGCATAGGAGTTATTCTAGGAGTTGATTGGTTGAGGAAATATAAGGCTATTATAAATATGGAAACATCTACCATATCACTAAAAATTTCTGATGGAAAAAAGGTAGTTGTTCTGTGTGAGGCAAACAAGAGCAGAAATATAGCTACTCTTGTTACTTTGTCTAGTGAGAAGCCCATGCCCACATTAGAAGAAATCTCTATAGTAAATCAACATACTGATGTGTTTGGTGAGGTTAGGGGAGTTCCAAACCATAGGCCTGTAGAGTTTTCAATTAAACTAATTCTAGAGGCTAGCCCAGTAGTTAAGAGGCCAACTAGAATGAGGCCTAAGGAATTGATAGAGCTGAAAAAGCAACCGGTCGAACTAGAAGAAAAAGGCTTCATCAAACCCAGTAGCTCATCATGGGGAGCACTAGTGGTTTTTGTTAAGAAACAAGATGGATCTCTCAGATTATGTATTGATTATAGGGAGTTAAATAAAATCATAGTTAAAAACAAATACCCCTTACCAAGAATTGATGATCTCTTTGATCAATTGAGTGGTGCAAAAATATTCTCTAGACTTGATTTAGCTTTAGGATTCCATCAAATGAAAGTAGAAGAGGAAAGCATTAAATGCACATCTTTCAATACTAGATATGGACTTTATGAATTTTTAGTAATGCCATTTGGTTTGACAAATGCTCCCTCTTACTTTGTTGATTTGATGAATAGAATTTTTAGAGAATACCTGGATAAATTTATATTGATATTTATTGATGATATACTAATTTATTCTAAGTCAGTTGAGGAGCATGAGAATCATTTGCATATAGTACTTAATAAACTGAGGCAAGAAAATTTGAAGGCAAAATTTTCAAAATGCACTTTTTGGCAAAAGGAAGTAAATTTTTTAGGACATGTGGTATCAGAAGAAGGTATATCTGTAGATCCCAATAAAGTAATTGCAGTTCAAGCTTGGAAAAGGCCTACTAATGTCACAGAGGTTAGGTCATTTATGGGAATGGGTGGGTACTACAGAAGGTTTATAAAAGATTTTGCAAAGATTTCAATCCCATTAACCAGATTGACTAGGAAGAATCAGGTATTTGTTTGGACTGAGGAGTGTGAGAAAGCTTTTGGGAGGTTAAAAGAAGCACTAATACAAGCTCCAATACTGAAAGTACCTGAGGGGAATGAAAATTTAGTGATATATACTGATGCAAGTGGACAAGGGCTTGGGGAAGTATTGATGCAACAACACCAAGTGATAGCTTATGCCTCTAGACAGTTGAAACCCAGTAAGGTAAGGTATGCTACACATGACCTTGAATTAGCTGCTATAGTGTATGCTCTTAAATTATGGAGACACTATTTGTTGGGAGCAAAGTTTGAAGTTTACACTGACCATAAGTCACTTAAATATTTGTTTTCAGAAAAAGAATTAAACATGAGGCAGCAAAGGTGGATTGAACTCCTAGCCTCATATGATTTTGAAATATTGTACACCTCTGGCAAAGATAATAAAGTAGCAGATGCTTTAAGTAGACGGCATGCTAATGTAGCTAGGTTAATGATAGAAGAGTTTAACACTTTATCACTATTGATTGACTCAGAGGTAGAAAGTGAAAGTGTAGAAAATATGAGTATATACAATGAGAATGTAGAAATGGGAAAGTTAAGTTTTGTTACTTTGGGTCATAATTAAAGAATAAAGTTGTAAAGTTACAAGACCAAGATCCATTTTTATTTAAGAAGAAAACTCAGATATTAAATGGAGAAGCAGTGGAAGGCTTTCTGTTGAATAAACAAGGCCATTTGGAGAAAAGAAAAAGAATATGTGTCCCTGCTATTGATGAGTTGAAGCAAGAAATCTTAGATGCTTATCACAAAAACAAATATACCATACACCCAGGAAGCACAAGAATGTATCACAATCTTAAGAGAGATTATTGGTGGAGTGGTATGAAGAGTACAGTGGCATCTTTTGTGTCTAAGTGCTTGGTTTGTCAACAGATAAAGGCTGAATATCAAAAACCCTCCGGAATGCTTCAACCTTTACTAATACCACAGTGGAAATGGGAAGACATATCAATGGATTTCATTGATGGTTTGCCTAGAACTAGGAGAGGAAACGATAGTATTTGGGTTGTAGTTGATAGGCTAACCAAATCAGCCCATTTTATGAAATAACCCTCTCCTCTCTACCTTCATTTTGTAAGGATTTTTTTTTTAGAGATGATATATGTATATATCATTCATTAACAAATATATTTTTTCCAGGGCCATTTTTTTCCAATAAACAAACTTTATCTAGGATCTAAAATTTTACCAATATAGATATATCAGTGCAACCGCAAAAATATGCACACACATATGAAGATGCATGTGCCCCTCTGGTTTAATCAGGTTATGGCAAACAAGAGGTTACTGTGATTGATTAAATTTGATCAATCCCCACATAGCTTAATTTCATTTTATTATTTAAGTAATGAAAATCTTTTTCATATAGGTAATAGTATGGTTTTTATTCTTTGATAGCTTGCTGGATTCTCCATGAAATATGATTCATAGAACCCAGATAATTATGTTATGATTATTTGTAAAATCAATTGTATAGTGTCTGTGATTTGAAAATGATATGAGCTTATACCATTTCCTATGTTTGCTTTCTTATAATAACTACCTTATATGCAAACTCATGTTTGGGATATTCTTAAGTGAATCATCATATTCCAGAAGCTTGATTCCTTGATACCAAGGTACTAGGCTAAATGAAATGCAGTCCGGGGTGAGTTTCCTCACACATGGATACTTAGCAAATAAAATATGGATTAAACAGACTCTCTACTCAGACATATTTCAGAAGGTCTTAAAATGCATTTTGCCCAAAGCTTTAGTAAAGAGAGATTCAGATTTTATGTTAAAACTACTAAGGTACTGGTGTGACAGTGTCTGAGCAAATCATATCTGAACATGTAAATAATTTACTAATATGGATCTAACATCACTATCTTATAAAATCCCTACTGGTGATCTAACTTACAAAATTATAGCTAAAACTTTTCAACATTCCAGATAATTAAACTCAGATATTTTAAATACCAGTTCCAAGTCAAATTCTCAAAATACTTAACCAAATATCCAACATCACTCTGTACTTAGTACAATGGAAATTTCTTTTTAAAATATCATACATGCAAATTTCATCTTGTAAGCTCTTATCTATCTAATTCTAGCATGCTATAATTTTCTTCTCAATGATTTGCTTCTACTCCTATCTAGAGGCTGATGTCCCTGAAAAAGCATTTGAAGCTGCCTCATTTTAAATGAGACACCCCAGATGCCATTAGCACACTAGGGTCAGACACATGTCTGGTATGCGAAAATTCACAAAAGCAATTTATTAATTAGGTAAAAATCAAGTTAAGTACATATACATAAAGTTCTGCCCTTTGGAAACAGGTAATACTTGTGTGCATGCTCTATGTCATTGTGCATGTGCATATTTTAATCTTTCTTTCCAAAGACTACTTAAATAAATATGGTACATACATTCAAGCATACAATTCAGTCATAGTCAAACGATCATTCACACCAAATAGGAAAATAACCAATATGAGTTAAATCATTTATTCCATCCTCATATTTCAATTCTGGGAAAAACTCTAGTTTCCTCATCATATCAAATATTTTTCCCATGGTATATTTATCTATCCTGGTCTCATCTGCAATTTTATGAATCAATGGACACACTGTAATGAACTAATTCACTCCATTACACAAAGATCTCAGGACTTGAACAAGCCATGTGTCAACTTGCATTGCTCAAGAACACAAGTCATTCCTGCAGTAATCTCGACCCCATTTCCTAATCAAATTCTTAGGTACTTTCTCTTTTTAAATTTTTCAGAGCAAACCCAATCAGTGGGTTATTTTACAAAAACAAGCATTCACCTCATAGCATTCCTTATCATTCTCATAAACAAACAGAGACAACCAAGCAATTTTAGTATTGGTACTTATTAAAACATGTTCTTGCAATTTTAAAGAGATATAGACAACTAACATTGGTTTATGGCTCTATGGGAAGATTTTATTGCAAACATCTGTGCTTTAGTTAACTCAGATTGACCAAGCTTCCTAAATCACAAAATATATTTGCTGGGTGGATATTGTATATTTTCTTTGAATCAGGAGTGTCAGCACATAGGCAAGCCTATTGCACTCCTAATTCCTTTTCATTTTAAGCCTCAGCACATATACATATGTATATTGCAGCCCATAAGTTTATCAATTCTTCTGGGTTGAGCCAAAACCAACACTACTTGCTTATATCCAACATTTTATTTTTCTGGGTATTTATTTGTTTCTAACCAGTATCATATTAAAAAGAGATCTGGGTTTCAAAGATACTTATGTATGCATGCAGATCATATTTAGAATATTCACAAAATAAAACAACCAGAACAACTATTTAGCATTAAAGCATCCTTAACTTCTGAAGAACAATCACATATACTTTTAAGAAAAATTCATTTATAACTGGCTGCCTTCATTAGGACTTAGTGCCTTAAGTTGTTGAGTGAGTTTTCTCACCTAGCTCTCTTCTCTGCTTCCTTAATTAATTGATGAACTTCTGCCTTTAGCCTCAAGCTCTTTTCCTTCCCTTGCCTTATGATTTCTATGGTGTTGTTTCTTTTTTTTTCAAAGTTCTTTTCTGAGAAGGAGAGGAGGCTGCTGCATATACATATATATATACAGGGTCCTCCTTAGGGTTTTGGGTATTGGCTAAAGCCATTTTTACCCACCAGAAAAATTATGTTATCTGTATTTTATTTGAACCCAAAATTCTACCCTTCCCGGCTTAATTTAGGTGAAGAGAAAAGTGGTTGTATTCTTTTTGGTTAATTTCAGAAATTTGCTTTTCAGAAAATACTTTTTCCTTTGTCTACAATCATGCTAAAAATGTGACTTGATTTTGTTATTTATCAAATACTCTTCCTAATTCTGCCTATACCAAGCATTTCCCTGTTTTGTCTTATTTTTCCTATTTTTAGCTTTCATGTAAATGGCATGTACCTCCTTTATTTATTTACAAGAGGACTACTCCTTTTTATATCCTCATTTTTCTTTCTTTCTGCCTATATACTAAAATATGTCTGTATATTTTATTTTTACTAATTTGAACTCTAGTATTTTATTAACATATATATAAGTCTTACTTAAATAATTAGTACGCCTATATATATATTTATTCATCATTCTGTATTGACACACACATGCACATGTATACTCAAAAATATTCAGTAGCATCCATATATGTATATTTACTTATGCATACAGCTTTTAAGGATTTAATCTATATATATATATATATATATATATATTCCCATACATATCAATATGTATTTATTCTTAGAGTTCAGGGATTTTAGCTTTAGTTCATGTGCATTTCCTGTGCACACATGTACACACATACTGATACACTATCAAGCTATATCAATTCCCTTTCAAAATTTATTTAAAAATTATTTTGAATTTATTTATATTTTTCAGAATAAATTCCTAAAATCTTGGGTCATTACATACACCCCTCCTTTTAGAAATTGTGTAACGACCCGTAAATTTCAACTGTTCTAATAACATAATTAGTTTGATTGATATAAATATATTATATATAATTCTAAATTGTTTAAAGTTAATCGGAAATCTAATTCTTAAATGTTGTTAAAGGATGATTTTAATTATAAATAAACTAAATTTTGAATAAGTATTTAAACTTGAGATAATTTAATTTGAAAATTTTATTTGTATAGTACTAAATTGCATTTCAATATAACTGATCTAAATTATTCATAAGTTAAAATGTAATTGGATAATATATAATATAAATTGAATTTATAAATAAAATTTGAGTGTTTATAATAAATGTTATACACTAAATTTTGATTATAAGATGTTAATAGAGTTAGATAGGATAATAAGTAAAACTCAGTTAATAAATGAAATAAATTTATTTTGAAAGAATTAATAAATTGAAATTTGATCGACATATGAAAATACCTTGAGTTTAAAAGAAATTAGTAAATGTAAATTAATTTAAATCGAAACTTTTATGGTTTAAATTAATTTATATGGGTTAAATATATGTGAGTAGAGATATTAAGTAGAATAAATTTAACAGTAATTTGGAATAAAGAAGAATTTAAAATTGTTGAAGAAAATATGATTATAATAAAAGACTATTCAAATTTATGGTTTTAGAAATTGTAAATTGAAGAGAATTGGATAATAAGATAATGAATTTAGAAATAGTTGAGATTGATTTTAGTGAAATCAAATGGATTAAATCAATTATTGAATATCAATTAATTTAAATTTGAATTTATATGGTTTAAAATTAATTGTTATTTTGTATTTCAAATCTGTTTTCTTTCTGGTTGTTTCTATTCTCCTACCTCGTTCCTTTTCGGGGACGAAAAGTTTTGAGTGGGGGAGAGTGTAACGACCCGTAAATTTCAACTGTTCTAATAACATAATTAGTTGAAATTTTGTTAAATTTTAAACGATAAAATTTCAAAATATTTTTTTTTTGATATTTGGAATGCATCTAATTAAACATAGCAACTGGTAAATTTTCGTCCGAAAATATGAAAGTTTATTTCGCGCGTAAATTTACTTCAATTTAATCGGTTAAAAAAGCATTGAAAATAAAATGTTTCCGAAACCTAAATATTTTTACATAGAAAAATTCTAAACCATCTTCTGAGCAAGATGTCAGTTTGTCGTTTTTCCAAATTCGGACATCTTTGGCTCTGTCGATCTTATTTTTCTACGTTTTTCTTGCATTTTCCGCCCGTAGAAAAATTCGAATTTTATCATTCAAATCGTACCACAGATATCCGTATACCGTTTTGATCGTCTCGTCGTGCTGATCTCTACGGTATATTTATTTCTGTATCTTGAAGTCCGGTTTGCGACGAAACAATAAAGTGTTCGTTGTAACGGTACCTTTAATTGTGACTTTACACTTCCTTTGTTTTCAATTCTATAACTTGCAGCTCAAACAAATAATTAATTGATTTGCACGAAATCAAAGAATTGACTGTTACAGTAAATTTCATTTCCTTTCTGTCCATTCAAATTTTACATCGGTTACAATCCAATCAATTGCTTTTATTATTCTCGTGCCTGTCACTCTTCCCTAACGCTCAATAACTTCATCCAGCTGGCTGATTTATGACTCTTGCCTTTCTCTAGCTTTAATTTTGTTTGGTCCATTCAAAATTAGTTGACCTTTCATGTGAGCATACGTTACATATAGTTTATATTTGTTCTTGCTCTGCATACTTGCCTCTCTTTTTTTATCTACTCTTTCTCTCTCCTTTTATTGTTGCTCCGAGAACAATATAATATGATTTAGTTCCACCATCTTCTCACCTTTACCCACTTGCTTTTGAAGATAAGCAATATATTGTTGTTGCCATGCTCATGCCCTTAGGCCTTCAACCGATCACCCTCCCACGTGTGCCATAGCACAGCCTACAACTCCACCCCACGTCACCACCACCTACACCTCGAAGCCACCATCCCCTCCACCGTCGAGGCCAGCTCCGCCACCTTTGACCTCCGCCTCCAGTGAAGCCAAGCCCAGCCGCAAACCCCTCCATGCTCGCCCTACCCACGTCCACCTCCCCTGAGTTTCCGACTAGCGACGCGCCACGTCAGCCTGCACGCCTGACCCTTTCCGCGCCTTGCCTCCTGTAGCTTTCCCTTCCCACCTTTCCCCTTCGGCCTCGCCTGCTCTAACACCAGCCACGTCACTCTCCTCCGAAGTCTGCCTCAAGCCAGCCTTCCACCCTTGCACTGCTGCGGACCACGCCATGCTTCCTTGACCGTACAATAGCTCGTTCTCTCCCTCTTCTTTTCCTGCCACTTTCCCATGCTTTGCTCCAGCAGCCCTCGTTCAGCCTTGCGTGCTTGATAAAAAAAATAGTAAGTATTTATCTAAAGAGATCTTATATATTGGTTATACGTATTAGCTTATAAAATGTAAATGATTACGTAATCTATAAATACCTTTCCAGCATTTTGTTAATGAAAATGTTAAACTAATGTTTTAGTTGTACGTTCTGTTACATGCGTAGGTATATACTAGATTATAAAATGTAGTGTCTGTCTCAGGTAGGTATAGTTTATTATTACATTAGTTCATAAAGTTGATAAAGTGATAAAAGTTTGCTTAAAGGTTGCATTTTTTTCTTCCGTCAATTTTGTTTACATAAGCCGTGTGTTATTATATAAGTTGTATAAGTGGTTATATATATATATATATATATATATATATATATATATATATGTTTATAAAAGTATATAATGTATGAGATGTTAAGAATATTTAGACGTTAGTTGTATAAAATATTTGTTTTGGTCTTTGAAATTTAAGTCCTCAGCGCACAGTAGTTGAGGATATATACAACAAAAATGTTTTCAAGAATCTAGAACTACTTTTGTTATTATCACTGAAAATAATAATGTTTCGTGAATGGTATGACCTTGCGTGTGGTTGACAGGTTTTGTTTTGGACTTGAACAAAATGAAGTGATGCTGCTTATGATATTGTAACAATGTAGGTTTCTATGCTATTGTTAAATTTATATTATTCAAAAAAAATATAAAATATTTGTTCATATATGATATTTATAATATGTGAGTTTAGACTATGTAAGTAAGTATATAATCTGCTGCATAATAGTTATTTATTTCAAATTATATTGTATGTACGTTTGATTTATTACATAGGTTTTATGACATAGCAATTTGAAAATGTATAATATGAAGATTTTTATGTTATATGTGTTTGAAATTAGAACATGATTTGTATATGTATATACAATTTATATCTATATCAATTTACTTACGTCAATTCTCTTCATTGATTCAGTTCTGATTTGATGTCGTCAATTTCTATCTATCAGCTTTGCCCGTTAATTTCGTGCTCAACTTACTTCGCTATGAATTATTGTTGGATCGGTCGATTTCGTGATTCAAATCGTAGCTTGCTGTGTTGTCTATCTTCTCTAACCTCGAAAGGTGAGCACTGACTCACGATTAACGTTCTTTTATTTATTAAATTTGATTTCAATTGAAACGACAATTGAAATATACTGCTGTTAGTTAATTACACTGTTATATATGCTATTACCTGTATCAGTTCACCTGTGACATCTGACACCAATATCTGTTAATTATTTATGCGATGATAATACAGTTTGACTGATAATTGATTGATTGTTGATGTTTATATTGGACGTTAAATTGTTAATGTTTAAATGATAAACAGTATGAAATTGAAATTGATATAGGATAGTTAAATGTTAAATTTGATTAAATGACATTTGTATAATATGACCCATTTAACTGTCAAAAATTTATTGACACGTAGGATTTGTTTAACTACACTTTGAATCACTGAATGTATGTTCTTAAATTGATGATGTATGAAATTGTAAATAGATGACAAGTGAAAAACCGTAATGTAATAATCTTTAATCTACATGAAATGATAATGTAGATTCTAGAAATAATTATATTAATTCGTACAAATAACAATGCGAATTAATACGGTTATTTCGGGATTATTTGAATTGATTATTGGATTGTTATTGTTTGTTGTTATTGCTTGTTTATTTACTTTGACACCATCCCAGTTATCACACTGCAAGTTCCCTTTGTTATGTTTTGATTTTGAATTGAATTGGAATCGGGTTGAAATGATAAATACCCAAATTAAAACTTTGACCTATGATAGGAAATTAAATTTTAAAAAAACCCGATTGGTCAATAATTTGATTTAAAAATAAAATGAAGATTTTATTTGAATAAATTATATGGTTTTGAAACGAAGTTGGAAATTGAATTTTAATGAAATTTAAATGTGAATATTTAATAATCTGAAATGAAATATTTATAAAGAAATTGATGAAAGAATGTTGTTTAATTTGATTTAATAATTAAGTTTGAAATTATAATTAAGTTTGAAATTATTAAACTTTGAAATTATTTAATAATTAAGTTTGAATTATTTAATAATTAAATAATATTGGATTGTTTAATGATTAAATTGAATTGAATTCTTTAATAAGAGAAATTGAATTTTTGAATAAGTGAATCTTTACTTCGTAAATAATTGAAATTGAGTTCCTTTATTAATTAAGTTTTTGGAAAATTATTTAAGTAAGTAAATAAGTGAAATTGAATTTCTTTAACAAGAAATAAAATGTGATATTTTTGAAATTAAGGTAAGACTTGTAATTTAAAGATTTTGATTTGACGAATTTAACTTAATTAAATTTGTAAGTTTTAATATAATGGCATTGAACTTAAGTAATTGTTTTAATGAATTGGAAATTAATAGAAATTGTTTTGAATGGAAATTTACTTAATGAATATTGAATGAAATCGATAAATGAATTTGAAATTGATTTGAATGTTAAATTAGATTAATTTAAATGATTTCGGAATGAAACTTATATACAAACTTGAATCAATATTTGAATCGTTTAAATAAAGATTGAAATTGAATTATAAGATTTTGAAATGGTAAATTTGAGAGTTTTGAAACAAAAATTTTGAAAATTGATTTCGATAGACAAATGAAATATTGATTTACGAATTGAAATTAAAATTGAAATTGATTTGGTTTTGAAATAAATAAACGACCAATCGGTGTAATAAATTACGAAAGTTATTAAAGAGACCGGGATCGGTAATGGATATACTCTCTATCTAAACCGAGACCACTTTAATAACTATGCGCGGAGTGATGATCCAGAATGAAGTGGTTGGAATGATGTACGTGATGACTGAAAAAAGAGAACGATGATGGATAGCCTTGACACTTGTGTCAAATTGGAAATGACTAAAACAGGAGCTGTGCCGGGCCAATGGAGGATTAGCTACCTCAAGTGGACACACTTCTTCGAACTACTTATACTTGTTGTCGATTGGTGCACCCTTGATTTTGGGAGTGTTGTTTCACGGTGCTGCGGGCGCTGCGGCGTTGCGTTCTCACCAGTCCGGATCAGGCGAACGGTAGTATCACTACCTTGGGTATTGCCTCATGTGCCTTGTCATACTTGTATTCCATTTATGCGCGACCACTATGACTTTGATTTGTACCTTTAGTATATGGATTGCCCTCTGGTGACTTCCGGTTTTGGGGAAACTACGGTCTTGTATATGCTTTTGGGAATAAAAATGTGTTAAGGGTGGAATGGGCCATGACTTAACGCTATTTTGATATCTTATTATTACTGATAGACATTATCTACTTAGCGTATATTACTACATAGTAGATAGTTTAACGGATCCTTAAAGGATGGTTATTCCAAACATCCTTTGAGTTACTTGTATTTCAATTGCTATTTCACTTGAGTTGGATTTATTAATATAAGAATGTTAATCCTGACTCGAGTGTCTTGTGTTTTTGCTTTACGCTCGGGTCAGACTGAGTGTACCAGTATTCGAGACTCACCTTTGAAGTTGGAGCTTTGCTTGAAGATCCAGCCATCTGTTCTACTTTCAGTATTCGATGATTCCAGTGATGTATTCTGATTTGTATCTGATGTATCATATTACTCTTCCGTTGTATCTGGTTTAAACTCTGATGTATCTCATATATTTATATAGTAGCTTCATGAACTACTATCTCTTTTATTTCCGCTGCACTTATTACTCTGTGTCTGTGATCTGTGATTATTTATTTACTGTATATGTTCAGTTTTGCCAAATTTAAATTAACAACGCGGTAATTTGAGCAATTCAATTCCGGCATGTGTGTCTGCCTATGCACTTGGCGGGTGCAGCATGATAGGGGGTTCTCGCATTTGGTTTGGTAGCGAGCGGATGACTCTTACTCCTACATGTCCCTGCGGGGTTGGTGCAGTCGAGAGGCTGGCTATAAAGGCAGAACACAGGTACTGCTGTATGCTACGGTGGGCGTTACCCCACTGATGCGGTCCGTTACAGTTGGTATCAGAGCTTTGGTAGCTCTAGGCAAAACTCAACATATAGGGTAAATGTATTTACAGAATCACTCTCATCCGAGTTTCAATCTCTTCCCTTGACTCGATTTCTTTGAATTTTGGAACGTTCCCCTCGGTTCCGAAATTCATTTGGGTCCTTCACTATTCGTCTTCTTTCGATTCTAGAGCACCCCATAACTCCATTTTGAATGATATCTATAATAGATCGGCGGTCTCGCCAATCTTCGAATGATTCGTAAAGGAGCAAAACTCCTTCACAATAGGCATTGATTTACCGGAGATTTCTGTATCCTCGGTTTACGATGCTATCTATCTCCTGCTATACCTGAATTCTATTCTTGAGATTGAATGTAGATTTGCCTCGAAATTCTGCATCGATCTTACTCTTGAAGTTACGGACGACCCGGTTAAGGCTGCCCGTGAATTAAATAAACTCATCCATCTTCCGATTGTGGTAATTGAATTATCTTATCTTCTGTTTCAAACTTATTTTCGAATCAAAATTCTCTTTGATTTGAGTCAACAAAAATTTGAATCCCTATCCTTATTTTGAAAATCCATTCCTGTATCGTCGAGCAAAGAAATGTATTTCTAAATTTATATTTAAAATGTTGTTTTCAAATTTGATAAACAAAATAGTTTTGAATGATTATATTATATATAAATATAAGTTTTCTGAAATTAAATTGTTAATGAATTTGTTGTCTGAAATAATAATATTTGATTTTCATTCATTGTTTTGTAAACCATTGACTATTGCATAATATAAATAAATGAATTTATAAACTTGGTTATAAATTGATTGGAATTTGAAATGAATTTAATTCAGAAATTTGAGAAATTATTAGTTTCCGGTGATTTCGAACTTTGGTTTTTAAAATCTTAAGTATATATTATTGGAAGTATTTCCGAATAGAAATCGTTTTCAAAGAATTTTTAAAAATGTTGAAATCAGTGCTCTTCTCTTTGTCGTTGGAAAATAATTTCGGTGATGGCGGCCGCATCATCGACATTCATTTTCGAGTTTCGAAGTGGAGAAACCATTATGTAGCTTTGCTACGGTTTGTTTTGGAAAAATATTTTGATTTGAATTTCTTCAGTATAATTTGATTTATATATATATAAGTATCTTATTTTAAAATTTAATTTGATTGATATAAATATATTATATATAATTCTAAATTGTTTAAAGTTAATCGGAAATCTAATTCTTAAATGTTGTTAAAGGATGATTTTAATTATAAATAAACTAAATTTTGAATAAGTATTTAAACTTGAGATAATTTAATTTGAAAATTTTATTTGTATAGTACTAAATTGCATTTCAATATAACTGATCTAAATTATTCATAAGTTAAAATGTAATTGGATAATATATAATATAAATTGAATTTATAAATAAAATTTGAGTGTTTATAATAAATGTTATACACTAAATTTTGATTATAAGATGTTAATAGAGTTAGATAGGATAATAAGTAAAACTCAGTTAATAAATGAAATAAATTTATTTTGAAAGAATTAATAAATTGAAATTTGATCGACATATGAAAATACCTTGAGTTTAAAAGAAATTAGTAAATGTAAATTAATTTAAATCGAAACTTTTATGGTTTAAATTAATTTATATGGGTTAAATATATGTGAGTAGAGATATTAAGTAGAATAAATTTAACAGTAATTTGGAATAAAGAAGAATTTAAAATTGTTGAAGAAAATATGATTATAATAAAAGACTATTCAAATTTATGGTTTTAGAAATTGTAAATTGAAGAGAATTGGATAATAAGATAATGAATTTAGAAATAGTTGAGATTGATTTTAGTGAAATCAAATGGATTAAATCAATTATTGAATATCAATTAATTTAAATTTGAATTTATATGGTTTAAAATTAATTGTTATTTTGTATTTCAAATCTGTTTTCTTTCTGGTTGTTTCTATTCTCCTACCTCGTTCCTTTTCGGGGACGAAAAGTTTTGAGTGGGGGAGAGTGTAACGACCCGTAAATTTCAACTGTTCTAATAACATAATTAGTTGAAATTTTGTTAAATTTTAAACGATAAAATTTCAAAATATTTTTTTTTTGATATTTGGAATGCATCTAATTAAACATAGCAACTGGTAAATTTTCGTCCGAAAATATGAAAGTTTATTTCGCTCGTAAATTTACTTCAATTTAATCGGTTAAAAAAGCATTGAAAATAAAATGTTTCCGAAACCTAAATATTTTTACATAGAAAAATTCTAAACCATCTTCTGAGCAAGATGTCAGTTTGTCGTTTTTCCAAATTCGGACATCTTTGGCTCCGTCGATCTTATTTTTCTACGTTTTTCTTGCATTTTCCGCCCGTAGAAAAATTCGAATTTTATCATTCAAATCGTACCACTGATATCCGTATACCGTTTTGATCGGCTCGTCGTGCTGATCTCTACGGTATATTTATTTCTGTATCTTGAAGTCCGGTTTGCGACGAAACAATAAAGTATTCGTTGTAACGGTACCTTTAATTGTGACTTTACACTTCCTTTGTTTTCAATTCTATAACTTGCAGCTCAAACAAATAATTAATTGATTTGCACGAAATCAAAGAATTGACTGTTACAGTAAATTTCATTTCCCTTCTGTCCATTCAAATTTTACATCGGTTACAATCCAATCAATTGCTTTTATTATTCTCGTGCCTGTCACTCTTCCCTAACGCTCAATAACTTCATCCAGCTGGCTGATTTATGACTCTTGCCTTTCTCTAGCTTTAATTTTGTTTGGTCCGTTCAAAATTAGTTGACCTTTCATGTGAGCATACGTTACATATAATTTATATTTGTTCTTGCTCTGCATACTTGCCTCTTTTCTTTTTTTTTATCTACTCTTTCTCTCTCCTTTTATTGTTGCTCCGAGAACAATATAATATGATTTAGGTCCACCATCTTCTCACCTTTACCCACTTGCTTTTGAAGATAAGCAATATATTGTTGTTGCCATGCTCATGCCCATAGGCCTTCAACCGATCACCCTCCCACGTGTGCCATAGCACAGCCTACAACTCCACCCCACGTCACCACCACCTACACCTCGAAGCCACCATCCCCTCCACCGTCGAGGCCAGCTCCGCCACCTTTGACCTCCGCCTCCAGTGAAGCCAAGCCCAGCTGCAAACCCCTCCATGCTCGCCCTACCCACGTCCACCTCCCCTGAGTTTCCGACTAGAAACGCGCCACGTCAGCCTGCACGCCTGACCCTTTCCGCGCCTTGCCTCCTGTAGCTTTCCCTTCCCACCTTTCCCCTTCGGCCTCGCCTGCTCTAACACCAGCCACGTTACTCTCCTTCGAAGTCTGCCTCAAGCCAGCCTTCCACCCTTGCACTGCTGCGGACCACGCCATGCTTCCTTGACCGTACAATAGCTCGTTCTCTCCCTCTTCTTTTCCTGCCACTTTCCCATGCTTTGCTCCAACAGCCCTCGTTCAGCCTTGCGTGCTTGATAAAAAAAATATAGTAAGTATTTATCTTAAGAGATCTTATATATTGGTTATACGTATTAGCTTATAAAATGTAAATGATTACGTAACCTATAAATACCTTTCCAGCATTTTGTTAATGAAAATGTTTAACTAATGTTTTAGTTGTACGTTCTGTTACATGCGTAGGTATATACTAGATTATAAAATGTAGTGTCTGTCTCAGGTAGGTATAGTTTATTATTACATTAGTTCATAAAGTTGATAAAGTGATAAAAGTTTGCTTAAAGGTTGCATTTTTTCTTCCGTCGATTTTGTTTACATAAGCCGTGTGTTATTATATAAGTTGTATAAGTGGTTTATATATATATATATATATATATATATATATATATATGTTTATAAAAGTATATAATGTATGAGATGTTAAGAATATTTAGACGTTAGTTGTATAAAATATTTGTTTTGGTCTTTGAAATTTAAGTCCTCAGCGCACGGTAGTTGAGGATATATACAACAAAAATGTTTTCAAGAATCTAGAACTACTTTTGTTATTATCACTGAAAATAATAATGTTTCGTGAATGGTATGACCTTGCGTGTGGTTGACAGGTTTTGTTTTGGACTTGAACAAAATGAAGTGATGCTGCTTATGATATTGTAACAATGTAGGTTTCTATGCTATTGTTAAATTTATATTATTCAAAAAAAAAATATAAAATATTTGTTCATATATGATATTTATAATATGTGAGTTTAGACTATGTAAGTAAGTATATAATCTGCTGCATAATAGTTATTTATTTCAAATTATATTGTATGTACGTTTGATTTATTACATAGGTTTTATGACATAGCAATTTGAAAATGTATAATATGAAGATTTTTATGTTATATGTGTTTGAAATTAGAACATGATTTGTATATGTATATACAATTTATATCTATATCAATTTACTTACGTCAATTCTCTTCATTGATTCAGTTCTGATTTGATGTCGTCAATTTCTATCTATCAGCTTTGCCCGTTAATTTCGTGCTCAACTTACTTCGCTATGAATTATTGTTGGATCGGTCGATTTCGTGATTCAAATCGTAGCTTGCTGTGTTGTCTATCTTCTCTAACCTCGAAAGGTGAGCACTGACTCACGATTAACGTTCTTTTATTTATTAAATTTGATTTCAATTGAAACGACAATTGAAATATACCGCTGTTAGTTAATTACACTGTTATATATGCTATTACCTGTATCAGTTCACCTGTGACATCTGACACCAATATCTGTTAATTATTTATGCGATGATAATACAGTTTGACTGATAATTGATTGATTGTTGATGTTTATATTGGACGTTAAATTGTTAATGTTTAAATGATAAACAGTATGAAATTGAAATTGATATAGGATAGTTAAATGTTAAATTTGATTAAATGACATTTGTATAATATGACCCATTTAACTGTCAAAAATTTATTGACACGTAGGATTTGTTTAACTACACTTTGAATCACTGAATGTATGTTGTTAAATTGATGATGTATGAAATTGTAAATAGATGACAAGTGAAAAACCGTAATGTAATAATCTTTAATCTACATGAAATGATAATGTAGATTCTAGAAATAATTATATTAATTCGTACAAATAACAATGCGAATTAATACGGTTATTTCGGGATTATTTGAATTGATTATTGGATTGTTATTGTTTGTTGTTATTGCTTGTTTATTTACTTTGACACCATCCCAGTTATCACACTGCAAGTTCCCTTTGTTATGTTTTGATTTTGAATTGAATTGGAATCGGGTTGAAATGATAAATACCCAAATTAAAACTTTGACCTAGGATAGGAAATTAAATTAAAAAAAAACCCGATTGGTCAATAATTTGATTTAAAAATAAAATGAAGATTTTATTTGAATAAATAATATGGTTTTGAAACGAAGTTGGAAATTAAATTTTAATGAAATTTAAATGTGAATATTTAATAATCTGAAATGAAATATTTATAAAGAAATTGATGAAAGAATGTTGTTTAATTTGATTTAATAATTAAGTTTGAAATTATAATTAAGTTTGAAATTATTAAACTTTGAAATTATTTAATAATTAAGTTTGAATTATTTAATAATTAAATAAGATTGGATTGTTTAATGATTAAATTGAATTGAATTCTTTAATAAGAGAAATTGAATTTTTGAATAAGTGAATCTTTACTTCGTAAATAATTGAAATTGAGTTCCTTTATTAATTAAGTTTTTGGAAAATTATTTAAGTAAGTAAATAAGTGAAATTGAATTTCTTTAACAAGAAATAAAATGTGATATTTTTGAAATTAAGGTAAGACTTGTAATTTAAAGATTTTGATTTGACGAATTTAACTTAATTAAATTTGTAAGTTTTAATATAATGGCATTGAACTTAAGTAATTGTTTTAATGAATTGGAAATTAATAGAAATTGTTTTGAATGGAAATTTACTTAATGAATATTGAATGAAATCGATAAATGAATTTGAAATTGATTTGAATGTTAAATTAGATTAATTTAAATGATTTCGGAATGAAACTTATATACGAACTTGAATCAATATTTGAATCGTTTAAATAAAGATTGAAATTGAATTATAAGATTTTGAAATGGTAAATTTGAAAGTTTTGAAACAAAAATTTTGAAAATTGATTTCGATAGACAAATGAAATATTGATTTACGAATTGAAATTAAAATTGAAATTGATTTGGTTTTGAAATAAATAAACGACCAATCGGTGTAATAAATTACGAAAGTTATTAAAGAGACCGGGATCGGTAATGGATATACTCTCTATCTAAACCGAGACCACTTTAATAACTATGCACGGAGTGATGATCCAGAATGAAGTGGTTGGAATGATGTACGTGATGACTGAAGAAAGAGAACGATGATGGATAGCCTTGACACTTGTGTCAAATTGGAAATGACTAAAACAGGAGCTGTGCCGGGCCAATGGAGGATTAGCTACCTCAAGTGGACACACTTCTTCGAACTACTTATACTTGTTGTCGATTGGTGCACCCTTGATTTTGGGAGTGTTGTTTCACGGTGTTGCGGGTGCTGCGGCGTTGCGTTCTCACCAGTCCGGATCAGGCGAACGGTAGTATCACTACCTTGGGTATTGCCTCATGTGCCTTGTCATACTTGTATTCCATTTATGCGCGACCACTACGACTTTGATTTGTACCTTTAGTATATGGATTGCCCTCTGGTGACTTCCGGTTTTGGGGAAACTACGGTCTTGTATATGCTTTTAGGAATAAAAATGTGTTAAGGGTGGAATGGGCCATGACTTAACGCTATTTTGATATCTTATTATTACTGATAGACATTATCTACTTAGCGTATATTACTACATAGTAGATAGTTTAACGGATCCTTAAAGGATGGTTATTCCAAACATCCTTTGAGTTACTTGTATTTCAATTGCTATTTCACTTGAGTTGGATTTATTAATATAAGAATGTTAATCCTGACTCGAGTGTCTTGTGTTTTTGCTTTACGCTCGGGTCAGACTGAGTGTACCAGTATTCGAGACTCACCTTTGAAGTTGGAGCTTTGCTTGAAGATCCAGCCATCTGTTCTACTTTCAGTATTCGATGATTCCAGTGATGTATTCTGATTTGTATCTGATGTATCATATTACTCTTCCGTTGTATCTGGTTTAAACTCTGATGTATCTCATATATTTATATAGTAGCTTCATGAACTACTATCTCTTTTATTTCCGCTGCACTTATTACTCTGTGTCTGTGATCTGTGATTATTTATTTACTATATATGTTCAGTTTTGCCAAATTTAAATTAACAACGCGGTATTTTGAGCAATTCAATTCCGGCATGGGTGTCTACCTATACACCTATAATGGATGCGAATGGTCCAAAATTCTGGGTCGTTACAAATTGTGTCCCACAATTTTCCTAAGCTTAAAATTAATTTTAAACTTAATTCAGAGAACAAGCACATTCTCAACCAAATAGATTTTTAGTTCTATAATAACTAAAAATATATGCATCTAAAATAAAGAAAACAAACAAAAATCCAAATTACCTTTAATCTGAAAATAGCTTAGGATAATTCATCCTAACTTTGTCTTCTAATTCCCATGTGCAATCACTAGGATCAAGACTCCACTGTACCTTTACAAGTTTCAGAGATTTATTCCTCAACTTCTTCACATCTTTTGCCAAAATTCCCACTGGATCCTTTTCATAAATCAAATTAGGATTTATCTGCACTTGGGTTGGGGTCTCAAGAATTTCTGCCTTGTCATGGACCCATCTTCTCAATTGTGATACATGAAAGACATCATGTATACCTTGCATGTTTTCTGGTAATTCCAACTTATATGCCAAGGGACCAATTCTTTCCAGAATTTTGTATGGTCCAATATATCTTGGGGTTAACTTGCCTTGTTTCCCAAACCTCAGCACATTTTTCATAGGTGAGATTTTGATGAAAACAAAATTTCCCACTTCATATTCTACCTGCCTCCTTCTCATGTCTGCAAATTTCTTTTGCCTATCTTGTGCTGCTGCCATTCTTCTTCTTATCAACTCAATTTTCTCCTTAGTTTCTTGTATGTAGTCAGGTCCTAAAATAGATCTTCCTCCTGCTTCTACCCAACAAACAGGTGACAAACAGGGTTTACCATATAAGGCTTCAAATGGAGCCATTCCTATGGTGCTTTGATAGCTGTTGTTGTATGTAAATTCGACTAGATGAAGATAATCTTCCCAGTTGCCCCCAAAATCCAGTATACATGCTCTCAACATGTCCTCCAAAACTTTGTTTACTACCTCAGTCTGCCCATCTGATTGAGGATGGTAGGCAGTACTTAGGCATAGTTCACTTCCCATTGCTTCTTGAAAGCTTCTCCAGAATTTTGAGGTGAAGATGGTATCCCTATCACTCACAATGGTTTTGGGAATGCCATGTAACTTTACCACTTCCTTTATAAAAATTTGAGCTAATTTTGGTGCTGTCCTTTCTGACTTGACTGGGATGAAGTGTGCTACCTTGGTTAGCCTATCAACTATCACCCATATGCTTGTATTTCCTCTCTTAGATCTAGGCAGTCCATCTATGAAGTCCATAGATATGTCTTCCCACTTCCACTGTGGTACACTAAGAGGCTGCATCAACCCTGATGGCCTTTGGGTTTCAGCCTTGACTTGTTGGCAAGTCATACATTTGGCAATGTATTTAGCTACATCAGATTTCATCCCCTTCCACCAGAAGTCTCTTTTCAAATTTTGGTACATTTTTGTGTTGCCTGGGTGTATGGAGTATTTACTTCTGTGATATTCATTCAATATCTCTTTCTTCAATTCTGTGTCCTCTAGTACACACATCCTATTTTGGTATCTCATATAACCATTTTTGTCAATATGGTGATTCATCACTTCTTCCTCTTTTAAGAGGAGCATTTTCCTCTCCAATAAATTTGTATCATGTTCTTGCATTTTTCCTACCTTCAGAATTAAATCTGATTGAAGTGTCATTAAGCTTAACTTTCCTTTATCTTCTTGTGCACCATGCATCTGCTCATCCATGTGCACACAAACATTCTCCCCAATTTCTAACTCAGTTAGCAAAGACAAGTCCTTAAATTCTTCTATCATCATCATAGCCAATTTAGCATGCTGTCTACTTAGAGCATCTGCAACTTTGTTTGCTTTGCCTGGTGTATAGAGTATGTCAAAGTCATAGGCAGCTAAGAATTCCACCCATCTATGTTGCCTCATGTTCAAATCTTTTTGTGAAAATAAATATTTTAGAGACTTGTGGTCAGTGTAAAGCTCAAACTTAGTGCCTAACAAATAATGTCTCTATTATCCCATTTTTGGTCAAAACTGGAATATTAGTATTGGGTGCGTTTCCTCCACGACCGAACCAAGAAGAAGCAACCAGCAAGCGTATATGAGTCTGGGATTTCACTCATGATTCAAAAGTACAAGTCCATTCGGCAACCAGAGTACAAGTCCATTCGGCAACCAGAGTACAAGTCCATTCGGCAACCAGAGTACAAGTCCATTCGGCAACCAGAGTACAAGTCCATTCGGCAGCCAGAGTACACGTTCGTTCGGCTATTCAGATCTCAAGACCAGCCCTGCCGAACCAAGAGCACTCCCCTGCCTGCCGAACCAAACAACACCGAACCAACTGCTTCACACCCCTATGCCGAACCAACCTACCACCGGACCACATCCCTACCGAACCCCAACCTTCTCCAAGCGCGGCCGAACCAAAGCTTCGCCGAACCGGAACGCTGCCAGGCCAGATTGCTTCAGCCCAGGCCCACCAGCAGCTATATACATCCAAGACCCCTGCCCCCAACCTCACTCTATAAATAGAGGGGCAGGGGTACAACAATGAAGGAGAATTTTGAGAGCTCAAGCACGGAAGGAACTTTCAAACGCTTTTAGATACTGGTACCAAAGCTTTGTACTTGTAATCTGAGATCTAAAGGAGAAATAACATATAAAGTGGACGTAGGCACGTTCTGGCCGAACCACTATAAATCTGTGTGCCTTTTTACAGTTTAGCCCCTGCTTTTCATATATTTGCATAAGTCACCCAAATCACTAAGAACAACATAAGATCTACTAAATCATACGACTTTGAGGTGTTTGTCCATTTTTTGTGCAAACATTTTTGGTGCTTTCACTGAGAAATTTACTCAAGGATTCTGCCGCTTAGAAGCTGAATTTTAAAGTCTAGAGATTCAGATTGGGAGAATCATGGCAAGACAATCAAGCAGAAGGCCGAGGCCGGAGCAAAGTCAACAGGAAGGGAGTCAAGAGGCTTCCTCAGGAGCAAACCAAGCTTTAGTCTTCATCACCAGGGATGAGATGGAGGCCATGATGAGAAGACAAGAAGGGATGATCCAGAACTTGCTTCAACAGATTGGGCAACTTGGAGCACGGAACCAAGGCGCAACTGGAGTTCAGAACGGAGCAGGACCATCTGGCGTAGCACCAGAGCTAGGGGGCACACATGCAGAACATGTTGATCCAATCCCGAGAAGAGAGACGGGGGCATCCGAACAATCTGGTAACAATAGAAGAATGAACGCTCCGCCAGGGGGGCATACACCTGAAAGCTCCCACGGACTCAGGGGGCAGGTCGAAGGCAGTGAACGAGGACTTCAGCTTGGAGACAATGACAGATTAGCTGAGATGGTTAGAAGAGCTATGAGAGGCGGACTAGTGAATAGAGACCTGGAGGATGTGAATAGGAGTCCTTTTACCACAACAATCAGGCGAGCTAGGAACCCACCAGATTTTAAGCTACCATCATTGGATATGTATAATGGAAGGACAGACCCCACGGTTCATCTGACAAAATATATAAGGCATATGGAAGTGCTGGGGGCATCAGAGGAGGTTATGGCCCGGTGCTTTCCATTGTACTTGGCAGATATTGCGGCGTTGTGGTTCAGACAACTGGAAAGCGGCTCCATAGGAACGTGGGCAGATTTAACTGAGAGATTCATGAGGCAATTCAGGGTTCATATTGCAAGACCCAAGAATGTGATGACTTTGGCAACCTTGAAGCAGAAAACTGGAGAGACTTTGAGGAGTTTTCTAACACGATTTAATGCGGCAGCAGCATCAGTGGATCGACCAGATCCATCTATGGTCATGATGGCGGCTGTATCTGGAATAGCTGATAGTACGGAGTTCAAGAATTCGTTAACTAAAGATCCGCCTATGAATCTGGGAGAGTTCTATCATGAGGCTGAAAAGTTTCTACGTTTGGAAGATGCTAGTGCAGAAAGAGAGGAAGAAGTTGATGTTTACGCAATCAAGAGCGGAAACCCACCTGGAAAGGGTGCAGAGACTGGTAAAGGAAAGAGAAAGGCTGAGGATAATAATGACAGGTCGAAGCGGCCACGGAAAGAGTCGCGATTCACCACTTACTCCGAGATGAATGAGAGTTTGGAGCGAATCTATCAAGATACAAGAGAGCAGGTTCCCTACCGTAGGCCAATGCGAAGGGATCCGACTAATAACGAAAGGAAGTCAGACAGATATTGCTTGTTCCACGACCTGAATGGTCATCATACCAACGATTGCAGGCATCTGAGAGATGAGGTGGAGGGGCATATTCGGAATGGTTTGCTATCACAATATGTGAGAAGGAGGGCCACAACGGTGGGACAAGAACGACCACCGCCCGCACCAACTGAAGACGGCTCAGGATCGAGACGTCATCTTATTATCCATTGATCGAGATAACGACGAACGAGCAGCAAACTCCACACTGATACGGTTAAGTTGTTTACACATGTACAGGACCACGAACGATCCTCAGGCATGCTCTGATACAACTATAAACCACATCGATATAGGCGTTTGCACTCCGACGTCACTGCTTTGCTTTTGTTCTTTATTTCTTAAATTTGGATTTGACTTTGCTGAACATTTCTATTTTAAATTTCATCAGTTGAATGGATATTTGGTTTTGATAATTCTAAAATGGCTAAGCTACTTACACATGTACGGGATCGCGAACGATCCCTAGGCATGCTCTAAGATAGTGATAAACCGCCACAACAGACAATCCAGAAACTCACCCGAACGTGAATCTGGTTTGGATGGTATTAAGTCCCCCCCGGGCACACATCAACTCGCCTCGAACGGCACCCCGACCGCGAACGGTCACAATTCGCCGCGAACGGCACCCGACCTCGAACGGTCACAACTCGCCTCGAACGGCACCCCGACCGCGAACGGTCACAATTCGCCGCGAACGGCACCCGACCTCGAACGGTCACAACTCGCCTCGAACGGCACCCCGACCGCGAACGGTCATAATTCGCCGCGAACGGCACCCGACCTCGAACGGTCACAACTCGCCTCGAACGGCACCCGACTTCGCACAGTCGCAAACTCGCCTCGAACGGCACAACTCATCTTGCCACAAATGGCTCGATCGCGAACGGTCGCCATTTGAGGTCCACCCCCTGACCGCCAACAGTCGCACCTTACCACGAATGGCTCGATCTCGAACGATCGTCATTCGAAGTAAGGCGCTTGACCGCGAACGGTCACGTTTCACCCCAAGTGGCTTGATCACGAACGGTCGCCATTCGAGGTCCGCCTTCTGACCGGGCTCGGTCGCACTTTACCTCGAATGACTCGACCCCGAACGGTCGTCATTTGAAGTAAAGCGCTTGACCGTGAACGATCACATTCCACCACAAATGACTCGGTCTCGAACGATCGTCGCATGGATTTAGACGCTTGACCGCGAACGGTCGCACTTCACCTCAAATGACTCGATCGCGAACGGTCGTCATTTGAAGTTAGGCGCTTGACCATGAACGGCCGCGCTTCATCCCAAGTAGCTCGATCCCGAACGGTCGTCATTTGGGGCCATATAAAACTATCAAGCTCTTTACAGGTTGTTGACAGGATACGAACATCCAGCTCATGGCACTACAAAACACGTCTTCCTACTGCAAGTCATGTTTTGGGGGGCAAAGTGTTATCCCATTTTTGGTCAAAACTGGAATATTAGTATTGGGTGCGTTTCCTCCACGACCGAACCAAGAAGAAGCAACCAGCAAGCGTATATGAGTCTGGGATTTCACTCATGATTCAAAAGTACAAGTCCATTCGGCAACCAGAGTACAAGTCCATTCGGCAACCAGAGTACAAGTCCATTCGGCAACCAGAGTACAAGTCCATTCGGCAACCAGAGTACAAGTCCATTCGGCAACCAGAGTACAAGTCCATTCGGCAGCCAGAGTACACGTTCGTTCGGCTATTCAGATCTCAAGACCAGCCCTGCCGAACCAAGAGCACTCCCCTGCCTGCCGAACCAAACAACACCGAACCAACTGCTTCACACCCCTATGCCGAACCAACCTACCACCGGACCACATCCCTACCGAACCCCAACCTTCTCCAAGCGCGGCCGAACCAAAGCTTCGCCGAACCGGAACGCTGCCAGGCCAGATTGCTTCAGCCCAGGCCCACCAGCAGCTATATACATCCAAGACCCCTGCCCCCAACCTCACTCTATAAATAGAGGGGCAGGGGTACAACAATGAAGGAGAATTTTGAGAGCTCAAGCATGGAAGGAACTTTCAAACGCTTTTAGATACTGGTACCAAAGCTTTGTACTTGTAATCTGAGATCTAAAGGAGAAATAACATATAAAGTGGACGTAGGCACGTTCTGGCCGAACCACTATAAATCTGTGTGCCTTTTTACAGTTTAGCCCCTGCTTTTCATATATTTGCATAAGTCACCCAAATCACTAAGAACAACATAAGATCTACTAAATCATACGACTTTGAGGTGTTTGTCCATTTTTTGTGCAAACAGTCTCCAAAGTTTCAAAGCATAGATCACAGCTGCTAATTCAAGGTCATGTGTGGCATACCTTACTTCATGGGGTTTAAGTTGTCTAGATGCATATGCAATGACTTGGCCTTGTTGCATCAACACTGCACCCAAGCCAAATCCACTAGCATCAGTGTATACAACTAATTCTTCATTTCCATGAGGTACCTTTAAAATTGGAGCATTCACCAATGCCTCCTTCAACTGTTCAAAAGACTTTTCACATTTTTCTGACCAAACAAAAGCTTGGTTCTTCCTGGTTAGGTTAGTGAGTGGTATAGAAATTTTTGAAAAATCTTTTATAAATCTCCTATAATAACCTGCCATCCCCATAAATGACCTTACTTCACTCACAGTGCTTGGCCTCTTCCATGCTTGAATAGCCACTACTTTATTGGGGTTCACAGAAATTCCTTGGGCAGATATAACATGGCCCAGAAAATGCACTTCCTCTTTCCAAAATTCACATTTTGAGTATTTTGCCTTTAAGTCTTTTTCCCTTAGTCTAGACAAAACCATGTGCAGATGATTTTCATGCTCTTCCATTGTTTTGGAATAAATTAAAATGTCATCTATAAAAATAAGCACAAACTTGTCTAAATAATCTCTAAAGGTTCTGTTCATTAAATCTACAAAGTATGATGGTGCATTGGTCAAGCCAAATGGCATAACCAAAAATTCATACAACCCATATCTAGTGTTAAAGGCAGTGTACTTGATGCTTGATTCTTCCACCTTCATTTGATGAAAACCAGATGCTAAATCTAGCCTAGAGAATACTCTTGCTCCAGCCAAATGATCAAAAAGATCATCTATTCTTGGCAGTGGGTATTTATTTTTAATGGTTACCTTGTTCAATTCCCTATAATCTATGCAGAGTCTCAAAGTACCATCTTGTTTCTTAACAAACACCACTGGTGCCCCCCAACAAGAATTACTGGGTCTTATAAAACCCTTATTTTCTAACTCCTCTAATTGTTTCTTTAATTCTTTTAGTTCATTTGGCCCCATCCTTGTTGGCTTTTTAATCACTGGGCTTGCTCCTGGAACTAAATGAATTTGGAATTCCACTGGCCTATGGTTTGGAACACCATTTACCTCCTCAAAAACATCCAAGTATTCATTGACTATGGGAATTTCCTCAATAATATGTTTGCTGGAATCTTTACCCAAATCAATCAAATGACACAATTTTCTTCCCTTGGACACTTCACACAAAATTGTGATCCTCTGGCTTCCATGGTTTTGCAATGATATGGTGGATGAGTCTAAGTTAATTATGGCTTTGAATTGCTTTAACCAGTCTACTCCCAAAATGACACCTATGTTTGGGTAATTTAAAACATATAAATTGGAAATAAAAGTATCTCCTCCTATGTTTAATCCCACATCCACACAGATCATATTTAAAACACTAGAACTTCCCAGTGGACTTTGTATATGTAAAGGGGTTTCAACCAATATGCAACCTAATTTCAGCATTTTAACTAATTCATAGGAAATTAAAGAATGAGTTGCTCCTGTATCATATACTACTACTATCGGTACATTACAAATAAATAGTGTACCTTCCACTTGACTGTGCTTCTCAGCATTGATCTCCACTGTTTTGCCTTTTTCTTCCAAGTTTGCTAATTTTCCTTGTTGCCTATTTTCAAGACAATTTCTTTTCATGTGCCCTTCTTTCCCACATAAATAACACTTGAAAGCTCCTCCTTTCAATTCTGGACATCTTGGTTTGATATGTCCTTCTTTTCCACACTGATGGCACACAATCTTCTTGGTTTCCTTAGCTTTGACATCTCCAGTGCCTTTGTTACTGGCCTCTTCCTTCTTCTTATCATAAGGATGATACCTCCCCTTACCTTTCTTGGTGTTATTGTTCTTAAAATTTCTGAACTTCTCCCTTTCCTTGTCATGCTGCTCCAACCTCAAAGCTAAGTCTATCACATGGTCAAAAGTCCTGTCAGCATAGGGTAACATGGCTCTGCTAAGTCCTGGGTTCAAACCTTTTATGTACCTATCATTTTTGGATGCCTCATCTGCCACAAGCATTGCTCCATATGTGGAAAGCCCCTCAAACTTTTGAGTGTACTCTGTGACAGTCATGGTTCCTTGTCTAAGTCTAATAAATTCTTCTAGCAAGGTGGTCTTAGCTGATGCTGGTACAAACCTTGCTTCCAACATCTCCTTGAATTGATTCCAAGTTATTTCATTCTCATTTCTTCCTGCAATGATTACTTCCCACCAGCTTAAAGCTACTCCTTTTAGCTGTCTTGAAGCCACTTGCCTCTTTCTTTGATCATCAAGTTGCATGTCATTGAAAATTCTTTCCAATGTTCTCAACCATGTTTGAATTTCCATAATACCCTCTGTCCCTTCAAAGCTTTTACCTCCTAAATGAGTATATGTCTTAAGTAATTTTGAGAGTTCTTCATAGGGATTTTCTTGCCTTTGTCCTGCCCCATCCCTAAATGCTCTCACTAAGTCTTGCAGATTGACCATTGGTGGTGCATGGGAAGATCCTACTCCTTGATTTGGTGGTCTTCCTACCATAATTTGCTAATAATAATTTACATAGCTGGTTAGTTTGATTGGTAATTTTATTGTTTCAGTGGTTTATTTTATTCACACTGAAAACATTGATATATATATTTAGTTCCTTTAAATTTTATTTCTATCTAAGAACTTGATCTTTACTTCTACTATGTTGAATAACATAGCTCTGATACCAAATGAAATGACCCTCTCCTCTCTACCTTCATTTTGTAAGGATTTTTTTTTAGAGATGATATATGTATATATCATTCATTAATAAATATATTTTTTCCAGGGCCATTTTTTTCCAATAAAAAAACTTTATCCAGGATCAAAATTTTTACCAATATAGATATATCAGTGCAACCACAAAAATATGCACACACATATGAAGATGCATGTGCCCCTCTGGTTTAATCAGGTTATGGCAAACAAGAGGTTACTGTGATTGATTAAATTTAATCAATCCCCACATAGCTTAATTTCATTTTATTATTTAAGTAATGAAAATCTTTTTCATATAGGTAATAGTATGGTTTTTATTCTTTGATAGCTTGCTGGATTCTCCATGAAATATGATTCATAGAACCCAGATAATTATGTTATGATTATCTGTAAAATCAATTGTATAGTGTCTGTGCTTTGAAAATGATATGAGCTTATATCATTTCCTATGTTTGCTTTCTTATAATAACTACCTTATATGCAAACTCATGTCTGGGATATTCTTAAGTGAATCATCATATTCCAGAAGCTTGATTCCTTGATACCAAGGTACTAGGCTAAATGAAATGCAGTCCGTGGTGAGTTTCCTCACACATGGATACTTAGCAAATAAAATATGGATTAAATAGACTCTCTACTCAGACATATTTCAGAAGGTCTTAAAATGCATTTTACCCAAAGCTTTAGTAAAGAGAGATTCAGATTTTATGTTAAAACTACTAAGGTACTGGTGTGACAGTGTTTGAGCAAATCATATCTGAACATGTAAATAATTTACTAATATGGATCTAACATCACTATCTTATAAAATCCCTACTGGTGATCTAACTTACAAAATTATAGCTAAAACTTTTCAACATTCCAGGTAATAAAACTCAGATATTTTAAATACCAGTTCCAAGTCAAATTCTCAAAATACTTAACCAAATATCCAACATCACTCTTTACTTAGTACAATGGAAATTTCTTTTTAAAATATCATACATGCAAATTTCATCTTGTAAGCTCTTATCTATCTAATTCTAGCATGCTATAATCTTCTTCTCAATGCTTTGCTTCTACTCCTATCTAGAGGCTGCTGTCCCTGAAAAATCATTTGAAGCTGCCTCATTTTAAATGAGACACCCCAGATGCCATTAGCACACTAGGGTCAGACACATGTCTGGTATGAGAAAATTCACAAAAGCAATTTATTAATTAGGTAAAAATCAAGTTAAGTACATATGCATAAAGTTCTGCCCTTTGGAAACAGGTAATACTTGTGTGCATGCTCTATGTCATTGTGCATGTGCATATTTTAATCTTTCTTTCCAAAGACTACTTATATAAATATGGCACATACATTCAAGCATACAATTCAGTAATAGTCAAACGATCATTCACACCAAACAGGAAAATAACCAATATGAGTTAAATCATTTATTCCATCCTCATATTTCAATTCTAGGAAAAACTCTAGTTTCCTCATCATATCAAATATTTTTCCCATGGTATATTTATCTATCCTGGTCTCATCTGCAATTTTATGAATCAATGGACACACTGTAATGAACTAATTCACTCCATTACACAAAGATCTCAGGACTTGAACAAGCCATGTGTCAACTTGCATTGCTCAAGAACACAAGTCATTCCTGGAGTAATCTTGACCCCATTTCCTAATCAAATTCTTAGGTACTTTCTCTTTTTAAATTTTTCAGAGCAAACCCAATCAGTGGGTTATTTTACAAAAACAAGCATTCACCTCATAGCATTCCTTATCATTCTCATAAACAAACAGAGACAACCAAGCAATTTTAGTATTGGTACTTATTAAAACATGTTCTTGCAATTTTAATGAGATATAGACAACTAACATTGGTTTATGGCTCTATGGGAAGATTTTATTGCAAACATCTGTGCTTTAGTTAACTCAAATTGACCAAGCTTCCTAAATCACAAAATATATTTGCTGGGTGGATATTGTATATTTTCTTTGAATCAGGAGTGTCAGCACATAGGCAAGCCTATTGCACTCCTAATTCCTTTTCATTTTAAGCCTCAGCACATATACATATGTATATTGCAGCCCATAAGTTTATCAATTCTTCTAGGTTGAGCCAAAACCAACACTACTTGCTTATATCCAACATTTTATTTTTCTGGGTATTTATTTGTTTCTAACCAGTATCATATTAAAAAGAGATCTGGGTTTCAAAGATACTTATGTATGCATGCAGATCATATTTAGAATATTCACAAAATAAAACAACCAGAACAACTATTTAGCATTAAAGCATCCTTAACTTCTGAAGAACAATCACATATACTTTTAAGAAAAATTCATTTATAACTGGCTGCCTTCATTAGGACTTAGTGCCTTAAGTTGTTGAGTGAGTTTTCTCACCTAGCTCTCTTCTCTGCTTCCTTAATTAATTGATGAACTTCTGCCTTTAGCCTCAAGCTCTTTTCCTTCCCTTGCCTTATGATTTCAATGGTGTTGTTTCTTTTTTTTTTTAAAGTTCTTTTCTGAGAAGGAGAGGAGGCTGCTGCATATACATATATATATACAGGGTCCTCCTTAGGGTTTTGGGTATTGGCTAAAGCCATTTTTACCCACCAGAAAAATTATGTTATCTGTATTTTATTTGAACCCAAAATTCTACCCTTCCCGGCTTAATTTAGGTGAAGAGAAAAGTGGTTATATTCTTTTTGGTTAATTTCAGAAATTTGCTTTTCAGAAAATACTTTTTCCTTTGTCTACAATCATGCTAAAAATGTGACTTGATTTTGTTATTTATCAAATACTCTTCCTAATTCTGCCTATACCAAGCATTTCCTTGTTTTGTCTTATTTTTCCTATTTTTAGCTTTCATGTAAATGGCATGTACCTCCTTTATTTATTTACAAGAGGACTACTCCTTTATATATCCTCATTTTTCTTTCTTTCTGCCTATATACTAAAATATGTCTGTATATTTTATTTTTACTAATTTGAACTCTAGTATTTTATTAACATATATATATATAAGTCTTACTGAAATAATTAGTACACCTATATATATATATATATATTTATTCATCATTCTGTATTGACACACACATGCACATGTATACTCAAAAATATTCAGTAGCATCCATATATGTATATTACTTATGCATACAGCTTTTAAGGATTTAATCTATATATATATATGTATATTCCCATACATATCAATATGTATTTATTCTTAGAGTTCAGGGATTTTAGCTTTAGTTCATGTGCATTTCCTGTGCACACATGTACACACATACTGATACACTATCAAGCTATATCAATTCCCTTTCAAAATTTATTTAAAAATTATTTTGAATTTATTTATATTTTTCAGAATAAATTCCTAAAATCTTGGGTTATTACATTTTATACATGTGAAGTCAGAAAGAAATGCATGCACATTAGCTCAGTTATTTATTAAGGAAATAATCAGACTACATGGAATACCAAAGACTATAGTAAGTGATAGAGACACCATCTTCACTTCAAAATTTTGGCAAAGTTTTCACAAGGCAATGGGGACTGATTTATGCTTAAGCACAGCATATCACCCTCAATCGGATGGCCAAACAGAAATTGTAAATAAATTGCTTGAAGACATGTTGAGAGCATGTGTATTGGATTGAGGAGGAAGATGGGAGGATTATATATATCTAGCTGAATTTGCATACAATAACACCCATCACAGTAGCATAGTCATGGCCCCCTTTGAAGCTCTTTAAGGAAGGCCATGTTTATCACCCTCAAGTTGGCATGAATCTGGAGAAAAGGCGGTCTTAGGACCAGAAAATGTAAAAGAAACTTCTGAAAAGATAGCTTTGATTAGAAAAAGAATTGCTTCTGCCCAAGATAGGCAAAATAAATATGTAGATCAAAAGAGAAAGGAAGTACATTATGATGTTGGGGATTTTGTATTTATTAAAATATCACCCATGAAAAAAGTTCTAAGGTTTGGGAAACAAGGAAAGTTGATTCCTAGATATATAGGGCCATATAAAATTTTAGATAGAATAGGAACTGTGGCCTACAGGTTAGAGTTGCCAGAAGAAATGAGAGCAATACATGATGTTTTTTATGTATCACAGTTAAGAAGATAGGTTCATGACAAGGAAACAATTCTAAAATCTCCTAAGGATGTACAGATTGATTCTAGATTGGTGTATGAAAAGGAGCCAGTGGGCATAGTTGCCATAGAAATAAAGAAATTGAGGAGCAAAGAAATAAAATTAGTGAAAGTGCAATGGAGTCTTGATCCAAATGATTGCACATGGGAGGTGGAAGATAAAATCAGAATTGATTATCCACAACTGTTTGATTGAATGAAAGGTAAATTTATATACATACTGATGAATATTTTGATTGAATTTCATTGTGATTTTTGTTTTGATATGCCTAGAGTTTAATCAAATGATTGATTTGAGAATGATTTGAGATCAGAAATTGATTTTCTGAAGTAATGATACTTAAGTTAAGTATGAAAGAATTGTGGGACACAATTCCTAAAAGGAGGGGTATATGTGATAACCCTGATTTTTTTGAGTAATTTCATGATTTAATTTAGTTTGTATTTGTTTGAAATTGCATTGAAAAGGTAGAGATAGGAAACTAATTTGCAGATGAATAGTTTAAAAACATGTACATGTGCACAAGACAATGCACAAACATGCACACAGTTTTCTGTGTGATAAAATAGGCAACAGTTGATAAATATGATAGGATAAATAAATTACAAATATATATGTAGGCAGAAATGATCAAGTCTTAAAAAAAAGACTTAGGCCAGAATAGGCATACATGTATTATACATGTGCACCAAACAAATGCTTGCTGAAATAAAAATTAACATTGCATGAAAATGGTATGAGCTTTTGAACAAACACTTTATCCATTTTTAGCAATTTTTTTTGCTTTAGAAAACAGAAATCATGCAAATAACATAACCGGGGTAATGAGGTATATTTTCTGGAAAAAAATGCCAGGACTACTTACCCATTTTCTCTAAAAAGTAGAATGAGAGGTAGATCATAGTTGGTGGGGTAAAATTGACATTAAGTAATTTCCTTAAACCCTAGAAGCAGCCAGAGTTTATATAAGAAGACCTGGTGTAGTAAGATTTTTATATATATTGCTCTGCCTCATAAAAGAAAAATAAATATATATATATATATATATAACAGAAGTTAGAAAAGAAATGTGGAACACCAGTCATTAGAATAGGAAGAAGGCAGAAGATCAAAGGAAGAAAAAGAAAAGCTTAGGAAAAAGAAAAGGGGATTAAGGTGAGTAATCTCACTGGAAATATTGGCAATAAGTCCTGAATATTGAGGCAGCCTAACTAAAATTCATATTTCATTTGTTTGCAAGCAAGATTCATTTTTATGATTTAGTAAATTTGACTTGTTTTATGATCTGTTTTAATGGAAACCTCTTTATATTGATTTACTCAGTATGAAAGAGCCATTGATCTAATGTTTAAATAGGTTTTTCTGTGTTATAATATAACTTTGAGGTGAAGCAGTTAATATGGGTTTTCTTTATACATTTATTAGTTTAAAACCCAGGATGCTTAATATGGATATATGGTCTAAAAATGAGAAAGGATATGGGGCTGCAACATTGTGTGTTTGCTTAGGTCTCATATTAACAGAGAAAAATTTTTATAAAAAGGAAAAATATGGAGGTGCAATGTATACATGTGCTGAGCCTCTACATTTATGAACTATCCAATAAATCTTATACTTGTGATTTAGTCAGATTTGAAGATCTACATGGATCTGACTGAATCAGAGGTAGAGAAAAAAAGAAAATAAACAGAAAATTATCTATGACCATATGTTTGTATTGGGATCTATGGAAGTCCATAGAAAAATAATACGTTTAAGAAATCACCTCTATTGTTATGATGAAGTGCTTGTTCATGAAAATATGTCTTGTTAATCTTTGGATGTATGCCTGTGACTAAATGTTTTATTCACTGCTTGAAACATGAGATGCAGAGAGGAAATTAACACTAAAGGGTAGTGACACTTAGTAATTTAACTAAGGATTTTGGATCTTAGGGCTACAAGATATAGCTTGGCAAGGTAAACATTGCAAGCTCACACATGGTATGTTTATACCCAGGGGCCTGAGTGTGCTGGGTTAAGAGAGAAATGTCCCAGGCAGTGTGTGTTTTAAAAAAAAGTAGCTAAAGACCATAACATATTTGATATTGAACATTAGAAATAGGTTCATATGAAGGCTTGGGAAAAATCCCTGAAGGCCAGAAAATCTATAGATGAGGAATGATGATTTAATTGATGATTGTGTTGACTGTTTTAGGATATTCTATGGATGAATTCTATGTTTGTTTTCTCTGCAATAAATCATTGAATTATGTATCATTTTGTTGTGCATGCCCAGGTTGCACAGAAATGGGTATAAGAGTAATATTGCATTCCTTTATTTATCTTAAAGTTATTTAAATATGAAAAAAAACTATATGAAAATTATGTTTCCAATTAGATTACTCATACCAGACATTAGTCTGACCCATGTGTGTTGATGCACTATTGGGTGTCTCATATTTTATGAGGCAGCCCATAGTGATTATGCAGGTAAATATGCATTTCATTGATCAAGCTTTGGATGGGTTGGCTGCTTAAGGAATTGGATGCAATAGTTACAAATTTACTGATATTAAAGTAGAAGTTTAAGTTGAATGTATGTTATAATATGTTGGTTATGTTGTTTGGAAAGAAACTATGTAATGACATTTCATGTTTTGTATGTTTTGAAACTTAAAATTGTAATTCAATAGAAACTGGCAAGTTGTTTTTCAAAATGGTTACTGAGCAATATAGTTTCTTTGTTTAACTTCTAGAATTCTAAAAGAGAATGTAGTATAAATAAAAATCTGAGATGGTGAGCAGGAATAGATTGAAAGAACAACCTAGTAATTGCTATGAGAAATTCATGTTTACAAAGATTAGGTAAAAGTCTGGCAAATAATAACATTGAGTCACTTGAAAGAAAAAGAACCCAGAATTGCATGTATATTACTTTAGAATAGTTGTAAAGGAAATAAGGCTAACTTGACCATTTTACTAAGCCCGAGGTTCAAACACATTCAAATGCTTTAAACTTAATTTGCAGGGGAGTTCAATGACTCAAATAAAAGATAGAATAAATTATCTCTAAGTGAACAGTTAAAAAAAATTTACTCAATGACTTACAAAGAAAAATTTCTGCTTCCAAACATGTGTTCTCTGATTCAAGTAAAAACAGTTTACATATCTTCACATATGTAAGTTGAGATATTTTGAACATAACAATATTTTTATATTGGTTTTAAGATCCTGGTTAGAAGGTGAACCAGAGAATGATATTCTCTTGGCTAGGTGACCACTGTGATTAATTGTAAAAAAAATTGAATTTTAGGAAAGAAAGTGGGTCGTCACAGTTTTATCACGCTGGTCCAGACTGACTCGGGTATTATTTTATTATAATGCTAGGGTTAGACTGAGTGTTACAGATTCAAGTTAGGATGCTATGGAGCTCAGGAGACGAGCTGGAGGATTTCTGACATATATCCCATACTTGTTTATTTCCGCTGTATGAGAACAGGTTATTATAACCGTCCAATTATGATGAATTGACTGTTGTACTCTGATGATTGTAAGAATAAAAGTTATAGATTCTTTTGTATAAAATCTGTTATTGTATATTATATAATGTTCCGCTGCGATTGTGAGATTCTGTTGTTGTTGTTTATCTTCTTCCACCTTTCTTCTTCCAACCCTAAAGATTCGTATTTCCGGCCAATTTGAGTTGAGCTGATGTGAAATATTGTCGACTCAAAGGGGTACGGGACTGCAGGCCTTTACAGTAACATAATAATCCATGCAAGGTATAACATGCATGTATATAGGTTCTGGGATTTACATCATGACAGATACATTGGCTCATTTTATATATAGTATATGTTGTCCAATTATGTGTATGTACAAATAGCTATAAATTCCAGATGATATATGTATGTGTATGTATATGGTATTTATGTGTATATATAATTATATATTATATCATAAGCAACAACTAATATGTGTGTGTGTATTTACTAAAGTGATTTTTTTAATACTACAAATTAAAATAAACTATTTATTTAAATTATATATATAGCAAATATTATAATTAATGATAAATTACTTCATAGTATTATAGAAATATATATATACACACACACATAAAATAAGGTTTTTGACTTTCCAGTTCGAAATCTTCTCAGATTCGTAGTTATTATGTATTTAATATTTTAATATACATATATTATAAACTAATTGATAGTTTTTCCTTAATTAATTAATATAAAATAATTATATAACAAAAGTTCCAATTTTAAATTTTTAAAAATCTTAGATCACATTTTAGGGGTTACAAAAACTTCTCAGATATTTCTAAAATAAAATAATATTTTTTATAAAATAATATTTTTTATTAAATAATTTTTAAACAACCAAAATTTAAATTAATTTACAAAATTATAAAATAAGTTTAAAAATTATAAATTTTTTTTGAAAGCTTATAACGTGATGAATTAATTTAAAAATTGTAGAACTGAATTTTCAAAACATCATTAATTTTATATAAATTTATTAAATCATATATTCATTAAATATTGATAACTAATATATAATAATAATATAAAAATTATTTTTGGTACTTATAATTCATAATAAACTTAAACATGTTTTAGAAAAAAATTAGATCAATATTATATAACATGTATAAACATATAGGCTTTGATACAAATTATGTATGTATATTAATTCACAAATTAATATATATATATATAACATTGAACTAAAAACTTATATAATCTATAATATCAAATTACAAATTATGAATTTGAACATTAAATTTTATACACATAACCAATCTCCATTGGGACAACAACATTACATATAAAAATCTCACCTAACTAATTAAATAACAATGATATGTATAAATATGCAGGTGTACATGATTAGCAGATTATAAAGGCATGATAATATATATAAATATAAATAAATGTTACTTACTATAGATGCCCTTGGGTCCATGTTGAAATAGTGAGTTCTCTTCTTCTGAATGTTCCTTGATCCGACAGATTGCTAGTTGGAATCACTGACCTTTAACTATCGAAGAGCGTCAGCTCATACATGAATTTGATTTGAGTATTTAGAGATTGTTTTAGGGATAGATTTCGGCTAGGAAGAAGAAAGGATATGGTGGCCAAAAAAATTAAAAATTAGGGTTTGAGATCGGTATTTAAATGGTTGAATAAGAGAGAAAATAGGTAAGTATCTAATAATCCTTCTCACTTAATCTTAACTACACATCTCCAACACTACACCAGAAAAGACTTTTGGTAGCGTTGAAAAAACACTACCATTACTTATGGTAGCGTTTTAGAGAACGCTGCTATACGACATGCAACTAAAAGTCTAAAACTTTTTGTTGCGTTGTAGTAAACGCTACCAAAAGTCACTTTTAAATGCAACTATAGGTATTTTCTGTAGGATTTAAAAAATGCTACCAAAATTCACTTTTAAATGCAGCTATAGGTTTTTTCTGTAGGGTTAAAAAAACGCTACCATAAGTCTTCATTTTTTGGTTGCATTTTTTGTTTATATGCATTTTTTGATTTTCAGTAGCATTTTTAAAATGGAACTGTATAATTTTTATATTAGTTTACATTTGTTTCTGTAGCATTTCTGAAACGCTACTAAAAGTTATTGGTTGTTTGGTAGCATATTTTAAATGCTACTATTTACAGTTGATGGTTTATACCATTTCCAACAATCGCTTATATACTATTCATATTAAAACGAACGATCAATCGCATAATTTTCATATATTCAAACAAACAATTAAATCACATAATTAGCATATACAAACAATCAATCATATGATCATCATATTCAAATAATTGCAAAAACATGCTAATCTCACAATCAAATATAATATCCATAATTAATTCGGTAGTAGTTTTTCAACAAAATAAGTCACATACTACAAGCATTCACAGACAAGTTTCCACAAATGGTACTAACAAAATACGACAACATATATAGCAATTAAATTCATGTTCGTTGCTTGATTACCAATAGTTCTTTGTTGTCGACAGTCTTCGCTTCGAAATAGCTAATTACCTGCAAATGAGTTTAACAATCAACAATATATATATATGTGTGTGTGTGTGTGTGTGTGTGTGTGTATGTATATATATATATGTATATATGAAAATCATGTAATCTATAACTCGATATTCTATATTAACACATATTAACAAAAATTGTTCTATTTTTATATGCATCCTATATAGTTCCCCAACGAATACACAATTTTCAATTTACATAGATATTCAAATCAAAACTGGGTTAGAAGTCTGACTGGATTTCATTCTATGTGCAGATTGTGTATTCAGTACTATGGGCAGATTGTGTATTCAGTACTATGGTCAAGTTAAATCTTATAAAATATGAAAAAGTATCTGGAACGTCCGTAATCCATTGATGATGCATCCATCCACTAATTGAAATGTACAATTTTCTTTACCCTTGTCGTTTTCTATCAATTGGGTTCTCTAAAACAAAAATATTCCCTAAATTCACATTGCCGTAACTGTATTAGGCAACAACTGTAGTGTCAGTTACTTCCGTTTATTTGTGTTAGCCCTTTTGTATAACTACATTTGTGTAATACATGTGCAATGACATAACGATTAATCTGAGTAGACATATTAAATATAGAAGCATATTGGAATATTGTAATACATGTTAAACACTACAATTAAATATAGAATTGGAATATTGTAATACATGTTAAATATAGAAGCATATTGGAATATTTTGGATAATCTAAGTGTATATTTTGGTTAAAAACCCTATGTTAAGATAGCTCTGAAGCGGACTAAGTGGTGAAACCATTTTTCGTATTCAACATTTACCTTTGCGTTATTTGTTGTTTGCTACTTTATAAATGAGTTATTTAAGTCTGTATATAAAAAAATTCATCAAGCATTGCCATTAATTGGATTTCAAATTGTTTACTGCCTTAATCATTGAGAAATAAATGAAACTAATGCATGTTGTAGGCACCTAGAATTCTCCTTAAGAGTTGGAAGTTTTTGACAAAGGAGATCCAAGTCCTGATGTGCCACCTTTAAAAATCACGTTTCGATGTTATTAAAGTTTAAGCAAACATTGAGTGTGTTTTAGCATTAACATTTCGGCCATGTACTTCATGATAATATAATTCAAGTGCAGGTCTATGTAAACTAAAATCTAATTTTTTTTATTCCTTATTCAGTTCATAAAAATAACCTAATTTATATTACAAAATATCAAAAATAATTACCACTCTCCAAGTTGGGATGACATGGAAATAGAAGCATATCTCTTGCTTTTACTTGTTTGTTCGATTGTAAAATTTTAACACCATTATGTATCTCTAGCATTTTTTCATTCTAATTGAAAAAAAGTTACCAAAAGGAGGGACAAAGTTAAGCAATGTAAGTTGAGTAAAACAGTGCAGTCTACAAACTCAAATAAGTTGAGTAAAACAGTGCAGTCTACATTCTCTCCTCTGCCAGATAAACATGTAAGCTCAAAAAATCTAGTCTATAAAATCAAATAATTTGTTACATCGTAACTCTTCGGTACGATGTTAAAATTTTTTGTATATATTCAAAACAATATGACTTGTCACTTTTAATGTTTTGTTACTTGAGCATGTAGAATAGCAGTAATAGACATCACTTTCCTATGATATGTATTGGCACTCTATGTTTGAACAACATGTAAGCTAATTGGTTATTGGCAATGTACAGTAGCTTCGTTTTAACAAAAGAATAAGATAGTAATTTTATTTATGTTATTATAACATGTAGGGGAGTTCATAAACAGCGGTCATAGGAAGTAAGCATGGGGATAAAAACAAAATCACTCATAAAAATTAACATAAATGATATTATGGTCCTAAATGCACACCAGGAAAGAATTTCGAACTTAGGTGACATGCCTATGCATGAAAACACTGGTGCCTTTACCCTAAGGATGGGTACAGGGTAATTTGAAAAATGTAAGTTGTTCAAGTGGACCGAGCATTATCCTCAATTTGTTATGCATCTAACTAAAAACTGGCATGATATAATGCTTTGTTAAGTAATAAGGAATAAATATGTCAAATTTAACATTACTACCTACGTCTCGTCAGGAATCCAGATTCATTGTGGATTTTGCATGCTTTTGGAAACAAACTAACATGTGATTAGAAATTTAAATAGCCTAAACTGCATAAACTGGTAATTTTCCATATCTAATATAACGCTAAACACTTCATAGAACACACTATCTGACCATGCTAAACTTATCATCATCCAATGTACAAACTTTTCATGATTTTATTGAATTACCATTTCAAAATCAAACCGATAAAAAATTTATATTGCATTGCACCTCGATGTTGAGAATAGTTCTCCAAAAAAACAAAGAAGTTCATGATGGGAAGAAACTGGCCTCCATATGCAGAGTAACAAAAAATTCCAGAGGTTCGAGGTTCTCCTAATTATCCTGAAATTTGTTATGAAAAAACAATACAGGTTTCAGTAACACATGGAGCCTTGCATACAACTACACATACATATCAGTAAAACAACTTGTTCACGAATTTATATACGTAGTTTCAAGTATTAAACACAGATTTGTGACGTTATACTCACCTATTCGCTGCTCGGTACTGTCGCTCACTCCACCCTGATCAACCTCGCATCACTAGCAATGTAAATGCTAGACAGTGGCACAACTAAACTGATTTTGGCACAACTAAACTGATTTTTCTTGTTGAACTGACTTTTGTGTTTCTCTGTTTTCATTTGTAAATTTTTAAATATATAAACATAGGCACTGCTCTTTCACCTGCCTTTAATGGCATGGTTGCGTGTAGAAGTATTCTTGCAAAGCATGTTCCAAAACCATCACCATCGCTTGAAGCAACAGTGACAATTTCACTACAGCAACGAGTCAAAAAACACACGGCTGAAGGTAAATGCATCACGAGTTGCCCATTCAAAGTGCTACAAAAGAAGGAGACGACAATTAAAAAGAAGTAATTTAGCTAGTAAAACAATCCATAACAGAAAATATCATTCATTAAAATTGAGATAGTGTGGATAAAAAAATAATTATAACTGTCAGTAGGCATCAAATTTGGTTTTTGAAACAACTAGCTCAAAAGAATAGTGTCCGTAGACCATATTAAGTTTGATCACTTCTGCAATTGTAAGTCGATAAGCTTTGAGTTGTCATGAAACTTTTAAAATTTAAGCCTGACCTTGTTTGCTTGCCTTTG
Source organism: Allium fistulosum (assembly GCA_030737815.1). NCBI lineage: Eukaryota > Viridiplantae > Streptophyta > Magnoliopsida > Asparagales > Amaryllidaceae > Allium > Allium fistulosum. The sequence goes on from CM060901.1 coordinate 476,709,718, forward strand.
TTTGGGAGTTGCTGGAAAAAATAAATGTTCAGCGCCTCTAGTTTGGTGCAGTTTTTCTAGCTATGCAAGTGACTTCACAATTTTCTGCATATGTTGAACTAAAATAACATTATAAGCATGTAGACATTTGTAACTCGTCCATCTAACAAAGTCAAACTAATCACCCCATCAGTTCATGCTTGCCATTGTTTTTGAAATCATAACATTCTATTACTAAGGGATTTTCCTAATTTTTTCAATACGGAAAAAATAAAATTGCAATTTAGAAGTTATAACGGTATCATAATTAACAAATATCAAATGTTCCAAAATAAATCACTTACAACTGATCCACTTAGTTGTATAATCAGAGAAAAATTCAATATATCTTTGTCACCAATTCAAGCTTTATGTTTAATTGTACGAAACCAATACCAGAGGCCAAAAATATAGTCAAAATTATCTGAAATCAAACCTTTACAGGCTTAGAAATAATCATAACTTTCTATAGAAAAAATAAAGAAGAGAAACATAAATAAGAGGAGGTCTCACATCGAAAATAATGGTTATGCCTGACCATCTCACGAGTATGAAGATCCTTGATCGTCCTCACTGCTGCAGCAACTATGAACAAATCTACAAATGGCACGTTTTATGGTCATATAAATTCCACCCTCCTTTAAGCTAAATCTGTTACAATATGAGACGTTTCTATGATATTCATGCATAGGAAAATTTGTTACATTAAAGTACAAAGAAGTAGCTGCATACTCATCTTGGAAGTCACTTAATTCGCTGTAAAAAAGAAAAATAAGTGTTACACTCATGCATATAGTCTTCTTAACATAATCTTAAAATAAAGCTACAAGACTATCTGTTGGATTCATCATGGTGAGTATAAAAAGGCTTTTAAATATAGTTATTTGAAGTTCGAATTTTAGTTAAGTTGGCATTAATACTTTTATCGAAAATAATACAGCCCCGTAGACCACAGTCATTAAAAAAGCAGAATGTTATAGTATCTACATCATGCAATATCAAGAAATAAAACATCGATCGGTCTACAATTGTTAAAGCATGTAACCCTACACTCAAAATCATGTTATTTCTTTGTATATACCAAAATTCCTTCTTCTGCATGGTTGTTATGACACCAAGGCCATTTCGATGTGACAATGGACGAAATGCAAGTTCATAAAGTGGCCTTAGCAAATATTAACATAAAATAATAAAAACAATATTAACAAACAAACCGAGTTTAATGAATAAAAATGAAACATTTTTTTTGGTGCATTAGAGGAAGAAAATCAGCATGAGATGTAATAATGGAAAATAAGTAAAACCTTCACAGCAAACATTAATTATAAAGTGTTCTTTGGTTTTATGATTTATGATAAAAACAACCTAATGCAGTCACTAAATTCATCTTAAGTAAATTTCAAGAAAAAACCAAAAAAATTTAAAGCAACATGTACACCACATTTATCTAATATAATTCTATGTATTTTAATGCTAAGGTAAACAAAATATATATTTAAAGCAACATCTTAAGTTAAGTCACCACTTAGCAGTACAACATAAAAGTATCCATTAGTAAAAATACTTACTTTTGCGAGTATGAAGTTGATACACTGATTGTGACTTCATCAATTATAGTTCTTCATGTTCAGTATTCATCCTATTACTACTGCCACTGTAATCATTTGGCTTCAGCCACTGCCCATGTGATTCAGAAGCCATGTTATCTATTTTAGATATCGACTGTTACTATGTAACAAAAGTTCCCCTTTCAATAGAAGTTTGATTCATTGCAAAGAAATTAGAGTGGAGGTTGCCTTCTTTGAATGAGCAATATGATTCTCATTTAAATCCACTTCAATACAATTTGTTCTGTTTTCTGAAGAGTATATGCTTCCTGAAGCATGATGTTTATTCTGACCTCAGAATGATTAACAACAGCAGCATTAGGAAATGATTGTTAGTCTGTGACAATACAAAACCAAATATTCAGTTGTTTTGTTCCGGAACAAATATATTTAGCAGACATGTTGTATACAAGAATAAGACGGACACCAAAATGTATAGCATATTATTTTTAATTTTACTAGAAAGAACTAGCAGCTTGCAAGTATTATTAATTACCTTATTGTTCCGCGAACTGCAAAACTACTCTCATTTTCTGATCCAGTATCACCAATCTAACTATATTTTTACCAAAGCTGTATAATCCAGTAAGTATAACAAGCACCATAGCTAATACTACAGTAGAAAGGTACGGGGAAATATAGAGAGAAATGATGCTCACTGATTTTATCATTTACAATGCACTGATGACAGCCTTTATTATGGGGTCTTCTCCATATTTCTGGGATTCATAACATTTTAGTTTGTTATGATGTTATGCTAAGTAGACATACTGCAGTTTAGAAGGACATTTCCATGTAAATTTGTTCCTTATATGCAATATGATTTTAATTAAATTCCGAAAATGCAGAGTTGTACATGTGATATCTCATACAGTGTTCCATTATCCTGCAGTAATCTTGAGATCATTGGTGTACTATTTAAATATATATCACAAATTTAGTCTCCACCATTCCTATTAGCTGTTTTGTACAATTCATTTTTTTGTATTGGAAAAACTCAAAAAACAATGTCTATACCCCAAAACACCCAAACCAACAACAAAATCAAATTTTAAACAAACAATTATTCATCAAAATATAGAACAAATGAACTAATATGCAATGCATATGCATTAAAATGAAAAAATGATTGATGTATATGCATGGTGCCCTTAGGTTTATTTAGTACATTTTTTCAAGTAAACAGACCATTATTGGCTATAGGCTTAACTAAAAAACAAATGGACTTATGCACAACTGTCAATCACAATACCTAATAAACTAAGTGATACGACTACGGACTGAAGAAGGTGAAGTTTGGGGTAAGAAGAAGAAGGAGAGGAGGAAATGAGATGAGGGAGAGGAATCAGAGAGAAATTAGCAAACAAATTCTTCCATAGTATTCTTTTTTTCCATTCTCAGTACATTTAAACAAAAGTTGTAACAAACTTGCTGACGTGGCACACTAGCCTCCAGTCTTTTTCGTACCTATTTTCTAGCATGAAACCAATAACAGAAATTGCAAAATAAAGAGTGTAACAATTTTTCTAACAACCTATTATTCTACTGTAAATTTTTAATCCAGAAATCTTCGAGGCACCCTGGTCATTCTTTTGGGTCGAACATGGTTTGTTGGACTGTCTTCATGTGCCTGCGTATCATTGTGAGCGCCCGTTGGATGTGTATCAACACCCACCCCTTCAAGATCGACCTTGCCCTCAAGGTCGCTGTTGCTGTCGGCTATGGACTGTGGAAGTGGTTGAATTGGAGCAGTAGCTGGGTACGGGCATAATTTCAGTAAGGACACGTGAAAAACAGGGTGGATGCGAGATTCAGGGGGAAGTTGCAGTTTGTAAGCAACTGGTCCTATTTGTTCAATGATTTTGAAGGGTCCGTAATACTTTTTAGCTAGTTTGTGATGGTTATTACGTAAGGTATGCTGTCGGTATGGTTGCAGCTTAAGGAAGACCCATGTGCCCACTTGAAACTGTTTGTCACTTCGTCTTTGATCTGCATGGTTCTTCATGCGGCTCTGTGCACGGAGTAGGTTTGACTTAAGAAGTTGAAGTAGCTTGTCTCTTGATGCAGCCCATTCATTCAACTTTGGCAGTGGTGTTGTAGAAGTAACATAGTCAGCGAGAACTGGTGGTGCTCGACCATAGACTGCCTGGAATGGCGACATTCCTATAGAAGTGTGCTTAGTAGTATTATACCACCACTCGGCCCAGGGAAGACATTTAACCCATTTGGCTGGTACATCGCCTACTACTGCACGTAAATACGTTTCTAAGCATCGATTCACAACTTCGGACTGTCCGTCGGTTTGTGGGTGATATGCGCTGCTCATCTTTAGCTTTGTATCGTGTAAGCGGAATAACTCCCTCCAAAACTGACTTGTAAATAATCTATCTCTATCGGACACAATTGAGCGAGGGAAACCATGTAGTCTGACGTACTCTTGCAGAAAATAAGAGGCCAATTGTGAAGCAGAAATGGAAGTTGGTAAGGCACAGAAATGGGCGTATTTTGATAGTCGATCCACTATTACCCAGATTACTGTTCGGCCATTTGATGGTGGAAGATGTGTGATAAAATCCATGCTTATATCCTCCCATATGTGTACGGGTATAGGGAGTGGCTGAAGTAAACCTTTATACGGCGTGTTATCTGGTTTCGCTTGGAGGCAAGTTGGGCATTGGCGAACAAATTCCTGAACTGTTGCTGCTAGTTTAGGCCAATAGAAATTGCTTGCAATTCTAGCTATTGTGCCTTTGATACCCGAGTGACCTCCGACTTTTGATGCGTGTAGCTCAGTCATTATTTGGTTTTTGATGTCCACATTGTTAGGCACATACAATCGACTGTCCCAAAATAACAAATTATTACGTAATTGAAACTTTGGGTTGGAGCAATTACCTGCACGCAGGCGAGTAATGATGGACTGTGCTGTCTCGTCATGTTGCAGGGCTTCTTGAATCTTTGGCAAAAGAGTAAATGTTGGACCGGAAATTGCGTGCAGGGTGGCTTCCTCTGTGAATCGAGACAGGCCATCGGCTACCATATTTTGTTTGCCTGGTCGGTAGTGGATCGTGAAATCAAACCCCAGAAGCTTGGAAAGCCATTTCTGCTGCTCCGGAGTCTGAATCGTCTGCGACGCCATCTCTCGAATGCTCTGATGATCAGTATAGATCTGAAATGGGCGACCTAATAAATAGTGACGCCATTTTTTTATGGAAGAAGTGATTGCAAACATCTCTCTGGAATAGGTTGAAGCTTTGCGGAGGTGGCGGGGTAATTTTAGACTGAAGAAGGCAATTGGATGGTCGGATTGCGCCAGCACGGCGCCGATTGCAGTGGCCGAAGCGTCAGTTGTCACCGTGAATATTTGGGAAAAGTTGGGAAGGGAGAGAACGGGAGTATTGGTGACAGCTGATTTTAATTGGTCAAAAGCGGTTTGGGCTTCTGGGTTCCAAGCAAAATTAGTTTGCTTCAATAAATCGGTAAGTGGGCTGGTAATAGCAGCATAGTTTCGGATGAAACGGCGGTAATAGCCCGTTAGGCCCAAAAACCCTCGAATGGCTGTTACTGAATTTGGGATTGGCCAGTTGATCATTGCTTCGATTTTTCCTGGGTCTACGCGCACGCCTTTATCGGAGATGATGTGGCCCAAATAATCGAGTTCCATTAGACCGAATTTGCACTTGTTTTCATTGGCGAATAATTGGTGTTGAGCTAGAAGTTGGAGAGTCGTGTGAAGGTGGTTAAAATGAGCATCCCATGAAGGACTATAAACGAGTATGTCGTCAAAAAAAACAAGTATGAATTTCCGTAAATATGGACGGAATATATTGTTCATGGTTGCTTGGAAAGTGGATGGAGCGTTGGTTAGGCCGAATGGCATTACTAGAAATTCGTAATGGCCCTCGTGGGTTCGAAAAGCCGTTTTGGGAATGTCGGGTTGATGGACACGAATTTGGAAATAGCCACTACGAAGATCTAGTTTTGAAAAAATCATTGCCCCATGGAGCTCATCCAATAATTCATCGACCGTTGGGATTGGAAACCGGTCTTTGATAGTGATCGCATTAAGTGCACGATAATCGACGCAAAATCGCCACGAGCCATCTTTTTTTTTTACTAAAAGAACGGGCGATGAAAATGGACTCGTGGAAGGTTGGATGATTTTAGCTTGTAGCATATCTTGAATTTGGCGTTCGATCTCGTTTTTTTGAAAATATGGGTATCGATACGGTTTGATGTTAATTGGTGTGGAGTTAGGAATGAGATTAATGTGGTGGTTTAGTGGTCGATTTGGTGGTAGGTCTTTGGGTGGGTCGAAGATGTGGGAGTAGGTAGTTAGAATTTGATGTAGTTGAGGTTGGGTGTGTCGTAACATAGTATGGTGGGTCGGGTTATCATGGGGCAGTAGGTGCAGATACAGGAAATTCGAAATAGAAGACGTTGCATCCAGGCGTTTCAACTGATGTAGTGATATAGGTGATGGGCCGCGTAGTGGATCAAGTCCAGTTAAACAAATCAGCCTGCCATTCATGTTAAAAGCCATAGTTAATAGCTTATGATCCAAAGTAATAGGCCCCAATTGCTCCAACCATTGCACGCCGAAAACTGCATCTGAGCCCACAATATCGAGTAGGTAAAAATCGATCAAAAAATTATTCCCCTGTATCTCAACGCTCACATTTTTGCAGTGGCCCGAGCTCTGCAATTTCTCGCCGTTGCCCACAGTTACGGCGAAGGAGCTTGCGGTGTTGACTTCCAGACCCAAAAATTTAGCCGTTTTCGGGTGCAAATAATTATGTGTGGATCCCGAATCAACTAAGATTGAGATTGGGTTGCCATTTATAAAAGCTGGAAGTCGGATTGCCCTTGGATGTGAAGATCCAGTAAGTGCTTGAAAGGATATTTCCTGTGATGATTCGACAGGGTTATCGATGGTGTTTGTTTGATCGATTGGGGAGGGTGTTTCGATGTTGGTATCGTCTGGTGGTTCTGGTTCGTCGGGGTTAATATCAGGGAGTATCATGAGGATGTGGGTTGGTTTACAACGATGGCCGAAGTGGTATTTTTCATCACAGTTAAAACAGAGCCCCTGCTGTTTACGAATGTTCATGTCAGTCTGAGATAGCTGTTTTATAGGTATTGATGATTTGTTTGGTTGCATGGAAGGTGTTTGAGGAATTGTCTGAGTTGTGTTTGGTGAGGGATATTGTTTAGGATTATATTGGTTGGGTTTGGCGAATGGATATTTGTGTTGATCGCTTAGTTTTCTTTCGATGAGTTTGGCTGTATCAATGGCATCGGAAAGGGATAGGGGTTTGAGAAGATGTAGTTCGTTTTGGATGTGAGGTTTGAGGCCGGATATGAAACATTGTAGGATGGATTCTGGATTTAGTGTGGTGATCCGATTACAAAGTGTCTCAAATGTGGCTTGGTAATTGTCCACGTTAGTGAGCTGTCTGAGTTTGAAAAGAGTTGCCTGTGGGTTTAAAAATGTGGGCGGACCAAATCTCTTTTCGACTGCTTTTGACAAGGCTGGCCATGATGAGAGCTGATTGTTACGATGCATCCACTGAAACCAGGTAAGAGCTTGGCCTTGCATATGAAAGCTTGCGAGCTCCACTCGTTGATCTTCCGGAGTTGAATAGTAAGTGAAAAATCGGTCTGCCTGGAAGATCCAGTCATGCGGGTTTGAGCCATCAAAGTTGATTAGAGAAATTTTTGGGTTTCGGTTGTGGTTAGGTGTTGATAAAAGTGGTGGTTGTCTGGTGGGTAAGGCTTGGTTGTGGGAGTTTGCTGTTTGATTTGATGGGGAGGATGGATGGATGTTATCGAATTTTTGGTTTAGATCTGTTAATGACTGGTTAAGGGTTTGGGTTGATTGTGTGAGGGTTTGGATTGCTGCTTTAATGTCAATGATGTCGGCATATTGGGATTCAAGCAGTGTGCCATGGCTGGTTTGTGTGGCTTGAATGGTGGAGATGGATTCGGCATGGTTGTTAAGCTGATTTACAGCTTCTTCGAGGCGAGTCATGGGTAGTGGTTTTGGATCTGTAGGGGAAAGGAGGCGGAGATCAGGGTGAAAGCACCAAATATGATACGACTACGGACTGAAGAAGGTGAAGTTTGGGGTAAGAAGAAGAAGGAGAGGAGGAAATGAGATGAGGGAGAGGAATCAGAGAGAAATTAGCAAACAAATTCTTCCATAGTATTCTTTTTTTCCATTCTCAGTACATTTAAACAAAAGTTGTAACAAACTTGCTGACGTGGCACACTAGCCTCCAGTCTTTTTCGTACCTATTTTCTAGCATGAAACCAATAACAGAAATTGCAAAATAAAGAGTGTAACAATTTTTCTAACAACCTATTATTCTACTGTAAATTTTTAATCCAGAAATCTTCGAGGCACCCTGGTCATTCTTTTGGGTCGAACATGGTTTGTTGGACTGTCTTCATGTGCCTGCGTATCATTGTGAGCGCCCGTTGGATGTGTATCACTAAGATTTTAAAGAAAATAGGGTATCTTTCTACTTTTCTTGTTTATCTACCGCCAAAAGTATTTCTTGGTAGCTTGCAATTACGAGTAGTAATGTAAGCAGATAGATATCATGAATGAAACGTATTTTATAGCTTATGACAATTTGAAAAATAAAAAATTGAAGAGTATCTGAAGCAGCAAAGTAACACAGATCTCATTTTATCCAAAACAAAGGCTTCCAGTAATACTGCACCATCAGATCATACCAGATCCAAGGGCTATAAATGACCAAGGCACCTTGACACGGATTAGTAGAGATAATGGGCTTAGCCCAGTTTACATTATTCTGTATAAATACTTCTTCTTTCCTGTATCTTTGTAATCAGTTTTACAATCAATACAATACAATTTACATCTTGTTTGCAATTTATATCTGATTTCTAATATGGTATCAGAGCGAATCGCCTAACGGCATTCTAATTGCACTGATCATCATCGAAACAAAGTTCTCTTACTTCGTTCCCCTCAGATTTTATTATCATCACTGGGGAGTTACCCTCTCCGATCAAGTGTAAATACCAATCCCCCCTCACCTTGACTGTGCCACGCCAAGAAACGATCAGATAACCTTCATATCTGCTTCTGGCTGCAACAATCAGGTTTTCTCAGATCCTCTCGTACCAAATCAAGAAAGCCTCAGTGAACTTTCTTGTTCCATCAAGATTTTCCTTTCTGATACTGGTTACTGCACTCTGCTTCGCCAGTATCCCCCTTCCCCTGTTCAAGAAACAAGGCAATAATCAGTTTTTATCAGATTCCCACAATGGATCACGATGAAGATGATGTAACATCAGCGACATCAAGAAATGAAGCAAGGGAAACTGCACCATCCCTTGTTAAACTCAAGAGCAATGTTATCACCATCCCTCTCGATGAAGACAACTACATCTTATGGAAGTACCAGATTGACACAGCCTTGAAGGGACATGGCCTCCAAGATTACATCAAAGGCACAATCTCCATCCCACCTGTCATGAAGAAAGACAAAGAGGGAAATGAAGTTAGCAACCCAGAATATGCCAACTACCAAAAACAAGACAGTTTATTATCATCATGGCTACTATCTTCTATAAGTGCTAGTTTGCTGTCACAAGTTGTTGGATGCAATTCTTCCCATGAAATATGGTCATGCATCGAACAGATTTTCAATTCACAATCAGCAGCTAGAATAATGCATTACAAAAGACAACTACAGAATGCAAAAAAGGAAGATGGTAGCATGAGGGACTATCTTGCTAAAATCAAGAATCTATGTGATAAACTAAGTGTTGTAGGTCACAAGATATCAGATAATGAACAAATCCTCACCATAACTAATGGTCTAGATGAAGAATATGAGTCTGTGGTCACTTTTATCGCATCACAGAAGACACTCCCAGACTTACAATATGTGCAATCTGCCCTTATTGCTCACGAAGGCAGAATAGAGCAAAGAAAGGCAACACAATTAGAAATGACGATCAACTATGCATCTAGCTACAATTCTAGAAACAAAAACCAACAAAAACCCACACAAAGCCAAAACTCAAGATCTGACAGTCAACAAAGAAACAATCAATCACAAAGAGGAAGAGGCAGAGGCAGAAACAACTATAATAACAGAGTGAAATGTCAAATATGCGAAAAATTTGGTCATGTAGCCAACAAATGTTATTTCAGATTCAATTCTGAGTTTAACATAGGACAATCAAGTCAAAAGGTACCCAATGTCAACATGACTCAAATAAACCAACAAAAGACCAATGGTGATGGGTTCAAGGGGCAAGGCAGCAGTGGTGATGACTCAGTCAAATCTGACGATCTTAACATTGAAAATTGGTACCCAGATTCAGGAGCAACGAATCATGTCACCAACAACCTCCAGAATTTGAATCTTGGCAACAAAAACTACTCATGTATGGAATCTATACATGTAGGTAATGGTGAAGCTATAAGTATATCACATATTGGAATTGGCAGTATTATGGGTAAGAGGGAACTATTTTTAAACAACCTATTAAGGGTACCCAAAATCAAAAAAAACTTGATAAGTGTTTCTCAATTTGCCAACGACAATAATGTGTACTTCGAGTTTCACCCCAATTTTTGTTTAGTTAGGGATTTACTAAACAAAAACATATTATTACAGGGTAGTTTGGACAAGGGCTTATACAAATTCACTTCCATCAAGCAGAATAAAGATCATATAGGGAGAAATTGGTGTAACCATGTTAATATTAGCATGATAAGTAAGGAAAATGTTGTTGAATGTTGGCATAAGAAACTGGGACATCCCAGCAATGATATTGTAAAAAAAATTCTGAAGGATAATAAAATAAAATTTGATGACATACCCATTTCTGAAATTTGCACACACTGCCAAATTGGCAAAATACACAAATTACCATTTGCTAGGTCTGAAACAGTGCACAGTGAGCCATTGAATCTGATTGCAGCAGACCTATAGGGTCCAGCACCGCGTGACTCATATCTTGGGCACAGGTATTATCTTTCTTTAGTTGATGCTTATTCTAGATATACATGGATATTCTTCCTCAAGTCAAAATCTGAAACCTCCAACATAGTAAAGCAATTTATTACACTAGTTGAAAAACAATTTAACCATAGTGTAAAAAAATTTCAGAGTGATGGAGGAAAAGAATTTTCACCTCTTAAAGATTTTTTCCAAGAAAAAGGCATTTTTCATAGAGTAACATGTCCTCATACATCAGAACAAAATGGGTTAGTTGAAAGAAAACATAGACATATAGTAGACACTGGTCTAACACTAATGTCACAAGCCTCTATGCCCATGAAATACTGGAGTGATGCATTCTACACATCAGTCTACCTTATAAATAGAATGCCCACTAAAATTTTAAAGGATATGTGTCCTTATGAAAAACTTCATGGCATAAAACCCAATTATGATTTTTTGAAAACCTTTGGATGCCTTTGCTTCCCATATCTCAGGCCTTATAACAGACACAAGTTAAGTTTAAGGTCAAAACCCTGTACCTTTTTGGGCTATACTAACAATCAAAAAGGCTATAAACGTCTAGACAACACAGGGAGAATCTATATCTCAAGACATGTTATGTTTAATGAAAACATATTTCCTTTTGCAGGGAAAGATGTTAGCACAAGAAGAAAATCAGATACAGCAAATTTTACAGTTCAACCCATTCCAGTTTTGTCTGGACATTTCACCACGAACAAAAATGGCAAGGATCAAGACCCAACAGAAAAATGCGCCTCGGATACAAGACCAGAATACGGTTCATACAACTCACATTCAGACATTCCACCCCAAACATATGAAGACAGACAGCAGACTGATAGCAATGAAAATGACACATCTAATGAGAATGAAATGTCAGAAAACATTACAAGCAGCCAGGAACAACAACAAAATGTTGCAGCTACTGGTCATCATATGACAACAAGGTCGAAAAGTGGAATATTTAAACCAAAAATTTACTCAATCTCTACCAATAATGCTATACCACAAACTTATGAAGAAGCCAATAAACATAATGAATGGAGAAAAGCAATGGATGAGGAATATCATGCACTCATGAAAAACAAGACATGGAGCCTGGTTGATCAACCAAAATACAAAAACATCGTGGGATGCAAATGGACTTATAAGATCAAAAAAAATGCTGATGGCAGCATAGCTAGGCACAAAGCTAGACTGGTTGCAAAAGGATTTTCACAACAGTTTGGTTTTGATTTTAACGAGACTTTCTCTCCTGTTGTTAAACCAACCACCATTCGGCTTATGTTAACTCTAGCCTTATGCAAAAATTGGAAAATTAGACAACTAGATGTGTGCAATGCATATTTAAATGGGGATCTTCATGAAGAGGTTTTTATGCAGCAACCAGAAGGATACATCACAGAAGACAACAAAGTATGCAAACTACACAAAGCCATTTATGGCTTAAAACAAGCATCAAGGTCATGGCATGAAAAACTGAAAGCAACCCTTTTAAAATTCGGGTTTGCCCCCACCAAATCAGACAACTCGTTATATATTTAGAATAATGGCGACATCACCTACCTACTTGTCTACGTGGATGATATCATCATTACAGGAAACAATGAGTGAAATCATAAGCACAATACAGCTTCTTGATAAATCTTTTGCCATCAAGGATCTAGGGGACATAAACTATTTCCTGGGTATACAAGTTACAAAAAAGGCCAAGTCAGAGTTATTTCTATCACAAAAGAAATACATCAGTGAGATTCTCAAAAGAGCCAACATGATTGAAGCCAAACCATTACCCACTCCTATGATCACTAACTTGCACTTATCAAAACACAAAGGTGAAGCTATTGAAAATGCTAAGCAATACAGAAGCATTGTCGGCGCTCTACAATACGCGACTATAACTAGACCCGATATCTGCTACAGTGTAAACAAAGTTTGTCAACATATGCAAAACCCTCTCGACGAACACTGGAAAGCAGTCAAACGAATTCTCAGATACTTAAAAGGGACCCAAAATCATGGTTTATCTCTAAAAGCTTGCAATGATATAAACATAAACGCTTACAGTGATGCAGATTGGGCAAGCGACATAGATGACCGCAGATCCACCTCCGGATATTGTGTATTCCTTGGACCAAACCCAATTTCGTGGTGTTCGAAAAAGCAAGCAACCACATCTCGCTCTAGCACGGAGACAGAGTACAGGTCTCTCGCAAGTGTTACTGCTGAAATAGCTTGGATTGAAACCCTAATTTCAGAATTAGGGCTCAACCTTCAAAGAAAGCCAATCGTCTGGTGCGACAATCTGAGCACGATTTCACTGTCAGCCAACCCCGTTCAACACTCGCGTACAAAACACATCGAAATTGACTTGCATTTTGTACGTGAGCGAACTGAAGATGAGAAATTGGAAGTGAGGCACGTTCCCACATACTATCAACGTGCCGACATTCTAACTAAGGCTCTCTTGGCCAAAAACTTTATCAGATTGAAAGAAGAGCTGAAAGTCTTGCAAGGCGATGAAGAGAAAGGGGGAAACGAGGAAACCCTAGATAAAATTGAGGGAGAATATCTGAAGCAGCAAAGTAACACAGATCTCATTTTATCCAAAACAAAGGCTTCCAGTAATACTGCACCATCAGATCATACCAGATCCAAGGGCTATAAATGACCAAGGCACCTTGACACGGATTAGTAGAGATAATGGGCTTAGCCCAGTTTACATTATTCTGTATAAATACTTCTTCTTTCCTGTATCTTTGTACTCAGTTTTACAATCAATACAATACAATTTACATCTTATTTGCAATTTATATCTGATTTCTAATAAAGAGAAACAAAAAACTTATAAGTTGTTGAGAATTCTTCCTAATGCTATTCCTTAAAGTAGTTTTCAGCATACTTTCAAACTTCTCATGGCATGGTGATTTCTGGAACACAAACTATGAAACACATTACCATTCTTTCCTCTACCCATGCTCATATTTTCACCCACTATCAAAATGCTTACTGTGAGACCATAAGGTAAAATCAATGACCAAGAGATAAAACCAGAGCTTTCTGATCTTTACTCGTACCTTTCTGTTCTTCACTTTCTTCTTGAAGTATGTACTTAACATAGTTGAATATATGTAACAATTTACATTAGGCCTATTATTGCAATGTTGCATTTCAACGTTACTTGATAGAAAGAGAATTCAAGATATGTATATTTCATTGACTTGATTGGCTAGTTAAGTAAATTACAAGTAGAAATGATCCAGGTAGCCGAACTGCACATGCATATATAGAACAGAAACATAAATTCGTAAAAAGGATTATAATTTATAATCCTAATATAATCCTAATAGTAGTATGACAATAATACAACCTTACTATAGGTTATGACAGTAACACACAATACATTAAACAAACTTAAGATGTATTCTTCAGCAACAATATAGCTTTCTATCTGCAAATGGTATCTCATTTGAGCAAAATATAGAGATGTTAACAACAACATTTAGTCCTAATTTTTCTAGAATACTGCTGATTATTGGCAGCAACAAAAAAATAGAATGCATATTTCCTCAGATGTTTATAGATAATTCAGTTTATCTATCTGGATAAAGGAAAAAATATCTAATTTTATACTACATATTTTTTCCTTAAGCTCACTAGACAAAAAAGCACACTCAAACTACACAGTTTAACAAGATCCAACCAAAACAGTTCAGTTTTAATTTCTTCCAAGCTAAAAAAAAATTTCAAATCTAGTTTCACATTCAAAACTAACAATGCAGTCCACACAAAATTTGATATTTAATTTTAACAAAAATAATATTAACAAAAATACCTTTCTCTGCATTTATGGGCTCTGGCTGATGGATGCTATGAGCTCGAATTAAGATTTGGATATTGGAACACCGAATAGGGAGAGTGTAGATGTCATTGTGGCACGATGATTGATGTTGGTAGTTGGAGGCTGCCTGACTCTAAGGTGGAGAGAATTTCCTATATGGTTTTGGTGTTTAGGATTATAATGATAAAGTAATCTAGGGTTTGCAATGAGTGGAGATGCGACATGACTAGCCTGGAATTTAGAGGAGACATAGGCGTGGATGAAATGATGGCGGGTTAGATGAGTGGGAAAGTTTGAGAGAAGGACGAGACCGGAGCGGAGAGGCTGGCGGTTGAAAACTGGGCATCCCATTGTTTTTATTTTCACTTTTGATAGTGTTTTGGTGCTTAGTGGAAGAAAGAGATATGAGTGGTAAACAAAACTTCATTCTACGAAATGTTGGCGGGAAAATTGGCAGCATTTACGTATTTATTTTTGTTCTTACAAATGATCAGTAGTTGCATTAAGCTTTGGAACGCTGCTAATTAATGCAACAAATAACCAGTTTTCTTGTAGTGCAAGCTTATAAACCTTGTTTTAGCCACCCCTAATCAATGCTAAACTAGCCAACTTTTCTCTCAAACTATCATGGGCCATTAGCCAATTTTAACCCAAATTAAATATATACAATTATATTTAATTTGTTATCGATATCTCATATCAATCGACATATTTATAACTATTATATATACACACACACAAAACAATGTTTATTTCTCAAATCATATTCAAATTTTATAACTAACATTTCATAGATATTAGTTAATTTATAACAATTACAAACTAATTAATCCTTTGTTCTAAAGAGAAATCATCATTTCGATTGTGGGACTCTTGGGTGTAAATTCGGTCAGCGATTAACGTCGAACTATTC
This sequence comes from Allium fistulosum, assembly GCA_030737815.1. Classification (NCBI taxonomy): domain Eukaryota; kingdom Viridiplantae; phylum Streptophyta; class Magnoliopsida; order Asparagales; family Amaryllidaceae; genus Allium; species Allium fistulosum. The sequence goes on from CM060901.1 coordinate 476,725,111, forward strand.
GAATGTTAATGTTCACACGTCACTTAGCAGGTCGTATGACATTATGGACCAATTTATTGCTTACTCAGTTTCGATAAAATCCAATTTTAGTTTAATAAGCGTTACCCGGTTGTGACATTTATTTACACCAATTCTCTTCTTAAAATTATATCACTTTGGACTTATGGAATTTGGTAATGGTCGAAATTGCAATATCGTCCATATTCAACTCTATAGTTGAAACACAAATTCCTTGGTTCAATAATAACAATTATTATTAACCGAAATGCTCTGGTCAGAGACTTTGACTTTGAGTTAACTTGAGTTGACCGTGATACTAGCCCTATATAACAAAGGAGACGAAACCTCTCTTGGATAGTGCTTCACTTCCAATACTTCCACTCAATCCAACTATAGTCACTCGATGGAACGTCATGCTATGATTTGACTATAATCTTAGCGGAGCTTTCATACTGAAGATCCACAGTATTCCCAAGTCGAGAGAACTGCGTAAATCAGTCACATCGATATTTTCTGTTTACCTTAGTTATATTAACCAACAGAAAACTATAGAGTGCGTCGTTCCATGGTTATCCAATAACTATCACAACAAAACCCTAGGTGCCCCCAGCAGTGATGAGTAATACACTGCCCAACATTTAGAGGGCATTACATAATCTAGTCTCAACGAATATATCGATATTTAGTCTCGATGCATCTAGGAACATTTAAAATAGTATATTTATTTTATTGTGATAAATTACTCATGGTTACAACACTTTATAACTACTATAACAAAACATACCTTATGGATTTTCTATTAAATATACTTTTAATTAAATTAATTAACTAATATAATCATATTATATCAAGTATATAATAGAAAGAAAATAACTTTGATCTCGAACAAGATTGGTCATTTAGTTAGATATATGTAACAAATTACATAATTGCCCCTAGGGCATACCCCTAGCTCTATCAATCCCCACTTGCTCTTGGGGTCAATTATAGAATCTTATTTCAACTTTTCCAATCAGTTTTCTTAAAACCAATTAGGTCAATCCCTTAGTGAACGAGTATGCTGTTATGTTTTAATTATCTACTTTGTCGATTAACTCTCTCCGACGCTAGTAAACTACCTTTATCATGTGGAACAATTCAGAGTATGTCTCTTGACTTTTTGTAAGCTCTAAGTTCTATCACAAACTATATCATGACATTACTATCATATAACAATGTTATGGGATTCTCAATATTTGGAAGCACCCTCGGCTCAGTTATAAATTTTTGCATTTATATACATTGCTTTTATTGCGGCATTATTCAAGTTAATGAATCAGCCACAATCTCTTCTATTTAGAAAATTTCCAACTTAATGCTTCTTAATATATAATTGACATGTTGTACTCAATATCACTTATGAAATTTAAGTCCGAACAGTCCTTCTGTAACAACCCGGAATTTTACCACCTTGATTTGCAAATATTTTGACAAATTTTAAATATTCAAATATCAGGTTTTATAATTAAAATATAACTCTTTTAAATAATAATAAATGACGTTAAGATATATTTGTATTGACCCAGGATTTTGCCACTTTGAAATAGGCTATTTAAATATATATTATATAATCAAAAGTGGATTTTTATTAGCAAATAAACCTATTTTAGTTATTTAATAATGATGATAAAATAGTTTCCAAAATTTGTTTAGCAATATAGATAGTTCAAATAAAAATAGAAAATGTGACGGAAGAACGTTTTCCAAAATTTTGACATTTCGACACCTGAAAATCATCCAAAACGTTGTGTGTACTTGTGTAACATACACACACACATATGTGCATGACATGATTAATTTAGGATGGGCTAAGATATTTATAAGTGGGCTTAGTTAATTAGAAGAGATTTGATTTTTAATAATCAACAAAGTACCAATAGTAGCCCCTAATAGTAACCTACCTAGTACCTAAAACCTTACCACCTTACCTTAGCACCTAGGCTTGTACAAGAAGGGATAGAAGGGAGGAAGTTGCACCTAAAATGAAGGAGGAAAAGGTGGAGGTTGTCATAACTTATGATAACATATATTATATTTTATTTAAAAGGATAGTTTGGTAATTTACTCCTCCTCATTTCCTATAAATACCCATCCCCTTCTCACTTTCCATTCTTTGCTTCATTTTCTTCATTTCAAAGTTCTCCTTCTTCTTTAAAGCTCCATGACTCTTTAATGGCTTCTTCATAATTTTTAAAGTTTTAAAATCCTAACTTTTTCCCCCTTAAAAGCTTATTTAAAGCACTCCTTTTCACTTCAACACCTCTTCTTCACAAAATAACCTACACACCCAAAACAACCTAGGCCGAGCCCCATAGATCCAAGGCCAAGCCGGCCCCTTAAAGCACACAAAAGTTCCATATTTATAAGGAAGGGTGATGTGCTAGGTTGTATCAAAGTTCGGGTGGGAGATTAGTTTAGTTTTGTAACTTTCGGTGAGTAAAGCTTACCTATTTTAATCATAAATATATTGCTCATAAAAGTATATAATTGTTGGTGATTATGATTCTTGAATATGTAAAATTGAAGTTGGGTTGATTATATGTGATTATACTTGGAAATGTATGTGTTTTGGTTGAATGTTGTTATGCTTAATTAGTCGGCATATAACTTAAATATGATAGTTAATATATCATAATTGTTGCAAGTTGGAATCCTGATGTATATGTTATCATTATATGTTGCTTATGATATAGTTAGGATGTTAGAGATGACATTGGAATGGGTATGTTGTTCATGCTACAAAAGCTAGCGATTTGCTAACTTAAAGTGATTTTTGAAATCCCTTTTTTCGAAGTTTTGAAATTGGTTTTAAAATGGTTTAAATTCCAAAGTTAAATCTGTTGTGTTTCAAAAGTTTACATTTATGTTTATGTTTTAAAAGTGATAAGAGTTCAAAAAGGGAAGTTTTAAAAGTTAGAAAAGAAATTCCAAGTTTTTGAAATTATGGGTCCATGCAGCGATAGTCAGTATACGTGTAGTTCGGAAAATCTAACTGTTTTTATAATCTAACTTGTTTAAACTTAAAATCTTTTTATAAAATGTTTTCTAACTTTAATTTAGTAATTAGGGAACAATTATTTAATTTTAATTATTTATTTATTTAATAATTATTTAATTAATTAATTAATTAATAAAGGTAATTAGTACTTAATCATTTGTTAATAATGGTTTTAAAACTTAAATGCTAATTAGTTAAGTTAATCATGATTTGTTACTTAATTAAATTTAATTATTATTTAATTATTAATTAAGGATTAATTAATTATTATTTAATTATTTATTAAGATAATTATTAATTAATTTTTATTTTAAAAAGGGGTTTTATTTAATTAATCTTTAATTAAAGTTAATTATGTTTTAACAAGGTTTAATTAAGGTTTAATTACTTTTGATTAAAGTTTAATTACTGTTTAATAAGGATTTGATTCTCATTTACAAGGGTTTCAATTTATTTTTAAATCGCTTTAAGATTTTCTTTTCAAATTTCTTTTAAATCAAGGGATTTCTGTGTCGCTTACCCTTAAGTTACCCCATTTGATCAGGAAAACTGAACGACGTCTATTAGAAGAATAAAACACCATTTTGCTATTACGGTTAACTTGGACATTTACTTATATTGATTGATTGTTATGTGTTGATCCCTTATATACCTATTGTTATGTGATGTCATGCTAAACTAGATGAGTAAAACCAAATTAAAACACCATTGTGGTCATTAAGCCTTCGTTTGATTTGTATGGATAAATATTTCATTTTCTTTTTGAAATGATTAACATTTTGAACAAGATATTTAAAGAACGATTTGATAAATGGTTTTACTAAAGATGTTTTAACTAATAGGAATAATTTTCCATGTTATAAAAAGAAGTTCTTAAAAAGAGTTTTATAAAGGAATTGGGAAATTTATAAAGTGTTTTGGATAAATGGATTTGAGTTTTTAAGCAAAGAAGATTTCATAAATAAGAGAGATTTGTAAAATGGATTGCTTATTAAAGGAAGCTAAATTGATTTAAGGTCAATTAAGAAGTTATTAAATAGGAAAGGTTTATAAAGAAGTTTTATAAATGACCTTGGAGTATTATAAAATAATTTTTAGGAAATAATTTGGATATTCATAATGGAAGTTTATAAAAGGGTTTGGATATTTATAATAAATTTATATGAAAAGTTTGGATATCTATGAAAGCAATTTATATAAATTATTTTGCAAGCTGTGACACCCCACCTGAGACCCACATTAACAAGGAGTATTACTGGGTAATACTGTCTGCTAATGCGGAGAATAGGGCTGGTTAGGTGCGACCATCTATAGCTTTGTCTTAAACATCTATTGAATACATTGATTTAATGCTCTACTTTTTTCCTATCTAAAGTGGATCGACATATTCAGTAAATGCTTAATACAAAACTACAGTGGCTAACGGATCTATCAGAACAAAATACAACAACAAAATGTACATCACATCACAGAACAGCTGACAAATATATATATATATATATATATATACACACACACATATACATATACACTGATACATCCTAGTACAATACAAAATAATACATCATAAGTGGTACTAGGACCACACTACATACAACAAGTCAAAAAATATCGATACATATCAGAGTTAATCAAAAAGACTACAAAACTACACAAAAATAGATAAGCAGATATCCAAGGCGGAAGCAGCAAAGCAAAGTCCAATAACAGGTATCTAACCTGAAACAACTCGGTCTGACCCGAGTATATAAAAATACACGGGTCAGTCTAGCTTAAAAAGCTGATTAGTAACAGATATATGAAATATAGGGTAAAGGGGTGATATCTCTTCTTGAATGAGAAGAAGAATGCAAGGAACGTATCATTAGTTCAAGTTAGGTAGTATCACTAAGTACATATATCCTAGAAAGAGGTAAACTCAACAATAAAAGCATCATCGGCATAATCCCAAAAGCAACTATAATGGTTTCTCTAAACCATACTCCTAAAGAGGAGAAATCTCAAAACTCAAAACTCGCGGTAAATGACAATCACAAATATATTCTCAAAATGGAGAAGTCCCAAAACTCAAGATACACCAAAAATGGCAAACACATATATCTCCAAAAAGGAAATTAGAAGCTTAATATAAACGCCAAGTGTTGACAAACCCAAATCTCAAAGTGTAGAACTCGATAAGTAGTTCAATTTCCTAAAGATGTAATCGTCACATATAATGTCTCGAACACTCAAATGGGAAATAATGTAAAAAGGCGATACACTTGGAAAATCACAAATAAATCAATGAAATCATCTCAAAAGATAGCATGAGCTTATAATATTGTCGAATCCCGCCAATTTTGGTGTTTATAAAAGGGTTTTATAAATGTATTTGGGAGTTTGGAAAGCATTTTGAAATGGATTTGGATTTCAAGTAAAAGGGATTTCATGAATGAAATAGATTTTATTAAAAAGGATTTATCGAAGAAGTATATAAAGAATTTGAGATCTATGTTTCTTTAAACTTACATTTTAAAAATGGTGGTATGGAACATCCGCTCCACACTTAACACCAAGGAGATAGTTTTTAGGTTTATCCTTAGCTCCAATTTAAACAACATTTGTTTAATCCTTTTTAACATTATTACCCGACATTTTAGCATGGCTATATTGAATTGGCTGCACAAGTTAGATATGATTGCTATTAAGGCCGATGACTCTAGAATGATGATTGGTGGAGCCCGAAGGTTGAGTACAGATGATTATATGAAGTCAGAATTGAATGGATTTGATGGATTTATAATGTAGGATGCTCAAAGCATGGAATATGGCTCAACGAATGGAGGGGTTTAGCATAGCATGGCAAGTTGGAAAGGGTCGGCATGATTGATGGAGAGGGATCAGCAAGGTGTATTAAAGAGGGATCGACATTTAATAAGTTCCAAGTGCATTCATGCATACAACACTCTATATCTTAGGATTTACAACACCAAAGCCTATGAAATTTTGAAGGCAAGGTATTTGGACCCTAGGGAACATACCCTAGGAATTGCATATCATAAGGACAAACTTTGAAGGAATTTCATACAACCCTGTAGAGGGTTCGGCTGTCAACAGTGCACAAGTGATATCAACTCAAAGATTGAACAATAAATCGAGCTCCAGTGGTCCAAATGACATGAGAATTGAAGGGAAAACATATTTTAGCATGCAAAAGCCACTGTAGGGATCGCTGCCCAAAAACAACCAATGTACCGATCCCTTCTCATTTGGAGTTGGACCAAGCGACCCCTCTGGTGGACCCATGTGAACTGGAAGTTCCTTCAGCCGAAGTTTTAGAGAGAATGGTAGTCGTCCTCACCTATAAATACTAGCCTAATAAGTCATTCTAGGATCTTTACGATGCTTGTTACTCTAGACTCTATTGTAATCAAGTGTTCTCTATTCCCTACTGCTGTAATAAAATTTATAAGTAATCAATAAAGATAATCTTCAAAGTGGACGTTGATTACTGCTTTCTATTTGTTAATAGCTTAATCTTTTCCTCAGTTTAATTTTATTTTCTTCACTTACTTCTCTACATAAATCTGTTCTTGGGTGTTTATGACTAATTTGGTTGCAAACATTTTGGTGCGTTCACTAAGAAACCTGATTCTCAGCTTGCTAGGATCCTCTTTGTTGCTGCTGGATTGGATAAATCCCCCAAAGAAGATCTATAGTTATCTTCAAGAAGTTGCTTATACTACTCAGATTTGTAGGAATCTAAAGCGAAGTAATTAATAATGATGAGATAAACTAGATCTACTTCTCAAAACGTGGAAGGAAATGAGACTGATAGAATTTAACAAGGAGACCCAAGCAATCAACCAACAAATGTGAATGCTGATCCGGTTAAAGCTCAAAATCCCACTGACTCTATTACAAGAGTTGAATTTCATAATTTAATGAGAGAGTTGATTGAGAGCCGTTGACGACTAAGTCAGAAAATTTAGACTAATATCAACTTGATGAACCAAATCACTCAGCGGCAGCGAGGGAAAGCAAAGAGGGACCCCACTCCTTACTTAGCATCGGAGAGTTCTATCTCACTGGATGAATATCATAGGCACAGGCATCGCTGGATAGAAGAAAATTGCGCAGAAACTTCAGAGCGTTTTCAATCCCTCCCTAGGGATCGGTGACAATCCCTCCCCCAGAGGAGGGATCCCCTCATGCATCTTAGGAATCGAGGTGGAAATGTTCCTGATGGTTTAGATAATTTTGTTCGAATGAATGACTAAGTACTTCCTTGTCATAGTGACGGAATGAATGTACAAGATGCGCATCAGGAAGATGGTGAATTAAGAATGCGTGAAAAGGCCCAAAGACATCGACCGGACCATTCACGTGAGGCGGAGCACTACCACCGCTTGGCACCAACCATCCAAACACCGAACTTATCGGCAATGGTTGGACAGTTAGTGAGGGAGATCCAAGGCTTAACCAACGATGATTGGGGAATCTCAAGAAGTCTACCCTGTTCACTAATAGTGTGTTACATGCACGGTATGTAAGGAAGTTCAACATGCCATCGATGCCCGCCTCTAAGGAAAAAACCGACCCTAGGCAGCACATCATGAGATATGAATGGCTGATGGATTCCGCACGAGTAGATGATGCAACCAACTATAGATGCTTTCCTATAACTCTTTTTGGAATAGCGACGATGTGGTTCACGAGACTACCCCCATGATCAATTTGAAGATTCGATGATTTGGCAACCAAGTTTGTGGAGTAGTTCCGGATGCACGTGACTCGTCCCAAAGGTGTGATGTCCCTTTTCAGTGTGATTCAGGCTCCAGGAGAGTCGTTAAAAGATTATTTGGAGAGATTTCATACAGCCTTATAGAGGTCAGTATTCCAAATGACCATGCGATACTCATGGCCGTGACGAGAAGGATTGATCCAGATCTGAGTTTGGCGATTGGTTAGCCGGTAAGCCGCCTGCAACGTTGGAGCGCTTTCACACAAAGGCGGCATAGTATTTGAGAAAGGAGGAAGCCAGGTTCTCCAGAAAAAAGAATGTCGCGGGACCAAGTAGAGATGGAGTATAGAGTAACATTGCAATAAAATAATCTTATGACAGTTCTGGAAAAGTCCAATTGAATGTCCAGAATAAACCAAATCAGCAAAAGAGAGGCGGAGATAGGAACTGAGAACAAAAGAGGGATTCTGGCATATTGAAACCTAGGATCCTAATGTATAATAATCACACACCATTGAATACGTCCTTAGAGAATATCTATATGTCTACTTTTAATACCATGCAGTATAGGAAGCCGCCTCCAAAAGAATCAATGGAGAAGAAGAAATAGACCGGGAATATTGTCGGTTTCATGAGTGCTATAGGCACAATACGAATGATCGCAGACATCTCCAGGAGTTATAGAAAAGATGATTCGAGAAAGGAAACTACAACAGTTTGTGAAAGCCCTGCAGGATGGCGGGCAAGGGACATCTAACCCCAACCGAGGACAACTGCCGCGTAGGTCTCAGGAGCCTGCATGGACTGGTGGAAGACTGGTGATAAATACGATATTCAGAGGATCGCATCCCGTAGATAAGAGTTGGCAAGAGATGGAGTGCTATGCCAGCACAATTAGTCATGTGGATTTTGAATGTTGTCCGAATACAGAAGACGTAGCTCCGAAAAAACAGCAACGTACGATGGAGGATGATATTCTGTTTAGCAATAGAGATGCAGATAAGGCGGTGGCTCCAACAATCGACCCAATGGTCATTTCGGCCATGATTGGCCCCGCTTTGGTGAGAAGGATTTTGATTGATTGTGGAAGTTCGGTAAATATTATCTTCAAAAAAGCTTATGATCAGATGAGGATGGAAGCCAACGATTTAAAACCGTCTAAAGCTCATATATACAGTTTTAATGTTGTTGTTGCAACTGAAGCTGTTGGTTATGTGGAATTACCTGTAGAGTTGGGAGAAGGTGAACGAAGGAGAGTGAAGACCTTGTCGTTTATTGTTTTGCATGTTAACTCTCTTACAATGTTTTTCTTGGTCGACCAGCCTTAGCCGAATTCTGGGCAGCTCTTGCCCCATAGTGTTTGACTTCGAAGTTCCCGACGGACATGGTGTAGGAATTGTTCATGGCGATCAGGCGACCGGACGTGCCTATTATGTAGCTGAGTTGAGGGAAGCTTGGCGCAAAGAAAAAGTTTAGGGTTTGGACAAGACTGTCCGCATCCAAGTTATTGAAGATTGACAACTAGCGCCTGGGCCTTGGCTTAGGAACCACGGTCGGTTCTATAGAGATATAGATACGAGAGATGATGAAGAGGAGCCCAAAAGAGTCTAAGGCTGCACCGGCTGAGCTGACGATTGACATCACGGTTAGCCATGATGACCCATCATGAGTCCTAAAGATTGGGTCACGTCTCAACCCCCTCAATGATGAAGGAACTTGCTGGTTTTCTCCGAGCGAATCTAGATGTGTTCGATTGGACTCACACTGACATGTGTGGAATCTCGCCTGCTATTGCTAGCCATGCATTGAATATCGACCCGAGGCATATCCCGATGAAGCAAAAAAGACACGGCATGGATTTAGAGAAATCTGTCAGTCTCAAAGAGGAGGTAGATAGATTAAAAGACAACGGGTTTATCCACGATGTCGTCTACCTTAAATGGATATCTAATTTTGTACTTATGAAGAAAGTGAATGGGAAATGGAGAACATGCATTGATTATCCAGATTTGAACAAGGCATGTCCAAAAGACAGTTATCCCCTTTCCAAAATTAACCATCTAGTGGATTCAATCACATGACACAAATTGCTATCTTTTATGGATGTGTACTCAAGGTATAACCAAATCCCGATGCATATTCCCGACCAGGACCATACTAGTTTCATTACCGATGTTGGATTGTACTGCTATGTAGTAATGCCGTTTGGATTAAAGAATGTGGGAGCAAATTATCAACGCTTAGTCAACAGGATGTTTAAAGATCGGATTGGAAAAACGATGGAAGTGTATGTGGATAATATGCTCGTGAAGTCATGACGATCAAACGACCACATTTGAGACTTGGCAGGAGTGTTTGACATCCTCCGATATTACAAGATGAAAATAAATCCTTTGAAGTGTTCTTTTGGTGTTGCATCAGAGAAATTCTTGGATTTTATTGTTAATGCCCATGGATTTGAAGTTAATCCAGAGAAGATTCAGGCTATCCACGATACTCGAGCGCCAAGGACTATTAAACAAGTGCAGAGTCTTAATGGAAAAGTTGCTGCCTTAAGCCGATTTATCTTCAAAGCTACCGAAAAATATTTTCCTTTCTTTGATTTGATTAGGAAAGGGAAAAGAAACTTCGAACGGACGCAGGATTATAAAGACACATTTTGGGCTTTGGTGAATCATTTGAATAGACCCCTCATCTTGTCAAAACCGGCGGATCATGACGAGTTGTACATTTATTTGGCCGTATCGGCACACGCAATAAGTGCCACATTGCTTTGTGAGGAGGATTAGATCCTGAGGCCAGTGTATTATGTCAGCAAATGATTAATGGGAGCTGAAAGGAACTATCCGAAAATAGAGAAACATGCATACTGCTTACTAATTGCATTACGAAAGCTTCGTCCATACTTCCAGGCACATCCGATCAGTGTTTACATCGACTAGCCGTTACAACAGGTCCTACAGCGACCTGAGACGTTTGGAAGGTTACTCAAGTGGAATATAGAGGTCAGTCAATTTGATATTACTTATGTCCATCGGAGGGCCGTCCAGGGTCAGGCACTGGCAGATTTTATAGTAGAGTTTACTATGCATGATGATTCTTCGGAAGGCAGCGAAATCCCTACCATACGGTGGAGATTGTATACTGATGGAGCATCTAATGGTCATTGTTTTGGAGTTGGAATAGTTCTTGTAACTCTTGAAAATCAATCAATCTATTATGCTTTAAAGCTTGATTTCCCAGCAATGAAAAATGAAGCTGAGTATGAAGCTCTGATTGCTGGACTTAAACTTGCTAGAGAACATGGAATAAAATCTCTTGAAATCTCTTACGATTCGCAGTTGGTAGTGAACCAAGTTAGGGGAGATTATCAAGCTAAAGGACAATGGCTTGCCCCATACCTTACCTAAGTCCAAGAGTTGTTGTCAGAATTTGATTACTATGACATTTCACATATTCCACGAGATTGAAACAGAGAGGTTGATTCATTGATGAAGTTCGCTAGCATCGGCGATGCATAGCAGATGGGCTTTGTTCCAATTGAAGTATTAAATTCCCCAAGTATAAACATGACAGAAATCAACCGGGCATTGGAAGCGGAGCCTAGAAGGGAGTCGTGGATGACTCCGATCAAAGACTATTTGCTACAGGGAATTCTTTTCGAATGAAAAAATGAAAAGCGACAAATCCTTCGCAAAGCTTCACGGTATATTATGCAAGAAGGAATTATGTACAACAAAGGTTTCTCAGTCCCTCTACTCCGGTGTGTTGCTCATGATGAGATAAAACGTGTTCTAAAAGAAGTTCATGAAGGGGAATGCAGCGATCAAACTAGAGGGCAAACTCTGGCAAAATAAATACTCCATTACGGGTATTATCGGCCAACTGTAAATCGAGACGCCGCTGATTATGTAAGACGGTATGATAAATGCCAGATATATGCAAAAGTTCCAAGAGCTCCACCAACGGAAATCACGCAAATGGTCAGCCCATGGCCGTTTGCCATGTGGCTTATAGACATTATCGGTTCCTTATAGATTTCTAAAGGTGGCGCAAAGTACGCTGTCATTGCAGTTGATTTATTCACTAAATGGGTTGAAGCAGAACCTTTAGCCACAATCACAACCAAGAAAGTAATCAACATTATTGTCCAAAACACCGTATGCTGCTTTGGACTTCCATGAACCATCATAACAGATAATGGGACTCAATTTGACGGTGTTGAATTCAAATACTTTTGTCGGAGATATCGTATTGAAAAGGGATTTGCAGCAGTCGCTCACCTTAAGGCAAATGGACAGGTTGAAGCTATAAACATAATCATAAAATACATTCTTAAGAAGCATTTGGAGAAGGCAAGAGCCAGGTGGGTGGATGAACTCCCTACAGCACGGTGGGCTTACAGGACCACCCACAAGTCCACGACTGGCCATACTCCATTTGCCCTTGCTTACGGTTTTGAAGCCGTCATTCCTGTTGAGCTTGAAGTTCCTTCTCATCGAGTGACTTACTACGGTCCCAAAATGAATAAAGATCTCCTCTTGGAATCTCTTGACTTTGTAGATGAAAAGCATGAGGAAGCTGATTTGTGGGCAACTGCACATCGCCACCGAGTCACCTGGTATTACAACATTAAAGTCCGATCTAGAAACTTTGAAATTGGTGATCTCATCCTCAAATGGGTTTTTCTACCCCACACACATGAATCCAATTTGGGAAGGACCATATGTCATTGAACAGAGGCTTGGAGAAGGGACTTTCAAGCTAGCAACTGTCGGTTGCATCACACTTTCAAGGGCGTGGAATAGCAAGCATCTACGACGCTATTTCACTTAGTTTATTTCTTTTTCATTTCAGTTGTATTTGCTTTCAGAATTTGCTTTAGCATTTGATTTTCCAAATGTGTCTAGTTTCTGTTTTTCCTTTTCGTTTAATGAATAAAGTTTCGGACTTCCTTTATATTTATGTTTGTTGTAGCATTATGTTTTAATTCGACACTAATTCCCAATGAGACTAAAAAAGATGAGCTTGGTCCGCTTGTTTATTTGACAACTCCCATTCATAATCCAACGGCCAGGATATACAACGTGGAATAAATGTGGCCAACCATCTGATGATAAAATAAATCCTGCCAAATAGTAGGACTGAGATAAAATGAGAGTGACTATGACACGATCGATCACTCGCTAGATCAAACCCCAAACCCTGGACGGAAAATCAATTAGTTAAGAGGAGTGCGATCCGACTGCTCTTCGAAATAACTCTAAATCCCCAGTGTGGACTGGAGTATAAACATAAATCGGGTGTGAATCGACCACCCGTGAAATAAATCTAAGTCCCTAGAGTGTGGACTGGAGTATAAGCATAAATCGAACGTGAATCGACCACCCGTGAAATAAATCTAAGTCCCTAGAGTGCAAACTACAGTATCAACACAGATTGGGTGCGATTCGACCACCCATCAACTAACTCTTATCCCAGAGTGCAGATATGAGCATAAATGAATAGATGAGTGGAGTTTGACCATTCACTATTCCTTAAACTCCGGCCTGAAACTGGCAGAAGGAGTATAAACTCGCCAAGGATGGAATTCGACCATCTAGCATCTAACCCCATTAACTTAAGACTGGGGGCAGGAGTATAGTTACTCAAAAATTACTGAATTTGATGGTGTAACACTAAGGCTCGAGCCTAGTGTTTGATACGACTCGAGGCAACGACCACACGGAGGCCTTGGGATAAAGTTGGTGAATTGTTACCAGAATTAATAAAAAACGAATTACATTTACATTGAATGGAAAGTAATAGTTCAACTACTTAAATGGCAATTCACACGAAAGCTCAGAAGAAAACAAAAACTTTTATTCACATGACATGTTTCAAGATTGTAGTACAAGTTATTTCAAAAAATCAGGACTCATACCCCTACAACCACAACTAATGAAAGAAATGACAAACAAACGACTATGCAAACTATATACACACCGAGCCGAAGTGACGGTTATTTCTTTGACCTCCTCTCTTTTTTCGATTTTTCTGGAGTAGTGCCACTTGAGCCCCCGATGGTTCTCTTCCTAGATCCTTGCCACCTTTTGCAGGAGAGCTTTTAGAGATAGGAGAAAGTTCACTGGGAATTGAACCGCCAAGTTGTAATACCCCAAAATTTTGTGAAAAATCATTTTTGTAAAATGATTTAATTTTTGAAATATTTAGATTTAAATATGGTGAAATTTCTGGAATAAATAGTGTGCAAGTATATGTGTGCACGTGCACACTGAAATGGCACAAGGAAGAACTCCAGATTTCTTGGATTTAAAACAAGAATTAAAAGCAATACAAACATGATTTTGCAACATGGATATTTGATTTCTGGAATTATATGGATCATCTTAGAAAATAAGAAAAGTAAGTTTTACTTTAAATCAATAAGCAGATTTTATTTAAAACCCAGAAAAGAAAATTTTACATATATATGTTATAAGGATTTGTAAACCTGTATACATATAGGTGCATATGTTTCTGAAATTAAAGAGGAATTAAATAAGCCTAGATAAGATATGTATACAAATATACATTTTTAAGTACTGAAAAGTATATATATATATATAAGCAAGTGAAACTATAACATCAAAATGACATGAAAGGTGATACAAGTCAATATGCTTGTGTAGGCAAAAATAGCAAAGGGGATTCTCAGAAATAATTAAAATATAAAATAGGATAGTCACACTTTTAACATGACTAGGTGAGTGGCCATTTTCTGAAAAGTAAAAGAAAGAAAATGCAGCCTTTAATTTGGTTAATATGGCCGGGGTATTATGAATGAAAAATGCATGATGATAGCCAGGACAAAAATGGAATTCTGTTTTAACAAAACCCTAGTAGAAAAAAATGCATATAAATAGGCAGTTTTAGCCAGTAGAATTATTTTTACCCCGAGCTGCACAAAAATAAGAAAGGAAGAAAAATATTGGAAGGAAGAAGAAAACACTCATACAAGGATTTTCTGGATTAATAAGAAGAAATATTTAGGTGAGTAACCTCACTGAGTTCATGGCATTAAGACCTGAGATGAGGCAGCCACTCTTTTATTGCCATTTATATATATATTCTGGTTTTGATGTATATGATTTCATCAATGCTTTTTGGATGTCTTATTTTAAATCTGATATGATTTAATATGGATGATTTTGATGTTCTTTGATTTGTTGAGACATTTGTCTTTGGATGTGTATCATACTGTTTTATTTATACTCATAAATGTTAAAGTCTAGGATCTTAAAATTATAGAGAGAATACTCTCAACTGTTATAGATCTATGGCATGGAAACTTTACAAAAAATGTTGGGAGCTGCATTATACTTGGTATAAGTGCTGAGGCTTGAAAAAAAAAATGTTAAGGGTGTAATAGAAATTTTCTAAGTGCTGAGCCCTTGATCAAATCAAAAGAAAAAAAAAGAAGAAACTCACAAGCTAAAATTATGATTGAACCAGATCTTGAATCTGAATCAATCATAAAGGCTTGCAGATCAATATAACATGCCATGCCTCTTTTACAGTTGAAAATGTTCTTATATTTTACTAAGATCAAGACATATTGACCCCATTTAGGAAATAACTATCTGCTTATTTCTGAGGAGAATTATGCTAGGAAAGATTATGGATGTTTCCATGTTTGCAGTGACATGTTCACTTAGCATATTTGATGATAGGATTTAAGACAATACACTAGTAAATAAACTAGGGAAGGGAAGGCCAAGAAGGCTGCTGGAATGCTTGTCATATTTGAAGTATGCAAGTTGGCACATGGTTTGTTTAAGCCCTGAGATCTTTGTGCAATGATGTGAATTAGTTCATTGCAATGTGTCCCTGTGATTCCTTAATAGCAGATGAGGCAGGGATTTAAATTGAATTATACAACCTGTAAATGAAGAAATAGGAATATGGATATTTCTTAGGTTGAATGGTATGGAACCAAGATGGTTCCAGTGAATGCAATTGTTACAAATAGATAATTATGTTTGCATGATTATGTATGCAAGTGTAAGAATGATAAATGAATATATCATACTTGAATCAACTTAATTATACTATGTTAAAGTAATTGATTGCAGGAATTTGCTTAGATAACTAATTGGTGCTCTTATATTCTCTATTGCTTAATATCATGAATGTATTGATGTTACTCATACCAGATCATAGATCTGACCCTTGTTTGCTCATGGCATATGGGTGTCTCATTTTAAAATGAGGCAGCCACTTATGCTCTTTCAGGTAACCCAGGCACTAAGTAAAAATGAAGTTATGGCTATTATGGAGGAGTGAATGAACATGCTAGCTAGTTTCAATAAGAGCTTAAATTGATTATATCTGCATGTATTCAGGAAAATTTTTATGTTTCTAAGATTTCCAGTCATGTAATGAATTCTATTATGGTTAGATGGACTAGTTGTATCATGTTAAATATATTGATGTGCACTAAGGTTTAAAATCTAAAAGAAATATCTGAGTGGGGAACAAGGAAATGATCTTAAGTATTGATATGGATGCATGGAAAAGAAATATACATATGTAGGTGAGCTACTGTTTTGCATAATTTATGTTATGTATTAGTTAATCTTGAGACATAACAGAGCACTGAGTTTTAGAATAAAATCTGGATTTAGCTATAAGTAAACTTATAAGGATTTTAGTTTCCTTTTTACTGAAATGCTTTATAAATAAGTTTGAATTCATTTCTGAATCGTATTGAGAAAAGTAAAATGTTTTTAAAGGCTTCAGACAGAATGCAATGAATGGTATCTCCATTGCTTGAACTAGTGTGTAGCAGATACAGAATACATGAGTTAACCAGCTTCAAATAAATGATGTATTGGTTGATCATGATAGATTGTATTTTGAAAATAAAAATGCATTTCAAAAGCTTAGTACATTTAGCAATTGTTTCACCACAATCATCTTTAAAAGTTTAAGACAGATAAGCAATGTAAACTGGTTTGAACAAACAAAACCTGGCAACAATGCTAATAAAAGAATGGTCAGGTTAACCACATGGTTAGACCATAGGTCAGGCAAATTGTTCACTTCAAACCAATGAAGCAAGGAACCATTTGAACCCAGTTTTCTGGAAAATGAGCAAAGATATTGACATGTACATGTATGTCTGTGTACATGTTGATATTTGGGCAAAAATATAAACATAAATTCCTAGAACAATTGTAGGAAAGGGTTTTAAAAATAATAAAGCAAGAAATTTTGTTTTGTATGTTAGATTATAGGATGAAATTAAATATATAGGTGCAGATATAGGTAGATATCAGATTTCAAACCATACAAGAGAAAAATAAAAAGAAAAACAAAAATTGTGTTTGAACCGACCAGCATAGCACTCGAACTCGTGACCTTTCATGTATAAGTTAGGCGCGTTTCCATTACGCCTAGATGTTGCTTGTGTTCACTTATGATCCACTTTCTTTTAGCCTGAGTTTGATACTATCCAGACTTTAACACAATCATCCATATTATATGCTTGCTTTCCACTGATTATTACTTGATCATTTCTTAATTATAATAACAGACTAAAGTACATGTTTCCAGTGGATTCTATGGTCAAAAATCAGGATACAATAATTAATCTTTTAAAAGGGAATTATCACATTTTAATAGATTTAAAAGGATTTCTACTTACATATTATCATGCTCTGATTCTAGTAGAATATAACATAGATATCTTCATATATGTATGTTAGGAATGATTTAGATTTAAAACAATATTTTTATATTGTGAAAGATCCTGGATATATTTTGTTATTGGAGAAAGAAAATGACCCTGGGAAATATATTTGTAAGGAATGATATATTTATATATCATCTCTAAAAAAAATTCCTATGAAATTAGGGTGGAAATAGGAGGGTCATTTCAGTTGGTATCAGAGCACTTGGTTGCATTGATTGTTAAGTATTATAGAAATGTATTATGTCTGTTTGTTTTGGATGAAATAATTTAGATAAGAAAATAGAAATTATAGAAGTACTCATAATATACTAATACCATTTACCCAGAATTTAGTTAGCAGACCATGGTAGGAAGAGGATCTCATCACAATGCAGGATCCAGTGCACCTCAAATGCTTGATATGCAAGAATTTGTGAGGGTTTTAAGAGAAGGGATTGGGCATAGGCCTGAGAACCCACATGAAGAGCTTTCAAAACTACTGAAGACTTATTCCAATTTGGGAGGCAAGAGTTTTGAAGGAACTGAGAGTGTGATGGAAATTCAAGCATGGTTGAGAACACTTGATAGGATTTTTAATGACATGCAGTTGGATAACCAAAGGAAGAGGCAAGTAGCTTCTAGACAACTGAAAGGGGTAGCTTTAAGCTGGTGGGAGGTGATCATAGCTGGAAGAAATGAAAATGAAATCACTTGGAATCAGTTCAAGGAGATGTTGGAGGCAAGATTTGTACCAGCATCAGCCAAGACCATTTTTCTTGAAGAATTTATCAAACTTAGGCAGGGAACTTTGAATGTCACTGAATACACTCAAAAGTTTGAGGGGCTATCCAATTATGGAGCAATGCTAGTGGCAGATGAAGCATCCAAAAATGATAGGTATATAAAAGGACTGAACCCAGGACTTAGCAGAGCTATGCTACCATATGCAGATAGAACATTCGATCAAGTAATTGATCTGGCCTTGAGACTGGAACAACATGACAAAGAAAGAGAGAAATATAGGAATTTTAAGAGCAGCAACAAGAAGGATAAGGGAAGATATCACCCTTATGATAAAAAGAAGGAGGAGGCAGACAACAGGAAGAGTAAAGACACAAAAGCCAATGATACTAAGAAGAAATTGGTTTGCCATCATTGTGGAAAAGAAGGACACATCAAACCAAGGTGCCCAGAGTTAAAAGGAGGAGCCTTCAAATGCTACCTATGTGGGAAAGAGGGGCATATGAAGAGGAACTGTCCTGAGAATAAACAGCAAGGGAAATTGGCAACTTTGGAAGGAAAAGGCAAATCTGCAGTGAAAATTGATGCTGAAAATCATGGCCAAGTGGAAGGTACATTACTCATTTGTGCCATACCCATACCAGTAGTATATGATACTGGAGCAACACACTCTTTGATTTCCTATGAAGTAGTTAAAGTATTAAAATTAAACTGCATATTGGTTGAAACCCCATTGCTTGTACAAAGTCCCCTAGGGAGTTCTAGTGTTTTGAACATGAATTGTGTGGATGTGGAGTTAAACATAGGAGGAAATATTTTTATTTCCAATTTATATGTTTTAAATTACCCAAATATAGGAGTTATATTGGGGGTAGATTGGTTAAGGCAATTTAAAGCCATAATTAATTTAGACTCATCCACCATATCATTGCAAAATTCTAGAGGCCAGAGGATCATAGTTCTATGTGAAATAGCTAAGGAAGGGAAATTATGTCATTTAGTTGACTTAGAAAAAGATCTGAGTGAACTAACCATTGAAGAAATTCCCATAGTTAATGAATACTTGGATGTGTTTGGGGAAGTTAAGGGTGTTCCACACCACAGACTAGTTGAGTTCCAAATTAATCTCATTCCAGGAGCAAGTCCAATAATCAAGAAACCTTATAGAATGGGGCCAAGTGAACTGAAAGAATTGAAAAATCAGTTGGAAGAATTAGAAGGCAAGGGATTTATAAGGCCAAGCAATTTCTGCTGGGGTTCTCCAGTAGTGTTTGTAAGAAAACATGATGGTACCTTGAGAATGTGCATAGATTACAGGGAACTAAATAAAGTAACCATCAAGAATAAATACCCATTGCCTAGAATAGATGATCTCTTTGACCAACTCAGTGAAGCTAAAATATTTTCTAGGCTAGACCTAGCATCAGGATTCCATCAAATGAAGGTTGAAGACTCAAGTGTTAAGTATACTGCATTTAACACAAGATATGGCTTATATGAATTTTTGGTTATGCCATTTGGTTTGACAAATGCTCCTTCATATTTTGTTGATTTGATGAATAGAATATTTAGAGATTATTTAGACAAGTTTGTACTGATTTTTATTGATGACATTTTGATTTATTCTAAGACAGTGGAAGAGCATAAAAATCATTTGCATTTAGTTTTGTCAAGACTAAGGGAAAATGATTTAAAGGCAAAATTTTCAAAATGTGCATTTTGGAAAGAAGAAGTGCATTTTCTTGGGCATGTTATCTCTGCCAAAGGAATATCAGTAAACCCTAATAAGGTAGTGGCAATCCAAGCATGGAAAAGGCCTAGTACCATCAGTGAGATTAGATCATTTATGGGGATGGCAGGATATTATAGGAGATTTATAAAAGATTTCTCAAAAATATCATCACCACTTACCAATTTAACTAGAAAGAACCAAGCCTTTGTATGGACAGAAAAATGTGAGCAAGCTTTTATCAAAATAAAGGAAGCTCTGATTAATGCACCAGTATTGAGAGTGCCAGAAGGAAATGAAAATTTGGTTGTGTACACTGATGCAAGTGGCTCTGGGTTAGGGGCTGTGTTGATGCAGCAAGACCAGGTGGTAGCCTATGCATCTAGGCAATTAAAGCCACATGAAACCAGGTATGCAACCCATGATCTTGAATTAGCAGCAGTTGTGTATGCTTTGAAACTTTGGAGACATTATTTGTTAGGTGCCAAATTCATTTTGTACACTGATCATAAGGCACTGAAATATTTATTCTCACAAAAAGATTTGAACATGAGGCAACATAGATGGGTAGAGTTCCTAGCTGCCTATGATCTAGATATACTGTATACACCAGGCAAGGCAAATAAGGTTGCAGATGCCTTGAGTAGGCAACATGCCAAGGTAGCCATGTTGATGATGGAAGAATTTAAGGATTTGTCTATACTTACTGATTTGGAAATTGAGGAAAACAGTGGGGTACAAATGATGCCCATTGAAGAAGGTGAAGGTAAAGGAAAATTAAGTATGATATCTTTGCAATCAGATTTACTTCTTAAGATTGGGAAAATGCAGGAACAAGACCTAAACATGGTGGAAAAGAAAATGCTCATATCAAAAGGGGAGGAAGTAATAAATTATCAAATTGATAAAAATGGTTATTTAAGGAATAAAAATAGGATATGTGTTCCAGAAAATATAGAATTGAAGGAGGAAATATTAAATGAGTACCATAGGAGTAAGTACTCCATACACCCAGGTAGCACCAAGATGTATCAAAATTTGAAAAGAAATCTTTGGTGGAAGGGGATGAAGTCAGATGTGGCCAGATATGTTGCAAGGTGCATGACTTGCCAACAAGTCAAGGCAGAGACACAAAGGCCATCAGGACTATTGCAACCCCTTAGTATACCACAGTGGAAGTAGGAGGATATATCTATGGATTTCATAGATGGTCTGCCTAGATCTAAGAAGGGAAACACAAGTATATGGGTAATAGTGGATAGGCTAACTAAGGTAGCACATTTTATCCCAGTTAGAACAGAAAGAAATGCTCCAAAATTGGCTCAAATATTCATGAAAGAGGTAGTAAGGTTGCATGGCATACCCAAAACCATTGTGAGTGATAGGGATACCATCTTCACCTCAAGATTTTGGAAAAGTTTTCAAGAGGCCATGGGGAGTGAATTGTGCTTAAGCACTGCCTACCATCCACAATCAGATGGTCAAACTGAGGTGGTAAACAAAGTCTTAGAGGATTTGTTGAGAGCATGTACACTGGACTTTGGAGGCAACTGGGAAGACCACCTCCATCTAGCTGAATTCACATACAATAACAGTTACCAAAGCACCATAGGGATGGCACCATTTGAAGCCTTATATGGCAAGCCATGTTTATCACCTATATGCTGGGTAGAGATTGGAGAAAGGGCTGTTCTTGGACCTGAATATGTTAAAGAAACCACAGAGAAAATAGGGTTAATAAGAAAAAGAATAGCAGCAGCTCAAGATAGGCAAAAGAAATTTGCAGATAGGAAGAGAAAGCAAGTGGAATATGAAGTGGGAGACTTTGTTTTCATCAAGATTTCACCTATGAAGAAAGTCATGAGATTTGGCAAGCAAGGTAAGCTTACACCAAGGTATGTTGGACCCTATAAAATTCTGCAAAGAATTGGTTCATTGGCTTACAAATTTAGAACTACCAGAGGAAATGAAAGCAATGCATAATGTTTTTCATGTGTCCCAACTTAGAAGATGGGTACATGATAAAGAAGACATTTTGATAGAGCCTGCCAAAATTCAAATAAATCCTGACTTGGTTTATGAAAAAGAACCAGTGGGGATTGTAGCCAAGGAAGAAAAGAAATTAAGGAGCAAAACCTTGAAACTAGTTAAGATCCAGTGGAGTAGTGATCCTAATGACTGCACATGGGAGTTAGAGGATAAGATTAGAATGGATTATCCTAAGCTTTTTGCAAATTAAAAGGTAATTTTTTTTTCTAGAAAATTTTGTTATGCATGGTTGATATGGTTGAATTTGTTTGCTTATGCATATGTTTGATAAGTTTTCAGAAAAGAAAATAATGCTTGTTATAAATGTTAGAAAAATTGTGAGGACACAATTCCTAAAAGGAGGGGTGAATGTAATACCCCAAAATTTTGTGAAAAATCATTTTTGTAAAATGATTTAATTTTTGAAATATTTAGATTTAAATATGGTGAAATTTCTGGAATAAATATTGTGCAAGTATATGTGTGCACGTGCACACTGAAATGGCACAAGGAAGAACTCCAGATTTCTTGGATTTAAAAACAAGAATTAAAAAGCAATACAAACATGATTTTGCAACATGGATATTTGATTTCTGGAATTATATGGATCATCTTAGAAAATAAGAAAAGTAAGTTTTACTTTAAATCAGTAAGCAGATTTTATTTAAAACCCAGAAAAGAAAATTTTACATATATATGTTATAAGGATTTGTAAACCTGTATACATATAGGTGCATATGTTTCTGAAATTAAAGAGGAATTAAATAAGCCTAGATAAGATATGTATACAAATATACATTTTTAAGTACTGAAAAGTATATAAATATATATATATATAAGCAAGTGAAACTATAACATCAAAATGACATGAAATGTGATACAAGTCAATATGCTTGTGTAGGCAAAAATAGCAAAGGGGATTCTCAGAAATAATTAAAATATAAAATAAGATAGTCACACTTTTAACATGACTAGGTGAGTGGCCATTTTCTGAAAAGTAAAAGAAAGAAAATGCAGCCTTTAATTTGGTTAATATGGCCGGGGTATTATGAATGAAAAATGTATGATGATAGCCAGGACAGAAATGGAATTCTGTTTTAACAAAACCCTAGTAGAAAAAAATGCATATAAATAGGCAGTTTTAGCCAGTAGAATTATTTTTACCCCGAGCTGTACAAAAATAAGAAAGGAAGAAAAATATTGGAAGGAAGAAGAAAACACTCATACAAGGATTTTCTGGATTAATAAGAAGAAATATTTAGGTGAGTAACCTCACTGAGTTCATGGCATTAAGACCTGAGATGAGGCAGCCACTCTTTTATTGCCATTTATATATATATTCTGGTTTTGATGTATATGATTTCATCAATGCTTTTTGGATGTCTTATTTTAAATCTGATATGATTTAATATGGATGATTTTGATGTTCTTTGATTGGTTGAGACATTTGTCTTTGGATGTGTATCATACTGTTTTATTTATACTCATAAATGTTAAAGTCTAGGATCTTAAAATTATATAGAGAATACTCTCAACTGTTATAGATCTATGGCATGGAAACTTTACAAAAAATGTTGGGAGCTGCATTATACTTGGTATAAGTGCTGAGGCTTGAAAAAAAAAATGTTAAGGGTGTAATAGAAATTTTCTAAGTGCTGAGCCCTTGATCAAATCAAAAGAAAAAAAAAGAAGAAACTCACAAGCTAAAATTATGATTGAACCAGATCTTGAATCTGAATCAATCATAAAGGCTTGCAGATCAATATAACATGCCATGCCTCTTTTACAGTTGAAAATGTTCTTATATTTTACTAAGATCAAGACATATTGACCCCATTTAGGAAATAACTGTCTGCTTATTTCTGAGGAGAATTATGCTAGGAAAGATTATGGATGTTTCCATGTTTGCAGTGACATGTTCACTTAGCATATTTGATGATAGGATTTAAGACAATACAGTAGTAAATAAACTAGGGAAGGGAAGGCCAAGAAGGCTGCTGGAATGCTTGTCATATTTGAAGTATGCAAGTTGGCACATGGTTTGTTTAAGCCCTGAGATCTTTGTGCAATGATGTGAATTAGTTCATTGCAATGTGTCCCTGTGATTCCTTAATAGCAGATGAGGCAGGGATTTAAATTGAATTATACAACCTGTAAATGAAGAAATAGGAATATGGATATTTCTTAGGTTGAATGGTATGGAACGAAAATGGTTCCAGTGAATGCAATTGTTGCAAATAGATAATTATGTTTGCATGATTATGTATGCAAGTGTAAGAATGATAAATGAATATATCATACTTGAATCAACTTAATTATACTATGTTAAAGTAATTGATTGCAGGAATTTGCTTAGATAACTAATTGGTGCTCTTATATTCTCTATTGCTTAATATCATGAATGTATTGATGTTACTCATACCAGATCATAGATCTGACCCTTGTTTGCTCATGGCATATGGGTGTCTCATTTTAAAATGAGGCAGCCACTTATGCTCTTTCAGGTAACCCAGGCACTAAGTAAAAATGAAGTTATGGCTATTATGGAGGAGTGAATGAACATGCTAGCTAGTTTCAATAAGAGCTTAAATTGATTATATCTGCATGTATTCAGGAAAAATTTTATGTTTCTAAGATTTCCAGTCATGTAACGAATTCTATTATGGTTAGATGGACTAGTTGTATCATGTTAAATATATTGATGTGCACTAAGGTTTAAAATCTAAAAGAAATATCTGAGTGGGGAACAAGGAAATGATCTTAAGTATTGATATGGATGCATGGAAAAGAAATATACATATGTAGGTGAGCTACTGTTTTGCATAATTTATGTTATGTATTAGTTAATCTTGAGACATAACAGAGCACTGAGTTTTAGAATAAAATCTGGATTTAGCTATAAGTAAACTTATAAGGATTTTAGTTTCCTTTTTACTGAAATGCTTTATAAATAAGTTTGAATTCATTTCTGAATCGTATTGAGAAAAGTAAAATGTTTTTAAAGGCTTCAGACAGAATGCAATGAATGGTATCTCCATTGCTTGAACTAGTGTGTAGCAGATACAGAATACATGAGTTAACCAGCTTTAAATAAATGATGTATTGGTTGATCATGATAGATTGTATTTTGAAAATAAAAATGCATTTCAAAAGCTTAGTACATTTAGCAATTGTTTCACCACAATCATCTTTAAAAGTTTAAGACAGATAAGCAATGTAAACTGGTTTGAACAAACAAAACCTGGCAACAATGCTAATAAAAGAATGGTCAGGTTAACCACATGGTTAGACCATAGGTCAGGCAAATTGTTCACTTCAAATCAATGAAGCAAGGAACCATTTGAACCCAGTTTTCTGGAAAATGAGCAAAGATATTGACATGTACATGTATGTCTGTGTACATGTTGATATTTGGGCAAAAATATAAACATAAATTCCTAGAACAATTGTAGGAAAGGGTTTTAAAAATAATAAAGCAAGAAATTTTGTTTTGTATGTTAGATTATGGGATGAAATTAAATATATAGGTGCAGATATAGGTAGATATCAGATTTCAAACCATACAGGAGAAAAATAAAAAGAAAAACAAAAATTGTGTTTGAACCGACCAGCATAGCACTCGAACTCGTGACCTTTCATGTATAAGTTAGGCGCGTTTCCATTACGCCTAGATGTTGCTTGTGTTCACTTATGATCCACTTTCTTTTAGCCTGAGTTTGATACTATCCAGACTTTAACACAATCATCCATATTATATGCTTGCTTTCCACTGATTATTACTTGATCATTTCTTAATTATAATAACAGACTAAAGTACATGTTTCCAGTGGATTCTATAGTCAAAAATCAGGATACAATAATTAATCTTTTAAAAGGGAATTATCACATTTTAATAGATTTAAAAGGATTTCTACTTACATATTATCATGCTCTGATTCTAGTAGAATATAACATAGATATCTTCATATATGTATGTTAGGAATGATTTAGATTTAAAACAGTATTTTTATATTGTGAAAGATCCTGGATATATTTTGTTATTGGAGAAAGAAAATGACCCTGGGAAATATATTTGTAAGGAATGATATATTTATATATCATCTCTAAAAAAAAAATTCCTATGAAATTAGGGTGGAAATAGGAGGGTCATTTCACAAGTGGAATAGCTTGTAATGGGATAAGGTGTGGATCGTTGATGTCCACCTTGACTGGCTGAGCTTTAGCCTTTTTCTTCATCAACTCCTCCTTTTCAATCCGCTCTTTCAAGCTAATCTCATCAGTGTGTTTGGAGGTGCCGGTAATCACAACATCGTCAGATTCATCCGCCGAGAGCAGATCTCCGGTCTTATCATCGTCAAGAGCTCCGATGACTTGAGCATTAGGCCTCGGTATATGAGCAGTTGTCGGAACTTCTGCTAGTTCCTCTTGTTGCTCCACAGCAACATCATTTTTAGGAGTTTGGTCAGGACCCAAAAGACCTGCAAATTTGTTAAAACAGGGAGATAAGCCTAAAACCATTGGGTACGAAGAACAAAACCTTTCATAAATTGGAGGATAAAGTACAATACACGTATCTGGTTAGCTCTCGGTGGTTGCTGGAGTACCTCCTTCCAAAATAGGGGACAACACTTTGGATCGATAGCCGGGCCTATCTGGACCATAGCCCAAGTCCTGCTCCAAGCCGAAGTAGACCGATGTTCCGGCTGCTTGGGAAGAAGAGAGACCTATAGGATCAACCTTTGAGGATCTGGCAATATGTTCCCCTTTCTCAGAAGGCGGAGAAACGTTAAAGTATCAAAGTCTCGCGGCAGCCAAATCTAGGGGTTCGTTTCTACGAAGGTCTCCCGCACTAATTTTTCTTCATCAAGTTTAGCTCTGCCCAATTCTCTCTTTATCATCTTAACGATGTGCTCTCAGGCTTCAACAAGTGATTCAAGATAACCTTCGCCAATAAAGCTCAAGTCGTGGTGGATGAGGACTTTGGCATTGCATTCAATGATCAATGGATCAAACAAATCCTTGATTTCATCCTCACCAGACTCTTTAGAGTCTTCCACTTGGGATTCAATTTGTTTAATCATTTCTTTATGGCCTTCCTCTCGAGCCTCCCCTTTAATAGCTTCTATTTTAGCGAACTACTCATCAAGTTTAATTTTCAGGCTCCTAGCTTCGACAGCCTCTTCGCGGTATTTTTGCGATTCTTCCCGAGCCTCAGTTTTCTCCTCCTTTTCTTTTTTGAGAAGCTCTTTAAGTTTCTCGACACAGCAGACCAAACATCTTTTTCCTTTGGCAAGGAATCCTTTTCCAAAGCAAGTGCCTCGCTACGATTGAGGGAAGTTATTAACCCGCCTTTTGTAAAGGCAATATACATGCGGATTTAACCCAATAGAATTCACGGTTATCAAGGCTGAGATATCACGGATTTGGCTCAAATGAATAGATGGATAATCAACTACAGATAAAAATATGAAGCCAGGATGAAACGTAGTTGGTGGATAAACGATGCAGGGTGCTTGAAATGTGAATTTTGGCTTGAAAAAGGAAGGATCGGCATAGGAGGGTTCGGCGTAATATGTGAAAGTGTTGCTATGGATCGTAATGTGGAATATAATCTAAGTTATCTACTAATGTCATATATGAATATAAAAAGTAAACAGTAAAGTAAATGACACTAGGGATTTTTATACTAGTTCAAACTCCCATTTTATGTCCAGTTCCAGACTCCTTCTTGAACTTAACTATCAACCCTCTCTTAACCCGGAGGAATAGGTATTACACCGCCTAAGCAACCGAACAGGACGTTTACTGCCTAGAAAACCGAATAGGACTTCTACCGCATGAGCAACCGAAAATGACTTCTATAAGACATAAAGTTTTCTTGACTGAATGTGCTCCATAGATAGCACGGATGAGTCTTTAGAGTACACCCTTTCTATAATCTTCTCCTTTGCGGTATATAGTGCAGTACGTGAAGATTGGGAGCAATTGTAACCACAAATAGATTTGTACTTGAGTGTGGAAGTGATTTGAAAGCATGTATGAAAGCAAATGGCAGAAATTAGTTAGCAAGAATATAGAATAGAATCAGAGAATAATGTTGTTTTTTTCAATCTAAAATCAAGGCTATTTATACTGTTAAAAAGTTGTAACTATTCTTGAAAAGATTTGGCCAAGAGATGCAGAAACAACTGTTGAATTAATATATGTTTCTGTTCGTTGAAAAGTGGTGACCGTTCAGAAAAATAGCCATTATGAATATTAAGTCAACTGAAAATATAGATTATGTCGATTGAACATTCAAAAGATTTTGAAATTTAAAAATATGTTGAAGAGTCACTTAATTCAGTCGACTGAACCGGGGTGTTATGTCGACTGAATGTGCAAAATATTTTGTGAATGTGTGCACGTTTCAGGCGACTGGCTACCCCGGTTCAGCCGACTGAAATTGTCACTTTCTGCATGTTTGACTTAGTTTGGAAAGCAAGATGTTTAAAAAATATTTATAATCAAACTTAAGTTTGTGTGAATTAATTTGAATATGTTTAAAAACATGTGTGCGTGCATATACCACTTAGGAGAGATTTTAACAAATATTAACTACTAACTAGACTTTAGACAAACCAATTATAAATATTGAAACTCTTCTTCGAAATCTTTGGTCACCGATCTATTGTCGAGTAGAATAGTATCTTCTCTTGCAATTTTGGTTAGTTCATATAATATATACTTATATAGTTGTCACGATCAAATCAAAACACCAAAATACAAGGTTCTAACATTCTCCCCCGTTTTGATGATGGCAACTATGTAAGTTCAAAAGTTTATAATAAAACAATAAAACTGCCCCTGAATCGATGAACTACCTGTTTATCATCATATTTCTCCCCCTTTGTCATCGACAAAAAGGAATGCTAGTTGTACAACTATTTGATCAAAGTTGAATATGAATATTTTTAATCAATGAAAGCAAATAATTTCAAGATAATATAGAACTTGAGTTAAATATAATTAAGACAAACATAGATAGTGAGAATAACATAACATTGAATTAAAATAACATAAGCAAAACAAACATTACATGTTCATGGGTACAAATGAAAAAACAAACTAAAAACACACATGGACATAGAAAAGAAAAAACTACACTTCCTCACTGTGGGATTCTTCCTCTTCCTCTTCTTCCTCTTCGGATGTAGTCAATGAGAAAGGAACGGGAGTCTCCTTGGCTACGCTAGTGGAAGTTGAACTGGTGCATGAGAACTTTTCCCAAATTTTATTCAAGAAGCCCTTGATTGAGTTGAGCTTCTTGTTGGTCTTGACGACGTTTCTTTCAACGTTGACCAAACGTTGATTAAGCTTGCTTTGATTCTGCGAGAGGGTGATAAGACCTTCCTTGGGAGGAAAATCTCCACGGAGTTTTATAATGTCGTCGCCTTCTTCTTCTTCCTTGGTTTGGCGGTAAGGTTGGGAGGAGGAGGAGCCAATGTGAGGCACACGAGGTTGCAAAATCCCTTGAGCTTGATTAGCTGCCCATTGTTGGAAGCTAATTATATCTTATGGCCGGGGGCGTTTTGGCTAGCCCATAAGACTTAGCGTCTTAGAATTAAGCTCTCCAACGGTTATGAAATCGGCATTGGGGATTGTGACACTGAAATTCTAGAGAATCTGCATGATGTATGTTCCATAGAATATCGTCTTGAAACTAGTCTTGTGATTGACCGTGAGGAACTCATCAAGAATGACTTTTGTCCAATTGATGTTTTAGGAAGAGTAGATGGCGTAAAGCGCTTGGAAGTCACACTTGTAAACTTTCTCGTAGCTTCCGGTACGAGGTTGGATTAAGCAGATAAGTGCACGGTGTAGGATACGTGCCTTTGGTCGCAATGCGACGGACTTGAGCATGGTCATATCATCGAAAAGGAACCGATGAGAGACCTCATCTCGAATATCCATGTTGACTTCTACATTGTTGATGTCGAGGCCTTTGGATGGAAATGAAGAGTAAATCCAAGTTGTTGGAGTGGAAGGTAAATTGGAATGTCACATACTAGAGTCCATGTGCAGTCCTCTTTATTCTTTGGATTTTGACGATCCAAGTTCATATTTGCAAAGAAAATTTTAATAAGAAGTGGATAGATCTTGATGTTGTTAGCATCCAAACCTATCAAATTCTCGAGACCACTTGCCTCCGCCGTCTCTCAAATTCCATAAGCATTGATATCCGGGTAGTTGAGAAAGGATCCATCGAAAATTCAAGAGCTATGCATCGATTTAAAGCAAGTGACGGCTGTTTCATCGTGTAACCAAGACCGGATTTGGCTTTCCGAAGGTCCGGCGGTTGATTAACGTGGTCGTTTAGTTCTTGGAGCCATGAAAATTGATTGGAATTTGAAGTAGAGAATTTGATTTAGAAAATTTAGGGGCTAGGGTTTCTTTCTGAAGTGAGGTATGGTTTGGGTTAGAAGATGATGTATTTATAGGGTAGGTGGATAGGTGCCTTGGAATTTGTGCAAGAAGCTTTTGGAAAACGAGAAAACAAAGATTCAGTCGACTGAATTGTAGGGGCAGTCGACTGAAAATGAAAGGGTTTCAATCCCGAAGTATTTTGCCTGGAAAATGCGTATTATGAAAGGGTTTCAATCCCGAAGTATTTTGCCTGGAAAATGCGTATTTCAACCGACTTAAATTGTTGATTCAGTAGACTGAAATCTGGAAAAAATTTAGTAAGTATGAATTTTCAGTCGACTGAAATTATAAATCAGTCGACTAAAATACTAAGAAAATTAATCCGCGTGTAATTGCCTGAAAATGAATGAATTCAGTCGACTAAAATTACAAAGGCAGTCGATTAAGTCGACTAGATTGTGTATTATAAAAAAATTGAAGTTTGAACTTTTAGTCGACTAAACTTTTATGGCCAGTCGACTGGATTTTTTCTTGGAAGCCTATTTTTCCTATGAATTAAAGAGTTTTGCAATAAAAATTATTTTATGTATAAAACTTTGAAAATATTTATGTTTTATTATATATAAAAAAATTATAAAACATTTAGTCATACAAACATACAATACTTAGACAAGAATTAATATACATAAGAATCTAAATTTCTGAAGAATGAGAGCCGTCAGAGGGTGGTTCAATCTTCGTGATTTCCTAAAATGGTTGAATTGGTGACCAACCATTACCGTGTTCCCAAGAGTTCGTTGGCACCTGAGGACGTTGTGAACTTGGTTCCCAAGGATTTTGTGGAGATTGAGAACAGATAGGCGAAGGTTGGTGTACAATCTCCTTCAATGAAGACCCGAAGAACTTCAACGTGACCGTCTCCAGAATACTTAAACGCTTAGCGTTTACTTTCTGTTCGTAGTAGAGTTCAAGCTGGAGTTCTAGAGTCTCTCTAGTAATGGTGAATATCGTCTATATTCTCCCTAGTCGACGGAGAATCAAAATGTTGAGTACGTTTGGTTCTCTTTCCTTGTGGAGTATATCCTGTATGATGAGTCGGCGATGGTGTGATTTTTACATGAATATAAACCAGGGTAGGAGTGTTGGAGGGTTTCGATGATTTTGATGAAGGTGTGCTGAAGCAAATATAAGATTGGTTTGATTTGTTTTACGAATACATGTTGTAGAAAAAGAACAAAAAATTTCAACCATTTGAAATTTTTTAGAGATGATGAACAGAATGAATAGAAAGAAGTCTTTAAATATGAGAAAGTAGGCTAAATAAAGGTATCCAATTCTGAGATTAAGGAGAGTTGAGTAATTACAGCCATAAAACTTCTTGAGGTAGAAAATGAATAGGAAATAAGACCCATTTATTAAATGTGAGAAAGATAGTGTGAAGTGCAGCAAGTAACACAATAGCAAAATGGAAAGACATGAAATTCCCTTACCAACGACCCAAGTTCAAGTGCCAGCAACAACAATTTTTTTTAAAAAAATTTCTTTAAATATTTTTAAAATTATAAATTTTGAAATTATAAATCATGTGAAGATATAATACCCAATTCTCGATGTAATTTTATAAAACTATTTTCATTTAAAGGTTTTGTAAATATGTCAGCTATCTGATTTTCTGAAGAAACAAATTGTAGTGAAATATTCCATTTTTCTATACTATCTCTGAGAAGATGATGTCTTATATCTATATGCTTAGTTCTGGAATGATTTATTGGATTTTTTGATAATTTAATTGCACTTGTGTTGTCACAGTAAATTGTCGAGTTTGAAAGATTAACTCCAAAATCTTGTAGTGTTTGTTGCATGTAGATTACTTGAGCACATGTTAAAGCAGCACAGATATATTCTGCTTCACACATTGAAAGTGAAACGCAATTCTGTTTCTTACTGAACCAAGATACTAAAGATTATCCAATGAAGTGACAATTTCTATAGTACTCTTTTGATCCGTTCAACATCCTCCAAAATCAGCATCACTATAGGATACTAACTCGAAAGGACATTCTTTTGAATAAAAGAGACCGTAGTCTTTAGTTTTGCTTAAGTATCGCAAAATTTGCTTCACTGCCACAAATGTGATTCTTTGGGATTTGCTTGAAACCGTGCACCTAAGCAAACACTCATCATTATATCAGGTCTACTAGCAGTTATATAGAGTAAAGAACCAATCATACTACGATATAGTTTGTAACGTTTCGACTTTTCGACGCTCGAAAGTCGACATTAATACGTCCACTGTATCAAATGTCGCGCAATCGAATGCCCGAAAACCGAATCATTAGGGTTAAAAAAAAGAGGTAGAAGAAGACAGAAGAAAAGAAAGAATAGAAAAACAGAAACAGAAACAATATCAGAATCTCACATTCGCAGCGGAACAACATATAATAGATAATCACTAGTCTTTTAAACAAAGAACTATATCAGTTTATACAATACAACAATGAGAGTCAATATACAACTCAATACAACAATGGACAGTTATATAAACTTGTGCTCATACAGAATACACAGCGGAATAAATAAACAAGTACGAGTGTACGTCTCGCCATCCAGCTTGCCTCCAAAGCTCCAGAATATCCTGATAACATAACTCTAGGCTGCCCGTGTGGAAAATTATGGGCACCCAGAGTTTAGAAAGGGAACAATAAACTCCGAGTCATTCATGGTGACAGGTGTGAGATCGTAAAACGGTTATTTTCACAAAGAAAATAAAAGGAATTCGCAATGCTTTTGGAAAATGAAACTACCATAAGACCTCCCGCCACACACACAATGCAAACGCAGAATTGGAGGAGATTTCTTCTTATGATAGTCAAACATGCTTACTACGCAAAATCATTGGATTATTATTATTAATGTCTAGTGTGGAAAACATTTCGAAAGTATAATATTAATCTTAGCCAACATAGACATTACGAACTATGCCTACTATAGCTACCATCTAAACAGTGGTGACCACCATAAGTAAATGGCAGGTTCTACAACTAAAACCGTACAAGTTTCGTATTGGGAATTAGATTTCCAACAAATGGTCAGGCTAAGGAACTTCCTACTATCAATGGGATCACCTCTGGTGGGACATCCCAAGAACCTAATTGGATCTCTGCCAACACAAGGCCGGGTTACCTCTTACACTAGGTAACTACTACACGAAAATGCCACCCCACGGTCCTTTGGGACCTTTATTCGAGGCGCCTCGATCACACAGCAACAATCACACAGTAAATGAGATTGGAGCAACCACATAGGTTAAATACCAGGGCTCCATACCTGGTCCCACCCTTTTCCAGAAGGAAATGCCATACCCTAAAGGGAGCGACCCTCATAACCTTGGCGCATCATTCCTGTTTCGACCATTTCCAGGGTGTGAGGTCCGAAGAGGTCTCGTCCACAAAGCTACGCTTTTTCACAAAGCCATGCTTTGATCAACAAATGATCAATAAATAATCATCACACAGCAACACTCAGCATGCCACATTACCAAATTGGAAATATATCGCTGATAACCTTCTACTACATAACCTCTGAGCTCGTACGTCTCAGAGAAGGGTGTTAAGCTAAGAGAATAAATTCTCCGCCACTAACAGAAATGTATTTGAAAGACATCAGCTTTATATCTCAAAATGTAATGTCAGACATGTAACCATACAAGTCTATTCCGGGTTCGAACAGAACCGAAGGCACTTCCAAAGAAGCCCTTGCAATCCGGATATTCACTAATCACATCCGGACTTCCCATCACAAGAAGAGTGATATAGATCTCTATATCGGAGCAATTCGGTGCAGAGACATTCGACAGGTTGTCCTTTCATTTTCGAAAATACCCGATCTTGAACACCGGTCTTCAATTGCAATTCATAACGTCGTATCATTATTCGGAATGGGTTATATAACAGAAAGTCCTCTTTCGGCTAAGTGGAATAATGAGCGCTTGTTTTGAAAACAAATTCAAGTGCCATTTCAAAGGCAAATATTGATTGTCGGTGATTTAACTATCAAACAACATTCACAACAATCATCAGATTTAAATAAATTTCCCAAATTATTTAATTTCAAAATATCTTCACAAGATATATATTTTTCCACACTTCAACATTTTGAAAACCAATTTCAAATCACTTTTCACACTTCATCACTTTGAAAACAAATTTCAAATCATATTTTCCACATTTTAAAAATAAATCCGTGTTTATTTTTAAAACAAATTTCCCTTTCATTTCATAAATTCCATTTTGAATTTACATTCCCAAATATTCACTTTTTATACGATTTTCAAATCGATTTCTCAAACATTCACTTTCAACTCCGAATCAACTTTCAAATTGATTTCCAAATTTCTTTTTTCAAACACTAAATCAATTTCAAATTGATTTCTAAGTTTAACCCCAAATACCAAATTATTTGCATTCAAAACACCAATCAATTTTCATATTGATTTTCCAAAGATTTAATTTCCAATACCAAATCAATTATCAAATTGATTTCTAAAAATTTATTTCCTTTTAAATAAATCCTTTTATTCTTTCCAAATTTTTCAAAATCCAATTTTCAATGAATTCTTCAACTTTTAAACAATCTTTTCCTAAACCCATTTATTAATATAATTTCCCATATTTTGGAAATAAATTCAATAAGATTTCAAAAATAAACTTTACGCTTTTAAATTCCTTCTTTTAAATTCACCCAATTTTTCAAAAAGAAATTCACTTAAAATTTCCTACTTTAATTTTAAAAATCCAATTTATTTATTTCTGGTATCCAACGATAACAAAAATACATTTGGCTAAATTTTAGCCTTCACAAATTCAATCACAAATATAATCATTCACAGATTACAATAAATTATCACACAGCATATGAAACAAATTCATACAATTTGAGGAATCCAGTTGGATCCCTCCAACCTGTTTCCCTGCATCCACAGATGTTAGCACAATACCAATTCCACTACGAGGTGGAATATCGCAGTATATGGGATTTATAAAATATCATCCGCTATTATGCGGCGCAATAGGGTCTCATCCGATATATAATGCGAGAAATCACAACTCCAATATATATTCCAATATATATATATATATTGCTATATACTAATATATATACTATCACAAACAGGTAATCAATCAATAACTGAATTTCCAATTTTTATTTGAGTGAGAAGATCTCACCTTTGCTTTTATTTTGCAGTCCATATCCATTCCGACTATTTCTTCATTGTATTAGACCTTGTATAAACAATTTATGCAATTCATTAATATTTGAAATAATCGTACAATTTATTTTATCTCAACAAATTTAATCAATTATTGATTTTATTTCAACTAATACTTTTAACTTTAACCCAATTCTTTTTTTTATTATAAATTGATTAAACTAAAATTAAATTTAAAACTAAATTTCCTTATTGAATTATTTTTATTAACTAGAAAAATCAAATAGGTTAATAAAACAAATAACTCATCAAATCCATTTCTCTTTTTTTTAAATAAATTAACAAGTTAAAATCTGTAAATGTATATATATTTTATTTTCGAAATTTTATATATACATTTATATATATATATATATATATTACCAGAAATCTGCATATTATATGTCACTGTATGTATAAAATTTTACTGTATACAATTTCTCTCTAATATCTATATACATGAATTTACAAAATAAACTTTACCTTTTTATATATGCATATACCTATTGATATTTATATTATTATTCCTTTCACTGTATAATTGAAATACATATCTTTGAAGATAAAGGGTTTTATATATGTTTTACTGTTATTATTTTATTATATATTTTTTCTTCTCTGTGAATATATAAACATATAAATTAAGCAAAAGAAAAATATACCTATCATTGCTCAAAACCAGCAACCCCAGCTCGGCTACCCTCTTCAACACTGCCGTCACATGACATCACGCAATCTACTGCACCGACCACAACGCGACTTCAGACGACCAATCGACTTCACCTCCTCACCGAAGACGACCCGCCGACCTTCACCACAAATCGAAGTCCCAATACTGTCGTGACTGCAGTAGCTCACGCGAGATCCAAATGACGTTGCGACCCCCTCGCCTTCCCCCAAATCGAGCGACGACGAGATTCACCGATGCTCGACCAACTCATGAAACCCCCATCGTGCATGCGATTTCAATTAGGGCTCGAACGAATCGACTTCGAGGAATCCAAACGCAGCCGCACTAATCTACTCGATTTTTTTTAATTGCGTTTTCCCCCTTTTTTCGTTTTGATTTTGTCGAGCTGAAGATAGGAGGGAAGAATTCGCGGCCATTATATTGATTTCGAATTGTTTCTAAAGAGAACGATTTAAAATGAAGTTGCGACCATGATTTTTCTTTTTGTGACTTTGATTGTTGTCGGCCTGCTTACAGTTTGGGAAAACGAATATGGGGAACATGAAATGATAGTTGCGTGCTTGAACAGGTAAACAGTGTTTTGAAAAGTGCTGATGGGAATATAGATTTGAATGTTGAAATGTATATATGTGTTTAAAAATTTAAATCGTCTCGATTTTCGAAGCTTAAGATAGCAAATCCCTATCACGGCATGCCGCTAGGCATTCGTATTGTTATACGCCTATTCCGAACGCAATGGAAAAGGTTTTGAGTCCAAATTTGATCGTATGGAGAAGATAGCTTTTTGGACCAGTTATCAAATTAACTTTCGATATAATTTTCAGCACGTTTGCTTATCGTACGGCCAAACGATCACTCCAAACATTACGAAAATTGAAATCCGATAATAATACAATATTACGGATCCAATGGAACTTATTTTGTCAAATTCCGAGACTGTGCCTCGGAAGGCTATTTTTAAATATCAATTTTAAACGATAAAATTCAAAACTGAACAAATCACTTCCAAATTCAACTCTGAAGCTTCTATTATCTTCAATATCATCAATATAAATTTTCTAAGCCTTTAAAATACTTTTAACAAGCTTTAAATTCCAATCTCAAAATTTTACCCAATCTCATACAATTAAATTCACTAATTAAATTGCCAAATTCATATTTACATTTGAAATTCAAGTTAAACCATCATTCAAATATTTAAAATCAATTAAATATTCTATTTCAAATGTCCAAAATTTCTGGGTCGTTACATTCTTCCCCCCTTAAAAGAATTTCGTCCCAAAATTACAAGTTAAGAAGAATGCTCCAATACCCGTTTGTCATTTTTCCAAAACAAACAGTTTTATCAACTTGCTAAAACAAATCTTTTTATTAAAGACCCGTTATCACTTCAACTAACTTTCCAAACACTTGCATAGTTTCAAACAACTTTATTTTACTTCACAATTCAAATTGTAAATTATCCAAAATTTCTCAAAAATTTTCTAACTCTCTAAATTTTCGAAAAATTTCGCCAGCGTCTCCTTTGCGTGGCTAACTCGGTACAACTACAAAATGTCCCTACGGACTCTCAAATCCCAATAGAAAACAAAATGCCAAGTGGAAAAATCAGAAACTCATCAAATTTCATACTGAAATTTAAATACATACCTTATTGTCGAGCAATTTAAATTTATCTTCGAAATCAAAATCCAATTCCATTTTCCTATCGCCTTTATAATCCCCGTATGCTTTACTTAACAACAATGTCCAAATTTACTTATTGGATTACCAATACCCATTTTACTTAAGAATTTCATTCTCCGTTTCTTAAGTTCAATATAAGTATTTACATACTTTTTATATTTATTTTCACTTCACTATCACTTGATTTTTTATTTACTTCTATTCAACTTTGCATTTTTCGATTCCATTTGAATTCAATTTACAATTTCAGTTCTATTTGAATTCATTTTATCTTCAAAAACTAAAAATCCCTTTTCTAGTTCAATTCCTACATTTTCATTACAATCTGAAAATCAATTTTCCATTAAAAAAAATTTTCCGAATATTTTTCAAATTTTTTTTCTAACTCCCAAAATATTTAGAAAATTTTGGCGGAGTCTCCTTTGTACGGAGGAGCTTTTGCAATTTGACAAAAGATATAAATATATATACATCGACCCACACGGTTGGAAAAGCAAAAATAGTTCATATTTCCTATTTTGTATTGCGTAGGCGTACCTTTATTAGCATTTTAAGCAAAGCAGTTATTTATTTTAGCTATTTGTGCGCCCAAATGCAGCCAAACAGCTTCCAAAAACCTATACTTACTCAATTTAAACATGTAAGTGACAATATAAGAAATCTATTAACATTCCACTTGTTTTCAATAGCAAACACATAGTTTTTCATAAGCAACATATGTGATATTCATTCATAAGCACATATTCAAGGTTTTAACACTAGTTTGAATTTGTTTGCAACCCAATCACATACCATTCCATTAAATCCAAATAGTTTCAACTCAAATTCTTACATTCAATTCATTTTCAATTAATTTACATTCACTAATTTGCATTCACATTAGTTCACTTCCAAATTAAATCAAATTCAATTACATAGCTTTTAATTTCATTTATTCAATTGCATATGAATTTTTATACAATCAACTAACAACAATCTAACAATCAAATCATTACCAACATAACCAAATTATAAAATTTACAGTCGACAATTCATATTCAGTTTGTCTAACCTCAATTTGGTTTAACATTCGATTAGCCTTAAATGAATTTACACTTACATCCATTATTCCATATCAATTCATTAGTTCAATTCAATCATTAATTCAATTTCTGATTCATTTAACATTCAAGTTGATTTTCATTTATATAACTCAAGTTCATATTCATTTAATAAATTCACTTTATTAATTTACTTCGATACCCAAAATCAACTTGACTCAACATTACTTAAGTTATGCTTCATTTCAAATTTCCACTTACATTTACTTTCACTATACAACTTAAGTTATATTCCTTTTAAACATCATTTGTTTAACTTAACTTAACTTAAATTTCCATTTATAAATCTAATTCAGAATTCAATTCTAAGGTAAATTCTATTTAACTTTTACCAAAGTCAAATTTCATTACTTATTCAAATTCATATCTCATTTTTCTTAAAAAAAAGATTTAACCATTTTAATAATTGGTGTTACTTACCTTTTCTCATTTTACAAGTTACACCACTTATTATTCAACTTCCAAATCATATTATATAATCACTTACCACTTATTCTTATATTTTTCTTTCTATTCATTAACTTATCCAATCTAGTTCAAATCTGATTTAATTTATTTAACTTCCTTTAGTTAAATTTCAAATCACATATTTTATTAGGTTAACTCAAATTCTTTAACTTTACCAAGGCTAAATTTATTATTTCATACTATAAGTTCAAAACTCATTTTACTTATATTATCAATTACAACTTTGGATTTTAATTTCAAATTTGATTATCACGACAAAACTTTAATTTTTCAATTTATTATGGTAGCAAATCCATCACACGGAAACTCGAAAATGATACTGATGATGCTGCAGTCACCACCCTTATTATTTCCCAGTGACAGTAGTGAATTCAGTGCTTAATATTCTTTCAGAATTTTCCTTTTATTTATAAATCACATTCACAAATTTTATTTTTTATATTTAACTTTTCCCAAATCATTAATTAAACTTCAAATTTCAATCTTAATCCAAGTTAAATTCTCATTTTTAATTTTAATTCCAAAATTAAAATCTAATATCTGTTCTTGGTTATATAAGTTATTTCAAGTTTCATAATCTCATTTAACTATAATATTAGTACCCAAATATCCAAGTTATATAATAATTTCGGAAAATACTTCATTTTATATCAAAAATATTTTGGATGAAATTATTTCATTCACCCATCTTTGAAAACAATATTGTGTCGAACTGTTCTATTCAAGTGTTTAGAAACCCCTTCGATACAGTTTTGCAAACTGTGCCGATGAAAGTTCATATACCACTTAATAAACCAATCACTACAACATAAAACCATTTTATATTCACTAACAAATACGCGCTCATATCTATTACTACACTCACACTCATTCTAGAGTACTACTGACTCTATCTCTAATGAGTAACACCCAACAGAGCCAGGGTTGTCGCTTAACCAATTGCTCCGATACCACATGTAATGTTTCAAATTTCGACGCTCGAAAGTCGACATTAATACGTCCACTTTATCAAATGTCATGCAATCGAATGCCGGAAAACCGAATCATTAGGGTTAAAAAGAAGAGGTAGAAGAAGACAGAAGAAAAGAAAGAACAGAAAAATAATAATAGAAACAATATCAGAATCTCACATTCGCAGCGGAAAAACATATAATAGATAATCACTAGTCTTTTAAACAAAGAACTATATCAGTTTATACAATACAACAATGAGAGTCAATATACAACTCAATACAACAATGGACAGTTATATAAATTTGTCCTCATACAGAATACACAGCGGAATAAATAAACAAGTACGATTGTACGTCTCGCCATCCAGCTTGCCTCCAAAGCTCAAGAATATCCAGAATATCCTGATAACATAACTCTAGGCTGCCCGTGTGGAAAATTATGGGCACCCAGAGTTTAGAAAGGGAACAATAAACTCCGAGTCAGTCATGGTGATTGGTGTGAGATCGTAAAACAGTTATTTTCATAAAGAAAATAAAAGGAATTCGCAATGCTTTTGGAAAATGAAACTACCATAAGACCTCCCGCCACACACATAATGCAAACGCAGAATTGGAGGAGATTTCTTCTTATGATAGTCAAACATGCTTACTACGCAAAATCATTGGATTAATATTATTAATGTCTAGTGTGGAAAACATTTCGAAAGTATAATATTAATCTTAGCCAGCATAGACATTCCGAACTATGCCTACTATAGCTACCATCTAAACAGTGGTGACCACCATAAGTAAATGGCAGGTTCTACAACTAAAACCGTACAAGTTTCGTATTGGGAATTGGATTTCCAACAAATGGTCAGGCTAAGGAACTTCCTACTGTCAATGGGATCGCCTC
The DNA here is from genome assembly GCA_030737815.1 of Allium fistulosum. Classification (NCBI taxonomy): domain Eukaryota; kingdom Viridiplantae; phylum Streptophyta; class Magnoliopsida; order Asparagales; family Amaryllidaceae; genus Allium; species Allium fistulosum. Next base: position 476,766,531 of record CM060901.1, read on the forward strand.
TGGCGGGACGTCCCAAGAACTTAACCGGATCTCTGCCAACATAAGGCCGGGTTACCTCTTACACTAGGTAACTATTACACGAATATGCAACCCCCCGGTCCTTTGGGACCTTTATCTGAGGTGCCTCGATCACACAGCAACAATCACACAGTAAATGAGATTAGAGCAACCATATAGGTTAAATACCAGGGCTCCATACCTGATACCACCCTTTTCCAGAAGGAAATGACATACCCTAAAGCGAGCGACCCTCATAACCTTGCCGCATCATTCCTATTTCGACCATTTCCGAGGTGTGAGGTCCGAAGAGGTCTCGTCCACAAAGCTACGCTTTTTCACAAAGCCATGCTTTGATCAACAAATGATCAATAAATAATCATCACACAGCAACACTCAGCATGCCACATTACCAAATTCGGAATATATCGCTGATAACCTTCAACTACATAACCTCTGAGCTCGTACGTCTCAGAGAAGGGTGTTAAGCTAAGAGAATAAATTCTCCGCCACCAACAGAAATGTATTCGAAAGAAATCAGCTTTATATCACAAAATGTAATGTTAGACATGTAACCATACAAGTCTGTTCCGGGTTCGAACAGAACCGAAGGCACTTCCAAAGAAGCCCTTGCAATCCGGATATTCACTAATCACGTACGGACTTCCCATCACAAGAAGAGTGATATAGATCTCTATACAGTAGCAATTCGGTGCAGAGACATTCGACAGGTTGTCCTTTCATTTTCGAAAATACCCGGTCTTCAACACCGGTCTTTAATTGCAATTCATAACGTCGTATCATTATTCAGAATGGGTTATATGACACAAAGTCGTCTCCCGGCTAAGCCGAATAATGAGCGCTTGTTTTAAAAACAAATTCAAGTGCCATTTCAAAGGCAAATATTGATAGTCGGTGATTTAACTATCAAACGACATATACAACAGTCATCAGATTTAAATAATTTTCCCAAATTATTTAATTTCAAAATATCTTCACAAGATATATAATTTTCCACACTTCAACATTTTGAAAACCAATTTCAAATCACTTTTCACACTTCATCACTTTGAAAACAAATTTCAAATCATATTTTCCACATTTTAAAAATAAATCCGTGTTTATTTTTAAAACAAATTTCCCTTTCATTTCATAAATTCCATTTTGAATTTACATTCCCAAATATTCACTTTTTATACGATTTTCAAATCGATTTCTCAAACATTCACTTTCAACTCCGAATCAACTTTCAAATTGATTTCCAAATTGAAAGTGAAACGCAATTCTGTTTCCTACTGAACCAAGATACTAAAGATTATCCAATGAAGTGACAATTTCTATAGTACTCTTTTGATCCGTTCAACATCCTCCAAAATCAGCATCACTATAGGATACTAACTCGAAAGGACATTCTTTTGAATAAAAGAGACCGTAGTCTTTAGTTTTGCTTAAGTATCGCAAAATTTGCTTCACTGCCACAAATGTGATTCTTTGGGATTTGCTTGAAACCGTGCACATAAGCAAACACTCATCATTATATCAGGTCTACTAGCAGTTATATAGAGTAAAGAACCAATCATACTACGATATAGTTTGTAACGTTTCGACTTTTCGACGCTCGAAAGTCGACATTAATACGTCCACTGTATCAAATGTCGCGCAATCGAATGCCCGAAAACCGAATCATTAGGGTTAAAAAAAAGAGGTAGAAGAAGACAGAAGAAAAGAAAGAATAGAAAAACAGAAACAGAAACAATATCAGAATCTCACATTCGCAGCGGAACAACATATAATAGATAATCACTAGTCTTTTAAACAAAGAACTATATCAGTTTATACAATACAACAATGAGAGTCAATATACAACTCAATACAACAATGGACAGTTATATAAACTTGTGCTCATACAGAATACACAGCGGAATAAATAAACAAGTACGAGTGTACGTCTCGCCATCCAGCTTGCCTCCAAAGCTCCAGAATATCCTGATAACATAACTCTAGGCTGCCCGTGTGGAAAATTATGGGCACCCAGAGTTTAGAAAGGGAACAATAAACTCCGAGTCATTCATGGTGACAGGTGTGAGATCATAAAACGGTTATTTTCACAAAGAAAATAAAAGGAATTCGCAATGCTTTTGGAAAATGAAACTACCATAAGACCTCCCGCCACACACACAATGCAAACGCAGAATTGGAGGAGATTTCTTCTTATGATAGTCAAACATGCTTCCTACGCAAAATCATTGGATTATTATTATTAATGTCTAGTGTGGAAAACATTTCGAAAGTATAATATTAATCTTAGCCAACATAGACATTACGAACTATGCCTACTATAGCTACCATCTAAACAGTGGTGACCACCATAAGTAAATGGCAGGTTCTACAACTAAAACCGTACAAGTTTCGTATTGGGAATTAGATTTCCAACAAATGGTCAGGCTAAGGAACTTCCTACTGTCAATGGGATCACCTCTGGTGGGACGTCCCAAGAACCTAATTGGATCTCTGCCAACACAAGGCCGGGTTACCTCTTACACTAGGTAACTACTACACGAAAATGCCACCCCACGGTCCTTTGGGACCTTTATTCGAGGCGCCTCGATCACACAGCAACAATCACACAGTAAATGAGATTGGAGCAACCACATAGGTTAAATACCAGGGCTCCATACCTGGTCCCACCCTTTTCCAGAAGGAAATGCCATACCCTAAAGGGAGCGACCCTCATAACCTTGGCGCATCATTCCTGTTTCGACCATTTCCAGGGTGTGAGGTCCGAAGAGGTCTCGTCCACAAAGCTACGCTTTTTCACAAAGCCATGCTTTGATCAACAAATGATCAATAAATAATCATCACACAGCAACACTCAGCATGCCACATTACCAAATTGGAAAAATATCGCTGATAACCTTCTACTACATAACCTCTGAGCTCGTACGTCTCAGAGAAGGGTGTTAAGCTAAGAGAATAAATTCTCCGCCACTAACAGAAATGTATTTGAAAGACATCAGCTTTATATCTCAAAATGTAATGTCAGACATGTAACCATACAAGTCTATTCCGGGTTCGAACAGAACCGAAGGCACTTCCAAAGAAGCCCTTGCAATCCGGATATTCACTAATCACATCCGGACTTCCCATCACAAGAAGAGTGATATAGATCTCTATATCGGAGCAATTCGGTGCAGAGACATTCGACAGGTTGTCCTTTCATTTTCAAAAATACCCGATCTTGAACACCGGTCTTCAATTGCAATTCATAACGTCGTATCATTATTCGGAATGGGTTATATAACAGAAAGTCCTCTTTCGGCTAAGTGGAATAATGAGCGCTTGTTTTAAAAACAAATTCAAGTGCCATTTCAAAGGCAAATATTGATTGTCGGTGATTTAACTATCAAACAACATTCACAACAATCATCAGATTTAAATAAATTTCCCAAATTATTTAATTTCAAAATATCTTCACAAGATATATATTTTTCCACACTTCAACATTTTGAAAACCAATTTCAAATCACTTTTCACACTTCATCACTTTGAAAACAAATTTCAAATCATATTTTCCACATTTTAAAAATAAATCCGTGTTTATTTTTAAAACAAATTTCCCTTTCATTTCATAAATTCCATTTTGAATTTACATTCCCAAATATTCACTTTTTATACGATTTTCAAATCGATTTCTCAAACATTCACTTTCAACTCCGAATCAACTTTCAAATTGATTTCCAAATTTCTTTTTTCAAACACTAAATCAATTTCAAATTGATTTCTAAGTTTAACCCCAAATACCAAATTATTTGCATTCAAAACACCAATCAATTTTCATATTGATTTTCCAAAGATTTAATTTCCAATACCAAATCAATTATCAAATTGATTCCTAAAAATTTATTTCCTTTTAAATAAATCCTTTTATTCTTTCCAAATTTTTCAAAATCCAATTTTCAATGAATTCTTCAACTTTTAAACAATCTTTTCCTAAACCCATTTATTAATATAATTTCCCATATTTTGGAAATAAATTCAATAAGATTTCAAAAATAAACTTTACGCTTTTAAATTCCTTCTTTTAAATTCACCCAATTTTTCAAAAAGAAATTCACTTAAAATTTCCTACTTTAATTTTAAAAATCCAATTTATTTATTTCTGGTATCCAACGATAACAAAAATACATTTGGCTAAATTTTAGCCTTCACAAATTCAATCACAAATATAATCATTCACAGATTACAATAAATTATCACATAGCATATGAAACAAATTCATACAATTTGAGGAATCCAGTTGGATCCCTCCAACCTGTTTCCCTGCATCCACAGATGTTAGCACAATACCAATTCCACTACGAGGTGGAATATCGCAGTATATGGGATTTATAAAATATCATCCGCTATTATGCGGCGCAATAGGGTCTCATCCGATATATAATGCGAGAAATCACAACTCCAATATATATTCCAATATATATATATATATATTGCTATATACTAATATATATACTATCACAAACAGGTAATCAATCAATAACTGAATTTCCAATTTTTATTTGAGTGAGAAGATCTCACCTTTGCTTTTATTTTGCAGTCCATATCCATTCCGACTATTTCTTCATTGTATTAGACCTTGTATAAACAATTTATGCAATTCATTAATATTTGAAATAATCGTACAATTTATTTTATCTCAACAAATTTAATCAATTATTGATTTTATTTCAACTAATACTTTTAACTTTAACCCAATTCTTTTTTTTATTATAAATTGATTAAACTAAAATTAAATTTAAAACTAAATTTCATTATTGAATTATTTTTATTAACTAGAAAAATCAAATAGGTTAATAAAACAAATAACTCATCAAATCCATTTCTCTTTTTTTTTAAATAAATTAACAAGTTAAAATCTGTAAATGTATATATATATTTTATTTTCGAAATTTTATATATACATTTATATATATATATTACCAGAAATCTGCATATTATATGTCACTGTATGTATAAAATTTTACTGTATACAATTTCTCTCTATTATCTATATACATGAATTTACAAAATAAACTTTACCTTTTTATATATGCATATACCTATTGATATTTATATTATTATTCCTTTCACTGTATAATTGAAATACATATCTTTGAAGATAAAGGGTTTTATATATGTTTTACTGTTATTATTTTATTATATATTTTTTCTTCTCTGTGAATATATAAACATATAAATTAAGCAAAAGAAAAATATACCTATCATTGCTCAAAACCAGCAACCCCAGCTCGGCTACCCTCTTCAACACTGCCGTCACATGACATCACGCCATCTACTGCACCGACCACAACGCGACTTCAGACGACCAATCGACTTCACCTCCTCACCGAAGACGACTGTGACGACCCGACCTTCCACTACCGGAAAATCGCATCGTTATAAAGAAAGAAAAGGGTGAGAAAATAGAAAAGATAGAGAAGAAGAAGAAACAACAACAGAATCTCAACAGCGGAACGAATAAAATATAATATATCACATAAATTAATACATAGTATCATATACATCAGAGTTACACAGACAATACATCACATACTAGACAGTTATAAAACACCTGTCTAGTTAATACAACTCACACATCACAGAGATACAACACAGCGGAAATACAAAATAAACTCTAATCACAGCGGAATCACTATATATCTACACGCTGAAGCCTCCTGCTCCATTGCTCCTCCAGAGTTCGTCAAAGCTAACCTGAATCCCTTGACTACCCGTAAAAATTTGGGTACCCGAGAGTTTATGAAAAACAGAAATAAACTTCGGGTCAGACATGGGTCTGGTATGAGTAACAGGTTAAGGTTGTTTAACTTTGAAAACCATTTGAAAACAAAAGGTATCACGTAAGACATCCCACACATAAACATGGAAATGTTTTTACCTTACGCTAACCAAAAACATTTGATAGGAAATCCGGTGATATTATAATAGTGTCTAGGGTTTTCAAGTAAATAGAAAATAGCTGAAATTGTTACATCTATTAAATTCCAGCATACTAGCCACAAAGTGGGTAATACAATCAAAACCGTAGGGTCTCGTAGGGAAAATGGGTTTCCATCAATGGCTGGGCTACTGGGGTACCGCCCGTCACAGTACGTGGCCTAGATCACCGTACCGAGGAGTACGCCCGCTCCCCTGCAACACAAGGCCGGACCCATCCCTTACTGGACAGTTCCAAATAAGATCACCCCACAGTTGGCGCGACCAACCGTACACTAAACCGAAATAAATAGGGACATCTAGACAGGGGTAAACCTTACTCTCAAGTGGGGGCTACCCACGAAGCCTTGCTGCACCTCCCCTGTTTTAGCCATTCCCGGTTGATGAGGCTTGAGGTCACGATTACCTTTAGAGAACTCATCTCTTAGAATGCTCATCGTCCGCCTGACGATGTTCTGAAAGCATTCGATCCATACAAGTTCGTTCCGGGTTCGAACGAAACCGAAGGCATTATCTCGTTACACTCGTATTGGAATCACCCTCAGAGTTAACGACAATAACCCTTGCATTCTGAATCACCATCTCGAACCTATAAGTACTATCTTCGTCAAACTCATTACGGAATCACCCACAGAGTTATACTGACGAATAGTTCTTATACCTCGAGTCTTCACTTGCTCCATTTGAAATTCACGACCTAACGTTATTTTGGATCGATGTGGTATTCGGGTCTCCAGACCTGGAATCCCGGTATACGGAAACCCGATCCCGGTCTCATCGAAATCCAAAACGTGTCTTTTAAGGCCAAGTTGTTTAAAGGTTTAAAATAATTCAATTCAATTATCTATATCAACACAGATAGATAAAACACAATATCACAGATGGATAATCACATATCAGCATAATGGAAAATCTATATCATCACACTTCAAACAAAGCATCCATATCACAACAATATTACTCATCTCATATCTGAGATCACAATCAATCAATGGGATATCAATATCAATCATCATACATAAGCAAAGATTAATAATCACATCATTGATAATTAATTTAAAATGAATTAAATTAATTACCTTACCTTTAATTAATTTAAAGTAAAGTAAATTAATTACTTCATTCTATAAATCCTGCTTACTTAACCATTGATTAATTACAAATCAATTAATCAGTCATTCTCTAGATTTCCATCTTAATTAATCATCCTGGATTAATTATCTTTTAATTACATTCAAGTAATTATCCTTTAATTAATTTCACAAATTAATTATTTATAACCAAATACAGTAATTAATCTTTAATTACTCTATTTATTAATTAACCATAATTAATTACATTAATCCTTAATTAATTATATTAATTAATTACTCAAATCACTTACTATTTATTAATTAGCTTTAATGAATCAATCCTTACTTACATCATTAATTATATAAATTAATGATCCCTAATTACATATTTGATTTAATTATTCCATTTAAATCAATTACATTGAGTTATTAGTCTTTACTTAACCATAATTATTAATCATCCTTGATTAATCCCATTCAGTAATTAACTAGCCTTAATTACTTCACCTAATAAATTAATTACTCCTTAATTAATTTTCTAAATTAATCTCTTGATTAATTTCACAAAGTAATTTAATCCAAATTACTATCATACTCAAATCATCTCCAACCATTTACATACAGTAATTACCATTAATTACTTCCTTATGTAATTGTACTTTATTATTTACATTTAAGTAATTATACTTTTCAAATAATCCAATGATTAATTTAAATCAATTAAACTAAATTAATCAACTTAAACAAATTATATTTAACTCAATTAATTATATTAAGTAATTAATTCCTTAATTACTTCCATTAAGTAATTACACTTAAACATTTTCACAAATGTTTATTTTTAATTAATTTATCTAATTAATTATTAAAATTAATCACATAAATGTATTAATTTGTTTAATAGTCTTAAGTTAATGACCTTCATTAACTATTACAATTCTTAATTTCTTTTCTTATGAAATTAACTTAATTAATCAATATTAATTACAATTTAATTTATCTTTAATAACCCATTAATTAACCACTAATTATTAAATTAATTCAAGTTTTTAACTGTAACTTAATTAACCTTAATTACTTGATTAATTAACATTTAACCATTAATTCAAAATCTAATCTTATTAAATTAATGATCTTTAACTCCAAATTAATTATTCCTAATTAATTTGCTTAAACTTAATTAATGAGTTTAAAACTCATAATTACTTAATTAATCCAGTTATTAATTAGATTTATTAATCCTTTTTAATTAACTTATTAATTTAATGAATCCAAATCATTTAATTCAAACTTAAGGATTTTTAACTAAATTCCCTTTTAAATTTCAAATCATTAAGATATATTTTAACTTAACTTATTTACCTCATTTTAAAGTTATAAACTTTAGTCCATTTTCAAAACCTAAGATTCATATTCAATTCGAATTCAGATTTAAAAATTCAAATTTAAACTTGGCTTTAAATTATTTTCAGATTTTATTAAATTTAAACAAAATCTGAAACTGCCAGGCTTTACTTACTACAAAAGCCTGGAACAAACGATACTCAAATCGACTAAAACTGCTTCGAGTCGTCTCTTCCCTTACCTTCGAGTATCACACTCAATAACTCGAGTAATACCCGAGTCAAATCCTCGTCTCCCCCAAAGAAAGACAGAGCCAAGGAAACGTGCACGTGCACATGTACTTCGCCGGCGTTCATCTCCGGCCTACCCCACGTCGTCGAACAAGTCGACCACGCCGCACCTACCAACTTCAGATCGACAATCCACTCGATCATGTCGCCATTCGAAATCGAACGCGAGAACCCAAAAGAGAAACCTGGAAACAGCAGAATGAAAACAACCCAAACCTGACAACGTCTCGTCCTTACATCTCTGATTGCCAGCAAAGCAATGACTCCGGCCACAAGCTCGTCTATCGCCATACTTCCATCTCACCAAACCTCACTGCACTCGATCAACCACAAAAGTCGAGATGACCAATTTACTAAACCAATCAAAACTAGGGTTACGGACAAGAAAACGTCACCGCTGCCACCTTGATGAAGTTCATCGCCATCCAGTATTTTCGCAAGCTTCACTGATCACTCCCCTACCCACTGGAAGAAACCCGACCCTCCAAAATCAATAGATCACCAGAACTCATCACATTCTTATTTCCAGTTCATACCAGAACTGCACCCTCATGCCCAAACTAAAGATAGTGATTTAAATTTTAAAAATCAAATTTTTGGATGAGGATTCAGATCCAAAACCTGAAACTATAAATTTAAATGTTTGAAATTTCACTTTATACAAGACTGCTCTGTTATTTTCATTTCTAGAGACAAACCCATTTTGTTTTAACTTAACAAATTTTAAAGCTTTAATTATTGACAAAACAAACAAACTTCGTTTGACACTTATATCTTAACTCGGGCTAGAAAATAATATAATGGATTTTGATTTGTACTTAGGCCTGGCAACAAAAGTCTGGGAGAACCCAGATATACAACAACATGCACACAGATATATTCACAAATATATTCACACATATATTTACAGATACTCACTTATATCTGCTTATAACAGAGATTACCAAGCAACCATATTTATTTAAGTTTTTAAAAAGTTACTCACCAATTTTGAAAAGGCAGAGAGCTTGCTTTTTTGTAAACTGGAAAGAAATGCTTGAATCTGGAAACTTTGACTTCCTATAACTGAAGTGCTATGGTGTTGAGAAGATTTAAACTTTGAACTGAACTGAAGTTGCTTGACTATCTAGCCTAAACTTAAATAATTAGTTACAGGCTTTCGAAAATGGTTTGAGGAGGAAAGTTTTCAGGCTTTAGAAATGGTTACAGAGATTGTTGTTTTGCTTTGAAATGTTTAAATGAATTCGAAGTGAAAAAGGACCTTGTTATTAAAGAAGACAAAGGCAGGCTGAAAGTTGTATTAGTACAAACTTTGATCAGGGATCTTTTCTTTTTCATGGCTGAAATGGAAACATTTTGTACAAGCATTTATGGCCAATGTCATACTTATCTTCTTTAATTTAATTCGTATAGTACTTATGTTACTTTACCTCATATCTTATTTCTTATCTTGCCTGCAAAACTCAATTGCTAGTACAGATATTTATTTTGCTACATGAATTCCTATATTTAAAGTTGTTTTAGACTTGCTTCTAGCCTGCGAATCTGGAGACTTACTATACTATCTACTAAGCAGGTACAAACTTGTATATCTATTTATTTTACTTTGACTTATTTTACTTTGTTTTAGACTTGTATTTAACATTGACAAGGTTTATATTTTCTTGCCTTACTTGAGCTTTAATAGAGTTGATATATGTATTTTATTATGTTGGCTTGTGAATTAAATTCTAGTGTTACATGACCATAAATTTCTATTTATACTTAATGTATTTACTAAGGTATATTTTCTATTTTAAACTTAATTTACCAAACACTACATTTATATTTATTCACTTTATTTTATTTTTACTTATGTTAAATATGTTTATAAGTTTATATAATAATACTTACATTAATGACCATATATTAGTTTTATATTTATATTTAATATAGACAAGATTTATTTAATCTAAACATTATTACCAAATTACATCAAATTATTTATATAGATCACAAGTGGAAAAGTAGAGCTTTATTTAAATTTAAGATGGATTTAATGGTAATTAAATTGGAACACTTTTATATTAAATTCCCAAATCATAATTTTCCTCTAACACTAAAATATACACATTTAAATAACACTTATTAAATTTGAAAAAATAGGACTATTTAAATCTATCAATAAAATAATCACAGATTAAATCTGTGACTAATTATTCTTATTTAAAATCAACCAAAAATCCATTTTAAAACATCACGTTATTAATTTATTGGTTATTTATATTTGAAAATAACAATTTAAATCAATTTTAAATAATTTAAATAAGAGATTATCGCATTTTAAATTCCTCGAAATTCCGGGATGTCACATTCCTTCCCCCTTAAAAGAATTTCGTCCCCGAAATTTAAAACAAAGGTAATTTAATAATCTAATTAACGATCTAATTTTAAAAACACAAGCATATATTAATCATATGCTAACAACCATCGCATCCAATCAAACAATCTATCTATCCAGACAAAAATTCCGAATAGGATTCTCTCGAGTTTTCCCGAATATAAGTACCGGGATACTCGCTCTATAAAATCCAAACAGTCAATATCTCTAAGCTACCGAGCTCCTACTCCTCTAGACCTACAGAACAAGGCAGGCTATCAAACTACAGATGAGTCAGACTCACAACCAAAACTTCCTGAACTACTGGTTCCTAAAACCAGAAATAGAACCTTACACATACTCCCTCAGAGATATGTGAAACACAACGAATCCCAACTATCCAAGCTGGCAATTCATTTCAGAAGAACTACCACTAAACTTCTCCAGAATACAGAGAAAATCCAGAACACTTCGGAGCTAATTTCCCAGACTTACCAAACTAAACAGCTCCTTCAATCAGAGAAAACTCATTCAGAATCAAATCTCCGATTCTGAAATCCAAATTCTTCTGTCTCTTATCTACCAAACTCTTCGGACAATCCAAATCTGCCTTCATTACTACCAATCAGCTAAACCTCTGCTGATGCCTTTCAGAACAAATCTGAATCCAAGAACAATCCAGTAGACGATCTTCTCCCTATCAACCAAAATCAGGAACACAATCCCTAACATTATCCGTAGAAAACAACTTCTCCTTTCCCAGAAAAGAAAAACAGACGCACTCCCAACTGCTTCCGCTGCACAACTCTGATATGAGAGTAGATGGAAATATAGATGATTCTCACAAGCACAAACCTTCCACTGATATCAACTGTGATGGACCTAGGCTTTTCAACCATCAGTCAACAATCACAACTGGTCTCTCCAACCGCCCTGGAAATATGGTTTAACAGATCCAAAATAAAACTCAGAAGTCCCTCCAAAACCATCCGACTACTAGGCTAAACCATCGGTATCACTCCTGGAATACAGTCGATACCAAACTAAATCTCCAGATGTTAACAAAACACTGACTTCCATCCATTACCACTCAATTATAAATTTGTTTGTTTATTCATAAATTTAGTTTTCAATAAATAAATTTTATTTCCCAACACTTATTACTTCCAGTCCACTTCAATTAATTTTACACTTCACTTTCATTTTACATGATTTAGTTACATTCCAATTTAATTCAAACTTTAAGTTTTCCAAACCCATTTATTTATTCCACAACATTTTAAATTTACTTCTAGAGTTTTAGCAATTTCCAAAGTATAAAATCACCTTTGAAATCAACTATATCCAAAATTCTTTGGCAATTCAAATATTCTTTTGAATTTCAAAACCAAACCCAGTTCGCAAACAATTCCAATTTGAAATAATTTGATAGCAAACTTTTCTCTCTCAGAAATTCGAAAATGAACATCGATGATGCTGCAGTCATCACCGACGTTATTTTCTAACAACCGAAAGAGTTCAAATGCTTTTATTTCTTTTATACATCTTAAATATTTTTAAATTTTAAATCTTTCCAGATTTCAAATCCAACTCAAAAATATCCTTGAAATAATACCATATTTTTTTCAGAACCTTTGAAAACACTTTCAAATCCAAAGAATTCAATTTTTCTCAAAATTCCAAATCCATCCAATTTCTATTCAAACATTACCCTGGAATTTTGCTTCAATTTCAATTGCAAATCACATTCATAATTCACATTTACAAAATTCCATTTGGTTATATGAATTTATTTCTTGACTATTGATTAAATTCCAATTCTTATTAAATTTTCCCAATGACAATGATAATCATTCAATATTATCATTTCCTAACAATCAAGCAACCATACATAACTATAAAATTTTCGGAAAATCATTTCTTTTATATACAAAAATAATTTGGGTAAAATTATTTCATTTACCCTATTTTAAAACAATATTGTGTCGGTTTATCTTGTTAAGAGTTTAGAAATTCCTATCGATATTGTGGCGTCCCACACACCGACCAAAATCTATAAACACCTAACCGATAAGTCAACACAATATAAAACAATTTTATATTCACTAACAAATACGCTCTCTCAGGAAAGAAATCACTTAAGAGCCTAGGTATTCGCTCAACCTAGTGCTCTGATACCACCTGTGACGACCCGACCTTCCACTACCGGAAAATCGCATCGTTATAAAGAAAGAAAAGGGTGAGAAAATAGAAAAGATAGAGAAGAAGAAGAAACAACAACAGAATCTCAACAGCGGAACGAATAAAATATAATATATCACATAAATTAATACATAGTATCATATACATCAGAGTTACACAGACAATACATCACATACTAGACAGTTATAAAACACCTGTCTAGTTAATACAACTCACACATCACAGAGATACAACACAGCGGAAATACAAAATAAACTCTAATCACAGCGGAATCACTATATATCTACACGCTGAAGCCTCCTGCTCCATTGCTCCTCCAGAGTTCGTCAAAGCTAACCTGAATCCCTTGACTACCCGTAAAAATTTGGGTACCCGAGAGTTTATGAAAAACAGAAATAAACTTCGGGTCAGACATGGGTCTGGTATGAGTAACAGGTTAAGGTTGTTTAACTTTGAAAACCATTTGAAAACAAAAGGTATCACGTAAGACATCCCACACATAAACATGGAAATGTTTTTACCTTACGCTAACCAAAAACATTTGATAGGAAATCCGGTGATATTATAATAGTGTCTAGGGTTTTCAAGTAAATAGAAAATAGCTGAAATTGTTACATCTATTAAATTCCAGCATACTAGCCACAAAGTGGGTAATACAATCAAAACCGTAGGGTCTCGTAGGGAAAATGGGTTTCCATCAATGGCTGGGCTACTGGGGTACCGCCCGTCACAGTACGTGGCCTAGATCACCGTACCGAGGAGTACGCCCGCTCCCCTGCAACACAAGGCCGGACCCATCCCTTACTGGACAGTTCCAAATAAGATCACCCCACAGTTGGCGCGACCAACCGTACACTAAACCGAAATAAATAGGGACATCTAGACAGGGGTAAACCTTACTCTCAAGTGGGGGCTACCCACGAAGCCTTGCTGCACCTCCCCTGTTTTAGCCATTCCCGGTTGATGAGGCTTGAGGTCACGATTACCTTTAGAGAACTCATCTCTTAGAATGCTCATCGTCCGCCTGACGATGTTCTGAAAGCATTCGATCCATACAAGTTCGTTCCGGGTTCGAACGAAACCGAAGGCATTATCTCGTTACACTCGTATTGGAATCACCCTCAGAGTTAACGACAATAACCCTTGCATTCTGAATCACCATCTCGAACCTATAAGTACTATCTTCGTCAAACTCATTACGGAATCACCCACAGAGTTATACTGACGAATAGTTCTTATACCTCGAGTCTTCACTTGCTCCATTTGAAATTCACGACCTAACGTTATTTTGGATCGATGTGGTATTCGGGTCTCCAGACCTGGAATCCCGGTATACGGAAACCCGATCCCGGTCTCATCGAAATCCAAAACGTGTCTTTTAAGGCCAAGTTGTTTAAAGGTTTAAAATAATTCAATTCAATTATCTATATTAACACAGATAGATAAAACACAATATCACAGATGGATAATCACATATCAGCATAATGGAAAATCTATATCATCACACTTCAAACAAAGCATCCATATCACAACAATATTACTCATCTCATATCTGAGATCACAATCAATCAATGGGATATCAATATCAATCATCATACATAAGCAAAGATTAATAATCACATCATTGATAATTAATTTAAAATGAATTAAATTAATTACCTTACCTTTAATTAATTTAAAGTAAAGTAAATTAATTACTTCATTCTATAAATCCTGCTTACTTAACCATTGATTAATTACAAATCAATTAATCAGTCATTCTCTAGATTTCCATCTTAATTAATCATCCTGGATTAATTATCTTTTAATTACATTCAAGTAATTATCCTTTAATTAATTTCACAAATTAATTATTTATAACCAAATACAGTAATTAATCTTTAATTACTCTATTTATTAATTAACCATAATTAATTACATTAATCCTTAATTAATTATATTAATTAATTACTCAAATCACTTACTATTTATTAATTAGCTTTAATGAATCAATCCTTACTTACATCATTAATTATATAAATTAATGATCCCTAATTACATATTTGATTTAATTATTCCATTTAAATCAATTACATTGAGTTATTAGTCTTTACTTAACCATAATTATTAATCATCCTTGATTAATCCCATTCAGTAATTAACTAGCCTTAATTACTTCACCTAATAAATTAATTACTCCTTAATTAATTTTCTAAATTAATCTCTTGATTAATTTCACAAAGTAATTTAATCCAAATTACTATCATACTCAAATCATCTCCAACCATTTACATACAGTAATTACCATTAATTACTTCCTTATGTAATTGTACTTTATTATTTACATTTAAGTAATTATACTTTTCAAATAATCCAATGATTAATTTAAATCAATTAAACTAAATTAATCAACTTAAACAAATTATATTTAACTCAATTAATTATATTAAGTAATTAATTCCTTAATTACTTCCATTAAGTAATTACACTTAAACATTTTCACAAATGTTTATTTTTAATTAATTTATCTAATTAATTATTAAAATTAATCACATAAATGTATTAATTTGTTTAATAGTCTTAAGTTAATGACCTTCATTAACTATTACAATTCTTAATTTCTTTTCTTATGAAATTAACTTAATTAATCAATATTAATTACAATTTAATTTATCTTTAATAACCCATTAATTAACCACTAATTATTAAATTAATTCAAGTTTTTAACTGTAACTTAATTAACCTTAATTACTTGATTAATTAACATTTAACCATTAATTCAAAATCTAATCTTATTAAATTAATGATCTTTAACTCCAAATTAATTATTCCTAATTAATTTGCTTAAACTTAATTAATGAGTTTAAAACTCATAATTACTTAATTAATCCAGTTATTAATTAGATTTATTAATCCTTTTTAATTAACTTATTAATTTAATGAATCCAAATCATTTAATTCAAACTTAAGGATTTTTAACTAAATTCCCTTTTAAATTTCAAATCATTAAGATATATTTTAACTTAACTTATTTACCTCATTTTAAAGTTATAAACTTTAGTCCATTTTCAAAAGCTAAGATTCATATTCAATTCGAATTCAGATTTAAAAATTCAAATTTAAACTTGGCTTTAAATTATTTTCAGATTTTATTAAATTTAAACAAAATCTGAAACTGCCAGGCTTTACTTACTACAAAAGCCTGGAACAAACGATACTCAAATCGACTAAAACTGCTTCGAGTCGTCTCTTCCCTTACCTTCGAGTATCACACTCAATAACTCGAGTAATACCCGAGTCAAATCCTCGTCTCCCCCAAAGAAAGACAGAGCCAAGGAAACGTGCACGTGCACGTGTACTTCGCCGGCGTTCATCTCCGGCCTACCCCACGTCGTCGAACAAGTCGACCACGCCGCACCTACCAACTTCAGATCGACAATCCACTCGATCATGTCGCCATTCGAAATCGAACGCGAGAACCCAAAAGAGAAACCTGGAAACAGCAGAACGAAAACAACCCAAACCTGACAACGTCTCGTCCTTACATCTCTGATTGCCAGCAAAGCAATGACTCCGGCCACAAGCTCGTCTATCGCCATACTTCCATCTCACCAAACCTCACTGCACTCGATCAACCACAAAAGTCGAGATGACCAATTTACTAAACCAATCAAAACTAGGGTTACGGACAAGAAAACGTCACCGCTGCCACCTTGATGAAGTTCATCGCCATCCAGTATTTTCGCAAGCTTCACTGATCACTCCCCTACCCACTGGAAGAAACCCGACCCTCCAAAATCAATAGATCACCAGAACTCATCACATTCTTATTTCCAGTTCATACCAGAACTGCACCCTCATGCCCAAACTAAAGATAGTGATTTAAATTTTAAAAATCAAATTTTTGGATGAGGATTCAGATCCAAAACCTGAAACTATAAATTTAAATGTTTGAAATTTCACTTTATACAAGACTGCTCTGTTATTTTCATTTCTAGAGACAAACCCATTTTGTTTTAACTTAAAAAATTTTAAAGCTTTAATTATTGACAAAACAAACAAACTTCGTTTGACACTTATATCTTAACTCGGGCTAGAAAATAATATAATGGATTTTGATTTGTACTTAGGCCTGGCAACAAAAGTCTGGGAGAACCCAGATATACAACAACATGCACACAGATATATTCACAAATATATTCACACATATATTTACAGATACTCACTTATATCTGCTTATAACAGAGATTACCAAGCAACCATATTTATTTAAGTTTTTAAAAAGTTACTCACCAATTTTGAAAAGGCAGAGAGCTTGCTTTTTTGTAAACTGGAAAGAAATGCTTGAATCTGGAAACTTTGACTTCCTATAACTGAAGTGCTATGGTGTTGAGAAGATTTAAACTTTGAACTGAACTGAAGTTGCTTGACTATCTAGCCTAAACTTAAATAATTAGTTACAGGCTTTCGAAAATGGTTTGAGGAGGAAAGTTTTCAGGCTTTAGAAATGGTTACAGAGATTGTTGTTTTGCTTTGCAATGTTTAAATGAATTCGAAGTGAAAAAGGACCTTGTTATTAAAGAAGACAAAGGCAGGCTGAAAGTTGTATTAGTACAAACTTTGATCAGGGATCTTTTCTTTTTCATGGCTGAAATGGAAACATTTTGTACAAGCATTTATGGCCAATGTCATACTTATCTTCTTTAATTTAATTCGTATAGTACTTATGTTACTTTACCTCATATCTTATTTCTTATCTTGCCTGCAAAACTCAATTGCTAGTACAGATATTTATTTTGCTACATGAATTCCTATATTTAAAGTTGTTTTAGACTTGCTTCTAGCCTGCGAATCTGGAGACTTACTATACTATCTACTAAGCAGGTACAAACTTGTATATCTATTTATTTTACTTTGACTTATTTTACTTTGTTTTAGACTTGTATTTAACATTGACAAGGTTTATATTTTCTTGCCTTACTTGAGCTTTAATAGAGTTGATATATGTATTTTATTATGTTGGCTTGTGAATTAAATTCTAGTGTTACATGACCATAAATTTCTGTTTATACTTAATGTATTTACTAAGGTATATTTTCTATTTTAAACTTAATTTACCAAACACTACATTTATATTTATTCACTTTATTTTATTTTTACTTATGTTAAATATGTTTATAAGTTTATATAATAATACTTACATTAATGACCATATATTAGTTTTATATTTATATTTAATATAGACAAGATTTATTTAATCTAAACATTATTACCAAATTACATCAAATTATTTATATAGATCACAAGTGGAAAAGTAGAGCTTTATTTAAATTTAAGATGGATTTAATGGTAATTAAATTGGAACACTTTTATATTAAATTCCCAAATCATAATTTTCCTCTAACACTAAAATATACACATTTAAATAACACTTATTAAATTTGAAAAAATAGGACCATTTAAATCTATCAATAAAATAATCACAGATTAAATCTGTGACTAATTATTCTTATTTAAAATCAACCAAAAATCCATTTTAAAACATCACGTTATTAATTTATTGGTTATTTATATTTGAAAATAACAATTTAAATCAATTTTAAATAATTTAAATAAGAGATTATCGCATTTTAAATTCCTCGAAATTCCGGGATGTCACAACGACCCGCCGACCTTCACCACAAATCGAAGTCCCAATACTGTCGTGACTGCAGCAGCTCACGCGAGATCCAAATGACGTTGCGACCCCCTCGCCTTCCCCCAAATCGAGCGACGACGAGATTCACCGATGCTCGACCAACTCATGAAACCCCCATCGTGCATGCGATTTCAATTAGGGCTCGAACGAATCGACTTCGAGGAATCCAAACGCAGCCGCACTAATCTACTTGATTTTTTTTAATTGCGTTTTCCCCCTTTTTTCGTTTTGATTTTGTCGAGCTGAAGATAGGAGGGAAGAATTCACGGCCATTATATTGATTTCGAATTGTTTCTAAAGAGAACGATTTAAAATGAAGTTGCGACCATGATTTTTCTTTTTGTGACTTTGATTGTTGTCGGCCTGCTTACAGTTTGGGAAAACGAATATGGGGAACATGAAATGATAGTTGCGTGCTTGAACAGGTAAACAGTGTTTTGAAAAGTGCTGATGGGAATATAGATTTGAATGTTGAAATGTATATATGTGTTTAAAAATTTAAATCGTCTCGATTTTCGAAGCTTAAGATAGCAAATCCCTATCACGGCATGCCGCTAGGCATTCGTATTGTTATACGCCTATTCCGAACGCAATGGAAAAGGTTTCGAGTCCAAATTTGATCGTATGGAGAAGATAGCTTTTTGGACCAGTTATCAAATTAACTTTCGATATAATTTTCAGCACGTTTGCTTATCGTACGGCCAAACGATCACTCCAAACATTACGAAAATTGAAATCCGATAATAATACAATATTACGGATCCAA
Organism: Allium fistulosum; assembly: GCA_030737815.1. Taxonomy (NCBI): domain Eukaryota; kingdom Viridiplantae; phylum Streptophyta; class Magnoliopsida; order Asparagales; family Amaryllidaceae; genus Allium; species Allium fistulosum. The sequence continues at coordinate 476,786,236 of CM060901.1, forward strand.
TGGAACTTATTTTGTCAAATTCCGAGACTGTGCCTCGGAAGGCTATTTTTAAATATCAATTTTAAACGATAAAATTCAAAACTGAACAAATCACTTCCAAATTCAACTCTGAAGCTTCTATTATCTTCAATATCATCAATATAAATTTTCTAAGCCTTTAAAATACTTTTAACAAGCTTTAAATTCCAATCTCAAAATTTTACCCAATCTCATACAATTAAATTCACTAATTAAATTGCCAAATTCATATTTACATTTGAAATTCAAGTTAAACCATCATTCAAATATTTAAAATCAATTAAATATTCTATTTCAAATGTCCAAAATTTCTGGGTCGTTACATTCTTCCCCCCTTAAAAGAATTTCGTCCCAAAATTACAAGTTAAGAAGAATGCTCCAATACCCGTTTGTCATTTTTCCAAAACAAACAGTTTTATCAACTTGCTAAAACAAATCTTTTTATTAAAGACCCGTTATCACTTCAACTAACTTTCCAAACACTTGCATAGTTTCAAACAACTTTATTTTACTTCACAATTCAAATTTAAATTCAAATTGTAAATTATCCAAAATTTCTCAAAAATTTTCTAACTCTCTAAATTTTCGAAAAATTTCGCCAGCGTCTCCTTTGCGTGGCTAACTCGGTACAACTACAAAATGTCCCTACGGACTCTCAAATCCCAATAGAAAACAAAATGCCAAGTGGAAAAATCAGAAACTCATCAAATTTCATACTGAAATTTAAATACATACCTTATTGTCGAGCAATTTAAATTTATCTTCGAAATCAAAATCCAATTCCATTTTCCTATCGCCTTTATAATCCCCGTATGCTTTACTTAACAACAATGTCCAAATTTACTTATTGGATTACCAATACCCATTTTACTTAAGAATTTCATTCTCCGTTTCTTAAGTTCAATATAAGTATTTACATACTTTTTATATTTATTTTCACTTCACTATCACTTGATTTTTTATTTACTTCTATTCAACTTTGCATTTTTCGATTCCATTTGAATTCAATTTACAATTTCAGTTCTATTTGAATTCATTTTATCTTCAAAAACTAAAAATCCCTTTTCTAGTTCAATTCCTACATTTTCATTACAATCTGAAAATCAATTTTCCATTAAAAAAAATTTTCCGAATTTTTTTCAAATTTTTTTTCTAACTCCCAAAATATTTAGAAAATTTTGGCGGAGTCTCCTTTGTACGGAGGAGCTTTTGCAATTTGACAAAAGATATAAATATATATACATCGACCCACACGGTTGGAAAAGCAAAAATAGTTCATATTTCCTATTTTGTATTGCGTAGGCGTACCTTTATTAGCATTTTAAGCAAAGCAGTTATTTATTTTAGCTATTTGTGCGCCCAAATGCAGCCAAACAGCTTCCAAAAACCTATACTTACTCAATTTAAACATGTAAGTGACAATATAAGAAATCTATTAACATTCCACTTGTTTTCAATAGCAAACACATAGTTTTTCATAAGCAACATATGTGATATTCATTCATAAGCACATATTCAAGGTTTTAACACTAGTTTGAATTTGTTTGCAACCCAATCACATACCATTCCATTAAATCCAAATAGTTTCAACTCAAATTCTTACATTCAATTCATTTTCAATTAATTTACATTCACTAATTTGCATTCACATTAGTTCACTTCCAAATTAAATCAAATTCAATTACATAGCTTTTAATTTCATTTATTCAATTGCATATGAATTTTTATACAGTCAACTAACAACAATCTAACAATCAAATCATAACCAACATAACCAAATTATAAAATTTACAGTCGACAATTCATATTCAGTTTGTCTAACCTCAATTTGGTTTAACATTCGATTAGCCTTAAATGAATTTACACTTACATCCATTATTCCATATCAATTCATTAGTTCAATTCAATCATTAATTCAATTTCTGATTCATTTAACATTCAAGTTGATTTTCATTTATATAACTCAAGTTCATATTCATTTAATAAATTCACTTTATTAATTTACTTCGATACCCAAAATCAACTTGACTCAACATTACTTAAGTTATGCTTCATTTCAAATTTCCACTTACATTTACTTTCACTATACAACTTAAGTTATATTCCTTTTAAACATCATTTGTTTAACTTAACTTAACTTAAATTTCCATTTATAAATCCAATTCAGAATTCAATTCTAAGGTAAATTCTATTTAACTTTTACCAAAGTCAAATTTCATTACTTATTCAAATTCATATCTCATTTTTCTTAAAAAAAAGATTTAACCATTTTAATAATTGGTGTTACTTACCTTTTCTCATTTTACAAGTTACACCACTTATTATTCAACTTCCAAATCATATTATATAATCACTTACCACTTATTCTTATATTTTTCTTTCTATTCATTAACTTATCCAATCTAGTTCAAATCTGATTTAATTTATTTAACTTCCTTTAGTTAAATTTCATATCACATATTTTATTAGGTTAACTCAAATTCTTTAACTTTACCAAGGCTAAATTTATTATTTCATACTATAAGTTCAAAACTCATTTTACTTATATTATCAATTACAACTTTGGATTTTAATTTCAAATTTGATTATCACGACAAAACTTTAATTTTTCAATTTATTATGGTAGCAAATCCATCACACGGAAACTCGAAAATGATACTGATGATGCTGCAGTCACCACCCTTATTATTTCCCAGTGACAGTAGTGAATTCAGTGCTTAATATTCTTTCAGAATTTTCCTTTTATTTATAAATCACATTCACAAATTTTATTTTTTATATTTAACTTTTCCCAAATCATTAATTAAACTTCAAATTTCAATCTTAATCCAAGTTAAATTCTCATTTTTAATTTTAATTCCAAAATTAAAATATAATATCTGTTCTTGGTTATATAAGTTATTTCAAGTTTCATAATCTCATTTAACTATAATATTAGTACCCAAACATCCAAGTTATATAATAATTTCGGAAAATACTTCATTTTATATCAAAAATATTTTGGATGAAATTATTTCATTCACCCATCTTTGAAAACAATATTGTGTCGAACTGTTCTATTCAAGTGTTTAGAAACCCCTTCGATACAGTTTTGCAAACTGTGCCGATGAAAGTTCATATACCACTTAATAAACCAATCACTACAACATAAAACCATTTTATATTCACTAACAAATACGCGCTCATATCTATTACTACACTCACACTCATTCTAGAGTACTACTGACTCTATCTCTAATGAGTAACACCCAACAGAGCCAGGGTTGTTGCTTAACCAATTGCTCCGATACCACATGTAATGTTTCAAATTTCGACGCTCGAAAGTCGACATTAATACGTCCACTTTATCAAATGTCGTGCAATCGAATGCCGGAAAACCGAATCATTAGGGTTAAAAAGAAGAGGTAGAAGAAGACAGAAGAAAAGAAAGAACAGAAAAATAATAATAGAAACAATATCAGAATCTCACATTCGCAGCGGAAAAACATATAATAGATAATCACTAGTCTTTTAAACAAAGAACTATATCAGTTTATACAATACAACAATGAGAGTCAATATACAACTCAATACAACAATGGACAGTTATATAAATTTGTCCTCATACAGAATACACAGCGGAATAAATAAACAAGTACGAGTGTACGTCTCGCCATCCAGCTTGCCTCCAAAGCTCAAGAATATCCAGAATATCCTGATAACATAACTCTAGGCTGCCCGTGTGGAAAATTATGGGCACCCAGAGTTTAGAAAGGGAACAATAAACTCCGAGTCAGTCATGGTGATTGGTGTGAGATCGTAAAACAGTTATTTTCACAAAGAAAATAAAAGGAATTCGCAATGCTTTTGGAAAATGAAACTACCATAAGACCTCCCGCCACACACATAATGCAAACGCAGAATTGGAGGAGATTTCTTCTTATGATAGTCAAACATGCTTACTACGCAAAATCATTGGATTAATATTATTAATGTCTAGTGTGGAAAACATTTCGAAAGTATAATATTAATCTTAGCCAGCATAGACATTCCGAACTATGCCTACTATAGCTACCATCTAAACAGTGGTGACCACCATAAGTAAATGGCAGGTTCTACAACTAAAACCGTACAAGTTTCGTATTGGGAATTGGATTTCCAACAAATGGTCAGGCTAAGGAACTTCCTACTGTCAATGGGATCGCCTCTGGCGGGACGTCCCAAGAACTTAACCGGATCTCTGCCAACATAAGGCCGGGTTACCTCTTACACTAGGTAACTATTACACGAATATGAAACCCCCCGGTCCTTTGGGACCTTTATCTGAGGTGCCTCGATCACACAGCAACAATCACACAGTAAATGAGATTAGAGCAACCATATAGGTTAAATACCAGGGCTCCATACCTGATACCACCCTTTTCCAGAAGGAAATGACATACCCTAAAGCGAGCGACCCTCATAACCTTGCCGCATCATTCCTATTTCGACCATTTCCGAGGTGTGAGGTCCGAAGAGGTCTCGTCCACAAAGCTACGCTTTTTCACAAAGCCATGCTTTGATCAACAAATGATCAATAAATAATCATCACACAGCAACACTCAGCATGCCACATTACCAAATTCGGAATATATCGCTGATAACCTTCAACTACATAACCTTTGAGCTCGTACGTCTCAGAGAAGGGTGTTAAGCTAAGAGAATAAATTCTCCGCCACCAACAGAAATGTATTCGAAAGAAATCAGCTTTATATCACAAAATGTAATGTCAGACATGTAACCATACAAGTCTGTTCCGGGTTCGAACAGAACCGAAGGCACTTCCAAAGAAGCCCTTGCAATCCGGATATTCACTAATCACGTACGGACTTCCCATCACAAGAAGAGTGATATAGATCTCTATACAGTAGCAATTCGGTGCAGAGACATTCGACAGGTTGTCCTTTCATTTTCGAAAATACCCGGTCTTCAACACCGGTCTTTAATTGCAATTCATAACGTCGTATCATTATTCAGAATGGGTTATATGACACAAAGTCGTCTCCCGGCTAAGCCGAATAATGAGCGCTTGTTTTAAAAACAAATTCAAGTGCCATTTCAAAGGCAAATATTGATAGTCGGTGATTTAACTATCAAACGACATATACAACAGTCATCAGATTTAAATAATTTTCCCAAATTATTTAATTTCAAAATATCTTCACAAGATATATAATTTTCCACACTTCAACATTTTGAAAACCAATTTCAAATCACTTTTCACACTTCATCACTTTGAAAACAAATTTCAAATCATATTTTCCACATTTTAAAAATAAATCCGTGTTTATTTTTAAAACAAATTTCCCTTTCATTTCATAAATTCCATTTTGAATTTACATTCCCAAATATTCACTTTTTATACGATTTTCAAATCGATTTCTCAAACATTCACTTTCAACTCCGAATCAACTTTCAAATTGATTTCCAAATTGAAAGTGAAACGCAATTCTGTTTCTTACTGAACCAAGATACTAAAGATTATCCAATGAAGTGACAATTTCTATAGTACTCTTTTGATCCGTTCAACATCCTCCAAAATCAGCATCACTATAGGATACTAACTCGAAAGGTCATTCTTTTGAATAAAAGAGACCGTAGTCTTTAGTTTTGCTTAAGTATCGCAAAATTTGCTTCACTGCCACAAATGTGATTCTTTGGGATTTGCTTGAAACCGTGCACATAAGCAAACACTCATCATTATATCAGGTCTACTAGCAGTTATATAGAGTAAAGAACCAATCATACTACGATATAGTTTGTAACGTTTCGACTTTTCGACGCTCGAAAGTCGACATTAATACGTCCACTGTATCAAATGTCGCGCAATCGAATGCCCGAAAACCGAATCATTAGGGTTAAAAAAAAGAGGTAGAAGAAGACAGAAGAAAAGAAAGAATAGAAAAACAGAAACAGAAACAATATCAGAATCTCACATTCGCAGCGGAACAACATATAATAGATAATCACTAGTCTTTTAAACAAAGAACTATATCAGTTTATACAATACAACAATGAGAGTCAATATACAACTCAATACAACAGTGGACAGTTATATAAACTTGTGCTCATACAGAATACATAGCGGAATAAATAAACAAGTACGAGTGTACGTCTCGCCATCCAGCTTGCCTCCAAAGCTCCAGAATATCCTCATAACATAACTCTAGGCTGCCCGTGTGGAAAATTATGGGCACCCCGAGTTTAGAAAGGGAACAATAAACTCCGAGTCATTCATGGTGACAGGTGTGAGATCGTAAAACGGTTATTTTCACAAAGAAAATAAAAGGAATTCGCAATGCTTTTGGAAAATGAAACTACCATAAGACCTCCCGCCACACACACAATGCAAACGCAGAATTGGAGGAGATTTCTTCTTATGATAGTCAAACATGCTTACTACGCAAAATCATTGGATTATTATTATTAATGTCTAGTGTGGAAAACATTTCGAAAGTATAATATTAATCTTAGCCAGCATAGACATTCCGAACTATGCCTACTATAGCTACCATCTAAACAGTGGTGACCACCATAAGTAAATGGCAGGTTCTACAACTAAAACCGTACAAGTTTCATATTGGGAATTAGATTTCCAACAAATGGTCAGGCTAAGGAACTTCCTACTGTCAATGGGATCACTTCTGGCGGGACGTCCCAAGAACCTAATTGGATCTCTGCCAACACAAGGCTGGGTTACCTCTTACACTAGGTAACTACTACACGAAAATGCCACCCCACGGTCCTTTGGGACCTTTATTCGAGGCGCCTCGATCACACAGCAACAATCACACAGTAAATGAGATTGGAGCAACCACATAGGTTAAATACCAGGGCTCCATACCTGGTCCCACCATTTTCCAGAAGGAAATGCCATACCCTAAAGGGAGCGACCCTCATAACCTTGGCGCATCATTCCTGTTTCGACCATTTCCAGGGTGTGAGGTCCGAAGAGGTCTCGTCCACAAAGCTACGCTTTTTCACAAAGCCATGCTTTGATCAACAAATGATCAATAAATAATCATCACACAGCAACACTCAGCATGCCACATTACCAAATTGGAAATATATCGCTGATAACCTTCTACTACATAACCTCTGAGCTCGTACGTCTCAGAGAAGGGTGTTAAGCTAAGAGAATAAATTCTCCGCCACCAACAGAAATGTATTTGAAAGACATCAGCTTTATATCTCAAAATGTAATGTCAAACATGTAACCATACAAGTCTATTCCGGGTTCGAACAGAACCGAAGGCACTTCCAAAGAAGCCCTTGCAATCCGGATATTCACTAATCACATCCGGACTTCCCATCACAAGAAGAGTGATATAGATCTCTATATCGGAGCAATTCGGTGCAGAGACATTCGACAGGTTGTCCTTTCATTTTCGAAAATACCCGATCTTGAACACCGGTCTTCAATTGCAATTCATAACGTCGTATCATTATTCGGAATGGGTTATATAACAGAAAGTCCTCTTCCGGCTAAGTGGAATAATGAGCGCTTGTTTTAAAAACAAATTCAAGTGCCATTTCAAAGGCAAATATTGATTGTCGGTGATTTAACTATCAAACAACATTCACAACAATCATCAGATTTAAATAATTTTCCCAAATTATTTAATTTCAAAATATCTTCACAAGATATATATTTTTCCACACTTCAACATTTTGAAAACCAATTTCAAATCACTTTTCACACTTCATCACTTTGAAAACAAATTTCAAATCATATTTTCCACATTTTAAAAATAAATCCGTGTTTATTTTTAAAACAAATTTCCCTTTCATTTCATAAATTCCATTTTGAATTTACATTCCCAAATATTCACTTTTTATACGATTTTCAAATCGATTTCTCAAACATTCACTTTCAACTCCGAATCAACTTTCAAATTGATTTCCAAATTTCTTTTTTCAAACACTAAATCAATTTCAAATTGATTTCTAAGTTTAACCCCAAATACCAAATTATTTGCATTCAAAACACCAATCAATTTTCATATTGATTTTCCAAAGATTTAATTTCCAATACCAAATCAATTATCAAATTGATTTCTAAAAATTTATTTCCTTTTAAATAAATCCTTTTATTCTTTCCAAATTTTTCAAAATCCAATTTTCAATGAATTCTTCAACTTTTAAACAATCTTTTCCTAAACCCATTTATTAATATAATTTCCCATATTTTGGAAATAAATTCAATAAGATTTCAAAAATAAACTTTACGCTTTTAAATTCCTTCTTTTAAATTCACCCAATTTTTCAAAAAGAAATTCACTTAAAATTTCCTACTTTAATTTTAAAAATCCAATTTATTTATTTCTGGTATCCAACGATAACAAAAATACATTTGGCTAAATTTTAGCCTTCACAAATTCAATCACAAATATAATCATTCACAGATTACAATAAATTATCACACAGCATATGAAACAAATTCATACAATTTGAGGAATCCAGTTGGATCCCTCCAACCTGTTTCCCCGCATCCACAGATGTTAGCACAATACCAATTCCACTACGAGGTGGAATATCGCAGTATATGGGATTTATAAAATATCATCCGCTATTATGCGGCGCAATAGGGTCTCATCCGATATATAATGCGAGAAATCACAACTCCAATATATATTCCAATATATATATATATATTGCTATATACTAATATATATACTATCACAAACAGGTAATCAATCAATAACTGAATTTCCAATTTTTATTTGAGTGAGAAGATCTCACCTTTGCTTTTATTTTGCAGTCCATATCCATTCCGACTATTTCTTCATTGTATTAGACCTTGTATAAACAATTTATGCAATTCATTAATATTTGAAATAATCGTACAATTTATTTTATCTCAACAAATTTAATCAATTATTGATTTTATTTCAACTAATACTTTTAACTTTAACCCAATTCTTTTTTTTATTATAAATTGATTAAACTAAAATTAAATTTAAAACTAAATTTCATTATTGAATTATTTTTATTAACTAGAAAAATCAAATAGGTTAATAAAACAAATAACTCATCAAATCCATTTCTCTTTTTTTTTAAATAAATTAACAAGTTAAAATCTGTAAATGTATATATATTTTATTTTCGAAATTTTATATATACATTTATATATATATATTACCAGAAATCTGCATATTATATGTCACTGTATGTATAAAATTTTACTGTATACAATTTCTCTCTAATATCTATATACATGAATTTACAAAATAAACTTTACCTTTTTATATATGCATATACCTATTGATATTTATATTATTATTCCTTTCACTGTATAATTGAAATACATATCTTTGAAGATAAAGGGTTTTATATATGTTTTACTGTTATTATTTTATTATATATTTTTTCTTCTCTGTGAATATATAAACATATAAATTAAGCAAAAGAAAAATATACCTATCACTGCTCAAAACCAGCAACCCCAGCTCGGCTACCCTCTTCAACACTGCCGTCACATGACATCACGCCATCTACTGCACCGACCACAACGCGACTTCAGACGACCAATCGACTTCACCTCCTCACCGAAGACGACCCGCCGACCTTCACCACAAATCGAAATCCCAATACTGTCGTGACTGCAGCAGCTCACGCGAGATCCAGATGACGTTGCGACCCCCTCGCCTTCCCCCAAATCGAGCGACGGCGAGATTCACCGATGCTCGACCAACTCACGAAACCCCCATCGTGCATGCGATTTCAATTAGGGCTCGAACGAATCGACTTCGAGGAATCCAAACGAAGCCGCACTGATCTACTCGATTTTTTTGAATTGCATTTTCCCCCATTTTTCGTTTTGATTTTGTCGAGCTGAAGATAGGAGGGAAGAATTCCCGGCCATTATATTGATTTCGAATTGTTTCTTAAGAGAACGATTTAAAATGAAGTTGCGGCCATGATTTTTCTTTTTGTGACTTTGATTGTTGTCGGCCTGCTTACAGTTTGGGAAAACGAATATGGGGAACATGAAAAGATAGTTGCGTGCTTGAACAGGTAAATAGTGTTTTGAAAAGTGTTGATGGGAATACAGATTTGAATGTTGAAATGTATATATGTGTTTAAAAATTTAAATCGTCTCAATTTTCGAAGCTTAAGATAGGAAATCCCTATCAAGGCGTGCCACTAGGTGTTCATAATGTTATACGTCTATTCCGAACGCAATGGAAAAGATTTCGTGTCCAAATTCGATCGTATGGAGAAGATAGCTTTTTGGACCAGTTATCAAATTAACTTTCGATATAATTTTCAGCGCGTTTGCTTATCGTACGGCCAAACGATCACTCCAAACATTACGAAAATTGAAATTCGATAATAATACAATATTACGGTTCCAATGGAACTGGTTTCGTCAAATTTCGAGACTGTGCCTCGAAAGGCTAAAATATCAATTTAAACGATAAAATTCAAAACTGAACAAATCACTTCCAAATTCAACTCTGAAGCTTCTATTATCTTCAGTATCATCAATATAAATTTTCTAAGCCTTTAAAATATTTTTAACAAGCTTGAAATTCCAATCTCAAAATTTTACCCAATCTCATACAATTAAATTCACTAATTAAATTGCCAAATTCATTTTTACATTTGAAATTCAAGTTAAACCATCATTCAAATATTTAAAATCAATTAAATATTCTATTTCAAATGTCCAAAATTTCTAGATCGTTACATAGTTTTTGGTCAACACTTTTGCAATTTTCATCTTTGTCGAGATGTAGTGTAGTACTCATAAGAGTAGGTTTAGTAGAAGATTTTCCATACTAAATCGTTTTATGAGATTATTACAATATTTTTCTTGATTAATAAAAAATCCATTTGTTAATTGTTTAATTTGTAATCCAAGAAAATATGAAAGTTCTCCCGTGTGAGACATTTCAAATTATCTTGTCATAATTTCTGAAAATTCTTGACATAATTTTTCGTTTGCAGAACCAAAAATAATGTCGTCTACATAAATTTGAATTATTAAAATATCATTTTTATCTTGTTTTATAAAACGGGTTTTATCTACTTTACCAATTTTAAAGCCAGAATTAAGTAAATAACTTTTAAGTCGGTCATACCAAGCACGCGGTGCCTATTTTAAACCATATAAGGCCTTTTTTAATTTGTAAACATGATCTGGATATTTTTCATGTGTGAATAAAGGAGTTTGTTCTACATATACATTTTCTTTTATAAAACTATTTAAGAAAGCAATTTTTACATCCATTTGATAAAGTTTAAAATTATTAAAACAAGCATATGCTAATAAAATACGTATTGCTTCTAAACGAGCTACGGGTGCAAATGTTTCATCATAGTTTATTCCTTCTTCTTGATTATGACCTTGAGCAACAAGTCTAGCTTTATTTCTAATTATATTTCCTTGCTCATCAGCTTTATTTTTATAAACCCATTTTGTACCGATAACAGCTTGTTTACTTGGTCTAGGAACTAAGTCCGAAACATCATTACGTTCAAATTGGTTTAATTCTTCTTTCATAGCTATTATCCAGTAATCATCAGTTGAAGCTTCTTTAGGATTTTCAGGTTCAATATTAGAAAGAAAAGCTACATGGCCCATTTGATTTAGTTGATTTCGTGTTCTTATGTTGGTATGAATTTATCCAATTATATTTTCAATAGGATAATTTCTTAAAAGTCTTGGTCGGGATCTTATATCATTATTATTTTGAAAATTATTTTCTGTATTATTTTCGAAGTTATCAAGATCATCATCTGAGTCATTAGATTTAGAAATAGTTTCTTTAATTTTATATTATGATTATTTTCGAAATTTTCATCGTATGACACATGAAGTGTTTCTTTGATTACTGTAGTTCTTTTATTATAAACTCTGTAAGCTTTTCTTCGTTTTGAATAACCAATGAAAATTCCTTCATCGGACTTTTGATAAAATTTTCCAAGCTTATATTTTGTATTTAATATAAAACATTTTGATCCAAAAACTTTAAAATAAGAAATATTCGGTTTTCTTCCATTAAAAAGCTCATAAGGAGTATGATTAGTTAATGTTCTTATGGAAACTCTATTTAAAACATAACAAGCAGTTGCTACAGCTTCTGACCAAAAATGTTTTGGTAGAGTACTTCCATTTAATAAAGTTCTAGCACATTCTTGAAGAGTTCTATTTTTCCTTTCTACAACTCCATTTTTTTGTGGAGTTCTAGGAAATGAAAAACTATGAACAATTCCTTTCTTATTACAGTAATTTTCAAAAGACTCGTTTTTGAATTCTCCTCCATGATCACTCCGAATATTTTTAATTTTTTACTATTTTGAATTATTTTAGCAAATATTTTAAAATTTTCAAAAGTATCACTTTTATTTTTCAAAAATATTGTCCATGTATATCTTGAAAAATCATATACTATTACAAAAACATATCTATTATGATTTAGAGATTGAGTTTGAGTTGGTCCAAAAAGATCCAAATGTAATAACTCAAGTGGTTGTAAAGTATAAATCATTTTCTTTGATTTAAAAGAAGAATTGGTTAATTTTCTTAACTGACATGCATCACAAATATTTTTAACTTTAAAATTCATCTTTGGTAATCCTCTAACTAAATTATTCTTAGATAATTTGTTAATAGCTTTGAAATTTATGTGACAAAATCTTTTGTGCCATAACCAAGGATCATTGTTTTTGGCTACTAGACACGTATTTATGTTATAATTGACTTTCATATATAATATATAAATATTTCTTTCTCTTGTTCCTTCAAAAATAAGGTTATTATTTTGATCGAAAATATTACATTTATTTTCAGAAAAGGTTATATTAAAACCATTATCACATAGCTGACTTATACTAAGTAAATTATGTTTTAAATTCTTAACTAATAAAACATTTGTAATAAGAGGTAAATTAGATGTACCGTTACTGCTCACATCACTTTTTCCAATGATATATCCTTTGGAGTTATCTCCAAATGTGACAGATCCTCCATCCGAGTAGATAATATTGGTCAGCATATCTTTGTTTCCTGTCATATGTTTTGAGGAACCACTGTCTAGTATCCATTTTCCTCTTTTCTTAGTCGATACCTGTAAAAAATATATAAATAACGTTGGTACCCACGTTTTATTAGGATCTTAAGAGTTAGATCTTAGGAAGCCAAACCCATGAGGATTTAGGATTCCCTTTATAAATAAAATCTTTATTTTTATGAACAGTAGATATAAATGATTTTATATACTTGTTTCTAATTAGATTATTGCTAGTTTTTGGTACCCAAATTTTTATAGTACTACTTTTACTAACTTCTTTCTTTGGAATAACAACTTCTGTCTATGATTTTGCTTTCACAAAATATTATGCAAATTATAATTTTTATAAGATATATTATTCTTCTTTGGTTTTGAAGATTTTTTATATCCTAATCCATTTTTATTATTAGTAAACTGGGAATTACTAATAATTTTAGAAAGATTTTCTCTTCCTTTATTGAAATTTGTCACATTTTTAGTAATACTTTGTAACTCAGTTTTGAGACTAGTGTTATTCAACTCAAGAATTTTGACACTTGATTTTAAATCATGATTTTCATATGCTAGTGTCATATTCTTTTCTTTTTGCACTTCTACTTCATTTGATAGCATAACGAGTTGAGAAGAAACATTAGATAAAGATTCTTATGTATTAACAAGTTCTTCTTTTAAAATTTCTTCTCATCTCTTAGCATATCAACTTCTATTTCAGTTCTCTTTTGTCTTTCTAGAGCATCTTTATATTTTCTCTTAGTTTCTTTGAGTTTATCTAATATTTCAGAGTTTATGTCAATTAAATCTTCAAAAGATAAATCATTTACATCATCAGTTGAAGCCATAAACCAAACGTTGGCTTGTTCAGAATTGATGTATGTGTCACTGTCTGACGACGACGACTCTGAATCATCCCATGTTACTGAGAATTCCTACTTCTTCTTGTATTTGTCCTTCTTATTTTGAATCTATCTCTCTTTCTATCAGGACTGTCTTTCTTTATATGGCCATTCTTATGACATTCATAGCATTCTAGATTTGAGAATGGTAGTTTGCTGGTGCTTTCTTTTCTATTATTTCCAAATTTCTTGTTCTTTTTGAATTTCAAATTTTTTTTTGAAATTCTTTGCGATCAATCCCATGTGGTCTTCATCTGAATCTAAGTCCTCCTATTCAGCATTGAATGCAATATTTCTTTTATCTTGTGCTTGATCTCGCTTAGCCTTCAAATTTACTTCATATGACATCAGGTTTCCAATTAAGTCTTTAGGTTTGATGGTAGAAATGTCACTAGTTTCTTCAATAGCTAAGACTTTTCGTTCCCATTCATCCATTAAAGAGTTTAGAATTTTAGAAACAGTATCAAAATCTAAAAAAATTTCTCGTAATGCCAATAATGAATGATGTATGTCTTGAAATCTAGAATACATGTCATTTATGGTTTCATCTGGTCTCATTTTAAAATTTTGGAACTGATTTTTAAGCATAGAAATCTTGCTTTGTTTAACTTTGTTAGTTCCTTCATGTGTGACTTTAAGAGTTCTCCAAATTTCATAAGCAGTTGTACACATGCTAACTCCATTGAATTCATTTTTGTCTAATGCACAAAACAACATATTCATAGCTTTTGCATTTGATGTAGCATCAGTTTTTTGTGTATTTGACCATTCTACAAATGGTGTAGTGGGTATAGTATATTCATTTTCAGTAATATTCCAAGTATCATATCCATTTCTTGCATGAAAATTCTCATTCTAGTTGACTAGTAATTATAGTTTAAACCATTAAATAGTGGTGGTCGTGCAGTGGATTGACCTTCAACAAAACTTGTGTTAGTGTTATTTTCCATATTAATAGTGTATCAAATAACTGTTTTATGGTTATAAGAAGGCCTCGCTCTGATACCAAATGAAAGTGCTGCTATGGATCGTAATATGGAATATAATCTAAGTTATTTACTAATGTGAAATATGAATATAAAAAGTAAACAGTAAAGTAAATGACACCAAGGATTTTTATACTGGTTCGAACTCCCGTTCTACGTCCAGTCCCAGACTCCTTCTGGAATTTAACTATCAACCATTTCTTATCCCGAAGGAACAGGTATTACACCGCTTGAGCAACCGAAGATGACTTCTATAAGACATAAAGTTTTCTTGACTGAACGTGCTCTATAGATAGCATGGATGAGTCTTAAGAGTAATCCTTCCTATAATCTTCTCCTTTGTGGTATATAGTGTAGTACGTGAAGATTGGAACCAATTGTAATCACAAATAAATTTATACTTGAGTGTGCAAGTGATTTGAAAGCGTTTATGAAAGCAAATGGCAGAAATTAGTTAGCAAGAATATAGAATAGAATCAGAGAATAATGTTGTTTTTTGCCATCTCAAATCAAGGTATTTATAGTGTTAAAAAGTTGTAACTATTCGTTAAAAGATTTGGCCAAGAGATACGGGAAAAACTGTTGAATTAACAGATGTTGCTGTTCATTGAAAAGTGGTGACCATCTAGAAAAATAGCCGTTATGAATATTAAGGCGACTGAGAATATAGATTAAGTCGCCTGATCATTCAAAAGATTTTGAAATTTAAAAATATATTGAAAAGTCACTTAATTCAGTCGACTGAACCAGGGTGTTAAGTAGACTGAATGTGCGAAATATTTTGTTCATGTGTGCACGTTTCAGTCGACTGGCTACCCCAGTTCAGTCGACTGAAACTGTCACTTTCTACCTATTTGACTTAGTTTGGAAAGCAAGATGTTTTATAAAATTTTATAATCAAACTTAAGTTTGTGTGAATTAGTTTGAATATATTTAAAAACATGTGTGCCTGCATATACCACTTAAGAGAGATTTTAACAAATATTAACAACTAACTATACATTAGACAAACCAATTATAAATATTGAAACTCTTCTCCGAAATCTTTGGTCATCGATCTATTGTTGAGTAGAATAGTATCTTCTCCTGCAATTTTGGTTAGTTCATATAATATGTACTTATATAGTTGTCACGATCAAAACATCAAAATACAAGGTTCTAACAATATGGATTGGCATATGAGGGATTGTTGTGATATGGATTGCCATGGATTGGATTAGCATAGCGTAGATTGGCATAGGAATGGATCGGCATAGCTTGGAGTGGCATAATAGGGATCAGCATGGGATGGATCGACATAGCTTTGAGCGGCATAATAGGGATTGGCAATGTTTGGATCGGTATAGCATTTAGGATATGGAGGGATCAGAATGTCACGTTAAGGGCTATGTACGAACGAGTATGGGTTAGATGGGAAGGTTCGACATAATATAGGTCGGTATAATATGGGTCAGCGCAACAACCTAAGCAAGATGGGCCGGTATGCACTTGTGAAGCTAGAAGGATCAGTGTACATTCCAGGTGACATCAAGTGGGATCGGCGTATCCTCAGGAAGGAGGAGGATTGACATGCTTTGTGGAGTGTGGATCGGTATAGAATGTTGGAAGGAAGTGGATTGGCACAACATGATGGAAAAAGGGGATCCACCCATGGATCTAGGGGAGTTTTACCATGAAGTAGAAAGGTTCCTGCAACAAGAAGACGCGCGAGCGAGCAAACCAGAGGTGAATGCTGTGCAAAATGGAGGATCATTAGGAGATGTAAACAAGAATGATACAGGCAAACGGAAAATGAACGATGCTAGTAATATGTCGAAAAGGCAATAGAGAGAACCGAAATTCCCTTCTTACACGGACTTAACCGAACCTTTGGAAAGGATTTATTTGGATACTCGAGGATGCCTTCGGTATCGAAGGCTGATGAAAAGGGAACCTACCGAACATGAGCGGGCATCAGGAAAGCATTGCATATTCCATGAGCTAAATGGGCACAATGCAAATGACTGTAAGCATTTGAAGGATATAATTGAGGAACATGTGAGGAATGGTCAGCTACAATAATACATAAGGACTCGTGCTACGGTGGTGTAACTGGAGCAGCCACCGCCCTCCTCGAATGAAAATGGCACTGGACATGCATCATCGTCAACTTATCATTAATTAGCTGAATTTATGGCATGGAATAAGTAATAAACCCGATCGTGAAATGGCTAAGTTACTTACACATGTACGGGATCAAGGACGGTCCCTAGGCATGCTCTAAGATGATGATGAACCATGATGCTCGGGTTTATGAAATTTTGTTTTTTTTCATTTACTACGAACTTTGGCTTTTTTGATACTATGGCTATTTAGTTTTTTCGGTTGTACGGGCTTTTATGATAAATTTTACCAAGTGAACTTTGGAATGATTAAATCTGGATTAATGTAATAAATAACACATGTTACGATTATGGGCCCAACCGGAGAGATGAGGCAATAACCGTGCATTACAAGTCCCATCGCCGAAGAGCGATATGATGGACTTGGACACGGATTAAGTCCTCGATTGGGGATCGAGGCCGGAGTAGGATAACCCACGGATTAAGTCCTCGATTGTGGATCGAGACCGGAGTAGGACACCACATGGATTAAGTCCTCGATTGGGGATCAAGACCGGAGTATGATACCCTACGTATTAAGCCCTCGATTGGAGATCGAGGCCGGAGTAGTGTACCCTACGGATTAAGTCCTCGATCGGAGAGTCGATGTTGGAGAATGGAACCCAACAGATCGTCGGGTATGGACTATGCCTAGCAAGGGGTAGGCTGCTTCACCGGAGAGTGACAGGATCTGCCTACTCAGGTGATCGAGTATGGATTGTTCTCGGCAGGGACCCGAAGAGGTCCCGAATTTGGATTTGGACCCGAAGTGGTCCTGGATTTGGATAAAGCGACCCGGAGAGGTCCATGGATTTGGATATTGACCTAGAGTGGTCCCGGATTTGGATAACACGACCCAGAGAGGTCTATGGATTTGGATATGGACCCGAAGTGGTCCCGGATTTGGACAAAACGATTCGAAGAGATCGTGGATTTTGTTAATAGATTTGGGATGGATTCAGAATTGGATATCGACTCGGAACAGTCATGGATTTCGCTAATGATCCGAACAGATCAAGGAATCAGAGTGGCAATGGATTGGATTATGGATTGGAAAATATGGCAATCAATGGATTACGGACTTCGGATTTTGGATTTAAAGCAATTCAAAACGCGCCTTCCTATTGCAAGGCATGTTTTAGGGGGCAAAGTGTTAACCCACCTTTTGTCAAGGCAGTATACATGCCTATTTAACTCAATAAAATTCACGGTTATCAAGGCTGAGATATCATGGATTTGGTTTAAATAGATGGATGGATAATCAACTACAAATAATAATATGAAGCCATGATTAAACATAGTCGGTGGATAAACGATGAAGGGTGCTTGAAATGTGAATTATGGCTTGAAAAAGGAAGGATCGACATAGGAGGATTCGGCGTAATATGTATCGGCATAGGAGGGATCGGTGTGATATGGATCGACATGGATTGGATTAGCAAAGCATGGATCGGCATCAGAAAGGATCGACATAGCTTGGAGCGGCATAATAGGGATCGACATGGGAATGATCAGCATAGCTTTGAGCGGCATAATAGGGATTGGCAAAGTTTGGATCGATATAGCATTTAGGATATAGAGGGATCTGCATATCAACTTAAGGGCTACGTACGAACGAGTTTGGGTTAGATGGGAAGGTTCGGCATAATATGGGTCGGTGCAACACCCTAAGCAAGTTGGGTCGGTATGCACTTTTGAAGCTAGAAAGATCGGTGTACATTCCACGTGACATCAAGAGGGATAGGCATATCCTCAGGAAGGAGGAGGATCAGCATGCTTTGTGGAGTGTGGATCGGTATAGAATGTTGGAAGGAAGTGGATCGGCGTGGCATGATGGAAAAAGGGGGATCGAAATGAACGACTCACCAGAAACAGTCGGCATTGATTTGGATGAAGGAATAACGATCGGTATGACTATGCCGATCGTTATTTATGGACGAATAATGCCTGCCGATCGTTATGGTGGGCCCATGTAGGTGAGAAGGCCCTATCGCCAAAGTTTCACCCATAAATACAGCAAGCTTGGCTTCGAAAAAAGGACCTTCATTCTTTTTCCCTTTATCTTCTACCTAGGGGATACTCTGCCAGTTTTCATTCTAGAATTTTGGATTGTAACTGTAATCAAATTTCAGTATAATAAAATGGATTGTTCTAGAGTGGACATTGGCCGGAGTTAGCCGAACCACTATAAACCTTGTCTCTTTTACTTGTTTTCATTTTAATTTGATTATTCTTCATATTATATTCTCTACATCATATATTATCTGTGATCTATGACTGGATATTGGTGCTTTCACATATAATTGGGTGTTTGTGACTAATTCTGGCGCAAACAGCAACATTAGTTCTTTTTTATGAGAAGCTTCTAAACGGCTCACCGCTTCTGCCGTTTCATTTGCACTTTTCTCCGCTTCGGCAAGTTTTTTTGTTAATTCTGACAGTTCGACATCTTGGTTTTTGATTATGTCTTTATCATGTATCTCTTCTAGCTTGAGATGATCTATTTCATATTGTCGCACGATTTGACACTTCATAAATTTTTTCCGCCAAGTGTTGAAATGATTCATGTTGCATGAACACGTCATTGACACATGCAAGAGAACTCGCTTTAGCGTGCCTCAGAATCATATGTACTGTAGGAAGGAATTTAAGTCCATCTATAACACCCTAGAATTTTTGTTAACGTTATTTAGAGTATTTAATTGGCTAAATTAAATAAAATAATGTGCTGATTAGGGGATTGAGATTTGATTTTAATTAAGGTGTAGCCGTGCCATTTAACCATGAACTAAAATAAGACTTAACTTAAAATAGAGGAGGGATAAAATAGGAAAGAGGCCATTCCTATGTCCATTCCCTTAGGTCGTGTATCCCCCCATACACACTCATTTCATTCTCAAAAAAAAAATTAAAAGAGGTCGGCCACCATTAACAAGGAAGAAAAGCTAGGAAGAAGCAAGTTCAAATCAAATCCATTCATATCGCAATCTCATTAATCTCTAAAGCTAAGGTGAATAATGTTTACATATCGTTCTTTATTGTATTTTCAGTTTTAGATGATTGTTGAATATTTTGCATTGATTTGCCATGATTTTGAATGATGAAATGATTATATATAGATGTTGATGATTTATGTATACTCATATTGATTTTATGATATGTTTTAAGGTGAAAACCCTATAAAATGACATCAAAATGCCTTGATAATTTTTATGAAGATCAAATATAATATTTTGGAGATGCATTTCAATTTTCGGAATTTTCTGAAATTATGTGGAATTGATATTAATTTTCTAGTAAACAAAATTTTAATTTGGGTTAATAATTATTTTCGACTAAATAATTAATTATTTGGGTCTGAAATTTTTATATGTTAGAAAACATATATAATATGATTTTATAGAATTTTTCTAGATTTTTCCTAAGTGTTTAATGGTTATATAAAATTATTTAAGATATGGGACTTAAATGTTTATATAATTTAAAGAGGAGAAGGGGCTTTTTGTAAAATAAATTAAATTATTAAATCTGGAAAGTCGGCATCCCTTATGACAAAGTGCAGTACTTTTTATTGGTAAAGAAAGAGGCAACCAATCATAATTAGACATGTAAGGTAGGTTAGGTGAAAAGAACTATTTGCTATATGTTTTTCACTGTTTCGACACCGTCGGCACCAGGTTTCGCCTCCTCATCTTCGCTTCTGACACAGTTGAAACCAATGCGCATGGTATTAGTTTACCGGTAGGTAGTGAATTGGATGTAGGCAGAAGATAGGGAGTCGAAACCAGAGGTTCCGAAGGGGTTGAGGCAATCCTTTGTTTTTAAATTAAAGAAATACGCTTACTTGCTTTCGACAATGTAGCTTTCGACCAGGTCAAATGATTTAAAGGAAGTTTCGTCGATTGGTTGTGCCTTTGCTTTTAAATAATTGCTTTCGACTAAGTCAAAACCTTTTTGCTGCCGCCTTTTTACCTTTTGACCCAGATGGTTTCGAAAGGATTGTTTTGTTTTCTATAAACTTGGCCACATCTCCAATGCTTTCGAAGGGATGGTTTCGTCACCATCACTTCATTACTTAAGAAATGGTTTCGAAGCAGTTGCTTTCGACATAAATGTTTTAAGACCCTTTTTCTATAAGTAAAGTAAAACCCAAATTGGTTTCGAAAGAGATAGTTTCAAATGGTTTCGAAACAGATGCTTTCGATTTCTGATCCTTTTGCTTTACTTGAAGGCAGGATCCAAATGGTTTCGGCCGAGCCATTTTTCAAAGGTTTCGAAGGGGTGAAATTTTGAATGGCTTCGAAAGGTTTCCACATGTTTTAAATTTAACCCAAAGTGCTTTCGAAAGGATTGAGTTTTGACTATTTCGAAAGGTTTTATTGAATGGTTTCGAAAGAGGTGGTTCCGTAGGGTTTCGAAAGGGTTGAAAGAAAAGGTTTTTCCTATGTTTTCGAAAGGCAATATTCAAAAGGTTTTAAAATAGGATGTCTGGTATTTTGAAGCTTTCGGAGAAAATAAAGGAAAGGTTTTTCCATTGTTTTCAAAAGACAATATTTAATGTTTTCGAAAGGGTCTTCTAATGGTTTCGAAGGTGTTACCTTCTATGGTTTCGAAAGGGTTGTTTAATGGTTTTAAACAAAGGTTTCGAATGTAATAGATCGGCAATGTAGCCTAAGTATTTTCATGTTAAAAAGGGTTTTGATTTGTTATGGAAGGATAGTTAATCCTTATTAAATCCCATTAACATTATTTTGAGTAAAGTATATATATCATGGCAAAATAGCTTAGAGTAAAGCTAAAAATATATTTTCCTTGTATGTATATGATTTGAAGGACTAAATCATTTTGAAAAGGTTTTCAAGGAAAATTTAAAGGTTAGTTAACCCTAAGAAAATAATTTAGACAGTTAGTCCATTTTAAAGGCAGTCAGCCTAAATTTCGGACAGTTTGTCCAGTTTGTGGGCAGTCAGCTCAGTTGCATGGACAAATAGTCCATTTTTTGCATAACGGATCTTGCTATTATTTATGGGCAGATACTTCACATATTACCTGTTTTATGGACAGATTGTCCATTTATTAGCATAAAGGATATTGCTATTTTGATATAATCAGTTTGATTAACCGGTTTGGTTGCAGGAAAGGATTTGCAAAATATAAGTTTTAAAGAGGATACAAGTAAGGGGAAACCCGTTCCGCTAAGCGGCGTGGTCTCACTTAATATCAGTAAACCAAGATGTAACAGAATTATTCACACCGGGCTTTATGTTTGACTCGAAATTTTTGTTTCCCCTTAAACTCTTGGGTACTCAAAATTGATTTGAGTAAGCTGAGGGTTGAGATTTTCAGGATTTAGACTTTTTGGCGAATAAAGCTTCCGAAGACGAGCAGGTGGCTGACGAATAGCTATTTAGGAGTTTCATTTTGTTTTGATTCTGTTGTGTGTATTAAGTCAGTTATGGCTATATTTCTTTGATCGACCATGGGGGCATCGTCATATGTCGCTCTTGGCATATTTTGTAAATGATATATTTAATCATTGCCTAGGAAACGTTAAGGGATTATGTAACATGGATATGAATTATTGTTTTGAAATGTAATCAACAAATTTTTGTTTTTTTTAAATCTATGATTTGGTTCATATTCATGTGCTTCTGATATTATGGATACCATTATCATTACCATATTTTGTCAGCAGAAGTTAATACTATGGATGACTGCAGCATCTGTAGCGCTTAGCTTTTGACCTCCAGATATGGGATTTACAACTTGCTATCAGAGCATGGGTTATGAAAAATTTAAACCAAAAATGGTTTCTAAAACATAATCCTAAGGAATTAGGGTAAGATTAGGGTATGGGATAATGCTATAGTAACGTACTTGTATTTGTTATATATAAGTATATGCTTTATCTCTAGTCTCTTATCCTTGTTCGATTATTTTTTATGTATCTCATGAGTTTTGAATACAAATATAGAAGGCAGAAGAGGTAAAGTTAACCCAGGATGGGAGGGAACTAAAGGAAAAGCCAGGCCAAATGTGAGAAGAGGTCAAGGTTAGGCACAAGCAGAGAATGTGGGCGCTGAAGTCCCGCGGGTTGGAATGGAAGCTATGTATCAATTTTTCAGGAATATGGTGCATGCGAGAGTTGCGGATGGAGTGTTAGGAGGAAATGCTGTAGGAGCAGGGGTTCCGGAAGTTCCAGTAGTTAACCATTATGCTAAGTTGAGTGGAGATTATACCAAGCTTGGAGGGAAGCCGTTTGTTGGAACGGAAGATGCCATTAAAGTAGAAAACTGGTTATTGCACTGCGAAAGGATTTTTGCAAATCTGAGGCACAATGATGAGCAGAAGAGGAGGTTGGCATCTAGACAGCTATAGGGAGCAGCTCTGTTCTGATGGAATAGTGTGACTGTGACGGTGGATGGGGAAACTATGACCTAGGAAGATTTCAAGGGAAGGTTCTAGGAGAGGTTTATGTCAGCAATGGCACAGTCAGCTCTGATTTGGAAGTTTGCTGAGTTAGAGCAGTGGGAGATATAAGTTCTAGAGTATGCTTGTAACAACCCGCATATTTTAAAGTTTTGAATATTTAAATATTTTATTTAAATATAGAATCGTTAATCGTATTAAGGCCCGAAAAGCTACTTTTTGCAAACAGTCGAATTGGGACCCGAGACCACTTCCATTGAGTCCAAAATGGCGTTTGCGACTTTTTTAAGTATAAACATCGATATATTTGGAGTAAGTTGAATTTTGCTATTTTCTATTGGGCTTTAGGTTTGGGTTTCACCCCAACTCACTCTATAATCTAGTTCAGCCCTCTCCTCTCCTCTTCACTTCATTCCTATTTTCTTAAACACTCAAGCAAAACTGAAAATCGGGAGAGGAATGAGAAATTAGAAAACTCCAAGCCCTAGATTCCATTTGCAAACTCAAGTCTTGCTCCAAACTCTTGGAAAAGCTTTGGTAAGCCTCCTCTTCATCTCCTCCAACTCATTCTCTCTTTAATTTCAGAAATTTCCTAAACCTAACTTAGGAAATGTTCTTCTTTTGAGCTTAGATTCAAGCTTCTAGAGTTGAAGTTGAAGAGTAGTTGATCTCCCTTTGCTTTCAAGCTTCTCCTTCATCGTTGTTGGGTTTAAAGGTAAGTTTTGAACTCACATCTATTTCTATAGATATCGTTGATGTTGGGTATGAATTCCTAACACTTATTTATGTGCATTTGCTTTCGATTTGGATCGAATTGGTGAATTGTTCAATTTTTGGTTTTTGGAATCCAATTTTTGTAAAAATCCAATCTTTGATATTCGAACACGTTAGTGGAGCGTTTCGGAGGGGCCATACAAGGCTGGGTTGTCATTGGCAAAAATCTGAAAGTCTTGTGGATCGTTTTAAAGTTTTGCAACCTTTCAGAATATAGCCGTTTATAAAAAAATGTTCGTCATCAGACGTCTGCAGGAAAGCTCAGACGTCTGGAGGTTGTTTCAGAGAATTTCCTGAAACTTACTGCAGACGTCTGAGTATATACTACAGACGTCTGGAGTATGTTATTTCCAGGATTTGTGTCAGTCGACTGACCACCTTGGTCCAGTCGACTGAATCTGCTGTCTCTGCCTATTTTGCCTTTTGTGTTTGAGTTTCCAATTTTTAATCGATTCTTGTTTCTCCAATTTGTTGTTATCACCTTTGTTGACTTTGATAACTTCTTTTTCTGGATTTTCGAGAATATCCATTTTGATGGATTCGGTATCAATTTCTTTGGATTTGATTCACGTCTTCGTATGTGAATTTTGGTGATTGATTGTTTCTACAATCATTTTGTGATTTGTCACTTTTAAATACAAAGGTTTCTATACTAGTAGTAAATTTCCAAACACTTTTACAAAGATGATTTCAACTCTATTTTTAATACAAAGTTCGTTTATAAAACCATTTTTCTAATCTATTAGTATATATGAACCTTTACCTCATTCGTTCAAGAAAATCTAATTAAACTGCTTAGCAAAACAAGTGGTATGAAACGCTTGCGTTTACTTCGTTGGTTAATTTATGGACTTGTTCGATTGAATATCCTGTGACAATTTTCGAGTGGAAACCTACAATTTGTTCGTAAATATTTAAGTTAAGCTAGTGGTTATGGGACATGAAGCTAAACTCTTATATTTACCGGCTTAGTGTAATTCACACATTTTATTGATCGATGATGATCATTTTGTGATTTAGACTAACGATGTGCGATATCTATTTGTCTACGAGGGAGACTAAACCCCGTTTTATGGAACTTCGGTTCAATTTGGCGAGGTAGTGACCCGTGGTCTTCGGACCGTTTGTGGAGCTTCGGCTAAAAATTTATGGTTAGCAACCATGGAATAGCGTTCCGTTTGTGATACACGTGTTGGTGAGTTTTCATGCTCCCGTTTGTGATAGGCCTCCCCCTTTGTGATTTCTAGATTTCTATATGATGATTTCTAGAATTTGTGTTTCACCAACCTTTGCGATTGGCATTAATATGTTTTTCAATATTTGTAGTTTGGTGAATAAAATAAAGAATGTGATATTCTTTTTGGTGCTTTGAGATTCTTGAGATATTTTATGATTTTGTTGTTTAAATCATACTTGTCCTGGTATGACATTATTGTTATCATACATTCTTATTATATCTCTGCGTATATCTCATTTCTTTAATGATAATTATAGCTAGACTGATCCGTTTATTATTTTCTTATTAAATAATACTCGGGTCAGACCGAGATGTTACAGGTGCTTCTGCTTGACTCCTTATCTGGGATCATCTTCTGACTTTTGCCTAACTACATTACATTTGTAGTTTTTGTTGTTATACATTTGAGATATAGACTCCTTGATGTATACCTATTCTTTTGTCTAGCTCTTGTAACTATTTTTTTGTGATATTGTGGATCTTGTTTGACCACTACTCTGATGTACACTTTTATGTGTTATATTCATATATGTTTCAGCCTTTGAGATATGAACATCTGTGACTGATTTATGTTATGCTTATTTCTATATTTATTTTCGAGGTCCACTTAGCCACCGTGTGGTAGCTTTAAGTTTGCATCGGTATGTCGGATTTCCTCTTGAAATGAAATGCATGGTTTACTATCTAACATATCGGTACTCGCACAAGGCAATTGCACAGATGGTCGCTCCTCAACAGCCTTATTCTTCACGCTAGTCGACAGCATTACCCAGTGGTGTTCTTGGCTAGCGTGAGCATAGAGGTAGGGCGTCACAATACTAGAAAGTTTGAGGAGTTGGCCAGTTATGGTTATGCTTTAGTACATACAGTGATGAAAAGGAACGAGAAGTTTATTAGGGGTTGAAGCCTGAGTTGGCCAGGGCTACATTACCTCATATTAGAGATCCTTCTTACTTTGTTGTGGGGATGGACTTAAGGCATGAGGAGTTGCTTGATTCTATAGAGAAGAGTAAGGCTAAAGAAGTCCAGGTTGGGGAGAATCAGAAGAGGAAGTTATTTCCTAAGAAAGGTGCTCATAAGGGTGGAGCAGCTAAGAAAGGGAAGTCTGAGATTGTTTGTTTCAAGTGCGATAAGAAGCGGCACTATGCTAATGAGTGTCGTGATGGGAAGGCAAAGGAGGTAGCTAGAAAGAAGGGTGACGGGTGCTACAACTGTGACCAGATTGGCCATTATAAGAGCTAGTGCAAGGAGCCCGCTAAGGATGGAAGGCATTGGAGCATGCTACTTCAAAGCCAACAGCCCAGGAGAAAGGAAAGGCAGTCTTGGGAGGTACGCTTCAGATTCATGGTATGTCTATTAGCGTTCTATTTGATACTGGTGCATCACATTCTTTTATATCTAGATGTTTGATAAATTGGCTTAACCTAGAACCCACATATTTAGTTACTTCCTTACGGGTTGCAAATCCAATAGGAGGGTATGCAACTCTAGGGTTAAGATGTGATCAGTTAGAGTTTGACCTGTTAGGTCATACTTTAGTTTGCAGTTTGAATGTGTTTTATTTTGTGGGGTTCAGGATTATTCTTGGGATGGACTGGTTAAGTGAGAATGATGCTAGGATATGTTTCTAGGATAGGAAAATATTGCTTAGACACCCAGATTGTAGTGATCGGATAGTTTATGCCGTAGAAGGTTCTTGCATTGTGATGTATGCTTTGTTGGGTGCTATGGAATTGGATGATGAGTTGAGTTAAGTTTTAGTGGTTAGAGAATTCGTAAATGTTTTTGAGCCTGTAGTTTGGTTGCCACCGAAACGAGCCATTGAGTTTCGAATAGATTTGGTTCCGGGAGCAGAACCAGTGAGTAGACCACCAAGCATGATGACCCCTGCAGAGATGAGGGAGTTGAAGGTGCGGTTGGTGGATTTGGAAGGCAATAGCTTTATCAGGGTGAGTAGTTCTCCTTGGGGAGCAGCCGTAGTGTTTGCTAAGAAGCCGGATGGATCGTTAAGGCTATGTATTGATTATTGTAAGTTGAATGAGAGTCGATATCTATTGCCGAGGATTGATGATTTGTTCGACCAGTTGAGTGGAGCCTAGGTATTCTCGCAGTTAGATTTGGCGACAGGTTTCCATCAGCTTAGGGTAGCAGAGGATAGTATACCTTTGACGGCGTTTAGGATCAGGTATGGGTCATACGAGTGGTTAGTTATGCCGTTCCGACTGACTAATGCGCCAGCCTTCTTTGTCGATTTGATGAACCAGTTTTTCAGAGAGCACTTGGATAGGTTCGTATTAGTTTTCATAGATGATATCTTGATTTACTCTAAGGATGAAAGAGAGCATGAAATTCATCTTAGAGTGGTGCTTGAGACGCTGAGGCAGCATCGGCTGAAGGCGAGGTTCTCGAAGTGTCATTTCTGGAAGAAAGAAGTGAAGTTTCTTGGTCATGTAGTCTCAAAGGAAGGATTGTCAGTAGATCCGCCTGAGATTGAAGCAGTGAATAATTGGAAGAGACCCGAGATAGTGACGGAGATAAAGAGTTTCCTTTGGTTGGCTGGGTATTGTCGGAGATTCATTAAGGATTTTTCGCGGATAGCGGCACCGATGACCAAGCTGATGAGAAAGGATGTGAAGTTCACGTGGACCGATAAGTGTGAGGAAGCATTCCAGAGTTTGAAACACTTATTGACCCATGCACCTGTGTTGGTTGTTCTAGAAGGGAATCATGATTTAGTGGTTTATACCGATGCATGTGGAACTGGATTGAGAGCTGTGCTGATGTAAAGCGGTAAAGTGATTTCCTACGCTTCTAGACAGCTTAGAACGCATGAGGTCAGATATCCAACGCATGATTTGGAACTGGCTGCAATGATTTTTGCTTTGAAGGTGTGGAGACATTACCGTTTGGGAGAGAGGTTTGAGTTATATATAGATCATAAGTCGCTGAAGTATTTGTCCTCTCAGAAGGGAACAAGTTTGCAGATGCAATTAGCAGGAAACATCAGAATCCAGTATTGCCGATGATTGCTGAGTGGAAAGATTTAGAAGCATTAGCAGATTGCAGGGTGCAGTGGAGATCCGAGGCTGGGTCTAGTGGAGATACAGTCGTATTATCTTGTTTAAAAGTTCGACCAATGATGATCGAAAGCAGTGCTTCTAAATAGATAGAGGATCCAGTGTTAGCTGAACGGATCAGGAAGTTAAAAAATGGAACCGAGAGTGATGATTTGAAAGATTTCAGTCTTGACCAGAATGGGAGGTTGAGAAAGAAAGGAAGATTATGTGTTCCGAGTGTAGGAAACATAAGGAAAGAAGTCTTGGAGGAATTTCATCATTCAAAGTTCTCCATTCACCCAAGAGGTACTAAGATGTATTAGGATATGAAGAGGAGTTTCTTCTAGGAATGAAGCGAGATATTGGGTTGTCTGTGAAGCAGTGCATGATTTGCCAACAGGCAAAGGCCAAACACCAGAAGCCAAGTGGGTTGCTTCAGCCATTGGATATTCCATTATGGAAGTGGGATTCTATCTCCCTGGATCTTATTGACCAGTTGTCAAGGTCGAACAGAAGAAATGATAGTATATGGGTCATAGTGGACAAATTGACCAAGAGTGCCCATTTCATTCCAGTTAGGTCAACTAGAACGGCACCTATTTTGGCGAAGTTATTCCTGAAGAATGTGGTTAGACTACATGGAATTCCTAGTAGCTTAGTTAGTGATGGATATCCTTTGTTCGCTAGTGAGTTCTAGAAGAGTCTGCAAGAAGTTTTGGGAACCAAGCTCAAGATGAGTACCGCTTACAATCCGCAGACAGATGGGCAGACAGAAAAAGTTAACAAAATCTTGGAAGATTTGTTAAGGGCTTGTGTTCTAGATTTCGGGAGATCATGGGAAGACCATCTGCATTTAGTCGATTTTTTGTATAACAATAGTTATCAGACTAGTATTGGGATGGCACCGTTTGACGCTTTCTATAGAACGCCATGCAAATCTCTCGTATGTTGGTTAGAGACCGAGATAAGTTGGTTCTTGGTCCAGATTTCATCAAAGAAGCTGCAAAAAATATTGAGGTCATTCAGGCTAGAATGAAGGAGGATCAGTCTAGGCAGAAATGTTATGTAGATAAGAGAGGAAAGATCTAGCATTCTCAGTTGGAGATAAGGTCTTTGTCAAAGTGTCATCGATGAAGGGTGTGATTAGATTTGGGAAATCGAGGAAGTTAGCACAGAGATTCGTTGGATCTTTTCCTATCGTTGAGAGGATCGGGAAACTTGCATATAAAATTGAGTTATCGAGTGGTTTAGCAGGAGTCCACTATGTTTTCCATGTTTCTCATCTCAGAAAGTGTGTTAGAGACCCGGAGACTACAATTGCACCGACTGTGGTAGATGGATTTGACTATAGTGAGGAAGCCTATTCGTATTGTTGCGAGAGCTGAGAAGAGGCTTAGAACTAAGACAGTCAGATTAGTCAAAGTCCAGAGGAGTGACGATGACAGGAACTGTACTTGGGAGATTGAGAGCAGGATTATAAATACTTATCCTGACTTGTTTGTTGGTATGTTTTACCTTCTTGTTTGATTTGTTGTCCATATCGTAATTTCGTCCTCGAAATTCTTTAAGGAGGGGAGTCTGTAACACCCCAAATTTTTGGTAACATTATTTAGAGTATTTAATTGGATAAATTAAATAAAATAATGTGTTGATTAGGGGATTGAGATTTGATTTTAATTAAAGTGTGTCGTGCCATTTAACCATGAACTAAAATAAGAGTTAAATTGAAATAGATGTGGGGTAAAATAGGGAAGAGGCAATTCCTATATCCATTCCTTTAGGCCATGTATCCCCCCTATAGACGTTCATTTCATTCTCAATTTTTTTTAAAAGAGGCCGGACACCAATAACAAGGAAGAATGGAAGAAAAGCTAAGAAGAAGCAAGTTCAAATCAAATCCATTCATATCTCAATCTCATTAATCTCTAAAGCTAAGGTGAATAATGTTTACATCTCATTTTTGATTGTATTTTTGGTTTTTAGATGATTGCCGAATATTTTGCAATGATTTGCCATGATTTTGAATAGAATGATTATATATACATGTTGATGGGTTATGTATACTCATATTTATTTTGTGATATGTATTAAGGTGAAAACTCTATAAAATGACATCTAAATGCCTTGAGAATTTTTATGAAGATCGTATATAATATTTTGGAGATGGGTTTCTATTTTTGGAATTTTCTGAAATTATGTGGAATTTATATGAATTTTCTAGTAAACAAAACGTTAATTTGGGTTAATAATTATTTCGGCTAAATAACTAATTACTTGGGTCTGAAATTTTTATATGTTAGAAGACATATATAACTAATTACTTGGGTCTAAATAATTAATTACATAGATTTTTCCTAAGTGTTTTAATGGTTATATAAAATTATTTAAGGTATGGGACTTAAATGTTTATATAATTTAAAGAGGAGAAGGGGCTTTTTGTAAAATAACTTACATTATTAAGTCTGGAAAGTCGGCAGCCCTTTTGACAAAGTGCAGTACTTTTTATTGGTAAAGAAAGAGGCAACCAATCACAATTAGACATGTAAGGCAGGTTAGGTGAAAAGAACTATTTGCTACATGTTTTTTACTGTTTCGACACCGTCGGCACCAGGTTTCTCCTCCTCATCTTCGCTTCTGACACAGTCGATACCAATGCACATGGTATCAGTTTACTAGTACATAGTGAATTGGATGTAGGCGGAAGGTAGGGAGTCGAAACTAGGGGTTCCAAAGGGGTTAAGGCAGTCCTTTGTTTTTAAATTAAAGAAATACGCCTGCTTCCTTTCAACTAAATGACTTTTGACAAAGTAGCTTTCGACCGGGTCAAATAATTTAAAGGAAGTGGTTTCGATTGGGTTATGCCTTTGTTTTTAAATAATTGCTTTCGACTAAGTCGAAATCTTTTTGCTGCTGCCTTTTTACCTTTCGACCCAGATGGTTTCGAAAGGATTGTTTTGTTTTCTATAAACTTGGCCACCTCTCCAATGCTTTCGAAGGGGTGGTTTTGACACCATCACTTCATTACTTAGGAAATGGTTTCGAAGTAGTTGCTTTCGACTTAAATGTTTTAAGTCCCTTTTTCTATAAGTAAAGTAAAACCCAAATTGGTTTCGAAAGATATAGTTTTAAATGGTTTCGAAACAGATGCTTTCGAATTTAATGGGTTTCTGATCCTTTTGCTCTACTTAAAGCCAGAATCCAAATAGTTTCGACCGAGACATTTTTTAAAGGTTTCGAAGGGGTAAAATTTTGAATGGTTTCGAAAGGTTTCTACATGTTTTAAATTGAACCCAAAGTGCTTTCAAAAGGATTGAGTTTTGACTGTTTTGAAAGGTTTTATTGAATGGTTTCGAAAGGGGTAGTTCCCTAGGGTTTCGAAATGGTTGAAAGGAAAGATTTTTTCTATGTTTTCGAAAGGCAATATTTAAAAGGTTTTAAATGAGGATGTCTGATATTTTGAAGCTTTCGGAGAAACGAAAGGAAAGGTTTTTCCAATGTTTTCGAAAGACAATATTTAATGGTTTCGAAAGGGTCTTTCAATGGTTTCGAATGGGTTACCTTCTATGGTTTCGAAAGGGTTGTTTAACGGTTTTAAACAAAGGTTTTGAATGTAATAGATAGGCAATGTAGCCTAAGTATTTTCAAGCTAAAAAGGGTTTTGACTTGTTTTGGAAGGATAGTTAATCCTTATTAAATCCCATAAACATTATTTTGAGTAAAGTATATATAACATGGCAAAATAGCTTAGAGTAAAGCTAAAAATATATTTTGCTTGTATATATATGATTTGAAGGACTAAATCATTTGGAAAAGGTATTCAAGGAAAATTTAAAGGGTAGTTAACCCTAAGAAAATAATTTAGACAGTTAGTCCATTTTGAAGGCAGTCAGCCTAGATTTCGGATAGTTAGTCCAGTTTGTGGACAGTCAGCCCAGTTGCATGAACATATAGTCCATTTGTAGCTTAACTGACCTTGCTATTATATGTGGGCAGATAGTTCACATATTATTTTTTTTACGGACAGATATTCCATTTATTAGCATAAAGGATATTGCTATTTTGATATAATCAGTTTGATTAACCAGTTTGGTTGTAGGAAAGGATTTGCAAAATATAAGTTTTAAAGAGGATATAAGTGAGGGGAAACCCATTCCGCTAAGTGGCGTGGTCTCACTTAATATCAGTAAACCGAGATGTAATAGAATAATTCACACTAGGCTTTATGTTTGACTCGAATTTTTTGTTTCCCCTTAAACTCTCGGGTACTCAAAATTGATTTGAGTAAGCTAAGGGTGGAGGTTTTTAGGTTTTGGTCTTTTGGGTGAATAAAGCTTTCGGAGATGAGCAGGTGGCTGACGAATAGCTATTTAGGAGTTTCATTTTATTTTGATTCCGCTGTGTATATTAAGTCAATTATGACTATGTTGCTTTGATCAACCAAGGGGGCATCGTCATATGTCACTCTTGGTGTACTTTGTAACAATCATTGCCTACGAAACGTTAAGGGATTATGTAACATGGATATGAAATTTTGCTTTGAAATGTAATCAGTAAATTGTTTTTTTTTAAATCTGTGATTTGGTTCATATTCATGTGCTTCTAATATTTTGGATACCATTATCATTACCGTATTTTGTCACCATAAGTTAATACTATGGATGACTGCAACATCTGTAGCGCTTAGCTTTTGTCCTCCAGATACGGGATGTTACACCATCGAAGTAGATTTTCGGGAAAGTGGCCTTAACCTCGGCCAATTTCTCCACTGTAGAAATGTTAGGAGCAACGGCCGGCAAGGACGGATCAGAAGTGGCAATTGGATGCTTGCTTGATCTATGGTCGCGAGACTGCTTAGAGCTCAAAGAGCCGAAATGTTTCTCATGTGATGTAGCGATTTGAGGGCCGCAGTAAGGAGGCTGGTCTCCGCTGTAAGCAGGAAAATTAGGCTGATCTCCTTAGCGTGATGTTTGGGACTTGCGCTTAGAAGAGGAGGATTCCCTTGAATGATAGCTTTTATCCCATCCATCGTCTTTCTCCCTGCATCGGCCAAATTTCGAGTCGCGGCTAGATCAATGATATGTTAAAGAACCTCTTAAGCGATCGAAGGCCTAGGACTGATTCATTGCACCTGCAAAGACCAAATGAGAACATGTGAGTAATTATTATGCGAATGATTAATGAAAAATGTGGTGTGAAGTGCACGTGGCCGTAAGTGTCCTAGTGTTCCCCCGACAGACTGTTTGATATAGCCTTGCTCATAGGCGTATTTTCTCCCTTGTCAGTAGGAAGAATGCCTTCACCACCCCTAGTAGAAGAATTAAACGCTTCGATGTTGATATTTGGAAAGTCATGGGTCATGATATCATCGTGAATTTGGCAATTTGAAAATCCCTTCAGTGAACTTTCCAAGTGTTGGGAAGATGATTCTTCTTCGATAAAAGTAATGACGAATTTTGGATCTGCGGTAGTTTTTCTT
Organism: Allium fistulosum; assembly: GCA_030737815.1. Taxonomy (NCBI): domain Eukaryota; kingdom Viridiplantae; phylum Streptophyta; class Magnoliopsida; order Asparagales; family Amaryllidaceae; genus Allium; species Allium fistulosum. The sequence goes on from CM060901.1 coordinate 476,820,283, forward strand.
TTAGGAATTTTGTATGCTACTCTCTTCTTTCTCTTGGTGGGTGTTTGAGAATGCGCGCCTTGCGATGGTTCGACCACAAGTGCCTTTCTTGGGCCCGCATCAGCGTTGCTGGGTTTGTTGGCCTGGAAATCCCTAATCTCACCTTCTTCAATGTCATCCTGAGTCCCCTTGGCACGGGGCACGAAAGGATTGATGGCATCTCTTTTTTGCATTGTAATGTTTCTCGGAAATGTTGCGCATCAGGGAGCCCAATGCTACACCTTCTTCTAGCAGCCTGAATAAAGATAGTAACACATCGGTAACAAGAAGTCTGATATCCTTATCTTCGAGAGGGGAAGCACGAATAGCGACGATTGCTCTTGAAAAGTTAACACCTTCCGGATGTGGATAGACACATAAAAGAATTATGGATTTTAATAGATTCAAAAATATGACTTGGATTAAAGGACTTAAGAATGAAATGAAGGTAACACTTGCGTCCTTCCAACCATCGCCTCGTGAAGCCAAGAGGATATCAAACATAAAACCACTCGTGCTTTAACAAAAAGAGTTTATTCCAAGCGCCTGTTAAGACTTGGTAGTTTGGAAAAGGCTCAAGAAAAACATAGGAAGGACTCCTTGACTGCCGTTTGAAGTTGTAAATGAATCTTATATCCTCGTGAGTTGGTGGACGAAATAGAATGCTCATAAATAGCAGGAAGGTTCCATGTAGGAAAGCGTAACTGTTTGGATGGAGTTGAGTGGGGGCTGTTCCAAGATATCTCAGCATCTCTCGAATAAACGAATTAAAGGGTGGTACGCATCTGGCCCAACACATAAATTTGTTACATGCCATGTATCCCTCCGAGAGCAAGTGAGCCATGTCATTTATTGAAGGGACCAAGACATCTACAAATGGAATTCCATGTATAGAACACATCCGGCGAAGGACAGCCTCACAAATTCAGAAGTCCTGAGAATCTACTTGGTTATTAAGAAGAATGGCACCCTCTATTGCATCGGGAGTAGGACTTAATCCTCTGCCGGGAGGACCAGAATATCTGAGAAAAGGTCGACAGGTGGGCCGGAAACTTCTGTCTGTTCTGCTTGATGGCTGGGAGAAAGCTTGCCGGATATAGTCGCAGAACTTGATTTTGCTTCAGAATCGAAAGTTGCATTGCCGGATCGGAAGACATATTTGCTAAACGCTCTAAGCGTCTGGAGTCCATATTAGCTATACTCGGTAGACAATCAAGGTTAGAAAAGTTTACCTACTCCCCCCGTGTTAAGTGTAAGCTAGTGTAGTGTAGTTAAATGTATGGCAGATAAAACAATTTAAAATCAATCCAAAAAAACAAAATTAGACGATGAAACTTTGGATTCCAACCAGAGTGACCATCATCGCAGATCATTACAACTGGCGGAGAGATTAATCGGCTGTAAAAGCTTTAGGATCGACTGTCGGTATATCGAAGTCTGAAGTTTTTTGTTTAAGTCCATTTGTAAGTTTTTAGTAAATGCAGAAAGTTCCATGGATTCGATTGCTCAATCTCGAGTTTAGTAGTAAATATGCATTTTTAATGTTCATTGTCACCATATATCCGATTTTGTTGGATGGATTAGTATCAACAAGTAAGGTTAGGCTACTGTATAAGTTCAAAGAACCCCTACCCGTCCTTATGCCGATCCCTATGGACCGAACCCTACATACCAAACCCTATCCTAAAGCTTCTCTATCGATCCCTCTCTTCAACCAAGATCTATCGATACCTAAGTCCAGTCGACCCCTATGTTTAAATCGATCCTTATGGATAGGTTGATCCCTTTCCCACAGCCTCACAACCAAGCCCTCTCTTCAACCTAAGTGCACCGATCCCTATTCTACTTCGTCTTCAACTCGTCTAAATTCTACAACGAGGGATTGACATAGAATCAAAATCCAAAACCAATCCCTCCTTTATTCCATCTTCCTTCTTCTGTTTTTCCTCCCATCTTCCTTCCCTTAACGTATTCTGCCAAACCTTATTCCACTTATAATCGACTTCCTCCAGGTCGCCTCAATCGCAATGTTGTCATAGCCTCAAATGCCATTGTGATCATTAACAACGTGGAATCCAGAACTGCATCGTATAATTGAAGGTTATAGTTTGGAATCTTATCTATGTGAGTGTTCGAGTTAAGATGGAGGCGAGTAATTGGGGATGTTTGAGTTGGAAAGAAAAAAGAAACAAGGTTGTAGGAAAGATTGGATCGCAGGCGGATTTAAGGTCAGAGGTTAGAAAGTTTGGTTTTGTGACTTAAAAACAAGGGTTCGGTGCAAAGGTAAGAAAATGAGAGAAATAAGAATGGGAGGGATGGAAGGTTGGTATATATATGGGAGAGGTTTGGCCCAAAACACCGAGTGCATAATGTGGAGAGAGGGATCGGCATAGAAGCTCACCGATCCCTGTCAACATGGGCTCAAAAGAGGGAGCGACATACATATATGCCGACCCCTACAAATGCCTTAAAAAAGAAACAGAATGGGAGAGAGAAAGGGATCAGTTAAATGTGTGATGATCCCTATACAAAGAAAAAAGTAAAAGAGATAAGAAAAGAAAAGAATGAGAGGGGTCGGCCAAGCATGTGCCGATCCCTACAAAAAAGGAAAAAAATGATTATAAGGGTTTGGCTATAAGCATGAACATACAAAATACTATGAAAATTGGCAACGACCCGTAAGTATTCGAACACGTTTGGGAGCCAACAACGAAATCGTGTATATGAGCACGCCCGCGTATGACCTAAAAGTTCAATTTTTGAAATCAACGGAGATTAAAGTCAAACCTGAAGCCTTCGAGTTCAAGGCTGGACTAGATAACAAAAGCTTGCTAGTCTCATAGAACCGGATTTATATATATCAGTTGATGAGATATGGCACTAGATTTATATTATTGGAATTGACCAAGTGTCAGGATAATCAATGAGGAATTCGATGCCTCGAAAAAATGGTTCGATAAAAGAATAGCAACTATTATGAAAGCTAGATGGATCACATTCTAAACGATTGAAAGCACATCATGTTAACCGCAAGACGTACTTTGGGGGGGCAAGTGTTACCTGGCATTATAGCCCAGCTATATTAAACTGGCTACACGAGTTAGATTCGACTACCATCAAGGATGATGATTCCAGAATGACGATTGTGGGGCCCGGAGGTCGAGTATAGATGATTATATGAAGTAATTGAATGGGTTTGATGGATCTACAATATAGGATGCTCAAAGCATGGAATATGGCTCAACGAATGTAAGGGTTCGGCATAGCATGGCAAGTTGGAAGGGATCGACATGATTGATGGAGAGGGATCAGCAAGCTATATGAAAGAGGGATCGGCATCCAACAAGTTCTAAGTGCATTCATGCATACAACACTCTATATCTTGGGGTTTACAACTCCAAAGCCTATGAAATTTGGAAGGCAAGGTATGTGGACCCTAGGGATCACATGTCATAAGGACAAACTTTGAGGGATCAACATACAAACTTGTAGAGGGTTCGGCCGTTAGCAGTGCACAAGTGATATCAAGTCAAAGATTGAACAATAACTCGAGCTCCAGTGGTCCAAATGACATAGAATTGAAGGGCAAACATATTTTAGCATGCAGAAACCACCATAGGGATCACTGCCTAAAAATTGACCAATAAAGGGATCACTACCGATCCCTCCTCATTGAGATATGGGCCTAGCGAGCCATCTGGTGGGCCTATATGGACTAGAAGGTCCTTCAGCCGAAGTTTTAGATAGATTGGTAGTCGTCCTCAAGTATAAATACTGGCTTAATGGGTCATTATGATGGTCTTTATGCCGCTTTTTACTCTAGACTCTATTGTAATCAAGTGTTCTCTATTCCCTACTATTGTACTCAAATTTATAAGTGACCAATAAAGATAATCTTCAAAGTGGACGTAGGCATATAATGCCGGACCACTATATATTTCTATGTTTCTGATTACCGCTTTCTATTTGTTATTAGCCTAATCTTTTTCTTAGTTTAATTTTATTTTCTTCACTTACTTCTCTATATAAATCTGTTCCTGGGTGCTTGTGACATTTTTTGTTGCAAACAAACATGATTTGGAAGCAAGAAGTTATTCACAAATGCTTTGTGAGTATACTTATGTCAAAGAGTTAAGTATATAAATGTTTTCGAAAACATTTTGAAAAGAGATTTATTAAATAAATATTTGTTTTAAGGCCTAGTGGTTGCTATGGATACATAAATCTCTAATCGAATTGGTTGTTGTTTGTTTATTTGATAGCTTAATAACCGACTAAAAAATATCGACCCAAAATTAGAAATATCTAGGAGAAAAATGTAAGTTATATGACACAATCATCTCCGATGATGCTGTGCTATACGTAAAATCTCCTTTCGTTCTCCTAGAACAAATGATAAGGATATCCATCCACTAACGGTTAGGAGATGATCTCCACTCTTATCTTTGATTGTATATTTCCTAAAGAACTGGGGTTGAGTTTACCGGAAGCTATCAAATGTTATTTCGAAGGGAATGGGATTGGATATGTCATCCGAAAACCCCTTCGATCCAACTCAATCGTTTCGAAGTGAAGACATCTTGAAGATGATAAAATTGAAGACCGAGTTCGTTGAAGTGCAAGGGCTACTTGCTACTAATCCTAAGGGTAATTTCAAAATGGATGTAGTAGAAGTAGTGCCTTCGGTTCGTTTATCTCCTGAACGACTTGTATAGATGAATGCTGACATTGTGTCATAGACTGGAAGGCAATGTAGTATTCCAAGTGGAAAGTGATATATGAAAAGTAAAACGTAGCCTCAAGCCTCATCAATTAGGAAATGACAAAAATCGGGCATGCAACAGGGCCATGTGGGTTGCTCCCATCAGGGTATGGTCATTTCAAATCTAGATCGATTACTATCTACTCGTGTATACTTCGGGCCCAAAGTAGGGTGATCATATTCGGTACTACTAGTCAAGTGGTAGGCCGGTCCTGTGTGGTAGAGGTACAACTTCAAAATAGCTGAAACTTGGTTTCCAAAAGGTGACGCCTCCATAACTTCAAAGCAAACCCAACAGCAAGCAATTCCAAATCATGAGTGGCATAGTTAGCTTCGTGGGGTTCAACTGCCGACTAGCATAAGCAATGACCCTTCCATCCTACATCAAGACATCACCCAAACGTTCTCGATTAGCATCGGTATAAACTGATAATCCTTCACTCCCATTCAGAATGGTGAGAACAGGAGTAGAAATAAGCTTTTTCTTCAACTCATTAAATGCAGCTTCACACTTATCACTCTAAACAACCTTGGCATTCTTACGAGTCAAAGTAGTGAGAGGTGCAGCTATATGGGCAAAATTCTCCATGAATCTCCAATAATAACCGGCTAGGCCCAAAAAGCTATGAATATCGGACGGAGTCTTAGGTGTCTCCTAATCCTAGAAATGGAATAAGGTAGATAAGTTCAAAGATAGATAAGATAATTAAATTTCAAAATAGAAAAGGTGGATAGACTTACATTGATCACGGTGACCTTAACCAGGTCAACCGAGACTCCATTTTCAGAGACAATATACCCAAGGAATTGGACTTCATCTCTCCAAAAATGGCACTTAGAAAATTTGGATTTCAACTGATGACTCCTAAGAGTTTGAAGAATGTGGTTAAAATGTGCCCTATGCTCCTTCTTTCACTTAGAAAAGACGAGGATATCATCAACGAAAACCAAGACAAACTTGTTGAGAACATCGTGGAAAACGCGATTCATGAGATCAACGAAGAAGGCAGGAGCATTGGTTAATCCAAAGGGTATGACTAGCCATTCATAGAAACCATTCTCCATTCAGAAAGTTGTCTTGGGAATGCTTTCCTCGGCTACACGAAGCTGGTGGAAACCGGTAGAAAGATCAAGCTCAGAGAATACTTTAGCTCCGTAGAGCTGATCGAACATATCATTGATACGAGGCATCTGATATTTGTTCTTAAGAGTAAGCTTGTTCAGCTCTCTATAATCAACACACATCCTCAAAGAACCATCAGATTTGGTGACAAAGACCACACCTGCTCCCTATTCTGAAAAACTCTACTGAATCAAATCCTTAGAGAACAATTCTTCAATCTGCTTCTTCAACTCGACTTTCTCTCTAGGTGCCATTCGTCTGGGAGGAAGAACAATAGGTCGAGCTCTAGGAATAAGATAGATGCGGAACTCAATTTCCCACATGGAAGGTAGAGAAGTGACTTCACCAAAAACATCAGGATAATCCCTGACTGTCGGGGTGGAGTCAAGATCACTCCGAAATGGGAACGGCTCGGATTGGTATTTGTGAGAGAATCATTGACTGCCGAGCATCAAGCGAGAAGATAAAAATGCCTGCATAATCCTGAGGCAATCGACATTCAATCACAAGAGAATGGCCCTGATCGTCTCCTAGAGAAATATTTTAGGCTTTGCAAGAGATAACAGCTTCATATCGCTTCAAAAAATCACCTCCAAATAAGATATCAAATGCATCGAAACCCAGAACATAGAAATCTCCGGTAAATCGATGTCTGTTGTAAAGGAGTTTCACCCCTTTACAAATCATACTAAGGTTGGCGGGACCGCCGATGGGATTAGTCACACATAATGATGAAGTTGCCAATTGAGGTTGCAAGATATGCTCAAATGTATTATAGAGATCAACAGATATAAAGCTATGTGATGCTCAAGTATCAAAGAGAACACGAATAAGAAAATCATAGAAAGTAAATGAGCTCTAAAGAGTACCTTGGGTATCACCGGTAGAAGGAGGAGGAGGAGTGAAAGAGGTTATGGCAAACACTCATGATGTCTTGCCTCTCTTCTGAGTGGGACAATCCCCCTTGAAGTGACTAAGCTGCAAACAGAGATGGCAAAGGTTGTTTCTGGTATTCTGGGCTGGAGGAGAAATAGCGGCTCCGGTAGAGGATGGACAGCTGTTGGCATAGTGACCCTTCTGTTTGCACTTGAAACAAGTGATGGAAGATAGGTCAAGCGACTGCCTCTGAGAAGAAAAACCAAGACCCTGAGAATTCTGCCATTTCTTCTTCTGCTGATGGAAGTTAGGCTTCCTCTTCTTCAAGCTACTGCAATTACCCTAAAATGTTGAAACAACCTGCTTTCCCTTGGAATTAGGATTCTCGAATCTTATGGCCATATTCATAAGAGAAGTGAAGGTGCCGTGAACGTGATTGATCAAGCGGTCATAATACTCTGGACGAGCACCATGAATAAACTTCTCATTCTTCTTGAGCATGGTGTCTATCAAGCTGGGAACAAACTTAGATAACTCATTGAACTTCCTCTCATACTCAACAAAAGTCATATCTCCCTGCTCAAGGTCCATGAATGCCCTATATAACTGAGATTTCCCAGCTTCGGGCATCCACTTAGCCACAAAAGCATCCCTGAAAAGAACAGATTCAAGATAAGATAAAGATAAGTTCAAAGAGATAAATCTAAAAAAGATAGATTCAACAAAGAAAACAAAGAAAAAGATGACTAAAGTCTCACCTAAACTCCTGCCAGGTTATATTAGCCTTGACGGTCTGAGCAGTAACAGATTCCCACCAATCCTGGGCGGACTCTTGCAACTACCAAGTAGCTAACTGACGCATCCAAGCATCAGGGATCTCAAGTCAGTGAAAATCCTCTCAAGACTCTTCAGCCACTGCTGAGCCTCGATAATACTCTTGGCTCCAGTGAACTTGGTACCTCCTAGCTTAGAGTACTACTTACAAAGAGTGGTGAACTTAACGAGCTGAATTGGTGGAACGGGAGCAACAACTGGTGGTGCAGGGGCAACAGGTGGTGCAAGGACATTTCCATGACCCCTACCGCGAACATTCCTATGGTTACTCATCTGGAAAAGAGAACAAAGGAAAAGATCCAAAATTCAAACGAAATTCTAAATCAAAGAGAATCCTAACTAAGAATTTCAAGCTCGAACGAAATAATTCTATAATTTTTACTCATTCTAGGGTATTACCACCCTATCTCTAATGATTTTTTACTCCATATGCTAAGTCTTGCCTAAAATAGAGCTCTGATACCAACTGTAATGACCCGCTATTTCGAACCATTCAAATCGATAATAATCAACACATGTCAGACTTGAATTGCTCAAAACAACAGATTGTTAATTTTTATAATTGGCAAAACTTAGCATATACAATAATAAATCAATCACGGAATCACAGACACAGAGTTTTACAAAAATAAATAGCGGAATAGATAAATACTAGTTCATGAAGCTACTACAAAAATAACAGAGTCTAAAACAAATCCAACAGAAATCCCAAATACATAGATGTCTCTAATACAAAACAAATGATAAGTCTGAAACATAAACTCTGGAAATAATGGAAATAACTGCAAAGTTGAATAGATAACAGATAGATCTCCAAGCGAACTCCAAGCTCCAAAGGTGAGTCTCAAAAGCTGTGACACTCAGGCTGACCCGAGCGTAAAGCAAAACCCAAAATACTCGAGTCAGGATTAACATTCTTATTCAAGAAATCAACTCAAGTGAAATGCCCAAGTAAAATGCAATATAACTTAAAGGATGTTGGGATTCCATCCCTTAAGGATCCGATAAACTATCTACATACATAGTACAATACGCTACATATATAATGTCTATAGTAAAGTAAAATATCAAAATAGCGTTAAGGCGTTACCCATATCCCCCTTAACACATTTTATATATTCCCGTAGTCTATACAAATACTGTAAGCTCGACCAAACCAGCGGTTTACTCAGGGAGCACTCCATAGGTACGGTAAAAACCAAACTCGTAGTGGGAACGATAAGGCATGTGACAAGGCACGCGATGCAATGCCTAGGGAAGGATTCTACCGTCTTGTAGAACCGGGCTGGTGGTAACGCATAGTAGCTACTAGTGCCCGCCTCGAGACACACTCCCATAATCAAAGGGGTGCACCAATCAAATCTCAAAGTAATAGAATGTTTTCGAAGAAGCATGCTCGATCGGAGGTGGGACCTCACTTGGCCCAGGTGTAGCTCCTGTTTTAGTCACATCAAGCTGACTCGAGGGAGTTAGGGCTACATTCATACCTCATAAGACGTTCGCCAAACGATTCTACTTCGTTCTGGAATCTCCACCACGTGCATAGTTGTTAAAGTGGTTTTTGGTATTTTCAAAGAGTATGACATTATCGGATCCCGGTCTCTTTAACAACCAAACGCTTATTTCACACCACAGTCATTTTATAAAATTACTTTAAAAATTTCTAAACAAAATCTCAAATCACCAATTTAAAACAAAATTAAATATCCACTTTAAATTTATTTAATTTTAAAATATCCACTTAATCACTTTTTATAACATTTTAAATAAAATCTCAAATTACAAATTACAAATTTAAATCAAAATTAAATATTAAATTTTAATTTTATATTAAATTTGAAAATATTCATTAAAGCACCTTTAATTAAATCTAGTTATCAAATCATACTTTTAAAATTCCAAATTAGTAAGTTCCCAATAAATCCTTATTAAAATTCAATCATTAACTAATTTAAATTACAAATCAATTTCAATTTACCTTTCCAACCTTAATTTATTAAAGTTATAAAAGAAATCTATTTTAAAAAAATATTAATAATTTTTTTAAATAAATATTTATATATTTTAGTTAAATTAATTTTTTATTAAATTTATTATATTAAATTCTATTATTAAATCTATTCAAATATTAATTATATATCTTAAAAATAGTAAAGTTATAAGTAAAATTTTATAATTTGAATTCTCAAACTTAACTTATAATTTTAAAATTTCCAAAACATATAAATTTAAAAATCTAAATTTTTACCCATATTAAAATAAAATATTTATATTATTTTTTGAAATCAAAATTCACATATTTCCTTTCCAAAACTTCAGAAATCATTTTCAAAATAGACCAACGGTGTCCGTATATAATTTTCTATCCTATGGTCAAGTGATACGGATATTTATCATTTCAATCCGTAATAATTTAAATTTACGGGTTTATATCATTTCAACCCGCAATCCTAAAATTCAAAATCAATAAAATCGCTTGGGTTAATCGTTTCAACCCATAATGATTTTTCCCTAATCTATAATATCGTTCGGGTATGTATCATTTCAACCCATAGGGATTTCTAAACTACAGGGAACTTGTAAAGTAAGAACAATAAAACAATTACAAGCCTATATAATCCATTAACAATTTAAATCCAATATTTATTCAACATGTTATGGTGTCAATTTATATAAGTGATAAATTTAAATATTAACATATCATATTCAACGATTAAATAACTAACAATTCAAATTAACAACGAATTTAAATCGTCATTTCATGTTAAATCAATTTACTAGCATATAAATGTTAATCGTGAGTGATCGCTCACCTTTCGAGGATAGAGAACAACGGAAATGAAAAGCAACGGACATAGATACGCAAGCGACACAACGACAAAGCTAGAACCGCTGCTGTAAATTTGGACAGCGAAGAAACAAGGTAAAGTGAATTTAGATTCGATGGATCAAATACATACAATATATATATATATATATATATACATATATATATAGGAAGAGACAGCACAAGCTAGCCTATGATTCAATGGATCAACATATATAAGTACACTTATATATACACTTATAAATGAACACGGTGACAACTCTAGATAGCTGCCATGATTCACATGATAAATATATATAAGTGCACTTATATATAAAAGCTTGGATTGAGAGAAGAAAATATAATTAACTTTTCTGCCAACAAGTACATGTACGCAACAACAACATATATAAGCTTATGAATATATTATTATTTTTATCAGAGAAGCACGGGTCTTGGTGGAACAAGGCAGTGGGAACGAAAGGTTCAGTGTCGGGTTTGATGGCTGCAAGGTTGGAGAATGACCGGAGCGAATTTGCTCGAAGGTGGAAGGTCGGTCAGGTGAGGTGGTGGTTGTGCTAGATGGAGGTGGCGTTCGGCTGAGGGTTAATGGTGGCTTCAGCATGGCAGTACTTATTGAATATGCAAGTATATTATTTTTGTCACATGATAATAAACATATATATATATATATTCATTTAAATGTATTTGTTAATTGTACTATTTTATTTTTCACATAATTAAATAAATATTTGTTGAATAAAATAAATAACACAGATTTTAAATTCAAACAGATATTTTATTCAAACAAATATTTTATTACAATTTTGAATAGTACAAATTTGTGCTCTCACTATATACATAATTTTCATTACAATACAATTTCAAATTATAATACAATTTTTCACTATACATACATTTGCACCTCACTACATATCACTCGTTCACTCGTATTTGTTCTTCAACCATATTCCAATTTGTACCCAGCATCTGAATTATCTGCAAAATAAACACTAACGCAGTAAAATTGAATAAGAAATATTTTTGCAGTGTAAAATAAAATGATTTTTTGAAAATATTATTTGCCTCAGTTATTTGGGTTGTTCGTCATCATTTTCATTTTGAATTCATCAAACATGAACAACCTGTGACATGCACAGTGTATTACTATACATGCCACAAGGCCATGCACACCGATATACACTTGATAAAACTATAGGGATAGGTGAGCACAAGGTCAATCCCTAGCCAAGGCTGGATTCAACTCAGGTGCAATACAAAAGCATCACAGAATTGTCGAGTACAAGTTCTCATGCAACAAGAATCCAAAACCAGACTATGCTAACAAGTGCACAAATGTGTACACATGAGAACAGACTCGACAGTGAAGTGAAACAAGACTAGACCCAAATCAACAATGAACTGTACTCGAAGCAACCAGACTCAAGAAAATGTGCAACATCAAAATGGTTAGACCATCAAATGAACAAACCAGGGCAGTGAATAATACAAAATGAATGGAGCTTGCATATACGTCAACATCACCAAGTGAACATGTTCAAAAGTATATGAATATGTCAAGCCGGTGGAACAAAAGCTTCAGACCATACTTAAATTGCAACCAAACTAGAGTATGAAAACAGTGAACAATGGAATGCAACTGAGGTGAACACACACATACATACATACATAAATGTATGTATGTATACAAGTGGAGATGACCAGCATTCAAAGTGCAGAAAAATTCCAAAACCAAGTCAAAGTTAAGTTCTCATCTCAAAAGATTATCACAATTTTAATTACCAAAGTCAGAGCCGTGGTGACCAAGGTAGAATCGAACAAGTCAAAATCAAACCCGTGGTAATCAAGCATAGCACATCAGAAAATATTCGAATTGAACTAGTCTAAAGAAATCACAAGCATTCAAGCATAATCGTACGGCCAAGTTAAATTAACAGACGAATTCAAATGAAAATATTCGAACGATAATTTAGGGTTTTATTCCCTATATAAACCCTTAACATCATTGGCAATCAATGCATCGATTTCAAGCATATCAACTAGAATAAATAAAGGAAATCGCATACCAGTTCATTCAATAAAAACTCGATCGAGAAGCAGCCGAATGCAAATCGAAGATAATTAACAGAGCAAAGAGAAGAAAATCACTTCAATCGCTCGAAAAACAAACGGCCGCCTCAAATTTTAGAAGCCCTAATTATATAAAGAGGAACGAAGAAAGCATCGGCCGAACATAAGCAATAAGGAGAAGACGTCTACTTTATTTTTCTTACGTGATAATTTTAGTTGGACTGGCTAATATATTATATTGGGCTGATTTTTTAAATTAGGGTTTTGTTTTAGTATTTTTATTTATTTTGTAATTTTCTTTTTAAAACTGAGTTTTTTCTAGTCGTATGACTAGGTTACGAACTACGGTGGTGTAGTTCGAGAATTCGCAACTCAGTGGCTGAGTTGTGGCAGAGTTATGAGCGTAGAGTTAGGTTGGTCAATAGCGGGTGTCACAAGTTTACGTGTGTAAACGTCTGACTACTTAATTTGTAGTAGAAACCTTGGGGGCAGCACATAGGCAGAGTTTTGCCGAAGCTGGGTAAATATGTGTTGTTCTATTTCTGCTTTTATTATTCTGTGATTATATGTGCTGCAATTATTTTATATATTTCCACATTAATTTTTATCAGTATCAGTATCACCCTATTCACCCCACTCTATGGTGAAATCGATCCTACAAGTGGTATCAGAGCTAGGAACAAAAACCAATTTTTGTTATAAAATTTTGATTTTTCAAAAACAAATTTTTGTTTTAAAAATTTGATTTTTTAAATGGCTTCTTTTAATAATGCTTTTGCTGAGGGTCAGTCCATAGTTAGACCACCTATGTTCAATGGTGAATATGCTTAATGGAAAATAGAATTAAAATTTTTCTGAAAACCATTGATGCTTGGAATATTGTTAAGACAGGATATAGGACACCAATTATAGTGGTAGATAATCAAGAAATTGAAAACCGATGGATCAACGAACAGATCTAGAAAAGAAACTATAGAATTCTAAAGCTATGAATTCTATTATTTGTTCATTGGATCAAATTGAATTTAATCGTGTCTCACATTGTCTAACTGCGCAGGAAATTTGGCACACACTTAAAGTGACACACAAAGGAACTTCCCAAGTCAAAGAATCTTGCCTTGCCATGCTTAGTAGCGAATACGAAAACTTCACAATGGCAAAGGATGAAAGTGTCAAAGAAATGTATAGACGACTTTCTAATCAAGTATACAAATCAAAATCACTTGGAAAGCCATACACAAAGCTGGAAATAGTTCGAAAATCCTTAGGATTCTTCCATGAAATTTTGAAGCAAAAGTCACTGCTATTCAAGAATCGAAGGATTTGAAACAAAATCAAAGTTGAAGAACTCATCGGAAATATCACCACTTATGAGCTAGAAATGAAATTCAAGGAAGAACATGAAGGAGGTGATACTCACAAGAAATCAATAGCTCTAAAAGGAACAACTGAAAGTGAAGATGATGATGATGATGGTGCAGCAGAACTGGCGCTGATAATAAAGAAATTCAAAAGGTGGAATCACAAATACGGAAATCCAGCTCTAAATCAACAACTGAAAAGCAGAATAGTTAAAGTTCTAGACAACCCAGAAGAGAAAGAGATCATTTGTCACAAGTGCAATAAACCTGGTCACATCAAGCCCAATTGTCCTCAGAATCGACTTTGCCAAGGAAATAAATAAAAAAGGAGAAGTTTTGCAGCCACGTGGAATAAAAGTGATGATGATAATAAAATCACTAGCAGTGAGAGTGAAAAAGCAGATCTATGTCTTCGAGGTGATATTACTAATAGCGATGATGACGAGCCAAGCGAGGTATCAAAACCCATTCACTCAGAATTACTTATATATGTTTACGAAGTAAATGGCAGCTTTGAAAGACTTAAGGAGAAATACTCTAAAACTGAATCACAAAGAGATACTTTGATAGAATTAAATAAACAACTTGACGAATTAGTCAAAAACTATCGAAATTAAAGCCCTAAGTGTGATAAGTGTCCATCACTTGAAGAAGAAATTAAAAAATCAAAAATTAAAATTAAATCACTTGAAAATGAAATTCTGATTTTGAAAGAAAGTGAAAACAGGAGGAGAGAAAATTATATTAAAAAGTGCGCTATGTTATTGAACGAAAATGAACCCCTTAAAACACAGGTCCAATAATTGTCTACGACTTTAGGAAAATTTTCAAAAGGAGAAAGATCGCTAAATATGTTATTAGGGAAACAAACTGTTAATACTATTAGACAAGGACTTGGATATAATCAATCTTAACGAGTTAAAAGTGAAATTAATCAAGTCAAATCCGAGTGCACAATTTGTAGAAAAATTGGACACAATCAAAACAATTGTTGGTATAGACCCAAACACGTGAAAACCATTCCAATTTGGGTTCCAAAACGCACGAATATAAAATCCCTTAAAGTCAAACTAATCTGGGTGCCTAAAGGAACAAATATAAATTGTTTTGGGTCTACACAAACATATTTTTCAAAATCTTTTGCCACTAAAAACCATGTACCTATAAAAACAAATAAGTCACAAAAATCATTTTTCGTGTAGATGTGGTGGCAGGCTAAGGAACAACAACAGTGTTACCTGGATTCTGGTTGTTCCAGGCACACGATGGGCTACAAATCAAAGTTCCTTAGCCTAGTACAAAGGTGGCAGAATCACAATGGGCAACAACGAAAAATTATCGGTAAAGGTAAAATAGGTAACGGTAAATTTATCTTAAACGATTATTAAATGTGAAAATCTGCACCATAATCTGATTTAAATCAGCCAGTTATGTGATAAGGAGATAAATGTTGATTTTGATTCTGAATTATGAAAATTGTTGACAAATCGTTTGTTCATCTTTGAACTAGTTCGTATAGATTTGTTTAGACTAATGACGTTGTTTTATTGATTGATGATTACTCTAGGTACACATGGATATATTTGTTCTAAATCTGACACTATGTTCACTGTTTTGTTTATTTGCACGGTTTCAATTCAAATTCAAAAGAATTTTATTTAAAAGCTATAAAAAGGATTTTAAGGAATTTGTTGGAACTTTATGATCTGGTCTATGACATCCAACTAATGATAATCTTGAGTCAAAGGAAAATTCGAATGCAGATTACACTAGTAGTCTAGTTGATAGAAAAATTACTGGTGGAAAGTGTTTTATGAAGAGACATTCATTAGTTGCATCATTTTCAAATAAAATATCTGCATATTTTTCATTTCATATGATTTTCAATTAGCGGACAATTTCTTTTATAAAACCCCTTCTAGAAAATAGTTTTTGTTGACCTTGTTTTAGATTAGTCATTTTAGAAAATTTGATTTTATAATCATTTTTGGATTTGATCTTAAATGTCTACATTAGCTAATTTGACTCCCTACTAATTATCGAAAAGATAAATAGTGATTGAAAAAATGATGAGTGTTGATAGTAATCATATATTATGACTTGACACAGTATATTTAGTGAATTTCTTTAAGAAATTTAAACAAGATTTATAATAACTTTTGTTGGTAAAAATTCCATGAACATCTCCATTTCTATCATATTTCTAACAACCATCACTCATCAAAATCCAATATAGTATGTCAATATGTGGTATTTTAAACAGGAAATCATTCGTTTTTATTTTATTTTATTTTTTTAACATCGAAAGAATTTACTCTCATTTAAAAGTCCTTACGGTTATGCATGGGTGAATTACTTGGAATATTTGTTTATGTGCTTTCATGCTCATTTAAAAGTCCTCACAGTTATGCATGTATGGAACACATATCAAAATTGGTTATTAAATAGACGAGTTGATTCTAATCCCATTTAAAAGTCCTCACGGTTATGCGTGGTTAGAAGATACTTAAAATTTGTTTTTTTTTGTTTTTTAAAAATTGGGAAATCTACTAATCTCATTTAAAAGTCCTAACAGTTATGCATGATTAGTAAATATTCAAATTCCTGATATAAATATACCACAAATAGACACAACTATATGGTCTTATATGCCGACATCACCCCTATCACTCTAAAGTGGAATATGCGCCTAAGAAAGTTTTTATGATTTTTGTTTGAATTTTTATTAAAATTTAATATTTATTTTTGATTGGGTATTAATATTGTATTAATGTCTATCACTATATCTCTATTTTTCTAACACTATTACTCTTTTGCTGATAACAAAAGGGGGAGAGAAAAGTTAAGATTTTGGCGAATAAAGGTCAAATATTTTATATTATATTTGCATTCTAGTTTCATTTGCATATTTTTATTTATTTTCATGCATATATGACGGGGGAGTTTTGGTGTAGGGGGAGCATTCAAATAGGGGGAGCAAATAGAGTTCATCAATGACCAAATACATTTAATAAATTCAAAATCTTAAATATATGTTTTTTATCATCAAAAAGGGGAGATTGTTGAATATGCAAGTATATGAGTTTTGTTTGATGATAATAAACATATATATATATATATATATTCATTTAAATGTATTTGTTAATTGTACTATTTTATTTTTCACATAATTAAATAAATATTTGTTGAATAAAATAAATAACACAGAATTTGAATTCAAACAGATATTTTATTCAAACAAATATTTTATTACAATTTTGAATAGTACGAATTTGAGCTCTCGCTATATACACAATTTTCATTATAATACAATTTCAAATTATAATACAATTTTTCACTATACATACATTTGCACCTCACTACATATCACTCGTTCACTCGCATTTGTTCTTCAACCATATTCCAATTGTATCCAGCATCTGAATTATCTGCAAAATAAATATTGGCGTGGTAAAATTGAAAAAGAAATATTTTTGCAGTGTAATATAAAATGAGTTTTTGAAAATATTATTTTCCTCAGTTATTTGGGTTGTTCGTCATCATTTTCGTTTTGAATTCATCAAACACGAACAACCTGTGACATGCACAGTGCATCACTGTACATGCCACAAGGTCGTGCACATCGATATACACTTGATAAAACTGCAGGGAAAGGTGAGCACAAGATCAAACCCGAGCCGAGGCTGGATTCAGCTCAGGTGCAATACAAAAGCATCACAAAATTGTTGAGTACAAGTTCTCATGCAACAAGAATCCAAAACCAGACCATGCTAACAAGTGCACAAATGTGTACACATGAGAACAGACTCGATAGTGAAGTGAAACAAGACCAGACCCAAATCAACCAAGAACTGTACTCGAAGCAACCAGACTCAAGAAAATGTGCAACAACAAAATGGTCAGACCATCAAATGAACAAACCAGGGTAGTGAATAATTAAAATGAATGGAGCTTGTATATACATCAACATCACCAAGTGAACATGTTCAAAAGTATATGAATATGTCAATCCAGTGGAACAAAAGCTTCAAACCATACTTCATTGCAACAAAACTAGAGTATGAAAACAGTGAACAATGGAATGCAACTGAGGTGAACACACACACACATACATAAATGTATGTATGTGTACAAGTGGAGATGACCAGCATTCAAAGTGTAGACAAATTCCAAAACCAAGTAGAAGTCAAGTTCTCATCTCAAAAGATTATCACAATTTTAATTACCAAAGTCAGAGGCATGTTGACCAAGGTAGAATCGAACAAGTCAAAATCAAAGCCGTGGTAATCAAGCATAGCACATCAGAACATATTCAAATTGAACCAGTCTAAAGAAATCACAAGCATTCAAGCATAATCGTACGACCGAGTTAAATTAACAGATGAATTCAAATGAAAATATTCGAACGATAATTTTGGGTTTTATTCCCTATATAAACCATTAACATCATCGGCAATCAATGCACCGAGTTCAAGCATATCAACGAGAATAAATAAAGGAAATCGCATACCTGTTCATTCAATTCTACTTCTGCTTTTATTATTTTGTGATTTTCCGTGCTGCAATTATTTTATATATTTCCGCATTAAATTTTATCAGTATTAGTATCACCCTATTCACCTCCCCCTCTAGGGTAAAATCGATCCTACAGTACTCGGTTGGAGGGAGGGCAAGTGGTTCAGGCGGTAGAAGGGTAATGGTAGTGGGCAGAGACGGGTTAGGGTGCTCAGCTAGTTGGGTAGGCACCGAAGATGGCTTGCCGCATGGAATAACAAGGAGGTGGAGGAGAGGAGTTGCAGAATGGGTGGTGGGCATGTTGGAGTGGAAGGAGGTTGCGGCAAAGGAGGGGATCTGGTGGTGGTTCAACGAGTTGAGGCTGAGGCTTATGGTAGCAGGTTTGGCTTCGGGTCACGCACGACAGGCGATGGGGTGATGAGATGCAGAGGCGTGTAAGGGAAGTAGATGGATGGGCTTGGGTCAAGTCTCGAGTGGAAAGGAAGAAAACACGGGGCTCAAGCAGGTTTTCTTCGAGCAAAATTTGAAAACAACAGTATATACATATAAAACTTTTATTATGAAATTTATAAAAGAAAACGAATTGCAAACCCGAAGGGGAATAACCAGGAACTCGAAGCAAATAGAATGGCGACCTGGAGATAGAGACGAGCAGTTCTCGAAGCTAGATGAAACAGATACTGTGCTATGATTTTATTATTTTTTTCTCAGAACAAAGAAGATGAAAAATGAAAGGACGAACACAATATAAATATCAAAATCTAGGAATAGAAAAGGACATCAGTTGAATTCAGAAGTTAATAAAAGCAATCGGCTGTTAGTATTGTATGGTGGATAAATGAAAGGTCATGAAAACCCAAAAGTCCCAAATACGGAACTGATACGGCAAAACGTTTTGTCGTTTTCGCCGCGCGTCGGACACCGAAATATTCAAATGAATATACTGAGGAGATTAGCAGGACAAGATGAACAGAATAGTAAACAGATATTAGAGATACGACTATCCTATCAAAACTCGATATTCGCTGCCAAACTGCTGCTAATTCGTCGAAAATAAGATAAACGGGGCTATAGCAGTCTAAATTTGACAAAAAGAAATACGACGTCTCACTTGAAAAATGATTTACATTTTTATTATGTAAAAATATTCAGATTTCAAAAACATTTAATTTTCATCAAATTTCAACTGATTTAAATTTAAAATCGAAATTTCGCAAATGTACAAACTTTCAAATTTTCAAATAAAAATTCACCATTTGCTATGTTTAAATAAACATATTACAAATATAAAAAAAATTCATTTCAAAATTTATTTGTTCATTTCAAGAAAAATTTAGTTAATTACGTTATTAAAATCGTTAAAATTCCAGGGTCATTACATTATGTGTAAACAGCTTACTCTAAATCATTATTTCGAAATTTCTGTTTCAATACATACGTACCAAAACATTAAGTATTATCAAGAAATATTCTTGTGAGTAAATTCGAAATAACTTGAGTATGTTGAATAACGAATCTATTATGCTAATTTCAATAATTGAAATTTACGAGGTTATTCTCGTCAACGTTGCTCATTAAATTGCAACTGCACTAGTATTTTAAAGACACAATCGCGACCGATGGATCACATCCCTTCGGATATGATTACCAAAATCATATTTGATAACATACTTGGAATACCTTCGGATTTGCGCATCATACCTTATCATAGAGTCAATACTCATAATGGCTTAGTTGACAACCGAGGATTATCTATTCTCGACAATGATAAGCAACTCATAGTTTCTCTTCAGTGTGCTAGAATACATATTAGACACTCTAATGTGATGTGTTCATTTAGGTTGGTTAATTTCATTTCATCACATGTAATCAGTTTTATATTTGGATCTTATCCAATTCCACTTTACTACCAATAATTTCTCGAAGAAATTTCTTCACAGTGAAGTTGGTATTTCTTGAAACAACAGTTGTTTCTCAGTGCAACAGAATAGGTATTCAAAAACATTTTATGAATTGCCTTTTATATAAAACTAATTTAGTTTTAGTTTACAAAACTTATGTTCAAAAACATAAATGTATCATCCAATGGCAGTCTTTTCCAAAGTCCTTTTGGGGAGATTCATACAAAATCCCCCATGAACAATTATTACGTGCAAACTTTCGATTTGCACAACCTGCCAACCCCTTGGCCTAGGATATGTTAGGGTTTCTTATAAACCCTTATCTTGTATGACTTTGTAAATTGTTATTTAGATGAAATAATATTAACCTTGTGTACTACTCTTAAGTACATGCCTTATAGAAAGAAATGAACTCAATTTCACTCGCAATTAATCATACATTGTCCAACAAAGTCTAATTACCCATTATCGATGCATCATTATGTATCATATGGAGGAGTGACTTTTGAGGTTGAATCTTTATTCATTTTAGGTACGTTTGGAACTCTTTCCATATGTTATTTTATTTACTTCTATTTTATAATCTATGAGTTTACCATAGACATTCTATATGTGTATCAAATACACATGTACATGTCGGCAATAATTCATCAGCGAATATAATGAAGTACATGGAACCGTTTTGGTATTAATAGACTTACGATTGCATACCCTTATATGTATCAATCTGAAGAGTTCATCAACTTTAATGATGCTCCCACTGAATGGGTGCATGGTCCTTAATTGTTTGAGATATAATTAACTAGTATCATATGATTCATAATTACATAATAAAATTATTTTTCAAAACTATGGCTTAGTCTATAATTCCAAAATAACTGTAAATAATATACGATACTTCTGTACATTCCAATGCATCACTTTTGTTATGAACACAGATACCACGTTATAGTTTTATTTCATAAAGAATATTCATATTGAAATATAGCTATGTCTATTTTTTAGTCGATACCGAAAACATAGTCATTATTTCATAAATAATATTCGGTATGTTTTACGAAAACAATTTTCGTAATTCAATGCAATATCCATAGTTTATACTTGAATTTGATTTGACGGGATTGTTTTAGAGATAGATTTCGGCCAGGAAGGAGAAAGGATATGGCGGCCAATAAAAGCAAAAATTAGGGTTTGAGATCATTATTTGAATGGTTGAATAAGAGAGAAAATAGGTAAGTATCTAATACTCCTTCTCACTTAATCTTAACCATGCATCTCCAAGCCTATAACCCTTGTTTAGCAGCCCATAACCCATGCTAAACTAGCCAACTTTTCTTTCCAAACATCACAGACCATTATCCCATTTTAACCCAAATTAAATATATACAATTATATTTAATCTGTTATCGGTATCACATATAGATCGATATATTTATAACCATTAAACACACACACACATACACATAACAATGTTTATTTCTCAAATCATGTTCAAATTTTATAATTAATATTTCATAAATAATAATTAATTTATGAAAACTACAAACTAATTAAATTGTTTGGTCTAAAGAGAATTCATCATTTTGGTTGTGTGACTCTTGGGTGTAAATATGATCAGTGATTAACATCGAACTATTCGAACGCTAACGTTCACACATCACTTAGCAGGCGGTGTAACAACCCGCACCTTATTGGGCCTAAATTTCGACAAAAATCGAAACCCAAGTCCATTAAAGTACAGATCATTGGATTTGGTACCAGCAAATAAGCATGAGCATTATCAGAGATTGATAGAAATCTAAACTCACAGTCGAAATAATAATAGGATATGGATACTAATTATGACCGCTATCTTAGAACTAATGGTATTCCATGGGTAGCAGATTGTCACATCAACATCGAGCATGAGAGAAAGAAGACTACTCCAACAACAAAGCACATCCAGCAACAGTAACTCGTTCCTCTAAATTCTATCCTATGGGTTGTAATGAGGAAAAGGTCAGAACAACGTTCTGGTCACTAGAAAAAT
Organism: Allium fistulosum; assembly: GCA_030737815.1. Classification (NCBI taxonomy): domain Eukaryota; kingdom Viridiplantae; phylum Streptophyta; class Magnoliopsida; order Asparagales; family Amaryllidaceae; genus Allium; species Allium fistulosum. Next base: position 476,842,599 of record CM060901.1, read on the forward strand.
ATAAACCGTCCATAACATAAACTAATACTGATTGGTTTCCATTTAATTGTTACGTCCACTAAGGTTAGCAATTCTAATCTAACCTTGTATTACACACACGATTACTTAATTACCCCTTCCCAAGTATGAAATACTAATGAAGCCATATCAACCACCCAATACTTCCAAACCTATTCGCCACTTAATAATTCTAAATAAGAAGCGGGCTTCTATAATACTTTTTTAAATGAGAAATAGGTAGACTCTGCCATTTAAGACCTTAATCAAGGTAGATCCCATCATTTAAGACCTATTCCCAAGGTGGTTTCCTAACGATTTTGTCAATGGTCAATGGGTCCTAACTACAAGACCTCTAACCATTATTTATGGCTTTCGACATTTAATGTCCAACTATTACCGTATCTATCGTCGATAAAATTGTAGCCATGTAATAAACAATACCCCAACCACTTAATACCATTTATTGGAAAATAGGCAAACTCTGATCATTTAAGACCTTAACTAAGGCAGACCTCATCATTTAAGACCTATCCCCAAGGCATGCTCCTAAATGGTGCTATTGTTATTATGGCCTTAGCAATGTAAGAGACCATACCCAAGCCACTTAATACTTCCAAGTGGAAAATAGGCAAACCCTATCATTTAAGACCTATTTCCAAAAACATGCTCCTCAATGGTGCTATCTAGCTATCATTGCTTGGAAATCTCATTAGGGTATTTAATACTTCTTTTATAGGAAAGAGGAGGACTCTGCAGTCACTTAAGACCTAAAACCTGAAATGAACCCTTCCTGAGATATCCAATATCACTCTTAATTATAAATATGGAATCTCATTTGGTTACTTCTTTCGGTAGGGAGGTAGGGCCTTCAGCTACTTAAGACCTCAACACTGAAGTAAACCCTTTTTAGAGACATCCTTATTTATTTATTAAGAATCTCACTAGGTTACTTAACACTTCCATTTAAGAGAGAGGCGGACCATTCTGCCACTTTGACCTCAAACAAGAAGTGAACCCCTATGGAAATATAACCCGCCGCTCCTAATTCCAAATTTGGACAGTTTAATACTTTCCAATTAAGAAAGCAAGTCAAATCTCTCACGTCGTCACGGATTATAGGATTAGTGATATCTTACATTAGTAGTACATACAGCCGATAGCTGGTAGCCTTAAAGTGAGGGATAGTCTTCTGTTGAGTGAATCTACAGACCTTGCATCACTAACCCACTAAGTCCAATTAACCATCCTAAGTCTTTATTTATATTATCTTAGGTAGATATTGAACTTTACTTACTAATTCCGTTTTTATTTAAGGAAATAAAATTTACCTTAAATATTTATCTACCCATAAACCCCCGTTTAATGCTCATAAATGTCAATTTGTCCATAAAATCCTAACGGATATTTCCTAAGCCATTTATATATGATTACTAATTTCAAATTAGTAACCTTTTATATCTCTTCTATTTTTATCAGTCCCATTAATCCATTTGCCCTATCAAATTATTGCAACTCCCATATTTATTACCATTTATTGAAGTTACAACCTTTAAAATTCTTTTCCCATTAATTAATTATTCTAAACACGAATATTATGCACAAGCGTCGTTATTAGCTTTTTATTTAATTATTATAAGCACAGTAATTACATACGAACATTTACTTTTATCAAATATGTTCTAATTATATACTTTCACTAGAATATAATTTTCTATGTTCCTTTGTTGGGATCATATCTAAAAAGAATATCCGCTATAATTTCCACAAATTAGTCCAAAACAAAAGATTTAACTTTAAAATATAAAAGATTACATCGTTTGAAATTACAAGGAATAACCATTTCTTTTTATTATTGAAATAAATAGCGTAAACTACAATGAATTCATACTTTACACGTCTCTTTCTCCTTTTATTTGCATATATTCATTGTTAGATCAAACGTTGTATCTTTCAAAAAGGGAAAGAAATCAAACTAATTTACAAATATTATGTGGGTCTAAATTCCAAATATAGAAAATTTTATATTCTAACAAGATTAGGGTAATAACCAGATTTATAACATTATTATACAACTTATTTCAGATCTGGAATAAATTTCATTCAAATCAATATTCTAAATTCATACTTTTGGGATTGATTTCCTGATCAAGTTATAAACAATGCTAAATCAATTCAAAAACAAGAATACATAAGCGATATTTATTATATTCAAATCATACTCAATTTGATGCCTACAACTCATATACAATTATCCAATTAGGCATAAAAAATCAAATAAACACTAGCGGGATAATTTTCATATTATAAGAATCTATAAAATTTCCCACCCACCTTTTAAAAGCGATCCAAATCTCCAGATTTGAAATAGAACCTTTATTTCATCTCCAAATACTTTTTAATCCAAGAGATATGTATAAAAGGGTGTATAAATACATTATAATTATAGATCTGAGAAGTGATTTGGGATTGAGAAAGAAAATAGATACAAATATATAAATTACCTCAAATACGCATATGGTTGATTCTCTTCTCTTCTCCTTTTTATTAGATTTCTACTCTTCTCCGATTTGTACGTAGGTACAAATATCTTTTCTTTATAATTTAGAAAGAAAGTGAAGAAGAAGAAGTGGTAGAGCTTCGCTACTACCTCCATAAAAATTGAGAAGAAAAGGGAGGGCAAGGCCTGAATTTATAAGTGCTAGAATCAACCAGAACCGTATGATTTAAAATATTAAATCTGGGCCGTTGCGGCCTAGGGTTATTGTAACCACTAGGTTGCCACCGGTCAACCGCCTTTGGATCACCGGTCAACCGCTGGGAGTCGACCGTCCCCAATAACGGGTCGGTATGTTAGCCCGTGCGATTAATTATAAACGTTAATTTTCTTATTTAATTATTTTCGTTCTGAATTCGATTTTTTTCCGTAACTTCTTCATTTGGACTCCGATCGTAAAACTTCAATTATGAAAGTTGCTCAGAATTTCACCACGAATACAATGGTGCGAGTTTAGTGGTCGAATTCCATCATTTGCACAAATTATATTTTCAGAGCCTAATTAACTAAATAACTAACGTCAAATTACGGGGTGTTACATTCTTCCCCCCTTAAAAAGAATTTTGTCCTCAAAATTTTCACTAATGACTAAGTTATGGTTTTGGCTCCTAGTAACCCTAAACAACACAACCACTGAGTGTACAACCAATTTTATAACCAATTATGCACAAGTGCATAATGTATTATTGTATCACCACACAGAAAATATGTATGCGGAATAATTCTTAAATGGATCCTCCTATATGAATGCATTTCTTTTGAAAATATGATGCAAACAACCTGCATATACATATTGGCAGTTCTACATGTATGAAGCTTTTATAAAAATCTTTTCAACCAAAACCTTCATGCTCCTACAAATAGAAGTATGAAGCAACAATTTTTGCATCCACTTCCTACAATCCAATAATCTAGCGCATCGAAAAATCGCTTCCTCAACTTTACTTCTATGCTAAAAAGGAATTTAGACGGAGAATTTAACATTCTTACCACAGTATAATCTTCCCATTCCTGTAGTACAGTGAAAATTTCTTAGCTGCCCCAAATTTACTCCAAATTTTCCCCACACAAAACGCATAAGAAAGTTTATTTTCAATCTCTAAAACGGAATTAAACCTAAAAATAGACATGTGCGCGTCATCGATAAGGTATGGAAATAAATAAAATCCGAGGCTAAAACAACTTTTCCCTTGTTATCACTTGCATTTATCAAATCGTCGACCCTAATGCACCGCTAAATTCGCAAATTCTAACTTTGTTTGCCTTCCCTACGCCTACACAAAAATCTTTCTCACTTTTCAAATTTTGTACGTCATCTTGAAAATAAATCCCAAAATTTTTAGACGCACATTTTCTCTTAAAATAAAATTTTGAACAAAAACTCTAAAATAATTTAAGAGTAAAAAATAACTAAAACACAACTTTTTCTTACCTTCTTTTCAAAAGGGAACTTTTCAAACCGCGGGATATTTTTCAAAATATTTTTTCTCTCAAAGTTTTGATAAATCAAGGCACAATTTCAGCGTAGTCGGTAGTCGATTATGTGCTAAACACATAAACCAAATTTTAAAATCCTACAATTAACCTTTATCCAAAAATTTGATATTTTATTTAAAAATATCAACACATCTTGTATTAAAAAAATTTAGCCTTTAAGGAACATGTGCAATGACCCGTGATATCGAAATAACTTTATCATGTCCTTTGCTAAAATTTTCAACTATTCCAATTTTCCATTCTTATATTACATTTACTGTTAGTTAAATATCTTTATGAGATTTCCATATCTATATTGCTTCTTTAGTATGCATACATATATATATATATATATGGCCGGTTCGCATATCTACCGACAATAACATAGAACGTGAATAGAAACTCATAATATCATGTGTGCCTTTTACAAGAGACAACTACAGTTTTACAGCCCAATAACCCAAAAGAAAAGAACAAATGCTGGAAATAAAAGGATACAACAATCCTAAATAAATACCGCTTAAGAACCGTGTGTCCAGGACTAGAGCACGAGCCTTTGCCGCAACCACGGAATGGTCATAGCATGGCGGCTATGCACCCAATCTCATGTCCTTGGCATTGCTAATCCATCCTAATATCTTGAAGCTCTGTCTAAACCTAATGGATAGCAACAAGCTCAAGACTCATATATCCCTCGGCGTGTTTAGCTTTCCCCTACCGCTGGTGTTGCGGCTCTGGTGTTGGTCCAGGTGGTGCGGCAAGTGGTAAAGGAATATTCACCCTTTTAATGGTGGTGCGGTCGATGGCGGGAGGGACCTTCCTCACTATTGGCTTTCCACTCAAATTTACCCCGTAATGCCTAAATACTCGGGTGAGCAAGTGGCAATATAGAAAGTAGTCCTTAGGATACCAACTCTCTGATCGATCATATGGAGCATCAAGATACGAGCCCAATTGACGGTTACGCCGCCAATTATAGCATAGGCGGCTTTTTGAATTGAGGTGTAGATCTAGTCAAGGCTTCCCATCTTGATAATGATATTGTGCTGAATGATGCGCAAGACGAGACGGGCCATCAGTCGCAAATTGTCGGTCCTTCAATCACCGACATTCCCGAAAAGGATCCGCTGTAGAATCTTAGGATCAATCATCTCTATATCATCCAAATCAGCACCTACTACATATATCTCGAAAATCCTAGCAAGATCATCATATGTTATCTTATTCCGAGTTCCCTTCAACTCGGACTCGATGTAGCTATTGCCATCATCAAAATTCTGCACCATCTGTGCAGATGGATGTAGCATGTGTAATATTCCCGCTCATAAGTCTCAAAGCGGAGGATCGATGCAAGTCCTGCCGCGACAAAAATCTCTTCAAGCCTAAGAGTGGTGAAATCTTCAAACTTCACTGGATGAGCGTGAAGGAAATCAAAGTCCGTCGTTCCATGATAGGTGGCAATCTTTTGCGTGCTCCTGTCAAGCCAAGCTGCTTCTTATGGAGTGAGGCTGGGATAACGAGAAGAAGAGTAACCAATGCGTGGCAGGTGGTAAAAGGGAGAAAATGGTTTAGATCCAAAGTAGTGGTGGGGCAAGATCTAATGCACAAGGACTTTGGCGTTGGTTGGTGGAGGAATGGAGGAGAGAGGCTTTGGTTAAGCGAAAGAAAGGGGAGGTGGAATTGGGTTCGGCTAAAAAAATTGAAAAGGAGGAAGTGAGTGAGGTGGTGCGGCGGTTGAATGTTTGGATGTGACTTATAGTCGTGTTCCAAGTTTGGTTTCGGCCCGAATCCACCTAGCAATCGACCGCTATTAGGTCAATTGGTCGACCGCTACGGTCGACTGCTAGCCCAGATTTAGGCGTGGCCTGAACCTGGATCCAATAGGGCCGGTTAAATTAATTAATACTCTAATGACTGTTCGCACACCATCTGCAGCTTAACCCATTCATAAAAATTCTACCTTTCACACGACGGTGTCCTCTTTACCATGTCAACCTTCCTTGGCAAGATTACAATTAGCCTCAGCAAAAAACTGTTGGAACCAACCAGACTTCCAAAAACCCAAAAATATTCCAGCTGCTATTTCATGCCTACTATGCACGGAATTATTTCTTTCAATAGCTGGTGGGTTCAATAACACTACAAACTACATATCCTAACAAAGTTGATGGCATTCCTATTTTGTCCGTACCTTAAAGAGAGAAAAATTAAAAACTTCAATTTTATAGACCGAAAAATCCGAGCTAAATATATGCTCCTTTATACTTGTTTCTAAATAATAGAAACCATTTCGTAGCAAAACTTCCTTTAAAAGTTAAATTTATATATATATGTATTCCATGGTTCCAAAATCCTTGTTTTAAAACACAAATTTCCCCGATTGGATTAATATTTTTTTGCCAAAAATCAAAATCAAGCCTTTGTTGATATATATATATAAATATTTAAGGATTTCAAAAATTAATCTTTTATAAACTAAGAGTTTCTTAACACGGCCAACTTAGTGGTATATATGTTTCGTTGAAAATTAAAATTTCAAAACTTTCCCAAAAAAAATATCAAAATAAATCTTTAGGAAAAGAAATCCTTTGAAAACCTTTTTTCCAAAATCTAAGGCTTTTCCAAAATATACTTTATAAAAATTGACTCATAGGTTTTAGACTAAGGAACTGACATTAATTATTTAAATAAAAATCCAGTTTGCCATCAAAGTGGTGATCAATGAATGCACCTTAGCAAAACTTGCTTCCGGACGATTGCAACATACAGACTCTAATTTCCCATTCAATTGGAATAATCGTTTCTCCGACTGGAACTCAAAATCCAAATCACAAGGTAGCTAGAGTCTCAACTGTCAAGTCGAACACCTCTAATCTCCAGGATTCAGCCATATGTCGTACTCATGCTCTTCATCAACAGCGCTTTACACATCGCCACCACTCAATGGGGTACTTCGAAGTCGGCATGAATATCTTAACTTTAAAATATTTACAACCCATAGTTCTTTGCTCATTCCTTCGGAGTGGAACTACAACTACTTCTATAGTCGGAAATCTTAGAATCTAGCGTAAAAATATGATATTACTAGATAAGAAAGTATGAATATGTTCTCTCAATTTATCCTAATCCCTCTGATCTACTAACCTAGGCTCTGATACCAGATGAATCTACCCGCACCTTAATGGGCCTAAATTCCGACAAAAGTCGAAACCCAAGTCCATCAAAGCATAGATCATTGGATTTGGTACCTGCAAATAAGCATGAGCATTCTTAGAGATTGATAGAAATCTAAACTCACAGTGGAAACAATAATAGGATAAGAAACCGATTATGACCAATACCTTGGAACTAATGGTATTCCTTGGATAAAAGATTGTCACATCAGCATTGAGCATGAGAGAAAGAAGACTTCTCCAAAAACAAAACACATACAGCTCTAGTGACATGTTCCTCTAAATTCCATCCTATGGGTTGTAATAAGGAGGGAGTCAAAACAACGTTCTGGTGATTGGAAAAATATAAACTATCCTTAACATTTACTTATACCGGTTGGTTTCCATTTAATTGTCATGTCCATTAAGGTTAGAAATTCTAATCTAACCTTGTATTACACGCACGATTACTTACTTATGCCCTCCCAAGGTATGAAGTACTAATGAAGCCATATCAACCACCCAATACTTCCAAACTCATTTGCCACTTAATACTTCTAAATATGAAGTGGGCTTCTATAATACTTTTTCAAAGAGAAATAAGAAAACTCTGCCATTTTAGACCTTAGTCAAGGTAGACCCTGTCATTTAATATCTATTCCCAAGGTGGTTTACTAACAATGTTGTCAATGGTCGATGGGTCCTAGCTACAAGACCTCTAACCACTATTTAAGGCTTCCGACATTTAATGTCCGACTATTATCATATCTATCACCGATAAAATTCTAGCCATGTAATAAATAATACCCAAGCTACTTAATACCTTTTCTTATAAAAAAAGGTAGACTCTGATCATTTAAGACCTTAACTTAGGCAGACCTCATCATTTAAGACCTGTTCCCAAGGCGTGCTCCTAAACATTACTATTGTTATTATGGCCTTAGCAATGTTAGAGACTGTACCCAAGCCACTTAATACTTCGAACTGGAAAATAGTCAGACCCCGTCATTTAAGACCTATTTCCAGAAGCGTGCTTCTTAATGGTACTATCTAGCCGTCATTGCTTAGAAATCTCATTGCGCTACTTAATACTTCTTTTATAGGAAAGAGGAGGGCCTACAGTCACTTGAGACCCAAAATCTAAAGCGAACCTTTCTCAAGATATCCATTATCACTCTTAATTATAATTACGACATCTCATTAGGTAACTTCTCTTGGTAGGGAGACGGACCCTTCAGCCACTCAAGGCCTCAACACTGAAGTAAACCCTTTTAGAGACATCCTTATTCATTTATTTGGAATCTCACTAGGTTACTTAGAACTTCTATATAGGAGAGAGGCGGACCCTTCGGCCACTTAAGACCTCAAACCAAAAGCGAACCCCTATGGAGATATCCCTCACCGCTCCTAATTCCAAAGTTGGGTCATTTAATACTTTTCAATTAAGAAAGCAAGCCCAATCTCTCATGTTATCACGGGTCCTAGGATTAGTGATATCTCACATAAGTAGTAAGTACACCCTATTGCTGGTAGCCTCAAAGTGAAGGGCAATCTTCCATCAAGTGACTCTACTGACCTCGCATCACTAACCCACTAAGTTCAATTAACCATCCTAAGTCTATATTTATATTATCTTAGGTAGACATTAGACTTAGCTTACCGATTCCCTTTTTGTTTAAGGTAATAAGATTTACCTTAAATATTTATTTACCCATAAATCTTCGTTTAATGCTCATAAATGTCAATTTGTCCATAAAATCTCGATGGGTATGTTCTAAGACATTTATGTATGATTGCTAATTTCAAATTTGTAACCTTTTATATTTATTCCATTTTTATCAGTCCCATTAATCCATTTATCCTATCAAATTATTGCAACTCGTATACTTATTACCATTTATTGGAGTTACAACCTATTAAATTCTTTTGCCATTAGTTAATTATTCTAAACGCGAATATTACGTGCAAGCGTCGTTATTAGCTTTTTTATTTATTTATTATAAGCGCAGTAATTACATACGAATATTTACTTTTATCAAATATGTTCTAATTGTATATCTTCACTAGAATTTACCTTTCCATGTAAATTGTTGGGATCATATCCAAAAATAATATCCCCTATAATTTCCATAAATTAGTCCAAAATAAAAGATTTAACTTTAAATTTTAAAAGATTACATCGTTTGAAATTACAAGAAATAACCATTTCTTTTTATTAGTGAAATAGACAGTGTAAACTACAATGAATTCATACTTTACACATCTCTTTCTCTTTCTATTTGCATATATTCCTTGTTAGATCAAACGATGTATCTTTCAAAAAGGGAAAGAAATAACAGATCTAAATTCCATCAATTCCAAATATAGAAAATAACAAGATTAGGGTAATAATCCAGATTTATAACATTATTATATAACCTATTTCAGATCTAGAATAAATTTCAAATCTGGATGTAAACAATGCTAAATCAATTCATAAACAAGAATATGTAAGCTATATTTATTATATTCAATCATACTCAATTCGTTGCCTAAAGCTCATATAATTATCTAATTAGGCATAAAAAAAATCAAATAAACATCAATGGGATAATTTTCAAATTATTACAATCTATAAAATTTCCTACTCACCTTTTAAAAGCAATCCAAATCCCCAGATCTGAAATAGAACTTTTCTTTCATCTCCAAATCCTTTTTAATCTAAGAGATATGTATAAAAGGGTATATACATAATTTATAATTACAGATCTAATAAGAGATTTGGGACTGGGAGAGAAAATAGATACAAATATATATAAATATATAAATTACCTCAAATATGCATATGGTTGATTCTCTTCTCTTCTCCATTTTATTAGATATCTACTCTTCTCTGATTTGTATGAATATAGATACAAATATCTTATCTTTATAATTTAGAAAGAAAGTGGAGAAGAAGAAGTGGCAGAGATTCGCTGCTATCTCCACAAAAATATGAAAAGAAAAGGGAGGGCTAGGCCTGAATTTATAAGCGCTAGAATCAACCAGAACCGTACGATTTAAAATATTAAATCCAAGCCGTTGCGGCCTATGGTTATTGTAGCCGCTAGGTCGACACCGGTCGACCACCTTTGGGTCACCAATCGATCTCTAGGGGTCGACCGTCCCTAATAATGGGTCAGTTTGTTGGCTCGGGCGATTATTCATAAATGTTAATTTTCTTATTTAATTAATTTCATTTTGATTTCATTTTTCATCCGTAACTTCTTCGTTTGGACCCCGATCGCAAAACTCTAAATGTGAAAGTTGCTTAGAATTTCGCCACGAACGCAATGGTGCAAGTTTCATGGTCAAATCCCATTTTTGGAGCCTAATTAATTAACTAGCTAATCAAAAAACTAACGCCAAATTACGTGGTGTTACATGTGGTGTGACATTATGACAAAATCCATCGCTTACTCAATTTCAATAAAATCCAATTTTAGTTTAATTAGCATTACCCAGTTGTGACATTTATTTACATCAATTCTCTTCGTCAAACTATATCACTTTGGACTCATGGAATTTGGTAATGGTCAAAATTCCAATATTGTACATATTTAACTCTATATTCCAAACACAAAGTCCTTGGTTCAATAATAACAATTATTATTAACCGAAATGCTCTAGCCAGAGACTTTGAATTTGAGTTGACTTGACTTGACCGTGATACTAACTCCATATAACTAAGAAGACGAAACCTCTCTTGAATAGTGCTTCACTTCCAATACTTCCATTCGACCCAATTATAGTCACTCGATGAAATGTCATGCCTTGATTTGACTATAGTCAAAGTGCAGCTTTCATATTGAAGATCCACATTATTCTCAAGTCAAGAGAAGTGTGTAAATCAGTCACATCGATATTTTCTGTTTAACCTTTGTTATATTAACCAGTAGAAAACTATCGAGTGAGTCATTCCATAGTTATCAAATAACTATTAGTACGTAACCTTTAGGTGCCCCAAGCAGCCATGAGTAACTGCCCAAATTTTAGAGAGAGTTACGTATTCTAGTCTTAATGGATATATCGATATCTAGTGTAACAACCCGCATATTTTACGATTATATATTTAAATGTTTTGTTTAAATATAGCATCATTTGTTGAATTTTAAAGTCCGAAAAGTTACTTTTTGTAAACGGTCGAATCCGGACTCGAGACCACTTCCATTGAGTTCAAAATGACGTTTGCGACTTTTTTGAGTATAAACATCGATATGTTTGGAGTTGAGTAGAATTTTGCTATTTTTCTATTGGGCTTTTGGGTTTGGGGTTTCAACCCACTAACCCAACAAAAGACCCTAACACTCCACCCCCTCTTCATTCATTCATTCTATTTTCCTAATACTCTCAAGCTAAAGGAAAATGGGGGAAAGAAGGGGAAATTAAAATTCCTAAACCCAAGATTACTAGGAAATTCAAATTCAAGTTCTAGAAATCAAAGAGAATCTTAGGTAAGAATCCTCTTCATCTTCTCCATCTCAATCTCCCTTCAATTTTCAGAAATTCCTAAACCCTAACTTAGAAAATATTTGCTTATGAGCTTAGATTGGAGCTTCTTGAGTTGAAGTTGAAGAGTGGTTGATCTTTCCTTTGTTTTAAAGCTTCTCGCTTGTTGTTTTTGGTTTAAAGATGAGTTCTTGAACTCACATCTATGTCTATAGCTTTCATTGTTGATAGGTATGAATTCCTAACATCTATTTCATGTCCAATTGCTTTTGATTTGAATTGATTTGGTGAATTTTCCAATTTTCGGTATTTTGAAGTCAAAATCTTTAAAGATCCTATCTTGGATGTTTGTACATGTTATTTGGGGTTTATCGAAAAGCCTATAAGGCTGGGTTGTCGTTTGGCATAAATCCCTAGTCTCCGTCGCTCGTCCTATCGCTTCCAAATCGATTTGGCCATCATTGGCCTAGGCAAATTCTACCCAGGTCCAGGTGACCAGACGTCTAGTTGAAGAACTCAGACGTCTGGTAGGGGTCCCTGGAAAAATTATATAACGAACGTAGAAAATAGAATGGCAGACAAAAGAACCAGACGTCTGGTTCAATCGGTCAGAAGTCTGGTTAGGGGTTCCGGATATTTTACAAAAAAGGAAAAATAAAAGGAAAAAGGCAGAACCCCAGGTCCGACGTCTGGCCAATTCAACCAGACGTCTGGTCCTGTTGGTTTTTGTCCATTTTGCCTATTTTTGTGCGAATTTCCATTTTCTTATCGTTTTTTGTTGATCCGGTTAGTTGTTGTCATTTATTATTGACTTTGATGACTTCTTCTCTGGATTTTTGGGAATATCCATTTGATGGATTTGATATCGATTTTCATGGTTTTAATTCACATCATCGTATGTGAATTTTTGGTGATAGATTGTTTTTACAATCGTTTCTGTGATTTGTCACTTTAAAATACAAAGGTTTCTATACTAGTAGTAAATACTCAAACTCTTTCACATAAACGATTTCAACACTACTTTTAAATATAAAGCTTGTTTTTAAACCCGTTTTCCAATCTATTGGTATATAAAACCTTTACCTCATTCGTATGAGAAATCTAATTAAACGACTTAGCAAAACAAGTGGTATGAAACGCTTGCGTTCACTTCGTCGGTTAATTTTTGGACTTGTTCGACTGAAATCTTGTGACAATTTTTGAGTGGAAATCTACAATTTGTTCGTAAATATTTAAGTTAAGCTAGTGGTCATGGGACATAAAGCTAAACTCATTTATTTACTAGCTTAGTGTAATTTACGCTTCTTATTGATCAATGATGATCATTTTATGATTTAGACTTGTGATTTGCGGTGTCTCTTTGTCCGCGTGGGGGACTGTACCCCATTCTGTTGAGCTTCGTCTCATTTTTTATAGGCTAGCGACCTACGGGCTTTATGGAGTTCGGTTCATCGGGCGTACCGTTATTGTACTACGTCGTTGTTCCGAATTATTTGAGTTTCAGGTTCATCGGGCGTACCGTTATTGTACTACGTCGTTGTTCCGGCTCATTTGAGTTTCAGGTTCCTCGGGCATACCATTATTGTACTATACCGTTGCACCAGCTCTATGGTTAGCGACCATGGGATAGCGACCCGTTTGTGATACACGTGTTGGTGAGTTTTCATGCTCCCGTTTGTGATAAGCCTCCCCCTTTGTGTTTTTCTGGATTTCTAATTGTAAATTTCTAGAATTTGTGTTCCACCAATTTTTGCGATTGACATTGATATGTTTTGTCAATATTTAGGGTTTGGTGAATAGCTAAAGAATGTGATATTCTTTTTGGATATTTGACAAGATTTGAGATATTGTATGAATTTTATTGTTATCGAATGTATACTTGTCACAGTATGGCATTATTGTTATCATACATTTTTGTGGTATCTCTTATCCTTTCTCATCTCATATGATATTTATAGCTAGACTGATCCGTTTATTATTTTTCTTCTTAAATAATACTCGGGTCAGACCGAGGTGTTACAGGTGCTTCCACTTGACTTCTTAGCAAGGGCTAGCATCTGACTTTTGGCTAACTACTTTAGCTTAGAAGTTTTTGCTTTTATACATTTGAGATAGAGACTCCTTGATGTATACATATTCTTTTGCTAGCACTTGTACCTATTCTTTTATGATGTAGTGGATCTTGTATGACCACTATTTTGATGTACACTTTTATGTGTTATATTCATATTTGTTTCCGCCTTTGTGATATGAATATCTGTGACTGGTTTGTGTTATGCTTATTTCAATATTTGTTTCCGAAGCCCACATAGCCACTGTGTAGTAGCTTTGAGTTTGTATTTAATATGTCGGATTTCCTCTTGAAAAGAAATTGTCATACTATTTGACATATCGGTACTCGTACAAAGCAATTACATAGATGGTCGCTCCTCAATAGCCTTATTCTTCGTGCTAGTTAACGGCATTACCCAGTAGTGTCCTTGGCTAGTGTGTATAGAGGTTGGGTGTCACAGCTTGGTATCAGAGCCAAACTTTGGAATAATGTAGAATAATCTAGCAAGGATCATTGTCCTATGTCTTTCTTAGGAATCGTGCCTTAGGATTTAATTCGAGTCATTAGACCCGTTCAATCCTATTTTCTTTATTGATGCCTTGTTTTATCAATGTGATAACCCTGATTTTTGTGAGCAATTTCATGATTTAAATTAGTTTATGTTTGTTTAAAAATTGCATTGAGAAAGATAGGAATGGAAACTGATTGCAAATGTATGATTTAAACATGTACATGTGCACAAGATAGTGCACACACATGCACACATTTTTCTGTATAATGAAATAGGCAGAAATCAATATATAAATTAGAATAAATAATTTAGAAATACATATCTATGAAGATATGATTATGTCTTTAATAAGTTTGGCACAAAGAAAATAAATGTTAAGCAGGAATAAATACATGCAAGAAGAATATTTAGGTACTTAAAATTATTTAAAGAAAGAAAATAAGGACTTAGGCAAAATAGTCATACATATATTATATACGTGCACAAGCAAACACTTGCTGGAAGAAAACAAAAATTGCATGGAAATGGCATGAACCTTAAGCAAGTACTTTATCCATTTACAGCAATCCTTTTACTTTGGAAAATAAGAATCATGCATATAACATGACCGGGGTGAGATTAAAGAGATAAGGCTTATTTATGAAAATAAAAACAAGGACCACATACCCTTTTCTCTCTTGAATCAAAATGAGAGGCAGATCATGTTTTATAGGGTAGAAATTACATTGGGTAATTTCACTAAACCCTAGTAGCAGCCAGGGTTTTGTATAAGGAGGCTTAGTGTAGTGAGACCTTTCACAATTGCTCTTCATCATTTAAAGAAAAATAAAACATAAGCCAAAGAAAAATAAGGAGCACCGGCCATTAGAATTAGAAGAAGGCAGAAGACTAAAAGGGTTCAAAAAGCTTAGGAAAAAGAGGGATTAAGTGTGAGTAACCTCACTGGAAACTTTGGCAATAAGTCCCGAATATTGAGGCAGCCTAATTAAATTTAAATTTCACTTTTGCAAGCTATGTTCATTTTTATGATTTGATAACTTTGGCTTGTCAATGATCTGCTCAAGTGTAAAACCCTTTATAGTGACTTATCCAGTATAAAAGAGTCATGGATTTCATGTTTAAATATGGTTATCGATGTTGTGGTTTAACTTTGAGATCAAGTAGGTTTTTTTATGGGTTTTCTTTATACATTTATTTACTTAAAAACCCAGGATTGATGTTGTAGATATATGGTCTAAAAATTAAAGAAAATGTGGGGCTGCAACATTGTGTTATTGCTTATGCCTCATATCAACTAAAAAAAGGATAAATGTAGAGGTGCAATGTTATACATGTGCTGAGCTTCTATGTTTTATGAACTCTCCAAATCAAAGCATATACTTGTGGTTTAGCCAGATCTTCAAGATTAACAAAGGTCTGATTGAACCAGAGGTAAAAAGAGACAACCAGAAAACTATCTATGACCATATGTTTGTAACTTGATCCATTGAAACCCATAGACAAAATAATATGCTTAGAAATCACATCTGTTTGCATGATTAAAAGCTTGCTTATGAGAACATGACTTACCAATCTCTGGATGAATACATGTTGGCTGAATGTTTATTTCTCTGATTGAAATATGATATGCAGAAGGGATTAGCATAGGAATGAGAAAGGGAAAGTAACACTTAGTAATTTAACTAAGGACTTTTGGATCTTAGGGCTACAAAATATGGCTTGGCAAGGTGAACATTGCAAGCTCACACATGGTATGCTTATACCCAAGGGCCTGAGTGTGCTGGGTTAACAGTGATATGTCCCAGGCAGTGTGTGGTTTAAACAAGAGAAAGTAGCTAAAGACCATAATATACTTGATAGTGAACAATAGAAATAGGTTCATGAGAGGGCTTGGGTAAAATCCCTAATGGCCGGTAATCTGGTAGAAAAGGCTTGATGATTGAATTGATGAATGTATTGATTGGTTTATGATGTTTTATGGATGGATCCTATGATTATTATCACTGAACTAAACCATTGAATCATGTATAATTTGTTGTGCACTAATGTATATGCACATGTATCACAAGAACATGCACAAGAGTGGTATTGAGTTCCTTTATCCATTTTGAAGTTATTTGAATATGAATAAGTGTCATATAAAATCATGTTTTCAGTTAGATTACTCATACCAGACTTTAGTCTGACCCTTGTGTGTTTTATGCACCATTGGGTGTCTCATTTTTATATGGGGCAGTTCATGGTGATTTTGCAGGAAAGTAGGAATTTCTTTGATCAGGCTTTGGATGTTTAGCTGCTTAAGCAATTGGATGCTATATTTAAAGATTTGCTGAAGTTAAAATAGATGTTTATGCTGAATTATGTTAAGCTATTTTGTTTAAATTTGCTTAGAAAACTAATGTATTGTTAGAACTACTGTTTTGCAAGTGTTGAACCTATATGTGTATCAGATGAAACTTATGTACTTTGTTTTGCAAATGTTTTGCTAAGAAATGGAATTTTTAAGCTTTAAAAGCAGTTAGTTTATAATGGTAAAAAAATCTGAGATTGAAAGGATTTATGAATTGAATGTACAATCAAGTATTTGACATAGGAAAATCCATGTTTAGGTTGATATAAAATCTGACAGAATAAAGGTTTTGAGTTGCTTTGAAAAGAAAACAAAATGACGTGTATTTTGCCTAAGAATAAGTGCAAGTTGAGTATGGCTAACATGACCATTTTATTGAGCCTGGGTTAAGCCAGCACTAAAGAGTTTAAGGTCAATTTTCAGTAAAAATTTACAACCCAAATATAGGGTAGACTCGGTCATTTTTGCTAATAAGAAGAGGAAAAATGAGGCACTTAAATCTTCCATTGACACACACATGCACAGGAACATGCACAGACATGCACATGCAAGAGCACAGTTCATACAATAACAAAATTTTGGAAATACATGCAAAATGCTAAGTCTTGAGACATGAAAGCAATAGTTATGCAATAATCAAAGTATACTTGGAAAACCTGGATTCTAGAAACACTATTGCTATGTTGGAATTATTTCTTTTAATGATTCCCAAACAGATTTCTACTTCCACACTGTTGTACTCTGATTTAAGTAGAAAGTAACTTATATATCTTCATATATGTAAGTTTAAGATGATTTGAGCAAACCAATATTTTTATATTGTCATAAAGATCCTGGATAGAAGAAAATTAGAGTGTAATATTTTCTTGATTAAATGACCACTGTATATATATATGTAAAAAAAAACTTTAGGATCAGAAGGTGGGTCATCTCATTTGGTATCAGAGCTATGTTGTTAAATAACATAGAAAAATTTTGTATGAACTTGTTTGCATTGGATGTATGGAGGTGTTGACTACCTTGGATGCTTTGTTTTGTTAGTGCTTATACTACTAATATCTATTATAACTGAATAGGGATAGATTGAAATGAATTAATCTATAAAGTATTAAGCAAAATGGACTAACCTAAGTGTCATATCCATAGAGCTATGGTAGGACCCAAACATCAAAATGTAGGAACAAGTGAACCACCCATGGTGAATGTGCAAGAATTCCTGAGAGCCATAAGGGATGGAGTAGGCAATAGGCAGGAAAATCCACATGAGGAGCTTTCCAAACTACTCAAGACTTTTACCAACCTTGGAGGCAAAACTATTGATGGCACAGAAGGAGTTATGGGAGTTCAAAATTGGCTCAGGATTTTGGATAGGATCTTTGTAGACATGCAAGTTGAAGACCAAAGGAAGAGGCAAATTGCATCCAGGCAATTGAGAGGAGCAGCTTTGGATTGGTGGGAGGTTATCATAGCTGGAAGACCTGAAGGAGAAGTGACATGGGATCAATTTAAAGCAATGCTGGAAGGTAGGTTTGTCCCTGCATCAGCCAAGGAGTCTTTGCTAGAGGAATTCATCAAATTAAGGCAAGGGACTATGAATGTCACTGAGTACACTTAGTGGTTTGAATCATTGGCAAAGTATGGTGCAGTACTCACCACCACTGAGGAGGCTAAGAATGGCAGATATATTCAAGGGCTAAACCCTAGCTTTAGTAGAGCCATGCTACCTTACAAGGACAGGACTTTTGATCAAGTTTTGGACTTGACTTTGAGCATTGAACAACATGATAAGGCTAGAGAGAATTTCAGGGCATTCAAGAATAGCCAAAACAAGAAAGGAAAGGGCAAATTTCACCCTTATGATAAGAAGAAAGTAGACACAGCTTCCACCAAGAAACCAGAAGAAGCCAGTGCTGATGAAATTAAGAAGAAGATTACTTGTTATAACTGTGGCCAAGAGGGGAATATGAAGAATAGGTGCACAAATGTTAGGCCAGCATCCTTCAAATGTCACCATTGTGGGAAGGAAGATCACATAAAGAGGAATTGTCCAGATTTTAAGCAAGGAAAATTAGGGGCTTTGGAAGGAAAAGGCAAGGCAACTGAGGGATCAAATGTTGAGAATCATGGCCAAGTTGAAGATACTTTGTTTATTTACTCAATACCTTTTGCAGTAGTGTATGATACTGGGGCTACACACTCATTGATCTCCTATGATATTGCACAACTGTTAAAACTGAATTGTATGATTGTTGATAAGCCACTGTTTATTAGAAGCCCTATAGGTAGCTCATGTGTTCTGGGTATGATGTGTATGCAACTGGGGTTAGATATAGGGGGACATGTGTTTAACTCAGACCTTTATGTGTTGCAATATCCGGGCATAGGGGTTATTCTAGGAGTTGATTGGTTGAGTAAATATAAGGCTATCATAAATATGGAGACATCCACCATATCATTGAAAATTTATGATGGACAAAGGGTAGTTGTTCTTTGTGAGGCAGACAAGAATAGAAATATAGCCAACCTTTTTGCATTGTCTAGTGAAAAACCCATGCCTGCATTAGAAGAAATCCCCATAGTAAATCAATATACTGATGTGTTTGGTGAAGTTAGGGGAGTTCCAAACCATAGAGCATTTGAGTTTTCAGTCAAAATAATTCCAGGAGCTAGCCCAGTGGTTAAAAGACCAACCAGAATGGGGCCTAAGGAGTTGATAGAATTGAAAAAGCAATTGGTTGAATTAGAAGAAAGAGGCTTTATTAGACTCAGTAGCTCATCATGGGGAGCACCAGTAGTCTTTGTTAAGAAACAAGATGGATCCCTTAGGTTATGTATTGACTATAGGGAATTAAATAAAGTCACAATTAAAAATAAATATCCTTTACCAAGAATTGATGATCTCTTTGATCAATTGAGTGGTGCAAAAATATTTTCTAGGCTTGATTTAGCTTTAGGCTTTCATCAGATGAAAGTAGAAGAGGAAAGCATTAAGTATATAGCCTTTAACACAAGATTTGGACTTTATGAATTTTTAGTAATGCCATTTGGCTTGACAAATGTTCCTTCCTATTTTGTTGATTTGATGAATAGGATTTTTAGAGAATACTTGGATAAATTTGTATTGATATTTATTCATGACATGCTAATTTATTCTAAGTCAATTAGAGAGCATGAAAACCATTTGCATATGGTATTTGAGAAATTGAGGCAGGAAGACTTGAAAGCAAAGTTTTCAAAATGCTCTTTTTGGCAAAATGAAGTGAATTTTCTAGGCCACATTATATCAGAAAAAGGAATATCTGTGGATCCCAATAAGGTCATTGCAGTGCAAGCTTGGAAAAGGCCTACCAATGTCACTGGGGTCAGATCATTCATGGGAATGGCTGGTTACTATAGAAGGTTTATAAAAGATTTTGCAAAAATTTCAATCCCATTAACCAGATAGACTAGGAAAAATAAAGTGTTTACTTGGACTGAAGAGTGTGAGAAAGCCTTTGGGAAATTAAAGGAAGCACTAGTGCAAGCTCCAATCCTCAAAGTACCTGAAGGGAATGAAAACTTGGTGGTGTATACAGATGCAAGTGGACAAGGGCTTAAAGCAGTATTGATGCAACAACATCATGTGATAGCATATGCTTCTAGGCAATTGAAACCAAGTGAGGTAAGATATGCTACTCATGACCTTGAATTAGCTGCTATAGTGTATGCTCTTAAGCTATGGAGACACTACTTGTTAGGGGCAAGGTTTGAAGTTTACACAGACCATAAGTCACTTAAATATTTATTTTCACAAAGAGAATTGAATATGAGGCAGCAAAGGTGGATTGAACTCCTAGCCTCATATGACTTTGAAATATTATATACCCCTGGTAAGGCTAATAAAGTAGCAGATGCCCTAAGTAGACAACATGCTAAAGTGGCTAGATTAATGATAGAAGAGTTTAACACTTTATCATTGTTAACTGATTTAGAGATAGAAAGTGATAATGTTGAAAACATGAGCTTATGCAGTGAGCATGTAGAAATGGGAAAGTTAAGCTTTATCACTCTAGAGTCAGAATTGAAAAACAAAGTTGTAAAGTTACAAGACCAAGATCCATTTTTATTTGAAAAGAAAACTCAGATATTAAATGGTGAAGCAGTGGAAGGTTTTCAGTTGAATGATCAAGGCCATTTGAAGAAAGGAAAAAGAATATGTGTTCCAGCAATTGATGAGTTGAACCAAGAAATCTTGGATGCTTACCACAAAAGAAAATACACTATACACCCAGGAAGCACAAGCATGTATCAAAACCTCAAGAGGGATTATTAGTGGAGTGGTATGAAGAGTGCAGTGGCAACCTATGTATCTAAATGTGTGGTTTGCCAACAAGTGAAGGCTGAGTATCAAAAACCCTCAGGGATGCTTCAACCTTTGCAAATACCACAGTGGAAATGGGAGGATATATCAATGGATTTCATTGATGGTTTGCCTAGAACTAGGAGGGGAAATGATAGCATTTGGGTAGTGGTTGATAGGTTAACCAAGTCAGCCCACTTTATACAAGTAAAGTCAGAGAGAAATGCATGTACACTAGCCCAGTTGTTTATCAAGGAAGTGGTTAGACTACATGGTATACCAAAGACTATAGTAATTGATAGAGATACCATCTTCATTTCAAAATTTTAGCAGAGTTTTCACAAGGCAATGGGGACTGATTTATGCTTAAGCACAGCATACCATCCTCAATCTGATGGTCAAACAGAAATTGGGAACAAATTGCTTGAAGACATGTTGAGAGCTTGTGTATTGGATTAGGGAGGAAGTTGGGAGGATCATATCTTTTTAGCTGAATTTGCATACAACAATAGCCATCATAGTAGCATAGGCATGGCACCCTTTGAAGCTCTCTATGGGAGACCATGTTTATCACCCTCAAGTTGGCTTGAATCGGGGGAAAAAGTGGTCTTAGGGCCAGAGAGTGTGAAGGAAACTTCAGAGAAAATAGCTTTGATCAGAAAAAGAATTGCTTCTGCCCAGGATAGGCAAAAGAAATATGCAGATCAAAGAAGGAAGGCAGTACAATATGGTGTTGAGGATTATGTATTTATCAAAATATCACCCATGAAGAAGGTTATAAGGTTTGGGAAACAAGGAAAGTTGATTCCTAGGTACATAGGGCCATATAAAATTTTAAAGAGAATAGGAACTATAGCCTATAAGCTAGAGTTGCCAGAAGAAATGAGAGCAATGCATGATGTTTTTCATGTGTCTCAACTAAGAAGGTGGGTTCATGATAAGGAGGCAATCCTAGAATCCCCTAAGGATGTGCAGATTGACCCCAGGATGATCTATGAAAAGGAGCTAGTGGGCATAGTTGCTAGAGAGATTAAGAAATTAAGAAACAAAGAAATTAAATTAGTGAAAGTGTAATGGAGTCTTGATCCAAATGATTGCACATGGGAAGTGGAGGACAAAATCAAAAATGATTATCCACAACTGTTTGATTGAATGAAAGGTAAATTTATATATACTGATGAATGTTTTGATTGAATATGCATTGTGATTTTTTTTTAATATGCATACAAGTGATTGGCTTGAGAATGGTTTGAGATTAGAAAAGTTGATTTTCTGGATTGATGATACTTAAGTTAAGTATGAGAGAATTGTGGGACACAATTCCTAAAAGGAGGGGTATATGTGATAACCCTGATTTTTGTGAGTAATTTCATGATTTAAATTAGTTTATGTTTGTTTAAAAATTGCATTGAGAAAGATAGGAATGGAAACTGATTGCAAATGTATGGTTTAAACATGTACATGTGCACAAGATAGTGCACACACATGCACACATTTTTCTGTATAATGAAATAGGCAGAAATCAATATATAAATTAGAATAAATAATTTAGAAATACATATGTATGAAGATATGATTATGTCTTTAATAAGTTTGGCACAAAGAAAATAAATGTTAGGCAGGAATAAATACATGCAAGAAGAATATTTAGGTACTTAAAATTATTTAAAGAAAGAAAATAAGGACTTAGTCAAAATAGGTATACATATATTATATATGTGCACAAGCAAACACTTGCTGGAAGAAAACAAAAATTGCGTGGAAATGGCATGAACCCTTAAGCAAGTACTTTATCCATTTCCAGTAATCCTTTTACTTTGGAAAATAAGAATAATGCATATAACATGACCGGGGTGAGATTAAAGAGATAAGGCTTATTTTTGAAAATAAAAACAAGGACCGCATACCCTTTTCTCTCTTGAATCAAAATGAGAGGCAGATCATGTTTTATAGGGTAGAAATGACATTGGGTAATTTCACTAAACCCTAGTAGCAGCCAGGGTTTTGTATAAGGAGGCTTAGTGTAGTGAGACCTTTCACAATTGCTCTTCATCATTTAAAGAAAAATAAAACATAAGCCAGAGAAAAATAAGGAGCACCGACCACTAGAATTAGAAGAAGGCAGAAGACTAAAAGGGTTCAAAAAGCTTAGGAAAAAGAGGGATTAAGTGTGAGTAACCTCACTGGAAACTTTGGCAATAAGTCCTGAATATTGAGGCAGCCTAATTAAATTTATATTTCACTTTTGCAAGCTATGTTCATTTTTATGATTTGATAACTTTGGCTTGTCAATGATCTGCTCAAGTGTAAAACCCTTTATAGTGACTTATCTAGTATAAAAGAGTCTTGGATTTCATGTTTAAATATGGTTATCTATGTTGTGGTTTAACTTTGAGATGAAGTAGATTTTTTTATGGGTTTTCTTTATACATTTATTTACTTAAAAACCCAGGATTGATGTTGTAGATATATGGTCTAAAAAGGAAAGAAAATGTGGGGCTGCAACATTGTGTTGTTGCTTATGCCTCATATCAACTAAAATAAAGATAAATGTAGAGGTGCAATGTTATACATGTGCTGAGCTTCTATGTTTTATGAACTCTCCAAATAAAAGCATATACTTGTGGTTTAGCCAGATCTTAAAGATTAACAAAGGTCTGATTGAACCAGAGGTAAAAAGAGACAACCAGAAAACTATCTATGACTATATGTTTGTAACTGGATCCATTGAAACCCATAGACAAAATAATATGCTTTGAAATCACATCCGTTTGCATGATTAAATGCTTACTTATGAGAACATGACTTACCAATCTCTGGATGAATACATGTTGGCTAAATGTTTATTTCTCTGATTGAAATATGATATGCAGAAGGGATTAGAATAGGAATGAGAAAGGGAAAGTAACACTTAGTAATTTAACAAATGACTTTTGGATCTTAGGGCTACAAAATATGGCTTGGCAAGGTGAACATTGCAAGCTCACACATGGTATGCTTATACCCAGGGGCCTGAGTGTGCTGGGTTAACAGTGATATGTCCCAGGCAGTGTGTGGTTTAAAGAAGAGAAAGTAGCTAAAGACCATAATATACTTGATAGTGAACAATAAAAATAGGTTCATGAGAGGGCTTGGGTAAAATCCCTGATGGCCAGTAATCTGGTAGAAAAGGCTTGATGATTGAATTGATGAATGTGTTGATTGGTTTATG
Source organism: Allium fistulosum (assembly GCA_030737815.1). Lineage (NCBI taxonomy): Eukaryota > Viridiplantae > Streptophyta > Magnoliopsida > Asparagales > Amaryllidaceae > Allium > Allium fistulosum. Next base: position 476,866,712 of record CM060901.1, read on the forward strand.
ATGTTTTATGGATGGATCCTATGATTGTTATCACTAAACTAAACCATTGAATCATGTATAATTTGTTGTGCACTAATGTATATGCACATGTATCATAGGAACATGCACAAGAGTGGTATTGAGTTCCTTTATCCATTTTGAAGTTATTTGAATATGAATAAGTGTCATATAAAATCATGTTTTCAGTTAGATTACTCATACCAGACTTTAGTCTGACCGTTTTGTGTTTTATGCACCATTGGGTGTCTCATGTTTATATGGGGCAGTTCATGGTGATTTTGCAGGAAAGTAGGAATTTCTTTGATCAGGCTTTGGATGTTTAGCTGCTTAAGGAATTGGATGCTATATTCAATGATTTGTTGAAGTTAAAATAGATGTTTATGCTGAATTATGTTAAGCTATTTTGTTTAAATTTGCTTAGAAAATTAATGTATTGTTAGAACTACTATTTTGCTAGTGTTGAACCTATATGTGTATCAGCTGAAACTTATGTACTTTGTTTTGCAAATGTTTTGCTAAGAAATGGAACTTTTAAGCTTTAAGAGCAGTTAGTTTATAATGGTAAAAAAGTCTGAGATTGAAAGGGTTTATGAATTGAATGTACAATCAAGTATTTGACATAGGAAAATCCATGTTTAAGTTGATATAAAATCTGGCAGAATAAAGGTTTTGAGTTGCTTTGAAAAGAAAACAAAATGACGTGTATTTTGCTTAAGAATAAGTGCAAGTTGAATATGGCTAACATGACCATTTTATTGAGCCTGGGTTAAGCCAGCACTAAAGTGTTTAATCTCAATTTTCAGTAAAAATTTATAACCCAAATATAGGGTAGACTCAGTCATTTTTGCTAACAAGAAGAGGAAAAATGAGGCACTTAAATCTTCCACTGACACACACATGCACAGGAACATGCACACACATGCACATGCAAGAGCACAGTTCATACAGTAACAAAATTATGGAAATACATGCAAAATGCTAAGTCTTGAGACATGAAACCAATAGTTATGCAATAATCTAAGTATACTTGGAAAACCTGGATTCTAGAAACACTTTTGCTATGTTGGAATTATTTCTTTTAATGATTCCCAAACAGATTTCTACTTCCAAACTGTTGTACTCTGATTTAAGTAGAAAGTAACTTATATATCTTCACATATGTAAGATTAAGATGATTTGAGCAAACCAATATTTTATATTGTCATAAAGATCCTGGATAGAAGAAAATTAGAGTGTAATATTTTCTTGATTAAATGACCACTATATATATATATATATATATGTAAAAAAAACTTTAGGATCAGAAGGTGGGTCATCTCAATCAATCAAGTTTGTTTGATATTCATTATGAGAATAACATTTTTCCACTTCTTTCTTTCTTTCTTAAAGAAGAGAAATGGTTAGACCTGGCCATCATAGCGCCGGTCAATCCAATGCTACTCCTCAAGATGGAGTATTCATGTCTGCTCAACAGCTTTTGGATCTTGTAAAGAATGCCCAAGCTTCCGGACCCATTCTGGAGTCTACTCATCCTAAATCCAGGTTTGCACGTTTGTGCAGTGATTATACCAATTTGGGTGGAAGGCCATTCAAGGGTTCCAAAAGCATTATTGAAGCCCAAGCTTGGCTTAGAACATGCGACCGCATCTTTTCTCGCATGAATCTTGTGGATCTATATCGTGTCCAAGTGGCTTCTAGCATGCTCCAGGAGAGAGCATTAGATTGGTATGAGCTTTTGATTTTGGAAATTATTGAAGCGGATCTTACTTGGGAGCAATTCCAGGAAAGGTTCGAGTTAAAGTTTGTGCCGGAAGCTGAAAAAGTTTCTTTAGCTCGATGCTTTATCGACCTTGTTCAAGGTGAATCTTCTATGACAGATTATGTTGCATCTTTTGAATCCCTCTCTAAATATGGGGTCGAGTATATTAATACCCCATTGAAGAAAAATCAGAGATTAGTCTATGGGTTGAATAAGAATCTCAAAAAGCCTTTACTTCTGAAACTAGAAGTTTCTTTCGATCAGCTTGTTGATATCACTCTTCGACTTGAAGAGGCGAATAAAGAAAGTGATGTTGAAGTTGTGGGTGCTAAACAGAACTTCAACATCAACAAGAAGAGGCCTATTAAGTTCAAAGTCCCTAATTCCTATAAGAAAGGGAAGCAAGCAAATTCGGTAGCAAAGACTCCTACCCCTAGTCATGGAGAATGCTACAATTGTGGTTCTAAGGACCATTATGCAAATAGGTGCCCAAAACCTCTTTTTTGTCGTTATTGCAAAAGTTCAAGTCATCTTTTATCTTCAGGCCCTAAACTTCCAAACAAGAAAGAGGGAAAGCTAAATGTTGTGCAAGCTCCTAGTAACACTTCTCTGGGTCAAGGTATTTCTCATTCTGTCCTTGATGGCATTATTATATTTCATGATCTTCCTATTCGAGTTCTTTTTGATACGGGTACATCTCACTCTTTTATATCAAAGGAACTTGTTGATGCTTTGTCTTTAAATGTTTTGGGCTTGATGACTTCACTAAGAATTGCGAACCTGGTTGGTGGATCCGCAACACTTAGTTTGTTTTGTAAAGATGTCGAGGTTATTTTATGTGATTATGCTTTTCGAGCCGATTTGCATATTATGCGTTACTTAGGTTTCGGAATGATTTTGGGAATGGATTGGCTTAATCGTTATGAAGCCCACATCCTATGTCCTGAGAGGACTATTCATCTTCGACATCCTCAATCTGTTATGCAGATTTCTATTGTTCTGAAAGATTCAGATTCCAATTCAGCGGCATCCTTATATTCTCTAAATCCACATGATGACGATAATGATGATGAGGAAGTTGTCATTTCCCTCATTCACGTTGTTCGTGAATTTCCTGACATATTTGAGCCCGTTTTAGGATTACCACCTAAGCGAACAATTGAGTTCAGAATTAATCTAATCCATGGAGCTCTACCTATCACTCGTCCTCTTTATCGTATGTCCAATAAGGAAAATGAGGAGATGCGTAAACAATTATCCGAATTGGAAGGAGAACAGTTTATTCGTTCTAGTTCCTCTCCATGGGGAGCTTTAGCTATCTTTGTGAAGAAATCCGATGGTACACTTAGGCTTTGTGTTGACTACCGCAAGCTTAATGATCTCACCATCAAGAATAAATATCCCTTGCCTCGGATTGATGATCTATTCGATCAACTTTGCGGTACTAGAGTCTTTGCACAGTTACACTTAGCAACCGGTTTTCATCAGCTTCGTATTGCAGAGGATAGCATTCCTTTGACGTCGTTCCATACTCGTTATGGATCTTATGAATGGCCTGTTATGCCATTTGGTTTAACGAACGCTCCAGCTTATTTCGTTGACCTTATGAATCGAGTTTTCAAAGACTTCCTCGATCGATTTGTTCTCATCTTCATAAATGATATTCTTGTTTATTCTAAAACCGAGGAAGAGCATGAAAAACATCTTCGGATTGTGTTGGAAACTCTTAGGAGCAATCAATCGAAAGCAAAATTTTCTAAGTGCCACTTTTGGCAATCTCGTGTGAAATTTTTGGGGCATATTATTTCTGAATCCGGAATTTCCATGGATCCTTCAAAGATTAAAGCGATTCAAAATTGGAAGAGACCGGAGAGTGTAATGAAAATTCGTAGTTTCCTTGGATTGGAAGGCTATTATCGTCGTTTCATAAAAGACTTTTCTAAAATTTCCATGCCTCTTACTAGTTTGACAAAGAAGGAAGTTAAGTACATTTGGACAGACAAATGTGAAGCTGCTTTTCAGAAATTAAAAGAACTCCTTTCCAATGCTCCTATTCTTGTGATTCCAGAAGCGAACCAAGACTTTGTTGTTTATACCGATGCTAGTCGTGTTGGTTTGGGAGCCGTTCACATGCAAAGGGAACGTGTTTTTGCTTATGCTTCTAGGTAATTAAAGCCTGTCGAGACTAGATATGCCACTCATGATTTAGAGCTCGCGGCCATTGTTTTCGTCCTTAGAATTTGGCGTCACTATCTTTTGGGTGAGAAATTTGTTCTCTACACCAATCATAAATCTTTGAAGCATTTATTTTCTCAAAAGGAACTTAATTTGCGTCAACAACGTTGGCTCGAATTCCTTGCATCTTATGATCTTGATATTCTCTATACTCCAGGAAAGGGAAATCGTGTTGCCGATGCCCTTAGTCGTAAGCAACAAGCGGTTGTTTCCATGATGATATCCGAATGGAGTGATCTCGAGACTTTGTCCACTTGTGAGATTCAAGATTGTGAATCTGATTCATGTTCATCTCTTGTTTTATGTAGCCTTGAGGCTCATCCATCTCTTTTAGACCGCATCCTTGAAGCTCAAAAGCATGATCCCAAATTGGCTCTTCTTAGCCAAAGTTGTAGGGATAAAAATAAGGTTGATGGTTTGAAAGACTTTGCTATTGATGCTTGTGGAGGTATTCGAAAGTTTGGTAGACTTATTATGCCAAACATTTATGATCTTCGTAAAGACATTTTAGAAGATTCTCATCATTCTAAATTTACCATTCATCCCGGTAGTAGTAAAATGTACATGGACATGAAGCGACTTTATTATTGGGATGGAATGAAATTTGATATTGCTAACTTTATTAAGCCTTGCATGATTTGCCAACTCATAAAGGTCGAGCATTAAAGGCCCGATGGGTTATTGCAACCTTTAGACATTCCCTTTTGGAAGTGGGAACAAGTCTCTATGGACTTTATTGACGGTCTTCCCCGTTCTCGTTCGGGTCATGATAGACCATGGGTGATAGTAGATGGACTTACAAAATCTGCCCATTTTCTTCCCGTTCGGTCCAATCGGACCGTACCTCTTTTCGCTAAACTCTATGTCAAAGAAATTGTTAAATTGCATGGAGTTCCTACTTCTATTATTATTGATCGTGATCCATTATTTACTAGTGGATTTTGGAAGGGTCTTTAAAAAGCTTTGGGAACGAAGCTTAATTTTACCACCGTTTATCATCCTCAGTCCGATGGACAAACAAAGTGTGTGAATCAAACTCTTGAAGATCTCCTTCGTGCTTGTGTTCTTGATTTTGGTGGAAGTTGGGAAGATCATATTTCTCTTGTTGAGTTTTCCTATAATAATAGCTTCCAATCTAGTATTAGTATGGCACCTTTCGAGGCACTCTATGGAAGGCCATTCCGATCTCCTTTGTGTTGGCTTGAAGCCGGTGAGAAGCTGGTTTTAGGTCTAGATTTTATTCGTGATGCCACAGAAAAGATCGACCTTATTCGTCATAGGATGAAAGAAGCTCAAAGTAGACAAAAATCCTATGCCGATAACCGAAGAAGGAATTTGGAATTTTCTGTGGGAGATTTGATATTTATTCGTGTTTAACCTATGAATGGTGTTGTGCGTTTCAGTCAATCGGGAAATTAGCACCCCGACATATTGGCCCATTTCCCATCACCGAACGCATTGGTTCCGTGGCTTATCGCCTTTTATTACCGGCTTAATATTCTGCTATTCATGACGTATTCCATGTTTCTCAACTACGGAAATGCCTTAGAGATTCTGATTCTATTCTTGAGCACGGTGTTATTGAAGAAATTGAAGTTTCACCTAATTTGACTTATGAGCAATATCCTATTCGTATCATTGCTACGGAGGTTAAACGCCTTCGTAATAAAGATGTCCCACCTGTGAAAGTTCAATGGCCTCAAATCCTAAGGATTGTTCTTGGGAATCCAAAGGATTCATCGAACGAACACATCCGGACTTACTCTCTTGTGCTCCTTAAGGTAAACTTCTAGCTTTAAAATTTTCTTTTATGTTGTTATGCCTTAGAGTGGTTGTTACTCTTTATTTTCTTCTTAAGTATTGCGAGGACGCAATTTCTTTAAGGAGGGGAATTTGTAACAACCCGCATATTTTACGATTATATATTTAAATGTTTTGTTTAAATATAACATCGTTTGTTGAATTTTAAAGTTCGAAATGTTACTTTTTGTAAACGGTCGAATCAAGACTCGAGACCACTTCCATTGAATTTAAAACGTTGTTTACAACTTTTTTGAGTATAAACATCGATATGTTTGGAGTTGAGTAGAATTTTGCTATTTTTCTATTGTTCTTTTGAGTTTGGGGTTTCGGCCCACTAACTCAATAAAAGACCCTAACACTCCACCCCCTCTTCATTCATTCATTCTATTTTCCTAACACTCTCAAGCTAAAGGAAAATGGGGGAAAGAAGGGGAAATTAAAATTCCTAAACCCTAGATTACTAGGAAATTCAAATTCAAGTTCTAGAAATCAAAGAGAAGCTTAGGTAAGCATCCTCTTCATCTTCTCCATCTCAATCTCTCTTCAATTTTCAAAAATTCCTAAACCCTAACTTAGAAAATATTTTCTTATGAGCTTAGATTGGAGCTTCTTGAGTTGAAGTTGAAGAGTGGTTGACCTTTCCTTTGTCTTAAAGCTTCTCACTTGTTGTTTTGGGTTTAAAGGTGAGTTCTTGAACTCACATCTATGTCTATAGCTTTCATTGTTGATAGGTATGAATTCCTAACATCTATTTCATGTCCAACTGCTTTTGATTTGAATTGATTTGGTGGATTTTCCAACTTTTGGTATTTTGAAGTCAAAATCTTTAAAAATCCTATCTTGGATGTTTGGACATATTATTTGGGGTGTATCGAAGAGCCTATAAGGCTGGGTTGTCGCTTGGCATAAATCCCTAGTCTCTGTCGCTCGTCCGATCGCTTCCGAATCGATTTGGCCATCATTGGCCTAGGCAAATTCTGCCCAAGTCCAGGTGACCAGACGTCTTGTTGAAGAACTCAAACGTCTGGTGGGGTCCCTGGAAAAATTATATAATGAACGGAGAAAATAAAATGGCAGACAAAAGAACGAGACGTCTGGTTCAACCGATCAGACGTCTGGTTAGGGGTTCTGGAGATTTTACAGAAAAGGAAAAATAAAAGGAAAAAGGCAGAACCGCAGGTCAAACGTCTGGCTAATCCAACCAGACGTCTGGTCCTGTTGGTTTTTGTCTATTTTGCCTATTTTTGTGCGAATTTCCATTTTCTTATCGATTTTTGTTGATCCGATTAGTTGTTCTTATTTATTATTGACTTTGATGACTTCTTCTCTGGATATTTGGGAATATCCATTTGATGGATTTTATATCGATTTTCATAGTTTTAATTCACGTCGTCGTATGTGAATTTTTGGTGATAGATTGTTTTTACAATCATTTCTGTGATTTGTCACTTTAAAATACAAAGGTTTCTATACTAGTAGTAAATACTCAAACTCTTTCACATAAACGATTTCAACACTACTTTTAAATATAAAGCTCGTTTTTAAACCCGTTTTCCAATCTATTTGTATATAAAACCTTTACCTCATTCGTATGAGAAATCTAATTAAACGACTTAGCAAAACAAGTGGTATGTAACGCTTGCGTTCACTTCGTCGGTTAATTTTTGGACTTGTTCGATTGAAATCTTGTGACAATTTTCGAGTGGAAATCTACAATTTGTTCGTAAATATTAAGTTAAGCTAGTGGTTATGGGACATAAAGCTATACTCATTTATTTACTAGCTTAGTGTAATTTACGCTTCTTATTGATCAATGATGATCATTTTATGATTTAGACTTGCGATGTGCGGTGTCTCTTTGTCCGTGTGGAGGACTGTACCCCGTTCTGTTGAGCTTCGTCTCATTTTTTATAGGCTAGCGACCTACGGGCTTTATGGAGTTCGGTTCATCGGGCGTACCGTTATTGTACTACATCGCTGTTCCGAATTATTTGAGTTTCAGGTTCATCGGGCGTACCATTATTGTACTACGTTGTTGTTCCGGCTCATTTGAATTTCAGGTTCCTTAGGCGTACAGTTATTGTACTACGCCGTTGCACTGTCTCTGTGGTTAGCGACCATGGGATAGCGACCCGTTTATGATACACGTGTTGGTGAGTTTTCATGCTCCTGTTTGTGATAGGCCTCCTCTTTGTGTTTTTCTGGATTTCTAATTGTTGATTTTTGGAATTTGTGTTTCACCCATTTTTGCGATTAACATTGATATGTTTTGTCAATATTTAGGGTTTGGTGAATAGCTAAAGAATGTGATATTCTTTTTGGATATTTGACGAGATTTGAGATATTGTATGAATTTTATTGTTATTGAATGTATACTTGTCACAGTATGGCTTTATTGTTATCATACATTTTTATGGTATCTCTTATCCTTTCTCATCTCATATGATATTTATAGCTTGACTGATCCATTTATTATTTTTCTTTTTAAATAATACTCGGGTCAGACCAAGGTGTTACAGGTGCTTCCACTTGACTTCTTTGTAGGGGCTAGCTTCTGACTTTTGGCTAACTACTTTAGCTTAGTAGTTTTTGCTTTTATACATTTGAGATAGAGACTCCTTAATGTATACATATTCTTTTGCTAGCACTTGTACCTATTCTTTTGTGATGTAGTGGATCTTGTATGACCACTATTTTGATGTACACCTTTATGTGTTATATTCATATCTGTTTCTGCCTTTGTGATATGAATATCTGTGACTGGTTTGTGTTATGCTTATTTCTATATTTGTTTCCGAAGCCCACATAGCCATTGTGTAGTAGCTTTGAGTTTGTATTTGATATGTCAGATTTCCTCTTGAAAAGAAATTGTCATACTATTTGACATATCGGTACTCACACAAAGCAATTATACAGATGGTCGCTCCTCAATAGCCTTATTCTTCGTGCTAGTTGACGGCATTACCCAGTAGTGTCCTTGGCTAGTGTGAGTATAGAGTTGGGGCGTCACATCCAGTCTCTATGCATCTTGACTGGGAACATTTAAAATGGTATACTTATTTTATTGTGATAAATTACTCGCGGTTACAACACTTTGTAGCTACTATCACAACATATCATTCATGGATTTTCTATTTAATATACTTTTAATTAAATTAATTAATTAATATAACCACATTATATCAAGCATATAATAGAAAGAAAATACCTTTGATTTTGAACAAGATTGGTCATTGAGTTAGATATATATAACAAATTACGTAATTGCCCCTAAGGCATACCCTTAACTATATCATTACATTCTTCTCCCTTTAAAAGAATTATGTCCCTGAAATTCCTCAAGCGTTGAATCATGTAATGTAGCATGCAATCATTCTAAGTTATCCAAACAATTATTGCAGCCATTTGTCTACATGTGCACCGTGTATCACAACACATATGATATGTATGCTGAATAATTCTAAATTGTCGCTTCCTATATGAATGCATTCTTTAAAACAATTTTGAAGACATGATGCAAATGACACATATATATATATATATATATATATATATATATATTGGCAGTTCTATGTGTATACAAGTTTTCAAAAATCAGAATTCCTGTTTTCATGCAGAAATGTCTACACTCCTACAAATAGGAGTATGGTTCAACCAATTTTGCATTCAATACCTAACACACTATTTCTAACATCCAAAAAATTTAAATATCTAACTTTCCTTAATCTACCCCTTATGCTGGAAAAGGAATTTGGATGGAAAAATCTTATATTTCCACCCTTCTTTGTATTCTATTGTATCTTGGAACCTAATCTTTTGCTCTGAATCTTTTCCAACTTTCCAAGTACAATTTGCATTAGGGGATTTATTTTTAAATTTATAAAATAGAATTATTATTTAAAAATAGATTTTTGTTTACTGTAAACAAGGTATGGAAATTGAAATTCCAAAGCTAAAACAACGTTTTCCTTTGTTATTATCTATAATTTGTATACTGTCGCCCTTCCGGAACAGTAAAATTTCACGTTCATTAATACATTTGCCCTTCCTACGATCAGCATCTAGCATTTGAAAATTAGAGATTTTGTCATTTTTTGTACGAAGTCTCTTTCCCTTTTTATTAAATTTGTAAAATAGTTGGAATTTTTTTTACAAAATTTTCCAAAACATTTACCTTTGCATATTTAACGTAATAAGGACTCAGGAAATGAGTTAACGCATATGACTGACCCTAGCATATTAAATTTTAAAAATCTTTTCTTTTATTTTAGAATAACAAACAATACACAAGCACATTTATAAATTTTAGCTTTAAAGACATGGGGACAGTAACCTGTGAGTTTCGCAATAGCCCTACCTTCTCCTTCGCTTGCTAAAATTTATTGATTTTCCTAAAATCCTAAATTTTTTGGTTTAAGCATTATTTATTTATAATTTATAATTTAATTTCTTATTTTATTTTACAAACATCGAGCCTTACTTTTTATTTGTCATTAGTTAAAAGGTTTTATGAGATTTTTCTATTTATATGGTCTTCTACTATATATGTATAACAGTCAAAACTCATATAGGAAATCAACACGGTAATAAAATAGGAACACATCTAATATTATATCATACGCAGTTTTTATACAGAAAGAGATAACTAAGGCTTACAACCCAAATAACCTAAAAACAATTGATGGAAAAACTACTATTACTGACTACGAACTCTTAACAACTATCTACAGGCTACGGAATATTCTTGATCCCCTACGACGGCTAGAGCCATTGTGGGACCCCCTAAAAAAGCGTAGCATGACAGATAGACACTCGAACTGGCGACCCTGGTGCTTTTTCTCAGCTTGAATCTCTTGTAAGTCAACCAAGATATGGAGCTATGCATCATGAATTTCCCTAAGCTCAAGGCTCAATAACCCTGTAGCCTCCTGACCCTGCCCTACATTCTCATGTGCTCCTACCTCAGCTGGTGCCTCTTTAATCCCCATCCTCCTTAGTGAGGACCTATCCAACAAGACAAGGGCCTACTTTTGCACCTACTCTCCTCGGAGGTTCACCTCGAACTATCTAAAAAACGTGAGTGAAGAGGTGATAGCATGGGATGTAGCTCCTAGGAGTCCCAACTCTGGGGCCTATTTGTTGGCTCATAATAGCCTTAGAGCAGTTCACCGCAGTACCACCTATAATGGCATAGGTGGCCTTCTACACCAAACGAAATATCTTGTCAAAGCTCCCTGTCTTGGGGATGACATTGTGCTGGACGATACAAGTGACAAGATGAGCTTGATCCCACATGTTGTCTGCTCTCCAAACAACAACTCCTCTATAGACAATCCGCTGCAAAATCTCTGGGTTAGCAATCTCAGTCTCTTACAAATCTGCTCTGACCATAGGGATGCCCAAAATGCTTCCAAAGTCCTTATCCATCAAGGTGATCCTTGTTCCCTTCACCTTTTATATAAAATGTCTTTGTCAAACTCATACTTCAAGTTGGCATCAAACAACCGCATGCACCTCGGGTAGCATTCCTACTCAAAAGTCTCATAGCTTGAGATCAGTGCTAATCATAAGGCGGTGAATAGCTCTCCCAATCCATAGGCGGTAAAGTCCTCAAACTTCACTGATCTCCCTTATTAGAACATGAAATTCACTGAGGCCTGGTAGCTCGAAATCTTCTAATCGATGCTTTAGAGCCAGGAGATCTCTTAGGGTGTGTGGTTTGAGTAGCGCGAAGAGCTACTACCTTGTCGTGTAGGTGCTATGGACTAATTGGAGAATGAGAAGGTTGTGGTTTTGGGGCTGGTTTCGATAGAGCGTGCTGCTCAATGGTCATGCATTCGGTGGGGCTTACTGGCAACATCGCGGCTAGTAAGACGTGGTGCAGCGTCGATTGTTTGAGAGGAGAAGGAAGAGAGGGGTCGAGGGGAAGAGGAGGGGAAGATGAAAATCGGGGTGTTGAAGGTCTGCACATGGCTATATGCCACATTCGAGGTTCAGGGCACATGGATTGACAGGGATTGGTCGACCGCTACTAGTTGACTGGTTGTACCCAAGCTATCGATCGATTAATTCTGAGCCCAATTTGAACCTAGACCCTAAACGGGCTGATTAATATATTTTATTTGCTTATTTTCTTAATTACAGACTTCTTCTTCTTTAGGCTGTTCCAAAATCATTCTAAAAAAAGTCATATCCACCCTTATTGGTACTTTAGCCTATTGCCTTGGTCGTCAAGCTCTTTACTCCTTAAATTCAAATTCTTCTTTTATATCTCCTTTCTGCCCGAGCCTACCTTCTTCTTTAGAGATATTTATCGATGATTTCTTTCTCCCATCTATATTAGTTATTTTTCATCGTATCTACCTTATACAGGAATATTTTTCTAACTTCATTATCGCGGATTCTTATTCTTCCACTCTTCTCACCCCAACTAAACCCAGTACCATTTCCAATCATCCACCCCTTAAAAGAATTTCTTTAAGCTTCAAATTTACAAAAATTGAAAAATCATCGAGCTAAACATACACTTTATTTTCCATTTGTTTCAAAAAGGATAAATCTTTTTATCCAAAAACCCTTTAACTGAATTTTTTTTATCCAACCAGTCTTAAATTTCAAGTAGGAATTTTCTAAATAGTACTTTTAATTAAAATTATTAAATCTCCTTATATATATTTCAAAAACCTATTTTTAGATAATATTTTATATGGAGAAAAATTTAGTATTTACTTGCTTTTCAAAATAACAAATTTTTAGCGATAGGGTTCCTTCTATTTTTAAACAAATTCTTTGAAAGTCATTTCAAATATGTTAGAAAAATTTTAAAATCTTTGTATTAAATTCTTTTACATGGGGTCGGATCTAGAAATGGATTTTATTTGTCCATTCTTTTGGACTTTTTCTTATTTTTCAATTATTCCTAGCTTATCTTTATCGAAAATCTATTAAAATTCAGCTACCATCTTATGGTGGTCTATGCATGTCTTCTTGTAGGAACTTGTCCGTTCCTATTTTTGCCTTACCTTTGGATATATGTAACATATAGGTTCTTATTTCCATCTGTTTGGATGAAATGTACATCATTAATTGGCAATCCTGCAAAATCCAAACTCATAGGGTAGTTTGGGTCTCGCAAAAGGAATCAAGTACCATCCAGCTTATGGGACCCTTTTATATATCGTACTCATGCTCTTCAAATGCCAATGCCTTACTACATGACCACACCTCATGGAAAAATCAGGGTAGATGCGTAAATTTAACTTAGTTTATTGTTCTAACTAATAGTTTCCTTATCCATCTATTCATAATATGGTGGCAACTACTTTTGTAGTTGAAATTTATAGAGTTTGGCATGCAATATATATATATATATATATATATACAAATACATTCCCTTAACATATTGTGATATCCCGGAATTTTGGCAATATCAATTTAATAATCTTTATAAATAATTAAATTGATTTGTTGATTTATTTTATAAATTGACAAGTTTATTCATTTTAAAAGGTTAATAACATTTTAATTTGGGAATATCTTTTCTAACAATTTTAAATTGGGAAGATTTATCTTTCTAAAACTTATATATAAATGTTTTATATTTATAATGTATATATATATATAGGTATATATATTATAAATAGGGAGTCTTTTAAAACTATGTTTTCAAATTATAATATATATGTATATATATATATTGTGATTTGGAGTTATGTATTAAATTCAATATAGTAATTATCAAAGCTAATGTTAAAAGTATTTCCATTTAGAATATATATAATTGTATATATTGAAATGGAAAGAATATTGAATTTGAATTTAATAAAGTATTTTCAAACTTTAATATTTATATAATTTGTAATTTGGAAATTTGTAATTTAACTTAATACTTTTGAAAATGATATTTATGATTTAAATAACAAGAATAATTTCTTATTTAAAAATATATATGTAAGCTTAAGTTTAAATAAGATTTAAATTAGAAGTTCATTTGTTTTTTCCTTCATTTTAATTTTAACATAAGGTAAATTGTTTAAGATTTTTATACAAGGAGTTAAACTAAATTTCTCAAATTTATAAACATATGTTATATGATTTGATCAAAATATAAGTTACTTGAATTCACATTTGTATATTTATAAATCTAAAAGCTTAATTGTATAAAGATAAATACATTTTTATATACATAAAAATATTGCATAAATACATATGTATATAGCTTAAATAAATTAATAAAAGACAAGATAAAACACTTGTAAACTTATGGAGACTTGGAGGCATATGTGTAAGTTAACTAAAAGGGACAAGTGGCTTAATTTATCTTTTTGAATTAAAGTCATAAATAAATAATATAGAAAAGAAGATCTGATTTTACTTTTCAGCTAAAATTCATTTCTCTTCAGCTCTAAAACTATCTTCTTCTTTCTCAACTAAAATAATTCGAGTCTAAAAATTCAAAGAAGAATGAAACCTGAAATCAAAATAGAAACCTGGAAACCAAATTCAAAGAAGATGTAAATCTGGAAATGAAATCTGGAATTCTCAAATACAAATCAGTCAAGGCAAATAGGAGTAAATCAACATGCAAACTGAAAACCAACAGCAACAGATTGTCTTCAACATGCAGATGATAATTTAAAAAGCCTGGAAACAACCCTGTCTTCTGTTTTCTGTTCTCTGCTCTTTGATATAGGTGAGTAAACATATTTTAAAAACAGTTTAAATTGGATTTCAGTTAGATGATTTTGAATGAAAATATCCTGTTATCTGAAATGCTGGAATTAAATGTATGCATGCTTTGTATATGAGGATTTGATTTCCTGTATAGATATAGTTTAGCCTCTGTTTAGTGATAGTAGACATGATCTCTTAATCAAACCATTTATTTCATCATTTAATCACTGTTAGCCCTTGATTTCTGAATAAAAGATGTTTAAAATCTTATGATATCATTATTGAAAATAAGTTGTGAAACTTTTATAAAATATTTGACTTGAAATTTTATAAACAGCAGTAAAATATAAATTTGGTCAAAAATTGATTAATTCAATTTAAAGTTTTGATTGCATGATTAGATTCGATTTAGAAAATCATGAATTTTAATAGGTATAACTCGATTTTTAGTTTGGAAATTTTGGGGGCTTTCTCGAGTTGCTTGATTTTGGTATTTTGATCGAATTCTATCGATCAACGACGAACTGGAAGTCGTGGTTGGTTTTGAAGGAAGATGGTATGATGGAGTTCCTGGGAAAAAATAGTACAGGGATTGATAGATGATCGTGGTGATCGGAATTTGATGGAGTAGGGTTTATTGGTCTGTTTTTACGTTGATGATCAAACGAGTTTTCGCGATTTCGTGACTTGACCGGAGGCGATCGCGAGGCGTGTGATGAGTGATGGTAGAGGAGAAGAAGCATCGGTGGGATTGGCATGGTGTCTCGAGTGATGGATCATCAGTGGCGTTCGAATTTCGATGATGTTGGGTTCAGGCAGTTCGAGCTCGAGGGTCAGATTTCGATTTTCGATCGAAGTAAGGTTTCTGGGTTGCGTGTTTGAATGTCGAGGTTGAGAGCGACGTAGTGATGACCGGAGGAGGGTTCGCCGTCGATGGGCGTGACGGTGCACGTGCACGTTTGAGTGAAACTGGAAACAATGGATTTGGGGAAGAAGCGTTTTCTCGGGTTTTGTCCAGGGAAGTTTGAGTTTTACTCGAAGCAATCGTAACGTGGGTAGGTCGCGAGAGTTACTTCGAGTTCCTGTTGGTTTTGCTCGGGTTAGTGGTAAATTGGTAGAAGAAATTTGAACAGTAATTGTTTTAAAATTTAAAATCAAAAGTAGTTGATATTTGTAATATTCTGAGTTCTAAAAACAAAGGTAAACAAGATTTTAACTATTTAAACTAAATTGATTCCTATAAAAATTATTTTAACAAGTTTTAATAATTTAAATAAATAAGTTTTAAAAGAATAGGAAGTGGATTTCAAAATGATCTTTGTATTTAAAATTTATTTAATAACTTTGAAAGGTTTCAAAGAGTTTAAAGGAAGAAATTAAATGTTGTAATTGTTTAATTATAATAAAGATTTTATTTTAAGAAATTAAGATTTGATTTATTTAAAGAAATTAATATGTGAAATTAATAAGGATAATTCATTTATTGAAAAATGATTTAAGAATAGAGAATAATTTAATTAAGATAAATAGTTTTCTTAATTAAGATCTTTAAGTATAAAAAGTTAAGAAATTATTTAATTAAATTTAAATAATTAGTTAAATAATTAACTAAGTAATAAATTTGTGATTATTAAAGATAATTACTTATAATTAATTAAGTATAATTACTTGATGAAGTAATTAAGAAATGATTATTTGATGTAATTAAGTAAAAGGTAAATTATTTAATAAAATAATTAGAGGATAATTATTTTATTAAATGAAAATGATTAAGAGTTAATCATTTGTTATTAATTTAATAATTTATTAAATTAAATTAATTAAAGGATTAGATTAATCAAAGATGATTAATAATGGTGGTTTAATTAAGGATAATTAATAATGTAATTAATTATTTGTGAAGGTAATTAATTAAAGTAATTAATTAATGGAATTAATTAAGGGAAGTTAATTTCTGGATTAGATTAATCAAAGGTGATTAACAATTATGGATTAATTAAGGTTAATTACTTAAATGTAATTAAAGTATAATTAATCAAGGTGATTAATTAAGGTGGATAATTAAAGAAAGATTTATTAATTTATTTGTAATTAATTAATGATTATATAAGTAAGATTTATAATAAAATAATTAATTTAATTTACTTTAAATTAATTAAGAGATGAAGTAATTAATTTAATTCACTTTAAATTAATTAAAGATAGAGATAGTTAATTTAATTCATTTTAAATTAATTATGTTGTGATTAAGTAAATCATTGCTTATATAAGAATGGATGACATTGATTGTCTTGAATGGATGTAATCTCAGAAATGAGATAAGATGTTGTATGGTATGAATGCTTGGTTGCATTATGATGGTAATATAGATTAACTATTGTGATGTTGATATGGATTACCTATTTGGTTATGAATCATCTGTTTAAATGATAATGTGATTATCAATTGTGATTTGTGAATTATCTATCTGAATGAATATAGATAAGTTAAATTGTTTAAACCTTTAAACAACTTGGCCTTAAAAGATACGTTTTGGATTTCGATGAGACGGGATCGGGTTTCCGTATACCGGTATTCCAGGTCTGGAGACCCGAATACCACATCGATCCAAATTAACGATAGGTCGTGAATCTCAAGTGAAGATGAAGATTCAGAGTGCAAGGGTTGTTGTCGTTAACTCTGAGGGTGATTCCAAAACGAGTGTAACGAGATAATGCCTTCGGTTTCGTTCGAACCCGGAACGAACTTGTATGGATTGAATGCTTTCAGCACATCGTCAGGCGGACGATGAGCATTCTAAGTGATATGTTCTGATTAAAGGTAATCGTAACCTCAAGCCTCATCAACCAGGAATGGCTAAAACAGGGGAGGTGCAGCAAGGCTTCGTGGGTAGCGCCCACTGAGAGCAAGATAGATCCCTGTCTAGAGGTCCCTTTCTATATTTCGGCTTAGTGTGTGGTTGGTCGCGCCAACTACGGGATTGTCTTGTTCGGAATTATCCAGTAAGGGATGGTTCCGGCTTTGTGTTGCAGGGGAGCGGGCGTACTCCTCGGTACGGTGATCTAGGCCACGTACTGTGACGGGCGGTACCCCAGTAGCCCTGCCATTGATGGAAACCCATTCTTCCTACGTGCCCTTACGGTTTTGATTGTATAACCCACTTTGTGGCTAGTATGCTGGAATTTAATAATGTAACAATTTCAGCTATATGAGTATTTATTTGAAAACCCTAGACCCTATTATAATACAATCGGATTTCCTATCAAATGTTTTAGTTAGCGTAAGGTAAAAACTTACCCATGTTTATTTGTGGGGAGTCTTACGTGATACTTTTGTTTTCAAAGGTTTTCAAAGTTAAGCAATCTAACCGTTTACTCACACCAGACCCATGTCTGACCCAAGTGTTTATTTTCTGTTTTATTAAACTCTTGGGTACTCAATATTGTATTGAGTAGTCAAGGGATTCAGGATAATCTTGACGAATTCTGGAGGAGCTGTGAAGCAGGAGGCTTCAGCGAGTAGATATATAGAGTTTCCGCTGTGATTGTATTAGTCTGTATTGTACTGATGTACTTGTGTTGTATAATAGACAGAAGTTTATAACTGTCTACTCTGTGATGTATAAATTGTGTACTCTGATGTATATGATACTATGTAATATCTTATGTGATAATATATTTCTCGTTCCGCTGTGAGATTTCTGATGTGTTGTTGTTCTCTCTTCTTTTCTTTTCTTTTTCTATCCCTTTCTTTCTTCATAACGATGCGTCTTTCTGGGCAAAGAAAGTCGGGTCGTTACAGTTGGTATCAGAGCGGCAGGTTGAGTGAATACCTAGGCTCTGAAGTGGTGTCTATCTTGAGAGCGCGTAATTGTTAATTATATAAAAATGGTTTTATATTGTGTTAATTGATCGGTTGAGTGGTATATGGATTCTGGTCAATACGAGTAGCTAACGTTATTGATAGGGATCTCTAAACACTTGAACCAGGCCAACGGACACAATATTGTTTTAAAGAGGTAAATGAAATAATTTTACCCAGAAATAATTTCTATATAAAAAGTATCATTTTAAATATATATATATATATATGTATTTCTACCTATTTGTTGGGTTACCTGTTCGGGTTTTCCAATATAAGTTATAAAGGTAGATAAGGTGGTAGTGTGAGTAACATGACTACCAATAGTTAGAATTTGAGTGTTGAGGTTGGAAGTATATCTGACGAGACTGTAGACCTAATACTGTCTCGAGTGAACTTTGTTGTGGTGTAAAGATTTCACCGATCTCTGAAGGAAACCAGTTATGGTTTAGAGTTTATCTTTGAAGTTGGATGAATAGAGTAGATCTATTGGATGAGCTGAAGCGAGTTATAGTATTTTGGTAACTTCAAGAAGTAGTAGCTGTATAGTGAGACGCAGTGACTATGGACGTTTCTGAAGATGTTTCTTCTGAAGTAAGTTTAAGGAAGAGTGTCTGCTTCGGTGTTGTGGCTGAGTCCAGTGGGGTGTTTCTGTTTGCTTTGAGGTCCGAGTTTCTCGAGGAGTTTCGGATAAGAAGTCTTTGGCGTCTGTGGCAGCAGTGCAGCTTGGAGTGTTCTGTGTTGGCAGGAAGTTTCTGGCTGAGCAGTTTTTCTGAAGGTGAAGTTCAGAAGCAGTAGAGTGAATCCATTTCTTCGATGGATTGGTTAGTCAAATATAAGCTGTTCTGATTAGTGAAGAGAGAACAGTTATCTTTGGAAATTAGGCCGAGCTGATCGCAAAAGTGACTTGCGATTGTTTAAGTATTCTCTTGGGATTATTGGAGATTGAGATTCCGTATCGACTTGATTCGTGGAGTTACCAGAAGTTCAGCTTAGTAGAAGGATGTCTCCGAGAGAAGAATTTGGTGAAGCAGCTCAGAATTCTTTGGAGAGGGATTGATCACACCGAGTTTTTCTGGTGAAGTTTCTGCGAGATGTTTCTGACCAAATGGAATGGAGTCGCTAAGATTTTATGGTCTGATGAACTTTGGATGATCAAGTTTGTGCTCGAGTTTCTCCGATGGCATTCTCATCTATTCAAGATCAGAGTTGTGCAGCGAAAGCAAGATAGCAGCTATTCTAGAGTGGAAGCAACCGAGAGTTGTAATTTTCTTCGAGTAGAGGATTTCTATAGGAAATTCAAGTGTATCTCTAAGTGTGAAGAAATTTTCGGGATTTGGAGGTAAGGTTGTCAAGTGCAACTGTTTGGCTATTTCAGAAAGGAGAAGTAGTTCGAAGTGCTCTAATGTTGTGGAGTAGAGTTGTGTTCTGGATTTCGGTGAATTTTTGGAGAACCATTTTGTTGAGTAGGATCCGGAAATTGGTTTGATGTTGGTCTAGATTATTTCAAGAAGCATCAGCAAGAGTTAAGCTGATCAGGAAGGATGAAGTGACTCAGGATCGTCAGGAGAGTTATACAGTTAAGAATGGATGGAATTTGGAATTTGAAGTTGAAATTTGGATATTGTTTAAGTTTTCTCCAATCAAAGGAGATATAAGATTTGGAAAAATTGGAGAGTGAGCTGCAGAAGTATTATGAGATTTTTCCTATGTTCCCAAGAGGATTAGTTCTTTGATCTATAGGATTAAATGGCCAGTTCGGATAAGTGGAATTCATTTTATTTCACGTATCTCTGAGGGAATACGTGTTTGATCTGTCATTGGTTGTGGGATCAGCAGTTCAGAAGGATTTGGTAGTTGAGATGGTTTTGAGTTTAGTCTGATATTTTGTTCAGATTTGTAATCTAGATGGGAAGGAGTTCTAGACTATTGTAGATAGTTAGTTAAGATCCTGTAGAACGAGTATCCCGGTATATATATATACTTGGGGAAACTCGAGGAAATTCTATCCAGAATTTGTCTGGATAGTTAAATTTGTTTGATTAAATTGTTTGCTATGATTGTTAGAATATGATTGATATGTATGGTTGCTGTTTGAAATTAAAATTAAAATTTTGCTGAGTTATTAAATTATCTTTGCTTTTAAATTTCGGGGACGAAATTATTTTAAGGGGGGAGGAATGTGATATCCCGGAATTTTGGCAATATCAATTTAATAATCTTTATAAATAATTAAATTGATTTGTTGATTTATTTTATAAATTGACAAGTTTATTCATTTTAAAAGGTTAATAACATTTTAATTCGGGAATATCTTTTCTAACAATTTTAAATTGGGAAGATTTATCTTTCTAAAACTTATATATAAATGTTTTATATTTATAATGTATATATATATAGGTATATATATTATAAATAGGGAGTCTTTTAAAACTATGTTTTCAAATTATAATATATATGTATATATATATATTGTGATTTGGAGTTATGTATTAAATTCAATATAGTAATTATCAAAGCTAATGTTAAAAGTATTTCCATTTAGAATATATATAATTGTATATATTGAAATGGAAAGAATATTGAATTTGAATTTAATAAAGTATTTTCAAACTTTAATATTTATATAATTTGTAATTTGGAAATTTGTAATTTAACTTAATACTTTTGAAAATGATATTTATGATTTAAATAACAAGAATAATTTCTTATTTAAAAATATATATGTAAGCTTAAGTTTAAATAAGATTTAAATTAGAAGTTCATTTGTTTTTTCCTTCATTTTAATTTTAACATAAGGTAAATTGTTTAAGATTTTTATACAAGGAGTTAAACTAAATTTCTCAAATTTATAAACATATGTTATATGATTTGATCAAAATATAAGTTACTTGAATTCACATTTGTATATTTATAAATCTAAAAGCTTAATTGTATAAAGATAAATACATTTTTATATACATAAAAATATTGCATAAATACATATGTATATAGCTTAAATAAATTAATAAAAGACAAGATAAAACACTTGTAAACTTATGGAGACTTGGAGGCATATGTGTAAGTTAACTAAAAGGGACAAGTGGCTTAATTTATCTTTTTGAAATTAAAGTCATAAATAAATAATATAGGAAAGAAGATCTGATTTTACTTTTCAGCTAAAATTCATTTCTCTTCAGCTCTAAAACTATCTTCTTCTTTCTCAACTAAAATAATTCGAGTCTAAAAATTCAAAGAAGAATGAAACCTGAAATCAAAATAGAAACCTGGAAACCAAATTCAAAGAAGATGTAAATCTGGAAATGAAATCTGGAATTCTCAAATACAAATCAGTCAAGGCAAATAGGAGTAAATCAACATGCAAACTGAAAACCAACAGCAACAGATTGTCTTCAACATGCAGATGATAATTTAAAAAGCCTGGAAACAACCCTGTCTTCTGTTTTCTGTTCTTTGCTCTTTGATATAGGTGAGTAAACATATTTTAAAAACAGTTTAAATTGGATTTCAGTTAGATGATTTTGAATGAAAATATCCTGTTATCTGAAATGCTGGAATTAAATGTATGCATGCTTTGTATATGAGGATTTGATTTCCTGTATAGATATAGTTTAGCCTCTGTTTAGTGATAGTAGACATGATCTCTTAATCAAACCATTTATTTCATCATTTAATCACTGTTAGCCCTTGATTTCTGAATAAAAGATGTTTAAAATCTTATGATATCATTATTGAAAATAAGTTGTGAAACTTTTATAAAATATTTGACTTGAAATTTTATAAACAGCAGTAAAATATAAATTTGGTCAAAAATTGATTAATTCAATTTAAAGTTTTGATTGCATGATTAGATTCGATTTAGAAAATCATGAATTTTAATAGGTATAACTCGATTTTTAGTTTGGAAATTTTGGGGGCTTTCTCGAGTTGCTTGATTTTGGTATTTTGATCGAATTCTATCGATCAACGACGAACTGGAAGTCGTGGTTGGTTTTGAAGGAAGATGGTATGATGGAGTTCCTGGGAAAAAATAGTACAGGGATTGATAGATGATCGTGGTGATCGGAATTTGATGGAGTAGGGTTTATTGGTCTGTTTTTACGTTGATGATCAAACGAGTTTTCGCGATTTCGTGACTTGACCGGAGGCGATCGCGAGGCGTGTGATGAGTGATGGTAGAGGAGAAGAAGCATCGGTGGGATTGGCATGGTGTCTCGAGTGATGGATCATCAGTGGCGTTCGAATTTCGATGATGTTGGGTTCAGGCAGTTCGAGCTCGAGGGTCAGATTTCGATTTTCGATCGAAGTAAGGTTTCTGGGTTGCGTGTTTGAATGTCGAGGTCGAGAGCGACGTAGTGATGACCGGAGGAGGGTTCGCCGTCGATGGGTGTGACGGTGCACGTGCACGTGCACGTTTGAGTGAAACTGGAAACAATGGATTTGGGGAAGAAGCGTTTTCTCGGGTTTTGTCCAGGGAAGTTTGAGTTTTACTCGAAGCAATCGTAACGTGGGTAGGTCGCGAGAGTTACTTCGAGTTCCTGTTGGTTTTGCTCGGGTTAGTGGTAAATTGGTAGAAGAAATTTGAACAGTAATTGTTTTAAAATTTAAAATCAAAAGTAGTTGATATTTGTAATATTCTGAGTTCTAAAAACAAAGGTAAACAAGATTTTAACTATTTAAACTAAATTGATTCCTATAAAAATTATTTTAACAAGTTTTAATAATTTAAATAAATAAGTTTTAAAAGAATAGGAAGTGGATTTCAAAATGATCTTTGTATTTAAAATTTATTTAATAACTTTGAAAGGTTTCAAAGAGTTTAAAGGAAGAAATTAAATGTTGTAATTGTTTAATTATAATAAAGATTTTATTTTAAGAAATTAAGATTTGATTTATTTAAAGAAATTAATATGTGAAATTAATAAGGATAATTCATTTATTGAAAAATGATTTAAGAATAGAGAATAATTTAATTAAGATAAATAGTTTTCTTAATTAAGATCTTTAAGTATAAAAAGTTAAGAAATTATTTAATTAAATTTAAATAATTAGTTAAATAATTAACTAAGTAATAAATTTGTGATTATTAAAGATAATTACTTATAATTAATTAAGTATAATTACTTGATGAAGTAATTAAGAAATGATTATTTGATGTAATTAAGTAAAAGGTAAATTATTTAATAAAATAATTAGAGGATAATTATTTTATTAAATGAAAATGATTAAGAGTTAATCATTTGTTATTAATTTAATAATTTATTAAATTAAATTAATTAAAGGATTAGATTAATCAAAGATGATTAATAATGGTGGTTTAATTAAGGATAATTAATAATGTAATTAATTATTTGTGAAGGTAATTAATTAAAGTAATTAATTAATGGAATTAATTAAGGGAAGTTAATTTCTGGATTAGATTAATCAAAGGTGATTAACAATTATGGATTAATTAAGGTTAATTACTTAAATGTAATTAAAGTATAATTAATCAAGGTGATTAATTAAGGTGGATAATTAAAGAAAGATTTATTAATTTATTTGTAATTAATTAATGATTATATAAGTAAGATTTATAATAAAATAATTAATTTAATTTACTTTAAATTAATTAAGAGATGAAGTAATTAATTCAATTCACTTTAAATTAATTAAAGATAGAGATAGTTAATTTAATTCATTTTAAATTAATTATGTTGTGATTAAGTAAATCATTGCTTATATAAGAATGGATGACATTGATTGTCTTGAATGGATGTAATCTCAGAAATGAGATAAGATGTTGTATGGTATGAATGCTTGGTTGCATTATGATGGTAATATAGATTAACTATTGTGATGTTGATATGGATTACCTATTTGGTTATGAATCATCTGTTTAAATGATAATGTGATTATCAATTGTGATTTGTGAATTATCTATCTGAATGAATATAGATAAGTTAAATTGTTTAAACCTTTAAACAACTTGGCCTTAAAAGATACGTTTTGGATTTCGATGAGACCGGGATCGGGTTTCCGTATACCGGTATTCCAGGTCTGGAGACCCGAATACCACATCGATCCAAATTAACGATAGGTCGTGAATCTCAAGTGAAGATGAAGATTCAGAGTGCAAGGGTTATTGTCGTTAACTCTGAGGGTGATTCCAAAACGAGTGTAACGAGATAATGCCTTCGGTTTCGTTCGAACCCGGAACGAACTTGTATGGATTGAATGCTTTCAGCACATCGTCAGGCGGACGATGAGCATTCTAAGTGATATGTTCTGATTAAAGGTAATCGTAACCTCAAGCTTCATCAACCGGGAATGGCTAAAACAGGGGAGGTGCAACAAGGCTTCGTGGGTAGCGCCCACTGAGAGCAAGATAGATCCCTGTCTAGAGGTCCCTTTCTATATTTCGGCTTAGTGTGTGGTTGGTCGCGCCAACTACGGGATTGTCTTGTTCGGAATTATCCAGTAAGGGATGGTTCCGGCTTTGTGTTGCAGGGGAGCGGGCGTACTCCTCGGTACGGTGATCTAGGCCACGTACTGTGACGGGCGGTACCCCAGTAGCCCTGCCATTGATGGAAACCCATTCTTCCTACGTGCCCTTACGGTTTTGATTGTATAACCCACTTTGTGGCTAGTATGCTGGAATTTAATAATGTAACAATTTCAGCTATATGAGTATTTATTTGAAAACCCTAGACCCTATTATAATACAATCGGATTTCCTATCAAATGTTTTAGTTAGCGTAAGGTAAAAACTTACCCATGTTTATTTGTGTGGAGTCTTACGTGATACTTTTGTTTTCAAAGGTTTTCAAAGTTAAGCAATCTAACCGTTTACTCACACCAGACCCATGTCTGACCCAAGTGTTTATTTTCTGTTTTATTATACTCTTGGGTACTCAATATTGTATTGAGTAGTCAAGGGATTCAGGATAATCTTGACGAATTCTGGAGGAGCTGTGAAGCAGGAGGCTTCAGCGAGTAGATATATAGAGTTTCCGCTGTGATTGTATTAGTCTGTATTGTACTGATGTACTTGTGTTGTATAATAGACAGAAGTTTATAACTGTCTATTCTGTGATGTATAAATTGTGTACTCTGATGTATATGATACTATGTAATATCTTATGTGATAATATATTTCTCGTTCCGCTGTGAGATTTCTGATGTGTTGTTGTTCTCTCTTCTTTTCTTTTCTTTTTCTATCCCTTTCTTTCTTCATAACGATGCGTCTTTCTGGGCAAAGAAAGTCGGGTCGTTACACATATCCTAATTCTTACGGTTGGCTAACTTAGGTTCTGATACCAAATGTAACACCCTGCAGCTTAATGGGATCGATTTTTTGAATAAATCGATAAACCAAGTCTATTAGGGTATGGATCGTTGGTGTTGGTAACCTATAATAAACATAAGTATATTAGAGAGCTATCTGCACAAACTCACAACGGAACAGTGATGTATAATAAAACAATATATACTTACTAAATCTGCTACTTTGGAATCAATATTATTCCTCTAGTTTTCTTGTCAGTGTTGAGTATAAATGAGAAGAATAGAACATCTACCGTTCTCATCTTGTACCAGTATCATGTACCTTTAAATATGTTCTACGGGTTGTAATGAGGAGGGGGTCAGAATTACATTCCTGTGACTAGTAAATTATATACTTTATCCATAACGCTAGTTTATGCCCATTGATCTCCATTTAAGTGTTATATTTATTATTAAGGATTCTAGATTTAATTTCACCGACGCGTACGATATCTAACCTACTTTAAGGTATAAGAGAGAGCGTGTGTGTGGGTGTGTGCTCTTGGTGAAGCTAGCGGGGTTAAATGGGCCTAAACCATTTTACTAAATACTTGTAAATAATTACAAGCAATCAGTAAAGGAGTGTACAGAGGGAAACATGTAGAGAAGAAATACAACAAAGAAAAGGAGGAAAAAGAAATTACAAAAACCAATAGAGTCATAGGCAGCAACGTATGCAGTACTCAACATACTCAACAACTCAACAGGAAAAGTATATTAGGAGTAAATCATTCGGTTGAGAATCTCCTTAACCATCTCATTATATATTACCATTTTGTTCTTTTCCTTGCCATTAAATAGCCTAGATTCCAAACAGAAGCAGCAAAGACCTTATGGATTAACAAAGAGGCCATAGGAGGACGGGTTCTTCTATATTGTTTCTTTATATGTACTTTTCCATTTCAACCTGCTATCATGAAAAGGAGTAGCATATCCACCAATAGTTCTAATCTTTTTCCATAGATAATTGGAGAAGGAATATTCAAAGAAGAGATGAAAGTTATCTTCAGGATAAGATTTGCAGAAGAAATAGGTTGAAGTGATGGGAATACCTTTGTGAGCAAGATTTCTAAGAGTATGAATAGTATTTCTTGAGATCCTCCAAAGGAGTAAATTAAGCTTCTCTGAAGTAGCTAGGTTCTATGTTCTACCATACTAATGAAATTTGTAGTCATTCGGCAGAGTAGTTATTGCTGTGTAGATTGTGCCTAAGGAGCGAGGAGTCTTAGTAGAAGTCCAAACATACCGACCTATATCCACATGGAATATATTAGTGTCACTGTATTCATTGTAAGGGAAGAGATATTCAAATTGCTAGACCTAGGAAGTTTTATAATTCCATGCCTAATGTAGCTAACTACTTTAGCTTGCAAATGGATTCCATATTGAAATATCTCTTCATGAAACAAACTATTTTCTAGAATAAGCCCTTAGCAATCCAAGGAACAACCCAAAATTCTACATCACTGTTTGAAGCAAGCATGAATCTAATATGAGGAAGAAGTGAGTTTCTCAAGCTAAACATAGCTTTTCAGATCCAACTAGAGGATGGTTTAGGGTTCATTAACTGGAAATCATCAGATTTTAGGTAGAGATTTTTAATCCATTCAACCTAAGTAGAACTAGAGTTGTTAATGAGATTATCAAGATGCTTGGAGAAAGCAGAAGTATTCTAAGCTTTAAGATTTTTAATTTAAAGTCCTCCATACTTTTTAGGCCACTCAAGCTTCCAAAAAGCAATAGAAGCAAGCTTTATTGTGAAAATTGATCTAGACCATAAAAGTTTAATCATTGCACTTCTTATCATAGACATAATCTTGTTTGGCAGAAGGAATGTTCTACCCCAGTAGACATTCAAGAAGAAGATGATGGAGTTGAGAATGATCAACGTACCAGCTTGACTCAAATACATATTTTGCTATCTATTCATAATTGCAATAATTTTCTCATAGAGAGGGCTGCATTGAGAAATATTAATTCTTTTTGTAGCTAGAGGAATACCTAGGTTGTAACGACCCGAATTTTTCGTTTTCTAATTTCGAATATTTAAATGGTTTTAAATATTGAATTTTAATTTTAGTTTGACTTTGAATATGAAAAATTGGGTTTAATTTATAAAATAAATCCAGAATTTAAATACAGCGACTTATTGGATAAATTAATTATTGGATTTTAAAATTGAATATTGGTTAAATTATTGTATATTGAGTTTTAAGCTCGATAAAAATAATTTAAAGGCTTGTCTAGTTTATATTTATAATAATGGAGATAATAGAAATTTTAAAATTGAATTTAAAAGTGATCTGTTCAATTTTGAAAATAGCTTGTTAAAATTGACAAAATAAAATAGCCTTCCGAGGCACAGTCTCGAAATTCGACGTAACCAGTTCCATTGGATCCATAATATTGTATTATTATCGGACCTCAAAATTTCGTAGTGTTTGGAGTTATCGTTTGATCGTACGGGATATAAATGCGTTGAGATTAATATCGAAATTTAATATAATAATTGGGTCCAAAAAGCTATCTTCTCCATATGATCGAATTAGGACTTGAAACCTTTTCCATTGCGTTCAAAAGAGGAGTATAACATTATAAACACCTAGCGGCACGAGTCCGTAGGGGTTCAAAATTTCAAGATAGGGATAACGAGATATTTTATGATTAAATAAAATTATATAAAATCAAATCCATTTCTGCACGTTGCCTATCACATACATATCCCTTCATTTCAATCGAAAGCACCCTTCATGTCTTCTTTCTCTTCAGTGTAAACTCACAAAGCCCTCAAACTTTTTTTTCTTCAAAACCAAATCCATTCGCTTAAAAAAATATGGGATTCAAAATTCAGAAGAAAAAAAACGAAATCTCGTTCAATGGAAGTCGCTTGTGCGCGAATGAGGAGGAGGCTCGTAAATCGAGCAGGGCGGCGGCGCGATGAGTGGTGATTGTCGCGATGGCACTGCGTACGTGGAGAAGGCCGAGGCGAAAGCATGGGAGTGGGTGGTGCTACGTGTCGTCTGTTTGAAGCTTGGGGCTTCGATGTGGGAAATGGGGATATTGGCAGTAGTGGATCGAGGTCACGATGACCTTGAATCGTGCTCGCGTGGACTAGGGCAGTGATGTTTGAAGGAGCAGGCGACGGCACAACGAAGGGAAGGTGGATTTCAAACTTGTCAGTAAGGTTAAGAATTTAGATAGGTTTAATATTATATGAAGTTTAAGTTAGTTATATTGTTAATTATCGAATCTTATAAAATGTATTTATCATTCGTGCGAGGTCCAAAAAAAAATTTCCAGTGGAAGGTAATTTGTAAATTTAATTTAGTTTATAAATTTGAAATTTATTTAGAAATCTAATCGAATACTTATAAATGATTTAACTTTTTATTTCGAGGCCAAAATCGCATAAGCTGGAATCGTTGGAGTCGTAATGTCGTAGATACAAAATAAAAATTGGGATGGATTGCAAAGTAAAATCAAGGTGAAAATTTCTCACTCTTTTGGATTGCCATAGTTAAATTTAAATGTTAAATTTAAACTATTGGACGCTGGATTGATCGATGAATTTATAATTTATCTGTTGGATGTCTATATATATATATAAATATAGCAGTATATATTGATATTGGAGTGATATTCCCGCACATTGTAACAGATGAGACCCTATGCGCCCCGCATAATAGCGGGTGACCCTATATACCACGATATCCCCCTCGAAGTGGGATTGGTATTTTTATTGTTAACTAACATCTGAGGATGCAGGAAAACAGGTTGGAGGGATCCAACGGGATTCCTCAAATTATTTGTTTGTTTTCATATATAGTGATATATGATTGGTGTAAAATAATATATTATAGATTGTTGTACTGATTGGAATTATTGGATGCTATTGAAGCACTGTCCTGAATTTTGATAATTTTAAAACTATAAATATATTTTCTTTAAAATTTATGGAATTGAGGGGAATTTGAAAATAAAATATATATATATATATATATATATATAGAAATTGGAGTTATTTTAAAGAAATTGAATTAGAAAAATATAATTGATTGGTTATACTTAACTATTGTGGATTAGTAAATGAAGATTTTTTTAAAGTGAATTATATAAAAGAATTTATAAGTGATATTCTAGAAATATAAAAAGAAGTTGAAATCAATATTGAAAAGTAGATTGGAAGTATCAATGTAATTTAAAAGAAATAAAATTTATATAATGGATTTTTATAAATAGACTTGTTTTTTTATAAATAGGTAAAACCAAAGGGGGTTATAAAATTGATAAATGATGTTTATAATGAAGAAATTTGATATCAAATGATAATTAGGAATATAAATTCATAGGAGGAATTTATATTAGAATATGGAAACATGGTTGAGAAAAATGGAAAATTCTATTTTTGAAATGAGAATGGTTAGAGAATCGACAATGAATCGAGATATTGTGAAATCGAGAGAAAGTTATAAATTAAAACTGGCTATTGCGATTTTATAAAAAAAATTAAAATTATAAGAGATGAGATTGTTTAAAAGGGGAAATTTTATTATTTTAAAAGTATAGAATTTTAAACCAGTTGAGATTTAAATACTGGGTAACTACATTTTTAAATATGAAGTATTTATTTTAGTAAATTCTAACTTTTTAAATCAGCTTTGAAAATTATTTATTTAACTAAAGATGAGTTAGTAATGTTATGAAAGTGTTTTTGATATTTTATTAATTACTTGAACATATTTTAAAAATAAATTATTAATCTTTTAAAATACTTATTATATATATAGATAGATAGAGTTTTAAAGAAATTTGAGAAAAAAATATTTTGTAAACTCTCTCGAGATTCGAAAAAGGGGCTTATAAAAGAATATGATTTGAGGAGAGGAAATCTATTTGTGATTCCAGAGATTTTGGGAATATTTGTGATTCCAGAGATTTTTTTGAAACGTTAACATTGAAAGGATTTTTGGAAAATAAGACTGGTAATATTTTCCTAAGTATAGAAAATAGAAATTTGGAAATATTCCTAAGTGTTGAGGTGTTACGGATTTAAGTATTTGAAGGATTGTTTTCAAATATTGGAAGGGATAGATATATCTTTTAAAGATATTTTGAAGGCAAATATTTTGGTAAAATTTATAATAAGGCCAGATGATTGCTCATGGATGTTTTATTGATAGTTAAATAACCGACTATCAAATATTGGCCAAATTCGTTAATCGTTTCGAAGACCGGGATCAGATTAAAATTTCCGAAAACCACTTCGATCCGGTTTGAACGTAACGAATGAATACCGTGAAGATGATGAAGATAGTGATTCGGTTTGTCCAGACCCAAGACAACTTGTATGGACGAATGCTTCCAGAACATCGTCCTTGGAAGGCGATGAGCATTCTAAGTAAAATTGTTCTTGAAAAGGCAACGCTTAGCCTCTAGCCTCATCAACCAGGAATGACTAAAAATCAGGGGAGATGCAGCAAGGCTAAGTGGGTCGCACCCAAGTAGGGTAAGGTTACCCCTATCTAGAGTCCCTTTTATTCGGCTATGTGGCGGTTGCTGATCCCAAACCCGGGTAATCTTATTCAAACTATCCAGGTTAGGGGTAGTCCGGTCTTGTGTTGGCACGGATTGATAGGTTCGATCTCAGTACGCTGTTTTAGACGTGTACTATGACAGGTGGTACCCCAGTGCCTAGTCATTCAGTTGGAATCCATTCCCCAATACGAGCTTACAGTTTTGTTTGTAGAGCCTAGTTTGCTGGAATTTAATTAATGTAACAATTTTAGCTATTTGAATAAGTATTTGTATTTAGACACTATTATAATATCATTGGATTTTCTATAAAAATGTTTTTGGTTATCGTAAGGTAAAACCCTGTCGTGTTTATGTGTGACGCGGTCTTACGAGATACCTTTGTTTTTCAAAGGATTTTGACAACTCTAATAATTCAAATTGAGTGTGTTTCCTCACGCTGGTTTTCCAGATTGACTCAGGTGTTATTGTATTATAATGCTCGGGTCAGACCGAGTATTACAGATTCAGTTTAAATGCTATGGAGCTTAGGAGGCTAGTTGGATGAGTTTTAGACGTATTTTCCATACTTGACTTATATTCCGCCGTGTAAGGACAAGTCATATAACTATCCAGTTTGATGTATTGATGGTTGTACTTTGATAATTGTAAGTGTATAAACTGTTTTTAGAGTCTTTTGTATAAACTCTGTTATTATATATTATATTTTCTTCCGATGTGATTGTGAGATTCTGTATTGTTGTTTCTATTTTTCTTCTACCTCTTTCTTCCTCTTTACCCTAGTTATTTGCTCTTTCATACACTTTGGGTTGAACGAGGAAGAATTATTATCAACTCAAGGGTTACGGAACTGCGGGTCGCTACATAGGTAGCTCATGTCATTTTGAAGGGGCTGCATATTTGTTATGGAGAGGCAGTGATCTGTTTGGAGACTAGAAAGCCCAGCGATAAGAATGTGAGATTTGGTTGTATTTAAGTGCAATCCAGACAAGGTGGAGAGAGAGTTTAATGTGTTCATTACGCAGGAGAGAGAGGAGGAAGTGAGCTTAGTAAAAATAATTAAATCATCAGCAAAAGCCAGGGAAGTGTTCAGAGGATTTTTACATTAGGATGTAGAAAGAAAAACTTCTTATTGACTAGATGCAGCAGAGCTTGAGTGAGAGACTCCATAATTATGATAAAGAGGTCAGTAGAAACTGGATCTCCCTACCTCAAAGCCTTTAAACCTTTAAAATATCCAACAGAGTGAGCATTTATTACCAGAGAGTATATAAAAAAAGAGATATATTCATATATCCAATAAGAGAAGATAAGAGGAAATTTCATTCTTTTCATTATGCTGATAAGAGCAAGCCATGCTTTTCTTATACTAATTTTTTGCATTGCTATAAGGGAAATACTAGCAGAGGAGTAGCCACTAAAAAGCTCATGAGCTATCATAACATTATCAAGAATATTTCTCTAAGGAAGGAAGGCAGCTTGATTAGGAGAGATAAGAGTGGTTAAAATTTTGCTTCTATCTGCAGGCTAGGATTTTGTTAATTCTCTTGTATATAATGTTACAACAAGCAATAGGTCTGTATTGAGATACATTTGAAGGATTAGGGTTTTTAGGATTTAATGCAAGATTTGTAGAGTTGATATCCTTGAGCATTTTACATTTATTGAAAAAGTTATGAATTGCTTTAAGAACATCCTTTTCAATGAGAGGCCAGTAATGAGTAAAAAAGAGAGCATTAAACTCATCAAGGCCACCACAAGCTGATTTCTTAAGGTTGAAGAAGGAGGATTTAATCTCCTCACTAGTAACGTGGGAGGAGAGATAAGTTTGCTAAGAAGGAGTGAGTTAAGGCAGAGAAAGAGAGGAAAGGAAAGATTCATCAATTAGAGATTCTTCTTATGAACCAAATAGGGAAGTATAATAGGTAAGAAATGCATCATCAACTGCATCAGGATGGAATGCAGATCTCCTTGAAGATCAGAAATCTAAGATATGTGGGCTTTAGCTTACTTGATTTTAATTGTAGCATGGTAATACTTAGTATTTCTATCTCTAAATTTAGACCATTGTTCCTTAATCTTCTGTTTCATCATATTTAACTTAGTGGATAGAGCTTCAACAAGTTGGGAGGACAAGACACTTTCTAGAGAGCGAAGATTAGGATCTAATGAGTTATACATGATTTGATGCTGAACAAGAGCAAGCTTCTTTCTTATGCTGGTGGAAAGTTTCATTCCAAAACCAAATTTGTTTCTAGCCCAGCATTTAAGGGCCTTCTTTGTATTTTTAAATTTATGCCGAAGTATATACATAAGATTCCCAAAGCTCTGATGTTCCATGCTTTCTGGCAATCTGCAAGAAACTAGAATCTTTAGTCCAAGCATCAAAAAATTTAAAACTTGAATTTATTTTAATAGCATCCCCAAAGGAGAGGATGAGGGGGCGGTGGTCTGATAGCTTAGGCAAGGGAATATGATTTGAATTAGAGGCCATTTTTGGATAGTGTTAAAGTTTGAGAAGGCATAGTCAATCTTGATGAGAATTCTAACTCCATGTCTGCTTTTGTTAGACCAAGTAAAAAGGCAGCCATTAGTAGGAATATCAATGAGAGAGGCTTTAACATTACTTCATTAAGAGTAGAGAGATCTCTAGAAGAAAGAGGAAGTCCTCCAGATTTGTATATAGACAGAAAGGAGCAGTTAAAATCTCCAATAATTATCTAAAGATAAGATTCTTGACTGAAGTGGGGGAGGTAATTGAGAAGTTACTGCCTTAGAGAATTAGGGTTCTAGGCATAAACAAAGTTGAAAAACATTGAAGTTGCAGTGGGAAGGTGAGTAGCATGAGAATGGATGAATTGTTTATTGTAGAGAATTGGAGAGAGAAGAAAAATAGAAGGGTCGTAAACAATTAAGAGCCTACCATAAGGAGCATGTTCAAGGTTGTTAATGGAAGACCAAA
Source organism: Allium fistulosum (assembly GCA_030737815.1). Taxonomy (NCBI): domain Eukaryota; kingdom Viridiplantae; phylum Streptophyta; class Magnoliopsida; order Asparagales; family Amaryllidaceae; genus Allium; species Allium fistulosum. The sequence continues at coordinate 476,900,842 of CM060901.1, forward strand.
AAGGTTGATATAGGAGGCAGCTCTCCTAGTAAGACTACCATTAATTTTCAGAGATAGAGATGGGAGATAGCTTGAATTCTTGAATTAGAGCTTTGAGCTGATCAAGTTTTATGTCCATGTGGGCACCCATTGTTCCATGTAGCATGTTGTGCATCATTATTAAACAAGTGGGATTTTTTTGGAGGAGTTTCTAGTACTTCTAGATGAAATGATTAGGATGTTTTCAGGAGTGATGTTTTTTGGCAAGAAAGATATATCATCCAAGTTAAATGTAGAGGGATAGGAAGAGGTTTTAGATCTCTTATCTGAATTTAAGGAGGAGATAGATTTTGTACCTGATTTGAGCTTGTTTTTTATTTATTTTTCTTTTTCTTAAGTGGATTTTTTCAACAGTATTCAAAGAGGAGTTTAGGGTTACAGAAGATGTAAGGACAGTTTGAGAGCTAATAATGGAGGAGGAGATGGGCATGCAAATGAGATTAAGGAGTGAGAAGAATAAGAATAAGAGAGAGTTGAAGTACCAAAGATAGAAGAAATAGCAATGGATAAAAAGGCGTCATGATTAGCTGTGCATGTTTTAGTGTGCACTTGCACATTGGAAATATTATAATTTTTAATGGGAGAGCATAAGAGATCTGAAATTGAGTTTGAGTCATTCTTTTTTGAGTTTTCAAACAAGGCACAAAGTGAAGTTGAAGCTAAGTGATTTGAAGTGTCAGGAATAATAGAAAGTTTATAATTTTGAGAATTGCAGTTGAGAAGGTTTGATTGAGGAGAATCAGATGTAAGATTTGAGTGGGAGGATTGGTTAGGATCAGCAGCATTTAGTTGGTTAAGAGAGCATGGGTCCATGTTGGCCTGGTGCACCAGGTCAGATAGTGCAAATATATTTGCCTTGTTAATTCCTTTTGCTTCCAATACATTAACTGATTCATGCACAACACAATATGTTCCTTTGCCATCAGCATTGTCATCCTCTGAATTAATTTTTGATTCATTTATTGTATCAAGGACAACACATTTGTTAGAGGAAGCATCTTCATTTATTCCAATCTCAAAAGGATCGGATTCTTTATTAGAATTATTAGGTTTTTTGAGAGCACATTTTCTTGGATGTTAGAAACATGAATCACATTTTCATCATACATTGAGAATTAACTTGAGGAATTTTCTTTCTAACATATTTCTCAGTGCCCCTTACCTTACTCCATACATTTTTTTCCAAGCCTAGATTCATTCCGGCCAGATTTAATTTTCTTAGAGGGATAAATAACTTTATCATCAGATTGAGGGTTACCAATATGATTCACTTCATCAGTTTTTATTTCCTCATGACTATAATTTAAGCACATTTCATTGCTATGCCCAAGCACTTTACAACAATCACAAATATCAGGCCTCTGCTGATAATAAACTTGAAGATGCTAAAGATTCCCATCAGGAAGTTGCACAAGAAATGAGTCAACAAGTTGACCTGAAGTTGTTTTTCAATCAAACATTTAGCAAATTGTATCCTATCAAGCTTTTCAATATTTTCATCTAAACAGATGAGCTTCCCCAGTCTGTTAGCAAGCCAATTTATTTCAATCTATGACCAAGCTAATAGGGATATATTGGATAAATGGACCCACATGGAACTGCTTTGATTGAGCCACAAACATTACTCACATTTGGATCCCATTGTTTTATGATAAAAAGCTTGTTTTCTATAATTATAGTGTAACGACTCGTAAATTTCAACTGTTTTAATAACGTAATTAGTTGAAATTTTGTGAAATTTTAAACGATAAAATTTTGAAAAATAAGTTTTATATTTGGAATACGTCTAGTTAAACATAGCAACTGGTAAATTTTCGTCCGAAAATATAGAAGTTTATTTCGCGCGTAAATTTACTTCAATTTAATCAGTTAAAAAGCGATGAAAATAAAATGTTTCCGAAACCTAAATATTTTTACATAGAAAAATTCTAAACCATCATCTGAGCAAGATGTTAGTTTGTCGTTTTTCAAAATTCGGACATCTTTGGCTCCGTCGATCTTATTTTTCAGCGTTTTTCTTGCATTTTCCGCTATTAGAAAATTCGAATTTTATAATTCAATCATACCACTGATATATGTATACCGTTTTGATCGTCTCGTCGTGCTGATCTCTACGGTATATTCAATTGTCAATTTCGGAGACCGGTGTACGGTGCAATTTGTGAAACGCCTAGCGTATCGGTATACGTTTTAACTTTTGATTTCTTGATCCATTCAAAAAATTTCAACTGTGCAGAGCCAACAGCTATCTGTTTCATATTCCTAGAAATTTATTGCTAATTTATTTTCCCTAGTTCCAATCAGTAATCCATTGGTTCTTTCAATACCTTGTTCGTTCTCTTTTGCTCTGCCGTTTGAAAAAAAAAAACCAACACCACAAAACACGTTTTCATACTGTGGTGTTCATATCTGTTGCTTTCTTTTAAATATGTTGCATGCGTTTCATTTTTCACCCGCATACTTTTGCAAGCAAAAATAAATATATGTATTATATTACTTTGCATCCTTTCATTTTTCCACCTGCATGCGCATGCGTTTTGTCCATTAGCTTGAAATGTTTCATTTCTCTACCTGCTCTGTAACTCTCTCCTTCCCCATTTAGAAACTATTCCTTCTCCACTCGCCTGCAAAACGTGCAACGCCATTCGCCTTCAAACCACGTTAGCCCCACCTCTGCCCATCACCTGGCCGAGCCTCCCCATCTACTCGACCTGCCACGCAACCACCCACCTTAAACCGCCACCTGCCCTCTTCTCCGACGACCGTCCCCGCTCTCCTACTCCCTTCCCGCTCTGCCTACCCCAAACCCAGCAGCCCACTGCAACCCACTCGCCTCCGCCCACGCCTAGGCCACCGCTCCAACCTGCTCCTCCTCTCGCGTGCAGGTGAGCAACCCAGTCGGCCTTCACCACCTTCGTCGCTGGCCTCGACCACGTCCACAAGTGCCAAACCACCTCAGACCTCTTCCACCCGTCAGCAACCACCACGTGGCACGGACCCACCCATCACGCCTCGTCACCTTCACCGCTCCTCATCAACCCGCAACCGTCCGTCGCCCTCCATCACGACCTCCGCCCTTCCTCTTCTCCTCCGACCTCCTACCCACCAGCGAATAACCCATTTTCGTTCTTCGGTTGGCACACAAGCTCACATGCAAGCCATCGACTGCGTCTCTCTCAAACTATGAGCAGCATCTTCCCCACTCTCCTGTAGCGACCCAGGCTACTGCATCTCCTTCTTGTATGTTCGTCATCCCATTCCAACACCTTTCCATCTCCACCTTTTGAACTTGCAGTGCAAGCATGCATTGGTTATAGGTAAAAATACGTTAAGTTATATGTTGTTTTATAGTACAGTCATATGGATTGTTTTAAACTCTGAATATATATAGATTTATGCTATGCTTTGTTATAAAAGAAGCATATGTTTACCTATTGCATGTCTACAGTATATACTATAATTTATATATATGAATGTTTATGGGGATTTGCATGTACTATGTCTACATTTTGAAACCTTACAGTAAATTATATATTAGTTTATTAAGTATAGTTTAAGCAATATAATACTATTTTAGTGATAGTGTGTTTGCAGCTTTCATATATAAAAAAAACATATATATATTGTATAACAATATTTCAATTTTGGTTGGATATTGATTTCAAAAGAGATTTGTTGTGTATGTATTTAAAATATAGTCGTCTGTTTGTTAGTAATATACATAGCCTATATATATGTTATGTAAAGTTTTGAAAACCTGTTTTCTTTTGCCGCATATGTTATGATAAACTCAACCAAAATATATTTAAACTGTTTGTGAAATGTGTGAGTTCATTAAAGCCTACATTTTTATAAGGTGTATATGTGTGTTTTATTTTATGCATTAAAGACTATTAATTTCATGTATTGGGTTTAAAAATGTCGATTATATAGTTGCTTTGATCTTAAAAATATATATATAAACTTTGTATATATATGTATTTAATTTAATATTGGTCTAAGAGGATAACATAATAAAATAATATATAGTTCATTTCAGCCTATATTAAGCCGTCTCTAATTATTCCATCGATTCATTGTTATCAGCTTTGTGTGTCAAATTCGTGCAAATTTGGCCTTGCTTCGAAAGTCGTGCTTGCATTTCGTAACTCTATTTCGTTGTCTATCCTCTCTAGCCTCGAAAGGTGAGCAACCACTCACGATTAACGTTCTTTTATTTATTAAATTTGATTTCAATTGAAACGACAATTGAAATATGCTGCTGTTAGTTAAATACACTGTTATATATACTATTACCTGTATCAGTTCACCTGTGACAATTGACACCATTATCTGTTAGTTATGAAATAATAATCCTGTTTGATTGATAATTGATTAATTGTTTGTTGTTTATATTGGATGTTAAATTGAAATGTATAAAGTGATAAATATTATGCAAGTAAATTTGACGTAGGATAATTAAAATTTGAATCGACGTATATGTTGAATTGGATTAGTTGAATATGACCCCTTTTATTTGTTAAATTAATTGACATGTAGAATAGTGATAATTACATTTTGAACCATCGACGTATATTGGATTAATTGTTGTAGTGTAAAAATTGAAATGGAATGACAAGTGAAAACCATAATGTAATAATCTTTAGTCTACATGAAATGATAGTGTAGATTCTAGAAATAATTGTATAAATTCGTACAAATAACAATGCGAATTAATACGGTTATTTCGGGATTATTTGAATTGGTTATTGGATTGATATTGGTTGTTATTATTGCTTTTTTATTTACTTTGACACCATCCCAGTTATCACACTACAAGTTCCCATTGCTATGTTTTGATTTTGAATTGAATTGGAATCGGGTTGAAATGATAAATACCCAAATTGAACTTTGACCTAGGATAGAGAATTAAATAAAACCCGATTGGTCAATAATTTGATTTAAAAATAAAATGAAGATTTTATTTGAATAAATAATATGGTTTTGAAATGAAGTTGAAATTTGAATTTTAATGAAAGGAAAATATTAATATTTAATAATCTGAAACAAAATGTGAACAATGAAATTGATGGAAGAATGTTGTTTAATTTGAGAAATGATTGAATTAAGTTTGAAATGATTTAATAATTAAGTTTGAAATTATTAAACTTTGAAATTATTTAATAATTAAGTTTGAAATTATAACTAAGTTTGAAATTATTTAATAATTAAGTTTTGAATTATTTAATAATTAAATAAGATTGGATTATTTAATGTTTAGATTGAATTGAACTCTTTAATAAGAGAAATTGAACTTTTGAATAAGTGAATTTACTTCGTAAATAATTGAAATTGAGTTTTCCTTATTAATTAAGTTTTGGAAAATTATTTAAGTAAGTAAAAAAGTGAAATTGAATTTCTTTAACAAGAAATAAAATGTGATATTTTTGAAATTAATGTAAGATTTGTAATTTTAAAGAATTTGATTTGATGAATTTAATTTAATTAAATTTGTAAGTTTTGATATAATGAAGTTGAATTTAAATAATGGATTTAATGAATTGGAAATTTAATGGAAATTGTTTTGAATGACAAATTTACTTAATGATTATTGAATAAAATCGATCAATGAATTTAAATTGATTTGGAGGTTAAATTTAATTAATTTAAATGATTTCGGAATGAAACTTATATACGAATCTAAATGAATATTTGATTTGTTTTAAATAGAAATTGAAATTGAATTATAAGCTTTTGAAATGGTAATTTGGAAGTTTTGAAATGTAAATTATGGAAATTGATTTGGAAAGACAAATTAAATGTTGGTTTGTAAATTCTAACTTGAATTGTAATTGATTTGATTTTGAAAAATATAAACGACCAATCGGTGTAATAATTACGAAAGTTATTAAAGAGACCGGAATCGGTTATGGATATACTCTCTATCTAAACCGAAAACCACTTTAATAACTATACTCGGAGTGATGATCCAGAATGAAGTGGTTGGAATGATGTACGTGATGACTGAAGAAAGAGAACGATAATGGATAGCCTTGACACTTGTGTCAAATTGGAAATGACTAAAACAGGAGCCGTGTCGGGCCAATGGAGGATTAGCTACCTCAAGTGGACACACTTCTTCGAACTACTCATTACTTGTTGTCGATTGGTGCACCCTTGATTTTGGGAGTGTTGTTTCACGGTGTTGCGGGCGCTGCGGCGTTGCGTTCTCACCAGTCCGGATCAGGCAAACGGTAGTATCACTACCTTGGGTATTGCCTCATGTGCCTTGTCATACTTGTATCCCTTTATTCGCGACCACTACGAAATTGTTTTGTACCTTTAGTATATGGATTGCCCTCTGGTGACTTCCGGTTTTGGGGAAACTACGGTCTTGTATATGCTTTTGGGAATAAAAATGTGTTAAGGGTGGAATGGGCCATGACTTAACACTATTTTGATATCTTATTATTACTGATAGACGTTATCTACTTATCGTACACTACTACATAGTAGATAGTTTAACGGATCCTTAAAGGATGGTTATTCCAAACATCCTTTGAGTTACTTGTATTTCAATTGCTATTTCACTTAAGTTGGATTTATCAATATAAGAATGTTAATCCTGACTCGAGTGTCTTGTGTTTTTGCTTTACGCTCGGGTCAGACTGAGTGTATCAGTATTCGAGACACACCTTTGGAGTTGGAGCTTTGCTTGAAGATCTAGCCATCTATTCTGCTTTCAGTATTCGATGATTCCAGTGATGTATTCTGATTTGTATCTGGTGTATTGTATTACTCTTCTGTTGTAAACTATGATGTATCTTATACATTTATATAGTAGCTTCATGAACTACTATCTCATTTATTTCCGCTGCATTTATTACTCTGTGTCTGTGATTATTTATTTACTGTATATGTTCAGTTTTGCCAATTTAAATTAACGACGCGGTATTTTGAGCAATTCAATTCCGGCATAAGTGTCTACCTATACACTTATAATGGATGCGAATGGTTCAAAATATCGGGTCATTACAGTTGGTATCAGAGCTTTGGTAGCTCTAGGCAAAACTTAACATATAGGGTAAATGTAATTACAGAATCACTCTCATTCGAGTTTCAATCTCTTCCTTTTGACTCGATTCCTTTGAATTTTGGAACGTTCCCTACGGTTCTAAATTTCATTCGTGTCCCTCACTATTCGTCTTCTTTCAATTCTAGAGCACCCCATAACTCCATTTTGAATGATATCTATAATAGATCGGCGGTCTCGCCAATCTTCGAATGATTCGTAAAGGAGCAAAACTCCTTTACAATAGACATCAATTTACCGGAGATTTCTGTATCCTCGGTTTACGATGCTATCTATCTCCTGCTATACATGAATTCTATTTCTCGAGATCGAATGTCGATTTACCTTGGAATTCCACATCGTTCTTATTCTTGAAGTCATGGTCGACCCGGTTAAGGTTACCCGCGATTTATATAAACTTGTCCATCTTCTTATTTCGTTATTTAATCATCATATCTTTGTTTCGAACTTATCTTCGAATCGAAATTCTCTTTGATTTGAGTCCATCAAAATTTGAATCTCTATCTTTGTTTTGAAATCTATTCTTGTATAGTCGAGCGAGGAAGTGTATTTGTGAAATGACCCTCCTATTTCCACCCTAATTTCATAAGGTTTTTTTTTTGTTAAGAGATGATATATAGATATATCATTCATTACAAATATATTTCCCAGGGTCATTTTCTTTCTCCAATAAACAAAATATATCCAGGATCTTTCACAATATAAAAATATTGTTTTAAATCTAAATCATTCCTAACATACATATATGAAGATATCTATGTTATATTCTACTAGAATCAGAGCATGATAATATGTAAGTAGAAATCCTTTTAAATCTATTAAAATGTGATAATTCCCTTTTAAAAGATTAATTATTGTATCCTAATTTTTGACCATAGAATCCACTGGAAACATGTACTTTAGTCTGTTAGTCTAATTAAGAAATGATCAAGTAATAATCAGTGGAAAGCAAGCTTTTAATATGGATGATTGTGTTAAAGTCTGTATAGTATCAAACTCAGGCTAAAAGAAAGTGGATCATAAGTGAACACAAGCAACATCTAGGCATAATGGAAACGCGCCTAACTTACACATGAGAGGTCACGAGTTCGAGTGCTATGCTGGTCGGTTCAAACCCAATTTTTGTTTTTTTTTCTCCTGTATGGTTTGAAATTTGATATCTACCTATATCTGCACATATATACTTAATTTTTGCCTATAATCTAACATACAAAACAGTATTTCTTGCTTTATTATTTTTGAAACCCATTCCTACAACTGTTCTAGGAATTTATGTTTATATTTTTGCTCAAATATCAACATGTACACAGATATACATGTACATGTCAATATCTTTGCTCATTTTCCAGAAAACCGGATTCAAATGGTTCCTTGCTTCATTGATTTGAAGTGAACAATTTGCCTGACCTATGATCTAACCATGTGGTTAATCTGACCATTCTTTTATTTGCATTTTACAAACCAGAATCTACCTAAACTTCACTTATTTGAAGCTGGTTAACTCATGTGCCTAATATCATGCCAGATATCTGGTCATGGCAATTGAAATGCTAGTCATTTGCATCATACCTGAAGCCTTCCCATACAATTACCTCTCTCAAAACAATTTAAAAGTAGACTTGAACCATTTGTAGACATAATTCAGAGGAAAAACAATTAGATACTTAAAGGTATTTTTCAAGGTAAATTCTAAATTTACTCCAAAACTCAGTGTTTTTAAAATACTTAAGATTGTCCAATACATAATATAATTGCAAGGAAATTGCTCCCATAATTGTATATTTCTTACCAGATTTTTATAGCTAATACTTGAGCATATTTTTCTTGTTTATATTCCAGACACTACTTCAAAAACAAATCAAACCTTAACACACAACAATTTCGACAGAACAACTAATTTAATCTGACATTTTACAGAACATAAAAGCAACTTGATCACTAACCATAGAATATTCATTACATGACTGGGAATCTTAGAAACATAATTTTTCCTGAATACATGCAGATACAATCAATTTAAGTTCTTATTGAAACTAGCTGGCATGTTCATTCACTCCTCCATAATAGCCATAACTTCATTTTCTACTTAGTGCCTGCGTTCTCTGAAAGAGCATGAGTGGCTGCCTCATTTTAAAATGAGACACCCCATATGCCATGAGCAAACAAGGGTCAGATCTAAGATCTGGTATGAGTAACATCAATACATTCATGATATTAAGCAATAGAGAATATAATAGCACCAACTGGTTATTTAAGCAAATTTCTGCAATCAATTACTTTAACATAGTATAATTAAGTTGATTCAGGTATGATATATTCATTTATCATTCTTACACTTGCATACATAATCATGCAAACATAATTATCTATTTGCAACATTTGCATTCACTGGAACCATCTTGGTTCCATACCATTCAACCTAAGAAATATCCATATTCCTATTTCTTCATTTACAGGTTGTATAATTCAATTTAAATTCCTGCCTCATCTGCTATTAAGGAATCACAGGGACACATTGCAATGAACTAATTCACATCATTGCACAAAGATCTCAGGGCTTAAACAAACCATGTGCCAACTTGCATACTTCAAATATGACAAGCATTCCAGCAGCCTTCTTGGCCTTCCCTTCTCTAGTTTATTTACTAGTGTATTGACTTAAATCATATTATCAAATATGCTGAGTGAACATGTCACTGCAAACAGGGAAACATCCATAATTTTTTTTCCTAGCATAATTCTCCTCAGAAATAAGCAGACAGTTATTTCCTAAATGGGGTCAATATGTCTTGACCTCAGTAGGATATAAGAATATTTTCAACTGTAAAAGAGGCATGGCATGTTCTTAATATATTGATCTGCAAGCCTTTATGATTGATTCAGATTCATGATCTGGTTCAATCATAATCTTAGCTTATGAGAGTTTTTTTTTTGATTTGATTTGATTAAGGGCTCAGCACTTAGAAAATTTCTATTGCACCCTTAACATTTTTCTTCTCAAGCCTCAGCACTTATACCAAGTATAATGCAGCTCCCAACATTTTTTGTAAAGTTTCCATGCCATAGATCTATAACAGTTGAGAGTACTCTCTATATAATTTTAAGATCCTAGACTTTAACATTTTTTAGTATAAATAAAACAGTATGATACACATCCAAAGACAAATGTCTCAGCAAATCAAAGATCACCAAAATCATCCATATTAAATCATATCAGATTTAAAATAAGACATCCAAAAAGCATTGATGAAATCATATACATCAAAACCAGCAATATATAAATGGCAATATAAAAAGTGGCTGCCTCATCTCAGGTCTTAATGCCATGAACTCAGTGAGGTTACTCACTTAAATATTTCTTCTTATTAATCCAGAAAATCCTTGTATGAGTGTTTTCTCCTTCCTTCCAATATTTTTCTTCCTTTCTTATTTTTGTGCAGCTCGGGGTAAAGATAATTTTACTGGCTGAAACTGCCTATTTATATGCATTTTTCCACTAGGGTTTTGTTAAAACAAAATTCCATTTCTGACCTAACCATCTTCATGCATTTTTCATTCATTTTCCTCCTTAATACCCCGGCCATATTAACCAATTTAAAGGCTGCATTTTCTTTCTTTTACTTTTCAGAAAATGGCCACTCACCTAGTCATGTTAAAAGTGTGACTATCCTATTTTATATTTTAATTATTCCTGAGAATCCCCTTTGCTATTTTTGCCTACACAAGCATATTGACTTGTATCACATTTCATGTCATTTTAATGTTATAGTTTCACTTGCTTATATATATATATATAATTTTCAGTACTTAAAAATGTATATTTGTATACATATCTTATCTAGGCTTATTTAATTCCTCTTTAATTTCAGAAAAATATGCACCTATATGTATACAGGTTTACAAATCCTTATAACATATATATGTATAATTTTCTTTTCTGGGTTTTAAATAAAATCTGTTTACTGATTTAAAGTAAAACTTACTTTTCTTATTTTCTAAGATGATCCATATAATTCCAGAAATCAAATATCCATGTTGCAAAGTCATGTTTGTATTGCTTTTTAATTCTTGTTTTAAATCCAAGAAATCTGGAGTCCTTCCTTGTGCCATTTCAGTGTGCACGTGCACACATATACTTGCACACTATTTATTCCAAAAATTTCACCATATTTAAATCTAAATATTTCAAAAATTAAATCATTTTACAAAAATGATTTTTCACAAAATTTTGGGGTATTACATTCACCCCTCCTTTTAGGAATTGTGACCTCACAATTTTTCTAACATTTATAACAAGCATCATTTTCTTTTCTGAAAACTTATCAAACATATGCATAAGCAAACAAATTCAACCATATCAACCATGCATAACAAAAAAAAATTTCCAGAAAAAAAAAATTACCTTTTAATTTGCAAAAAGCTTAGGATAATCCATTCTAATCTTATCCTCTAACTCCCATGTGCAGTCATTAGGATCACTACTCCACTGGATCTTAACTAGTTTCAAGGTTTTGCTCCTTAATTTCTTTTCTTCCTTGGCCACAATCCCCACTGGCTCTTTTTCATAAACCAAGTCAGGATTTATTTGAATTTTGGTAGGCTCTTCCAAAATGTCTTCTTTATCATGTACCCATCTTCTAAGTTGGGACACATGACAAACATTATGCATTGCTTTCATTTCCTCTGGTAGTTCTAATTTGTAAGCCAATGAACCAATTCTTTCCAGAATTTTATAGGGTCCAACATACCTTGGTGTGAGCTTACCTTGCTTGCCAAATCTCAAGACTTTCTTCATAGGTGAAATCTTGATGAAAACAAAGTTTCCCACTTCATATTCCACTTGCTTTCTTTTCCTATCTGCAAATTTCTTTTGCCTATCTTGAGCTGCTGCTATTCTTTTTCTTATTAACCCAATTTTCTCTGTAGTTTCTTTAACATATTCAGGTCCTAGAACAGCCCTTTCTCCAGTCTCTACCCAGCATATAGGTGATAAACATGGCTTGCCATATAAGGCTTCAAATGGTGCCATCCCTATGGTGCTTTGGTAACTGTTATTGTATGTGAATTCAGCTAGATGGAGGTGGTCTTCCCAGTTGCCTCCAAAATCCAGTGTACATGCTCTCAACAAATCCTCTAAGACTTTGTTCACCACCTCAGTTTGACCATCTGATTGTGGATGGTAGGCAGTGCTTAAGCACAATTCACTCCCCATGGCCTCTTGAAAACTTTTCCAAAACCTTGAGGTGAAGATGGTATCCCTATCACTCACAATGGTTTTGGGTATGCCATGCAACCTTACTACCTCTTTCATGAATATTTGAGCCAATTTTGGAGCATTTCTTTCTGTTTTAACTGGGATAAAATGTGCTACCTTAGTTAGCCTATCCACTATTACCCATATACTTGTGTTTCCCTTCTTAGATCTAGGCAGACCATCTATGAAATCCATAGATATATCCTCCCACTTCCACTGTGGTATACTAAGGGGTTGCAATAGTCCTGATGGCCTTTGTGTCTCTGCCTTGACTTGTTGGCAAGTCATGCACCTTGTAACATATCTGGCCACATCTGACTTCATCCCCTTCCACCTAAGATTTCTTTTCAAATTTTGATACATCTTGGTGCTACCTGGGTGTATGGAGTACTTACTCCTATGGTACTCATTTAATATTTCCTCTTTCAATTCTATATTTTCTGGAACAAATATCCTATTTTTATTCCTTAAATAACCATTTTTATCAACTTGATAATTTATTACTTCCTCCCCTTTTGATATGAGCATTTTCTTTTCCACCATGTTTAGGTCTTGTTCCTGCATTTTCCCAATCTTAAGAAGTAAATCTGATTGCAGAGATATCATACTTAATTTTCCTTTACCTTCATCTTCTTCAATGGGCATCATTTGTACCCCACTGTTTTCCTCAATTTCCAAATCAGTAAGTATAGACAAATCCCTAAACTCTTCCATCATCAACATGGCTACCTTGGCATGTTGTCTACTCAAGGCATCTGCAACTTTATTTGCCTTGCCTGGTGTATACAGTATATCTAAATCATAGGCAGCTAGGAACTCTACCCATCTATGTTGCCTCATATTCAAATCTTTTTGTGAGAATAAATATTTCAGTGCCTTATGATCAGTGTACAAAATGAATTTGGCACCTAACAAATAATGTCTCCAAAGTTTCAAAGCATACACAACTGCTGCTAGTTCAAGATCATGGGTTGCATATCTGGTTTCATGTGGTTTTAATTGCCTAGATGCATAGGCTACCACCTGGTCTTGCTGCATCAACACAGCCCCTAACCCAGAGCCACTTGCATCAGTGTACACAACTAAATTTTCATTTCCTTCTGGCACTCTTAATACTGGTGCATTAATCAGGGCTTCTTTTATTTTGATAAAAGCTTGCTCACATTTTTCTGTCCATACAAAGGCTTGGTTCTTTCTAGTTAAATTGGTAAGTGGTGATGATATTTTTGAGAAATCTTTTATAAATCTCCTATAATATCCTGCCATCCCCATAAATGACCTAATCTCACTGATGGTACTAGGCCTTTTCCATGCTTGGATTGCCACTACCTTATTAGGGTTTACTGATATTCCTTTGGCAGAGATAACATGCCCAAGGAAATGCACTTCTTCTTTCCAAAATGCACATTTTGAAAATTTTGCCTTTAAATCATTTTCCCTTAGTCTTGACAAAACTAAATGCAAATGATTTTTACGCTCTTCCACTGTCTTAGAATAAATCAAAATGTCATCAATAAAAATCAGTACAAACTTGTCTAAATAATCTCTAAATATTCTATTCATTAAATCAAAAAAATATGAAGGAGCATTTGTCAAACCAAATGGCATAACCAAAAATTCATATAAGCCATATCTTGTGTTAAATGCAGTATACTTAACACTTGAGTCTTCAACCTTCATTTGATGGAATCCTGATGCTAAGTCTAGCCTAGAAAATATTTTAGCTTCACTGAGTTGGTCAAAGAGATCATCTATTCTAGGCAATGGGTATTTATTCTTGATGGTTACTTTATTTAGTTCTCTGTAATCTATGCACATTCTCAAGGTACCATCATGTTTTCTTACAAACACTACTGGAGAACCCCAGCAGGAATTGCTTGGCCTTATAAATCCCTTGCCTTCTAATTCTTCCAACTGATTTTTCAATTCTTTCAGTTCACTTGGCCCCATTCTATAAGGTTTCTTGATTATTGGACTTGCTCCTGGAATGAGATTAATTTGGAACTCAACTGGTCTGTGGTGTGGAACACCCTTAACTTCCCCAAACACATCCAAGTATTCATTAACTATGGGAATTTCTTCAATGGTTAGTTCACTCAGATCTTTTTCTAAGTCAACTAAATGATACAATTTCCCTTCCTTAGCTACTTCACATAGAACTGTGATCCTCTGGCCTCTAGAATTTTGCAATGATATGGTGGATGAGTCTAAATTAATTATGGCTTTAAATTGCCTTAACCAATCTACCCCCAATATAACTCCTATATTTGGGTAATTTAAAACATATAAATTGGAAATAAAAATATTTCCTCCTATGTTTAACTCCACATCCACACAATTCATGTTCAAAACACTAGAACTCCCTAGGGGACTTTGTACAAGCAATGGGGTTTCAACCAATATGCAGTTTAATTTTAATACTTTAACTAATTCATAGGAAATCAAAGAGTGTGTTGCTCCAGTATCATATACTACTGGTATGGGTATGGCACAAATGAGTAATGTACCTTCCACTTGGCCATGATTTTCAGCATCAATTTTCACTGCAGATTTGCCTTTACCTTCCAAAGTTGCCAATTTCCCTTGCTGTTTATTCTCAGGACAGTTCCTCTTCATATGCCCCTCTTTCCCACATAGGTAGCATTTGAAGGCTCCTCCTTTTAACTCTGGGCACCTTGGTTTGATGTGTCCTTCTTTTCCACAATGATGGCAAACCAATTTCTTCTTAGTATCATTGGCTTTTGTATCTTTACTCTTCCTGTTGTCTGCCTCCTCCTTCTTTTTATCATAAGGGTGATATCTTCCCTTATCCTTCTTGTTGTTGCTCTTAAAATTCCTATATTTCTCTCTTTCTTTGTCATGTTGTTCCAGTTTCAAGGCCAGATCAATTACTTGATCAAATGTTCTATCTGCATATGGTAGCATAGCTCTGCTAAGTCCTGGGTTCAGTCCTTTTATATACCTATCATTTTTGGATGCTTCATCTGCCACTAGCATTGCTCCATAATTGGATAGCCCCACAAACTTTTGAGTGTATTCAGTGACATTCAAAGTTCCCTGCCTAAGTTTGATAAATTCTTCAAGCAAAGTGGTCTTGGCTGATGCTGGTACAAATCTTGCCTCCAACATCTCCTTGAACTGATTCCAAGTGATTTCATTTTCATTTCTTCCAGCTATGATCACCTCCCACCAGCTTAAAGCTACCCCTTTCAGTTGTCTAGAAGCTACTTGCCTCTTCCTTTGGTCATCCAACTGCATGTCATTGAAAATCCTATCAAGTGTTCTCAACCATGCTTGAATTTCCATCACACTCTCAGTTCCTTCAAAACTCTTGCCTCCCAAATTGGAATAAGTCTTCAGTAGTTTTGAAAGCTCTTCATGTGGGTTCTCAGGCCTATGCCCAATTCCATCTCTTAAAACCCTCACAAATTCTTGCATATCAAGCATTTGAGGTGCACTGGGTCCTGCATTGTGATGAGATCCTCTTCCTACCATGGTCTGCTAACTAAATTCTGGGCAAATGGTATTAGTATATTATGAGTACTTCTGTAATTTCTGTTTTCTTATCTAAATTATTTCATCCAAAACAAACAGACATAATACATTTCTATAATACTTAACAATCAATGCAACCAAGTGCTCTGATACCAACTGAAATGACCCTCCTATTTCCACCCTAATTTCATAAGGATTTTTTTTTTGATAAGAGATGATATATAGATATATCATTCATTACAAATATATTTCCCAGGGTCATTTTCTTTCTCCAATAAACAAAATATATCCAGGATCTTTCACAATATAAAAATATTGTTTTAAATCTAAATCATTCCTAACATACATATATGAAGATATCTATGTTATATTCTACTAGAATCAGAGCATGATAATATGTAAGTAGAAATCCTTTTAAATCTATTAAAATGTGATAATTCCCTTTTAAAAGATTAATTATTGTATCCTGATTTTTGACCATAGAATCCACTGGAAACATGTACTTTAGTCTGTTAGTCTAATTAAGAAATGATCAAGTAATAATCAGTGGAAAGCAAGCTTTTAATATGGATGATTGTGTTAAAGTCTGTATAGTATCAAACTCAGGCTAAAAGAAAGTGGATCATAAGTGAACACAAGCAACATCTAGGCGTAATGGAAACGCGCCTAACTTACACATGAGAGGTCACGAGTTCGAGTGCTATGCTGGTCGGTTCAAACCCAATTTTTGTTTTTTTTTCTCCTGTATGGTTTGAAATCTGATATCTACCTATATCTGCACATATATACTTAATTTTTGCCTATAATCTAACATACAAAACAGTATTTCTTGCTTTATTATTTTTGAAACCCATTCCTACAACTGTTCTAGGAATTTATGTTTATATTTTTGCTCAAATATCAACATGTACACAGATATACATGTACATGTCAATATCTTTGCTCATTTTCCAGAAAACTGGATTCAAATGGTTCCTTGCTTCATTGATTTGAAGTGAACAATTTGCCTGACCTATGGTCTAACCATGTGGTTAATCTGACCATTCTTTTATTTGCATTTTACAAACCAGAATCTACCTAAACTTCACTTATTTGAAGCTGGTTAACTCATGTGCCTAATATCATGCCAGATATCTGGTCATGGCAATTGAAATGCTAGTCATTTGCATCATACCTGAAGCCTTCCCATACAATTACCTCTCTCAAAACAATTTAAAAGTAGACTTAAACCATTTGTAGACATAATTCAGAGGAAAAACAATTAGATACTTAAAGGTATTTTTCAAGGTAAATTCTAAATTTACTCCAAAACTCAGTGTTTTTAAAATACTTAAGATTGTCCAATACATAATATAATTGCAAGGAAATTGCTCCCATAATTGTATATTTCTTACCAGATTTTTATAGCTAATACTTGAGCATATTTTTCTTGTTTATATTCCAGACACTACTTCAAAAACAAATCAAACCTTAACACACAACAATTTCGACAGAACAACTAATTTAATCTAACACTTTACAGAACATAAAAGCAACTTGATCACTAACCATAGAATATTCATTACATGACTGGGAATCTTAGAAACATTATTTTTCCTGAATACATGCAGATATAATCAATTTAAGTTCTTATTGAAACTAGCTAGCATGTTCATTCACTCCTCCATAATAGCCATAACTTCATTTTCTACTTAGTGCCTGCGTTCCCTGAAAGAGCATGAGTGGCTGCCTCATTTTAAAATGAGACACTCCATATGCCATGAGCAAACAAGGGTCAGATCTAAGATCTGGTATGAGTAACATCAATACATTCATGATATTAAGCAATAGAGAATATAAGAGACCAAATGGTTATTTAAGCAAATTTCTGCAATCAATTACTTTAACATAGTATAATTAAGTTGATTCAGGTATGATATATTCATTTATCATTCTTACACTTGCATACATAATCATGCAAACATAATTATCTATTTGCAACATTTGCATTCACTGGAACCATCTTGGTTCCATACCATTCAACCTAAGAAATATCCATATTCCTATTTCTTCATTTACAGGTTGTATAATTCAATTTAAATTCCTGCCTCATCTGCTATTAAGGAATCACAGGGACACATTGCAATGAACTAATTCACATCATTGCACAAAGATCTCAGGGCTTAAACAAACCATGTGCCAACTTGCATACTTCAAATATGACAAGCATTCCAGCAGCCTTCTTGGCCTTCCCTTCTCTAGTTTATTTACTAGTGTATTGACTTAAATCATATTATCAAATATGCTGAGTGAACATGTCACTGCAAACAGGGAAACATCCATAATTTTTTTTCCTAGCATAATTCTCCTCAGAAATAAGCAGACAGTTATTTCCTAAATGGGGTCAATATGTCTTGATCTCAGTAGGATATAAGAATATTTTCAACTGTAAAAGAGGCATGGCATGTTCTTATTATATTGATCTGCAAGCCTTTATGATTGATTCAGATTCATGATCTGGTTCAATCATAATCTTAGCTTATGAGAGTTTTTTTTTTTGATTTGATTTGATTAAGGGCTCAGCACTTAGAAAATTTCTATTGCACCCTTAACATTTTTCTTCTCAAGCCTCAGCACTTATACCAAGTATAATGCAGCTCCCAACATTTTTTGTAAAGTTTCCATGCCATAGATCTATAACAGTTGAGAGTATTCTCTATATAATTTTAAGATCCTAGACTTTAACATTTTTGAGTATAAATAAAACAGTATGATACACATCCAAAGACAAATGTCTCAGCAAATCAAAGATCACCAAAATCATCCATATTAAATCATATCAGATTTAAAATAAGACATCCAAAAAGCATTGATGAAATCATATACATCAAAACCAGCAATATATAAATGGCAATATAAAAAGTGGCTGCCTCATCTCAGGTCTTAATGCCATGAACTCAGTGAGGTTACTCACCTAAATATTTCTTCTTATTAATCCAGAAAATTCTTGTATGAGTGTTTTCTCCTTCCTTCCAATATTTTTCTTCCTTTCTTATTTTTGTGCAGCTCGGGGTAAAGATAATTTTACTGGCTGAAACTGCCTATTTATATGCATTTTTCCACTAGGGTTTTGTTAAAACAAAATTCCATTTCTGACCTAACCATCTTCATGCATTTTTCATTCATTTTCCTCCTTAATACCCCGGCCATATTAACCAATTTAAAGGCTGCATTTTCTTTCTTTTACTTTTCAGAAAATGGCCACTCACCTAGTCATGTTAAAAGTGTGACTATCCTATTTTATATTTTAATTATTCCTGAGAATCCCCTTTGCTATTTTTGCCTACACAAGCATATTGACTTGTATCACATTTCATGTCATTTTAATGTTATAGTTTCACTTGCTTATATATATATATACTTTTCAGTACTTAAAAATGTATATTTGTATACATATCTTATCTAGGCTTATTTAATTCCTCTTTAATTTCAGAAAAATATGCACCTATATGTATACAGGTTTACAAATCCTTATAACATATATATGTATAATTTTCTTTTCTGGGTTTTAAATAAAATCTGTTTACTGATTTAAAGTAAAACTTACTTTTCTTATTTTCTAAGATGATCCATATAATTCCAGAAATCAAATATCCATGTTGCAAAGTCATGTTTGTATTTCTTTTTAATTCTTGTTTTAAATCCAAGAAATCTGGAGTCCTTCCTTGTGCCATTTCAGTGTGCACGTGCACACATATACTTGCACACTATTTATTCCAAAAATTTCACCATATTTAAATCTAAATATTTCAAAAATTAAATCATTTTACAAAAATGATTTTTCACAAAATTTTGGGGTATTACAATTTGTAAATTAATATTTAAAATGTTTTAAAATATATTGTGTTGTTTGAGTTGTTGATGTTGATTTGGGTTTTCGATCGATTCATCTGATCAACGCTATCGATAGGATTTCCAAAACATTTGAACAGAGCAAACTAACACAAAAGTATTTTCAAAAGTGGAAATTAGCCACAAGGGCCTCTTTAGCAAGTGCAATTAGTTTCTAGGACGCACAACTGAAATAATTAATTTTAAGGACAAAATGCAAAATAATTAGTTTCTAAAGCCTAAAAACCTATGAAATTATGTCCTTGAAAGTAATTGGACGGCTGACTTTGTCCTTAAAAATAATTATTCTGTTGACTTTGGCCTTGAAATTAATTTCTGTGAATGTGTGTCCTAGAAACTAATTAGACTGCAAAGTTAGTCCTTCTAGTAAAATGCCCCTTTTCAAAATTTGGTAAATAAAATAGTTTTGTATGATTATACTATATATAAGTATAAATTTTCTGAAATCGAATTATTAAATTGGTTGTTAGAAAGGTAATATTGATTTTCACTATTTGTTTTGTAAATCATTGATTATTCCAACATAAAAATAAATGGAATTATAAAAGTTGGTCTATAGATTTATTTAGAAATTTAAATGAATTTAAAGTAAGAATTTGAGAATTTAATTTCCTAAAATTTCAAGCTTTGGTTTTTTTTAAAATTTTAAAATGTATATTATTGAACGTATTTTCAAATAGAAATCGTTTTCAAAGAATTTTAAAATATTGAAATCAGTGCTCTTCTCTTTGTCGCTGGAAAATAATTTCGGTGATGGCGGCCGCATCATCGACATTCATTTTCGAGTTTCGAAGTGGAGAAACCATTCTATAGCTTTGCTATGGTTTTGTTGTAAAAAATTATTTTTGATTTGAATTTCTTAAGTATGACTTGATTTATATATATATGGGTATATTATTTTAAATTTAATTTGATTTAATATATATAGTATATACATAATTATCTCTAAAGGGTTTGAAATTAAAAACGGAAATTTAATTCTTAAAATTATGTTAAAGGATGTTTTCAATTATAAATAAAGCTAAATTTTGGATAAATATTTAAACTTGAATAATTGAATTGTGAAAATTTTATTTGTATATTGTTCAACTGCATTCTAATACAACTTACCTAAATCATTCAGAAGTTGAATATGTAATTGGATAATATATAAGATAAATTGAATTTATAAATAAAATTTGAGTGTTTATAATAAATGTTATACACTAAATTTTGATTATAAAGATGTTAATAGAGTTAGATAGGATAATAAGTAAACTCAGTTAATAATGAAATAAATTTGTTTGAAAGAAAGAAAAAAAATTGTTTTGAAAGAATTAATAAATTGAAATTTGATCAACATATGAAAATACCTTGAATTTAAAAGAAATTAATAGATGTCAATTAATTTAAATCGAAACTTTTATGTTTTAAATTAACTTATATGAGTAAAATATATGTTAGTAGATATATTAAGTAGAATAAATTTAACAGAAATTTGGAATAAAGGAGAATTTAAAATTATTGAAGAAAATATGATTATAATAAAAGACTATTCAAATTTATGGTTTTAGAAATTGTAAATTGAAGAAAATGGGATAATAAGATAGTGAATTTAGAAATAGTTGAGATTGATTTTAGTGAAATCAAATGGATTAAATCAATTATTGAATATCAATTAATTTAAATTTGAATTTATATGGTTTAAATTAATTGTTATTTTGTATTTCAAATCTGTTTTTCTTTCTGGTTGTTTCTATTTTCCTACCTCGTTCCTTTTCGGGGACGAAAAGTTTTGAGTGGGGGAGAGTGTAACGACCCGTAAATTTCAACTGTTTTAATAACGTAATTAGTTGAAATTTTGTGAAATTTTAAACGATAAAATTTTGAAAAATAAGTTTTATATTTGGAATACGTCTAGTTAAACATAGCAACTGGTAAATTTTCGTCCGAAAATATAGAAGTTTATTTCGCGCGTAAATTTACTTCAATTTAATCAGTTAAAAAGCGATGAAAATAAAATGTTTCCGAAACCTAAATATTTTTACATAGAAAAATTCTAAATCATCTTCTGAGCAAGATGTCAGTTTGTCGTTTTTCAAAATTCGGACATCTTCGGCTCCGTCGATCTTATTTTTCAGCGTTTTTCTTGCATTTTCCGCTATTAGAAAATTCGAATTTTATAATTCAATCATACCACTTATATATGTATACCGTTTTGATCGTCTCGTTGTGCTGATCTCTACAGTATATTCAATTGTCAATTTCGAAGACCGGTGTACGGTGCAATTTGTGAAACGCCTAGCGTATCGGTATACGTTTTAACTTTTGATTTCTTGATCCATTCAAAAAAATTCAACTGTGCAGAGCCAACAGCTATCTGTTTCATATTCCTAGAAATTTATTGCTAATTTATTTTCCCTAGTTCCAATCAGTAATCCATTGGTTCTTTCAATACCTTGTTCGTTCTCTTTTGCTCTGCCGTTTGAAAAAAAAACCAACACCACAAAACACGTTTTCATACTGTGGTGTTCATATCTGTTGCTTTCTTTTAAATATGTTGCATGCGTTTCATTTTTCACCCGCATACTTTTGCAAGCAAAAATAAATATATGTATTATATTACTTTGCATCCTTTCATTTTTCCACCTGCATGCGCATGCATTTTGTCCATTAGCTTGAAATGTTTCATTTCTCTACCTGCTCTGTAACTCTCTCCTTCCCCATTTAGAAACTATTCCTTCTCCACTCGCCTGCAAAACGTGCAACGCCATTCGCCTTCAAACCACGTCAGCCCTACCTCTGCCCATCACCTGGCCGAGCCTCCCCATCTACTCGACCTGCCACGCAACCACCCACCTTAAACCGCCACCTGCCCTCTTCTCGGACGACCGTCCCCGCTCTCCTACTCCCTTCCCGCTCCGCCTACCCCGAACCCAGCAGCCCACTGCAACCCAATCGCCTCCGCCCACGCCTAGGCCACCGCTCCAACCTGCTCCTCCTCTCGCGTGCAGGTGAGCAACCCAGTCGGCCTTCACCACCTTCGCCGCTGGCCTCGACCACGTCCACAAGTGTCAAACCACCTCAGACCTCTTCCACCCGTCAGCAACCACCACGTGGCACGGACCCACCCATCACGCCTCATCACCTTCACCGCTCCTCATCAACCCGCAACCGTCCGTCGCCCTCCATCACGACCTCCGCCCTTCCTCATCTCCTCCGACCTCCTACCCACCAGCGAATAACCCATTTTCGTTCTTCGGTTGGCACACAAGCTCACATGCAAGCCATCGACTGCGTCTCTCTCAAACTATGAGCAGCGTCTTTCCCACTCTCCTGTAGCGACCTAGGCTACTGCATCTCCTTCTTGTATGTTCGTCATCCCACTCCAACACCTTTCCATCTCCACCTTTTGAACTTGCAGTGCAAGCATGCATTGGTTATAGGTAAAAATACGTTAAGTTATATGTTGTTTTATAGTACAGTCATATGGATTGTTTTAAACTCTGAATATATATAGATTTATGCTATGCTTTGTTATAAAAGAAGCATATGTTTACCTATTGCATGTCTACAGTATATACTATAATTTATATATATGAATGTTTATGGGGATTTGCATGTACTATGTCTACATTTTGAAACCTTACAGTAAATTATATATTAGTTTATTAAGTATAGTTTAAGCAATATAATACTGTTTTAGTGATAGTGTGTTTGCAGCTTTCATATATAAAAAAACATATATATATTGTATAACAATATTTCAATTTTGGTTGGATATTGATTTCAAAAGAGATTTGTTGTGTATGTATTTAAAATATAGTCGTCTGTTTGTTAGTAATATACATAGCCTATATATATGTTATGTAAAGTTTTGAAAACCTGTTTTCTTTTGCCGCATATGTTATGATAAACTCAACCAAAATATATTTAAACTGTTTGTGAAATGTGTGAGTTCATTAAAGCCTGCATTTTTATAAGGTGTATATGTGTGTTTTATTTTATGCATTAAAGACTATTAATTTCATGTATTGGGTTTAAAAATGTAGATTATATAGTTGCTTTGATCTTAAAAATATATATATAGACTTTGTATATATATGTATTTAATTTAATATTGGTCTAAGAGGATAACATAATAAAATAATATATAGTTCATTTCACCCTATATTAAGCCGTCTCTAATTATTCCATCGATTCATTGTTATCAGCTTTGTGTGTCAAATTCGTGCAAATTTGGCCTTGGTTCGGAAGTCGTGCTTGCATTTCGTAACTCTATTTCGTTGTCTATCCTCTCTAGCCTCGAAAGGTGAGCAACCACTCACGATTAATGTTCTTTTATTTATTAAATTTGATTTTAATTGAAACGACAATTGAAAAATGCTGCTGTTAGTTAAATACACTGTTATATATACTATTACCTGTATCAGTTCACCTGTGACAATTGACACCATTATCTGTTATTTATGAAATAATAATCATGTTTGATTGATAATTGATTAATTGTTTGTTGTTTATATTGGATGTTAAATTGAAATGTATAAAGTGATAAATATTATGCAAGTAAATTTGACGTAGGATAATTAAAATTTGAATCGACGTATATGTTGAATTGGATTAGTTGAATATGACCCCTTTTATTTGTTAAATTAATTGACATGTAGAATAGTGATAATTACATTTTGAACCATCGACGTATATTGGATTAATTGTTGTAGTGTAAAAATTGAAATTGAATGACAAGTGAAAACCGTAATGTAATAATCTTTAGTCTACATGAAATGATAGTGTAGATTCTAGAAAAAATTGTATAAATTCGTACAAATAACAATGCGAATTAATACGGTTATTTCGGGATTATTTGAATTGGTTATTAGATTAATATTGGTTGTTATTATTGCTTGTTTATTTACTTTGACACCATCCCAGTTATCACACTGCAAGTTCCCATTGCTATGTTTTGATTTTGAATTGAATTGGAATCGGGTTGAAATGATAAATACCCAAATTGAACTTTGACCTAGGATAGAGAATTAAATAAAACCCGATTGGTCAATAATTTGATTTAAAAATAAAATGAAGATTTTATTTGAATAAATAATATGGTTTTGAAATGAAGTTGAAATTTGAATTTTAATGAAAGGAAAATATTAATATTTAATAATCTGAAACAAAATGTGAACAATGAAATTGATGGAAGAATGTTGTTTAATTTGAGAAATGATTGAATTAAGTTTGAAATGATTTAATAATTAAGTTTGACATTATTAAACTTTGAAATTAATTAATAATTAAGTTTGAAATTATAACTAAGTTTGAAATTATTAAACTTTGAAATTATTTAATAATTAAGTTTTGAATTATTTAATAATTAAATAAGATTGGATTATTTAATGATTAGATTGAATTGAACTCTTTAATAAGAGAAACTGAACTTTTGAATAAGTGAATTTACTTCGTAAATAATTGAAATTGAGTTTTCCTTATTAATTAAGTTTTGGAAAATTATTTAAGTAAGTAAAAAAGTGAAATTGAATTTCTTTAACAAGAAATAAAATGTGATATTTTTGAAATTAATGTAAGACTTGTAATTTTAAAGAATTTGATTTGATGAATTTAATTTAATTAAATTTGTAAGTTTTGATATAATGAAGTTGAATTTAAATAATGGATTTAATGAATTGGAAATTTAATGGAAATTGTTTTGAATGGCAAATTTACTTAATGAATATTGAATAAAATCGATCAATGAATTTAAATTGATTTGGAGGTTAAATTTAATTAATTTAAATGATTTCGGAATGAAACTTATATACGAATCTAAATGAATATTTGATTTGTTTTAAATAGAAATTGAAATTGAATTATAAGCTTTTGAAATGGTAATTTGGAAGTTTTGAAACGTAAATTATGGAAATTGATTTGGAAAGACAAATTAAATGTTGGTTTGTAAATTCTAACTTGAATTGTAATTGATTTGATTTTGAAAAATATAAACGACCAATCGGTGTAATAATTACGAAAGGTATTAAAGAGACCGGAATCGGTTATGGATATACTCTCTATCTAAACCGAAAACCACTTTAATAACTATACACGGAGCGATGATCCAGAATGAAGTGGTTGGAATGATGTACGTGATGACTGAAGAAAGAGAATGATAATGGATAGCCTTGACACTTGTGTCAAATTGGAAATGACTAAAACAGGAGCCGTGCCGGGCCAATGGAGGATTAGCTACCTCAAGTGGACACACTTCTTCGAACTACTCATTACTTGTTGTCGATTGGTGCACCCTTGATTTTGGGAGTGTTGTTTCACGGTGTTGCGGGCGCTGCGGCGTTGCGTTCTCACCAGTCCGGATCAGGCAAACGGTAGTATCACTACCTTGGGTATTGCCTCATGTGCCTTGTCATACTTGTATCCCTTTATTCGCGACCACTACGAAATTGTTTTGTACCTTTAGTATATGGATTGCCCTCTGGTGACTTCCAGTTTTGGGGAAACTACGGTCTTGTATATGCTTTTGGGAATAAAAATGTGTTAAGGGTGGAATGGGCCATGACTTAACACTATTTTGATATCTTATTATTACTGATAGACGTTATCTACTTATCGTACACTACTACATAGTAGATAGTTTAACGGATCCTTAAAGGATGGTTATTCCAAACATCCTTTGAGTTACTTGTATTTCAATTGCTATTTCACTTGAGTTGGATTTATCAATATAAGAATGTTAATCCTGACTCGAGTGTCTTGTGTTTTTGCTTTACGCTCGGGTCAGACTGAGTGTACCAGTATTCGAGACTCACCTTTGGAGTTGGAGCTTTGCTTGAAGATCCAGCCATCTATTCTCCTTTCAGTATTCGATGATTCCAGTGATGTATTCTGATTTGTATCTGGTGTATTGTATTACTCTTCTGTTGTAAACTCTGATGTATCTTATACATTTATATAGTAGCTTCATGAACTACTATCTCATTTATTTCCGCTGCATTTATTACTCTGTGTCTATGATCTGTGATTATTTATTTACTGTATATGTTCAGTTTTGCCAATTTAAATTAACAACGCGGTATTTTGAGCAATTCAATTCCGGCATGAGTGTCTACCTATACACTTATAATGGATGCGAATGGTTCAAAATATCGGGTCGTTACATATAGAATCACCTTCAATGATTCTTCTCTTATCCCCTTCATCAGAAAGCAAGAACAAGAATATAGTCCCATCAGATTTGACCTATATATTACCTCTGAGCATCCATAACTTCTTTAAATGTTGAATAACTACAATATGAGAGAGTGGATGACGATCCAAGAAAAATCCTACAATATATTCATTCTAAGCATGAGAACTAGCCTGCAAGGCTTTAGGGGGAGGGATGATTGCTTGGTCATAGAATTTCATACTCATTTGAACAGGAGTGTACTTCCCCACATTGTGAAGCAAATGCTTAAAAAGAGAAGTCCTGCTTTGGTCAGCGAAATGGGGAAGAGAGGTAGATGAGATAGCAGCAGGAGGAAGAAGAGGAGGAAGGATAGGAGTTGAGAAAAAAGAGGGAAAAAGGAAGGAGATAGAGAGGAAGAGGGGATCAGGTGGAGGGTCGGGTGGACGGACATGAAAAGGAGAGGTTAGTGTGACAGGAATAGATGAGACAGAGTCAACGGTAGAAAGGATGGGAGAAGTGATGGGAGGGATGAAGGGACGGAGAGGGATGGGATTGGATGCCGTTAAATTTTAAACTAGAATGAATTGTCTATATATATATATATGTGTGTGTGTGTGTTGTGTGTGTGTATTAGCATCCCTATTCTTCCAAACATGCCATATTACTATCGTATGTGACGACCCTGAATTTTGGACAATTGAAATTGAAATATTTAATTGATTTTAAATATTTGGAAGTTAATTTAACTTGAAATTCAAATATCAGGATTTATTTGGCAATTTAAGTTTTTGAATTTAATTATAAAAACTGGGTAAAATATTGTATCTTCAGTTTTGAGCTTGTTAAAAATAATTTGAAGTCTTGTAAAATCTTTATTGATAATACTGAAGGTAATAGAACTTTTAAAATTGAATTTGATAGTAATTTGTTCAGTTTGGAATATATATCGTTTATATCGATATTTAAAAATAGCCATCCGAGGCACAGTCTCGGAATTCGACGAAACCAGTTCCATTAGATCCGTAATATTGTATTATTATCGAATTTCAATTTTCGTAGCATTAGTAGTTGTCGTGTGATCGTACGGTAGGTAAACGCACTGAAATTAAATCGAAAATTCAATATAATAGCTGGTCCAAAAAGCTATATTTTCCATACAATCGAGTTTGGCCTCGAAACCTTTTCCGTTGTGTTCGGAATAAGGGTATAACGTTATAAACGCCTAGCGGCATGCCTCGATTGGAGGTCAAATTTTTGAGTTGCATTTATTGAGACGATTTGAATTTGAATTTAAAATTGAATATATATATTTACATTCAATGGGAAGATTTAACACGTGCTTCCCCTAATCTAACAACTGTCTTCATTTTCAACATGCGTTGTTTATAAGAATTTTTATCATCTCGCTAAAATAAATAAATAAAAATAACAAAAACTATTATCTCATTCAAAAATCCAAGACAATGACTTCAAAACTTTTAATGGCCGAGCTATGAATCGAAATCTATAGCATATTTCACTTCCGTCTTTATTTCAAAATTAACTTGTTGCTTCCATTTCTCCTCTCGAGCAAATCAAAATTCCAACGAACTTCAGAAATAATGGCCGAAAATCGAATCGTCCTCTTCTCTTCTTCATTCAAACGAATCGAACGAGGTCGAGTAAGTGAATTTGGGGATCGAGGAGTAAGGAGCGGCAGCTATTTTGGGAATCGTGTTCGAAGCTGTTCGAACCAGGGTTCGCGTGTGATGGTTGGGGAGAACTGGAAGGTCATAAGGAGAATCGTGACTTCGCCTAGGGCGTGGGAAGCGGCGATGCGGAGATTCTCGCGAGTGTAATCTCGACTGGGGATTCATGGCGGCGATCGTCCGAGGGTTTCGAGCATCGCAATTTCAAATAGGTAGTAAGGTACAAGTTATTTGTTTCAATTTAAATTTAGTAATATATATAAATATATTTTTTGTACAGATATAGTGAAAAATATATGCATGCAAAAGAAAATATATATATAGTTTTAGAAATGACAGTTTGTTTAAAATTTACAATAAACAGAGAAAAATGTATAGATATAAGATATTTGAAGAAAAATAAGGAAGATTTATTTAGTTAGAATTAATGTGTTAACTAATTTAAACTATTAAAAAAAGGAAATTAAATGTTCAAATTTCTCGAATATTAATAAACCATATATGTTAATACAAGGCCAAGAACTGTGAAGAAAACAAGCTGAAATTGAAATGGATTGCATGCATAATAAAAGGTGAGATCTTCTCACTCACTTGATTTGCTTAGTGGATTTAAATGAATTAATTTAAATTATTGAATGTGCTTGGATGAATTTTATGATTTGTCTGTTGGGTGATATTATATATAGTAGTGTATATATATATATGGAGTGATTGATTTCCCGCATTATATAGCGGATGAGACCATATGCGCCGCATAATAGCGGATGATATTATATAATCCCATATACCGCGATATTCCACCTCGAAGTGGAATTGGTATTTAATTGGTGTGATAACATCTGTGGATGCAAGGAAATAGGTTGGAGGGATCCAACTGGATTCCTCAAAATTGTTTAATTTATTTGTATATGTTGTGATGTGATAATCTGTGAATGATTATATTGGTGTGAATGATTATATTGATAAATGGAATTTATTTGAAGGCTATAATTTAGCCGAATATATTTTTGGTATCTTAGGATACCAGAAATAAATATAATTGGATTTTTGAAAATCAAAGTAAATATTTATTTTAAAAGGTAACAAATTTTTGGAAATAAATTTGGAAATAAATTTGGAATTTGATTTGGTGTTTGAAATAAATTTGGAAATAAATTTGGAATTTGATTTGGTGTTTGAAATCAATTTGGAAATCAAATTGGAATTTGATTTGGTGTTTTAAATAAATTTGGAAATGTAAATTCACAATGGGAATTTATAAAGGAAAGAGAAATTTGTTTCAAAAATAAATGTTGGTTTATTTTAAAAAATGTGGAAAGAAATTACGGATTTGGAATGAAAATAGAAATAAGTCAAGAAGGATTTATTAATTGATTTAAAAGGACCATTTTGAAATGGAAAGTGTATTTTCACTGGAAAGCCGAGTATGTTTTCGAAGTAGCTGATAAATAAAAATTGAAAGTTTTAAGGATGGTTTTAAAAAGGATACTTTGGAGAAATTATTTTCTTAAGTTGTTTTTTTATCTTTAAAGTAAAGATTTATTTAGTTGATTATAGAAGTGATTATTTTAAAGATCAAATTGAGATTTGATTTAGAAAATGGATATTTAAATAATTATACTCTATCTAATAATTTCATTTTTTAAATTAGTTTGGGCTTGAATTTTATATGAGATATTAGTATAATATATTTATAACTAATGTTTTAAATAAAGTGTTTAAAAATTGTTTTTTTTAATGTATCCAAGTACATATATTTTTGGATAAGTGGTTTAAATCATTTTGAAGTATTCGGACTCGGAAAATTTTCAGTGGAAGTAAATAAACATTTGGAAATTTATTCCATAAAAGAAGAGTGATTTGAAATTGGTTTTCAAAGTGTTGAAGTGTTAAAATATATCTTGCGAAGATATTTTGAAAATAAATAATTGGGAAAAATTATTTAAAATCTGATGATTGTTGTGAATATAGTTTGATTGTTAAATAACCGACTATCAATATTGGCCTTTGAAACGACACTTGAATTTGTTTTTAAAACAAGCGCTCATTATTCGGTTAAGCCGGGAGAGGACTTTATGTCATAAAACCCATTCTGAATAATGATACGACGAAATGGGATTGTATTTGAAGATGGTGTTGAAGACTGGGTATTTTCGAAAACGAAAGGATTACCTGTCGAATGTCTCTACACCGATTTGCTCCGGTATAGAGATTTTTATCACCCTTTGTGATGGGGAGTCCGGACATGATTAGGGATTATTCGGATTTGCTAGGACTTCTTTGAAGTGCCTTCGGTTCTATTCGGACCCGGAACAGACTTGTATGGATGTATGTCTTGACATTACAATTTGAGATGTAAAGCTGGTTTCTATTAAATACATTTCTGTTGGTGGCGGAGAATTTATTCTCTTAGCTTAACACCCTTCTCTGAGACGTACGAGCTCAGAGGTTATGTAGTTGATTGTTACTAGTGATATATTCCCAATTTGGTAATGTGGCATGTTAAGTGTTGTTGATCATTTGTTGATCGAAGCATGGCTTTTTTGAAAAGCGTAGCTTTGTGGATGAGACTTCGTCGGACCTCACAACCCGGAATGGTTGAAACAGGAAGGATGCGGCAAGGTTGTTTGGGGGTAGCGCCCTCAGGGTATGTCTATTTCCTTCTGAAAAAAGGTGGTATCATGGTATGGAGCCCAGATACTTAACTTATGTGGTTGCTGCAAATTTATTACTTTGTGGTTGTTGGTGTTGAGGATCCTCGGATAAAGGTCGGTAACGACCGGGAATGGCATAGCTCGTGTGTGGAGTTATCTAGTTACAGCTTCATTGCACCAGAAGCATGAGATAACTTGGCCTTGTGTTGGTAGAGATTGGTTAGGTTCTCGGGGCATCCCTTCAGAGGCATAACCAAGTGGTGTAGGAAGTTCCTTAGCCTGATCAGTTGTTGGAAATCCAAAGGAACAATACGCGCTCTGTACGGTTTTAGTTGTATAACCTGCCATTTACTTATGGTAGTTTCATTTTCCAAAAGCATAGCGGATTTTTTTTATTCCTTTGTGCAAATAACTGTTTTAAGATCTCACACCAGTCCCATGACCGACTCGGAGTTTATTGTTCCCTTCTAAACTCTGGGTGCCCATAATTTTCCACACGGGCAGCCTAGAGTCAGGTTATCAGTTGTTCTGGAGCGAAGTCAGAAATGTATGCTATGGAGATCCGGAGGCGAGCTGGATGGCGAGACGTACTTCCGTATATTATTATTATTCCGTTGTGTATTCAATCATATGGGCAAGTTATTATAACTGCCAGTGTTGTTGTTGTAAACTCTGATGATGTATTGTATGAACTGATATAGTTCTTTTGTTTAAAGATTATTCATTTATCTATTATATATTGTTCCGCTGCGATTGTGAGATTCTGATATTGTTTCTGTTTCTTCTTCTTTCTTCTTCTACCTCTTTCTTCTTTAACCCTAATGATTCGGTTTTTCGGCATTCGATGGTTCGGCATTTGATACAGTGGGCGTATTGATGTCGACTTTCGGAAGTCGAAAAAACGGGTCGTTACATCGCATCTCAAAGACTTATCTAAGGGTTAACTAGCCAACCTTCAAACTAGCAAAAAAACAACTAATTTTTAAGATCAGTTCCATACTAACCGTGCACTAGTAGGAAGTGTAATTTGAATAGGCATAACCTAAGTCTTTGCTAATCGACCGCTTGGGACCAACGGAGGCCTCAACCTATGCCCAACCCTACTCTACAAATACCGGTACATGATATGCACGTAAAAATGTACATTTTTACTCTCATACTTAATCTCCTTTTATTTAAATAAATGGCACATCATGGTATTTTTACATGTTTTAAACTAAAATACAAAAATATTTTCAAATCATCATTCATGCATCTACTTATGGGGAAAATGCTCCATAAATTAATTTGAAGACAGTTTACTTGCACATTTTATTTTATTGTATAGGAATTTGGATGCAAAAATAGAAGAAGAAACATAGATATTTGCATGCACATATGTTGGAAGCCAAATGAATGTAGAAAAGAAAAGAATTCATGCAACATGGAGGAGCCTACCTACCCACTAACTAATGGACCACAATTAAAAGCAAATGCACATGTTAGTGGAGATCAAAAGCAAAAACTCATGTTAATGGAGATTAATTAATTCCTTAATGGTTACTTGGAGGGTACACAAACTCAAGGGCATTTTTGGTACTCTCCTAAAAAATTGATTATAGCTATATATAAATACCCCTTTATGTTTCATTTAATGGATCTCTTCTTCTCTTTAGTTAGTTTGATATGTAGTGTAGCCACAAATTGAAAAAATGTTTGCTTCTCTTTAGTGGCTTCTTAGCTTTGTCTTTTATTTTTATGCACTTTTATTTCATGCTATTTTCTTTTATGCTTTTTTTCCTTCATGCAAGTAGTGTAGATTTATTTTATTACAATTAGTTAGTTTTCTTTCTCTTTAATTAGTTTTTGTTTCTTTTTATGTTGAAATCTAATTGTGTTGAAATGAATTCAAGTATGAGAAGCTAAACCGCTTCAATTTAGGGGTAATGATGCTCTCATGAATCATATTAAATCAACATAACGGTTTCTTTTGTTATCTCTCTTTGTTGTGCTTAATAGAATTTTAGATATTAATAGAAGTTTGTTGTTTACTAGTGAATTTGATAGCCTATGTTGTTGATAACAAATAGGCTATACTTAATCAAATATAAACACAAGTTACATTTTCATCTAACCATGATTTTGATAATGAACTTCAAAGTAGAATTGTAATTTGATGTTTTATGCTACTTGATCAAAGATCGTAAATAGCACATGCTTAAAATAGATTTTACTTCTAACTTCATATTCATTTTTATTAGATTTAAGAAGTGGCTTGGTTGAGGTATTGAAATTTGATGGTTTATGTTGTTTTATTTAATATCACAAATATTTCGTACTTAAAATAGATGTGTGAACTAATTCCACTTGTGTTGAAAAAAAAGAGAGATTATAAATTTAGTTTCTGTTGATTTATATGAATATGAAAGTGGATTTGTCTACAAATTGTCTTTAGTCTCATCACTATAATTCTAATTTTTCTACTTTTTTTTAGTTTACAACATTTTCAACTCTTGGGATAATTTTATTGTGTAATTTTAGAATTTTTGCTTTCCTTGTTGATCGACCCTTATTCGCATACGTACTATGATTGTACGCCATCTGCTTGCGGTTTATATAATGATATAATTCGGTGGTTTTCTAATCGATAGAAAATTCCATTCGAACAAGTTTTTGGTGTCGTTGCCAAGGAAAGAAATTTAATTTTAATTTTACTCTTCTAATTATATTTTTTAGCTTGCATTAGTTTTCAAAAAAAAAATCTGCATTAGACTATTCATATTTGTTGAAAATTTTGATTCACTTGTTCTATTTAGTTCACAGTGTACTTTGTTTACTTGTTTCATTTTCAGTTTGTTTAATTTTCAGTTATGTTTACTTGATTTCAGTTTACATTTCATTTCAGTTTGCTCACTTCATTTCAAAAAAAAGGGGAAAAGAAAAAAATTACATTACATTTGAGTTCTATTGTTTACTGTTGCATTCCTTTGGTTCCATTTCATTTCATTTCACATTTCTCTGTTACAAGTTTTTGGTTCACACTTCTTTTGTTCACTTTTCACATTTCTCTGCTACAATTCGTCTTCTCTGTTGTCATATTCTTTGTACATACATTTTGTTCACTATGTCTCTCTGCTACAATTAGCAACCTTCTCTAGTGACCAACCAGTGACTACTCCCTCTCCATCACTTTCCATCATAAGTGTATCCACCATCCTTTGTCATACAAATTACCCACTACCTTCAACACTTCCAAACTGCTTCCAACCTCACTTCAAATCCTTTCTCACCATCTAATTTCTTACACAAAAATAGCAGGACTACCAAAATTTGCAACTGCAATCACCTGACTTCACTGACATCCTCCTCTTCCCGATCACCTGCAAAACCAGCCACTCAAACAATACAGCAACTTTACCCCAATTACTAGAACCGCACCGAACACCAACCGCACCTCCACCACTTCGCTAGAAAAACCACAACCAATACAGTCAAAAAAACCTGAACCATTCCTCTCCATACATAGAACAGATAAATTCAATTGCAGTTATCTCCACTGTCAACTTCACCAGTGACCTGAACATCACCATCCTACCATACTTCCTTTCCATCACTTTCAATACATACATCAATCTTCTTCCGTCCCACTGGCAATGCATAGCAAAATTCCAACTCGTCCACAAACAACCTCGCCCTTCGAATCACCTCAGTAAACACACCATCAGTTCTAACCTCACAAACCCATCGACATCTAACCAACTCCCACTCTCACAACCTATTACCTTCACCTAAACTGCCACACGCACCTTCACCTCCTATATCATTCACGTACCTACCCTCCTACAATCACTTCAACTCCTCATGCTGCAACACCTCATCATTATCTCATACATCACAACCTTCAACCACTCAAAAATCTCATATGCCTACTTCACATGTAACAGCCCGTAAAATTTTATTGGTTTTAATATTATATTTAATTGAATTTTTGTGAAATTTTAAATAATTGAATTTTTGAAATAAAAAAATTTGATATTTGAAATACGTCTAATTAAACATAGCAAATGGTAATTTTTCATCTCATTATATGGAAGTTAATTTTATTGTGTAATTTTAATTCAATTTAAATCAGTAGTATTTGATGATAATAAAATGTTTCCCAAACCTAAATATTTTTATACAGAAAATTTGTAAATCATCTTCTGAGTAAGACGTCATATTTCGTTTCTCCAAATTTGGACAGCTATTGCTCTGTTTATCTTATTTTTGACAGATTTGCATCATTTTTGGTACTGATTATCGACTTTTGATAAGTTGATTGTACCACTGATATCTATGTGTCGTTTTGATCGTCTCGTCGTGCTGATCTCAATAATGTAATCATTTGTGTATTTCAGAATCTGGTATGCGTCGAAACCGTAAAACGGTTAACCGTACCGGTATACGTTTTAACATTTGGGCGTGGTTGTGTCTATTAGTTATCCACTGGCTCAAATCAAGCAGCCATTTAACTTTACAACTCCTGAATTTACGTTCATGGCTTTTGGCATTTGCTAGATACTTAAGATTTTGGTTATGCCTTTCCATTTTTCATCTCTATCGGTTGTAACCTTGTTCTGCTGTTGAGAAATTAAATAAATTATTGAAGTTTATAAAAGCTTACCTATAGCTATTTGCTTATCCTCTCTTTTCATTTTTGTGTGCGTCTTCCTCCTCCATACTATCTCATGCCTTTCACCTTCCATACGCACACGGCCTTGTTTTCCTCCACCCACTCACGGCCTTTCATGGCAGTCGCGCCTCATCCGCCTTCCTTCGCCTACCTCTAACACCTCCCCTCCCTCTCTCTAGCCGAGTAGCCTCCAACCTGCCAATTTCCCCACAGCCTGACAAATGTCGTTTTCCCCTTCTCTCTATCACACCCACCTCCTCCTTGAGGCCGAACGCTGCTCTTCTCGTCTTTGTAGGTATTTACATATTAACTTGTATTTGGATTCTCAGTTTATATATATATTATGAATTTACGTTTATATACATACCTGTTATATATATTAGTACTTGAGTCTGTTTTGGTATATAAGTTATGTATTTAAAATTTTATATATTTGTTTGCTCTATTTATAAATATATGAGATTTTCGAAAGCTAGTGTATTTGTTTGGTAGATATTGGGTTTTAAAATTTTATATATATAATATATATAGTTTGTATAACTTATATAATATAATATAGATGTTTATATACATTGTAGTTTACACGAGCAATTATATACTACAAAGCATATATTGTTTCGGCAGTTACATATGCCTATATGACATGATTTGTATTATATTCAATATAGATTTGTTTATACATAAAGCTGCTCATAATATATACATCGTGCAAGTATAATACTATTTTAAGTATTTTGTATTGCAGCATTCGTATTATATATATATATATATATGAATTTATATAAGTTTATATCATTTTGTTGATCATTTGTGTGTAAATCTATATACATCATTTGTTAGTTATATATGTGCAGTATAAACTTTGTTTACAGCTTTTATATATATAGTATATATTAAATTTTTAGTAATATACGAATATATATGATGTATATATATAGATTGTTGCTATATTAATAATGTTACAGTGTGTATATGATTCTTTTCATCGTTCTGTTATAAAGGAGCTTGAATGCCTAATTCTATTATAAAGGTATATATATATATATATATATATTTTAGGGCTTACAGTATATATATTAATATATTAGTTATATGTAGTCTATATAAATTTTTCTTATATTAGCTTATATATGCATGTTAACTTGTTTTTATATATACTACGATAAGGAAGTTTATATTCAGTTTTTATGTTTTAAAGTATGTATGTGAGTTGTTCAAGATATACTTAAATTTATATTATATATATTTATGTAAATTTTATACCTGTGTGTTGTATATATAAATTTATATAAGTCTATAACTCGTTGTTCATATATATAAATCTATATGATTGTATATATTGTGGTCTGTCAGTTATATAAAGAATGAGTTTATTAATGTTACACTATATATATAGGTGCTTAATTAAAACAAATGATTTTAAATATATATGTTATTTTAATATTTGTTTTAAAATTAAATATTGATTTCATGGTAATAATATATATATATATATATATATATATTTGGTCGTTCTATCAAAACTGATTATGATTTGCTCTTATCGATTTTTCCATTATCAGCTTTGCCCGTCGTGCCTGTTTTCTTCATCCAATCGTGTCCATCCAGCGTTGCTTGGAATTCGTAGCTCACTTCTTTGTCTATCCTCTAGCCTCGAAATATGAGAAATCACTCACGATTAACGTTCTTATATTTATTTAATTTGATTTCAATTGAAACGTCAATTGAAATATGCTGCTGTTGGTTATTTACATTGTTATATATGCTATTATCTGTATTTGTTCACGTGTGACATCTGACACCATTATCTATTATTTACATTGATGATATATGCATGTTATATTATTATCATATCTGTTATCACTCTGCAAGTTCCCTGCTAGTATAGAATTCCCTATGGGTTGAAATGATACATACCCAAACGATTTGTAGAATAGGAGAAAATCGTTATGGGTTGAAATGATAAACCCAAGCGATTTTCATTGAATTGAATTTGGGATTGCGGGTTGAAAAGATATATACCTGTATATATTTAAATTACGGATTGAAATGATAAATATCCGTATCACTTGACCATAGGATAGAAAACTATATACAGACATGTTGGTCTATATATATAAATATTTTGAAAATGATTTCTATGGTTTTTGAAAAGAAATATATGGTTTTAATAAATATTGATTTTTAAAGATTTATTAAAGTTGATTTAATAAAGTTGATATATAACATGTTTAAGTATTTATTTAATATCTATATTTTCAAATATAGAGTTTATAATGATTCAGGTTGGCAAGATAAATTTGAAATTGATTTGAAATCATATTTATTTAAGAATTATACTTAAATAAGTTAAATTTGAAATTTATTAAATTTGAAATTTTAAACATATGATTTTATAACTTGGATTTGATTAAAAGTGACTTAAATGAATATTTCAAATTTATATAAATTTAAATGGGATATTTTGTTTGTTTAAATTTGTAATTTTGAAGTTGTATTTAGATGTTATTGAAATGATTAAGTAAATATTTCAAAACTAAATAATAGTAAAGTGAATTTGATATATATATATATATATAATTATCGAATTTAGTTTTGAGATGTTGAATATATTGACTCTGAAATATATTGAATTTGAAATGGCTTATTTTATGGTTCAATTATGTATTTGAAATCGATAATTTGAAATGGTTTATTGAGAAACTGAATCGAACTGAAATTGATGATTTGAGATTTGATTTAAATTTGAATTTTGGAATTCGAGTTGATTTTGAATCGATTTGTGAATTTGAGGAAACTATTTTATTTATATAAAGTATTTTTAAACTATATCTAAAACTATTTATATTTTACTTTAT
Organism: Allium fistulosum; assembly: GCA_030737815.1. NCBI lineage: Eukaryota > Viridiplantae > Streptophyta > Magnoliopsida > Asparagales > Amaryllidaceae > Allium > Allium fistulosum. The sequence continues at coordinate 476,939,600 of CM060901.1, forward strand.
AAATTATTTTAATATATACTATTTTAATATAAATCATTTTCAATATATATTATTTTATTTTAAACTATTTTTAACTTATAACTATTATATATAAACTATTTTTATTTTATAAACTATTTTATTATATATAAATACTATTACTAATATCTAAACTGTTTAAGAGGAAAGTGTTATGAAATTCAAAGTATTATGTTATCAAATATTATGATTTCAAAGTGTTTTGGTTTCGGAAGTGTTATAACTTTGGAAGTATTATGATTTTGGAAATGGCTATATTTGAAGTGAAAATGATATCGTTTTGATATGGTTTTGAAATGGAAATGATATTTTGGTTTTGAAGTATAAACTATTTTGAAATGACCACGGTGTTATAATAACGTTTGGTTGTTAAAGGCACCGGGATTAGATATGGGCATACTCTCTGTCGATACCGAAAACCACTTTAACAACTGTGTACGCAGTGGAGATTCCAGAATGAAGTAGGATGGTAGCGACGATCCTAAAGGTATATTTATGTGAACCCAACTCCCGTATGTTGGCATAAGGTGGCTAAAACAGGAGCGATTCCGAGCCAATGAGGTAGCTCCTCTTATCGGACACACTCCATCGTATGTCATTCAATTACTTTGTGATTGATTTGGTGTGCACCCTTGATTCGGGAGTGTGGCTCGAGGTGGGCGATTGCTGCGGCTCTGCGTCACCACCAGTCCAGATGCTTAATTGGTATATCTACCCTGGCATTTCCTTGTTCTACTGTATCACCTACCCTATCGTGCTTTACTACGAGTTTGATTGTGTCGTACCTATGGAGTATCCTCTGGTAGCTCCAGTTTATGGGGTATTACGATATTGTATAGAGTATTAGCACTATAAAATGTATTAAGGTGGAAAATGTAAAGCTTTAACGCTATTTTTAAATAGTATACTCTACTGTAGACATTATTATAATAGTGTATATTACTACATAGTAGATAGTTTAATGGATCCTTAGAGGATGGTTATCCCAAACATCCTTTGAGTTACTTTATTTCAGTTGATATTTCACTTGAGTTGGATTTATTGATATAAGAATGTTAATCCTGACTCGAGTGTTTTGTGTTTTTGCTTTACGCTCCGGTCAGACTGAGTGGTTCAGTGTTGGAGACTCGCCTTTGGAGTTGGAGCTTCGTTTGAAGATCCAGCTATCTATCCAAATTTTAGTTATTCAGTTGATTCCAGTGATGTATTCTGATCTTGTAATTGACTATTGTATTGATACATCTATGTATTCGAGACTTCTGTTGTATCTTGTTTAACTCCGTTATATATATATGGTAGCTTCATGAACTACTATTCTTTTGTTTCCACTGCTTATTTTATATTACTCTGTGTCTGTGTCTGTGATTTTTTTATTTACTGTATATGCTGATTTTTGCCAAATATAAAAATTAACAATCTGATATTTTGAGCAATTCAAATCCGACATGTATGGATGCGAATGGTTGAAAATCCCAGGATGTTACATGTGGTATTAGAGCCAGTTTTTAGGCAAAACTCGGCATATATAGTAAATTTAATTACAGAATCACTTTCGTTCGAGCTTGAATCTCTTCCTTTTTGTCTCGGTTTCCTTTGAATTTTGGAACGTTCCCCTCGGTTCTAAAATCCATTCTTGTTCTCTCCCTATTCGTGTTTCTTGATTCCGAAGCATTCCATAGCTCCACTGAATGATTTGTAAAAGAGTGAAACTCCTTTACAATCGGTATTGATTCACCGAAGATTCTTGTATCCTCGGTCTAGATGCTGCTATCACTTGCTATGCCCGAATTCTATCTCTTGCGATCGATCAGATGTCGAGGTTGCTTCTGGATTCTGCATCGATCTTATTTTGAAGTCATGGTTGACCCGGTTAAGTTTGCTCGCGATTTATATAATTCTATCCATCTTATCTATTTTGTTATTTAATTATCTTATCTTCGTTTTGAACTTATCTTCTAGTAGGAATTCTTTTGATTAGAATCTCTCTAATTTGAATCTCTAACCTTGCTTTGAAATCCATGCTGTATTATCGAGTGACGGAGTGTATTTGTAATTATATAAAGTGTTTTATGTATTGTGTTGTTTGAGTTGTTGATGTTGATTTGGGTTTTCGACCGATTCGTTTGATCAACGCTATCGATTGGATTTCCAAAACACTTGAACAGAGAAATCTGACACAATATTATTTTCAAATTTGGTAAATGAAATAAATTTGTATGATTATATTATAAATATATAAGAAAAATTTTCTGCAATTTAATAAGTTAATTAAATTGGTTGTTTGAAATGATAATATTGATTATCATTTATTGTTCTATAAATGAATTTATAAACATGATTTATAAATTGATTTGGAATTGAAATGAATTTAAATCAGGAATTTGAGAATTTAATTTCCAGTGATTTCAAACTTTGGTTTTAAAAGTTTTAAAGTGTATATTTTTTAAAATAATTTCGAATAGAAATCGTTTCCAAAGAATTATTTCTGGTTTAAATCAGTACTCTTCTCTTTTATCGCTGGAAAATAATTTCGATGATGGCGGCCGCATCATCGACATTCATTTTCGAGTTTCAGAGTGGAGAGACCATTATGTAGCTTTGCTACGGTTTTGTTTTGGAAAATAAATTGATTTGAATTTCTAAAGTATGACTTGATTTATAATATATAAGTATATGATTATAGGTTAGATTTGATATATAGTATATATATTTATCTCTAAATTGTTTGAAGTTAATCGGAAATTTAATTCTTAAATTTTATGTTAAAAGATGATTTCAATCATAAATAAAGCCAAAATTTTGAATAAATATATAAAATTTGAAATAATTGAATAGGGAAAATTTTCTTGTATAATACCCAATTTCATTCTAATATAGCTTACCTAAATTATTCAGAAGTTGAATATGTAATTGGATATTATACATTATAAAATATTTAGAAATAAATTTGAGTGATTATAATAAATGTTTAAACACTTAAATTATAATTTATAGAAATGTCAATTGAGATAAATAGAATAATAAGTTAATTGAATAATAATGAGATAAATAAAATAAATTTTTGTTTTGAAGGAATTTGTAAATTGAAATTAAATCAACTTAATGAAGTACCTTGAATTTAAAATCAATTATTGAATATTAATTAATTTAATTTACATGGTTTTAAATTAAAATAATTTAAATTGAAATTTATATAGTTTGAACTAATTTTTTTATTTTGTTTTCAACCTATTTTCTTTCTGGTTGTTTCTATTCTCCTACCTCGTTCCTTTTCGGGGAAGAAAAGTTTTGAGTGAGGGAGAGTGTAACGAACCGTAAAAATTTATTGGTTTTAATATTATATTTAATTGAATTTTTGTGAAATTTTAGATAATTGAATTTTTTAGATAAAAAATTTTGATATTTGAAATACGTCTAATTAAACATAGCAAATGGTAATTTTTCATCTGATAATATAGAAGTTAATTTTATTGTGTAATTTTAATTCAATTTAAATCAGTAGTATTTGATGATAATAAAATGTTTTCCAAACCTGAATATTTTTATAAAGAAACTTTGTAAATCATCTTCTGGTGAGTCGTCATGTTTCGTTTCTCCAAATTTGGACTACTATTGCTCCGTTTATCTTATTTTCGACAGATTTGCAGCATTTTTGGTACCGATTATCGACTTTTGATAATTTGATTGTACCACTGATATCTGTGTGCCGTTTTGATCGTCTCGTCGTGCTGATCTCAACAATGTAATCATTTGTGTATTTCGGAATCCGGTACGCGTTGAAACCGTAAAACGGTTAACCATACTGGTATACATTTTAACTTTTGGGCGTGGTTGTGTCTATTAGTTATCCACTGGCTCAAATCAAGCAGCCATTTGCCTTTACAACTCCTGAATTTATGTTCATGGCTTTTGGCATTTGCTAGGTACTTAAAATTTCAGTTGTGCCTTTCCATTTTTCATCTCTATCGGTTGTAACCTTGTTCTGCTCTTGAGAAATTAAATAAATTATTGAAGTTTATAAAAGCTTACCTGTAGCTATTTGCTTATCCTCTCTTTTCATTTTTGTGTGCGTCTTCCTCCTCCATACTATCTCAAGCCTTTCACCTTCCATATGCACACGGCCTTGTTTTCCTCCACCCACTTACGGCCTTTTATTGTAGTCGCGCCTCATCCGCCTTCCTTCACCTACCTCCAACACCTCCCCTCCCTCTCTCTGGCCGAGCAGCCTCCAACCTGCCAATTTCCCCACAGCCTGACAAGTGTCATTTTCCCCTTCTCTCTAGCACACCCACCTCCTCCTCGAGGCCGAACGCTGCTCTTCTCGTCTTTGTAGGTATATACTTATTAACTTGTATTTGGATTCTCAGTTTATATATATATTATGAATTTACATTTATATACATAACTGTTATATATATTAGTACTTGAGTTTGTTTTCGTAACGTTTTTGGATTTCCGACTTCCGAAAATCGACATTAATATGTCCACTGTATCAACTGCCGAGCAATCGAATGCTGGAAAACCGAATTGTTATGGTTAAAAAGAAGAGGTAGAAGAAGACAGAAGAAAAAGAGAACAGAAAAACACAGAAACAAAAACAATATCAGAATCTCACATTCGCAGCAGAACAACATATAATAGATAAATGAATAATCTTTAAATCAAAGAACTATATCAGTTTATACATTATATCATCAGAGTCAATATACACACAATACAACACTGGACAGTTATATAAACTTGTCCACATACAGAATGCACAGCAGAATAATAATATCATATACAAATGCTACGCCTCGCCATCCTGCTCGCCACTGAGCTCCACAGCATATCCTGAATCCATAATGACCTGAAAATCTAACTCTAGGCTGCCCGTGTGGAAAATTATGGGCACCCAGAGTTTAGGAAGGGAACAATAAACTCCAGGTTAGTCATGGGACTGGTGTGAGAACTTAAAACGGTTTATCTTTAAACAAACAACAAAAGAATTTTTAACATCGAAATCCGCAATGCTTTTGGAAAATGAAACTACCATAAGACCTCCCACCACACAAACAATGCAATCGCAGAATTGGAGGAGATTTCTTCTTATGATAGTCAAACATGCTTACTATGCAAATTCTTTTAAATATTATTATTAGTGCATAGTGCAGAAAACATTTCGAAAGTATAATATTAATCTTAGCCGGCATAGACATTTCGCACTTATGCCTACTATAGCTACTATGTTCAATAGCATGTTACCGCCACATTCCATAGCAGGTTATACAACTGAAACAGTACAAGGTTCGTATTGTTTCTTTGGATTTCCAACAAATGGTCAGGCTAAGGAATTTCCTACTGCCAATGGGATAGCCTCTAGCGGGACATCCCGAGAACTAACTATCTCTCTGCCAACACAAGGCCGGGTTACCTCTTACACTAGGTAACTACTACACGAATATGCCACCCCCCCGGTCCTTTGGGACCTTTATCCGAGGCGCCTCGATCACACAGCAATCACACAGTAAATGAGATTGGAGTATCCACATAGGTTAAATACCAGGGCTCCATACCTGATACCACGCTTTTCCAGAAGGAAATGACATACCTTAAAGGGAGCGACCCTCATAACCTTGCCGCATATTCCTGTTTCGACCATTTTCGGGTTGTGAGGTCCGAAGAGGTCTCGTCCACAAAGCTACGCTTTTTCACAAAGCCACGCATTGATCAACAAATGATCAATAAATAATCATCACACAGCAACACTCAGCATGACACATTACCAAATTGGGAGTATATCACTGATAACTTTCAACTACATAACCTCTGAGCTCGTACGTCTCAGAGAAGGGTGTTAAGCTAAGAGAATAAATTCTCCGCCACCAACAGAAATGTATTTGAAAGAAATCAGCTTTATATCTCAAAGTTTAATGTCAGACATGTAACCATACAAGTCTGTTCCGGGTTCGAACAGAACCGAAGGCACTTCCGAAGAAGCCCTTGCAATCCGGGTATTCACAATCCCGATCGAACTTCCCATCATAAAGGAAATCTCTATACCGTAGCTAACGATGTAGAGACAATCGATAGGTCATCCTATCGTTTTCACAAATACCCGGTCTTCACCACCGGTCTTCAATACGATCCATATCGTCGTATCACTAATTCGGAATGGGTTATATGACACAAAGGTCCTTCCCCGGCTAAACCGAATAGTGAGCACAATATTTAAAACATATGGATATAGGGATTTCAATTAAGTCACAACTTATTACCCAAATCCTTTCCTTTAAATGGTTTAAACAAATTACCATTTTTTAATCTTTAAACAAAAAGATTTACTTCACAAAGTTCACCCAATTTTACAAAGATTCATTCACAGATTTCCAAATCAATTTCCATTTCAATTGGATTAACCCATTAAATCTTTAAATTAAGATTTAACTTATAGCATTCAAAACTATTCACAATTCAAGTCTTTTATAATATAAAAGATACACCTTTTAAAATCTTCTTTGATTTCAAAATATAGCTTAATCATCTTCACAAAGGTTAATTCATAGTTTTCAAAACAGTTCAATTTCAAATTAACATCCTTTAACATAAATGGAAATTTCTTTCCTTATATGAAAGTTATCATTATTTGTAAACGGATAGTTTCTGTTTTGGGAAAACTGATTACAAATTACACAGGTTAAAGCAATCCAAGTATAAATCTTGGATTTAAAATTAAATTTCCAAAACCATATTTTAAATGGTTAAAAACCCATATAAACACCTTTTATAACTTGTACAATCTTTTAAACCAAACCTCCCAATTCAATGAATTCAATTTCAAGTATTGAATTCAAAATTTAAATCAAATGATTTAAATTTCAATTTTATTAAGTTATTTAAAATAACTCTTATTTTTGAAACTCATTTACAAAAACTTTCAATTCCAATTCCAAAACTAATTTGGATTCAAAAATTCAATTTTCAAAATTGATAAAAATCTGTGACTTAACCTATTTCCACGTGAAATCCACATTTGTGTGTGTATTGTGTAGTCCAAGTGTTTAACACAATAGTGCAACAACATTCAACCATCGCAGATCAAATATAACAATATAATTGATAAGTGGTATAAACTATAATGCTTATCTTTCATTCACAGATTACAGATATTCATATATCACCGATAAACAAATTATAAATCACAACACAAATCACGATATATCATAAAGCATCACATATCAGAGATGTCAAACAATTCAACATTCAATGTAATCCAAACATCCATAAGTAGGATTAATTTAATTATCTAATTAATTTAAATCAGATAAATTTCTACAAATCAATTTTTACTAGTTATGGTAAATTAATAATCAATTAATTTCAAATTGATTTTCAAGTTTATTTCAAAACACCAAATCAAATTTCCAACGAATTTCCAAATTATTTCCTTTTATAAAATAAATTCCTTTATCTCTTCAAATTTATTTAAAAACCTAAATTTTAAATAAATTCTTCAACTTATAAATAATATTTTTGAAATACATTTATTAATATCTTTTCCCATATTTCGGAAAAAAATCGATAAGACTACAAAAATCAACTTTTTATACTTTTAAATTCCTTCTTTCAAATTAATTCAATTCTAAAAAAAATCCAATTTTATTTATTTCTGATATCCAACGATACCAAAAATACATTCGGCTAAATTATAGCCTTCAACAATTTCAATCACAAAGATAATCACACAGAGATTATAAATAATCAACACACAACATATGAAACCAATTCAAATGTTTGAGGAATCCAGTTGGATCCCTCCAACCTATTTCCCTGCATCCACAGATGTTAGCACAATACCAATTCCACTTCGAGGTAGAATATCGTGGTATATGGGATTTATAAAATACTATCCGCTATTATGCGGCGCAATAGAGTCTCATTCGCTATATAATGCGGGAAATCAACTCCAAGTACATATATAATACCAATTCCACTTCAAGGTGGAATATTCGCGGTATATGTTTTTAATAAATAACCTCCGCTTAATATGCGGCGTATAGGGTCTATTACAGCACAATAGATAACAATCATCAATCCAAACACACAATCAACACTATCAACAATTTTAAATCTAACTATTTAAAATTTAAATCGAAACACAATTCGATTGAGTGAGAAGTTCTCACCTTTCTTTTTAAAATGTCGAGTGTTCAATTTTTACATTAAATCGAACACGTTCAATTTAACGCAAAATTTTCACTTGCTCGAAATGATTCCACGTCTGCACCACAGCAAGCTGCTCGTCGCTGTGATTCCAGTGCCACAAAAATCATCGAAATCTGATATCGTATGACAAAGATATTAATTTTTAAAGTTTGCATATAGTTTTAAATAAATTTTGTTTTAAAACAAGACCAGAACTCATCATTGCCGTTCATTCCTTTTCCCTAGATCTGGGCCGTGCTTTTTGCTTCTTCTTCAATCAGTTCATACACGCATTCAAAGATAACCCATAGCCGCCATATATTCACGAATTAACGTGACCAACTCCTTCACTTTGATGACGATCAGAGGCCGCCGCATCGAAGAGCAACTCGAATACCACCTTCACCAAATTTCCGGTCGAGCTCGATTGCACCTCAGCCTCGAAAAACGTGTGCGAACGGCGTACGTTTGCATGAGGATTGTCGTAGATCCATCTCTCTATTTTCGATCATCTCTGTATGGAATCGAAGGTCTCGATACGCTCTATCACTTTGTAGTTGAAACTATTTGTTAAAAGCTGATGGATTGAGAGGGATTAAGGGGAAAAGATCGAACAATTTCGTCCATTAATAAGTTAGGGTCGGCTGTAACCTAGAAGACTAGGGTTTCGGCTGTGTAAATGTAAATATATACGTATAACGATAATATTTTAATATTAAATTCTCTTTAAAACAACTTTTCAAACGATCTCCAAACAACGCGTGCCGCCAAGCGTTCATAAGGTTTTACCCGCATTCCGAGCACAATGGAACATGTTTTGGGAGCTAATTCGGTCATATGTTGCGAGTTATGAAATTAAATCGATTAAAACGATTTCTATGCGTTTTGGCTTGCCCCGGACAAACTGTAAATCCGATTGACACGAAATTTGAAATCTTACAATAATAAAACATTACTGATCCGATGAAACTAGTTTCGTCGAAATCCGAGACCGTTTGAAAAATGGCTATTTTCACTCGTCAATTAAATATTAAAATATTCAATTTTCACAAATTTAACTTTAAATTCAATTTTAAAAGTTCTATAACATCATTATAACTTCAATATGATTTAATATAACTTTATAAATCATTTTTATTCACATTAAACCCAACTTCCAATTATTTCTGGAATTTCAAATATTAAATTAACGATTTAATTATCCAATTAAATCTCTATATTCGAAATATAATTCATTCGGTTTATAAATTTCACTTGTTAATATTTAAAATCAATTAAATATACGAATTTCAAATGACAGAAATTCTGGGTCGTTACAATCTTCCCCCTTAAAAGAATTTCGTCCTCGAAATTGCAAAGTAAGAAAAATGCCCCAAATTTATTAACTTTTCAAACAATTTGTTCAAATTAGATTTCAAAATCACTTAAGTGTACAACTTCCCCAAAACCCAATAGTTAAACTCTTTCAAAAACTTTACTAAGTTTTTCAAATCTATACTTAGTTATACTTTTCAAAACAAACTATATCGTTTAACTTTTAACTCCAAATCCAAAATTTAGTTTTCACAAATTTTCCAAAATTTCCAGAAAATTTTCTAACGCCTTAAATTTTCAGAAAAATTCGCCATAGCCTCCTTTGCGCGTTCGATCGTAGTAGGATCACAATAGACATAAATATATATACATCGACCCACACGGTCGGAAAAGCAGAAAAACAGTTCATATTTCCTATTTTTATTACGTAGGCGTACCTTTTAGCATTTTTAAGCAAAGCAGTTATTAATTTAGCATTTTAGCGCGACCCAAACAGCTGAACGGTAGCCCCGGTACCTGTACTTACTCAGTTTAAATATGTAAGTAACATATATATAAAGTTATTAACAATTTACTCTTTTAAACAACTACAACACATGCATATTAAAAGAAATGCATACTAAACAAGGTTTATAAGCAACTTATATAATTTCGACATCACTTGTAATTGTTTACGACCAATTCATATACAACGACATTCATTTCTTCATTTTCACTTAGTTTACATTTACTAATTTAAATTCAAGTTGGTTCACTTTCAATTTGGATTCAATTACATAGCTTTCATACGTTAGCTTTCCATTTGATTAATTCAATTACATATGAATTTCTATACAATCAACTAACAATCATCTAACAACCAAATCATAATCAACATAACCAAATTCATTCAATTTACTTTACTTCACATTCAATTTGGTTCAACATTTTTAATTCCAATTGGTTTAATGTTAAATTGACTTCCATTCGATTCATTCAAATTCCAATTTATTAGCTTTTAATGAATTAATACTTACATCCATTATTCCATATCAATTTATTCACATTCGATTGATTAACATTCAATCCAATTATTAATTCAATTGCTAATTCATTTTACAAATAAAGTTGAATTTCATTTATATAACTCAAGTTCACATTCATTTAATTTACTTTATTATTTTATTTCGATACCAAAATCAAATTCATTCAACATCACTTAAGTTATATTCCAATTAAACATTATTTGTTTAACTTAACTTAAATTTCCACTTATGAATTCAATTCAGATTCCAATTCTAAAGTAAATTCTATTTAACTTTTACCAAAGTCAAATTTCATCAATTATTCAAATTCATATCTCGTTTTGCTTAACAAAATTGTTTAACCATTTTGATATTTGGTTTCACTTACCTTTACCCATTCTATAAGTTATTCAACTTATATATTTAAACTTCCAAATCATATTAAATAATCACCTATCAAATCCAATTCAATTTATTTAACTTTCCTTTAGTTAAATTCACATCATATATTTTATTATGCTAACTCAATTTTATTTCAACTTTACCAAAGCTGAAATCTTTATTTCATATTATAAGTCTAAAACTCGTTTCACTTATATTTATCAATTTCAATTTGGATTTTAATTTAAATTTTGTTTATCACAACAAAACTTCAATTTTCAATTTACTATGGTAGCAAATCCATCACACAGAAACTCGAAAATGATACTGATGATGTTGCAGTCATCACCCTTATTATTTCCCAGTAATAGTAGTGAATTCAGTGCTTTTCATTCTTTTAAAAATTTCCTTTTAATTTATAAATCACATTTATAAATCTTTTTCTCATATAATTTCATTATTTTACTTTACTTATACAAGATTATTTCATCATTGCAAATCATTTTAATTATAATTCTATACTTATACAATTGTTGCTTCTATATAATTTATTCTTTCATAATTGTTGTTTTTATTTAGATTATTCAAACAACTTTTATTAACTCATATATACATTTTCAACGACCAAACAATTAATTTATATACACCTCAACAATTTCTGAAAAGTTATTTCTTTATTTACAAAATATAATCAAGGTAAAATTATTTCATTTACCCAATTCAAAATGATACTATGTCGGATTATCTCGTTCAAGAGTTTAGAAACCCCTATCGATACAGTTAGCTAGACTGCACCGACCAGAATCCATAAAAAATCAACCGATAAGTCAACACAATACAAAACAATTTCATATTCACTAACAAATACGCGCTCATATCTATTATTACACTCACGCTCATTCTAGAGTACTACTGACTCTATCTCTAATGAGTAACACCCAACAGAACCAAGGTTATCGCTTAACCAAATGCTCTAATACCACATGTAACGTTTCTGGATTTTCGACTTCCGAAAATCGACATTAATACGTCCACTGTATCAATTGCCGAGCAATCGAATGCCGGAAAACCGAATTGTTATGGTTAAAAAGAAGAGGTAGAAGAAGACAGAAGAAAAAGAGAACAGAAAAACACAGAAACAGAAACAATATCAGAATCTCACATTCGCAGCGGAACAACATATAATAGATAAATGAATAATCTTTAAATCAAAGAACTATATCAGTTTATACATTACGTAATCAGAGTCAATATACACACAATACAACACTGGACAGTTATATAAACTTGTCCTCATACAGAATGCACATCGGAATAATAATATCATATACAAATGCTACGCCTCGCCATCCTGCTCGCCACTGAGCTCCACAGCATCTCCTGAATCCAGAATGACCTGAAAATCTAACTCTAGGCTGCCCGTGTGGAAAATTATGGGCACCCAAAGTTTAGGAAGGGAACAATAAACTCCAGGTCAGTCATGGGACTGGTGTGAGAACTTAAAACAGTTTATCTTTAAACAAACAACAAAAGAATTTTTAACATCCAAATCCGTAATGCTTTTGGAAAATGAAACTACCATAAGACCTCCCACCACACACACAATGCAATCGCAGAATTGGAGGAGATTTCTTCTTATGATAGTCAAACATGCTTACTACGCAAATTCTTTTAAATATTATTATTAGTGCATAGTGTAGAAAACATTTCGAAAGTATAATATTAATCTTAGCCAGCATAGGCATTTCGCACTTATGCCTACTATAGCTACTATGTTCAATAGTAGGTTACCGCCACATTCCATAGCAGGTTATACAACTGAAACCGTACAAGGTTCATATTGTTTCTTTGGATTTCCAACAAATGGTCAGACTAAGGAACTTCCTACTGCCAATGGGATCGCCTCTGGCGGGACGTCCCGAGAACTAACTAGCTCTCTAACAACACAAGGTCGGGTTACCTCTTACACTAGGTAACTACTACACGAATATGCCACCCCCTGGTCCTTTGGGACCTTTATCCGAGGCGCCTCGATCACACACAATCACACAGTAAATGAGATTGGAGTATCCACATAGGTTAAATACCAGGGCTCCATACTTGATACCACCCTTTTTGAGAAGGAAATGACATACCCTAAAGGGAGCGACCCTCATAACCTTGCCACATATTCATGTTTCGACCATTTCCGGGTTGTGAGGTTCGAAGAGGTCTCGTCCACAAAGCTATGCTTTTTCACAAAGCCACGCTTTGATCAACAAATGATCAATAAATAATCATCACACAGCAACACTCAGCATGCCACATTACCAAATTGGGAGTATATCACTGATAACTTTCAACTACATAACCTCTGAGCTCGTACGTCTCAGAGAAGGGTGTTAAGCTAAGAGAATAAATTCTCCGCCACCAACAGAAATGTATTTGAAAGAAATCAGCTTTATATCTCAAAGTGTAATGTCAGACATGTAACCATACAAGTCTGTTCCGGGTTCGAACAGAACCGAAGGCACTTCCGAAGAAGCCCTTGCAATCCGGGTATTCACAATCCCGATCGAACTTCCCATCACAAAGGAAATCTCTATACCGTAGCTAACGGTGCAGAGACAATCGATAGGTCATCCTATCGTTTTCACAAATACCCGGTCTTCACCACCGGTCTTCAATACGATCCATATCGTCGTATCACTAATTCGGAATGGGTTATATGACAAAAAGGTCCTTCCCGGCTAAACTGAATAGTGAGCACAATAGTTAAAACATATGGATATAGGGATTTCAATTAAGTCACAACTTATTACCCAAATCCTTTCCTTTAAATGGTTTAAACAAATTACCATTTTTTAATCTTTAAACAAAAAGATTTACTTCACAAAGTTCACCCAATTTCACAAAGATTCATTCACAGATTTCCAAATCAATTTCCATTTCAATTGGATTAACCCATTAAATCTTTAAATTAAGATTTAACTTATAGCATTCAAAACTATTCACAATTCAAGTCTTTTATAATATAAAAGATACACCTTTTAAAATCTTCTTTGATTTCAAAATATAGCTTAATCATCTTCACAAAGGTTAATTCATAGTTTTCAAAACAGTTCAATTTCAAATTAACATCCTTTAACACAAATGGAAATTTCTTTCCTTATATGAAAGCTATCATTATTTGAAAACGGATAGTTTTCGTTTTAGGAAAATTGATTACAAATTACACAGGTTAAAGCCATCCAAGTATAAATATTGGATTTAAAATTAAATTTCCAAAACCATATTTTAAATGGTTAAAAACCCATACAAACACCTTTTATAACTTGTACAATCTTTTAAACCAAACTTCCAAATTCATTGAATTCAATTTCAAGTATTGAATTCAAAATTTAAATCAAATGATTCAAATTTCAATTTTATTAAGTTATTTAAAATAACTCTTATTTTTCAAACTCATTTTCAAAAACTTACAATTCCAATTTCAAAACTAATTTGGATTCAAAAATTCAATTTTCAAAATTGATAAAAATCTACGACTTAACCGATTTCCACGTGAAATCCACATTTGTGTGTGTATTGTGTAGTCCAAGGGTTTAACACAATAGTGCAACAACATTCAACCATCACAGATCAAATATAACAATATAATTGATAAGCGGTATAAACTATAACGCTTATCTTTCATTCACAGATCACAGATATTCATATATCATAGATAAACAAATTATAAATCACAACACAAATCAGGATATATAACAAAGCATCACATATTAGAGATGTCAAACAATTCAACATCCAATGTAATCCAAACATCCATAAGTAGGATTAATTTAATTATCTATTAATTTAAATTAGATAAATTTCTACAAATCAATTTTTACTAGTTATGGTAAATTAATAATCAATTAATTTCAAATTGATTTTCAAGTTTATTTCAAAACACCAAATCAAATTTCCAACGAATTTCCAAATTATTTCCTTTTTTAAAATAAATTCCTTTATCTCTTCAAATTTATTTAAAAACCCAAATTTTAAATAAATTCTTCAACTTATATATAATATTTTTGAAATCCATTTATTAATATCTTTTCCCATATTTCGAAAAAAATTCGATAAGACTACAAAAATCAACTTTTTATACTTTTAAATTCCTTCTTTCAAATTATTTCAATTCTAAAAAAATCCAATTTTATTTATTGCTGGTATCCAACGATACCAAAATACATTCGGCTAAATTATAGCCTTCAATAATTTCAATCACAAAGATAATCACACACAGATTAAAAATAATCAACACACAACATATGAAACCAATTCAAATGTTTGAGGAATCCAGTTGGATCCCTCCAACCTGTTTCCCTTCATCCACAGATGTTAGCACAATACCAATTCCACTTCGAGGTGGAATATCGCGGTATATGGGATTTATAAAATACTTTCCGCTATTATGCGGCGCAATAGGGTCTCATTCGCTATATAATGCGGGAAATCAACTCCAAGTACATATATAATACCAATTCCACTTCAAGGTGGAATATTCGCGGTATAAGTTTTTAATAAATAACCTCCGCTTAATATGCGGCGTATAGGGTCTATTACAGCACAATAGATAACAATCATCAATCCAAACAAACAATCAACACTATCAACAATTTTAAATCTAACTATTTAAAATTTAAATCGAAACACAATTCGATTGAGTGAGAAGTTCTCACCTTGCGTTTTAAAATGTCGAGCGTTCAATTTTTACATTAAATCGAACACGTTCGATTTAAAGAAAAATTTTCACTTGCTCGAAATGATTCCACGTCTGCACCACAGCGAGCTGCTCATCGCTGCGATTTCGGCGCCACCAAAATCGTCGAAATCTGATATCGTATGACAAAGATATTAATTTTTAAAGTTTGCATATAGTTTTAAATAAATTTTGTTTTAAAACAAGACCAGAACTCTTCTTTGTCGTTCATTCCTTTGCCCTAAATATGGGCCGTGCTTTTTGCTTCTTCCTCCATTAGTTCATACGCGCGTTTGAAGATAACCCATAGCCGCCATATATTCACGAATTAACGCGACCAACTCCTTCACTTTGATGACGATCAAAGGCCGCCGCATCGAAGAGCAACTCGAATACCACCTTCACCCAATTTCCGGTCGAGCTCGATTGCACCTCAGCCTTGAAAAACATGTGTGAACGGCGTACGTTTGCATGAGGATTGTCGTAGATCCATCTCTCTATTTTCGATCATCTCCGTATGGAATCGAAGGTCTCGATACGCTCTATCACTTTGTAGTTGAAACTATTTGTTAAAAGCTGATGGATTGAGAGGGATTAAGGGGAAAAGAATCGAACGATTTCGGCCATTAATAAGTTAATGTCGGCTGTAACTTAGAAGACTAGGGTTTCGGCTGTGTAAACGTAAATATATACGTATATCGATAATATTTTAATATTAAATTCTCTTTAAAACAACTTTTCAAACGATCTCCAAACAACGCGTACCACCAAGCGTTCATAAGGTTTTACCCGCATTTCGAACACAATGGAACATGTTTCGGGAGCTAATTCGATCATATGTGCGAGTTACGGAATTAAACGATCAAATTTAAATTAAATCGATTAAAACGATTTCTATGCGTTTTGGATTGCCCCGGACAAACCGTAAATCCGATTGACACGAAATTTGAAATCATACAATAATATAACATTACGGATCCGACGAAACTTGTTTCGTCAAAATCCGAGACTGTTTCAAAAATGGCTATTTTCACTCGTTAATTAAATATTAAAATATTCGATTTTCACAAATTTAACTTTAAATTCAATTTTAAAAGTTCTATAACATCATTATAACTTCAATTTGATTTAATATAACTTTATAAATCATTTTTATTCACATTAAACCCAATTTCAAATTATTTCTGAAATTTCAAATATTAAATTAACGATTTAATTATCCAATTAAATCTCTATATTCGAAATATAATTCATTCGGCTTATAAATTTCACTTGTTAATATTTAAAATCAATTAAATATACGAATTTCAAATGACAGAAATTCTAGGTCGTTACAGTTTTGGTATATAAGTTATGTATTTAGAATTTTATATATTTGTTTGCTCTGTTTATAAATATATGAGATTTTCGAAGCTAGTGTATTTGTTTGGTAGATATTGGGTTTTAAAATTTTATATATAATATATATATAGTTTGTATAACTTATATAATATAATATAGATGTTTATATACATTGTAGTTTACACGAGCAATTATATACTGCAAAGCATATATTGTTTCGGCAGTTACATATGCATATATGACCTGTTTTGTATTATATTCAATATAGATTTGTTTATACATAAAGCTGCACATAATATATACATCGTGCAAGTATAATACTATTTTAAGTATTTTGTATTGCAACTTTCGTATTTTATATATATATATATGAATTTATATAAGTTTATATCATTTTGTTGATCATTTGTGTGTAAATCTATATACATCATCTGTTAGTTATATATGTGCAGTATAAACTTTGTTTACAGCTTTTATATATATAGTATATATTAATTTTTTTAGTAATATAAGAATATATATGCTGTATATATATAAATTGTTGCTATATTAATAATGTTACAGTTTGTATATGATTCTTTTCATCGTTCTGTTATAAAGGAGCTTGAATGCCTACTTCTATTATAAAGGTGTATATATATATTTTGGTGCTTAAAGTATATATATTAATATGTTAGTTATATGTAGTCTATATAAATTCTTCTAATATTAGCATATATAAGCCCGTTAACTTGTTTTTATATATACTACGATAAGGAAGTTTATATTCAGTTTTTATGTTTTAAAGTATGTATGTAAGTTGTTCAAGATATACTTAAATTTATATTATATATATTTATGTAAATTTTATACTTGTGTGTTGTATATATAAATTTATATAAGTCTATAACTCGTTGTTCATATATATATATATATATATATAAATCTATATAATTGTATATATTGTGGTCTGTCAGTTATATAAAGAATGAGTTTATTAATGTTACACTATATATATAGGTGCTTAATTAAAACAAATGATTTTAATTATATATGTTATTTTAATATTTGGTTTAAAATTAAATATTGATTTCATGGTAATAATATATATATATATATATATTGTTGCTCTATCAAAACTGATTCTAATTTGCTCTTATCGATTTTCCCATTATCAGCTTTGCCCGTCGTGCCTGTTTTCTTCATCAAATCGTGTTCATCCAGCGTTGCTTGGAATTCGTAGCTCACTTCTTTGTCTATCCTCTAGCCTCGAAAGGTGAGCAATCACTTACGATTAACGTTCTTATATTTATTAAATTTGATTTCAATTGAAATGTCAATTGAAATATGATGCTGTTAGTTATTTACATTGTTATATATGTTATTATCTGTATCTGTTCACCTGTGACATCTGACACCATTATTTGTTATTTACATTGATGATATATGCATGTTATATTATTATCATATCTGTTATCACTCTGCAAGTTCCCTGCTAGTATAGAATTCCCTATGGGTTGAAATGATACATACCCGAACGATCTATAGAATAGGAGAAAATCGTTATGAGTTGAAATGATAAACCCAAGCGATTTTCATTGAATTGAATTTGGGATTGCGGGTTAAAAAGATATATACCCGTATATATTTAAATTACGGATTGAAATGATAAATATCCATATCACTTGACCATCGGAAGGAAAATTATATACAAACACGTTGGTCTATATATATAAATATATTGAAAATGATTTCTATGGTTTTTGAAAAGAAATATATTGTAACGACCCGAAATTTTCGATCGCAAAAATTCCATATAGTTTGGAAAAGAAGAAAGAGATAGAAGAAGGAGAAACAGAAAACCAAACTCAGAAGCCCACATTCGCAACGGATGAAATATAATATCAAATAATATTCTTTACACAAAGAAAGCTGTATTAGACAATTACATTTTAAAACATCAGAGTTACAACATTTCACAATCACTGGACAGTTAAAATAACTTGTCCCAGATAAATAACAATATATCACAGCGGAATACACTCCAAACGTTCCTGCCATCCAGCTCGTCTCCTGAGCTCCAGAACGTCCTTACCTGAAAATCTGTAATACTCGGTCTAACCCGAGCATTACATCAAAGTAACACCTGGGTCAGGCTGGAAACCAGCGTGAGTAAACCCATATAATTTGAAATACTAGTTTAAACCATAAAAGAAAACCCGGGTAACTTGTATCAATTTACTAGTTCGCAATTTGTTATAGACATCGCTTATTTCACACATCAATCCATAAGTAACTTTACTTAGTTTCAAAGTCCACATTATTTCATTTTGGCCTTTTTACCTCATATATCAAATCTTCCATAGATTTACTATAGATCACAAATCGAATTGGTTTCCGGTATTTACTGATACCCGACCTCGGTCTCTTCAAACCTCATGTCATCTTATCCCAAGTTATTCAAATGGAATACTATTCAACTTTAAATACAGGATGTCACTGTTTTAACCTATCATATTTTATCTTAGAGCATTACACAACACATACCAGAGGTATTAACTAATCTAAGGCACACAATATCGTTCAATCATTCATAAGAAAGATTAACCACAATTGAATTAAATCAATTACTTAAATTATTTTAAAATCCTGCTTATAAATAAATTACAAATTAATAATAAATCATCCAATAATCATCTATCTTAATTAATCCTCCTTGATTAATTATTCTTTAATTACAATAAGTAATTAAACCTTCACCCATCTACATTAATAACTTTAATTACTCTCTTAAATTAATTAACCATAATTGATTCCATTAATTAATTGCATACCTAAATTAAATAATCTTTAATTAATCATATACATCAATTATCCTAATTTATCTCATTCAGTAATTAACTATCCCTTAATTACTCACATGAGCTAATTTACTTAATCAATTTCATAAGTAATTGTCTTTAATATTAAATTAATCATCTCAAATCGCTAGTTTAAATTAATTCAATCATTACTATTCTCCAATTATTTATACTAAGTAATAATTACCTTTTATTTTCAACATTTATTAATTATTCCATATTAACCTCATTAAATGATTTAACTTATAATTAATTTCAACAATCAATCTCAATTACTTTCTAATTATCAAATAATCTTGGAATTTATTTATCATTAATTGATAGCTTAACTTAAGACCTTTAAGTTAAATTAAAGATAAACATTCATTACCCTTGATTCCCACTTAATCACATTATTGATAAAGTTTTAAATAAACTTATAACTTATCTTAATTAATTTTAAAGCTAAAATAAATTACATAACTTTTAAATAAATCAATCATTTTAAATAACATTATTATTTTAAGAAATAATTTAAGAATCAGTTTAAAACTTGATTATCTTTATTGCAAATTTCTGGCCTCAACGTTTCCGAGCCCAAACTAAATTTACTTCGGGTCCAACCCGATTCACTCGCGTACAACCCATCCTTGAGACAATCACGCAAAAATTTCGAGAATAACCAGAGTCAATCTTCGAGTCCATCCTCACTTCCCAAACACTGACACACATCTTCGCCGTGCACTTGCACCAGCATCCCAGGCATCTCCGACTACCGCCGACGCTTCGAACGTATAGATGATCACTCCTAAGTACAATTTCGACCAACCGATCTCTGATACTTACTAAAAATCAAGATCGAGCAAATAGTCAACCCTGGAAATAAGCCTGTTGCCTGAAAACACCCTCGAACCCATCACGCCGTCCACCAGAAATCGCGCAACCTCGCCCTAAGCTTCACCAGTTACCCACGCTCCCATCACCCCAAGTCTGATGCACTCCGAATTCCCAGAGATGTCACGGTGACCCAAATTTAGGCCTCGACACAAATTAGGTTTAAAACCCCATTTTGATCCACCGCCATCGCCACTGTGACTGAGAAAGTCACTTACCATTTTTCCCGACTCGGCAACTTCCCAGAAACCCCCAGTCGAAACCCCGACCACCCAAGTACCTTTGGCCACCAGAATTTGCTCCAAACTTGTTTTCTGATCAAAACCCAAATGCTCCCTCAATACAGTTCTAAAAATTGTGATTTTCTTCTTAAAGATCATATTTTCAAGATTAATTCATGTTATATACTTGAATTAGCTATTCACCACATTTGATTTTAACATGTTATTAAAATTGTTGTTGTAATATCTTGATTCCAATAGATTTTCAAACCTATTATGCTTGAACAGATTTTTAAATCTTAGATTGAGTTTAAACTAACTTATCTCGTTTGAGTCTCAAGGTTTAACAGAGATCCGATAAAAAGATTTTTGGATTTGATCAAAACTTTAAGCTTGAACTAGGAACAGAGATGTTCACATACCATCAGACATACACACTTCATATATACAGATACTTTACTTATTTTCATACAAGTAAAGAAAACTTCATCACATAAATTCACATACAACAGATAGTTATTCACTTAGGCTTTTTAAGTAAATGATTACTCACTTTAAAAAAAACAGAGACATGGATATTCATAGTAAACCACTTTTTATACCGGGTAATTTATTTCATCCATGCAAGCAAGAATCAAGTCATTCTATGATCAAATCCTCAAACACACACATAAAAGATGGTTCAGTTTCACAGATAAGTTTACTCACCAATTATAGAAGAACAGAGAACACAGTTCATTCCTGGAATCTTGATTCTGAAGCTAAAGGTTGATTTGAATCTACTATGTTTGAGTTGAGTCCCCTTGATGATCTTTTGTTGCAGCTTGAGTGTTTGTATATATTTTTTCCTCTAAGTTTTTAACTGGCAGCCTGTAACTTCTTCTATTGTCTTGCTCGAATGAAGGTATGATGCAGGCCAAGTACTAAGTCGTAACCGACTTAAGGAAAATGAAGCTATAAGTCGTGACCGACTTAACATGAGGGAAATGAGTCGTGACCGACTTAACAAAGTTCAAGGCATGAGTCGTGACCGACTCAAGGAAGCAAAAGACATAAGCGTAAGTCGTGACCGACTTAACATAATGGGGGACTTAAGTCGTGACCGACTTAGGAGGGTGGAAGACCTAACTCGTGAAGAGGTACGGGATATCAAAGATCTTAAGTCGCCAGGACGACCTACCGAGTTACTCAGAGAGAAGGCAAAGCAAACTGTTGAAGTAATAGGTCGTAAACGACTTAACGAGTCAAACGATAAGTCGGCACCGAGTTACGACCCAGTTAAGTCGTACCATCTTATGTCGCCAAAGCCTGAAGACTGTTGATTCCTACGCCAACTTAATCTACGCCGTTGATTCTTAAGTCGAATAAAGCGGGTAGTCTTTAAGTCGCTGAAGCTCTGGATGCCGTTGAGTCTAATGCCGAGTTAATCTAGACCCTTGATTCTTAAGCCGAAGGGAGATGCTGTTGTGTTGCTTTGATAGGTCGTCATTTGTTAACTCGTGACACTGTTAAGTCGCATCTGTTTGTAAGTCGTATTTTGTCTGTATTTTATTAAGTCGTAAGTCGGTTGTGTTGTATAAATGTGATGAGTCGGAGAAGTAATAAGTCGTCGCCGACTTAAGACTTGTGTAACTTTCTGTTGTAATATGTTGCTATGTCGCTGTGTTGTAACTAGTTTCTTAAGTCGTCTACTCTTTTGTAGATAAGTCGTCGCCGAGTTATGTCGTAGGTCGTAAGTCGGTTGCCGACTTAGGAGTTAGTGAATTTTGTGTTTTTTGTGTGAGTTGTAAAACGCCTATAAATAGGCCGGGTTTCTCATTTGTAAAAGGTTGTTGATTTTTTGAATAAAATTCTCTTTTGATTGCTTTGTGCTTTCATTCAAATTGGTAGTTGAGTGTAATCTCCTATCTCCTCTTTCGGATAATCGAGTGCGCTCGATTCAACGATTGTAGAAGCCGATTCGTGGAATCAAGTGCGCTTGATCAACGCTTGAAGAATTGAAGATCTTTGAACCCGGTATCGTGCGCGATCAACGAGTTCGAGATAGCTAGAGTTCGGTATCTTCGGATCAACGAATTCGGGCAATTCAGCATTCATCAATCCATCGACTGCTACTTTCACCGATCTACATTGTTTTTGATTAATCCGCTGCGTCAGTTTTGGTATCAGAGCTTGTTCTAGCCAATCATAGCTAGATCGAGACTTGGAGCCTAATCATTTTGAAGTTGGGCCGTGGTAAGCAAGTGAGGCCGAGAGTAAGAGGAAGAAGAGTCGTCATTGTTCGAAGATTGTTTGATCGGATTTGCATTGGAGGCCGAAACTTTGTCCATCGTGTTCATCGCGATTTGCTACAAAGTGGAAGTTTTCGATCCGTTTCATTTTGGATCAAAATCCGGAAAGTGTTTGAATTTGAAGTGTTGAAGAATTTGTGAAGTTTTCAAGTATGCCGCCAAGAAGAGCTAATCGCCACCAAAACGTAGAAGCTTTGTATCGAAGAGAAGAAGCTGATGAGATGGAACAAAGAATCAATGAGAATTTTAGTGAAAAACTTAACGAAGGAATTGGCCGGTTAGAAAAGCTTATGACGGAGATGAATCAAAATCGGAGAAGGGTTTCACCAGAATCTAACCATGGGGGTAGTAGAGTCTTGCCACATTCCAATCGAGATAGAAGTGCTGAAAATGATCAAGGGCGTGGGAGGAACGTGAATGATCGTGAACGGAGGAATGTCGATAGAAGGGATGAAGGTGGACGACGCAATGGTAGTAGAGATGTTGGTGGTCAGAATCGACATCGTTATGCATCTGATTTTGAAGAGGAGAATGATGGTGGTAGTATTCAAGGAAGAGGTCAAGGAAGAAACTATTCTGAGTATGATCACAAGTGGGAGTCGGGGATGAAGACAGAAATTCCTGAATTCAAGGGTGGTATGCAAGCGGAGGAGTTTCTAGATTGGATGGCTAATGTAGAGGAGATTTTTGACTTCAAGGAAGTTCCAGAACATCGTAGAGTAAAGTTGGTTGCTACGAGGCTGAGGGGTAGAGCTTTGGCATGGTGGCAGCAGACCAAACTTACACGTGATCGGATGGGAAAGTCGAAAATTGAATCTTGGGAGAAGATGAAGAAATTGATGAAAGCAACGTTCTTACCATACAATTATCAATCTTTGATGTATCAACGTTTGCAGAATTTGAGGCAGGGCACTAAAACAGTTAATGATTACGCAGATGAGTTTTACCAACTTATTGCAAGGAATGATATCATGGAAACGGAAGAGCAACTGACATCTAGGTTCATTGGAGGATTGAGAATGCAGATTCAGGATATGGTTAATATGTTCGATCCAAGATCTGTGGCAGAAGCACATCAGAAAGCGTTGGCTTGGGAAAAACAAGGGAGACGAGGAAGTGGTGTGTTTACTAATTCTAACAATCAAGCGAAGGGTGTTGGAGGAAGTTCTAATGTTTCTAAACCTATCAGTAGACTAGTGGTGAAGGAGGTTGAGAAGACAAGGGTTAACAATGGTTTCAAATGTTACAATTGTCAGGAATTGGGTCATAAAAGCAGTGAGTGTCCAAAGCCAAAGAAGAGAACCATGATTGCAGAAGTTGAGGATGAGGATGGTGATGGAGATTGTTCTAGTCCAGTTGAGGAGGATGAGCAGGATATTGCGTCAGGAGATGAAGGTTGTAATCTAATGCTGAGGAGATCGTGTTTAACACCGAAGCAGGAGGAAGATAGTTGGTTGAGGAGTAATATCTTTCAGTCAACATGTACTATTCTGGGGAAGGTGTGTAAGTTTGTGATTGACGCAGGAAGCTGTGATAATATTATTTCAACCGAAGCTGTGACAAAATTGAAATTGAAGACAGAGAAACATCCGAGTCCATACAAGTTAGCATGGTTGAGAAAAGGAGGAGAAGCGAAAGTGGATATACGAGTTCGTGTACCATTCTCTATTGGGAAGAAATACAAAGATGAAATATGGTGTGACGTCGTAGAGATGGATGTTTGCCACTTATTATTGGGAAGACCATGGCAGTATGATCGAGCAGTACAACATGACGGTCGGACCAATAGCTACAGTTTCATGTTTAAAGGCACGAAGATTATCTTAGTTCCGAAGAAGAGATCACAAGAAGAAAGTAAGTCAGAAGAAATTGAAGAGCTCAAAACTTTGTTATCGTTGAAGGAGTTTATTAAGGAGGTTGAGGAAGAACCAGAAGTATTCTTGTTGATTGGACGAGAAAGCAGTGAAGAGGTTGAAATTCCAGAAGAAGTAAAACCAATTTTGAAAGATTTTGACGATGTATTTCCAGAAGAGTTACCAACGGAGTTGCCACCGTTGAGAGATATACAACATCAGATAGATCTTGTTCCAGGTGCTGTGTTGCCACACAGACCACATTATCGAATGAGTCCGAAGGAACATGAAGAGTTGCGAAGGCAGGTAGAGGAATTGCTTGAGCAAGGACGTGTGCAGGAGAGTCTGAGTCCTTGTGTTGTACCAGCTTTATTGGTACCCAAGAAGGATGGGACGTGGAGGATGTCCACTGACAGTCGAGCATTGAATAAGATTACCGTGAGATATAGATTTCCAATGCCGAGGTTGGATGACTTGTTAGATCAAATAAGCGGAGCTACTATATTTTCGAAGATTGATTTGAAGAGCGGATATCATCAAATTCGTATCAGACCAGGAGATGAGTGGAAAAATGCTTTTAAAACCAGGGAGGGTCTATACGAATGGTTGGTTATGCCATTTGGTTTATGCAATGCACCAAGTACTTTCATGAGGGTGATGAATCAGATTTTTCGACCGTTCATTGGGAAATTTGTGGTGGTATATTTTGATGATATTCTGATTTACAGTGGGAGTCCAGAGGAACATTTGAATCATCTTAGAGAAGTGCCGATGGTATTACGACAAGAACAGTTTTATGCTGCAACGAAGAAATGCGTGTTCATGACGCATAGTGTTTTATTTTTGGGATATGTTGTTTCAGAGAAAGGAATACATGTTGACCAAAGTAAAGTTGAGGCGATCAGAAATTGGCCGCAGCCCAAGACGATAACGGAAGTTCGTAGTTTTCATGGGTTGGCTTCATTCTATCGAAGGTTTATTCCACACTTTAGTAGTGTGATGGCGCCTGTTACAGATTGCATGAAAGGTAAACAGTTTGCATGGACAGAGGAAGTAGGGAGTGCTTTTGGGAAGATCAAGGAATTGCTGACGTCTGCACCAATTCTAGTATTACCAGATTTTCAGTTAGTGTTTGAACTACATACTGATGCATCCAAGGTTGGAATTGGAGGGGTGTTGAGTCAGAAGGGACGTCCAATTGCCTATTTCAGTGAGAAGTTGTCAGGAGCAAAGATGCGATACAGTACATATGATGTGGAGTTTTGTGCTGTTGTACAATCTATTAAACACTGGAGACACTATCTATTTCAGAAGGAGTTCGTTCTTTACACTGATCATGAAGCATTGAAGCATTTGCAAGGACAAGACAAGATTTCAGCAAGACATGCATCGTGGATTGCATATCTGCAACAGTTTACTTTTGTTGTTAAACACAAGTCAGGGGTGACAAATCGTGTGGCTGATGCTTTGAGCAGGAGGAGTCATTTGTTGACTACACTGAAGGTTGAAGTGACGGGGTTTGAAATGTTGCCAGACTTATTTACTAATGATCCTTACTTTGCAAAATTTGTTGATAAAGTCAAGGAGGGAGATACGGATGATTTCGTGATGGTAAATGGTTTTCTGTTCAAAGGGAGTCGATTATGCATACCGGAGGGTAGTTTGAGAATGAAGATTATCAAGGAGTTACATGAAGAAGGAAATGTTAGAAGAGACCGTACCTTACAATTGATTTCACAGTCCTACTTTTGGCCATCAATGAGAAAAGAGGTGGAAAGATTTGTTGAGAGATGCCATATCTGTCAAGTTTCGAAAGGAACTGCGACTAATGCGGGTTTATATATGCCGTTACCGGTACCCACTAAACCATGGGTTGATGTGAGTATGGACTTTGTGTTGGGTTTGCCGAGAACGCAGCGTGGTAATGATTCCATTTATGTGGTGGTTGACAGATTTTCGAAAATGGCACATTTCATTGCTTGTAAGAAGACGGCGGATGCTGTTCATGTTGCTCAATTGTTTTTCAAGGAAATCTATCGACTTCATGGATTGCCAGAATCTATTGTGTCGGATAGAGATACTCGATTTCTGAGTCATTTTTGGTTGAGTTTGTGGAAAATGGTCGGAACAAAGCTGAAGTTTAGTAGTGCCTATCATCCGCAAACTGATGGACAAACAGAGGTGGTTAATAGATCATTGGGAAATTTACTGAGGTGTCTTGTTCAAGATAATCTGAAGAGTTGGGATGTGAAGTTATGTCAGGCAGAATTTGCCCATAATCATGCAGTGAATCGTAGTACTGGGTTCAGTCCATTCCAGATAGTTTATTCAAGCTTACCGAAGGGACCGTTGGATTTAACGGTAGTGCCACAATCAAAGAAGACAGTTAAGAAAGCTGCTGATTTTGTGGAAGGGTTGACGGAATGTCATAAAATCGTTCAGGAACGATTGGAGAAAGCAAATGAGAAGTATAAACAGTCTGCAGATTTGAAACGACGAAATGTTGAGTTTAATGAAGGAGATTTGGTTTATGCAGTATTGACAAAAGATCGTTTTCCGGTGGGAACGTATAATAAATTGAAAGCACGGAAGATTGGCCCAGTTGAAATTTTAAAGAAAATCAATGAAAATGCTTATAAACTGAAGCTGCCAGATGATGTGTACACGTCAGACGTATTCAACGTTAAGCATATCATACCGTATCATGGAGAAGAGTTTGTTGTGGATGAAGAAAGTACAAATTCGTGGACGAATTTTTCTCATCCTGGGGAGGATGATGCAGGCCAAGTACTAAGTCGTAACCGACTTAAGGAAAATGAAGCTATAAGTCGTGACCGACTTAACATGAGGGAAATGAGTCGTGACCGACTTAACAAAGTTCAAGGCATGAGTCGTGACCGACTCAAGGAAGCAAAAGACATAAGCGTAAGTCGTGACCGACTTAACATAATGGGGGACTTAAGTCGTGACCGACTTAGGAGGGTGGAAGACCTAACTCGTGAAGAGGTACAGGATATCAAAGATCTTAAGTCGCCAGGACGACCTACCGAGTTACTCAGAGAGAAGGCAAAGCAAACTGTTGAAGTAATAGGTCGTAAACGACTTAACGAGTCAAACGATAAGTCGGCACCGAGTTACGACCCAGTTAAGTCGTACCATCTTATGTCGCCAAAGCCTGAAGACTGTTGATTCCTACGCCAACTTAATCTACGCCGTTGATTCTTAAGTCGAATAAAGCGGGTAGTCTTTAAGTCGCTGAAGCTCTGGATGCCGTTGAGTCTAATGCCGAGTTAATCTAGACCCTTGATTCTTAAGCCGAAGGGAGATGCTGTTGTGTTGCTTTGATAGGTCGTCATTTGTTAACTCGTGACACTGTTAAGTCGCATCTGTTTGTAAGTCGTATTTTGTCTGTATTTTATTAAGTCGTAAGTCGGTTGTGTTGTATAAATGTGATGAGTCGGAGAAGTGATAAGTCGCCGCCGACTTAAGACTTGTGTAACTTTCTGTTGTAATATGTTGCTATGTCGCTGTGTTGTAACTAGTTTCTTAAGTCGTCTACTCTTTTGTAGATAAGTCGTCGCCGAGTTATGTCGTAGGTCGTAAGTCGGTTGCCGACTTAGGAGTTAGTGAATTTTGTGTTTTTTGTGTGAGTTGTAAAACGCCTATAAATAGGCCGGGTTTCTCATTTGTAAAAGGTTGTTGATTTTTTGAATAAAATTCTCTTTTGATTGCTTTGTGCTTTCATTCAAATTGGTAGTTGAGTGTAATCTCCTATCTCCTCTTTCGGATAATCGAGTGCGCTCGATTCAACGATTGTAGAAGCCGATTCGTGGAATCAAGTGCGCTTGATCAATGCTTGAAGAATTGAAGATCTTTGAACCCGGTATCGTGCGCGATCAACGAGTTCGAGATAGCTAGAGTTCGGTATCTTCGGATCAACGAATTCGGGCAATTCAGCATTCATCAATCCATCGACTGCTACTTTCACCGATCTACATTGTTTTTGATTAATCCGCTGCGTCAAGGTACATGAAGCAAGGCATAGATATTTTTTTATAGAAAGAATGAGCTGTAGCTTTTATGTACAGCACTTATTTATTTTATTTTTATTAACTTACTTCAAATGAAAGGAATGAACAGAGGAGACTCGTACAGGCCACATTTTTTCTTTGTTTTATTTTGACTTGATTCATATGAAGACCTGATTTTTGTTTTGACCTTGATGAAATGTTTTGTATGCTTGAGTTGATATTTTATGTGCTTGAGATTATGTATATTAATGTTATGTCCCCTTGTATGTTTGCATACATATCCATACCCTTAAGTATTATACATATATATCTATACATTTTATACCTATACTTTTCTATATTTCATTCATATGGGCATATGTACAATTATACTGTAACAACCCGGTATTGCGTACCAATTATTTATCATCTTTGGACGGTCATCTTTCCTATTCGATTGCTGTTTGGAAATCTGTTAAGTGTTTAATCAGTTACAAACTCTAGTATAAATTTGATTAAGGAATTAGGTGGGCCTTAAAAATCATCTCAGCCCATGCTTTGTGATGCTATGATTTTTATTAAGGGTTGATAACCCGTTCCTCCATTTTTTCACTTCCATTCGTGAACCCTAAGCCAAAATCAAACGAGCGAAAATAATGGCGGCCACGAGAAATTCTCGTGTTCGTTCATTTCCTGTTCGAAGCTAGGGCTTCTAGCAAACAAGAAGTGATGGCGGCCTCGTCCTCGTCTTCATTCCTCCATCAGTTAGGGCTTTCGGGAATTCGAAGAGTGGCGGTCTCGTCTTCTCCGATGTAGGGCTCCGATCGACTCGTGATGCCGCGTCTTCGAGTAGTTCGAGCGAACATGATTATCGTTCAACTTCAGCCCTTCGATCAACACTCGCAAACAAAGGTGAGTGATTTATATTGCTCACATCTAATTCGAATTTGTTCGATCTTGCTTGCTTTTACTGTTTTCGTGATCTCGGATTCGACTTGATTTTTATCGATGTTGATTTTGTAACCTGATATTCTCGGCATTGATTTCTGACTTGGTCATTTTGGTTTGTTAAACTTGTCCGAGCTTCTTCACTTGAAACTAATATCACTTTATTTTTATTGTGATAATAGTCGTCATTGGCATGACTGCCACTTCCAGTTTAAAATCTTACACTTGTATATCATTATTAGCCACTGCCTATTTCAATTTGCACATGGGGTTTGAGCTGTAGCCTTGTCCCTGTCCACAGTTTCATTATGTTGCCCCTGTAGTTGTTGATGCCTCTGCACATTTGCCTGAGTCACTTGTAACTGCTGTTACTTGTTGTTCGATCTATTTGACTTCGGCTTCCACTTTGATTAATCTCATATTCCATTGTAGTGGTTGTACTTCACTTTATATAACCTGATTACTGTGGTCTTCCTGTATCCACCTTGTAGTTGCACTTGATCACATTGACTTGACTGGTATTTGTTACCTGTACTTGCTGTATATGACTTCAACCTGGGTCATTTGTAGTTGGTTGTGCATTTGATTTCTTAGTGTATCCTAATTTGTCACCGTAGTTGTTTAACTTGAAATTGGTTCCTGTTCACTTGAGATTGAAGTTGTTCTTCATTGGTTGTGCATGTTAGCATCTCTGGTGAGTCTTTGGTGGTTCTTCCACTTTGAATTGCTTACAGACTGTCTTGAGTCTGCATCCATGTTGATATTTTCATTTTTCTTTGTTCCAGTGTGGTTTGCACATGTCATTCTGAACTTGTATACTTGCAAAGGTCTCTCCATTTTAGTTGGTCCATTGCCGTGTGTCACCTGCTTGCTAGTTAATAAACTGCCTACTTCATGTTTATATGCATTTCAATATGAATTTGATATATCCATAGTCATGTTGCCTTTATTTTTGGTTTGTCTTGTACATTTCAGTGAGCTTCTGCATCACTGTATCACGTGCACTGTCGCTAGTGTCATGTATTGTCCTGTCTCCTTATCTTTGGAGCACTATTCAGATGCAAGTTGCATTTTAATTTGTTGGGTTGTTGCATTCGACTTGATAGTATTCTTCACTGTTGCACTTTGTTGCTGGTGCACTTGATGTTGTAGTTGTGTTCACTCTTGTAGTATCACCTGTTGCACCGTGTTTTGTTGTACATTCACCTGCTAGCCTAGCTGCAGTTTCATTCATGTACTTGTAGTTGTACTTCCTCATCACTGTCTTTGTTGCTCCTAACCATTTCACTGAACTTATACATGCTTGCCCCTGTTTTGCTTGATGATTCATGCTTCACTTTCTTCACTTTCTTTACTACGGCCTGTAATTGTTTTGTAGTAGCACTGTGCATTGGTGAACTTCGTTGCTTGTGATCTCGGTTGCACATTCATTTAAATGTGCATTTGTTTGCATTGTGTCTGGTTGTGCATTCATGTATCTGGTTTTCCGGCTGCAGTTTGTTATCATCTTTTCTTGACTACTTTGGCATTTCTCTGCCTTGTCCAAACTGGTGCACTTGTAACTAGTCGCACTCGAACCTCTTGAGTCACCTGGTTGTACTGAGCCTTAGAAAGTTTCATTTGCATTCTAATGGCCTTTGAATTGTACAGTTTCACTTGTAGTTTGCATTGAATCTGGCATCATTCCTTGGGACAGTTTGAATACTGTCCCACTTCAATTTTAGTCCTGGCTTCGAAGCTTGTAGACTTTGTCTTGTGACCTATTTTGTTGGTTTTGAATTATTTCATGTTGATTGATGAAATCACACTTGAGTGGAATCCGGTCTCAAAGACCTGGGTTTGACCCTGTAAGTTTATTTATGTTAACTTCTACAGTTTTGATTGCTGTTATCTTTCACTGTCGTGATGATTTCACGTACTGTGTGGCGAGGCAGTGCACGCGTGCGTGTACTGCAGCCACATAGAAATTTGATTTGATCGATCTTCTTGAGATTTCTGATTTGTTGATTTACACTGCTTAGTGTTACATCTGCCGTTATCCAATTCTCGTATCGAGAGTTGGATATACGAGATTTCTGTGACTGTCATCTATACTGAGATTGATTATTATTGCTTCTATGCGCTAATAACTGAGTTTGAATTAGACTGATCTGAGTATTATTTTCTTTTGAATGTAATACTCGGGTCAGACCGAGTATTTACAGGTTGTAGATTTTTAGCTTTGGGTTGCTGCTAGAGCTATGAAGACTTTTTATATCATTTGAAGTGGTCTTCGTCTTGTTGTAGTAGTCAGTGTGTCTGTTTTAAGATGATAATGTATTCATGTATATTAGTCGATAATGTACTTGTATATATATCTTCTTGAGTCGACAGTTGTAGTTGTAACATTTGTACTGTGTCAAATGTATTGTAACTGATATCAGTTATTATATATATGAGACTTTTCGTTCCATCTGTATTCCGCATTTATGTTATCTGTGTTATTTTTATATCTATTGTCCTAAACTATTATAGCCACTGTGTAGTAGCTTTGAGTTTGTATCGGTATGTCGGATTTCCTCTAAAGATGAAATGCAATGTTTTATTATCTGACAAATCGATGCTCGCACAAAGCAATTACATAGATGGTCGCTCCTCAACAGCCTTATTCTCCGCGCTAGTTGACAGCACTACACCGTAGTGTTCTTGGCTAGCGTGGGTATTGAGGTGGGGCGTTACATATACATTTCCAACTTTTACATACTTATACATATTTTATCATTAGATATTTTTATATATATCTCCCATTATTTCCTATTTACTTATATATTTGCTTCCTATATTTGTATATTTATAAACTTATATTTACATATATATATCCAACATAAAAACTTGTATCTATATTTTTATGGATATTTCATCTCAATTTAAATGGTGAATTTTATTTATACAAAAAGTTTGTTATATTTTCTATAGGATTTATCATACCTAGAGATTTTAAAAATGAAATCTATAATATAGTTTTTAATTCAATATATATATTAAGATATTTTAATTATCATAATTTCATTTGTTCGACTTATCTAAAGTAATATTCCAATGATTTAGTTCTATTAATTACCGATTAACAATCGTTAAAAAATCTGGGTCGTCACATATATGGTTTTAATAAATATTGATTTTTATAGATTTATTAAAGTTGATTTAATAAAGTTGATATATAACATGTTTAAGTATTTATTTAATATCAATATTTTCAAATATAGAGTTTATAATGATTCAGGTTGGAAAGATAAATTTGAAATTGATTTGAAATCATATTTATTTAAGAATAATAATTAAATAAGTTAAATTTGAAATTGATTAAATTTGAAATTTTAAAGATATGATTTTATAACTTGGATTTGATTAAAAGTGACTTAAATGAATATTTCAAATTTATATAAATTTAAATGGGATATTTTGTTTATTTAAATTTGTAATTTTGAAGCTTTATTTAGATGTTATTGAAATGATTAAGTAAATATTTCAAAACTAAATAATAGTAAAGTGAATTATATATATATATATATATAATTATCGAAATTAGTTTTGAAATGTTGAATATATTGACTTTGAAATATATTGAATTTGAAATGGCTTATTTTATGGTTCAAATATGTATTTGAAATCGATAATTTGAAATGGTTTATTGAGAAACTGAATCGAACTGAAATTGATGATTTGAGATTTGATTTGAATTTGAATTTTGGAATTCGAGTTGATTTTGAATCGATTTGTGAATTTGAGGAAACTATTTTTTTATATAAAGTATTTTCAAACTATATCTAAAACTATTTATATTTTACTTTATAAATTATTTTAATATAAACTATTTTAATATAAATCATTTTCAATATATATTATTTTATTTTAAACTATTTTTAACTTATAACTATTATATATAAACTATTTTTATTTTATAAACTATTTTATTATATATATACTATTACTAATATCTAAACTGTTTAAGGGGAAAGTGTTATGAAATTCAAAGTATTATGTTATCAAATATTATGATTTCAAAGTGTTTTGGTTTCGGAAGTGTTATAACTTTGGAAGTATTATGATTTTGGAAATGACTATATTTGAAGTGAAAATGATATCGTTTTGATATGGTTTTGAAATGGAAATGATATTTTGGTTTTGAAGTATAAACTATTTTGAAATGACCGTGGTGTTATAATAACATTTGGTTATTAAAGAGACCGGGATCGGATATGGGCATACTCTCCGTCGATACCGAAAACCACTTTAACAACTGTGTACGCGGTGGAGATTCCAGAATGAAGTAGGATGGTGGCGACGATCCTAAAGGTACATTTATGTGAACCCAACTCCCGTGAGTTGGCATAAGGTGGCTAAAACAGGAGCGATTCCGGGCCAATGAGGTAGCTCCTCTTATCGGACACACTCCATCGTACGCCATTCTATTACTTTGTGATTGATTTAGTGCGCAACCTTGATTCGGGAGTGTGACTCGAGGTGGGCGATTGCTGCGGCTCTGTGTCACCACCAGTCCGGATGCGTAATTGGTATATCTACCCTGGCATTGCCTTGTTGTGCCGTGTCACCTACCCTAGCGTGCTTTACTACGAGTTTGAATTGTGTCGTACCTATGGAGTATCCTCTGGTAGCTCTAGTTTACGGGGTATTACGGTACTGTATAGACTATTGGCACTATAAAATGTGTTAAGGTGGAAAATGTAAAGCCTTAACGCTATTTTTAAATAGTATACTTTACTGTAGACAGTATTATAATAGCGTATATTACTACATAGTAGATAGTTTAACGGATCCTTAGAGGATGGTTATCCCAAACATCCTTTGAGTTACTTTTATTTTAGTTGATATTTCACTTGAGTTGGATTTATTGATATAAGAATGTTAATCCTGAATCAAGTGTTTTGTGTTTTTGCTTTACGCTCAGGTCAGACTGAGTGGTTCAGTGTTCGAGACTCACCTTTGGAGTTGGAGCTTCGTTTGAAGATCCAGCTATCTATCCAGCTTTCAGTTATTCATTTGATTCCAGTGGTGTATTCTGATCTTGTAATTGACTATTGTATTGAGACATCTATGTATTCGAGACTTCTGTTGTATCTTGTTTAACTTTGTTATATATGTATGGTAGCTTCATGAACTACTATTTTTTGTTTCTGCTGCTTATTTTAAATTACTCTGTGTATGTGTCTGTGATTATTTTATTTACTGTATATTCTGATTTTGCCAAATATAAAAATTAACAATCTGATATTTTGAGAAATTCAAATCCGACATGTATGGATGCGAATGGTTGAAAATTTCAGGATGTTACATCACAACTATCAACCTCCCAGTTTCTTCCTACTGCAGTACACATCTGCTACCAACCACAACCTAACATTCAACTTCAACTGCTCCTCCTCCATACAATCCCCTGCTCGACCACAAACAACCATTTCCTACAACATCTGTAACGACCCAGAATTTTGAACAAATTAAATTTAAAATATTTGATTAATTTTAAAAATATGAACGATGATTTAATTTGAATCCCCGATATAACTTTGAAATTTGCGATTAAACTTTAAAATTTAATCTATTGAATTTAATAAAAATTGGAATCTTCAATTTTAAGCTGAAGAAAAATATTTCAAAAGCTTTTAAAATTTGTATTTATGATACTTAAGATAACAGAAGCTTCAGAATCTAATTTCATAACTGTTTTGTTCAGTTTTGAAATTATATCGTTCGTATCGATATTTGAAAATAGCGTTCCGAGGCGCAGTCTCGGAATTCGATGAAACCAGTTCCATTGGGTCCGTAATAGTTTGTTATTTCCGGATTTCAAATTTCGTATCGATCAGAGTTGTTATGTGAGAATACGACGTGTAAACGCATCGATATTTTTTCGAATTCGAATTTAAATTTAAATTTAAATTTGGTCAAATACCAGCACGTTATCCTCCTTGAAGCACGCCTATAATCACGGAACGAAAGCGTGCAGTGTATGGCCGAATTCCTTTTCTCTTGTTCCAAAATCAAATCGTTCAACAGAAAGAAAAAATCAAAAGAAGGAATTAAAAATGGCCGAAGCCTCTCGATAAAAAAAATATATATATATACATGAAAACGAACGAATTGATTTTGTTCGAACAAAATGGGGGTAAAGGGGGCATTCGATTCCAGAGGGAAGGGCGCGCGCGATTGTTTTTGGGGTTTCGCGATTCGATGGAGCGGTGATAGGCGTGCGACTGCGATTGGGAGGTGCGTGGATTAGGCGACGACAATGTGATGGCGCTGGGGTTCGACTTCAACGAGGGCGGCCTCGATTTCGAATGTGGCGTCGCGAGTTCGTTCTCGCGATGAAGGAGCTCGCGCTCGAGCACGTAGAAGCAGGCAACGATTTGTGATCGAAGAAGTCATGCTCGCAGTGGTCGTTGATTCCGGTGGGGAGGCGCGCGGTGATGCTCGAACTGTGGTTTGTTGTTGTCTGAGTCGCGATGTCTGGCGCGCGTCTTCGAGGGCAGCGACATGGAGGCTGGAGTTTCAAGCAGTGATGGCCAGTGTTCTTTGCGTTCGACAGTAAGGTATTCACAATTTATCAGATTCAATTTAAGATTGAACATAAATTTATATATATACACACACACATAAACACTCTTGTATATTTTAATGTAGACGTTTATGGGAAAACAGAAAATGTTTTTTTAGGGACAAGATTTTGTTTACAGTTATATATATATGTATATATCCAGAAGCAAAGAATTTATATACAGTTTAGGAAACTATATAGGGTTAAAACAGGAGTTTTAAAACATTTTTGATTTGAACAGTTGTATTAAAAATTGGACTTTCGGGTAAATAGATTATCTTATAAAAATAGTATATGTATATAATGGTGATTAACTCATTCAAATTTACTTATGAAAAAATTATTTTAGTAACTAAGGAAATGTATTTAAAAGAAAATTTGTTAGAAATTCAATTTATTAGGTGAAACGATTTATTAAAGGAAAATATTAGTTTAAAATATTATATTAAGAATAAGTTATTGGTTTAAACCCAAATCGTTAGCCAAATTAAATATATCTATCAAAATGAAAATTTAATAGTTCAATTAATTCAAATGTTAACAAATTGTATAATTATTTATACAAGGTCAAAAGATCGTGAAAAACAAACTGGAATCGAAATGGATTGCAAATAAAAGCAAAGGTGAGATCTTCTCACTCAGATTTATGATTGAATTGCAGTTATTGATTGATTTGTTTGAATGTGCTATTAGATATGATAGGATATATCTATATATATAGCAGTATATACATATTGGCATATGTATATATTGGATTGATTGATTTCCCGCCTCGTATAGCGGATGAGACCCTATTGCGCCGTTAGTAAGCGGATTTTTATAAAACCCATATACCGCGATAATTCCGTACTGGAGCGGAATTGGTATTGTGCTAACATCTTTGGATGCAGGGAAACAGGTTGGAGGGATCCAACTGGACCCCTCACATTGATTGAATTTATTTATACTGTGATATAAATCTGTGAATGATTATATTGATGTTATTAATCATATTGATATCTGGAAATGGTTTGAAGCTAAAATTTAGCCGAATGGAAGTTTGATATCATTGGATTCCAAAAATAAATGAAATTGAATTTTTGAAATCAAAATAGAAATTTTTAAGTAAATAAATTTTTAGAAATTTAATAAATTCGAAGAAAGGAATTTTAAAGTATAAAAAGTTAATTTTTATAATCTTATCGAATTTATTTCCAGAATAAAGTGAAAATGTTAAATAAATGAATTTCGTATAATAGTGATTTTAAATTGAGGAAATGAATTTAAAATCTGGATTTTTAAATAGATTGAAAGAAACAATTGAAATTTATCTTCTTAAAAAGGAATTTATTTAAAAGGAGATAAGTTGGAAATCCAATTAGAAATTTAATTGGTAAATTGAAACGATTTGGGAAATCAATGTAAAATGATTTCAATTTAAAGAATCCTTTTAAAAACAGGATATTGAATAATTTGAAGGAAAATAAGGAATTTATTTTAGTAGGGATAAATAAAATTAGAAATCAATCTGTAATTGATTTAATATTTGGAAAAGAACTTTTGAGAAATCAGTATGGAAATTTTATTTAAAGTTGAAAATAAATTTTGAAATCAATATCGAAATTGATTTGGGATTGAAGTTTTTATAAATAGAATTGGAATTTATAAAAGTTGTTTATAAATCCGAAATCACTTATTTTGATAAGTAAAAATATAGAAGTTGATAAAAAGAAGATTTATAAGTCGAGATTGTTATTAAAATAGAAATAGAATTTATAACTGTGTTTATAAATTCGAAATAGATTGAATTGGATAAATTTAATATAGAAGATTTCTAAAGAAGATATATCCGCGATTTTGGATAGCGAATCTCTATTGAAATAAAATGTGTAGAAAGGACTGAAATGTGGTTAGTGAAGTATATTCACGATTTTGGACAGTGAATATATTTTTTTTTAATAAAATGGATAGGGTTTTGGGAAAGCGATATTATGAAATGAAGTTAATTGTTTTAAAAGATGTTTTAAAACGTGTGAACTATCGAAATCATAGATTTCAACATTTATTGTTGAAATAGACGTTTTCGAAAAATAAGGAAATGGTGGACTATAACACTGTTGTTATAGTAAATGATTTCCGAAAGGAAATGTTTTATATAGTATTGGGATTTATATATCTATCTGAATTTCGAATCCCTATAATAGTGATTTTGAGTCGTCGTAACGATGTTTTACGTAACATTCGTTTTGACTCAAACAAATGTTGATATAGTAAATGATTTCCTTAAAGAACGAAATATATACTTAATATTGATTTAAGTATATCGAATATTTTCAAATGTTGAAAATAAAAGATTTGTGAAACACTTATTATTAAATAAGTATGGAATGTTTTCCAAAATGAAACGAAACGTTTTGAGATTTTATCTTCTTAAAGATAAATCGAAAATGAATATTTGAAAACGATTGAAAATCGTATATCAGTAGATATTTTGAAAATATAAATTCACTATGGAATTTATAAAAGAAAGGGAAGTTATTTAAAAATAAATATTGATTTATTTTTGAAGTGTGGAAATTTTATATCTAGTAAAGATATTTTTGAAGATGAAATAATTTGGGAAAATTATTTGGAATCTGATGATGTTGCGCATCTTTATTGATAGTTAAATAACCGACTATCAATAATTACCTTGAGTAGGTATTTGTTGTGAATTGGATGAATTTGAATGCCACACTTATTTTTGAATAATCGCTCGCTATTCGGGTTAGCCGGGAAAGGACCATGGGGTCGTATAACCCATTCCGAATATGTGATACGTCGTTATGAATTGCATTCGAAGACCGGTGTTGAGGACCGGATATTTTTGAAAACGGAAGGATTACCGTCGAGTTACTCTACATCGGCTGATCTCCGATTTAGAGGTTTTATCACCCTTAGTGACGGGAAGTCCTGACGTGATTGAAAATTATCCGGATGTGCAAGGGCTTCATGAGAAGTGCCTTCGGTTCTGTTCGATCCCGGAACAGACTTGTATGGATTGTGTGTCTGACGTTACAATTTGAGATATAAAGCTGATTTCTTTCAAATACATTTCTGTTGGTGGCGGAGAATTTATCCTCTTAGCTTAACACCCTTCTCTGAGACGTACGAGCTCAGAGGTTATGTAGTTGAAATTCATCAGCGATATATCCCAATTTGGTAACGTGGCATACTGAGTGTTGCTGTGAAATGATCAGTGTTTGATCATTTGTGATATGATCATTTGTTTGATCTTATATCTTTGTGATCATAGGTTGATCATTTTGTTTGACCCGAAGCAGGGCTTTGTAGAAAGCGTAGCTTTGTGGACGAGACTTCGTCGAGCCTCACACCCCGGAAATGGTCGAAACAGGAAGAATGCGGCAAGGTTCTAGGGAGTAGCGCCCCTTAGTGTATGTCATTCCTTCTGGATAGAGGTGGTATCATGGTATGGAGCCCAGATACTTAACCTATGTGGTTGCTGCATTATTATCTATGTGGTTTGTTGGAAATCGGGGATCCTCGGGAAGATCGGTTACGATCGGGGGATGGCATATGCGTGTCAGTAGTTACCTATTTTTGCAGAGGTAACCCGGCCTTGTGTTGGCAGAGATCCGGTTAGGTTCTCGGGTCGTCTATTCCAGGGACGTACCCATCGTGGATAGGAAGTTCCTTAGCCTGGCCATTTGTTGGAAATCCAAACTCCAATACGCACCTTGTACGGTATTAGTTGTAGAACCTGCCATTTACGTACGGTGGTCACCACTGTTTAGATGGTAGCTATAGTAGGCATACGATACTGGTCGTATGTTGGCTAAGATTAATATTATACTTTCGAAATGTTTTCTACACTATGCACTAATAATAATATCAAAAATGATTTGATTTTGCGTAGTAAGCATCTTTGACTATCATAAGAAGAAATCTCCTCCAATTCTGCGTTTGCATTGTGTGTGTGGTGGGAGGTCTTATGGTAGTTTCATTTTCCAAAAGCATTGCGAATTGACATTAAAGTTTTCCTGTTGTTTATTTTAAAGATAAACTGTTTTTACGATCTCACACCAGTCACCATGACTGACTCGGAGTTTATTGTTTCCCTTCTAAACTCTGGGTGCCCACCAATTTCCACACGGCCAGTCTAGAGTTAGATTATCAGGATATTCTGGATATTCTGGAGCTAGGAGATAAGCTGGATGACGAGACGTAGTATTTGTATCTGATATATTTATTCCGCTGTGTATTCTGTATGAGGACAAGTTATATAACTGTCCATTGTTGTATATTGACTCTGATGATTGATGTATGTATAAAATGATATAGTTCTTTGTTTTAAAAGACTAGTGTTTATCTATTATATATTGTTCCGCTGCGAATGTGAGATTCTGATATTGTTTTTCTGTTCTGCTCTTGTTCTCTATTGTTTCTTCTTTCTCTTTTCTTCTTTTCTTCTTCTTCTACCTTTTTCTTCTATTTAAAACCATCACTATTCGAGTTTCCGGCAATCGATTGCTCGGCAGTCGATAAAGTGAGTATCGATGTCGAATTTTCGAAAGTCGAAAATTTCGGTATGTGACAAAGTGGTATCAGAGCATATGGTTAAGCGACAACCCTGCTCTGTTGGGTGTTACTCATTAGAGATAGAGTCAGTAGTACTCTAGAATGAGTTGAGTGTAATAATAGATACGAGCGCGTATTTGTTAGTGAATATAAAATTGTTTTATATTGTGTTTGCTTATCCGTTGGGATGTTTATGAATTTTGGTCGGTATGTGGGACGCCATATTATCGATAAAGAATTCTAAACACTTAAACGAGGCAAGACGACATAGTATTGTTTTAAAATAGGGTGAATGAAATAATTTTGCCCAAAACTATTTTTGTATAGAAAAGAAATGGTTTTCTATGAATTAT
The DNA here is from genome assembly GCA_030737815.1 of Allium fistulosum. Taxonomy (NCBI): domain Eukaryota; kingdom Viridiplantae; phylum Streptophyta; class Magnoliopsida; order Asparagales; family Amaryllidaceae; genus Allium; species Allium fistulosum. The sequence goes on from CM060901.1 coordinate 476,981,106, forward strand.
CATAGTATATAGATGTTTGGATGTTAGGAAGTAATAATAGTGAATTATCATCGCTGGAATTGAATAAGAAATTCAAATCGTAACTCGAAAGTTAAGAAATAAATTCATATACAAATGAAATTGAGAATGTAAATTATAAATGTGAATTGTAATTTGAAATGGAATTCCAGAGAGGTTTTTGGAAATGTTTTGAAAAGAATTTGAAAATTTTGGAGATTTGGAAAGTTTAAATCTTTTTGAATTTGAAAATGAATTTCAAAGGTTTTGAAAAGTATTTTGAGAGATGAAAGCTCTAAACTCTTTTAGGTCGCTGGAAAATAACTTCGGTAATGACTGCAGCATTATCGATGTTCATTTTCGGGTTTCCAAAAGAGGAATTGCTGCAAATTGTTTTAAATTGAAGTTGTTTGAAAATTTGGGTTTTGTTTTGGAAATTCAAAAGATAATTTGAATTGTTTTCAAAATGATTTTTGAAAAGGTTGAAAAGACTCTGGAATACTATATAAAAATAATTGTGAAATATTATTAAGTTGATAACTTATACAAATTGAATTTTGATAGAATAAATTTAACTTAAAGATGAAGTTAAATAAATGTAAGTACAAGTGAATCAATTGTGATTTAATGAAAGCGAAATTGAAAGTTAAATTAGTGAAATTAAACCTTGAATTGTGAACTAAATAAAAGGGATGGTTCGAATTTAAAGATGAATTCAAGTAAGAATAAATAAATAAATTTTCAATGAATGGAATTCACAATTGTACGTGAATAAGATTAAAACTGAATGTTAAACTTGTTTTGAATTTGGTAGTAAATGAAATTCAAACTAAATGTTGAAACCGAATTTGAATAAAGAGAATTGGATTTGTGATGAATTAGTAATTGAAACCAAGTTAAAATAAGCAGTTATAAATGAAAGTTAATTGATAAAATTCAATATTCAGAAGTTGAGTTGAATCCAAATTTGATTTAAATTGTGAATTAAATTCATATGTATATGAAATGTAAAATTGAACGAAAATAGATATGTAACTTCAATAGTGAAGTAAAAATGTATAAGCAGTTTATATTGAAAATTTTGTAATAGAATTTGCAAAATGGTTTGGATATGTAACTAGATATTATGGCTAGTAGGATATACAGGTGTTATAAAAGGAATTGGAATTTTGATTTCACAGATAATTTGAATTGCTCGACAAAAGGTACGTATTTGAATTATAATATGAAATTTGATGATTTCTGGTCTAGCCGCTTGGCTTTTTCTTTTTCTTTTTGAAATCTGAGAGTCCGTAGGGACGTTTTGTAGTCGTACCGTATTAGCCGCGCAAAGGAGACGCTGGCGAAATTTTTCGGAAATTTAGAGTGTTAGAAAATTTTTGAGAAAATTTTGAAAGTTTAAATTTGAATTTGAATTTAAATTTAAATTGTTAAGGAAAACAATGTTGTTTGAAGATTATGAAAATGTTTAGAAAGTTAGTGGAATTAATAACGAATCTTTAGTAGAAAGATTTGTTTTGATAAATTGATAAAACTATTGGATTGTGAAAAATAGTAGACAAGTTAAGGACTTTTTCTTCCTGACTTGTAATTTCGGGACGAAATTCTTTTAAGGGGGGAAGTTTGTAACGACCCAGAATTTTGAACAAATTAAATTTAAAATATTTGATTAATTTTAAAAATATGAACGATGATTTAATTTGAATCCCCGATATAACTTTGAAATTTGCGATTAAACTTTAAAATTTAATCTATTGAATTTAATAAAAATTGGAATCTTCAATTTTAAGCTGAAGAAAAATATTTCAAAAGCTTTTAAAATTTGTATTTATGATACTGAAGATAACAGAAGCTTTAGAATCTAATTTCATAACTGTTTTGTTCAGTTTTGAAATTATATCGTTCGTATCGATATTTGAAAATAGCGTTCCGAGGCGCAGTCTCGGAATTCGATGAAACCAGTTCCATTGGGTCCGTAATAGTTTGTTATTTCCGGATTTCAAATTTCGTATCGATCAGAGTTGTTATGTGAGAATACGACGTGTAAACGCATCGATATTTTTTCGAATTCGAATTTAAATTTAAATTTAAATTTGGTCAAATACCAGCACGTTGTCCTCCTTGAAGCACGCCTATAATCACAGAACGAAAGCGTGCAGTGTATGGCCGAATTCCTTTTCTCTTGTTCCAAAATCAAATCGTTCAACAGAAAGAAAAAATCAAAAGAAGGAATTAAAAATGGCCGAAGCCTCTCGATAAAAAAATATATATATATATACATGAAAACGAACGAATTGATTTCGTTCGAACAATGGGGGTAAAGGGGGCATTCGATTCCAGAGGGAAGGGCGCGCGCGATTGTTTTTGGGGTTTCGCGATTCGATGGAGCGGTGATAGGCGCGCGACTGCGATTGGGAGGTGCGTGGATTAGGCGACGACAATGTGATGGCGCTGGGGTTCGACTTCAACGAGGGCGGCCTCGATTTCGAATGTGGCGTCGCGAGTTCGTTCTGCGATGAAGGAGCTCGCGCTCGAGCACGTAGAAGCAGGCAACGATTTGCGATCGAAGAAGTCATGCTCGCAGTGGTCGTTGATTCCGGTGGGGAGGCGCGCGGTGATGCTCGAACTGTGGTTTGTTGTTGTCTGAGTCGCGATGTCTGGCGCGCGTCTTCGAGGGCAGCGACATGGAGGCTGGAGTGTCAAGCAGTGATGGCCAGTGTTCTTTGCGTTCGACAGTAAGGTATTCACAATTTATCAGATTCAATTTAAGATTGAACATAAATTTATATATATACACACACACATAAACACTCTTGTATATTTTAATGTAGACGTTTATGGGAAAACAGAAAATGTTTTTTTTAGGGACAAGATTTTGTTTACAGTTATATATATATGTATATATCCAGAAGCAAAGAATTTATATACAGTTTAGGAAACTATATAGGGTTAAAACAGGAGTTTTAAAACATTTTTGATTTGAACAGTTGTATTAAAAATTGGACTTTCGGGTAAATAGATTATCTTATAAAAATAGTATATGTATATAATGGTGATTAACTCATTCAAATTTACTTATAACAAAATTATTTTAGTAACTAAGGAAATGTATTTAAAAGAAAATTTGTTAGAAATTCAATTTATTAGGTGAAACGATTTATTAAAGGAAAATATTAGTTTAAAATATTATATTAAGAATAAGTTATTGGTTTAAACCCAAATCGTTAGCCAAATTAAATATATCTATCAAAATGAAAATTTAATAGTTCAATTAATTCAAATGTTAACAAATTGTATAATTATTTATACAAGGTCAAAAGATCGTGAAAAACAAACTGGAATCGAAATGGATTGCAAATAAAAGCAAAGGTGAGATCTTCTCACTCAGATTTATGATTGAATTGCAGTTATTGATTGATTTGTTTGAATGTGCTATTAGATATGATAGGATATATCTATATATATAGCAGTATATACATATTGGCATATGTATATATTGGATTGATTGATTTCCCGCCTCGTATAGCGGATGAGACCCTATTGCGCCGTTAGTAAGCGGATTTTTATAAAACCCATATACCGCGATAATTCCGTACTGGAGCGGAATTGGTATTGTGCTAACATCTTTGGATGCAGGGAAACAGGTTGGAGGGATCCAACTGGACCCCTCACATTGATTGAATTTATTTATACTGTGATATAAATCTGTGAATGATTATATTGATGTTATTAATCATATTGATATCTGGAAATGGTTTGAAGCTAAAATTTAGCCGAATGGATGTTTGATATCATTGGATTCCAAAAATAAATGAAATTGAATTTTTGAAATCAAAATAGAAATTTTTAAGTAAATAAATTTTTAGAAATTTAATAAATTCGAAGAAAGGAATTTTAAAGTATAAAAAGTTAATTTTTATAATCTTATCGAATTTATTTCCAGAATAAAGTGAAAATGTTAAATAAATGAATTTCGTATAATAGTGATTTTAAATTGAGGAAATGAATTTAAAATCTGGATTTTTAAATAGATTGAAAGAAACAATTGAAATTTATCTTCTTAAAAAGGAATTTATTTAAAAGGAGATAAGTTGGAAATCCAATTAGAAATTTAATTGGTAAATTGAAACGATTTGGGAAATCAATGTAAAATGATTTCAATTTAAAGAATCCTTTTAAAAACAGGATATTGAATAATTTGAAGGAAAATAAGGAATTTATTTTAGTAGGGATAAATAAAATTAGAAATCAATCTGTAATTGATTTAATATTTGGAAAAGAACTTTTGAGAAATCAGTATGGAAATTTTATTTAAAGTTGAAAATAAATTTTGAAATCAATATCGAAATTGATTTGGGATTGAAGTTTTTATAAATAGAATTGGAATTTATAAAAGTTGTTTATAAATCCGAAATCACTTATTTTGATAAGTAAAAATATAGAAGTTGATAAAAAGAAGATTTATAAGTCGAGATTGTTATTAAAATAGAAATAGAATTTATAACTGTGTTTATAAATTCGAAATAGATTGAATTGGATAAATTTAATATAGAAGATTTCTAAAGAAGATATATCCGCGATTTTGGATAGCGAATCTCTATTGAAATAAAATGTGTAGAAAGGACTGAAATGTGGTTAGTGAAGTATATTCACGATTTTGGACAGTGAATATATTTTTTTTTAATAAAATGGATAGGGTTTTGGGAAAGCGATATTATGAAATGAAGTTAATTGTTTTAAAAGATGTTTTAAAACGTGTGAACTATCGAAATCATAGATTTCAACATTTATTGTTGAAATAGACGTTTTCGAAAAATAAGGAAATGGTGGACTATAACACTGTTGTTATAGTAAATGATTTCCGAAAGGAAATGTTTTATATAGTATTGGGATTTATATATCTATCTGAATTTCGAATCCCTATAATAGTGATTTTGAGTCGTCGTAACGATGTTTTACGTAACATTCGTTTTGACTCAAACAAATGTTGATATAGTAAATGATTTCCTTAAAGAACGAAATATATACTTAATATTGATTTAAGTATATCGAATATTTTCAAATGTTGAAAATAAAAGATTTGTGAAACACTTATTATTAAATAAGTATGGAATGTTTTCCAAAATGAAACGAAACGTTTTGAGATTTTATCTTCTTAAAGATATATCGAAAATGAATATTTGAAAACGATTGAAAATCGTATATCAGTAGATATTTTGAAATTATAAATTCACTATGGAATTTATAAAAGAAAGGGAAGTTATTTAAAAATAAATATTGATTTATTTTTGAAGTGTGGAAATTTTATATCTAGTAAAGATATTTTTGAAGATGAAATAATTTGGGAAAATTATTTGGAATCTGATGATGTTGCGCATCTTTATTGATAGTTAAATAACCGACTATCAATAATTACCTTGAGTAGGTATTTGTTGTGAATTGGATGAATTTGAATGCCACACTTATTTTTGAATAATCGCTCGCTATTCGGGTTAGCCGGGAAAGGACCATGGGGTCGTATAACCCATTCCGAATATGTGATACGTCGTTATGAATTGCATTCGAAGACCGGTGTTGAGGACCGGATATTTTTGAAAACGGAAGGATTACCGTCGAGTTACTCTACATCGGCTGATCTCCGATTTAGAGGTTTTATCACCCTTAGTGACGGGAAGTCCTGACGTGATTGAAAATTATCCGGATGTGCAAGGGCTTCGTGAGAAGTGCCTTCGGTTCTGTTCGATCCCGGAACAGACTTGTATGGATTGTGTGTCTGACGTTACAATTTGAGATATAAAGCTGATTTCTTTCAAATACATTTCTGTTGGTGGCTGAGAATTTATCCTCTTAGCTTAACACCCTTCTCTGAGACGTACGAGCTCAGAGGTTATGTAGTTGAAATTCATCAGCGATATATCCCAATTTGGTAACGTGGCATACTGAGTGTTGCTGTGAAATGATCAGTGTTTGATCATTTGTGATATGATCATTTGTTTGATCTTATATCTTTGTGATCATAGGTTGATCATTTTGTTTGACCCGAAGCAGGGCTTTGTAGAAAGCGTAGCTTTGTGGACGAGACTTCGTCGAGCCTCACACCCCGGAAATGGTCGAAACAGGAAGAATGCGGCAAGGTTCTAGGGAGTAGCGCCCCTTAGTGTATGTCATTCCTTCTGGATAGAGGTGGTATCATGGTATGGAGCCCAGATACTTAACCTATGTGGATGCTGCATTATTATCTATGTGGTTTGTTGGAAATCGGGGATCCTCGGGAAGATCGGTTACGATCGGGGGATGGCATATGCGTGTCAGTAGTTACCTATTTTTGCAGAGGTAACCCGGCCTTGTGTTGGCAGAGATCCGGTTAGGTTCTCGGGTCGTCTATTCCAGGGACGTACCCATCGTGGATAGGAAGTTCCTTAGCCTGGCCATTTGTTGGAAATCCAAACTCCAATACGCACCTTGTACGGTATTAGTTGTAGAACCTGCCATTTACGTACGGTGGTCACCACTGTTTAGATGGTAGCTATAGTAGGCATACGATACTGGTCGTATGTTGGCTAAGATTAATATTATACTTTCGAAATGTTTTCTACACTATGCACTAATAATAATATCAAAAATGATTTGATTTTGCGTAGTAAGCATCTTTGACTATCATAAGAAGAAATCTCCTCCAATTCTGCGTTTGCATGTGTGTGTGGTGGGAGGTCTTATGGTAGTTTCATTTTCCAAAAGCATTGCGAATTGACATTAAAGTTTTCCTGTTGTTTATTTTAAAGATAAACTTTTTTTACGATCTCACACCAGTCACCATGACTGACTCGGAGTTTATTGTTTCCCTTCTAAACTCTGGGTGCCCACCAATTTCCACACGGGCAGTCTAGAGTTAGATTATCAGGATATTCTGGATATTCTGGAGCTAGGAGATAAGCTGGATGACGAGACGTAGTATTTGTATCTGATATATTTATTCCACTGTGTATTCTGTATGAGGACAAGTTATATAACTATCCATTGTTGTATATTGACTCTGATGATTGATGTATGTATAAAATGATATAGTTCTTTGTTTTAAAAGACTAGTGTTTATCTATTATATATTGTTCCGCTGCGAATGTGAGATTCTGATATTGTTTTTCTGTTCTGCTCTTGTTCTCTGTTGTTTCTTCTTTCTGTTTTCTTCTTTTCTTCTTCTTCTACCTTTTTCTTCTATTTAAAACCATCACTATTCGAGTTTCCGGCAGTCGATTGCTCGGCAGTCGATAAAGTGAGTATCGATGTCGAATTTTCGAAAGTCGAAAATTTTGGTATGTGACAACATCTAAACCACTCTCAGAATAACCGCGACCAACAGATCACATCCCGAACCCAAACACCAAATATTTGCTTACCCCTCACTATTACTTACCACTCGCGACCAACTCACCTTCCTCAACCGCTTTACAACTTGCCACCACTCGCTCAAATCAATCACCAAAATCGCCACGACCTCGCCCCAAATTGCCACCTGCCACATACAACAACCCATATGCAATGCCATCGACAATCAACCAACCCAATCTCCTTCACAACCCCTAACCAATCTCCATCGAGAACCAATTGCCTTCACCACGACCATATACAACAATTTTTTTCCTTTTCCGTGTTTTCCTTTTTTCAGTTTATTTTGAATTCACGATTTAACAAGGAAAAGAAAGAAGTCTGGATTAGTTTCTATTATTATCTTTTGAGTATTGGGCTTTGGATTGAATTGGGTTGAGATTATTTTTTTTCTTTCTTAAGTGTTACTTCATATATACATATACATATACATATATATACATACATATACATATATATACATACATATACATATATATACATACATATATATCTATACATACATACATACATACATACATATATATATATATATATTTGTCTAAAAAAAATTTTGGCCTTGGGCAATTGAGTTTGTTTGTAATTGGGTTATTTTTATTTTACTTATGTTAGCGTAAATTCAATTTTCTTTTTAACCCGTTCTTTTTTAAAATAAAAATAAAAATTATTTTTGGTTTTGATTTCTGAATTCTTTTTTCCTTTCTTTTGAAAAAAATTTCATTTGCCTTTTTGAAAAACAAAAAATAATAATTTTCTATTATTTTCATTCTATCCTGATAAAAATATCATTTCCAACACTTTACAGGTTGCAAATTTGCAGGAAATCAAAAGAACAAAAACTACTTGCACTGCTTGCCAAGAAAAAAGAGCTAAACAATTGCTGCTTTTAAATAAAATTGCTAATAATTCTGCACTCTGTGGTATTGGGTTCTTATCTCCTATTTTTATTTTTCTTGCATTATTGGTTGCTTGCAATTAAAATAATAATAATTTCATTTGTAGTTGCATTGTTAAAGCACATTTAATTTCTATTTTGCATCATTTCATCTTTGTTTTTATTTTCTAAAGGCCCTACCCAAATTCACATAAGGTAGGGATTTCATTACCCTTTTCTTGGTCCACAAATTGCATTTCATCATAGAAAATTTGATTAAGCAATAAAGATTAGACGTTGGACTTAAGGGTGTCACGGGATCATCTAGGGCAAGTTTGTATTTGACAATTTAATTTCTTTTAACAAACTATTTCTTGGTGATTCATATAATATTATATTGATTGTTTCTCTGAAGGTACTTAAACATTCAGCTGCATTGCTATGGTGATTTATGGTGCACTAATAACCCCTGTCCTTTACTTGGCTAAGAACTATTTTGTTGAATTAAGTCAAAGTGTAACTATACAATTTTGGGTTAGGAGCTACTAAGAACAAAAAATTTCTAATTCCTTTGCATTCATTTGGTTACATTAGTTTCATGCATATATAAAAATAACAAAAAAAAATCCAAAATCCAAAATTTAAAAAAAAAAATTTTGAAAATGTCTGAATTTTTTTACTTGCAACAATTTTACAATAACTGTGAAAATCGATATAATCCATATAGTTTCACATCAAATTCTTATGGATATTTTAGTAATAGCGATTGTACAAACAATTTGAATTTTGCACCATAAAGTTCAAAATAATGGCTAACCCTCAACTCTTCAAAATAGTATTGAAACTATTGAATCTTCACTTGAAATTTCTACACAACAAAATCAAATGACAAATAATTTGTGTAATTCATATCTGTGCAATAACTCAAGTCATAGGTTTCAAAATAATAAAAGTTTAATTCACTTTAAAATTCTAATGATTTTGATTATAACCCATGTCAATACAATCTCTAACTCCAAAATGAATTTCAAAATCAAAATGGAAATGTGAACCACTTTTTACATGATTTTGGCAATGGGAATAGCTTCAATTATGGTGTGATTGACAATTTTTGTTTTCAACAATTTCAAATTGAAAATTCTCAAATAAATAATTATGGATTTGATTTAGTTGAGCAAATGGAAGAAAATAAGAAAAAATCACATAGATTTGTTGTTTGAAACCTACATAAAACAACATGAGCAACAAAATCAAATCCAAACGTGCGACGGGTCAAATGATAATCCACCATTTACCAAAATTGATGATTTTCAAATAACAACTTTTGAAATTGAAAACGACAATTTTAATGAAGTTGTTGAAAATGCGGTAATAGATTTGAATTTCAACTCTTTTGAGGGTGAGAAACTCGATTTTAAATTCGATCTTCCTTTTTCTAGCCATAACGAATTTCAAACAATAACATTACAATTTGAAAATGATGAAGTTGTGAATAATTCAACAAAAGAAGATGAATTTAGTGACACAACTTTTTAGGACTTTTCAAAGATGAGTTGTTGAATTCTGAAGGAGAAGATTTAAATCACAATTTTGATTTTAAAATCATTAATTTTGAAGAATTTTTCAATGATGAGCTTGAATTTAAATTTGGTGAAAATAAACATGAACTTCAACCAATTATATCTACACCAAAAATCATCGAAAAGAAAACAACTTATACAATATTTAATAAATCGACATTCATTTTTCCAAATGAACATTTAATTTTGAAATCTTCTATGGTTTGGTTTTCTGAGCTTAAGCTATGTCTCTCGTAGTTGACAAGGCAAATGAATTGGTCTTTAGAAGACAGTTTCATTTAATCCTTGACAGTATATTTTTTGATGTAGTATGAATAATAATTGTTTGATTTTCATGTAAATATAGGTCATATTTCTATCTTTCTCCTTTCACTTAGCTTGACTGTGGAGACACAATCAAAATTGATTGTGGGGGTAGTCTTATGTTTATTTTGATTTGACATTTTTCTTTTCCTTTTCCTCTCTCTCAAAACAAAATCCAACAAAAAAATTGCATATTAGTTTATTTTTAAATAGGCACAATAGAGTAAGCATACAGTTTTGGTCATTAGATTGAAACTTTTGAAAAATTACTTATCTCAAAGAATAATAAAAGGTAAAGTTTAAATTACAAGCAACTATGGTGTAACTAGTATATAAGGAGACTCATAGGCGATGAATATGAAATGTTTTCTATATTGTAGTCTTCGTTTAAAAGAGTGGTTAATTTAAAGTACATGCGTTAACAATTTTAATCGTTAAAGCTAAGGGGTGCTAAGATGATTTCACATAACTCTCTCAAAACAAAAAAAAACAAAAAAAACATTCAAAAAAAGAAAAGTAAAGAAAAATAAAACACCTAGAGTCAGTGTACACACGTAAGTGTGCACACCCACCATGCTCTGTACTCTTCTCACATAAGCTCGAAAGGCAGTGCTTAAATGGTATATCTGGCCTTAGTTTTCTGATTTAGGTGTATGTTTATATAAATAATAATAATAAACACCTAGAGTCGGTGTTCACATGTAAGTGTGTACACTCACCACTCTTTGTGCTCTTCTCACGTAAGCCCACAAAGCAGTGCATGGATGGCATAGCCAGGCTCGGTTTTCCGAGTTTAGTGTATGTAAATAATAATAATGTTGATATTTCTTTTCATATATAAAGAGGGTAAGTAATTGAAACCCAAGCATTATCTCGACTTTACCGATTTGACTTGTTTTACAAAAAGAAATGAAGATACCACTTTGCAAACTTTGACAATCAATAAAAAAAATTATTTCATAGTTACATTGTGTTATCAACCGATTCAACTAGCCAAACTAGAGTCCAATTGTGATGATAACTTAATTTTTGTTGGAAATTTTGATAAGTAAAAGACTGAAATTTCTTGAAAATGACCAAGACTTGTATATTACTATTTTGCGTCAATTTAAAAGTAAATTCTTCATTTTGTAAATACAACATGCATTCATGTCTTTGTAAATAAAACTTGCATTAGGAACTTTGCATATTGCATTTAGATTTTATGGGTAGTATCCGCTGAAAATCCTCACGAGACAACACTCGTCCTACTAGGCACACCTAGAGGTTTAACGGCTTATTGCATATGCTCAATGCAATCGTGCTTCCTGTGAAAATGGATTTATCATAGTTTTACTTTATTCGAGGATGAATAAAAAGATATGTGAGGGAATATTTGATGTGCACGTAAAAATATACATTTTTACTCCTATACTTAATCTCCTTTTATTTAAATAGATGATATATTACGGTATTTTTACATGTTTTAAACCAAAATACAAAAATAATTTCAAATCATCATTCATGCACCTAGATGTGGGCAAAATAGTAATTTTTGTGTGTAAATTAATTTCAAGAATGTTTACTTGCACATTTTATTTTATTTTATAGGAATTTGGACACAAAAATAGAAGAAGAAACATGGAGATTTGCATGCACATATATTGGAAGCCAAAAGAATGTAGAAAAGACTTCATGCAACATGGAGGAGTCCACCTACCCACTAACTAATGGACCACAATTAAAAGCAAATGCACATGTTAGTGTAGATCAAAAGCAAAAAAAGCACATGTTAATGGAGATTAATTAATTGCTTAATGGTTACTTGGAGGCTACACAAACTCAAGGGCATTTTTGGTAGTCCCCTAATAAGTTAATTAGGGTTTTAGGCATGTATAAATATCCCCTTATGTTTCATGTAATGGATCTCTTCTTCTCTTTAGTTATTTTGATATGTAGTGCAGCCACAAATTAAAATAAAAGTCTGCTTCTCTTTAGTGGCCTCTTAGCCTTGTCTTTTATGTTTATGCACTTTTATTTCATGCTATTTTCTTTTATGCTTTTTTTTCTTTCATGCAAGTAGTGTAGATTTAGTTTATTGCAATTAGTTAGTTCTCTTTCTCTTAATTAGTTTTTATTTCTTTTTATGTTGAAATCTAACTTTGTTGAAATGAATTCAAGTATGAGAAGCTAAACACCTTCAATTTATGGGTAATGATGCTTTCATAAATCATTTTAAATCAACATAATGGTTTCTTTTTTTATCTCTCTTTTTTGTGCTTAATGGAGTTTTAGACAATAGAGCCATCATTGTGGGGAGGGTAAATAGCATCCAACGCAAAGTGACTTTTCACTCCCTTGTTTCATCGTGGCACACCCCACCTCCCCCGGTGAAGGTGGGACCAGAAAAAGCCTTTCGTTTTCCCCTAGGCCCTTGAACCTTCCAGAGCCTCCTACCTAGATATTAAGGGCTACGGCTTTGTTCGGTATGAATATGAAGCTCTCTAGATCGCGCTTCACCTTTCCTTTTTCCAGCACATCTCTATTAAAAGTAGTGAAAGTCTTGCCACAACCCGTGTTAATGACTCAGTCTCTTGGGGTCTTATATAATAAGCTGGCAATGATTGATTTTGAGTCTCAATTTGACATGAAAATTAAGAAAAGTTGACGCATTTACTAATAATGAAAGCTTGTTATTTACTAGTGAATTTGATAGCCTATGTTGTTGATAACAAATAGGCTATACTTAATCAAATGTAAACAAAAGTTACATTTTCATCTAACCATGATTTTGATGATGAAGTTCAAAGTAGAATTGAAATTTGATGTTTTATGTTACTTGATCAAAGATTGTAAATAGGACATGCTTAAAATAGATTTTACTTCTAACTTCGTATTCATTTTCATTAGATTTAAGAGGTGGCTTGGTTGATGTATTGAAATTTAATGGTTTATGTTGTTTTATTTAAAATCATAAATATTCCATACTTAAAATAGATGTGTCAACTAATTCCACTTGTGTTGAAAAAGAATGAGAGATTATAAATTTAATTTGTGTTGATTTGTATGAATATGAAAGTGGATTTACCTTTAAATCGTCTTTTAATCTCATCACTTTAATCCTAATTTTTCTTTAGTTTTTCTACTTTTTTTAGTTTACAACATTTTTAACTCTTGGGATAATTTGATTGAGTAATTTTATAATTTTCGCTTTCCTTGTGGATCAACCCATACTCGCATGCGTACTACGATTGTATGTCATGCGCTTGCGGTTTTTATAATAATATAATTCAGCGGTTCTTTCATCGATAGAAAATTCCGTTCGATCAGTACAAAATGCTCACGTAGCATCGACCTCTCTACATAGTTCCCGTTTATATTTACCTAAGGAAAATCAAGGAAAGTTCCCATTATCGGTTACTTGATACCTCTGGTTTGGAATTGAAGTAGACCCTACGGCCATTTACTACTTCAAATCCAAAGCGAACCCTTTATCATATTTCCCAACCCTATATGCGAACGTATTTCCCTATGGGTCCTATTGTTGGGGATGTTCCACACCACTAGTGTGTATACACAACTTCTGGTTGCCCTTTGCGCATGGCAGACTTCCGTTGTGTAACTCTACTGACCTCGCACCCCAATCCATACTAAACCAAATCACTTATAATTAATCTAAATATTGGGGTAGGCCTACTAATTCACAACCATCTCAAATTTATTAGTGAGGCCATATAATTTTAGCTATGGAAATTATTATGTCTCTTAAGTTATTTATTCATTCATATTCATTTATTTACTTACCATTACTTCTTATTTTATAAGTTTACTGCCTTTATTTCTTCTTTCCGTTAATGTTATTAAATTCATTAATCATTTACTACCCATATTGACTTGATTACCCTAACTTCTCTTTTACTCCTTCATTTATTACCTTATTTATATTTAATGTATTATTTATAATTAATATGTTAACATACAATTTATCGCACATTACTATATATATGTATTTGTTATAATAGACATTTATTTATTCATTTCTTAAGCTTATCTTTATTCTTATATATATAATTGTTAAAAGAGATTATTTATATTTCTATTTATAACTTTTTAGTTTGTATTTTGAGGGATTTCCGGACATACACTTCTGCGTAACTTCCATAAATATTTTTTCCACATTTTAATGCATAGGTATCGTGTCTTCTCTAAGAAGGAAATGTTATCAATGAAATTTTCTATGAATTACCAAGAGTGAGATTGTGCTATGTTTGCAATTACAAGGAATTACCATGGAAAAACATCCTTACTCTGCACATCTCTTTCCTTTGGATATGAATATTCCTTATTATTTCAAACGATGCATTTTTCATATGTAACTGTGGGGTTGGGCAATTTATGGAAATTCCCTTGTAGATTTTACAATTCCAATGAATTAAAATATAGAAATTAAAATTCCGAATCAAATTAGAGCATCTATAGTCGATGATTATCAAGTTTAACCATTTACAACCCAAATAACAAAAATCTAGAACTAGCTACACGATTTTATTAATATTAGGTTTCATAAATTTTAGGGATTATTCTCCCTAACTTCCAAACCTATGGTATATATGTAACACCCCTAATTTTATTAACATTATTCAGGTGATTTGATTAGAATAAATTAAATAGAATAATGTAAAGTGATAAGGGGATTGTGATTGGTAAATGAATATTAGTGACTGTGCTTAGTTAAAATGAACGGGTTTATAAATGGTTAAATGTTAACTAATTAAACATAAGGGCATTATGGTAAATTTCCGCCCACATTCTCCCTTATACTATTGTTCCTAAGACCATACATGTTCATTTTACCATAAGCAAACTTTTAAACATAAGAAATAGAAAATGGAGGTCGATCATTAGGAAGAAGAAAAGAAGAGAAAATCAAAGTAAAAGTTTAGGATCAAGCTAGAAGAAATCAATCTCCAATTTCCTTATCCAAACTAAGGTGAATAATACACTACATCTCTATTTTTGGTTTTATAATCATATGTTTTCGAATTTAAGGGAAAATTCATTTTTATGATATATTAGATGATGATATGCTTGATTTATGATTTGCTTAGTTTAAACAAGATTGTTTAAAAAGAAATATGCATGGTTTTAGGGCAAAACCGAGATTAAATGATTTTTAAATGCCATGGAAAAATTATATGTTATGAGAAACATAATTTTGGAGTTGGGTTTCAATTTTTATAATTTTCCAAGCCGTGGAGGTTTTAGTTATGAATTTTCAAAGGAAAATTTGGTTATTTGGGATTTTAAATTTATTTCAAAAATTATATTAAGAATTTGGGTCTAAAATTTTGATACATTAGGCAACGTGATTAAAGTGAATTACTAGAATTTTTAGGGATTTTTATTAAGTGATTTAGTAATGAAATTAAATTATTTTGAAAGGAGGACCTAAATTAATTAATTGTTTTGTTAATAGGAAGGGCCTATTTGTTAAATGTTATTTAGTTTTTAGATCTGAGAAAATGCGGCAAATTTTAGTAAAATAATTTGAAAGTTTAATGTAACCAATCATGTGTTTACAAGTGGGCAAGTTAGTTACAAAAAGTTTGCTTTATTTACTAAAATAGCCTTTTTCTCAGAAAAGTGGGTTCCGCCTCCTTTGGAAGGAGCTTTCGACCCCGAGCTTACACCTTCGACCTAGTCAAAACCCTCTATCACAAAACCAATACACATGGTATCACTTAGTTGGTATGCAGTGGATTGGAGAAAGGCAGAAGGTAAGGCGTCGAAACATAACTTCCGAAGGTGTCGATACCTTCGTTTTGTTTCTAAAAGAAAAGCGCTTGCCTGTTTACTAAAGGGTTTCGAAGTAGTCAAAACCAAAGGGTTGCAAAAGGGTATTTCAAAAGAAACTTTCGAAGGAGAACTACTGCCTTTGTTTTTAAAAGAAGTAGCCTCCGAAGAAGTTACTAAGTTTTTAAAGTGATGCTTTCAGAAGTAGTAGTTTCAACCAAGTCGAAACCCTTCTGTGATTAGATGCTTTTCGATGGTATTGAAGACATCAATGCTGTCGAAAGGTATCATTTGTTTTTATAAATATAAGTCACTTCCTACTGCATTCAAAAAAGGGTTAGGGTTTCGAAGGCAATGGTTCTGGAAGGGGTTTCGAAGCCAACCTTCAATTGTTTAACCCAGATGTTTTAATGCTTTCAAAAGGATGGCTTCGACACCATCAAGCTTTCCCAATACTTTTTGATATAAAGAATGGTTTCAAAAAAGATGCTTTCGCTTATGTTCACTTTGACCCAAAAATGTTATTTTAAATATAAACCTAATGGCTTCGAAAGGTATTGGTTTCGAAGGGTAACTTTCAATGGTTTCGAAAGGGGTATTTTTGAATGGTTTTGAAGCTATGCTTCTATACTTATATGATAATACTTTAACACGGTCGAAAGGTTTCAAAAGGGATGTTTTAAAGTATTCGAAAGGCAGGAGCCTAATGTTTTAAAGATAGAATTTACTTCTTTCGAAGGAGGTTATCCAATGAAGTTGAAAGCAAGGTTTTGAAGGTGTCGAAAGGCTTTTAAACCCAAACTTATTTTTAATGGAAAAACCCATGAAAGGAGTTTTGAAATGACTTTAAGTATGTAAATTTGAAGAAGTATTACCTTGATAAAAATATAGGTTAAAGGGATTAACTATTTTTTATATGAAAGGTATTTCAAGGACCTTAAACCCACAGGAGTGCTATTGTTAAGTCGTTATGTTTGCTTCTTCAGATATGAATATATTCGCGTGATAAAGGACCCATAACTGTATTTTGGGGATAAAGGGGTAGAAGAATCAGCTAGGTTAACCCAATAGTGAATATAAATTGGTTAAACTCCTAAATGAACAGAATTGCATCCAGGGTGTTAGGGAGACCAAAATATAGGGTGTCTAAACCTTGAGGTTGTCCACGAGATAGGTTCATAGTAAACCCATGAAAACTATGATTAGGAAGTTATTGGGGGCAACCAACAGGTTCATAGTAAACCCATGAAACCTATGTATTAAGGATGGTTGGTAGGGGCTAATTGGTTTGTAGTGAACCCATGAAAACAAAATTTAGAATAAGTATTGACATCAATCAAAAGGTTCCTAGTCAACCCATGAAAACTAGAATAAGAAAGAAGTTATTGGAGGCATCAGTAGGTTCCTAGTCAACCCATGAAAACTATGCCAAGAAGAGAGTTACTAGAGTAATCCATAGGTTCCTAGTCAACCCATGAAAACTAGGATAAGAGAAGAGTTATTGAAATGACTAATAGGTTCGGGAGAACTCATGAATTAATTAAGTTAATTGGCAGGGGTCTATAGGTTCTTAGCGATCCCATGAAAACTATGAAATAGGATAGGGTGTCAATGAATTATGAAAAGGTTATTGGTAAACCCATGAAAACATATAGGTTAATAGTGACCTTATCAAATCAACAAATGTAGATTGCAACATAAAACAAAAAGAAGAGGAAAATGAGAGCTAAATGAAAGAAGAGATAACTAAAAAGAAACAAAACTATTCTACTTGCATGAATAAATGAAACTACACTACTAACATGAAAGAAAATGAACATGTAAATAAAAGGAAACAATAATTAACATTGCATAAAAAAAGGAAAATTACACAAGATAAAAATAGCTAAGTAGCCATGAAAAGAGAAAGAGAGCTTTCTTTTATTTTTAATCTAAGCTAAAACTAACTAAGAGGAAGAGAGGTTACATGAAGCATAATGGGTATTTATACATGTATGAAACCCTAATCCATTTTTTTGGGGAATGCCCAAAATACCCTCTTAGGAAGTGTGGAGGCCAAGTAATCATTAGCATCAAATAATCACCATTTAAGTGTGCATGAAGCTTTAACCTCTATTAGCATGTGCATTAGCCTCTAATTTGTACATTAAGATAGGTGGGTAGGTGGGGTCCTCCATGATCCATGAAATGAATTATTTCCATCTCCATTCCTTTGTATTCACTCTTGTGCATGCATATATCTTCATGAAACCACTTGTATATGAAGCCAAATTCCTACAAAATAATATAGAAATTTCCAATTAAATTTTCTCAAATTAATATATGCATAAAAATGACCATTTTGCCCTTGGATGAAGATGAATATGTGACGATTTGAAAATAATTTGAATTTTGGTTTAAACATGTTAAAACACCCAATATGATCATTTATTTAATTTAAATAGATTAAATATGGTGGTAAAAATATGCACATTTACGTGCACATCTTGACCCTAGAAACTATAAGCATGACAGGGAGTCAATAAAACTGGGGATGGGAAATCCAAAATTATATATATATATATATATATGCATATCATCATAATGTATTGAAATGCTATGTTTTTAACCATTGTGGGTGCAAGAGCACAATATATTGTTTTATAAAAGGTTTTAGGATACTAGTGAGGGGAAAACCCGTTCCGCTAAGCGACGTGGTCTCACTAGATATCTAAATGGTTGGGATGTTAGATTATTATTCATACCAGGCTTTATGTCTGACTCGAAGTTTTTGTTTTTCCCTTAAACTCTCGGGTACTCAATTGATTTTGAGTAGTTTGAGGTTTAGGGTTTTCAGGTTCTCTTCTTAGATGAATAAAGCTTCCGGAGGCGTGCAGGAGGCAGTTAGTTATTTCGAGTTATCTTTTCCACTGTGTATGTTGTATGTAAAGGCAGACTTATTAGCCTTATTATATACTCTGATCAACCAAAGGGGCATCTTCATATGTCACTCTTGGCGTATGTGTAATAATTATATTTTTCTTAACGTGGTTAACGTTTGTGGGATTATGTAATGAACATGAAACGTTTTGAATAGAATGTTAGTTTGTTAAAATTTTTCCATATTCTTGTGATCTGTGTATCAATGTGTCTAACACTCCCGTATTTGGTCGCCGAGGATTACTAACTATGGATGACTGTAGCATCCATAACTGTTAGTTTTGGGCCGCCAAGAAGGGGGATGTTAAAATATACATATTATTTCACCAAGGTTAGACGACTCCTGAATATGCAGGCAAGGATTCCAATTTAGATTTTTTTTATTTATGCATATAATCCAATGGTTTCACATAGGCATAGTGACAAAAAAAGAATTTTTCAAAGAAATAAACTTATTATTATGTAAATTACATAATTTTCCACTCACGCTATAGCTTCCAATCTCCAAATCTAATATTGTTTTTCTTACTTGACTCTTTTTCCTTTCCAATCAAAATATGTATAAAAATATACACGTGAACATACAATTATTAGAATTATAGATTCAAGAAAAGATTTGGGTTAAGGGAGTTTAAATTTTAGATTATTGAATTTACCTTTTTAGCCAGAACTTGATTCACTGTTCCTTTTCTTCTCGTTTTATTTTCCGTTCTTCTCATACACACACACCACCTTTATAGTTTCTAGAAATAGCAGAGATAGAAAAATGAAAGAGCTTCATTGCTCTATTCAGAAAGTATAAGAAGAAAAGTGAGAGTCTAGGCTAGTATTTATAGCCACTTGAATTAATTCTATCCGTTAGATTAGTTTTTATTAAATTTAGGCCGTTTAGCCCAAGGTCTAGAGCACACCGGACCTAACCCAATCAATTGACTGGTCGATAGGAGGGGTTGATCGCTAACGGCCGGCCTGCCTTTTTGACTATCGACCGATTGGCCTGGGTTATTTATTTCCTTCTTAATGTTTTTTAATATATATTAATATTTATTTCCTTATTCTATTTTAAATCATTTTCGATCTGAAATCTTCGAACATCAATAACTTCTCTATTTGAACTTCAATTGCGAAGCTTCTTATATGAAAGTTGCTCAGAAAATTGCCATGAACGTAATGCTGCAAGTTTTATGGCCAAATATTAACAATTTCTCAAATTCCATTTTTGAGCCTTATAAATTTATTTATTAGTTCTTTTAATTAATTATTTTTTATTTTAGGGGTGTTATAGTTTATCGTTCATAAAAAACTGTTGTCTAACTCAAATTTTTATGTTTTGCTTCTTGTTATCTCAGGTACTCTTATATGGGTAGACTAGATAGCAGGTTTGGTGATACACAGAGTTGTACAGATGGATGAGCAGGAGATGGTGCTTTCTTGTAGTTATATGTGGGCTTATTATTATTTATTCTGTTATGCGACACCGTGGAGCCTAGATAGTGTTAGCTATTTATTTAGAGACAATTATCTTCTAAGTTTATTTCTAGTTGTATAGACTCTATGTCCATTGTATAACTGTTTGAACCTGTGCAATCTGATTTTGTAGTTCATTTAGTTATTATTGTCTTGCTTATTTTATATCTATGATGTTTATTTTATTTTGTTTAATACATTATGAAATATACGACAGGTTCTAGGATTATTTATTTAATTTACAACCCTTAACCATCGTCATGCATCTGCTATGCACCATAGCAGTGCACTATATAGGTATAATAGGTGTTGGAGGTGTATGGCTATCATCACATTTGGTATAAGAGCTTAGGATGCATAGTTGACCTAAGTTGATATCGTGGTCCGATAGAGATAAGGAGGAGTTATTCCTTAGACTAGATCGAGAGTATACATGAGAGAGCATACATGTTGTATATTTTGGTTTTCAGAACTTTATAGTAGTATATATTTAATATATAAGTCAATTGCAAACACGAGTACCATTGCTGTAGTTTCCTTCATGAGAGACTGGTCATTCTTATTATGAATTAAGAATGATTAGGCATATAAGAAATGTTTCTAGGAACCCCATCTCTGGAGTTGAGGAGGGGGCAGGATCTGGGGCCGCTAACCCCAATCTACAGAACATGTTCATGGAGATGGCGCAAAACATGGTTTCAAATTCCCAAGTTGCTCCAAAAGATGATGATGATCAAGTGCAAGCAACGTGGGTCAACTTTGCTTAGTTGAATAGAGATTATTCTAGCTTAGAAGGAAAACCGTTTCTTTAAACAAAGTCGATCATGGAAGTCTATGATTGAATGGATACTTGTGGAAGGATCTTCGATGACTTAGAGTTAGACAACACTATGAGGTGGAGGTTGGCCTCTAGATAACTCCAGGGATGGACAATGAACTAGTGGAGTGCCCTTAGAGCTACGACCCTTGAGGATGATTTTACTTGGGATCATTTTATAGTTGCTTTCAAGAGAAATTTATCCTAATTTCTCGAAAGTCGGTGTTGTTTAGGAAGTTCGTTGATTTGAAGCAAGGGGATATATCTATGTTGGAGTATGTGGGTGAATTCGATATGCTGTTGAAGTATGATTTATCTTTCATTGACAGTCCACTCAAAAAGAAACAAAAATTTATAATTGGGTTGAATGATCATCTTGGGAAGCGGTTGGTTGGTCATAGTGACGAGAGCTTCGAAATTAATCGAGAATGCTTTACAACATGAGAGCATGTATCCAGTATAGAGAGACTACCCAAACTAGCTAAGAAAGGATAGATAATGAAGGCATATGCATTGAACATTGTTCCGACTTCGTCGAGTGCTTTATCGATGAAAGAGATGGGAAAGATCCTTACTGTCTTGGGTATGCTTTCCATTTATGTTAATCTGTATATGTCTTATTCGATGCTGGGGCTTTACATTATTTCATATCTACTGATTTGGTAAAGAGATTGGAATTGAGACCCGTTATAGTTGACCAACCTTTAAAGAACGATGAACCCTATTAAGGGCTCAATCTGCCTCTACATGGTTTGTCGAGACCTGGTGTCATCGAGTCATGTATGTTATTTTTTCCGTGATTGCTTTGTTTCATTTTTTTTTGGGTTCAGTATTATTCTAGGAATGGACTCGATGAAGAGGTATGTAGTAGTGGTGGACAGTAAGAGGTCATTGGTGATGATTGGGATTGAGGATGGGCGAAAGGTAGAGTTAGGCTACCACTATAGGATGAGGTGCTAGTCAGCTTTCTACATTTGCTAGAGGTTTCCTAGGATGAGTTTTCATCTGTACCTATAGCTAGAGAGTATCTTAACATATTCGATGAAGTGACCAGATTACCATCACATAGAGAGATAAAGTTCCATATCAAACTAGCCAGAGATGATAGACCAATAGTTACGACTTTGAGGCATATGGTGCCTCGAGAGCAGTGGGAACTAGAGGTATGGGTGGATGAACTACTAAGACAAGGGTTCATTTGTAGGAGCATACCTAAGTAGGGTGCATCTGTAGTGTTAACCACTAAGGCGGATGGCTCTTTGAGGTTGTTTGTTGATTACAGTGAGCTAAATAAGGCGATGAAGAAGAACAAGTATCAACTCATGCTTATTATTGACTTGTTCGATCAACTCAACGGTCTAAAGGTTTTCTCAGGGTTTCAACAGCTAAGACTAGCTAGAGAGTGTGTCGATCATAGCGTTTTGCACACTGTTTGGGTCTTATGAGTGGTTGGTTATGCCGTCCGAGATAATCAATGCAACAACATACTTTGTTAATCTCATGAAATGTGTTTTGAGAGATCGGTTGAGTAAGTTCATGCTCATGTTCATTGATGGTATTCTATTTACTCATGGACAAAATAAGAACACAAGATGCATTTGAGGAATGTAACAGAGGTAATGAGGAAACATCGATTGAAGAAATTTTTGAAATATAACTTATAGAGGAGGGACGTGAGATTCCCAAGTCATGCTATTTAGAGAAGGACATTGCTCTGAATCCTACGAAGGAAGCAGCAGTGCAGAATTGAAGTTAACCTGAGAGAACTACAGATGTGAGGAGTTTCCTTGGATTGGTGGGGTACGATAGATGCTTTATCAAGGACTTCTCAAAGGTAGCGGCACCATACCGATTTGACGAAGAGGAATTAGGCTTTTATTTGGGACGCGAGGTACAAGAATGTGTTTGTAAATCTGAAAAAGAGGTAACGAGTGCACGAGTATTAGTCATTCCAAGTGGGAATAAAAAGTTTAACATATACACAGATGCATGTGGTACTAGACTAGGTATGGTATTGATGTAGAACGATAAGGTTGTCGCGTATGCTACTCGATAACTGAGACTGCATGAGCGTAAATATCTGACTCAAGATTTGGAGTTGGCCGCGATAATATTTTCTTTGGAGATTTGGAGGTACTATCTACTAGTAGAGTGATTTAGGGTATTTTATGGACCTAAATCATTAACGTACCTCTTCTCCTGGAAGGATCTCGACCCTCACCAACAGCAACGGTTGGAATTCCTATCCTCCCATGACTTCAACATTTCCTATGCGCCTGGTAAGGGAAATGCATTCGCTGATGCTCTGAGTAGAAGACATACTAGTTTGGGAGCGATATTTCTAGAGTGGTCACAACTTGAGTTTGCTGGTTATGACCTCAAACCTTGATGTGAGCTTGAGCCAAAGGTGATGGCTAGTTTGACTATCAAACCTCCTTTGATTTAGTGGATCGGTACTAGTTAGAGGCATAAGGCTAGACTAGCGGAGATAATGGCTAAGTTAGAGGTACGAGTGGGGTTCGAAGAGATGATGCAGTTCAGACTCGACCAAGATGGTTAGCTTTGTAAGGATAACAGGTAGTTTGTTCCCAAGTATAAGTAGGAGCAGATATTGATGGGCTTCATTGGTGGATGGCAGAGGACTAGAGGTGGGTACAATAACATCTAAGTCATAGCCAGTACATTGACCAAAATTTCTAGATTTATTCATGTTATGTCCAGTAGAACGACATCTAAATTGGCCAAGTTGTATGCGAAGTTGATCGTGTGATTCCACGGTGTGCCGAAGAGCAATGTGGGTGATCGAAACTTGGTGGTTTTTGGAAAAGCTTATAAGAGGCATTGGGGAATATAACACTGAATTAACCAGATGATATCAAGATTGAACCAGAAATTTTGAGACCTCGTAGGCCTATTCTTATCATAGGATGTGATGCGAAACAACTTAGTAGGAAAACGATGAAGTAATAAAGGCTTAATGGAGTAGAAGCAAAGACGATTGCATGTGGGAGACTGAGGAAAGCGTGAAGGCCACTTGTCCAAAGCTCTTCACTTGGTAACTCATTATCTTTTATATTTGATATCATATTCAATGCTTTATATTAGATAATTTAGTATCATGATGCTAGAATAGGCATAAATGTTACTTCTTAATGTTCAATATTATGTGTGCATGTTTGATGTTAGATGGTTGATGTTTGATGTGATTACTCATTCTTATTATGGTTGTTAGGCTTGCGGGATGGCTATGGTTGATTTTAACTAGTTTGATTTGGGGAATTCAAGGTGAAATTTCCAAAGAGGGGAGTGTAATGATCTGTATTTTACATATCGGAGGATCATAAAATATTATTTTTGAACCTATATTGGGTCGTATTTGGATATAATTTTTGGTTTTTGAGTAGTGACATTTTTTACCTTTAGTAATTTTATCGAACGATTTTAACCCTAAATCTATTTTCTAGAATTTTCAATAGCTATATGCATTGCACGGAATATGTGCACCGACGCACTAGAGAATTTAGACAAATAGAAAATGTCCCTAGGTCCAAAAAAGTGTATAAACCGTACAGTCGAAGAATTTTCAAGTTCGGACGTTTGTATGGCCTATATAACTTAAAAACACCCAAAAATAACATCCCAGGGCACAGTCATGGATTTTGATGAAACTCATGTCGTTGAAAAGGGAAAAGTAAGATGAGTCACGCTATTGAAGAACCGATGTAATCCAATATTCCTAAAAGCCATACAACCACAAAACGTGGAATTTCGAAAATAAAAGAAATGGGGGTACATTCAAACCCTAATCCTACCTCTACCCTATGAGTATTATTCTCTTCCCCATAGCTACATATTTTTTGTTTACCCATGTTTTCTTCTCCTCTTCCATGAAACCCACCTCTCACACTCCTCTTTCTCTTCTCTCACAAGCAAATGAACATCATTTTGGGCGAAATAAAAGTAAAGTCTCTCTATTTTTCTGAGAGCTATGCAATCATGGCCTCGGTTCGAACCTAACTCCAATTGTGGTGGTTGGAAATTGTGAATCCAATGGTGGGGTGATTTTGAGGGAGATTCTGGAAAACCGTTTATATTGGTTTGTTCGTTTCGACAAGGTGAGTTTGGGAATGTAGGTGGCCTGATCTAAAGGTCAATAATATGGCTGCGAAAGGGGGAAGAAGAATGCATTTCTAGGTTCATTTTGTGCATGCATGGAGTCCGCATATTTGGGGACATGGTGTGGTGGCTAGGGTTTGTGTCATGGTGGTGTAGGAAGGTCCGGTTGCGGTGATGTGCAGTGAATGGTGGCGTGTAGGCGGCGAGTAACGAATAAGAAAATGAAAAAAAAAGAATGAGTGACAGCTCATGGATTGGTTGGGAGGTATCCAAAATTCATGGCCAGAGGAGGTAGCCTAGTGGCAGGTAGTGCAAGGTTGGCAGTGGCAAGCTGCGGTGGTGATGCGGGTGGCAGTGTGCGACGATATTGTAGTGGGGGAGGGTGGGTACTTACGTGAAACTGTATACATGAAGAGCTACAGGAACTTGCGTGTACAGGAATGAAGAAAGAGAGATGAAAGTAATCTATTAAGGTAATTGATAATTATTTTTGTTGTTTAATTAAGTAATTATTTTAGTAATATAAATCGAAATCTTATATCATCTATATCTTTTGCATACGACATCCAATATGAATGCAATTTCTTAAATTGTGCTCATATTGGAGCCCATTATGACTTGGTATAGGATTAGATAGATTTTGTTGAGGCGAATGATATTATCTCTCACCGTAGCACTATTGTTAGTACAGTGTACAATTGATGTTTTGAAATAGTTTCCAACTTTAAAACATGATTTTTAATATATTTAAAACCACACTTGATTTTATAAAAGAATTTTTAAGTGTTTTAAAAATATTTCAAATTAGATATCATATATGTTATTACAAACATACTATTTTCTGAAAATCGCTAGATTTAGGCTATTTTTATATGAATCCCAAATTGGGTAATATAGATGTGTTGTACATGTTTTATGTATGTTATGCTGGTATTACGTCTCATTTGTTTGTT
Organism: Allium fistulosum; assembly: GCA_030737815.1. Lineage (NCBI taxonomy): Eukaryota > Viridiplantae > Streptophyta > Magnoliopsida > Asparagales > Amaryllidaceae > Allium > Allium fistulosum. The sequence goes on from CM060901.1 coordinate 477,007,287, forward strand.
GTATGTATGCTTATTTTCTTATTTTGGTTGAAAACGCTGATCAAAAGGCGATACAACTTTAGAAAATATCCCTTATGATAGAGTTGCGTGTATGTCAATTGAATGCACTAGGATGGGAACTCACATAGATAGGATAGAGTTTCATCCATATTCAATTGAATGCACAAATGATGGAAACTCGAATTGATAGAATAAGTTGTAGAAGAATACTAGGATGCATACTGATGGATCTAATGGCAAAAGGCGATGGACTTGAGCATGTGCTTTAGACTTCAGGATGGACCTCGGACATTTTCACTTGGTTTGTACTGTTCCATTTTTGGCCAAGTACACGACCAAAGCGGTCGGTATCGATCGTTGTCGAGTAGTTGCTGCCCATCATTATTGATGATGGCTGATTTGGCCAATCTTTGATATCGAGCATGGGGAGACTTTTAAGAGCATGACATGGGTTTTTTTATGCAACCCACTCTTGATTTTGGAGTTATTGCTCTATGTTGAGCGAATTCGATGGTGAAGCGATGACGTGATGCTTAGATGTGATGACTTCGGGACTTTGAGGATGGTGACTCGATTATGATGGAGTTGTGTTCCGATGACGATGACTTGATGTTAATGGAGTCATGATGATAATCCACCAGGGTAGGTTCGAGGAAGGGAATTCGTTGATAGAAGGTTTAAGGGTTCTATCTTTGGATATTGATGGATTGATGAAGGGCTCAGATACGCATGCGAAGGGACGTTAATACTCAAAGTATTTTCTAATGTACTCGTAAGCATGGGTAGTGTAAGGACACTCATTGGGTATTTAGATGGTTACCCCATATCATTGACGGGACCCATATACCCTGAATCGAGGAAGGGATCTATTATCAACTATGGGTTATTGTTTGGGTACATAGAAAACTTGAATTATTCCACTAATCCCTGGCATAAAAATGGTCTCCTGAGTTATCATATGTCCAAATCACATTAAGTGACAACGATGATTGTTTAATGGATGTTATGTTTGATGTGGTTGTTATACTTGTTGTTTATCGCTCTAGGGATGTCACATTATTTAGTTATCCAAGAGACCCATACCTAGACACCCAATGGTGTACCGGGATATTTGTATAGTTTATGATGATAGCAGATGATATATTAGCATATATTATTATTTTCTAACACTTTGGATGCAGGGGCAGGTCGGGAATGATTTTCTTTACCCTATGTCCCATATACTATATTGACTTTCATAGTATTTTGAAACCGTTTATCACTTACACTAGACTGTTGTCTAACTTGAGGATTTATGTTTTGCTTCTTATTATCTCGGGTGCTCTTAAATGAGTAGAGTTGATAGAGGGTTTGGGTGATATGTAGAGCTATATACATGAAAGAGCGGGAGATGGTGCTTTCTCATACTTATATGTGGGCTTATTATTTCTTATTCGACTATGCGACACTGTGGAGCCTAGATAGTGTTAGCTTTTTATTTAGAGACATTTATCTTTTGAGTTTATTTTCAGTTGTATAAACCCTATTTTCTTTTTTTTGACTGTATGAACCTATGCACTCTGATTATGTGGTTAATCTAATTATCACTATCTCACCCGTTTTATATCCGTGATGATTGTTATATGTTGTTCGATGCACTGTGAGATATATGAAACGTTCTATGATTATTTGTTTATTATAACCCTTGACTATCATCCTGCATCGGCTAGGCAAGTAGCAGCGCACTATACAAGTATATTGGATACTGGAGGTGTAGGGTGGTCATCACATTTGGTATTAGAGTTTAAGGTACGTACTTAACCAAAGTTAATACCATGGTCTAATAGATATAAGGAGAAGTTATCACTTAGACTGGATCGAGAATATACACAAGAGAGTGTGCTTGTTATATATTTTGCTTTCAAAACTATATAGCAGTATATATTTGGAGTTGCCAGGAACGTTGCTAGAAACTCCATATCTGGAGTTAAGGAGGGGGCATGATCGATGCCCGCTAACCCCCATCTACAGAACATGTTCATGGAGATGGTGCAAAACATGGTTTAGAATGCCCAAGTTACTCCAAATGATGATGGTGCTTAAGTGCAAGCACCAAGAGTCGACTTTGCTAAGTTGAATAGAGATTGTTCTAGCTTGGAAGGAAAATCGTTTTTTGAATGGAGTTGACCATGGAAATTTAAGACTAAATGGATACTTGCGAAAGGATCTTCGATGACTTGGAGTTAGACGACACAATGAGGTGAAGGTTTGCCTATAGATAACTCCAGGGACAAACAATGGACTGGTGGAACGCCCTTAGGGCTACGACTTCTGAGGATCATTTTACTTGGGATCAATTCATAGTTCGCTACAAAGATAAATTTATCCTGACCACTCATAAGTTGGTGTTGCCTAGGAAGTTCGTCGAATTAAAGCAAGGAGATATGTTTGTGTTGGAGAATGTGGCCGAATTTGATATGCTGTCAGAGTACGTTTGATCTTTCATTAATACTCCACTCAAAAAGAATGAAAAGTTTAACATTAGTTTGAACGATCATCTTGGGAAGCGATTGATAGGTCATACTGACAAGAGCTTCGAGAAGTTGATCAAGAATGCTTTATGACATGAAAGCCTATACCTAGTGTAGAATAACTATCCCAAACCAGCTAAGCAAAGATAGACATTGAAGGCATATGCAATGAATGGCGTTCTAACTTCATCGAGTGCATTATCGATAAAGGAGAAGGGAAATGGTATTACTGTCTAGGGTATGTTAATGTTTCATATGTGTTTTATTTGATGTTGGGACTTCACATCAGTTCATATATGGTGGTTTGGTAGGTAGATTAGGATTGAGACTTAAGATAGTTGACTAACCTTTACATTGTGATGAACCCTGTAAGGGCACAGCCAGCCTGTGCATGGTTTATCAAGACCTAGTGTTATCGAGTTTGCGATGTTCTTATGCCTATGATTGCTTTGTTTTAAGTTTCATAAGGTTTGATATTACTCTGGGAATGGACAGGTTGAAGAGGTACTGAGCATTGTTGACCGTGAGAGGCCATTGGTGACTATTGAGATCGAGGATGGACGAAGGGTAGAAATAGGCCGCCCACCATAGGATCAGGTGTTGGTCAACTTTATCTATTCGTTGGAGGTTCTACAGGACAAGTTTTCGTCTATTCCAAAAGCTTGAGAGTATCCAGAGATAATCGATGAGGTGACCGTACTACCACCATATAGGGAGACAGGGTTCTGTATTGATTTGGTCAAAGATGCTAGACTAGTAGTTATGATTGTAAGGCATATGATACCCAAAGAGCAGAGGGAACCAGAGGTGCGGGCAGATGACCTACTGGTGCGAGGGTTCATTCATAGGAGCATACTTGAGTAGGGTGCACCTGTAGTGTTCGCCACTAAGGTGGATGGCTCTTTAAGATTGTTTGCTCCTTACCGTGAGATTAATAACGCGACAAAGAAGAACAAGTATTAACTCGTGCGTATAGATGACTTGTTCAGTCAGCTCTATGATGCGAAGGTGTTCTCTCAGTTGGACCTTCCGATGGGGTTTCAACAACTGAGAGTAGCAAGGAAGATTGTGCTAATCACAACATTTTGTATGTAGTTTGGGTTTTATGAGTGATTGGTTATGTCGTTCGGGCTAACCAATGCAACGACATACTTTTTTGATTTCATGAGCCATGTTTCGAGAGATCAATTGAGTAAGTTCATGTTTGTGTTCGTTGATCATATTCACATCTACTCACTAATGGAATAAGAAACATGACAAATTTGAGGATTGTGACGGAGGGGTTGAGGCCACACCGATTGAAGACGAAGTTTTCAAAGTATCACTTCCAGAGGAGGGAATTGAGATTCTTGGGTCATGTAGTTTAGAGCAGGATGTTGCTGTGGATCCTACAAATGTTGCAGCAGTGCAGGATTCGTCGACCCGAGAGTGTTATAGGTTTAAGGAGTTTCTTTGGAGTTGTGGGATATTATAGATTCTTTATGAAGGACTTCTCAAATGTAGCTGCACCGTTAACAGATTTGATGAAGAAGAATCAGACTTTCGTTTGGGACATTAGGTGTGAGCATGAATTTGTGATTCTGAAAGAGAGATTGATGAGTGCACTAGTATTAGTCATTCCAAGTGGGAATGAGGAGTTGAATGTATACACAGATGCCTGTGGTACTAGACTAGGTGCAGAATTGATGTAGAAGGATAAGGTTGTCGCGTATGCCATTCGAGAATTGAGACTACATGAGAGTAAGCATTCTACTTAAGATTTTGAGTTACAACGATAGTAATTGTTTTGGAGATTCGGAAGCACTATCTACTAAGCAGGAGATTTAGGGTTTTTCACTGACCCTAAATCATTGACGTACCTCTTCGCCTAAAAGGATCTCAGCGATGGTTGGAATTCCTAGCCTCCTTCAACTTTGACATTTCCTATGCGTTTAGTATAAGGCATGCAATCCTTGATGCTCTGAGTAGAAGACAGATCAGTTTGGGAGCGATGTCCCCGTCGTGGACACAGCTTGAGTTTATTGCTGATTATGACTTCAAACCTCGATGTCAACTTGAACCAAAGGTAATGGCTAAATTGACTATCAAACCTACTTCGAATTTGTGGATCAGTATAGTCAGAGGTGTGACACTAGACTAGTGTTTATTATGGCTAAGTTAGAGGAACAAGTAGAGTCTGAAAAGATGAGGCAACGTAGACTCGACTGAGATGGTTGGCTCTGTAAGGATAAGTGGTTGTTTGTTCCCAATTAGAAGTAGGTACAGATATCGATATGCTTCATCGATGGATTATAGAGAACTAGAGGTGGGTACAATATCATCTGAGTCATAATCAATACATTGACGAAGTGTGCTAGATTTATTCCTGTTAAGTCTAGTAAAACGACATCCAAATTTGTTGAATTGTATCTGAAGTGAACCATGCGATTCTACGGTGTGTCATAAAGCATTGTGGGTGACCGAAACTCTCTTTTCAAAAGTGGGTTTTGGAAGAGCGTACAAGATTCATTGGGAAATATGACACTGGATCAACCAGTTGATGTCATGATTGAACCGGAAGTGAAGAGAAACCGCTTAGGAGGAAGGCAGTGAAGTTATAAAGGTTCAATGGAGTAAAAGTGAAGACTATTGCACATGGGAGATTGACGAGAGCAGGAGGAACACTTTTCTAGAGCTCTTCACCTGGTAATTTGTTAGCTTCCGTATTTGATATCATATTTGATGCTTTATATTAGATAGTCTAGTATCATGCATGCTAGGATAAGCATGGATGTTACTTCTTGATGTTCGATATTATATGTGCATGTTTGATGTTAGATGGTTGATATTTGATATGATTACTCATTCTTATTATGGTTATTAGAAATGCAGGATAGCTATGGTTGACTTTGACTTGTTCGATTTGGGGATTCCAATGGTGAAATTCCTACAAAGGGGAAAGTGTAACGACTCATATTTTACGTATCGAATGATCATAAAATATTTTTTTAGATCCATAATGGGTAGAATATGGATATAAATTTGGGTGATGTTGAGTAATGATATTTTTGACCCTTGTAGTTTTATTACATGATTTTGACCCTAGATTTGTTTTTGGGCATTTTCGGTAGTTATATGTATTACATGGATATACATGCATCGATGCACAAGAGAATTTGGACGAACGAAAAATGTCCCTGGGTCAAGAAATAAAATGTACGAGCCATCTAGTTGAAGAACTTTCAAGATTGGACATTCCTACAGCCTGTATGACTTTAAGAGAAAAATCTAGTATTTTAACAAAATTTGTCTCACGAGAATAAGAAAAATAAGACAAGTTATGCCATCGAAGAATCATCACAATCCGACATTCCTAGAAGCAGTACGACCACAAACGTGCATAGGAATTTTAAAATAAAAGAAAAGGGAGTGAATTCAAACCCTAACCCTATCTGTACCTTATGAATATTAATCTCTTCCCTACAACCACATTTCTTTCATTAACTCATATTTTCTTCTCCTCTACCATGAAACCCACCTCCCACCCTCTTCTTTCTCATCTTCTTTCATAAGAAAACAAACACCGTTTTGGGAGAAATAAAAGTTAAACCTCTCTATTTTTTTGAGAGCTATGCAACCATGACCTTGGTTTGACTCAACTCCAAATTTAGTGGTTAGAAATCATGAATGCGATGAAGGGGATGATTTAGGGAGAGACCCGAATGGAAAACCGTTTATATGGATTTGTTCATCTCAGTAAAGGGAGTTGGGGAATGTAGGTGGCTTGAGCTAAAGGTGAATGGTCTTGGTGAAATATGGGGAAGAAGAACACGTTTTGGGATTCGTTTTGTGGGTGAATGGGATCCCCAGGATTGGCAACATCACATGGTGGTTGGAGTTAGTGTCGTAGTAATGTAGGCTGCTCCGATTACAGTGACGTGCAGTGAATGGTGGCGCATAAGAAATGAGATGTGAAAAAGAAAAAGGAAAAAAAATGAATAAGCAACAGCTCACGGGTTGGTTGGGGGTGGCCGAAGGAGGTGGCACAGTTGCAGGTAGTGCGGGGTTGGCGATTGCAAAGTGCGGTGGTGTTCCGGGTGATAGTGTGTGATGGCGTTGAAGTGGGGGAGTGTGTGCACTTACTTGCAAACTGGATGCATTAATAGCTATGGGAACTTGCATGTACAGGAATGATGAGAGAGTAATTATGAAAATAATTTATCAAGGTAATTGATAATTGACTTGGTTAATTAATTAAGTTATTATTTTATTAATATAAACCGCAATCTAATATTGTCCGTATCTTTTGCATTCGCTGCTCTGATACCATTCTGTAACGCCCCACCCCGAGACCCACCTTAGTAAAGAGAATTAACGAGTAATTCCATCTACTAAAGCGGAGAATAGGGCTAGATAAGGGTGACCATCTATAACTTTGTCTTAAACATCTACTGAATACGTCGATAAATGCAATATGATTTTTCTTTTCTATCTCAATGGATCGACATACCCAGTAAATGCTTAATCCAAAACTATAGGTGGCTAACGGATCTATCAGAACAAAATACTATAACTAAATGTAAAGCACATCACAGAACAGTAATCAACATCATATATATAAACATAGAATGTGGTTTCTTACATTGTGCTTGTAGTAGAGCCCTCTATGACAAGGCATAGGATTGGACAACTTTTGTTAAGATGAGTGATATCGTCTCTCAACATACCTTGATTGTTAGTGTAGTGTAAAATCGATGTTTGATTTCCAACTTTAAAACGTGATTTTTGATATATATTTATATATATAAACACATCTGATTTTATAAAAGAATTTTAAAGTGTTTAAAAATGGTTTTTCAAATCAGATATCACATATTGTTATTACAGACATACTATTTTCTTAAAATCGCTAGATTTTATGCTATTTTGATATGAATCCCAAATGGTTGATTTAGATGTATTGTACATGTTTACACTACATTGGTCGTATGACTACTGTGTTGGTTGTATGTATGCTTGAAAATGTCGATCAATATGCAATATAGTATTAGGAAATATCCCTTACAATAGAGTTTTGTGTATATCGATTGAATGCACCAAGATGGGAACTCATGTGGATGGGATAGAGTTCCATGCATATTCAAATGAATATGCAAATAAAGGAAACTCGAATGGATGGGATAAGTTAAAGAAGAGTATTGAGATGCGTACTGATGGATCTAGAGGTAGAAGACGATGGACTTAGGCTGCGCTTTGAACTTTAGGATGGATGCCAGGCATTTTCACTTAGTTTGCACTTAGCCATTTTCGGCTAAGTACACGACTAAATTGGTTGACGTAGACCACTATTGAGTGGTCGATGCCCATCGCTATTGATGACGGTCGATTTGTCCAATATTTGATATAGACGATGTGGAGGCTTTTAGGAGCATGACGTGGTGGTTTATTCATGTGGCCCACTCTTGATTTTAATGTTATTTCTCCACGATAAGCGATTTCGATGGTAAAGCAATGATGTGACACTTCATTGTGATGACTTCGGGACTTTGATGATGGTACTTGATGAAGTTGGAGATGTGCTTCGATAATGACGACTGATGTTGATGGAATCCTGATGATAATCCACCAGGGTGGGTTCAAGTAAGGGAACTCATAGATAGAATGTTAAAGGGTTGCATCATGGAAATTGATGAGTGGTGAAAGGCTTGGATACGCATGCGAAGGGATTGTTGATACTTGAAGTGTTTTCTGATGTACTCGTAATTCAGGGTATTGTGCGGATGTTCATTGGGTACTTAGATGGTTACCCCGGATTGTTAAATGGATTTGTATACCTTGGATCAAGGAAGGGATCTAGTGTCAGCTATGGGCTAATGTTAGGGTATATAGTAAACGAGGATTATTCCATTAATCAGTGGTAAAGGAATGGTCATATGAGTTATCATATATTTCAAGTATATCGAGTGACGGTGAGAATTGTTTGATGGATGCTATTTTTTCCATGGTTGTTATACTTGTTGTTTGTCGCTCTAGGGATGCCACATACGTAGGTATCTAGGAGACCGATATTTATAAATGTTAAAATATATTAAAATGAGATAAATGTAATATTTAAGATATAATTAAAGTTATATAAAAGTAGTTGAATAGATATATGTTTTAAGAAGTTTATACATGAATATATAAATGTAATATTTATTTAATTAATTAAAGAATAAATTGGGTATTCGTCTAAAAATTAAATTAAGGTTAAGCATAATTTAGAAAAAATGAGAAATATAAAATAATTAATATAATAAGTATTTTCAAGAGAATCTTATGATCGATAAGTTTAAATAAGAGTTGTCATATGAATGATAAATTAAAGAAGATGTGTATTTAGTAACATAAAATTATTTCTAATAATCAATTTGATTCTACATCGGACATTTTATGTTCCTGTTGCTTTTAACCTTGTGAGTTTGGTTTATCATAGATGGTTTATCGTCTGATAATTAATATGCAAGTTTATGTAATAGTATTTTCTTCTAAGCCTGGTATTATGTTTTATTAAATAATTAACTTATTTGGATGAATTTTTTTAATTTAAGGGATTATTTAGATGTTATAATATATATAATTTGTGAGAATATAAAGTAATTTCTAATTAAGGTCTTAAATATTTTGATGTAATATATATATATATATATATATATCCATACTAAATATGGAAATTTATAAAATATGTTCGATTTAAAGGAAAATGTTTTATTTTAATAAGTGGAATATCAAGTAAAGATTTTGAATTATATATTTAATAGTCAGAAATAAATATAGGTTATTTTGAAGTGTGTGTATATATAATTTAAAGCAAGTAATTATTATTATTAAAGATTTCAAGTATTTTAAAACATTATTCATTTATAATAAACTTAGATAAAATATTTCTTGTGAATATATGTTTATATATATATATGAGTGTGTGTGTGTGATTGATATGATTTTACACCATACTTCTAATTTTTCATCTTCTACCGATTTAGTTGATATGAGTGATTCACCATTGATATGGATTTGATTAATGATTTGAGATGATACGACGAGGACGTCCTTATGTGATTTTGTAATGATTGTTATTCTCTATAACAAGAAATTTGAATAAACGGAGTTATAATACCGTTTGAGATGGGGCATTCAGTAATATTTCTTCGGTTATTATTTGGACTCGTTATATAGAATATTGAATAGTTTGAGTGGAGTTTATAAGCAGTGAATAAACGTTTGAGTATCACACAGTGGTATGGGATGCTGTAGTGATATTTATTTGGTTATTCATTGTAAGTAGATGAAACCCGCGTGACAGGAATGGAGCGAATGTGTTAGGTGATACGTAGTGATATACCATGCCTATAGTTAGTGAGGGTTTGTGTCTATATGTATTGGTTCTAAATGCCACTGTTATAATGTATTCCTATTATGTTTGTTGTGGTGGACCATATGGCCAGTATCCACCATGGAGGCTTGATCGTGGAGTCACACCCCAGATCTGTGACACCATATATATATATATATATATATATATATATATATATATATATATATAGCTTAGTGCTTCAACTTTATGCAAACCCTATGCGCGCATTAGCCCCTTGTGTCACTAGGCCAACAATATGTTACCTGTAGGGGCATTTGCATTGTCGTGACTTATAGTCGCTGCGTGTACGAGCACACTGGTGGATATGTGTCACGATGACTGTGAGGTAACAAAAGATTGTAGAGACTTAGTGTCTCTTGAGCTTGCTTAGTGCTATAAGCCTCCCTTCTGGTACCAACGGAGTGGTAGATAGGCATATACAATTGATACACCTCACTGTAGCATTGATGTGTGCCAGCTGCTGCATATAATAATTATTATATATAGGACTGTACTTAGGACTTCGTGTTTGTCGTACAGTCATTTCTCGTCATAATATTTTCAAATAGTCATTATATAAGTTGATGAGATTGTACTTGAGATATATGTCCAGAGTATAGTGGATTCTCAGTATATTGATAGGCAGCCTATCCTCTTTTATATATATTGATGTTGATTTTCTATTTATTGAGATTGAGAGATATATTTGGGCAATGCTTTGTGCTAGCCTGATTATACTTGGTGATATCTCATATATTGTTATTTCTGGATTAGATGATAATTTCTGGATATGTATGATTCACTCGTTTATATTGATTTTGTGATTTCTGATTTGATGTGTTTCTATATGGACAATGACATCTTTTGATATCAAAGTTGGTGGTTTCATATGGTTTTGAATTACTTGTGAGATGTGATGCCTTGTTGATTATTTATGAAATTATATATATTCTAGGCATATATTTCTATATCTATATACATATATTGACATATTGTCTGATGATTTGTTTATCTCTGGATGTGTTATCATACTATTATTTCTTGTTTACACTGTGTTACCCATCTTATGATTTTTGATAAAACATAGTCTGACCCGTGTGTTATTACATTATACTTGGGTCAGTTCGAGACATTTCAGGTACATGGATGACATGACCAACATTTATTTTACTGGGCTTAGAAGAGTTATATTAGGATCATGTACGACATTATATGACATTGATTCATTGTGTGTGTGTGTATGTGAATATATAATTGTATGTGTGTGTCTATATATATATATATATATATATATATATATATATATATATATATATGACACCGAGCTATATATAGATTATACATCACATTATATTGAGATAGTTGATATTTGAGATATGTTGTATTCTTATTATATTATTATATTATATATTATCGCTGCGATTGACTCTGTGTTCTCTGTATTTACTACTTGTATTGTTCTGTCGTGAAGGCACATGTGTTTATTGCCTTGCACTGATACTGTATACGTAAAGGTGAGATATTTATTTGATGTTTTGATGCATACCAATTTTAGTCCAAGGGAATACTCATGTATGTGCTATATAGCCTCATTCTCTGTAATACTCTTGGATAATATGGATGTAGAGGTGGGGTATTACAAATGGTATCAGAAAAGGTTCGGAACAATACATTATACATAAGAGATACGAGTCATGACTCTAGATGAGACTTAGAGTCCCTATCCACTTGGGAGTGTTCGGTAATATTCTATATATAAATATATATAGGATGATTACTGGTGTAATCATTATGAGACGTATTTGTGATTTTACAAATATAAATATTTATATATATAATTATTGACGCAGCGGATAATTCAAAACGATCTTCAATCGATGAAAATAGCAGTCGATGGATTGATGAATGCTGAATTGCCCGAATTCGTTGATCCGAAGATACCGAACTCTAGCTATCTCTGACTCGTTGATCCGAAGATACCGGAAAGAGATCTACGATTCTTCGACGTTGATCTTGCGCACAAGATACCGTGAATCGGCTTCAACAAACGATGATCCGAGCGCACTCGAATGACGTTAGTGGAGATAGGAGATACACTCGACTACCAATTGAAATTGAAAGCAACAAGCTAACAAAAGAGAATTTTATTCAATATTCAACAACCTTACAAATGAAATACACTCGCCTATTTATAGGCTACAACACGCAAGCAGAAAAAATAACTCCTAAGTCGGCAGCCGACTTAACAACATTTCAGAAAAACTTAAAAAAAATTACAAGTACAATGGTCACACGACTTAAAGAAAAAGAAAGTGCACGACTTAATGCTAACTCGGTGACGACTTATGGATAACTCGGCAACAAATTTCGCGATCTAAAGATAACTCGGCAACGAGCTTTGCGATCTACAGATAACTCGGCAACGAGCTTCGCGATCTACAGATATCTCGGCGATGACTTATGAAATGGCCGCGACTGGAGCTTCACGAGTTAGGGCAAACTCGGCAATGGGTTATGGGGACGGTATTGGAATAGGTCGCGAGTGGTTTTGAGGTGGGGGTTTAAGTCGTAAGTCGGTCGCAGAGTGATGGAGTTAGGTCGGAAGTGATTTAGGTCGCTCACGATTCGATGAGGCGGGGTTAGGTCGGTCGCGACTTTGGGAAGAGGTGTTAGGTCGGTAATTGGATTGGTAGGTCTACGGTCTTGGGTAGGTCGGAAGTGATTTAGGTCGGCATAGTTGGGTCGGAGGTTGTAGCTGAGGTCGTAGGTCGCGGTTGAGGTGGGAGTTAGGTCGGAGCTTCCGGTCTTTGATCCTAGGTAAGCTGCTTCATCATCCTCCCCTTGTTGACAAAAATTCGACCTCGAATTTGTACTTCTCTTATTTTCAACAAGCTCATCTCCATGGTACGGAATCAAATGTTTAACGTTGAAAACGTCAGCAGTGTGAATGTGATCTGGCAACTTTAACTGATAAGCATTGTCATTGATTTTCTTCAAGATTTCTACGGGTCCAATCTTGCGAGCTTTCAATCGTTCCTGAACGATTCTATGGCACTCCGTCAACCCTTCAACAAAATCAGCCGCTTTCTTAACTGTCTTCTTTGATTGTGGTATTACCGTTAAATCCAAAGGTCCCTTCGGTAAGCTCGAATAAACAATCTGGAATGGACTGAACCCAGTACTTCGATTCACAGCATGATTATGGGCAAATTCTGCCTGACATAACTTCACATCCCAACTCTTTAGATTATCTTGAACAAGACACCTCAACAAGTTTCCCAACGATCGATTAACCACCTCCGTTTGTCCATCAGTTTGCGGATGATAAGCACTACTAAACTTCAGCTTTGTTCCCACCATTTTCCACAAACTCAACCAAAAATGACTCAGAAATCGAGTATCTCTATCTGACACAATAGATTCTGGCAATCCATGAAGTCGATAGATCTCCTTGAAAAACAACTGAGCAACATGAACAGCATCTGCCGTTTTCTTACAAGCAATAAAGTGTGCCATTTTCGAGAATCTGTCCACCACCACATATATGGAATCGTTACCTCGCTGTGTCCTCGGTAATCCCAACACGAAGTCCATACTCACATCAACCCATGGTTCATCTGGTACAGGTAATGGCATATATAAACCAGCATTAGTCGCAGTTCCTTTCGAAACCTGACAAATATGACAACGCTCCACAAACCTTTCCACCTCTTTCCTCATCGATGGCCAAAAGTAGGACTGTGAAATCAACTGTAAGGTACGGTCTCTCCCAACATGTCCTTCTTCGTGTAACTCTTTGATAATCTTCATTCTCAGACTACCCTCCGGTATGCACAATCTATTTCCCTTGAAAAGAAAACCATCAATCATCATAAACTCATCAGTCTTCCCTTCGTTGTCCCTTTCAACAAATTTCTTAAAGTAGGAGTCTTCTGCAGTCTGCTCCGGCAATAATTCAAAACCAGTCACCTCAACTTTCATTGTTGTCAACAAATGACTCCTTCTACTTAAAGCATCAGCCACACGATTTGTCACCCCTGACTTGTGTTTAACAACAAAAGTAAACTGTTGCAGATATGCAATCCACGATGCATGTCTTGCTGAAATCTTGTCTTGCCCTTGTAAATGCTTCAATGCTTCATGATCAGTATACAGAACGAACTCCTTCTGAAATAGATAGTGTCTCCAGTGTTTAATAGATTGTACAACAGCATAAAACTCCACATCATATGTACTGTATCGCATCTTCGCTCCGGACAACTTCTCACTGAAATATGCAATAGGACGCCCCTTCTGACTCAACACCCCTCCAATCCCAACCTTGGATGCATCAGTATGTAGTTCAAACACCAACTGAAAATCAGGTAGCACTAGGATTGGTGCAGATGTCAGCAATTCCTTGATTTTTCCAAAAGCAATCCCTGCTTCCTCTGACCATGAAAACTGTTTGCCTTTCATACAATCTGTAACAGGCGCCATCACACTACTAAAGTGTGGAATAAACCTTCGATAGAATGAAGCCAACCCGTGAAAACTACGAACTTTCGTTATCGTCTTGGGCTGCGGCCAGTTTCTGATCGCCTCAACTTTAATTTGGTCAACCTGTATTCCTTTCTCTGAAACAACATACCCCAGAAATAAAACACTATGCGTCATGAACACGCATTTCTTCGTTGCAGCATAGAATTGTTCTTGTCGCAATACCATCAGCACTTCTCTAAGATGATTCAAATGTTCCTCCGGACTCCCACTGTAAATAAGAATATCATCGAAATACACCACCACGAATTTCCCAATGAACGGTCGAAAAATCTGATTCATCACCCTCATGAAAGTACTTGGTGCATTGGATAAACCAAATGGCATGACTAACCACTCGTATAGACCCTCTCTGGTTTTAAAAGCAGTTTTCCACTCATCTCCTGGTCTGATACGAATTTGATGATATCCACTCTTCAAATCAATCTTAGAAAAGATAGTAGCTCCGCTTATCTGATCCAACAAGTCATCCAACCTCGGCATTGGAAATCTATATCTCACGGTAATCTTATTCAATGCTCGACTGTCAGTGCACATTCTCCATGTCCCATCCTTCTTGGGTACCAATAAAGCTGGTACAGCACAAGGACTCAGACTCTCCTGCACACGCCCCTGTTCAAGCAATTCCTCTACCTGCCTCCGCAATTCTTCATGTTCCTTCGGACTCATTCGATAATGTGGTCTGTGTGGCAATACAGCACCGGGAACAAGATCTATCTGATGTTGTATATCCCTCAACGGTGGCAACTCCGTTGGTAACTCCTCTGGAAATACATCGTCAAATTCTTTCAGAACTGGTTTAACTTCTTCTGGAATTTCAACCTCTTCACTGCTTTCTCGTCCAATCAACAAGAATACTTCCGGCTCTTCTTCAACTTCTTTAACAAACTCCTTCAAAGTCAATAGAGTTTTCAGCTCTTCGATTTCCTCCACTTTGTTTTCTTCCTGTTGGCGTTTCTTCGGAACCAGAGTAATCTTTGTACCTTCGAACATGAAACTGTAACTGTTGGTCCGTCCATCATGTTGTACTGCTCTATCAAACTGCCACGGTCTCCCCAGCAACAAATGAAAAACGTCCATATCTACGACATCACACCAGATTTCATCTTTGTATTTCTTCCCAATTGAAAACTTCACACAAGCTCTACGTCCAACTTTCACTTCACCACCCTTCCTCAACCAAGCTAACTTGTACGGTTTAGGATGTTTCTCGGTTTTCAACTCCAACTTCTTCACTGCTTCTGTAGAGATAATATTATCGCAACTCCCAGCATCAATAACAAATTTACACACTCTTCCCAGAATAGTGCATGTAGATTGAAAGATATTGTTCCTCAACCAACTACTTTCCTCCTCTTGCTTCGGTGTTAAACAACTTCTCCTCATCATCAATGCATACCCGTCATCTCCCGACAGTAAGTCTTCCTCCTCAACTGGTAAAGAATTAGAGCATTCGGCTTCTTCATCCTCATCCTCAACCTCAGTAATCATTGCTCTCTTCTTTGGCTTTGGACACTCATTGCTTTTATGACCCAACTCCTGACAGTTGTAACATTTGAAACCGTTGTTAACCCTTGCCTTCTCAACCTCCTTCACCACTGGTTTACTGATAGGTTTAGACACATTAGAACTTCCACCAACACCCTTCACTTGATTATTGGAATTCGTAAACACACCACCTCCTCGTCTACCCTGCTTCTCCCAAGCCAACGCTTTCTGATGTGCTTCCGCCACAGATCTTGGATCGAACATATTAACCATATCCTGAATCTGCATTCTCAATCCCCCAATGAATCTAGATGTCAGCTGCTCTTCCGTTTCCATAATATCATTCCTCGCAATAAGCTGGTAAAACTCATCCGCATAATCATTAACAGTCTTTGTGCCCTGCCTCAAGTTCTGCAAACGTTGATACATCAGAGATTGATAATTGTAAGGTAAGAACGTTGCTTTCATCAATTTCTTCATCTTCTCTCAAGATTCAACTTTTGACTTCCCCATTCGTTCTCGTGTAAGTTTAGTTTGCTGCCACCATGCCAAAGCTCTACCCCTCAACCTTGTAGCAACCAACTTCACTCTACGACGTTCTGGAACTTCTTTGAAATCAAAAATTTCTTCCACATTAGCCACCCAATCCAAAAACTCTTCGGCTTGCATACCACCTTTGAATTCAGGAATTTCAGTTTTCATTCCCGATTCCCACTTGTGATCGTACTCCGATTGATTCCTTCCTCGTCCACGTCCCTGTCCATGAACACTACCACCATCATACTCTTCTTCACTATCCGATGTATATCGATGTCGATCTTGACCACCAACATCTCTACCACCACCATTCCTTCCACCAACATTCCTACGATCCACATTCCTCCGATCTCGATCAGTCACATTTCTATCACGACCTCGATCATCAACATTTCGATCACAATCTCGATCCACGCTTCTATGATCACTATCGATACTTCTCTCTCGATTTGAATGTGGTGAAATCCTACTTCTTCCATGGCTCGATTCAGGTGAAACCCTTCTCTGATTTTGACTCATTTCCAACATCATCCTCTCTAATCGACCAATCCCTTCCGTAAGCTTCTCATTGAAATTCTCGTTGATTCGTTGCTCCATTTCGTCGGCCTCTTCTCTTCCGTACAAAGCATTAATATTGCGATGACGTTGAACTCGTCTTAGCGGCATGATTGAATACTTCACAAACACTTCAACAAATTCACACTTCACGATTCAAACACCTTTCGAACTTTGATCCAAAATGAAATGGATCGAAACTCCAACTTGTTGCAAAATATGATGAACACGATGAACACAACTTCAACACTTCAAATTCTCGGCTCCAAGACTCGATTTAGCTATGATTGGCTAAAACAAGCTCTGATACCAAAACTGACGCAGCGGATAATTCAAAACGATCTTCAATCGATGAAAATAGCAGTCGATGGATTGATGAATGCTGAATTGCCCGAATTCGTTGATCCGAAGATACCGAACTCTAGCTATCTCTGACTCGTTGATCCGAAGATACCGGAAAGAGATCTACGATTCTTCGACGTTGATCTTGCGCACAAGATACCGTGAATCGGCTTCAACAAACGATGATCCGAGCGCACTCGAATGACGTTAGTGGAGATAGGAGATACACTCGACTACCAATTGAAATTGAAAGCAACAAGCTAACAAAAGAGAATTTTATTCAATATTCAACAACCTTACAAATGAAATACACTCGCCTATTTATAGGCTACAACACACAAGCAGAAAAAATAACTCCTAAGTCGGCAGCCGACTTAACAACATTTCAGAAAAACTTAAAAAAAATTACAAGTACAATGGTCACACGACTTAAAGAAAAAGAAAGTGCACGACTTAATGCTAACTCGGTGACGACTTATGGATAACTCGGCAACAAATTTCGCGATCTAAAGATAACTCGGCAACGAGCTTTGCGATCTACAGATAACTCGGCAACGAGCTTCGCGATCTACAGATATCTCGGCGACGACTTATGAAATGGCCGCGACTGGAGCTTCACGAGTTAGGGCAAACTCGGCAATGGGTTATGGGGACGGTATTGGAATAGGTCGCGAGTGGTTTTGAGGTGGGGGTTTAAGTCGTAAGTCGGTCGCAGAGTGATGGAGTTAGGTCGGAAGTGATTTAGGTCGCTCACGATTCGATGAGGCGGGGTTAGGTCGGTCGCGACTTTGGGAAGAGGTGTTAGGTCGGTAATTGGATTGGTAGGTCTACGGTCTTGGGTAGGTCGGAAGTGATTTAGGTCGGCATAGTTGGGTCGGAGGTTGTAGCTGAGGTCGTAGGTCGCGGTTGAGGTGGGAGTTAGGTCGGAGCTTCCGGTCTTCGATCCTAGGTAAGCTGCTTCATCAATTATTATTTTTCTTTCAAGTATGAAGTATAAAATGGTTGGAGTAGTAAGGATGAAAGGAGTTAGTCCAACCAGTATTATTTATATTTTATATTGAATACTATATCTTGGGTGGTATAATAATGTATTGTTATGTTGTGGCTTGGCTTTGTGTTGTTGGTTTTGATTTATTTTAATCAAAGTGCGCAACGGAAAATTTATAATTGGATTCCGTTGAGTAGTACATTGTCTTATGTTTCTGTGTTGAATTGGATGAATATAGGAATTTTAAAAAAAAATTAATTCAAATAAGTATATGATTCAATAAAATATGAAATTGATTTTTATAAGGTGATTGAAAGTATTATACTAGTTTATTTGGTGTTAATTTTTCCATCGAGTACTTTAAGAATTCTGGACAATATGTTTGGCCAACGTTATCAATAGGGATTCCTAAACACTAGGACGAGACATTTCGATACAATAATTTGAGAAGAGAATAATATTTTGAAAGAGAATTCAATGTTTTGAAACAATACTATGTCTAAAAGAAAATAATAATAATATACAATGTTTTGAGAAGAGAATAATGTTTCGGAAAATGAAATAATATTTTGGGAAATATTATAAACAATGTTTTGAAAAGAAAACGTTTGAATGAGTACAAGAAGGAAGTTTCTACATGTTGGAGTTCTTCGACTTTTCCATATATATCCAAAAGAAACAATATGAAGCTGGGTCCAAAACTAAATAACAAGACAACATATTTATAACAGAAGGTGTAAAAAATGCTGAGACCATATCTTAAATAAATAAACTATCAACTGGAATGAAACTACACATATAGTCCATCTTAATTTGAAATGTGAACCTACGGTACCAACTAGTCATATCGGAATTTTTACTGCCATCTTATGCAACTACAGTACTACTTCAAAAGTCTAACTTTATGAGTGAAAATCTTCTGAAGTACTCACATGTATCAAACTATACCTTAACTATGTTCAAGTATATATTGGAACTACCTGGTATTCTAAAGAAAATAGTGAAAGCACTTGGAGTTACACTGCATTCTTTACAACACCAAAGGACGTGCAGTAGTAGAATGATATTTACAAATCAAATTATCAATTAAAGTTTAGAAAATACTTTTCCATTAGCTACCTAAAAATTCCTCACGGTAACTGTTTTTTTGTCTGGTATTGCAGACTAGTTTAAAATAGCATGTGGTTCTTACTTGTAGCGTATAATTGCTTATGATTGATTGAAAAACATATTGCATGAAACCATAAATGAGTATGCAAATCTGAACTTATGTGTGTGCACTGGCTCCTTTTGATTATGGGCTGGGAAATCTTCATTCTGATCTATGTTTCTCAACTTAAGCTAGCAGCAGATTTAGTGATTACCTTTATAAAGTCTTAATCCTTTGCAGTTAAAAAAAAAAACCCTAAAAGGCTGCTGCAATATGCAGCAGCAAATAGAAAAAAAAAGTGTGTTGTGATAAATGCAAAATAGAATTTTATTTCAGAAGTTAGTTATTAGACATCAAACTATGGTTTGTTTTGAGAAGAATAGGCCTTTTTTTGATGAATTTAATTTTGTTAGAAATTTATGCAATTAAGGAACAATTTTTATTTGGAACGCAATGTGAAAATTTGAAATGGTTAAAAGATAAAGTCCAAATGATGTATGTCGCTGTCAAAGAACTGTGAACTTTACAAAACAGCGTGGAATTCAATTAACCTTATCTTTTAGGTTTATAGGATTTCGACAATTTTGCACATTCTGGAAAGCTGCCTAAGCTAAAACTTTCATTTTAAGTGTTTCACGAAATTTTGTCTTTTTCATGGATAAAACAGTGATTTACAGGAATGGGCCTGCACATAAGTAAATATCTGCTATATATACCTGTAGAAAAACCACCATTACTTGAGTTATACTTGATATTTTTGCAATCCGTAAGATTTTTTGAAAACTATATTCAATACACTACGACTTTACTTTTGATTGGTACCTTAAATTTTGATGTTTTGACCTTTAAAAGTTAGTATAAACACATCACAACATAGGAATCATCAACAGAAATATTATAATTTGATTTGTATTTAATGTTTGAGCTTCTTATAGGTACTAGAAAACTACTAATAGATTGCATAATGATCACTAGCTTCGAATATACTGCTAAAAGAGAAAATTTTGCTTGCTAAAATAAGAAAATTGCAACAAAAAAAGGTATATTTTATGCATATGATAGTATAGAGCATATAAATGTGTGTGTATTGATTGTTATACCCCGTGCGAGAAGTCCCAGATATGAAGGAACTCATTTGAGGCTTATATTATCTGTTTTAATTTTTAAAACGTGAGCCGTTCAAGGGGGACTTTGTCGAAATTTTTCGTAATTTCAGCACTTAGAAAATATTTAAGAACTTAATCGTATATGAGTTAACCTACAAATCTTTAAAAAAAAATTGATTAAAAAAATAACATAAATGTAATATAGATTATATTTAGTAATGAGAATTTATTTTATTGCTATGGATGCATGTAGTATGATAATTATGTTTATTGTTTTATAAATCTTTATATGAAAATGTTATTCGCATATAACGTTAGCTAACGAAGAGATAATTCATCCTTTGTCATAAGAGTTGTTAGAGATTCTCCTTATATAGGAATTGCAAGGACACAATTCATTTAAGGAGGGGAGTCTGCAACAACCATGTTTTCTATGTTGTATAAATAAATAAATTTAACTAAATAAAATTATTCAAATTCGATGTTTGATAATTTATATTTAGAAAATAAAACTTTTTTTAATAAAATCTATTTAATATGATTTCATAAAATTGAAATAAATTAATAAATTATTTTCAGATAATTTATTGGAATCAAATAAATTATTTAAATCGAATATAAACATTTTAAGGTGTAAATGGTTGTTATGTGATTAAAATAGTGGGAGATAAATGAGCAGACATTGAATTGAACAAAATTGTCTAATTATTGAAATATAAATTTATGGAATAAAGTGTGAATTAATTTAAACTAGATTAAAATTTAATTACAAATAAGTTAAAATGTTCTATAAAAGAAAAGAAAGGAAATAATAAATAGTTGGGCCAAATTTAAGACGAGCCCATAATCTAAACAATCCGATTTCAAAATAATTATCTTCCCCTCCTTTTCAAATTCTAGACAAAATATGAACCTCCACTTATTCTATCCCGAAACCTATATTCATTTTTACCCTAAGCCCTAATAATCAATTCAACAGAAGAAAAAAACGTGTGATTGCATATGCACATGGTTGAATTCAGGCATCGAGAGCGTTGCCAAAGGCACTGACGTAAGCGAGCTGGACGGAGGTGATGGCCTTTACTTGAGTGGTCGATGGTGATGTCAAGCACGATCGATTTTGGGGCAAGCTTTGCAATCACGACCTAGTAGCTTGCATGCACGGGATTAGTTGAGGCAGTGATAGCGAGGAATGAAGGCGATAGTAGTAATTGGCCACAGGCAATAGGAGGCACAATTGGAACTTGACCTGGGTGCATGCCTACACTATGTTGGCGTGAGAAGCTATGTGCGTGCATCCATAATCAGAGAGGAAGATGATGTGTGCACAGGTGAGTACTTCTACTCACAATTCTATGTTTGAATTTATTTAATTTTGGGTATAATTTGTGTTTGAATTGTTGATTAAAAGGGGTTTTCAAGTGTATGAATTGAACGGGTAAATTATGTATGATTAGATGCTTGAAATTGATCGAATATGGAGTAATTATTCAGAAGTTGCTCCAAAGTTTCTCGACCAGTAGGGAAACTAGTCAGCCTCCATCAGTTTCTGTGAACTAAGAACAAAAATAATAACAATAATAGTAATAAAATAATATATACGTGTACTAAATTAAATAAAATGAGATAAATATAATATTTATGATATAATTAAAGTAGTTGAATAAATATATGTTTTAAGAAGTTTATACGAGAATTTATAAATGTAATATTTATTTAATTAATCAAAGAATAAATTGGATATTCGATTCTAAAAATTAAATAAAAGTTAAGCATATTCAAGAATAAAAATGGGAAATACAAAAAATTAATATAATAAGTATTTTCAAGAGAATCTTATGATCTATAAGTTTAAATAAGAGTTGTTAGATGAATGATAAATTAAAGAAGATGTGTATTTAGTAACTGAAAATTATTTCTAGTAACCAATTTGATTCTACACCAGACATTTAGTGTTCATGTTGCTTTTAATCTTGTTAGTTTGTTTTATCATAGATGGTTTATCGTCCGATAATTAATATGTAGGTTTATCTAATAGTATTTTCTTTTAAGCTTGGAATTATGTTTTATTAAGATTTAAGGGATTATTTAGATGTTATAATATATATAATTTATGGGAATATAAAGTAATTTCTAATTTAAATCTTAAATATTTTAATGTAATATATATATATATATATCCATACTAAATATGGAAATTTATAAAATATGGTATAATTTAAAGAATTTTTTTTATTTTAATTAGTTGAATATTAAGTAAAGATTTTGAATTATATATTTTATGGTCAGAAATAAATATAAATTTTTTAAAGCATATATGTATATAATCTAAAACAAGTAATTATTATTAATAGAGGTTTCAAGTATTTTAAAGCATTATTCATATATAATAAACTTAAATAAAATATTCTTTGTGAATATATGTTTACACGCACACACACATACGTGATGATATGATTTTACACCGTACTTCTAAATTTTCATCTTCTACTGATTTAGATGATATGAG